>OX467326.1:52500-4852500 GCA_950108535.1 Agriphila straminella | reverse complement strand
ATTGTTTTCCGCCCTTTTGCAAAAAACTGGATGTTGCTGCCTTTGCTTCTATATTGTTTCAAAAATCATATTTCAAAATGGTTGAAATATGTATTTTTTACGTTTTCAACCCCTATTGAGGGGCTGTAGAGTAAAACACCCGGACATCCGGACATACAAAAGCATTTTTGCCCAAGCTGAAACGGAGCTGAAACAATTAAAAAACTTCCCCGTAAAATCATAGGTTATTGTTTCAAACAGAAGCGCCGGGCTAGCCTTGTTCGAAAATGCCTATGTGCACGGAAAACCGCGATTTGTTCGCAGCGACTCTTCTGGTTACTTTATATTTTTTGCCTTGGGTCCGAAAGGTATAAAAGGTATCATACCCGTTTAAAGTAGATGCTAACTCAAGTAATGTACGTATAGTTAATACATCTTTTGAGTTGTTGCGTTGTGTCTCTGATAATTCACTCTAACCATGTATGTTAAACATAATCAATATTATAGTTATTTTCTCTATTTAACGCAATAAGCAACTAAAACTAGGTATTTGAATTTGATATAAAACAAAGGGAATATACATAACGGGTGTAACAAGACCCTCAACGAAGCCGAAGTCCACGCATTCCGCCCATCATCAGGATCATTTTTGTCTTTTAGACTATTACCTGGGAAACCAATAGCTACGAAGTTATTGAAGGTCAAAGTTTTTATTTTTTATTTTTTATGAAAACTTATTTTATTCGTTATTTCCTAATTTTTCTCTACATAAACATTATCAAAATTTTATGTATTTCGTAAAAAACAATGGCTTCAAAACGTCATCACTCAATGTATTTCATGAGCACGCACATAAACGTAGCCTTTCAACTCGGCCGCACGCAGCTGTTTAGCATTCACTCGCAGGCACGGGCTTTTGTACGCGTTACATTGCGTTGTAATGAGAAGTATGTGCGATTGTAGCAGGTCACGGCTACGCCGCGTCTGCTACAATTTAACAATATACATAATAAGCAGAATTTTATCTAATAACAAAATAAATCGCATGTACGTGCATCGTACATATGCAATGCTTTTTTAACACTAAATATTAAAATCGTTTCCCAGCAATAATTTTGAACAGAAATGGTCCTGATGATGGGCAGAATACGTAGACCTCGGCTTCGTTGAAGGTCTTGTTACACCCGGTATATACATTTTGTTCTCCAGTAAATGCTTACCAAATCTTAAACTGCCCAAGAAGATTTTGTGAGCATTTACTAATTCTTTCATCAGTTACCTACTTAGCTAAAAGCTATATTAATTAACTGTAATGTTTGTATTAGCCAATCTATAGTTAAAACGGGTTGACGACTGGTAATGCAAATATAACTTGTCCTTATACATTAATGCAGTTCGATTCCCAGTTAGCGGGTGCACCCTTGGGGGAAAACGCAGTCATTGCACTTGTGCGGTGTGATAAGGGATTTTCCGTATGTAAGTTGTTTGTTAACCAATGACGATTTAGGACAAAATAACATTGATTCATAAAATATTTTAATACACTGACACCAAAGTACATATTATTATATTAATAAATATTTTTTCAAGGCCGATTTTCCGAGACCAATAAAGAAAAAGAAATTTGTTCAAAAAATATCGATAGGTGGCGTTTTATGACAACCGAGCCGTCGTAAAGTTTAGGCTGAGTTGCACTAACTTTAACAGATACAAACTTATCTGAGCCAGTGGTCAAAAGTGGAACTAAGGTGTTTTACATATACCTAGGTTACGTACGCCATAGACGACAGCGACGCTGTCATCCAGTCCGATAAGTTTGTATCTGTTAAAGTTATGGTAAAGTCAAGATGGTGCGTCTATCGCTCCGTTTAAACAGGCGGGGGTACCTTACCTACAGCATTTGCGATCAACATTTTCAAAAAAACTGTATGAAGGGGGTTTATCTTTACCTCATGTGCCTCATGTGGCTCGGATTTCATAAGACCCCATCTATAAATAAATAAATAATAAATATTTGACAACATCACATACATTGCTCCGACTCCAAGGTAAGTAGCTAAAGCACTTGTGTTATGGTAATCAGAGACAACGGTGGTATCACAAACACCCAGACCTGAGACAATATTGAAAAGTTCATTTTCTACATTGACCCAGCCGGGGATCGAACCCGGGACCTCAAGAGATGGTGACGCCTTGAAAACCGGCGTGCAAACCACTCGACCACGGAGGTCGTTATTATCTATCGAAATATTTTGTTTTTTTTTATTTGAGCTGTCAGAATATCGCCCATTGTTATTTTTCACCTAGTGTTGTAAGAAGGTCGACATCATTTTCATATTCAATGTTCAAAAAAGTCAATAATCGATGCACAAACAATGTTCAAACTACTTTCTAATTCCGATGCAAATGTTTAATGGCTTCAATGACCGGAACATTATGTTTGAAATATTTTATCATCATTTATTATTCTTAATAATATTAAAATATGATTTTTTATATGCTCATACATTTACTATTTATTTAACTATTACCAATAATATTTTATCATTCCAAACCCAAACCAACTTCTCTGATCCTTTTCTTCCAAATTTCGGTATTTGCTTTCCCTGTTTCCCTACCTTTTATATAACTTGACATTGGCAAATTAGTAACACTGTATTGCCACAAAAAAAAAACAAAATCAATCACAGGCCATCAAGATTTTATGGCAACCGGTAATAAAATAAATAAATTTCGTGCCTCTTTCCTATAATAATGAATAATCAATTAATAAAATAATTGAAGCACATCGCAGTACTTGAAACAAGTTAAAGGGCCGAAATTTACAACTTAATCATTGTAAATTTATTCTGGATTCCGATGAAAAACCAATTTGTATTCAACTCGAATATGAACTTTAACAAATTCTTAGGCGCGAATGACCTTTTTTACTTTTCCCAACGCGGAAATGCAAAGAAACTTTTAAGATATGGCCCTGTCACACCGGTTGGTTATTTTAAAACGCCAGTAAAAAAAAAACTTGTACTAAAATGTATGCGCAAACGAGATTCGAGGTACCAGGCTTACATAAGTTAAGAGAGGTGGTTTGAGCGAGTCATACGAGTTGCAATGTACACACTAACATTATTACGTATCGCCTACGTACTCACGCATACTAGGGCAGTTATATTAATTACGGCCCTATCTCTTTCTAATAATAACTTTTAATGAACCACGCAATTAGGTTTTAATTGAGATTGGTGTGATTTTAGGTTCGGCTTGGTTTCGCTTATTTGCAATATAAATCACCAAGTAGTTACTTAGATGTAGTGGAAATGTAACTCAGTAACATTAGTAGACAAAGTTTCAGTTGCAATAGCCTTGTAATATGATTGAAAAAAATAAAATAAGAAGAGGTATATAAATAAATCTAATCAATTTCTTTTTTTATTTGAGGAAAAATAACTGACTTAATATAAAAATAGGCTTGTATTTTTTGAAGTAGAAGGAATTGAGGATTTCCTAAAAGGTTGGACAAGCCGCTTTTTCAAGCTGTTACTTCTCGCAGGATAATCATAGATAAACAATTCCACTCGCTCCTTTAAAATCCAAGTTCAAACAAAATTTTCGTATAAGGAATTCTTCGTGTTGATTCTATATTCAAACTCGGAAGTGACGATTGCGCTTACTAACGCAAGTGAGTTATCAACATTTCTCACGCTTGAATCGCGCTCGTGTGCGTGCACGTCCATCTTTGTTTCGTATGTGGTTGCATTCGTTGCAATGTGTGGGTGTTATCTGTTGCGTTGGTGTGCGTGAGTTGAGAGCAACAAGACTCGAGTGCTTCCTAGGTTCATTCAACTTTTAGCCCAGTAAACTCTGTGGATGGCTATAGACTGTATCTATGTGGCTACAATAGGAGGCTTTATAATGGCTTTTACAGGTTTTGTTTACACTATCTCCTTTGTTAGGACCGATTTATTGCAACGACTTCTTATTGTTTTATGTCTTGCATTAGCTATTTCTGTACCGGATACTTATTTCATAGATATTTATTATTTATATGGTTACTGAAGAATGTTCACATTAAATCTTGGTTTGAAATAAAAGGCTGTATGTAATGTAAAGTTTATAATTTTTGTAGGTAGATATATGATATGTTGTATATGAAAAAGTCTCTTTATAGAGCGAATTTGATCTACCCTTTTATTGACCGAGCGAACGCGAAGCGTCTCCGTTACAGCTTGGGCAAAAATGCTGTCGTATGTCCGGCTGTCCGTCTGTTCCCCTCTACAGGTCGCATTTCTTAACCAATACTCGTAAAATTTTGTAAGCAGGTTTGATATTTACATATATATTTTTTTGTCGATTCATTTTTTCGTTTTTTTTCAAAATGGCGGAGATATGGGGGAAAATCACACTTTAGCCATTTCGAAAACGATAACGACAAAAGCATCTTTTGTATAAAAACACTGGAGGCAGGTAAAAGACGAACTTTTAGTTCCATCCATCCTTGCAAGCGATTTGTTTTCAAACTGTTAAAGTCATAACTTTGTTGACTGTACAATATACAATTAAATAATATACTTGCTTCATCGGATCCGCGTATCCGTCACGTCCGGATTCAGCGAATCGCACGCGCAGCCCGTCACGTAAGCGATTTGGGCACATTTTGACAGAATTAATTAAGTTCACTGACCTCGGATAGGACATGCGCGAAGGTTTTATTTAATTTTTAGTTCGTATGTTTTAGAAAAAGGTTTTGAAACACGTCCACTATACGATAGTGTTAAAAAAATATTTTTTTAAATAAAATGTTACCTACTTACTATGAAAACTTTCCGCCTTATTCATAAAAAAACCTTAAAATAGAGTTATAGTAAATTTTAGGTAAATTGCTGATAAGGCTTATTAAACGTTATATAAGAGTATTTAAGTTATACAATTATTTAGTTAATTGTTCTAGAGACTATAAATATAGAAACTCCTGATTTAGTCCTGAATCATGAATGACATCATTGGTCATTGGTAAAGTTTCCCATTGCGATTTAATTGTATGTTTAAACACCACTACTAAGTAATAAAGCAATTAAATTGCCCGCGTTAAGAGTGAACGAATAACTTACACATTTTATTGGTTTGGCTGGCTGGGAGCACATTATAAAATGTAAGCCTTATTCTGTTGTCGTCCTGTTTTAAAAACACTTTTTAGTGGCACTTTAATTAAATCTGGTATGAACTTTATAAAGTAAGTTTTTGGTTTAGTTTTAAAATGCACTTTGAATTAATTTAAAATAACATCATATAAATATTTCCACGATTGCTACGATAAATATTAAAGTATATTAGAATTACAATATTAATAAAAAAAATATATATATTGTAATTCCAATATACTTACACAATTTTAATAAAACTTTACGTGGAATTATTAGGCCCCATAGTCTAGTATTTTTAGACAGTATCATTACATTCCCTCGTAGTCACTGCTAGAAGTAGAGAGCAAAACTGCTAAACTGGCCGTTTTTGACACATTTGCAAATGTGTCATTTTTAGCAGTTTTGCTATCTACTTCTAGCAGCGACTACGAGGGAATGTAATGATACTGTCTAAAAATACTAGACCATGGGCCTTCAAAATTCCACGTAAAGTTTTAATAAAAACTTTGTCTATTAACAACTTATTATAAATAAAATCCACTGAGAGCACCACTTTCGGTGGTAACCACCTTTAAAAAGTTAGATTAAGGCGCGGTGGTAGTGAAACTAGCGCCGCCACTACATTTATTTTTATTACCCGTAATCCAAGTCAGTATTTAAAAAAAGCTCATGTAATAATCTCTTAAATTGTCTCTAATATTTCATTCTGTAAGTTTTAAAATCCTTAATTGCCAAAAGTGCCCACTTTGAGCTAAAATGGATTTTCAAACTTACAGAAAGAATGAAAACTGTTGAAGAGTTATTCAAAAAATATTAGAGACAATTTAAGAAATTATAACATGAGCTTTTTTTAAATATTGACTTGGTTTACGAGTAATAAAAATAAATGTAGTGGCGGCGCTAGTTTCACTACCTACAGCGCCTTAAGAACTTACCTGTGTATGATATTTAAAATAAATAATCTCAAAAGTTTAACAAACCTTTAATTTTGAAAAAGGAACAAAATATTTGACAAAAAAGGTCGTATGCATTTCAGCCCGTCATTTTGAAAAAGGAACTCTATATTAAAATTTGACGAAGGAGTTCGTATGAATTTGTTTATAAGTCCAGAATACGGACACCAAGTTCAACGTTCTGAAGGTTTTCGGTAGTCGCACGACGATAGAATCGGTAAAATGGACACGTCTAGACTGTCTTTAGACGTGAGCGAGAATCGATTTATCGATCGCTGCTAATTATAATCGATAAATGGTTGTTGTTGGGATGATCATTTTGTAAATGACCTATTGTATGGTAATGCAGCGCCTAAGCGGATGGTAATTATTTTAAAGATCATTATCGTGTATTTCTAGGAAAGAACTACATCACAATTTTGGGAATTCTAGTCCTAAAAAATCCAACACCTATGTGACCTACCTTAGAACCGAACCCAAATAATCTATCTGCAGAGGTTCAAAACACTAGACCAAAATAGGGTTACCAACTCTTAAAAAGTTGTCCCCAAAACATCAAACACATCCCCCAACAACTTGAAATAGCCTAAAAAAGCAATCAATTAAAAAAAATTCAAAGCTTAAATGCTTGGACAATTTCACACAGCGCCATCTAGCCCCAAACTAAACAAAACTTGTAATATGGGTGCAAGACACACTTATATTCTTTTAATTATATATTTATTATACATAGTAACACCAAAAAATAAGGACAAGCTACATTGCACTGTGTTTTTTTAAAGAAATGTCAAAATTGTCTCGCCGTTTCTCGTTTTTTTACTAGTTTTGGTAAACGAGATTCGTGATGCATAATATTATTTGCCCCTACATATAGCCCTAAATTATTTTGGACCTTAAAAAGACCAATATGCATATTTCCGCCCGAGGGGCTAAAAGCCCTAAGTTGGGAAGCCCAAATCATTGAGATGATTAAAATGATATAAGGTCATAAGTATAACGTGCCTGATACTCGTAAAACAATAATAGGGGTGTTGCATGATCGACATTAATTCTTCATGAACTTTTTACTTTTATTTTATTTTATTGAAAAGCGCCTGTATGAAGGGAATAAATACAATTATTCGCGAAAAGATGCATATCTTAGAAACCATTTTTTCTAATTGTAATTGTTCATTTAGCCTTGTATGTGCTGGCTGGCCTAGAATAGCACTAACTCGAAAGTCGAAGGCGACTAAGGGAACATAGCCATCAGGAGACGGGGAGCAGCGTCTACTTGGTCCTACAGCGATCGCCAACCCGCCTGCCAAGCGTGGCGATTATGGCAAACCCCCCCTAAATATAGCTCCTTGGGGGAGGCCTATGTATACCCAGCAGTGAGTGTCGTGCGGCTGATGTAATGATGAAATAATTGTTACGATGATAGTGAGTTGCAGGTGGTTATCAACTTATTCGGTGCGACAAAGATATTATTAATAAAAAATCAATTTTATTAGTATTAAAAAACTACGTCCCTTCACCTGAATTTAATTAATCACAATATAATCAACGCTACGATTGCAAAAAAAAGGTCTAAAACGCCGATCATTCCTCAGCAATCGGAGCTAAGTGTCTCTTAAGAGTAAAAACATAGAGATACATCGTCACATTTCCTACATCGACCTAACTAGCGCCTTAATCATTTCCTCAAAGACATCTCTTTTATAATTAGAGTTTTTTTAAATTGCTAATTACCAAAAGCAGTTGTTGCCGGCAGGTGCAGGGGAGGGAGGGGGGCTAGGACGGCCGTTGAACTTCGCAAGCACGGCGTAACGCAAAACTGAACAACGACACAACTCAAAATTCGTCTAAAACTCTAAAACAAACCTTAAAGTCACAGCGTTAGAGATGACAGTGGCCGGTATACGGAAGCGAGATCATTGAGCTTTGGAGCAATTTATTTTGCTGAAACAAAAACGATCTAACAGCTTGGTGTGACAGCGACACATTTTCGACTTTAAAGTGGAATATGAAAGAGTGGTTTTTGGTTGTTAAGGATATGAATGTGGTAAGGTCGATCATGTGCTTCCTGGTACGTCGCATATCAATTAAACGGAGAGCTTGCTAATTTAGTAGGAAATCAGGGCACTACACTCACGCGTACCCTAATAACTACATCAATTAAAACCTTATGTTAAAAAAAATTTGGTTATGTATACATTTTGGATGTAACACTTAAACATAAAAAATAAAAAAAATAAAATGTCTTTTGGATTTTGGGGGCTGGTACAAAGGACATTATTCGAATTTTCCAAATCGGTCCAGCCGTTTTCGAGTAATCGAATAACACACCAAAAATTTTTGATTAAAAAGATCCCGACGAACTGAGAACCACCTCCTTTTTTGAAGTCGGTTAAAAACATCGCAACTTTGCTTATATTCATGGATATTAGAAGTCTTTACATACAATTGCATTACATAAATCTTTTACTCGACAATTCAGTCAAGTTTTCAATAAATGAAAGCTCAAAGCACCTAAGAAATAAAATCTCAAAACAACACACACATTACGGTGATTAAAAATCGTTGCAATTTTTTTTATAGAGTTTCATGGTCAAGATATCGAACTCTATTACGCAAATCATACTCAAAATCAATAAATAGTACTTATAATAATTGTATTCTTCTACTCGAATTTTCAGTCAAACTTTTATTTCTTAATTTTATTTACCTTATTAAACTTAAATTTATTATTTCTGCAGTCTAACGATCCATTTTACAAACCTTTATATAAGTTCTAATTAACTTATTTGACAATTATAATGTCAAAGTGTTTGTTTCATTTTTATATTATCAGAAGATTGTAGTGCTATCTGGCACTTTGAAACAGATCCCAAGTAAATCTTTTGCATTCTTTAATTTTGTGAGTTCATTTATTTTTATTCCCACATAATTAAAAAATCTTAGTAAGTAGTAGTGAACTAAACGTGCAGTACGTACTAAAAATTCCATTCACTCGCGATGTTGTTTCGCCGACGTCAATCAAATGTCATTTTAAATTAGATCAAAGATAAATGTTATTTATAAATAAACAACAGCTGTGTGGCGAGAAACATGAAAAAAAGTGCGCGTAAACGAATCATACCTATAATCATATTATTTAATGCCACGATTGAATAGAAACATGCATTATAAAGCTTTGGAAGAATCGGATTTCAGACTTCTATTTGATATTCTATTCTATTGGATCTTGATGTTTTTGAAAGATGAAGATTTTCAATATCTCTAGTAAATGCTTTAATTTTTTTCATACTTCTGAAGTGTTTATTTAGGTATTTTATATTGACCTAAATCATATAAGAAATGATTTTTGCTCCTAATCCCCTAAGATTTTCTATCTAGTTCAAGTTTAAAAAGACTGAAGGTATAAAAAAGCTCCAATACCATCAAATTTAATCATCGACGATACGTTATCGACGCGGAGGAAATAAAAACTCTTAAAACCAGGAAGATACTAGACTTCCTGGAAGCCGCTGGGCTCAAAGAGTTACTATAATTAGGTGGCGAGTTACAATAGATCTTTTAGGTCGCAGTGACTACAGCCTCATCTTGAGCTGCATAACCCCTAACACTCAAATAATAATAAAATTTAATCATAACATTATGTTTTTTACATATTTAAAATGTTAAGTCTGTGTACCTATCTATTTTATGCTTGAATTTTGGGCGTCTTAATCCCAACTTAATACTCGAATTACTACGTGAGCAATTTTAATCCGAGAATTGGTAAAACAACTACAGTGCCGTAAGTAAGAGTACCTATTGAAAAGATTTTCACGTTTTCACGGCCTGCCACGTCACGTGACACCCCATGTGGCACTAGTAAGCCCGCCGGTAACGATCAATTGCGATTGTCAATTTTTTCGTCACTGCCATTGTTAGAGCAAATGACAGTCGCTTCAATTGCAAGCGTAAACGATCAATTTTCGCATCAATGAGCGTCAATGACGTAAAAATTGACAATCGCAAATGATCATTACCGGCGGGCTTAATTAAAACTTCAATTCCGATGTATGAAATTTTGTTCTCATTTGATTGGAAAATTTCGTTTGTTTTACACACTTGAAGCTGTATAACGTATTCGTGTATAGGTTTAGTTGAGTTTTATCTGTAGTATATCTGTGATTTTATACATTTTTAAGTTTTAGAGAATGTTTTTATTCATGAGAAACACTTTCTACTTTTAGAACAGCAGAGGCTAATAATCAGCACCCAAATACGTAGTTTGTTTGTAGATTTTGTGACGAAGAAAATACTATTATGGAAAGTCATTATGGACAAGAATAAAACATTTTGATAATTCAATAATTCAAAATGGCCAAGACAACATATTATATGTCTTTATTCTTATTTATATTCTATCCTTTATTTGGGCATTAGTACAGGTGTTTGGTAAGTGATTTGTGTGAGCTTTTATACTTATAAAAAAAAAAAACAATAACATTTTTTTCCCAGACAACATGATCCAAGTAGGATAAGTTTTAGTTTTTTGTCTTAACAAAAAAATATCCGTGTTATTACAAAAGATTTATAAACACTGTTTAACTAAACACCTGTTTAATGCTGTTACTTTTTTGACAGTGACAGCATCACATTTAAACAGGTGTTTAGTTAAACAGTGTTTAAAAATGTTTTGTAATAACACGGAGCATGTTTGACAAGTAAATCGTGAATTTCTTTTAATAAATAATAATAATAATAAATAATCGCGACGGACGGAACGGAGGCGGTATATGCGTTTGGGGTTAGAGGATGTGTGTTTGTTTGTTTGTCTATTACCATTTTCTTCGGAAACTACTGGGCCGATTTCGATGCGGTTTTTTGCATTCAAAAGGTTTTTAATAACATAAGATGAGCTTTTGATGATTAGCTTTATATTTGCTTTACTATGATGACTATACTAACTATTGTCGGCACTCATACATCGCAATGTGCCGTATGTCTCCATTGCACAATTGTGCATAATGCATATCTAATACATAGTAATATGGTCGATCGGGCAGAAAGCTTCAGTTTTCATATATTGACGTCGGCGAATACATTAATAGGCCGTTGCCTGACAGCGTTCAGAGACAATATGTATTGATGAATAAATATGGCGAATTTCGTATGTGAATTTTTTGACAGAAATAGATTTAAAATTATTGTTGACTCTGTGGTAATAAATCAATAAATATTGGACAACATCTTACCAACATAGTACATACATTACTACGATTCTAAAGTAAGTAAATAACAAAAGCACTTGCACTAAAGCACAAAACCCTCTCCAAGTTTTCTTTCGCCTTTTTTTCTTGTAAAATGGTGGTAGATTCATTAAAAAATAAAAAATAAAAAAAAACGGCCAAAAAGATTACTTATATCTTTTTAGCATTAGTTAATTCACTAAATATAATTATAACATTAGCTTTTAACAAAATTTTTGTTTAATATAAATGGGGACATTAAAATTGGCTGATGTCAGGTAAAAATAAGGCCTAAATGTCTTTATAAAATCATCGCTTGAGAGGGTGGGCTCACGAGCAGCTTCAGTCCTCCGTGACCACGGCAGCTGCAAAGGTGCCGCATCGTTGGAAAAATAAAAAATCTAATTAAATACTAATTACCTAAGTATTTTCAATAAAACCTCGCTAGTATCCGTTAAAAGTATTTTATTTCATGTAAAGTACTATGAAAATCAGCAATAACGATAATATCATAAGCAACCAGACATATAGAAAAGGAAAGAGAAGTAGCCGGGGATAGATAGAACCCGCCCCCCTGATTTTGTAATTTTGTTGCAATCAACACTCACAGAAATCGCAGCTACATTGCTGCTTTAGTAAGAACCAATGTGACAACTATCTTACTTAAAGCTGCAGTGTAACTGCGGTTTCAATCGATTTCAATTGAGAATTGTTAGCAACAGAGTTACGTAATCAGAGGGGCCGGGACCCCAGAGATGGCAATTCTTAAAAAGCACTTAAAGGCGACTAATAACTAGAAATAGTCCGTGTTATTACAAAATATTACACTGTTTAACTAAACACCTGTTTAAATGTGATGCTGTCTCTGTCAAACAATATTGTCAAAAAAGTGACAGCATCACATTTAAACAGGTGTTTAGTTAAACAGTGTTTAAAAATCTTTTGTAATAACACGAAATATATCTAACACCCCCATGGACTGCAGAGCGGTAAAATTAATAGACTATTTTATTTATGTCTATGGGCCATTTTCACAGGTTCCGGATAAGTTCCAGTTAAATTATTCGACAGATAAATTCATAGAAATTCTTTCTTTAATTATTCTTCTATCTTTAAATGAAACCGGAAATAAGACAGATGACATCCGGAACTCATAAAACAGGGCCTAAATAAAATTATATTTATTTGACCGTGACGAGGCGTGTTGCAAAGTATAAAAATACACAAACATTAGGCAGTAATAACAAATTCATACAAATATTGAGGCTACAGCATAAACACTATTGAAATAAATTGTCCTCATACATACTCACTCCACTTTTCATCAAATGTAATTGGGTGATTCTTTAGACTTCACTAATGGCTGGGCTATGTTATCTGTTGAATGTTGTCCTTCGATCAAGGATATATATCCTTGATTGAAGATGTTGTCCTTTGCAAGTAACCATGAATGTCTCCAGAAAATGTTTTATTTGAATTTTGTTTTTTTTCTGGACACAAAAAAAATACTTGCTAATAAACAAAAATAAACAAGAGCGGCCGGCGGCGACGTGACGTGTTCCAAATTTAAAATAAGAAAAACTATAAAATTTTGGCGGGATACCTAACTCTGTGACTTTGAGCTGTGGGTGCCGTATTAAAGTTTTGAGTTGATATTGGATTTGGAAAAATGAGTTTAAAAATAAAACAAAAACTTCAAACAAAATAAAAAAAAACAATAAAACTACGCTCTAATTCGCATCAAATAACTACTTCAGAAGAGTCTCTGCCATAGACTTCACCACGGTATCTTTACCGTGACTTCACCGTTTAATCAAAGGCCATAGAATATCTCCAACTTTTACAGGCATAAAACAAAGCCAAATCTATCATCATAATACAAACTGTGTAAATATTCCAATCACAAATTGTTCTAATTTTTCAATTTTTAATAGGTAGGTAAGTTAGCATAATAAAATAAAATTATAAGGTCTATTTAATTTACCTTGTAGTTACTAAGTAGGTACATGTTTTTATTAATAAACATTTAGGAAAAAGTGAGTCATCAATTGAAAAGTCATATTCCATACTTCGATATGCTCGGGCGTCTAAATATCTCGTATGGGAATTGCTTCCTTTTGACCCTTGTATAACAATCTGCTATTTTCCCCTCCATTTTCTGTGGCTCATATTACAGCGGTATTTACCGCGCGCTGGGTAATGCCGCCGGCATGGGGCATCGGCATGGCTTGGAGTTACCGCCCGCCCGTCGCCACCGCCGCCGCCCGCCCCCCGGCTTAGTGTGTAGGGGCCATAAAGAATCACCCAGCTATGCGTCAACCACCTATTTCTATGAAAGTTTCGTAACAAACTCTTTATGCAGCCTTCTGACGGACGCAGGAGAATAAATTGCGCGTCGCACGCGCATTATCAGATTAGTATTGCCATAAACACTGGAGCAGAGTCCGGAATAAATCCCTAAATTGCTGGTGAACCTTCGAATTTTAATAAAATGTTCCATTTTTCTATGTGTTAGGAGAGCAGAATATTTCATAAACATGAAATAAAAGAGTTGAAGTTTGAGTCACTTTTACACAAATTAAAGTAATGTATTTGATAAAACGTTTAAAAAAACAATGAGCTATAGTCTCCCAAAATTAATATTAAAACGGATAACAAAAGTATTAGAAAAGCTGATGTTTTAGTTTGTTTTGAACTCGTTGACTACATTCGAGTGTGATCGAATTGCTAATCTGAAGGGAGAGACGGCGCGGCGTGGTTGCTTGTAAATGCGCATGATAACTACTGATTGATAAATAGTTAAAGCATAACCTTATGTATTTTGCATGTACAGAACTTATTTGTTATGTAATATTTGGATTCTAGATATGGTGAGGGAAAACTTTTTTACAGTGTAATAATAATTTATGGGTATCGAAAATTTTACATGACTGAAAACAAACTCATTAGATTGTTTTTAATAATTTTCTTCAACAGTCTTATCATGATAGCACATTATATATAGGGTGTCCCAATAAAAGTGCACTTTTCGAATTTTTTTACTTATTTATTTTTAGTGCAAGTGGCAAATCTGAAATTTTACAGCTGTGACCTATGATTGTTCTGATTGTTAAAAATGGAGTGCTACACGAAATAATAATGCGTTATGCATTGCATTCTGAAAACCAATTTCAAAAAGGGGGAAGTTCATATTATGCTCTTGCAGTCGCAAATTTTGCGGAACATGATAATGGAGTTCTTGTGGCCTACAACTGGGGGCATATTACAAAAATAACGCACGCAATTGCGTAACGCAGTCACTTGGCCACGATAATCGTCCGCAGTTCGTCGGTTGTAGTTATAACAAACATTTTGAATTTGGCTATCGCAGCCCATAGACTACTTAACGAACGATGTCGGATATGCTAGAAAGAAGCTGTCAAACTCAAGCATTTCACTTCGCGATATCGCATACGCAAGTGCTTTGTAATAGGAAACAATCAAAACGAAGCACGGACGCAGCTACGTGTATCGCATTAAACTTTTCGTAATAGACCCCCGGATCGGTGGCATAGATCTGGATGACATGACGTGGTTTCAGCAGGATGACGTCACTGTGCATGAAAACAACGATTTCCAAACCAAAACATCTCACGAAATTTTGATGTCAACTGGCCACCAAGACCATGTGATTTAACGCCGTGCGATTTTTTCCCTTGGGGTTTCGAGAAATCTCGGTTATATAGGGAATAAACCAGAAACAATTATTGAGCTCAAGGCCTTTGACTACCTCAAATAAAGTCATTAGTAGTATGAAGGGTTGATCTTCATACCTACAAGGGTTCATGCTATTCTATTCTGCCGGACGGACGCCACATAATATTTTGTGGTCAATATGACATAAGGTAGCTATAATATCCAGCCCCCCTAGCATGACCAGCATAACACGATTTATATCGCGTGATATTGACACGTTTGACTGACAAAAAGACAAAGGAGTTTGACAGTTGAGTGTCGATAAAATGCTATATCACGCGATATAAATCGGTCATGCTAGGCAGGGGCTCTAATTGTCTAATTTCAAAATCTATCGCAATCGCTTTCATTTAACAGATGGATGTGACACATTGCTGCATTACTTCGGTAAGTTTTTATTTATGCCAAAAAGAAGCATCAATGTATTCATCTTGAAAGCGATTGCGATAGATTTTGAAGTTAGACAATAGAAAGGCTGGTTCTGAATTAACGCACACAAAGATAAGTTAAAAAAATTAGATAAAGTGGTCAAGTTTGCGACGAGTTGTGGCCAGAAAAAGGTTTGGTTCATTGAAAAAAAATCTGTAATTTTATGCACCCCCGTAACTTTGCTTTTTAAATTATTTTGGATCCGTCATGTAGCGAGAAAATGTTGGATGAAGGTGATGAAGGTATAATTATGTACCTACCTACTCTTTTTGTTTTTTTATTATTTTCATTGAAGTCTATCTTGTTCGAGAGACAAGTTGTTTGGTGTAGCATCTCTGACGTGAACAGTTTTGAAAATGGGTAGGGAAAGAGCTGATGAGTGATGAGATGACACACCAAAAGAAAGCCTCGAACGGGTGGTAGGAAAATATAGGCGATTCAAAAGTATTTTTGACTTTGACTTTTGACTTGACCAAGAATTATTTACTGAAAAGAAAAAATAGAGCTTTAAATTTTTTGTTATATTATTTTAAGTACCTACTTATATTTTTTTTTCATTAATTACGCAGCGTTTTCGTAGAAAGCTCCCAGACGGCTTGAATTTTTCCGATACTTCCAACAAATTATCATTATATTTCAACCAATTTACACAAAACCTTGACAAATTATATACCTTGGCTTAACCTTCCTTATGAATCACTCTATCAATTGGTGAAAACCGCATGAAAATCCGAGTAGTAGTTTTTAAGTTTTTTAAGTTAACAGACAGACGCGGCGGATGATTTTGATTTTTAGTACGAGGGTGGATTTATAAGTCCACGACTTTGAAAAGAAGAAATACTTTTTTTCCATAATTTATTTTTGTATCTTATAAAGAAACTCCTTAAGGAATCTTTACACTACATTTTTTTCAAATTCGGATAAAAGATTATTACTTTTGGAAACAAAAAGCTCAAGCGACTTCTAACTTTTCTTAATGACCCTGTCGACCCTCTCGGCGGCACTCTTGACATCAAAACGCATCGAATGAAGATGCGAATCCTTCCTATTCTCTAGATTCAACCCTCTGAGATTTTTTCTCCTACCAAACATGAATAAATGTCATGGCGGGCAAAGATTTTCATCAAGCCAAAAGGTGGTGTCATGGGCTCCATTTCAGTTACAAGTTTTCAGGCGATGAAAGAAAAAAGAAATGGGTTAAAGAGGTAGGAACTTCGTTGGACTGAATACGCAGAGCTACAATAAGATTATGTAGAGAAATAAAACAAAATATTCCGAAAAAAAGTGTTTCTTCATAACAAAGTCATGGCCTTATCAGTCCACCCTCGAATATTATGTAGTGATTATTAAGATTGTGTATTAGCTAGGCGAGTGTCTCGAAGTTTAGCAAAATGGGGAAGGATAAAAGTATATGAATTTATGTCGGATGATCCATCAAAGTATGCAACTGCAGTCTGCCCGGTGGTCACTTATACCACCTTGTTGAGCATACTTGGTGATACATCCGTAGTTTTTGTCTACTAGTGATGTACTCGTCATTTTTATCGATATCGATAAATAATGCTATCGATATTCGAAGCCTAACTTATTAATTGGGAATAGATTATTATCGAAGTGTCAATAAACTGACATTACTTTATCGACGGACCTTTTGTTTATGGCATGTAGATTTTTCTTAGTCTCGTCGTGCTACGCCTGCTGGACATTTTAAAGGGTATTGAATTATTGAATTTTTGGATGTTAGGCATTTACAATGCTATTTTTATATTATGATCATTAATATACTAGAAAATATCGACTCGCCCCATCTCAAACGAGAAACGAACTCGCACCCTTGGGATTCCGGCCCAATGCACTGACCAATTATGCCACCGAGTCGCCTCTACTCGATACTCAGTAGGATTTAATTGGTCAATGCATTGGGCTGGAATCACAACGTCACGGACGTCAACTTTTCCGAAAACAGACAAAAAAAACAACTTTTCATACAAAACTCGATCAGCTGTTCCGTATAATGCAATAACATTAAGTATAGAAAGTCTATTTTTTTGTCTGTTTTCTGAAAAGTTGTAGAACAAATGTTATTATTTATGATGTTAGTAATCTACTCCTGTGAGGTTGTTGGTCTTTTACAAATAACACTGTATTAAATTATCTTGGTATTGAATTAGATACCTAGATCTTCTGTCGATATCGCCAACCCACATCCCTCAAACACCTCAAGCCCACTTATTCATAACTAATTTGTGGGCAAAAAACCTCGTGTCGCGACAATCGCGAGCGGGTTGCTAATCCTCATTGTGTCCGTCACAATGCGCGCGCGCTTGACCACATTGTGGGCCTGTGACGGATGGACGGACACGAATAGGGTAACGAAAGTACCGGGCCACTTAATATTTAGATTTGATAGAAATATAACCACGGCCTTACCACAAAACACTTAGTCATTGTTTACATGTGATACTGTCATCACATTTATAAACTATACACTATAAACAATGTTTTAAAATCTTTTGTGGTAAGGCCATAAATATTTAGTAAAGGGAATTAGGAAAATTGTAATAAATCAGTTTCTGTTAATTATTCTCTAAATTGCAATTTTAAGCTGTAAGGTGTAGATACTTAAATTAATTAAACTTTTGCGTGAAAATTATAGTAAACCACCGTAATGTTCTATATCGCAAGATACAACAAAATAAATAGTAGATTGTTATACGAGGGTCAAAAGGAAGCAATTCTCATTCGAGATATTTAGGCTATATTTCGAGAATGGAATTGATGACTTTTACCCGTGTTAAACACTCTACTTTTCATTTCGAATTTCAGGAAAGTAAAAAAGTCTTAGTTATTTCAAAATGTTTATTAATAAAAACATGTACCTACTTAGTAACTACATTGGTAGACCTTATAATTATTACCTATACCAACTTACCTTTAAAAACCTAGAAAAATTAGAACAATTTGTGAAATTTAAAGTTAAATTCTTGCTAGGAATATTTACAGTTTGATATAAATTATTACGATGACAGATTTGGCTTTGTTGGATGCCTGTAAAAGTTGGAGATATTCTTTGGTCTTTGATAAGACGGTAAGTCCATGGCAGAGACTCTCCTGAAGTAGTTGTTTCCTGTAGGCGAATTACAGCGTAGTATTATTGTTTCTTTTATTTTATTTGAACTTTTTGTTTTAGTTTTAAACTCATTTTTAGTAAATACAAAATCAACACAAAACTTTAATACGGCACACACAGCTCAAAGTCACAGAGTTAGGCGAGTCTCCTCCAATATTTTATAGTTTTTCTTATTTTAAATTTGGAACACGTCGCGTCGCCGGCCGCTCCGCCCAATGTTTTTAATTTTGCACTGGCTGTTTATACCATGTTTTGTTGTTGTTCGTGAATGCGCCCTACAAGGCTGCAACTTTTTTTAAACCATTTGTTCTTAACTATTGTAAACTTTTTCATTGCCAAATTCAGTTCTATTTTTAAATTACTTTTCCACCCTAGGGTGGAACGAAGAGTTTTGGACCCGCTGCTCAGTTCAAATATACATCACTTTCCGAATATGAGAAATGAAAAATAATTTTAATCATGTTAACATGAGGTCTGATGGTGAAATATCACGAGACTAGTAGATGCTCATAGAACAATTTAGTTCTAATAATAATGGTTGGCACGCGTATCTGTCTCCGTATTTCCTCTCATAATAATTATAATATAATAATGATAGCTTATGTTACTTCACTCCTTTTCAATACCAAATGACTTTAGTCGTAAGCTCAGTGCAAAATTACCTTTATTTCCGTTTCGTCAGATTTTTATACCTAAGTAGTCTTTAAATATTGAACAATAATTTACAAGTATAAAATAATCACAATCTAAATTAAAACAATGTCGATCAGTACGTACTCTGAAAATATCTCGTATTCCTGCCTTTCTATTGTCTAATTTCAAAATCTATCGCAATCGCTTTCAGGATGTAATGTAACACATTGAAGCTTCTTTTTGGCACAAATAAAAACTTACCAAAGAAACGCAGCAATGTGTCACATCCATCTGTCAAACGAAAGCGATTGCGATGGATTTTTAAATTAGATAATAGGGAATATGCATATTTTTTTTTTAAATCAAAAGTATAATGCGTTAAAAAATCAAGTGTAATATTAAATCTTTTCTATTATGTTTTTTTCTCGTGATATAGTTACTTGAAGTTAGCACGCATGAGCACCCGCCGAAAACGCTCTATACAAACGTCACATGTCACGTTTCAGGTGTGTTTCAGGCGCGTTTAATATGGAGTTAGCCAATAATCTTCAATTATCTTCCTAAATTTTGCGTTTAAGTACATAAGTGTCGTACAATATATTATTTCTTATTCGATATTCTATCTGACTGTAAAGTGCATTATATCCGAAAATGAAAAAAACAAATCGTTATTTTCCCCTGATTTCATCGTGTGATAAAGCTAAAATAATTAATTTTTTTTTTTATTTTTTCTGTTCCATCATGTTTTTGTAAGTGTCCGCAGCGATCAAGCTCGAATTCATCAAAATCGGTGACTTATGCTATTCTCTATTAGCCCCCAGATTTGTAATTTTTTCATTCTTCTAGTGGCCAGTACTTCACCGCTACTCTGCCGGCGCTCGCGTGCGGGCGCTAGCGACGATTTGCGAATTACATGTCTTCACTATTGTACTTGCAGCTTGAAGGTTTGAGCTGTCCAGTGCCTTCCGATGTTGTACAGGGTGTACAAATATCAAGTGTATATACAACGTGTTACAAAATAACGCATAAAGCTGAATATGGTAGATAGGGACCATCAAACTGAACAACTTTTACTATGGAGGCAACCAACTCTGAAATCGCGAAAAAAATCAGCTGTTTCATAACATTTTGTTTTTTTTGTTATTATGTTTTGTATGAAACAGCTGAATTTTTCGCGATTTCAGTGTTGGTTAGTTACCAATCCGCATTGGGCCCGCGTGGTGGGTTATGGCCCGTCCTCCTTATCCACCCAATAAGGAAGGCCTGTGCCCCAGCAGTGGGGACATAAAAAAAATTGCTGATAGTGTTGGTTGCCTTCAAAGTAAAAGTTGTTCAGTTGTTTGTAATACGTTGTATATTATTATAATGATACAATGTTAATCCTTTTGACTATCTAAGAAACTGATACTATTGACCAGTAGTATTTTTAGTAACTTTTAATATTTATTACGTTTTAAATATTGGTTTAAGAGTATTGTAGGTATGTAAACAGTTTTGCTTGAATACCTATGTGAAAATTTTTTTAGAGTATCGTACAATTATATAAAGAGTTTTGCTTGAAATGTAAAAAATATATAGACAGACGCCTAGTAATCACAAAAAGATCAGCTAAGCAATATGAATTCTGGTACAGAATAATTAAATTCTGGGCAGGGTTATTTGGGCACCATGTATCAAAGAACAGCGATACATCGGTCATTCATGTCCATTCACATTTTTTGCACCTTGTCTTTATCTCGGACATGTCCAGCCTACATGACGTCGTTATGTCCTACAACTTAAAGTTAAAAATCGGTCAACAATTAGTTAAAACGCAGGCTCCATAAGGCACGATTTATGAAGTGACCACAAAAGCATTACAACCACAATAAAGCCAAAAACATGTGTTAAATGGTCGAGAATCGAACCCAAATAACAAATGACACTCGAAAAACGCCAAAGTGTTGGTTTTGTTACTTAAAATATCATTAATAATTCCGTAATGTGATTGCAGGATCAAAATACTTTAAGTTGAAGTTATTAATGGAAAATTACAGTATTTTGTGAGGTAGAGAACCATGAATGGTGAATATAAAGCTTACATACGTGCTTATAAGTTTTGCAAAATAGTTTAAATATGTAGTAATAACATAACTATATGAATTCTATTAGAAATAAAATGTGCGTTGAAGTATAGGTACTTTGGATTAAGGATTTAATTAAAAAACAGTACCCACTCATTGACAATACACATAATAAATTAGAAAAATAAATACGAGTCGCATTCTCAATCGTTACAGCTTCATCTTTCGTGAAAAATGCCTCTCACAAGTAATTCCGCTTGAACAGATTGTCTTCGTTTCAAAAAAAAATGTTCATATGTTTTTTTTCTCTTATATGTCCCTAATTTAAGAATTTTGCTAAACTAACATTAATATAAAAACTAAAGCTTACATCAATAGTAAATATAGTACTTAGGTAACGCTTTCAATCTTAAGATTTCGCCTCTGAAAAAATGCTAATTTCGTTTGAAATGGGAACAGTCCTTTGAAACTTATTAGGTACTATAACATATTTTAATTCTAATACAAAGTATTATGTGAACATTATTTCAATAAACCTACAATGACGACGAAACTGTGACAAAATGCACAATAAGAGCCACCCAAAATCACAATCACACGCATAATTTGGCACAAGAATCCTTAAGTTGGAAGGATCAGTGTTGCAAAATTGTTATAGATGGCAAAGGATTAGTGGTGCAAAATTGGAAGACGTTGCATATAGTCTTGGGTGGCGGGGCCAATAGACAAGTGGTCCTTTAACAAATTTATTTAAAGGATTACAAGGATTATGGACCGTTTATTTCGGATCCTTGGGTTTTGTTGAAAGTGTTTATTTAGGCCGGTTTATTTAGCTACTTTACAGGGGACTGTTCATTTTATGTGATGTCATTTATCTGTATGATTTTTTTTTTTTTTTTCTCAAAACGCGTTGGTCAAGTAATTAATAACAATGGGGTAATGTTATGAAAGGGCGTAATTAAAATGTCTCTTAGTATTAGAAGTGCAAGTACACAACACATAAATAAACAAAATTTAGCAATTAGAAATTCAAATTAGAAAGAAAATAAAGTAATTAATAATAATATAACTAATCACTGAACTTTGAAATTTTAAAAATTTTAACCGCAAACTAACCTTGAAAATACAGTAGTATATTTCATTAGGTTATTATAATGTTTATGACCAAATTAACGAAATTGAGCTTTAATTAAATGACCAGTGCAATAATTAATTAGTAACTCTAAAGTGGTATTTACAAGGGACGCCTTAGCAGGCGATTTGCTGGTCGATTTTAGTCAATTTGCGCTTTTTAACGATAATCGCTTGTAAAATCGAATCACTACCTAGAAATTAGGTTTGAGATTAGATTTTCCTAGCGATTGTCGATAAAGCGCTATTTGACTAACATCGACCAACAAGTCGTCTGCCAAGTCACCCCTTGTAAATACTACATTAATTCAATAAGGGAGGTCGAAATTTCGGTGTCATAAATTCGTAAATGCAAGTCATTTTGACGCAAATAAATGACTCACGGGATGCATCACACCTGTGGGTCAACGGTGCAAAGTTCATACCTACGTGTGTTTAGGGAAGAACCTTTAAAAATTATGATGAAGGGTTATTGTCTTTGATTTGTATCATGATCCCTACATTATTAGTGCGCAATGAACAGGTGATTCATTTGTTTCAATGACGTTCGTATATAAGGAGCGTTGATATCCATATTATATTTGGGATTGGAAACATTCAAAGCGATATCATATAAATAACAGGAACTTTTGACAACGGCTTACATACATTGGTTTAATGAAATTGACGGCTTCATTTAAATATTTTGGTAGAGAGCTTCGATATTTTGGATGGCGTCGACAAAACACATCACAGTATGCTTACTTAGTTTAGTTTTTCAAAAGACTAATATCTCTACTCGCTATATTTAAAAGCGCGTAATGAGGATCAACGAGGTTTTTAGTTAAATATGTTGAGTTTCAGTCACATCAAAATAAGTTATATCAGTGAAAGAATTATTGAAATTGGATTTAGACGTAGGTAACAAATGTGTGAACCCGCTTTAATATGTCTCGTATAAGTACCTTAATTATCTTAAAAGAGTAATTAACAGATTTTCGTGACAATTATATTCCCGAGTACATATAATGAACATGTGCATACTAAATCAATTGGCCGCCACTTGTTTGTCATTTAAATTACTTAATACTGTAAAGAATTAACATATCGTTGCGTAAGATGAATACATTTGCATCAGCTTTTAAGACATTTCAGTAATACGTCGAATGACAATCTTAAGACTTTGACAAAAGAGTTTTTTTTATTTAGAGATAGGCAGTTGTGAATTTTGAATGTAAACTTTTTACATCATTTGTGGCCGATCTGTGGATTGTTCAAGCAATACAACGTGTTACCAAATAACCCCTGATGCCGAATATGGTAGATAGGGACCATCAAACTGAACAACTTTTACTATGGAACCAACTCTAAAATCGCGAAAAAAAATCAGCTGTTTTATACAAAAATTATTAAAGAAAATATCAAAATGTATGCAACAGCTGATTTTTTCTAATTCAATAGTATCTAAAAGTTGTTCAGTTTGATGGTCCCTATCTACCATATTCGGTATTAGGGGTTATTTTGTAACACGTTGTATAATTAGGGCTTTGGAGTGTGTAAAGTAATTACATTAGAACTATGACTTCATGCTAGTTAAAAGAGATATGTTACAATCTTCAGAGGGTCTGGATAGCTCTAGATATCTTTTGGTTTAATAAAAAATGAAAACTATGAAATTATCTGTAATTAATTTCTGTTGAAGTGGCAATGGGCGGGACACATAGCGAGAAGAACCGATGGCCGTTGGGGCGGAAAGGTTCTGGAATGGCGACCGCGCACCGGACGACGCTCCGTGGGTAGGCCCCCGACAAGGTGGACCGACGTGAGGGTGAAGGTCGCGGGAAGCCGCTGGATGCGGGCAGCGCAGGACCGGTCGTCGTGGAGATCCTTAGGGGAGGCCTATACCCAGCAGTGAGCGTCGTGCGGCTGATATGATGATGATGATGAAGTTATTGGAACTTGACCGGAAGCTGTGAAGGCTGTGTATGTGTGACCCTAAATGAAGTATTCGTCAAATATTTTCTTGTATGTACTTTGTAAATCCACTCGCACTAATGTAAATTTTAATTCTCGGCGCATTCAGACGAAATATTTTGTAACAACATGGCTAAAGACTAAAAAATAAGAAGGAGATGTTATATGTATCCAATATCCACATAATAAGTATGGAATTTCCCCAAAACTACTTATACGCGGCCACCGTCGCACAATTAAGTGCTTTTAAAGTAGTGTGTATTAGATTGCATTTTATACACTCACTCTTTATGTTAATAAGAATAGAAAATACCCATTCAAGCGTAGACAATTGGTCTGAATAGATTCCTGGACATTACACATGTACAATAGCCATCATTCAGGAATCGACAAGAAAAAAAGTAACCGCTGCGTAGACTTTTTTCTCCAAAAGGGTTGCCAGCCCATAGGGATTATCCTTTCTAGAAGTTAGCGCCGCTTTTGGTAGTTTTTTCTATCACATCCGTAACACAATTGTTGCAATACGTCTCCGCTGTGTCCAGTACATTATTTTAATTTTAAATGTCATCTTTCTGATATGGAATATTTGTTTATCTTACCGATTTCGAGAAAGGTTTTGTTAATTTTTCACTAAAGTTTTGTTTAACCAGACCTCTGTCAATATTTGGTGAAATGAATTAAAAATACCAGGAAATTTGATAGGACGTTTTATATTTTTAATTCATTAACGCCGGTGCGGTCGCTGGCGACCGAGACACAATAGATTTTCTATTGTGTCTCATTTTCCGGGCGTTGAAGAGTTAAACAAGTAATAAACCATTTAAGTACATTTTTGTTAAATTGTAAGGATTATGGTGAGAATTATATGTTTTTTTTATTAGATACAGCATAGAAAGTAAATCATAAATCATTTATTCACGTAAAGATCTTAACTTGAATGCGACAAAGTTAAACATTTACGCATTATTGAATGAAACAACATAATGAAGATAACTACAGTTACAATCCATTGGACCTTATTTACAGCACAATCATTAACATATTTTCATTTACAAAATGTTGTATCGTTAACAAACGCTTCTTCGTAAATGTGTTTCTAGTTAAAAAAACATAAAAGTCTAACTAGTATTTGTTTGCAAACTTTTCAGCTTCTTTGCTTTCGGGTCACTCTAATACCTTAAATATACATGACCTCCTTCCGAGTCGCTAAAAGCCGAATATTCTTTGTCTGACTGACACAGATAAACACCGAAAACCTGCCAATTGACAAGTCTGACCGTTTGAGTCATGAACACAACCGAATTTGTGGCAATGACCGCGCCTTTATGAATCAAAACTGGTCACTGATTGTCGTAAGCAGAGTTAAGTAATGTTTTTACTACGTGGAGGAAAACTTTATGCGTTTTACACGTCAACGAATTATGAGGGTTTTTTTTCTGGGAGTGTAGTTGTAATACGTTGCAGGTGTCTATGAAACGTCACTGGGTTTGTTGCTTGAGCGTGAGACATTGCTGCTGTTAAAACAATTGAGTTTCAATAGACATGTAGAGAATTTTGCACCTTGGCGTACAAGGGTCCGACCGCGTTAATTTTGAACGATACTCCAAAACTAAATCGTAATCATTTTTCGTTTGTGTTTACAGAAAAATGCTTTGGAAATATCGTTGAAAATACTTAAATCAAAGAGGTTTACTATGGTTCAAGAAAACAAGTATTTTATTTGATTTCTTTGCTTTTTTAAACAAAATAGGTTTATATCTAACTCTCAATGACTAGGTGCCATCACATCAACTTAAGTGTCATACTCCTTGAAACCACTGTGACACCGCCACATACAATTTTCTTATTAGCACAGGTCATTACGACCGCGCGGTACCAGGAAGCCGGTTCTAACTTCCTAGCTTTCTCTTCCGCAGAAAACCGCGTTTCCCTCGTCGGCCATTTTCCAGATTGATAGCTGACTGGCAACCGACTATTCGCGAATGTTCGCAATCGCAACCAATGAGATTGTAAATAAGTGAATAAACTTTTATCTAATTGATGATGATTAAAATATGGAGTCACACTATAATGACATAGTAGCGACACAGAATATAATAATAGTTTTATTGCAAATTAATATTTGGCAAAAAGAGAAATGTAGACCATATTTTATTAACCATAACATATTTACTCTCACATCAATAACGGGTGTAACAAGACACTCAACGAAGCCGAAGCCGCCCATCATCAGAATAATTTTTGTCTTTTGGACTATACCTGGGAAACCAATAGCTACGAAGTTATTAAAGGTATTTTTTTTTTATGAAATCTTATTATATTCGTTATTTCCTAACTTTTGTCTACAGAAACATTATCAAAATTTGATGTATTTCGTATAATAAACAATGCCTTCAAAACGTCATCACTCAATGTATTTAATCTCATGAGCACGCACATAAACGTTGCCTTTCAACTCGGCTGCACGCAATTTGTGTAGCATTCACGCACAGGCACGGTCTTTTGTACGCGTTACATTGCCACGGCGTGGTATAACGTATGCAATGCTTTTTTAACACCAAAAATTAAAATGATGGGCAGAATACGTAGACCTCGGCTTCGTTGAGGGTCTCTTGTTACACCCGGTATACCTACATACTAGAATAGAAACAGCAACTTTTGTCCAGTAAACCTCACGTTTGTCAATTTAAAAAAAACGAAATGACTGAAATACGATATTTTTTCAAAAGATTTCGAAAACTGAATCGATTAAAAATATTACGGGCATCGGTTGAGAAATGCCACCTAGGCTGTCCGGACAGATAAACTTACGAAAGCATTTTTGCCCAGCTGAAACGGAGACGCTTCGCTCGCGCTTAGCGCTCGCTCGGTCAAATTATTTCAATGAAAGTGCAATCGGAAACTAGTTATTGCACAAAATAAAAGAGAAAAGAAGGTCAGTTTCAACAAGCAAATATAGTTATTTTGAATAAGTAGGTAATCTAATCCGCTTGCAGCTAAATAGTAGATTGTTATACAAGACGCTAAAATTACCCATTGCATACGAGGTAGTTTTATTCCCGAGCTTTAGCGAGGGAATAAATAGAAACCGAGTTACAATGGGTTTTAGCGTCGTGTGTTACACTATACTTTTCACTACGATTGCGAGAAAATAAAATACAATATTAAATAGTTTATACACCTACTTCCGAAAAAGAATCCACTCGTTTCTCTATCCTCCACTTCATAATATTTTTGTACAATATTTAAATAAATGATTTGTGCTTGACGGCAAAAGATTAAAATTATTTATTTCCTATTACAGTCACACAATTCAATCAGTTTGTAATTATAGAAAATTTCTAAAGATTTCGCGCCACTGCTGTAGCAGCTAAGCAACACAAACACGCATTCTACGATTCACTCTGTACACAGAGTATAAATAAGTCTATGATTTCACCGAAGAGATGCTTTTAGTTCCATTTTCAAAAATAAGAATGAGACACTGGGGGCCTATTACGAAACTTGGTCACGATAGTCGTCCGCAGTTCGTCGGTTGTAGTTATTACAAATATTCTCAATGTAGCTATCGTAGTCCATAGTCTATTGAACGAATAATTACGGATCCACTAGAGAGAAACTGACAAATTTACGCAATCACTTTGCAATATCGCATACGCAAGTGCTTTGTAATAGGAATCAATCAGAACGAAGCACGGCCGCAGCTGCGTGTATCGTATTAAACTTTTCGTAATAGACCCCCAGTATTAAGTCGAGCGAGTTTTTTTCGTGATTATGAATAAAGACTTTTTCGTTTTAGTAGGCTCATTGGTAATAGACAAACATTAAAAAAGAAAAAACTTTATCCCCTAGGGCTTATTATGCTATTTTATCTCGACTCTTGTACGTTACAATGACGCACTTTTTGAGCAAGAGGAGTGAAAAGTATATTGTTTTATCAATATGTATATACCTACACTTTTCTTCAAGAGTGAGGTAAGCGGAAAATAAGGGATACTACTTACTTACGCATTTCGAGTTATGTAGGAGGAAGGTCGTCTCACTAGTTCTAGGCTCGGGGAACACATTGCAATCCCTATTTCCACATTCGCCAACTTCCTTTTTTGCCAATTCCTGATTTGCCAACTCCTGATTCGCCAATTCCCGGTTCGCCAACTCCTGATTCGCCAATTCATGAGAAACCATAGTTGTTGATTGAGACCCGGATTACTGCAATATGATTTTGTCAAACATGATTTTTTGGTAAACTGAGTCAAAAGGAGTAGTGAGTGAGTGGTGTCATGAAAAAAGAAACTAAATAAAATAAATCTTTCACAGTTTCACTAATGTAAGTATTCTTTTTTTATTATATAGGTACTCGTAGCATAAAAAGTATCGAATAACTATAGAATTCGTATCAAACGCGCCTACAAAGCAAATTAAGATTTCCTGTACAAATAACTGCTCAATTCTGATTGTCTACCGATAGCTGTTCGGGTGTTCATGCTAAGGGTACTGATTTCTCATATTGAGTGCCTTAGCATAAACAGCTAAGGGTACTGATTTCTCATATTGAGTGCGTCGCTGCGCGCGCGCCGGAACGAGGAAACTGCGGTGGAAGCCGGCGTTGCCGATTTTCTCCTTTCACCAGATGAACCTTCGTGAACCTTCTCTAATCCCACGTCAACCACGCCCTTCGATCGTGGGCTATTTACGCTAATTTGACTATGATATTAAAAACCAGCCAAGTGCGAGTCGGACTCGCGCACGAAGGGTTCCGTATCATTATCTATACAACATTATTATGTGGGAGCCCCTTTAATTTATTTCATTTAAACTGAATATACAACTAAATATTCTGTGAATACTTCAAGCATCTACCTGTTGCCGTTATTAATATCGAGCAAAAAACGGCAAAAAAAATCACGTTTGTTGTATGGGATATTTTATTCTGTTTTTAGTATTTGTATGAATGAATGAATGGGAATGAATGAAATCTTTATTCACTAAAAATAAAGTACAATTTAGTTATTACTTATTTGTAGTCTAACTATTTTACCAACATAGGGCATGTGAATTTATGAAAAAATAAAAATCACAATAAAATAATACAATTTAAAAAGATGCTAATTAGTGTTAATGTCAATATCTAGTCAATCAGAATTAATTTAGTTACACATAGTCATTATCATTTGATTATTTAATGTCAATTTTACACAAGTAAGATTTTCTTTAACTGAGTAAAAACATTTTGTTTTCAGCCATTCAAACAGTTTTCGTTTAAATATGGTAATGCTAAGTTCAGTTAATTAAAAAATGTGGCAATTTCAATAGCTAGTTTAATGAATAGCAGTAAGAGTTAGTTTTATTGTGGACATAAAACGCCTCTGTCCTATTCCTAGCTAAATATAGGTACTTAGGAATTGGGACATGACGCACTGAATTTATTATAAAATAATCAGCGAGTTCAGCTATTAAAAGTTTGATCATTTTTTAGAGGCTCTAAACAAAAGAAGAAACGGGACAGTCATGTATTATTTATTGCGTTTCTTATGGATTTTTCTCTGGTTTACTTTATTACTTCTACCCTGTGAAATAATTTTCTAACAAGCGATGATGTAGTTCTTTAATGAAATGTCCCCAACTTAATACGAGTATTTATATGCTATTCAGCTGATATGCAAAAAAATACTTTTTCGAACTCCCCCGTTCTTCGAAAGTCATTGGTTAACTCCCACCAATCCGCATTGGGTCCGCGTTTTGGGTTATGGCCCGTCCTCCACACATAAGCGGACCTGTATCCCACTGCGGGGACATAAAAAAATGTGATGTGCATACTATTCAACCGATGACAAGCACAGAAATAAAAATTCTTAACTCTTGATTACATAACAGCATGCATGCTCATGGGATATGCACAGGTAGTCTAGCAAAGTGTGTCAGTAATAATGTTTTGTTTTCCCGAAGTACCCAGAACCCATTGTGATTCCCACAAAGTCCTGAATTAGAGATTCCGCACATGCGCTAGCACATCCGCTAGTGCAACTATTTATGTATCGATTACAGACATATCATTATTATTAGACGAAAGTAGTATTAGTTACGATATTTCATTGTAAAGAGATAGAAGAGGGTGAAAAGAACATCAACCCAGATGATAGAGTTCATGGAGTGATTTAAACCAAGCAGTTGCTGTATGTTAACGCCATTGGAGTTTATTATGACCATTTTTTCTATCGATACTACGCCAGCCAACAAACCACATTGACGTGGATGCGTTAAATAAATTGACCTCTGAAACTTTAATTTTATCCTGTTATCAACTAAATCCAAATGATTATTCCATTGAAATTTTGTTTAAGAATTTCATGTCGTTTCAAAGCTCAAATTTAAAAGCAAATAGCAGTATTAAATGAATCACCATCATCACACCAAGTGCGAACACCCACTGGTTGGGTTTAGACTGGTTTCCCAAATGATAGTGGTATGGATAGATAAAGACAAGTATGACTTCTCTTCTTCAGCCTCAAGTAAGACCCATGATGATTGAGGCCTCCTCATTCGCACGGCATCCCTTCTGTGTCCAGTTCCTTTTGTATCCAGTTGTTCCCTGCTATTTTGGCGATGTCATCCGACTTTTATTGCAGCCAACGCTTATAGTACCAGTCCTTACCAGATAATTACGCCAGTTAAAACTAAATACACACGTTTAAACCAATTACATACACCAAGACTGACCTTTCTCCACGATTGCGCAATGACATAGCCCATATTACCATAATCTAGATTATGTCATGGGACTAGTGGAGCTTGAATAATGGCATTTCACCCGAGGCTCCATTCGCATTCTCCTTGACACCCGCTTGGCACCCGACACACGTAACTATTGTCTATGCAAAGCACTTTTCACCAGCACGCATTGCCTAGCCTAGAGTCAGTAGGTGGACTATGATTTTGTACAAGGCTTATTAAACACTAATATAAATAAAAAATATATAATTCCAGACAACTCATAGCTATCAAGTATCAAACCAAGCAGAGCTAGTACTATATCAACAAATTAAAACAACACACGTAAAAGAATATAGATTATAGACATCCGACGACTCGGGAAACTCGGAAGAAAGAAGAGTGAGTGGAGTGGTGTGGGGGAGGAAGGGAAGGGAAGAAATACTTTTTTGTCACATAAACATTTGCCCCTACCATGCAGAACCCAGTTCACCTTTGGCGATGGAGGTAGGACCCAGGTACTGCTTATTTCTTACGAAGTAAAACTGAACAGCTGATAAATTAATAAGAGATTAGTGTTTTTCTGGTTTTATACTCCATACTTAGTCAAGATTTGATTACATATACGGGGTCCTATTTTGGAAAGGCGGCAAGCGCTCTTTTTTCATCGCATGCGGTGTAATGTCACAGGCACTCGAACAGCACAAAATTATCCGACTCGATGACGGCGGTGTCGCTATCGTCTATACTATTGACGACAGCGACGCCGTCACCGAGTCATAGGTGATAACATGGTGATAATATGTAATACCACTTAGTGCCAGTTTTGACCACCGGGTCACATAAGTTTGTGTCACTGACTAACGAGCGATTCGAAAATACGGATTTTTATATGTCGAATGAAAATCAGCAGAAAAGAGCGCTCGCCGCCTTTCAAAAATAGAGCCCCAGATTTGTTGTTGTTTTTTGAATAAGACCGTAATTGTTATGTAAGATGTCCTTCAACAATGGAGGCTACCCTACGAGGCAGGTCAATGGTGCAGTGGACTACGCGTCCGCCGGCACCGCGCCAACCGGCTAGCATACCGACAGACCAACCACAATGCCCAGAGACTGGGGAAGACCTTGAAAATGCAACGGAATAAACAGGCAGAAGATATTATCGCATCAAGAATAGGGCATAAATAGCTCTGATGACAGTGATAGTGACGTGCTTTGACCTTCGGTGGGGGCTTGACCATATTACGTACAAATCAACCTGCTTAGGTACAAGAACTTATATTTATGTTCCTGTTAGTACGTTGATGCTGTACGCTATGTTAGGCAGTGTTCCAACATTGAAAACTTAAATATTACTGCTATAAAAGCTAGGTATGGTCTCTAGGGTTCATCGACAAGCTCTGGGTGTTGCGCTGTGTCAAACAAAGACAATGTAGGCCAGTAAGGAATTGGCGAATCAAGAGTTGGCGAATCAGGAGTTAGCGAATCGGGAATTGGCGAAACAGGAGTTGGCAATTCGGGAATTGGCGAATCAGGAGTTGGCAAATCGGGAATTGGCGGAGAAGGAAGTTGACGAATGTGGAAACAGGGAAATAATGATATCTGATTTCGGACTTTCAAGGCGGAGCTACTATATGTATGATAAATTTTTACCTAGCCAATTAGATGCAGGAGAAAAACACTGTATTCTGGTGAAAAAAAATTGTCGCATAGCCGTTCGTCATCATAATGTTCCTATAACCGAGGAAAAACCCTTACTTTGTGAAAGTGGGCGTCTACTTTCATAAACGTAGTCATTATTTCTACGCCGCCGTAGAGAGAAGGGCTATCATAACCCACCTCGCGGGCCGATACCCCGCGTTTGTAAGTAACTAATGAATCTCTGTCCAAGTTCTAATCTGTGCTAATGACAGACACGGATCACGATCGTGCACAGTAAAAGTACTTTCGTTCGAGGCCGCATTGTCATTCACGGACTCGTTGCACGGAGCCAGCAAGCACCCAGTGTTTGTCATCGACCATTTTGTACAAATACTAAGTACTAAATACTTGGATCGTTTAGAAGAAGTCATTATCAAAGCACTATTAAGTGTTGAGGAGAAACCAATACAAAGTGGTGACATGAATCACAATGTGAGCTTAATTTTTTGATTTAGCTATTATTTCTGATCTGAAGTGAAGACCAACCAACAATTTGGAGATTGTTGTATTCTAAGGTGTCAGATGTACAGTTCCCCAGCGATTGTATGGCTAAAGTACGCTTCCATCTTCGGCTTTATTGTCAGATATCACGTGGGTGGCCAAATAGAAGACTTCGAGAAAATATCACAGAAGACCTCAAGAAAATATAAATATTTCAGGACTGATAGGGAAACAGTACCTATCGATTCTATAGGTTTTGCAATCGTTATTGATTATTAACGTGTAAGCCATCGAAACAAGTAAAATAGCTCAAAGTAGTAGGTATACATACTTATGCAAAGCGTGCGACAACCTTTGTGGAACTTTCTTGAAGAAAAAAATATATTATTTTCAGCTTGAATTTAAAAACCTTTCGCATACATTTTCCATGCGAAATATTTAAGTCGCGGCCAATAACTTCTGCTGCCACAAAAACACAAAAATAATCGGATAATCTGAATCGATTTCCTAACACAAAATAATCGATACAATTTTATATTCATTTTCTAAATACGATTTTAACATTGAAATCTGTAATATTTGTAACATGCGTTCGGTAGATCGTTTACTTGCGTAATCAATTCGATTTAAGTTTTCGTTAAGCTAGAGAGATTTATTATAAAAACACTAACAAAGGAATACGCAAGTTTTAGTATAATTTACTATTAAAAATACTGAAAACGATCACTTTTGGCATAAGGGTTAATTACGAGTATGTTACTCTGACATCACATCAGTGCCCGTTTTTCTCAGTCTCCCAAAAAGATCCAAAAGGCAAAAGTTCTGAAGAATACAACACTCTCAACTCAACTACCTATAGTCCTGAAAGATGGGAGATGGGAGCAACTGGAAATTCTAGTTCTGAAAAATTAAATCAACAAACATAATTTCTTTACTTAACAATAAATAATAAAAATAATCATTTTTATTATTATCTTCCTTACTCCAATCCCAACTCGTACTATTGTTTTATGTGGATATTGTGGATAGATTTCATTTGGCGAAATTCACCTAAAACGCGTCTCCGTAGGTATTATAATTTTCATAAGATTGGAAGCTCGTGTAAATAAGAATTTAAAATTACACGTTTGTAATGGACGTTGAAATTCTAATGTGGCTAGCTTCTTGGAGATACCTACTTTGCAGGCATTTTGTTATTAAAATATCTCTTGATATCGATTCACGTTTTAACAAATCAGTGACATAATGTCATGTCTGAATTCAGCGCTCGATGGCGAAGTGGATTAATTAGCGCATCGCTTAGTGATTACGACTGCGACAGTGAAGCAACTTTCGCAAGGGTCGGTATGAGATGAGTGACCAAAAGTTTAAAATCTCGAGCTTCTCCGTACTTCGTTTAGCCGTTGGTCGTGGTTGCTTTAGCAGCACCCACCAATCCGCATTGGGTTGGTTATGGCCCGTTCGCCTTATCCTCTCAATAAGGAATTGCCCCAGCAGCGGGGACATTAAACATGGCTGATGTGCACTGCGCCATCCAACTTTCGCAAAGGTCGGTAATAAGATGGGTGATCAAAAATGTATTATCTCGAGCTTCTTAGCCGTTGGTCATGGCTGCTTAATTATTGGGCAGCGTGGTTGGTTATGGCCCGTTCGCCTTATCCTTCCACAAGGAAGGCAGTGCCCCAGCAGCGGTGGATGTTGTGCACTGTACACTTAAAAGCAAAGTAACTTACCTCAGTTGTGGTAGTTTGTCCGGCTAAAAAAATTGCTGAACAAAGATATATAAACTCAATAGATTATGTAGGAGCCTAAAAGCCTCATTTTATACTAATTTTATTTTTAGATAGTTTTAACATATTTTCTGTTTTTATTACAATTCATCAAATAGCCTTAATTTTGATATATACGACAATAACCGATCACCACTAATCTTAATAAGAATTCACGCAAAATAAAATAAATAACTATAGATAAATACTAATAACGCGCTTGAAGCCGCGATGCTCGAAGGATAAATATTTATAATAATTAAACTTGAAGTATGCAGCACTGCCATTGACCTAGATTAGAATATTGATGACGCAGGGCGGGCGAGTGTAATATTTGTGATATCGAGAAGAATTATTTTTGTATAACAAAAAGAATCAGTAGGTTTTTCTCGCTAAAGTATGAGATTTATATAGATTTTTGCGAATTTTTGCTTTTCATTTTATTACTAATTTCTTACGTTGTATTTTATTGTTTAATAATTTTAAGTAGTTTTGTAAGTTCTATTTTCGCCTGAAACACAGGTTAATCCTAGTTCAGGCACATTGTATTTCTTTTCCCTAATGTTATCTATAGTACTAGTTGTAAATTATGATGTAAGATTATTTCATTAAAGATTTATTATTATTTATTATTATTATTAGTTGTCGTTATAAAACATTCGTCGATTGAATCCCAGCTTGCATCTGGCACAGGTCATCACCGCAGTCATGCGGATTGCACGAGAGTTGCATGATGCGCATTCCGGTGCATTCTTTGCGTTCGATTGGCAACTGTCGCGCCATTGCGGCTTGGATGACGAAAATTTGATTTTGAAATTAGAATACGTACTGATTTTCATTTGTTTATCGAAGTTCAAAGAACAACGATAGGAAATCCAGATTCGTCTCGGGCGGGCTACTCATTTTCAACGAAAAAAATTTCTGTGGTCACTTCGGTTACTAAGGCCCGTGTTTATAAACCGCTCTCAACGTGAGCTATCTTGAGATCATTCTTGAGACTTAAGTATTATCTCAAGATATCTCTCAACGTTGAGAGCGGTTTATAAATATAGGCCTAAGTATTCGTATTTATAAACCACTCTCAACGTTGAGAGTTATCATGAGATCGTACTTGAGATGCTCTTCTTATATGAACAGCATATAGGAATGATCTCAAGATAGCTCTCAATGTTTAAAACGGTTTATAAATACGGGCCTAAGTATGTACCTACCTTTCTCTGTTAAGAAAATCTAGCAGTATAATCAGACTGTACAATACACTTCTCATTACATAATGGCAGAGGCGGTGATTCAGTGCGCCTCCTGTTTTTTTGCGCGCGCAGGGTGTTGCACCCACCACGTGGTTGTGGCGGGCGTCGAACCCGCACCACATCTCCTAAAGGAATAGCATGCGCTTGCAGCTTTGTCTGCACAGCACTTATGGTGGAAGCGATAGAAAGAGAGCGAGCGAAGAAATTAATTAAATGGATTTTCGTTGGCATCGTGCGTTTTTTCCCATCATAAAAATGTAAAAATATCTTTCATAAATAAAATAAATAATTTTGTAAACAAAACTAAATAATAAAAATTAATTACTTTCTTCAATATAATTGTTACACAACGCCATTATATTATATTCTGTGACAACGCGTACATCTGTAGCAAACTGTTTTTTGTTACCATGGCCATTGGAAAAACTTGATACTTTGTAGCAACGGCTACGGAAAAGGAAAACTAGAAGCGGCAAAATTTGATCTAAATGCACTAACTTAAACTTACCTCTAAATTAAGTGTAATGACACATTATTAGGACATTTAACCAAATACGACTAAATGACTGTACTGAGCGATTCGAGTCCGTCCATTGCTGAATTTGGGATTGAGAATGTATGTAAATTATCAGCTGAAGTGGCAGTGGGGAGACACATCACATAGGTAGCGAGAAGAACATAATTATGGCCGTTAGGGAAGAAAGGTCTGGAATGGCGACTACTCACCGGACTCGGCTCCGTGGGTAGGCCCCGACAAGGTGAACCGACGATCTGGTGCTTGTCGCGGAGCGCCGCTGGATGAGGGCAGCGCAGGACCGATCGTCATGGAGATCCTTGGGGGGGGCCAATATGCTATACCCAACAGTGGGTGTCGTGCGGCTGAGATGATGATTATGAATGAATATAAAACCGTCGAGTAGTTGAATCTGCCTTTTCTTATACCTATGTCTATCCGAATTTGGGAAAAGTAGAAGTAATAAAACTGATTGATGTAAATATTTCTATCAGTTCCTACTTCGTGCCCCGTCTCGCTTATTTATCCGCTTTTTTCGCTTACGCAGTGTGTCGTAGATGGCTTTAGTGATGTCAGTTCGAATTAACCGCCATTTTACGTGGACGTGACGAGATTTAGAAATATGCGCTGGAGTTTATTCTCGACGCTTCACTTCGCTTTAACTATTCTATAGTTTAAAGCGAACTCTATCCTATAAAATAGGAAGTCAAGAATTTATTAATTTAATGAAAGGCTCCGACGATAATGTTAGTAAATAAATTCATATTACTTAAATAAAAAAACGATGAAGAGGTATACGATTTTTGAAATTAGAAATTCATTAAAGTATAGGTAGGTATTGATTGATATTATCAACAATCTGCAGGCCTATTACTATTATCAACATAAAAAGAATCGCAATAATCGGAGGCAATTCGTCGTTCAATATTACTTGATATTGAACCATATTCGTAAGTGTCAATGAGTGGGACTATCATCATCCGCTTATCGCAATTTTTTTATGTAATAGGCCTGCTGTAAACATGTGAAAATAATTAAAACTTTAGTAAAGACTAGACTTGTTTGCAAAAACTTATAAAAAGTAATAAGTAATTCATTTTCAATTTAATATTTTGTAAGGTTCAGCAATTTTAATGCCTCCTGTATTTTAGCCTAGGTACACGATTGGGTTAATTTTCTTTTCTCTGTTTACAATTACATTTTTTTCTTTTTTATTATAAATAAGTAGGTATATATATAATTTATTCCAATAAACTAAATGATCTCTTAGGTAGGTAGGTACTTGAAATCTGAAGAAATATCGATATACACTTAACCATCATACCGCACAGCAACAACTAATAAATAATGCAAATATATCCGGAAGAATTACCTCAGTGCATCGTTCGTTCGCATTTTCACGCAGCTCCATATAAACACAAACAATCGCCACGTGGTCGCAGACGCCGCTGTTTTTACGCGGGGTCAGCGACCTCCCGCAATTAAGTGTTCGATCGACTAGCTATATCGCTATCGCATCGCTCGCGAAGATGCGATTGGCGAAAGAATTTAAACGATGTTTGAATTTTGATGTTTACGAGGCGGGAGCTTCGCGGGACGCAACACAAATGAACTAAAGGGCGTTTGATGAATCCTATATTTAAGTTAGTTAGAAAAATGTAAGGCTGAAAGCACTTCACTCACGACTGAAGCGCTTCGACACGCGCTTGACTCGATGGCAGTTAAAAAGTATAATTTTGTAGATGATTATTGTGAGGAAGATCATCTTCTTAAGTTCTTGTGATACATGCGTTATAAAATTCACCAAGCGATTAGCAAATAAACTATAAAAGGACTTCCCTTTGCAATGATATGATTCGAGCGCGGCGCCATCGCCACCTTTCAAATTGCAAAAAACAATAGATTTCATTGCGTTTCAAAATTCATCTTGACATTACGCGCACGTGACTTCCTAATGGCATTTTTTTGAATACATTAGTATGTATAATGCGTTTTGGTAGGTATCCAAACTGAGCAAAGTTGGTGAAGATTAAACAGCGAATTTTATTCAAACAAAAGCTTCATGAGGCATGACCTGTGAATGTGTTTGTTGTAGGCTTATGATTAATTCCGCCATCATTTGTTTTAATTTGCATCTTAAAATTTTCAGCTAATCAGTGGCGATTGGCGAGAGGTGAAATTATGGCGAAAGTAAGTCGTTCTACCACAGACTAGCGGTTCTACAAAAATGTTATGATCTGCAATAATCTGCATAGTGGATCGGTGCCGTGGGATTTCTAAAAGGTAAGCCGATGGGAATAGGCTTGCATGGATCCTTCGCCTCGGAGCTTAAGCTTTAGGCTTTTCGCCACTGATTGAAACTGCATTGAAAATATATATTTTCATTCAAAGGTTGCTAGTCCATCTGATTATCCATATTATGAAAATATTTACGTAAGCCTTTTTTTATTTAGAAAAAGTTCAAAGCCAGTCCGTATTTTATGTTACTAGCTTCAGAGTGGCCTTTTTTAGGTTTAATGCAGATAACATGAACAATTATAAAGTTGATAGATTTCCGCGCGTAGGTAGGTACCACAGACATTGGTACGTAAGTACTTGTTGTATGGTCTGTGGAAGGACCTACTATGTATTTAAAAAAACACTTTTACATACATGTAAAAACGTTTGTGTATAACAATGCAATATAAAACGTCCTTAGACTAATACGTAGATTTATTAAGATAGTGTTTGTTTCACCATTTACGATTAGGCATACTTCTCATGAAATTACTTGTCAAGTAGAGTAAATAACTGGACTTGATCAAATAGGCCCAATTTATTAAGTGATGATACCTTCATTTGTTTTTCATAAACATAGTAACACTCTTTAGAATAGAAAACAAGATAGCCAGGAAGAAAACTAGCCATAACAACAATGGCCGCCGGCCGGCTGATCAGCTGATTCGCCGGTCAACGACCGTCGTATAGTTTTCCCAGTTCATTTGCTATCCGGTCTGTGCCACAACCTGTCACAGCTAATGATAACAACCATTGACAAGACACATAATGTAACACGAGTTTCCGGTACACGTGTTGGAAGAAGGAAATAAAGTTATTATGCACCTGTGTTATGTCTAAAGAAATGAATAAAGACTTTGAAAATTGTTTCAATTTCAACCACACTTTTGAACAAAGATGAATGTTAAAATATTTTCATTTGTCATAAGGAAATAAACTAAAAACAACCTATTTGTGAAACTAATGGTTAACATTCGAAAAATTTACATAGGAAACTTTTAACCAAGACAAAAAGTGATTGAGCGTGATTGAGTAACAAACATATTCACACTTTCAAAATAAGTAGGAAGTGGGATAAATTGTTAGATAATTAATTGTCCGTCAATTGGAATCTTTTCAGCAGTTGAATTAATTTCATTCATTTATTTTTCTTTCTTTCTTTCTTTCTTTCTTACAAAAGGGTGTCGTAAAAAATAACTAATCAATTAAAGTACAGGCAAGTAGTACATCAAACACAACACCTTTGGACTACAATCGGGCAACTGCATTTTCCGTCGAAAGCGGTGATCCAACAACATCAGCCTATCAAACTACCAATGAAACTAAACATTTTTGCCAAAGAAACAACTTTAATTAACTTGAGTGTTTCAATGGTAGAAACACTCAAGTTAATTAAAACGACTACAAATTTACGGTGTCTAGATAGTTATTTGTATATTCTTTTCAAGTTTGATTTTTTTTTCATATTTTAATTTCTTAATTGCAGGTAAGTAATCTCTTCACAGCCTCAGACATGTTTAGTTCCTAACTGTAGACATAAAGATTTACGATGGTTACCGGTACATCCAGTATTTTTCACAAGTTTAATTTCGACAGTCGTTTGAGCGAACGAACGGTCATATTCACTAATGAGAGAAATATTGCCTTAATTGCTAATTCTACCGGAAACCCATTTATTCACAACTTAATAGATTTCGTCCGCTTATCATCATTGCTTTCAGCGAAGTGCATTTCGTTGGTAAAAAAGTTAAAGTTATGGTTTTTATTGTAATGGCAGAACTTTGAAAATTGGCAATTATCTCACAAAAGTATCACAACAAAATTTTGTGTTATCGTTACTATTATTACTAAATTGACAATTTTGGCGGCCTCGCCCAAGCAATATTTGCCAACTAGTTAAAATGATAAATATCAAGCAATTTTACCGCCTCTAAGTTTATGAGTTTTTAATAAACTCCAAATAATTTTCATGATAAATGGAACTAAGGGAAATTCAATAGTACCTAAGTTATTCGTGAGTGATTATTCTAAGTGCTCAAGACTTAGTTCTCGTAAAAAGCAAACATTTATTCTTCCATCGTGTAGGACCAACTATAGACGAAACAGTTTTATAATTAGAGCTGCTAATGAGTTTAATAGTACTTTCAATCACATCGACATATTTCATGAAAAAATAAGGCGTTTTCGTAACCTTTTAAACGGTGATAAATAATAGTTATAGTACAGAATTTGTCAATTAACGTTTTCTTTTGTTTTTGTTATGCATAAAAATAAGTTCTGGTATTAGATCTTTTGTTTTGTTGTGCATATTATACAGACATTATAATGTTTAATATTTGTAGATAATCAGTACCTAAGTCTTAAATAATGGGCCTGTTTCACAAGGATTGATCTGTTTAAAATAAATATTCTTGGCTTGTTATTTCCAATTTCATATAAATTCCGTACCATTTTTAGATTAAAGATCATAATTTGTTTAACAGTTTTGTAGTACCAATTTAGTATTAATTTGATGAACATTCTTCTTCTTTTTCTGAATTTAACAGTCCATAATTATTATATTAAAACAAAATGTAAGTACAAATATTTTTAAATTTGTTTTTGCTTATATAAAAAAAACAGTACGTTTATTATAATTCGCATCTTTGTTACTCAACAGATATTGTTTTTGTATTAACTACTAGTGGAAACTGTTAGGCTAATGTGCTAACATTTATTGTATTATTAAGTTTTTATATTATATGCTGTTGTTTCCTAAATAAATAAAATAAAAAAATAAATAAAATAAATCTTGCAGATTTTGATATTTGCCTGATTGAAGCAACTTATATTAGTTTAGTGATAAAAAAACGCATAGCAACCATTGTTGATAATATTTAACAATCGAGTAGACACAAAAGTGGTGGATTTTTTTGCGGATGATACATTGAACCTCTGCTGTGATGTCCGCGACGGTACACCGAATGGTTCACCGCACTCTTTCCTCTAAACAGCTGAGAACTTCATTAGATGCATCCATGACAACAATTATTAAAGAATTTAGGAATACAACGGGTAAGGCGGGTTATATTGACCTTTGATTTTGGGATACTTTGACTTTACCCGCCAACAAAGCATTCTTTAACTAAACTATATCTATCCCTTAAGATGTTTTCACCCAAGCAGGGATTTCTTTAAAGATGAACTAATATCACATCGAGATAACAGCAGCGCGTGAACCGCTCTAAAGTACCTATTACTGTAGTGATAATATGACAATAGACAATATGATAAGTTCAAATCTAGAGTTTCCCGAAGCGTGTGCTGCTGCCACAGACCATAATAGGTCTGTGACTGCTTTCGTAGGGTGTCCCTTAGGGTGCCGCAACGCAAGGCACTTTAGGCACTCTTACTTACTTTAGACTATAGTTGAGGTTACAAAAGACCTAGAACGAACTACGTAATCGAAGGTTACACACACAACGAACAGTTAACCCTTACAATGAAACATGCGGCCCTTCAAGGTCACGTCCGTAGCCTGCGATCAAAAGATGTGCAATGATTTGATGTTTAATTTCTTGATGAAATATAAGCTGAAAGCTAAAATCAATATAAGGCGCTTTCATTTTGGTCGGTCTCGTATAAAATCAAGTTGGAGTTGAACATATTTGAGTCTAGACTCAGTAAGAACATTTTAATAACGAGGCAGTTAAAAATAGGCAACATTATATAGGCTCTTTTTAGTGCACACACATGTTAATACACTTTATTGATCATAAAAATAAGACCAAATCCAATCCTAAACAAAAACTAGAAAAAAAATTCTAGTCCATTGACTCTTCGAATATCAATAAAAAAGTCGTTGGTCCATAATTATTAGCTTATTTTATGTTTTCTTAAGACGTGTGGTTCTTAATTAGCGTTGACACAGATCGTTTACCTTTGCCCAAGTCTTTCCCAGGCACATGGTTTCGCGCCTTTCGTCACATTTCGTCATATCACGCCGCGTCAGGGTCGAAATTCGTTGGTCGAGTTCGTTGGCCGGTCAAACATTTTGCGACTATAAAAAATCTGCAATTCTCCCATTATGATGTCACACAACTTGTTTGGCCAGTTTCACAGCCACTTTATTTTTAGCAGATACTTTTTCCGTCTATGTAACGTCGATGATGTGATTAATTTGTTTTAAAAACAAACGAATAGACTTAGTTTAAATACTTTTAAAACATTTTGTTCTATGAACTCCCGAAAAGTTTAAATCTTGACCGGTTCCAAATTTAAAATTGCACAATGGCAAACTTTTTCTACGTTCGTTGACGTGCCAAAATAAAGTGGCGGTCGTTCATTGACCCGTGTGATGACCTGCGATGACGTCACGTGACGTAGCATCTGTGACGACACGAAATGGCGCGCATTAATCGTGCGCTCAGCACGTGCAGCCGTTTGATATGATGATGGTTTAATTCAATTTATATCAAGGATTTTTCCTGTTGATGTGTTTATTTTTAGTTTCAGTACTTATAACATTTTTTATTTCGAATAAATATTTTTTTAAAGTTTTATCTGTTATAAATTCTCATGACTCATGAATTACCTACAATTACTTTTCGTAACTTTATTGATAGGTTTGAAGCTATAAGCTAAAAGTTAATGTTATCATTATGTAGATTCGTGGACAGGACAACCATAACATGTAATGTTGCCAACCCTGACTTCATTTACCAACCCTGCGCTTTGGTACCGTCCTCACAGATAAATACACAACATGCGGTATTCACCCTTCTGAAATGCTCACAGACAAAATTATATCATAACTAGCGGCCGCCCGCGGTTTTACCCGCGTGGTTCCCGTTCCAATGGAAATATCGGGATAAAAGTATCCTGTGTTTTAATCCAGGCTATCTACTATCTGTGTGCTAAATTTCAACCAAATCCGTTTAGTAGTTTTTGCGTGATTGAGGAACAAACATCCAAACATCTAAACATCCAAACCCACAAACTTTCACATTTATAATATTAGTAGGAATAGTAGGATAATATGAACAATGCATAGGTAGAGGCAATCGATTTTATTTTACATTGCTGCTCCCTCCTGACTGTCTATGCTGTGGCTTCAATCTATCTCCAGTTTTGGCAGAAAAATACTGTCACATTTTCTTAGAACTAAAATTATTTCCGTCATTAGTATTATAAGCATTCAGCAACAATTTTGCCTTATTTGAAGGATATTTGAATACGAAATTATACCTAATTAATATGAAATTAAACATTATTAAGCGTGTCCTAAAAAAACAAAACTGTTTTCTGTTTGTCATAATAACTGATGACCACTAATTTCCATAACCTACGGCTACAAAATATTTGGAACACATTCGACATACGGCGTACAATGGAGAAAAACAAAAGTAAATGGCACAAAAACCGCAGACAAAGATGCTTTTCTCAAAACATTGTCTGTCTTTGAGATGATTGTGTCTGATCCATTTAGACAAAGAGTTTAGAATTCCATTGAGCTTTCTAGAGCTTGTAAGATTAAGTCGTACCAGTACGAATTTGGACAATAATAGTGGTAACTCGTCCTAAAGAAAATAGTCCCGCTCTTTTTATTTTATTTTTAACCGACTTCATCAAAAGGAGGAGGTTCTCAATTCGATTGTATGTTTTTTTTTTTTTTTGTAGTTACAGATTGAACATAAGGTTATAGTTTTATTTTTAAGTGATAGCTATTATGAATAAAACTAGATTGCTAAACGTAATTGGTTAGATTATGTTACAACTGTGACCAATCAAATATCGTAATTTAGTGGGACGAGTTATATAGGGACGATTTGCTTCCTTATAGTGTTTTCTTTGTGTTTTGAGTTCATGCCATGCCCCATTATGAAAATATAATGTGGTGTAATTTGTATTGATAGGATAGTATATTTTGGAAAATCCTTCACAAATAAGAGAAAAGACAAATACCAATATATTTTTGTGGAAATTCCTTCTACTACATTCTGAATTAATATTTTTGTTACGAACTAGAAATTAACCGACAGAGGAACTCAATATTTTTGTTAGATATACTCGTAAGTGCCTTATTTTTCGGAATAAATATTAACTTTACAATTTATATTTTTTTTTTAATATATTTTATTTAAGTATACAAAGTGAAACATACACATACACAAGTTGAATCTGTGAACCTGTGACATAGGCTCTGAATGTACTTTTCCACAATTTCCACCCGACATATGCTAAGCTGTGTAGCCAAGTGTGTAGTGATGTAGCTAAGATTGTTTTTCAAATCAAATCAAATCAATTGTTTATTTGCGAACATGTGGTGAAACAAAGGTCTTAAACATAAAATGTGCCATTACATGCTGCCGTATGTATACAGCGTGCAAATATTTGAACATTAATAGTACATTATGAGACAAGTTAGCTTAGGTTGCTCATTGCACACAAGGCTGTGGGTTGCAGCCCGAGCCGCAGGCGAGGGCGTAACTCAGCCGAGTGTGCAATAAGCAAGAGCTCACGAGTTTCATACGACGTTTTTCAACACATTTGCGAGGAAAAAACAAAGTAATTTACCACACAGCAACAAATACGACAAAAACAAAATATGATAATTATTATGGGAAAAGGCGCGCAGGTTTTTTTTTGTTTTTTTCACACGTTCAATGCAAGAAAATTTTGCGAACAAAGGGGTGAGGAGCATACAGCCTACTTCAAAATTATAATTTTAAGTAAAAATGCAAATATTTTAATATTTTATAACAAAATATTGTGAGTTATGAATAATTTGATAATAATAAATATTTGTTTGACTTAATTAAGGACTTACACATTTATTTATTCCAAAAATGTATATGAATTTTCAGCTGCATAAAACCTCTTTGTTGAAGTTTGTTGTTACTAAAAAAAATATCGGTATAACCCGGTTAAATTGGGAATGCTCTGTTTACTCGCATAGAACTTGAAGTAAGGTACTAATTTAACTTTGTAGGGTTAATTATATTACGAACTAGTGTTTTATATATTATTGCACGCGTTTGTTATAACTCGGTTTATGGCCCTAAAAGCGATGTATAAGGGCTCACTTTACGAGCAAGTATGTTGAAAATATTATTAATAGCTATTTGATAGCAAATAAAAACAGCATGGGGCAAGTATCATTCATTACAAATTGCAGCTATGTCATAATTATAATTATATAATGTCGAAGTAAAATAATTTAGTCATAAAAAAAACACTCTCATGCATCACAAATATTGAATTAATGGAATACAGAACATAATTATTTACTTAATTGATTTGTCACTTAAAAAATCAGAAACACAGTAATAATTTTTCGTCAATAATAATTTCTTTAATTTATCTTTAAATTTAAATAGCGTTAAACTTGTCAATTCAGATGGGAGTTTATTGTACATACGAATGGCCATGCAATATGAATTTTTAGAATATAATTTCAGCCTTTGGTATGGAATACGTAATTTATCACCTATTCTCCCTCTATGGCCATAGTCATCATTTGTTTTAAATAGGTACAGATGCTTCTTAACAAATAGGCAAGTTTCTAAAATGTACAGACAGGGGAGTGGCAGAATTCCTAGTTCCCTGAATAAAGGTTTGCAACTATCTAAGTAACCCGCACCACATATCGCTCTTATGCATTTTTTTTGGAGTCTAAATAAACGAATAATATCCGTACAATTACCCCACAGTATAATGCCATACCGTAATAAGGAGGAAACGTAGCCATGATATGCCATGAGAGCAGCTTCTCTAGATACACTTTGCTTTATTCTTTTTAAGGCATATACAAATCTATCTAATTTGCTAACTAGGGTCTGAATCTGACATTTCCAATTACATAATCTATCCACTGTCAATCCTAAAAATTTAATACTGTCAACTTCTTCAATGTATTTATTATTATACTCTAAGTTCAATTTTATGTCATTATTATTTCTAGCCTGAAAAGTCATAAGTTTAGTTTTGTCAACATTTATGCGAAGGTTGTTGGCTTGTAGCCATTTGTCAACTTTTTCCAGATTGTCCTTCGCCAGAGCAGCAAGTTCGTCTCTGTTTCTGCTCTTGATTATCAATGTAGTATCGTCAGCGAATAGAATGCTTAGCGCACTACATGCTGATGGTAGGTCGTTTATGTAGATAAGGAATAGGAGTGGACCCAGTGCGCTTCCTTGCGGTACTCCACACCTATTCGGACGGTTATTAGACCTGAAGATAGTCTTTGTTTTTCCAGAAATTTTGGAGATTTCTACATATTGTTCCCGATTACTCAGGTATGATTCCAACCAAGAGTGAGCATTACCCCTGATTCCATATTTGTCAAGTTTGCTTAGCAAAATTCTGTGAGAGACGAAATCAAAGGCCTTGCTCATGTCCAGAAAATCGCCGCAGTTTTACTGCCTAAGTTTAAATTACTTGTTATGTGATGAAGTAAGTGAAAACATGCTAGACTCGTGGATTTACCTTTTCTAAAACCAAATTGTGCGCAAGTTAATAAGTTATGTGATTCTATGAAACTTAGTATTTTGTCATACATAACTTTCTCAAACAATTTCGACAATGTAGGAATGAGTGTAATGGGTCTATAGTTGTTAATATCGTCGTAAGGACCTTTCTTGTGAAGAGGTTTAACCACCGATTGTTTTAGACGAGACGGGAAATGTCCTTCTAAAAAAGAGAGATTCAGGGTATGAGTTAAAGCTGTTACTAAGTACTTAGCACTTTCAACAATCACTTTAACGTTAATATCGTCATATCCAGTTGAGTTAGTCTTTTTCATTTTTTTAATAATTTTTAATATGTCAGATTCATTCACTGCTGTCAAAAAGATATCAATATTCAATTGTTGCGTGCGGTATCCACCAATAAGATTCGTTTATTACAACTTAGCTCAACTCAACACTGGTGAAAACGGGTTCAACGAAGTTATATTTTTATTCATTTATTTATTTATATTCAGGCAACGACGACCCATAGATATATACCTTAAAACTAAACATATATAATTTATAAAACAATGATTTTAGTAAATAACTTAAAAATATGTTAGTAAAAATATCAATTTGACATTTTTTATAAGGAAGGTTGCGAGCTACGGATGGTAGCTACAGCTTCGTCCTGCTACGTGTTTCGTAGCTTAGCTTTGACATCGCTCACAGCATAGCTTTGTAGCACAACCCTGATGGAAAAGCACCTTATAATTTCCTTGATTCTGCTACCTCCTAAAGTTTTGCGTGATATGAAATAAAATAAAACACTTTTTATCGGACACTAGCGCGGTTTTATTGAAAGTACTTTGGTATGGTATTCGGTATGTTTTTAATTTAATGTTTTTATATTTTCCCGACGTTTCGGCACCTTTGCAGCTACCGTGGTCACGGGGGACTGAAATTGCTCGTGAGCCTATCCTCAAACGATAAATTTATTAATTAAGACAAAATTTTAATTGGTTTAAGTTTTAAATTAATGTTGTAATTTAAATTTGGGAATTTATTAATGCTAACAAGTGAGAATCTACTGAATCCATTGCCATTTCATAAAATTGGGAGGCCCCTCCAAGAAAGAAATGGCGAAAGAAAACTTGGGGAGGATTGCCGACCCCCGTCTTTTATATTTATCAATTTATTTACAAAAGGAACTACTTACAGTTACTTCCTTATATACAGTTATCATTAGATCGTGATATTTGACAGCCAGCCTCAGATTGAAGGCCTCAATATCCGCCTGGGGTTCAAAGAACTGCAACTAGGAAGTGCTAGTTGACCCACAAACTGATACATTGTTATGCACATGACTAACGCGATTCAGAGAATGGCAAATGACAGACGAAACCTCTAAATGGTATTTAAATGAAGACACAGTTCTCGCTTTGTAACTTTTGGCAGCCTTATTCTGGGAGGCGGAGGCTTGACGAATTTTAATACGCGCTCAAAATATTTTTTATGCACAACCGGATAATGCTTGGCCCTCATCTCACCTGACGTTAAGTGACGATAAGGCCGAAAGTGGAAGCGCAGTACACCCGGAATCCTCATCACTGAGGAACTGCAGGAATACAGCAATTTTTAAATTGTTGTTATGGCGTCAGACTTAGGTAAAATGGTGGTCGCTAGCCAGACGGACTTGAAATAAGCCCTACCAACAACCAAACCGAGTACAAATTGTACTCCTCCCTGGGAATCCAACCCGGTACCCCTGCGTCTTACACGGGTGGGCAAACCGCTAGACCACAGAGGCGCTTAAACAAATCTAAGAAATCTATCTGATATCTCAAAAAGTAAAATTAATAAATAAAACTGTTTAAAATGGGTTTTTTTCCTTTGTACATTTTTGCGTAGGTAATTTATGTATGGCCAGTTATTTAATTTAGTAGAAAGAGCGAGAAATCATAAAGAGAGTGAAGCCATTTATTGGTATTCGAAAGGTAAATAAGGAGTAGGGTAGCGCCACGGTAAAGAATCTATACCGTGGTAGGGCATAGAAAATACTTTTATTGAAATTTTTATTGTCGGCAGACGTTCCTTTCCAAAAACTATGTACCTTCTTATTAGCTACCAAAAACCAACAAATTATAAAAAAAAAATCTGTTCAATTTTACTCGAAAACAAACGTTGCTTGAAAACGAAGGAGTAAAAGTCTTCCAGAATAAGGCTGTTCCACCACAGCGTCGCGAGCTGTCCCAGATCCCGGTCGTCGAGTTGTGACCTCCTCAAGTTTACTGCCAATACTAACTACCGCACACGTGCGAAACTAACATTTATTAGCATTGACATAGAGTATGGAATGCAGTGCAAATGGTTGCGTGAAATGATTGATTATCGTGCGTTAGTATGGCCACAGTTGATGCATTGGTTCAGTATATTATATTAAGAATAAGGAAGAACTTAACTCCTTGTCCGACTCCTTAAACTATCATTCAAAGGAACAGGAAGAACTGAAGAGTCATGTTCATTCTATTTCTGTCGACCTCAACAAGTTCAAAAGTGTTGAACAGGACCTCACCTGCGTCAAGAACCAGATGGACCGGATTCAAACCGATCACAACTATACCCAACAGCTGGAGCGACTTGCTAACCTGGAAATCATTGGAATTCCTGAGAGAACTAATGAAAATGTGACTGAAATTCTTCTATCAATTTATAGGACCGTCGACATGTCTATCACTAAGGACGACATTATACATATTCATAGAGTACCAACACGTGTCCCTGGGAAACCTAAGAACATTGTAGTCAAATTCAAGGCCACGATTACCAAAGACTCCCTTATCTCTGCGGTACGTAAAAGAAAAGGAATCACGACAACCGACATAGGTTTGGCCGGTACAACTAATCCTATATACATTAACGAGCACCTGAGTCCCTTCTACAAGGACCTGCACAAGAAGACCAAGGAGGCTACGCGAGCTGCTGGCTACAAATATGTGTGGATACGTAATTGCAAGATTTATGTTCGGAAATCAGATACCGCACCATCGTTTATTATTAAAAACCTCAGTGACTTAGGAAAGATAAAATGACTTTCTACTTTAGTGTGTATTTTTGGTTTTTGGTTTATAGTGATTAACTACACCTATTTAATTTCCCATGAGTCTTTGTCTACTCAATTAACTAAACTTGTCCATATAACGTTATTTTTTCTGCTGGCGGTAGTTGAAGTTCAGCGCCAAGGTAAATATTTCTTTTGCATTATGTTTCATCTTAACAAAACATTGATGTATTTTTCATTGCTTGATACTAATTACAAATCAATCATAAAAAAAATCTATATCTCATGCCTTAAATTGATTAGTTATAAAAAAAGTAAAAAACTATTCATGATTGTATCTCTTGTGCCCACTAAATATCATAATATCCCAATGAAGCTATTTGTGTTAATAATTTACATAAGTATTCTTAATGGATTAATTTTTGGCGTTTTGTTGTTCAAAATGTCCACAGAAAATTTTATTTTTACCCTAATAAATTTTCTTTTGATGATTGCTCGTGAACACTGTATTTTATCTCTCAATCTTAGATATCGTAATAGTAAATTGCACATTGGTATTTTGAAACAATTTCGTACATAGACATAATATAAATCCACGATATAGTTTTATTCGATTTATTGATGGCTTTAACTATATTTTACCAAAACGTACGCGGCCTACGCACTAAATGTGTGGACTTATTTAATAACATTTTAACTCAAGCTTATGACATAATAGTGCTCACGGAGACATGGCTACAGGACGATGTTCTAAGTACTGAGCTTTGCGACGGTAGGTATGATGTGTTTAGATGCGATCGTAATCTTGTCACAACAAACAAGAAAACGGGCGGCGGAGTGCTGATCTGCGTTCGGCGGGAATACAATGCGTCCTTGACAAAGGACTGGTCGCCGTGCTCGTACTTCGAATCGGTAAGTATAACTATACCTGCACAGATACTTGGCTCGTCCAATGACTTATTCTTAGTCACAACATATTTACCGCCCGACGCGGATCTTCACTCGCGGCTGGAACTTTTCGAACAAAACTTCACTCAGTTATTCAATTCATACCCAAAAAGCAATTTTTTGTTATTAGGTGATTTTAACCTGCCTTTTATAAAGTGGGAAAGTAATAGTGTAAAATTTTTATCTGCTGGAAGTAACAAACTTTCAGATGCTGCAGTATCCCTTATCGACGAGATCACCTTTGCAGGGCTGTTACAATATAACTTCTTGACGAACAACAAAGGCAACACCTTAGACCTATGCTTCAGTAACCTACCTCTGTCGGTGACCCATTGCTCACAGCCATTATTGAATGAAGACCTCGCTCACCCATCACTTTGCTTATCTGTATACGATTTGCAGTTTTCTCCCTTAATGGAAAAGTCTGACTCACGATTTAATTTTTATAAATGCAACTATAATGAAATCAATGAACATCTTACTAATATAGACTGGTCCGTCCTAAGGCAATTAAATAACGTAGATGATGCTGTTGATTTATTTTATATAAAAGTAAATGAATGTATTTCACAATTTGTTCCCATGACCCGTCGCAGATCGCGTGATTCTTATCCAATCTGGTATAATTCTGCCTTAAAAAAGATAATCCAAGAAAAGAGTAAAATGCATGCCACTTGGAAGGAATCCAATAACCCACGTGATTATGATGAATTTTCTATACTTAGAGCTAGAGTTAAAAAAGTGGCTAAGCAATGCTTTTATAATTACTCTAATAATATCCAAAATATAATTCGTAAAAAGCCCAAATATTTTTGGAGTTATGTTAAATCCAAGCGAGGTGGCTCCACATACCCTAAGGAGTTCACATTCAATAATACCTGTTGTAGCGATGCTCCTAGTATTACCGCAGCATTCAATGATTTCTTTGAGAGTGTATTTACTCAACCTAATCAAAATCTTCCAAACAATAATAACAGTTATACATTACCTACAAAATATAATGAAGTCTTGAGTAATATTGTTATATCTGAAGAATCCGTTAAAAAAGTTTTGCTTTCCCTAGACAAAAGTAAGGGTAGTGGGTTTGACGGACTTCCTCCAGTATTCATTTCAAATTGTACTGATAGTCTTGTCCGACCTTTAACTATATTGTTTAACATGTCCCTAGAGCAAAGTACTTTCCCCCAAGTATGGAAGAAGGCTTTAATAATTCCAGTTCACAAAAAAGGGTCGAAGAAAATTATTGAAAATTATCGTCCTATTTCCATACTTAGTACGTTAGGCAAAGTGTTCGAGAAATTAATGTTTGATCTGATATATCCTTTCATATCTAGGGAACTACCTAATACCCAACATGGTTTTGTTAAAAGAAGATCCACAATTTCAAACTTAACCCTGTTTTCCAACTATGTCTTAAAACACATGGAAGATACTGGGCAGGTAGATGTCATTTACACAGATTTCCAAAAGGCTTTTGATCGCGTTGATCATAATCTTCTTCTCCAGAAGTTAGAATCGCTGGGAATCCATGGTGACTTGCTCCGCTGGGTTTGTTCCTACCTGTCGCATCGTTCACAGGCTGTTGTAGTTGGTGGTTATCGTTCTGACTTCATTTCTGTGCCCTCTGGTGTCCCTCAAGGGTCTCATCTTGGTCCCCTTTTTTATAATGCTTACATATATGATATTCCAAACTGTTTTACGGCCGCCAGTCACTTATTATATGCTGACGATAAGAAAATTTTTCTTAAAGTACAAAGCATAGCTGACTGTCAGGCTATACAAAACGATTTAAATAGATTGAACGATTACTACAAACGCAATAACATTACCTTAAGTATCGATAAATGTCAAGTAATTAGCTTTACACGTAAAAAAGAACCAATTATTTTTCAGTATAAAGTTAATAATACCTTGTTGCAAAGGACTAACTTGGTTCGCGATTTAGGAGTCTATTTTGACAGCAAAATGCTTCTTTCGGAACATATCGATAACATCATACGCAGAGCGTACCGTAATTTAGGCTTTATAATTAGAACTTGCCAACCCTTCAATAGTCTACTAGCATTGAAAGTAGTATATCTTGCTTATGTCCGAAGTATTTTGGAATACGCGAGCCAAGTATGGTCTCCCTGTTACGAACTTTACGTAAATAGAATTGAACAAATACAAAAAAAATTTATCAAACACTTAAACTTTAAATTTCGACGTAAACATACTACTTATACTGATGACTGTCGACACTATAACATCCTTACACTTAAAGAGCGTCGTAAGTTACTGGATGCATGTCTATTGCACGACATCCTGCATGGCAGACTTGACAGCCCTGAGATGCTTGAACAGATATCTTTTAGAGTGCCGAAACGTCGTACTAGACATACCCACTTGTTTCACGTGCCTTTTCACCGTACCAATTATGGGAAAAACTCAGTGTTCACGAGAATCGCTCGTAATTTTAATAAAGAATTTAGAGATATAGATCTATTTAATTCAAGTAAGCAATCGTATAAAAACTTGATTGTAAAAGCGCTGATATTAGTTCATTGAGATGATTAAATTAGAAAATTTTAACATTTGCAATGCTATTTTTATGCTGGCTACATGCTATAAAATTATTAACTGATTGGATTAACATTATGTAAAATAAGTGTCATTGCTTTACTATGTCATTCAATGTAACAAGTAGGTAACTCAGAAAATAATCTATATGCGGCTAACTGCACAATTTTTTTTTTTCTCTCCTTTATAAGTTTTGTATTAATTATTGATTCTAAAGTGTCATTAGTGTAACTGTAGAGTACCATGTTAACATGGGAAAGCTAATTATCCATTGTATCACTTTTCATCACATTAATTATCTTTGGACTCGTAGACGCAATATTTGTAAACCGTTTTCACTAAGTACTAAAATTTAACTTGTGGTTAACTTTTATTGGCTTCATTAAAATGCAATAATATGTATGTAACTTACTTATATAAGTAATTTTTTACAAATTTATGAGCTGTTGTTAACCTTAATAAATAAAAAAAAAAAAAAAAAAAAAAAAAAAAAGACGAGAAGTTGAATGCCTATTAAGTATACAGGTTTCGGATAAGTTACTATTACTATGAGGTCTCACAGTGCCCGCGTACGCACAGCGTTCCAATTACCAATCACATGCAATACGTAAAACAAATGAACCAATCACAGAGCTCTAGTTCAACGCAGTGCGTTCACATAGTCAAGAGTCATTCGAGTATTAAATTGTTTTTTAATACTTCTCACGCTCTCTTGGGATATCATCAAAAACTACTAAGCCTTAATAACATTTTAATAGTGGCTACGACATTAAAATAGGTGGTTTTATTTTATAATAGTTATGATTTAATGAAGTTGTTATGTTTCAATATTTTAATCTTATTTCCACCTTTGTGCGCCATGTAAACCAAGAGGTGTTAGCGTATTTCTTTTTACCTGCTATTTTTATTGATGAAGGAGCCAAATGCGCATGCACTCACACAAACATAAACACACACACACACACACACACCTAAACAACACAAAATCAAAACGACAAAATTAAAATTGTTTCGATCTTCTCTTTCATTTTCACAAATTCGTTTTATTTATGATATTATATAAAATTATTTTTTGTAACCATTTATTATATTCTTGTTTACAAAGTGTTGTTTCCGAAATTGGCAGTATTATATTTCTATATGCTCTGGGAATTCTGTGGTAACAATGTTCATTAAATAAACATTTATTTTTAGTAGGTACTGTAGTTTATGTTAACTGTGGTTGCACGCACAGATTTTAGCATCGCGCGTGAATGCGTTAACTTTATGTTAGCGATCCTTCTTGACGTTTGCACGCGAATCAATTGAGCATGATGTCTCTATACTGTTTACGAAAAATTTTTTTTTTTGGAGTTTGGCGGGGTACATCTTATAGGTCACAAAGAATGGCTTTAGAAAGTACCGAATGTGTATGAGATAATGGAAAAAAGTTATAAAAAGTCTCATTTTTTACGTTTGACAGTATAAAATTAAATGACATTAAATTGAGGAAAGAATACGAATGCAATGCTTTTCTATAAAAATATTTTATGAAATGTATTATGTGGTATTACAATAAATTACGAAGTTTAGTTTTTAAGGTCTACGACGAAAACTTTGCGATAATCGGACTTGTTCGTCTTACAGAATATAAGATATTGATCAATTAAGACTGAAAAGCACTTGTACTTGTTTAACATCGATTGTTAATCGTTGTCCAATAAACATTATTACTTAAGCACTAATGTCGAACTCGATTTTCCACTAACAGGAGTAAGTAATATATAAATTGAAGGCAGTACCAACAGACTGGGGCTCATAAGCAACAATGTATGGCGCGACGATGCCGGAAATGTATCTACTAGTTCAGTTCATACAAGGAAACCGTTATTGAATGTAATCATACACGAGCGTGGAAACGAGCTTTAACTTCCATCCTTCTTTCCTATTTGAACTCCTTAGGTGTCCCTGGAAAATGACTTTTACACTTGAATTGAACCCTTTTGGGTGTCCACGAATATTATTATACTATATATAGCTCGATTACCACTCACTGACTCATTGACATGATTGTTCTCCCAGAAGGAGGTAGAAAAGGGTATAGTGATGTTTGGGGAAAATGTGCAAAACCTCAATCGAACTGGGGAAAAATTATGACATTTGGGAAAAACAAGATGGCGGCTGTGGCGAAGTTTGTAACTTTTTTGTTTTCCAACCGATTTTGCTCAAACTTACAAGAGTGGTAGATTTTGACATATAAACTTTAGAAAATTATTAAAAAAACAAAAAAACAAAATGGCGGCCGCGCCGGAGAGTTTTGAAAAAAACGGTTTTTGGACCCCAAACCGCGGGGCCACAGCTCAAAAGTGTTATTTAGTTTGAGAATATTTTTTTTACCGTTTCACCACAATTACCCTCAATTTTTACCAATCGGGGAAACTTTTTAAAAATTCAAGATGGCGCCTGTTGTAGAGGCCATTTTGTTTGAGGTACGAAAACACGCCATTTTTTAAGTCAATTTTCTTCCAGATGGCAACACTGGAGCGATTTGAGGTTCATAGAACGGCTGCAGGTATAGGTACAATGTATTGATTGGTAGAATATTTTTACCCCATTTCGGGGTAACTTTTGAGATTTACCCCAAATTTCAAAAAAGTGAAATAACCACTTTTTGGAAATTCCGACTATGAGGGTTCGTGTATAGTCTGTATACAAGTGACATTTTGGTATTTTGGTTGACAACGTCTGGCAACCCTGAAACCTGCAGAGGAAAAAGACATTTTCGAGATGCCCTTTTTTCAAGTCCTATTGCGGCGGCTGGGTGCGAGTGAGATAGAAAATCGAAACGTCATTGCACGCAGTATATGCTGCTTAATATAGGAAAAATATGAACAATCGAAAAATCAATATGGCGGACGCGGTGGCGGCCATTTTGTAAATTTTATACATTTTTCAAATATTTTAAGGCTATTTTGAGGCAGTTTACGACACTTGAGAAAGTTGCCATGTATTGACGAATTATGCAACACATCAAGTAGTAGTGCCCTGTAAAAAAAAATTACCCATTTTCAGGGTACTTTTTGAGATTTACCCCAAAAATGTGAAAAATAGAAATAGCGGCATTTTTAAATAATTTTTATCAAGAACCATTAGATTTTGCCAATACTAATGACATTTGACTATTTTTACATCGAAAAGATGGCAACACTGGAATTCAAAGTGAGGTAATTTCCAGGTAAAGCCACATTTTTATTACCAAAAAGGAGTAATTTTAGATGGGTACAATGTATAGAAAAAGTATTGAGAATTTAGAAAACTATAAGAAAAAAAATTAAAAATGGAAGTCCAGGTCAAGATCCTCATGACGGAGTACTGCCTGCCAAAATGGTACTACATAGGTAGATGGTGCTCAAACTAAAGTTGTAGAGGACTCCAAGCAGATCCTGAAGCGCGAAAAAAAAATTCAAAATGGCGGAAAAGCAAAATGGCCGCCATACAAAATTACAGAAAACCAAGCATATAGTCGATTTGCTTCCAGATGGAAACACTGGAGCGTTTTGAGGTTCATAGAAAGGTTGTAGGTATAGGTACAATGTATTGATTGGTAGAATATTTTTACCCCCTTTCAGGGTAACTTTTGAGATTGACCCCAAAATGCAAAAAAAATAAAAAACCACTTGTTGTCATGTATTGACGAATTATGCAACATATTAAGTAATAGTGCCCTGTAAAAATAATTACCCATTTTCAGGGTATTTTTCGAGATTTACCCCAAAAATGTGAAAAATAAAAATAGCGGCATTTTTAAATCATTTTTATTTAAAACCATTAGATTTTGCCAATACTAATGACATTTGACTATTTTTATATCGAAAAAACGGCAACACTGGAATTTAAAGTGAGGTTAATTTCCAGGTAAAGCCACATTTTTATTACCTAAAAGGAGCAGTTGTAAAGGAGTAAGTATAATGTATAAAAAAAGTATTCAAAATTTAGAAACCTATCAGAAAAAAAAATAGTGGAAGTCCAGGTCAAGATCCTCATGACGGGGTACTGCCCGCCAAAATGGTACTACATAGGTAGATGGTGCTCAAACTAAAGTTGTAGAGGACTCTAATCAGATCCTGAAGCGCGAAAAAAAAATTCAAAATGGCGGAAAAACAAAATGGCCGCCATACTGAATTACTTACTGACTCACTGAATAAAATAATTGTTCTCCCAGAAGGAAGTGAAAAAAGATATAATGATATTTTAGGATAATGTGCAAAACCCCAGCCAAACTTGGGAAAAAATATGACATTTGGGAAAAACAAAATGGCGGCTGTGGTATCGTTTGTAACTTTTTGTTTTCCAACCGATTTTGCTCAAACTTACAAGACAAGTAAATTTTGTCATTTAAAATTTGTGTGAAGTAGTGAAGTAAAAATTAAAAGTAGTGCCCTGTAAAAAAATACCCATTTTCAGGGTACTTTTCGAGATTTACCCCAAAAATGTGTAGAATAGAAATAGCGGCATTTTTTAATATTTTGTATCTAAAACCATTAGATTCTGCTAATACTAATGACATTTGACTATTTTTATATCGAAAAGATGTTAACACTGAAATTGAAAGTAGGATTATTTTCCAAGTACCGCCACATTTTTATTACCAAAAAGGAGAATTTTTAGAGGGGTACAATGTATGGAAAATGTATTTACAATTTAGAAACCTATCAGAATAAAAAAATTGAAGTCCAGGTCAAGATCCTCATGACGGGGTAGTGCCCGCCAAAATGGTTCTACATAGGTAGATGGTGCTCAAACTAAAGTTGTAGAGACTAAGCAAATCCTAATGGAAGGAAAAAACTTTCAAAATGGCGGAAAACCAAAATGGCCGCCATACAAAATTACTGAAAACCCGCAGGAAAATAAACGCTAAATCGTAAGACCTTATTGCTAAAAATAAAACGGATCCTTTCATCCCGCCTGCAATAACGAATCAATGAGCTCCGCTTGCGGACTCGGAAAGGCGGCATAGAACCACCACCACCGAAGTCCTCTAAATCAGTTACATACAAACGTCAGATGCCCGATTAGGTAGTTTTGAGGAACAGCACGAAGGAACCCAAGCATAAAGCCAGGTGCGCTTTATGTGATAACACGGGCTATTAGATTACTGCCTGTGGCAGGTTTGCAAAATTACAGAAAACCCAGCATTAATTATAGCTCGGTTACCAGGTACCACTCACTCACTGATTGATTGACATAATGGGGTTGGTAAACTTTTTCGAAGGGAATTGTTTTATATATTTTTTTGATAGCACAAGTTTGAAGAATAAAGAAAATAATATTATGATTTTTTTATTTTACCTTGTTAACTAAATATATTTTTTTATATTATTATCGCGATAAAATATCAAACATACGGCTGAACACGAAGTTCCTTTGCATTTACTGATTTAATAAACTGATTGACAGATTTGACAGACAGTGACAAAGAGTAATCATACCTTTGTTTTTTTGTTTTGAGCAACAACATAGAAAGTCTTTGGAGCAAAGGCATAACCTACGCATACAGCCGTAATAGTGATTTATTGTACTATGCTGTAAATTAAAAATTTATTTTTTTATTTAAATTAAAATGAAGCATTATAAAAATTCCGCAATTTGTTATTCCTGACTCCAAAGCAAAAAGCTACCAGAAAATATATAATTCACAACAGTTTTGGAAAAGTTTACCAACCCCATTGTTTTCGCAGAAGGAGGTGGAAAAGAGGGGTATTATGTATGAAAAAAGTATTTGGATTTAAAAAACTCCAGAAAAAATATTAAAAATTAAAGTCCAGGTTAAGATCCGTGAAAAACGTGAAGGTTCCCGATCCTAAGTGGGTACCAACCCTTACACCCCGCTTGCTAAAAATAAAAGGGCGCCCAAATTGTTTCATCCCGCCTGTAATGACAAATCAATGCGCTCCGCTTGCGGGATCGGATAGGCGGCATAGAACCACAACCACCGAAGTCCTTCAAATCAGTTACATACAAGCGACCGATTTCGCCCGATAAGGTTTTGACGAAGGATTTGACGAACACCACGAAGATAAAACCCAAGCAACAAGCTAAGTGCGTTTTTGTGATGACACGGGCCATCAGATTACCTTCTGCCTGTGACAAGTTCAAAAGAGAAGACGTTAACCAACGCTGGGAGTGGATCTGCAAGCGGAAAATACGTTTATGATGCTTGAAAGCTACTCATTATCGAGATAGATGCAAGTCGAAAGTCGGGGTGCTCAACTTGCAGAGGTAGTCACCATAAGTTACTTCACCGTAATGTCTGAATGGAGACGGAGACCGAATAGAAGAAAGACCCAGAGACTACCGCGACTACCGCAAACATCTGGTCGGCAAGTTCCAAACGAGTCTTTTTGAAAGTGCTTCCCGCAACCGTCCAGGGGCTTGAAGGCAACTTTAACACGTCGTGTGCTCTGCTTGATGAAGGGTTCACCGTGTGCTGTAGAAGATTCTAAAATATTAAAATAGCGGAAAAACAAAATGGCCGCGATACAAACTGAAAACCACGAAGCCACCCGCAGAAAAATAAACGCTAAATCGTTAGACCCCTCTTGTTAAAATAAAACGGATCGTTCCATCCCGCCTGCAATAATGAATCAATGAGCTCCGCTTGCGGACTTGGAAGGGCGGCATAGAACCACCACCACCGAAGTCCTCTAAATCAGTAACATACAAACGACCGATCGTGGTGATCAACTCGGAGGAGAAGATGCCCGATTAGATAGTTTTGACGAACAGCACGAAGGAACCCAAGCATAAAGCTAGGTGCGTTTTCTGTGATAACATGGGCCATTGGCCACCATTAGGTTCTGCACTCCTAGGTACCGCACGAGAAAAACCCCTCTTCTGTCTGTGCCTAGACATCGTACGAACTACGGTAGGAATGCTGTTATGACTCGCTTATCCAAACTGTACAATAATAAATTTCACGGTGTTGATATATTCCATTTGTCCAAGCAAGGTTTCAAGCGTGCACTTATCTCGAAACTGTCTAAAGTGTAGCATACTTACTACATTGTAGTTAGCATACTTACTACATTTTGGACAGTTTCGTGAAGCATTTATTTATTTAGTTATTTATAATTATTATTTTAGCATGATATATGTTTAATACTGTTTTATGTTTTTTTTTATTTGTTTTTGTTTTGTCTTTGTTTTGTCTCTGTTTATATTTAGATTAATTATATATATCTCGAACTTAAATAAAAAATGCATTAATTCTGCCAACCATACCTCTTGCCTAATTAAGTTTGTATTTTAGTCTACTTTTTTTTTTACCTACCTACTTAATTTTTATATATTTTTTAGACAGTTTGCCTGTAGTATTATAACATGCGGTGAAACTCTGTTATTGGCTAAGTGTATTTTTTAAGTTTATATTTTAAGCATGATTGTAGCAAAGAAGCTGTTGAGTTTCCTAATAAATAAAATAAAAAATAAATAAAAATTAGATTACTGCCTGTGACAAGTTAACAAATTTACAGAAAACCTAGCATTTATAGCTCGATTACCAGTTACCACTCACTCACTGACTGATTGACATAATTGTTCTCCCAGTAGGAGGTGTATAATGTTTAAAAATAGTATTTGGATTTAGAAAACTCCAGAAAACAAATATTAAAATAGAAGTCCAGGTTAAGATCCGTGAAAAACGTGGAGATTCCCGATCCTAAGTGGGTACCCTACCCACCCTTACGCCCCGCTTGCTAGAAATAAAACGGCGCCCAAATCGTTTCATCCCGCCTGTAATGACAAATCAATGCGCTCCGCTTGCGGGATCGGATAGGCGGCATAGAACCACAACCACCGAAGTCCTTCAAATCAGTTACATGCAAACGACCGATCTCGTCCGAAAAAGTATAAAAGAAGGCAGGAAGGACGATCTTGTCGTCTCTCTCACTGAACTTAGTTGGATTCTGCATGGAGTTTCATCGTCAATTTCGAGGAAGATTATGCCCGAGTTTGCTTGTCACTTCAGTCCGAAGAAGAGGATGAACTTCACCTCATATTATTAGAAAATTAATTTAGACTTGATAGCATAGGCATCAATAATTCTAAGCTACCTAGATATTCTCCAGAAGAACGACAAGCACTTCGTATTCTCGATACTAAGTCGAAGAAAATCAACGGCCACTGGGAGTCTGCTTTGCTGTGGAGGAACGACGACATCAAGCATTGTAAACCTTTAAGCTTTAAGAAGGTGGACAAAGAGATCACCGAAGTTTTGCGACCGCCAAGGAATCGCGAGTTGCTAAAATTTTTGTCACTGGGTATGTTTATGCCCCTTCCTGATTAATTAAAAGATATTGCTGCAGGAAGTTTGGCGGTCTACGATCAAATAGGATGATCAAATCGTTGAGAAGATGAACAAAGATTGGTATTTATTTTCAGTACTCAGATGCTTTGGTTTCTCACAGATGCCTAGATTTAGATTACACATTTTCGTTGACGCCTCCGAGCAAGCATTATGCCGCTGTCGCTTACTGACTAATTATGACGATGTGGCCTTTGTAACTGGGAAATGTAGAGTTGGCCTGAAAACTGTAACGATCCCTAAGCTGGAGCTGCAGGCTGCTTAATTGGAAGCCCGTTTAGGTCACACACACACCATGAATTGTGCAACTCGAAATAGCAAAACGATTAAGTTAAATAGCAAGTGCTATTAATTTCCCAGGTGCAGTTTTCGTAATTGATGGTAGCCGAGCTAGCACCCCCTGATTTGATTTGATGTTTCACATAGTAGTTTTATATTAGTTTCTCTATGATTTAAATATCAGCCAGCAAAGTTTTTAGAAAGATTAATAATTTTTAGAAAGAGCATTCTTTTTTACCACGCATCACCACACCGCCCTGAAACTTGCAGACAAAAGGCAATGTGATTTGATTTGATCGGATGGCAAAATATGGCTATTCGACAATTTGCAGTCCAACTCTTCAAAGTCCACCACTTACAGTCCAACAGGGCGATGCCCGCGGGCTGCTTCAGCAGCCGCGCACCAGGGCGAAATACTAGTTAATGTATATAGCTTAAGCACAATGTAGATGTATATTATCTACCAATAGGTCACCAAGTTCAGCTTCTCTACGATCCGCAGGATGCCCTCTGCTTATGTATGCAAATGAGAGTGTCCCACATACCAACTTTTCAAGATTCTTAGTGTTAAACCTTCATGATTTTAACCCAATTAGAACATCGTTATGTTCGTGCATCGGTGGTCATGGTCATGCTAGTGCTACAGCATGTTCTTATCGGGTGCCTTTAGGGGGATTTTTAAATTCAATGTACAGTCAGCAGCATATCAAGCTATACAAAACTGTCAAAAATCCACAATGAATTTTGAACCTTAAATTGCTCGACTTAAAGTTTAAAAATGATTGAAGAAATTTGACAGGTTGTAGAAGCACAGCGTGCCGTCTACCGTACCTACTTATTTATGGCACTTGTGTTTACTACAAAATAATGGTGACACTGTCGCGGTGGTAACAACAAAATATTGCATCTGCTGATAATCACTGCTTATATTTTCACATAAATATTTACCTATGCAAATGACAGAAAGCACGACTCAACTCAATTTCAAATGCATAATTTTAAGTGCATCAGTTCCATTTTGCAGTATCGATATTTATGTCAGGCGATATGCAAGCCAGGTAGGCACAGATAGGTGCGTGGTCACCGCTAAGTGGGTCAACCGTTACTGACAGAGATATGGTTTGGTTCTGAGATTAGTACAGCCTGTGAGATATATGAAGAGGAAAATTTAATTAACAAGATAACGAATAACTGCAGAGGAGGGAATTGCTATCTTGAACATCTACTTGTGTAGACAAAACTAAATAAACTAACTTTTTCATCTAATAGTTTCAGTAACACTGCTATAAGACACATTTTTCTACCTTAGGTGTCAACGATAGCCCCAGTGCAGGAGTTACACTATAGATAGATCATGAAGAAACAGCCAGTCACGTCCTGCTGAAATGCAGCAGAGTACCTTCCTACTGACGAAAAAGTCACTGCCCGCCTTAGAAGCTGTGATGAATGCGAAAACCCTTTGTAGTCCTGGCTGTGCTTGGCTAGCTGGAGACGTCGAGTTGCAGAAACCATAGTGACAAGAGAAAAGAAAATCTATGGCAGTTGCCTTAGCGTTGATGATAAGATGTGTTTTTGTTCATATTTTTAAAGGAATGCTTGTGAGTGGTTTGTGGTTATTGAGTCGAAGTTTAAATGATTCTCTGATGAAGTATGTACATTGGTTGGCATTGGTGGCATTTGGTTTTAAGAGGATTTTTGGCTAATATTATTATAATTAGGAAGCGAATACCATTTAGTACACGATTACTTATTTACAACGCCTTTATTGCCTCTGTAGTATCTTACGGACTAAGCAGTTATGGACGTAGTTACCGAACTTATCTCAATGATATTATGCGATTACAAATAAGAATACTTAAAAATATTGTATCACCAAAAATGAGGCTTGATTGTGCTAATAATGACAATATATTTTTCAAAATTTGCAAAACACTTCCCGTCCACGAACAAGTGAGTTATAACCTCCTCAAAGAACAATTCTTTAACTTAAGTGTTCAAGAACTAAAGAAACACAAAATAACTACACGAGAAATAACAAACCAAAAATTAATAGTGCCTAAAACCAATAATACTTATGGTCGGCGCATATTTAATTCCTCTCTTAATAAACAATCTTGACCTGGAATTAAGAAATAATATAACGCATAAAAATATAAAACTAAAATTAAAACAATACTTTCTACAAAAATTGTAACAGCCTGTATGTGTGGCTGCACTATCTTCAGCGTCTGCGCCACCATCACATGGCGGCGCTCATGTCACTCTTTGTTATTCTATTGTTTGCAACCTTGTCGAATTGTTTTTAACTAAAAAATTAGCAGTGAACGCAATAGTAAAAATTTTGTACATAAGTAGTATTAAGCCTTGCTTAGTTGTAATTTAAGTGAATGACTGATGAACAGCACATTCCTAATGTAAACCTGCGTGGTTTCTTGTGAATGTAGCAAACAACTTTTGTATTTTTATGTTTATTTGGTAATAAATTAAAAAAAAAACATGCACATAATATACATACATAATATATATATTTATCTATTTATTGAAATGTAAGTATATTATATAATTCTGTAGATATGTACCCATTTATTGGGTTCCCTACTTGATATCGAAACTTGATATATCGAACGCCGCGACGGCGAAAACGGTGCGCCGACTCGTCTTCAAAGCGATGGTACGCCACATCGAATGTCGCGACAGCGAATGTCTCGATGTCGAACCATCACTGCATCGAATGGTTAACACAATGAATGTCTTGACATCTAAAGGTCGTGGTATAGATTAACCATGACGTCGAAAACCTAAAGAAATAAGTAAGTACTTAGTAAATAGGTAAGTTAAAACATCAAATACATAAAATAAAATCTAAACATTAAATAAAAATATTGATGTGAAAGTCAAGAAAAGTACGTTAAAATATTGTCAATTAAACGCATTTAAATAAATAAAGCAAATTCATTGTTTTATTTTTTCTTTAGTAGTAGTAAATAATATTATCTATGATTTTCTTTCTACGCCTACGTGTATTTCTAACTACCCTCGTTGAAAGTAGTATTTTTACACCGGTTTTAATCTTTGCGTTCGTTGGTTTTGTAACATCCCATACTGTGACTCTGACTATTCGATGTCGTTACAATCGATGTCGCGAAATTCCACGTGGTATATACCGTCGATTTGATAACCTTTCGATGATTTAACCTGTCGATGCTGTGATCATTCAATGTCGCGACATTGGATGTGGCGTGCCATCGCTTTGACGACCGATCGGCGTATCGTTTTCGCCGTCGCGGCGTTCGATATCAAGTAGGGAACCCGTTTGTATTTTGTATGCATGTAAATATCATTATTCTTTATTTGAGCCGCATTCGCGTTTATCTGTTTACTGTTGGTTGGCTGGTAGAGAATGCTATTAGCATTAAGCCCGCCATTTGTACCTTACTCTATGTATTTGTACAATAAAGATTTATAAATAAAAAATAAAATAAAAAATACACTACTGCTCCTGTGATAATGTAATTTTAACATTTCTACCTTCTTTTTAACGAAAAAAGAGGCAGCATCAGCTTCAATACGTTTCAAAGGAACGTTTTAGGACATAAGTCCTCAAATCATCTAGCATCATTAGTCCACGCACCAGCATTGAAATGATCCGAAAGAAAGGCAACAAAACCAAAACGCCCAATGAGTGTTCAAGCATCTCGCAACGTCGGATCACACGGATACGTTAGAGAGACTTAGTCACAACTCATAAGCGCTATCACTAACGGTTGACCCAGATCAGGCCGGACAGTTGCAGCATCCTGATATGGAGCCTCTCGGAAGGTAACGGAGGTCTAGGTGTACAAAGACTCGAGGATCTTGGAACAGGCTTGGGTTATATTTGTTTTAAATGAAAAATAGGCTGAACATGAGCTTCATTTTTTGTCTGTGAGTCTCATTTACAGCCTTCAAAACCTAGTAGACTGATCATTCTACATTTTTGAACATTACGCTTATTTTAGAGCTTAAATTTATTTTTATTTATTTATTAAGAAATTACAAAGGTCTTTAAATTAAGATGTTTAAGCTAACAATGTGACAAAAACCAGTATTGGTTTGTCCGCACACTGACACTCGCCTCTTTACGCTCACATAGGTATACATTTTATAAGAATTAATTATTTACTAATATTACTATTAAGTATTAACTAACACCATTGTTTTATATTTTATATGTGTTTAGTTTTTAAGGTGCAAGATTATAAATAAACGAATAAATAAACAAGAAAGAAAAAATAATGTAGTCAAGCAATGTAAACAAGTATCACAATTACCCACAAAATTGTGCTCCTACTGCAGGCAAATACGAGCAATATAGGATTAAATCACATGTCGTGAATGTAATTCGCAGACATTGATATATTGTATGGAATTGACGAGCTTATGGCACGTAATTTTATAGTTTAGAGCTTATTTTGAAGCTTTAATAGTAAACGTAGCCTTCTAACGCATAGAAAGTTGGCTATTTGAGTAGGGGGGCTGGATTCCGCTGGATTCACCAAGTCAAATAGAAGAACAAAGTAAAGGGTAAAAACAGATGACCCAAAAAGCTGGTTCGATGAGCTCAGTAGCGCCACCAATGGAAATAAATCAATTGCGTTTTATCAAGGGTTTAGATTAAAAGTTTTGATGATTTTGCGCAAATAAAAGACTAAAATGCATTTTCTAAATATAGTTTCAAGAACTCAAACTTAAGCAATAAGTCGTGCATGTCACTAGTGCCAAAAGTGGCCACATTTAGCAATATCGACATTCATAACTTATTGTTTATATTTGAGGCCATGAAAAAATATTTAATAACCCTTTCTTTGCAGTCGGGTAAAAATTGCACTTTACTCTTATATTTGCGCAAAATATCCAAAACTTTTATTCTAAGCCCTTGATACAACGTAAATGATTTATTTCCATTGGTGGCGCTACTGAGCTCATCGAACCACCTTAAACAAATCAATTGAGAAATGTGGAAACTTCATATTGAGAAATGTGGAAATTTCATCGTCATAATACAAGACGTAAAAGATATATGTTTAGTTTACTTCTCTGCTTGTCCTCAACAAGCTTTGACGTAAGTATCGTCTAAACACTTTTTTTGTTTATTTGTCGCTTTATTTTTCTAAGCCACTTCCAGTCATATTAATCTCAGGATTGATACTTTATTACAGAGCCTACTGGAACTGTTTGCGGATCTTACACTTACTGGGAGTTATTTCTTCAGTTAAGCTAATTACAGTGGTGAGAATGACTCTTTCTATGGATAAACAAATGGTCTGACTAACGGATTGAGATCTATCGGCTGGTTAATTGATTGCTGAGGTATTTCTGACCTTTGGCGAGATTAAGTCCATCATAAGACTTAATTAAGATGGCTTACCATAAAAAGACAATTTTCTTTTAATTTGAAAGGGATATACTGGTAGTAGTGTTTTATGTAAGTAACTATAACATTGAATCAAAACAAAGTTGGATTAATTTTTGATTTACTAATGTTTTGGTTTCACATGACTTAATTACTTACTTAATTAAAACAGTACTTTTTCGGGATTAAAAGTACCCTAGGTCCTTTTCTGTGTGGAGCTCGGTGGCGCAGTGGTTTAGCACCTGGCCCAGAGATTGCGGAAGTTAACCAACGTTCGCAAGGGTCGATCATGGGATGGGTGACCAAAAATTTATTATCTCGAGCTCCTCCGTGCTTCGGAAGGCACGTTAAGCCGTTGGTCCCGGCTGCATTTGCAGTCGTTAACACCCACCAATCCGCATTGGGCCCGCGTGGTGGGTTATGGCCCATCCTCCTTACCTCCCATAAGGAAGGCCTGTGCTTCAGCAGTGGGGACATCAAAAATGGCTGATGGACATGTCCTTTAACAACAACAACAACAACCAAACAAACATACTTTCGCATTTATAATATTAGTAAAGATTAATAAGGTCTAGCTTCCTATAATAATTTATTACGCTTTTTACTTTTAACGGTGACCTAGTTATATAAAAATTAATTTGGTAGTTTTATTGTAAAATAATCAAAAAACAAAACATAAATATCATGTTATTAAATACTTGGCGGTCACTAAAATAAACTATAAACCTCAATTTCACGTTATAAATGACATAAAATATATTAACAGAACATTTTATGTGTTTGGAATGCTAAGGTTTGGCCCACAGCCTTATTATCAAGAATCGGGTCATAACGGGACTTTCAATCGCTGCATCCTACGTCCTACATATTTGCACAAAAAAACTGTTGTCTTTTATTTTTGGTCCTTTTATCCGCGAAATGTAACGGCATCTGATGTTTGAACAAGTAACGCTTCATAATTCTTATGTCATCGAACATTTTGGCTGTAAAGGATTTTTCGTGATTAATGTTACGTTGAAGGTTTTGAGTTGGTTTTTTTTGGTGTAACCAATCTGGATGAAACTTGAATGAAATAAAAATATTCTGCGTTGATTTAATTTGACGTCGATTTGTAAGGTTGATAAGGTATGCTGTCATTTGTTATACCAATTTTTTTTTGTATTGTCAATCAGAGAGTTGGGATAGAATAGAATATGATTTTAAAATTCTTGGTTACGGGCCATCAGATCATCATTATTATTTTTTTGCTTTTTAATTTTTTCATTATTCTTTTTTATTATATTAACTGTGACTTCGGTCTTCTTCTTGAGTTTGCATCGTCTGCTCCTTTTTCTTAGTTTGTAGTTTTTGTTTTATTTATATATTTTCTTTTAGTATTTAATTTCAAAGTAGGCACATATTAGATATGAGTATCATATTAAAGAAAATAGAAAATTCAAACCTACTAGGTTTACTGACGGATTCAAACCTGTTAAGCTAATGCACAGTTTCCTTAACAGTTGGACCAATCACCACAGCAGATGCGGTATCAATCATCACAAATAGTAATTTAATAAGAAGTTGAATGGATGGCGAGTTGTCAACAACTGGTCCGGCAATTTACCAGCCTGCCATAAATTGTCTAGCTAGGCAGAACCGCTAAGACCAACTATAGCTCGGTCAGCAATCAATATCAACCACCCATAAATGTCACAGGCGAAGTTCATCGACCGCTAACTGTTCACCAATGTAGGTCACGAGGCTTCGCTAATATCAAGCAGAACCGTTACCGATCATGTATGATCATCTTAACGGGCCAGCGTAAAAAGATCTGGGGTTATGCTGTAACTTCTTATTTTAACGGCCGGTCGTGGTACGTTCGAAGTTCAAGGTTCACTGGCGACTGGGATATGTAATCTATGGAGGTTATACTAAATGAGGTTGCGTAACTGTTAGCGACACGTGCTCGGTACTTACGTGTGGCATAATGTTGTGTTGGCTGAATGAAAATTGATGCTTCGTGCGTCCGGGTACTCGGAATGCGGTCGGAGGCGCGGGCGCTGCTTCACAGCGATATCTAAAGCTGTATCAATCGATTAGAGATGTTTGGTGGCTGTAAAAAAAAATATACTTCTTGAAATTCTGACCTTGAAAAGTTTTGAATGACCATGACATACACTTTCAGATTATTCAAATAAATCTTATGTAAACCCAAACTCAGGATATCAATTGAACGATTTATTGCTTTCAGAAACAGGGAGAAGCAATGCGTTGCGGCACAAATCTCAGGTGCATGACAATAAACCGCTTCTAAAGATTTGTTCCAGTTACAATGGCACTGGAGTTTGGGCATAGTTCAACCGGATCCAGACCGCAGCCGGATCCGAGACGAGGCTGGAGCAGACGAACACCAGCCGGATTCAGAGCACGTGGATCCAACCATCGGCATCGGTCGACTAGGACTAGGAGTGATTTCGGCGAACCGTACCATCGGCAAATGGTGATTAGCTACCGTTCTCAGCTACATGAGCATATTTTGTTTTGTATTTTTTGCGATAAAAAGCGGAAAAAAACAAATCCAAACATTGTATTCTTTGAAATCACAATTTTTATCAATCGAAACACTGATATCAATCTTAATAGTAATTTGATATCTTAATTAGAATTTAATTAACTTTTGATTAGAAATTAATTAACTAATAATGTGTTCCCAAGAACGCATAAACTGAAAGAGGTAAAGTTTTGATATAAAATACAGTTAATAGATAAGAAAATTGTTGCAAAATATACAAATTTATGAGAAAAAACATTGATTAATTTATCAAGATATGACTTAATAGGCAATTAATATAAATATTATGCTAAAAATCTGACCTATATTCTGATTATATGGAACACTTACCCATTTAATATGTATTTTTCTACTAGGAGTACAGAAATGAATAGGAGATTAATTATACTTATGTACTTAGGTACTTATTATTTTAACTCACTTATCTATTGTTTTGATAATTTCCATCGACCGATATGATGACATTATGGTATCGTCGTCGTCAAAACGTACTATTGTACGACGTTTTGACGTACTATTGTACGACGTTTTGACGACGACGATATAATTTATTCATATAAAACAAAAGAAACATATACAATATTGGCAAAAAAATGCTAAAATACCAAAAAAAAAATTTCACTTCTCATGCTCGTAAAGTCATTATGTTGGGTAATAGGCTGCATAAAATCGCTTTTCATGCTCTAGAGCATAAAGTAAAATCTTCGTCTAAGTTCAGACTTTAAGACAAAGGTCGTCAGGTAAACAGCCACACGCAATTAAACTTCGTTAAATAAACTTGTTATTTTCTTCATTTTTATACATAATCCATGTTTAATACTTTTTTTTTTCAATTTTTGAAACCTTGATGAAATATTTTTTTTTCTTTTTTTGATTAGGGGTATCAAATGAAAGGCCTTGATGAGCACATTCCAAAATTATATAATTTGTCACTGAAATTTAAGAAAAAAAAAATATTTTTTGAATATGGGTATCAAATGACAGCCCTTGATGAGCACGGCCCAAAAATATGTAATTTGTCACAAAATTTAAAAAAATGGCGATTATTGAATATTGCTAGTTGTGGTGTGATTGTTGTGATTCATTCATGGAGAATCGTGAAAGGCCTCAGAACTCACTGCGTTTCTCTAATCAGTCTTCATCCTGACCATGCTGTAGTTAACAGTCAACTTTATTTGTAATAAAATAGGATTAGAGGAAACGCCTGCGAGTTTATTTTAGAAAAATATACCCACAATCAAGAATATCTCATATCGGCAAGAAATACTTGAGAAACCTATAGGTCTACTCCGACATATTAAAGTAAAGTGGCTTTCATAAATTATGTACGTTTTGGAGAAAATACTGACTTAAATGAACAGAAAAAATATAGATGGGATAGGTATGTAGGTACTCGTATGTACTTAATGACGTTCGAATTTGCAAATAATTTTATTATTAAATCTATTTAAAGCTTAATATTGAATAATTAATATGAAAAATAGAGAAACTAACATAACTAAAAAAAAATAACGTCATAAATTTGTTCGAAGTCCAGCCAATATAAAAATGATACTGCATTCGCATTGATGAGTCAACGGCCGGAGAAATGATTCGGAGTTCGTTCACCTTTTACCCAATTTGCCTATAGAAGCAACCGGCCGCGATTCGTTGTCATTCGCGTAGAGTTAGACCATGCGAACTTTGAATGACCATATAATTTGGTCGGGTTACGTGAAAACGCGTGGAATCAAAGGTGACAAATGACAATCTAGTATGGTTTTTCAGTCGTGAGAGAGGTCAATGACCCGACCGACTGGTGTCCCAATTTGCGATCGTTCGTTGTTTCTGATACGAAGTTCGCAAAACATTATATTGTTTGAAAATGTAATAAACATTACTTACCTATTTCGTATTTCTACGACAATGGTATACAAACACTAAGTACAATTATTATATAGTAGATTGTTATACAAGACGCTAAAATGACCCATTGCATACGAGGTAGTTTTTTTTGCAACTTTTTGTACAATATTTAAATAAATGATTTGTGCTTGACGGCAAAAGATTAAAATCATTTCTTTCCTATTACAGTCACACAATTCAATCAGTTTGTAATTACAGAAAAATTCTAAAGATTTCGCGCCATGGTACCTTTTTTTAATTTCTGCTGTAGCAGCTAAGCAACACAAATAAGCATTCTACGATTCACCCTGTGCACAGAGTATAAATAAGTCTATGATTTCACCGAAGAGACGCTTTTAGTTCCATTTTCAAAAATAAGAATGAGAAACAGTATTAAATCGAGCGAGTTCTTATTCGTGATTATGAATAAAGACTTTTTCGTTTTAGTAGGCTCATTGGTAATAGACAAACATTAAAAAAGAAAAAACTTTATCTCCTATTATGCTATTTTATCTCGGCTTTTGTACGTTACAATGACTGACTTTTTAAACAAGAGGAGTGAAAATTATATACCTACATACATGCATGGCATATGTAGTTCATTATTTAACAACAGCATATAGAATCAATTGTCTTGTATTTCTTTTCGTCTTCACACTCATAAAATGCTACTTATAAGGTCTGTTTAATTTTTAAAAGATCCAATAAAAAAAAACATCAACAGTCAGCATTATCAGAAACGGCTTGCAATTTTAAATATTAAATAATGGGATAACGTTTTTTCTACACCTGAAAAACAGCTGAAACTTAAAAATAAGAAAAGCTTTGTATAAAAATATATGTAAATATATTAGTTATTTTCACCTCTCTAGCACGAAAAGGGCTCTTTTGGTGCGTAATAATTTCGCGTGAGGAAAAGTATCGAAATTCCGCTGGTAGAGGTGAAAAGTTGTATGTTTCACACGAGAGCAAATTTTATTGTCTCGTTCTAGCAAAAAAAATACTGCTCACTTGTTGAACAAAATATAACTATCCATGCTATTGTTATAATATATTAAAAAATATCTACACTAGCGGATAGAACACAATTTTGCCCGCTACAATGGCAAACAGAACCTTTCCGAGCGTGTGAGGTAATTTTTTGAATACGTATAACATTGTATTGATTAAAAAGTGTATTAGATTAATTTCTATTAACTATATCTATATTTTTATTTAGGCTACGTCAATAGCACAAAAAATATACTCTGCACTTATTTGCCACTTCGTAATATAAAATACAAAAAGAGAGAAAGTAGCAAACGTCGCTTTTAAAATACAAGAATAAATACTTAAAAGTATTCGATATTTTCTTAAAGCTATCAATCATACTTAATATGCAATAAAAAAACTATAATGCACAGAATATTTATAAGCAGGTGTTTAGAAAATGATAATTTTTCTGTTCCTCTCTCCTATCGAATTTTTCATCATAATAGGCTGCATGACGCCCACATCTGGGCAAAGGCCTCGTCTTTTTTTATGCACAACGGAATAGTGCTTGGCCTTCACCTCACCTGATGTTAAGTGACGATAAGGCCGAAGGTGGAAGCGCACTACACCCCGAATCCTCATCACTGAGGAACTGGCTATCTTACCTCTAACTGCCGGAACACAACAATTTTTAGATTTGTTGTTATGGCGTTAGACTTAGGTAATGGTGGTAGCTAGCCAGGCTGACTTGAAATAAGCCCTACCACCAACCAAACGCAGTACAAATTGTACCCCCTGGGAATCGAACCCGGGACACCTGCATCTTACACGGGTGGGCGAACCACTTGACCAAAGAGGCGGTTAACCGCCTCTGTGGTCAAGTGGTTCGCCCACCTCTATTTCGATATAATCAATCTATAATTCGATTGTAATTATTTCATCTGTTTTGTGACATCCGGCAGAGCTTCAACCTCACCACTCTATTTCGATATAATCAATCTATAATTCGATTGTAATTATTTCATCTGTTTTGTGACATCCGGCAGAGCTTCAACCCAGGTAACTAATTACTCCGAACTATTACACTTACAACTCCGTGGAACGGAAAATATTCAGCAGCGTTTCCGATGAAAACGACGCAGTACTGTGATCTTTAGGGCTCGTATTATAGAATCAAACTCAAACTCAAATCTCTTGAGTACAGTACAAAGGGATAAAGCTATATGCGATAAATAGCACCATCCCTTTCTAACTGTACTAAGCAGTAATTTAAGTTTGAGTTTGATTCTGTAATACTAGCTACAACTTTTAAGTCAAGAGTCAAACGCATGCAATATTGCCTCCAAACCATGCGTTTTCCTGTGGTTTTCCCTTTCAACTTTCAATTCAGCTTTCAAAATGCAATATTGATTGCCTCCATACCGTGCTTTTTCACGTTCTACTTTCTGCTATACAAATTTGACGTTTTTTGAGAAGATAGGGCATGCGGTAAGGCATGCGCTATTGCATGCGCTATTGATTGCCTCAGATGAAAGTGAAAGGAAACTTGAAAGCGATCGAGACACCCCATGACGCGCCTGTGAGCCTCGTCCTACGGTGTGGAAAAAAGACGGTAATTGGAGGGAAAATATCCTAAATAATTTCTGAAAGGAACTAGGAAACATTCCTTTATTTAAAAAAATAAGTACAAGTGCAATCAAAGTTTTTCTGACAAATTACTTGTCTCAGCCGAAATCGTACGTGCTGAAATCCGAAAAATATCATTATTGGGTCTGCCTTTAATTTAAGATATTTTGTTATTGAGAAGAAATTTACTCTTGACCCTAGCGTATAAATAAAAGTACAGAATGTTACTTTTTCGAATTTAAGCCCGTTCTATTCCCGGCTGTAACAAGTGATTTTTCAGAAATCGTTGAATGCAATTTTACTTATTTTTTCAAACAATGGAATGTGTCCTTTGGCAAATTTTACTTAACCTATTGAGCCCGGCGGGTGCCTCCGGGCACCTGCGAGGCGGGTTATACGTCATTGAAAATAATATAGGTCAAGGCCCAATGTCACAGAACATTAAATTTAAATCCAAGATTTATTTAATTTACAATAAGGCAAAATGTTGCCTGGCAAAATATTTGATCTCTGGGTGCCTGGAGGCACCCGCGATGCTTGACGGTATAAATTTCTCGCGGGTGCCTGGGGGAACCCGTGGAGTTGCCATCATCATTATTTAGGGTACTTTTCCTCCAAACCGTCTTTTTTTCCACCCTTACACCCTGTATCCGTTTAGTGAGTGAACTACGATAAACAGTTATGATGACGATGAAATCTTGATCGGCCTAGCGAGGAGAGTATATAGTTTCCATTTTAGTTTGCCATACATTTTTGACCGTGACCAAAAATTTATTATCTCGTGCTCCTCCGTGCTTCGGAAGGCACGTTAAGCCGTTGGTCCCGGCTGCATTTGCAGTCGTTAACACCCACCAATCCGCATTGGGCCCGCGTTGTGGGTTATGGCCCAACCTCCGCCCATAAGGAAGGCCTGTGCCACAGCAGTGGGGACATTAAAAATGGCTGATGGACATACATTTTTGTAATCATTTTGAAATACTTAGAGGTGCCTATTTACAGAGAGAGGTGTTTTGGAAAGTGTATCCTCACTTAAAACGCCTGAAAACTTGCGTGGTCGTTGGTAGATAGACGTGGGAGGATTTTCCTGGTATACCCAAATACTCAGACAGACTTTCTAATATGACTCTCACTGAATTCACAATTCATTCTCATTGCTATCTTAGAAGTGAATCACTGAAATGAGGTATTAATTACACTACTTGTGTGACTCACTCACAGAAGCCTGGGAGGCACGGCACAGTGTAGTTTCCTCCTATGGGTACCTATAGCATTGACGGAACAAATGACGTTACATAAAAAACGGAATGAATATTATAATGTTGTCGACATAAATGAAGAAATAAATGACGATCATCAGGCATTCCAATTTTAAAAGTCCCATAGCGTCAGAAGTCAGAACATTGGTCATACGCACGAGGTGGCGATACGTCACATAATATCGATGGAACATAAAACGATGCATTATCGTAACGGCGATCTCATCTTGCACAGCATTTTAATGCTGCGTAAAAAATAACTGTCCGCCCAAAATAAATGCCAGCGAAATGTGAAGGTAGGTCGGCAAACGGTACCGGCAATGAACTCAGAAACTGGCACAACGACCGACACTTTTGACTTTGGCTCGTGTGAAAAAAAAAACTAACTTAGACTGTACTAGGAGAAAATAAGTTAGAGAAAGGTATCTCTAGTTCACACAATAACTGACACGCGATTTTGTGTTCTATTTCAAAGAATTAGAGTCGATAGGGAATTTTTGCAAAGTGCAGACGGTGAGAGGTGAATTTTGGGCAGGTTGCGGGTGCGGCCATAGTCGGCGGTTGTGGTAGAAAGCCCAGTGAATGCTTGTTTACATTGCTATTAGTTTAAAAAAAGAGTGAAACGTTAGGTTCAACGACCGATGGATTTCTTTTAATACCTATAGCAGCAAAATGTGGGTCAAGTTGTGGCGGTCAAAATGACGAATATTTGATAGCAAAGAAGTTTCATTCACAAAAACGTTTGAGCGTATTTCTCGTAACTCGTTGGAAAGCGTTAACTTTTGAACATGTACTCTCGATACTAAATGGAGACTGCTTTCTACAATCTTAGTGGCATTTTATATTCGTCTATTATTTTAATTGAGAGCTCATCATTTACCGTGTGAGTTTCACATTTCATCTAAGTAAAAAGAGGAAAAAATATATTCTTGAAGCACCTACGTCATTCTTAGACTTTATTCTATGTAATGTAGGTACTGTATTCATTATGTTATTGATATTAGAGAACTCGTGGCAGACTAACCTATTGCTACCCACTGAATTAATTCCAGATAATTCATGCCAATGTGCCAAATAATAATTAGTATAGAGTTTAGATGGAGTTAGAAGCACAAAATACTCGTACATTTCGTGTGAAACTGTGAACCGATAGAAGCGCGATTCAGGCCGTATTCAAAAATACTCATGTTTTGTTTTGTTGTGCTATACTGCATTCCACGAATCGAACTCCTAGGGAACTAAATACTCGCAGTTCATTGGTCAATGCGCGCGGCTAGAGCTAGGCTATAGCTTAGCTATAGCCCGTGTGCGGTGCGCCCATTGGCTCGGACTGATTTTCTTCGGGAGCTATTGTTTCTTGGAATGGACTTTAGTCTTTGGTACCTAGTATTAAGGTAGTTAATGAATCATTTCACAACCATATACCTATACGAGACTCAAGGTAACAGTATCTAACTCGAGCGATTTTGCCCATAAGAGTGACGTGTAGTGAGAGCTTAAAACTCGCCGACCCCCTCCTGCCAGATCGGAGAACTGGGAAGGAGATCAACGCGTTTCCTTCTTACAAAAAAGTCTGATATAGGGTAGGTATAGGTAGCATTGAGTACAGTAAGACGGAGCAGTCGTCGGAAAAATTTACAGAAATAAAAAAATCATTCCCCAAATCTGCCACCCCAGCCTACTCAGCCTGCTGTTTAATCCGCCACTACCTATATAGTAACAGTAAGTTAGCAACCGTTAATAGTCGCCTAATCTATAAACGTGTCACACACAAACATGTAATACTTAATGTTGTTTACGAATAACAGCGTCCTTTCCTCGTAAAGTTTTCTAAATATCTTCGGTTCACCCCGTTGTTTACATCGCAATGTTGCGAAATTACCGCGTGCTTTGTAAATGTTTACAACCGATGTTTGGTAACATGCCCGATAACGTAACAAGTGACTCACGATCCTTGACAATTTCGTTCGATTCATTTCGATCGAATTCTTTTCGCATGTATCATATCATCATAACCTACTTTGAAGGCTTCCGCGATTAAGATCGCTGGTGATGCAAAGTAAGACATTTGTCCATCAGCCATTTTTGATGTCCCCACTGCTGGGGCACAGGCCATCCTTATGGGTGGTAAGGAGGACTTGTACTTTTAGTTACTCTGTGCCATAACCCACCACGCGGGCCCAATGCGGATTGGTGGGTGTTAACGACTGCAAATGCAGCCGGGACCAACGGCTTAACATGCCTTCTGAAGCACGTAGGAGCTCAAGATAATACATTTTTGGTCACCCATCCCATGACCGACCCTTTTTTTTGGTATGCCGAAGGAAAACGCGCTTACGCGCTTCCCTTCCCGCAGGTGATCGGGAAGGGGGCATGTGGGACTCGCCAGGAGGGGACCGCAACTTCGGCGTTGCAGCTCCCTCCACGACTCCCATGACCGACCCTTGCGAACGTTGCTTAACTTCCGCAATCGCTGGGCCAGGCGCTAAACCACTGCGCCACCGACCTCAAGTAAGACATTGTTACATAGCTTTTGCCCTTCATGTCACCTGATGTTAAGTCCTGAGGAGGCCGTAGGTGGAAGCGCATTTCACCTGAAATGTTCAGCAAATGGAGCTGGCTAAACTTTACCTGTAACTGTTAAAACACAATATACAGGGTTATTTGTAAAACACCATCAACCTCGCAGGTTACTAACATCACAAACAACAACATTTTGTTCTAAGACTTTTCCGAAAACGGATAAAAAAATCAACTTTCCATACAAATGTCCAAACAGCCAATTGAGTTTTGTATGAACAGTAGTTTTCTTTGTCTGTTTTCGGAAAAGTCGTAGAACAAAATGTTGTTAATGATGTTAGTAATGCATGGTTTTTGGTGTTCTACAAATAACCTGTATAACTTACCTGAAAATGTAGGTTTGTTAACCTAGCTAAAGGTTTACAGACCTTCATTTTCATTATGTAACTATGCGACATAATTATGATTATTAAACAAAATACAAAAACTTACAGACATGCTTCGAAACTGCGCCCCGGAAAAGCTGGATACGAATTTGTATGTCCTCAAACTTTCTGGTGGTGGCGCAGTGGCTTAGCGCCTGGCCCAGCGATTGCGGAAGTTAAGCAACGTTCACAAGGGTCGGTCATGGGATGGGTGACCAAAAATTTATTATCTCGAGCTCCTCCGTGCTTCGGAAGGCACGTTAAGCCGTTGGTCCCGGCTCTCTTTGCAGTCGTTAACACCCACCAATCCGCATTGGGCCCGCGTGGTGGGTTATGGCCCATCCTCCTTACCACCCATAAGGAAGGCCTGTGCCCCTGCAGTGGGGACGTAAAAAAAAACGGCTGATGGACATGGACAAACTTTCTCCTATATAGCAAAACTGTTTTACAACTGGAAATTCTTTTTACATCTAAAGATGTTAATTAGGCTAGAGCTATTAAAAGATGCCACGAAGTTGTATTGTATTTTATTTATTCCAACATCATCATCTTACAAAATAGAATGCGTACCTACCTATCATACAAATTAGATTTCTTCTATGGAAAAGTTTAGGCGTGTTTTGATCCAAACAAACCATGAAAATACACGTGCGAGAATAGAAAGGAGAAAACTATCTTTCATAGGAAAGTATTTGGACAAAAAGTAGAAAATCTATGGTAAAACTATTTACAATTCTTATAGAGTGGACGGCTTTCGTGACCGAAAGTTGATTGCTAGTGGACATTCCAAAATAAACCTTATGCCCTTAGGTTATGTGATAAAATAGCATTCGTGATACTGAGTACGAAATTCTGGGTGTTAATGACCTCTAGACATGTGATCCGATCGGAAATCGCCGCAGAGATTCACAACCTTTAATCTAATATGAGAATTATTATGGTTTCAAAATATCATTTTTTTTTCATGAGTTTCTACAAACGCACTTTTAATAAGATTTAAAAAACTAATTTAATTAAAAAGTTGTTTTTATGTCACTGTGCTGATGTTGCGGTCGGGCTGGAAAAATAGTGCTCTTTTGACAAAGTTAGACAAAGTTTTTAATAATTTCTGGACGAAAACTCCGTAGTGAGAACGATCTAACCAAAGTCACCAAGTATAACTAAGTAGTAGGTATTAGTCTTATAAGAAGCACTGTATTTGTTTAATTAATGAAATATTTTAATAGGCTATCTTTATTTAATAATTCACTGAACGTAAAATAAAGTTAAACAATAAACACAATTCGCAAACTTTATACGACATATCATCAAGAAATAGTTCTTTCTTACTTAGAGACCAAAGTCAATTTTATGCTGCTAGTGCTGACTTCAAAACTAGCGGAAATTAAAAAATAACTTTGCCTCTCACACGCAGCAAAAATTGATTTTTCTGCGAGATTTTACGCGCCAAAAGCGCCTCTTTCGTGCTGGAGAGGTGAAAAAAAAATTTTCCAAGCTGCTTGTTCTTATAACAGCTTTAACCCAATGTTGCGAATTTCTCAGGTCGTAGACTTTTCACCTATTTCACTTTTGGCGGTACACAGCGCAAACGTTGGCAGCGGCCATATTTAAATATTTTTGAGATAGTGAATACTGTGACAATTCTTTATAAGACATAGCAAATAAACGCCGTGGTCAATCTAAACAAACTTACGAAAATTTTAAATAATGCCTTAAATACCCCCATATCAATAATTCTTAAAGGTAACTAGGTATAATAAAGCTATTTTGTATTTTTTAAGTGGTCTGAAAAAGCGTTGTAACTTCCATTTTGCTAATCTCGGTTTATTACGATTTTATTATAAAACAAAGTTGATTCCAGTGTGAGTTTTGGTTTACCTGATTCTTCACAGAATATTGCACTTAGAAACAGCCTGTAATTACAAACGTGATTCTGCTTGCAATTCAAGTCAATAACCCATGCAAACTCTTTTGGCTAGCTATTATATATTACGTGACGGATTTTTTAATTCCTTCTCTTTCGCACGTCCTGCCTCGCACATGAGGAAGAAAGAAACAACTGATCAAATAAGACTTTTTGAATCTAAGAAGAATTTGAGACTTGTACAAAAAGTTCGTTTAACTTTTGATGACCTCAGATACAATGTTTGTGGTGCATACGCACAGTTTGTAAAGACATTTCGACATAAGGAATTTATTTTATATTTTGTTATTAGATAACTTTTATTATCAGGTATTAAATAAGCACCAAACGAACGCATATAAACCGCTCTCAATACCGACCTCAAGAGCGATCTCAAGTGCAGAGTTTTGTTTATTAATTTGACTCTCAGTTGATACCACGAACTTAAACATGCGTACTTAAGTATGATCTATTAATTAGAACAGCATCTCAAATATGAGCTCAAGATGGCTCTCAACATTGAGAGCGGTTTATTAATACGGGCCTAAGAAATTGGTTGCCTCTTATGACACCCTTACGAATCGCTCACTGAAAAAAGTATAAAAAACCACACGATAAACAACTCACTGAATCTGATTTAATGAAACCCAATCTATGTTATAATTAATTATGTTATAATTTGAAGTGTTACGAAGAAACTAGGAAACAATGTGACCATCTTGTCCATTCCATATCTACAACGCAAACTGCTATAATGAGCGGTGGTCACGGAATGTAATGGAGGTAATGAAGCATGCGATATTATCGTTTTCTTTGCTACGATGCAAAAACAGCGCTCGTTACTTTGGTACTTTAATCGCGGTAAACCATTTACACGTTTTTAAATTTGTTATGTTAGCATTCACAGTGCTACTTTTTTAAGTCCTAAATAATTTAATGGACCGGACTACCAAAGGTCGCTGTTTCGATTCCCACCTGAGACAAGCCTGGTGACGAGTCGAATTTTTTTTAGTAGGTATATTATTTAGTATCATTTACACGTTTGTTTGGAAAATTCGCATGTGGTGTTCACCTTTAAAATCTGTTACACTTAACAATAAATAAGTAGATGTTATTTTAAGTTAGTGTAAGTAATAGTGTAAACAAATGCTGGTGTTCCTAATAAATAAACAAATAAAGAAACAAAATTAGCTACACTTAGTTCTATTTTAGGTCCTTAAGACGTTTTGCAGTTGCATTTTATACTAACCTTATCTTTAAGTCTAGAACAAGTGTTTAGGCACAAAATAAACACGTTGTCAAATGCGTTAATAATAGAAAAATTAAAATATGGCGAAATGCGAATAAAGAAAATATAAATACTTTTTAATGAAAGATTTTTAACAACATCAAAGATGAAATGATTTAGAGTAAAGGAACGCAAATAAGTTAAGATAAAAAAATACATTTGGCGTAAAATTAATTTATCAATTACCATAAACTTAACTTTCCTGTATGTAATGCCATAAGTTATTCCCCCAGCCATTTATATTTTTAATCTATGGAATAACAATGACCGTTTCTTGAACTAAGTCTTATTGAAATAATTCAGAAGCCGATCGACTTACAATTGCTAATTTATACTGAAAAGTATCGGACATATTGTTTTGTTTTATCATCACAAGGGTAAGCCGTAACATTGTGTCCTGAAGGACATTTTAGGGATCAAAATAAGGACGGCCATTTGAATTAGCTTTAATAGTAATGAATGACGAGTTTAGGTTTGATTTTGCAAAAAAGAAACATTTTCCTTAAAAATAACAAAAATTAAAAAAAATTAAAACCCCTCGACACACGATACCAAATATCTAATCGATAGGACATATGGAAGGTAGTCAGATCCCCTCATCAACTATTAAAGAGCTGATGATCTTCAAATGGCTGATCATGACATGGTTACCTTACCTACCATATACTTCCAATATCATTGAAGTAACACGGTACCAAATTTTGAATCGATCGGACATAAGGAAGTTAGTCAGATCACCTCATCAACTAGAAAAGAGCTGATGATCTTAAAAGGGCTGAACAGATTTTCATGAAACATGGCTAAGAACACTCGGAATAAAATTATCTATGGCACAAAAAAAACTAAACGAAAATCGGTTCATCCGTTTAGGAGCTACTACCACAGACAGATACACAAACACGTTGAACTTATTATTTATTATTATTATTTAGAATAGGGATGTTGACTAATGAATAAAATAACGAAATACTAATAAAAATCGTAAACATATTAAACTTTTAGAGTAGCTTGTATACTTCTTGGTTTTATATATTGCATATTATTTGTTTTATGACCTTTCAAAATTGGGTGGACAAGTCCATTTAAAAAGTATAAAATTTATTAAATAAACGATACCTTTAATTAGTCCGTAAAATGTATAGCAAATTTGTCGAAGAAACCATTTTGATAAATACAATATTTAATATAGCTGCTGAACAAATTTCCTATGCGTTGCATACAAACTTGCAAGGCGTGACGTCATAACGTGCAAGCCATTAGTATGGAGCGTTTTTGATCGAGTCCATTTGTGTGCATTTCACACTGTGATATCTCGGGCAGTTATCATGCTAGCGAATTAATTCTTTTACCAATGTTTCTTTTTTTGAGAGGTAATTTATGTAACATAAAATAAAAAAATAGTCAATATCCCTATTATTTTGCATCGGGCGGGGGTTAAAAAAAGGGAATGAATTTTAGCTAACAAGTTTTGCATAAATTTAAACCCTAACTATAGCTATTTGTTTGTATTGAATTCGAAATAACATCAAAGTAGTATAGATGACGAATAAGAATGTTTATTCAATAAATCAATTGGATATTTGCTTTTCAAAATAATAATAAAAAAATGAAAACAAAATCAGAGTTTGACATGATATATTCAGATTTCTGCGCATACAAAACACCGAAATAAAACACTTTTTAGGTATCCCTAGTATCCTAACGCGACTACGTATGATTGATAACAATTCTTTGGAGAAAACATAATAAAATCGTACTACAGATGTTTAATAGAATCTGAAAAGCATTATATCTTTATAAAAAACGTCTCCCCTTAAGTGTTCGCAGCTTACATATTTACAACACACATCACATTAAAGTTTCATGCCTTTGGGGTCAACGGGCGGCGGCGAAGAGCGCGGACCAATTTAAATTAACAACTAAAATAAGTACTTACCTAAGTACAACATATTTCATAAACTGATTTCCATTCCATATCAACACTTAAAGTTAATGATTAATTTTTAATGTTAACTAGTGATAAAAGCGCACAAAGTGATTTTTTAATTTGGTAGTAAAAAAAGTCAATTAAATGACTATACTTATAAGTTTTTGACACTGGCGAAATATTTACAATCTTAATACAGGAGGAGGTACAAGGTATGTACATATATCGAGTAAATATATTTCCCAAAAGGGGTAAACATTGTTTTGAGCAAAACACAATGTTTTCCTCAAGTTTAAGGTTTGATTGAACTATAAAATGTTTTTAAATTTGAGATTTTTGCATTCACAATGCTATTTTTACACAATACTAAATAATATACTAGAAAAAATACGACTCGCACCAGATCAATACTCAGACGGGAATCGAACCCGCGACCTTTGGATATCCGGTCCAATGCTCTGACCGCTGAGCTACCGAGTCACTAGTAACATCGCCGAATTTCTTCTAGTATATCCTACTCTTACGCTGCAAGCCAGCGTTATTTCACCAATGTGAGGAATTACCTCGACATTCAATTGAAATATCTTTCCAGATATTTGGCAATCGATTAAGATTGAATTAAGAATTGAATGTCGAGGTAATTCCTCACATTGGTGAAATAACGCTGGCTTGCAGCGTAAGAGTAGGATATACTAGAAGAAATTCGGCGATGTTACTAGTGACTCGGTAGCTCAGCGGTCAGAGCATTGGACCGGATATCCAAAGGTCGCGGGTTCGATTCCCGTCTGAGTATTGATCTGGTGCGAGTCGTATTTTTTCTAGTATATTATTTAGTATTCTATAAAATGTTGTATGTTTGATCAATATTTAATTATTAAATTGTTGCAGAATATAAATATTCAATTACATTTCTTGCTCAACAATTTAAAATACGTCACATAATTCATCATTCTAAAATAAAATTCAATGGTTGATTTTAAAAATAATACTAGCGTGTAATACTGTTCTCTAGCCACAGTTTCTGAATAATATCAATGGATTAATTTTATAAAATGTTAGAGTGAACAAAAAAATTACCAGAGCATTTTTTTATTTCATTAATTCGATGAAATCAAGAATAAATATTACAAGTTGTAACCAGTTTAATTGTTCTTATTTCAATGGTTTACCGAACATTCCAATATTTTTTGTTTGTCAACTTTATCCGACGCTACCAGTACTTTGCATGAATATTAAAAATATTTTTTCGAAACCGCTGCATTGTTAGTATAATATTCCCAGCTACTTTAAATAAAAGACAAAACGACTTCGGATTGTAAAGAAATTTCGGGAAATGACCACTGTAAAATTTCGCGCAATAAAGCACACAAAAGTTAGTTGTTTTACGAAAAAATTGTCAAAACTTTTTGTCTAACGGGTACGCCGTCTTACCACTGTGCGGTGTTTGTTTGTACCGTTGGCACAGTGGGCCCGCAGGGTCATAAATTAAACTAAAATTATAAAGAACGGGAACGTTTGTAAAACTGTACATGGGTGATTTTTTTCTATTCGGTTTTTTTCTGTCCCTTTTCTGACGTAGTTGACATCAACTTACAAATTTTTGTGTTTAACTTTCAACTTTATGTTTATTACCGTAAGAATGTTAGTATTATTTTTCTTTTGAATGGAAATGCATTCGTCATGAGCTAACATTTATCATTCTGCATCTCAATAAGCAATTTGTTGTAACTTTTGTCGTCAACAGTGACAATATATTTACAAATAAAAGTGTTACTTTTAATTTTATGAGTCACTGTTAAATAATGAAGGTATTCCAATTGCAGATATATAATTTTATGGGTAAATTTTTTTTCATAAATAACACAATAATTTACTTTGCTATAAATGATTACCAATAAAAGTAAACCATAATCATTGTGTATTTAATTTAAGTATGTAAGCATCTAAATATGACTACATCTCTGTTTACTAAATTTACCAAGTATAGATACTTAATACTTATATGTTGCTAAAGATCAATAAATTAATTAATTTAAAAAAATTAAAGTTCTTTTTCATCGGTCGTAGTCTACTCGCTGACTTGCTTTAAGACTAGAAAGAAGGTAGGCTTTTAGATGAAGTGGCCACGATACAAAATTGTTATACTTGATAAAATATTTAAGTTTATAAAATCAACACTTACCCTAGCAGTCTAGCACTCTCTAACCTCCATCGAATTCGGAAACATAAAATATACCTCCAGGGAGGAGTTAAGAGGATAACTGCACAATAATAATTAAGGAACTGAATTTTTTTCATGAAACTTCTTGATATCGCTTAATAAATGATGTGATTCAAAATCTACTAACAATACCAAAGGGCGGTTTTATTAAAAGTACTTTGGTAATTAGTTGGTATTGGTTTGATTTTTCATTTCATGTCTAGTGAGCGCGTAAGCTTGAGAAGTGAATCCAAAGAGATTAAAATTAAAAACTCACGACATAACGGTCCGTATAATATTAAAGACAAGGCCAAACTTACCGCGGCCAAACGGTTATTGTTTAAATTTCGGTAGCACTTGACACAATGCTCACAGATAGCTAACAATTGGAGCAAAAGCTCCATAATGTGTTTTTGAGACAAACCCGTGAGAGTCGTTTCCTAAACAATACATTTCTCCGGTAGCGACATAAAATAGACACAATTGTTCTTTCATGAATATTTAATTATGTTACTAAAGCCTTAGTAAAAGGGTTGGCTAGAACAGTAAATCAGATGGAGAAAGCTTGAAACGGTGCGGTGGTCAAATTTTATTGTCAGCAATAGATACTTTTATGTAAGTACTGTAAAGAAGCTAGGAAATGTTTAATTAAACCCATTTACCTATTTAAACTAAGGTAAATACCTAATGTGTTTAAAAATAATTATATAATACAGATAATAAACAGTAGTTGCAATAATATTAGACAAGTTTCATAAGTTAAACTAATTGACCGAGTTATTCTTGATATTGTTATTATTGATATTCAATCAAGGTTTTAAGCACATGTGAACGTCAGAGAAGCTATACGCCCATCATATTGGTTTGATAAGTTACTCATCAGGCTTGAGATTTTGAGACTCATGAGCTTATCTGATGACCGGCATTAGTTAAAGCTGCTAAAAAAATCTTTAAAAACTTTAAAGAAAAAGAAATTTCTTAGTCTCGAAAACTATATTTTGTATAAATTATTTTTTTCAGAGGTCAGAGGTATTTAGGATTTTTCTAATGTCCACGTGGACGAGGTCGCTGGTGGAAGCTATTATAGTGTAGCGAAAAAATAAAATGCTAAAAAGATAGAATTTATAGCAGACGAGTTTTAGCTAGAGTGGTGACCAGAGACCACGTATCGGCAAACGTAGCGTGGGACGCCCTCAGACAAGCTGGAGCGACGATCTTCGCAGGGTGGCTGGCTAAAACTAGATGAGTGTAGCCGTGGATCGTGCTCGGTGGCGTGCACTCGGAGAGGCCTATGTTCAGCAGTGGACGATGGTAGGCTGATGATGATGATGAGAATTTATGTGAAAGGACATTTAAATCAGTAGGTACGCCAATTTCACATTGACCTTGTCACGATTCGAAGGCTTATGTTTTCATAATACGAGATAATAAATTGGATGACAATTTTAAATCATGCGCGCGCGAGCTGTACTTTTTACTGATTAATGTATTTTGTTTAAAAAAAATAGGAATTTCATCATTTCGATGATGAGCCTTATTGACGGCGGTAGATGGTAGGTTTTCATACATTTTATTCTCCTTACAGACAATGTAGTTTTTTGTTCATGAGGCTTTGGCCAATAATTTGTCGGGTAGTTTTTTTTACATTACGTTTGCGTAAAAAGGATGGCGTACCTTTAACATAATAAAAAGTAGTTAAAAAATTACGCCGCCAAAGGCAACTTTTATGAGACAGGACAGAGTTATGAATATTGTACGATTTTTATTATTGTATTTGCATAACATTAAAATGTTGTCATTTCATAATTTGTTGTCCCTATGATTTTGTGTAAATATTCTGTTATAGTCAAATGGTTTACCTTCAATAAAATTAACATAAAAATAAGGTTTGGTCGTAAAAATATTTTATTTGACCTTGACAAGTTTTTTATAATAACTTTTATTCAAACCTTATAGCTTATTCACGTGTGTACCACAACCATAACATTACTTCGCATCGCAGTGACAAAAAAGTCATTGCAGTTTCTTGCAGATGTATAATGCGTTACATGTTACTATTTGAGGTGATTGCGTTCAACGACAAAATGAGGACTGAGTTTCCCCTGTAGTTTTTGTGGTGCGTGGTGGAATGTGATTTAACCCTACACCTTCAATTGAAAACATTTTAATATATCAATTAATTTTGTATGGCGATATATTAGCACCTACCTATGAAGCCTTTCGATAAAAAAACGGAAACAATTTTTCTGTCCCCTAATTATAATATTTATTCCGTAAGATTATCGTACACACATTCAGATGCTTCTTTGGCGTAGCAATTTCGTAGTCCGTAGTCGCCGCCGTAGCACACACTCGCTAGCCATACAAATATTATGACACTGACTCTGAAAAATATAGTGTTTTATTTCAATAATTGAACAAAAAATTCTCTGATTTTCTTTCTAACAGATTGCTAATATTTCAAATGGAAAGAAATGTATACCTACTCCTACCGTACTCGTCGCGAAACATAATTATTTAACGAAAGGCAAATTCCCATAAGGGTTTTTTTTCAATATTTCCGAGAACATTAGAAAGTCAGCCCTTGCGCACTTTCTACTCATTAAAATCTCTAAAGATTGCAATTTTGTCGCACTGCACAAAGAATCGCATTTTTTTACCCAATGGTTACTAAAAAACTGCAAAGCATTAACCAAATTGCAGATGTAACAAGTTAAAAAACATCTTCACTAAGTATTGTAAAGGGATAGGATTTGTAACTTAAAAAGTTACTGTTTACCTGGGACGATGTTTTAAAGGACGCTACAGTCATATTCACAATAAAAATGAAAGATAAATATTGACATTTTGAAAACAAAACACGAGAAAAGCCTTTTTAATGTCCTTATTCGGATCGTCAAAGGAATATTGATGCAAGTAGCACTCATTATCATTATTATAAGTCATATGAATAATTAAAGTATCAAGTAGGTATAACATTATAATTGATCAGTCAGTATATAAAACAAGTCTGTATGAAAACAAACATATTACTTACAAGCTAATTAGACTCTGCGTATAAGCGAAACACATGTAGACTGGTAGACCAACATTTATGCTAATTTCTGTCTGTGTCTGTGTTGTGCTGTCTCACAGATTGCACAGCCCTTAGAGTAAGACGGGCTTCGGGACGAAGCCGGCGTTGCTCGAAGGCACAGCCCAAACCCAAACTATTTGATGATTGCAAGTAATATTGCATTGTAAATAATGTTATTGTATTGGCATTTATTTTTGGGCGGGCGGACATTGAATTATAATAGTAATAAAATAATGATTAGATGCGGGCGGGTATATTGCTTCGCGGTATAGTTACCATCCGATGTGTGGAAGTTATGGCTTAGATATTTTATTTTTTTGTAGCCATGGAAAATTACAAACATGGTTTTACTCAAAATACCTTACCCAAGATTTCAAAGGACGGCAAAATACCACAACAGTCTGTTTACAACAATTTTAGTAAGTTAATTTGAACAATTGTTCCAGCGGTAGCACTTCTACAGGATTAAATTAGTAAAGGTACCCTTTATGGGATTATAAGGAACAAGAAACTATTGAAGTAGGATTAAATTGTTAGATGACAGTTTGTAGGGAACCTTGAAGTTGCGGTTTAACAAGAGATTTAAGTATTTTATTGCACTAGCAAAGTTTGTACTTTAAAATTTTAACTAGATCGGTTTTAGATAGTGAAAATACCATTTTAGACGTGACTGGAACTAACTTAGGCCGCCAATTACCAATACCAAAAAAGATTAATATAAAAAACCGAAAGTGCGAGTCGAACTCGCGCACGAAGGGTTCCGTATCAAAAAACGGCAAAAAAAAAAAAAAAAAAACACGTTTGTTGTATGGGAGCCCTACTCAAATATTTATTTTATTTTGTTTTTAGTATTTGTTGTTATAGCGGCAACAGAAATACATCATTTGTAAAAATTTCAACTGTCTAGCTATCTCGGTTCATGAGATACAGCACAGACGGACAGCGGAGTCTTAGTAATAGGGTCCCGTTTTTACCCTTTGGGTACGGAACCCTAAAATCGGAATTTTTAGTATGCTTTTTTAAATTTAATTGCAAAAGCCAATAAATATCGGGTTATAACGAAAGTGGTGAACTTTAATTTTCTGTTAGTCTGTCTTTACCAATAACGATAGTTTTTCCGTTATGTGAATTTCCCTGAACCTATTAGTTATAAACGATATGATTCTTATCAATATGTGTAATTTTAATAGTGGACTAAAACCACGAGTACGTTTACTAATGGTTAATTAAGACTGTTTCCATCTCATATCTAAAACGGACATAAATACCGCCATTGGGTATTTATTAAACCTTTATTTTATCGCCATCTTTAGGGTTAAAAGTGCAGCTAAAATACTGTAATAACATACAAAAGAGTTAAAGAAAATATTCATAGTATACATTTTTTTTTTATTTATTTATCACAAGGTATATGTTACAGATATTTACATACATATATAATTTTCTGCCAAACTGTGTAAACAGTTTGTTGGCGGGATGTGCGCTCTTTAACAATTTATCACACATACCTACCACACAAAACATGCAAGTTACTTTTAGGTACTTATTAAAATATAAGGATTAATTTACAACATACTGAAATAAAATTATTTTGTTATTTCGTCCAAAAGAGATTTTTTTAATTCTAGTTTTTTAAATCATTTTTACTCAAAGCTGGGATTTGTCTTAATAGATTGTACTTGTTAAATATTATCGGATGATATTATATGTAGTTATTCATAATGAGTAAGTTTATATGTGCGATACCGTGCATAGGTACATAATTCGTGACTGCAGATTATAAGTTTTGTATTTAAAGTTTGTATAGAAATCGCATTAAATTAACTCTTTAATTCTCATGGAGTTATCAATGGTACGCAAATAGGAACATTTGTTATTGAAAGTTGAAATCCTAGAATATTTAACACCTTACAAATACTATAATGTCACACGATCATTGGACTAAGCGAGGCATTATCGTTTGACGGTCAAAGTTTAAATAGAAAACAGAATTAAATTTAAATATTAACTATGACCCTAGCTAGACGAACCCAGTTTCTTTGACTTTGACATTTCTAATTTAGGACTGAATTATGCCGACTCAAATCGGAAGTCGCAGTTTAACGTATCAATCTACATATTAAAGTACATTTTGATTTTGACGATGCTATAACTTCGAATAATTATTTTATGCACCTTTTAGTACTTTATTATTTTGAAATACAGTCGTTAATTGCGTATCAAGTCGTTTCAATTAAATTGACAATAATCCCGGCTTTCTTTTATTTAAATTTGATCGCAGTGAATTATTATTATGCCGCTCAGATGACAACTTTAATTAATGAAACACATTAATGGAGTTATAATGATCATTTTGAGATACAGTAAATAATTTTAAATGCATTTATTTACTACCAACAGCTAAGACTGTCTTCGTAAGTCTTAAATCTTTGTTCTTTATTTTAAGTTTTTCTTAATAATTTATTCCGAAAAGAAACTGTCAGCAAAAATACTGATAAACTTTTCTGTTTCCATCTATTACCAAACATACGAAATAAATGGATATAAAAGGTCCTAAATTCCTAAATCCATGAGTACCTATAGGTACCTATAGGTGATAAACAAAATCGAATACTTATCATAATAAAAATTTACCTACTCTGTGGACGCTCACATCATGCTTACGTGGTTTAATATTAATTTGTACAATAAATGTACAAACATAAGTAATTAAGGGTTAATGTGAGTTACGTGTCACAGTTACTGTAGGTACACAATGTGTATACCTACCATTTATTTAATTTCGAACTGTAAGAATATTCTCTTTAAAACATTTAAAAAAAATTGTAACGCAAAAGTCGTACTATCATATTATTAAGAAATAATAAACATTCAACAACTTCCAGATCCAGACTAACAGTTACACGACTTCAACCATGTGACAACATGTCACAATGATGGTATGTCACACATAATGAGTTTTTTTTAAACAAGCAAAACAAAACAGGTGACTTACTGACACATTTGTCAGTAGCTAAACAAACCTATGAATGTATAATTAGAATGGAGATAACGGTACCCATGGAAGGGTTAACCATAAAACACTGTAAATCACAGAAGAAAGGATAACTGTAGAGTGGCCAAACTTTACGCAGCGGTAGATATTTTTATATTGCACTGTTAAAGTGTAAATTTTGTATAGAATGCTGTTGAAGGGTTAAGTTACGTTGGCCATTAGCATTTAAGCCTTTTAGAAAGTCTACTAAGAACTATACTTGTGCCAAAACGTTGTTGTAGGTCTTAAAAGGTATTTTTTACTAACTTTGTTAATATTTAAAAGAATGCAAAAAGGATAGGGTACATTTTTGTAAAATTTTCGTAACCCTGAACGTTGCACAAATGAACCATTAAGATTTTTTTAAACATTAGCTAAACAAAGTGAAGCAGTTAAATAATTTAAAGGACAAAAATGAACCTTTTTTAATAAAACACAGCGCTTTCTAATCATAAAATCTACAAAGCTTGCAATTTCCGAACAAAGGTCTAACAACAGTGCAAAACAATAATAAAACATCGCAAAAGTTTTGCCATTAAAAATGTTAAAAAATTAATGACCTTCGAAACATTTGCACAACTGGGGTTATAAAGCCATTATAGCGCTACAATAGTACCATGCTTATTAGCTGTTTTATCACTAGGTGTAAGTAAAGGAGTCGGCTATCGGTCGGATACAAACGACCAAAACAATTGACAACCAACAACCCAGCACATTTAAGTGCGAAAGTGCGAAGTCGTAAATAAAAGTTGTAGTTTTGAATATCAGCACGACTTACATAATTATTTATTAAATTAATTCTTGATGTAGTACATTTTGTGATTGTAAATAGGTATAGTATTTAATAAACGTATTTTATAGTTCAATATCCAATGTTAAGTTTTCCAAAAACACTCGAACTTACAGGGGAAATGGTATTTTTTAAATTTTTCATCAAAAGTCGAAAACTATGCGGCCTAAAATAAAAGAAAAAATGTTGGAAATGTGCAAACAGCGCTCTTTACCCTCTATACCCCACATATACTAGTAGCCCACTTAAATTTTTTTCCCTGTTGCAAAAAAAAAATTCTTTATTTGCAAAATAATTGGGCAAATGTCATCTAAAACTATTCCAAATTTCTAGTAGATATCCAGCTGTGACAGACGGAGAGATAGACATGTAGACTGAGTCGCACCATGATGGTTCCTTTTTACCATTTTGGTACGGAACCCTAAAAAGGAGTCACTTAAAAGGTATAATAAAATCAGAAATATTTTTATAGCGAATAGTTGGCCGGCATGATCAAAATTCGAAATAATTAGCAAGCGTCGAAAAGTCGGTAAAAGGTTTAAACACTTATGTTTTAGTTTAAACACGAATAATTTAATAATAATAGCAAGCAACTGGAGCATCTTTGACATCACAAGATAAATGAGGGGATCTCGTGTGTGAGAAAAAATGTTCATTACTATCACATTCATCTATCACTCTTTAAATTATAATCACTGGAAAATATCTAGGCATCTACCGAGTAATTTTGTGACATAGTTCTCTTTTTGCTGTTGATTATTTTGTATATTACTAAAATCAAATCTTTACCACAAATATATTTAATATGTCATACTTTTATCGTGGTCTCACATTATCACAATCTGATAACATATTCCGAATATTAAAAACCGATAAAGTGTCTTCTTAATTTGTAAACTAATAACATTTTTATTTTCCTATATATGTTGCAAGAACCTCGTATATTACGAAATACAGCAAGAATATAGTATTTTACGAAATATATAATAATAATATTCTACTAAATAATTTAAATTACTAGAAAAAAATCGACTCACTTACTTACCCGGTAGCTTCAGTTGGAAGAGCATTGGTCTGGACTTCCAAAGGTTGCGGGACCAATTGGCATTGTTATATATTTTTGATGCTCATACTGCCGTGCCAATGTTTACGTCATAGAAAGGTCATTCAAGGGTAACTTTTTATTGAATATGTTGAAAAATATTATATATATACTTATTTCCAAATCTAATCAGTAGAATTAATTGTATTGAAAGCTTATTCCTTGAAATGGTTTTGAGATTTCCGTTCATGTTCAAAACGATACCAATGCCCATTCCGCGGTGCCGCCTTAGAAAATGCTTTGGTGACGAGTCGATTTTTTTCTAGTGTATTATTTAGTATTACGGAACGTGTTACTCTAAAGCCAAATATAGTAGCTACGGTGTGTACCATGCATACAGACCTGGAAAATTATTATGAACCCTGAAAAAGCTTTATACCATGTGACTGTGCAATAAAGAAATTATTATTAAAAATTTAAGTGGTAGTTACCGTCCGAGAAATGATGGTTTAGTTTAGTATGGTAGTTACCATTTTTTTTCTTTTCATGATAAACTGCATTGTGGCAACACTAGACCTACATTGTGTTTTGCTTTTGCGCATTGATGGGATTGATAATTAAAAACAATAGTCTATTTGCATTTAGGATTTGTCAGTTTTAATATTCTATGAATATTTCGGCTTCTTTGAACATCAACGGCTGTTAATTCATTAATTAGTTCGAGCCGGATCGAACTAGTTAAATGTTTGGAAAATCAACATTTTCCTATTCTCAGGTTTATTGGTAAACTCATTACAATAGGTCCGTGATACGTGCTATGGAACGATTTAACTACCTACCTATTACATTAATTGACAACACATTTATTTATTAACATTTTGATTTTGTTTTGTTTTAAAAAACCAGACTTTGATTAATAGACGATTTTTAAAAATTTACTTTTTTTGCTGTAACACCTTGCTTCTTGTCGAATTTTAAAATTCTTGGTTTCAATTTGTCAAATCGAGTCGAAGGATTGTTTAGATGAAGTGGCAGTGGGCAGGCCAAGATAGGAAGATAAACCGACCGTTTGGGAGGAATGGGTCTGGAATGGCAACCACGCACTGGACAACGTTCCGTGGGTAGGCCCCCGACAAGGTGGACCGGTGATGCGGGATGCGGGCAGCATAGCGCATCGGTCTTCGGATCTTCATGATGATCGCATCATCAAGACCATTGGGGAAGCCTAATATACCATAATACATAAATTGGACCAAATATGCTATGCCCTGGGCATAATACCTACCTACGTAAATTGGAACCAAAGACAATATGATAATTATGTCCTGGGTGTAAATACGTAAATTGAAACCAAAGATATGCTATGTCCTGGGAATAATATGTAAATTGGAACCAAAGATATTGATGCAAACTATTTACGCTACCTATATACTATCGAATATTATCTATGATATCATAAATCATGATATGCCCCGGGCATCTTGTGGCTAATACGATAATAATATATAGGTAAGTACCAATATAATTATCTGATCTATGTAATATACCATAACATAGATAGTATCCGATAGTATACTGTAGGTAGCGTAAATATTTAGTTTGCATCAACATATAGTAGGGCCGGGCCATAGTACAACTTTTAAATCTCACCATTATCATTTCAACCTTGATGTTGATATTTTCGTGACTGTGTTGTTTTGGCCGGTCATCCACCCATCTATGTGTGACGTCTATGTAGGAATGACCTATAGTTTGAATTTTAGCGATTGCGCAACTATTGAATTATGAATTATTTTTCTTTTTTCCTAACGATATTTAAATATATTTCACTGCAGTACATATGCCTCTCCCGTGGGCCGTGGGAAGATGTTGGTATAATTTCGTTTGAGATTACATTGTCGGATCGTTTCCATTGGAAAGGCTACTTTCCATTTTTATTATTTAAGAAGTAGTTAGATATATATTTTAGTCATAAGTCGCCTTTTGCTACGATCCTAAGGATGGTGTTATTCCCCTCTGTCGAACGCCAAAGTGCTTTCATAAATTATTGCCACTACAATAATAAAACAAAAGCCGAAAGAAAGGGTTCATCAAAAGAAGCCAAGTTTATTCATTTTTATGGCAATCTAGAGAATATCTAATTGTAATTGCATATTTAGAGTAATCAATATTGATTGGCGTCAGGAATCAATATTGATGGCAGACGCCAAAAGTGGCAAATTGTTTAATGAAAATCTATAAAAAAAATACGCAAAATTAAGAAGTTCTGCCGCTATCTTTAAAAATACCAACACCACCAATGGACCACTTTTCAGGTACCGACAGTAGGTCTATCCCATCTTTATTGATACCCGCATAACGAAAAAACGGCTTACCAACCCTACGACAAACGCGCAAAACTGATCACAATTATGCCAAAACCATTATGTTATCATAATCTTCCGTAAGCCATAGCGCTAAAAAGGTACAGAATTTCCAGGACTTAAAATTAGCCACTGTCTTTTGTTTAAAAAAAATTAAGCAGCCAAATTTACCGGCAGTAGCTATATAGGATTATAAATTCTGAGTCTATTATTTAACAGTTTACGATTTAATCCTCATTGCCGATGACGGGAAAGAAATGAGCACTTTTGTTAATGATCTGTCGCGGAGAAGGATTAATTTCTTTGAGAAAGTCACTTTATTCAAATGTAGTTCGTGGATCGGCGTCTTTTTATGAGATTAGTTAGCACCGACTAACTGGTAAGTTAGGTGTTGATATTACCACGAAGTATTAAATCAATATTTTTCTTGATAGACTACAAGTTTTTATCGACCGAGCGAGCGCGAAGCGTCGCCGTCTGTTCTCCTCTGCTAGGTTCTATAATTTTTTGGTATCTTCAATATTTCAGTCGTTTCGAAAAACGTTCAAAAATATCCCAAAAGTGAGATCTACAGCTATAAAGAGCCACTAGTTTTAAAGTTTAAAACATAACAAACATGCATTTATCATACCAATTGCATTTAGGTTAACCCCGTTAATATAAAAAAATATACCATTATCATATCAGCTCAATAATAAAAAAACAAATCAATATTATTTAAATGTAAGATCTTTTTAGTAACAGCATTTATTGTCTTCTGTTTTTAATTGAAGCTGATTGATTAATTGCAACTTTTTATTCGCAAAGTTATTTACTTTTTAAAGCTCTGCTTAAGGCGATTAGTATCCTCACAGTGCGCCCTCACCTTAATTAAATTGATTTCTCACTAAGTACATACTGTATCGAAATTTCAAACGTTGAGATATAAGCTAAGTTTCAGTTTATTTATAAACAATAACCTCAGTAAAATATAGTTTGTTGTATTTGCCTACTACTACTACAACAAACTATATTTTAGAGAGTTTATTATTTGTAAATAAACTATAGAACTTTAGCTTCAATCGCAACGTTTGAATTTTCGATACATTATGTACTTAGCGAGCAATAAATTTAATTAAGATGAGGGCGCCACTTGAGGATACTAATCGCCTTAACGTTTTTTTTATATTTTTCGACCAATTTATTCAAAAGCTTTTTACTTAATGCGTATAGTATTATATTATCTGTGATAATGCCCATCATCATCAATGTTTAATACAAAAAAAATGTCAGTACATATGCCTGATAAAGTAAATTTGAATGTACTATTACTCATACTTTTTGATTTACGCATTTGTGACTAAATCTTTCACTACACCTGTGATGATTGATACAATGACTTCATTATAAATATCGTCAAATAGACATTCTTCAGGCATGAGTATTTTGTGATAATGCCGTGAAAATACCCATAAAATCCACGGTTATCGAACACGGGTTAAATTAAATTTGAATTTGTTCTGGTTTTCCGTAAGCGGCACGCTGTTTAATCCAATTAGCAAATAATTAATTTGTTAAGTAAAGTTAAAAAAACTAACTGGATTTTCCCCAGTTAGTTATCTAGATAAAAGGACGAATAATTAATTATCCGTGTCTAAATTAGAATAATTTAAGGGAATTTTCAACACACTTGCTCGTAAAGTGAGCCTTATTAAATCGCTTTTAGGGCCATAAACCGAGCTATAACAAACGCGTGCAATAATATATAAAACACTAGTTCGTTATAGAATTAACCCTACAAAGTTAAATTAGTACCTTACTGCAAGTTCTATGCGAGTAAACAGAGCATTCCTAATTTAGCCGGGTAATACAGTTAGTTTTTTTTTACAACAAAGAGGTTTTATGCTGCTGAAAGTTCATATACATTTTTGGAATAAATAAAAGTGTAAGTCCTTAATTAAGTCAAATAAATATATAATTATTATCAAATTATTCATAATTCACAATATTTTGTAATAAAATATTAAAATATTTGCATTTTGTCACTTAAAATTATAATTTTGAAGTATTAGTAGTAGGCTGTATGCTCCTAACCCCTTTGTTCGCAAAATATTCTTGCGTTGGGCGTGTGAAAAAAAAACAAAAAAAAACATGCGCGCCTTTTCCCATTATTATCATATTTGGTTTTTGCCTTATTTGTTGCTGTGTGATAAATTACTTTGTTTTTTCCTTGCAAATGTGTTGAAAAACGTCGTATAAAACTCGTGAGCTTTTGCTTATTGCACACTCGGCTGAGTTACGCCCTCGCCTGCGGCTCGAGCTGCAACCCACAGCCTTGTGTGCAATGAGCAACCTAAGCTAACTTGTCTCATAATGTACTATTATCTTTTTGTACGAATAAAAAAGAATGATTTATAGATGTACAAATTATATTTATACTTGAACATCTGAATTTTAAAATATTAAAGTATTAGTTTATTTTATTCATAATTATATTAATTTCTGATAGTTTCATTAGACTCTATTAGTGATTATTATTACTATTAGTACATTATTAAGTTATTAACTAGTTTCAGTACATAAAAGGAAATATACGATTCCTTTTTTTAATCAACCAAAAAAATCTATAAACTTGATGTAATTCTATTAGGCATTCTCTCCCTAAAAATAATTATACAGTGTAATAAGAATACTATATTCTGCGCAATTAATAAAAGCATTCTTATTTTTTGTATGTGTAGATATTAATCTTTTTTCTTATTTATCCTTTATCCTTTATTATAAATGCGAAAGTCAGTTTGTTTGTTTATTTGTTACGCCTTCACGTCTTGACTGGATCGATCATCATGAAATTTTACATACACGTTGCTAATGGTACAGAGAAAGACATAGGTTATCTTACATTACGAAAAAAGTATTGTTACCGACGGAAGTTGGCGAATGTAGAGTACCTATTGGCGAATAAGGAATTGGAAAAAATGGAAGTTGGCGAATCAAGAATTGGCCAAAATTGAAGTTAGCGAATCAAGAATTGGTCAAAACGGAAGTTGGCGAATGTGGAGCATTGGCGAATAAAGAATTGGCCAAAACGGAAGTTTGGTGAATATGCTAACAGGGACTTGTTTGTGCCAGCGACATCAAAGGGCCTACAAGGAAAAAAAATTACGATAATCATACGATATTTGAAAGATTTCCTTTTGCTGTAGCTTTAGTGCGCGACTTAAGACAGCTTCACATAATATTAAAACTTGCTGTCGAAAATAGGTTATTAATTTTTTTTATGTTTTTCTTTCATGAAAATAGAAGCAATATAATTATTTTGAGTTTTCACTTAAAGTGATATTGCCACAAACCTTAACCTAATTGAAGTGTTTAGGTATTTGAAGTTTCCTCAAGATTATGCAGGTGATTTTAGTTTTATCTCTGGGTAAATTTCATGCTGTAAAGTACTAACTTGTAGCATAATTATGTATTTATGAATTTAATAATTGATTTTCCCTTAATAAAGTTGAGGATGGAAAGAAATATTTTTTTTTTGTTTTTCCATTTTTGCTAACAGATTAATAAAATAAAATAAAAATCTTACACGCTCGCTATTACATTCAAGATGTTTTCCCTTGCAGAAATAGAATAAAGATGAACGTTCTAGAATAATTCATAGGTTTAATTAAATGGACAGTGCTGAAATTAATCAAGTGAAATAAAAACAGAACACATATCGATTTGATTATTATCTTGTACAGCATATGTTAACTGGCAGCATGGCATTTTTTATCTGTGCGCTAAAAGGTGCGGAAAAAAAACATCGCAAGGGCGGGGGCGCGCGGCCACCCGGCTGAAAGCTTCCAAATTCAAATCGCAAAAAATACGCGACCGCGCGCGCGAGACGATATAAAGGTTGGCACGTGGTCGCCCGGACACAGTCGTGAGACGCTCCTTGTCGCGAACGCACGTATCAATCCGCTCTGGGCGCTCGCTTCATCGTAAAAAAGATCGATCTCAAGTTCAAGATTTGTATTCGTTATGGATATCAAGGTTTTGGATCCTACGGGCATCTACTGAAAAGTTGACAGCATCGAGTGACTTCTGCTGTTGAAAATTATATAATCATCAAATATTCATATTTCTTCTGCGAAAATGTTCGGCTTGGATCCTACCGGTGTTTACTGAAGAGTTACGCAGAATTTTTTAAAGTCAAAGTGATCAAGATGTTCGTTTTAGACCCGACCGGAGTCTATTGATTTTCGACGTGATATCTCCAGAGTCTTCGCCAAAATGTTTATCAGTCTCGACCCTACTGAAATTTACTGAAGAAAACTTTACAAGAATACAATTTGTGTGAAACTCAGTGCTTCAAAATGATCGTGTTAGATCCTACGGGAGTATATTGAAAAGACTTTTTAGTGTTAAGTGTTTTTTAGGATTTGGTCAAAATGTGTGTGCTAGACCCTACTAACGTTTACTAGGTTAAGTATTTTTTTCCATAGAAATGGCTATCACAGGTTTAGACCCTACGGGGATTTACTGAAATTCTCTAGATGAATTTCTTAGTACAATTCCAATTTTTCTGATCTAGAGAGATCTACTAGTTTAATTATTTCTCATGTTATTTGTTACATCTTAGTTCAAATCTTAAAATGTTTGCATCATGTTGTTGTTCGTCTGTCCGCCACAAATTGATATCTACGAGTAGAAATGAAGTTTCTTGCAATAGAAAAAAAAGGAAATTGTGTGCACATACAATATTAAATATATTGTAAAAAGTATGTAAATAGGGAACCAAAGACTGCAAATGCCTGCCTGAAGTTTCAAGTCTGTGTGGAAGACTATTAAAGTATTCCATTTAATTTATTACAGTTACCTTAGATTAAGTATTATTTATTGACTAACACTAGGTGAATAGACTAATTTAATTGATTGGAAATGGATATGTCACTTTTAGATCGTTCGACATCATTTCCAAAATTGTTAAAAATTCATTCATTTCTTAATGTTATCGATTTATGTACCCGATGCATTTCTTATCTTTGGCAGTATATTTATACTCTTGTAAAATAATAAGACTGTTAGATGAATACTCTAGAATGTTGTTGCCAAATAAGCATTTAAAAACTAGAATAAAAACTATTAAAAAATAAACTTGTATTTTTAATTATTTCCCCTTTGTTCTAGTACATTGACTTTGTTATGTGATAGCAGAAAATTAACATAAACATATACGACTACTTATAGTTAAATTGTTAACGAAAAAAACGGTCAATTTCCATATTCGATAATTCGGTGAAAGAAATCGTTTCTACATTATTTTAATCGGAAAACACAATCATAGTATGATGTTATGTTAATTTTATTGAGCTTTAGAATTGAAATATAGATTTGGATAAGTAATAACTTTCGATTGGAACAAGTTTACTTTAACAGCAGCAAAGTGACAAAGTGAAAATAAAAAGATTTCGCTGATATCTCCTCCTGAACTGACATGTATTTAGTGTTTCCGTATTGGTTCAATCAATAAAAACTTTTGGAGTTTAATGGAGACTTTTAATTATTTCATAAAATTATTTATTAAAAGATTTATTAAATGTTTTTTTAATTTTAGTGCGAACTCTTTATACAATGCAGTACTTTTGTGTCGTAATGTGTGAGTTGATCTCAATGAATTTACTTTAAAATTTATATCAAAGCAACTTCAATCTATTTAAAAAGCATTTTCATTGTTAAACTACCTTACTTTTCTTACACAGTTTTCGCAATAAGATTATTTAGGTACCTACTTAGCATTAAGTAATTTAGAACTTACCAATTTCAGGACGTCTTTATAAGGATAAGGACATTTTGTGTGTAACTACACCTTAAAGTATTAAGTATCAAAACAAAATATTGCAACACTTAAGTCTTACACTTGGAGTGATGGAATTGCATCAGCTGATATCTATGGAAGGGAAGGTTGCCCAAAGAGGGGGGCATCAGACCTCGAGACATATACCTTGTTTGTTTCTCAAACATTACTTCTAATTGCATCAGAAATATCAGAATATAACATTAGAAGCTCTAAAAATAGTTCTTAAACTAAAAAAAACTGTTTAATATTAAAAAGGTTACTTTAGGAATCTAGGATAAATTCATAACGTAACGTAATTCATAAAGATGATACATTTCTTGCGCCCGTTCTTCTTGTCAGTTCAAGAAGTCTGCAACGGGTGGTAACTATAGGAAAATATAGACGATTCAAAAGTACTTAATTATTTACATTATTTTAATAAAGATATTTTGACTTTGACTTTAACCGTAAAGCTAAAAAGAAGAAAGCGAGGTTGCCCGGAACAATATTTAAGTTATAGCATGCAATGTAAGTTTAGCACTATGTTTGAGTGAAAGGTATGAAATAATAACAAGGAAATGTAGGGAAATAATAAAAACTTTTTAGTTATTTCAATATTTATCAATTCATGTCGCTTAGTTGTATTAAATACTAGCTTTCGCCCGCGACTTCGTCCGCGTGAACATTCGAAAAAAGTTGATTGGCACAAATATGGAATCGAACCCAAAACCTGCAGTCCAGAAGGCAGTTCTCATTTATCTTGATGTTCAGGATTAGTGGATAAATAATGACTATAAATCGCGCTGCGCGGCAGTATTTTTTTTTATTTTACACAGCTAAAACAAGATTAGTGTATGAAACTAAATAAAAATCGCCCCCCCCCCTGGCCCAGAACCTGGGTACGCCCATGTAAGTATAGGTTGTTTTAAGGTATTTTTCCATGGCAATAAATTAATAGTGTACGCAAAAATTAAATAGTAATAATTGCGAATGAAACTGCTAGGGGTACTGAACTCTTGAGGTACAAAACAACGTATTTTAATCTGTAAAATTTTCTCTTTGCCATTCTCGAGTAGTGTTGCAGCGGATCACTGTTTTTGAAATTTAATCGCATTGTAATATAAAATATAAATAATGTATCAATGACACAAACCTATCTCAATGCAATTCCCAGAATATAATGCTTCGGAGTTACCTAGATACATACTGCGGCATTGGTTTACGGATCTCACAGCGGTTTTGAGAACCAAGGCCCTTGCAAAAGGATCTATTACGGTTTCATAGATCGTATTGGTATTTACATTCGTTATTTGCATATAAATATTAAATGAAAAAGTAGGATATTGGGAATACCAGAGTATACAACGTTAATTTCGTCGTTACGTTAACGTCGAGCTCGGTGGCGCAGTGGTTTAGCGCCTGGCCCAGCGATTGCGGAAGGTAAGCAACGTGCGCAAGGGTCGGTCATGGGATGGGTGACCAAAAATTTATTATCTCAAGCTCCTCCGTGCTTTAGAAGGCACGTTAAGCCGTTGGTCCCGGCTGCATTTGCAGTCGTTAACACCCACCAATCCGCATTGGGCCCGCGTGGTGGGTTATGGCCCATCCTCCTTACCGCCCATAAGGAAGGCCTGTGCCCCAGCAGTGGGGACATCAAAAATGGCTGATGGACAAACGTTAATTTTAGTCGTTTTGAATCCTCTTATGGGAGTCCTACCAATGGAACAGCAGGCCTATTACATAAACAATCGAGATAAGATGACGATGTTGGTCCCACTCCGTGACACTATCAACTCACGAATAAGGATCAATATCAAGTTTATTTAAGGAGCTTATATCGGTCAACTAGCGCCACCAATACATTTATTTTTATTAATCGTAAACCAAGCAAATATTTAAAAAATTAATAAAAAAAAATAAAAAACCCGCCTGCATAAAAAGACAAGTCGACTGAAAACATGGAAACAAGATTAATTAAAGGCAACATGTGATAATAACATGCAGTCGGAGGCATGCATAAAGAAAGTGACATTATGAATGATTGAATTATATGCCTCCGACTGCATGTTATTATCACATGTTGCCTTTAATATTTATTTAATCTTGTTTCCATGTTTTCAGTCGACTTGTCTTTTTATGCAGGCGGGTTTTTTATTATTTTTTATTATTTTTTTTATTTATCTCTTTTTACCCGACTGCAAAGAAAGGGATATGTGTTTCGCGCGTATCTTGTAAGTATGTTTGTATGTAATATTCTTTATTACCTCATATCTCTCAAACGGCTGAACGGATTTCCATGATTAAGTTATCGTTAGATTGGTCTTTTCAGCCCAAGTGTTCTTAAGAAGGTGGCGTTATAAAAAAACCATAATGGCGGCTGTACGGTGCTATTATACATAGTGAAAAAAAAATTGTTTTTTTTTAGAATACTGCAATATGGGTGTCAAATTAAAGGGCTTATTATAAGGATTTCAAAAAGGTATATCATGACCGTAATTTTAACATAACACCTTTCTGCATTTATTTTGGTAAGTTTTTATTTGTGCCATAAAGAAGCTTCAATGTGTTACATCCTGAAAGCGATTGCGATAGATTTTAAAATTAGACAATAGAAAGGCTGGTTTACGTATAATAAAAATAAATGAATTGGCGGCCCTATTTGACGGCTTTAAGGGCCTTAACATTCATATAATAAGGCAGGCTTGCAATTTTTATTTACCTATAGAGACATGGATCCAAATTAAACAGTAGTCGCGGTTCATACAACGCGATTTCCATCGGCTTACCGTTTCGAAATCCTACCCCACCGATCCACTTTGCAGATCATAACAATTTTTAACCGACTTCAAAAAAAGAAGGAGGTTCTCAAGTCGACAGTTTTTTTTTGTAGAACGACTTACCTTCGCCATAATTTCACCCTAGCCAGTGTTATCTAGATTAAGTTATTAATAAATAGATATTATGGAGTAATTAACAAATAATCTAGCCAACTTTTTAAGATAAGTATATATGAGTAAACTGTTTCTGTAACTTTTTGTAACGATCAAGTAACGTTAATTTCACATTGCTACGTCTTCTTCCTATCGAATGAGGATTAGTGGCCACCTCTGGTGTTATGGACCTCCTAAACGATCAAAATTGCTTGTCAATCATTTACATTGCATTGCTTGTCAATCACATTTTGATCGTCTAGGAGCGATGCTTGACAAGCACCACAGAATAGATAGATTACCGTGGCCAATCAAAAGTAGGCCACGCCCCCAAATGGTAAATGCAATGTAAAAGATTGACAAGAAATGCTTGATCGTCTAGGGGCTCCATTAGAGTTTATCAAGCCGCCTGTAAGGCCTCTAATTGGATTAACGACGTAAGCAATTGACAACAGCTGAGCGGGACCGACAGTTTAACGTGCCCTCCGAAGCACGGAAGCGCTCAGCTGTAATGCCACTTTACGGTCACCCATCCGACACCTGGCCGGACCGAGCGTTGCTTAACAAACGTGATCGAGTACGATCAGTCTGTCAAGTTCCGTCATGAGCGCTTCGACATTGCTACAAAAACAAGAACTCGTATAGAACAAAAAGCATGTAAGGCGTTAAACGCTGCCAAACTCAAACACATAAAGTTGTTCAATTTCCTTCCACGACACTTGATATTTAACTAAGTCGCTTAATAACAACAAGCCAAGTGCTTTCTTTTCGGCGAAACTGGTTCATAGTGAAATGAACCTACTTTTACCGAAAGCCTTTTTGGACCTTTTATTAATTAAATGTGTTTGTGCCGCGGTAAAAGTGCTAAATTATGTTTAGACAAAGATTTCTACTATTTTGCTACTGAGGTACTGAGTGAAACAAAAACTAATATTAGCTCAGTCGTCAGAGCATATGTCATTGTGAAATGTCGTGTATTTGATTCCCATCTCAGTATAGAAGTTAGAGATGAGTTACTATTTTCTAGTACACAGTTTTAGCTTAGAATATTGTGCATGGAAAAATCTAAAAGCAAATGTATTTATATTTGCCATTAGCATTGGTTGTATGTACAAGTATATTCAGCAGGTTGTAAGCTGCAAGTATTTTTTTTAGGTTCTAAAACTACCAAATTAGCGGCAGTTCTATTTTATGTAAGGAATTTTACACTAGATGCGAGTTCCTTTTACTGAAGTTGCGAAAACCTCCAGATTCAATCCTAATTTATTCAGAATCGAAAACGCAATGTTCTGAGTAAGAGACGCAGTAATCCAAGAATTGTCTTGATAATTTTTCCTATTCATATTATACACAGATTAGATTTTACAAGAGGTGCGTCAGCGCAGGTGCCGGCGGTTCTCATCGACTTTCTTGCGCTAACCCACTTTTGCAGACAGGGGAGCGGTGGAGTCGACATTAAACATTTTTATTTTGTGCATGAACGTTTTTTGTACGTTCAGTCAAGTAGATTACTTGACTAAGGGCTTGTTTTACAATGTAAAAGTAAGTTCTGAGTAGCTACTCATATCACATCTGTCAAATCATTGTCAAGTAAGCTACTCAGAACTTACATTTACGTTGTGAAACAGGCCCGTATGTTCATTTAGCTGTTTACGAAGTAAATAATAATATCAAGGTTAATTATTATACATATACATTGAGTTTTCTAAATTTTGTCCGTAACATATCCGATTTGCATAATTGCATTGACATACTGTCATACATATTGCATTAAAACCCATATCTATTTTGGTACATTACGTCTAGCAATTGCACGTTGATTACATTAAAGTACATTAGACACGCATTGATTACAGAATTTCATAAAACACTATTACAAGCAAGATTTAGTAAGCACGGTTGGCACTTAAAAAGATTTGCATTGCTTTTCACTAAGAATGCATCCCAATAATTGGCAATGAATTTCTCGATAAGTAAATTTATACTTGAATCAATCTCTATAATAAACATTGTGGGGCGAGAAATTTGAAAAAGTTGAGAATATAAATGTAGTTTTCTATAAAAAAATGATGCCCCAAGAAGATAATTTTTCTAGAAGTTTATTTTTTTCTATTTTTTTTATTAAAATTGCAAGCGTTTCCACACCATCCGTTGTTCGAATGCATCTAACAAAGCTTGTTGTCGCGTCGCGTCGCACTCTCTCCGACGATCGGACATTCGACTTTGGATCCGTTTCTAGAATCTACTATGCTGGAAAATAAACTCGAATTTGAATGTACTCTTCGATCATCTATACCTGTAGATATTGCATGACAATGGCATTTGTGGGACACCTCAAACTCCCCCAAAACGCAGCCCAGTATGAAAGTCCCCCACGACTTGTCATACTTCTTGACAGTGTCGCGTGTTGTCAAACGGCATGTGCCACATTTCAGCTCTGTTATTGTATGACGTGCTACATCCTCAGGTATAGATGATCGAAGGTCTAACTGAATAGGAAGTTTTTAAACTAAAGTTGTTAAATCGCTTAAAAATGCGGTAGTAGGTGAAAAGTAGAGTCATTTAGAGTTCACACTATGTTAAAACCGTAATGTGACTCAAACATAAAATTAAAGCGTGTAGTTTTTCTTCAAATGCTTGTTTCCGAACCGAATTAAAACACGAACTTTATCTCAAACGTTTGCTGTTACTATCATCACAGAATAGATAATAGAACTAGCGTACAGATGTTGCACTCCGCAAAATCGTTTAAATAAATTGCAACTCTTGCTCCGACACAATAAAGTGCAATTCAGGTCGCACAGCGCTCTCTTCGCTCCAAAACATCCACTTAGTCGTTGCCTCTCTTTCTATCGCGTAGGTCATATCTTTTCTGATGTATGAAATTTGTCCTCTCAGAGGACGCCGAGCGCTTCAGACTCGCACGCGGAGTGACATAGACCTGCAATCATTCAAAAATAACAATAATTTAATTTAACAAGTAACTGAGTAACTAACTTAATATTCCACTTAAACCTTTTTAAAAAGGAACTGATCCTGTCACCTTTTTCGTTAAAGAATATAGATAAAGTGTTAAATTGTTTTAATTTAGCCCACGCTTAGGATTATAATGTCAAATTAAGATCCACAGGTTTCACCCATGTTTCACCTCTGACATAGTATAATAATGAGTGTCTCTGACTCAAAGTCATTCAAACGATACGATAGTAGGCATTCTGTGCTAAGGTTCCTGTGATGGGTATCTATTGGCCAAGCAGCCAATGTCTAGGTCACAGTATGTCTACCTATATACACACATAGTGCAAGTGCATTGTTGCACCATTCTGGACGCGTATAGAATATCAATAGGGTATATTGGTGCCGCGACTTGCGCTTGCAACTTGAAATCACAAACATATGTTACAAAATAACGCATAAAGCCGAATATGGTAGATAGGGACCATCAAACTGAACAACTTTTACTATGGGACTAACTCTGAAATCGCGAAAAAAAATCAGCTAAGTATTTCATACAATGAATAATAACGGCATTATCAAAATGTATGAAACAGCTGATTTTTTTGTTGCGATTTCAGAGTTGGTCCCATAGTTAAAGTTGTTCAGTTTGATGGTCCCTATCTATATACCATTTTCGGCTTTAGGGGTTTTTTGTAATACGTTGTGTAGGGAAAGGGATTAGAAAAGAAGACAAGAGAAAATATTAAAAAAAAACTTTCATAGAAAATTAATAAAAGTTATTTTTAGGAGTTTTTAACTTGTGTTGTTGGGCCTGCTAGGTCAATGGGAAATAGCTCTAAAAGCCCGATTCACACAAATCTATGAATCTCAGTTCCGGGGCAGTTCCGGTATAGTACCGCCACCATGATAATTATTGGCGTGATAATTTAATTATTATTGTTATATGGGACGCCCTCAGACAAGGTAGAGCGACGATCTTCGCAAGGTGGCTTGCATAAACTCGCGGATGAGTATAGCCGCGGATCGTGCTAAGTGGCGTGCACTCGGAGAGACCTATGTTCAGCAGTGGACGATGATACATTCTCAATGAACGCGTCCACACTTGTCAGTGTTAGTGACGAGACAGTGCTCTCAGTGTCAGTGAACGCGTGTTTATAGAAAATGTATTGAAAGAATAATTTTCACGGTGGCGGAACTGTGACGGAACTGATATGTGTGAATCAGGCCTAATACTCAACCTAAGGCGAAATATCCGACGTAAGTATGTCAGTATCTTTTGATTGAATTGACTTATTTTGATGTTTTTACTGGTCTAAGAAGCCATAGAACTCCCTTCGTAGTATAATGTACAAATTGTAACACCGCAAAATGTACACACGCGAAATGAACAATACACAAAATGTGCGAAATTTATACCAAATTGCTTAGTTCTATATTTTATTTTTTTGCTGCACTTGAATAAGGTCGTTGTTACTAATAGGTATTTGATATTCCACTTACCTCAGGATTGACAGTCACGACAATAACGTCACCGTTTTCCTGAACGGTGACGTGAATTGTTACGTTACGTATCCGTGTGTTTGGCCCGGAATTGCATAGGTAGGTACATTTTGTTTTTGGTGTTTTATACTCATCAACTTTATCTAGGGATACAGGTGTGATTTTCATACAAACGAGGTAACTTTGAAGCCTTGGTTTTCTGCCAGGTATGTACCGTGCTGTGATCTGATGATGGCCATCCAGGGAGTGAATGGAGGAGATTCAGATCGCTATACACACCCAACTGATCTGATCAGCATTCTAAAAGATTGACGGGTCAAAGTTCTCAGTTTCAGGATTTCCATATATTTTCATGCTATTTTCGCGGTTTTTTTAAACATGTCCATTAATCTTTTAGAATGCTGGTCAGATCAGTTAGGTGTGTATAGCGATCTTTTAGAATAAAAAAAAGAATCTGTACTCCAGTCCAGCCCCACCCGACTGCAATAGACGTATTTTTATTATTACGAATATTATTTCTTGCTTTTTAGAGGTAGGTTTTTTGAAGTCGGTTTTCACAATTGCGCTTAATAGTAGCTAGTTAAATTAGTCATAAGGGTATAGAAGGTCGTATAAAATGACTTGAGTGTATTGGTCACTACATCTCGATTATAACCTGGACTTAGGATAGTCCCTATTTACAACTTATGACGTTATTAAACCAAAGAAAAAAAAACACTGACAAAAAACTGATATTACAAGTAACAGTATCGATGTTTTTGAAGGTAAATAAAAGTAATACAAAGTCTAATAAATACTTACGGCCTTACCACAAAAGATTTTATAACACTGTTTAATTTAGACCACTGTTTAAATGTAATGCGTCAAACAATGCAAAATAGTTGATGGCTAATACTACTTTTTATATTTATCAGATTTATTTAACATAGTTATTTCGCTGTAAAGATTTTTTCTTGATTGGCGTGGCTAGTGGACGCACGATGCACCCTTAAGTAAAATGTTTAATTATCTTTGTTGTTGTTTAGCACCCCACTGTCTTGTTAACTCTTTTGTAGTAACTGTAGTTAGTAGTAACGGGTTAGGCTTATTTCAAGTCCGCCTAGCTAGATGCCAAAATCTTACGGCTTACCTAAGTCTGACGCCATAACGACAGTTTAAAAATTGCCAGTTCCTCAGTGATGAGGATTCTGGGTGTAGTGCGCTTCCACCTTCGGCCTTATCGTCCCTCAACATCAGGCGAGGTGAAGGCCAAGCATTATCCCGTTGTGCATAAAAAAACAATCTGATTGAATCACCTGTATTATGTATCAACTCCTTACATTACATTAAAATTAACCTTTTAACATATGATTACTACTCGTAAGTAAATCGTTAAGTTATTTTTGGCTTGTTGAAACATGTCAACACAATTATACAATATCAGATCACAACAAATGTTTAAAAATAACCAGTTTTAATTTGGCATACGACGAGAAGCGACAACACTGGCATATGTGTGTATTTCATAGATTTTTTTCATTACAATAAGTTTATTTTTAAATGGTCTTTGTAGGAGGATAAGCATAATTATAATAAAATGATCTATCGTGTCTCTATCTATAACATTTCTTCTCAACACACTTGCTCGTAAAGTGAGCTCTAATACATCGCTTTTAGGGCCATAAACCGAGCTTATAACAAACGCGTGCAATAATATATAAAACACTAGTACGTAATAGAATTAACCCTACAAAGTTAAATTAGTACCTTACTGCTAGTTCTATGCGAGTAAATAGAGCATTCCCAATTTAGCCGGGTAATGCTTACCGCTGACGGGCGCTATTTTGTAGCTGCGATAAGCGCGGCGTTAATCGCGGCGATATCGCTGCGATAAACGCGGCGATAATCGCGGCGACAATCACGGCGCTTTTTAGTCGCTGACGTAGGTTAACCCTAAAAGGCACCCGGTAATAATATTATAGAACAATCACTTTTATTATTGCTAAGCTCTATAAAATAAAGTTTATGATTTATTTATGTCAGTAATTATATACTTTTCACAAATGAAGCAAACAATGTATACGATTCAAATGTCTTCAGTACCCTTAGCACGAACAGCTATCGAGAAAAAAAACGCACGTAAAATTACTCGATAGACAATTCTCTATGGAAAATTTCATTTCGCTTATCGGCGATAGATGGCGTTGTACAAATTTCCAATACAAAATTTATCTATCGAATGATTATTTTTTTGATAGCTGTTCGTGCTAAGGGTACAGATCCTTTTATCGTCAAAATAGTGTGAAGAACAAAAATTCTGCATTTACTTTATATGCGCAAATTCAAGAATTATATAAATTGGTAAGCATATCATGTAATAATAATTCTCTTACTTTTTATTGCAAACTCTACCATTACAAAAATAATTATGTCAGCCAGCGAAAAAAATTGTGGTATCTTTTAGGGTTAAAGCCGCTTGTCACTCTTGTCAGTGTCATTTCGTGGGCGATTAGTCGCCGAGCTATGTGTGAGCTACTTTTTGTAGCTCGTGGGTGTTTACGTATTGAACTCCATATGTTCTATTCTGGGCTACAAAAAATCGCTCGGCGATTAAGCGCCCGTGAGCGGTGGCGCTAATACAGTTATTTTTTTGACAACAAAGAGGTTTTATGCTGCTGAAAATTCATATACATTTTTGGAATTAAATAAATGTGTAAATTCTTAATTAAGTCAAACAAATATTTATTATTATCAAATTATTCATAATTCACAATATTTTGTTATAAAATATTAAAATATTTGCATTTTGTCACTTAAACTTATAATTTTGAAGTAGGCTGTATGCTCACTCACTCTTTTGTTCGCAAAATATTCTTGCGTTGGGCGTGTCAAAAAAACAAAAAAAAACCTGCGCGCCTTTTCCCATAACTATCTTATCATTTTTTGTTTTTGTCGTATTTGTTGCTGTGTGGTAAATTACTTTGTTTTTCCTCGCAAATGTGTTGAAAAACGTCGTATGAAACTCGTGAGCTCTTGCTTATTTCACACTCGGATGAGTTACGCCCTCGCCTGCGGCTCGGGCTGCAACCCGCAGCCTTGTGTGCAATGAGCAACCTAAGCTAACTTGTTTGTACAATGACTTCCCTAAAAACTTGCCACCAAACACACAGCCGCTAGCTACCACCATCTTACCTAAGTCTGACGCCATAACAACAATTTAAAAATTGTTGTGTTCCGGCAGTTTGAGGTATGATAGCCAGTTCCTCAGTGATGAGGATTCTGGGTGTAGTGCGCTTCCACCTTCGGCCTTATCGTCACTTAACATCAGGCGAGGTGAAGGCCAAGCATTATTCCCTTGTGCATAGAAAAAAACACAAAATAGATATTAGTTTTTATATCTATACTATGCCAAAAAGTAAGAATAATTTAAAAATGGGAAAAGGCGTAAACAAGAAATGTAAATAATCAGAAAACAGTAAAAATAAGTAAGACTTAAATTAATAAATACTTTACAATATAAAATATTTCTAAATACAAACATTAAATTATAATTTTAATTATATACTACAACGCTTCTTCACTCAAATAAATTTACATTTACATCTTGGATACTAATTATGATTAATTGAGATACCTACCTTGAATTAATTACAGAACAGCTGCCAAAGTATTCTCTCATTATAAGTAACTATAGCAAATATTAGTTACGGCATATCAGCATCTACCCACAGGCTGTTTGATAATAAAGTCAAAATATCTTTATTCAAATAAAGTGATTAATTAAGCACTTTTTAATCGTCTATTATTCCTACCACCTGTTCCAGACTTTTTTAACTGTTAAGAAACTTATCAGCTTCAACAGAAATATCGTTACTGATAAAGATATAAAATAAAGTTGAATATGTTAGATTTGCGTAAAACCCCCGAAAATTATAATTAAGGCTTCGATCAAGACAGTACGCAAATATGGCACCTCAAATAGCGTCCCACTTACAAACTTGGCGCTTATTTTGCACATAATCACCTCTTATTTTGTACAAACCCACATTTTATATCACTTATTTTGTACAAAATAAGCTTATTTTGTACAAAAACACATCTTTTATCACTTACTTTGTGCAAAATAAGAGCCTAGTTTGTAAGTGAGACGCTATTTGAGGTGCCATTTTTGAGACTCTGACCGGACATCTAATCTAGGGTATTCTTGATCAAAGAATTAAGGGAATACATCTAAAATAAAGCGTAAAGCGAGATAGCAAAACGCCACGCGCGGGAGCGAGACTGGATTCGGCAGATTTGGCGCAAAAATCACTAAATCAAAGTAGTTAAATAACTATAGCGATTGAAGAGAAATGCTTCTACACGATTCTGAATATTGATGATACAAATTATTTGAAGCAATTTCGACTTGCATAACTAATGTTGTTTCTTAAAAAAATCGATTTTAAGATTTTTTAAGAGGTATAATTCCGAAATTAAAATGCATCGAGCCAAATCACTGAATCGTGTTTGTGGCAGGCGCGGATCCAGCCCTCAAAAAAGGTTGTGGGCACAGAGCCACCCGAAAATCGGCCAAGTGAGAGTCGGAGTACGAACTCGCTCATTAACAATCATGACTCATGAACAATGCAGTAAATAGCCTTTTCAACACAGTTGCTCGTAAAGTGAGCCCTAATACATCGCTTTTAGGGCCATAAACCGAGCTATAACAAACGCGTGCAATAATATATAAAACACTAGTTCGTAATAGAATCAACCCTACAAAGTTAAATTAGTACCTTACTGCAAGTTCTATGCGAGTAAACAGAGCATTCCCAATTTAGCCGGGTAATACAGTTATTTTTTTTTACAACAAAGAGGTTTTATGCTGCTGAAAATTCATATACATTTTTGGAATAAATAAATGTGTAAGTCCTCAATCAAGTCAAATAAATATATAATTATTATCAAATTATTCATAATTCACAATATTTTGCTATAAAAGATTTGCATTTTGCCACTTCAAATTATAATTTTGAAGTATTAGTAGAAGGCTGCATGCTCCTCACCCTTTTGTTTGCAAAAAAATCTTGCCTTAGCCTGTGAAAAAAAAACAAAAAAAAACATGCGCGCCTTTTCCCGAAATTATCATATTTTGTTTTTGCCATATTTGTTGCTTTGTGATATATTACTTTGTTTTTTCCTCGCAAATGTGTTGAAAAACGTCGTATGAAACTCGTGAGCTCTTGCTTATTGCACAACCTAAGCTAACTTGTCTCATAATGTACTATTTCTGCGCCCTGTGCGAGTTTCTATAACTGCGCCCTTGTTTTTATTTTAGATATTATCGGGTACCAGGGATAGCGATAGGGATAGAGGAAAACGGCCGCGCAGCGCGATTTTTAGTCAGTTTCATCCAGTAACCTTGTAATCTTGCCTGTTTATGGCAAAAAAAATTTTTTTTTACGACGACGTAACGTCACAAGTCGATTAGTGTTGTGGGCATGCCCATAGTGCCCATAACGGTGGATCCGCGCCTGGTTTGTGGTTCTAGTATACGTATCTGGAGAGATATAAAGAAATATTATATCTTAATCTCAGATATCTAGGATCTTTCGGCGACATATGGCATTACATCAGAATGTTTCAATTTAACCCGGAAAACCGCCACATGGCTGAGTTTTTTTTTATTTGTATGGAAAAATGCAAAATGACAACCATAATCGCAAATAAACTTCTGTATTCGATAATCAATCCCATTAGTGGGCAAAAGCATAACACAATTTAAAAGTTTATGATAAACAGAAAAAAAAAAAAAAGTGGTGGATACAATTTATAATAATAAAAAACACCTATCGTAAAAAGGAAATACTATTAAATACTAAAATACTGTTCAGGAAAAAGAAAATCTTTAAAAAAAATACTGCATGTAGAAACAACGCCTCTCCAAAATACTAAAAGATATTTATATCGTATATAAATTTTATATACGTATATATATTAAAGCTATATATATTATATTAGCAACCGATTATATTTATAAATAAGTATTGTTTAATATTGACACAGGTAAATATTGTTGGATTTAAAAGACGGCTTCTCTGTTATCAGGTTTGAGGTCAAATTTAAAAAGTTTGACATTTAATGAAACTTGAACTCTGCTCAATTTGGGGGCGGCTCCGAGCAAATGATCTCTTTAATTGGAACTTGCATTGAGTGAAAAATCTCGAGGCTATCAACGTATGTCATATAATATAACATTTACAAGCTTACTTAATGATATATAAAGTACTTTTTACCTGACTGCCGAAAATGGTTTTGAAAAGTTTCCACTGTCTACTAAAATTTTCTGTGTTGCTGTAATACCGTAGTCACTTGATATTTATATGAACGAATTAAATTATTTAATCTTAAACAACTATATACATACTACACTTGCATTCTCGTCAAGAATATATCTACTAATTCCATCCAATCTAATATATTACTACATAAAAAGGTAAATAAACACAACTTAAGAAACGCGAACACACTTCAACTTAAGAGCGTGCGCACTAACTACGGGAGAAAAACGGTACTTTTTGAGGGAGTACAGCTGTATAACAAACTGCCAAACGACATAAAGGAATGTAATAGTAAAACTATATACAAAAATAAACTAAAGAAATTTTTATGTAATCAGTAACTTAACTTGGCAATTTAAAATTACAACAATGCAGTTAAATGTAATATAGTCCAATATTTTTTAATAATGTACCACTTTATTATTGTTTACCGTAACAGAAGTTGTCGAATGTTAATTGTTTCGTTACAGAATGTACTAATTTTGTTCAACAAAATTATCAATCAATTTTATGTATCACTCAGCATGGAATTCGTTTTTATAGTATAGCTGGCAACAACATAAAAGTATTTTTGTTTTGTTTTTAAATAAACAATTAACATAATACTGCTTACTAACATAATAAAGGCATCTTTTCTGCCATGTTCTTAGTGTGTGTGCCGGTTATCCGATGCTTTAGAAATAGCCACATAAGAAATACTTATACTTAATGTTAAATCTGTTTCTCATTTTATGTAAACTTCATGTTTTTAGGAGAAATAAATTCTTTGAACCTATATAAAACTTCAGCTAGGCATAGTACTTATTCTTCATAATATTTAATACTTATTTTGAGTAAATCAACTATCTATATGTATTTGCTTAACTAGCAGCTAAAATAATTCTTCAATCAGCTAAAAGCTAGCTATAGCTACTGAAAACGGTATGTAAAAGCACGCGGAAAAGTAGCAAGCAGTTTTCTTAACCCTATCATTGACCTCGCGTTCGGAAAACTCATTTACATTGTCGTCCGCTCGCCGCTAGGTGGCCGTACCAGAGCTCGCTTCTATCATATAAACGAGCGCCGGCGCAGCGCCTCGCATTGCCTCAACCGGCGCACGCGAGTACAGACTACAGTGTTGAAGCTATACATCGGACACGGTGCACGAATCGAACTCTTGTGTTAACATTGTGATTACGACCAGAAATTATGGATATTCTCTCCCTGGATCCCACTGGACTTTATTAAAACGTGACCACAAAAATGGACGTCCTCACTTTGGATCCGACCGGCCAATACTGATATGGCCCTCATCAGCTTGGATCCCACTGGTCTGTATTAAATTTTAATTAAAAAAATGAATGTCAAAGTACTCGATCCTACCGGCCAGTACTGACGCAACTATCGACATGATCGGGCTAGACCCCACTGAAATCTATTAATCTCCCATCTTCGATGAGACAAGATGTGTTGCGGAAGGCGCAGGATACTCACGGGCACACATCCAGAAGAAACATCATCCTGCAGAAAGAGGAGGCTTAGAGCAGGAAGGGCGACTTGACTCATCAATAACAAACTCATCGCGACTGTAAATACTATGAATAAAACGGAGGGGGACGTGCCCACAAGGTCATTGGATGGAAATCAGCTGACTCGAGCCGCGCGCTTCCGGAAATGCATTTCTATAGAACACTGGCAATCACCGGCAAAAAACTTGGTTTCTGACAGCGAAACATAATGTTCAAAAAAAGAACGTGAGTATCGTTTCTTTATTAACTTTGATTTGACTTTAGAAATTATTAAAAACATAGTCCATTAATAAATTTAGACTGTTTTTAACTTTTAGCTATATTTTTTGTTTTGTGACTAGGGTGTCTAGAATATTTTATGTATTTCTGCGTCGACAAAGAGCGAAGAGACAGCTGTCGCCGTGGCGACACGCAACTTGCACTCTGCATATTAAGAGTTCGTTGCACAGCCGTATAATCCTTCCTATCGCTCGCGCCATATTTGACCACCAAAAACCAAAACCGCGTGGTTTTTACCTTTTTTGAAGAAAATGTATGCTTTATTAGATTTTTCTACAAAAAAAATTGTACATCTAGTATGCTGATGAGTCAAAGACATTCGATTTTCCGCCGGAATTTCGGCCAGTATCGCAATTTTTATGGCACCGACCGCGAGTTCATTGACCGGACATATTTTATTTCATCGCGCGCTTCCACGTACACACACAGAGGCAGCACTAACACACAGCCTTACGGTAGCACGCACACCGTCTCATCAGAATCTTCGCATGTTTGTGTTCTGTTTCGCGTAAACACTTGTACGTCTGCTATTTTCGTGTACTAATTTTTTTGTAATTAATTACCTTAATTGTACAATGTAATTTCCAATAGTTAAATGACAACAAAAAATATTAATTACTTATAATGACCTTATTTGATTTGTGGTCCAACCAAACTCTTTATAAGTATAAAAAAAACAAATTTGAAATTGGAATGAACGTGTAATATAGGTACTTTATAATCAGCTCGGTCGTATCGCGTTGAAGATTAAAGGCGCGTAATGTGTCTGTGTTTGCCGAATTATTCCAGTTCAACAACCGGGGGAACGGCCGATCGGGAGTTCAAAATAGACGCGGGCACGATTCCACAACGCCCTCGACGACATCCACATCAAAAATATTCGTGGTTACGTGCATAACACGCTTACAATTTGGGGAAAACCATCATAGTAGACTTTGACAACTTTTGCATAAATATTGTAAGACCATCTTTAGTCCAACTTACTACACCCAAGTGTGTTGTGTGTTTAGACCAGAATAAATACTTTTATTTCTATGATATTACGTCATTCAGCAACAATATACAAAATATTTTAAACATGCTTTAATTAAAATTCAAAATGCTCGCACTACATAAACATACCTACATACAAACAAATCGCTCAAGAATGTATGGCAAAAAGTAAATTTTATACAGATTAAAAAAAATACATCGATTTTCTATGGCAAGAGCGTTCTGAAGTTGGTTACTTCTGTTATACAAAGTTATTAATCGCATTGTATCTCAATAACGTTCAAGTAATTTTATAAAAAAACTAACATTACTTCTCTTTAAATACTACCTACTTACTGAATAAAAGAAAATATTTACATTGAGCAACCCTTAACTGAGATTGAGCGGCAAAAATCAATGATGCCCTCGGCACATGTGTTCACTAGCGTAATTGAGAAATATTATATTTCGCGATATGAACCTCCTTGACCTCGCCGGGCAGCCTGCAGTGTGGCCTGTTTTCGGCGTTGCGTCATCATAGGTCAACCTCCCTAGCCCGCCATTTTTTTGCTTCATAAACTTATGCTTCGCACGTTGGACTCTTCCTTTGTTAGGAAAAAACGAGCCACTATTTAAAGTTAAACTAGCGGCCATTTTGTTTCCGCATTTCCATTTTGAGATAGTTTTTAAAATTAATCCTAAAAAATCTCATGAATCTTAAATTTGACTAAATTATTTCATCACCAAAGACATGTAGTATGAAGTGTAGGAGCTGAAATTGCTTTTATTTTTCACAAAATGTGACTCCGGTGGCGCCGATGATACAGTTTTGTTTTAAGGCGAGGCAGTTCCCGAAATTTACTCTTTCACTATGTCTTTAGAATAAGATTGAATATTGCATTGCTTTAATTGACGCTTCGCCAGAAATTTGACGAAATTTAGTACATTTACATTGATTTCTGAAATACTGGATCATTTATTAAAAATGTACTCGGTTATTGTGCTAGATCAATAAAAAAGCTATCCTTTTTGCATAAAAAATCATATCACTGTCGTTGAAAATAACGAAATCTGACGATTTGAAGTTTATTTTTATGGTGTTATTCAGGATTTATTTACAGAGTAACCATGCCATTTTTCAATATTCTGTTCGGTTATTGTGTTTCTTTGTTTATTTTTCAGTCTACAGTAATTTTTGTGAAGTAGAATTCTACATCAGTTCTTCACATTGGAAGTTCAAAAATCAATCTTTTCATCAAATCGTGAACTGGCCTCGCCTTAAATACAGCCATTTTGGTGACTTAATATGGGCATGCAAGCCATTTCGTAACATAATGTGGTGTAATTTGATTGTGATAAAACCTGAAATATAATTTTATTCTCTTTTTAAGGGAACTCTAGCCATAAAAATAGCTCTTATGGAGCTTGTGAATCTTGATAAGTGGTGTCATGGGACTGTTTATGCATATTTTTTTATTAAAACCAAATATTATCTGTAGTGTAAGTGTAGGGTTTAAAATATTTTCAGTAAATTTTACTTTTTGATTTTAATATTAACGGATATTGAAAGGAAAAGATCTCGTGTAAAATATATTATAGTGTGTACATATGCGAACACGTATGCGAACCCGTGTTCGCACACGTACACACTATGTATGGCACACTATTGCAGCTAAGGGTAAACAAAATGTTTGGTGAAGGTTCGCGAACCTAAGTGGGTACCCACCCTTAGGGTTTATTCATATACCTATCATTTACGTTTCCAAATAATTACATTAAACATAAGCAGGTGCTTAAGAGAAACTATAAATATAATGAACTGGAATATGCTAAAGCAAAAACAAAATAAGCGAAAATATACGCAATCATAAAATGAATATAAGAAATAAATACTCAATTATAACGTTATAAGAGAGTTAAATAGCAGTCTCACATATAAAATATTATGTAAATTAAGATAATAATATCGTCCAACTAAAGAATGTCAACAAAGAACATTGAGATCAAGTTGTTTCAGTTTTTTTTGATCGAGCAAAAAGCCTCTCATGAATTGAACTTGAAAATGTGCATTTTTTGCGTTGCAAATATGTCCAGCATTACAAAGGTGCAATACAAGGCCAGCGAACAGCTGGCTCGGCTAATTAAAGGTTTTATATTTAAATAATTCAGTGGCTGCTATTGGCCCATAGAGAGAGAGCAGGTGGATCCATACATATTTATGCAAGAATAAAATCATTATTTACGAACGTGCCAAATTACGTACATTAATAATTTTGCAGTGCGATCCTTGTAGCGTCGCGCGGCGCGGCGCATTCATCGTTCACCAATTACAATAATTTTATGTTTCGTGTATCGGAACAGGTGAAGGGTTAAAAACTCACACCTTCAATAGCTTCAGTTTTGGAAATAAAAAAACATCACTAACAGGAAACTCAAGAAACCGAAAGATTGTTTTACAAAGTTATTAATAGAAATAAAAGAAAGCATTTAACGTTTCCTATTCACAAAAAAAAGGAATTTTCACACTTTTTTCAAATTATTCGAGTTAACAAATTCAGTTTTTCAAATATTGTAATGAATCATTTTAATCTTACACTTTAGCATAGTGTTACAAAATAACCCCTAATGCCAAATATTGTAAATAGGGATCATGAAACTGAACAAAAGTCTTAAGATTTTTAATTCTTTGAAAACGTAAAAATGCAAGTTACGTCTCTAGAACTAAGTAGAGTTCAAAATATTCTTATGGAAATATTTTAAGGAGTCAACAAACTAGCTAGGAACAGGTTTTTGTTTTGTTTGATCACAAATATTTTATTTGACCAAACACATATCGATATAGACGAATGTATTTATATCCTATTCGATTTTAATATACCCGAGCGATAAACTCATCGAGAAAAAACTAATCGAAATTCATATCGAATTTTTATAACAACAACTTAACGTATTGTTTATCATCTGTCCGATGGATTATATAATTTTTATGTAGTTAATGTAAAACGCAATATTATATTATATCAGGTTGATGAACTCCATATTATTCATGTTTCGTTTTAGTTAGTTGTTCGCCTCCGTTTGCCTTGCCTTATTATTATGTCAGTGAACTGAATAAAAGTCTGCAAATGACATTATGGAAAACCTTATCACAACATTAATTTAGTCATAATATGCGATTACATTAACAATAGTCAGGAATAAAAATTAAATTGGTTTTCAGAGGTGGTATTCCAAAATCATTAAAAATGTTTCGATTTGAAAAAATCCCCGACCACCATAGACAAAAATGTAATGACTATTAAAAACTCAACTCATAAGAGTAATGGACCTCTTATTAAGTTGCGACTTAAGTAGTAAAGAAAAATCGTGTTAAGAAAATTCTACACTCGCAGTTATTCCAAACAACGCGGACATTACGGCAGCATTATGCAACTGTCTGATGCAACTAAACTTGGCTGTAGCAAGGCTGCACCGCGTCAGATCGCACGCCTCACCACAGATTATTAAACTGCCTGACCTACTAACTGCATTCGACCTTTTTCATGAACTCTTTGGTAACTGACCGCTTTAGATCCGCCATTTGCAAAAAAGAAATCAATCATTCCATTTTAAACCGACTTAAAAAGGAGGAGGTTATCTTTTCGTCGTGTCGTGTAACATATTTTTTGTTCTACTATACATGTTCTATGTATGTTCACTGATTACTCGAAGACGGCTGAACCGACTGAAATGTATCAAATGATATTTTTTTATATCAGGATAATTATTGGGCCAATTTTTATAATATTTTGGTACCATTGAAATAGGATACTTTAAAATTAAAAAAAGATTCCATATTCATTTGTTTTTCCGGAAAATGCAGAATTTTCATAATGAACGAAGAAAAGTAGAGTTTTCAGAGTCGCAATAGTACCTACTTACTTATTTTCTACACTTTAATCGAGTGTTCAAACTTTAAATAAATTTTAGAGCCAAATTTTTTCATTCTTTCAAAATTTACTTCTAAAGAGATATTATTTTCCTCATCGATTTTATATAAACTTAGGAATTCAAATACCTGCCTACTATATAACTTAATACCTAATATATAATATACAAATTTCCTCAATCGAGTTTTTACAAAATAATATTTTAAAACATTTTATCAATTTTTTATTTAGTTAGCATAAAAAAATAAGAGATAAAAATGTAGAACCCACAGCCACAGTGTTATCAAACTTCTAACAAGAGAAATTGCTTAGCTGGCGTTTTCATAATGTTTTTCCAATCAAACAGACAAACGCTTACTGCTTACTACTTCTACAATAATGGTTGTAGGTAGGGTTGCCACTCTCGTACTCTAAAATAGAGAATTGTCCTCTATTTCGTGTAGGTATGTATTACCTATCACAGAATAAATAATAACACCTACTCAATAAACTACTACAGCACTAAGAATACAATCTATTTACATACGTAACTCTTGTATAACTAAATATTTGTCTTTGCGAAAAGTAACAAAAAATATGTTTTCAATGATAAATAAGCATAAAGTACTCTTTTTACCCGACTGCAAAGAGGGTAAAAAAGAGTACTAGAGGGAGTATGTTTTTCGCGTGTATCTTGTAAGTATGTGTGTTTGTATGTATGTAATATTCTTTATTACCTCATATCTTTTAAATGGCTGAACGGATTTCTATGATTAAGATATCGTTAGATTTGTCTTGTCAGCCCAAGTGTTCTTAAGAAGGTAGCGTTATAAAAAACCAACATGGCGGCTGTACTGTAAGGTGCTATTAATTATACGTAGTGGATTTTTTTAATACTGCAATATGGTTGTCAAATTAAAGGGCTTATTATAATTGTTCTAGTTAAATAAAATAATACCCTATTTGTCTGAAAAAAGGTGGCAACCCTAGTCGTTTAGGTATGCGAATGACACTCACACGAACGTTTGAAATACGTTGCGACAGGTTAAACTTCCCCCTTTCTAGCGTAGCTGTGTTTGTGGAAAACAGCGTTTTTCATTTGAGAAAATCGTATCATGACAATTTGATGTCTAAACAAACACGTTTGCAAAATGAATTTGGAAAAAAAACGCTCGAGAATCACAGATTTAATATTTCGTGTATTTTCTATGGAGTAAAAAGTGATCTAAAAAGTTCCTAAACATTTTTAAATATAGTATAACTGGGCTAATTTTTCAATGCCTAGATAGAGCTTTATCCGTTTGGTACTGCCAAATTGAAAATGCTTGTCATTCATTTGTCTGATACATTTTTGAATGACTTTTATTAGATTTGGTTAATATTAAAACTGACTGATATCTGTTATCTGAGGATTGAAAAATCAGCCCTAAATTTATTATTTCATTTGTTTAGATAATTTTATAGGTTACACTTCCATTAAAACTATAGTAATATAAAAATGAATTGCAGCTTTAACTAAAATATATTCCCCTGCAATTTGAATAGCAAAAAAATTACATACTTGCCTATACATTAAGCCTTACTTGTTGCGATAAATTATGCAGGTGTGTAACAATTGGAAACAAGTTTTAGTTTCAAAAGTTTTTTTGTATATTCCGTATACATTTTCGATGCGTTTTGTCTTTTATTCTTTTATGTAGGTAGTTTGCAAGTTGATTGATTCCGCGGTGGTATAACGTAACTAGATTTGTTATTCAAGGAGTCATTGACACTGCTGCAACCGACGGTGACATACTAGGAAATAATGATATTACAGATGTGCAATCAACTCTTTCAGTAACGCAAGATTACTTTTCAAGGCATTGTAGATACTAGATACCTATGTATGTGTATCAGTATAGTAGTATTGCTGTTAGACTTGATTCAGATAACACACAGTTAATTTAAATTGTATATTAGTGTTTCTTGTTCATGTGATAGGCTCGTACCTATTTTTCATATCAACATGGCATGGCGTGCTGTCGTTACGTTTTCACTGATAAACAAACAGATGAAGCGTGTTAGATAACGCACACATGAAAAATCGCCCGTTGCTAAACACGTGCGCGGTGCGACAATCTCCTCAGTACTCATGCTAGCCTAGTACCCGAAACATAGAAACTGCTCACGAACGAATCTGAAAACACAACATCAGCGCAACTTTCACGTGTGGAAATTGTATACAAATGTTAGAAATACATGCATACACGGCGCATGCTCGCTTTTAAGTATCTGTATTGGAACTGTTGGATGTAGAGAAAATTTCCTAGCCGAACACATACATACACGGTTATGTATGTATGTACTAAGTGGCAGTATCTCATAGCAAAGGAACGCGTGTTAATAGCAAAGTTGTGTTTCCGCATAGGCAGTTCTAAGAGGCAACGATCACGAGCGTGTGAGGCGTGCCCCCGTGTGAACACGAGAGCGTCAACCTTACGAATTAGAAAAAAGTAGCTTTACGCCACTTGCCTCGACGACGGACGGCACGTTGCGATTAAAGTGTTTGAAATTCGGAATTTACATTTCATTGACATCGACTTAAAAACTAATTTAATTAAAAATATTTATATTTTTAGAAACAGATCATGTATTTTGAAATTCTTGATAAAAGCCTCATAAATTAATTGGCATTTTGTGTACAATAAGAAAATGCGTCAAAATATTCGTCAGTGGTTGTGACTGTGACGCGGCAACACGCGCTCTCGCACACTATCGAACACGCCCACACGCCCGCCCGACCTTTGTGTATACCAACAACATTGAAACTAGGTACGTCACAAGTTGGCCTCTCGCGATCTCTGCGCGCCTGGTACCTCGACTCCCCGTAATAAGCTGAAGATAACTCGCTTTTCTTGATCTTACAATAAAGGAAGGCATTATTTATTAACTTCCGTGTATCTATCTATCTTTTCGTCTTCAGCCTTCCATTAGTTATTGCATCGGTATTTATGGAGGATAAGATACATAATAGCAAATCATCATGGGACCCAATAGCAGCACGAACACTGGATTTGTTTTTAAATTATCTGTTTAGTAGTTAGATTATTTTAACTTTAACACTATGTAATAAAATCGCTCTGGTTGGGAACTGGATATCCTTCATAACACTAACACCAACATCACGCGGTCTTCAGAACGATAAAAGAGTGTGCTCACAACATGCAATCTCTGCGTTTCTTATGTTCTCCTGGTGCAGACTGTTCTAGTTGACGATCTCAACAGTTTGAGATGACGATGAAAACAGGTTATCGTTCGAATTTTAAAGATGGTTTTGTTATCTATTCGATAGTCAAATGTTATTTATATCATAAAATTAATTATAAAAAAATCGCAATCGAATTAAAAATGTACAGCGCCATCTGTTAACGAGTGGCATCGGCTTAGCTTGCATCGGCCAATTTATTAATAAAAAAATAAGCGGCGAGAAACCAGCGGGTTCAATTTGAAGGATTATTTAAGGCAATGTGTCGCCAAGTTTAATTGAACAAATGACAGGTGTATAGAGTCAGGTCCTCCAAGGATGACCACTGACCGGTGCACTAGGGCAAATGGCGGCAAATATTGGCAGGTTTTTTGCCTTACAACACACGAGAGATACGCTGTACTCCCCTTATAATTAGAGTCGTTATCGGTATAATGTAATTGGAAGTTTTATTCTCGATGCCAGCAGGATATGACGCAACGAACCTGTCTATACATAGAAGTGTCAGTAAGACATGACAACGTCTATATCTATGAAAACTACTTTGAGATATAGCTCCACGCTCCAGAGGTGTATGAAACAAATAATTTCAAAAATCAAAAAACATAATATCCGCTTACGATAATTATTGAATGTAAGTGTAACATAAAAAAGTGAAGCGTGCATACTTTACTTTGTTCGTATTTTTATTGTTATTCACTTTTATAAAATATCCTACAAAAAAACAATTCTCGTAGAGCCATTTAAATCAATAATAGCAAGACCTATGCGTCTGAGTTTTTTGAACAATAACTGTGTAAAACTCCTCTTGTGCAAACATTGCGATAAAAAAAACTCGGAAACAAAACGACCTTTTTTGCAAACATTAGGAATAACTTAAAAAAGTTTGTTTGGTTATGCATAAAAACTCCGATGTGACCTTGTAGCTGTGTAATAGCTCCTTTTGACAAGTGCTCTAGGTGGCCAAGTTTTTTGCGGGTTCCATCTTTTTATGGATCTCATTGTCGAATCAAAGGGCGTGCCGACATAAATGGTGACGGAAAATATAATTTTAGTTGTCTATTTCATTACTAGATTAACCATATTCAATTGATTTATTTGGATAAATTATTTAGAAAGGAAACTATTCTTTTCAATTATGCAAATTATTTTCACGTTTTTTATTTAATTCTGACGCGTGTTATATTATACTCTGTGTTTCCAAGGACCTAAGGAAATCCGGAAATTATTCGTTTCCCAAATAAGTAAATACAAAACAACCAAAAACAATTTACTAATAGATAGATGTTTTTTTATACTATACCTACTTAATTATTACTTTTAAAGTATTTTTTTTCGCACTTGTTTGCAAAGATCGAAATTAATTCGCATCGTAAAACTTAACCATTTACCCCCTTCGGGTGTTAGCTATGTAAAAGCTTTTATGTGATAATAATTATATTTACACCCTCGTTTTTAAATAGAGCATGTTAAAACGAGATGAAATAAAAAGAAATATGTAAAACACTTGGGCCACCTGACGGCATGTGCAAAAGACCAGATATTAACCATTGAAAAACCAGTCAAGTTTAGACCGTGTATTATCTTACATCAGTATTATTTAAGCCAATATGCTCGCTAAACAAGAACGCCCTTTATTCAATGTGTCACTGCATGTATGATATAAAGTATTCCACAGAACAAAGAAATGTTTATTCTATGTTCAAACATTCGAACAAAGTTAATTTACATAAAAAAGTTTTTGATAAACTTATTTTTAATTTAAACCGTAGCGAAAAATTTTCTAAGTCTATGATGGCTTTGTTTTTTAACATTGGTTTAGCACGTACAGATTTATTTTTAGTTTTTTAACGGTATAAAGAATTTTAAATTAAATAAATGAAGTTGAATAGAAGTTATCTCTTTAAGTTAGTGAAAGCGGATTCTAATGTTTCTTGGATAATTTGACACACAAATGAGTCAGCAAAAATAACACTTATATTTTTGCTATTCCACATTACATAATGTGCAGCAGCAAAAGTGTAAATGTTAGGCTCAAAGACCGAAATCGAACATTGAGCAAACTCCCACACACACTAGCACACCTCAAATTCAATTAGTAAAGTTACTGAGTAGTTAATTAAATTAAATATTATGGTTTACTAGCTTAATAACATATTTTTCTTTCTCATATTTAATTTTATATTTTGTTTAGTCCTTAACTTGAAAATTTAATTGTATGGCTATGGAGGAGCGGGGTCTTTTGGCACAGATATTTTTATATCTAAAAAGGGCCTTATTAATAGCAGTGTAAATGTAATTTTTCTGGTTTTGAATATTTTTTTTGTATTTTTTGTATTTTGTATTTTTGTAAACACCGCTTACAACGCGTTATGGTTACAGCCAAACATCCACAACGCGAAATTCGTGTTATTGCTTTTATAAAAACGCCCATGACGCGTTGTGGTAATCAAAGAAATACCAAAAAAAGTAATTCGCATCGTGGTCATCATACTAAACGACCACAACGCGTTGTGGAAGTGAAGAAAAAGAAAAGCCACGACGCGTTCTCAGCACTAGTTGGTACTACAGTCATTGGAAATTACAATAAACCTCTCCGTCGTATTATAGTTGCAACAACACTAGTTGTTGAAGAAGAAGCCATAACGCGTTCAGGCACTAGCCTGAACGCCTTGTGGCTTCTTCTTCTTATTTTTCATTACCTACCACAATGCATTGTGGTCGTTTGGTATGGTGACCACGACGTGAATTTCGCTTTATGGTCTTTCTGTGATCACCACAACGTGTCATGTGCGTTTTTATAAGAGCCATAACAGAAAAAATTGGCGTTGTTTTTTTTAGAGACCATAACGCGCTCAATGTGCGTTTTCTATTTTTGAGCCTAACCACAGAATAGATATCGCCTAACATAATATTAAACATTGGAGACACAACACTACCGATTTTATATCACAATGAATACAATGTAACAATTTGTATATTTTATTTGTCTATAACTCTCTTTTCTTTTTTTCCAGATGCGAAATTGATGGCTTCGGACACCAACAGATCGCGACTTCTAGCCCCTTCTTTATTCATACTGTCGACCATTTCGCTTAATTAGCATCATTATCAGATATCATTAATATAAATACTCATTAGTAAGTAGGATATAAAGGACTGACGATTTAATATTATCGTGTAATAAAGCACATATCTTTCATGCATTTGTTTTTAAAATAAATTATTTAAACTTAAGTTTATAACGCTATGTACGCTGACGTGAAAATTATTTCCTATTGTATTTGCTTTGGGAATAAAAACTAAAGTTTTTTTAAGTCAGCGACTTGGCATTACTCTAGATTAAGACTTAAAGACAAGCAAACAGAGGCAAGGGGTTTTGAAAGGTTTTCTTCATTTATATTGTACATTGTTTGAGAAGCCTTTAGAAATTTTCCGTTATATTAAAACTCATTTAGTTTAATTAGATACCTATTTCGATAATCCAGTGTCCAATGTATACGTAACTTCCAACATAATTCGAGTTACCATTAATCCTTCCGCTTCGAATATACTGTAAATAAAATTGCAAATCTTTGCCTATGCTTTTATAGAATGTAGATAGATTGAAATGTGGTCTTCTGTTGTAGCGTGTTTTGTTGTAGATAATAAGTATTCAATATAGTAAGTAATTGAAATAGAAATTTAAAACACGCTACATGCATACCTAGGTAGCTTCCAATTAATTGTTTATCTGATCGAAATGCCATACGATTTGCGTCATCGTTTGAACGAACTTCAGTACCCTTAGCACGAACAGCTATCTAGAAAAAAAAAGCGCGTAAAATTACTCGATAGAGAATTATCTATGGAAATTTTAATTTCGCTATTCGGCGGTAGACAGCGTTGTACAAATTTCCAATACAAAATTGCACTATCGAATGATTTTACGCGCGTTATTTTTTTCGATAGCTGTTCGTGCTGAAGCTGAAATGATAAATTGTAATTTATTTGCATTTTTTATTTTACTATTATTGTAATGTTATTTCGAACCGTTTAATCTTGTACTTTTGTGTAATTGTTGGTCAAAAATTTGTTCTGGATAAAAATGCAATTTTATCTTTAGAATTACCTAGATTAAGTATTGATTTAAAAATTTACTCGATGTCTAAAATAAGACTGATGTTTGATGTTTGAATAGAATGGCTTCGCTTTATCCCCCTTTCCTAGCAAAAGCCCAAAATTATCCCACCCTAGATGGTATAATTAAAACAATATTAATTGTAAGTAATTATGGATTAAAGTTAATGGGATAATAAAGATGATTTATATTACAATTTTGATATAAGTGTTTTGTTTTATTGTGTAGACCCTTACCTTGCCCAGTATACTTTACTACAAGGATAGATTATTAAAGCCTATATAAGTATTGTTAACGCCTGGCAATACTGCCATCGAAACGTCACCTGTCAACTTCATAAACGTCAACGTCATTGTCAAGAAACCAGAGCGCGCGCGCGCGTCTCTTCCCCTCTCGTCTACCATACCGTTCGAAATACTTTAAATAACGACAGAATCAAACCCAATGTACTAATTTTGTAATATATAATTTCAACTCAAGAAGTAGTACTTTCAATTGCACGAACCAGCACTCCACCCCAGCTCAAACATGTATAGTTATAAATCTCTTGTGTCCATCAGCCATTTTTGATGTCCCCACTGCTGGGGCACAGGCCTTCCTTATGGGTGGCGGGCCTTTGGAATAAATATAAATCTCTAATTTAGCTAATATTAGCAATATAGGTCAACTTTATTTAATGAACTTTAATTAATTACTTATGTCAATGGAAACCTAGAGAAAATAAAAAAACTGAGCTAAATTAAAATGCTAAAATAATATTTGACGAAGAAATTGATCTTAGCAAAGTCTTTAGCGTCAAGAAATGATAAACTTGTTATGAAAATGTGTACAGCGCTACTAGTGGGCAATAGCAGAACTAAAACTTAATGCATTTAATTTAGAATTTATTGTGAAGCGACTGTAAATAAAATCTTATTCGAAAACGTATATTCATGGAACGTTGAATGAATACACGAAACAACTTTTGTTTAAATATTGACTTGGTTTACGAGTAATAAAAATAAATGTAGTGGCGGCGCTAGTTTCACTTCCTACAGCGCCACCACTCGTACAGCGTATCACTCAAAGTTCTTGAATCAGTCATGGGACCAAAATCGATAGCTAAAGATATTCCGTTTATCTTTGTTTTACCTATTTGATACAATCTTCATTCAACTCTTTTATGAAACATATAATAATTTATAAGATTTCCACTCATAGATTACGAAAGAAAATATTAATTATTAATGACAGTCGAGAGAATTGAAAAAAATCTATACAAAGTTGACAAAATCAACGCTTCGTTGTCCCCTGTTTCCTCCTCTAAAACCAAACCGATTTAAATACGTTTTTCATTAAAATTAAAAGAAAGGGTTTGGCTGTGTTCCTATGTTTTCCTTTTTTTTATAAATTAATAATTAAAAGAGATATTAATCCTCAAAAAACCTTAAAAATTGCCATTGTTTAGACATCCAGCAATCAAATTTGACGAGATTATATAAAAAAATCAAAACATAGGAACACAGCCAAAGCATTCCTCTAAATTTTAATGAAAAAAGTATTTAAATTGGCCTGGTTTTGGAGGAGGAAACAGGGGACAACGAAACGTTGATTTTGTCAACTTTGTATAGGAATTTTCAATTCTCTCGATGAGAATTTTCTTTACACGTTCTCACATCACTGTCAAAACAGGGTCTAGGGCAGGGATGCACAGACTGCGGCCCGCGGGCCACATGTGGCCCGTCGGCAATATGCCAGTGGCCCGCCAGAAATAATTATTCCCTCATACATTTGAAAAACAAAATTTTTTTGGCTTGTTTTATGTTTTTAATTTGTGCTGGTGGCCCGTCATTAGTTCATCATTTGCCCAAGTGGCACATGGTCTCAATAAGTCTGTGCATCCCTGGTCTAGGGAATATATGGTGTCATATGAAAGAGCGCTGTTTGCACATTCTCAAAAAAAAAATAGGAGCTCATAGTTTTCAACTAGAGAGAGTTTTGCCTCCAAATTTATTCCAAATTGGTAGCTCTAGGCTAATAGTTTCTTCAAAAATAAAAATCTCATTTTTGGAGCACCGTGGGAGTACATTTAGTTCTTTAGTTCGTTTATTTGAATTTTATCTATTTAACACCTAAAATGTTAAATTCACACCAACATTATTCGGTACAATGCTTTTGTAATTGAGCTAAAATCCGATATGTTAATATTTTTACTATTTTTAATTCGGGCTTATTATTAATTATCTAGAATGTCTCATGTCAAATGGAATCGCAGGCGCAGCAATATTATTCAGAGAAGTAAAATGTATTTTCTGTAATAAATTGAATTCATGTTAGTAGTTTGTATCATAATATCATCAAGTTATGAAAAAACTTTTGATTAAGTTAGTAATTATTTAAATTGTTTTTTTCGTTGTACGCTACCCGTATTTGAGTTACATTTGACTGAAGTGATATCAATTTTCATTAATTTGTTATAAAAAATCTTGAAAATTAAATTTTAATGTTTGAACTTCTTATAAAATTAGTTTTTTTTTAATAAATCATAAAAAACGTCATTGGTTGTTCGTGCATTACAGAGAAAACCTAAATAAAATAAAAATAATGTTTTTTTACAGTTTTGTCTTCTTTGTTTTTTTTATTATTCATTCAGTCTACGTTAAACGCAAATCTATTCAGTACCCTTAGCACGAACATCTATCGAGAAAAAAAACGCGCGTAAAAGTACTCGATAGGGAATTATCTATGGAAAATTTGAATTCGCTTCTTGGCGGCAGATGGCGCTGTACAAATTTACCATACAAAATTGCTCTATCGAATGTTTTTACGCGCGTTATTTTTTTCGATAGCTGTTCGTGCTAAGGGTACAAGGTTATGAATTTATGATTACTTACATTGTTACATTCAAATTCAAACAAGCCAAGCACAATGTAATAAATGGATACCAGGGTCCCATGAACGCAAGGCGTAGGGCCGTTAGTTCTAAATTCCGAGGCGCGTATAATCGCGACCACTTAAAGATAAGCGACGCTGCTTTAATAAGCTATTACCGAAGGCCTAACCTTTGATGTATGGTTTAGCGGTAAATATGTAAGCTAGCTATGTAGGGCTGGTACCCGTTAAGTAACACTAGTGATGTACCTTGTTGTACAGTGCATCTTATCGATATGCCCTCGAATAATCTGGAAAGCAGCAGAACTATTTTTTAATTACTGTGGCAGATCTTTGTAACTTTTAATTGTCCTAGCAGATTTAATTTTCCATGTTTACTCGTAAGTTTAGTAAAATAAATTTAGGTAAATTTTCGACATTAAATAATATAGAAAATATAAAATGTATGTATATAGAAAAATACATTTTGTTAAATACATTTTTATAGAATCCTTTGGAACTGCTTAAATTGTTTTTATTTACTGTATATTTTTAGTTAATTTTAGGTACCCAACCTAGTTATTTAATTTTATTAAAGTAATTATAAGTTTAAAGCAGACTATATTTTCTATTGCTTAACTAACTTTTAATTATGTATTTAGTGTTTGCCTTGTTGGTTGTCCTTCCACCATCATTACTTCCATTCCATTCCACCCTTGATTACTTGAAGTAAGTAGGTATATAAAGATATATTGTTACATTTTTAAATTAATCAAAAAAGAATAGAAGAGAAAAAGCATACTATCCGGACGCTTTGAAACGGACCCTTAATTTTATATTTACTTTAATTAAAATTTAGTATCCAAGGTATCGATATCGATATTCCAATTTCCATAGATCATAGACAGTATCGATATCGATATTTCCACCGTCGCGTCACTCGGCAGGATCAGGGATACGCGGCCACTGGCGCACTGGGTCGGCGGCCGGCCGGAATGCGGAAGGGCTCGCGTTCGGCGCACACGCACCGCTGCAAGCGCACAAGTCCCGAGATTTATCTTGGTGCTTCTTTGGCTGCTGTGATATTTAGTAGGTATTGTTTTGTAAAACTGCTGTAGTCTTTTTTGGCTGCTGTGATATTATGATCATTAGTAGGTGTATTGTATTTTAAAACCGATTATAGATAACTTGTCGTATATTGATTAAAGCAGTTGTTTCTTACCGATTTTAAACTTGCCTTATTTTTTTTATTGTCACCGATTTTTTATTTCAGGTCTTTCAGGCTCTGTTATTTTAAGGTAGTAATAGTGACTAATCTTATTCGTTAAGTTTCCATGAATTATGTAAACAAGACAGTCTCTTTTAATAACGCGCGTGTAAGTCTATGAATGGGCTCTAAATACCGAATTTCAGTCAAATTGTGAGACCCAAAGAAAGCTCACTATCTTAAATAATAACAATACTTTATTTAAAGAAGAAGAAGAAAGCGCCCTTTAAATTTTTAGATTAAAAATTAACCGTGTACTTATATTAGTGTCAAATATTTCATTTTTGAACATAAAATATTTGACACTAATATAAGTAGAATGTAGCTTCCTAACGATAAAACAATCAGGCCATAAATACTTTACAGTCAGAAACTATGTTCTTTTTCTTTGAAACGCCATATCTCGAAACTACGTTATTTGAGTTATGACTACATAGTCAGAGAGATTTCCGTGTGCAAAAAGTAAAAAAAAATCAAAACCAAAATGCACCTACCTCGAGATACATCCCGGAGGAAAGTTCCCATCTGGACCACCATTTAACGGTACTCATATAACTAAAATCAGGGGCTAGGGTCCGATAAAAAATGGGCCTCTAACGCCTAAAAAAACTATTGGTCCTGTTACGTCAGGGTACTGACCCCGCTGAGGGCACGGGGTGGAATGACCCATTTAACTCGAATGAGGTCATCATAGAACTTTTTTTTAGCGGCCAGTATTTTTTTCGTGCGCTTATATAGGTTGCATTGTTTTTGTCTATGGTATATAAGGCGTACCTAACGATGGAGTGGGGACTGGTGACATGGATGGAAATGACATATTTTTTTGTAAGCATTTTTTTTAATATGACTTCTTCCCGTGTGTGTGAATGCTTTGTTCCTTATTCAAATATTTCCGCATCGTTTTTTCGCTGGGCAGAGCTGAATCTTCATGTCTTATTTCGCTTCTGTCCGTCCTTTTTTAACCGTCTTCAAAAAAAGGAGGAGGTTCCCAGTTCGTCGGAATGTTTGTTTTGTACTAAAATATTAAATACCATCAGCGAAGAACATATTTTCATTAAAATTACAATACCTGAATCTGCGGAACCATTTTTTTGCATAAGTATTTTTCATTAACATTACAAATCTATCATTTTTTTTGACAAGGGTCTGATCTAAACCCTTATCGAAAAAAAAATATTATAAAACATATAAAAATATGAAGAAGCAAAATAATTATTAATTTGTTTCAGTGGTAAATCCGCTATATTACCAGAAAGTCAGCTGTCAACAATATATTATAATCCGCGCGCTGAGAATGGTAAGGGACCTTGTCAAAGTGAATTGAAAATGACTGTAAAGCAGGTAGTGTACAGCGCCGCGCTGCCGCGTTATCGGTACAGTGCGCGTCTCAGTTCCAAAAGGTATTATACCATTCTCATCGCGCTCGGATTATACATTCCCTCCTAAGTTCAGTATTGCCAGAAATTTCATGCTTCAAAAAGGCCTCGAACTTATCCGACTACAAAGTGACCTAATAAAAACGTGTTAATAATAATTATAAGCTTAAAGTTTTATTAAAACACAAAACAAACTTTGTTTCATAAAACAACGCGTCACCCTGATATTAAGATATTTATAATGACCAGAGTTTTCAGTTTCAGGATTTCTCTACATGTTTGTTTATGCTAATTTAGCGGTTTTTTTTAAATAATCCTTATATCTGTAGCACGAACAGTGCCCTTAGCACGAACAGCTATCGAAAAAAATAACGCGCGTAAAATCATTCGATAGTGAAATTTTGTATTGGAAATTTGTACAACGCCATCTACCGCCGAATAGCGAAATTAAAATTTCCATAGATAATTCTCTATCGAGTAATTTTACGCGCGTTTTTTTTCTAGATAGCTGTTCATGCTAAGGGTACAGATCAGTTGAGTGTGTATAGCGATCTTAATCTCCTCCATTCAGTCCCTGAATGGCCATCATCAGATCACAGCTAGGTCAATCCGTGGCAAAGAACCAAGGCTTCAAAGTTACCTTGTATGAAAATTGACTGGTGTCTTTAATTATGTGACCGCCACTGTACTTATGTGTATTACCTCCTACTGACTTTAAATCACAAATCAAAACTTGGTTTCATTGACACTGAATTCAGCAGCTGTGCCGTATTGAAATTTAAATGTTTCATGTAAAATGTAACGATACCTAATATTATTGTAATATATTAAAATATATCAGTTTCATTTTGCGTCATAGGTTTTTCAAGTAGGTACCTATGAAATCCTGATCTGTTCTGTTAAAAACATTATACTTAGCAACAGGAGTGTATAAGACCATCAGGTTTACAAAAAGGTACGAAGTGGTGCTAGAAAATTATTTTAGTTTATTAGGATTCAAATCCGGGACTTTTGGCCCAACGCTGCCACTGCGCCAAACGGTCGTAATCGCTGTCTCTTAAATTGTACCACCGATGATCGAAAAACAGTCGTTCGAAGTGTATGTTTGTTTGAAATAACTTTAAATCGACTTAAATTTATTCGAAACACAGTTGTTCAAAAGTACAGTTAGCCTTATAAGTAGCTAAATCCTTAGTACAGTCAACAGCACGACAGTTTACTACAGGATTACTGCTCATTCATTCCTAGTTTAAAATAATTAGAGTTTGACAGTTTTATTTATAACCCCATAAGCTGCGTTGCGTGTGTACCATGTCGCAATAAAAAACTTTGAAGTAAACTAATACCCTAGTTAGGTACCCTTTTTAATTTTTTCTTAAGTCGGGTTTTTTTCCGGAAATATTTACAATTTAGTAAACGATAAACCCCCCCCCCCCCCAAAACCCGACATTTTAAAATTTTTCAAAATTCCAATAAAAGATACCAGCCCATTTTCAAAATTCAAACACTCACACGTGTCTCGATAAATTACTCAACTCTTGGTACTATTCCCTCAAAATCCTCAGAGATATGGCCAAAAATTCATTTCAAGGTATTTTCAATGGTAAAAATGTGAACCTGAACCGCTTATAAAAACGCTGAAATGGCATAAATACTTAACAAAATGCATGTTGACTCTTTTTTGCTGAAAATCTCAATCAATGTTTGACATTACGTGGGAATATAAAAAAAAATTAGAATACTTATGTAACCTGTTAGAACCTGTTACTATATTCTTAAAAACATCAAAAGTTAGTTTTTCCCTTAGGAATTAAACATCCGCTATACTATACGAATCTTATTTTGTCAATGGTTATGAAAATTAATGGCAGAATTTTATATTCCCTGAAGGTGATTTTGGGATCCTTTGGGGTAAGCCGCCAAAACTGTCGTATGCTTTACGTTTGCACGTAGCGCGAACAATCTACCAAGAAAAAAACGCACGTAAAAAAAAAATTATAGAGTAATTTTGTATGAATTTGTAAAGCGCCATCTACCGCTGAATAACGAAATGAAATTTCTCATAGATAATTACTTATTAACTATATCGAGAACTTTTACAAGCGCTTTTTTCTCGATAGAGTAAATTATCTATGGAAAATTTCATTTCACTCCGCGGCGTTAAATGGAGCTGTACAAATTTCCCATACAAAATTACTCTATCGAATGTTTTTACACGCGTTATTTTTTTTGATAGCTGTTGGTGCTAAGTGTACTGAAACCAAATATCGAAATCTAGGTAACAAAACATAATAGATAATAAGTATAAAAGAGAGAATGTTTGATAGTTTGAGAGATCGTCAGAATTTGATAACTAAACGAAAGCTTCCAAAAGAAGAAATTATAAGTATTACTATGTTAAGTGTAAACTGGTGATTTGGCTCGATGGAGCTGCCATGTCTTGAGACAAAAGCTCCAAAACAAATAAAGAAAAAAAAAAAAAAAAAAAAAAATATGCTTTATATATTAAAATTATGTCACACCCACTACTTTTCTACAAATTTCTTAGAACACAACTTTAGACTTCCTGTGTTCCCTGTCAAAATACCGGTCTACCGCACCAACTCATCTATAAAACATTAATAATCACATTAAATTGCAATAAACTTAGTAAATATAGGTCCATAAATTCAAGTAGAGCTCAAGCCGCTTGTTAATTCAGCCAGACCATTAAACACGATCATTACGCATTTGCATTTAATAATACACCTTATTTGTGCATATTGTATACAATGTGCAGATAAAAATATAGCTAAATTACTGGCAACACCTGCTCCGCTCTGCGAAATGAAGGATTCGGTGTCGCAATTCTGAAATCGAATAACCCGAACAAATTAAAAACAGAACACTTTGTCTATGGTATTTAAAAAAAAAAACCATAAAGATACTTAATTATCAATTGAAATCTATAATGTTAAGCTATCAACCATCACCAAAATGTCACATACAAATCATATTTTCTATTTAAATTAGAAAACGAGCCATGTTCACGTATAATGATAACACGAACTAATTTACAAGTCAAATGATACCATCGTAGTACAATTTTATTTCTTTATTACATAGCATGGATGGGTCCTTGGAGCAACATACTTGGTTACGTCCACCAACATTCCCAAAATAACAACTATCTACGTTTGAACTCGTATCCCTAGTACAATCGAACACTTTTAGTCCTTTACCGGCTAATAAAAACTCCTATTAATTGCGTAACCGTGAGTAATAAACTTTTGAATTGCTTAAAAATAGCCCAGGCACCTTACCACCCGTCACCGTATAAATTCTTAAAAAACATAAACTTCAAACCGGCCACAGAGCAAATAGAGCATAAAATAGTTTATATTGAATTCGAATTTCGATCTCCAATGACATTCCAATAGGAATCATATTGGAATTGCCGCCAAAACTGACGTATGCTTTTTACGTTCGGAAACCTATACCGAAAACTATGTTTGGAAATCGATTCTAAAGTTAAAAAAATAGAGTTTAGTATACATGGAGTATTTGAACGTTGTTACTTCGTCCTTCTAGTAGAGAAGGACGGCTAGGATATAGGTCATTGCTCCCCTAAAACCTGTGGAGTAGTCGGGGCGGTTCATGTACTCAGTTCCCATGTTTAAATTGCCCACCTTGTATGTACTCTCGGTACAGGACCTGCTCGGACGTACTTGCCGGCGGCGGCCGGACGAATGACCGTCCTGCCGATGCCATCACGAACTTATTTCGGGCTTACGATTGCCGCATTTGATACTTTCGTAATAAACGTCTCATGATATCTAGAAAATTATGCTTAAATATTATCAAAACTAAATAAGATAGTCTGTATAAAGCTTAGAAGTCTTTGTAAGTCACTAAAGCTAAGATTAGTTGCATAACTCCGAAACTATAACATAATGCATAAGTAACTTCAAAACCACATTTTAAATTGAAATGGACACAAAACTGAAAACAAGACTATTATACAACGATATGTTTTTCGGGATAGTAATATAATGTATTTCGAAAACATTGTAAGTTTATTAGAAGAACAAATTTGATCTTCTGATAAACTTACGATGTGCGCACATTTTCACCACAAGATTCGTAGATACTGCAATAAAAATTTAATTTTAAAGACATCGCACTTAATAAATCCACCGCCATAGGCCATAAAACCACGAATTAAAAAAGTTAGCCCGCGAAGTGTCACAAAAAATGAGTTTGGATGCGTTTCCGGGTGTGAAATGTGGCCGGCCCATTTGGTTTCTGAACGCATTTGGCGGCAAAAAAAGTTTCGTAACTGTCATAAATGTTTCCGCGGTGCTCTAGCGGTATTTGTAGGGTTCTTCGTAAAACAAGTTAAAGACGTACTGAATGAAGGAGTACTAGATATAGACCTACTGAATGAAAGAGTTAGGAGAACTACTTATTTGAAATATAAAAATTAACTGAATTTTGAAAAGTAAGTTAATCTTCTTTAATACAAAAAAAATATTAGTCTATCCCATAAACAAAGATTTATCTCGGTTTCTACAGGGTGATTTTTAAGTCACGTGACAAATTTTCAGGATGTGTTCAGTCCATGAAACTGAACCATTTTCTCTAAGAAACATAGGTCGAAATATATCATAAATTTTAGGCCATCACATGTTTGGTTTTATGGTTTTTACACATGCTAAAATTTTGACACGCAAGGCTGACTTTAAAATCTGTAGTTTTCAGATACCTACTTAATGCTTATGCATACCACCTTTTTATAAAACAATCAAAAAATCTAGTGAAAAAAACCGCATACGAAGCTAAAAATCAATGTTAAATTTAATAGTGGTGGGCTTTGAAAACTGACTGCTGAGAAACGAAAGATAGAAAATCGGGTATATTAACAAAAAATTAAACAGTGCCAATTATTAATGAATGAACTATATAACTATTGCGGAACCTCATAATAAAAATCTGCATTCCACTTGGTAGTAATTTTAGTTTTTGCTAGTTTCTATCACATGTGTTTATGGTCTGAGTCCGTGAGAGTTCGTTCTGCATCTTGTATTCTAATTAGCTGTTCCCTGTCAAGCCATACAATGTATTCTTCCCCTAGACCAAAGACAATATCATTTGTTTACCCACCTCTGGGTGTGAGACAAACTCCGTTGAACTTTAGAAAAAAAATCTGATTATTATGGGATTTTTCTACTAATTACTAGCAGCGAAATCATTTTTTTTTTAGTTTTTACGTAGATATTTTAAACTTTCTAACAGTAGCAATCACATCCTCATATCTATAGACGAGTAAGTAATAAGTTAATGACATAGAATAGATATAATATTTTCTTAACTTCATTTAAAAAAAAATTGATGTAATGACTTGAGTAAAACTTGTAAATTTCAAATGCTTCTAATATTAGGTATATTAACATGCAATTAATATTATACATTAATCATAAATGCACCAAAACTGCACTTAAACTGCATATAAGATTGATTATAAATCGCATGTGAATATAACATTAGAAGCATATGACAATTTCAAGTTTCACTCAAGTCATTTCTTTCTTACTCGTCTTTAGATACGAGGGTAACAACCTAAGCTTGGGAAAAAAGTTTTTACTTCTATCACACATGTAAAGTCGTTCTTTAGTAGAAGAAGAATTAATGAAAACTCTCAAAAAAATATTTGAAAGATTTTGATTAAGTATTTTATTTCTTTAAGTTCCTGTGCCTACGAGTATCAATAAAAACCCTATTATTTAGGTACTTGTTTCATTAAAATAATATCAAATTTCAATATAATATTTCACTCTCGAACTTTTAAAAATAAATTAACCTACATTCTAGCCAGAAAAAAATTGCCGTAAACATTCTTTCGTCTTTTAGTTTTACGTTTCATCATATCAGCCGCACGACACCCACTGCTGGGTATAGGCCTCCCCTAAGGATCTCCACGACGATCGGTCCTGCGCTGCCCGCATCCAGCGGCTTCCCGCGACCTTCACCAGATCGTCGGTCCACCTTGTCGGGGGCCTACCCACGGAGCGCCGTCCGGTGCGCGGTCGCCATTCCAGAACCTTTCCGCCCCAACGGCCATCGGTTCTTCTCGCTATGTGTCCCGCCCATTGCCACTTCAGCTGAGCAATCCTTCGAGCGATGTCGGTTACTTTAGTTCTCCTGCGGATCTCTTCGTTTCTGATTCGATCACGCAGGGAAACGCCGAGTATGGCTCTCTCCATTGCACGCTGGGTGACCTTGAGCCTCCTTATGAGACCCATAGTTAGCGACCACGTTTCACTGCCGTAAGTCATCACTGGCAACACACACTGTTCATAGACTTTCGTCTTGAGACACTGAGGTAAGTCGGACGCGAAGATTTTTCGAAGCTTCCCGAATGCTGCCCACCCGAGTTGGATTCGACGAGAGATCTCTTTCTCGAAGTTGGACTTACCTAACTGGATTGCCTGTCCTAGGTATACGTAATGGTCAACAACTTCAAGTGTAGTGTTCCCAACATGAACTGGAGAGGGTACAACATGGGCATTTGACATAATTTTCGTCTTATCCATGTTCATCCTGAGACCCACTCTTTGGGAAGCACTACGGAGATCTTCGAGCATTGTGTTCAGGTCTTCCATGGTCTCAGCCATAAGGACTATATCATCGGCAAAACGAAGGTGTGTTAGGTACTGGCCATTAATGTTGATGCCGAGTCCTTTCCAGTCCAAGAGCTTAAAGATGTCCTCCAACGCAGCTGTGAACAGTTTCGGAGAAATAACGTCTCCCTGTCTCACACCACGCTGCAGCTGGATAGGATTTGTGCTCTGGTTCTGTACTCGGATTGACATGGTGGCATTTTTGTATAAGTACCTCAGCACCTCGATATACCTATAGTCCACTTGGCACCTTTGGAGAGACTGCAGCACCGCCCAGTTTTACGTTTAATTAATCCTTATTAATTCAACATCAAATGAGCCCACATTCATCACGGCAACTTTACCTAGCGTGCCACAGTAACTCAATAAATCACCGGTAGCAGTTGTGTCTTTTGTTAATTTTTCGCGTTAACTATCAAAAGATGTTTATCGAGCATCCTGCGCATGATTAATGATCAGTGGCAGATGAACCTTTTATTAAAAAATCGCTCTGCGCGTGACACTGGCTGTTGTATCGTAAAATTGCCATCTAACACCATCTAGTTTTGATGATAAAAGAAACCTTTTTTTTTAAGAAATTAATAAAAAGTTTTATATACTTACGCAGAAACGGCGAATATAAAAAGATGAAACCATTAAAACGGTTTTGTTTCTTCACATAAATATGTATTTTTACGCCCTTTCTTTTGTCGCTGAAGATTTTTTACTTGAACCTAGTTTTACTTGAACCGTTTTTTACTTGAACCTAGGCCAACATTCTATGCGTTTAAACGCTACGCTTGCTATTAAAGCTTTGAAATAAGCAATAAACTATAAAATCACATGTGACTTAATAAGCGTAGCGTTCAAACGTATAGAATGTTAGCCATTTGAGTAGACCCGACTGATATTTCAATTACCTAATTAATATTAACAAACTGTCCAATAGTTCTACATCTTTATTTATACTAATTACTACTACAATTGTAGTTTATTTTAATAGACCATCTGCACCGATCTTATTGACCTATAGATCAAATCTAGATTAATTAGGACATCGCTTAATAATATGGAAATTTTTAATGGGACAAACAAACCCATACAAATTCACTTATCGACTACAACTTATCGTGAGATTTTTAATAGGTATACAACGTCCCGTCTGAGCTGCTACGAGTGAGTCGATTTTTTCTAGATTAAGTAACTTAATAATGTGTATGAGTTCATGGTAGCGCCCCAGAGGCAAACAAAACAAAGCAAAGATTTATCAAAGAAGCTCGTTTATAGCACCTGATAATAACATAGAACCTACTAAATCGCTAGCATAGTTTTCTTTTTTACAAAATTGCAAAAACTACTTTAGATTAAAGCTCACTCGGTGTATAAATGGCTAAATGCAATATAACTCAACGACAGACAAACGCATATCTCTATATCTCAAAGCAATTGTTTATGGTTACCACAGATAACGTAATGTTATTGCTTTTAAAAACTGCCATTATTATCATACCTAATTTACATTTATTTAAAAAGAAACCATGCTGAAGGAAGGAACTAATAAAATTGTTTTAATAGGTTTCGGATGCGAATAATTAGATCACTAATAGCAGATGATTATTCCCGATTATGCATGTAGACGCTATACTGGCTATGCCACTGGAACAAAAAGCATTCAAGTTACAGGTGTTTGAAATCAACAGCCAATTGACTGATTTTTAAGCGACAAGTGACTTCTATCTAGAACAGAGGAAACTGTAGAGATGTACGTATGAAGTATTAACAACATGAGCAAAATTTAAGATATGCATGTAGACGCTTTACTGGCTATGCCACTGGGACAAAAAGCATTCAAGTTACAGCTGTTTGAAATCAACGGCCAATTGACTAATTTTTAAGCGACAAGTGACTTATATCTAGATCACAGGAAACTGTAGAGATGTACGTATGAAGTATTAAAAACAAGAGCAAAATTTAAGATAGGTATGCATGTAGACGCTTAACTGTCTATACCACTGGAGCAAAAAGCATTTATGTTACAGCGTGTTTGAAAACAACAGCCAATAGACTGATTTTTAAAGCGACAAGTGACTTCTAGAACAGAGGAAACTGTAGAGATGAATTATTAAAAACAAGAGCAAAATTGAAGATTGGTAACTTATCTACTATCTTCAGCTTTAGGGGTTTTCTTGTGTATACATAAATATTAATTTGACAGTTTTTTTGAGTATCGCTTCCAATTTCAACTTCAGTCATATCAAAAAGATGAAGATTTTCTTCTTGTTTTTTTTCCCACTTGTTCTAGGGCAGTTATACCGTAGAACTAGAGAGACTTTTTTCTCATTAGTGCTACGATTAAAAAAAAACAATGTAGTTCAAAGATGGGACTAAATTGAAAAATGTCGCAGTTAAACTTCCTTCATAAGAAAAACCTTTGACCATCAGGAAATTTGCTTCTAAAATATTTCTAAAATACTTTACCTAATTTACGTCTCCTTTTTTATGTATAGTGACAAAGGAATCTCTATAAACAGCCTTGTTCGAAGCACGTGCCCACAACATGTGCTAAACCATAATTGTTACAGCGACAGCTTGTGCCAGCTCTAAATTGTAACTATTTTCGCATATCCCCTCTTCCGTCTACTCTACCTTATCACTTACAGAATAAAGTTCAATTTCGAAGTAGTGTAAAATAATTAAGAGCTTGTAATACATCACCTGTGCCAATTATTGCTCCTGTTTGTGTCATATGATGATGTATTAGGGTTGGACGGTGGCGCTTCGAAACACGATGCGAATAAATTAAAAGCCTATGAGAAGTGAAATCCACAGGTAACATGTTCACATTACAATATGAAATTCTTAAATCATAGAAAAAAAAAATTTTTTTATGCAACCCAATTAAAAAAAAACAAAAATGTTTATTTCTTTTACAAAACATTGGTTTTCAAAACAGCAGGTTGGGACTGCCTAGTGAGTATTACAATACTTGTGACAGACAGCCCCGCTCCTCTTTTTTCGCAAAATATTACATTCTCAAAATATTAAACTTTGTACAATCACAGTCAAAGTGGTTTCTGCTTCTACAAATGCCAAACTCTAAAATGCTAGATTCCATCGTAACACTTACATACTATGTATGAACAAACGAATTTAGTAAAGTTATATAATTATTATATTTTTTATTATGTGTGTGTGTGAGAGAATACGTGCGTGTGAGTGTGTGTGTGTGTGAGAATGCGTGTGTGTGTGTCCAATTACAGGCGAACACATCATTGAAAATAAAATAAAATAAAAAAAAATTAAGTAGATTGATAGGTACACAATCCTTACTAATCTATACATATAACAAAGATGTAAAAAAGTTGTGTCTGTATACAAAGAAAATATTTTGAAAAAAAGTGGTTGGGGTGTTTAATAACAACCTATAGAACCTATTTCTATCATTTTTGGAATTTTTGTCTGTTTATCAGTTTGTCTGTATGTTTGTGCGCTAATAACTTAAAAAGCGCTAACCTAATCGTAATGATGTTTACATTCAAATATACTGTGTATCTTGCAGAATTCTGATTCTGTCCTAAATGCGAAAGTAGTTTGTTTGTTCGTTTGTTACGCCTTCACGTCCTAACTACTTAACCGCAACCGATCATCATGAAATTTTGCATACACATAATGACATCAAGCGTACACAAAAGGACATAAGCCACCTGTCATCCAGAAAAAAAATATTTTTCCCGGGGGATAAAAAAAATACTTTAAGACGTTTTTCTGCCATAATAACCTATGTTCCTTGGAGAATGTTGTTCAGTTTCAGCAACACTATCGCCTTTTTCAGGATCTGATTAAATGTGGAATGGGACGTAAGGATGGATGAAAGAGAGTATGTTAGAAGTAAGATTCCTTTTTTGATTATATTGTTTTACTGTGACGCAGTCATGTAGAGGAAAAGAAAGACGTAAGACGATTGTATTGTAAACGAAGTGGTATAAAAATAAAGTATTGTTCAGCATTTTCGAGTTTTGCTCCAATCCTATAAGTGTTTTTGATACACGATGTATAGCAGAACAGCATGTTTGCAAGATTTTCTCAAGCGGATTAGACTGGGAAAACCTTTTGACTTCCTGCTATGGGAGTTCAAAGGTTTTTCCAGTTTATTTATTTCAAATAGCAGAACCAAGTAGTAACCAACCATAGTAGACCAAAATTGTCCCCTAGGGTCGAACTAACTTAGCGAAGCTAGTACTTACACCTTAGTTATACTGGTACTTTAGTTAGATCGTACTCCCAACGGAGTTTTCGTCCAAGACAAGAAATTATTAAAAACTGTAATTTTTGTCACCGAAATATTATGCAGTTCGCAATCACATCTGAATTCTGGTGACAATGACATATATATCTTATTTTTGCACTTCCTCGTACAATCGGTAGCAAAACTTGAGTCAGCCCGTGACCACAGCCGATGCAACTCGGTCGAAATGTCGGGAAAAGGTAGGTGTTTAAACATCTAAGTATGTTTAGTTTAAAAGAATATCCTAGATAACGCTCCACGAACTAAAACAGTACGCAAAAATGGCACGTCAAATAGCGTCCCAATTACAAACTTGGTGCTTATTTTGTACATAATCACCTTTTATTTTGTACAAACTCACATTTTATATCACTTATTTTGTACAAAATAAGCTTATTTCGTGCAAAAACACATCTTTTATCACCTACTTTGTGCAAAATAAGCGCCCAGTTTGTAAGTGGGACGCTATTTGAGGTGCCATTTTTGAGACTCTGACCGGACATCTAGGATATTCTTGATCGAAGTTTAAACGCGTTTAATACCTGTGATTTAGTTCGAACTTTTTACTGCTTGTTTTAGTTTTATACGGGTAAGGTACTTCACATAAAGAAAAATGGAGTAAAACACACAACAAAACATCATCATATCAGACGACGCGACGCCCACTGCTGGGCAAAAGGGGCATAAGCTTCCAGGGATCTTCACGACCGACGATCGCATCAATACCACAATACAGCAATATATTGATAACTACCTACTTCAATTTGCAACGAAAAACGTTCAATTAAATAACTTCCTTTTACGAAGCTCTTTTTATTAAGACTAAGCGACACCGACACGATTATGTCGCCACTAACCTTCATTTTGTCATATTGTTGTGAAAAATTGCAATTACATAGAGATTTTCTATAAAATTGCAATTTATCACCACATAACACCGGCTTAAACTGAACTTTTGGCTCAACTTAACTATAAAGATAAACGAATAATTAAACAAAACGACAGTTCTGTCACAACATCCACCGTAAAGTAATTGATACATTGTCGAGTTTCGTCATAAGTTGGTAATGCAAATGTCACGGTCGACTCTTATCTGTGTCCGCGCATAACGCATGCAGTCCGTTCTCGATTACAATATTGCATCCGTCTTGGATCTGGTGCGTAGAAACACTCGTGTGTCCCGATTGTAATGAACGGCAAATATTTCACACAAGAATAGACTCACCTTAATATTGAAATGTGAGAGTGTGACTCATCTCTTTTTACTATTTTTACACCTTAGAGTTAAGCCGCGATTACATACGCCGATTTAGCATCCTAGTTAGAAACCAATTTCGGGTTGCCACTCGTACTTGACAATAAAATATTGTATAATAAGTTCGATTTTAAAAGTGAATTTACCCTTTAACGGAAAGATAAACATTGTATAAGATTGGAGATAAGAATCGAAAATAAAAAAAACATAAACAATGTTGACCTTTGCGTTATTTGTGTAAATTAATTGTTAAAATTTAACTTATTATACGGGTGTCAACTCTAAATTGGTTCCTAACTAGGATGCTTGATTGGGATATGTAATCGCGGCTTAAGACGGGCTTCTGTACTATACACCAAAGAGTTTGTATTAATTTATAGATTAGCAAATTAATAGTGCTACACACAGAATACCTATTTTCCATGGGGTTTTCATTTCATTGCCATTTTTAGCCGTTCATTGCTGGGATTCATTTGTATGGATAAGGAAGGAGGTCAATTTTATTCAATGCAAACTAATACTTGAAACAATCATTGAAGTAAATATACTCATCAACTTTGTCTAGGGATACAGGTGTTATTTTCATACAAACGAGGTAACTTTGAAGCCTTGGTTTCCTGCCAGGGATGTACCGTGCTGTGATCTGATGATGGCTATCCAGGGAGTGAATGGAGGAGATTCAGATCGCTATACACACCCAACTGATCTGATCAGCATTCTAAAAGATTGATGGGTCAGAGTTCTCAGTTTCAGGATTTCCATACATTTTCGTGCTATTTTCGCGGTTTTTTTAAACATGTCCATACATTTGTTTGATTGCTGGTCAGATCAGTTAGGTGTGTATAGCGATCTGAATCTCCTCCATTCACTTCCTGGATGGCCATCATCAGATCACAGCACAGTACATCCCTGGCAGGAAATCAAGGCTTCAAAGTTACCTCGTTTGTATGAAAATAACACCTGTATCCCTAGACAAAGTTGATGTGTGTATATACAACACAGGCGTATAGAGTACTATTATATATTCTGTGGTATAGAGCGCAAACACTTTACTTGCATAGAGCACAAGAAAGCATCCTTATATCCTTAATAACAGTAAAAATAATAGTTTCAACTTAGGGCATGCATGCACAATTGCACATATCCATATTCTAAAACACATACAGTACAGATTCATGCATTGTTTTTTATGTTTTATCGAAAGTGCCATAGATGTTTGTATGACAAGTTCTGTCACTGCTTGCCATTTTTCCGAGGTGTCATGCCAAAAATGTCATTGTTAATCCGAAGATCCTTGGTTTGGTCGGAGCCGTTAACCCGCCGACTCCTTTGCCCGCGCGACACTAAATAAGGCATCGTCCGGGATTCCAACCCCGGGACAGGCACAGACACAAGAAATTACACAATGATTTAAAAATAAATCATCATGTTTATTGCATATTGAGGAGCTCGGTGGCGCAGTGGTTTAGTGCATGGCCCAGTGATTGCAGAAGTTAAGCAACTTTCGCAAGGGTCGGTCATGGGATGGGTGACCAAAAATTTATTATCTCCGTGCTTCGGAAGGCACGTTAAGCCGTTGGTCCCGGCTGCATTTGCAGTCGTTAACGCCCACCAATCCGCATTGGGCCCGCGTGGCGGGTTATGGCCCGACCTCCTTATCCACTCATAAGGAAGGCCTGTGCCCCAGCAGTGGAGACATTAAAATGGCTGATGGTCATTGCATAAAAAAGTTACATAGTTTCGACATCATTACTAATATTATAAATGCAAAAGTCTGTTTGTTTGTTTATTTGTTAGTTCGTTTGTTACGCGTTCACGTCTTAAGTTTACTAATGAACCGATCATCATGAAATTTTGCATGTACACGTTCTCAGGGGTACTACAGAGAAGGACATAAGGTACTTTTCATCCAGGAAAAAGTACTGTTCCCGAGTGATAGCAAAAAAAACTTTCCAAGCAGACGAAGTCGTGGGAGGTCGCTAGTTAAACATAAAATAAAAGGTACTGTTATTATCTAAATATTGAAAGCGGCGAGTACAGTGGCCCTACCATGAGTTGATGCAAACTGTTTACGTTACCGTAAACTATCGGATATACTGCTCACAATCAGTGCGAGTGAAATAGACAAAACGATAGTTTACGGTAACGTAAACAGTTTGCATCAGCTCATGGTAGGGCCACTGGTTACAGGCAATAAGGGTCCATTAACAAAAGCAAAATTTCATAGCCTATCTAAGGTATATAATCTTAGATAGTCGATTTCTTTCTTTAACACCCTTTCCGGTCGACTGTTAGAGAATGCCTTAAGGCATTAATTCAGCCAATTGTATTTTCTTATGCAATAAAGTTTAAATAAATAAAAATAAAAAAATAGTCCTGTATAGTTACAATACAACACTAAGTATCTGTTCAGTACCTATATAACGCAAAATTGTATAAAATCAAACGTAGGTAGGTATATATTATTTTTATAGTATCATACGGTTTTATTAAAGGATATTTTGATTTTGTTTGAGATTTTTATTAGAATTTTGCTTTTCCGAATGTTTTATTATCGCATCTCATCATATTTAATTACCATTCTCGTCCTTAGTCTTGTCTCATATATTATTACGAATTGCAAAGGTGATATATTTTAAATGCTCTCGTAAAAAATAAAAAGATAACTTTTTGTCTGCGACAGTACCGACGTGCGTCTTTGGCAAGGTCTGCCGCTGCCGATCAAGATCACTCCAAAATTTCCTGACCCGATAATGATTTTGAACACAATACGACAGTGAATAATGTCTGAAACGACCCTTTTCAAATTCCGCCAAAGAAAATGGAGAATTTATCGAGAATACCAACCAATTATGTAACATCAAGGAACATGAACAATTAACACTGGCTGGCTGGAGGACAACTTCTTTTTTTATTTTAAAAGAGCCCCACCCTACTTCATTAGACGTGTTTTATTACAATGATATGCGTATCTAGTGATTAGAAAATTATTTTTTGCTTTTTAGAGATATTCATTTTGAAGCTGTTTTTGTTTTATTTTCAGGTTTTTTGAAGTCGGGTTTTTTGTTTTTAAACATTTTTTTTATTTTTTTCTTTTTAGTGTAAGTTGTAAGTTTCATAATCCTAGCAATATTTCAATTAAATCACTATACAGTTTTTTTTATCTTATTTTGAGGAGTTCACTTGTGTATCATTAAAATCCAAAGTCCTATAACAATGAAATCAAAATGGCATTATCACTAAAGTATCCTCTTTCAAACAAAACAAGAATGATATAAATCGGTACATTAACAAAGAAGATATGATCGATCTTCCGTATAAGTTCATAAAATGGTAACGAAAACGACAGTATTTTCAGGTTTTCCTGAAAAGTACTGAACTAATATCAAAATTTCAAAAAAATGGGACCAATTTGGGAACAAACCTGATCTAATAACGTTTGAATTATTTCAATCGGTTCAGCCGTTTTCCAGTAATCGGTGGACTTAAATAAAAAAAACATACATACAGCCCAACGGAGAACCTCCTCCTTTTTAGAAGTCGGTTAAAAAATGGATTTAGCCGCCATTTACAAAATTCCCATGTCCCATGTACAGCAAACTTTATTTCCTTTTTCGGGTAACTGGTATTACAATAGAAGCAAGATTATTCTGAAATTCAGTTTTTATACAATATTCACAGATTAAATTCTCTATCGCGACGTCCTGTAATGATTGTTTATTTATTTGATATACGTAAATATAAATATTACAATCTATTTATGTAATCAAGGACTAAATTGTATATTATATTATTATGTAATAGCCCGCACCATGGGCGTACCCAGGTTCTGGACCAGGGGGGTCAAATCTATTGTATCACCCCCCAGGGGGGGGGGCAAATTTGTAGTAAATCAAATATATTGTATGGCAAATAAGAACTTTTGTCTTTTATTGATAACAATCGATAGTTAGTTGGAGGTTAACAAAATCCAGGGGGGCAGCTGCCCCTCCCTGCCCCCCCCTCGGTACGCCCATGGCCCACACAATGAATCTGCAGGTAAAATCGTCTTAGAACTTAATATACTTACTGACAAAAACCAACAAATGGAATACACTAGGGTTTCTCCTATCGCTTCCATATAAGGAAGCATGTTAGAATTTACTCAGCATACCGTAGTAAGCTCTACCAGTATATCATGACCTCTCATTTCGTGAAATTAATCAATAAAGCATTTTATGTTAGGCCAATAAGGTTTAAATTAATCAAGAAGGTAAAACGCAGAGTTCAAACTAAATTGGTAGATTCCGGATAAATTAGTTTTTATGGTAGTTTCCGAAGGACACATTGACTGAGATTTAGATACAACATTTAACTAATTACAATTTTATTTTGGGCAAAACAACAAAGTACCTTAATTATGAACACATCTTTTACTGATATCAACTCACTTATTTATTTAAGTATAAGTGATAAAGTACATATTTGTCTTATAATAGTTTCTCGACAGTTTAAAAAGTGCAAATGTTTTTAAATCACTGTTGTAATCGTACTCCTACTTAATATTAGGTATAATGTGAAAGTTTGTGGGTTTGGATGTTTAGATGTTTGGATGTTTGTTACTCAATCACGCAATAACGCCTGAACAGATTTCGATGAAATTTGACACACAGATAGTTTATAGCATGGATTAAAACATAGGATACTTTTTTATCCCGGTCAAAGGTTCCCTAGGGATTTTCCAAATGTCGACGCGGACGAAGTCGCAGGCGGAAGCTAGTCTGTAATATAAAGGTACGTAATTAATATACACAATACACAATATCCGCAACACAAATAATTCAGTTAAACAGTGTACCTACTTACAGGCGACCTTTGTGTTACGAGTGTCATAGGGTTAAAATGAGGGTTAAGTCCGTTGCAAAACAAACAGATTTAGTTAATAATAACAACATATAATCGTCTTTGTCATTTGTGTTTGTTCATGGACTTAGTTCGAAATACAATGTGTGGCTTTTAGTTTTTTTTTTACTTTTAATTAATAGCTCAAATACCTCACTGACTGTATGTCTCTGTCTAATATTGTTACAATATCTTTTACTATATAAAATTAAAACATTTAAAATTAAAAAAATGTTTCATGTTATAATTTTACATAATTTTATGTGAATAACATAGACGGGGAGATAAGACGTGGGTATATTGAACAGCTAGTACAAATAAAATAATAATAAATGAATAATGTGCGAGATACATTACTTAAGGTGGTTCGATGAGCTCAGTAGCGCCACCAATGGAAATAAATCATTTACGTTGTATCAAGGGCTTAGAATAAAAGTTTTGGATATTTTCCGCAAATATAGAATATCGCAAAATCATCAAAACTTTTAATCTAAACCAGGGGTCTCCAAACTACGGCCCGCGGGCCATCTCCGGCCCGCGAGCATCAACAATCCGGTCCGCGAATGCGGACTGGATCGTACCAACATACTGTACTTTACAGTATATTGGTACCGAGCTAGCTAGATCCTGGCCCTTGAGACTTCATGGAGGAGTTAGTCTGGCCCTTATGCTAAAAAGTTTGGGAGTCCCATGATCTAAACCCTTGATAAAACGTAATTGATTTATTTCCATTGGTGGCGCTACCGAGCTCATCGGACCACCTAAAGTGCTTGTTACACAGCTTTTGATAAGGTACCTACTAACTGGAACAGAATTAAGTGATATGAAATAAACATACAATACAACAACTCGTGAACTTAATCTGACTTTGTGAAGGTGCTAAAAGCTCGCTAAATTGAAACAATTGAAATGTAGTAAGTATAATACCGGCCTTTCACAATTTCAAGCTCATTCAAGAAAAAAAAATGCTCTGAAAAAAGTTCCTCGGATATCAGGGACAAAAGAGTATGTAATCAGCGGCAAACCAAACCTTTTTGCAAATTTATTCGTTTTTTTTACGTCAATGTAAGTGGCTAGCACGTTACCAGTCCGCACGGTCAGGTGCTACGTCACCTGTGCAGGCTTGTTTTGACAGGTGCCTATGTGGAGGATTACTGCTCTGTTCGTTATCTGTGGTCAGTTTAGTGCTATTAAAAATAATAAACGTTTCATGCCTGCCATGACGAGAATTAAATGTGTCAAGCCTTCAGCCTGTATGCTAGAATTGATTAGACTGATGTTTTACATTGTTTTATTAAATGTGTGAAACATTTCAGATTGATTGAATGAAACCAAAAATTGATTCTTTTTTACCGAACTCCTTTTATTTGTTACAAAAAAGTTTTGATTACTTTCCAAAATTTCAAAAAGGTGCAATAAAAGGTGTACAGGAAAAGACCAATAGTATAATATATCAGCAAAAGTGAACCCTTTATTGAGAAAGGTTGTGTGTGCTTTTTTCTTGTTTTTTTTTTATTTACAATCCATCGCATACACTCTTCTTGTAAACGCCTTAGGGGCGCGTGCCAATTTTTTTGTACACGGAAGACGACAACGAAAGCAAATACATTTATCAGCCACAAAAGAGGCACACTCCACACTCAAGACCTATCGAGTTTCTTAAAAAAAAATAAGAAAAAAAGATAGCACATGCCGAAATCTGATTATGGTACCCATGACGTTTGATCAAAAGGGTTGCCGTTTCGGCAAAAACTATCTGCCTTTTTGCACCCGCTTGTTTTTTATACGTAAAAATGCAAAATTGATTTTCGGCAGATGTCCACAAATAGAAAAGGGTTTGATGGACTTTTTTAATAAAAAATCGCGGCCCATCTGTAAACAATGGCTCAGACCGTTATGGATCGTCTGTCAATATTCGCCATTATAAACTAAAGGGTTATTATTTTACTGGATTAATAACGGTGTAATGGAGTTTTTCTGCTTCCTCAGGAAATTGGCTGTTTTCTTTGGCAAGAAAGAGGATATACGCTTGTTACAATTTTGGCAAACATGTTAACTACAAACCTTATAAAAACTATACCTACTGCAAAGATAAGTTAAAGTATTTAACCGTAGTTTTTTTTAATTGACACAGTTTCTCATATGTGGACAGTCAAATAATTTAATAGGAACTTATAGGGAACTTGTGAGACTGATCCTTACCCAGTTTAGATTATATATATATAATATTAGTAAAATTTACGAGGATATCCAATAGACACCACAATTAAAAGTTACAAAAACCGTTAAAAGTTAAACATTTCGTATGTACAATTCATTATTTTTCAGTAAACAATGGAATTTAATAAACAAAATAAGAAAAACGGCGCCATTTTTTCTCGTTTCCACCAAAACTTTCGCACGCAATAAAATGCGAGGTGCACACCACGAGAACCTCGAAATGGTGGCTAAAAACTCAAAAAGAACAAGCTAAAACAATGAGGAATGTCGCATTTTTTGCGACGCCCAAAACTCTCGTTTTCACTTGAAAGAATTAAAATATAATATGAAACACAATGGTTGACCTCTCCGTCTCTTCTGGAATCCTCTCAAAACCTCATCAATATCCAGGCAAAAAGCTCGGCAAAAACGGCCGGGCCAAATTTTTAGTTGAAGGAATCCGTTTGTAGAGAGTATGAGGCGACGGACCCGTCAAAGGGCCGCTCGGCAAAAATGTGCATAATTGCCAACGATCGGAGAAAAAACCCCTCAAAAACACGACCTCTAAATGTTCCGAAAAAGTGCGCGCGCGCACAGGGTGTTTCATATTGGTTTGATGTAAAAAATCAATTTAGAAACTTCACAACCAAAGTTTTGTTGATAATATCAGTTATTTCATTTGTTTTAACACGTTCAGGGACCAAGTTTGTTCCTTTATTTTATTATTCCTGACATAATTTTTGTACCAAAAGTCCCATGCCGAACCCAAAGGTACTGATCGATTTGTAGAGGCCAGCAGAATCTAACGCCATAGTAAAATGTATGAAAACGTGAATACTCATAGATACATTGGACCTGGAGTAGGGGGTAGCAGAGTTGTGTGTATACCTGAGGATAAACTGGCCTTGGGCTAAAGACAGGGTGTATACTGGGAGCAACAATGGCGTTGAACGTGTAGTAAGTTTACAGCATAAATAAAAACCGGTACCTACTCAATAATGCAAAGCTCATCGCAGATGGCGCCACGGACGACCCGGCCAGTATCAATAGTTTTGATTGGTTAAAAAACGACAGAAATGACATTTGAAACAACCAAACTATTTTAGTTAGGACAGTCGCTTGTCGCGCCATTTGCTCCTTAGTATGCATCCCCATTGCTTCAAAAATAGTACTCTTACCCCATAAACAGGCCAAAACGTTACAAGATGACATACATATAATTTACAATAGGTATAATTAAATAAAATACTAACATATTAAACATAAGAAAAAAAAAATTTTTAAAGAAGAAAGCACGTGCTAAGTTACCTGTCTGCTAGGCTGTATCTCATAAACCGTGATAGCTAGACAGTTGACAGTTTTCACAGACGATGTATTTCTGGTGCCGCTATAACAACAAATACTTAAAACAAAATCAAATAAATATTTAAGTGGGACTCCCATACAACAAACTTGATTTTTTTTGCCGTTTTTTGGTACGGAACCCTTCGTGCGCGAGTCCGACTCGCACTTGGCCGGTTTTTCTGATTTTATTCATTTTCACCTTACTACGAGTATTTGTAACGAATACTGCTAATTTACTATCAATAATATTTTAATTGTACCTTCTGTAACTAACTGGTTTGGTGTGACAAACACATGCTTTCCAATTAACATTATGCACGAGACCTTTGTCCACGAAGCATTATTTATGCAAACAAGTCCATTGTGTCGGCATCCATGTCAGCGAAATTAGAAATATTTCTATGCATTCACAGTTTCACAGAACTCGATCTACATACTTCCGTAGAATAAATTATGTAATTAGTACAAAAATCTGAACAATTTGCATAAAAAATTATCGAAGCAATTCCGATATTATTTTGTTTGAACGAAGAAATTAATGAAAAGTTAATAATAATCATAAAAGAACGTGTGAACAGGAACTATAAAATTAGACGCTAATTTGTTTCCATGTCCATGGCTAGGTAATGACGGGTTTTCAAAGTGACATTTAAAAAATAAAAATAGTAGGTAACTATTTACCTCACTAGATGTTGTTGATACTCTTCGAAGCAGCCGCGATTACATACGCCGATTTAGCATACCAATTTCGGGTTGCCACTCGTACTAGACAATAAAATATTGTATAATAAGTTCGATTTTAAAAGTGAATTTACACTATAACGGAAAGATAAACATTGTATAAGATTGGAGATGAGAATTGAAAATAAAAAAACATAAACAATGTTGACCTTTGCGTTGTTTGTTTAAATTAATCGTTAATATTTAACTTATTATACAGGTGGCAACTCTAAATTGGTATGCTAGATTGGAATATGTAATCGCAGCTGTAAAAAAATCACATTGTTCCCTATTTTTATCAACGCCATCTATCGAATAAGAAAAAACTTGTGTTCAGTACTTAATTAAGTATTACGAAATGATATTTACATACAATAGGCATTTTCTTATTACTTTTTACCGATATTACAAACAAGCTACACTCATCGACATAAATTGATCAAATATCAGAGAAATAACATTCCAATCCTGTATAAGGATGCATTTTCTTTAAAGTCTGATCATGGTCTGATTTATTCAAAGCAAAACGCTTTGATTGTGCCTCTAGCGGGCTTCATATTATTTGTTTTCGTATGGCAATTATATTTTATTTTATTGAACGCATCTCGCATGATCCCTTTAAATATGAAATATTTCCGCGAATCGCGTCTGATTTGAAATCAGACATTTCTGTTTGAAACTTGCATGCCGCCGTATTTAAGAGTTAGACTAATCTTATAAATGATCTTTTGAAATAAAGTGCCTATTTTATACGGCTTTTAATTTCTTAGGGGTTTATTAAATACCTAACTAATCAACAAATACCAAAAGAGAAACAAATAATATTAACAAAAAAAAACTAAAATCTTATTCTTTCTTTTTCTCCCTTGACTATTTATATTTTGTATTTGAATGGCTAGATTTCGTATTTATTGGAAATAATAATTCATACCTAACCTACTTTATGAGATTAACAGAAAAATGGATTTTTCTGCTCTACAAAAATTAGGTGATTCCTAGCTATTTGAATTGAAAATATTTATTTTGTGCTTAACTTTAATTAATTGATGATTTTATGTTTATTATCTGTTCAAACTTCCTTTTTTTTCAAGATAAATAAAAAAGGAACTTTTAGAACAATTTTCCCGGCTGTAGAAAAGCTCTTATTTAAGTATACCTACTTACTAATAATTTGGGGCACGGGCCTGCCGTGCTATGCTAACCCACCGCGCGGGCCCAATGCGGATTGGTGTGTATCCGTTAGTTATTTTGATTTTACAGGCAGACTTTAAATTAATTAATTTACAGTTAGATGTACATTCGTACTTTTGGATCACATAACACGTTTTTTTATAGCACCCACGAAATAAAAACTGACCTTAATAGAATTATCAGAAATCAAGTAAGTAGTTAAATACTAGTCTTGGAGTTAAGGATAATAATGTGATACTTAACTGATAATCGTGATGGTCCCAAAGTGGAAATGGACCGCAGCGCACGCGCAGGTATTGCCAGCTATCACGCGATTTCCAGATACGGCCAAAGGAGTTTTCAATGTCATATCATAATCATATCATAACCAAGCTTTACTTTTTTCTATTTTGCAAGACAATATTTTAAAATTGGAATTTTACTTTCTAAGAAGAGGCAAGGGCGATCAATGTCTTTATGTGCATGCATAGAAAAGGACATATGGTACCTTTCATCCCGAAAAAAGGTACTGTTCCCGAGGGATAGAGAAATAACTGTCCACGCAGACGATGTCGCTGGCGACAACTAGTTATAATATAAGTTAGTATATTTTATTACGGCGTACAAGCTAAATTAAATAGGTACCTACCTCATCTCTCCATTAATAACAACTCATGCATGTTTCTTTCGACGAAGTAATAAGTTTATAAAAGCTCGTAACTTATTGCTTATAAAAGTGTTTTAGGCTTCGCAATCGATATGCAAACCATCTGCTTTCAAAAATGTACTAATAAAAAAAACAGCTAAAATCGCACCGAGAAAAAAAATGTCATCTGCATACGACATCTGGTCATTGGAAGCACGAAGCCAATAAAAAATACTCGCTAAAAGCGCATACGCATAAAAAGTTCAAATATGAGCTTTTTTAGTGTTGGCAATTCTAGTGTTTTTTTAATCGTGGCATGTGCCAAACTTCCGCTAGTTGGTGGTCTGTTATAAGTGCGTTCTTTATTTAAACAGCTACGAAGCTTTTTGCATTTCTAATCCACGATCTGTGTAAATAACTGTGAACGGTATGAAATAGTTTTTTTAGTTTAGCTTTCATAAAGTGTTAATATACGCTTTTTGACGCGTTCGTGTGTAAAAGAATATTTTGTCAAAATATTTTACCAGAAAAACAAGTTTAAGTAAAATAATTAAATTTAATACTTAATTTAGAACACCGCACATCGATCACTTCAACTGACAATCATTAAGTATATTAAAAAAATTCAAAATAAAAATTATTTTGAATCGGGTGACATCAAAATAAGTTTGATTTCAATATATGTATGTATGCAAGGTGCAAAGTAGGCAGGAGGCTAACTTGGTTTAGTCCTGAAGTAGGTAAATAAAGTACTTTTGACACGCTTTTGTTGTGAGACAGAAAAAAATTAGAACAGAATCCTGCTTTGATTCTTTGACTTGGCCGGGAACCGAACACACGACTTCAGGTAATGGCACCAGTCTTACGCCTGTCGACCGCATTCATCAAAGTACACATTAAAATATTATATTTCCTTTGACAAGTCGCATATCAAGCGACGTTTATTCCAAACTTGCGATCTCTTAGAAAACTTAACCTACCATAAACAATTTACTTGCCATAAACAATCTATACCAGAGGTGCCCAAACGGTTTATTCCAAACTTGCGATCTCTTAGAAAACTTAACCTACCATAAACAATTTATTTGCCACAAACAATCTATACCAGAGGTGCGCAAACGGTCGATCGCGAGAGGTTTTAAGGTCGATCGCCAAGAATACATACGACAGTTTATGCACTTATGTAGTTTTACTCATGCAATTTCTTTTCTTGATAAATATTTGGTGGGTTAAACGGTCAAAATGTCGATCTTTTAATCATACATTTTTGCTAGGTCGATCTCCTTAAGAAAAAGTTTAGGCACCCCTGGGGCCAACCTGGGGCTAGGCAACCTCAAAGTAATGTTGTTATAGGGACAGAGCTATCATCGCGTATAGCGCCATCTCATTAACAACATTGCTTCGATATTACTTTTGACAGTCATTGTAGGGGGGCAGATCTATACAAATGCAATATTGCCATTGGATCCACTTCACATGCACATTTTTATTCACTCGATCAGGCACATGCCACGCCACGCCACCGGAGAGCAAAATTAATTTCACTGCATTTCTCTCGAACACAAAAGATGACAAACAAAATGGCGTATCGGTAAAAAACGAGAGTTCGCGCACGAGCTACGTTTTTTTTATTTCTCGCGTTCTATTTCGAGAAAAGGACATTTGTAGGCTCAACAATTGTTGATCATTTGATAAAAAAGTGTGCGTTAAAATGTTATGGATACGATTTTATAACGCCCTAACCTTTTTGGATAGGTATTTAGTATAAAACCATATTTTATTTCTTTTTAAAAAGTTTATTGTCTACTAAAATATTATAAATGACTTAATTTATTATTTGTGAATGTTTTCAGTACATCGTCAATGTATAAACATTGTATAAACAATGTATGTGAAATATATAAAACTGAAAATAGTTTTTATTTCATATATATTTATTTATAGATATATTTTGGATTTAGTTAGTGAAATAACCTCAATAAATAATAATTTTGAAGGGTTTTGCTACATTTAAAATATATGTTTTCAACATAAACAATGTACCTATGATATCCGTAATACTATTATATTTAAAATTTAGAGGAAACATTATCAAAAACAAACGTAGCTTTTTAATATCTTTAAAAAATTCAAAAGTGTGAGTGAGACAGCAAATATTATTATAATCTCTTCAAGAACAAAATAGGATTGATTGATTTATTTAGGTATTTATATATTTTTTATATAAGTTATTTATGTGGTTTTATATTTTTAACCTTCAACTTTTGATCCAGTCAGGTCCACACTAATCTACCCGAAGCAGAACAAACCGCGGAAGTAGCCACAGCATGCCTCCTCTTCCTGTCTTTTTGCCTTCCTTGCAAATTGCCGTCTTTTTTACTCGCTTTTTTATATATTTTTTTATAATGGCAACAATTAAGAACGGGCACGTATGGCTCGTGCGGCATCAGCTGCAACTTTTGCTTTTTGTAATTTTATAAAATTATACACTTTTTTACTTATGACAAATGATACTTACATCGTCTGTTTTTAGAAGTCTAATGTCTAATGAATAAAGAATTTTGTAACAAACTCGGTAATATTTAATGTTTATAGATATTCAAAATAATTGAGGAAAGTCGCCACTCTGTTTCCTTCGTAACGAATAATGAGATAAAATAATCAAATTATGTTAAATAATAAAATATACTTACTAGAAGAAATCGACTCACCTGTAGCTTCTCAGACGGGACTCGAACCCGCAACCTTAGGAATCCGGTCCAACGCACTAACCAATTTATGCTATACCGAGGCGCTAGTAGGTTCATCAAAATTCTCGAGTTGGTAATACATTTCACTTTTTTCATTGCAAGAATCCAAAATGTCTTGATATTTTCTCTATACTACCTCCAACAAAAACAAATTCAATAATTTATTTAATATTACATTATTAAATATAAAATAATAAACAACATCAGAAACCAACAAACATCTAAAACAAATAGAAAAAGTAAACTAACTTTTTTAACACAAATCCGACCTGCTATGCAATTCTCTAATACATTTTGGTATTCCCTTAATATTATTTGACAACTTCTAGCGACACCAGCGCTCCGACTTCGAGCACGATGCGAGTCTTTGAGCAGAACGACGTATTTGTATATTAGTGAATTGCAGTACTCAAATGGTCGTTCTACTATAATTAACGCTAGTAGTCCGTAAGCTTGCGACAATATTGCCATATGACATCACGATGAAATGCATGGCACACGGTCAAAAATGTTGTGCAGAGCAAGGATCAGAAGATTATCGCAAATAAAATTGTCCAAAAGCTTGAGAAAATCCTTCACTTCCGGTCAAAATTTTAAGGTTATATTTACGTCATGTGACATCAGTACGAGACCCGTGGCGTGTCGTGGCTTAACTATTGAAGGGCTAAATGATTAGCCCTTCAATAGTTAAGTAGAGAGAGTCTACATAAGTCTGTCAGTTCTGAAATGGCCGGAAGTCTGTCAAGTACTTTCAGGCCATTTCAGAAGTGACAGACTTATGTTACTTCTCTTTACTATTGAAGGCTAAATGATGCCACGGGTCTCGTATTTATGTCACATGACGTAAATATAACCATAAAATTTTGACCGGAAGTGAAGGATTTTCTCAAGCTTCCGGCCAATTTTATTTATATACTCAATAATCTTCTGATCACAATATTACAATATTTCCGACCGTGTGCCATACATTTCATCGTGATGTCATATGACGTAGGCAATATTGTCGAGGGCTTACGGACTATAGGTAATTGAATAGAATGACAATGTATGGGAATGACATAAGTAAATGCTTAGCTCCTGCCAAACCCATACATTGTTATTCTATTCTACTAGCGTTAATTTTAGAAGAATGGTCATTTGAGTATTGGGTAATTTGACAGATGGATGTGATACGCTGTATCACAATAACTTTCATATTTTTAGCCGATAGATCCGCTGGAATCGATTCCATTGCTTCGCGGTTCCATCCTTCGGGTTCGGATACTGAATTTCTAGTCATATATTTTTAAACTTAAATACCAAAGTTGAATCATGTGTCGCCCCTCTGTTGGGTAAAAACCACCACCGATAGGACGATAGGACTACCTAATTACGATTAATTTAACAATGTATAAGTTAAACAGAAGTGAACAACTTCAGACCGCTTCTTTACTCTTTGCCAAACATTCTCGAGTAAAGTTGCAGCGAATCACTTGTCTATCATTGTATACGTAGAAATTTAAATCTAATCTACCAGCTATAGGCTACTATTGTCTAATTTTAAAAATCTATCGCAATCCCTTTCATTTGACAGATGGATGTGACACATTGCTGCATTTCTTTGGTAAGTTTTTATTTGTGCCAAAAAGAAGCATCAACATCAATGTATCACATCCTGAAAGCGATTGCGATAGATTTTGAAATTAGACAATTAGCCCCCTGATCAAAACCATGAAGCTTAACGAAATCCAAGAAACATTCTGTCAAAATATTAAGTATTCAAAGCGAATAATCCGGGAATGTTTAACTTTTTGTAAACTCCAAATTTATTAACGCGGGCATTATTTTAAACTATACAAAACTGGCCAAATGGTGTGCAACAGAATTGGTAAAAAACTGCGATCTCGTGCCCGATAATTAAGGCTTTAGGAGAACCATTTCATTGGAAAAAAAGATTCGCCTTACCTGAGATATCAAATGAATTGTGTGTACAGGTTGATCCAATATGCGAGAACAGCTGAGTTAGTTTTGCTTTATTTTGACAGAAAAAAAAGAAAAAAAAACTTATCTACGAGTATATTATCGCCTTCAGTGAGTATTTATAAGATCACTACAATTTTATCCTTTTAATTAGATTACTAGATCAAAAAAAATGTTTCTACAGTTTGTTTAATGTTACTTACTTACCTGATATTGTTACACAATTCAGTAAAAATTAATGCAAATTGCAAAATTTAGGAAGTTTAATTTTACACTCTGTATATTAGACACTACACCTACATCAAAAACGCGAACAGAATATCTGATATTTTGATCCGTAAAAAACCAACCCCAAGCCAACCATTCGTATAGAAAGAAATTTCATAAAAAAATCTGATTTCGCAGATGTTGGTTTTATAAATTTCTTGCACGTGGTTCAGTGTTTTTTCACGGTTATGCCCTTTTTTTCTGGACCTCCATGCGGTCTCATATTGGTAAATAATCTTCAAAAGCTGCCTAATTAGTAATAAATTGTAGTATGAAATTGCAGCTGTCAGATATTGCTAAATTAGTTCGTTCCGATTGAAAGAAATAAATCAGTTTATAAAAATTAATCCATTTTAAAAAGATACTTTTTACTTTTGGAAGGAAACCTCTGTGTAAGGTCTGATCGGGTAAATTTCCTTTACTTTTCCTTTGTTATCTTATCAAAACTTGAATAAATACCTACAATTCATACTGTTCTCATCCTCTTTAAAATTTACTTGCCCCCACCCCTTGCTATGCGAATCGATTTGCCAAGTTATCGCTTATAAATAGGTAAATAGTTACTGCTCAAAATAAAATAAGGACCACCATATGATTTTCTATACAAAAGAGCTAAGTTCTGAAAGGTATTTTTCCGATAAATTCGAGTCTGATTTAATTTGATATTATTAAGCTATTAAGTTAACTTTTATTTGAATTTATCTAGTACGGCTCTACGGCTGTTGCTTTACATTTGACTATATTTAAACAATATTTAAATAATATATCTACTTACTAGAATAATATCAACTCGCTACTAGATCTTTTTCTCAGGCGGGACATGTTGTGGATCATTTTAGAATTAATTTATATTTTTTTTAAAAAGCACATGTTTTATCACTTTCTCTTTTGTTTTACTTTTACATCCTAACAGAGATCTTAAACAAAATGTGGTGGTCTGAAAAAACATTATTATGTAACTTAACTAAAGCTAAATAAATCATAGGCTCGCCTTCGCTCTTTACAAAAATTCATGATATAGTAATTTGCGCCATCTAGTAGAAGTAAGTGACATTAAATCATTCATAAACCATGCATTCATGGCGGGCGATGGATATGCGCTGGCACAGCGCGTTCGACTCAGACCTTATAAGATTTTGCCACAGAGGGCGCTGTAAGCGAAATATGTAGAAAAATATGTGACAAAGACAGAAATGATAAAAGCTATCTACATAATGATATGATCATCGTGTGGCAATAAAATTTCCAAATTGTCATTCAATAAATATTTTATGTAGGCAAAATAGAATTATAGTACAATTCAACATAAAACCTATTAGCATCCATTTGCCGTTTACAAATAAACTCATCAGTAACACAAACAGGCTCCTTTCCAATATATTTGACACTATTATAAACAATATCAAACTTCTTAACTTCAATAAGAATGTCTCTTAAACAAGCACATTGCCAAGGGTTCTGATTAAAATAAAATTTAGCCAAGGCTCCACCAGAATTCTTCAGCTCTAAACAAAAGTTATCCGCTAGATAAGTAAACCTATTACTGGATAGATTTAAATTCTTTATTGGAGATCCTCGGAAAGCACTAACAGGGACATACTCTAAAAGATTATGGGACAAATCAACATTACCTAACATTGGTAAATTCTGAAATAACGTATCTGGTATTTGTTTCAGTCGGTTGCCTATCAGTACTATCATTTTAAGCTTTTTCAATGGAGTGAATACGTCACCGATCACATTTCCGATAGTATTGTAAGCTAAGTTTAATATTTCCAAACTTTCCAAATTCATAAAAGTCATTGCATCGTTAATTGTGGTGATTTTGTTTGTCGATAAGAGCAAATGTTTCATAGTCCTCAAGTTAGACTTTGTTGCGAATTTAGGCACTTCAGTCAATTGGCATCGATCAAGATTTAAAATATCTAATTCTTCAAATGCATCTAATAAGACATCTTTCGATCCGGACATGTCATTTCGAGAAAAGTCCATAAAATGTATGTGAGTAGTCTGGTCAAATAACCATACATTCATATCTTTTCCTAGCAATTGATTACCAGAAAGATCTACATGTCGTAATTTACGCATGGGGTCAAACACACCCAATTCCAGATCATTTATTTTATTATTTTTTAAATCCAGTACCTCTATATTCGGTTTTTGGTCGAATATTCCTAGCGGAAAGCCAGTGAGCTCGTTATGCGATAGATTGAGGAACTTAAGCTGAAGAAACTCGTCCAAAACGCCAAGTTTTAAGTTCCGAATTTTGTTTTTTGACAGATCCAGATATTCTAATGCTGGTAAGTCATAGAATGCCCCGAAGTCCACGTCGATGATCTTGCATGCTCTGAGGGTAATTTTTGTAGTCCTGTTATTGTCTGATACAAGTCTTCTTGCGAGAACATAGTCCGAACTGCCAGCTTTGCAAACGACGTCTCTCTGTCGTTTTCCAGTAAATTTGCAAGAAGGTATTGCTTCTATTAATAAACAACCAGTTGCCAACAAGATAAGTGCACGAAGCATATTGGATGCAAACGGTGAACCTGGAATAATCATGTATTCATTTGATAATTTATCCTTATTCAAATAAATATAAGTTAAAATCAAACATTAGTAATTAATTATCAAAATGTGAACTTTAGAAACTTTCGTATTAAATTAATTAATAAAAAAGTTGTTATGCAAAATGTTTTGTCGCCGTGTAGAGAAACAGATTATAAAAACAAATATTAAAAAATAACACTTGAACTATATTCTATCTCCCTTTTAATTTCTTATTGAATTTATTCCTAACAGCTATTATATAAATCTTTGCAACCTGATTCCTGCTGTCTACCAACGGTAATCATGAGATAACTTAACATTTGACACTGATAAATTATTTATCTACAAGTTTCATTGTACGGTTAGCAACAAAAGTTGCTTCACACTTTAGTACTATGTCATACTTACTTTTTTACAACTTTTTTGACAGAACGGATTACTAAAGTGAACGATTTTCTTTGCTGACTGTAGATACCTTTTGAATCCTATAAATGAAACTAATGGGGCGTCCCCAGCCTATATATTCGAAGACAAAAGCAAAATAATCCATATTTCATTAAAAAAAGCATTAAACTTTCCAAAATTGAACTTTAGAGCTACAATTACTTTAGTTTATCAGAAAAAAAAATAACTCGCTATCTTACCTTTGAACTTGCTAAACCATTCCGTAATTCTCTCACTTCTTAAAATAGTCTCGCTTTGTTTGCTTTTTTACATTATAAAGTTCACGTCATGTTTATTAAAAACAATATATTTCTGAAGTATCAGACAATTTCACAAAAACCTAGCAGCACAAAACACAACAGACGTGCTTTCTGATAAAATGCCATTTACGACTAAACTTGTTTGTAGCGGTCAGTTTAAAAATAATACTTGCACACACTTATGAAACAAATTAAACTCGTTAATACGAATTACTTTTGCTGAGATCGTTTTAATTATTTTTTGTGTTATTGTTGTTGCAATAAATAACGAAATTTCTACTAGCTATCGGGATTTTGTATGTTAATTTAATTTTGTTTACTAATTCTAAGTACATACAGAAAAAAAATAACATTATGATAGTACTTTTAAAATATTTGTTTCGCATCTGAGTAGGTAACTTACTTGTTTAGTTTTCTACATAGGTATGGTTTAGAAAAAATAAATTTTAAAATATAAGTTAAACATAAACACACACCTTGATTGTTTTGTGGTTCATTTATTGAAATGTTGTGTGGAAAGAAATGTCTTTTATATGAATATGTAGCGTCAGCTCGGACTTTGTATCTAGAGCAAACTCACACACACTGTCTTAAGTATATCCAGCTGACGCACATACAATTATATGTAATAATTTAGTATAAAAGATCTGTAAAATAAATAAACATTGCTTCTTAGCTTCTCAGCGACAAGCTACACTGGCTGTTTGATTCATCTCCCAAGCTAGGAGCCAAATTGGTGACCCCGACGTGATTCTGCTGGATTTCTACGTGATCGCACATTTCAATCGGCCTTCCACAAGCGGATCTCACCAGTCAAATTGAGAAGTCGCACATAGATTCGAACTAGACAGCACTGTTGCCTCATAGACAAGCACGCTTCAAAGCACAGCCCATTCTCAGAGCAAAATGGCGTCCTCATCATCACAGCTGTCCACGGAATCCTTAGAAGAACTCTTGTCGAGAAGAGTGGAATTTCTTGCGCAACAATTAAGTGAGATGCGCAAATCTCATCGCCGCATGCTGAGAGGGCAAGACAGAGACAGACGCAAATCGACGTCCCACTCCCACTCCAGGAAACGTTCCCAAAACCCAAAGATTGGATTTGCTGGTTCCACAAAAAGTTCGGTAACAAATCGACGCGGTGTAAGGATAAGGCTCGTTGTACACATAAAGCGCAGCGAAGTACGCCATCGGAAAACTAACTCCGACACTAACCGCGGCGGGAGTTGGTGTTGACGGAACAAGTTACCGTCTATGTGTCACCGACCGAAAAAGTGGGACACAATTTTTAATAGACACCGGAGCAGACATATCTGTACTCGCCCGCACAAAAGAAAAGCCCACAAATGCCGATTACGCAATTTATGCTGCCAACGGAACGCAAATCAAGACCTACGGATTTAAGACAGTTTGCATAGATCTGGGACTACGAAGACCATTCACGTGGACATTCGTCATAGCCGATGTGCGCAGATCAATTCTCGGGGCAGATTTTCTCGCTAAAAATCAACTAAACATTGACCTGAGCGAAAAGAGATTGATCGACAAAATAACGAAATTATCGGTTGCCGCGCGCACAATGCACTCGAATGACTCATCGGTCCGTACGATAGATGTAACCGGACTCTACGCCGAGTTACTACGTGAATTCCCTGACGTAACAAGGCCGTCGACGCTGAAAAATGCACCTAAGCATAATGTCGTGCATTATTTACATACGACAGGGCCGCCGATCTATGCAAAAGTTCGTCCATTAAACCCAGCAAAGTATAAAGCCGCGAAACAGGAATTCCAAAGGATGATGGAGTTTGGCATTTGCCGCCCCTCTAACAGTCCTTGGGCAACGCCGCTGCACATCGTCACAAAGAAAAATGGCGAATTAAGGCCATGCGGCGATTATAGGCGATTAAATGCCGTCACACTTCCTGATCGCTACCCTATAGGCTTCAAGACTTCACATACTTGCTGCGTGACAAGACCGTCTTCTCCAAGCTGGACATCCGAAAATCGTTCCATCACATTCCAATTTCCGAAGATGACATACCGAAAACGGCGATAACAACACCATTCGGACTTTTCGAATTTATGAGGATGACGTTTGGATTACGTAACGCCAGCCAAACGTTCCAACGCTTCGTCGATATGGTTTTCAAAGGACTCGATATATTCGTTTTTATCGACGATATCCTTATTCCATCAAGAACGAAAGAGGATAACGAGACCCTACTTCGAAAAGTACTGGAGAGAATGGACGAATACGGCATCACACTAAACGTGGAAAAATGCGAATTCGGCAAAGAAGAACTGGATTTTCTGGGCTACCACATATCCAAAGAAGGCATACGTCCGCTGGATGACAGGACTGAGGCAATAACGAACTTTTCTTTGCCTACCACAGTCCAACAGCTGCGACGTTTTCTTGGCATGGTGAACTTTTACCGCCAGTGTATACCTCACGCTGCTAACATACAAGCTGAACTAAACAAGTACCTGCACAACTCCAAGAGGAAGGATAAAAGCGAAATAAAGTGGACACAAACGTCAAATGAAGCGTTTGAGAAGTGCAAAGAAAGCATAAAAAGCGCTGTTGCACTATCTCACCCATCCACTTCCGCTCGTCTCGGCCTGCTGACAGATTGTTCGGCCACATGTGCAGGAGCAGTACTTCAGCAGCACGTGAATGGAAAATGGGAACCCCTATCCTTTTTCTCCAAAACACTGAGCGAGACACAGAAACGGTACAGCACGTACGACCGGGAACTACTTGCTATATACATGGCAATAAAACATTTCCGTCACATGATTGAAGGAAGAGAATTTACGGTTTATACAGACCATAAACCGCTGACGTTTGCTTTACACAAACCAGCGAGCTCATGTGACACGGAAAGAAGACTGCGCCAGCTCGATTTCATCTCACAATTTTGCACCAACATACAACATATTTCCGGCAAAGATAATGTTGTTGCTGACTGCCTATCTCGAGTGGAGGAGATTACCTTCCCTTCACCCATCGACTATGAGCAACTGTCGGCGGAGCAAGAAAAAGACAGCGAGCTGAGTGAATTGCGAAACAACCCGCGCTTGCAGTTTAAAATGTTACCCGTACCAAATAGCGACAAAGTCATAATGTGTGAAACATCGACGCGCTATATGCGACCATACCTACCGCAGCTGTACCGACGAAAAGCATTCGACAGCGTGCATGACATCAGCCATCCCGGCGTCAGAGGAACACGACGTATGCTAGCGCAACGCTATTTCTGGCCATCGATGAACACAGACATCGGAAAATGGGCAAAGACATGTCTATTATGTCAACAGTCCAAAGTGCAACGTCACACTGTTTCGCCAATCATGCACTTTCCGCCGGCCGATCGATTCTCGCATTTGCACATCGACATAATCGGGGTATTACCTACGTCCGAAGAATGCAAATATTGCGTAACTATGATCGATCGCTGCACAAAATGGCCAGAAGCGTATCCCGTCAAGGACATCACCGCCGAAACCATCTGCCAGATTCTACTCAGAGGTTGGATTGCCAGATTCGGAACACCGACGACGATTACGTCAGATCAAGGTCGACAATTCGAATCCGAACTATTCCGGAAGCTGACAAACAAGCTGGGCATCAACCACATCCACACTACCGCTTATCATCCGCAAGCTAATGGACAAGTAGAACGCTGGCACAGAACACTCAAGGCCGCGCTGATGACGAAGTGCAACCGAGTAAACTGGGTCAAAGAATTACCCATGATCCTGCTCGGACTTCGCACCGCAATACGGGACGACACAAAAGTGAGCGCAGCAGAACTGACCTACGGCACAACACTACGGCTACCCGGAGATTTCTTCACCGCCAGGACGACACCTCAAGATGAAAATGGCATGTTACAGCAACTTCAGCAAACGATGACGTCACTGCTATCGACACCGAGGAGACAACATACTCAGCGTAACACCTTCGTACATGACGAGCTACGAACTTGCTCACATGTATTCGTACGCAATGACGCAATGAAGAGCGCACTTACACCGCCCTACAATGGCCCGTATAAAGTGCTCGAACGTCACGAGAAGTTTTACTCCGTCGAGTTGCCGAACAGAACAGCCACCATCTCCATCGACCGTCTCAAGCCAGCCTTCCTACTTCACGACGAGCAGAGTGGCGAAATCAGCGAGGAACAACCGCAGCCGCCGCCCGTGATGAAGCCTGGACCATCGACGAGTCCTGAGGGTCAACATCCAGCCAAAGAAGTGAAGACAACCCGTTCCGGCAGAATATCCAAGCCAGTCGTCAGATTTAAATTCAATTAATTCTATGCACTGAACGCAATGATTAATTGAATAAAAACAAATCTATTTTTAACGCCGCGAGTATTTTGCCTATACAGCAAATACTGACCCCGGTCAGTGAACAGAGTGTCATTTTACAACACCTGTTCATAGTAATTAGTCATCGTAGTTTACTTTTACAATAATAGTTATTTTGTATTTAACTTTTAATAGGCTTAGTTATTAAACTTTTTTATCCCTATTCCTTATTTTTAGGGGGGAGTGATGTAGCGTCAGCTCGGACTTTGTATCTAGAGCAAACTCACACACACTGTCTTAAGTATATCCAGCTGACGCACATACAATTATATGTAATAATTTAGTATAAAAGATCTGTAAAATAAATAAACTATACTATACAGTTACAATAGATATTGAGAAAAGAAAAGAAAATATTTTCAGTAACAACTTTTAGTGAAGGTTTTATCCTTTATAATTGGAGATTTCTTCACTTTGGAGGACTCATCTTGGTTTCAATATTATATACCAGTCGGATGTTCTACACCTTAATTGAGATTTTTGGTCTTGTTTACTCTTTTCTTTTATTTCGCAAATTGTTAAATTAATAAAAGCATAAACTTTTGGTTTAAATCTCGTCTCGTTATGTAAATTAATAAATTATCCTCTTTTGCACGTCGAATAATCATCACTAGCGATACAAACAGAAGTACTTCCGTCATAAACCGTACTGTTGTACTCTACATTGTGGCTCTTGACCTCTTGCAAGATTTCTCTCAAGCAAGTGCATTGCCATGGATTATTACTGAATAGAAACTTCTTCAACTTCCCGCCAGAATTTGTCAATATTTCATAGAAATTCTCCGGCATATAAGACAGTTTGTTCCCCGACAAATTCAAATTCTTCATCGGCGTATTACGAAACGAAGCTAAATTAATCACTTCGATATCATTGTAAGACAAGTCTATATTCACCAATTTTGGCATGTTCTGGAACAAGTTATCCGAAATATGTTTCAACTGGTTGTGCTTTAAAACAATGGCTTTAAGTTTCCTTAGTGGAGTGAACACGTTTTCAACTATATTCTCTATTGCGTTTCCAGCAATGTTCAAGATTTCTAAGTTATCCAAGTTAATAAATGTTGTTGGATCATCCAGACTGCTTATTTGATTTGTATTTAGAATCAAGTGCTTTAACGTCTTCAAGTTGTTCTGAGTAGCAAATGATGGAACTTTGGTTAAAAAGCAACGATCTAAATGTAAAGTTTGTAAAGTTTGAAACGATTGTAGTAAATCTTCTGAGGCTGCGGACATATCATTTCTTGATAAATCCAACGTTGTTATAATTTTGTTATTATCAAAAGTACGAGGACTTAGATTCTTCCCATCAATCGCATTATTAGACAAATCCAATACATTCAACTTTACCAACTTATCGAAAACCTCAGGCGGAAGTGTTTTCAATTCATTCCCATTTAAATTAAGCTCTTGCATGTTATTTAAGTGTGCGAATGATTCAGAAGGGAGTGCGGAGATTTTATTATGCGATATATTTAAAGAAATTAGTTTATTTATGTTTCTTAGAAAACAAGGCTTTAACTCATGTAACTTGTTATCTGCTATATTTAAGTGTTGTACTGCATGTAGGCCAACAAATGCATCACATTGAATCTCAGTAATTTTGCAGCTTTGAAGGCTCAAAGACTCAACTATGCCTTGGTTTGAAACTAGACCCTTCTTTAACACGTAATCGGCATCAGAAGAACATACCAAATTGGTCTTTTCTTCACCATAAAAAGTACATGATGGGGTTGCAGTTATTCCAAGCAGTAATGCAGCAAATGTTGCAAGCTTGAACAGACACGTCATGTTGCTTTGCGATCTGTTAAGTAGAAAAATAATCCCAGTTACATTCTGACTCTAGATATTTTCAAAATGTGTGAACCATTATCTAAAAAAATAGTTTATTTTAAAACACGGGAATTGACTAACTAATTAATTATTTAATCAAAATTAAATTAGTTGATCGCCACTATTGCACCGTTATCAATTTTTAAATCTGAATGTAACATATTTAGCTTGTTTGTATACTTATTATTAAATAAAAATGAATAACTTACCGAATACGCATTCCTATAAAGCCTGCCACTTGTTACAAACAACAACATCTGTCTGAGTAATTTTAATCCTTGATACAAACAACACAAAATTGGACATGTTGACTTTATGTCTGAATCACACGAAGCCTTTACGAGTGCCTAGCAAGCATCGAAAAAACTGGAATTAACATCGAAAGCTAGATGTCTATATTTTTAGTTTTTCATGAATCAACTGTTCACTATCTTGCTAACAAACCAGCTATAACATCAACTCTACCAAAATGTATGACTTGTCATGTCACTTTCTGATTATTGCTGTTCAACACCATTTGACATTAACATTAGTTTTGTTGTAAGTTTAACAAACCATTCCTAATTCCATGTTCCTGTTAATAATGGTTATTTTTTGAAGATTTATTATAATGGTTTCGAAAAAGTTTTAATAGAATCGATTCTCAAAAAGAAGATAATTTGCAATAAACACAAAGTCGTGTGTTGCCAGCATTGGCATTTTCCTCGTACATAACGATTAACGAGCGTTATCTTGAGTTAGGTGTTTCCCTGACGACGCCTGCGTCATACTTAAGTTATAGGTTAGTATCATCAACGATTGGTAATTAATTGAAAACCATTTGTTTGACTATTAATTTCAACACATACCAATATACGTTTATATTATACCCCCTATAGATGTAGATAGTTTTTCTAAATTCTATTTTACGGCGCGATTTATTTAACAATCAAAATATCACCTTACTTTGCCCACCTGTCATCAATGTCATCATAATATTGGAATTCCTAAAATCGCCTGTCTCCTACGCACACCCACTTTGTTTGCTGTTCATCATACATATCACCTTGACCACTTAATCAAGTGTATTGACGAATAATTTAAGTAGATTAATGGAATATATTTAAATTATAAAAGATGATAAATGAAACTTCAAAACAAGTCAGAATATAATATATTGCCGTTTTATTTTTAACAAAAAATCTTAAAAAATAATTATTGTCTCATAGAGGCCACAATTACAAAAATCTTTACTTTGTTGCACAAAGATTTTTAATTTGTACTTTAATTAAAAAATATTTCATAATACTTACGAGTACTTATACATAATACATATATAAGCTTTATGTAGGAGATTATAGAACATTGCTATCGCTTTGAGTTTTTATCTCTTGGTCACTTTTGTTTTCGATGCTTACGTCACCTTCAATAGTCTTGTCAGATATATTTTGCACGTCACAAGTATTAAAATCAACGGAACTAGTTTTGGGTACAACACGGCTTTGTTCTAAATCATCCGAGGCATTTCTAGTTATATCCATTTCACTCTTCAACCTTTGAATAGCTTGCACTACTTCGTTTTGGAAATTCATGTTCAGTTTGTACAGTTGTTCCGAATGCTCTTTCTCTCTTCTCACTTCAGCCTTTAGATGAGTGTCCTTGAATTTTTCGAATTCCGTCATTATCCTCACCTTTGATTCGTATGTGTGTTGAACCATAGACACAAGTTTGAATAATTTTTCAATTACCTTCTCTTTAACTTCTTTTGAAATGTTCGGATCTGATTCTAAATCGGTTTTGGCATCGAGGGCCAAGTCATTAGCTGAAGATGGAAATCCTAGAAGGGGTTTCGTACCGTTCGAACCGTTGGCACCTTTATTTACAGTTGCATTATCTAGAGGCGGAGTTTTCTCTTTATTGGATTTGGAGGTAAAAGCACCATGAGTCACTACTTCAGTAAACACTCCGGAGCTTGGTTTACTCAACTGGTAATCAGCTATTTTCTTGGTCACTTTATTTATCAACTCATTCTGCTTCTCTTTCTGTTTCTCGTAATGTGTTTTCTCCAAGACTTCTTCATGGACGACTCTTGTGGTCTCCGGTGATGATTCCTTGCTCTTACTTTGGAATGGACTGCCAGTTCTTTTGGTAAAGTTTGTTACATTTAATCGGGACATTTCCTTTTACGGGAGGACGTATATGGCATTAGAAATTCACTTATTAATCGCAGAGATTTGAGCGACTAGTGCGATGTCGATGTCAGGACTGAGTGTATCGATATAGCAGGCAGTGGCCTCACTGCCCAAGTGTGGGTTTAGCTCCATACTTTTGGTTGGCCGCCGCTTCCTAGGCGTGGCAGTGAATTAATTACGCAGAAGCGCCGCGCGTGAGCACGAGTGCAGTTTGCATTGACTTTTGTTGAAGTTGACAGTTCGAGAATAAGTTATCATGCTTAAGTAGGGTACCTTATAGATGGTGTAATATTGGAATTCAATTACAGTTATTGTATGTATAGGTATTGCAATAACAACCAACCTTTGCATGAATTTAAAAACCATGTTAAAAAAACGCTCATGGGTAAAGGTTATTATAAAGTTGACGATTATCTTAAAGATCAAAATGCGTGGAAATGATGTAACACATAACTTGCTAATATAAGAACTTTGTTGAAGTAATATAATAAGTCTATGTTGTTGCCAATAATCCTGTCACCCTGTTGTAATTATCTGGTAACGATATATTCAAGTTTGTAAATATCGTTACTTATGGCTGTTACAGCTGATAAGTTTCTTGCGCCCGTTCTTCTTGTCAGCTAAAAAAGTCTGGAACGGGTGGTAGAAAAATATAGACGATTCAAAAGTACTTAATAATTAAGTTTATTTGAATAAAGCTTATTTCATTTTCACTTTCACTTTCAATAATATAATAAAATTAAATAATAATGAATTCCCTATTGCAATAAAATACTTAAATTTACTTCTTAATGATTAATTTTTGTGTAACTGTTTTTATGAGTGCAATAAAGAGTATAATAATAAAACGAACATGATAATTTTCTTATATCTGTTATTTGAAACATCGTACTCATCTTAGATTGCAAAGCATTGCACTGAACTGATTTTTGCGGACGTTGTTAGATTAAATACCAATAGGTAGTGAAAAACTAAGTCTTACATTTTACTTCGGACCAATAATTCCCTTGAATTTAAAAAAAAAATAAAAAAAAAAAATAAGTGTTGGACCAGAAATACAATGCGTTTACGAATGTTTTTCCATAGAGTGCATTTTTCAGACGTGGAAAACAGTAACCGAAAAAAGTTCGATTTACCCCGTATCGAGACTTGTAAGTAATGACTTGAGTAAAACTTGCAATTTTCAAATGTTTCTAATAATATATTTACATGCAATTTATAGTATAAATTAATCCTAAATGCATCAAAACTGCACTAAATTAATTATACTATAAATGGCATGTGAATATGAAAATTGCAAGTTTTACTCACTGCTCGTCTATAAATGTAGATACGGGGGTTTTTAGAATTTTAGTTTTCGTATTGTTTTCCGAGCACCATGCAGTTAGAACAGGTTAGGCTATTTTGGTTCTTCAACTAGGTATTGATCCTGACAATCTTCCATTAAATCAACTTTTTTATTACTTTTACTAGCCGATATTGTTTTAGAATACTTAGCTACCTTAATGACAATTCTAAGTAGGTACACTAGAAATCTAATTTAATTATAAAAGCAATGGAATTTCATTGGAACGAATCACTTTCACCGTTGGCGGAACCTTAGCCAGAAATGGTCACCGCATCAGTATTCCACGGGGGATGTCGACGCCGGATCTATAATAATAGACTATATACCGGCTGTTAACTAAAAACAAAGTTATTTGTGTCAAATCAAAGTATACAATGTGTCCCAAAACTTTGCCACACAAAGAAGTACTTTAAATATTGAATTTAGGAATTTTGACTGAAAGAAGACTTCATTTTTACGTTAAAAATAATTGCAACTGCATTCAAAGATTCGAACCCACCAAATATGAAAAAAAAACTTTGATTTTTATGATACCGGTCGGAAGGGTTAGTCATGACTTCATGAGGATTATTTAAACTTGAGTAACACAGCATCTTAAATAAAAGAAAGACCATGACATTAAAATTTAACTAATACGTATTATATTAATTTGTACAGTCAGCGCCAAATTGTTATAAGCGTCTTAAGTAGTCAAAATGATCTGAAAAACAAAAAAATATTTGATCTACGCAGTTAGAATCATCATTGTTGTAAGCACACAAGGTGTTTAAAATTACTACTAAATAAATATTTATACAAAGTGTTTGGTAAAAGCCTTATGAAGCCGAATATGGTAGATAGGGACCATCAAACTGAACATCTTTTACTATGGGACCAACTCTGAAATCCCCAAAAATAAATCTGCTGTTTCATACAAAATTTAATAACGAAAATATCAAAATGTATGAAACAGCAGATTTTTTTTCGCTGTATGACCCTCACCTTGTATGAGCAGTCAGTGTTCAAAATTATCTTAGGAAACAAAGCTCTCAAAGTTGTCTAACTATGCATAATGCGTTATTACATTGTTGCAGTCATTAACACCCACGGTGGGTTATGGCCCATTCTCCTTATTCATCCCTAAAGAGGGCCTGTGCCCCTGTGAAGGAACGTCAAAATGCCCATGTTTTTGATGACTACATTATCAAAAATGCTCTACTGTCGACCGCAAAAGTAGCTGGGAACTTAGTACAGTGTCACATTAATTTATTGTATCGCGTTTTCCATATCGCAAAATATAACTGTATTTTATTACTCATAATGTTCTAGCTTCTAGCTAGCTAGGTAACGAAATCATTGACCATGACTACCAAGAAGGATGTTGGAATTGAAAACTATTATTTCAGCTATTATTTCCATTATTTCGGACGTTCAGCCTTATCATACGAGAGACTACATTAAAACTATTCGTCTATTGCTTATTTAAACAACACTTTTACTACTAAATGATTCATTAAGTTGAATTGAGTGCTACACATTTTATCACTCACATTATCTCCAGTGTGACAAGTTCAATGATAGCAATTTTACCACGATTATGTATGCGAGAGGCGCGTGCGCAGCGTCTCCTTATCCATATCAAACACCTCGACAGTTCAAACATTCGCCATCCCTTTCACTTACAGCGTATCATCCATGTGATAGAAAGGAACAAAACAGCTAGATTATGCCCCCAAGAATCAGGGCATTGTGTCACAAACAACAGAAAAGGCGCTCAGGAGAACACGAAGAAATAATAATGTCATCGAAACAAATGTTGCTCTTTGAACATACGTCTTTCTTCCATTCGACTGCCAAGAAGGATTCGAATCAAATAGCTTTCCCTTACACTTCGCCCATCTAGATACGAAAAGGTAGTAAGTACATCACTTACGCGTACGATGGAAGACAATGCGTGCCGGAACTACACCATACGTGCTGAATTTGAAATAGCTGTATAAAAACCAGCTGTTCCTTGTCGAAACTATCACAATCAAACTAGCCTTCGTCCAGTGAACACCAGGAGCACAGGAAAACAAAATGGTGTCCAGTAAAGTGGTGTGTTTAGTGGCCCTTGCCCTTTTCGGAAGCGCGGCGGCGCAGCCGTCGAAGCACGGCTTCTGGAAGGGCACCCCTATGGATGGCATGGTGGAGGAGATGAGATCTGGCTGCGTTGAAGGATCTGACCCAACAGCCTGCATCAAATACAAAGTCATGTCACTGTTGGACTCGATCTTCAAAAAGGACACATTCCAGGCAAGGAACTTTCTGGACAAACTAAATTCTTAGTTACTAGTGAAAATAGAAATAAAACGTTTAATTTTTTCTTTTTTACAGATCTCTGAAGCCGTGGAAGTGACAAAGAATGGTGCTGCCAATGAAGTCACTGGTCGGTCCTCCGGAGACTTCTTTGACAACGTCGAGAGTTTTATCCAATCCCACGACGTGACCTTCCAAATGCCTATCGCCGACACCAAGGTCACGGTCAGCCCCAGAAATCTCGACAATGATGAGATCAGCCTGAACATCAAGTTCAACAAAGATGGCGCTCGCTCCGTTGGAGAAGCCCGTAAGGCTAAACTCAAGAAGATCATTGTGCCCATCCTTGTATTCGTGCTCCTGAAGGCCATGACCCTTATCCCCCTGGCCCTCGGTGTCCTCGGTCTGAAGGCCTGGAACGCGCTGCAGCTCTCCTTCTTCTCCTTCGTCGTGTCTGTTGCCTTGGCCATCTTCCAACTCTGCAAAAAGGTTAGTTGAATTTATTATTCTTCTATACGTGTAATTTAGGTTCAAAGAAACTTACCGCACCAAAAGCACCTCAAAATCCAAATTGCACAACGCACATAAAAACTATCTTTCTCTTTGGCACGAAAAATTACCAAGGCACATTTAACTTTATTTTCGTTGTGGGCTAACCTCTTTTCAACCCTACTACCCTTAGCCTAACGTTGTAGTTTACCCAGATTGCGGCCGACAACTCCCACCCGCAGATCGCCGCCCACGGCCCGTGGGACGCCGCCGCCTACGCCGCCGCCCGCCGCCGGAGGGACGCTGAGCCGCAAGAACAAGCCCAAGAAATGGCCTACAACGCTCACTTCTAAATCCAAACGAACCACGGACGACACGAACCGATCAAAATGGCCCACTAATCCAATTTAGAAAATGCAATGTGATCGGATACAGACCAAAAATAGCAAAATGTTTCATAAGAAACTGAATGTAAATACTATGTAATAGCAACTTATTTATTGAAATGAGCATGAGAGAGTGTGAATGTGATGTATGAATGTTATTTATTTGTTTAATAACAATAAACTCATTGAATAAAACTTATTTTGTTTCACTTTGTAGTTTTCATTGGTATGGTAACATGATTATTACAATAAAAATTAACACATAGACGTTTGTTTCATTACTAAAAACTTTGGAAACTAATAAAAATATTACGAATTTGGAAACTGTAAGTCATGAAAAGGAACAAACCTAAACATTATTAAAACTGATTCTAATAACTCGATCTTCTTTCCATCTTATGGAAAAAATTTCAGCATTCGATTCTAATAAAACCATTAAATTATATATAACCCTGCCTGTCACAATATCTGTGGACCTCGCTGAAATGTGAGCTTTCCCATAATAAGCCGCTCCGAAAAATAAAATAAACATCATACTTAATTTGCATATTTTGTTCTTCACTTTCTCATTACTAGTGGTGCTTTTTTTTACACCTTAGTGTTAATAATTGACGCTAGGTCCACGATTGTGACCATATTACACATTGGTGTTAGTACACTGACTTACAGAGTTCGTTATACAATCAATTAAAGAACGAATCTTTTCATTTCGCCCCTCACCCTGAAAGAGCTTTCATTCTTTGTAAAAAAAGGATGGATATCAAAAAAATATACTAAGTTAACATGCCCTGATGGTAAAATTATGGCATAGCTATAACCAAGAACTTTCCCAACCCCTAGAAAATGCATAAGTACTTACTTATCATAAAGTGTGTTAGTATGTATCTACCACCTGATTAGTTTTCTGTTCAGGAACGAAATGGACTTTCTACGTGCTACAAATGTGTGTTGAATGCCATCTTCGGTGAATCGTATATTTAAATAAATGCTTTCTATTTAATCCTTAGCCAACCAATGGTTTCTGGTTAGGAGTTAAGTTTTTCTGGACTGCAAGTTTATAACAAACTCATACTGAAATCAGTTATTCCTAGTATACGCTGTAATAAGGAGTGATTTTCCAGAGGGGCTATTATTTCCATGGTAAACAATTTACCATTACTTAAAATGATATTGGAGATGTGTCCTTCTGTACGAAATTGAGATTTTTGTCTGTAAATTTCCTTAGAAAATATGTGCTTTTTGTATTGGATTTTGGACTAAAGGCTAGTTTTTAACACGACACAGTGACGAAGGCATTCATAGAATTTTTCTAGCAAAATGGAAATAAGCCGTTTTGAAAAATCACTCCTCTATATTTTAGAACAGTTAAGTAGTAGAAGAACGTCTACCATCATCACATCAGCCATTTTTAAAGTCCTCACTGCTGGTGCACAGGCCTTCCGTATGGATGGATAAGGAGGATCAGTCACCATAACCCACCCCACGGTCCCAATACGGATTGAAAGGTTATTGTCGGTATTAACGACCCCGACGACCGATCCTAGCTGCTTATTATGGCACTGGCTCCTCGGTACGGTAGCTATCGATAAGTATGCAAAAAAAACTATGTACTTACCTATGTACCATGCATAAAATCGCGGAAAATTATTGTGAACCCCAGAAAACACCTACTTTTTCTTTTTTTTGTCATGATAAACTGCATAGTGCCGACCCTAAACCTAGATTGTGTTTTGCTTTTGCCCATAAATGGGATTGATTATCGAAAACAATAGTCAAATAAAAAACAAAATTTAGGGGTATCATGAAACACCCTGTATAAGAAGATATATTTGAAAATTACATGTACATACATACATACACTCACGCCTGTTTTCCATGGGGGTAGGCAGAGACTATGGATCGCCACCTGCTACGATCCTTACACACTTCTTTCGCTTCTTTCATCGCAAAATTACATCTGCAATATCCAAAATACTAAATTAGGAGCCTAAAAATGGTATTGGGATCACTCAATTTATGTGACTACTAGGACATCTACAATCTACATTAGTCTGTCTATATCTTAAGGCTCCTATAGCCCTCAAGTGGTACCCTCTTCTTAATTAAATTTATTCCTCGCTAAGTTACATAATGTATCGAAAAATCACATTTACATATTGAAACTTATATTCTATATTTTATTTACAAACAATAACCTCAGTAAAATAAAGTTCGTTGTAGTAGTAGCACAGAATAATTAATAGTACTAGCGTACAGAAGTTGCACTCCGCAAAATCGTTTAAATAAATTGCGGCTCCGACATAATAAAGTAGAATTCAGGTCGCACAGCGCTCCCTTCGCTCCAAAACATTCACATAGTAGTTGCCTCTCTTTCTATCGCGTAGGTCTTATCTTTTCTGATGTATGAAATTTGTCCTCTCAGAGTACGCCGAGCGCTTCAGACTCGCGCGCGGAGTGACAGAGCCCTGGTAGTAGTAGGCAAAAGTGCCTAAAGTGGCCACTTTTTGCTCTATTACCTTTACTTTTATAAAAAAAACAACCAGTTATACAGTTTTAAGTTCTTACTCAAATAAAGAAAACATTATGAATGTATAATAAAATGGACCTAGAAATGAGCCCTGTGGCACTCCTCATTGTGATTCCATAGGGCGCTAAGGATGCCATCGAGGAATGCGTAGCACCTGATGACCCACTAGTTACACATTAGCACGGATTCGAACCCGTAGCCGCGATAACGAGACACTTATTATAGAATGAAAGTGCTATCGAACCTTAAACAAAACACATTAGTTATAAAACCACGCCTTTTGGGGTTAACGGACAATAAAATGTGCTGACATGTTATGGATTATTCATTCATAATTTACTGTTGAAAATGGTTCCAAAAAACGACCAAAGTCTTTTATTTTAAAACAATAAAATATTTCATTTTTTTTATGAGACTTAACTCGTAGATTTCTGAAAATCTGAAATAATTCTTCACAAAATCAAGGGACAAATATACTTGTCAAAATCAGCCATACTGCAGGACGTGAAGTTGCAAGGGTGGACTAGTTAAAAAATCATTAATTGATGCTTGAGGGCAGTTTTAATAATATAGTAAATCAGCCATATTTATTTAGGGGAATTAATTAATTGGGTGACTGGAAATAATTAAAGGCGGCTGTTAATGGGATACTTAATTACTAAACCGTGCAGCAATTTATTTTTTGGGCGATAACTAAACCGACTAACAGTGGATTACAAAAATACTTAAAACGGGCGACTACAGATGGGTGACAAATAATTTAAGTTAGCAGTGAAAACTCTATGGGTGGCATAAATACTGAGTGTTCAACATAGCAACATTGTATTTTTAACGCGTGTTTATTAGGTTGCTTTCTCGTTTGTTTGTTTTTGTCATCTCGATTAGGATAATAGTTCCCTTTTTAACACGTTTTTTCAATAAAATATATGCCAAATTTTTTATGTTTATTGCGCCCTAAGGTTGTCGCCCAAATAGTAATTTGGTCGCCCGTTCTGAATAACTAGTTACGCAATTTGTATTTTAAAGTCACCCATTTTCAAAATCTGTAGTCGCCCTCGGTCCGTCGCCCACTTAGTATTTCAGTACGCTATTCAGTATTTTTGACACCCAAAATGGGAATTTATTGTTACCCGATTAAATACTATATACCCTTTATTTAGGTGGCACCCTGACCGAAAGTGGCGCCGCGCGTTGAATTTTATTTATTATTGTAATTTTATTCTAATACACAATTTTTATAAAACTTTACGTGGAATTTTTAGGGCCCATAGTTTAGAATTTTTAGACAGTATCATTATATTCCCTCGTAGTTATTGCTAGAATTAGACAGCAAAACTACTAAAAGTGGCTGTTTTTGACACATATTTGAACGACTACGAGGGTATGTAGTGAACCTTCTAAAAATACTAGACTATACCATGAGCCCTAAAAACTCCACGTAGTTTTATTAAAATTAAAATTTCCGTTTGTAATTGTGTGTGTACAGAACAAATAAATAAAATAAATAAATAAATAAATCATTTTCTATTAACAACTTATTAAATGAAAAACCTCTGAGGGCGCCACTTTTGGTAGTAAAGCCACCTTAATTAAAAATTATTTTTTCCTGTGTGTAAGTAGACTTAAAACTACGCGAGATATATAAAGTAGGTAACTCTTGGAATAAATGTAATAGATTGAGATATTTCGAAGTGCAGTCACGAACAACTGAAGTGATAGGTTGATGGATTTGTATTTAAATTATACTTAATGTTACCTCACTGTTGTGGGAGAATGTATTAAAACGCCTTCCGGTCTTTCCGAACTGGACTTAGCAACTTTACACATTACCTACTAACTAAAGATAAGTAGTATGAAAAAATATAGATATAGGTACCTACTCTTAAGATAAAAGTATTATGAGAAAATATAAAAAATCGTTGTCTGGGGCCAGTTTCATATGTGCTAAGTTCCAACTAACTTACATGACATGATCAAGAAAATTCTACTCCATCTATCTAACTAAAGTTGGTATCTTGAAGCTTCAATAAGTTGGTATCTCAATTACCTAGATTACAACAAATATTTTTTTTACGATTAGTTGTAGAAAAGTATTTGTTTTTCGGTGTTTAGATGTCATGAAAATGTAAAAACTTTCATTAGATATTTATTGTTTCATGGGAAAAAGTCAAGGCTTTAGAATTTATTTATCACTAAAGTAACACTTACTGTGTTAAAAAGTTAACGATTTTTTTCAGAATCAGTTTTCCGTTAATTTTCACGAAAATGCTGTACTTATAACTTTAGCGGCTGTAACGGAAGTGAAAAACAGCCATTTCACAATCCGGACAGGCTACTGTCATGGCGACGCGCCGCGCATACAAAATGGCGGCTACCCTTATTGCATAATGGAGATTGGGTAAGTGCGACACGCGAGCTTTTTGTTAAATGCGAGCAAATTTCACTTTCCGACACAAAATACTTAGTTGCATGGTTACATCATGGCAAAACAAATATGACCTCCTTTGGAGTACCTAGTGCAGAATTTGATGTAGGACTTTCAAGACATGATAATGATTAATGTGACATACCAACATGCAATTTAGCATTGATGAGGATTTCAGGTGCAGTGCGCTTCCACCTTCGGCCTTATATAGTCACTTAATATCAGGTGAGGTGTAGGCCAAGGACTATCCCGTTGTGCATTAAAAAAAATGTACATCAGCCATTTTTATAATGTCATCGTCTTGCATTAAAAAAAATGTTGATGCAGCCTTCTTTAATGTCATTGCTGAGGCACATAGGCTTTCCCTAAGGGCTCACCTCACCACGCGGGCCAAAATGCGGATTGCAGGAATTATAGTCTGCAGATACAACCGGGGCCAATGGCTTAACGTGCTTTCCAAAGCTCGTTAAGCCGGAGGAGCTCGAGAAAAAAAAATTTGGTCACCCATCCCATGACCGACCCTTGAGAATGTTGCTTAACTTCCGCAGTCACAGGGTTAATGCGATAACCCACTTCACCATCGAGCTACCAGGGGTCTCAGGGTCCCTGGCTAACTAGGGGTAACAATCCACAGGTTAGAAGAAAATCATCATTTCAGCCGCATGACACCCACAGTAACTGCTGGGTATAGACCTCCACCAAGGTATCCACAACGATCGGTCCTGATCTCGTGGGTAGGCCCCCGATAAGGTAGGCCGACAATCTGGTGAAGGTCGCGGGAAGCCGCTGGATGCGGGCAGCGCAAGACCGATCGTTGTGAAAATAGTGGTTTTTAATATCTTAAGCCGACCAAAAGTAAATATACCTTAGGTAGGTAGGAGAAAGAAAAAAATCATAAAATTATTTCAGGTTGGACCAGTCTCTTGAGAGCTAATATTACATTTTATTTTTAGATTTCAGGCATTCAGCGCTCCTGTACAGGATGCCGGTTATGAATAGTACATTATGAGACAAGTTAGCTTAGGTTGCTCATTGCACACAAGGCTGTGGGTTACAGCCCGAGCCGCAGGCGAGGGCGTAACTCAGCCGAGTGTGCAATAAGCAAGAGCTCACGAGTTTCATACGACGTTTTTCAACACATTTGCGAGGAAAAAATTAAGTAATTTATCACACAGCAACAAATATGGCAAAAACAAAATATGATAATTATGGGAAAAGGCGCGCATGATTTTTTTTTGTTTTTTTTTCACACGCCCAACGCAAGAATATTTTGCGATCAAAGGGGTGAGGAGCATACAGCCTACTACTAATACTTTAAAATTATAATTTTAAGTGACAAAATGCAAATATTTTAATATTTTATAACAAAATATTGTGAATTATGAATAATTTGATAATAATTATATATTTATTTGACTTAATTAAGGACTTACACATTTATTTATTCCAAGAATGTATATGAATTTTCAGCATCATAAAACCTCTTTGTTGTCAAAAAAAATACATTTTCAACACACTTGCTCGTAAAGTGAGCCTTATTACATCGCTTTTAGGGCCATAAACTGAGTTATAACAAACGCGTGCAATAATATATAAACCACTAGTTCGTAATAGAATTAACCCTACAAAGTTAAAATAGTACCTTACTGCAAGTTCTATGCGAGTAAACAGAGCATTCCCAATTTAGCCGGGTAATACAGTTATTTTTTTTTGACAAGAAAAAGGTTTTATGCTGCTGAAAATTCATATACATTTTTGGAATAAATTGATGTGTAAGACTTAAGGTCTAAGTCAAATAAATATATTATATTAGTATCAAATTATTCATAATTCACAATATTTTGTTATAAAATATTAAAATAGTAGGCTGTATGCTCCTCACCCCTTTGTTCGCAAAATATTCTTGCGTTGGGCGTGTGAAAAAAAACAAAAAAAAAACATGCGCGCATTTTCCCATAATTATCATATTTTGTTTTTGTCGTATTTGTTGCTGTGTGATAAATTTCTTTGTTTTTTCCTCGCAAATGTATTGAAAAACGTCGTATGAAACTCGTGAGCTCTTGCTTATTGCACACTCGGCTGAGTTACGCCCTCGCCTGCGGCTCGGGCTGCAACCCACAGCCTTATGTGCAATGAGCAACCTAAGCTAACTTGTCTCATAATGTACTAGGTATTATAATCCAATCGCTAGAATGCACATTTTCCTGTAGATTTAATCAAAAAAAATGAAACGATTGATGTTGATTGTGCAAATCAAATGATTCAAATACAACCAAAACAAAAGCTAGACGGCTATTACAGAAGCCTAAATTAATTCAAACGAGAGCATCGGAAGTTGGCCTAGAATAATTTAACACGCAAAATACTACGAGTTGCTTGATTTATTTGTTGTCAGTGGTCGCATCGCACGCGCAATGTAATTTAACATACATTGAACATTCGATAAATACCAATAGATTTGAAGGCATTATAGGAATTTAAAGCAATTGTAACGACAACAACAGCTGTCAATCAGTTAATTGGTAAGTACAAGCTTTCTTTGTCACAACTCTAAAAAAACAAGACAAGGAAAAAAAATAAGGATTTTTGTCTTTTATCATAATTTGTCAGCTGGATGCTAAAACCAGCATTGCTGTTTGTTGGGAAGAAAACAAGCAAAAATAAATTTGCTAAAAACTTTTTTGGTATTTTGTTCGTAGTCGTCCGTAGTTCGTAGTTTCGTAGTCGTAGCACAGAACACGTAATTTTGGTCGTACTAGTGAAAATTTCTTTGAACGAGAAAAGTTTTTGGAAAAACTGTTTAAGATATCTCGTTTTTTTTTTTAATTTAAATAGAAAAATATAATAACTCATTAGTGTCATGAAATAATAACTTCATCAACTCACTCTCACCACCCAGGACTTTCTTAAATGAAAATAAATACTTTGCCAAGTATGAAAGCGTTTGCTATGCAAGCCATGTGCGCGCACCGCGTGCCTGCGCGCCCAAAGGACTCAGTATAAATACCAAGCCCAATGAAAAATTAAATCATTGTTGTTCCATTAACCGCCGGGGCCGAACGTCCAATTAAAAACTCGAATGTCAAAGTGAAAATTATTAAAATGAAGTGTTTAGTAATTTTAGTCATTGTCGCCCTTACAAACGGTTACTCTATAAAAGATAATGAAGTTGAAACGGCTCGGTTGACCACCAGTGACGATCTGTTAGATAGTGTTATCAGTGACTGTTTCGGAGCTGATTCGTCTACGTCCTGCCTCAAAGTGAAAGTTCTTTCTTACCTGGATACGCAGTTGGGAGTGACCTCGGAGTCAGCGAGAGCTTTGGATGAGAGCAACATCGATAAAGTGATATTCGATCGAGTTGGGAAGGTGTTGAACGAAAATGAGTTCAGGTTCCAACTTCCTGAGTTCCTTTTCCAAAGCGCTGAAGTGTCGTACAGAGCTGACAGAGGCTTCGACATCGACTTCCCTGAGACTGACAGCGATAATGGCGAAGGTAACCAAATCCTTGGTAACAATTTAGAGGTGTAACTTTTAAGGACTTTTTTATTCATTAATATCTTTCCAGCTCGTGGCATCTTAAAGAAGAAACTGCTGCTGCCAGTTCTGCTTCTGTTGAAGCTGAAGATGAAGGCTATTATGCCGATCCTGGTAGCCATCATCGGCATCAAGGCTGTGAAGGCGCTCGTCCTCAGCAAACTGGCTATCACGCTTGTTCTTGGGTTCCTTATTTACAACTTGCTGATGAAGAAAGGAGGTATGATAATCTGATTGAGAAGATTCACAACTTTTTTTAAATAATGTACAGTTACTTTCATTCTTTTTGATATTGCAAAAGTTGTATATTAAATTGCTTACAGTAGAAACATTACATTTAAAAATCTATGAATTCACTCATAAATCAAATTCACTCAGAATTCAACCAGAGAAAGTATTCAGATCACTGTTGATATCAATCACACACAACACAAGATCAAAAATGTAGATCGTTTACAATCTTTCGTAACACAATGGTCCGTATTCATTAAATCGAAAGATGCTTATCCTTAGAAGTATAAGGTTCTGCTCGAAATTATTATGAATACAAACAGACGGTTGGCAAGTATAAGCATATCCTTCTTTTTACATTTACGGCCCAATGTCACAATCACAACACAACAAAATTCAAAAAATCCTTTTTTAAGCCCATATTCGAATTCGTATCGATTAAAACAATAACAAATGAATATTCAAATTTCAGGAATGCCAATGATGATGCCAACTGAAGCTGCGCCCCCCGCGCCCCAGTACGGACCCCCTGCTTCCCAGTACGGACCCCCTTCGACCCCCTCCGCCCCTCAAGACTCATACGGGAACCCTCAATGGGAGCCATCGAGCTCAGGGCCGTACGCTAGAGTATGGGACCCTTCCCAACTAGCATACAGCTCGTATTTCCCTGGTGACTCGAACGCATCAGCTGCCTCAAACCAATCACCGAGCTATTCGAGCGTCTCCTCAATTTCTACCTCATCATCATCATCATCGCCCACCTTCTGACCACGTTAATTGTAAATAGAAAGCACGATCGAAACGGCTAGAGAAGTAATGCAAGTTATTTATTGAAGATATTTATTTTATTTATTGAGCGGAATAAAATATGTTGTTGTTCAAATGTTTTTTATTATTTTTCACATTTTGAAATAGTTACCTGCAATCGGAGGAACGATCGTTTCTAGATTTAATAATTAATTAATATAGATACCAAAGTACTTACTTACCCATTCAAAAGTTCGTGGAAAAATTCACTAAGTACCTACCCACTAAAGAAAACCAGAAAATACATCTTGGAATTAGAAAAATGTAAAAGTTCATCACAATACATTTCAGTGATGTTAAAAAATCCATCCTATTTGATAACTATTGTACCTTTTTGTATTATAGACTATTGTATTGTAACTCTATATGTCTGCATGTTTTGTTTATAACAGCTTAAATCTCTGCAATGTTGATGAATTTTGAGGTTGAAAAGGAGATTGATAGAGGCTCCTACTATTTCCGAAATTCCCGAAATCATAGAAACAATTTATACTTCCTAAGACTAGGACAATAGATATCTAACCGTCGAACCCCCAAACTCGACATTTCAACCACTCTCTTCATTAGAGACACGGTAATAATATCTTAGTGTCAGAGATTTTCAGTCACGCCACAGAATTTAAGGGCTCTATGGGCTAACTTACATTGCCATCGTAATCGCTTTGATTGCAATTGCAATACTGTACTACTTTTCTTTGCTAAGTTTTTATTTGTGCCGAAACAAAGTAGCAATGTATCACATACATTTCTGTCAAATCACAGTTTACATTAACTTCATTGTTTTTAGCCGATAAACCAGCTGCTCACGCCTTGAATCACAGATTAAATAATGGTTACAACGTTAGCACAACCCACTTTTGTACCATTTCCTTAGGTACCTACCTGACGCCTGACACTATACTTTCACTAAAGAGCACAATACCTATATATAGGTAGCTCTGGAAGACAATAAAAACATTATTATTATAGTGTCACACCTTATTAGGATTAGCAGGACAGTAGCTAAGTAGTTGGGACAGAACTAGTAAAACACGACAGAGATTTTCGATTTTAAATATTATACTTATATTTTTATTATCTTTCAACGCTTTATAGCCCACAGAAGCAGTCACACTATTCTTACTGCTCGAAACCTAGTATCACCTGTCTGTAATAGGAAACAGCATTTCCATCATTAAGTAGGGAAGAGACCTAGTAATGCTAATTACGACTTAGCATGCACTCCTGACGTGGCTTCAAGTTTTCACTTTGCTAATCCAATGAGATCAGCATAGAATAGGTGAAAAATAACTCTTTTTCATACTGAGCCTAATCTATACATATAATAAAATCGTAACGAGGTCAATTCTGTACATTCAATATTTTTTCAAAAAAGGAATTGATACTGAACCCATAACAATAGTTTTTGGAATTTTTGTCTGTTTGTTTGTTTATTTGTTTGTTTGTATGTACTCGCATAACTTTTAAACTACTGCACCGATTTGAACAAAACTTGTTTTGTTATAGTTTAGGGTATAATTGATTTTGGAAAATGGAACACCTGATGCAAAACCATAATGGTCCAACTAAACTATAAGGAATATAAAAATAACTGTTCAGCCTGATGAGCATTTTTTGTTGTGGTATAAAAATCGAAGATCTGGAACACCTGATGCAGAACCATAATGATCCAGCTAAACTATACAAAATATAAAAATGACACCTTAGCAAAAGTTGTTCAGCCTAATGAGCATTTTTTGTTGACGTATAAAAATCGAAGATCTGGAACACCTGATGCAGAACCGTAATGGTCCAGCTAAACTATACAAAAGATGACATTGAAAGAAATAAAATGACACCTTAGTAAAAGTTATTCAGCCTGATGAGTATTATTTGTTGAGGTATAAAAATCGAAGATCTGGAATACCTGATGCAGAACCAAATTTAATTTATTTGCATAAACACGTGTTTACGAAAAATCGAAGATCATCTGATGTGGAAATCTAATGTGCTGATAATGCTGATGTGAAATTTGACTCCGCCAAAATTGTGCAATGGAACCCGACTTCGTTAAATTGCCACAGAATCTTATAATAGAACTAACGTACTTATATCGCACTGCAGGATGATATTGTTCTTTCTTTGTTTAAAATTAATTGTGCAATTAAAGTCAATATAAGCAGCGAAATATTATTAAAGCTGAGATTCTGTACTGGGAGTGGTGCCGGTGAAACTGTTATTATTCCGCGTAGGTATACAACTCTCGCCCAACAATTTTCCTTTTCAATTTAAACGTACACAGGTCCCTGTGACCACTTGCTTTGCTATGACAATAAATAAGTCGCAGGGTCAGACGTAAAGCCGCTGGTGTCAATATAAGGACAACACACAACAGCATGGTCAACTTTATGTGGCTTTTTCCAGGGTGCGTATATAGCTTCAGGTCTTTTCATATTGGCTCCTAAAGGAAAGACTCTGAACATAGTTTATAAAGAAAAATTTTAAACTATGTTTACCTAAGTACATGTTTTCAATATTAAATATAAAATAAAAATAATTTATTGACTTTTAACATAGTTACAGGATGTAACAAGACCTTCAACGAAGCCGAGGTCTATATACGTATTCTGCCCATCATCAAAATTATTACTGGGAAACCATTTAGATTTTTGGTGTTAAAAAAGCATTGCATGCATTACCACGCAATGTGACGCGTACAACAGGCCGCGCCTGCGAGTGTATGCTACACAGCTGCGTGCGGCCGAGTTGAAAGGCAGCGTTTATGTGCGTGCTCATGAGATACCTCAAGTGACAACGTTTTGAAGCCTTTGTTTGTTACGAAATACTTAAAATTTTGATAATGTTTCTTTAGTCAAAGAGTAGGAAATAACGAATAAAATAAGATTTCACAAAAATTTTGAAAAAAATATTTTGACTTTGACCTTCAATAACTTCGTAACTATTGGTTTCCCAGGTATAGTCTAAAAGACAAAAATGATCCTGATGATGGGCGGAATACGTGGACTTCGGCTTCGTTGAAGGTCTTGTTACACCCGTTATATAACACTGCTACGAGTATTTTCTTATGTAACTACATAGTTCGTATTTATAAGAAGAATACGCCGAAGTCATAAAGTCCACACGTACGAAGTCGCGGGTGACAAATAAAACAATAAGTACCTAAGTAGGTACCTTACTATTTAAAGGAAATCACCCATTTTATAGGGCGGTCTAAGATAAAAAAAAAAGTCGGCGGCCAGGAATGAATTACATTTCATTTTAATGGTGATTAGAGTAGAAATATTTCTTTGTATGGCGACAACGCTGTAATGCATTTGTGAACAGAGATATACAACGATCTTTAAATGAAAAAAAATATGTCGTCCCACTATTTCGTATATCTCGATAAGATTATTCAGCTGTTTTCAACTGGGTGATACCACCTGATACATCAGGTGCTGAGTAGGTCAGCGATCTGCAGGTTTTACGACCAGGTTTTTGCTTACAAGTACGGAAACCAGTTGCCAGCCCCGAAAACACTTGCAAGACCTTAAAGGTATTTTACTTGGACGCCCTCACCATTGCAAAGACACACCTGGCCGGACCGAGCGTTGCTTAACAAACGTGATCGAGTACGATCAGTCTGTTAAGTTCCGCCATGAGCGCTTCATAATGATAATGGTGAGACAGTTCGACTCTGCTGGTAGCTTTAATTGAAGAATAGCATAACTGCGTCACCTAACGACTCTCGTTTCTATCGTTTAAGAGTATTGGGCAATGAGCACAGGAGAAAAGGGGGCGCGGGAGGAGACTGCTAAGATTGTACTACCAAAATAATAATGATTTGATTCTTAAAACTCCTAAAACAAACAAGCTTCCATTGCCGTCGTTTTCATTCTTATCAGGTATATATCTCCGAACCCAAATTGTTTTCGACTTTGACGCCAAAGTAAAAAATAATTCGTTTTATGTGTACTTTAAGAATGTGTAATTATTATTGATGGCCGCTAATGAAAAAAAAATTTAAAAAATTTATCCCAGAATGAGTGATCTCCTTTTAGAACTTATTAAAAGGAAACATAATTTAGTGCAAATCTTCTATTTTAATTTCAAAAATGGAATTGGCATAAATGTTGTTAAATAATCTTTAAAGTGATTAAACTGGAACTCAACCGGAACCTGAGAAAACCTAGAAAACCTACAAAAACTGGGAAAGACCTCTTTCGTGTCGGGCTAGGGTGCTAGGGGGCCACCCTACCCCTAGCATGACCACCGAAACGCGGTATGATATAGAGATTTATCACGTTTAACTGTCAAACAAAAGACAATAGAATTTTACATTTGAGTGTCGATAAAATGCTATAAAATCTAAAGAAAACATTACAATTATTAGGAAATTGAAGGTGGCTTCAAAAATAAAATGTTCACTTTACTTTTCACAATTTATTGAAATAACTCTATTACATCACGGATCAGTAAGATAGCGTAGACTTTGATAGATAGGTACAATGAAACTTTATTTGGTAGAGTAGATATTATAAAGGTACAATATGGAAAAGTGGAAAAATACGGATTCAAGATTGTAGTATTTGTATTATTGTCATGAATGCATGAGACTTGTTAGGGAAAATTCGATTTAAATGTGCTTAGGAATATAATTGTTACTCATGTAAAGGTAAATAATAATAAAGCCCACTTTAAATGCCATAATAATATCTCACTACTATATAGGACACCAATGGCGACGCAACCATTCGCGCTACCAACAAATGTATAATACAGAGATGTATGGAATGGATGGGATGCTTGATAGCATAAACAATGAGGAATGTCCGAAAAAAAACAAATTGGCTGAATATTTTTCTATAGGTAGGAATAAGGTCCCTTAGTAATAGAATAAAGTTTCAGAATTTTCGGTTGCGTGAATTTAAAAAAAAACACAAATGTATGAAAGTAACAGCAGAATGGAGATTATACCTTTGCCGCTAACTGCCAAAACCACAACACGTATAAAAAAAAGATTTTGTCTTGAAGCTTTTTTTTTAATACCGTATGATACCGTGTTGTGGCGGTGGCAGGCGGTGGCAGGAGGTGGCAAAGGTATAATCTCCATTCTGCTGTTACTTTCATACATTTGTGTTTTTTTATACTTCACAAAATAGAGAGCTGAATTCACATTGTACAGATTGAAGCTAACGTTCTATAGCAAAAGCTAATAGCTATTATAACTTTAGCAAGGGTGCCTAAGGTGGCCACTATTTGCTCTTTTGCCTACTTCTACTTCTTAAATAGAACCTTAGCTTCAATCTGTACAGTTACGAGCAATAAAATGTACCTACACACTTTAGACATATGTCACATTCAATCAATATATCCGAGTGGGATAATGTTATACCTACCTGGGTTATTCAAAATGTAATGTGACAAAGTTCTATGGTGTGTACACCTTATTGCTCGTGACTGTACATGTGAATTTTTGATAGGTGTAGGTATACTTAGCAAGCAATAAGAATAAAATTAGTTTGTGATTGACAAGTTCGAGGGAATTTGTGGTTTAATCATCTTTTGTTTTTTTTTAAGCTTTTAATTAGCGTAGCGTTCAAAAAAAGTCGAAAGTTGGTCATTTTAATAGGGGACAGTAGGTAAAGTATGAAATTCTACTAAAAGTGGAAAATATTTCAATCTATTGTTAATAACAGCCAGAACTAAGTATATTAAATCAACAATACCTACAAACAAACTAGCAGATTATGTAGGTATAACCTAAACAGGTTGACACAAACATAAACTTTAAGTAGGTACTATTATTTCTCAACTAACTAGCTACTTTTTCACTGTCTATATTAGTTAAATATAAATTCGTTTAACCTATTTTGTTACAAGAGCTTTATACAACGCTCCTTCCTTACATTATAGTTTATTTACTTCACATATTATTTAATTATAGGTACATATTTTTAGGTAAATATTTATAATAGGTAGGTACAGTCAAAAGAGTGAAGACAATGTGTGCAATAGTAAATACGGTATAATAGTTATATACAAGGACACTATACCACTAAAGGTACATATAGTATAGCTATATTCTAGAAGGCTTAGTGGAAATAGTTCGGATTATAAAAAGGACATAGATTTGTACTCAATTTTAATAAAAGGGGTTTAGTAGTTTAAAGAGATTGCACACTAGCGCCGCCATTGGAAAAAAAATCATACGGTTTAAATAAAGACGAAATTATTAATGATTTTCTTGTAGTGCACTCCGAAGCTTTGTGGTACTCTTTATCGCTTAAAAAATATTTTCTAGCCTGTCGTTTAGTTTAATGGAGTTTTTTTGCTAAAAGTGGCCAACACTTTAAACAAATTTATATATTTTGTTCCTATGGCGGCGCTATAGTGTGCTGTATAAACAACTCAGAAAACTTTAGCAAGAGTGTTATAGAGTACAAGATTATATACAAAGGCTTTTTAATTTATTTTATCTACACCCATGTTTTAAATACCTACTCTGTAAAGGGTTCTGAAACCCACGCACGCGCGAAGTGTTGATGAAATTCAGTACAACATTATAACACACTTTCGGATGGTATAATGACGAGGAGGGGGAGGAAAGTCAAAGTCAAAACCCTTTGCAACAAGGCTGAAATTAAGTAAAAGTGCCACAGAAGGGGAACAAACGCCTCGGCCATGCATGACATCACCTCACCTCGCGTGCATCCTGCGTCTCGGCAACCACTGCGCGCTGTCTCGATGTGTCAACCTCTCAACTCATCGTAGCGACTGCGCAATGGTTGCCGAAACCCAAGACGCAAGTCGCGCGCGCGGGTGATATCGTGATCGTGGCCGAGAGCGGGAAGACTAACTTTTTCTTAATAATCTATCCGTTAAATAAGGACCATTCAACATACTTGTGCCGTTAATTAAGGACCAAGCTTACACTAACCAAACTTAAATGTTCTCTTTACGTCTAATTTGAGGTTAGCTTTACAAAGTGAGGTATCTACAGTGGAAAGGTTAAAGCTATTATTTCACAGCCTTCGCTAAGGAGTGCGTTTCTTAAGGTACCTACTTCAAGAGATGAAAAATGTTTGTTTAGTTAATGCCATTTCAATGCTCATACATATTATCAATTACCTACTTACGCATAAACAGAACACACTATTAAGAATCTATTCATAGGTTTTCAAAACATTTCGTCAAAATAAATGGTACCTAGGTACATGAAATGTGAGTCAACGCCACAAAGTACCTATGTAGCGGAGGGCGGATTATGTATTCTGTGGTGCGGCGCGCTGTTTTATAATGGGGCAGTTGGACAAAGGCAAAACCCATAAATAAGTACTTAAATATTTGGGACTTTGCCTGCTTTATTTAATACACACACGTAAGGTACCTACATCTACCATCACTGTATTCTGGCTGGGCGGCTTTTCTTAATATTGTCAAAACTAAAATACTGATAAGTAGGTACTCTACTTTTGTGACACCTTGACTGAGCACGGAAAGGTTAACACGAAAGACTGAGGGTGATATTATTATTTATACTTACCAACTACTTAACTTTTAGATAACCATGTGATTTTATTAGTAGGTAACACTACTATTCCTCAAGTAATATCACCCCATCAAAATTAAATATGTATAGAACTTACGCATTTTTTGTTATTCAAAGGAGTCGTGTATAAATTTTTTGTTATTCAAACAGCATAGACAAGATAAAAAGATTTACAATAGGTTTCATTAAGAGGACTATAAAGTTCAATAAATTATTTCATCAGCGCTTTTATAGTATAATTTAAAAAAAATCTTTACATTATCGATACAAACATTCGTATGAAATAATTTATTTGAAGTATGTACAGTTACGAGCAATAATCTTAATCTCTAGATCATCTCTCATGTCACATTCAATCAATAGGTATAGGTAGGTATCTCAGTGTGATAATGTTGTATCTACTAGGTTATTCAAAACGTAATGTGACAAAGTTCTATGGTGAGTACATATCTTATTGCTCGTGACTGTACATTAGTCTTGTGTCCAAAACTTTACAAACTTCCTCAATCAATTTGGAACTTCATAAGGCAATCAATCTAAAAGTTTTGGACAACCTTTAGTGGAATATACTCTATGAATAGTGGTTGATATTGATAAATATTATTTTCTCTTAATTTAATTACTGAATTACTTTTCTCTATGCATGCAAGTTATTGTCAACGGGTATTTGATTTCTTGTTTACAGTTTTAATATTAATCTATTTGCTTCTAAAAAGATAGTAATAACCTTGTTATTGTCCCCATATTGTTTTAAGTTATCTGTGATGTAGGTTTCATTACAAAAATGACTACAAAATGTACACTGTAATAATATGAAAAAAAGTTCCCGTTATCTACACTATTCGAAACTTTATGAATCAGTGAGATGTTAATGTTAAGGCACCGGTTTTATAAAAAAATGCAATGTCCTTTGTATGTGATTGGATATTATAGGTAATCATCACTGGTAATCATTAAATAGTTAAAAAAATTATGACCTATCTTTTCCGCGACATGGTTTCTCTTATTACTTGGAAATGATTGAGTCAAATACTTACTGTTTTGGGTGGAAACAATTCTCAACCTTAAGTCAATCTGGATTAAGCATGAAATTGTCCTATTCTTAAAAAAAAATGCAACTAAAGGGGCGGGTATTAATATGAATGTACACACGACAGCACGCCAGATATAAGGTTGTTTTGTAAAAAAGAATTTTATTACCTAGTGCATAGAGGCGGTCTCAATGTCAACATGTTATCTGATGTGCCTCTAACCAAAAACATACTGCAAAAGCTGAGCAAGTTGTAAGTAGCTAAAACTTAAAAATCCCAAATAAAATCACGGGTAAGCAGGTAAAAATAAAAAACTAAAATTAAATAAAAATGTTTACTATGAATAAATACTCTATTAGGAATTAGGAATAACATTAGAATGCTGATCTTTGTTCATGACTGTCGTTGTGAATATATTTGGTTTGAGGGTTTGAACACATCGCAGTCGCGTCATAATCAGGTGCGTTTAAGAAATAAAAGTGAAGGAACTCGTCAACGTGCTATTTTAGATCTTAAATAAACTAGTTAAAGACTGATTTTGTGTGTAATATTAACAATTAGGACGGATTTTAAACGAATTACATTCTACTTTCGACTTAAAGAACAGGGAGTAAGCTTTTATTTGCCAAACGCACCAATACAACACAAAATGTATGTAAGTAATCGCATATCATCAATGGCAATAAACTTGCTTACATTTCGTATCTAAAAATTGGAATCACACTATTACATTTTTAAACAAACACAGGGGACAATACACCCATTATGCTAAATATTACTAAAATAATTATTAACAGCAAACTTAGTAATAAAACAGTGTTAGTTCTCTCAGTCTGTCAATCCTACATTTAGTTTAAAAACAATATTCTCTGAACAACTCTATCGGCAACAAAACACTCTAAAAATCAAAGGCACCTTTTAATCTTCAATGCTGCATATTAATTTAACTAAAAAACTTACAACTCGTATAACTAGAGCTATACAAATTATGAGATTACACAAATATCAGGTGATTTAATTATTGTTCACAATTGTGTACAGAGAACACTTGTAATGCGGGCTCCAGACTCCTGCGTGATTCACGGCGTGAATTCACGCCGTAATTTTGCCGTGAAGTCGGCGTGAAAAGCATCACCCACCACACTCGCTATCGTTCACAGTTTAGTTCGCGCGCTCGTCGCGAATGGACGCCGAATTATGCACTGCTATCTTTGTGTTTAGCATCCCATAAAATGGAATCGGCATAATAACACTCAATTAACACAATTTCCTGCTCATTCGTCCAAGTGACGCTCATTTTGACGCACCGTACTCCGCAAATAAATAAAAAACCTCACGGCACGGCACTGTTTTCACGCGCGAGTGTGGATGCGTTCGCGTTCACGGGAGGTTCGTGCACCGCGAACCCTTTGACGCGGGCGCAAATACCGACACGGAACGGGGAACAAGGCGTGAACGGGCGCGAAAACTATCCACTCGCGGTTCACGACTTTCACGGGTGTTCACGGCGCGAATGTGGAGCGCGCTTAACAAAAACCCAATTAATGTTAGTAATATCATGAATTACCTACTTAAACTTAAGTCATTTAAAGACATATGTTAGAGAAGAGATTGTTTAATATATTATTTTATACATGATATGTAATTAGAAGATTAGATTTTTTTTGTGAAAGTTAACAGTAGGGAAAAACAATTTAGTATGTTTCGAAAGATCACCCTAGCTGTATAAATATATTCTATACACTTACAAACATTAACAGTATGTATATAACTTTACAGACATACCTACAAACGCAGTTTTTGCCATAATGTTCAACCAAAAATGGCACATAAACTATTAAACTTTAGCTAAATGCATATTATATACTAATATACTATAAATATTTTATTGTGCAACACAATACAAGCTAAATAATAATTTGTATGTCATATTTAAAAAAACTTTTTTTGCCAATATATTTTGTATGTATTGACTCAATACCTCAATACTATTCAGGTTGATATAACCAGTCAGTGCAGTATCTTGAACAATAACGTCTTATTGTATTGTATTCATAGAGTTTTTTAATAACTATACTTTGTGCATTATGCTTTAAAGTTCATGTCTTTTAATAACAGCTTATCATACAGTTCTCTTTAATTATTATAACTGAAATATGTCTCATGTAAGCCTATACTCAAAATAATTCACAATTATATTCAGCCCCTTTTTAGCTTTGCTTTGAACTTGTATGGATTTGATGTTTTCAAATTAGATTGTTAACAAAACCTTTTGTCAATCCCATACACGTTTCGAAAGCGAAACAATAACAAAGATTTGAAAATGTTACTTTGGTTACGGGATCTGAGCGGCTAGTTTAGCGAAAACTGTACTTAATCTCGATTTAAACGTTCATCGTCTAATTTAACAGAGTATTTGAAGAGAAAGCCTCTATCTACATTATCATCTTGTCAACCAATATGTATTATCACTAATATTATATCATTGGCGGCAAGATAGTCAAACTTACACATAACGTCATTCATAAAACACAGTCATACAATTACAATAAAACATATCTATTAATCATTTCGCACCATTTAACTATTCACATTGAACACTTATCTCTATTTTTAATGACGGTTAATGTCAAAATCTGTAATTCAAACTAAACCTTCATGTTTTTTTGTACAAATTGCAAGCTTATTTTTCAACATTCAATTCGTCACATCATTTTTTCAATACTGTGTGAATGAACACTGTAATGGCTCCTTCACACTATGCTGGGCATGTATGATGTACTTGACAAAATTTTGACCGCCGGCATGTGTAGGAGCCATAACGCTACAAATTCAAAACATCAGTATGGTAATTACTCTTAAGTAAAACATTCTGGAAGACAAGTAAAAATACTGTACCCTTTTTCTACAAAGACATTATATTTCACTCGACTACATCAAATCTAAGTTGGTAAATTCTGCGATTTTCAGGAGGTAGAACATTCAGTACTTTTACCATCAACTAAACATTTTTCTCTCGTCTCTTACAAACTATCGCTCCGTATGATACAAAACATTGGTTCGATATAATCCACTGTTCACTGCACTCACTATATCAATAGTGTATCATTGTTACATTATTTCACATCACTACGATCCGTTTAAGGCACGGGCGCGTGTCAAAGTCGGTTAATAAAGTTCCAGAATGTATGGAGTTGTGTGAGTAAGAGGAAAGGCTTATACGAGTGTGGAGTAAAAGTGCGAGAATATGAGCTCAGAAAGAATGCCTTAAAACACTGGTTATTTAGTTTAATCTACTGCTCACTGCACTTACTATACCACTGTTACAAGTTCACCAACATTTAAACAGCTGATTAATGGCCTCTCGTGGCTTTGTTATCGTTCGTACGACCAGATGTTTATACTCACGGTGACTCCAGTTACATTTCTGAGGAGCTAATGAATGAGACGATAAACTTATGGCTATTTGACACTTTTACGATGTTATTTGTTTTATTATCGTCGTTTGCAACTGACTTTTTGGAACAGAGACTTACAAATACGCCATCTTGGAATAAAATATTGTATGTAGTCACTAAAAACACTTTTTATTGTGATTACAATAACACTTTATTACCTTTTTCAATTAAAAACACAATATAATCCATAAAACACGGTGGTAATTACTTTTTATTGATTTGACCCGTTGACGGCCAAGGAAAATGGCGGACACAGATTGCTCATACTTTTGACAGCGTGTTACTCTTATTCATTCTATGAAATGTGATTGGACTATGGTATTAAATGAACGCAGAATTTATTCCTCTATCCAATGATACCAAAATAGTCAATATTCACTTAGTAATAGAGCTCAAAACCCGTTGAGACACCGGACCCGGACGATGGCATTTATAAATGCCATTTGAGAGCGCAAACTAATATGACATGCATTAATGCCATCCGGTCGCTCAAAGGTAGTTTAAATATTATGAAGAAAATGACAAAAACAAATAGTTAAATAATTATGCGGGTGACGCGTGTCAAGTGTTTAACAAACAGACGGTTTAAACTTAATCAGCTGTTTAAGTATTTGGCGAGTGGCGACTGCATTCACTATACCACTGTCACAAATTTAATGTCAAAAACAGATTAAAGCTGTTTAAGTATTTGGTGAATTCTAAGGCGCGTCTCAAAGCCTGTTGCCAGAAATGTGTGAATATGAAGGCCATTGAGAATGTCCCTTACTAGTGTCAGTGTATCATTGTCACATCTTCACTACAGTCCATCTCGTGTTTGCTGATGTTTAAGGCACGGGCGCATGTCAGAGTCTGTCGATAAAGTTCCAGAATGTGTGCACTCGGGTGAGTAGAGTAGGGGGCAGAAATGCGTGAATAAGAGCCCCGAGCGAATGCCCGAAATTACTGGTTATTTATTATAATCTGCTGCTCACTGCACTCACTAGTTAACTACACAGCTGTCACAAGTTTAATGTCAAAAACAGATGTTTTTGTATGATGTATTTGCTGAACTCTAAGGCGTATGTCAGAGTCGGTTGAAAAAGTACCAGAAAAAAACAGATGTTTAAGTATCTGGTGAACTCTATGGCGCGTGTCAGAGTCTGTTGATAAAGTTCCAGAATGTGTGCACTCGGGTGAGTAGGGGCTAGGGGGAGGGCAGCGTGACTATGGCGGGGCACGCGCGGGTGAATATCAGCCCGCTGAGTATGCCCGTCACTAGTGTGGCCGCGCCGATCATGCCGGCCGTCGCCGCGTGCTCGGGGGCCACCGTACTGGAAATAATTTCAAGCGTTATTACTGGAAGACCAAGACATAGTATTATTATGAGACAAGTTAGCTTAGGTTGCTCATTGCACACAAGGCTGTGGGTTGCAGCCCGAGCCGCAGGCGAGGGCGTAACTCAGCCGAGTGTGCAATAAGCAAGAGCTCACGAGTTTCATACGACGTTTTTCAACACATTTGCGAGGAAAAAACAAAGTAATTTATCACACAGCAACAAATATGGCAAAAACAAAATAGGAGCGTTTTACCTACCATTAAAACGCATATTGTGTCTGAAGCCTTATTCGAAGCCTTTGTAAACAGATTGAGAATAGCGGAGCCTTCCCGTTACCGTTCAGCATCATTATTATAGGTCTATATTACTAAATTACGTCACATCCGCATCCGTGTGACGTCATGTCTCACCCCACCATGTTCACCAGGCCGCCGCCATTGCGGGTTTCCGCGCTCATTGCAGTCTCAAAATCTGAAAAATACTTTACAACTATTGAACATTAAATGCATGCCAGGCAGCCCTTGAAGGTAGGCTTCGAATAAGGCTTCAGACACAATATGCGTTTTAATGGTAGGTAAAACGCTCCTATTGTGTCCTATTCGCCGTTATTCGAAGCCTTTGTAAACAGATTGAGACATTGTTTGTTATCGCCTGGTGAACAGGGACAGGACGCCAATGTGACACTCTAATTATCATAACTAGTTTATTTCTCTTAAAATTTATTAATTAATTTAGATCAAAAGAAAGCTTTCTTTAAATTAGTAAAGGGAAGAAAAAATTATAATACAAAAAAAAGGCAATAATTAAAACTAAAATAAAGTCGAACAAGTTGACAAATCAGATCAGCTTTAAATAAATTCACTTAATATATTATTATTATTTTTTTAACATAATTATTTAACATAAATTATCTAACTCATAATATTTCAATCGTGTTATCGTTTAATATGACTGCTGGCTGACAGTGCATCTCTGCTTAAACCGCGTCGAACGCCTACTTCAAAATAATCTGGGACAAAACAACGTTTTCTTCGCAGATTCTTTTATTACAAATGTGATGTCAGTTGCTGCACAATTAATTCACTTCAAGATACAAACCTTGCCAATTCTTTGAGCTTTTGCTCTGCAAAAAAAAAAATCGTTATAAAATCCTTAACTGGATTTGGATATCATAATCAAATAAATCTTTGTGAACACGGTCACAAAGTTATTACTTTTATATCAAATACTTGATTAAATTAATTTAATCGTAAACTGCGAACTGAACTCAATAAGTATACCAAAAATAAACGTTATAAGACTGATTTAAGCCAAAGGTAGGCTAACTACCTTTGGTGTTATACGCTTAGGCCGACTAGCTAGCTAAAGTGTCTGTGTGCGCCACTGTTTGCGACATCTTGTTGCTAATGTCAGACTAGTGTTATATAAATTGCTATCGAATGTTAATTAACATTTACCAGGCCATTTGTTTTTTTTTTTTTTTTTTTTTTTTTTTTTTTAATAAAACATTTAGTATTCGATTGGTCAGCACACACAGCAGCTGTGTTAGCCCAAAACAAAAACAAAAACAAACAAAAAAAAAAAAAAAAAAAATAGGTAAGTAGCCACTACCCCTAACTGACACATTTTTAATTATCATCGCAAAATTAAATTACATCTTAACATTGGGAATCAAAATACTAGGTAAAGACTATAATAGATATAATAGATAAAATTAAAAGATGCATTAAAAGAACAAATTAATATGACCGTACTGCATACCAAAGAAAGAAATAATTATATAGTAAAGAAATATGCCTTTAATTATGTCTTTACTTTCAGTACACAAAGATAAAGGTAAATAAATATTTTTTTTTTTTTTTTTTTATCAATCTATAAAATAAATATAAAAAAAAAATATTAAAACAATCAAGTTTCTAAATGTCATGGTTTCTATGGCCATCGGAAAAGCTGCACGCAGCATAAACTTTATATTCGTTTTAAACTTGAATTTCAAACAATATAGCAAAAATGATGCATATCAATAATAATAGTAATAATAATTACAATTAAAATACTTTCATTTAATTATTCAATTAAAATCACATAGATACTTTGGAATTATCCACCGAGAAGATTACCTCTGTTATCTAACAAATCAAGTATCATCACCCGGATAAATAAACAAGAGCAGTGTGCCAGTGCTTCCCCGTGGTAGTTAAGCTTGCTTATTAAGTAAATCATTCGCAGACACCAACCAACATAACATCAGAGCGACAGTGTTTACAACAACTGACTAATGTCAAAGTGCTTAAGTGTATTATTTTAAAGTTATTTCCAGAATATGGTACATGTTATGGTAGCTAAATAAAAGTGTTTTCATATTCTACTGAAATATTCAACAAGTACTCTACACCGTGCTATGATTATAATAATTAAAATATAGAATGATTCAATCAAGGTCTGCGTAAAATCGAGATTCCCCCATGAATTTTATAAGGTTTACATCACAAAACATATACATATGAAAGTTATTTTTTAAATTCATATCTATTAATGTAAATAATAACGTGGTCAAAGTACAATAAAAACTAGCACTTTATGTATCTATGTACACACACATTACACGCCCCCGTCAAATCAGCTATCAATGCACTTTGTAATAAAGCCAACATCATCAGACTTAAATTTTCATAAAATTTAAAATGTAAAACAGGCACAACCCTTGCAGTGACCACTTAACTAAAGAGCTAGGATATCTGATCTGTCATCGGTCTCATGAGACAATATCAGTCTTCAAAGAATACAAATGAATATAAAATGTTCAAACAAAACATAATATCTGCTACAGTTATTTTGGTTACAGTGTAGCCAAAAGGGACACAAAAAATAGGTTAGATTAAAACTGTGACCTTTTGATCACAAAACGGCAAAATAAAGCGCGAGCTGAGCGAGCGCATCGAGTGTGCCACGGCAGCGGCCAGTGAAGCACCAGAACGCAACTGTTGGTGAACTTTCTTTGCGACACCCGGACTTTGCACCCGGTTTGATATTTTTAATAAAGACACATTTTAAATAACAGGAAAATATATTGATTGAAATATTTCAATCAAAATAACTTGTTGCCACTGGCCCACGGTTATAAAAATTAATATTAATAAATAACTCCCCAAAGAAACTTTCAAAATCCTTCTGGTTGTTCTGTAAGCAGCAACTAGTGGTTGTTAAAAACATGGAGTTTATATAAATTAAGATTTATTTCTATCATTCATTCATTGGTGGTGCCCACTAGAAGTACGAGAATATCTTGGATGATCCCCTTTGTAAGTTCCTCTCCCTCAGGGATTAAGGACAGTGTTTATACAGAATAATGAAATAAAATAATAAGATAAAATGATTTAAATTATGTACATATCGACGGTGCCTGGACGGTGCTCATCAAAAGCAACCGAAATAATTTATGTCAAAACATCAACCGACGGTGCTCCGGAGCGACCGGCCGAATTTATGTTAAAACCATAATAAATGTTTATCGAATGTAAATATATTTATTGACATTACATAACTATATGTATAATGACGGTGCCCATCAGAGGGCGACCGAATTTATGTTAAATAGTAAGATACTTAATCAACGGTATCCATCAGGAGTGACCGCCAGAGTTCATATCAAAGTATCAATCAACGGTGCTCAGAAGCGACCGGATGAATCAATATTAAAAATATTGTTACAACTCGCACAGCTCTCAACATGTGGGGATTACTACCATAGAGGAAGTAGACAGCAAGTTTTAATTATAGAAAATTATGTAGATACAACTTTTCATAAACTTGTGTCAACGGTGCCAGGAGCAGCCGATAGACCTTCCCCGGTCCAGTTGCGGAACAAGCTGGAACCGAGGGGTATAATGATAATAGAAAGTATCTAATTACTATGATAAACTTTTGAATTGCCTGCAATTTAAAATATATTTTTATTTTAAAACAATTACCACAATTTATTTTATTAATAACTAGCTGTACCCGACAAGCTTAATATACCACAAATTTATTCAATCAAAGGTTAAAACACGAATTTTTTGGGCCAGGACAATCGGTCTTTCAAGTTTCATCACAATCAAATAAATGGTTTTGGAAAGCATAGAAAGCAAATATAAAGCATTAATTTTTATTTATACACAACACAAGACAAGATTAGTACCTACGCTCATCTTACTGGGAATTGAACCCGAGTAATTTTGCGCATTGATATCGTTTAAATATATTTATCTTACGTATAAATAGTAACGTATAAATGTTTTTATTAAAAACCAATATAAAGGCAACATTCTTTTGCTAAACCCTGAATACTTATTTTTGTTTAAAGCGCCTCGTTACGTATTCAGATTCACAAAGCAGTAGCTTTTCTCAAAAAAAAAAATTGAATACTCTTTCAAACGACTACGGCTAACAACATCTCAAAATAAAATAGGGCGCAATGGTTAATCTCATCACTGGTCAAGTAAAACTATGAGTCGAACGAAATGCCGGATAGCGCCAGGATGGCGCCAGGATTCAAGCTGCATACACTTTCTCATATTTTGAGGAACACAACAAGGATTTGTGTGCTCAGATCACATTCAACACAATATAATATAATATGCTTTACCAACAATGAATAGGAATCTTACAAAACATGTTTTCCGTAACGTAAAAATTTTCATAAGCATTAAATTTGTCAAAATTATAACCTTTTAGCAGATAGCATAGGCCAAAAGCGAATAAAACTCATGAACTGCAATTTAACGAATATTAGAATTAACAGAAAATATTTTTCAACATATCGTGGGTAGAATCATACCATTATAAAATATGGAAAAATTTCACTGACCTTATGGCGAGGCGTTAGATTACCTCAATACAATTCAAATCCTGCGTCGTATTTACTGTAGATCCATGCCCTCGCCCTCGATCTCTGCTACTCCGCGATCGAATATGACGACGAAAACGGAGACGACACAGAGTCGGACCCAACTAACACTGATTTTACGTATGGTTTTAAAATTTCTACGCACACGCATTTCTAATAACCGAAAATAAATCGTAAGATGTTCATTTTTAACAAAAATATGCAATATAAAATCTAAATTACGAATTAAGAATTTCACGAACGCTAACAGCGTTTGACCTACTTTAGAAAACTTTAAAATTCGAATGCTAACAGCATTTGACCTACTTAGAAATTTTTTTTTTAATTTCGAACGCCAACAGCGTTTGACTAGATGTGAACGGTTGCGAAAAAAGGACGCCAATGTGCGCGGAAACCCGCAATGGCGGCGGCCTGGTGAACATGGTGGGGTGAGACATGACGTCACACGGATGCGGATGTGACGTAATTTAGTAATATAGACCTATAATAATGATGCTGAACGGTAACGGGAAGGCTCCGCTATTCTCAATCTGTTTACAAAGGCTTCGAATAACGGCGAATAGGACACAATATGATAATTATGGGAAAAGGCGCGCATGTTTTTTTTTGTTTTTTTTTCACACGCCCAACGCAAGAATATTTTGCGAACAAAGGGGTGAGGAGCATACAGCCTACTACTAATACTTCAAAATTATAATTTTAAGTGACAAAATGCAAATATTTTAATATTTTATAACAAAATATTGTGAGTTATGAATAATTTGATAATAATTATATATTTATTTGACTTTATTAAGGACTTACACATTTATTTATTCCAAAAATGTATATGAATTTTTAGCAGCATAAAACCACTTTGTTGTCAAAAAAAAAATAACTGTATTACCCGGCTAAATAGGGAATGCTCTGTTTATTCGCATAGAACTTGCAGTAAGGTACTAATTTAACTTTGTAGGGTTAATTCTATTACGAACTAGTGTTTTATATATTATTGCACGCGTTTGTTATAGCTCGGTTTATGGCCTTAAAAGCGATGTATTAGGGCTCACTTTACGAGCAAGTGTGTTGAAAAGTATTATTATTAGCGTAGTATCCATCTGGGACGACACGTTATCGACCCGGAGGAAATAAAAACTCTTAAAACCAGGAAGATACTAGTTCCTGGAAGCCGCTGGGCTCAAAGAGTTACTATAATTAGGTGGCGAGTTACAATAGATCTTTTAGGTCGCAGTGACTACAGCCTCATCTTGAGCTGCATAGCTCCTAACACTCAAATAATAATAAGACATAGTAAAGGTGTTAATACGTTTTGCCCATGTTGCTACGAGGGTGGTTTGATAAGTCCATGACTTTGAAAAGAAGAAATACTTTTTTTATAATTTATTTTTGTGTCTTAAAAAGAAACTTCTTAAGGCATCTTTACACTACATTTTTTTCAAATTCGGCAAAAGATTCCTACTTTTGGAAACAAAAAGCTCGAGCGACTTTTCCCTGTCGACCCTCTCGGCGACACTCATGACATCAAAACTCATGACATACATGAATGAAGATGCGAATCATTCCTATTCTCTAGATTCAACCCCAGTGAGATTTTTTCTCCAACCAAACATGTCTTGGCGGGCAAAGATTTTCATCAATCCAAAAGCTGGTGTCTGAAATGGGCCCTCATTTCAGTTACCAGTTTTCAGGCGATGAAAGAAAAAAATAATGGGTTAAAGAGGTAGGAACTTCGTTGGACTGAATACGCAGAGCTACAATAAGATTATGTAGAGAAATAAAACAAAATATTCCGAAAAAAAGTCTTTCTTCATTAAAAAGTCATGGACATATCAATCCGCCCTCGTATATATAAGTATTAGTTCTGCAATTTCCACAAACACAACCAGCCTGCCTAGCATGACCGATTTATATCGCGTGATATAGCGTTTTATTACGTTTAACTGTCAAAAAGACAAAGGAGTTTGACAGTTGAGTGTCGATAAAATGCTATATCACGCGATATAAATCGGTCATGCTAGGCAGGCAGGGTATAACAAGACCTATATCGGGTCATTTTGATCTTACCATCTAATTTCAAGGATGTGTTCACTGTCCAGTCCATGAAACTAAACTACTTTCTCTGAATCATTTTTTCGCCACAAAATGTTGGTCATCCCACACAAAATTGATCACGTGATCTCTTTTATTTGTATGGATAGTCGATTTTTTTTACATATTTGGCCATGTGTTCCTTAGAGAAAGTTGTTCAGTTTCATAGACTGAACACATCCTCTGGATGGTGAATACAAAATGACCCTGTATAGTATAGTATTACTAGCGCCCGCCCGCAGTTTCACCCGCATGGTTCCCATTCCTGTGGGAATATCGGGATAAAAAGTATCCTATGTTTTAATCCAGGCTATCTACTATCTGTGTGCCAAATTCCAACCAAACCCGTTCAGTCGTTTTTGCGTGATTGAGGAACAAACAACATCCAAACATCTAAACATCCAAACCCACAAACTTTCACATTTATAATATTAGTAGGATTAACTGTGAACAAGACCCTCAACGAAGCCGAGGTCTACGTATTCTGCCCATCATCAGGACCATTTCTACTCAAAATTATTGCTGGGAAACGTTTTAATTTTTGGTGTTAAAAAAGCATTGCATACATTACCACGCAATGTAACGCGTACAAAAGACCGCGCCTGCGAGTGTATGCTGCGTGCGGCCGAGTTGAAAGGCAACGTTTATGTGCGTGCTCATGAAATACATTGAGTGATGACGTTTTGAAGCCATTGTTTGTTACGAAATACATTAAATTTTGATAATGTTTCTGTAGACAAAAATTAGGAAATAAAATAATATTTCATAAAAAAATTGACTTTGACCGTCAATAACTTCGTAGCTTTTGGTTTCCCAGGTATTGTCTAAAGGACAATAAAAAAAACAAAAAACCGACTTCAAAAAACCTATTACATGAAAAGTACTGAACCGATTTCCAAATATTAAAAAATGGGACCAACTTGGGAGGAGTTTACCTAATGTTTAATAAAGTTTGAATCATTTCAATCGGTCCAGCCGTCTTTGAGTAATCGGTGGACATACACAATAAAAAAACAGATATACAGACGAACAGAGAACCTCCTCCTTTTTTAAAATAATCCTGATGATGGGCGAAATGCGTGCTTCGTTGAGGGTTTTGTTACAGCCGTTATATCTAGGACCAATCACACTATGCACTCACCCGCTGACATACATCATCCCGAGCGAGCTCGCATGGCCCGAGCTCCAGCCGAGCGCAGCTGCTAGAGTCCAGTACGCCCAATCGCTGGTCACCCATATCGGCAATGTTCGAGTCTCAGGCTTGTAGTTGCACATCAGGAACAGGGGAATCAACACGATCCTGAAGGTCGTCATCACCCACAGCCATTTGGGGGACGGCTGGAAATCGAAAATTTTATTGAGAAACTATATAGCTTCTAACCGCGATTTGGACATTCAGAAAATCCCTAGAGAACCTTTGACCCGGATAAAAAATATCCTAGGTTTTTCATAATAGGATTTTTTTCATAATAGGATAGGATTAAAAAAAAGTATCCTAGGTTTTCATAATAGGATAGGATAAAAAAAGTATCCTAGGTTTTAATCTAGGTTATAAACTTCCTGTGTGCCAAATTTCATTCAAATCCGTTCATCCGTTTTTGCGTGATTGAGTAACAAACATCCAAACATTCACATTTTGGATACTAGCGCCGCCAATCAAGAAAAAATCATAAAAACGCAATAGCAATGTTTATTAAAATTCTCATCCATATTTTTTTGTAGTATTAGTTATAAATTATTTTTGTATGTATGTGTAATCACAAATATACTTACAAACTGCCATAGACTAGCCGTGATGTTCCCAATCATTGCCGTCAAGTTGAATGTCAGGAAACACGTAACCAACACGAATTTGTTGCCGAGAAAACCATCTTCGTTCGGCTTGATATCTGAAAAGGACAACAGACCACTATTTTATTTTAATACAGAAAATTGTAGTGTTAAAAAATCTCTATTACAGTCCGCAAGCAAGACTAAATTCTGAACAAAGCAAAAATAATTTACGACTTAAATCTACGCACATAATACATATTTGCTAACCCCCATACCATAACCACCGAAACACTATACGAGATACGATATAGCGATTAATCGACACTAATGGGCAATTATAATATTATTATAATCCGCGCGCGATGAGAATGGTATAATACCTTTTGGGACTGAGACGCGCTCGGTCCGTCGTCGTCGGCCAGACGTACCGTCGGCAAACTCGCGTCGACGCTCGCATTTATGTACTTGTGCAGAACTGTGCGCGAGGATTTCTAGTCGGCTTTTATTTTATTTTCAACACCGTAATTTTTTAAGTAACAACAAAGAGTATTCATCCCGCTAAAAATCCATTTAAATTTTTGAAATAAATAAATGTGTACGTCCTTAATTAAGTCAAATAAACATTTATTATTATCAAATTATTAATAATTCATTATAATTTGTCATAAAACACGCACATACATTTAGGCGGTTTATATTTATTTTTATAGATTCAAAACTTTTTTGCTAACGCCACTTGACTGCTTAACTGCCATTTTCAATTCACTTTGACAAGGTCCCTTACCATTCTCATCGCGCGCGGATTATACATGACAATTTATCTGTCGATAAATCATACATTACGCACGTTTCGGTGGTAATGCTATTATTTATTATTTATTTATCTACGAGGGCAAGTTTTAATTAAATCAAATCGAATCAAAATAGTTTCAAACGTTTCAACCACTTTAAACTTAAAGAGGGTTACTGTGCGCTACACTAGCGCCGCCAATGGAAAAAAAATCGTAGTGCTTAAATAAAGACGAAATTGTGAATTGTGTTCTTCTAGTGTACTCCGAAGAAGCTTTGTTGTACTTTTTATCGTTTAAACAATATTTTATAACCTGTCGTTTAGTTTATTGCTAAAAGTGGCCACTTTTAGCAATAAAACTCCATTTAACTAAACGACAGACAAGAAAATATAGTTTAAGCGATGAAAAGTACCACAAATCTTATTCAGAGTACACTAGAAGAACACAATTCACAATTTCGTCTTTATTCTATGTTTTTTTCCATTGGCGGCGCTAGTGTAGCGCATAAACCCCAGAATCAAATAAATAATAAATATTTGACAACATCACATACATTGCTCCAATTCGGTAAGTAGTTGAAACACTAGTGTTATGGAAATCAGATACAACGGTAGAATCACAATCACCCAGACTTGACAATATAAAAAAGTTCCTTTTTTAAATTGACCCAGCCGGGGATCGAACCCGGGACCTCGAGAGATGGCGACACCTTGAAAACCGGCGTACAAAGCCACTTGACCCCGATGTCGTCAAACATTTTTGCAAAAGCATTTTGGTAAAAAAAAACATGTAGCGAATCTTAGGTACACACAAACTCATGATGAATTTGCATGTGTTTTAGTAAGCATTTACTTTACCCACTGAATTTTTTTAAAGTGGCAATACCGAAATGTCTAGGTTTGTCACAGCGTTGGGAAGTGGGACAGTTAGTTAAAGAACTATTAATTTAGAATTTTTAATATCAATAGCTATTCATAAACATAATAATATGAAGCAGAATCTCTCTGCAAAAAAACAAGTCCACAGTCACATTTATAGTAAGTTGCGATAAAAACTTTGTAAGCGCGGTGCAGGATTCCATACTATTTGCGCACACGCAATAGAATTGATGTTGCCAGCGCCATCTAGCGCGTACAGTTACAACTATTAGTATACAATCATCAAATGGTAGAGCCAAGGTCATACGAAATGCTTGATATGAATATTGCTACGTTTTATGATGGACGTTAAAAATAGTCTCGGTAATTTTATATCATGTAAAAAGACTAACATTAACAAAAGTATGATAGTTTTTAGCTAACTACATCCATACATCTTTCGAACCCGAAATTCGTTATTGCTTTACGAATGTACAGCTTGACCATAAAGAGTTGACAAATATTGAGGGCGCCACTTTCTATGTAAACACGTCAAAATCGCGAATAATTTGGCAACACTGACTCTATTTTGTACTGAAAACTGAAAATTTAGTTCCATTTAATTTAATTTCAACTCTTTATGGCCAAGCTGTTACTGTATGCTACGGCCAGACTATCGCGCTTAAGCAAAGCTTTTCGTTGTCGTGTTATACGATTAAAAACTATAACTATATATAACTATTACTTTTTAATAATAATAAAATAATAATAATAATTATTAACACGCAAGCCTGGCAAAAGGACCGGGCTTCGTCCCGAGAATTTCAAGCCGAGATACAATAATAATAATAAGTCGGATTCAAGTTTATTTTGATGAACAATCTTTATTTCTTTTAAGTGAAATTAAACTAAATTCCTCGATTCAAAGTAAAAAGTTTCTAATTGTAATACACGATAACGAAAAGCTTCGCGACAGAAAAACAACCAAAAAGGGTGGCCCTATAGCCTGGTATTTGTGTATTTGTCGACAATAAGTATCATTGCGGAACGAAGCGCTCATGGCGGAACTTGACAGGCTGATCGTACTCGATCACGTTTGTTAAGCAACGCTCGGTCCGGTCAGGTGTCGGATGGGTGACCGTTAAGTGGCATTACAACTGAGCGCTTCCGTGCTTCGGAGGGCACGTTAAACAGTCGGCCCCGGCTGTTGTCATCTGATAACAGTCGTTAAGCCAAGTTAAGAGGCCTTACAGGCGGCTTGATAAACTCTAACACCAGAGGTGGCCACTAATACTCATTCGATAGAAGAAAAGTATCATTGTTTTTGTCGCTCACCTGAATGTACAGCTGGGAACACAGCCAGTGATACGAAGAACACGATGAATATATTGTACAGTTGCACCCAGGATTGCTTGAATATCGTGCCGTATGGTATTTTAGTGTTGGCCGGACCATTTCCTTGGTTGGTAGCGGCGAGCGCGGGGTTCACGCGTAGAGTGCGCTGTTGGAGAGTATCGTGGTACCGGTAGAAACGCTGGAACAAAGTTTTAATAATTAGGTAAAGATAAGTGGAATGGGAATTAACCGCCTCTGTGGTCTAGTGGTTCGCCCACCCGTGTAAGATGCAGGAGTCCCGGGTTCGATTCCCAGAGGGGGGCACAATTTGTACTCGGTTTGGTTGGACTACGCGAACGAAATGCGGTGAAATAAAGCTCTTTGATTGGTTCGTTTGTTTTACGTATTACGAGTGATTGGTAGTTGGGACGCTGTGCCTCCGCAGGCACTTTAGGCACAGTAATATTTGTGAATACGGGTGTTCATTTATTTCAGATTAAATTAAAAATAAACTGTAAAACGACAGCTATAAAGGAATCAGCATACAAAAATTAGATCAAAATAATTGTTGCAAATCTTAGGTGCACACAAACTTATCAAAAGCATGCGTGTGTTTTAGTAAGCTTTACTTTACCCACTTATTTGAATGTGGCAACATTTAATAAAATGTAAATGTTACCACGCGTTGGGAAGTGGGACACATATAATCTTAGGATTCAAGATATTCTTACACAAATAAAAAGCTACTCAATACCGAGTGACTAACAGCCAGTAACTTCACTACTCAAGCCCTGCTCTCAAATATTACTTTGATAGCTCGAGCAGGCCTCCTGCCTGCCTAGCATGACCGATTTATATCGCGTGATATAGCATTTTATCGACACTCAACTGTCAAATTCTTTTGTCTTTTTGACAGTTGAACGTGATAAAACGCTATATCACGCGATATAAATCGGTCATGCTAGGCAGGCTGCACTCGCTCAAGGTCGCGCAATAAGCACCTACCGCTAGCCGTTCCGCCGGCGGGACAAGTGAGCAGAGGGCCGCCACGCGCCCGCCGCCGTACAAGCGCGGCATCTTACTGCACAAGTAGGTATTGCCTTTTTATAATAGTAACAATGTCGGATCGACATTACTGTGCCGTGTACGAATATCAAAATCAAAAAACCAATAAACAATTGTCGTTTTTTACATTATGATATATGCTACGCAGTTCATTTAAAAGAAGACAACCCTAACGTTGCGTCGCCAGACTACTAGATTAACTGCGCGACCTGAATTGCACTTTGTTGTGTCGAAGCAAAAGTCGCTATTTATTTAAATGACTTTACCGCGTGCTGCTTCTGTGCTTGTACTATTAGTTATTCTGTGGCTTGAGTAACATTCGTGTAGTGCTTAACATATGGGGTGGCGCATATAAGACAAGCTTCCTTGAAGTAGAAAGAGCTCAGAGAGCTCTCTTAAAGGTCATGTATTTTAAAAAACGTCGTTTTTCCACTGAGAGTCTATACCAAGTTAGTAATGTTCTATCAATCCGACAACTATATATTTTAGCTCTGATACTTAAAACACATAAAACCTTAATATATGACCCTGCGTTGGAAAACAAGAGAAGAAAAGACTGTGTAATTGGTATTCCTAGAACCAACACTGTTTTTGCGAGATTACAAGGTAATACACAATCAGCTTACCTATATAACAAAATAAATGGAAAAATACAAATATACCACAAAACTTATCATAAGTGTAAATCCACATTGTCTAAATGGTTAAAAACTCTAAATTACGAGGAAACTGAATCACTCTTAACTCACAACAGGTGAACTTCCATATACATATTAATAACGGATAAAATACACACACACACAAACGCACACACACACACACACACACACACATATATATATATATACACACGCATATATACACACACACTCACGTTTATTTATAATAAACTAAATAAATAAGTTAAATAAGTATTTTCCTAAAAATAAGATAAGATTTTTATATATATATATATATATTTTATTATTAGCACGTAAGTCCTAAAATCTTTAACGTCCGAATGGAGGAGCGGAGCCCTCTGGTACAGGCATTGTCATGCTTAAAAGGGGACTCCAGCTACTAAATGTTATGTTTTTGTATGTCAAAGTAAATAAAGATTTTTGATTTTTTGATTTTTGAAACTAGTGCACAACTTCAATTTCTCAAATAAAAACATTTATAATACTTTGAGTGGTAAGTATTTGATTGAATTTGATTGAATTGAATTTGAGTGGTAAGTACTTTGAGTGGTACATTGAGTGGCAGAGCGAAGTATGTATCGAAGCATAGAAGCAGCACGAATATGCCAGTGATGAAGTAGTAAATGGCAAACGTCCGACGGCTGTCGAACAGTTCCGACGTCCACGACATAAACACGACAATAGTGCCGCACACATTAGAACTTCTATTACTTACATTGAGTGGCAGAGCGAAGTATGTATCGAAGCATAGAAGCAGCACAAATATGCCAGTGATGAAGTAGTAGATGGCGGACGTCCGACGGCTGTCGAACAGTTCCGACGTCCACGACATAAACACGACGATAGTGCCGCACACATTGGAGCCCAGAACCACGGCTCCGGTGTATTTGGGCGGCAGGCGCGCTGCTACGCCGTATACGGAGTTTTGGAAGATGGCGTTTAATGCTGGAATAAGAAAGGGTTTATTGGATTTTTTTTATTTGTTAACTTTACTGTTTGTCTAGCTGTTATTGAAACTAAATAAGTATGTGATTGTATTAACGATGATATGGCCAGAAAGGAGCTTCATTCTGTTACAACCTTGGTATCTTCAAGTTAAGAGTGAATAGCCATTTCGTGGGCAAGCATGCTACACTTTAGACCACATCCTGTTTATCAAGCAAGATGGTTCAAATCATCAAATGCCTGCCCAGTTACCAAAAAATAAAATAAAAAGATAAGAGATGATGCCGCGCCGACCTCAAATAAATTGCGATAAGGGTTATGTATTCTGTGATAAAGGCAAGGTGATTAGAAGCATAAAATAAATAGGAAAAATATCAAATCATTTTTGATCGTCTTTTCATAAATAAAGGTTGGATTTTATGATTATTTCTAATAAACAATAATTTCTAATCAACTGCGGTATTTAAAAAAAACTACATTTATATTTTTTTTAAACTAGCGTTTTAGAAAATAGTGTAGCAAAACTTAGGTGCACACATGTTTATATTGAAACTATGCGTGTGTTTTAGCAAGCATCAATGTATCCACTGTTTAAAATGCGGCAACACCATGTTATTAGTGTTACCACTGCGTTGGGAAGTGGAATCAATGTTAACCTCGCCAAATAAAATTAAGGAATCTAGGCTATCTTTGATTTAGAGGGTGAGTAGATAATAAAAATAGGGCCTACGTAATTGATAACAAAACTAATAGGTAGCAATTAAGGACATTGTGCTGATAAAGTCACTGGTAATCAAATTAATAACATAAAAATAATCATCAGAACTTAAGTATTAGCACAGCTTATCTAGCCACTTTTTTATTACTAACTCCCATTCAAAAAAATGATTAAATTATTTATCGTAAGGATAAAAGATATATCAAAAACATCAACATCTACCGATATATGAGGCCATATATGCGATAAAGACATCAAAAGTAGCGGGCTATAAAGACAAGATAAGATCTAAAGATAATAGATAATCCGACAGCTTAGTACTTGAATAAAGAAATATACAAATATTTACATGCTGTAAATTCGGTACACTACATAATCGACATAGATACAGAAAATTAGGTCAGTTTAAACCAAACTACGTTTATAGACGTTCCCAAAATAATTTCATTACACAAAAACTATTACTACTAATATCAATACGGAAGTGCAATATATGTATACTACAAACTACAGATGCTATTATTGTTAGTTACCGAATGCACTTTGAAAAGCAATTCTTGTATATTTTTACATTTTATTGCTATGTTGTTTGTTCCATATACTTGAAATTACAGCCCGTGCGTTTTTTGCGCCCTAAACGGCAGTATCTTTTTTTTTACGTTAACTTAAAAGTTTGATTTTTTTACAGCTTCAAGGGACCGTAGACCTTGGTATATGGTTTAAATTTTAACTCGATACCTCCACGGGTTCCCGAGATAAAGGGTCTTGACAGACAGACGGACGGACAGACAGACGGACGGACAGACAGACGAACAACAAAGTGATCCTATAAGGGTTCCGTTTTTTTCTTTTGAGGTACGGAACCCTAAAAATGTACTCGGTTATTGTATTGTGTTACATGGATAAAAAGCTATCCTTTTTGCATAAAAAATCATATTATCACTGTCGTTGAAAATTACGAAATCTGACGATTGGAAATTGATTATAGGTTAAAAATGAGCCCTAAATTTAGAGGTTATTTTTTTATAACAGACAACAGAATTATTTTCTTTTATTATAATAACTGACGCGGTACGCTTGCTGTTTACAAAGCAATTCTGGCTCTTGTAAATAGCAGACGCACTATCCCGACACGTCTGCTATTTACGAAGCAACTTCGGGTGGATAACGCGTCGGGTATTTACGAATATGCATCCTGGACTGGGTTGAAACTAGTGTATATGTCTACATGGGCCCAGTAGCAAGTCAGCGCTGGACTGACTGGGTTACTGTACTGCCATGTTACTGACCCTGTATAAACCAGGCATAAGAGTTAAAATTAACCTTAAGCCTGCACTGAAGAATCAATTTTCTTTGACTTACAGTTGAGTAACAGCACCGATATCATGGTGATCCAGAAGAAAGCTCCTGGCCACGCCGAGCTGTCCACCATGGCTAATATCACTGTCAGCACGAATATGGCCACCTCTAGCATGAGGGACCATACTATGCGCGTCGTCAGGTTGCCCCTGTGGAACAGAGATAATGATGTTTTAGGGTTGGTTATTATGTTAAATAATATAAGTACAACCAGCCAACCAGTGGGTCTACCGCCCAAGTGTCGTCGACTTCGCCGTCGGCTTCATTTGACAGATGGTTGTAATACATTGCTACTTTTCTTTGGTAAGTTTTTATTTGTACCAAAAGGAAATAGGTAGGTATTTCATCCATCTGTCAAATGAAGTCGACGGCGAAGTCGACGGCACTTGGGCGGTAGGGCCCCTGGTCGTCAAGCGGGACTCGAACCCGCATGGGGGATGTATGAAAAAAAAATTATATACTAAATATACTTTTTTAAGTAAGAATAAGTTCCTTGGTTGCGTGAAAAAAAAAAATTAAGTCACTTCGGCCACAACGCCTTTAGCCTAATTTAAAATTATCAAAACTTAGGCATAATTTTATAATGACACTTTTTTTATATTTTCTACAGCAATCTTTGGAAAATACCAACTGATAACCCACTAAACAACAATACAGTTTTTCAGTTTTCATATGATTAGTTTTTCTACTTTATTATTATCTTATCATCTACGTTAACGCAAAACAAACAATTTTCTAAATCTTATCCACGAATTCACGAAACCTTAGCGCACATCAAAGAGTTCCTTTCATGTCGCGTGCTACGAATATAAACTAACAACGTCAAAACTCAATTTGGGAATAGTATTCCATAGTCACTAGAGAGTTTCCTAACTAGTACAACATCAAACATCTCGCAAAGTGTGAACACCTCCAATCAAACATCTCGCAAAGATGAACACCTCCATCGCAAATTATAGTGTTCTAGCTATACAGTATTCGAAAATGTCCTTCCAAAATGTCTACGAAGCAAAATGCCTAAAATTCATGTCTAAAGAGCAAAATGTCTACTAAGTAAATTGTCTAAGATGCAGAATGACACAACAGTAGTTTGCCTAATGATTAAAAAGGTCTAAATTGCAAGTCGCAAATTATTCTGGGATAAAGTTCTTTGTCTGTTTAAAATACATAATGTATGTTCATAGACTTTTAATCAAAAAATTACTTTCCATTTGAACTTATTATTAACGGCATTCTGAAAAGAAATTATTTAGTTCTTCTCCATTAGTTAGTCATTTTGAATTCTAGTCATTCTGCATTTTAGTCATTTGGCACTCTAGTCATTCTGCATTTTAGTCATTTGGCACTCTAGTCATTCTGCATTTTAGACATTTTGCGTTTTTGTCATTCTGCAAGTTAGTCATTCTGCGTTTTGGTCATTTTGCCCACTTATTCTTTTTGCTTTTTAGGGAGTGTGATCAGGATGGGAAAATATTTTCACTTGTTTTATCTTGCTAGGAGCAGCTTTAATAATATCTATAAACCATGGAAACCGTGTACAAAAAAGACTTTTATTCGACCCTCATGTGAACTTTATCCCGCCGAGAGCAGGGGGGCTGGTTTGGCCTAATATTGCCTGTGCGTAATGTTTACGTGTGCGTGAACGGAAAACCGCGATATTTTCCTAGCGGCTTTTATGTGTACTTTATATTTTCTGCCTTTTAAGATCTAACAGGGAGCTAACAAGCTTATTGAAACAAAGGCTAGTCGCTCCAGTTTTGCGCGAGCACTTTAAACAATGATAATGAACTTTTCGAAGTAGGTATTAAGAAAGGAATACAACAATTTACAAGTTTTAAATTATTACTAAAGTAATGATGAAAAAAATAAGAAACCTCCGGAAAAGACACGGATCCGAATTGACGTATAGAACGAAAGAAATAAGTGCGCTTTTAGATTTTTTTTTATCAAGTCTAGTAAGTATAACATTTTCTAGCGATTAGATTAGACATGACAACTGCTTGAAATATTTGAAAGCTAATGTTGTTAACAACATTGAAAATCTGTGAGTCAAAAGCTTATATAGAAATAAATTTCACAAATTCTTATTTTTGACCGTAAGAAGCAAATAGACTTGCTTCTTAGTTTTAAGAAATTACTCTATTGCTGCTTATTAGTTCGTTATTTATTTATATATTTTTATTTATTTATAAATCTTTATTGTACAAATACATAGAGTAAGGTACAAATGGCGGACTTAATGCTAATAATGCTAAAAAGTCTGGAACGGGTGGTAGAAAAATATAGACGATTCAAAAGTACTTAATAATTAAGTTTATTTGAATAAAGCTTATTTCACTTTCACTTTCAATAGCATTCTCTAGCAGTCAACCAACAGTAAACAGATAAACGCGAATGCGGCACAAATAAAGAAGAATGATATTTGCATGCATACAAAATACATTCACCAATAAATACATATCAACAGAATTTTATAATATTAATATACTGACATTTCAATAAATAAATATATATATTATATACTTACATATAAAATATATTATATACACCAAATACCGAGTTTAGATAAGTAGTGACGTTGACCCTTCCACATCACGGACATAAGCCCTCCAACAGGTGCGCATGAACTTGTTTATTGAAAGAAAACTTACTGCGAGCTCTTCTAATAGAATCGGGGAGACCGTTCCAAAGACGCGTCGCTTGCAGTGTGAAGGAGTCGGACATATACCCAGAACGATAGAGAGGAGTAAATAGAGAAAGAGAATTGGCAGAGCGAAGGCGATGATCATGGGAATCATAGAGATGCTGAAACTTACATTTTAAGTAATCAGGAGAATGAGGGTTGTTAAGAATGGAATAGAGAGTGCAGAGCAGCCGTAACTGTCTGCGTTGACGGATAGGAAGCCATTTAAGCTAGTCTTGCTCGTGGGCGCTATATCTAAAAGTTCTAATGAACTTTTGTCTCAGCAACTAATTTGTCTTCCACATGATGGTTTGTATGATAATCTGCCGGCTGTCGCGTCGCTACGTGCGCGCACTTTCATACAAACCCGTAGACTTGATGTGAGAGACAAATTAGTTGCAGAGACCAAAGTTGCTCGTGCTGCATAAGAATAATAATCCGTTTATCCACCCTTAAACAGCCACCCTAAGGTTCATCTATCCTAAACGCGTGTTCATCTATCCTATCCACCCCGGATAGGATAGATGATAGTCTACTTGCTAGTTTGATAGGGTGGATAGATGAACACGCGTTTTCCGAGTATCCACCGTAGGGTGGCTGTTTCAGGGTGGATAAACGGAAATAACGGCATAAGCCGCTCGTGCGCGCCAGCTGTAAAGAGGCATGATTGTTTAACATAAGTAGAAAACGCCGGGTGTAACAAGACCCCCAACGAAGCCGAGGTCTACGTATTCTGCCCATCATCAGAACCATTTCTGTTCAAAGTTATTGCTGGGAAACTATTTTTTTTTGGTGTTTAAAAAGCATTGCATATATTACCACGCAATGTAACGCGTACAAAAGACCGCGCCTGCGAGTGAATGCTACACAGCTGCGTGCGGCCGTATTGAAAGGCAACGTTTATGTGCGTGCTCATGAAATACATTGAGTGATGACGTTTTGGAGCTATTGTTTGTTACGAAACATATAAAATTTTGATAATGTTTCTGTAGACAAAAAATCTGAAATAACGAATAAAATAAGATTTCACAAAAAAAATTAAGAAAAAAAATTTGACTTTGACCTTCAATAACTTCGTAGCTATTGGTTTCCCAGGTATAGTCTAAAAGACAAAAATGATCCTGATGATGGGCGGAATGCGTGGACATCGGCTTCGTTGAGCGTCTTGTTACACCTGTTATAATAATGAACTTACTTTAAAGGCATGAAGATATTAATCCAGTTAAACAAGAAGTTGGGCACTTGCGCTGCCCACCCCACATACGACAGATAATTTTCCGCGTACTCCGGCGCATCCACTAGCTTGTACTTCACGAAGTAGTCCTTAGCCGTGATGAACATATTCCAGGCTACTAGTGTACCTAGGCCGTGGATCGCGAGGATTATGTATATCATGTTCCATTTGTCTTTGGGTGGCGCTAGATCCATTGCAATACCTGCAACGAAAAAGAGTGATTAAAAACCTACTCATATAGTTATCTTTTCGTAAAAGGTTACTAACAAAACATCATCAACATATCAAAAAAGACTGAACTAGAGATCTAAATTAACTAAATTTTATTGGGGGAGACGTGAAGGTTTTTTGCAAGTCGTTAGGCGCGACTTCAAAATGATTGAAAAACTCTGGTTTAAAACTTTAAATGATTAACAAAATAATAACAAAATTAAATTAATGGCAACTTGAAACATTATCAATGCGTCGGTAAATACGATATAAAACCAATAACTTCGAAAATCAACCCTTTTTGAAAAAATTCAATTGAATTTTTCATTCATACATAACAATCTAATTAATTACATTTTTAATTCCGAAACTAAAAAATATTTTTTTGTAATAGTTATTTCTAAATCTAAACATTTTTGAAATGCAAAATTTCAAATGCAAATGCAAAATGTAAATTTCATGCAAAGTTTACCTATACAAGTTTGAAGAATGTAAATATTAAGTTGTCCTACCATCACAAAGTTCCTGTACATAATGTCACCATGTTCAAATCACAAGGAGCATTATCGTAAACGTTGATTTAAAAAGCAATTTGAGCCCATTAAGAGCGGGTGAAATCTTTTAGAGGGAACTCTGCCGCGCCTCTTCATTCCATTCGAGTGACATAAAGGGTAACTTGACCTACAATTTTAGGTCGGTATTCAAAATGAATGGGGAAATAATTGCATGTTTTACTTCTAAACGAATATACTATGCCTATTTTTAAGAAAAAGTGTAGAATTAAACACCAGAATCTTAATTTCGATTGGTGAAAATATTTTGAAAAAAAAATTAAGTTGATTTTAAAGTTGTTATGGTCTCAAAAATATAATAAAATTAGAAAGTTATTGAGTTTTCATGTTGTCGCAATACTTAGGTGCACACAAATCTATTGATGAAAATCTGCATGTGTTTTAGTAAAGCTCTAATATACCCACTGTTAAATTGTGTGACAACAGCTATTTCAACTGCTATCACTGCGTTGGGAAGTGGGAATAACCATTTAACTTTCGAATAACTAAGTTTTTTTTCTGTATAAGTTTATGGCGCATCGCGCGGCAGAATAATAATGTGCGCATTTGCCTATGTGCGACGATAATTTATTTTCCACTCTAAATAATATGAATCTTCCTTAAACGTATCCTTTTCCTTGCTTCGAACGTGAAATTCTATTATACCTATATAGAAACGAGATTGTTATATTTCTTTATGTAATTTATTATCTTTCCGCTCCCCGTTTTCGTTTATAAATGCGATTGTTGGAAGCTCTGACATAGGTATTTTGCTCGACGCCTTTTTTACATTTTCCTCAAAATAACAAAAAATATTCTTACGAATACATCGTGCAGTGTTTACAAAATAGTCAGTAGGATAAAAAACTTGATTTTAACCATACACAGTAAAAAATGCAAGGTGATCTCATATCCATAGACTATGTTTTAGATTTAGGTCTGACCACAAACATTGCTTGGTATTATAGACAGAATTTCATTCGCTTATCCCAATTTACTTGGGATCGGCGCAGAGCATCCTTCTCTTCTATTCTTTAATCATCATTTATCTTTTCCGCTCACAATTCATCCATCTTATGTGCTATCTTCTTCTTCCTTTCCAGAGGTAAAATATAGACAGAAACTAGACAGCATTTATACAAAAAAAACACAAACTGACGCTAACGTATCAGTAATTGGTTGTCGTTTCCAGACAACAAATATGGCATAGGTAACCAGGGAATGATAACGTTATTTTTAAATGTAACGTCATTTCTTACTTTTATACCGTTAATTTTAACATTAACGTTAAGTATATCAATAAATAACGTTACTTTAGATAGCGTTACATTGCTTGTACTAAGGGCGTCGTATATTTATATATATATTTTTTTTCTCTGTTTGATGTTATCAATATGTATGGCACTTCTTACTCAAAACATAAAACTAATAGGCAAGTAAAGCTTGTTTTGATTTCTCTTTTTTTTTATTGCAATCATTTTGCTTTCTATAGTCAGTAGTTTTTGTAAGCAAAGGCCTATGAAAAGCTTTTGGATATTAGTTTTCAATTCAGTGCCTTAGGATGGGTAGCCTAAGTATGTCATGCTCTCTTTAATCATTTCTGCGGTGGTGTCGTGTGTGGCGGGTCGTTACGTTCCCTCAAATATGGTTGAGCGAAGCGATGGCTGGTCCACGCGTCATGCTCGTGAACGGGTGCTGCCAGTGGGAATGGGCTGCTTCTGAGTACCTATCTTAACGCATATTGAATTGTAAAAATTGCGTTTTTTTTATTGTTATTTTTTATGTCTTGTATCAAGTGTTTTTGGTAAATTTTGCCTACTTAGGTGCACTTTCGAGTAGCAGACATAGTGATTACTGATTTCTCAACTAGTTGAAAGTTATTTACTCTCACAATTACCTATCCGATATGTAGTACCTAAGTATTTAATTTCAACCTACCTACCGATTATGTGCAAACTTTTGTTAATTATTGTGATGGAAAATGACCTCACTTTAAATGTGGAGCTCATTTTTCAATGTTGACGACTCTGTATGAAATATACAGGGAGAAAAAAGCAGCCCTTGACGAGTTTCTTGCCGGTTCTTCTCGTTACAAGGTCTCCCGTTTAGGGTTTGCGAACCGATGGCGTAGCTTCTTTGACATTCACAAGTGCTTGTAACAGCCTAGACTGAAGAAATGATTTTTTGATTTTGATTTTTTGATTGAAATTAACGTTATTTCAGTAAATAACGTTAATTTTAACGTTATTTCTTACTTTTTTACCGGTACTTTAAAATAACGTTATTTCAATTAATAACGTTACTTTTTACCGATTGTTTTACCGATTAAACCGATAAAGTTTAACGCTAAATTTAACGCTAATTTTACCGGTACAATATTTTTAACGTTATTTTTACCGGTAAATTTACCGATAAAATGTTTTAACGGTATTTTTAACGGTATTTCAATCCCTGTAGGTAACACAATTTCAGCTTACTAATCCTGCGGGATATATCCGATTTGGTCCTCCTGAATCTGGCACGTGTATCGGCTTAACTATTTTTAAACAACTTTTTTCTCTAATATTCCTCGGCCTGCGCCCTCCGTATACGATAACACGTCGTTACTTATCCCTTTACTGGTGTACAAGAATTTTAAGCTGCTTTTATCAAGGATTGTTAGTTTTTCGCGGTACATTTATGGAAATTGGATTCATCGATAACGGTATAATGCGAGTTATGTAAACTGTTTAGAATGGTAATAAAATCGACATTGTTCTCTCCATTTGCCTACCTACTCGTCATAGACATAGAAAATTTTTCGCTGGAATATTAAGTTTATGCTACTCGTATAAATATGATTTACTAAAAGTAATTAATTATAATTTTATAAATGGTATTTATATCTATCGGATGTAAGGTCCCCAGAGGGCCTAGACAAGTGCCACACGCTTGGCTTTTCGATTATATTCGAATACATAGAATAGAAGTACTTAAAATTAAAATAACTTCTTATTTTATTATATGAACTTAAAAAATATATATAATATAACACCTATTAAAAAAACCTAAGGTATGTCAGTCTTTATTATGTTCATAAATTTATATTATTTATTGTACCATGGATTACCTTTTAAGTTGAGCGTGTCATTGGGCAGGTTGCTGCCCTCCCAGGCGGGGGTCAGCTTCACGGGCTCGTTGCGCAGGAACGGGGCCTTCTCCCCCTCCGGCTCGCCCCACCCTGGTGGAAAAAAGTAATAAATAAAAAGTTCGCCGCAGCAAAGTATTCGGCCTCTTTCGACGTTACAAAAAGTGAAGAAGTTGCCAGTTCGTTCGACTTTCAAATAGTTGACACTCGCAATTTATAAACAATCTACTTTTTGTTAGATCTACACTGGTCAGAAAAAAACGAGTCAAATATTATTAAAATAAAAAGAGCATTGTGAAAATGTTAAGGCGGTTGTATGACCGAAAGTGGCGCCCTCGAGGTTTTTATTTAATAAGTTATTAATAGAAAAAGATTTTAATAATGTTTATCGTGGAGGTTTTAGGGCCCATGGTCTAGTATTTTTGGAAGGTACTACATGCCCTCGTAGTCATTCGTAGAAGTAGATAGCAAATGTGTCAAAAACGGCAACTGTTAGCAGTTTTGCTATCTACTTCTAGCAGTGACTACGAGGGAATGTTACGATACCGTCTAAAAATACTAGACTGTAGGCCCTAAAATCTCCACGATAAACATTTTTAAAATTGTGTATTAGAATTATAATATTAAATATAATTCACCGCGGCGCCACTTTCGCTCAGGGTACCACCTTAATGCCAAAATCTCAAATAAAAAAATCGTAACAGAATATTCTCTCTCGTGGTGTATGAATAGAAAATTTTTCATCGAAGAATTCAGTCCAACGTGGAATACACACGAGCTGTGTAAATGGGACAATGTAATAGAAATTTAACCCAGAAACAATGTGCCGGGGTAGTTCCACATAGTTCCACCCTTTATGCTCCAACCAGATTGCATAACTTAAATCATGCCTGGCAAACAATTTTAGGCTGTTATGTTTTATAACACAGTGTTACTTACACTCGATAATTATACCAATAACAATGCAAAAAATCAACAAATAAAATTGAAAATCTGAGCAAAATATCTATTTTGGGAGGTACCTGATCAGGTACCTAATGTAATGTTGATCTAGCTAAACTAAACTACCTATTATAAAAAAGTACAATAGGTACCTCAATTTAGATACCTAGATTCATAACGAACAATTTATAATTTTTAAATTACTTTCATTTTGAAGTGCAATTGAAATAAAGTCGTTTTGTTCAATTGCATTATGCAACCAACATATTTTTATCACTTTAAAATTTTTAAGAGCATTATTTGAGGCATTTCTACATCATCGATATCATTAAATATGCTATCGTAAAAAATACGTTACGCTGCGCTCTAATTATTAAGAAAACCCATTCAAATGTTACCGAATTTTGCTGTCACTATCTGAAGGTACTTATATCGAAACTTACACAAATCACTTTCACAATCGATCCCTTCAGGCTACTGAGCAAAGTCAATCTATCAGAATCTAACAATAGTCCATTAAAAAGAGTACATAAACTGTATTTTTATTGCATTACAAATTGGTACAGTCAAGCAAGAACGAATATTCATTAGTTACTTTGTTACGTTAAACCAATGATGTCGCATTTTATTTATGTGATGAACTCTTGAACTTACAATCAGTAAGTTAGATATATGCGTTCAATCAAGATGTTGGTTTAAAGTTAAATTATTATCTAAATTTATTTAGGTTAATTATTTTTGTTTGAATGTCGTTTCCTTTCCTTTTACATTATTATTGAATGGTTTCATTAAAAGAAGCATTTCGTAGTGATAAAGATCACTGATTAATTCTGAAGCCTACCGAGGTCAAAGCAAATTGAATGAAGTTAGCTGTCAATCCATTCTGCAATTTCCATACATATCGTACTGTAACAGAGAATAATCATTTTTTGTTGAAGTTCTTTTCTGGGTTACATACAAAGTCTTAAAGAAAGCATGCCTAGGAACTCTTCAGTTAAAAAAACAGACTCACCATTACTTGTACAAACTTTACACCTTTTGAAAGTTCCATAACTACACATTATGTGTTACTTAAATAAAACTACAACAAACTAAATTACAAACATGCTACAAAATTAAACTTGACAATTTAACCAAGGTTTCTAACTGGCACACTTTCTGTCGAGAAGTTGTTTACACAACAATGTTTACAAACCATTTAGTTGTAATCATGTGTATAATACAACACTGTTATCGACAGCCGTGGGGTGACTGGCAACCTGACATTACAATGGCGTATAACAACGGATATTATATTAAATTAACCTTTTTAGACATGTAGAAGGTCGACTTTACGTGTAACTGTTAATCTGTAGTCGTGATAGTGACCACGACTATGAAGCCAAACAGTTTGAATAGCATTTTGAATAGTGTCACAGACGTATTATTCCATTAGAATTTTCAAAAAAAACTGGTCCAACTGACCCTCTGCAAATAACATGTCAACCGGCCCCATGTAGCAGGGGGTCGGTTGGGAATAAACAACACAAACCGCGACTACAATACGAAGCCTGAAAATATCGACAAATATTGATCTGTGAATTGTACTCGCCAGATATTTAGTGTCGAAGATTTGCTAACAGATAAATAACATTTTCATTTTACGTGATTGTGGTACTTCTAATCACCATACATAGAAAAAGATTTTATTTTGAAATTGAGAGTCAAAACCTGAGCCTTGATTGCATTACAATGTGTGCGAAGAATGTGAGGCCAAACTGCATCTTATAAGAACAGTAGAAATTAATGCAGTTAACATAGAAGAAACTACATGTCTGTTTAATGTTAGTGGCATTGCATAACATAGGTAATTTTGTTTGTAAACTACAACTAAAGGAAGAATTTCAGAAGACATCACAAGCACAACGCTCGCAAGATAAAAGGCATTCCCTCTCAAAGCTAAGAAGCTTGAATACTTTAGCACACAAACTGAGGAATTACATTAAAGTTGTTTTTAGTTATCATTATATTTTTCGTTTTTAAATTGCTTAAGAATATCAAAAACGATATGAAAAACAAAGATTAAGCGATCATCTAAGTTTAAGTTTGAAAAAAAGATAAAAAATTCTACAGCTAGATTATAGATTACTAAAGAGTTTTCAGAAAGTAACAAAGAAACCTGTGACCAATTAGAGAAGACGTAATTTTACTTACAGATGTTCTTCTTTTTAAAAAGACATTTTATCGTATTTCATAGTGAATAACTAAAAAGGAATGCCTTCCCTGATAGCAGATAATTCCTGGTAGAAATGCCTAGTACATTCTAAATTAGTTTTAATTAAATTTTGATCACGATCAAAATCTCTATTACATATTAATTGAATACTGTTGATAAACACATACATGCACAAAAAATATCATTGCTGTAAATTTCTGTTGCTATTGAACTATCGCGAATTCGACAGGTTTTTAACACAAGAATATAAATTTTACTGGAGTAACTAATTCTTAAGTATGACAAACGAAAAAGATAGAAGGCTTCTTTTACTATTATACAAAAATAGTATTTTATATCCATAACATAAAAAAAATTATAAATTGTACCAATAACACATTCTGTATGTGGGTGTGTCTACGCCTAGTAATATAATTATTTATTTACTGTGGAGGTAGCGAGTTTCACAATACCATGTAAAGATGAGACCAAGACATACTGCGCAATATTTATAACTAGCGGCCGCCCGCGGTTTCACCCGCGTGGTTCCCGTTCCCGTGGGAATATCGGGATAAATGTTTTAATCTAGGCTATCTACTATCTGTGTGCCAAATTTCAACCAAACCCGTTCAGTAGTTTTTGCGTGATTGAGGAACAAACATCCAAACCCACAAACTGTCACATTTATAATATAGTAGAATTAATAAACCTCTTATGTATGCCAAATGCAATAAATGCTACATTATAGAAGAATTTTGTACAGCTAGTATAGAAGATCCGAGTCTTTATTATTTATTATAAGTACGTAGCAGTCTCTTCCAGGCAACCTTGTGTAGAAAAATATTAAGGGGAAGAGGAAAGAGGGGAGTGGATGCAAAAATACTAGAAGGACAATAGATATAGATATACATAAATAAAGAGAAGAGAAAGTGTATGTATATAAAATGAAAGTTGAAAGGGAGATATCAGAAAAAACCTAACACTCTAGGTGGGAGAAAGGAAATGCCTTCTAACTTGATCTTTGAAAAATCTCAGGGTACGATTAAAATAAATAGGTACGTTGTGATTTTTGCTCGCCACTGTACTTACAAGTAATAAAAATGTTGACTTGAAACAATAACGAACGATAAAATAATTAAGTACCTACATCCCATGGGCAAAAGAAAAACACAATTTCGTTCTTTATCTTTTTTTTTAAAAAAAGTGGTGATTGTCAGGGATTATAAAAAAAGTTCCGGAGTGTATGCTTGTATGGATGGTAAATGGTACTCTATCTACCACCATATTCGGCTTTCCAAGGGTATCCAAACACCCTGTATATTTGTAGAATTCCTATGAATATGAATAGATACCTAAGCAAAGCACTAACGAAATTACTAATAGTGATAATAGGCTAATGTACCCTTTTAGGGACCCAGAGTAGCTATAGCGATGCATCTTTAAATTATAAGCAAATGAGATATTTATTTATTATTTATTATAAGTACTAACTTTTGATAAATATTTCATATTCTTTTCACAGTAAGTGCTAGTACATTTATATAACTAAGCCTTTAATGGTAAAACACATTATAAATAACTACACTTAACACATTTCAACTCAATAATGTAGCAATTTTAGTAAAATAAACCAATGCTTCTTTTCGATGTCGATATTTTTCCTTCACTGTGGCACTTTCATTGACACAATGTGACAGTCAAATTGACACGGTTTACTCTTTTTTTCTTTTTTTCTATAGCCAACAAAGAGAGATGAGCCTTTTGGGCTTTTTTTAAAAACTAATCTGTGGCTTAAGGTCCAGCTTTTCATACTTTGCAACGATTAGGTACAGCATCTACATACATTGACCTCTATATTATTACACTCCACCATTTTGGCGCTGTAGGACGTAGCGTGCGTACAGGGTACTAAATCTAAGTGATGACCTGTGGACCTAGTACCTGTGGAATGATGTTGCACTGTCTTTTTTGTAGCGCCGCTTACAGTAAATACACATCCTCATCTTCGGATTGTCTTCGGGAATTTTGGTGACTTGTGATAATACTGATATAACACTGAACTAATTCAAAATAAACGATCAATTTTTTGTATCACGGCAACCATTTTCATTGTACGTCAATATTAGTCCTTTAGACGCACGCTAGTGGCGTTTCAAATAGGCACAAAAACTTTGCTGTCAAATTATACAGACAGCCAGGCCAGTCCAGTTAAATAGAAAAAAAAATCAGGTCAATCAATGTCTACATACTACTTAATATAAAATAAATATTGCATTGCTTAAAAAAACGTAAAATGTAGGTTGTTAGTTGATTTAACCAATGATCATTGGATTTAACCTAAGTGCTTTCTTTAGTATGTTTGATTACTTTGAGTAGCAAGCAACACAACATATTTTATAGAACAGATGAACATTTGGCAAATGATCGAATTGCAGGAGACGCAGATGCACATTTTTTTTTATTTAAGTATAGGACAGTTAAGTGAACATGTTTACAAACAAGTACCTATGAAACTATAACGGAGTGGTGCCTCTGATTAGGATTTATCTCGTGTTAGTGCATCTAAAATAACTAAGCAAGCATGACATAATAATAATAATAAGCCCGCAGGGCAGCTTGTGGCGAGCTGTTGGTGAGTAGCGACACCACGGACCCGAGTGCTCCCGGGAGTCGATCCATGCCCTCGTCCCCGCAGCAGGGGTGGGCCCCAAGGGGGCCTGCGGACTCCCGCCCCTGGCTCGCCTTCAACGGCCGTCCAGGGTGGAGTCGTTAGAGCTATACGCTCGCAGGGTGGAAGTGAAACATGCATAAGACGCGAGTTGGCACACTGTCGCTTGTACAGTGGGTAAAAAGCGGTGCACACCTCTCTACACCCTGCAGCCGAGGACACCGATGTTGCTCTCTTGCCATCGCGGCTATTTTGGAAAGCCCATTTAGTCCTTGGCTAGTCACCGCCTGCCAATTTTTCAGTCTGGGAGACTATGATAAGGCAGGTGTCCGGTAGTCTCTTTCCATAGCCCAAATCCCAGTCCATCTCAATCCCAACCTAATAGCCCAATAGTCCTTAACCAGTAGATTCCATAGTTCCTGTGCATTTGCTGGGGATAGTCTCCGAGTATATCAAACTGATGTAGTCAGAGATTAGATCCAGCAGGTGTACCACACGCATATTAGATTAAAGTCGCTAAAAATGGCCTCTACATGTTGGATCCATATCCCCACGCAAGCCTTAAAGGGCCGGGTCACTTTTGGCCCGTGAATTCCTAAGCGTACATAATAATAATAACTGACTAATATTTCGTTAAATAGTGAAAATCGGGATAAAACCTTATACAACATAAGTCTTTTGGAAAATTACTGAAAATTAAAAATGAAACGTCAGCTCGTGCGGTTACAACTTATTGCTTTTTCTGTGGTGAACCAAGGAACATAATTATACTCTCAGAGGAGGTGCCAACCTGACAACTGATATTTGTTTTTCTTATATATCATTCAAATGCACTAAGAAGTTTCGATTCCGATATAGATAGTCAATCACCCTCAATGTAGCTTTCTACCCCTTGTCAACCCTGTTAGGGGATACATTTAAAAAAATACGAAACACGTTTTCAATTTATTTTGTGAAAGAATGTCTATGCCAAATTTTATGTCAATCGGGCCAAGGAATCGCGTTCTCCCATACAAACTTTGAAAGAAGAAGAAAGAAAGAAAGAAGAATAGGGGTTGAATTTTGCAAAATCCCGTCTTAGTGAGCACCTACATCCTAAAAGGAACCCCCATGCAAAGTTTGAGACTCCTAGCACTTGTAATTTCTGAGATTTCGTGATGAGTGAGTGAGTGATTTACTCTTTTATATATATAGATGACATCAGTGGTTTAAAGTGAAGGATATTAAACGTTTCGTTTCACAGATTTATGTTAACTTTTATGATGCTAAAACTTAGCTGTTGTTATACCAATTAGCATAATTCGGATATTACGGCTTTTGGTTTACTTTGTAATTAGAATTAGTGATGAAAAATCAAATATTGGTTAGATTGAGGTAACTAGGTGAATGTAATCAAAACCCAACATTTTAGCAATCTTATAATTTTGGATTAGTTTGCTATAATATAATTTAGAACAATAATGCATTAATCCACTTATGATTGCTAAAATAAATGTTACTTAACTACTTTAGAAATGGTAACAGCACGAATAAGTCTTTGTTGCATCGATATCAAACAAGTTATAAATAGCATTAAAAAAAGCAGAAATTCCATTTGTTTTGGATGAAATAAATGAATAGGAATTTAAAATGACGTTACTAGGCGGGATTCAATAACAATGGAAGTGGAGCTTGAAGATGAAGATTACGAAGACATACGTTCAAGGACTATATTGTAAGTATTGTAACGTGTCTTGCTAGCTAAAGAACGTCGTATAATGGGTGGTAAGGTAAAAAAGGAGGAGCTCGGTGGCGCGAGGAGCTCGGTGGCGCAGTGGTTTAGCGCCTGGCCCAGCGATTGCGGAAGTTAAGCAACGTTCGCAAGGGTCGGTCATGGGATGGGTGACCAAAAATTTATTATCTCGAGCTCCACCGTGCTTCGGAAGGCACGTTAAGCCGTTTGTCCCGGCTGCATTTGCAGTCGTTAACACCCACCAATCTGCATTGGGCCGCGTGGTGGGTTGTGGCCCATCCTCGAAGGAAGGCCTGTGCCCCAGCAGTGGGGACATCAAAAATGGCTGATGGACAAGGTAGAAAAATTGAAGATTTAATAATGTGAGCTTATTTGAATAAAGGATTTGTAACAAATAATATAAGCAAAATTTTAGGAATCGCGCTGTGTCATCGATTTTCACGAATAAATCTCACATCAATGATATTATATTGATAACACTAGATCAACATTACATCAAAGTTTCTTTTATTCGTTCTTTTTACAACAAAAATTGAAGAACAGTTTTACAATCTAATAATACAACACTTTTACTCTCCGGAGTTATCTAAAAGTTTGTTCAGAAAATCAGGATAAGAAAGATTCACAGACCTAATTTCAATACGAAGGGGATGAAACCAAATTCCTTAAAGTAAAACAGGATTCCTTAAACCGGGGGTTGGTAGCTTCCCCTCTTAGTTTTAAAGGTGTTTTGCAAGTTTACCGTTAAGGGTTAAATAAAAGGGTCCCCTACATTCGCAAAGTGGTTTTGTCGTCAAATAACGGCACTTTGTACTTACACATATTCTGATCTGATGTGGGATTTACATTTTTAAGTAATTTGGGGGCGTCCATAAATTACGTGAGGTGTTTTTTTAAATTTTCTGTCCCTCCCTCCCCCCCCCGGTGAGATGTCGTGAGATTTTATTCAACCCCCTCCACATCCCCCAATCTCACGTGAGATCTTTCAATACGTAAACGCGTTGGATTGTTATTGTAAAAAGAAAAAAAAAATGCTTGGTGCTTTTATTTACGACTAGTTAAGACTAGTAATCAATAATGCTGAGAGTTATAAGTGTAATAAAAAAATTAGCTTAAGATTTCTTTTAAGCATGAAGTACAATCTGGATTAAATGGACCAAAATAGTATACTTATTTTTTTTGTTTCAATCAGAAAAAAATTGCGTGATATTTGCCGAGACCCCCCCCCCCCCCCCCCCTCTAACGTAAGATTAGATGAGATTTGACTCGACGGCCTCCCCCCCTTAAACATCTCACGTAATTTATGGACGCCCCCTTTACAGACATGGGGACAAAGGTAAAAACTTGTAAGTATTTGAAAAAAAAAGGTTTTCGATTTATGGTTTACTTCAAATCAAATCGAATCAAATTATTTTTTCGTCTGTAAGTCCTCTCTGTAAGGACGTCTGTAAGGCTTATAACTTGGCTTAACGACTATTATCAGATGACAACAGCCGGGACCGACGGTTTAACGTGCCCTCCGAATTCAAATATAATAAATAATAAATAAATAAATAAATGCTTGGACAATTTCACACAGCGCCTTCTAGCCCCGAACTAAGCAAAGCTTGTAATATGGGTGCTAGACAACTGATATACTACTTATATACTTTTTTAAATATATACTTATTATAAATAGTAACACCCAGACCCGTCACAGAAATTAAAATTCATCATTTCAATTTCTGCCCGACCGAGAATCGAACCCGGGACCTCTTGCGTGGTAGGCGGCATGTTGACCACTGCCCCACTCAGGTCGTCAATAATGCCACTTAACGGTCACCCATCCGACACCTGGCCGGACTGAGCGTTGCTTAACAAACGTGAATGAGTACGATCAGCCTGTCAAGTTCCGCCATGAGCGCTTCAAACTATTATTAAGTATATCACATAACTACGATTTCCTTCACAATAGCGACTCGTAAACAATGGTATCTTATCTATTATGTGGTACTATATAGATTTAGATAATAGGTACCATTAATGTTATTAAAAGTTACATAATTATTATCATAAAGTTTTTAATGTCACCTACTTGTTTATCTTTGAAAGGGTAATAAAATCTATTGGACGATTATATTATTAGGCAATAAAATATGATAAGCTAAAGATTATCATTATCAAGATAATTCACTTGGAAACAACTAGCCTACGTCCGTCACAGAAGTTACTAATCTATAGTTTTACAGGTTCCGGATTAAACCTATCTCTTGGTGTAATTTCAAAATGAAACTTAATTTGTATGAAATATCTGACATGCCAATCTTATGATTGCCCTATTTTGACTCCGACAGTAGCTATTACCATTGTAAGAATTTTTGCTACAAATAGATATTTTTTATCTCTTCTGTCTTTGAAGAGGCCGGCGAACTAGACTGAGCGGTCACGGGATTTTTGGTCACGATCAAGGAAAAGGTTAGATTCATTTTAAACAATTAAATCTTTTAAGACTTACCCTAAAAATTATCTTTTAAACTCACAAAAAAATGACACTTGACTATGCTGTGTCTCTGCGTGTTTTTGCGTATACCTACCTAGGTACAACATCATTATTGCTTTATTGCTTTTCTTGGAAGTCCATTTAGATACGATGAGCATTTTTGTACGGCTTTAAATTTTTCACATGTTTATTTTGCTTTTCTTGTAAGTCCATTTAGATACGATGAGCATTTTTGTACGACTTTACATTTTTCACATGTTTATTATGCACTACCTATCTACCGAATGTAAAATTATTATACTTTGGTGAGCACGGAAGATCAGTGTTAGGGCACACTTTGGGTGCCCTAACTTATGCTGAGTGTGAGCCTTTTTTGTGTTCCTTTTAGACTAAGCTAATAATAATTAAGAAGATACCTAATTAAGTACCTATTGTGTTCGTGTTATTTAATTTTGATTCACGAAATAAATCTTTTTCTATTTCTATTTCTATTTTTATGGGCCCCTAATGTGAATGATGTCGGTCTGCCTGCTCTCAGTTGTTGCAACTTCGAGTTATAGCGCTTACAAGAAGCATCATTGTTACGAAAAAAAAAAACGATCAGAGAAATGGTCAGTTTTAGTACCTATTCAAAGTATGGCGTCTCCGTAGCTGAAATGATATGGTCTGCCGGCACTCAGTGGTTGCATTTCAGAGCTATGACGCGCGCAAGTTGAAATTAAATATATTTTTTGTCAAATTGTATTTTTTAAATACTAATCGATAGAGCCCTTTATTCCAATGAAAAAATGTCTTAAGCCATTTTTGTCTAAAATGAATAGTTTGGTCGAAAAAAAATATTTCATTGGCTTTTATTGTGTTAAAATTGATGAGAAAGTAATAAATAATGACAAAACAATCAGTTTTTACTAAAAAAAAATCGATTTATACTGTTTCGAAATCCCAGCTGTGTGAATGTACAATTTTGGGCACGCGTTGATAGTTTATGATTATTTTAAACGCTTAAAATATTGACGCAGAAGTAGTTTTGAGGCAGAAAAAAATAGGAATTGGCCGTAAGAGCACATTGAATATCTCACTCCTTACAAGAAAACAAAATATTTTTTTCCGACCAAACTATTCATTTTAGATTAAAAATAGCTTAAGACATTTTGTCATTAGAATAATAAGCTTTATCGATTAGTATTTTTTTTAAATACAATTTGACGAAAAAAACATTTAGTTGCAAATTGCGCGCGTTATAGCTCTGAAATGCAACTACTGAGAGCCGGCAGACCACATCATTTCAGCTACGGAGACGCCATACTTTGAATAGGTACCAAAACTGACCATTTCTCTGATCGTTTTTTTTTCGTAACAATGATGCCTCTTGTAAGCGCTATAACTCGAAGTTGCAACCACTGAGAGCAGGCAGACCGACATCATTCACATTAGGGGACCACTTTACAACCCATGAAAATGAATCTAACCTTTTCCTTGATCGTTACCAAAAATCCCGTGACCGCTTAGACTAAACAGTGAACTTCCTATAAAAACGTAATACCAAAATAATTTGAAATTTTAGCATAAGTACTCTTTTTGTGATGTTATTCGGACTAAGACAGTATTTTTCTAGAATTCTGTTAGTAATAAATCCAAAATACTATACATTGCTGCATTTCTTTGGTACGTTTTTATTTGTGCCAAAAAGAAGCATCAATGTATCACATCCTGAAAGCGATTGCGATAGATTTTGAAATTAGACAATTGGCCCCCTGGATATTATATGTATATTATGCACCTGTCGATGCGTTCGCAGCCTTATAGTTTATTTTTGAAACTCACCGATCCCCCTGTTCCCCGGCATGAGTACAGCGTTCCTCTGGTCTGGCCGCAGCAGGCTCTCGGCCTCCGCCCCTCCTTGGTGTGACATCTCCATGGCTAGCACTCCTCTGATATCATAACCTCGGCACTGTCATCTGTGCTATAGCACGGCCCCACTCAAATCTGTGAAAAAGGAAAACCTCTTTCAAAAACGGAAAAGAAAAAGTTTTAGAGACCTGATCGCTAGTCGTTTTATCCTTATTTGGTAAACAGTCTTCAGTCACACAAAAAATCCATTATATAAAAAAACAACAAAATGGTTTTCCAGTTCTTCCACACATTCCAATGGTTTAGATTACGAAAAAAAATAACTTACTATATTATATTAGTGACAATTTGATTTAAGGGTGTGTTTACAGACAGGGCCGCATTTTGTTGTGTTTTTGAAATATGACTTTCAGAAGAATGAATCGCGTTTCTTAGAATACTTTCAATATGAATTATACCTATTTATTTTACCTACTCTTTTGCATCACAGATCTTATCCTAGACGGTTCTAGGTTCTCAGAAAATAAACAGATCTGAATAAAAAGTACGGTTTATTTTCTGACAACCTGCGGGCTGATTATCTAATTAGAAACCACCTAGCGACCGGTCTCATTTGACAGGTGAATGTGATACATTGCTTCTTCTTTTTGGGGTAAAAAAAACATACCAAAGAAAATAGCAATGAATGTCAAATCAAACCGGTCGCTAAATAGTTTCTATTTAAATAATCAGCCTGCTGGAACTATGTCGGATAAGATCAAAGATGCAGTCTTCTGAAAATAATATTTTTTTGTTCAAAAACAACAAAATACGGTCCTGTCTGTATATGTGTCCTTAATAAGACAACATATTTTTTAATAACGATTCAAATTAAAAAGATAAATGCTGATTACTCAGGTCAAGTAAGGATAAACAGATTTTAGTGTTGGTCATTGAAGCTCCTCCGAGCTTAGCGTTAGGCCGACGAAGGGGTTGGATTGTCCGACTTATTATGGCAGCTGTGAGAACATTTACGACCAGGGATTGATAACGTTATTTTTAAATGTAACGTTATTTCTTACTTTTTGCTACCGTTACTTTTAACATTAACGTTATGTCAATAAACAACGTTACTTTAGATAACGTTACATTGAAATTAACGTTATTTCAGTAAATAGCGTTAATTTTAACGTTATTTCTTACTTTTTGTTACTTTAAAATTAACGTTATTCCAATAAATAACGTTAAATTTTTACCGATAATTTTACCGGTACTGTCGTACCGGTAAAGTTTAATGCTATATTTAACGGTAATTTTATTGGTACAATAATTTTAAAGTTATTTTTACCGGTATATTTACCGATAAAATGTTTTAACGGTATTTTTAACGTTATTTTTTTGTAGTTATTTTTTAACGGTATTTCAATCCCTGTTTACGACTCACAATATAGTACAAAAAGTTTGTTAGCTTGCTTGCGAACCTCCGCGAAAACGTCAAACTCGGCAATTCACCGCAAATAATCGGTCAATTCGTTAAGGAGCTACGATGTCACAGACAAACACACGCGTTAAACTTATAACCCTCTTTTTGCGTCGAGGGTTAAAACATATCTCTAAGGGAAGTATTTGAATCTATCTGTCCTAATAAGCCAGGTCAGGCGCCCTGACAATTTAGGTCACAGCGCGTGCCCTAACCACCCATGGCAAATTAAATCACCGGCACTATCTATTTAGCCTTGTCAAAGTGAACGTAGTGTAACTACAGTTACAGCTACCAAGTACAGTGAAAACCTAAATGTTTCTAAACACTTTTCAGTACAGTTGCTCGTAAATGTGTCCTTTCGATGATAGTACAGCGTGCGGAAAGTTGATTTTACCGCATGCCGTGCATTTTTGTTTACGGTTTATTTGTATACGAGTATTTATATTTCAGTAGCCTATTATACCTACCTATATGTTTGCTCCCAAATGTATAGAAAAACGTCGTATGGTATACACGCTGTTAGGAATTTTTAAAAGTGTCGTGACAATTTGACGATCATAAATCGTCAACTCGTTTAAAAACCTCCTTACCTACCAACCTTGTATAATAAACTACTTTTATTAATTTATGTATTATGCAGCAGACGGCACAACTTAAAACTTCTAGTCAAGCTTAAAATATATAAAAAGATTGAACTTTTGTTTTGTCTATGTATTCTGCTTCTATAATTTTTGTATCAAACTTTAGACGTATTTCAGTGAATCGAAAGTTTTTCTTTTACGTTGGAAGATACTGAATAATTATGTAATCTAAGATAATAGTTATTTGACAGTACATTATAATTATGAAATTTTAGACAATGAGTGCTCCAAATATTTTTTTAATATTCTACAAAATATTGTCTTTTTACATAACTGTAACAAACTGGACAGTTACTAATACCAAATTGAAGATGCTAATTAGTAAACCTATACAAGTATGTATAAGTTAATTAGAAGTAAGTACCACATTCGGGTATGATAACAATTGGTGATGGCAAGGCAACCCACAACTATCTTGACAGAACGAAAGTAACTGTACAAAGCGTAGGTTGATACACAAGATAAATAAGGTCACGAACCTATGGACAGAGTTACATCAGCCTGATTAAAATTAAGTAGCTCGATTCTGTAACAATATCATCTTAATTGTAAACACAGGACATCTCTTACTTTCCCTCGAAACAGAACAGAGACAGTTGTCAATTGTCATGTCATCTATTGACAAAAATAAATAATAATGTATGGACATGCAACAAAATACCTATTAAGTCCGAGATTAAGGATTAGTTCGTGTCCGAGGAACCACCATAGGCTCCGTCTTCACCCAGTTGCTTTCCCGTTCCTCTTGCCCTTTCATCAGAAGCATGCCATTTAATTGACATTTAATTTTGAATATGAGATTTCTGTTGACAATTTTGTAATTTATTGACGTCTTAAAATAGCAATAGGTACTTAGTAGTAATAATATTTACTATAGATAGCTGACACTTACTAACATTTGCATGCCTACAGACTTAAGGCAGAATATTGTTGAAACTTGATTAGAAACATTGTCACCAATCTCAATGTAATGTACACAATATTGTGCAAATAAATATTCTGATTTCTGATTTCTGATTTCTGCCTCAGTGCAAACAATAGCGCATGCCCCGTCTTCTCAAAATTTCGACGGCATGCGTTTGACGCAAGAATGGAAAGTTGAAGTATAAAGTAAGGGAACGGAAAAGCGACTTAATGAAGACGCACCAATACAATATTATACATCTCATAACTGTATTCTCTATTAACTCTTCATTATTTTTTGGATAGAAGTTTTTAACATATTTCAACGACTATACCAAAGGGTAAACAAAACTCTTCAGGCAAAATGAGAGGTAGGACTTTTTTTTATTTTATTTAGGAACTTTGTTTTTTTTTTTAAAAACATGTCAGTTCCAGAGGTAGGACTTCACGTATACGTAACTTACAATTCAATTTAACAGAGTGTAGTTGGATTCCAGGCCTAGCCTGGAAACAAGCTTTTATGTCCTACGAGAATATAGTGCATTGTGTGTCACATACCCGGCATATTAATATATCAACTTCAGACTGAAACTAATTCTGACAAATGACCCCATATTGCGCAGAAACAACTATCTCTTAGCTAGGTTTAGGAATAACAATGGGAAATTCCATTGTTACTGACCAGACAAATAACATATGACATTCACAAGACCGTTAATCATCGCGAAGACAATTACTAGATATTTAAATACATCAAGTTTTCCAAACAGACGAATTTTCTATGCGGCGAAAATGAGTAATTTCAAAATAAAAATTTAACTCACTTACATACCTATCGAGTAGGTATATCCAACATCCTACGTAATTATTATTTAAATATCAGTGATTAAAATATCAGGATTTACATAAAACTGTAAAAAATAAGTTACCGTTTCAGTTAACAGCTGTTGTAAACGACGAATTCTGTTTAACTTTAACACTGACAAGAAAACCGAAAAATCACTTCACTTTAATCAAATCACTTTCCTACAATTTCTGAACGTGCTTTCCACTTTTTTTAACACTAAATGAGGTTCTATTCTATATCTGTTCGTCTTCACGTAGCCAACTGGCCGGTTCGACTGATTTCGACTGAATGAAATACGATAAGTGGCAGCGGCCAATGCCACTAAGTTCAAGGCATTACACAATATTTGAACGTAATCTTGCTTAAGCGACCGGACCGACCACGATTCACAAAGAGACAACAAAAATAGTAAATCTCTCTATAGATGTTTGTCTCTAGAAAAATGAACTTACATAAAAAGTAATTTAAAGACAGTTCAAATTGACGTAAGCACTTCCAGATTACCCTCGTACCTACTACATAGATGAGTACTTTAGATGAAAGAAAAAAGGGTCTTTCATCTAAGATGAGTAACTTATATACCTACAATTTTCAAATGCTTCTAATACCTATTACATTCAAAGTTTTGCTGCATTGAAAGTTTTACTCAAGTCATTACTTACTCGTCGAGTTAGGAGGGTTACCTAGACAGGCTTACTAAGATTTACAGATTCAACTCTTATTGCGAAATCATGTTCGTTGTTTTTAAGTATGAATAATTTTGATATTATTTTAAATATTAGCTAATGATAATGATATATTAAAAGCTTATTAGAATGTTTTCGACTTGAGAAAACATTGCTCCTTTGTAGTTTCAAGATTCACAAGCTAAGCTACAACGTCTATTCTTTAGCACCTATAATTACGACCTGTCAGATACGAAACTATCTGACAGGTCGTAATTATTTAAAATATATCAGGAACTTGGAAAACTAATGGTCCTTATGAGCCCTTCACTCACATGCACATGCCCGGCCTGCAGAATCGTAATAGAGGTATAGTGCTATTTACTTAATTATTTATTCTATGCTTCAATATAACTAATTAACCACATCTTTTAGGCAAGCAAGCAGATTTAAATCGTTTGCAAGTTGTTTGTTGACAGCCATTACACGTATTTTTCCTTGATCATCAAATGTGTCGCGGTTTCTAGGAAAGCCTGGAGCACGTTGCTCTCGACTAGCTGGTATCACGATTTACTCTAGCACTGCTGCAAAGGCGATCCGCACACAGGTGCGGGCGCCGATCGACAGTGCACAACGACTCACAACGTAATCTACAAGCAGGGATTGAAATACCGTTAAAAAAATTACGTTACAAAAAAAATACGTTAAAAATACCGTTAAAACATTTTATCGGTAAATTTACCAGTAAAAATAACGTTAAAAATATTGTACCGGTAAAATTACCTTTAAATATAGCGTTTAACTTTACCGGTACAATAGAACCGGTAAAATTATCGGAATAACGTGTTCAAGTGTGTAAAAACTACCTTAATTTGTAATATTTTAGTATATTCCTACTCATATGATGTGAGCTCAAGATTTTTTAAATATTTTTTCTAAAACTATCTGTGGAAATTTTTAATTAGCATAGGATTATCCATAGTCTTATACATTAAGTTATTTGTCTGTTAATTTCCCAAATACAATAAAATAATAAAATAAAATAAATAATTTTAAAGTAACGGTAACAAAAAGTAAGAAATAACGTTAAAATTAACGTTATTTACTGAAATAACGTTAATTTCAATGTAACGTTATCTAAAGTACCTAATGGTATTTATTGACGTATCGTTAATGTTAAAATTAACGGTAAAAAAAAGTAAGAAATAACGTTACATTGAAAAATAACGTTATCATTCCCTGTCTACAAGACAATGATATCAACATCGAGTAGACAATAAGAATCATCAGATTACCTTAAAATTCAATGGATTCTTAATTACGAATACTGCTTTTCCACACACACACACACACACACACACACTTTGTTCGGTAGGGCCCATAAAGTAGAGAATTGTTTTTTTTTTTGCACAAGTTTGAAGAATAAAGAAAATAATATTATGATTTTTTTATTTTACCTTGTTAACTAAATATATTTTTTTATATTATTATCGCGATAAAATATCAAACATACGGCTAAACACGAAGTTCCTTTGCATTTACTGATTTAAAAAAACTGATTGACAGATTTTAATTAAAATGAAGCATTATAAAAATGCCGTAATTTGTTATTCCTGACTCCAAAGCCAAAAGCTACCAGAAAATATATAATTCACAACAGTTTTGGAAAAGTTTACCAACCCCATTGGGGACTAGTCTAGAAAATGTCCCAAGTAGCATTACATTTTTTTTTATCTTAACTTTTTACCATTATTTTGGCACGAGTATGGTGCGTGAGTTAGTTAGGTAGGTAGGTACTACTACAAACATCCTAAATCTGTTCACGAACTAATTTTGTTCACCCGAACTAGGTCCGACAGTTTTATCGCTTCACGACGATAGTATTATTAATTACCTACGAAAAGTTTACATTACACACACAAACATATTAAACTAGGTACCTACATACTTTGATCCAATTGATCTTGTAGAGATAGGTATTGCACGAGCATTATAAATATTATAATAGACGTATTTTATTCTCGTGCATTGCCTAGGGTTCTTTCAGCGTGTTACTCAAAGTACAAAGTCTAGAAAACATCCCATACTGGTAGAATTTAAAGATTCGTGAGGTTTTCAACGCTTTCAGCATTTTCATCAACATATTTTGTGATATAACAATAAAAAAAAACCTTTTTGTTCACATTGCGTTATAGAAAAATGTATAAACACAATATCAAGGCTGGTGTGCGAATAGAAACACTGATGTGTAATGTTTTATAAAACAAACACGACACGCATTCCTTGCTATTCCATTCGCATGATGTGTGGAAGTTTATACATTACTGCTATTAAATATTGAAAAAACAAACCGATATCTCGCATTAAAATTAATGTTACTATTAATATAAAAAAGAAACTGTTCAACACTTGTGTACTGCCCATTCTTACTTTTACGGATGCCAAACCTGGGCCCTGACTAAAGCACACACCAGAAGATTGGAAACTTGTCAGAACTCTATGAAAAGAAGCATGTTGGGGATAAAACTGTTAGATAGAGTATCAATGGATAGTATCAAGAGCCGAATAAAAACCAAAGACATAACCTACACAGTAAAAGTACTGAAATAGCGGTGGACAGGACATACAGTGAGAGGCAGAGATAAATGGAGCAAAACGATGATGTACTGGTACCCAAGAAATGCCAAAAGGAAACGTGGAAGACCACACAAAAGATGGGTTGACGAGATAAGGGCCTTAGCGGGTTCAGCTTGGACTAGATGCCGTAGATAGGAATGCGTGGCGCCAAATGGAGGAGGCCTTTGCCAATGGGCAAACAGACTAACAAACAAGTGCTAATTACAATAACTTTTAATATGAATCAAAAGTCTGAAGAAGGTTTATTATTATTATTATATTAATATAAAATTAAAGCCATAAAATAGGTAGCCGAGCAAGACGCAAAAACGTTTCTATCTAGATCAGGGATGCACAGACTGCGGCCCGCGGGCCACATGTGGCCCGTCGGCAATATGCTAGTGGCCCGCCAGCAAAAATATTCCCTCGTTCATATGAAAAAAAATCTTTTTTTTGGCTTTTTTATGTTTTTATGTTGTGCTGGTGGCCCGCCATTAGTTTATCATTTGCCCAAGTGGCCCATGGTCTCCATAAGTCTGTGCATCCCTGAGATAGATGGTGACTAGTGACACACACATAATAAGGGAATGTACCCATACTACGTGACCCGTTAAGGGGGGATAAGCAAATAGGTTAAATTCTTTTGTAGAAAAATTTTTTTTTTTAATTTTTTTTTTAAACTATCAGCAAAATTTAATAAAGTTTACATCACACTTGTTTTGCTGATTGAATTACAACAATTGGCCGCTGACCTGACAATTGCTGATGTCAGATTGTGCTAATAACCAGCAATGATCTCTATTATGACAATAATTTTGTGAAGCTATCAAATAACTCTGTCAGGCAAAATCTAATGTTTTAATTTAAACTTCATTGTTAAAATAAAAGTAGTGCATACCTACTATTTACTCATTTGATTTGCTTGTATAAGGTAGGTACATACGTGGAGGTACATCAATATAATTATTAGGTCCATCTATGAAATTGCATTTTCAATACTAGCATTTTCATTTTAACAACCGTGAATGCTATTGTAACAAAACTTTTATGTACAAATGTTTGAACATTAAGCTAACATAGCCAACATAAATTAAACGAAAAAAAATAAGTTTAGGCTAAGTTACAAAAAGGAGTCACTTTCAAGGTATTTTTGAATGCTAAGAAAACAAAATAAATACTTAAATTGTGCTGATAGTTGATTATGGCTATGGTCATAATTTTTTATGAGGTTTTCACCGTGTGACAAAAAACACCAATTTCATAGGTAAGAACCTAATAATTTAAGTATTTAACATAAAACATAAAATTTTATATCATCAATATTTCATAACATAAAGAACTGCATGAACCGGAATGCATAAACCATAGTAACAAGCTGAACTGACAGACTGGTGTCACAACAAGTGATAAAAGATGGATAAAAGAGAGCAGTAAATGACACTGAATATGAGTCACATCACTATGGTGGACAAACACAATGGGCAGGATGCGCCTCCGTGACAGTGCATAAGATGTACAGTTTGATGCTTTTATAGAAATACATCCTGAGCTTTCAATTCAGAACATCAAATATTAATTAAATGATAAAAGGCTCAGTAAATAAACTGCGACCATATTTTTAATCCTTCAACTGGCGCCGAGCACTCTTTACTACTGATTTTCGTTCGACATTTGACTCAAATGTATTGAGATTGAGTCGAATGTCGAACGAAAATCAGCAGAAAAGAGCGCTTCAAAAATAGGGCCCCTGGCCAACATAAGCATAAGCTTGGACTCTTATGATGAGTCAATTAACAATGGCAAAACAGTAATTCCAAGCTCAGCAGAAACTTGGTTTTAGTACATTACTGCAGCGGCACGCAAGACAGGCATTGAAGGACGAACGTGAAAATGTGGGCCGAGGCGAAGCCGAGGCACACATTCGTGAGTCCATCAATGCCTAGTTGCGGCCAAGGCTTGTATAGTACTTTTCTCAAATAATGCGCGGAAATTCAAACCAAGAAGGTTTTTTTAACTTTTAATTTTTATTTAAAATTAAAGCAAAAAATTGAAAAAAGAAGAAAGGAGCCAGTTTCTTTATTTTTTTGGAATGTGCACATCAAGGCCTTTCATTTGATAAATTGATACCCATGTTGAAAAAAAAATTTTTTTCCAGTTTTTTCGTTTTTTATTTTTTTTCCAGTTTTTTGGAATGTACTCATCAAGGCCTTTCATTTGATACCCATACCTAATATTAAAAAAAAGTTTTTTTTCTTATTTTTTTTTTTTTTTCGTTTTTTTTTTCATTTTTTGGAATGTGCTCATCAAGACCTTTCATTTGATACCCATATACCTAGGTATTAAAAAAAAAGTTTTTTTTCTTTTTTTTTGGTTTTTTTTCATATTCTTGGAATGTGCTCATCAAGACCTTTCATTTGATACCCATATACCTAGGTATTAAAAAAAAAGTTTTTTTTCTTTTTTTTTTGGTTTTTTTTCATATTTTTGGAATGTACTCATCAAGACCTTTCATTTGATACCCATATATACCTAGGTATTAAAAAAAAGTTTTTTTTCTTTTTTTTCGTTTTTTTTTCATATTTTTGGAATGTACTCATCAAGACCTTTCATTTGATACCCATATACCTAGGTATTAAAAAAAAAGTTTTTTTTCTTTTTTTTGGTTTTTTTTCATATTTTTGGAATGTACTCATCAAGACCTTTCATTTGATACCCATATACCTAGGTATTAAAAAAAAGGTTTTTTTTCTTTTTTTTTTCCTTTTTTTCATAATTTTGGAATGTGCTCATCAAGGCCTTTCATTTGATACCCATATACCTAATATTAAAAAAAAAAATTGGATTGTGCTCGCTCATCAAGGCCTTTCATTTGATACCCATTATTCGTGATTCATTAAAAAGTTCGCTCCATTTCTGAATTACACGTGCGTAATGAGTTTTAATAGAAACATTGCCGGTCAGACGCCGGCAATTTTTGTATGAAAATCCATTATTACACGTTAGTAATGGATTCTCATACTAAGATTGCCGGCGCGGTTTAGGTCAGTCCGTAAACTCCGATTTAGCACGAAGAAGGTTGTCAAAATAATGATCGAATTTCCAAGCATGTTTGAGAAAACTTAATTAATCATTTTAATTGGGTACATTGTGTTTGCTTACTTTGAAGTCATTTGGATTGTGATGAAGAGTAGCTTTGTGATTTAAACCCTAACACATTATCAGTCAAAAGGTTTTATAATTATCAGATAAGAAATATTAAAACTATATCTTTATTTTGATCAAATGTTGTGAGCAAGAGAAGTGATTTGAAAATTAAACATAATAGTAGATTGTTATACAAGACGCTAAAATGACCCATTGCATACGAGGTAGTTTTAGAACCGAGTTACAATGGGTTTTAGCGTCGTGTGTTACACTATAATTTTCACTACGATTGCGAAAAAATAAAATACAATATTAAATAGTTTATACCTACTTCCGTAAACGAATCCACTCGTTGTTCTATCCTCCACTTCATAAACTTTTTGAACAATATTTAAATTAATGTTTTGTGCTTGACGGCAAAAGATTAAAATTGTTTCTTTCCTATTACAGTCACACAATTCAATCAGTTTGTAATTATAGAAAAATTCTAAAGATTTCGCGCCATGGTACCTTTTTTTTAATTTCTGCTCTAGCAGCTAAGCAACACAAAAACGCATTCTACGATTCACTCTGTGCAAAGTGTATAAATAAGTCTATGATTTCACCGAAGAATTGCTTTTAGTTCCATTTTCAAAAATAAGAATGTCGAGCGAGTTTTTATTCGTGATTATGTATAAAGACTTTTTCGTTTTAGTAGGCTCATTGGTAATAGACAAACATTAAAAAAGAAAAAACTTTATCCCCTAGGGGGTATTGGTATTGGTATTGGTGATGGGCTCTTTTCTCCGCATTTAGACTCCCATTTGGTCCGTTATGCGTGAACATGGCATTGGTATGGCTAGTCAAGCCATCCCAGCTCCTTCCAGAAGCGCAGAAGCCTCCTGGGGCGTTCACAGGCTTCTAGGAGCGACCTCACGTCTTTGAGGATTTCTGCCCGGTGTGCGGCCAAACCCACGCACTCCAGGATCACGTGGGCGGCTGTTTCCTCTGCGTCCAGGCATCCTCTACATAGGGGACTGTCTGTCGCATTCATGATGAATAGTTGTCGATTCAATGCTAGGTGACCTGTAAGTGTACCTACAACTATTCGGAGGTCTGGTCGATTAAGGCTGAGCAGTCTACAGGTCAACCGCGGCGAGACTGCAGTCATCGCCAACTTGGACTGTCTACAGCTTGTTAGATCTACCCAACGAGTATTATGTGCAGCACGAGTACGTTGTCTTACCCATGAGCGCAGTTGGCTGAACGGGAGTGGCAGAATGGGTATAGGTCCTGTCAGTATTGTGGAGGATCCCCTTCTAGCCAGCTCATCGGCGGCGTCGTTCCCGTGTGATCCGCTATGCCCTTTAATCCATTGTAGGATTACTTTGTTGTTGGATGCTAGGCGATCCAACACTCGGTGGCATTCGTAGACGATACTGGAGCTGATCGTGTTAGCCTCCAGCGCTGTTAGGACGGCCATACTGTCGGTCAGTATGCGGATGTTTAATTCCTTCATACCTCTAGACAGGGCCGTGGTGGCGGCATTTATTATTGCAACACATTCGCATTGAAATATCGAACTGTGTTGGCCTAATGCTAGTGATATTTTGATATTTAGGTCTTGTGAGAATACTCCAGCTCCAGTTCCATTCCCCATCTTGGAGCCGTCTGTATAAATTCGGACTTCATGTATGCCGGAGTAATCTCGGTCACTTTCAGATAATTGTATCTGGTATTTCTTTTCGAAAATGTATTGTTTAGGGATCCTATCGCATGGGGCAGCGATTAGTGGCTCATGTTTCACTAGATTATTCCACAATATGGAATGAGGACCCTCTCGGTTGTACCACAGACCCAGGTGTTTAAGCCTTATAGCAGCCATGGAGGCTTCCTGTTGTATAAACAGGTCCAGGGGTGTTAGATCCAGAGCTACTTCTAGGGCGGCTGTGGGGGTAGTTCGCATGCAGCCGGTTATCGCAGAACATGCCAGTCTTTGGAATTTCTGCAGCTTGTTGATGACGGTGCTTTGCTCTGTTTTGGACCACCAGGCAACGGCTCCGTATGTGATTATGGGACGTATAACAGTTTTATACAGCCACATCGTTATTTTCGGTGATAGCCCCCAGCTTTTGCCGAGTAGTCTTTTACATTGGCAAAAGATGATGGTGGCTTTGTTTAGTTTTCCTTCGAGATGTCTATTCCAGAGGAGTTTGTTGTCTAGTATCACTCCTAGATACTTGACTTCCTTACTAAGGGACAGACTGGTATTGAATAGTTTAGGCAGTTTAAGATTGCCTAGACTTCGTTTCTTTGTGAACATGATCAACTCCGTCTTTGTTGGGTTCACTGTTAGATTGTGTTTATTGCACCACTGTTCAACGACCTTCAATGCGCACCTCATACGGTCACATATCACACTCTCAACTCGTCCGCTGATGAGTATGGTCAGGTCGTCTGCATAGCCTACTGTGAGGAAGTTATCCCCTAGGGGTTATTATGCGATTTTATCTCAGCTCTTGTACGTTACAATGACGGACTTTTTGAGCAAGAGGAGTGAAAAAGATATACTTATTCAATATAAAAACTTTTACCATCTTGAATGAATGAATCAATCAACATTTTGAATGAGCTAACGTAGACGAAATTGCAGATGATACGGGTAGGGCTGCCACCTGTCCGGGTTTGACCCGGAGTCTACGGGTTTGAGTAGTGGATGTCCGGGCTACGGGTTTAACATCGATGTCTCCGGGTGGCGCCTGACAAAAATCGCGCTGCGCGGCCGTTTCTTTACTGTAGATGAGAAAGGCAAGACTACAAAATTAATGGATAAAACTGACTAAAAATCGCGCTGCGCGGCCGTTTTTCTACTGTAGACTGACAAGATTAAATTTACTAGATTAGTGGATGAAACTATTGAAACTGTCAAAAAATCGCGCTGCCCGGCTGTTTTTCTACTCATAGGCTGGCAAGATTTCTAGATTAGTGGATGAAAGTGTCTAAAAATCTCGCTGCGCGGCCGTTTCTTTACTGTAGACGAGAAAGGCAAGATTACAAGATTAGTGGTTGAAACTGACTAAAAATCGCGCTGCGCGGCCGTTTTTCTACTGTAGACTAACAAGATTAAATTTACTAGATCAGTGGATGAAAGTGTCTAAAAATCGCGCTGCGCGGCCTTTTCTTTACTGTAGACGAGAAAGGCAAGATTAGTGGATGAAACTGACTAAAATCGCGCTGCGCGGCCGTTTTTCTACTATAGACTGACAAATAATTCCTAGATTAGTGAATGAAACTGACCAAAAATATAAACGCTCGAGTTTAAAAAATCGGATTTTCCTTACAGTTGCCAACTTATTTAATTTAAATAAATAATATTTATTTACCTACCCAAAATATGATTTATTAAAAAAATGCGATTTTTCGAAAATCTCCGGGTGTGCTCTTGTTGAAAGGTGGCAGCCCTAGATACGGGTCGAAATCATAACCCTTCTTTTTGCTTCCCTGTAGTCTTCCCTGTAGGGTATAAAACAAGTCTTTAAATGCAGACATATTTAGCAGTAGGTATGTACTGATAAGTAAAAAAAAACCTTATGCTAAATTTTTCTGGATGAAGATTTAACTGAATTGACAGAAACTGAGGTGTAGGAATAAACTTAAAATTTTGATGATGGTAAAGAAAAACTAAAATACAGACCACAGAACACAATTACTCATAAGCAGAGATACAATGGGGTAGCTGGTAGCTTTTGGCTTTGGAGTCGGGAATAATAAATTGCGGAATTTTTATAATGCTTCATTTTAATTTAAATAAAAAATTTTTTTTTTATTTACAGCATAGTACAATAAATCACTATTACGGCTGTATGCGTAGGTTATGCCTTTGCTCCAAAGACTTTCTATGTTGTTGCTCAAAACAAAAAAACAAAGGTATGATTAGTCTTTGTCACTGTCTGTCAAATCTGTCAATCAGTTTTTTAAATCAGTAAATGCAAAGGAACTTCGTGTTCAGCCGTATGTTTGATATTTTATCGCGATAATAATATAAAAAAATATATTTAGTTAACAAGGTGAACTAAAAAAATCATAATATTATTTTCTTTATTCTTCAAACTTGTGCTATCAAAAAAAATATAAAACAATTCTCTTCGAAAAAGTTTACCAACCCCATTAGTGATATAGGTACATAACATAGAATTTCAATATTCAAGAATACTTTACTGATAAAAAATACACATACTGTTATTATGTGGGTAACGAAAATAGATAGGTATGTTTGTTTGTATGGCCGCTTTACAAAAGGCCCAAAATCAAGTTATTTTATTTTATTTTGTTAAAGTCGCCTTCTTGTCTTCTCTTCCTTCCATTAACATTTCATTAATTAACATTGTGATACCGAACACGGTCCATAATTTGGACTTTGTTTTTAGTTGTAGGTAACACCTTTATATATATATCTAATAAATCTTTTTCTATTTCTATTTCTATATATCACCAACTCTATACTCTATACTTTATATACAGGGTTCGTCCTAGTTTAGGGCCCGTATTATAGAACGAGACTCGAGCACTGCTTGAACTCTAATCACCTGATCTCCACTTAATTACTGAATCTAGTCTCAAGCACCCTGTTGATTCCAAAACAAAGCTTGAGTCGAGACTCAGCTGATCTCTACTTAAATAGAGATTTGCGTCTATCTATGGATATAGTCTGTTTCCTATTACGAAATTTGTTTTTAGCAGAATGAGTTTCATTTAACGCATAATTAGGCAAAGTAAATGTTGCGTCGCAATGTGATTTATATATTTTATTAGTGGCATTGACCAATTACACGTTAATTTTAATAAATAAGGTATTTGTACTAAGAATTATTGAAATATTGCGATGATTATAATGGGAGGTTTTGTCACTGCAGTAAGTTTTTCGTAAAACGGAATATGATGAACTCGACCTCATCAATTCAACAAACTAAACTCAACTCATCAGATCATGCTAATTTTCAAACGATACTCGAGTAATGCTCGACTAATTTTAGAACTAAAATCTCTGCTCGGAAAGAATTTGATCTGTTTACGTAAATATGGTCGAGGCCACGCTTGAGGATTGATTTGGGCTCATATTTACATATTTTGTTAAGGTCTAATTTATAGGAGCGGATGGTTTGGAGAACCCCCATGCCCGTCATCAAAACATTTCGATGTTTTTTAATGAATTTTGAAATTTTACCAAATATAACCTCAAAATGTATGAAAAAACTAAAAAAATCATTTAAGGGAGGCGAGCGAGGAGAAAAGAGTAGAGTAGAGAGGGGAGAATCTCCCATCCCCCCTGTAGTTTGTCAAGTGATTCAATTCAATTTTTGAGTTCTATGGCTGCGTTGCTTTACGTGACGATTCTGCCAACGTCCGAGTTAAAAGAAACAGTGTGGATTTGTTCAGTCGTTCGGTTTTAGTTAGAACTGTGCGGTAATTTTAATTTAACTTTCCATGAGATCTGAAACGAAACAGGACAAGGGGCGGTAGACATTTACACAGGACAACACAACATTGAATTATATATACAATGAGGGATAAGTACATAAAGGTTGGTGATATCCAAATATATTTTGGCATATTTATATTTTAATATTATTTTGTTTTAGAAACTTACATAATATATATACATTAGGAGTATGAACCTGGGTTAATAGGAAGTTAATATTAATAGGGCGACATACACCTTTGTTAAGAAGGGAATATATGGGAGTTTTTATTTTTGGGCAGTGGAAAAAGATATGTTCTATGGTGCCCTCGTCAAGTCCACATTCACACAGAGAGCTGTCCTTAACTCTGATTTTAGCAAGGAAAACTGGGGTACACACATGGCCCAATCTTAAACGACTGATAGTTGATGCCAATTGCTTGGGTATGTGATTATGTCGGAAGAACCAAGGTTTCGGGGGGATATTTGGTTGCAGTGATCCATAATGTTTACCCTTAAATTGCAAGGACCTCTCGTATAAGTCACTCCAGTTCTCTGACAGTTTTGATTTAGTTCTGCCTCGTAGGTCCCGTGCGAAGCATTGGTTTTGGTATTCCGTTCCAGTTGTAATGGCAGTTTTGGCGAGTGAGTCAGCTATTTCATTGCCTTCTATATTGACGTGGCCTGGGATCCACGCCAGGACCACTTGAATGTTACATGAGTGGCATTCAAACAGGGCTTGTCTGATTTTGAGGATGACACTAAAGTTGTTTCTAGAACTAAACGGAGGTTTGACAATATCCTGAAGGCAGCTGAGACAGTCAGAAAAAATAATGCTTTTGTTTAAATTGTGAGACTTAACAAACAAGATAGCTTCAAGGATAGCCAAAGCTTCTCCGGAATTGACAGTGATCAAAGGAGGACATTTATAATTTAAAATTATTTGGTATTTGGGAAGCCATATTGCCATACCCAAACTTCCCTCTTCGTCTAATTTGGAGGCATCCGTATATAACTCATGCCAGTCCAGCCAATCTTTGTTTAGTATATTTTGAAAAGCCTCGTTAGCATCAGGGGTATTTTTGGAGATGCCAAAGTGTAATTTAACAGTAGGTTGGAATATGAGTGATTCATAAGGAGCGTCATATAGTACGTTTAAAGGAAATTTTGCTATTGGAGTAGGAAGGTTAGAGAGGTCTTTATAGCTCTCAACTAGACGCGGGGCTTCTTTATGAGACCAGTAGGAAGAAGTATTTACAGAGGTTGTTAAATTTTGAAGTTTATCTAGAAGGGGATGGTTTGGATATTGATACACACCCAGTAAATATCTATCACACAACATCTGGCGCCCAAGGCCCAAGGGCGGTTCAACGCACTCAACTTGGAGGGCATTAACTGGGGATGACCGCATGGCTCCTACAATAATTCAAAGACACTTTGACTGTATTAGGGTTAATTTTCTCAATGCGGATTTGTTGCAAGGTTCCAAGATAAAGCTGCCATAGTCAAAGTGACTTCTGACAATCGCATTGTATAATTGTCAAGTGATGTGATAGGTTAGAAATTTAATTTTCATATTAATATTTAACAGACAACAGAAAATATCTTTCTTAATACCCCTTTAAGCTTTTGTAGGGGGGATGGGTGAGCCCTTCCTCTCTACTCTATTCTTTTCTCTACGCTCGCCCCCCTTAGATGACTTTCTCATACCTTTTGAGGTTAGGTTTAGTAAAATTTCAAAATGATAAACAAAAAAAATATGCATTTCCGCACAAAATGCTTTGGTGGGGAGAGGTCCTTTCTCTCCCTCCCATCCATCCCTTCCCCTAAATTCAACCTAACCATTATAATAGAAATAAAACCCCAGCAACACTTATAAAAACATAAACCTAACCTACGCAGTCAAGCATTGTTCTAAAATAAGCTAATCTGAGTCGAGTGCTCAAACACTGTTTTAAAATTAGCGTGATCTGAGTTGAGTTTAGTTTGTTGAATCTCTGCTCAAGCACAGTTCTAGAATAATACTCGACTTAAAACTAGTTTTAAGTAGAGATCAAGGCTTGACCGCTTGAGTCCGTAATACCGACCTAGGAGTTGCTAGTTATTTTGTTTTTAACTGTAAAAATCTTTGTATTTATTGCAAAGTAAAAATGTAATGTAGGTATTTGTTTTTGGTTGAATAAATTATTATTATAACATTATGGTTGCAATAAAAAAATACATTGAATTGAATAGAACCTTAAGTTTATAGGAATGCAGTTCAAAGTAAAATTTAAAAATCTTTGGAAATAACCATTGAATCAACAATTAATGTCAAAAGTATGCAGATAGATAGAACAAAGCTATTCTAAATCAGATAGGTAGGTAGGTACCTACTTGCAGTGAACTTGCAGTTCTAAAATAAGCAGCAGACGGTATTAACCATAGTTTTATAAAGACATTCTTGGTGTCCATAAGCTCTAAATTATTCCAGCCAGCGTTCATTAGATTTAGAACCGCCTTGGAACCGCATTCCATTGCTACTAATTCTCGGTGTAAGATATACCTAGGCACGGTAATGGGACAATGCATGTGGAGTAGACAAGATAAATTGAATCGAGATAATAAGCAAATTCTATCGTAAAGGAATAACATAAACTAGTAATAACATAAATGGGCCAGTGTGTCGCATCTTAAGCTGGTAATTAAAGAACTCTTGACTCTCCAACCAAATAATGTTCAATGAAAATTCACAGGAGAGAAGAGAACGCGTGGTCGTACGAAAGATTTATCAACTCACCATATTATTATCATGGTCCATCAAAGTAAAATGTAAACCTCAAACTCATGACAATAAAATTTCAACTACACATAATGAATTGTCATTGAATGAACTGCATTCTGCATTTCACATAAAATATTAAAAACACGTGCTATAGCGACGATCACCACTTGCGCGTTTTCCGTTTTTTTTTTAAGATTTTTGGCTTGGATGCAAAGTCCTTTAGGCCGGCCACACACAGACGGAATCACGTAACGGAATTCCGTACGTACGTGATTCCGAACGCAGCTAATCCATACAAAACTATTGACTACCACACACAGACGGGATTTTTCCGTACGGAATCTTCATACATTATCGAAATTCCGTACGTACGTGATTCCGAACGCAGCTAATCCATACAAATCGATGGACTACCACACACATACGGGATTTTTCCGTACGGAATCTTCATACATTATCGAAATTCCGTTCGGAATTCCGTTACGTGATTACGTCTGTGTGTGGCCGGCCTAAGCCATGTTGTTTTTTTTTTACAAAGGTCAGTCAGAACAGAATAGAGTAACGTAGTGATTATTTCCTCTGTGGTCAGAGTCAGAGGGTGACCAGCGGGTACACCGGCTAAAAATAATGAAGTTAATGTTAACTGTAAGTATGTGATACATTGCTTCTTTTCTTTGGTAAGTTTTTATTTGTGCCAAAACAAAGTAGTAATGTATCACATACTTACAGTTACAGTTAACATTAACTTCATTGTTTTTAGCCGGTAGACCCGCAGATTATTTGTGATTATGCTAACATCTCCGTCAAAATCGGCTAAACTTTTTTATTTCAAAATTCTGCTAAAAACTAACTCACATTTTGTATGAAAGTATATAAAAAAACTACTTTTTTGTGTTTCGTTGAAGTTACCTACCAAGATCTTTTAAAACAGAAAGACTTGTACCATCATTGACATAAGGCCGGCCACACACAGACGGAATCCCGTTACGGAATTCCGAACGGAATTTCGATAATGTATGAAGATTCCGTACGGAAAAATCCCGCATGTGTGTGTCCACAACGGGTTGCGAGCGTAGACAGTTTGTCTACGGTTGCGATTGTTGCGACTCGAGCGAAGCCACGGAACGCACCTCAGTTGCGTTCCGAACCTACGCTCCGAGTGCAACCATGTGCTCCGGCGGCGGCGGCGGCGAGGCGTTCCAAACATTAGGGTTGCGTCCAAGCCTAAGAGCGCGGTTGTTTGTTTTTTTTTTAACTCACTCTAATGGGGGCTCCATTAGTAGTCCATCCTAGACGATCAAGCATTTCTTGTCAATCATTTACATTGCATTTACCATTTGGGGGCGTGGCCTACTTTTGATTGGCTACGGTAATCTATCTATTCTGTGGTGCTTGTCAAGCATCGCTCCTAGACGATCAAAATGTGATTGACAAGCAATGCAATGTAAATGATTGACAAGCAATTTTGATCGTTTAGGGGGTCCATAACGGCGTTCTAAACATTAGAGAGTGACGTTCGGTTGACACAACCTTCCCGTTCCAAACGTCAGGGGCCTTACTATGAGCTATTATAGCAGGGCTTATATTGAACTGCCTTACTTTTTCATACTATGACCTCAACGGTTAGTATGAAAGCAGGCCTTAAGCGGTCCTGTTTAAGGCCTGCTTTTGAATTGAACGGTTTTTTAATTTGCTGATGGTAAGCCCCCAGAGTGTTGCAACTTTTTAACCATCAAATTGGATGGTTGTAAAACGCTCGGACGTTTGTCTATAGAAAAAAATGTCAATGTCATGATGTTTTTGTGTCTAATTTTTAAAATGATAATGGTAGATCCTCAAAATCGGATTTTATTTGATTTAGATTAAAGGAAAGTTTAAATTATTCGTATTCCAACTGGAAAACGAAGACTTTGTAATATTATTAACATTTAGTTCTTGGTCGTTCCGGACCTTAGAGCGAGTTAAAAAACAACTAAACCGCACTCTGAGCCACTGAACGCAACCCGGCTATTCTGTGACTGCGTGCTGAGGCCGGCCACACAGACGGAATCCCGTTACGGAATTCCGAACGGAATTTCGATAATGTATGAAGATTCCGTACGGAAAAATCACGCATGTGTGTGGTAGCCCAAGATTTGTATGGATTAGCTGCGTTCGGAATCACGTATGTACGGTATTCCGTAACGTGATTCCGTCTGTGTGTGGCCGGCCTAATAATGATTTGGACATTGAATGAACTCACACGCTGTGAGCACTGAGGCGCGTTCCAAACCTACACTCCGAGTGCAACCTAACCACAACCGAACGCTCTAACGGCGTTCCAAACATTTGAGCGTGACGTTCGGTTCACACAACCGTGTCGTTCCAAACGTCAGGGTTGCGTTCTGGGGTTCTTACTATGAGCTCTTATAGCAGGGCTTATATTGAACTGCCTTACTTTTTCGTACTATGACCTCAACGGTTAGTATGAAAGCTGGCCTTAAACAGTCCTGTTTAAGGCCTGTTTTTGAACTGAACGGTTTCTTTTTTGCTGAAGGTAAGCCCCCAGAACGTTTGAGCGCCGGTTGTTTGGTTGTTTTTTAACTCGCTCTAAGGTTTGGAACGACCAAGAACTTTAAATGTCAATACAAAGTCTTCGTTTTCCATGTGGAATACGAATCATTTAAACTTTTCTTTATTCTAAATCAAATAAAATCCGTTTTTTGAGGATCTACCATGATTATTTTCAGAATTAGACTAAAAACATCAAAATACAAAATAATGTCAATTGACATTGACATTTTTTCTATAGACAAACGTCAGAGCGTTTTACAACCATTCATTTTGATGGTTAAAAAGTTGCAACGCTCTGGGGCCTTACTATGAGCTCTTATAGCAGGACTTATATTGAACGGCCTTACTTTTTCGTACCATGATCTCAACGGTTAGTATGACAGCAGGCCTTAAGCAGTCTTTTTTACGGCCTGCTTTTGAACTGAATGGTTTCTTATTTGCTGATGGTAAGCCCCCTGACGTTTGGAACGACACGGTTGTGTCAACCGAACGTCACGCTCAAACGTTTGGAACGCCGTTAGAGCGTTCGGTTGTGGTTAGGTTGCACCCGGAGTGTAGGTTTGGAACGCGCCTCAGAGCGTTGCAACTTTTTAAACATCAAAATGGATGGTTGTAAAACGTTTGTCTATAGAAAAAATGTCAATGTCAATTGAAATTATTTTGTATTTTGATGTTTTTGAGTCTAATTCTTAAAATAATCATGGTAGATCCTCAAAAAACGGATTTTATTTGATTTAGAATAAAGAAAAGTTTAAATTATTCGTATTCCAAATAGATAACGAAGACTTTGTATTGACATTGACATTTAAAGTTCTTGGTCGTTCCAAACCTTAAGATTCTGCTTGTTCCGGTGTTGATTGACACACGTGCTCGCGATATTTTGATATCATTCCAACTTATCCATTGAGTATTTGAATATTTGTGTTGTCCTTTTGTTGTTTGTGAGTGTTACTAACATCCTATATTGCTAGTAAGTGATTATAGGGTCCTTTAAGTATGAGTGACGAGGAGCCCCCCGATGGGGGGGGAGGTGAGTCTTCGTCTGGTCTGGTAAACGCCGGTTCACAACCTCTATTTACTCCATCTCTTGAAAAAATGGACACTGTAGACATTGCCTCTCCGCTAAAACGTCCAGCGCCAGAAATTGACTCGCTAGTCGGTTCCATACCCGCGAAAAGAAATACCAAACCCTCAGAGTCTAAGCAAAACATTTTTGTGAATCCAGATTTCGAGGGAGACTCCCCTCTTATTTACACCTCGGACGCCAGTGGTCCCTATATAGTCCACATTTCCAGGAAAGAACCCGACCCATCCACAGGTCTTACACTGCGCACTATTAAATTGGCTCAACAACTACATAAAAACAAGGTATGTGGTATTGTCAATGGAGGAATCACCTCTGTAGGAAGAAACAAGGTTTCTATAGAATTCGAAACTGCAGAGCTTGCCAATAAATTCATAAGTAACAATCCTCTTGATAAAAGTCTTGATTGTATGATACCTAAATTCCATGTCTCCCGGATGGGAGTCGTACGTGGCATCCCTACAGAGTGGACATTAGAAGAACTCTTCCAAGGCATTACAAATACCCGCAACTGTGGCCCTGTAATAAGACTACGTCGTTTGAATAAAAAGTCCATGAGGGATGGCACTGCGATCTGGAACCCAACAACAACAGTAGTCATCACATTTCAAGGCCAGCGCTTACCAGAGAAAATATTCTGCTATCACATGGCCATAAACGTAGACACCTACAAACTTCCAACCATCCAGTGTTGGAAGTGCTGTAGATTTGGACATGTCACGGAACAATGCCGCTCATCCCCGAGATGTTTTAAGTGTTGTCAAAATCATTCAGGGGCCTCCTGCTCAACACCAGATACCCAAGCCACATGCTTACTATGTACAGGCACCCATAAAGCCACTGATCCAAATTGCCCAGAACATTCAAGGCAAAAAGCCATCAAGCTGGTAATGTCAGAGGAAAACATCAATTACTCTGATGCCTCTCAACGTTTCCGACCTTCACGACCATCGTACCTTGAGAAGGCAAATTCCTCTCCTGCTACTCCTTCGCGCCCCCGTCCGCACACCCCTGCTCCAAGTCCTAATCCAAGTCCCAGCCAAAGCCAATACTACAGTTATAGAAAAACAGTAACAACTCCTAAATCTCCCTGTCCAACAACTCCTCGCATCTGGGACTCAGCAGCCCATGAAATCACTCGTACCCCTAACTCCTCAATGCCCAATGGCTGTGGACTACCTGACCCACGCCAACGTTCCAACTCCCCCTCACCTAATGACAACCTCATTGAATTAATGGTTTCAACGATGATTAACATGCTGGAAAAGTTCAGCTATGCCATACCGTCCAATGTCCTATACCTACTAGAAGCATTCATATCCTCATTGTCAAACAAAAATGGCCAAGCTAATGCAGTGGAACTGTAAGAGTATTAGACATAAGAAACCTGAAATGCTGTACTTTTTCAAAAAATTTAAACCCATTGTTTTTGCTGTCTCTGAGACATGGCTTAAACCGGAATCCACTTTTAGGGTTCCGGGGTATGCGTGTCTTAGGGATGACAGAAATGATGGCAAGGGTGGCGCAGCCATCCTAATCAGCCGAAATATCCCTTTCACTGTAGTAGATCTCCCCCCCCACTCTGAACATTACCAGATTGTGGCTGTTAAAGCCATGAATATAACACTCATCTCCATTTATACCCCTCATCCTTCCCCAAACATTATTTTAAATGTTAACAATTTACTTTCTTCCATACAAGGTCGTAAAATTATATTTGGTGATTTTAACTGCCACAACCCTCTCTGGGGCTCTGAACACAACTGTTCTAACTCTGCCCATCTAGTTGAGCTTATGGACAACCTTAATCTATATGTATGCAATGATGGCTCACCAACCCGCAGAGTCCCTCCAGGACACAGAAAGAGTTGTGTTGATTTGACATTGGCTTCCCCTGACTTACTACCTCGTCTGAATTGGAATACCATGCCCCTTACTCATGGCAGTGACCATTTTCCCATCATGCTCACTCTCGACTGCCCGCCTCCCCGAAATATTGATATTCCTCCCCTCCTCAAGTACAGAACCAAACAAGCCGACTGGGAAATTTTTGCTGCCAGTGTGGATTCCAAATTGGATCTATTCCATTCCATTAATGCGGACAACTATTTACAGATGTATGATTTATTTGTTAAAACTATAATCGAAGCAGCAGACGAGGCTATACCCGTCAAAAATTCTGTCCGTAACCACATATCATCTCCTCCCTGGTGGGACGCTGAGTGCACAGCTGAAATTAAAAAGCGTAATGTTGCAGAACAAGAATTCTTAAATGACCCCAGCTGTATGCCTAAGTATCTCAACTACCAGAAAACCACTGCCAAATCGAAACGAGTTTTGTCTAAGAAAAAATCCCTGGGTTGGCATAACTTCTGTGAATCTCTATGCCCTCGCACCCCACCCTCTACGGTGTGGAGGAAGGTCAACTCATTCCGCCGATCAACGGTTCCGCAATGCAACTCCAGCAGTGAAATAGATTCCTGGCTCCCGGATTTTTCTAATAAACTTGCTCCTCCTTTCGTCCCTAGTGAGGACTCATCTCCAACATACCCTCCGCCCAAGTCGAACGATAGTATGGACGCCCCTTTTTCATTCGCTGAGCTTCATTGTGCTCTAGATGGCCTGAAAGACAGTACGCCCGGTATAGATGGCATCCCATATTCTTTTATTATTCACAGCTCAGACAGAGCCAAGAAGGTACTTCTAGACATTTTCAATAATATTTTAGCTAATGGGGTTCCCCCCAGCTCCTGGAAATCACAAATTATCATTCCTATATTGAAACCAGGCAAAGACCCAAAAAAATCATCATCGTATCGCCCAATAGCATTATCATCTACCTTGTCCAAAATAATGGAAAATCTTATTAAAAATAGGCTGGAGTGGATTGTAGAGAAAAAGGGCATACTACCTAAAACTCAATTTGGCTTTAGAAGAGGTATGGGCACAATGGATAGCTTGAGCATACTCTCGACTGATATCCGCCGCGCTTTTTCGGAAAATGCATCTACCATAGGGGTCTTCCTAGACGTGACTGCTGCATACGACAATGTTCAACTTCCTCTGCTCAGGCAGAAACTGCATCATCTGAGTTTACCAGTGAGGTTGACAAATTTTATATGCAATTTGTTTACAGAAAGGTCAGTTAATGTCCGTGTCAACGGCGAATTACAGTCTCCTAGAACAGTCTGGAAAGGTCTTCCTCAGGGATCTGTCCTGAGCCCTCTCCTCTATAACCTATACACATACGACCTTGAACGTTCCGTGACAAGTTTCTGTAACATTCTTCAATATGCAGATGACGTTGCCCTATACGCTTCGTCTAAAGATCTAGCAGAAGCCCAATGTAGGATTAATAATGCCTTACATTATTTGGATATCTGGCTGTCTGACCACGGTCTATCTTTGTCAGCAGAAAAATCAAAAGCTGTTGTATTCTCTCGCAAAAGATCTGTCCCGTCCCTAGATATTAATATAAATGGTCAGCCAATTGAAATAGATAACAACTGTAAATTCTTAGGTGTGATCTTTGATTCAAAATTATCTGGTGTCTCTCACTTAAACTATGTATGCAATAAAGCTGAAAAAGGCGTTAACATCCTTAGGTCCCTATCAGGGGTTCACTGGGGATCACACCCGAAAAGTCAAAAACTTTTATACAATGCGATTGTCAGAAGTCACTTTGACTATGGCAGCTTTATCTTGGAACCTTGCAACAAATCCGCATTGAGAAAATTAACCCTAATACAGTCAAAGTGTCTTCGAATTATTGTAGGAGCCATGCGTTCATCCCCAGTTAATGCCCTCCAAGTTGAGTGCGTTGAACCGCCCTTGGGCCTTAGGCGCCAGATGTTGTGTGATAGATATTTACTGGGTGTGTATCAATATCCAAACCATCCCCTTCTAGATAAACTTCAAAATTTAGCAACCTCTGTAAATACCTCTTCCTACTGGTCTCATAAAGAAGCCCCGCGTCTAGTTGAGAGCTATAAAGACCTCTCTAACCTTCCTACTCCAATAGCAAAATTTCCTTTAAACGTACTATATGACGCTCCTTATGAATCACTCATATTCCAACCTACTGTTAAATTACACTTTGGCATCTCCAAAAATACCCCTGATGCTAACGAGGCTTTTCAAATTATACTAAACAAGGATTGGCTGGACTGGCATGAGTTATATACGGATGCCTCCAAATTAGACGAAGAGGGATGTTTAGGTATGGCAATATGGTTCCCCAAATACCAAATAATTTTAAATTATAAATGTCCTCCTTTAATCACTGTCAATTCCGGAGAAGCTTTGGCTATCCTTGAAGCTATCTTGTTTGTTAAGTCTCACAATTTAAACAAAAGCATAATTTTTTCTGACTGTCTCAGCTGCCTTCAGGATATTGTCAAACCTCCGTTTAGTTCTAGAAACAACTTTAGTGTCATCCTCAAAATCAGACAAGCCCTGTTTGAATGCCACTCATGTAACATTCAAGTGGTTCTGGCGTGGATCCCAGGCCACGTCAATATAGAAGGCAATGAAATAGCTGACTCACTCGCCAAAACTGCCATTACAACTAGAACGGAATACCAAAACCAGTGCTTCGCACGGGACCTACGAGGCAGAACTAAATCAAAACTGTCAGAGAACTGGAGTGACTTATACGAGAGGTCCTTGCAGTTTAAGGGTAAACATTATGGATCACTGCAACCAAATATCCCCCCGAAACCTTGGTTCTTCCGACATAATCACATACCTAAGCAATTGGCATCAACTATCAGTCGTTTAAGATTGGGCCATGTGTGTACCCCAGTTTTCCTTGCTAAAATCAGAGTTAAGGACAGCTCTCTGTGTGAATGTGGACTTGACGAGGGCACCATAGAACATATCTTTTTCTACTGCCCAAAAATAAAAACTCCCATATATTCCCTTCTTAACAAAGGTGTATGTCGCCCTATTAATATGAACTTCCTATTAACCCAGGTTCATACTCCTAATGTATATATATTATGTAAGTTTCTAAAGCAAAATAATATTAAAATATAAATATGCCAAAATATATTTGGATATCACCAACCTTTATGTACTTATCCCTCATTGTATATATAATTCAATGTTGTGTTGTCCTGTGTAAATGTCTACCGCCCCTTGTCCTGTTTCGTTTCAGATCTCATGGAAAGTTAAATTAAAATTACCGCACAGTTCTAACTAAAACCGAACGACTGAACAAATCCACACTGTTTCTTTTAACTCGGACGTTGGCAGAATCGTCACGTAAAGCGACGCAGCCATAGAACTCAAAAATTGAATTGAATCCAAACCTTAAAGCGAGTAAAAAAACAACTAACGTACCGGCGCTCTAACGTTCTGAACGCAACTCTGTTGGCGTAATTCGGAACGCGGCCTTAATCACTGTCATTTATTTCATTTGTCACTTTTTTTGTGATTTTGATTTTCTTTCTTTCCTTTTTTATCTAATAATTAAACACTTTTTCAGCGTTTTTGATCATTTGCATTTATTTATAATTCTCAAGTCAAGATAAAAATTACGAGCAAAACAAAAATATGGTTAACGCAAGTTTAGCATATGAAATCCTTTTGTATATCAATTCTTTTTACTTTGGTCTGTTCGCGACATGTGAATTGGGTACATTAATTTTGAAGTCTGTATTGATCATAGAAAAATATGAAGTTGAAAAAGACCCGACAAAATTGGGAAAAGATTATGGAGTGCTTGTGGGACTGTTTATTATTGAAGCGGCCCGACTAATTTTGGGCAGGAAAGGAAGTCTCAGTGAAAGAGGTAAAGTAGAGATTTTATTTCCATTTTATTAACCCAATTATATTTAGTATCTTTTTAAAATCAGGGGGCCAACTTTAAAAGCAGGGGGCCAACTTGTTATATAAGGCTAAGGAATTTTTAATTAGATCTCAACAGCATTTTTATTTTAGACATGGATTTAACTTTAATAATTTCCTCTACGCATTGTAGGTATTATGTATATTATATTATTATATTATTGTAATTATATTATTATGTAGGTTTATTATATTTTGGTATCTATTATATTAGTTACATTTTATCATATATTTATGTAGGTATTCGAGTTTACTAGGTTTATTATTACTTTATTAAATTAGCACACGTCCAACTACCCAATCACATTTATCTGAATTCCTGTCTATCCCAAGGTTGCCTGGAAGAAATCGCTTTTTAGTGATAAGGTCGCATTTGTTTGTATTGTTACTTGTTTGTTCTGTGTGTATACAATAGAGTATATAAATGGACTGCCAACACGTGTTAGCCGGACCACACACACAAAAATGTACGATAACTTAGTTGTAATTTATTACACCCACCACCCTGTGTGCGTTCCTGCTAATCAACGGCCTAAGTCCGCTTGAATGTGTCTCATGATTGACTGAGCTGTCTCCAGAGATTGACCTGTTGGCTACGACTTTTATATCATGTTCCTTTCTTTTCCAGATTTACCGGTAATGTTTTCAGTGCTGTTAACCCTTCCATCAATAGTTGGAGTGTTATATCTCCTCATTTGGCAAGAGGTGGTGCTTCGCATCGAGTATATTTGGTGTACTTTAATGCTGTCTCTGCAGATGCTAGAGTTCATGTTTGCAATAATGTTTATTGCAACTATGTGTAAAGAGCCATCATATGATTAGGTATGTTATTTCTGGTTTGATCTTTTGAGCTTTTCACTCTATTTTGTTTCACAGTGTGTATTAAAATAAGAAAATATTATACTATTAACTGTTCTCTTTTTGGCTTCTAATGCCAGATACAAGACAAGAGTTTGTGTAGTACTATCCCCACCAATTGCTAATGCACCTGGCGGCCATTTTTTAACCTAAAAAAACTAAAAATATTACTTAAAACACTATCATAATGAAAATAATAATTTAATCCTTACTGATATTATAAACGTCCGAAAGTCCGGTTGTTTGTTTGTTACGCCTTCACGTCTTAACTACTGAACCAATCATCATGAAATTTTGCATACACATTCTCTAGGATACAGAGAAGGACATAGATTGCCGTTCATCCAGAAAAAAAGTACTGTTCCCGAGGGATAGCAAAAATCTTTCCATGCAGACTAAGTCGCGGGCGGTCGCCAGTAATTAATATATTAAATTACCTATTAGAATTTTCTTGTTTCATGTAATCTTTAGTTGAGAATGATGTTAAGGCGCTGTAGGTAGTGAAACTAGCGCCGCCGCCACTACATTTATTTTTATTACCTACTCATAAACCAAGTCAATATTTTAATAAAGCTTATGTAATCATTTCTTAAATTGTCCCTAATATTTTTTGAATAACTCTTCAACAGTTTTCATTCTTTCTGTAAGTTTTCATTTTAGCTCCAAGTGCCACTTTTGGCAATCATGGATTTTAAAACTTACAGAATGAATGATAATAGGGATGATGACTAATGAATAAAATAACGAAATACTAATATTTATACTTTATTTTATTTTATTTTGATTTTATTATGAAGTTATTATTTTATTTTATTTTAGATGATATTTGATTTTATGATTCTATTTTGATGTAATTATTTTATTTTGAATTTATGCTTTAGTTTTGATTTTAATTATTGATGTACTTGTTTTCTTTTTCGATGTGTAATTATTTATATTGTATGGACACTGTCTGAAATAAAATGATTTTATTTTATTTTTATTTTTTAATAAAAATCGTAAACATATTAAACTTTTAGAGTAGCTTGTATACCTCTTGGTTTTATATATTGCATATTATTTATTTTATGACCCTTCAAAGTTGGGTGGACAAGTCCATTTAAAAAGTATAAAATTTATTAAAATAAATGATACCTTTAATTAGTCCGTAAAATGTATTGCAAATTTGTCTAAGAAACTATTTTGATAAACACAATATTTAATATAGCTGCCGAACAAATTTCCTACGCGTTGCATACAAACTATCAAGGCGTGACGTCATCACTTAGTAGCCGTTAGTATGGAGCGTTTTTGGGATTTGTCCATTTGTGTGCATTTCACACTGTGATATCTCGGGCAGTTTTCATGCTAGCGACTTAATTCTTTTACCAATGTTTCTTTTTTTGTGAGGTAATTTATGTAACATAAAATAAAAAAAATAGTCATCATGCCTATTACTGTTGAAGTGTTATTCAAAAAATATTAGAGACAATTTAAGAGATTATTACATGAGCTTTTTTTAAATATTGACTTGGTTTACGAGTAATAAAAATAAATGTAGTGGCGGCGCTAGTTTCACTACCACCGCGCCTTAACGTGGATATGTTAATGTGACTAGGTAGGTTCCCATTCCCACATATTAGCAAATGGAGGGGATAGTAGTAAGTAAACAAGAAGTGACACACATTTTTTTATCAAGTTTAAAACTATACCTATTGTATTAAATACAAATTGTAATAATAAAAAATACTCTAATCTCATTATTAATAATCATTGTCTAGCAAGTTATTTATTAGTGACATAATGTTTCGTCTCTTTTGATCTTATCGTTAATTACTATGCTATACAATTATTATTAGAAATGATGTATGAATTTTATTTATTCTTATGCAGTAGGAGAGACAATGATTATGAAAATATTTAACAGAACTATATTGTTATCATGTAGCATATAATATTGTATCACTGAATTTTATGGATTGTTTTTGACTGCAGGTTTTCTCTGCAATTTGAATAAGTAAATCCTATTTACACTTAACAGTAGGTAAGTAATACTTTAGATTTTCTATATTTGAATGTACGGTCTTATAAATACCTACTGCCTTTTCGATAGTATTATAATGTAATTTTTTGAAACTTGACCCAATATGTAACTAAAGTGATAATGTGGCCTTTGTTTAGCTTGTATTTTAAAATATTTTCAAAAACTCCCATATTATGGAAGAAGATAAGTCCAGTATTAATGTTCTAGTTATAATATATTATGCTTATGATGTACGGCCAGCAGCATATCAAGCTATACAAAACTGTCAAAAATCTGCAATTAATTTTGAACCTTAAACTGCTTGACTTAAAGTTTAAAAATTATTAAAGAAATTTGACAGGTTGTAGATGCCCAGTGTGCCGTCTACCGTACTTAAAAAGTAAACCAAAGAACAACAGTTAAATCTAGTCAAAGGATCTGTTTTTAATTTTAGATTTTAAATATTTATTCAATAAATCACATTTTTATAATGCATAAGCATAAGTAAGTACCTATGTATGTATGTATGTTTAAAAACATGTTTTCTCCAGCTAAATATTGAAAATAAGTTTTTTCGTATTTTACCAGTTTGAAATAAATTATTACCAACAGGTTTATGTTATGTATAAATAAATATCACAAACAACTTTATAATATGACACTTTATTTATAAATTAGAATAAAAATTGATTTTAAGTATTTGCTGTGTTGTAAAATAAAAATAAATATATTAATGTTATATCTTTTTGAATTCTTCTTGCAAATACAATGGTACACATCCTTTTGCCATTTTATCTCTCTTATGTACCCTAAGTTCATGTCTCATTAGAGCTTTTCTAGTTCCATACTTGTTGCCACATAGGCTACAGTTGAAATCTTTGATGCCAGCATGGTCCGTTTTAAAATGTATATCTGCATCCTTTTGAGCATAAAATCCTCTACCACATTCAGTACATTTATATGGTTTATCTTTTTTATGAGTTAAAAGATGACGATTTAAATTACTTCTAGTTAAGAATCTCGACTCACATTTGTCACATGAAAAAGGTTTATTGCCTGTGTGAGTGCGCATGTGTATTTTCAATGATTCCATAAACCTCCCTCGGTATGGACAAACTTGACACTGGTATGGTAGATCAAAACTATGCAATTGTAAATGCCGTATCAAGTTATCTTTCCGGTACAACTTGCCACAAACGTCACAGACTAAATGTGAGGCAGATTGATGCCTGCTCAAATGTTTTTTATATGATTGTGCGGTCAACAAACCAAAACAAATAGAGCATTGGACCCTTATATTTCTATGCTGTTTTGAACTATTGTGCCTTAGATATGCTTCATAGTCCTCAAACTCTAACTTGCAAAATTTACACCTATAAGAATCAAAATTTTTAGTAGCATGATTTTCTGCCTCCTTATCTGGGATGCTGTCATTAAATTGTTCATTTATTATATTATTATTCAAAGACACATCAACGCTGCAATATTTGTCGCGTAGTAACTTCTCATTAGTTTCTTTAGCTGCTTTCCTAAATATAATTGCGCTTTGCAAAAGTGAATAACAGAAATCACATAAAAAGTTAGGTAAACCGTCACTTTCGTCTAATTCAATATCTCCAAAAACTTTCACAGCTTCAGCAATATCTACTGATTTATTTGTGCCGAAAATAGGCAGAGATCCTTCTTTTAGACATATTCTACATTTATTCGACGTAATAGCGATGTTTAATTTATTTTTAGTATTACTTTCACTCCTTTTCTTTTTGATGACTTTGAGAAAAACGTACGCCGTGGCCATTATTAATTATTGGTGTACTTAATTAAGTTAATTAAACTAATTATCTAATCTAGTCTTCCTCTCCGGCTTACTATAGTATTGCTTTCTCTGTGCTCCGGCTACTACCTACACACACAGATTACTAATTTGTAGCAAGCCCTACACCTCAGAGTACTCTTTATACAACAAAATTTACTCCTAGTCCTAGGCAATCCTCTCCCAGGCCACAGATCACTATATATGTAGCAGGCTATCCCAGGCTCCCAGCAAGCAAACTGCAAAAATCTATACCTAGGTAGGTAGGTACCATAGAGTACATTATTATACTAGAGATAGAGTTATCAGTCAGACCTAATGATCAACGCCATCTAACGAAATGTGACAAAAAGTGTACGATATTATAATATAGGTACTTGTAGGTTTCTATAAATCTTGACTTGTAATTTTTTTGGAAGGTAACCGCTATGTCATGAAATAAATTTAAAATAATTTACTTTATAGCTAATCAGCTTTGACTATATAAAACTGTAAAAGACACACGATACCGCGATTCAGCACGGGATAGCGACATCTCTCGACTGTTTGTCAAACGAAAAATGAGCGCCATCTATCAAACCAATCCGCAACTAAAATCTTAGGCCGCGCTCCCTTGTAGTGAGTCAAGTACTAAGTGAAAAGCCCGGTAGGTACCTACCTACTATTTTTATCATATTTTTATGGCAAAAATGTAAACAAAGAAATGTCATGGAATTGTCAGTGTCAAACCTGAACCGGGGCTGCGTTCCGAGGTCCAGAGTGCGCCCTTCGTAACCGTAGTAAAGTTGGGTTTGTCCAGTTGACTGCATAGACCAAAGGTCTGACATGCTTTGATAGAGCGAGATCGTCTTATTAAGATTCCTATAGGAGGAAATAGAGAAGAGTGTCATGTTTTTTCTCTATCACCGACCGGACTTTTTTTCATGGTCGGGTTATAGGCACAGTTCAACTAGGCAAAACAAACAAATGGGGTGTTATATCAAGAGTGCCAGAGAAATTAAAGGTTTTGTGGATTACTACCTAATTTATACCCAAGATTTATAATAAATCGAATGTGTAGTGTTTGTGTCTAGCATACAAAATGGTGGGATGTTCGATATTTGGCGGCAAAAGCAACAATGAAAGGAAAGAAGCGGGTGTTACATTTCATGCGTGAGTACACTGTTTTCTATATTTTGTTCTTTCTCAAATCTCACAGGAACCAAGTTTCTGAGCTAAATCATTAGTTATATCATGAAAAACCTGATAAATAGGAAAAATCTAAAAAATATTTCAAAAAATTACCTCGTAAACATCTGACATGCAAACCGGTAAAATTGCGTACATCTACGTAATAGTAGAAGTCAGCTTAGCTTTGACGTCCACTAAAATCAGTAGGTTTATAATTCGATTTCCGGATGCCTAATTGCCTACCTATATAGAAAATTTTCCCCAAAAATTACCCCATATTTCAGGGAATTTCAAGCGATTTGATTTTTCCAGATTTCCAACGGAAGATAAAACTCGTGAAAGATTTTGAAAAAAATTGTTTCCGAAAAACAGAAAAACTAACATTAATAAAAAAAGTTCTGTATTCCAACGTTTAATAAAGACTTTACCTGTTTTAATTTAAAGTTTATCTTTTTATTCCATCACACAATCTCATATCAACTACCTGAGCGAACCCCAGCTAGTTTACTCTATGAGTACGTATACGTATGTTACCGTTAAAGTACGGAATCCGTTAATCTGCAGATTAGCTGGTCGAGTCAGTTAAAGTTCGAATTTTTTTCTTAAAGTAGACGATTTCCGTGCTTTAACTAGTAATCTGCACATTAACGGATGCTACACCGATAAGGGTACTTTTTCTGATCATGGCAACCCCATATTTTGACGTCATAATTATATCTATCCCTAATGGAGCCCCTAGACGATCAATCATTTACATTGCATTTACCATTTGGGGGCGTGGCCTACTTTTGATTGGCCACGGTAATCTATCTATTCAATGGTGCTTGTCAAGCATTGCTCCTAGACGATCAAAATGTGATTGACAAGCAATGCAATGTAAATGATTGACAAGCAATTTTGATCGTTTAGGGGGCGTGCTTGATGAAAATTTGCAATGATTGTCAAGCACTGCTTGATCGTTTAGCTACATGCTTGAAGGTGTGACCAGTACAAAACTTCCATTCAGGATAAAAGGAAAGCAATTGCAATGATTGTCAAGCACTGCTTGATCGTTTAGCTACATGCTTGATGGTGTTACCAGAACAAAACTTCCATTCAGGATAAAAAGAGAGCAAAAAAAGCAAAATAGGTCAGAGGGCCTAGTACGAGTTGTGTTTCTCACCTCACTTTGCGAATAGTATCGGGTGAAAGAGAGATAATCATACGAGTGAGTGAAAGAGTGATAGAGAGAAAACGATAGTTAACTATTCGCAAAGTGAAGTGAGTACAAAAAACCAACTCATACTAGGCCCTCTGATTTTTTTTTAATGTTGATTATTTTTTATTCGGCGGAACGGCGAAGGTACTTATATGCCTTTAGGCACTCCGCTACGTTAAGCGGGATCCCGCCGCGCGGGTACACGGCGCGGGCGCGGGAATATAGATGCCTGGTTTTTTGACGGACTGATGCTTGCAGTAAGCTCTAATCTATGTCGCCCCGCGCGCGTGTCCCGCTTAAACGCAGCGAAGAGCTTTAGGGTGCGAGGTTGCGCACAAACAAACAAACAAAAACAAACGTTTTGTTTGTTTGTGCGCAAACGCATGTTGCCACTTATCTCGGCTCTATCGCCTAACTTCAATATTGGTTTCATTTGACAGATTTTATATGCTAGGACTAGGCTATTTAAATCACTTACCGTATAACGGGGTGAATAGAACTGACGGGGGGAATAGAGAAAAACCTTGGGATAAGTTTTAAGGTTTTTTATGGCAAACTCGGTATCCCCAGTAAAAAACCCGCAACTTTAATAATTTGTTGGTATCATTTTTCTTACTTTGGTAACTTTTTATTTGTGGCAACATCGCTAAAATCGTCAAAACTTAATGTGAAATTTGACAACAAAACAAGTTGTTACGTTACGAGGGAGCTTGAACCTCCGTATTTCGGTGAATTTGGTCATAATAGTTTGAAGTTATCTTCGAATCAACCCACACATCTCTTCGGAACGTTAGCAAAGTGACCCTTTTTGGAGCAAAGTTGACATACAGCATTGTTAGCGGGGCACTTGATCCTTTGATGTATATTGCCACCGCAAAAGAAGCACCGACGATCACTTTGTGTAGGGCGATAGGGTTGTTGGGATCTGTTTTGCGTATTTGTTGCCGCTAAGTTTTGTTGTGGTAGCTGTTCTTGAATCTCAGATGCTGCGTTAACGGGGACAGACGACGTAGATGGTGAGGATACAGAAAGTATTTGCGTGGTGCTCTCGGCAGACTCTAACGATATGGCTAAGTTCAGAGTTTCCTCTAGTGTCATTGAAGATTTTTCTAAGAGTCTTTCTTTGATTTTCAGTGAAGAAAGCCCGGCGATAAACGTCCCACGAATGGTTTCATTCGCTAGCGGTAACATTTTTAAAATCGCATTCACGTGCGAGTATGGTAAGGGCCCTCGAATATTCCGCTAACGATTCACCAGGGTGCTGTTTCCTGGTAGTCAGGCGATGCCGAGCCAGGGTAATATTACGTCGTTTCTCATAGGCAGTATTGAGAGTAGTGATGGCTTCTTCGTACGTAAGACAGGCTTGAATGAAATTGAATATTGATGGCGAAATGTGATTGACAAGGAGTTGATACTTAAGCGTGTCGTCGGCTGACGTGGCTTCCCGTGCGATAAAGTTTTCAAACGAGTACTTCCAATGGGCCCACTTCATGTCTGAGCCGGCCATTGCAGGTTCTACGTCGAAGCGCTCAGGACGTAAATATCGCGACATTGACTTTCCATCGGGTTTTGCGTCAGTCATGACTGAACTCGATTTGAACACAAAATTAATGTTGAATAAATTGATACAAGAAAGACAAAACCAAACAGAACATTGGCTTTATTCAACATTAAAATATTACATGGTCAATTCTAAAGATTGACATTTCTAAATCAGCCTTAACCGGAATAGATGACAAAGAGATATTTTCTGTCGAAACGGATGCCTCTGATTTTGCTATCGCAGCAACGCTATCACAAAAAGGGCGCCCCGTAGCATTCTTCTCACGTTCGCTCAATGATTCCGAAAAGAGACAATCTTCTATTGAAAAGGAAGCTTGCGCCATAGTAGAAGCTTTGCGCAAATGGAGACATTTCTTGGTTGGAAGGCATTTTCTACTCGTAACTGATCAACAATCTGTCGCATTCGTGTTTAACCAAACACATTCAAATAAAATCAAAAACGAAAAAATCGAGAGGTGGCGTCTGGAACTCTCTTGTTTCAAATATGACATTGTTTACCGACCCGGGAAACAGAATCTTGCTGCTGATGCGCTTTCTCGAGTTTGCATGCATATAGATACTACATCTTATAATTCTAAGCTTGTTGAAATACACCGGTCTCTTTGCCATCCTGGGATCGCTCGTATGGTCCACTGGGTCAGATCAAAGAACTTACCATACTCAATCGAAGAAGTGAAACGAATGACGGCAGCATGTCCTATCTGTGCTGAAATTAAACCTCGTTACATAAAGCACCAAGGAAACCTTATAAAGGCGACGTCACCGTTCGAAAGACTAAACTTAGACTTTAAAGGGCCGATTCCATCCAACACCCAAAACCGTTACATTTTGACAATAATCGATGAATATAGTCGATTTCCTTATGCTTATGCTTGTAAAGATATGACCTCTGGGACGGTCATAAAATGCCTTAAGGATTTGTTCTCCACATTTGGTACTCCGGCTTACATCCATTCCGACAGGGGAACATCATTCTTATCAGACGAGCTAAGGCGATTTCTAACTTCACTTGGAACATCTTGCAGTCGTACAACACCCTATAATCCACCGGGAAACGGCTTAGTTGAACGTCTGAATGGTACATTGTGGCGTACTATCCAATTAGAACTCAGATCAAATAACGAAGATATCGCTAACTGGGTGAAGGCTTTGCTTCCGGCACTACACTCAATAAGGTCTCTCTTGTGCACGGGAACAAACGCAACGCCCCATGAGCGTATGTTCAATCATCCTCGCCGCTCGACGAACGGTCAGTCTTTGCCAACTTGGCTTCATTCACCTGGACCAGTTTATATGAAAAAGAACGTAAGAAGCTCAAAATACGATCCAGCCGTAGAAGAGGTTCAGCTACTGCAAAGTAATCCCGAATACTCTTACGTTCGATTGGCCGATGGACGCGAGACAACAGTCTCGAATAGATCTCTAGCACCACTACCCCAGGCCATTGATGAGGACGACGACCTGTCCGATGACGAGGAACAACCACGGACTGAAGAAGCTCCTACCAATGAAGTTACTACAAATCCAGAAGTGGAGAGTGTTCGTCGCTCTGCCCGAGAACGGAGACCACCGGTCTACCTTCAAGACTACGTCACTCCATAGAGGGGGGGGGTGAATGATGTAATCTCCTTGTTTAGTTCTACCTTAGTTTATGGTGTTTACATCATGACATTGTCAATTACGTTATCCTTCCAATTCGATATCTTTACCATGTAATATTTTAATGTTGAATAAAGCCAATGTTCTGTTTGGTTTTGTCTTTCTTGTATCAATTTATTCAACATTAATTTTGTGTTCAAATCGAGTTCAGTCATGACTGACGCAAAACCCGATGGAAAGTCAATGTCGCGATATTTACTTTCCATCGGGTTTTGCGTCAGTCATGACTGAACTCGATTTGAACACAAAATTAATGTTGAATAAATTGATACAAGAAAGACAAAACCAAACAGAACATTGGCTTTATTCAACATTAAAATATTACATGGTAAAGATATCGAATTGGAAGGATAACGTAATTGACAATGTCATGATGTAAACACCATAAACTAAGGTAGAACTAAACAAGGAGATTACATCATTCACCCCCCCCCTCTATGGAGTGACGTAGTCTTGAAGGTAGACCGGTGGTCTCCGTTCTCGGGCAGAGCGACGAACACTCTCCACTTCTGGATTTGTAGTAACTTCATTGGTAGGAGCTTCTTCAGTCCGTGGTTGTTCCTCGTCATCGGACAGGTCGTCGTCCTCATCAATGGCCTGGGGTAGTGGTGCTAGAGATCTATTCGAGACTGTTGTCTCGCGTCCATCGGCCAATCGAACGTAAGAGTATTCGGGATTACTTTGCAGTAGCTGAACCTCTTCTACGGCTGGATCGTATTTTGAGCTTCTTACGTTCTTTTTCATATAAACTGGTCCAGGTGAATGAAGCCAAGTTGGCAAAGACTGACCGTTCGTCGAGCGGCGAGGATGATTGAACATACGCTCATGGGGCGTTGCGTTTGTTCCCGTGCACAAGAGAGACCTTATTGAGTGTAGTGCCGGAAGCAAAGCCTTCTCCCAGTTAGCGATATCTTCGTTATTTGATCTGAGTTCTAATTGGATAGTACGCCACAATGTACCATTCAGACGTTCAACTAAGCCGTTTCCCGGTGGATTATAGGGTGTTGTACGACTGCAAGATGTTCCAAGTGAAGTTAGAAATCGCCTTAGCTCGTCTGATAAGAATGATGTTCCCCTGTCGGAATGGATGTAAGCCGGAGTACCAAATGTGGAGAACAAATCCTTAAGGCATTTTATGACCGTCCCAGAGGTCATATCTTTACAAGCATAAGCATAAGGAAATCGACTATATTCATCGATTATTGTCAAAATGTAACGGTTTTGGGTGTTGGATGGAATCGGCCCTTTAAAGTCTAAGTTTAGTCTTTCGAACGGTGACGTCGCCTTTATAAGGTTTCCTTGGTGCTTTATGTAACGAGGTTTAATTTCAGCACAGATAGGACATGCTGCCGTCATTCGTTTCACTTCTTCGATTGAGTATGGTAAGTTCTTTGATCTGACCCAGTGGACCATACGAGCGATCCCAGGATGGCAAAGAGACCGGTGTATTTCAACAAGCTTAGAATTATAAGATGTAGTATCTATATGCATGCAAACTCGAGAAAGCGCATCAGCAGCAAGATTCTGTTTCCCGGGTCGGTAAACAATGTCATATTTGAAACAAGAGAGTTCCAGACGCCACCTCTCGATTTTTTTGTTTTTGATTTTATTTGAATGTGTTTGGTTAAACACGAATGCGACAGATTGTTGATCAGTTACGAGTAGAAAATGCCTTCCAACCAAGAAATGTCTCCATTTGCGCAAAGCTTCTACTATGGCGCAAGCTTCCTTTTCAATAGAAGATTGTCTCTTTTCGGAATCATTGAGCGAACGTGAGAAGAATGCTACGGGGCGCCCTTTTTGTGATAGCGTTGCTGCGATAGCAAAATCAGAGGCATCCGTTTCGACAGAAAATATCTCTTTGTCATCTATTCCGGTTAAGGCTGATTTAGAAATGTCAATCTTTAGAATGTTAAAGGAGTTGATACTTAAGCGTGTCGTCGGCTGACGTGGCTTCCCGTGCGATAAAGTTTTCAAACGAGTACTTCCAATGGGCCCACTTCATGTCTGAGCCGGCCATTGCAGGTTCTACGTCGAAGCGCTCAGGACGTAAATATCGCGACATTGACTTTCCATCGGGTTTTGCGTCAGTCATGACTGAACTCGATTTGAACACAAAATTAATGTTGAATAAATTGATACAAGAAAGACAAAACCAAACAGAACATTGGCTTTATTCAACATTAAAATATTACATGGTAAAGATATCGAATTGGAAGGATAACGTAATTGACAATGTCATGATGTAAACACCATAAACTAAGGTAGAACTCAACAAGGAGATTACATCATGCAGTTATAAATATATTGTGCTTAATTTATTAAGGTTAGAATATGCATTATTATATAAAATTGTTCTTATTTCGTAAGCCTTGTTTTCTTTAATTTTTCGAGGTGATTAGATACACGAAAGGGGTGAATAGACACGCCTGAGGGGTTAATAGGCACGCAAATATGGTCAATAGGCACAGCAAAGGGGTGATTAGTTACGAAAATTTTACTTTAAACTAATAATTAAAGATTTAAATTAAAGATTAATGAAAGTAACTTCTCGAGTTTGCTTGCCTTCATCCTAAAAATATATTTAGGGAACCTACAATGAGGCATCCCTACGACATTTTTCTAATCACTCTTCAGGTGTGTCTATTGTCCCCTGATGGGTGGTAATTAGAAATCACGTATATTTTGTGTCTTTTTTTATTAACGACAAACATATCCGAATAGAAACAAATTTATTTCAATAGTTTGGCCTAAGACTCAATAAATACATGCTTAAAAAATGGGTAGTAAATTCTGCAACGTTACGAAAATCGTTACATGTCATGCCATTTTGCACCCCCTGTATTCCTCTTCTGTCAATCTCACCATACCGTAGGTTGTTTGGAAGAGATCGCTCTTAGCGATAAGACCGCCATGTTTTGACACTATGTTTTATTGTTATTTCTTTGTTATATGTTACTGTGGTGTTGAAAATAAAGCATTATCTTATCTTATCTTATTGTTACCAAAGTTTGAAAACCTATCTATTCACCCCGTTTGACGGTAATTAATTATATTTTGATTTTTGAAACGCGACGTTGTTCATAAGTCGTACGTTTTACTGAGTGTTGTGTTGTTCCCGTACTGGGTAAGTTGTGCAAAGATATTTTATTACAACTGTAGTTAGTGTTTTTTCTTCTCCTGCTTATTATGCTACGGTGTGAATTTGAAAACGTTAACGGTTGGATTTGTTATTATGAGTAGCGATATAAGCGATGTTTGCCTCGATACGATAGTTATTGACTATAGAACACGATAATACTATTATTTATTCTGTGATAGTAACTACCTAATGTAATAAAAGTACATTTTTAAGATTTGTTTATATTTAAATAGTAAAGTTACACAGTAACAGATCCAATGCTTTAGTCGTAATATTGAGTTTTTCCTTGTACGTTGTTTTAAAAGTGTTTTACCTAGTAATAGTGCCATCAGTTAGTTTTGTAACCGTTTTCTGCTTTCCATATTATCATAACTGCCACTTCATCCCAGTATAATTTTAAATGCTCACCCGCATATAATAAAAACCATGCTAAACTAGCGCTTCGCCCCGGCTTCGCCTGCACCGTAGTCGCTCGAATAAAACTAGTGACAGTTCCAGGATTCGTCTGTCCTGTTACTAATTTGTACCGTGTTGGCTTCTTCAGGAACTACGTCAGGGTTATTTAACCCATCCGCTGCTGCCGGCACCTACCTACACTTCCGGAAGACCGGACGAAAATCTACGGTTTGCAGCCCGGGTTGTGGAAGCCAGGGAAGTGCGGTTCTATTGCACTCGCTAATGCGCCGGCCTCATACCTACCCACCCCATTTTTTTATTAGTCTCACTCATACCGCTTAGTGTCTTAATTTAATTAAATCTGGTAAATTCTTACTTGTCGTTATTATTTATACCTATCAGTAAATAAAACGTGACAGCATAAACACTCAAAAACCGTGTGTGTGAACTCAAAGAACCTGCTGCAGCCTAGACCAGGGACGTCCCCGGCAAACTCAAGCATCTCGCACCCAACGAGGCGGTCAAGGTATTGTGCCCTTTCCAAATTTCCACTGTTTTTGTCGACTTTCGCGTATATTTTCAGTAGCTTTCTCCGCTCAAAAATCAATACAGTCCATTTTTATCGTCCGCACAACCATTTTCTGGTCCTTCGAGCCGGATTTGATCCATTTTATAGTTGTTAGTACGTAAGTAGTAGGTACTGGGGGCTTACCGTCAGCTAATAAGAAACAATTCAGTTTAAAAGCAGGCCTTAAACGGGACTGCTTAAGGCCTGCTTTCATACTAACCGTTGAGGTTATAGTACGAAAAAGTAAGGCAGTTCAATATAAGCCCTGCTATAAGAGCTCATAGTAAGGCCCCTGAATGTACGCTTGTTATCGTGGTCAACGCTGAAATTGATTTTGGTTTGAATCGGAATGCACTCTTAACGTACTCTATGGTCTGGCTGATGACGTGCGTGTGCGTGACGTGACGCGACGCGACCACAGATCACTATATATGTAGCAGGCTAGACGCGAGTACGCGACGCTGTCACGCACGCTGATCGGACGGACGAGACGAATTTACTTACGAAAAAAATTGTGAATATTTTGTTTTTTGGTGTATTAACAAGATAAGAAAAAATAATGACTACTTGGTATTATTTACAAAAGACTATAAAGCTTAATAATGGAAATAAAACCAGTTTAAACTTTCTAGAACATTTTGACAGATTCCCTGAATATTTCGCTAAAACAAAAGACGAAATAAATTCCAGTTGTAGAGTTTGTTTGCAGAGCGGCAATATACATATTTACAGTAAACAAAATGCTAAAACTATTGTTAATGCTTTGGAAACGATAGCTGGCGTTAAAATTACGGAATATGATAACAATCCTAAGATGTTGTGCTCAATTTGTTACCAATTCATTGAAACCGCAATACTTTTTCGTAAAACCGCTAAAAGATCAGAAGAGATTTTAAAGCAACCAATAAAAATTGAAAGATTTGCAGATAATTTAGATGATTTGAATCATATTGAACATGATCATAATTATACTGATGAAGCTGTTTCCGATACGAAGCCATCTGAAGTGGAATGGACCAGATTGAAAAAGGACGAAATAAAAATGGAGAAAAAAGAAAAGACTCAAAGCTCTGCGAAGGTTACTTGCCAAATTTGCAAAAAAGTTGTCAACAGATCATATTACAAAGTGCATGCAACCATTCATGATCCAGATACCAAAAAATTTGTGTGTGACGTTTGTGGCAAATCATTTATACTAAGATGTGCTTATTATAACCACATTAGACAACATAGAAATAACTTTCCCCACAAATGTACATTTTGCCCATACCGGGGAAGGTATGCAGAGCTTTTAAAAATTCATATGCGTACACATACTGGGGATTATAAATACTTGTGTACAGATTGTCCCGCAAGATTTCTCTTCAAGAGTAATTTAAATAGGCACATGCGGAAGCATAAAGTACCACAGTTTAAATGTGACACATGTAAGAGAGCCTTTCATACAACATTGTCATTACAAAAACATCATGAAGCGGACCATTTAGGCATTAAAAACCATGTATGTAACATATGTGGTAAAGCTTTTGGTTACAGAAATGCCATGATGAAACATCAACGTGGTGTTCATAAGCGAGAAAAGCTTCTATTTGGACGAATGCCCTCTTATCTGGAAGCTGAAAAGAGAAACAAAATGATTACCTAGTTGAAGCACAGTAATATCATAAAATATTGAGAAACCCCATACAACAGAGGTACCTATATGGTCTCGTAGATCGTGATCGTCCGGTTAATCCGGTTTTAAGCTAGATCACCAAGGATAACGGGGCTAATGGTCTAATTTCAAAATCTATCACAATCGCTTTCAGGATGTGATACATCGATGCTTCTTTTTGGCACAAACTAAAACTTACTAAAGAAATGCAGCAATGTGTACCATCCATCTGTCAAATGAAAGCGATTGCGATAGATTTTTAAAATTAGACAATAAGGAGGCAGATTTGACACTTGGCAGTGTTATACTCTGTCGCAGTACCACGACGCCAAACGAGTGCAAATCCTTGTTAAAATAAATGTTCATGAATTGTTCGTAATTTGTACGCCAGTAAAAAAATTGTACGTTACGTATTTTAGTCTAAACAAAGGGTCGGTGTGGTACTGCCAGGGAGTATGCTCTGCCGCAGTACCACTCGTTATTCTCACGAAACATACACAGTCTGCATGTTTTTTTGGCTGAAAAAAATGGACATTAATTGTACGTTCTAATATCATACAAGAAAATGGCCAAGTGCAAGTCAAATTCGAGCTACAGGGCATTTACAATCTCTTATATAAAAAAGGGGTGACTGAAGACTATTGCCCAGCCCAAACCATTGAACCTAGAGACTTGAAATTTGGTACATAGATACTTTAAAAAGTGTGAACAGCCACTAAGAAGGGATTTTTGGAAATTCCACCTAAAGGGTTGAAATGGGGTTACAAAGTTTGTATGGAAAAAACTATTAAATAGACATTTCAACTTGAAACTACGTAGTAGGAGTACTTCTAAAAATAAATAAGCAAACACATGTTTCGTGGTTTTCCGAAACTCAACCCTTTAGGGGGTAAATGGGGTAAAAAAGCCCAACATCGATATGGGTGTCATTATCGAGGTTTTTTGGGATGTTGATTGAGAAAATGGCATTAATTTTTAAGTAGTAGACATTATTGGGTCAAATGGGGTTCAAACTTTGTATGGAAATATATTATAGAATAGACATTACGTAGCATCAATTATATTGAGTGACTTAATAGACATTACGACTTGAAACTTCATAGGAGTACTTCTATAAACAAATGATCAAACAAGTATTTCGTAAATTTATGAAAATCAACCCCTTCAGGGGGTTATTCAACACCTAAAAGACTGAAACGGGGGTTCATATTTTTTATAGTTGACATCCATATCGATTTGTTTGCTTATTTGTTTTTAGAAGTATTTATAGAAAGTTTCAAGTCAAAATGTCTGTTGAATATTATTTTTCCATACAAAATAATCCCCATTTCACCCTCTTTAGGGGTTGAATCATGGCCACCGTGTAAGACTTCAAAATAAATACCGTTTTCGTAATCAACATCCCATGAAACCTCAATAACGACATCCATATAGATTTATGAAAAAAAATATAAGTACCTACCTACCTAAGTACTTACTTGTTAATTTTAATTTAAAATAATGTTTGCATGCTATTGTTAATGGTTGAATAGGCTGCTATTTTAAAGACCTCCAGTGTACCCTCATCAAATGCAAATAAATCATATTCTATTCTATATAAATAAACTTTATATATTTTTATATAATAAACTTATGTCATAGTAGAATCAAATAAGTAAGCCATCTTACTCATTATACGCACCCAACGCGGTTTGTATGTGAGCGCGCCCCTGTGTATGCGTCGTCGCACGCACACACTGACAGCATTTATAGATGATAAAGATGCGTCAGTCGTGGCCATACTTAATACCGCCCGTGCTCACGCACGCTCCGCCGCCGCGCGCCGCCGCGCCGTACATGTACATACATACTAATACCTCCGTTAACCAAAGATTATATTAAAGATGGCTACAAATTCGAGTAGCTGTAGGAGATATTGCAGTGTTTATGGATGTCTCAATAGCAGTTTGTCCAATCCAGAATTGTCTTTCTTCACATTACCTAGCGAACAAGAACGGTGAGTACCTATCTAATCTACTACCTACTATATCATACATAGGTACCTACGTAAAGTCTGTTATTCTTACTTGGGCCTTACTATGAGCATAGTAGAATCAAATAAGTAGGCCAACTCGAGCCGTGAGCGAGCGATAATAGCCTAAACACTGGCTGACTGTTAGGGCTGTCGCTTATAGTTTATTCAATCGTCGAAAATGCATGGGTAGTCGATCTCTATGTATCTAAAACAATTTTCCCCTGTAGGGTAAGCATCGGGGATCTATGACACAAAGTTTTTTAATTATTTTTTGTACATAGACCAGGAGCTGACTACAATGTTTTCATTATCTACGTCATATTATCTGATTAGTGATTTAAAAAATTACGATGGATTTGGAGGATTTATTAAAACGTGGTTTTACTAAATCATGTATTTATTAAAATAAAATATTTATTATGAAATTGAATTTTTTATACTATTAACTATCTTTTACTTTTACCTAAATTATAATCTTTAAATTCGGAAATTGAATAATTTTACATTAACCTCAAATAATAGGCATTAAATGTCGCGCGTATCTTGTATGTTGTTTCTATGTAATATTCTTTATTACCTACCTCATATCTTGGTGGGGCATACATAATAGTGATCTATTAAATTAAACCACAAATTGGTATCTGGTTAACGAAATCTGGAGCAGATTACATTAGAATACTATGTATTTGCTAAACACTTTCAGATAGGTAGGTAAGTAAATATCTAACACAAAAGTATTTGGTAAACAATCCTCACCCAACTCTTAATTGAAATAATCATTTATAAAATAAAACAAACGGTTTCCCACGCACAGAATACAAATGACAATTTGATTTGATTGATACTTTAGTTACCTAACATATTTTTGAACAGTAATAAAGTTTAAAAACGTATGACAACTAACTTTCAAAAACTGTTTATAGGAAAAATAAAATTTTAGGGCGGGCTAAAAGATATGAATATTTGGCAAAATGGGGTTGGTGAACTTTTCCAAAACTGTTGTGAATTATATATTTTCTGGTAGCTTTTGGCTTTGGAGTCAGAAATAACAAATTGTGGAATTTTTATAATGCTTCATTTTAATTTAAATAAAAATTTAAATTTTTAATTTACAGCATAGTACAATAAATCACTATTACGGCTGTATGCGTAGGTTATGCCATTGCTCCAAAGACTTTCTATGTTGTTGCTCAAAACAAAAAAAAACAAAGTAATGATTACTCTTTGTCACTGTCTATCAAATCTGTCAATCAGTTTTTTCAATACAGTTGCTCGAAAATGTAAGTTTACGATGACAGTCGAGCGTGCGGAAAGTTGATTTTACCGCACGCCGTGCGTTTTTGTTTACGGAGTAGTACAGAGTGCGGAAAGTTGATTTTACCGCACGCCAGCGCCGTGCGTTTTTGTTTACGAACGTTTTTTTTTCATTTCTACTAGCTTCCGCCCGCGACTTCATCCGCGTGGACAGTAGAAAAATATTGCAACCAGTTTAAAATGACCCCTTTAGTGTATGAAAGCTAGTACTACGGAGAGTTCAAGCTGTTTCCCTGGTTCCACCCACCTGAATTTGATGAAACATAGCTTAGATTTTAAGTTGGACCTCAATCTACTAAATTGTGAAAAATCCATCAAAATTCGTTTAGCGGTTTTTGCGTAATTCGCGCACAAATATTTAGAATTTACAGTTTTATTATATGAATAAATTACAATTTCAGCAGTACCTATAACTTCTTGACTTCTTTAACTCACTCACTTTCGGGATTTTTCACAATAAGCATTCACATGGCGGGATTTTGTGTGCCGGCACCCTTTGGGGCACGGCGAAGCCCTTTCTCCTCTTTGTTATCACACGTGGCTACCATACCACGTGGCTGCCGCGTGTCGTAACGTGGCTTTTATATATTTCTAATATACGTAGGTAGGTTCTTTTTTTGTAAAATAATTTCACCGCCAGCATCATTATTAATTTTTATGTTTGTCAGTTGTCACTTTTCTTCTTTTTTTTTCAGTCAATCATAGACTAGACTAAAATATATGTTTATTTTTAAGACAACCTTCCTTTACTATGGAAGCAAGGGAATTGAAGGCTGTACAGCCAACCCAATGTTTCGCTGTTATGTATGTGTAGATATTAATTTGTGTTTTTTGTAATTATTTAAATATTTTGTACGTCCAATGTCGCCACTGATTAGGCCCCACCAGAATACCAGCGCTGCGACGGCCTTGTGTCGTAGTAGCATTAGCTGAGGCTGGGGCCTAGTTGGCCGCACACTTTGTTTTCGTTCTTCTGTTTTGTTTCCTACTTTGTGGCCAATAAACGATTTACCTACTTACTTACTTACTTACTATAATGTTTTCTCGCAAATGTATTGAAAAACGTAGTATGGCACACGGTTGTTAAGGTTTTTTAAAACTCGTGACGATTATAAACCCTCGCCTGCGGCTCGGGCTCATAAAACGTCAACTCGTTTTAAAAACCTCCTTACCAACCTTGTATCATAAACTACTATTAAATCAGTAAATGCAAAGAATCTTCGTGTTCAGCCGTATGTTTGATATTTTATCGCGATAATAATATAAAATAATATATTTAGTTAACAAGGTAAAATAAAAAAATCGTAATATTATTTTCTTTATTCTTCAAACATGTGCTATCAAAAATAAATATAAAACAATTCTCTTCGAAAAAGTTTACCAACCCCATTGCCCACTTACCATTTTAGTTCTTAAATTCTGCTGAAATCAACCTTATTCTCTGGTCTTAAAAACTATAAAACTGAACTGGGCAATGTCACAGTATAACAGATTATAGCTTTTCTAGGCATATCCAAAGATCATCAAAATTTTGCGGGCAAAGTCACAAAGCTGTAAAGTGCGTTTTTCATACAAAAAATACTATGTCTTAGGGTTGTCACTGTTACTGCAGTAAGTAGGTTAAATAAATATAAACTATATACACAATAAAGTAATACCTATATATATATATATAGTATATAGTAATATAAATACAATAAAGTAAGTTAAATAAACATTTAAAAATAAGACAGAAAGAAGACTACACCTCGAGCGGGAAACCTTAAGGCAGCCGCCCGGATAGCGGAAGGTGTTTCAGAAGTTTGGTTCGTGTTAATTATATTTTAGCATTATAAAAACTTAAATACTAATAATTGACGTAAATATTAGTATACTTACAGATTATTTTATTGACAACCCTAACAGTAATATTTTGATGGGCATAGTTGACAACAGTGCTTTGGACATAAATGTGTGACTTTGCCCACGGTTATAAATTCGAATCTATGAACGGTATTGCGTTAAATTGTCAACTTTCATTGTTTATATTTCACAAATAAACGATATTTTAAAAATCACTTACCTGCAGCAACTCAAAATATGAGTTTCTCCAAAAGTTTTTAGCTGCGAATTTGGCCCGCAAAAACAGTACCGATTTTGGCAGCGTCTGACAAGTAACTGACGTAAAGTGAGATGAAGTCCGTTATACTAGTGTTGCCATAGTATAACGAATTTTTCTACCATTGCTTAAAAAAAGTAAAAAAATTAAGAATATTCAATATTTTTCGAATATACAAAAAAATACATAAGTGGGCAAAGCCAGACCTAAGGGGCAAAGTCGCCACGTTTTACGGTACACAAACATATATTTTTTTTTAATGCAAAAACAGCTTAGGCCTATGTTTAAACGAAAAACAGCATTGTGATTTGTGACTATTGCAAACCTATTATATATCCATGACCGGCTAGACATACACTGCGCTGCTTTTTTTACCGACTTCAAAAAAGGAGGAGGTTCTTTGTTTGTCTGTATATTTGTTTTTTTTGTGTATGTCCACCGATTACCAAAGACGGCTGGACCGATTGAAATGATACAAACGTTATTACATTAAGTAAACTCCCAAGTTGTGGTCCGATTTTTTAAAATTTGGAAATCGGTTCAGTACTTTAAGTAATCTTGAAAAAAGCACGAAAACAGTATGATTTTGTGTGAATAACCTCGATGATAGTCGTATTACTTCTTCGTTTATGAACTGAATAAGATAATTATTTTTTGTTGGAAGAGGGATATCTTAAGTGTAGTTCTTTAACCGACTTAAAAAAAAGGAAGTTCTCAGTTTGACCCGTATGTATATATGTTTCTCCGCGATAATCTCACGTTTGGCTGAGCCAATTTTTCTACCTAAATAATATACGTATAGGTATACAAACCTAATACAGAAGGTACCTACACTAAAAATAAAAAATTGTTTAAAAAAAATAAAAAAACCGATTTTGAAAAACCTTTTTAAAAGAGAAAAAAGTATCAAAGAACCCAATATTTCGACCAACGACCGATGTAGATTATTTTAATAGATACACACTTCACAATGTCAGTAGCATTTTATAGACCAATATACTATATCTATGTTATAGACCGATCGGGATACGTTTTTAGGTTTCAAAAATATTAAAGTTAGTTTTTTTTTCGTATATAGTTTCTGCACCATTCACATATGAATTTGTGTCATTTTGGATGGATGCATAAGTAATAATTTAGGTTTTTAACACTATCGGACGAAAAGAAAATTAAAGTTGAAAATTTTACTTTAATGATGATTACGAAGTTGTATCCGATGTACATGAATTTTGTGTCATCTTCGTCCACGGGAATACTGTTATTTGACTATTACCTAAAAAGTTGCCGTAGTACCTCCAAAAGACTTACAATAATATTGGTTAAAAAATAAGTGTCAAATGTTTTAGATCAATGGTAGCAGGCCAAAGATATTTTTTAAAATTCTAATATCTTTGTAGCAGGCTATCTTAAATACAATACTATCAATTTTGACAGTTTTGAGTTCAATTATTTATAACCAACACAAATAATTGAATTCCTAAAGATGCATCGATTAGATGTGACACAAAACGCAAAAATACACTTTATAAATATATGCCAATGTATCGACAGGCAAGATTTCATAAACTTTAGAATCTTTGAAGGTTATGCCCTCAAAATAACGTATCCCGATCGGTCTATTAAAAAATATATAGGTTACAGATTTTTATTTAAACGAAAAAAAGCGAGACAGTCGATACGGAAAAAGTTGTATCCGCCAGAATGGCGGATGTATGACTTTTTAAATTAAAAAAATAAATGTTTATTTCTTACAAAATGAGTACAAGCAATATCCTGAGGCTGGAACCAACCAAGTAGGTAAATACCTGTATTAGGCGGCACCGCTCCTCCATAGCAAAAGGTACCATAATGTATGCAATTAGACGAATAAACGAATTAACAAACATGCCTAAAACTATTGAAATTATTAGGCCTACTTACATATATTTATTTATTTGCGTGTGTGTGTGTTTGTGTGTGTGTATATGTATGCGTGTATGTATGTGTGAGTGTGTGTGTACATGCATGTATGTTTAAGTGCATTTGTGAGAGGGTGTGTGTGCGTGTGTGAGGTTTTACAAGTAAAAACCAAATACCAGTAACTATGTAATGACTTCCAAATAAATCACAAATAAACTATATAAATGTACGGATAATGTACGTTTTTGTACCAAAATATGTGTAATTGTACGTTTTCGTATGCGTAGCAATCGTTATTTTACAGTGAGCCGCCATCCTTATGTCAGGTTGGCGGGTGAATTCCATTCCAATTAACTTATTTCAAATCTGACATTAGGAATAAAATTTACGTCTTTTGTTCATATAGGGACACTATTTAAAAACTTCTTAAATGTTGTACAAGCTTTGATATTGTGAAACGCACGTGAACCGCCATCCTGATATCATAATGGCGGGTTGCTTCTAAAATAATCAAGCTATTTTGATCAACCAAATAACAAATACGTACGTCTTATGTTCATATCAGATTGTAAAATAAAACTGGTTAATTAATTCTTAACACGATTTAATTAATTTTATAACATTTGATCATAAATAATACAATGGCGGGTTGCTTCTAAACTAATCAAACTATTTTGATCAAACAAATACCAAATAAAGGTATGTTCTTTTAATCATGTATTATTAAATCTTACTAAAAGTGACTTAGGGTTGAGAATTACGAAATATAAATGATTTGCTATGATGTTGTCCCAACTAGGGATACATGACCTTAATGTCATTAAAAACATCTTTGTTTCAATGATACGGAGCAAGCTAATGGGCTCCCCTTTTAATATACTATATCTATGAATGGGCTGATGGAAATGAGTAAACGAAGCTTTGTTAACGTTTAAAATAATGTATTTATATTACAAACAGCACTGACACAATAGCAAAGACATGACACAGTGTAGCAAAAACAATGGTAATACGTCACAGTATAAAAAAGGAACAGAATTCAAAAGTATAAAGAAATAAGTAAAAAACCATAAAGTTTATATCAAAAGGAGGCCGGCTCGGCAACATTGGTACATAAATGCTATTATTATATAAAACACAAATAGACCTACAGTACCATTATGTTATAAACGAGATTTTATATAAATGAGTACGTAAGAAACAAAGAAATGTTTAGTAACTTACAATGACTTATAATAATTACTTTTAAATAATAATTGCATTTATGTACCTAAACAAAGATGTTTTTGATGACATTAAGGTCATTTATCCCTAGTTGGGACAACATCATAGCAAATCATTCATATTTCGTAATTCTCATCTCAACCCAAAGTCACTTTTAGTAAGATTTAGTATATATGATTAAAAGAACATTAAGACATACATTTATTTGGTACTTGTTGGATCAAAATAGTTTGATTAGTTTAGAAGCAACCCGCCATTGTATTATTTATGGTCAAATGTTACAAAATTAATGAAATCGTGTTAAGAATTAATTAAGCCAGTTTTATTTTACAATCTGATAAGAACATAAGACGTACGTATTTGTTATTTGGTCGATCAAAATAGCTTGATTATTTTAAAAGCAACCCGCCATTATGATATAAGGATGGCGGTTCACTTGCGTTTCACAATATCAGAGCTTGTATAAAATTTAAGAAGTTTTTAAATAGTGTCCCTATATTAACAAAAGACGTACATTTTATACCTAATGTCAGATTTGAAATAAGTTAATTGGAATAGAATTCACCCGCCAACCTGACATAAGGATGGCGGCTCACTGTAAAATAACGATTGCTACGCATACGAAAACGTACAATTACACATATTTTTGTACAAAAACATACATTATCCGTACATTTATATAGTTTATTTGTGATTTATTTGGAAGTCATACATCCGCCATTCTGATGGATACAAAAAGTTTATCAGAGCGTCGCCTTAATTTTATTTTTGAATCTAATTAATAATATATTAATAGTACAAATGGTCTTACCTTTCTCACGAACTTGGTCAACAGTATCATCTCCACTCAGTAAACCTTCACGACATACAATGCAATACACTTCATAATGCATTTTTCACTTATTGAACAAACACAGCAATAAAATAAAATAAGACGAAATTTGCGTACCGCACCGATAGCTTTTTGTCACAACAATCATTTGCACGCTTACTTGCTCCCCCCGCCACCCTGTGTACTGCTTCGACCCCGCCGACCGAACGCCACGAGGCGCAATATTATACATAGACCCACGCTGACTTTGTATAAACTTCCAGTGATATATTTCTTTTTTTATTAGGTGCAAATGTAGTTTATTAAGAATACATTATATATTAAAAATTCCATGACTACAATAATTTCCCCCGAAGTACAATTTACAAATAGTGTAAAATGCTGGTTTCCTGGGGGTGCAAAAGGGTGCTAAAATAACTGAGTGTTTATGATGCTTTAAAAAGCTTATTATGAGTTTGCACCAACAGGCTGAATTTCCCTTGAGCCGCAAATTAAAAATAATCATTTTATCAGTGTGTCATACACCTCACACTTTTTTGGTGAAAAGTATTTATACATCAAAGGGGTATCTACATATATCTAAACTTACCACAATTAGTTATCAATGAAATTTCAAAATAATGGTACTTTAATGTTAATACCTACCTAACATTAAACGATGTTCCGTACATAGCTGGAATGGTGCAAACTCGGAGGAAACATATATTCATGTCTTCTAATGATTCCATAAAAAATTACAACTACACGAATTACTTCCTATCTTTTTGCCAATTCGACTAGACTAGAGGCGCGTTCCAAACCTACACTCCGAGTGCAACTATAACCACAACCGAACTCTCTAACGGCGTTCCAAACATTTGAGCGTGACGTTCGGTTGACACAACCGTGACGTTCCAAACGTCAGAGCGTTGCAACCAAACAACCATCAAAAATGATGGTTGTAAAACGCTCTGACGTTTGTCTATAATGTCAATGTCATTTAACATTATTTTGTATTTTTGATGTTTTTATGTCTAATTTTTAAAATAATCATGGTAGATCCTCAAAAAACGGATTTTATTTGATTTAGTATAAAGAAAAGTTTAAATTATTCGTATTCCAAATGGAAAATGAAGAATTTGTATTGACATTGACATTTAAAGTTCTTGGTCGTTCCAAACCTTAGAGCGAGTATAAAACAACCAAACAACCGGCGCTCAAACGTTTTGAACGCAACCCTATAACCATTGACCTCTCTTTAATATTATTACACCTAGCATGAGTACCACGCGTAGCATGAGCTAACGGGACTCTTGTCTACGAAGACTTGCTTGTCGGGGTCGTCTAAATATGCGAGCACAGTTTGACAGACAGGTGGGACTCGCTCTCAGATTTTTACAATCTTTTAATGTCTTTTTATTACAAATATGAATTTTAAAAGGTTACATTTTTATTTCAACATCAATAAACGTCGAAATTATCTAAAATGATCCGAAATAATTTAGTTTAAACATGATTCTTATTTTAAAATAAGTTCTAAGATAAAGAGACACTCAAGAGAGCGTTCACTTCCGTAGACAAAGCTCTCTCGAGCTCGAGAAGAAATAATGTTGCCAATAGTAAATAATTACCATAATTGCCATCGTTTCTCATAAAGTGCTGTTCCTTTCTATACATTTCACGACGCAAAACTTAAAACTGAGTAAAATTTAGCTGTATGGATATAGATTCGCTTGCCTTTCTTTTATTAAGAGAATTTTGAACACACTTGTTAATTTAGTAGTCTGTGCAAACTGACGAGAAAATTACAAAATATGAAAATAAAATGTTAATTTACGTTTTTAAATATTAAAAAATTCAAGTTAAAAAATCTATATTTGGGTAAAAAGGGTGGTATATTAGGAAACAATATTATTATATTAAGCAATAAATTATTTAGAATTATTTAATGTTTTAATTTTTTTTATTTATATAAGTAACAAAAAAATAAAAATATTTTGAATAAATTATATAAATAAAAAAAAAATGAAATCAAAACATTATTTTTTATTTTTCCATAATAAAATATAAGCACGTCCAACTTTTATTTGTTTTTATTGCGAAATTTAGATTTACATAAAATAAAATACGTAAAAAACTCTTTCTCGACCTTCTCGACTACCCAAGGGGTAGTAGACAAGTTTCTCCGACTCAACTGTCAAATTAATGTCAATTGATGCGTTTGTCGACTTTTGACATAAGGCCACGACAAAGAACAATGCGAGTCTACTAGTGTAAAAGTGCGAGCATGAGTATCTCGATCTCAACCCGACAAAAGTGACATTTGGGTGTAGACAAGCCATTGTTCTGTGAGTCGAGTCTTTTCTAGAGAGTGGTCATGCTACGCGTAACTGCGGGTCTACCGGCTAAAAATAATGAAGTTAATGTTAACTGTAAGTATGTGATACATTGCTTCTTTTCTTTGGTAAGTTTTTATTTGTGCCAAAACAAAGTAGCAATGTATCACATACTTACAGTTAACATTAACTTCATTATTTTTAGCCGGTAGACCCGCTGTTCTTCTTGTGCCTACTTGATTGATTTCCACCATTTTGGCGCTGTAGGACGTAGTGTGCGTACAGGGTACTAAATCTAGTGATGTGCTTATGTCAACGCAAATACCGATGCCCTTTAAGCCGCGATTACATATTCCAATCTAGCATACCAATTATTTAGAGTTGCCGCCACCCGTAAAATAATTAATTAATTACATTACGCAAAAGTCAACATTGTTTATGTTTTTTTATTTTCAATTATCTTATACAATGTTTATCTTTCCGTTATAGGGTAAATTCACTTTTAAAATCGAACTTATTATACAATATTTTATTGTATATAAGTACGAGTGGCAACCCGAAATTGGTATGCTAAATCGGCGTATGTAATCGCGGCTAGAATGAGGAAGGTGTAGAGTAGAGGAAATAAAATTACATTTAACAGCAGCAACTTTTACGAGTCATTGATTGGTCGGGCTCTGCTAAAGTACCAAACATTTCAAATAGATGACAGGCAAAACACCGATGTAAAAACATCGTATCAAATAAAATCGATATCGATGTTTTGCAATACTGGACATCGATGGCAAACATCGATGTTTTTTTCATAAAATATCGATGTTACAGAAACATCGATGTATCGTTTGCATCCCTAATTTTATTATAGATTTCGGATTTTTTTTTTGGTGTAATATTATTTAAATCAAAGTCAGACCTGTGAAGAAAAAATAATGATTACTTGGTACTATTTACAAAAGGCTATGGCTAAGAAGCATAATAATGTGAATAAAACCAACTTTCAAGAACATTTTGACCGACCACCTGAATATTTCGCTAAAACAAAAGACGAAATAAATTCCAGGTGTAGAGTTTGTTTGCAGAGCGGCACTATACATATTTACAGTAAACAAAATGCTAAAAGTATTGTTGATGCTTTGCAAACGATAGCTGGCGTTAAAATTACGGAATATGATAACAATCCTAAGATGTTGTGCTCAATTTGTTACCAATTCATTGAAACTGCAATACTTTTTCGTAAAACAGCTAAAAGATCTAAAGTGATTTTAAAGCAGCAACTAAAAATTGAAAGTTTTGCAGATAATTTAGATTATTTTAATCACATTAATCATGATCATACTTATACTAATGAAGCTGTTTCTGATACAAAGCCATCTGAAGTGGAATCTACAAGATTGAAAAAGGACGAAATAAAAACTCAGAAAAAAGAAAAGATTCAAAGCTCTGCGAAGGTTACTTGCCAAATTTGCAAAAAAGTTGTCAACAGATCATATTACAAAGTGCATGCAACCATTCATGATCCAGATAACAAAAAATATGTGTGTGACATTTGTGGCACATCATTTATACTAAGATGTGCTTTATATAACCACATGAGACGACATAGAAATACCTTTCCCCACAAATGTACATTTTGCCCATACCGGGGAAAGCATGCACAGCTTTTAAAAAATCATATGCGTACACATACTGATGATTATAAATACATGTGCACAGAATGTCCCGCAAGATTTCTCTTCAAGAATAATTTGAATAAGCACATGCGGAAGCATAAAGTACCACAGTTTAAATGTGACACATGTAAGAGAGCCTTTCATACAGCATTTATATTACAAAGACATCATGAAGCAGACCATTTAGGCATTAAAAACCATGTATGTAACATATGTGGTAAAGCTTTTGGCTACAGACATGCCATGATGAAACATCAACGTCATGTTCATAAGCGAGAAAAGTTTCCATTTAGACATATGCCCTCTTATATGGAAGCTGAACTTGAGAAACAAAATGATTAGTTGAATCGCAGTAATATCGTATTGAGATACCCCATATAAGCTTACCTTTAATCGGAACAATGTTTCAAAACATATGTTTTAAGCTTACACTAATTGTGAGTTATAATCATCAACAAGGTGCAGACTCCAGATATCGGCATCGGCATATAACTTGGCAAGAGAAAGATAAGCCAAAAGATGAGCAGCAGCTACCTACAAACACTGCTAGATCAGGGATGCACAAACACAAACGATAATTATTAAAATAAACAGTTGGAAATGTAGAGATTTAAAGAAAAGAGTTAACTTGGCGCCTCTTTTGGTATCTTTTGGTCTTGCCAATTTCTGTGCCAGTATCTGTAATGTAGTTAGGGTTGCCAACCGTACTATAATAGTATTGTACTATATTTCGGGTCTGCGTACTATATACTGTTAAGAGATATATAGTACGCAAAAATACTATATTTTTAATATCAAACGCTAAGAAACAAATCTTTAATTTTTAAAATTTGTGATCGTGCATTTTGACTGATTCGATAGCGTGTACTGTATATCGTATCTGAATTCTGAAAGTATCTGTCTTATTGCATCAATGTCAAATTCCAAAGCTTCAAACGATAGTTTGGTCATTGGTTGGTCTGCTCTATTTTTGTTTTCAGATTTTGTTGGTAATCATCTGCAAAATATAACATTATTCTTTCTTTGAGAAATATAAATCAAGTCTTAGATAAATTAGTTATGGAAAGTGGTAACCATAACAAAAGTGCGTCAAGTTCAATTCAAGTGCGATTAAAAAGCGAAAGATACAAAAAAGACTCCAAAAATATCCAAAACTTGTTGAAAAATGCAGAAACTGAAAAAATATAGTTTTTATAAAAATAAATTAGTAAAAAAAATGTGTGAAATTGTCCAAGCTTTTACCTATTTGCCTATTAAATACTATTTTTTTTTAAGTGTACTATATTTTTTATAGCTTAATTTGAAAAACACTATATTTCGCCAAAGACATGTTGGCAACCCTAAGTGCAAACAAATAATATTCCTAAAACAGAAAGGTTGGCTCTTTGGTCTTTATATGCTATTCATGTTCTCTATTACTAAGATTTTGGTATAAATATCATGTTTAAAGTTTATGAGGTTTCATTGTGAAAAGTTGACATTGACATTTAAAATAGTTAAATTTTATCACAGAATAGATATGTAGGATGTATTTTATCTTTCGATAAATGGTAGGTAGAGTAGGTACCTACAATAATTTTATTAAAATTAGGAAAGGCAAACTAATTAGAGGGTCAATATTATTGTTTGAGAGCTGTGTATTGTGCGAATTATATTACAATCTTTTACATAAAGTTTTAGATACCTAAATACCTAGGTAAGTAGTTTGATAAGACCAAGAAACTTATTCTTGGATAAGACTAGACACACTAAGCCGAAATTCAATGTTGCCACCTTGTAGATTTTTTTTTCACTAGTTTTGGTCTGAAATTTCACCAGATTTAGGGATATTTTGATCTAAATAAATCCCCAGAATTCATCACATGACCCTTAGGCCTTAGTGTAAACGGCTTTTTAGTGGAAAAGGTGAATAAAGTCTAATAAAGTTACCAATATATTACCAAAAGCAATAAAAAGTATGATTTTAAAAGTTGAAATAAATTAATAATATGTACTTCATTTCCATACCACAATGTACTTTTTTTCTACCTATTATAACAACCAATACTTTATTATAATAAATAAGTGGCAACCCTGTTTGCTATGCCGGGGACGCGCCGGAGACGTGACCGGCACGGCCGGCGCGCCACCGGCACGGCTCATCACCGGCAAGACAAACAGGGTTGCTACTTTTTTGTTTTAATAAATTATTGGTTGCTATTAGAGTTGTTCAAAACGCCTATAAAGCAACAGCACGCTACAGACTATTGATTTCTAGCGCGCTATTAAATACGCTATGTTATAACGAGCTATTTATCAGGAAGCGTGCGGGCGGCTGGCAGGAGCGTTAGATGCAGCACGTTGGATCTCGTAACACGTTACGTCACACGTCGTACGTTAGACAGATCGCGCGCTACACAAAAATTTTATTTATTAATACGTCGCATTTTAGTCTTAAATAAAATAAAGCAGTAAACTAATGAACTTTCTTTCATACTTTTCAGGCTTAGAACTGTCTATTATTGAATTATACGATTTCGGAAGAACAAACGTATGTCGGAAAAACAAGGTAGGAAAAGTTTGTCTAGTGATCTGTAGTTAAGAAAGACCGGTGCAAGCGATTTACGACCTTATTGACATTTGAAATTTGGTTGTTTTTATTATTCTCGTTTACTAACTTAAAGATTCAATAAAAACCGTTATTTTGATAAATGTTAATAAGGTCGAAAATCACTTGCACTCATTTTGTTTACTTGTGATCACTAGACAATGTTTTCTACAATACTAAATAATATACTAGAAAAAATACGACTCGCACCAGATCAATACTCAGACGGGAATCGAACCCGCGACCTTTGGATATCCGGTCCAATGCTCTGACCGCTGAGCTACCGAGTCACTAGTGACATCGCCGAATTTCTTCTAGTATATCCTACTCTTACGCTGCAAGCCAGCGTTATTTCACCAATGTGAGGAATTACCTCGACATTCAATTGAAATATCTTTCCAGATATTTGGCAATCGATCAAGATGAAATAGCTATATAATTTTTAAATTTGAGATTTTTGCATTCACAATGCTATTTTTTCTAGTATATTATTTAGTATTGTGTAAAAATAGCATTGTGAATGCAAAAATCTCAAATTTAAAAAATGTTTTCTAGTTAAAAAAACCGGTACAAGCGATTTTCGACCTTATTGACGTTTAAAATTCGGTTGTTTTTCCCATATCTCTCGTTCACTAACTTTGCTTAGCTAAGTAGCTTTTACATAATAACTAATTGACTTAGTTGTGTCATAATCGAACTAACACAATATAAGGTCGCGCGCGATATTATACCCAGTTAACAGTTATGTGTCCCAAAAGTCCTAATTTATTTAACAATAACGTGATAGATACACAAAGTCACTATGGGCAACCAACAATTTATTAAAACAAAAAAGTAGCAACCCTGTTTGTCTTGCCGCCGGTGACTCGCCAGTGATGCGCCGTGCCGGTGGCGTGCCGGCCGTGCCGGTGACGTGCCGGCCGTCACGTCACCGGCGCGTCCCCGGCATGGCAAACAGAGTTGCCACTTATTTATTATAATAAAGTATTGGTTGTTATAATAGGTAGAAAAAAAGTACATTGTGGTATGGAAATAAAGTACTGTTAAGGTTGATTATAAATCATACACCACGTTAACAGAAGTAATACTTTATTTCACGACCAGCGGGTCTACCGGCTAAAAACAATGAAGTTAATGTTAACTGTAAGTATGTGATACATTGCTACTTTGTTTTGGCACAAATAAAAACTTACCAAAGAAAAGAAGCAATGTATCACATACTTACAGTTAACATTAACTTCATTATTTTTAGCCGGTAGACCCGCAGTTCAGACGATAGCTCGAGCAAAAGTTAGCACAATTTTAAAAACCAACGCTTTTATACGCTTTACCATAACTATCATAGAATTGTCCATAGACTTGCAACCGTCAAGTATAAACACACGTGGAGCATAGACTTGAGGCGGAAACACACCATTGCGCCGTGCCGTGTCGCGCCACGGCACGTCAATCAATCTGTCAGTCTTTGCTCCACGATTCACAGACTAGCATTAAACGTCAGAAGGATGTTTTGTCTGTGAGTGATTGCCGACAACTGCATGAACTATGGCAACACTAATGTCAATTTCAAGTATTGTCAAGTTGACATATGACACTCAACAAGGAAATGGCCAACAGATATTAGGATTGATAAACAATTGATTTACAAAATTAATTACTAACAGTACATATCGTCGGCGGGCTGTGAAAAGCTCGAAGTCGCAAAATTTAGTGAAAATCTCTTTTAGTTGTTTTTCGTGAGAAAACCTCGTAATACATGTCTAATTGTCTACGTCGAAGAAACTCGGATTAGAAAATTTAATGTACATGCGAGGTTTTCACAGCCCGCCGACGATATTATTAATTTATTTCAACTTTTAAAATCATACTTTTTATTGCTTTTGGTAATTTTTTAATAGGAGTTGTATGACAACAAACAAAAATGTTTTCTAAATAACTAAATAGGACAAGGATAAACAACTAAGTAGGTATCTGTAGTCTGTACTTTAGGATAGGTACCTTCCTACCTAACTACCTACCAAAAGTTGACTTTTGTTATCTTTATGTCTCCCATATTTACGTACTAGGTACCTACCTACTTAGATTATAAAATATCATAGTAATGTTCGAATATTATTGTAAGATTTTCATATAACCATAGTATGTAAAATCGCTTTCCTTTTATGATAATGCTACGCAGTTCATTTAAAAGATGACAACCCTAATGGCGTCAGAAGAGATGAGAGCTACGCGATAGAAAGAGAGAAAACTTCTAGGTGAATATAACTGTAGCGGTGTGCGATCTGAATTGCGCCTTATTGAGTCGTAACAAGAGTCGCTATTTAATTAAATGATGTTGCGGAATGCGGTTTCTGTACTTGTACTATTATGTATTCTGTGCCACAGTGTACTTTTCTCTACCGATTATAGCAACCAATAATGTATTAAAACAAAAAAGTAGCAACCCTGTTTGTCTTGCCGGTGACTCGCCTGTGACGCGCCGTGCCGGTGACGTGCCGGCCGTCACGTTACCGGCGCGTCGCCGGCCGGCGCGTCCCCGGCAAGGCAAACAGGGTTGCCACTTATTTGTTTAATAAACTATTGGTTGTATTATAATAGGTAGAAAAAAGTACATTGTGGTATGGAAATAAAGTAGTATTTATTTATTTCAACTTTAAAAAACAAATTATTTTTAATTTTGTTAATATTTTGGTAACTTTATGAGACTTTATTTCACCTGTTCCACTAAGTTCTAGTATAGGTACAATTTTTTGAATTTTAATAAAAATACAACAATGTGAGTGAATTTCGGGTAAACAAAATGAATGTCGTAAAAACAAGTGAAGGTAGGAAAACATAGTCTAGTGATCTGTAATTAAATTATGACGTCATCCGCGACGTACGCAAAACTAAACAATTTATTTTGAGATATTACTGATTATACTGGTATTGCCTCCAGGCAGACCAGATTTAATACCAGTTATTAAAAATTAAATAACATGTAATACATTTTAGTTGAATTTTTTTACACTAAACTAAAAATGACTATTTTCATTGTTTTATCTTTTTTAAGCTAAAAATGTTACTAATGTATAATTTTAGTTTCTAAGAATTAAAGCCTATAAAATTTGCAACAAAACGTTTTTAATCTTAAACCTCTACCTTCTATAGTTAAGAAAGAAAAAAAAAGTGTGATACTAACTTTTGCAGGCCAGTGTATTACCATAAGTTGTAAAAATAAATGTTATTCAAAGTTGAAATAAATAAATAATACTTTATTTCCATACCACAGTGTACTTTTGTCTACCGATTATAGCAACCAATAATTTATTAAAACAAAAAGTAGCAACCCTGTTTGTCTTGCCGGTGACTCGCCGGTGACGCGCCGTGCCGGTGACGCGCCGGCCGTGCCGGTGATGTGCCGGCCGTCACGTCACCGGCGCGTCCCCGGCAAGGCCAACAGGGTTGCCACTTAATTGTTTTAATAAACTATTGGTTATATTATAATAGGTAGAAAAAAAGTACATTGTAGTTTGGAAATAAAGTATTATTCATTTATTTCAATTTTAAAAACAGTTTTATTTTTTAATTTTGTTAATATTTTGGTAACTTTATGAGACTTAATTCACCTGTTCCACTAAGTTCTAGTAAAGGTAATATTTTTCTAATTTTAATAAAAATACAACAATGTGAGTGAATTTAGGGTAAACAAATGAATGTCGTAAAAACAAGTGAAGGTAGGAAAACATAGTCTAGTGATCTGTAATTAAAATATGACGTCATCCACAACGTACGCAAACCTCAACAATTTCTTTTTGAGATATTGCTGTTTTAAGTTTGACAGCTGTCATCTGTAAATCTTAAAACAGGAATATCTCGAAAAATACTCATCCTAGACTGGTGGTGTAAATTAAGTCTAATACATTTACCAAAATATTACCAAAAGTTGTAAAAATAAATGTTTTTCAAAGTTGAAATAAATAAATAATACTTTATTTCCATACCACAGTGTACTTTTATATACCGATTAAAGCAACCAATAATTTAATTAAACAAAAAAGTAGCAACCCTGTTCTCCTTGCCGGTGACTCGCCGGCGACGCGCCGTGCCGGTAACGCGCCGGCCGTCACGTCACCGGCGCGTCGTCGGCATGCCGTAGAGTATAGTGTAGGCCGTCAGTCGTTTTTGAGGTTTTACTGGATAATGCCATTTTCGCAAATAACATTTAACTAGAAGTCCAACACGGTGAACATGACAAAAATTAGAACCCCGTCTGTGGGTAGCGGTGAATCGGGGGTATCGGAGGTTGACAGGCAATAAGTTGGCTCGCCTTCTTCTCATCTTCTTGCCTTCAACGGGAACGGGAACGGGACCGGGCTACTATTGTCTAATTTTAAAATCTATCGCGATCGCTTTCATTTGACAGATGGATGTGACACATTGCTGCATTTCTTTGGTATGTTTTTATATGTGTAGTAATTGAACAAATCTGTTTACAATAGTGAAACAATGCGGTAACCTCGAAAGTAAATAACTAACATAAATGGAGATTTTAGATTTATCACTGTCTATGGTTACGGTGGGTTACGATCTTTAAGACTTCGATTTTAGTATACAATATTGCAAAATCTATAACAATAACAAAAAAACAAGCGGTAACCTTTTTGGTGATTTAGATGTCCGCGGGCTACAGAACTATTCACTTTTTGCTTGATAGTACTCACCTCATGATTGCAATCAAGTTTAAACCTTATCACTGTGGAGCAAAGTTCAATATTGATTGACAGCCTATATTCAGAGTATTATGTAGAAGTTAACATTCGATTTTTAGAAAATAGCAATGATGAATTCTTTTTTATTTATATCGTAAGAATCACAATTTAATGTACATTTGTACACAAACATGCAAACGGTGTCTGTTTCGTGAGAATAACGAGTAGTAGGTACTGCGGCAGAGCATACTCCCTGGCAGTACCACAACGACCCTCTGTTTAGACTAAAATACGTAACGTACAATTTTTTTACTGGCGTACAAATTACGAACAATTCATGAACATTGATTTAAAACAGGATTTGCACTTGTTTGGCGTCGTGGTACTGCGACAGAGTGATTTGGACCCGTATAGAATGACGTCACATGCTGTGAGCACTGTTGGCGTGATTCGGAACGCGGCCCTTGTTGGCGTAATTTGGAACGCAGCCCACAGCTTTAACTAGTATCCACAGAATAGATAATAGTACTAGTAATAGTGAAGTTGCACTCTGCAACATCGTTTAAAAAATTGCGACTCTTACTCCGCTCCGACACAATAAAGTGCAATTCAGGTTGCACAGCGCTCCCTTCGTTCCAAAACATTCAACTAGTAGTTGCTTCTCTTTTTATCGGGTAGGTCTTATCTTTTCTGACGTATGAAATTTGTCCTCTCAGGTCCTCTCAGCTCAGAGGACGCCGAGCGCTTCATACTCGCGCGAGGAGTGACAGAGCCCTCCTAGCATATTTATCTGTGCCATAGTCCATACATACTATATCTATGATTAAAGAAGCTAGAACAGTGTCTCTGATAAGTCTGTTAGTCTTATGAAATCGTATTTGTACAATAGAACTCAGAAAGTAGTAATTAATAGAACTGAATCTACTGGAGCCCCCATCAATATGGGTGTGCCACAGGGATCAATATTGGGCCCATTGCTGTTTCTAATTTATATAAATGACCTTCCCAACTATGCGAGTAATTTATGTGAGACAGTACTATTTGCGGATGATACCTCTTTAGTTTTCAAAGTAAACCGAGGTAATAACTGTTCGGACGAAGTAAATATTAATTTGAATGACGATGAAGTAGACTTTACTGAGAGTACAAAATTTCTAGGTATTACACTAGATTCTCGATTGCAATGGGATCCACATATTAAAACCTTGTCAAGTAGACTTAGTTCAGCGGCATTCGCTGTTAAGAAAATAAGGCTTCTAACTGATATTGAAACGGCAAGGTTAGTATACTTTAGTTATTTTCATAGTGTAATGTCTTATGGACTGCTATTGTGGGGCTCAGCTGCCAGTTTTGAAAATATTTTTGTACTCCAAAAAAGAGCTGTTCGCGCCATATACCTACAATCTACGGCGGAGAGATATCTTGAAAGAATTGTTCAAAGAAATACATATTTTAACTTTGGCAGGCCAATATATTTATGAAAATTTAGTTTATGTAAGGAAACACTATGATTCATTTGATAAGAACAGCAACATTCACCAGTTTAATACAAGAAATAAATATAAACTTGCCGTTCCAAGATTTAGGCTTGCAAAAACGAGAGGTTCATTTATGGGGAAAGGCATAGATATATTCAAGTTTGTAAATATAGTTACTTATGGCTGTTACAGCTGATAAGTTTCTTGCGCCCGTTCTTCTTGTCAGCTAAAAAAGTCTGGAACACCCGTTCCAGGTAAAAAAATATAGACGATTCAAAAGTACTTAATAATTAAGTTTATTTGAATAAAGCTTATTTCACTTTCACTTTCACATAGAAAATTTTTTTCACATAGGATGCTAAATCGGCGTATGTAATCGCGGCTTTAGAGAGCGCGGTTGTTGTTTGGTTGTTTTATTAACTAGCTCTAAAGCCGCGATTACATACGCCGATTTAGCATACCAATTTCGGGTTGCCACTCGTACTTGACAATAAAATATTGTATAATAAGTTCGATTTTAAAAGTGAATTTACCCTATAACGGAAAGATAAACATTGTATAAGATTGGAGATGAGAATTGAAAATAAAAAAAACATAAACAATGTTGACCTTTGCGTTATTAATTTAACTTATTATACGGGTGGCAACTCTAAATTGGTATGCTAGATTGGATATGTAATCGCGGCTTAAGGTTCGGAACGACCAAAAACTTTAAATGTCAATGTCAATACAAAGTCTTCATTTTCCATTTGGAATACGAATAACTTAAACTTTGTTTATTCTAAATAAAAAAAAACCCGTTTTTTGAGGATCTACCATGATTATTTTAAGAATTAAGACTCAAAAACATCAAAATCAAAACCTACGCTCCCAGTTGCAACCAAACCACAACCAAACGCTCTAACGGCGTTCCAAACATTAGAGCGTGACGTTCGGTTGTCACAAACATCCCGTTCCAAACGTCAGAGCGTTGCAACTTTTTAACCATCAAAATCGGTGGTTGGAAAACGCTCTGACGATTGTCTATAGAAAAAATGTCAATGTCAATTAGCATTATTTTGTATTTTGATGTTTTTGAGCAGGGACCGGATACCGATATATTCTGAATATCGATATTTTAACGAAAATATCGATAACGGTATCGATAACTGAGATAAATACCGATATTTGTATCGGTAATATAAAGTACCGGTATTTTGTATCGATACCCAGTACTGATATGCTAGGCTGCGAAGCGACGTTGCATGTTTGCGCGCTGCGGGGCGGGCGGGTTGCGGAGAGAAACGGTACGGCAACTGCGCTTAAGCAGCTAGCATGCAACTAATTAATTCATTTGTTGTTTGATTATTCACGCGACTACTTTCGTTCGTAATTTTTCAACATTTTATAATTATGGGACGGCAAAAACATAACAATGTTTACAGACATTTTGACATAAATAAAAGATCTTTAAAATCAAAGTGCCTATTGTGCAAAAAAGCCCTGATCCCTGATCCAAGCCCTGATCCGAAGTGCGAAAACTAAAAAAACTAAAGGAAATAAAAAAAATTGAAAGCGCAATAGGCATTTTATCGGTATTATATCGGTATTTCAGTATCGGTATCAATACTGATAATTTTCTAAAAAGTATAGATATTCGTGTACTGAAATAAAATACTGATATCAGTATCGATAAATCGATACCAAAATATCAGTTCCGATATCGATCGATCGATACTAAAAAAATATCGGTATTCCGGTCCCTGTTTTTGAGTCTAATTCTTAAAATAATCATTGACTTTGTATTTTGACATTGACATTTAAAGTTCTTGGTCGTTCCGAACCTTAGAGTGAGTTATAAAATAGCAAACAACCGCGCTCTAAGGCTCTGAACGCAACCCTGTTGACAGATCACAGTTTGACAGTTCAACTTTAACAAAACAATTAAAAATAGGTATCAAAATTGACATTGATTAATTGATTTGTTTCTAGGTTTGGTAATAGGCGGTTAGTATTATTCGGCTTGGGAGATGGGAGGTACCTAGTGATTATATTCTTTTTGGGATTCGGATCGGACTGGACGACATCGATACGACAGTTAAAACGTTTATTTCCTCTGTGACGACAAAATTGATAGTGATTTTTTTGGTGTACCTATTCATATTGTCAAAGTCAGACCTCTGAAGAAAAAATAATGACTACTTGGTATTATTTACAAAAGGCTATGGAGCATAATAATGTGAATAAAACCGTTTTAAACTTTCAAGAACATTTTGACCGACCCCTTGAATATTTCGCTATAACAAAAGACGAAATAAATTCCAGGTGTAGAGTTTGTTTGCAGAGCGGTACTATACATATTTACAGTAAACAAAATGCTAAAACTATTGTTGATGCTTTGCAAACGATAGCTGGTATTGAAATTACGGAATATGATAACAATCCTAAGGGGTTGTGCTCAATTTGCTGCCAATTCATTGAAACTGCAATACTTTTTCGTAAATCTGCTAAAAGATCTGAAGTGGTTTTAAAGCAGCAACTAAAAATTGAAAGTTTTGCAGACAATTTAGATGATTTTATTCCCATTGATCATGATTATACTGATGAAGCTGTTTCCGATACAAAACCATCCGAAGTGGAATGTACCAGATTGAAAGAGGACAAAATAAAAACTGAGAAAAAAGAAAAGACTCAAAGCTCTACAAAGGTTACCTGCCAAATTTGCAAAAAAGTTATTAATAGATCATATTATAAAGAGCATGCAACTATTCATGATCCAGATAACAAAAAATATGTTTGTGACATTTGTGGCAAATCATTTAGACTAAGATGTGCTTATCATAACCACAGTATACGACATAGAAATGACTTTTCCTACAAATGTACATTTTGCCCATACCGGGGAAGGTATGCAGAGCTTTTAAAAACTCATATGCGTACACATACTGGTGATTATAGATACATGTGTACAGATTGTCCAGCGAGATTTCTCTTCAAGAGTAATTTAAATAGCCACATGTTGAAGCATAAAGTACCACAGTTTAAATGTGACACATGTAAGAGAGCCTTTCATACAACATTGACACTACAAAGACATTATGAAGCGGACCATTTAGGCATTAAAAACCATGTGTGTAACATATGTGGTAAAGCTTTTGGTTACAGAAATGCCATGATGAAACATCAACGTCATGTTCATAAGCGAGAAAAGCTTCTGTTTGGACGAATGCCCTCTTATCTGGAAGCTGAAAATGAGAATAAAAATGATTAGTTGAAGCACAGTAATATATAATGATAAACCCCATATTAGCTAACCATTAGTTGAAACATTGAATAACATTAAAAATGTAGGTTTTTGGCTTAAGGCGAGGCCAGTTCACGAAATTTACTCTTTCACTATGTCTTTAGAATAAGGTTGAATATTGCATAACTTTAATTGACGCTTCGCCAGAAATTTGACGAATTTTAGTACATTTTTATTGATTTCTGAAATACTGGATCATTTATTAAAAATGTACTCGGTTATTTTGTTAGATCGATGAAAAAGCTATCCTTCTTGCATAAAAAATCATATCACTGTCGTTGAAAATTACTATATTATTTGAAATTTATTTTTATAAGTTTTTATGGTGTTATTCAGGATTTTTTTACAGAGTTACCATGCCATTTTTCAATATTCTGTTCGGTTAATTTGCTTCTTTGTTTCTTTTTCAGTCTACAGTAATTTTTGTGAAGTAGAATATTACAGCAGTTCTTCACATTGAATGTTCAAAAATCAGACTTTTCATCAGATCGTGAATTGGCCTCGCCTTAACATTATAATAATGTCGGAAGCAGGTGGTAGATTTGCAGGTGGAGATGTGCTTATGACTTGAAGTCTCAAGATTTAATTTGTGTGAAAATATACAATTATATTTAATGTAAATCATAAGTGCTTGTTTGCTAATTTAACATTCCTACCTACGTAATTTTTTTGTGACATGACCAAATTACGCTGTAGTGTGCGTGTATCACGTAACGGAATCCCGATTCGGAATTCCGAACAAATTCTATGGGCCTGCCACACACATGCGTTAACGTTCCGTACGTAATTCCACATGAGAGCCCGTGCATTCGGAATCTCGCACGGAAAAGAGCCATTCCGAACGCACGACTACCATATATTTTGTATTGCTCGCCACACACAACCGTTTTTATTCCGTACGGAATGCGCACACACGCACGGCCTGTGAGTGACGTATACAAACACCTACAACTTTTTTATTACAGCTCTGGATACCAGACTTTTGGCAAACCCTTTATTATTTTGCTTAGTTATTATGTAGTTCTAGTTTCCAAAAAAGCAATAGAATTGACCTGTGCGTAATATAAATAGTCTATAATTATGTAGTTTTTGTTTATTTTTGGAAAAATAATTCATCTTCGCTCAATGTTTCCTGCGGCTTTTTGTGTTTTTGTGCTAAACAAAACTCATAGGTTACGCCCCTCAAAACAAAATTAAGCGCAGGAGCCCCCGCTTATGGCTTTACGCCGTTCCAAACATTAAGGCTGGTTTACATTAGATTGCTTTAGTAGCGTGCGAGTCGATTCGAATGCGAGTGCTTTAGTAGTTCTCCAGTAAGCGTTTCCACAGTACAGTGTCATTTGACTTAAGTACCTACTAAATGCGCTACTAATCGACATTTTAGCAACGATATATCAAAATCGTTGCTAAAATGTCGATTTACAATGCTTCCAGTGCAAGGAGTGTCGCGCGGGGGATGAGCGGGCGGCGCGAGCGCGCAGGGGGTTCTACTGGTAAGCGATGATTCATGTTGAAAGGCAACTAGAACGTTATACTATCTTTAGCATAGTAGAATTTGATTCTACTATGTCTTTAGTCATAAGACGGGTATGCATAAAGTCGGGTCTCCTGAGCTTAATTTTCAACATGTTTTGTGTTTTTGCTAAACAAAACTCATAGGCCACGCCCCTAAAATGTTAGCAAAACACGCAGGAGACGCGGGTTTTTGTGTTTTTGCTAAACAAAACTCATAGGCCACGCCCCTCAAAACATTGTTTTGATGTTTGAAAACACAAAAACACGGCGCAGGAGACCCGACTTTACAATGCCGAAGTAGAAAAGACCGAATTTCAAAAGACCTATCGACGAAAGACCGAAAATTAAAAGGCCGAATGGTTGTTTTGTTTGGCCGAACGTTTAAAATCCTAACCTAAAAGACTAAAATCCCGAAGCTTAAGAAACCGAGAGGGTTAATATAGGTAGGTACCTACGTTCTGTACTGTACTACCCCGAACTACTTAATACCGAATTAGTCAAAAACAACACGCTAAGTATCTATCATAATTAAAAAAGGCTTTGGGCATTGCCTGAAATGCTAAGCAAATTTATAGGCCCTCCGCTGCGTCAAGCGGGATCCCTCCGCTGCGTCAAGCGGGATCCCGCCGCTGCGTTTTTATGATGACGGACAGATGCTTGCAGTGCAGCGGGACCCCGGCGCGGGGCGACATAGATTAAAGCTTCTCCATGCACTGCAAGCATCTGTCTGTCAGAAAACCAGCAATCTATATTCCCGCGCCGCCGTGTGCCCGCGCGCGTGTCCCGCATAACGCAGCGGAGGGCCTTAGCTGCCGGAAATGAGTCTAAACCAGACTTAGAAACCGTAGACCGTAGGTGCGGCGAGGAGCGTAGCGACGAGCATGTTAGGTTGACATGTACGCCAGAAAAAAAAACTATTTCAAACTGAGTAAAACAAATTAACCGCAACTCCTACTTTCATAAATGTATGTGTTTGTCTAGATAGAGAGAGAGATAAGTTATAAGTATCGACATTTTAACTTTCGGGGTTTTATTTAAACTTTCGGGATTATGAACTTTCGTGATTTATTGGCCTACAAATCAGAAGTGAAGTTTGATTATTGTTTCAAAATGTACGTTTCATTGTGTATGCTGTTGGTGCGTCTTAAGGGGATTGTCAACCACGTGGTCTCCATACAAACGGCGATAACGTTTCCCACCCTCTAAACCTTAACCTACAGCAATGAATTTTTGGTATGTTTTTGAAATGCCTAAAAACTAGGGCTGTAAGTTTTGATTTTTAAAATATTCATTGTAGATTTGAAAATATTGGCACTTCTGTGTTTTGTATGAAATCACTAAAATGCAAATATTTCGAAATCTATTATAGATATTTAAAAAATCAAAACGTACAGCCCTAGTATTTAGGCATTTAAAAAAAATACCAAAAATTAATTACTGTAGGTTAAGGTTTAGAGGGTGGGAAACGTTATCGCCGTTTGTATGGAGACCACGTGGTTGACAATCCTCTTAAATAAATAAAATGATTTCGAACTTTCGGAATTTCGGTTTAAAACAATATTTGGTAAAATGTCGTTACAAGAGACATAAACTACAAAAATTGAAGTGTATTACTTACACAAAAACTCAAATATTTAATAAAAGTAAAATGGAAATAATTAAAATAGCTTTAAGAAAAATTTATTGGGGAACAATACTCTAGCGAAATGCAGACATAAATAAGAATTATAATAATTTTTCCTTTCAAATTAAAACACTACGTGACAAATAGAGTTGTTCAAATCGCCTATAAAGCAACAGCACGCTACAGACTATATGCTATTGATTTCTAGCGCGCTATTAAATACGCTATGTTATAACGCGCTATTTATCAGGAAGCGTGCGGGCGGCTGGCTGGCGCGTTAGATGCAGCACGTTGGATCTCGTAACACGTTACGTCACACGTCGTTCGTTAGACAGATCGCGCGCTATACAAAAATGTTATTTATTAATACGCTGCATTTTAGTCTTAAATAAAATAAAGCAGTAAACTAATGAACTTTCTTTCATACTTTTCGGTCTTAGAAATGTCTATTATTGAATTATACGATTTCGGAAGAACAAACGTATGTCGGAAAAACAAGTGAAGGTAGGAAAAGTTTGTCTAGTGATCTGTAGTTAAGAAAAACCGGTGCAAGCGATTTTCGACCTTATTGACATTTGAAATTCGGTTGTTTTTTGCCGTATTCTCGTTTACTAACTTAAAGATTCATTAAAAACCGTTATTTTGATAAATGTCAATAAGGTCGACAATCGCCTGCACTCATTTTTTTAACTTGTGATCACTAGACAATGTTTTCTAGTTAAAAAAAACAGATGCAAGCGTTTTTGAACCTTATTGACATATGAAATTCGGTTGTTTTTTTGCCGTATTCTCCTTTACTAACTTAAAGATTCAATAAAAACCGTTATTTTGACAAATGTCAATAAGGTCGAAAATCGCTTGCACTAATTTTATTAACTAAGGATCACTAGACAGTGTTTTCTAGTTAAAAAAAACAAGTGCAATCGTGTTTTCGACTTTATTGACGTTTGAAATTCTGTTGTTTTTTCCATATCTCTCGTTCACTAACTTTGCTTAGCTAAATAGCTTTTACATAATAACTAATTGACTTAGTTGTGTCATAACAGTCCTAATCGAACTATCACAATATAAGGTCGCGCGCGATAAGTACCTAGCGACTAGCGTGCTGCGACTAGGGCATGCATTCCGAGATTCCGGAATCTCGTAACTCCGGAATCTCGGAGAGATTTTATCCGATATTTCAATTCCGGAATTGAGAGACCCAATATCGTAATTCCGATATTGATAGATATCACTAAGTGACATTTTTATATTTGTTTTGCTTTGCGAACACACACATAAACACTCATCCCACACTGGCCCTCAATCATCCGCATCCCCGCACGTCAAATAGACAGACTTATTAGTACTTTGCTGCCAGATTAGGCTAATTGTTATGTCGCCCGCCAATTTGCCATTTCACGAATGGAGAAAATGTCAAATTTTTAATTTATGAAATGGAATATACAATACAGTTCAAATTGTATATTGACAGTACAAAAATACAAAAAATACAATTATTATCAAAATTGTAAGACTGTTTCTTAAATGTATTGCTTATCGAGAAGTAGGAAACAAAAAATATGATCTCGTTTCGTGCACGTGTTCTTTTATTTGAAATTAAGCTATAGAATAGAGGGTATCCCGAGAGTCATATTAAATGATTATTTTTAATAACATGTATTTCTTATTCGGGCTAGATTTTAAGCTAACCCGCAAGTATTGGAGTTATAAAAACAATATTGTGTTTTTATAACTAAATTAAAAGACTGATTAACGTAACCGTAACATGATTCGTTTGATTCTCTGATTGATACTTAGTTGTTGATTTGATTTAAGTTTATTGTTTTGTTTTTTAATTGTTTAATTTGATCTCAGCTTTATTGCCAAATATGAATGTTTAATGTTTGTTTTTGTTTGTCTTAATTTTAGAGTCTTCAGATGATTAACAATATTGTGTTTTTTAATAACTTAAGCCTCCAGTAAAATAAAAGACTGATTAACGTAACATGACTTGTTTGATTATCTCATTGGATACGTAATTTTAACCGAGAAAAGAAAAAAATATAAAAAAATTCCAATACCGGAACTAGTACCGGAATTCCGATATTGGACTCCAATATCGAAACTCAGTTCCGGAATTGAGACCCTTCCGATATTGCATGCCCTAGCTGCGACTGGCTGCGAGAATAACGTTCATAACGCGACCGATACCAATAGCGCTTACGCGACGACTGCCCGCCCGCGCGCGCCCAACGCGGCCTCTCGCCCGCTGCCGGCCAACGCCCCGCTGCTAGTTGCTACTCGTTATATTTCTAGCGTCATAACGACTACTTACATAGCGCGCGATGTGCGCTATGCATAGATAGCGCGCTAGATTATTGCGCTAGACGTTATATTAACCACCTCTGGTGACAAATACATATATGTACCTATACCAAACAAGACAATAAAGTTTAGGAAAAAGTAAAATAAAAAAATGGGTCTCAAGAGGCATAAAAAATGTTGCTTTCATAATCGTATACTCCGACATTTGACAGTGAATATTTAAATTGACAACGAATATTTAAAAACACAAATCTATTTTTAAATTGGTTTATTGTTATGGCAAATTGTTCCACTCTTTGCTCAAAAGTGGCCAAAACCTACAGTGCTAATCATTTTGTTTCTCATGTTCAGCTTCTAAATAAGCTGCCTTACGTCCAAATACAAGCTTTTCTCGCTTATGAACATTACGTTGATGTTTATTCATGGCATGTCTGTAGCCATAAGCTTTACCACATATGTTACATACATGGTTTTTAATGCCTAAATGGTCTGCTTCACAATGTCTTTGTAATATCAATCTTGTATGAAAGGCTCTCTTACATGTGTCACATTTAAACTGTGGTACTTTATGCTTTCGCATGTGCTTGTTTAAATTACTCTTGAAGAGAAATCTCGCTGAACAATCTGTACACATATATCTGTAATCACCAGTATGTGTACGCATATGAGTTTTTAAAAGCTCTGCAGACTTTCCCCGGTATGGGCAAAAAGTACATTTGTAGGAAAAGTCATTTCTATGTTGTACCTTGTGGTTATGATATTCACTCCTTAGTCTAAATAATTTGCCACAAACTTCACACACATATTTTTTGTTATCTGGATCATGCATAGTTGCATGCTCTTTATAATATGATCTGTTGACAACTTTTTTGCAGATTTGGCAAGTAACCTTTGCAGAACTTTGATTTTTTTCTTTATCAATTTTTATTTCGTCCTCTTTTAATCTGGTACATTCCACTTCAGATGGTTTTGTATGGGAAACAGCTTCATTACTATAATCATGATATTCATGATCATGATCAATGTGATTAAAATCATCTAAATTATCTGCAAAACTTTCCATTTTTAGTGGTTGCTTTAAAATCTCTTCAGATCTTTTAGCGGTTTTACGAAAAAGTATTGCGGTTTCAATGAATTGGTGACAAATTGAGCACAACACCTTGGGATTGTTATCATATTCCGTAACTTCAACGCCAGCTATCGTTTGCAAAGCATCAACTATACTTTTAGCATTTTGTTTACTGTAAATATGTATAGTGCCGCTCTGCAAACAAACTCTACACCTGGAATTTATTTCGTCTTTTGTGTTTGCGAAATATTCAGGTGGTCCGTCAAAATGTTCTTGAAAGTTTTTATTTACATTAATAAGCTTCATAGCTTTTTGTAAATAATACCAAGTAGTCATTATTCTTTCCTTATTAGAGGTTTGACTATGTTAATAAGTAGGTAGGTACATGTACACCAAAAAAACAGATTTTTACGTAGGTAAACTACAATACAAACTAATAACACCACTGACTGAGCACAATAATGTACTCTATGCTGAGCACTGAGCAAAGCAAGTAATCAAATCTGCCGCGTTCCAATTCATGCTTACATTACAACCATAGCCTCTATATTTTCCAAGCCATGAAGTGAGCAGAACGGCAACATCTCATGTGGTCAAGCACTAGTAAAATTATTCCTTTTTCCTTTATTATCTATGTTTAAATGAGTTGTAAATTGTGATGTAAGGTTATTTCAATAAAGATTTTATATTTATTATTATTATTTATTTATTAGGATATAGGGTTTGAGTCAAAATCTTTGACCTTTTCATTAGTACGATGAGGATTTTGATCTAGGCCTTCTCTATATAGTTAAAGGACATTGGAACCTTTATGACCCGCTTCGCGGACACAAATGAAACAGATGGTAGTTTTTAGACAATTTCATGTAGATTAAAGATGCTTATTTTTCATTAACTTTGGGAATGTTGAGAAAATGATCAAAATGTTTTAAGTTTAGACAATACTTCATCATATCAGCCGCACGACACCCACTGCTGGGTATAGGCCTCCCCTAAGGATCTCCACGACGATCGGTCCTGCGCTGCCCGCATCAGCGGCTTCCCGCGACCTTCACCAGATCGTCGGTCCACCTTGTCGGGGGCCTACCCACGGAGCGCCGTCCGGTGCGTGGTCGCCATTCCAGAACCTTTCCGCCCCAACGGCCATCGGTTCTTCTCGCTATGTGTCCCGCCCATTGCCACTTCAGCTGAGCAATCCTTCGAGCGATGTCGGTTACTTTAGTTCTCTTGCGGATCTCTTCGTTTCTGATTCGATCACGCAGGGAAACGCCGAGCATGGCTCTCTCCATTGCACGCTGGGTGACCTTGAGCCTCCTTATGAGACCCATAGTTAGCGACCACGTTTCACTGCCGTAAGTCATCACTGGCAACACACACTGTTCATAGACTTTCGTCTTGAGACACTGAGGTAAGTCGGACGCGAAGATTTTTCGAAGCTTCCCGAATGCTGCCCACCCGAGTTGGATTCGACGAGAGATCTCTTTCTCGAAGTTGGACTTACCTAACTGGATTGCCTGTCCTAGGTATACGTAATGGTCAACAACTTCAAGTGTAGTGTTCCCAACATGAACTGGAGAGGGTACAACATGGGCATTTGCCATAATTTTCGTCTTATCCATGTTCATCCTGAGACCCACTCTTTGGGAAGCACTACGGAGATCTTCGAGCATTGTGTTCAGGTCTTCCATGGTCTCAGCCATAAGGACTATATCATCGGCAAAACGAAGGTGTGTTAGGTACTGGCCATTAATGTTAATGCCGAGTCCTTTCCAGTCCAAGAGCTTAAAGATGTCCTCCAACGCAGCTGTGAACAGTTTCGGAGAAATAACGTCTCCCTGTCTCACACCACGCTGCAGCTGGATAGGATTTGTGCTCTGGTTCTGTACTCGGATCGACATGGTGGCATTTTTGTATAAGTACCTCAACACCTCGATATACCTATAGTCCACTTGGCACCTTTGGAGAGACTGCAGCACCGCCCAGGTTTCGATCGAATCAAAGGCTTTCTCATAGTCCACGAACGCCAAGAAAAGTGGCAGATTATACTCCTCGGTCTTCTGTATAACCTGCCGCAGCGTATGGATGTGGTCTTTGGTGCTAAAGCCTTTTCGAAACCCGGCCTGCGGGTCTACCGGCTAAAAATAATGAAGTTAATGTTAACTGTAAGTATGTGATACATTGCTTCTTTTCTTTGGTAAGTTTTTATTTGTGCCAAAACAAAGTAGCAATGTATCACATACTTACAGTTAACATTAACTTCATTTTTTTTAGCCGGTAGACCCGCTGTTCGGGGGGTTGGAAGTCGTCGAACCTGCGAGCGAGACGATTCGTAAGGACTCTCGAAAACAACTTATAGACATGGCTCAGAAGTGAGATGGGTCTGTAGTTCTTTAAGAGGGACTTGTCCAGTGGCGTAACTATAGGGTGGCAGAGCGGGCAAAATGCCACGGGCCCCTGGCCCGAAGGGGCCCCCTGGCTCGAGAGGCCCGTGACCACAAGAGGAACCTTACATTTATTAAAAAAAAATAGGAAAAAAAGCTATCAATAGGGTTCATTATCCTTGCCGAACTGATACAAACGTAAAGCGGAAATAAGAATGCATGGGATGGGAACCAAAAGCTCGCATTGTCTCTAATACCTCTGAAACAAAAAAAGGGACTAGGTACACGTGCGGCTCTAAAAAGTCGAAACATGAAAGTGCACAGATGGTCGGTCAATGGTCAAATTCCTTTGTTAACTAAAATGGTAGCTAAAATCACTTTTACCAAATCTCTATCCAAAGAAGTCGGTAAAAAAGGGTCCATTCATTAGCATTACGCAACACAACAGTCATAGTTAGTTTCTTGTGAGAATTGGTTGTTTGTGACATTGTTTTTTAGTCGTAGTTTTCGTTTTCGTTTATTTTAGTAGTGGGAAAAGATATTACCTACTATGTTCTACAAAGTGTCTAAGTGGGAGTGAAAAACGAAAGAGGATGAAGGAGACGGAGGAAAATAATAAAAAATTGCCTAAAATCAGTCGGTATTTGAATAAGGAATTTATTGACGATAAGTCGAGTGAACAGTGCTTAGGAATTATGAATAAAGGGGCGCTGAAAGTGCTAAAATAGCAGAGCCCGACCCTAGTGAATATCCAGATCCTGAACAAGTAACAATTCTTGAAAATAAAAAAAAAACTCCTTCAAAACCCTGCAAATAAAAATAAAAACAGCTTCAAAATTAACAAAAACAGCTTTAAAAATACCTCTAAAAAGCAAGAAATAATATTCTAATCGCTTTATTAATTTTAATAAAGTCGCGTGGGGCTGGGGGACACTTTTTTAAAACAATTTTAAAAGCCTCACCCAACTTCATTAGACGTGTTTTATTAAATTTGATAACGTTTTATGAAAGGGGTATGATATGAGTAATAGCACTTTATGTGCCCGCTTACTATAAATATCTGACACCTCTTAGGTTGGCTGGAAGAGATCTCTTTAGAGATAAGTCAACCTTTGCTCACAATTATCAAATATGAATTATGTAACAATTATTATTAGTGCAATAAAGAATATATGGATAGATCTTTGAGATGAAACTGTTTTTGGAAGCGAAATCAAAAAAGATAAATGACCCAACTCTCCATAGAAAATTACTCATAGTCCTTTGAAGCTGTTTTAGTGTTAATTTTCAGGTTTTTAAATGAGATTTTCTGTTTTTAAACCTTTTCTATTTTTAACTTTTTTGTGGTAGGTATGTAAGAGTTTAAATATTTGTTAACTTTATATAATATTTTCAATGGTGCACTGATGCCAATAACATAAATCGATTTCCAAATTCAGGCTTTTTGTTTTTAAGGAGTTCCGTTGTGCCTTCGTAGTCCAAGTCTAGTCCAGAACGTCGCAGACAGTAGCCTGGTTTGTTTTGGATTGTCATAAATCTACCAATATCTCAATCACTAAGCATATCCTATTTGTCCAAGGTCCAATACCAATGAAATTGAAAAATGAAACCTCAAGAGAGGTCGTGATTCTATTTTAGTTTAAAAGGCCTTATACCCTATTAAACGAAAATAAAAAAAATCGTAAAACGTTAAAAAATAACCGTTGTGAAAGTGAAAGTGAAATAAGCTTTATTCAAATAAACTTAATTGTTAAGTACTTTTGAATCGTCTATATTTTCCTACCACCCGTTCCAGACTTTTTTAGCTGACAAGAAGAACGGGCGCAAGAAACTTATCAGCTGTAACAGCCATAAGTAACGATATTTACAAACTTGAATATATCGTTACCAGGGTAACATAATTACGTTGATTTGGGAACCCCTCCTTTTTTTGAAGTCGGTTATAAATGATACTAAAATCACAAAATATATAACAGTAACGTCAAACTTTGTTACTTGGGAGGGCCCACAGAAAATATAAGAGAGGGCCCCGGTCGATGAATTCGCCACGGGCTTCAGATAGTGTAGTTACGCCACTGGACTTGTCACCCTTTTTAAAGAACAGAATCACCTCACTTATGTTCCATGCCTTCGGCGTTCTGCCCTCGACGATGACGGAATTGAAAAGCTTCTGGAGGACTTTGAGTATCGGCTTACCGCCCGCTCTGAGAAGTTCTGTAGTGATTCCGTCGTCACCCGCCGCCTTGTTGTTTTTCAGCTGTTTGAGAGCCATACTAATCTCGTACAGGCTGACGTCCGGGATATCTTGGGTATAGTGTCGGGTAAGCTTGGCTCTGGGGTCTTTAGCCTTGCTTTCAACAGGTGTCTGCGTGGAATATAACTGCCCATAAAAACGCTCGATCTCCCTCAGGATTTCAGGCTTCGATGAGATGATGCGTCCGTCGTCAGTTTTCAGCTTCTTCATCTGGCTTTGCCCGATAGACAGATCTCTCGCGAACACTTTGGAGCCTTTATTCCGCTCGATGGCCTCTTTAATACGATCCGTATTAAAGAGGAAAGAAATTAAAGAAAAAAAGAAATTAAAGAGAAATATTATTGTTTGTGAGATATTTAGGTTTTAGCTCAAATAGGTATTGTTTAGGTATTTAGGTATCCTATGCATTAAATGATTTAAAGTCTTGTTGTTTCAATTGCATTACCCGGTAAAGGTTTATAGGTATGGGCCAGGTACTATAGGTCCAGGAGGTGGTAGTTTCGACCTGAAATGTGTCCAGGTCAAACGCCAGCCTTTGTCCTATAAGTCCTAAGGTTTTGATGAGGTACTAAGAGGTAAGACTATGTAAAATAAAGGCCTCTTGTATAGGTCTCTGATTATGAGGTGCCTAAATACCTAAAGGCAAAATGTAAATACTGAAAGGTACCTAAATAATAAATGAGGTAGGTAGTCTCATAAAGAGAGAGGAGTAGGGGTTTCGCTGTCCCTCTCACACCGCTGCCAAGTTGGTTGCGAGCGCGGAGTGGGGGAAGCGCACTCCCTACCACCGTTAACAAACTCGTTGTAACGTAGGGTAGAAATAAATGTAGATTTATAAAGTACCCAACTTAATTAGATATTGTAAGTTTGTGTATTAGTGTACCAGTTGCAATCATGCAAAAAACTACCTCAGGGTGCGCGGACGCAGGGCGATTTGTAAGCTCGCACACCCATTTTTTCTTTCTTTGTTACCACAATATACGAGCATTCAGAGTGATTCAAGAAGGTGTTTCAATTCGTTCCCGCTTGACGTTTATATACAGTGTCGAGGTTGCCGACATCGGCAACAGTGCTTCGTGGTAATACTTAGGTTAAGAAAAAATGTTTTCTTGCAGTGATATAATCATTATTAATAATACAATTTGCTAAGTATTAAGATTAAGTAACTAAGTAAGCACATGTTTAATTTTTATCATATTATACAGGACGGATTTTTTTATGTGAACCTCGAGGGAAAGTACTCTAAATAAAGGAGGTAGGAGTTTTTGCTCAAGAGAGACGCTACTTTATTTTAAAAAGAAGCAAAATTGCTTTTTCACTCCTCTTGCTCAAAAAGTGCGTCATTGTAACGTACAAGAGTCGAGATAAAATAGCATAATAAGCCCTAGGGGATAAAGTTTTTTCTTTTTTAATGTTTGTCTATTACCAATGAGCGTACTAAAACGAAAAAGTTTTTATTCATAATCACGAATAAAAACTCGCTCGACTTAATACTGGGGGTCTATTACGAAAAGTTTAATGCGATACACGCGGCTGCGTCCGTGCTTCGTTCTGATTGATTCCTATTACAAAGCACTTGCGTATGCGATATTGCAAAGTGATTGCGTAAATTTGACAGTTTCTCTCTAGTGGATCCGTCATTATTCGTTCAATAGACTATGGACTACGATAGCTACATTGAAAATATTTGTAATAACTATAACCGACGAACTGCGGACGACTATCGTGACCAAGTTTCGTAATAGGCCCCCAGTTTCTCATTCTTATTTTTGAAAATGGAACTAAAAGCATCTCTTCGGTAAAATCATAGACTTATTTATACTCTGTGTACAGAGTGAATCGTAGAATGCGTGTTTGTGTTGCTTAGCTGCTACAGCAGAAATTTAAAAAGGTACCATGGCGCGAAATCTTTAGAATTTTTTTATAATTACAAACTGATTGAATTGTGTGACTGTAATTGGAAAGAAATAATTTTAATCTTCTGCCGTCAAGCACAAATCATTTATTTAAATTTTGTACAAAAAGTTTATGAAGTGGAGGAAAAAAAAACGAGTGGATTCGTTTACGGAAGTAAGTAAGTAGGTATAAACTATTTAATGTTGTATTTTATTTTCTCGCAATCGTAGTGAAAAGTATAGTGTAACACACGACGCTAAAACCCATTGTAACTCGGTTTCTATTTATTCCCTCGCTAAAGCTCGGGAATAAAAATACCTCGTATGCAATGGGTACTTTTAGCGTCTTGTATAACAATCTACTATTAAAGCTTTTTGAAAATCCGGAAACCGAACCGACACTGATTCAAAAAATTACACCCTGTACTATTAATATACAAATCAATAGGGTCAATCGTAACAATTAAATCTTTCTAAGAAACATACTATCTTAAATTAAAGGAAGATCATGAAACCTATCAGTTTTAACTAAGAAAAACTAGTTTTTTCATATAAAATATTTTCCAAGATATCTCAATATTCCGGTAGCCCACAATAATGCGCTTTCAGCCAGTACACCTAGACATCATTAGCTTTAAAATAAGGTATGATTCATCTATGTTTGCTGTAGGTAAGTTGTCCATAGTAAAGGTCCCAATATTCTTTGAACTTTCGGATCGTCTTTTGTACAAAATCACTGCATAATACATCATTTTAGCGGAGCTGCGTTCGGCGATATGTAGTATTACAAAAATGGCGAGTGTTCCTGACCAACTAGTTTTTATAAACTGACACGACCAAATTGCACAGAGAAAGCAATACTATACGTAAGCAAATTGGTCATGTACTTTGGTGAAAGGGGGCGCGTGTTTTGCCATCTTCCGTTTCCTACGCTCCGCCGAGTGTAACCTTTTCACAACCAAACGCTCTAACGGCGCGTTCCATCCGTTCCAAACGTCAGAGCGTTGCAATCGATTAGTCGACGACACTTGGGCGGTAGACCCACTGGGTTGCGTTCAGAACCTACGCTCCGAGTGCAACCTATCCACAACCAAACGCTCTAACGGCGTTCCAAACATTAGAGCGTGACGTGACGTTAAATAATTAAAATAATAATAATAATAAATATAATAAATATTTGACAATATCACATACATTGCTCCGATTCCAAAGTAAGTAGCACTTGTGTTATGGAAATCAGAGACAACGGTGGTACCACAAACACCTGGGTGTTTGTGATACAGACCTGAGACAATATTGAAAAGTTAATTTTCTACATTGACCCACCCGGTCGTCATTCGTTTCGGAATCCCGTTTCGGAATTCCGTACATACGTGATTCCGAACGCAGCTAATCCATACAAATCTATGGACTACCAGACTACCACACACATGCGGGATTTTTCCGTACAGAATCTTCATACATTATCGAAATTCCGTTCGGAATTCCGTAACGGGATTCCGTCTGTATGTGGCCGGCCTTACTTAATTTGGTCGGATTCGCGCTAAAATTTTTATCGCCATGCGGACCGTATCGTCATGCGGACCGTAGCCTTAATCGATTGATCCATGGCCGGCCTTACTTAATTTGGTCGGATTCGCGCTAAAATCGATTTTTATCGCCATGCGGACCGTAGCCTTAATCGATTGATCCATGTTAACAGCCCGGGATAGAATCTCTTGAAAGCGAAGTTTTGCAAATGTGCATATTTGCCTGGGGGGCTGATCAGAGTCCACAATAATAAAAAATATTGATGTGTTCGATTTAAGCTATTTATTAAAGTCAAAAATAAAAACTAGTTAAAATAAATAACAATCACAGGCAAAACTCATCAGATTTTAGCATTATTTTAATAAAATAATTTTATTATAATTGCTTGGTAAGTATAATAATGATACAAATTAAAAACAAAATATAGCTTAAAATATATATTATTTGCATAAAATGAAGCACATGAACTTGCTTTATGTAGGTACATACTAGTTTCTGATTTTTGAGACGTTAATAGAGTATAGGTACAGGGTTATTTTGTTAAACACCAACAACCTCGCAGGAGTAATTACTATCATCATACAAGGTGTTTGGTAAAAAAAATCAGCTGTCATCAATCAATCAGCATTTTGATATTTTCTTTATTAATTTTTGTATGAAACAGCTGTTTTTTTTTCGCGATTTCAGAGTTGGTCCTATAGTAAAAGTTGTTCAGTATGATGGTCCTTATCTACCATATTCGACTTTATAAGGCTTTTACCAAACACCTTGTATACAACAACATTTTGTTCTACGACTTTCCCAAAATCAGACAAAAAAAAAGGACTTTTCATACAAAACACGATCGGCTGTTCGGACATTTGTACGGGAGTCGATTTTTTTTGTCTGTTTTCGGAAAAGTCTTAGAACAAAATGTTGTTGTTTATATAGTTATCTACTCCTGCGAGGTTGTTGGAGTTATACAAATAACCCTGTATAATAACAGTGTTGTAATAAGATTAAGCTTTGTTTTTTGCAGCCATCATTAAAATTGGCGGTTACCCTCAAAAGTAATTCCGGTTATATATAAAACATTCTTTTTCTAACAATGACTTAACTATAAATTCTGACTTTTTATGTGCCTCTTGAGGTTTAAAAAAAGATTTCGAAAGTTATGATAGGTATAAAAATTGGTCTGAAAATGTGTGTATCAAATTCATTTGAAGAATATAGAGCAGATATTTACCAGTACGAGGCAAACATCTGACGACTTTTTCGACGGAGTGGTATAAGTTCGCGCATGTGCACTCACGAGCAGCGATTGAAATACCGTTAAAAAAAATAACGATACAAAAAAAAACGTTAAAAAAACCGTTAAAACATTTTATCGGTAAATTTACCGGTAAAAATAACGTTAAAATTATTGTACGGGTAAAATTACCGTTAAATATAGCGTTAAACTTTACCGGTACAATAGTACCGGTAACATTATCGGTAAAAAAGTAACGTTATTAATTGGAATAACGTTAATTTTAAAGTAACGGTAACAAAAAGTAAGAAATTACGTTACATTTATAAATAACGTTATCAATCCCTGCTCGCGAGCGACCAATAGCGCGCGCCCCTCCCCCGCCGCCCGCGCCCCTCACCGCTACGCATACACAAAATACGCGTTCTGCGCAATCCCCCCACCCGAATTCAAGATGATTGACTCGTACTGTAATATTGTGTTAAATTATTTGAGTCAAAAAAGATATTGTTTACTTTCATTTAATTTTGTCTTTGAAATGACTAGATTGAAACGCAGCAAGAAATCAATAGTAATTTTGATACTTTATCTAAATTGGATTAATAACAGCACTAGTACATAAAATACAAGGATGTCTATAAAATACGCCATTTGCATTCGGTTACGTTTTATTCTAAATACAATAAGTTTACGTTTCATAAAGCTTCGATTATAAAATATTAAGTATGAGAATATTTATTTCACAGTTAGATTTCATTTCGTGTGGGTTTGATAAGTGTATGGTACGTACTACGTTGGCGAATTAAAGCGAACGCGATTGAATGCGAATGACAATCGTATTTCTAGGCGTATAAAGCGCGGAACTCGTTGCTTGGCTTCATAGAGCAACACAGTGTGAGTTGCACCAAAACGCTGTCAAATCAAATGATAATGCTACCTATTTGTCACGACAAACTTGTCAAAGACATCATGGTGGCTGGCAACCTCTTTTTTTGGCTAACTTGTGCTCAACCGGTACTAACAAGCTTGTTATTGTTAAAGTTAGATGGTGCAACTCAGCCTAAGCTTGGCTTGATACAAAATGATAAGAGCGTGCACTAATAACACGTGTAACCGAGCCTTTCCACTAGTCAACAAATTTTTAAACCTTGCCCTCCTAGCATGTGGTCATGGTATGAAACGCGATATGATATAGCATTTTATCACGTTACACTCATGGGCGTGCCCCCCCTGGCTCAGAACCTGGGTACGCCCATGGTTACACTGTTAAAAGTACAATGAATTTTGACAGTTGAGTGTCGACAAAACGCTATATCACGCGATTATATAGTGTTTCGGTGGTCATGCTAGGGGGCTTTCGAAGCGGAGTCTTATATATTACAGAATTCAAATTCGCAACTAGTCAGTGGCAGGATAGTTTTGCTGATTCACAAATCGTCCACCAGTCCAGTAGATGTAGACCTGTCATTTACTATATATAAAATGACAGGTTTGCTATGATTTTTTGGATGTTGGAAGCGAATTTTCTTAAATCTCAATTTTCCTTCCAACACATTTTGGTTTTCTTCAATCTTTAATTCGTTTACTGTCCGACTTCCACAATAATTATTTATAAGTATCGACCATTTTTAGATATAATTTAAAATAAATGGGGAAAATTGGGGATAAACGCCCGTACAAAGGACTCCAACAGCAGTAGCGCCACCAAGCGGGATAAATTTTGTTAAATCCCACCATTGATTTGCAGCGACGGAGGATTTTCTGCTGCTCTGACAACGGAATAAAGTTCAATTTGCTTTGACTGCAGTCAGCACAGCCCAATGATGTTGAGCGTCGGTGTTTAGGGCGTCCGCTTCTAATAGCTGCTAATAAATTAGTGCATTAACAGTCTATATGACGTTGTTTATTTGCTAATCGTTGGCAATATTTTTCTATGGAATGCCTAATTTCCACAGAAGCACAGCTGCTTTGTGGTGAATAACTATAGAACTTTTCCTTATTTTAGCTCCCTGACATTATACATCTTTACACTACATTGCCTAAAGAATCTGTACTATATTTAATAAAACATAAGGTATTGGGTAGTATTCAATACTAACAAAAATTTATCTAAAATTAATGATTTCTCTAAGGACGTCCGCTGCGATAAGCGGGATCTAGATTGCTGGTTTTCTGACGGACAGATGCTTGCAGTGTATGAGTAAGCTCTAATCTATGTCGACCCCCGCCGGGATCCCGCTTAACGCAGCGGGATGATACATTAATATTTAATTAGACAAAATCTTCATTCACATTACCTATACAATGTAGAAAGAATGTCTCCCTTGAGGTCCCCCTTCCCCCTCCCCTGCGGTCGCCGGTTGGGGCCAATTCTACTAACAACACTTTGTATCACTCACGTTGGTGCCATTTTAAGGATTCCGCCGATGTCGAATATATTGCTCGGTTTATTGGTTTTAAGGATTCTTAATATTCAAACAGTAGGTATTGGTTAAAGACGTTTCTCGAGTTCCATTTCACATTATCTTAGTAGAATTGACCCCCACCCTATTGCCATTTTGAGTGCATTTCAAAATGACGAAAAACTCTCGGTGCATTTCAAAAGGCTCGATAGATGGCGCTGATAAAAATGTATGTGTCAATGTGCTTTATTTCAAAACTTCGAAGAGTACTCAGAAGCAGGCAGATGTAACCCTAAAATGTTTCTCTTTGGGCAGAATATGTCAGCCAGCGAGCGTATCCTCTTTGGTACATGCCGTTAGTTTTTAAAAGCCAATTTTGACACTTCTCTTTTCATCAACGCCATGTAGTGAGGCAAATAGTTAGTTTTTTATTTTTAAATGTCACTTTGAAAAGCTCTCATTTAGGTTAAAAAAACAAACTATTTTTCGGCACTAAACATAATTATCATCTAATCTCTAATTTTGTAACTTTTACCTATATATAGGTCATGGTGAAGTAAAACAGCCTCCGTAACAACTATTGCCAGTCGTAAAAATTTTACTTACAGCTTGGATAAAGAGTTGAAACTAAATAAAATGGAACTAAAAATTTTCAATACAAAATATAGTCAGTGTTGCCAAATTATTCGTGATTTTGACGTGTTTACATAGAAAGTGGCGCCCTCAATATTTGTCAACTCTTTATGGTCAAGCTGATGTTATCCGTATTTTTTTGTGATCTTCGTTGAGATGGAGGATTATACAACGTTTTAATGAATGAACCAAAAATGGGAAAACAGGGGGGTAATTGTCTAATTTCAAAATCTATCGCAATCGCTTTCAGGGTGAAATACATTGATGCTTTCTTTTTGGCACAAATAAAAACTTACCAAAGAAATGCAGCAATCTGTCAAATGAAAGCGATTGAGATAGATTTTAAAAATTAGACAATAAGTACCCTGTTTCTTTGGACTATCAAACCTGGGAATGATAACGTTATTTTTAAATGTAACGTTATTACTTACTTTTTTTACAGTCAATTTTAACATTAACGTTATGTCAATAAATAACGTTACTTTAGATAGCGTTACATTGAAATTAACGTTATTTCAGTAAATAACGTTAATTTTAACGTTATTAACGAAATTATCGTTATTTCAGTAAATAACGTTAATTTTAACGTTATTTCTTACTTTTTGTTACCATTACTTTAAAATTAATGTTATTTCAATTAATAACGTTACTTTTATACCAATAATTTTACCGGTATACTATTGTACCGGTATAGTTTAACGCTATATTTAATGGTAATTTTACCGATACAATATTTTAACGGTATTTTTAACGTTATTTTTTTAACGGTATTTCAATCCCTGCATCAAACTGAACTTGGAAGTCGCGAAAAAAATCGACTGTTACATTTTGATATTTTCATTATTTTTGTATGATGTTTCATAAAATTAGCTTGATTTTTTTCACGATTTCAGAGTTGGTCTAATAGTAAAAGTTGTTCAGTTTGATGGTCCGAAGAGGTTTTCCCGTTTTGAGTTCATGTTGTATATATTTTTTGTATTTTTGCTCTGCCTGCATGGGAATATTTATCATTTTGTAACGACTGGGTTAATAATATTTTTAATACTGTTAATGTCATTTGAATTAATATACTTACATCATGAAATAAAACACTTTTAACGGATACTAGCGCGGTTTTATTGAAAGTAGTAGCTAGTATCCGTTAAAAGTGTTTTATTTCATGTCAGTGAGCGCGTTAGCTTGAGAAGTGAGTATACTTACATCACATTTATCTATGAGGTGAAGTAGGAATGTATTTGGATAAGTGATTTATCGTTCTAGGATATACAAACTACACAATATTATAGACATCGAAGAGACAGACAAATACTCAAAATTACTCATTCGATATAATTAATGTATTAAATTATGATCTCACTCTTTCAGTGTGCAAGACGTTATGAATTTGTTAGTTTCCTAAATTAATTACGTATTTTTGTGACATTTAGGATAAGTATAAGATTTTAGCAAAAATTGGACATGAGCATAGCTCGCGCAACATAACATGACCCAATTTTTAGTACCACGTGACCTGCGCACAAGAATTTTTGTACTGAAAATTGCTACTGCGCAAGCTTCATTGTCTATGGTTTGGTTCAAGTTATGTTGCGCGAGCAATTACGCGTAAGATCACCTTTTAGTAGCAGACTCATTAATATTTTTAACGGAAGTATAATCCTAGAACACTTTACAATACTAAAACTATATGAACTATTAACCTAATTTGAATAAATACATAATTAATTTCACTATAACAATTCCTCAATAGGAATTAATATACACGTTTGTTAAACTACTAATCGAGCATCTAATTATATAATCAATTATTATCATACAACAATTGAAAATAAAATTAACATTTAATTGACGTCCACTGGTCATTTACAACAGTGCTTTTTAAACAAATTAGCCTTACTTTTTGGAAGCTTTTATTATACGTAAAAAATGACCGAGACGCACTAATATTGTCACAGAATTAAAATATTTAATTTTTATATTTCATAAGAAAAGGAAACCTACCAAAAGGCTAATAATTTTTCACCTGGTAACATTTTTTCTAACGGCTGGCAGCATCGGCATTACAACGCGACGAGGCGAGTGTTGCAGTCGCGCCATTTTTCTTGTAACTTCTTGTGTTCTTCGTATTGTTGCTCGGTGACATGTTTCACTGCAGTTGTACCCTTCAAAAATTATTTATGATGCATGAATTTAAAAACCGGCCAAGTGCGAGTCAAGGGTTCCGTACCAAAAAACGGCAAAAAACACGTTTATTTTTTGGGAGCCCCACTTGAACATCATCTGTGATGTGAAAATTTTAAATGTCTAGCTATCACGGTTCATAAGATACAGCATGGTGATAGACAAACAGACAGACGGACAGTGGAGTCTTTGTATTAGAGTCCCGTTTTCACCCTTTGGGTAATGAATCCTAGAAACCAAAGATGTTTTGGAAGTTGTATGGGAAAAAGTATTGAATTTTGGCTCTAGTCAAGCTTCATAATAAAATTCTTCAATAAACAAACCACATTAAAAACTATTTCGTCAAAGGATTAAACTTCTTCAAACTGTTAAATTTTAGCTTACCTTTTCCTATTTTTTAAGTTCTAAATAAAATATTACTGACTACAAAATTCGTTACATAGTGACAGAATAAATAAAGTACCACTGGTTTAAATATCAGATTCCCCCTCTTGACTTGCATTACTAATATACTCATCAACTAAGGAGGCAAAGAAGAAGTAAGGATAGGTACTCACTTTGATCTTCCTAGGATCCAAATTAGCCCCTAAAGTCTGAACTCCTTTCGCGAGCTTCGAAAGCGGTGACAAAACCATATCTCTCGTAGCACTGGACACAGGGCTCGCTATATTCTTAAACTGCTTAAGCGCTGACTCGCTATGCGATTGCGCTATATTCAGCGAAATATCATGTTGAGAATTCGATCGATGGTAGTTAATCCCGTCTTGGGAATCGTCATAGTTTATATCGTTGGAACTTTGTGATAGTTTTTGAATAAGCATCAGGCTATTAGGTTTCCCATCAGATTCCACTTGTATTTCAGGCGTTTTGGAAGTTTCGGCGTCGAAAGGGTTGAATTTGTTGACATTGCTTGGTGTTTTTAATGTTTGATTAACTGGGCTGGTTATTATAGTAGTGGGTTCGAACATTTCTTTGTCATGCGGTTCTATTTTCGAGGAGTATAAGGGGTTTTCTATTAGGTCGCAGTCGATTTCTGCTTCGTCTTTTTGCGATGTTCCTGTTTTACCTGCAATGAAATTAATAGTGAATAATTATGGTTTATGTTATGCTAACACAAAATTACAAAGGATTGTAGTTATGACAAAGAAGTTATTGGAGTCCAATATTATTGAACAGAGTTCATTAATATGTTAGCACTTTTGACAGGTATTGACTTTTATTAAAAAGGCATAAGGTTGATAAGGTGTGTACATATTATTGAACTCGACTGTAACATCATCGGTATCATAATAACAAAATGTCATTAGAATCGCAAAGAGTTGTGTTGTACCGTTGTACAATTACAAACTTAAAGTCAAGGAATTAAAGTTTATTTTCATTAAGTTCCTTTAATTTATTTTTAAAGTCTTAATTCCTTATTATTAAGTTTATAATTGTTCAACGCGACTACGCAAATCTTTGCGATAGCGCGATAATGGCAGGATAACTTAGCTGATTCACAAATCGTCCACCAGCCTGCGCACTACCGCTAACTTGGCGATAGTGTAGATGTAGACCTGGGGCCTAATCGCGCTAATTTTCAACAATAAAACCAAAGCTAAATCGTTACCGTTTCAGTTTCGTTTACAGAAAAATACTCGCTTTAGTTTTGTTTAAAATTGTTGAATACTCTGCCTAAGGAGTCTAGGATTACAATCTGGGATAATTGAAGTGAAAATTATGAAGCTAAACCAAAGATTTTTAGGTAAATACAACCTAAGTGACAACGTAACGTTTTTGGTTTTATCGTTCAGAATTACCGCGATTTGGCTCCTGTTATTTTATTGTTTGCTATCAATTTTTGCACGTTGGAAGTGAATTTTGTTAATATCCCTTTATTTTCCAACGCGTTTTGGTTTCTTCAATCTTTAATTCGTTTACTGTCCAACTTCCATAATAATAATAACAATTATCTACCATTTTTAGACATAATTGCAAAATAACCAGGAACATAACCAATATGCACACGTACAAAAGGTCTCAATCTACAACAGCGCCACCAAGCGGGACAAATTCTCTGTAATCCTGCCATTGTGTTCCCAGCATAATGTTATTACTGAAGATTTACAAACAAAGCAACTAAACTATGCATCACTGACCATTTTCCTGTTATGCAACCAATAAACAAACAAAAAAAAAACATACAAACCTATATATTGCTGGGTGTTCTCAAAATTGTCTAAAGTCGGTTCGAAGATATTCGTCCTATTTTCATCATCAGAAGAGCAATCCGAGCTCATGCCATCAGACAAGCTTCCCTTTTTCTTATCCATTTTCTGTCCAAGTGTGAACATCTTCTTAGTTCGCGCGGTTCCCTGGTCGAATTTAAGCTGGAGACTGGGACGAGCGCGCGCGTTTAGGGAGTGGCTTAGCTTATTGAGCTTGCTGAACTGTTCAGTCATGTTGTTGAGGGCTTTTGATCCTGGACAAAACAGCGGTATTTAAAACTAATGGATTCAAGACTGTGTTCAAAATTAGGTTACTTATGTATGTTGTAATCCGCACGGTCATGTGAACTTAGCCTTATTGTCTAATCCAGTGGTTCCCAATTCTTTTCATTAATTATTATTATTATATTTTTTTTCGATTTCTAGGTGAATATAACTGTAACGAAGGCTGCGATCTGAAATGCACTTTATTGTATCGGAGCATGAGTCGCTATTTATTTATATCGCATTTGCGGAGTGTCCCTTCTGTACTTGTTCTATTATGTATGTTCTCAGAAGCGCTCATGGCGGAACTTGACAGACTGATCGTACTCGATAACGTTTGTTAAGCAACGCTCGGTCCGGTCAGGTTTCGGATGGGTGACCGTTAAGTGGCATTACAACCGAGCGCTTCCGTGCTTCGGAGGGCACGTTAAACCGTCGGTCCCGGCTGTTGTCATCTGATAACAGGCGTTAAGCCAAGTTAGAGGCCTTACAGGCGGCTTGACAAACTCCAACACCAGAGGTGGCCACTATTCCTCATTAGATAAGAAAAAAAGAAGACTATTATGTATTCTGTGATCTTAGTTAACCTCTTTAGCATCAAATAACAAAAGCGCGATACCTGATAAGCGCATTCCAAATTCGTAAAACATTGCATTCAATTCTAAACCCTATTTCATAGACAATAAGACGTGCGATCTCTGAGTCACCTCTGAGTCCCCCAGGCAACGGCGGGCCTAGACAGGAGATTGCTGCGCGTCGCGTACCCCTTGATGCAACCTCTACCACTAATTGGGAAACACTGGCCCAATCTACATCGGACATAATCGCAGCCACTGACTAACATGCTTGGAGCGCTTGCAGCCGGTCACGTGGCGGCACTCTGTGTGCGCGCCGCGGGGGTCCATCCTCATGATCTGAGCGAGAACTGCTTTAGTGGGGGACACGCTGGAGGAACACCCTGGGATGTGGATAGGAATGGTAAGGAATGAGGATGTTTAAAGAGGATAGATTAGCTCAGAGGTTCCCAACCTTTTACCCTGTGCGTCCTATCAACAAATCAAACACAAGAGGTGCACTACGCATCGGTGCGCGGTGGCACCGTTCGCGCCGTGAAAAAATATGAATTCAAAGAAATTAGAAAAATAAAGTCACGTCGCGCCCCCCTTTAGATAACTCCACGCCCCCCTAGGGGGCATGCCCCACTGGTTGGGAATCCATGGACTAGCTATATCATGATCCAAGAAAACAAGGTCTGGCATTGCGGGAGAAACATTTGCTTACGTCACTGCCTAGCTGCGCGACTTTATTGTATCAAGCAAAGAATGAAGTGTTTATTCTGTCACACTCGTTACAAAATGATTATAGTGGATTTTCATTGTTTTTTTGTATCTCAGGGCTGATTTTTAAATGCCTAGATAAAATTCATTCGCTTGATAACTTATTAAACTGCCAAATTGAGAATGTTTGTCATTTACTTGTCTGTCAAATTCTTTGAATACCTTTTATTTTATTTTGTTAATAATTTAACTGACTGATATCTGTTATCTGAGGATTGAAAAATCAGCCCTTAGCAAACGAAACAGTTCAAGTTAATACAGATGAATGAACAAAATTTTCTATACCGAAAGCGGAGATGACGTAACGTAAGCAAGTGAGACCTAACCCACGTAACTTCTGTCTCCAAATGCTATATCTAGCGCAGTATATTATTAGGTACGTACGTACCATGCATGAGCTACATAGGCCAATCGCTAGTATGGCGAATATAGCTGTTAAAAATACAATTCTGATGCAATAATAGGCTCCCCTAGCATAGCAAGACATTCAAGTACAAATGTTATTTTAAATACGTTCATTGCCATTTTAAGAGGATTGTCAACCACGTGGTCTCCATACAAACGGCGATAACGTTTCCCTCCCTCTAAACCTTAACCTACAGCAATTAATTTTTGGTATGTTTTTGCAATGCCTAAATACTAGGGCTGTACGTTTTGATTTTTTAAATATCTATAATAGATTTCGAAATATTTGCATTTTAGTGATTTCATACAAAACACAGAAGTGCCAATATTTTCAAATCTACAATGAATATTTTAAAAATCAAAACGTACAGCCCTAGTTTTTAGGCATTTCAAAAACATACCAAAAATTCATTGCTGTAGGTTAAGGTTTAAAGGGTAAGAAACGTTATCGCCGTTTGTATGGAGACCACGTGGTTGACAATCCTCTTAAAGGCGTAACACCTAATATATTATTTTTATGAACTTGGCAATCAAAGTTTTATAATAGCGGACTGAGTAATGTTCTTACCAACGCTCCGTATGTCAGCTACTAGTTGCGTCTCGCTCACGTTCCTCGTTAATGTGGGCAGACGTGATAGGTCCAAGTATAGAGAACTCCTTAATCCGCCCGATGACCCATGGGTGGGGTGTACCTAAAGAGATACAACCTATAGCTAAGTCTTTTTACACTTACTGCTCAAAATGTTACAAAAAACCCGTATGTATGAGGCCGGGCCGGTCTACGAGTACGGTCTATATGTACGGAATTCCGTACATACGTAATTACCAACGCAGCAAATTTACGCTCAAGAATATCCTAGATATCCGGTCAGTGTCTCAAAAATGGCACCTCAAACAGCGTCCCACTTACAAACTGGGCGCTTATTTTGCACAAAGTAAGTGGTAAAATATCTGTTTTTGCACAAAATAAGCGATATAAAATGTGAGATTGTACAAAATAAGAGGTGATTATGTACAAAATAAGCGCCAATTTTGTAAGTGGGACGCTATTTGAGGTGCCATTTTTGCGTACTGTTTTAGTTCATGAAGCGTTATCTAAGATATTCTTGATCGAACCAGCCAATTTATACAAATCTATGGACCTACCACACACATGCGGGATTTTTGCGTACAGAATTTTCAAACATCAATATTCGGTTCGGAATTCCAAATCAGGATTCCGTCGTGTATATGTCCGGGCTTAGTTTGTGAAGCTTTATCTAGGATATTTTTGATCGAAGTCGTCAAAGCCAAACTGGGGTGCGATTGGGTAAGGTAATCGTATTCATTTGACAGTTCATATCGTATTCCATCAGCTGCAATTTGTATGGGATGACATATAATAATTATAATAAAATTTATTTATTTTCTCCAACAATCTACAATTTGAACATAAATTGTAAGAGTACAGCTAAAATAATAACATAAGATTGCGAGAGAACTGGTACCTGAACTAAGCAAGGCTTGTGTCTCAGTGCACCAGTACCCTCCTCCTCGTGATGTGACCATCAAATACACTACAATGTCTCAATTATGAAGTTATATACTATGGAGAGTTTATATAGCTATTACACTTTAGTTTAGATATAAACTTAAATTTAAATTAAAACAAGACTTTAACATCTAAATTATACAATTACGATGACTTATTCAATCGGAAGTATTAGATTTTGAGTGTCATCGTAATTGAGGCTATGAAGGAAGGAAGTTACACAATTTTTGCAATTTCGTAAGTGAAACAATGTTAAGTTTATGATGGAGTCTATTATACAGGAATGGGCCCATAAAACAGAAAAAGCTATGTGAGAATTTGGTTTGAAATAATGTTGTGGAGCGGCTAAGTGGTTTCGGTGAGAGCGAGTTGCAAAAGAAATATGATCAATGTAATGATGCTGCTTGATATATTATGATATGTATGATTTATGTTACAATATGAACTGTCAAATGAATACAATTGACTTTACGCAATCACCTAGCTGATCATGATTCAAATAGTCTATTTTACCTTAGACTTCTTTTTCTCCAATTTGATGCCATCGTGGAACGGTATGCGAGGAAGTTTGGCAACGTCGCGCGCCACTATCAGGGATTCGCATATAGAATGCAACGATTCTGGAAATAAGTCAACAAAATATACTATGAAAGATTACATAGCCTCATTAATCAATAGGGATGTTGACTATTTTTTTTTATTTTATGTTACATAAATTACCTCTCAAAAAAAGAAACATTGGTAAAAGAATTAATTCGCTAGCATGAAAACTGCCCGAGATATCACAGTGTGAAATGCACACAAATGGACTCGATCAAAAACGCTCCATACTAATGGCTTGCACGTTATGACGTCACGCCTTGCAAGTTTGTATGCAACGCATAGGAAATTTGTTCAGCAGCTATATTAAATATTGTGTTTATCAAAATGGTTTCTTCGACAAATTTGCTATACATTTTACGGACTAATTAAAGGTATAATTTATTTTAATAAATTTTATACTTTTTAAATGGACTTGTCCACCCAACTTTGAAGGGTCATAAAACAAATAATATGCAATATATAAAACCAAGAGGTATACAAGGTACTCTAAAAGTTTAATATGTTTACGATTTTTATTAGTATTTCGTTATTTTATTCTTTAGTCAACATCCCTATTGTCAAAATATCTGGGCAATTATTTCAATGGGGGCATGTCACAAAGTTTATCCCGCTTATGCGCTACTGCTGCTGGAGACCTTTGTACGGGCATTTACCCCCAATTTTTCCGCTTATTTTAATTGAGTAAACACAGACAGCTGAGAATTTTAGTTTATTTTTATGTTGATAGATGGCGCTATTCAACTAGGTAGTTTTTAAAAAAATTCATCCTTTGCTTTTTTCTTAAAAAGTAACGTACTTAGTTGAACAACGACATCTAGCCGTCTTTTAGGTAAGTACTACTATTTTTTTTAAACTACTTTTTGAAAACCGCTCATTATATTTAAAAATAGTTGATAGTTACAATGTTTATTATAGAGGCTGGACAGTAAATTAATTGAATATCGAATGAGCGGTTTTCAAAAGGCAGTTTAAAAAAAGTAGTACCTAAAAGACGGCTAGATGTCGTTGTTCAACTAAGTACGTAACTTTTTAAGAAAAAAGCAAAGGATGCTGCTTTCATCCTGCCAATTTTTGACGTTGTTATGGCAATCTACTCCTTTTCAGGGAGTAATTTTTGCCAGTGTCAAGTGTTGAATAATTAATAATTAAGTGGTATACTCAGCTGCTAGGAAAAATAAAATAAAAACTACCTAGTTGAATAGCGCCATCTATCAACACAAAAATAAACTAAAATTCTCTGCTGTCAGAAAACCGCTCATTGAAGAAAAAGAAAACCAAAATGTGTTGGAAGAAAATTTGATATTTACGAAAATTCGCTTCCGACATCCAAAATTAGTACAATACAACAAGATGACAGGTCTACATCTACACTAGCGCCAAGTTAGCAGTAGTGCGCCGACTGGTGGACGATTTGTGAATTAAAAAAAATCTCCTGCCATTGAATGTCGAGGTAATTCCTCACATTGGTGAAATAACGCTGGCTTACAGCGTAAGAGTAGGATATACTAGAAACATTTTGAGGTTGCCACCAGTGACTCGGTAACTCAGTTGGAATGGAAGAGCATTGGACTGGACTTCCAAAGGTCCCGGGTTCGACTCCCGCCTGAGAATATGATCAGGGGGTATTACAACCTCTTAAAACTTGCCAGAATTATGAATAATGCTATAGTTACATCTCTTTCTCGCTGCATAACAAATAAAAGAGACGCATTGATAGCCATTCAGAAAAATTGGCAAGTTTTAAGAGGTTGTAATACGGGGGCTGGTGCGAGTCGAATTTTTTCCTTTTATATTATAGTATTGTATAAAAATAGCATTGTGAATGCCTAAAATCTCAAATTTAAAAATACATAATACACGATTTTGATGTTAGAATGATCAAGGTGTTACAAAATAACCGAAAATGGTAGATAGAGACCATCAAACTGAACAACTTTTACTATAGGACAAACTTTGAAATCGCGAAAAAAAAAACATTTTGAAATTTTCGTTATTAATTTTTGATGAAAATGAAACAGCTGATTTTTTTTCTCGATTTCAGATTAGGTCCCACAGTAAAAGTTGTTCCCTACCATATTCGGCATTATTTGTAACACGTTGTATATTGAAATAACGCAATTAGACAATAAACTGACCGATCATCTCGTCCTTAGTGTTGATAGCGACGGCCATGTTGTTGAAGAACCGTAACGAAGTGGAACGGAACATGTGGAAGTATCCCGGCTCGTTGTTGTGCATGTAGTGGAAGCGGATGCAGAATATCGGCTCGCTGGTCGACTTGCGGCCGACGCCGAACAACTGTGAGAAAGAGAAAAAACATAAAGAACCGTAACGAAGTGGAACAAAAAATGTGGAAGTATCCAGGCTTTTGTTGTACTAGTCTAGCGGATCTCGCTGGTCGACTTGCGGCCGACGCCGAACAACTGCGAGAGAAAGAGAAAAAACATGAAGAACCGTAGCAAAGTGGAACGGAACATGTGGAAGTATTCCGGCTCGTTGTTGTGGATGTAGTGGAAGTGTATGCAGATTGGCTCGCCGGTCGACTTGCGGCCGACGCCGAACAACTGCGAGAGAAAGAGAAAAAACATGAAGAACCGTAGCAAAGTAGAACGGAACATGTGGAAGTATTCCGGCTCGTTGTTGTGCATGTAGTGGAAGCGGATACAGATTGGCTCGCCGGTCGACCTGCGGCCGACGCCGAACAACTGCGAGAGAAAGGGAGGACTACAGATAGGAGAAAGAGAAAAAATATGAAGAACCGTAGCGAAGTGGAAAGGAACATGTGCAAGTATTTCTTCCTCCTCCTCCCCGCCCCGCCGCAGAATCAATTACCTCACCCCACCCCGCGAGTTCATGTGCCGAATCGTGTGCTCGTTTAGTCGTGAATTCAACAGCTGTCACTGTCAAGTCAACTTTCGTGCACGGCGGCGAGAATTTAAGTTGCAAAAAGCAAGACATTACATTTAATATCACTTACGGAAACATTTCATATCACTGGTATATACATATTTATCGTTAAAATGGTAAAAAACCAACATGTTTATTTGTGTGTGTGAGGCGACATGATTCCCGTAGTAGCCCTAGCTTTACGCACACACACTTGCGCGTGTACAAAACGCCATCTGTTTAGTGTCTGTGTAATAGGTAGTTATAACGGAGCGGTTGTATGGAGTGTCCGTGCTATGTCTATTAGGTAATGTTGTGTGTATTATACGTACAGAGGCGGCGCTAGTGTCGAGGGTGCCCAGCTCCACGGCGGTGACGTCACGCAGCGGCACCCTCTGCACGGTCAGCAGTCGGTCGGAGGTCTCGTCGTAGTCGGCTACGTAATATGCGTCGCTGGTGAGAAGGAGAACGCTGTCCATCTCTGTCTCGTGCGGGTCACCCGTGCTGGAAGATGACATAATACAGCGTGAAGTTTTAATCATATGGTTCCCGCCGTGGGGTGGTTCCACTCATGATTACAAGCAACTTTTACTATAAGGCAAACTCTCCTCCTCGCAAGCTGTTCCATACAAAAGTACAGTACCTACTCGATCTTAATGTTTCAGCGTGTATAAATATACCGTCAAGTTTTAATGGTTGTACTCCCTCTGTGTGGTAGGTGACTCAGCCCGTATTTTGAACAACTTTGTCTAAGAAACCATTCAGCTAACTGATGCCGAGGTATCCTCTGTCCTTTTCCGTATCCTTGACTAAGTGTATGCAAAATTTTATGATGATCGGTTGAGTAGTTATGACGAGATAATATTGACCACCGTAGTGGCAGTGGGCGGGACACATAGCGAGAAGAACCGATATTGGTTGGGGCGGGGCGGTGCTGGAATGGCTCGCGCGCACCGGACGACGCTCCGTGGGTAGGCCCCCCACAAGAGGACCGACGATCTGATGAAGGTCGCGGGATGCCGCTGGATGCGGGCAGCGCAGGACCGATCTTCGTTGAGATCCTTGGGAAGGCCTATACCCAGCAGTGGGTGTCGTGCGCCTGATACGATGATGATGAATACTGACCTCGGGTCTGCGTCGATGAGTCCCCAGGAGCCCAGCACCGGCTCAGTGTCCACGAGCAGCTTCTTGCAGTCGTCTATGAGCGACTTCACGTGTTGGGCCATGGCCGCCGTATCGGGCACTACTTGGTCCTATGGTAGCATCAAAATAACAGACGTGAATTATTGCCAGCATCGTTGGAGTTGGTGAAAAGCAGAGAAGAACAGTGCGACAAACAGTTTTATAAAGGGCCTTAAACATTTTGGCATAGTGGTAACCATATTTTTTTATTTTTGACAGGAATTTCGGAAAAAATAGCGGCGCATGATGAAATCTATGAATATCGATAGGGGATCTATAAACGAACAAAAAATGTTTATGATATAAATTGCTAATTATATAAATATAAACTATTTAGCGACCGGTTTCATTTGACAGACATTGCTACTTTTCTTTGGTATGTTTTTTTTACCCCAAAAAGAAGTAGCAATGTATCACATTCACCTATCAAATGGGACCGGTCGCCAGGTGGTTTCTAATTAGATAATCAGCCCGCCGGGAATAAGTTTGGATTTTTATGTATACAGTATCTTTAACGTGAATTATCTCGGAAACGTTGCGCTTTAGGACTTTATATCATATGACATTTTTTGTTCATCTATAGATCTTCTAACTATCTTCTTGATAACCAACACTCTCAATTTCTACTTACCAGCTGATATAACACAACATGCGTGGTGGCGGGATGCATTTGGCTTCCAGCTAAAACAGTACCACATGGACAAACGTGGCGCCACGTGGCAAGCTTACGTGGCACGAAATCGTATGACGACACATAACACCAATCTGTCACATGTATATCACTTCACTGCTTCCTCTGTGAGTGGGGCGAGGGACACAATTCTTTCAGCCTTACTCACATTGTTTTGTAATATTATTTATTTATTTTTATAAATCACTATAAATCACTATGTTTGCGTTGAAAGGTACAACATGTAATTGTAATATGACTTTTTTTTTCTTATTATATTAGCGTCCGTTACAGCCAGGCCCTGTCAGAATAGCAGCGTGCCGTGGCGTTAATACTCTAACGTCACGGCATTCATACGCTGAGGCAGGGGCCTTTTATTTATCTCTTTGTTTAGTTATTTAATCTCTTTTCATTTATTTTATTTCAATGTATTTTTTATTTTAGTGTTTAAGTATTTTGTTCATTCTCTGTGAGATAAATAATAAACTATTTTCTATTCTATTCTAACGATATACATACGTACACAGGTTTCATTTTGCGCGGCTATAATTCCAAAATCCCCGTCAAAAATAAAAATCTTGTTACCACTATCAGAGCTCAGTCACTCCGCGCGCGAGTCTGAAGCGCTCGGCGTCCTCTGAGAGGACAAATTTTATACATCAGAAAAGATAAGACCTACGCGATAGAAAGAGGCAACTACTAAGTGAATGTTTTGGAGCGAAGGGAGCGCTGTGCGACCTGAATTGTACTTAATGGGGTTGGTAAACTTTTTAGCAGAGAATTGTTTTATATTTTTTTTGGAAAGCACAAGTTTGAAGAATAAAGAAAAAAATATTATGATATTTTTATTTTACCTTGTTAACTAAATTTTTTTTTTATTATTATCGCGATAAAATATCAAACATACGGCTGAACACGAAGTTCCTTTGCATTAACTGATTTAAAAAAAAATGACAGACAGTGACAAAGAGTAATCCTTTGTTTTTTTTGTTTTGAACAACAACATAGAAAGTCTTTGGAGCAAAGGCATAACCTACGCATACAGCCGTAATAGTGATTTATTGTACTATGCTGTAAATTAAAAATTTAAATTTTTATAAAAATTAAAATGAAGCATTATATAATTCCGCAATTTGTTATTCCTGACTCCAAAGCCTAAAGCTACCAGAAAATATATAATTCACAACAGTTTTGGAAAAGTTTACCAACCCCATTGTGTCGGAGCAAGAGTCGTAATTTATTTAAACGATTTTGCGGAGTGCAACTTCTGTACGCTAGTACTATTATCTATTCTGTGCTACTATGCCAGCCTCTCATAATAAGGTTCAAACCCATTTGCGCCACCATTTCCTTGTTAAATTATTATGTTATTGGAAATTGGCCCCTAAAATAAGGCGTAGGTAATAACTGTCAAAATTAGTTCCTTAGCAGAAAATCAGAAATCAATGCAATGCAAAGCAAATAAGTTACAAAAAGCTCTAATAAGCATGCAATTTTTTGTTACAAATAAGTAACAATAACAACCTCTCACCCTAAACACAATATAGAGAGAGTACAGTAGTTAAGCTTAACACTCGCGCGCTCGAGCAACGCACACATAGACATCTCTCACCGACACTGTATAACGGCAATCTCAAACCAATCTCAAAACGTTCGAGTACGTGACGCAGCGGTGAGAGCTGTCGTTGTGTGTGTCTTGAGATGCTCGAGCGCCCGTAGTACAAGCTTAACTTCTGTTAGTCTCTCTATTTTGTGCCCTAAACGCCTATACCTTCTCTAACAAATTCACTTTTACGTTTGCTAGTCACACATTTATACAGCGTGAAATTTTAATCATTTGGTTCCCGCCGTGGGGTGGTTCCTCTCATGATTACAAGCAACTTTTACTATGGGGCCAACTCTCCTCCTCGCAAAAAAAAATCTGCTGTTCCATGCAAAAGTGCAGTACCTACTCGACCTTAATGTATAAAACAGCTGATTTTTTTTGCGAGAGGGAGAGTTGGCTCCATAGTAAAAGTTGCTTGTAATCATGAGTGGAACCACCTCACGGCGGGAACCAAATGATTAAAATTTCAGCTTGTATAGTTTAAAACCAACTCTATTACAAAGGCACAAGCGTGTAGCATGCACGCACATTGAACATGAGCACCTTTACGGAAGTGCATCTCGTGCAATCGGGCACGATCAGCTGTTCCGGAATGGAGCGAGACTCCCCCGTCATCACGTCGATCGCTACTTGCCGGAGAGCGTCCTTGAAAGTGGACAGGTAATACCTGCGGACAAGGCAGGGTAGTAGATAGATAGATAGATAGATAGATCGTTTATTGCTGCTTTTTAACACACATATAACACAATTTACAGAAAATTTTAAAATACAAATAAAAACAAAACATGATCTTATATAATATGTGTGCAGCAGCAACAGGGCCAAGGCTCAGCGTAATATTAGCTGAAAGCAAAAAACGCCGATTTTCAGCCATCACCCTATGGCGATACGCGGGTAGCAGAAAAAAAGATGTAATATAAACTAATTTAGGAAAAATAAATATTTATAAATAAATATATATGTATTCACCATATTATCTATTTTATATATGTTGTATATAAAAGAGAATAAGTACATAAATAAAACACAATAATGAAAACAGAAACGAAAGAAACATTTTGCAAACAGCAGTAAGATACATAAAAACAAATACTAAGAAACCGTCCCGGGTCAGCTCTTGGATCCGAAGCAGCTTGTATACCGTGTCTAGTTGCCTGGTGTACTTTGAATTTCTAAAAGGTATGAGCGTAATTTTAATTTAAATGTGCACTTGGATGTTAAGTTTCGTATGGGCGGTGGCAAATCATTCCAGCACTTCGTAGCATGGAATCGGAAGCTGCCCCGGAATGCAACTGTACGATGAGAGTGATTTGACAGTGGTAATCGTGCGGATCTAGCTCCATAGCGATCATGCAGTGAGGAAGATTTTAATTTGTCCCGAAGATACTCTGGTCTCTGATGCTTCAGCACATCAAATACTAGGCATAGCAAGTGCATTCGCCTACGCAGGTCCATTCTAAGCATTGATGCTGTATTCAGATATGGAGATATATGTGATCTAGGGGGTATACTAAAGCAGAATCTGCAGCAAGCGTTCTGGACTCGTTGAATCAACTTACTTGTTTTCGAAAAGAGACGGGGACCAATCACAATATCGCCGTAATTAAGCTTTGATAAAATCAGAGATTCGCAAAGAGCAATGCGGGCCTTTTCACTTAAGTAGTTCCGTATCTTGTACAAAACCTTAAGCCGGTACATGCAGCTTTTAACCACACCCAGTACATGAGCCTCAAAACGCAGTTGACTGTCGAAAGTAATGCCTAGGTTCCGACATTCCTCTACTCTTTCCAGGTTTTGATCCCCAATGGATAAGGAAGGATTATAACTAAGGGTTTTGAGGATCTGAGCCTTTGACCCTATCACCATAAACTTGGATTTGGAAGGGTTGAGAAGGAGCCCATTTTCAACTGACCATTGAGCTATTCTTTGCAGGTCACTGTTAAGCTTCTGCACTGAATCCAAATGTATAGTAATGTAAGTATTTAATCGGGTAACAATAAATTCACATTTTGGGTATCAAAAATACTGAATATAGCGTACTGAAATACTAAGTGGGCGGCGGACTGAGGGCGACTACAAATATAAAAAATGGGTTACTTTAAATTACAAATTGAGTAACTAGTTATTCAGAATCGGCGAACAAATTTATATTTGGGCGACAACCTTAGGGCACTCAAAACATTTAAAATTTGGCTTATATTTAATTTAAAAAGGTGACTATTTAGCTAATCGAGATGACAAAAATACAATTTAGGGCAGCTTAAATCAGTATGTAGTTACCTACTTGGTATAATAGTTGCCAACTCAGTATTTGTGTTACTCATTTAGAATTTTCACTGTCAATTTGAATTATTTATCTCCCACATGTAGTTGTTCGTTTTACGTATTGCTGGTAATCTTCAGTTTGTCGCCCGTTAAGGTTTTTTTGTCGCCAACAAAATAAACCGCTGCCGGGTTTAGTATTTAAGTATCCAATTAACAGTCGCCTTTATTATTTCCAGTCACCCAATTAAAAATATCCCGATTTCAACTCTCAACGAAACACGTCTACAACTCACGCAGATAAATAATGGAATTGAAAATGCCGGCTCACCGCGCTTACCACAATGAGTTTGAGCGAGAGAGCGATAGGTGTGGCGTTTAGTGTGCGAGCGAGAAGTGAATATGAACGACGTCGTTTTTAATCCCATTTCTTATCTGCGCGGGTTGTAACAAAGTATAGTTGTTTGAATGTAAATGCACAGAATAGAAACATCTACATGGGTGTTTGTTTAAACAGGGTTATTTGTAAAACACCAACAACCTCGCATGAGCATTACTAACATCATAAACAACAACATTTTTTCTACGTATTTCCAAAACAGTCCAAAAAAACGTAGTTTCATACAAAACTCGATCAGGCTATTCGGACATTTTTATGGAAAGTAGAACTTTTTATGTCTGCTTTCGAAAAAGTCGTAGATAGAACAAATGTTGTTTATGATGTTAGTAATCTATTTCTGCGAGGTTGTTGTTATTTTATAAATAATTATGTATAAACAAACAGTCAGAACAGAGACAATAATTTATAGAAATGTTTTTTTTTTAAATTACCAAGCCGGGTTTGAACTCGGGACTGCAGAGATGTGACAATATGAAAATCGGTATACAAGTTAATGTAATTAATTAAGTTAACGAGGAAAACATAATATTAATTAGCTTAAAATGACAACAGTACACGAATAAACATAACATTATGAATGTTAAAAAAGTTAATTTAAAACACATGCTTTTGTAAAATATTTCTAAGAGCACAATAGAAAATAATGGTAAGTAGTTTGTTATGCAAAACTTAGAATCATGTTCGAGTGTCAAAAAGTTAGCACTAACTACAGATTAAAAATACCGTAGTAATTAATGTTAACTACTAAAATTAAAATTTTAATGATTGTTTAGTAGGGAGTTAGTGGTTGATTTTTTTAAAGACATTCAACGGTGAGGAGGTCGCAACGAATCTTTAGTAAAATTAAAGCATAGACAAAACAAAATTTATTAAAGGGCCGTACAACGCTAGAAAAAAAATTTATAGTAAAAATTATCGAAAATATTGTCACTTTTATCGTTTTTAATTATTACTACTAAATTATTTCTTATTTTGGAAAACCGTCAATCACAAAACTAGAGAGCTAGTTGAGGTTTCTTTTTATTATAGTTTCAATATTATAGGTTTATTATATAGAGCCCATACAAAATTAGAGGTCACTTTACGATTTTTTCTATCGAGAAGTCTGTTTTAGCTATCATGTTTTTGTCAATCACAAAACTGATTACCTACTATAATCTATTTTCTACTTTATTTTCTTGGGACCGATAAATCAAGTAATACAGTGTGAAAACTTTGTTTTTTGTCGTTGTACGGCCCCTTAAAGGATAAAAACTGACCTCCCCAATCCGTAAGCGATCTGCGCAGACGCAAGTTCACTAGTCATTGTGTGCCCAAAATAACTGGGCATCATTTCTAACTTAGGTTGGTCTGTGTCCAAATTAACTGCCACCATCATAGTGGCAGTTTTCAAATTCCGCCAAATGTCGTCGATTTCGTCTATCGCCGCCATATTGACCGGCTGCCCGACAGCAATGTCTATGGCACATTGTGTCATGGTGTCACAAAAATGGCGAATGAAGTATCTACGGCGGGAAAACAGGCAGCTGTCTTTATTGAGTTTATTTATTTATTTATAAGCCAATGATAAATAATTATTTACAACAATTGACAAATAATTTGAAAAGAAAATAATTCTATCCAACTTTTTTATGAAATTAAATTGTCCATAGCAAACGTCTTAAACTAATATATGAGATATCTTACCTATTTGCCGACGCTACTCCGTCTTTCATCATGCCCGTTAGTTTTCTTTCGCCAGTGCGCGTGTAGTCACCCTAATGAAAGATTAAAAAAATCTATTGTATTGTAAATTAAAAAATTGTATTAAAATATTGTATTGTAGATTAGATGCGCACGACAGCACGGTAACTTAAACAGTTGAACTAGGAAAAAGGTTTTATTACGTACGGCATAAAGACGGTCTTAATGACAACTCAACATGTATAGTCTGACGTGCCGTTGACTGTACCTACCAATTATTACTTTTGTGTTAAGTTCAAATAATCATGTAAGGTTATATACTCTCTCTGTCTCTCTCAAATTTAAGTACTTTTTTTAATCAATATAGGTTTTTTATTAGGCAGCAAATGATGTATCCGATTTAAAAACCGATTGCATAAAAAATAGTTGCACATCACCGATATAAATATTCAATTCAAATATTTATGATGGCATCCTTATTCCAATTACATTAAAGGCCATATTCCCAGCGTAATGTTTCGCAGCGCTGGCATAAATATTGGATGAAATAGCCAAGCTAATATCGACTTTATTACGCTCATCCTAAAGGCCTTAGTCCCAGCATAGTGTCGTGATATCTTCACATTTTACTTTACCATCAACATTTAAGAAACGAGCCAAACCAAAATCGTCTTTATTCCGCTTACCTTAAGAGCCTTAGTCCCGGCATATTGTCTTGATATCATATCTCCGTTGTCCGCCCACATGGTGAGGAAGGCGTGTCTGAGAGCTGGTGGTAGACCGCTGCCTGGTGTACCGAGACCGAGGCGACACAGTTGGAGCTCTAGCACGTATTTAGCTATGGCCGTCTGAGAAAAAGAAGAATAGTACAGTCTGTCAAGAAAGTTGTTGAGGCAAGATCTGTCTACTGATATTCAGCGAAAAGGGAAGTACTTCCGTCGAGCTGGTCCTTCAAGCCGGATTGGAACAATTAAGTTATTAAGTACTAGCGACCACCCACGACTTCGTCTGCATGGAAAGTTTTTTGCTATCCCTCAGGAACAGTACTTTTTTCTGGAAGTATCATGTGTCCTTCTCTGTACCTGAGAACGTGTATGCAAAATTTCATGATGATCAGTTAAGTAGTTAAGACGTGAAGGCGTAACAAACAAACGTACTTTGAAGTTTCGCATTTATAATATTAGTAAAGACTTAACAAAAAGTCAACTGAAATGGCAGATGTTCAACTAACCTGAACAACATTAGTCCTATCAAGACAGTCGATACAATTCACCCTGAAGACTCCATTCTGCGCGCAGATCAGCTGGCGGTTGTCGCGCCAACAGAACCTCATCTCACTTATTAATTAGTGCTTTACTAATTATCATTTATCATTTGTCGGCGCTCGCCTTAGGGTGTCGTCTGTCCTGCTCCCACCAGTAAGGTGTATGTGAGACGGATATCACGTTTACGATAGAAAAGTTTCGACAATCGTAGTGCAAATTGCTTTGTCAGCTGGTTCTTCGAGCCGGATTGGAACCACTCATTTATTAGACACTTAAAAAAATAACTAAAATTTCTGATGTCCAACTAACCTGAACAACATTAGTCCTATCCAGACAGTCGATACAGTTCACCCTGAAGACTCCGTTCTGCGCGCAGATCAGCCCGCGGTCGTCGCGCCAACAGAACCTCATCTCGCCGATCACGTCGGCTATTGCGTTGATCAGAATGCTCACGTTTTCGTAGTGCATGCCGCGACTGGTTAGGAAAAATATTTGAACTTTAAAGTTAGCCCTCACTTTCTACATTTTTGCATTAAGGCGACATTATATGCAACACTAGCGCCACGCCCGAAAAATAATTGCTATGTAAATACACAATTGTAACGCACCCATAACTTGATATTACATGTGAACGCGTCCATACCACAGAATATATAATAGTACTAACGTATCCATACTGTGTAATCAGCATCCACGCTCCTTAACAGTGATTGGCCGCCCGCGCTCTGGCAATAAGGACGATTTTCGCACGGTAATGGCGGACGACTGTTTCTTTTTTTTTTGGTTTCGTTTTGAAAACTTATTTAATGTATACTATATGCTCTACCGACGAATAAATGATTGTGAAACCTCAAACAGTGTATTTTACACAATTTATTAAAAATCCAAGCTGATAGTCCTCTGTCCTCTCGCAAAATATCAATTTTTATTAATTTAAAAAACAAACTCAGTGACAAAATATTTGTTTGCAGCTTTTGTATTCTACTTTGCATAATTAATTGCAACTTTGAATATAACGCAATTAGGCAACACCACATGCGAATCAATCGGAATATTTCGATGTAATTGTAACGTACACACAGCATAATATTCAATTATTCAATGTGTTAGGTACTTAGAAACATATCATAATAGAGATCATAAGCACCATATTACCGCCTATAAAGGTATGTTTGGGATACTTGTTGTATAAGTTGCATAACATATCATGGTAACATTGATGACATGGCAACACTTGATTTGTTAATGTGTGTCTTCATAAGTTAGTTGGTACATTAATAATAAATGGTGATTCAATAAACGTGTTCTTATTTAAAATAAGATAATACATGGCGCTGCGTATCTGGCGGTTCATATTTAAGTAAAACAAATAAAATAAGAAAATGGAGTCATTATTACCAGAGAAGCTGTCGTTGAGTTTGAGTAACGAGTGTGGAGGAGCAAGTAACCTCGTCAAATGGCGGACATTTAAACAAAAATTTGAAAATTATCTTGTAGTAGCGGAAGCTCTGGAGAAGACATTTACTGAAAAAATGAAAGTAGCTTTGTTCATAAACAGATTGGACGATGAAACATAAAAAATTTTCAACACGTTTGTGTTTGACACAAAAGAAATAACCTACGTACAAATTTTGCAAAAATTTGAAGAACATGTTGCTTATCGCACAAATGAGATTTATGAAAGGTATTTGTTCTTTAATATTAGCCAGGATGAAGGCCAATCAGTAGAATCTTTCATAAATAAATTAAAAGTTCAAGCAGAAAACTGTAATTTTGGTGAACAAAAAGAAAAGCTATTGAGAGATCGTTTAGTGCTTGGAATTTATAACAAAAATACACAAGCACAAATGTTAAGAGAAAAACAATTAAATTGGTTGAATGCTGTTGAAATTGTTAAGCAGGCAGAAGTGCATGAAAGGCATATTAAAGCTATACAGAATAAGAACGTTCATTATCAAACACTGGAGGTCAAGAAGAGTGTTAAAATATATAAGTGCAAGAAGTGCGGCAGGGAACATGAAGCTGCTAAGTGTCCTGCATACAACAAATCATGTAAAAAAATGTGGAAAATTAAACCATTTTGCTGTAGGGTGCTTTGCGAGTAGACAATTTAAAAGGACACTAACAATAGAAGCTGAGAATGATGATAGTAACTTAATTGAAGAAAGGTCAGTATTTGTTGGGCTGTTGGGAAAAGCTAAATGGTTGGAATATTTAAAAATTAATCGTGTTGAAATTGGTTTTAAGATTGATACAGGGTCGGATGTAAATTTAATAACTGTTAGTGATTTTATAAAATGTGGTTTCAAGGAAGACTCAATACAGAATTCTAATGTTATTTTGCTTACTTTTGGTGGCTTTAAAGTCAAAACTATAGGTTCTTCTGTAATAAATTGTACATTTAGGAATGATACTTATAAAATGAAATTCTATGTTGTCGATGACAATTGTGTTTCTTTAATAGGGTTGTCAGGGTGTCAAACTATGAAACTAGTACATAATGTGAATGTGATTAATAGCGTGTCTGAAAAAGAAAATTTTATTAACTGTAACAAAAATGTATTTCAGGGAATAGGACAATGTCCCATCAAGTATAGTATTAACATTAATGACAAAAATGAAGGTGTAATTTGCCCACCAAGAAGAGTGCCACTGTCGCTGCTACCTAAATTAAAGAGTAAATTGTGTGAATTAGAGTTGTCTGAAATTATTAGGAAAGTAGAACGACCAATCAAATGGGCAAGTAATATAACAATTGTAGAAAAACCTGATGGTTCTTTAAGAGTTTGTCTAGATCCTGTACATTTGAATAAAGCAATTAAAAGAGACTATCAGTTAATTCCAACTTTAGCTGAAGTAAGGGCTAAGTTAACCAACAAAAAATTATTTACCGTGTTGGATCTTAAAGATGGATTTTTTAATATTCCTTTGGATGAAGACTCATGTGACTTATGTACTTTTAGTACCCCTTTTGGATACTACAAATTCTTAAGACTTCCATTTGGGTTGTCTTGTGCTCCAGAATATTTTCAAAAAGTGATGATGCAAATCTTTGGAGACATAGAAGATCTAATAATTTATTTTGATGATCTAGTTCTGGCCACGGAAAATGAAGAAAAACATAATGAAACATTAAAATTGATAATGGAACGTGCTAATAAATATAATATAAAGTTTAATCCAAAAAAATTACAATTTAAACAAAGTGAAATAAAATATTTGGGACATGTTTTTTCATCCAAGGGTGTAACAATTGATGTTGAAAGAGTAGAAGCTATCAAGAAATTGAACAATCCTAAAAATTTGAAAGAACTTCAAGGCATTTTAGGTATGTTAAATTATATTAGAGACTTTGTTCCCAATTTAGCAGAGTTAACCGAGCCCTTAAGACAGTTACTAAAAAAGAATTGTATGTTTGTGTGGACAGATTATCATACTGACTGTTTAGAAAAAATTAAAAATATTATAAGTTCCGCTCCAACTCTCAGGAATTTTGACCCTTTATTGCCCATAGTAATTCAAAGTGATGCTTCAAAGCAAGGTTTAGGATGTTGTTTGTTGCAAAATAATCAACCTGTGGCATTTGCATCTCGCTGTCTAACCGAATCTGAATGTAAATACTCTCAGATTGAAAAAGAATTGCTCAGCATAGTGTTTGCCTGTCGTAAATTTCATAATTATATATATGGCTATCCATTCACAGTCTTAACTGATCACAGACCCTTAATCAGAATAATTGAAAAAGATTTGCATACAGTGTCAGACAGGTTACAAAAAATGAAATTAAAGTTATCTAAGTACAAGATTGACTTAAAGTTTATTCCAGGAAAAGATATGCTTATTGCTGATCTGTTGTCAAGAAATTATATTAAACAAAGTTATGACACTGAATTAAATATTGATGGAATTGTACATAGTGTAGAGCAGTTTGATCAGTTTGATAAACAGGAGATAGCGAAGCAGACAAAATGTGATCCAGATTTGAATACTATAATAAAATATTGTAAAACAAATTGGCCACAAACATGTAAATCTGTGTCAAAAGAAATAAGAAAATACTGGAATGTTAAGAATGACATTTATTGTGAAAATGATGTGTTATTTTTAAATAATAAAATAATAATACCTAAGAGCTTGCAAAATAAGACTTTAAAGTTGTTACATGAAGGGCATATCGGAATTACCAAAACTAAGCTAAAAGCTAGGCAAATGGTGTACTGGCCTGGAATGAATGAGTCCATAGAAAAGTATATACTAAGCTGTCACATCTGTGAAAAATTTAGAAGCTCTAAAATTAATGAACCTTTGATACCACATGAAATTCCCGAGTTACCGTTTAATAAAATAGGTGTAGATGTGCTAACATGTCAGGGAAAAGATTACTTAGTTGTTATTGATTACTTGTCAAAATGGATAGAGGGCAAAATTCTTAAAAGTAAAGATAGTGAGGAAATAATTTGTATTTTAAAAAATGTTTTTTCCTGTCATGGTATACCTTGTACAATGATTGCTGACAATATGCCATTCAGTTCTGAAAAGTTTAGGCAGTTTTCACATGAGTGGAATTTTAAAATTGTAACTAGTAGTCCTAGATACCCTAAGTCGAATGGTATGGCTGAAAAGGCAGTGCATATTGCTAAAAATTTAATTAAAAAATCATTTGAAGATGGCACTGACTTAGATCTTGCATTGTTAAATTATAGGACTTCTCCAATCCCACATTTAAATTATTCCCCTGCTGAAATTTTGATGAGCAGAAAGTTGAGAACAAAGTTGCCTGTACACCCTTCTGTATTAAAACCATATTGTATTAATAATTTAAATAAGTCTATTGTTGAACATCAAACTAAATATAAACAGTATTATGATAAAACAAGTGCTACAAGCAGTGATTTTAATGTAAATGATAAAGTTTTAATACAAAAGGGGAAAGAATGGACACCTGGACTGATTGTAAATAAACATAATTACACGCCTAGGTCTTATTATGTCAAAGATCTAATGAATAATAATGTCATCAGGCGAAATAGTAAACACATGTATAAAAGAAGAAGTTCCATAGTTCCAATCAATTATGAAGGGAATGATAGTAATAGTAACATTAATAGTTCAGAAATGTCAGTAGTTACACAGAGTTTGGATGAAAATAATCGGAATAATAATCAAGAAACTATTGGGAGACCTAAAAGACAGGTCTCAATGCCTGTTAGATTTAGAGATTTTGTATTAGACTAAAACTGTGCTAAAATCATTTAAATAAGTTGAAAAGGGAGATGTTGTATAAGTTGCATAACATATCATGGTAACATTGATGACATGGCAACACTTGATTTGTTAATGTGTGTCTTCATAAGTTAGTTGGTACATTAATAATAAATGGTGATTCAATAAACGTGTTCTTATTTAAAATAAGATAATACAATACTAATCCTTATTAAATTGTTTTCGAATCTGATATTGATTTAAGTTAAATATGACGTCACTCTCACTCACCAATACTCATGGAAGTCAAAAGTAGAATATATGATATCGGGGCTGTTATATTTGAGCACGTGGTTTCCGTACGCCTCCCATATGATGCGCTCTCTGCCCTGCTGCTCGACCAAGTTGATTATACACACTTGCTTGTATAGCTTCAACTCCTCTTGAAAATGCTTCTTGAAGGCTGTGTGGGTCTCTTCTTCGTCTGAGAATTAAACACAAAATGACAATTACATTTACAATTCATTAATTGCACATTAAGCGGAACAGCCCTCCTAGACTAAGTCACATTTGTAAGAGCGATAGCGAAATTCGCTAAGTCAATATATGGATTTGACATATCTTTAGTCATTAACGAAAACATTTTGTCACGCCCTTAGACCCGTGTGAAGTTCCGTTCGATTCGTTTATCTTACTTATCCTACTAATATTATAAATGTGAAAGTTTGTGCAAAAACGGCTGAACATATTTGGATGAAATTTGACACACAGATAGATTAAGTATAGCTTGGATTTAAATATAGGATACTTTTTATCCCGGTCAAAGGTTCCCTAGCTATTTTCCGAATGTCCTCGCGGATGAAATCGCGGGCGGAAGCTAGTTATAAATAAAAGTTATAACAATATGCGGAATTATATTAAAGCTGGTTCGAATAGCAATCTAATAGTTCAGTATTTAAAGTTACCCGAAAGGCACACTGAACTGAGAGACGTGATTTTAATATTACTCTATTGTAATGTAACATACAAAAAGTGCAGCTCGGAAATAAAATAGTAGTTTATGAAACTGATGCATAATGAGGGGTATTAAACAAGGAGAGGTTTTTAATAGTATCACACGAGTGTTTTAATACCTAGTTATGTGCAGTTTCATACACTACTTTATCTACACTCATACATTTGGGATTGAACCTACTAAATAAAAGATCAACGTTAGAAAAGAGAGGGAGAGACTGGTACCTACCTTGTAATAAGTCATTTCCTTAGCTGCATCTAAAATGTCGGAGAGTCCTTTTTTTCACATTTTTAAGAAAGAATAAAATACACCTACGAAATTCAGTATAACAAAATGTAAAAATTGAAATCAAATCTTTTTTGTAATGCTCTTAAAATGGCGCGCATTCTATTAGAAAAAATAATAATGAGATGAGTGCATTCCTGCAAACAAATCGCACAGTCATCGATCACCATAGAGTGCATTTTAATCATGGAAAGAATGTGGGAAAATATCGTTGTTTTTTTATATCACGGCATTGCCTTCTTCTTGGATTTGCCCTGTATCGTAATGAGTTTTTTTTTAATTTTACCTACCCACGAAAATAAAGTACGTATTTATATTACCTTTTTTGAATTCATTTTTGGAACATTACGTTGTCAGTGTAGATAAAGATTATTATTAATATTCAAGATTTAGCATTATAATACAAACTTCTATCCAGGCGAGGTGGCGGTCTGAATTTCAAGTCCGGCTGACTCCAGAAAATCGGCACCGACCCGCGAACCTGCAAAACAAACTTGTCCATCAGCCATTTTTGATGTCCCCACTGCTGGGGCACAGGCCTTCCTTATTGGTGGTAAGGAGGACGGGCCATAACCCACCACGCGGGCCCAATGCGGATTGGGTGTTAACGACTGCAAATGCAGCCGGGACCAACCGAAGCACGGAGGAGCTCGAGATAATAAATTTTTGGTCACCCATCCCATGACCGACCCTTGGGAACGTTGCTTAACTTCCGCAATCGCTGGGCCAGGCGCTAAACCACTGCGCCACCGAGCTCCACACAAACTTAACAATAGGTAATGGACTGAAAAAAAAGCAAATTGGCTGAATATTTTTTATAGGTAGGAATAAGCTCCCATAATAACAGTTTCTGAATCTTTGGTTGTGTGAAAATAAAAATAAAAACTTTATTTTCGCAATCTTACATACAATCAATCTTACACAGTTAACTTTTTTTAAATATGAGGTGATTACGGAATAGCATAGGAATAATTCCATTCTGCTGTTATTTCTATAAGATTGTGAAAATTGGCGAAAAGTAATTTTATTATTATTTTTTCACGCAACATAAAATTCATTTTTTTTCTATTAATAAAGGAGCTTATTCCTATCAATAAAAAATATTCAGCACATTTGATTTTTCATAGATAGACCCACAAACAGATAGACCAATCCCCATTTCCTGAAAACCACATTTTAACTAAAAACTTCGTAACTAAGTTAAGTAGTAAAAATAAATCGTGGTTTCATGTGAAAAACACAACAAGAAATGAATTCATAGATTTAAATAACATTTAAATCTATGAATTCATTTCTTAAAGTCAAAATGAAAGTTGTGAAATAAAACCGCATCTATGCCGTTTGTAACGAAGCGGAACGTTGCATAACTATTTAGTTTTCGGATAACGGATTACACAGCAAAGACTTTCTAAAAACTGGCATCTAGTAAAAATTTAACCGTATCTCAAAATTCTCTTCCATCGAGCTCGCAGGCGCAGTGGTTTAGCGCCTGGTCCAGCGATTGGGTAGGTTAAGCAACTTTCACAAGGGTAGATCGTGGGATGGGTGCCCTTTATTTATTGTCTCGAGCTCCTCCGTGATTCGGAAGGCACGTTAAGTCGTTGGTCCCGGGGCCCTAAGTACTGGTTAATTTTTAGAATTTGCTTCGGCGGGTCTGCCGGGCCAGTAATTTCGTGTCGTACTATTTGCCGAAGTTATTTGGAAGATATCGATGTTCGTGTGTCATCATGAATTGGGGTTCACCATTTTGGCTTGATTGGGGCTCGACTTATCTGTTTAAATTTGAAGCCCGGCAGACTTGCAGAGGTTCGGAGCGTTAGCCGGAACGGCCCCCGGGTGCATTTGCACATCCACCAATCCGCATTGGGGCCGCGTGGTGGGTTATGATTAGGTATGTATGATACATTCTCCTTATCCACCCATAAAGAAGGGCTGTGCCTCAGCAGTGGGGACATTAAAAATGGCTGATGATTCTTCTTCTTCAAAAATCTTAAATAAACTTGACAAACTCAGTAGTGGAGTGGCTTAAATTGTATGGCTTGCACACCAGTTTTCATCAAGTCGCTGTCTCTGAGGTTCCAAGTTCGATCCCTGGCTGAGTAAGTAACCTAGGTCACTTATTACTATTGCTTAAAATAAATTTTATGCAATAGTATGCGAACATTTACTGCTCCAGGAAAATTTCGATGATAGATAGAACCTTGGTGATAAAAATCCAAAATCCTCAAAGGAAAAATAAAGTCCACTCAAGCAAAGTCACGGGAAAAAGCTAGTAGCCTTTGGATCAGCAAACGAAACTGCATAAAACAGTAACTTCCTTATCACAAAACATTTTAAAACACTGCTTAATTTAGACATTGTTTAAATGTGATGTTGTCTTTTTTATTTAAACGATATTGTCAAAAAAGTGTATCACATTAAGGCTGAGTTGCACCATCTTAACTAAACCATAACTTTAAGAGATACAAACATATCTGACTCGATGACAGCGTCGCTGTCGTCTATGGCGTAACATAGGTCACAATATGTAATAACACCTTAGTTCCACTTTTGACCACTCAGATAAGTTTGTATCTGTTAAAGTTATGGTTAAGTTAAGATGGTGCAACTCAGCCTAACAGTGTCTAAATTAAACATTGTTGAACAGTGTTTTATGGTAAGGCCGTAAATAATTAACTATTTCGCTTAAAAATCAATTCCTCACCTGCACAAAGGAAGCTCTGTGAATGCTATCGGAACATATGATTGAGACAATCTGCTCAGTTTCCACGTAGTTTGCGACTTTTCCACTAGGCTCGATGCCTCGGCGATTGTACCTGAAGTAAAGATAATAATAAAACTGTAAATTCTAAGTTTGAGCGCGCAACACGCAAAAACCGTTGAACGATTTTGATGGGCTTTTCACAGTTTGGAGTTTAAAATCTAAGCCATGTTTCATTTAGTTTGGGTGGGTAGAACTAGGGAAACAGCTTGAACTCCTCGTAGTACTAGCTTTCATTTACTAAGGAAGTCATTTAAACTGGTCGCCATAATTTTCTACTATCCACATGGACGAATTCGCGGACGGAGACTTGTTAAAAAATAAACTCAAACATTAAGTTAAGGAGTTATGCTCCAATTAATATGAAATTTAAGATTACAGTTTATTACTAACTTTAATAGTACTTACTAATGGAGTTGATTTTAATTAAGATTAACCGCCTCCATGGTCTAGTGGTTTCGCCCACACGTGTAAGACCCAGAGGTGTCGGGTTCGATTCCCAGGAGGGGAATACATTTGTACTAGGTTTGGTTGATGGTAGAGCTTATTTCAAGTCCGTCTGGCTAGCCTAATCTAAGTCTGACTCCATAACAATGTAAAAATTATACACTTTTAAACTAAACTATTTAAAAATTGTTGTGTTCCGGTAGTTAGAGATCAGATAGCCAGTTCCTCGAGGATTCCGGGTGTAATACTCTTACACTTTGGCCTTATTGTCAGTTAACATTAGAGATGGGACGGGTACCCGGTATGGATCCGGTACCCGGCGGATCCGGCACTTTTTCAGGATCCGACCGGGTACCGGGTGATGGCGCACCGGCACTACCGGGTAATTAGGTCTAGGATAAAAATTTAAAAAAGTTATATCAAGAACGGACATTTATTTCAATTAAACACGAATCAGTAGAAGAATTAATATTCATAATTCAAAAGAGGTAAATTATGGTAAAGAAATACAAGCTGTTCAGCACGATCTGGGTTAAGTCTGTTGCGCTTTTTCTCATAGATATTCCGAAAATACGGAGCTGGCGGGAGTGGTTAAATATCTAATCGCGAGACTCTTTATAATAGGGTAGTGACCCATATTATCGGCCCACCAGTTATAGGGATTTATAGTGGACGTGGAATGCACGTCTTTTCATGCCGGGTAATTTTGCCGGGTACCCCCGGCTACCCGGCATAAGCTTGCGCCGGGTACTCGGTTGCCGGGTATGGCAAAAGTAGGATCCGGGGCATCTCTAGTTAACATCAGGTGACGCGAAGACCACGCACTCTCTTGTTGAGTATTTAAAAAAAAGATTATTAAGGTAGCATTAAATGAATATGGTTAGATTTTGAGATATTTTCATAGCCTAGACGAAAATACAAGTTTCATGTGTCTTTGGTGTAGTAGAGAGCTCTAAAATGAATGAACATTACTTTGTTTTTATTTATAGATCAAGGGTTTAATTCTACGTTACGCTAGTGCATGCATTACTTTAACCAAAGAACTTATACATTCTACTTATCACTTACCTGGTTCCAGCCTGATATCTAGACCTCCTAGAGATGATACCCAAAGTGAAAGTTTCATCGCAAGTATTTGTGTTAGCGAGAGATTCAGTGTTGAGTGGGTTCATATCTGCCGGTTCAACTGCTATCTGTGACAGGTGTGCGTAACCTTGAATTATTGGTAACACCCACTGGTCACAGGCTGGGCTCTGTTGTAAAAGTAAAAAGGGTTTTAGCTAATTACAATAATTTTTGAAAATTAAGGAGTTTTTTTTTAAGGAGAAATTAAGTATATTGAACATTAAACTGAGGCAGATAATAATGCATTATTGGTTAATACAGTAGGCAGTGTTGTAGCTAGTAGGGGCTGGCAGGGGGGCAGGGGCGCAACCCTCAGGGGGGCGCGCTTCGCTGACCCATAGCTAGAAAACAAGCCTAAAAGTCTTGGAGCGCAACATTCAAATCTTGCCAGGGGCGCTCATGACCCTAGCTCCGATGCTGACAGTACGTAAGTAAAGAATAACTAATTTTAAGTATTTTTTTTTAAAAAATTTTTTACTCACCCCCAAATCAATTATATCTTTCAACATATGTTTATTCCAAAAAAATCTGTCGTCAACATGCTTCCACCACCTCGTAATGTCAGTCACTGGTTTACCGGTACCCTCTTCTGTTTCAAGCATCTTCTCGATCTCGTATTGCCGTTGCAAGGTGTTAGTCAAGTCAAGAGTACGAGAGTAGTAGAAACTATCAGAGTCATCAAAAATTTTGTGTAGTTCATCTGTAAGTCGCTTTTCGAAACGTTCAGATAACTTCGGGTCTCTTTGCTTTTTCACTGTTTGCTTCACCTATAAAAAAATATAGGTATATTATAATATCACAAAATATTCAAATACTCACTTTTTGATTTAGTTTGTGAGAGTGTAAGAGTGTCCAAGAGTTGTTTGTAATAGTTTCACTTATATGACTTTTTCTGACTGATTTCTGACTTATTTGCACTTTCTCAGCGTGCTGTTTTATAGGAATTTTACATTAATGTGCCATGAACTTCATTAGATTCTTAGTAAAATCACAGATAATATAATACTTTAGTTCAGCTACTTTTGTGAATGTGAAGTACCACAAACTACTCTTGTAACCTTTCTATCGCATAGATCAGAGATGGCGAACCTTTTTGTACCAACGTGCCATTTTTCTAAAGAAATAGTTAATGAGGTCCTAGACGCGCCTTCAAATAATTTTGACTTATGATTATTGGGAAAATAATAATAATGATAAATATTATCTCAAGTTTCTATTTACTACAAAAAATAGTACATTTCGTAATTTGAATAAATTAGTTTGTAATTATTTCTGAGTGCATAATAATAATAAAGTTTATTTATTTTTACCACAAACAAGCAGTAACAGTAGTTTTAAATACAATTACAAGGTATGACAAATTACATTACTTGTTTGTGGAGACTGGAGGTCTATGAAAAGTATCGAAATACTCATGTTACGGACCCCCAGGTCTCCACCCTATAATATTATTCAGTAATTATACCCAGCATCATGCGTAGGGTTAACTCATTACATCATAATTTATTATATAAGTGCAAATAGACTGGTTTGTTAATGAATTTTGTGATTGGTGATCATCATCCTCCTGCCCTTATCCCAATTTATTGGCACCACTTTCAAACTCCCTCTTATGTATTCATTTCTAATTTTGTCCTGCGTAACACCACACATTCCCATTTCAGCTACATGCATTTGTCTTTCATTCATCTCCTTGGTGGCCCAACACTCCGATCCATACATGACAGCAGGTCTTATCATTGTTTTGTATATCTTCCCTTTAAGTTTAAGGGAGATTCGGGGGTCGCAAATAGTTCCCATGACCTGTCGCCATTTCATCCACCCTGTGTTTATTCTTTTTTTGACAGTCTGATCTACTTTGCCATTGCCTTGCATAATTTTGTGATTGGTGATGTGCCCAAAATATTGTGTCATTGGTTTGCCATCCCTGTCATATTGTGTTAAATTACTACATAAAGAATATTACCTGTGTGGCAGCTTGCTGTGTTGTAGTTTTGATAGTATTGCTAACATTTTTAACGGCTCCCACTGTTTTGTTTAAAAATGCCGAGTTTTCAAATAAGCGTCCCCCCATTTTCCTATTTATTAAACTCCCTGCACTTGAGAAAGAGCTTGATGAACCATGTTTAGTACAAGGACAGAGATCCACTTCTTGATTTACAGGGCCCATGTTCAGAAAACATATTGATTTGATTTTATAAATTGTGTGGTGGAAATATATTTGGCCAACTGGTGCACTTTCTTTAATAATAATAAGTCTCGGTTCAAATATAGTCGAATGATCCACTTGGCCAATAATGCCCTCTGTAACGCCTAAGCATTCGATATCCTCGATATCCGAAAGATCCCATGCTAAAAATAAATGATTATTGTGCATAAACTATCACATTTTGGTCAGTGTTAAAAATATTATAATATGGAACAATAAATGCTACATGCATAATAACTATAATTGATCGGGTAATTGTTACCTATTATTCAGAGTGAGTAACTAGGTCAGAAAACAAAGAAAAGCTATAAAAATCCACAAAATAGTCGCGTACCTGATCTGACAGAAAAACCTCCTGTTATTCGATTCCACCACAAACTTGATTCGTTTCTAACAAATATGTAATACTGATCCGATCGAAACAACTCCATTTTTTGTGAAAATTATTTAATATTCGCGGTGTTTAATAAGAATTTCATCGTGTTTATTATTGTTAAAATTTGTAAGCATTTGACGTTTTAGGAAAGGGGAAGGGGGCCGAAACCAAAATGTCATAATGTTGGTAGTATTGTCTCGTTGACGTTCACGTTTCGTTTCATTTAATGTCCAACATAATTGAAGTTTAAAACCTTAATTAAAAAAGAGGTCATAGGTTTATATCGTCTAAAAATACTCGTTTTTAATAAAAGTTGCAATAATGCTTCAATTTTAATAGAAAATACTTTAGAAAAATAACTTTGAGGAAGAATAAGTTTTACTAACAGAATCGGTGCCACATATAATTCAATCTTATCGCCTATAACGGAACGTAAGTGACGCACCAAGTTCGATTTCTTAAGTTGTCATATTTGCCAGATTTTAGTTTCCGGTTTGAGAAAATGCTAAAATAATTTCGTGAATCTATTATCTTTGTCGAATTTTATTTCAATATGGACTGGCAATTAACTTGCAGAGTATGTCTGGAGACAGGCGATATGGTTTCCCTATTTGATTGGGATGAAAATAATGAACAACTCGGCGACAAATACACGTACTGCTGCGGTATTGAGGTACGAAAAATTACCACACCAAAATGGTTGCGATGGCCACCCTGTAATTTTTTCCTACATAAATGTTGCTATATTGTGTTTTTGTAGTTAATTTAATGTTTTTTGCTGACATCCCTATTCGACAATTTGATTAAAAAAAATTGTCTGTCCGCGAAATTAATTCTGTTTTTCTCTTCTAGATCAGCAAGGACGATTCTCTGCCGACACTAATATGTTTGTCGTGCGTGGATCGTCTCACTTATGCGTACCAGTTCAAACAACAATGCCTAACATCTAATGAGACTCTAAAAGAATGCTTGGAAGAGTTCATCAAGAGTACCGCTTCTGTCTCCAATCCTAGCACTTCCAAATCCCAAGGTAAATAAATCACTGACATTTGAGTGAAAAGTATTAAACAGCTTTGTCTTAGCGAAACCTCTTGGAAGCGAAGTAACCTTCTACCTAATATTTTAGTTACAGAAACAGAGACGATCACTATCAAGCAAGAGAATGGATTTCTCCTCCAATATGAGTTACCAGTGGAGCACGACCCCTCAACACAATGGACTCGGACCCTCACCAAGTCTGCGAACAACAGCACAGTGGTCACAAAAGCGCCTGGCCCGAAGAAGAGAGGAAGACCTAGAAAGTACCCTAATGAACAGGGACAGATTGGTAATTTAATTTTTCTTTATTTTTAGATTTTGACTGTATAAGCACAGAATACATAATGTGTATAAGTAGGTATTTAACTCTTCAACGCCCCGAAAAAAATACAACAATAGATTTCTTTTGTTGTTTGTGCCCGATAGGGCACAGCGGGCGTTAACGAGTTAAACATAAACAATAATAAATATAATTCTAAGACTAATGTATGGAGTCAATATTATCCTCAGGACTTCTAATCTTTTGTATAATGTGATGTGTTTTTCAAAACACAAGCCACCCTGATAAAGAAAATTATAAGTAGTTTACTATGCATACCATACAAGAGCGTAGCCAGGATTGTATATTGCAGACAAAGAAAATCATAGATTATAGAAATCACATCCCGTATTGTTGGATTTCAAAAGCCAGCCTTCAAGGCTGTAAGTTTCTTAGGTCTTATAAGAAGCGGCGCAAGCTATGAAGCTTGTCAGAATTAGTTTACCAGCGAACAAACACTCTTATAAGGGGGAGCAGCTGCCCCTCCCTGCCCGTACCTCGCTACCCCCATGATACCATATGAGTGGTGGCCCATTTTCCACCTGTGAAACAGCCTAAACCACCGCCAATTGTGCTAAATGGGGTTGAAAATCTAATCAAACTCACTGAACTTCTGGAAACAGTAGCTGAAAAAAACCAATTCACATTTAAGATAGTTAACAAAAACCAACTCAGAATAAGCAGTACTGATACAGAAGTCTATAAGAAGCTCATCCATATTGTCAGAGAAAATGGTCTGGTGGGTCACACCTTCAATAGGAAAGACAACAGAAGCTGTAGAATAGTCATCAAAAACTTACATCCATCGACACCACTGCACGTAATCAAAGATGAAATAGAGGCCACAGGAAATGTGGTCGTAGGTGAAATAATAAATGCGAAATTTGGTGCTGAAAAAAAACCTACCTCAACTTTTTTTGCCAATCTAGCACCAGGGGTGGAATTGCGTAAGGTAATCGTATTCATTTGACAGTTCATATCGTATTCCATCGGCTGCAATTTGTATGGGATGACATATATTATGATACAATATGAACTGTCAAATGAATACGATTTTGACTTTACGCAATCGCCTAGCTGGTCCTAATAACAAGAACATAAAAAACTTAAAATTCATATACCACCAATCAGTCATAATAGAGGATCCAAAGAAAAGAAAGACTCTAGTGCAATGTCAGAGGTGCCAACAATATGGACACACCAAAAATTACTGCATGCGACCATATCGGTGCGTCAAATGTGGACAATCCCATAAAACATCAGACTGCCAAAAACGCGACCGCAACTCACCCGCAAATTGCGCTTTGTGCGATGGCCCTCACCCAGCTAACTATAAAGGCTGCGAGGTGTATAAAGAAATATCGGCCCGGAGAAACAAAAACTCAACAAATAAGACTATCATTGATCACAATAAACCCACCAAGTTAAATTACTCAAGAAAAGCTCCAACAAACGCCGAAAAGGAAGAAACAAATTTGGATAAAAAAAAACGTATGCAGATATAACTAAACAGACAACTCAAGAGAATAACACTTTTGAAAATCTTGCCCACAACCTAAGCCCAACCCAAGGACTAGAGCAAATTCTCTTGCAACAAAATGAAAAATTTAATACAATTAAGTTTTAAGTTATACTGTATTCCTTTTTAATGTGTGTGCAATAAAGAGTTAATCTATCTATCTATCTATCTACAATCCTACAACAAATGAGTACCCTAATGGACCTCATAGTCAAACTAGTCAACAAACTGACAAAATGATGGCACTCCGGTTAGCCACCTGGAACATAAATGGTCTTGCTCCAAACCAACAAGAAGTAGAATTATTAATGTCACTACACAAGTTAGATGTATTACTTATCTCTGAAGCACACTGCACAAGTAGAACCACCGTGAAATTTTCAGACTTTCTATGCTACTTTACGTGTCATCCTGATGGAACTGCTCACGCCGGAACAGCGATAGTTGTGAGAAGATCTATAAAACATCACCGTATGCCTGATTATAGAACTGAACAGATACAGGCTACGACTATTGCCATTGAAGACAAAACTGGTAACATCAATGTTTCTGCAGTGTATTGCCCCCCAAAAAACAAAATTAGCGATACCATGTTTTCCCAATTCTTTCATACACTTGGCAATAGATTTGTGGCGGGAGGAGATTGGAATGCTAAGCACACCTTCTGGGGCTCCAGGCTTATTACTACCCGAGGCAGGAAATTAAAACTTAGTATTGACAATGATCACCTTGTTTCCATATCAACTTTCAAACCAACGTACTGGCCCAGCGACAGAAATAAGATACCAGACTTATTGGACTTCTTTGTAACTAAGGGATTCTCAAAGATATACACCAAACCTGAATCGTGTTACGATGGATCATCTGATCACACGCCTGTGCTGTTAACAATTAGTACAAAAGTCATAGAGTGTACGAAACCGGATAAACTGTATAATAAATATACTGACTGGAATTCGTTTAGAGAATTCATTGAAGAGAGAATAGAAATGAAGGTAGCACTAAAAACTCCTGACAATATAGAAGATGCTGCTAAATATATCACCTCTCTCATACAACAGGCATGCTGGGCCAATACTCCTGCATCTAATTATGAGAAAGTTACAAACTATCCACTTCAAATAAAAATTTCAATTTTTGAAAAGCGAAGACTGCGCAGAGTTTGGCATCAAAGTCGACTTCAAGAGGATAAAACTAAATTCAATAGCGCATGCAATGACCTAAAAGATATGATGCAGTCCTGGAACGATGACACTCTAAAAACACAACTAGAGTCATTGACAGGAACAAGCTCAACGGACTATTCACTATGGAAGTTCATGCGGAACCGTGACAAGCCCCAAATAGCGAAACCTGCCATAAGACGTAGTGATGGCTGGGCTCGAACATCAAAAGAAAAAGCAGACATCTTCGCTGAGCATCTGGCTACCATCTTTTGTCCAAATAACGAATGACCAAGAAACGGAAAATCAAGTTGATACTATCTTGAATCAGCACTACCAAATGTGTTTACCGCCAAAACCCGTCACAGTGAAGGAAGTATGGAAAGTGGTGTCAGAACTTAAAGACAAAAAAGCACCTGGGTTCGACTTAATTACAAAAGAAGTCATCAAGCAACTGCCGAAGAAAGCTATTGTCTTTTTAACAACACTCTATAACGGTATCCTTAGAGTACAATACTTTCCGAACTTGTGGAAGGTATCCCAGATCATAATGATACAAAGATGGCAAATCACCACACGAGGTTAGCTCATATCGACCCATTAGCCTGTTGCCAATCCTCTCAAAGATCTTTGAGAAACTTCTACTGCGTAGAATCCTTCCTATCCTAGAAGAAAACAACGTCATCCCTAGCCACCAATTCGGATTCAGACAAGCGCATTCTACTGTATAACAAGTCCACAGAGTACACGAGCGAATAAGGAAGACTCTGGAAGAAAAGGAATACTGCTCTGCTGTGTTCCTGGATATTCAGCAAGCCTTTGACAAGGTCTGGCATAAAGGTCTCCTCTGCAAGATAAAGAGTAGCCTCCCGCACAGCTTCTACCAAATCTTCGAATCGTACATTAATGGTAGAATATTCCAAGTGAAAGAGTCAGGGGAAACATCAAAATTCTACGAGATACATGCAGGAGTTCCACAAGGCTCAGTATTGGGGCCGATACTGTATACCATTTTTACAGCTGACTTACCTGTAATGGACAAAATCACAACTGCCACATTTGCTGATGACACTGCTATTCTTGCAAGCAATAAAAACCCAGACATAGCAACCCAAACATTGCAAAAGGGGCTGGATGAAATTACAAAATGGCTTCAAAAATGGCGAATTAAAGCCAGTACCTCTAAATCAGTGCAGGTCACATACACCCTCAAAAAAGGCAATTGCCCTCCAGTACAATTGGATAATGTTACACTCCCCCATCAGGATTGTGTTAGATATCTGGGGCTACACCTGGATAGACGTCTTACCTGGAGAGAACACATAAGAAAAAAAGAGAGGAACTAAACATCCGATATAAGCGTCTCCTGTGGCTACTAGGCCGTAACAGCAAGTTGGCATTAGACAACAAACTTTTAATATATAAAACAGTCCTTAAACCACAATGGACTTATGGTATCCAACTCTGGGGAAGTGCCAGCAATTCGAACATCGCATGCCTCCAACGAGCTCAAAATATGATACTCCGAACCATTAGTGAAGTGCCATGGTATATCACTAACTCTGAAATACATGAACACCTGGAAATGAGTACAGTTATGGAAGAGATTGCCAATGCAACCCAGAGATACCGGGGTAGACTGGATAGACACCCAAATGTTCTGGCATCACAGCTTTTAACTCGAAGCTATACCAAGCGCCTCAAAAGGAAAGATATCCTGTAAGGAGGAATGAAGGAGGAGATGTCTCTGCTGAGGGACACACTCTACACCGATCGAATACTGGAACTCATTTGCTCATAGTGGAAAGCACTGATTGCAGATTTCAAATCAGAGAAAAAAAAAAAAAATACCACTGGACCAATTTTGATGAAATGTGGTTTAGATATAGATGAGACCTAGGGGAAGGACAAATATTTATTCCATAGCTGGGTCTCCGTTTGACCAATATAACCTGTAGTCCATGAGGATGAAGCTGCTGCCGGAAAGCTACTCATATATTTCTTGGGTGCTTCCTTAATTTAACTTATTACATCATAATAACTCTGAATAACCATATTGTTAATTTTACATTTTAGATGTGTCACCATACCAGAGGAAAAAGCCTAAGCAAGCCGAGAAGGAGCCAGTAGCTCTGACCACTCTGCTTGCGTCGGGGTCTTTGGATTTGAAGCAGGAACCTCTTGATGGGCATATTGAAGAAGGTTTGTTTTAATTTAATCTTTATGACGCCTTAGCTTTGGAACAGTGGCTGTCTCTAACTCGTGACATAAGAATATAACTTCTTATTTTTTGGACACTTGATTGGGAGTCTTTCGCTGTTTGTGTGATTGACGGCCGCTTTTCCACTGAATGCCTGTCACGTCATTTTAAATTCAAGAAGATGATGTCATGACAGATACTGTAGCAGTGGACATACTAGACCACAGAGCAAGCCATTCATTAAAAAGAAGAAGAAGAAACAGCGTTTCAGTGATTGCAAGTGTATAAAAATTTGTCATATTTTTGGCACTGACTGTATCTATCATATATTTTATCAAGATACTGCATCATTTCCTAAATAAACATAAACATTTGAATTATTTTTTATATTCAGATTTTGATGGTGATGATGACCCTGACTTCAACCCTACTGCTGATGATGACATTGGGTCTGATAATGAGACTATTGAAAAATCGGAAAAGGTAAGAAATAAACCTACTTACTTAAGTACTTAATTAAACACTCTGTAATGATAAACCTGAACTGTCTCTATGATTTCATTCTTTATGATTTCATTCTTTTACTCACATGTGTTTTGCCCTAAATATTGGAAACTTATTCTAGATTAAGAGAAACAGGCCTCCTCCTGTATAAGAATAGAGGAGGCCTTTGCCGAGTGGCAATCAGACATACAAAACATAAACAAAGCCCAAATACTGTACCAATGAAGAATGTCTGATGCAGAGAGGCTATTATTATTAAGAGAAACAGGACAAAAAAAAACGTAAAGCACCATCTCGCTTTTTGTCTCGTTCTGGTTTTCTTATTTTATGTATTAGATACTTACTGTGAAACTGTATTTTAAATAACTATCTTTTTATATTTTTGAAAAGTCAAACGTTGGAGACCATGACATAACTGTTTTATTTTAATATTTCAAAACTTGTGCCAAATAAACTTAACACTTAAGTTAACTGAGCAGTGTTCAATTTCCAATACCTTTTTTAGCTGGATGGCAACCCAAAGAAGCGTGGACGTCCTCGCAAGAATCAGACGACTCCGCGGAAAGTGAAACCTAAAGTGGAACAAGGCGAAGACGTGTTGCTCAAGGAGACTATCCTGGCCTTCTCCGAGCCCATTCCGGAGCACATACTTAATCCGAAGCCCAGGAAAAAGCAGCAGTATAAGAAGAAGAAATACAACTATGAAAAAACGTAAGATTCTTCATCAGCAATTTTTTAATGTCCGCACAGCTGGGGCACAGACCTTCCTTATTGGTGGTTAAGAAAGCACATTTTGGGAAAGGTAGTTTTTTTTATTTTTATTTATTTATAATTATACATTACATGTTTTCACATTCTTCTTCTTCTTTTTATGCTTTGGCGGTTCCCTTGTGGATTTCGCCAGTGTCGAGTGTTTTGCTTAGTGGTTTTTTTTTCTCCCTACAGACTCTGCTCTGTTATTTCAAGGCGTATTGTGAAAGTACAACGTTGAGGTATAGAGGTGGTTGAAATTAGATTTGAGACTGTAGAACCCACTGTTGAGCTGTCTGAAATAGGGACAAACACAACGGACATATAACACACATGTTAGTAATGAACAGATACATAAATTTATAGTCTTATATTATTATTTGCTATATAATCACATAGAACGTCAATACATGGGGATTTTACATGGCTGAGGACACATTTAAAATTAGTAGGTTTTGGGATACATGGGGGGAGGATATCATACAAGGAAGTGTTATACTTAGGACAACAAAAAAATATGTGATCGGCTGTTCCCTCGTCCAGCCCGCATTCACAGAGTGACGAATCCCTAACCCTTATTTTAGCAAGATGAACAGGAGTACATGAGTGACCCAACCTTAAGCGACATATAGTAGAAGTACATGATCTTGATGCCTTTTTATATTTGAAAAACCATGGTTTGTCAGGTAAAATGTGTAAGTTCACACCCATTTTTACATAATGTATAGTTACATAAATCAAAAACTTTAAGTCTATAAGTACAAAACAAACTGCATGCATTCACGTTATTTAAGATTTTCAAGCAAAATTGATTTAAGTTTCTTTTTTAAAGTAAAGACCTGACAGATATTTTTATTTTAATTTTTTCTTAGAAGTCTATAAATACTTGGAAGTACATATTTATTAGTTCTTTTACCATAATAATTTTTGACCTTAGAACACACATATTTATTTTCCCTTACCCTTCTTGTATATTATTTATTTTTGGGAAATGGACATTTCGGAAACAGTACTATTTGAAACCGTATGTATATTATGGGAATTTCCATTTTGAACCTGAGGGCATTTTTAATGTCCCCACTGCTGGGCCTTCCTAATGGGGCGATAAGCAGGATAGGCCATAACCACGCGGGCCCAATGCGGATTGATGGGTTTAAACAAATGCAGCCGGGACCAACGGCTCAACGTTCCTTCCGAAGCACGGAGGAACTCGAGATAATAAATCTTTGGTCACCCATCCCATGACCGACCTTTGCGGGAGTTACTTAATCTCCGCAATCGCCACTGCGCCAACTTACACCAATTTACAATGCAATTAATTTGACAATGACGTTGTTCTTCGCCAATTTCACTCGAGAATGTAAAGTAGGCGTCACGTAAAAAGGCCGCTGTTAGGCGCCTCAAAGGTGAGCGAAAATGTATCTTATGTCTTTGGAAGACAGTATAGATTCGTCATCATTCGCTTTTTGTACAACGATCTTTTTACGTGTCGTGATCAACTTATTTGAAAATAAGAAAACTTGAGTATTTGGTCTTTAGTGAAACATGCACGTAGTACTTCAAGATAGAGAATGTGCATCGGAAAACATCGGAAACAATCGTCCAGGCGCGGATGCTATGGGCATGCCCACAACACTAATCGACTTGTGACATCACGACGTCATAAAAAAATAAAAAAAATGAATCGTGAATCGTGCGTGATTCGGAACGCAGCAAAGAGTTATCTACATGACACTGACTAAAAATCGCGTTTTATTTACTATAAACAAGCAAGATTACAAGGTTACTGGATGAAACTGACTAAAAATCGCGCTGCGCGGCCACTTTTGTTTTTTTATATACTATAAAAAGGCAAGATTAAAAGGTTACTGGATGAAACTGACTAAAAATCGCGCTGCGCGGCCATTTTTATTTTTTTATATACTATAAAAAGGCAAGATTACAAGGTTACTGGATGAAACTGACTAAAAATCGCGCTGCGCGGCCATTTTTATTTTTTTATATACTATAAAAAGGCAAGATTACAAGGTTACTGGATGAAACTGACTAAAAATCGCGCTGCGCGGCCGTTTTCTTTACGATAGTGATGAGTCATCATGATTGTTCATTAGCGAGTTAGTACTCCGACTCGCACTTGGCCGATTTTCGGGTGGCTGTGCCCACAACCTTTTTTGAGGGCTGGATCCGCGCCTGCAATCGTCTAACATAACATACATAACATAAAGTAGTTTGGCCCTAAAAGTAATTTACAATTTCAACTTTATTGCAATTAAATAAATGTCAACGTCATTTCTAAGAAAAGCAAAAACACGAAGTTAGCCGATACCCATTCTTTATCTTGAAGTACTGTAAGTACACGTCTACGCGTACGCACTACGCATCCGGGCCTTTGTCCCTGAAATATTATAAAGATATTTCATTTCAGCCATACGTGCGAAACTTGTGGTACTTCGTTCACTTCGAACGCTTCTCTGCAAGCTCACATACGACGCCACTTGGGCATCAAACCATTTGTTTGCAGGTAATTATCTTTATTAATTCCTACTTAACTATTGTAATAATATTATAAATGTTAAAGTTTGTATAACCCGCGCGGATAAAGGAACAATCTGTAAATGGCGGCCGGCCGGTCATGCTATCTCGCTTACACATACCGTCATGCTGCATACACGTGTCATGCTATCGCGCTCACACTTAATGTATGGCTGCCATTTGCATCCTTTATTGACACGGGTTATACGTGTTTTTCCTGATATCCCATATCTCTAGGGTATTAATGAGACCATGAAATAGAATCAAATATAGCATAGGAAATATTTTTCCTATATTATTTTTTCATTTTAGTTTTTCATACAAAATAATTCAATAAAGTAAGACTACTTATATGCTAAACACCTTTATGCGAAATATGGCAATGTCGCATTTCCGTACCTTTAATTAAATATGAATTAAATTAAGTCATCAATGAAAACCTTAAACGTCATTTTACGTTTGATCGTTGATAATATTAAAAAAGTATGTGTATGCAAAAATAAAGAATCATCAAAGGGGTAATAAAATAACTTTAGAAGTAATTTAATTACGATTGATATATCTCCAAAACTATGCATTTTTGGACCACATGTTCCCTAGAACATTACAGTTTTTTTATTAATAATTTGACCTATAGAATATTATCTCAAGAGTTATGGGATATCTAAAATACAGGAAGTACCTATATATTGGTTTTTGACGATGCGCGTTGATGTGATTTAGTCAAGATGTGTACTAAACATAGTGGCCCTACCATGAGTTGATGCAAACTGTTTGCGCTACCGTAAACAATCGTTTTCTCTCTTTCGCTCGCATTGACAGTGAGCAGTATATTCGATAGTTTTCGGTACCGAAAACAGTTTGCATCAACTCGTGGTAGAGCTACTGATAGCTCTTAACCGTACAGTGATTTACTTTTGACAGATTTGACAGACAGTGACAAAGAGTAATCATACCTTTGTTTTTTTTTTGTTTTGAGCAACAACATAGAAAGTCTTTGGAGCAAAGGCATAACCTACGCATACAGCCGTAATAGTGATTTATTGTACTATGCTGTAAATTAATTTTTTTTTTTTTATTTAAATTAAAATGAAGCATTATATAATTCCGCAATTTGTTATTCCTGACTCCAAAGCCAAAAGCTACCAGGAAATATATAATTCACAACAGTTTTGGAAAAGTTTACCAACCCCATTGTATATTGCATAATGAAGTCGCGGGTTAGTTTGTAATAAATTTGATTTTGGATTGTGTTAGTAACGTTAAACATTATTTATTAAATTAGTATTTCCATCAGAACTACATTCCCTATAAAAATTATCTTTATGAACAATATTATGGATCAACAGCGCACATATTTGATCTTCCTGTATTAGGTTTTAAAAAGTGAGACGATTATGTTAATCTATAACCTTCTTATTAATAGACGAAAAGTAAATAAAATGCTTAGGAATATAATGCTTTAAGACGTCAAATGTAAGGACCAATATTGCTAAACAATATTTTTTGTTTAACCAGGTGTAATCTTACTCTTCGTTTATTAATTAACGGCCGAGTTCAATAACCTATCATCAGTAAGAGATAGGCTTACTAAAGATTTGTTGCCTAGATATTTCTGTTAAGGCGCTGTGGTAGTGAAACTAGCGCCGCCACTCATTTATTTTTATTACTCGTCATCATCATTATCATCATATCAGCCGCACGACACCCACTGCTGGGTATAGGCCTCCCCTAAGGATCTCCACGACGATCGGTCCTGCGCTGCCCGCATCCAGCGTCTTCCCGCGACCTTCACCAGATCGTCGGTCCACCTTGTCGGGGGCCTACCCACGGAGCGCCGTCCGGTGCGCGGTCGCCATTCCAGAACCTTTCCGCCCCAACGGCCATCGGTTCTTCTCGCTATGTGTCCCGCCCATTGCCACTTCAGCTGAGCAATCCTTCGAGCGATGTCGGTTACTTTAGTTCTCTTGCGGATCTCTTCGTTTCTGATTCGATCACGCAGGGAAACGCCGAGCATGGCTCTCTCCATTGCACGCTGGGTGACCTTGAGCCTCCTTATTACTCGTAAACCAAGTCAATATTTAAAAAAAGCTCATGTAATAATCTCCTAAATTGTCTCTAATATTTTTTGAATAACTCTTCAACAGTTATCATTCATTCTGTAAGTTTTAAAATCCATCATTGCCAAAAGTGGCTGTAAGTTTTAAAATCCATTATTGCCAACTTTGAGCTAAAATTGATTTTAAAACTTACAGAAAGAATGAAAACTGTTAAAAGAGTAATTAAAAAAATATTAGAGACAATTTAAGAGATAATTACATGAGCTTTTTTTAAATATTGACTTGGTTTACGAGTAATAAAAATAAATGTAGTGCCGGCGCTAGTTTCACTACCTACAGCGCCTTAAATGACGGGAAATAACAACAGTTGCCTAGTAACAGATCCATATAGTAGGCCTATCTCTTATTATTACTGAAGAATGATTATTGAAATCAGCTGTGTTTTACTTTTGTGTCATTTCCCAAATTATTCTTAGGCAGATGTGGGTGCGGGTGGGCGCGTGATCAAATAAAGTAATAAAAATAAAATCGGTTTATTCATTTTCAAAGAAAATTAATGGTAAAACCTGCGCCCACGTCGCAATTTGTTTGCACTCGCTGTTACAATATAATTTTGTAAACTCTTATGTGAAGAACGCAACCGCACCCACACAATGTTTAGGATTTAATTAAATTGTGAATTAAAAATGAATGTGTCGCATGTCTTACTCTTCGCTTAAAAATGGTAGTGTCTTAAAACGCAAGCATTCAACTACATAGTTCAGTGTTGCCACTTAAAAATGGTAGAAAATAAATTGAAATGGTAGAAAAATAAATCAATTTGTGGTACAGTGTGTGTGGGTACGCGTGCGTTCTGAACATGGAGCTGCGCCGTCATATGATGCGGCACACCGGCCAGCGGCCGTATAAGTGCCGCGTTTGTGACAGACGATTTGGGGACTTTGGCAGTCGGCAGAAGCACGAGAGGCGAGTAAACTTTATAGTTAATTTACTTGTATTATTTAGTAAACAATTTACATTTACTTATCATTCTTAAAAGCCTTATGAAATTGTTATTTTTAAAGGTTTATTTACAAAATTTTTATTGTTTACTAAATATGTCAAGTAAAGAAAATCAGACTTTAGCTACATAGAAACTAGATTCTTTATACCTGCCTACATGATGCGGCATACCGGCCAGCGGCCGTATAAGTGCCGCGTTTGCGACAGACGATTTGGGGACTTTGGCAGTCGGCAGAAGCACGAAAGGCGAGTAAACTGTGATTCAAAATTGTCCTATTTAGAGTAAACATCTTTCAGTAAAATTGGTTGATAAATTACAAACTATGAAACCGAATAATTTCCAAGTTAAATCTTTCTTCAATTATTTTTATTTAACGAAATTTACTTGTAGTGATCGATTTAGTGTTTTACACGAATTTTTTTAGTGAAAATTGTTTACTAAAATTAAATAGGTATTTTAAGTAAAGAAAATCAGATTTTAGTTAATATAAAACACGATTCTTGTTGTACCTGCCTACAAGATTCAACACACTGGCCATCGGCCGTATAATGCCGCGTTTGTGACAGACGATTTGGGGACTTTGGCAGAAGCACGAAAGGCGAGTAAACTTGTTTTTAGACTTTTCTTATTTCGAAGGATTAACATTGAAGGGTTCTACATTCATTGTTTTCTTCCAAAGGCTGTCGCGAATAGTTTTGAAGGTAAGCATTAATTGTAACAGTGGGTGCAATATTTACTTAGGTTTTGAATTTGTAACTTAGTTATTAGGCCTAGTTATATCACCCATATGTTTCGATTGCCATACTTGCCGTAGCGTTTGCGGGTATTCGTGCGTGATGAACGAAGCGCTAAAACGTCACATGCTGCGTCATACGGGCGAACGGCCGTACAAGTGCAGGGTATGCGAGCGGCGCTTCGGGGACTATGGCACGAGGCAGAAACACGAGAGGTAACCGACGGTTATGTTGGACAATTATTAAAGTGACCGACAGCGCTCGAAAGATTACTCAGCTGAAGTGGCAGTGGGCGGGACACATAGCAAGAAGAACTGATGGCCGTTGGGGCGGGGCGGTTCTGGAATAGCTACCGCTTACAGGACGACACTCCTTGGGCCCCCGACAAGGTGGACCGACGATCAGTGGGCTACCGCCCAAGTGTCGTCGACTTCGCCGTCGGCTTCATTTGACAGATGGTTGTAATACATTGCTACTTTTCTTTGGTAAGTTTTTTATTTGTACCAAAAAGAAGTAGCCCATGATGAAGGTCGCAGGATGCTCCTGGATGCGGGCGGCGCAGGACCGATCGTCGTGGAGGTCCTTGGGGGAGGCCGGTACCCAGCAGTGGGTGTCGTGCGGCTGATATGATGGTGTGATGATGATATAAAATTAACAAACTAGCAACCAGTCGCAACTCAGATTTTGTTTCAAATATGGTCATTGAAACTAGCGCTAGGGTAGGCGCGTGATGAACGAAGCGCTAAAACGTCACATGCTTCGTCATACGGGCGAACGGCCGTACAAGTGCAGGGTGTGCGAGCGGCGCTTCGGGGACTATGGCACGAGGCAGAAACACGAGAGGTAACCGACGGTTATGTTGGACAATTATTAGAGTAACCGACATCGCACGAAGTCGTTAAATTATGGGGCGGCACTTTTAGGTCTAGAGCGCAGAATTTCAAAATACGCCACTGTAGCTTTGGCCACGATGGATTTATTATTTTAAAGTAACTATAGGAATCTCAGCAAATTAGTAAAACAGAAAATTATACTGTTAGTCCAATTGATATACTTTTTTTATTTGTAATTGTGAGATTGTGTTAGACCCACGAGAGGCGAGTAAAATTGCTTTCAGACTTGTTTCGAAGGATTAGCGTAGGTACTCAGCTGAAGGGAAATCTTCTACCATCATTGTTTTCTTTCAAAGGTAAGCATTTACTATAATAACAGCGAGTGCAAAATTTATCTATTATAGTGTCTTAGGTTTAAATCTCATCAGTTTGCACATTACGAAATTTTTCCGTCTCATAAGGTGTGTTGACACAGTTAGCTTTCCCGTTCCTCTTGCTCTTTCATTCTCTGCATGCTCGCATGCCCTATCTTCCCAAAATTATTTTCGATATATAAAGATGAATTTAGTATCTACCTTATTTTGGCATGACAAGTGAAACAGAGTGAGATAGAGAGACGACAAATTTTTGTAATATGTAAATGTGTGCGATTTAGATAGTTACTTAGTTCACATTAGGCCCAGTTATATCAGCCAGATGTTTCGATTGCAATACTTGCCGTAGCGTTTGCGGGCATTCGTGCGTGACGAGGATAGCGCTAAAACGTCACATGCTACGTCATACGGGCGAACGGCCGTACAAGTGCAGTATGTGCGAGCGGCGCTTCGGGGACTACAGTTCTAGGCTGAACCACGAGAGGTAACTAAGGCCCTGAGCGAAACTGGCGCCGCGGTGAATTTTATTTAATATTATAATGCTAATACACAATTTTATTAATATTTAACGTGGAATTGTTAGGGCCCACAATCTAGTATTTTTAGACGGTATCGTTACATTCCCTCGTAGTCACTGCTAGAAGTAGATAGCAAAACTGCTAAAAGTGCATGGCCGTTTTTGACACATTTGCTATCTACTTCTACGAATGACTACGAGGGCATGTAGATTGTAATGTAGTGATACCTTCTAAAAATACTAGACCATGGGCCCTCAAAACTCCACGTAAAACATTATTAAAATCTTTTTCTATTAATAACTTATTAAATAAAAACCTCTTAGGGCGCCACTTTCGGTCATACAACCGCCTTAACAGTCGCAACCCAGATTCTGTCTCAAATATGGTCATTGAAACTAGCGCCAGGGTAGACGTGTGTGTTGAGCATAGCGCTAAAACGTCACGGACTACAGTTCTAGGCTGAACCACGAGAGGTAACAACCATTTTGATAGAATCAGACAAATAAATGAATGAAACTGGGAATACCGATAAATGAATGGGACTGGGAGTACCGAGTTTTTGTAACACAATTGTTGTAAGCATTATGGAATATACTAACAGGATGATTTTTAAGTCAGGGGACAAAATTTCAGGATGTATTTAGTCCATGAAACTGAACAGCTTTCTCCAAAAAACATAGGTCGAGAAACGAAACAAATTTTAAGATAAACCCAAAAACGTTACGTTGTCATTTAGGTTATATTTATCTAAATATCTTTGGTTTAGCTTAATAATTTTCACTTAAATTGTCCCAGATTATAATCCTAGACTCCTTAGGCAGAGGAAATTTTAACAAAACTAAAGCGAGTATTTTTCTGTAAACGAAACTGAAACGGTAACGATTTAGCTTGGTTTTGGTTTTATCGTTGAAAATTACCGCGATTACCAGCCAGCCAACCAGCGAATTCTAAAATTCTATGCAACGTATATAAGGTTCATTATGCTAGAATAAACAACTTTGTTACAAAATGTCGCGAACCCGCTCGTTACAGTACGAGGTATATATCATGAAATTTTTTCGACGAAGTGGGGATAAGTTCGCGCTTGTGCACTTGTGCGCGCGCCCCTCTCCCGCCGCCCGCGCCCCTCACCGCTACCAGGGCTCTGTCACTCCGCGCGCGAGTCTGAGAGGACAAATTTCATACATCAGAAAAGGTAAGACCTACGCGATAGAAAGAGAGGCAACTACTAAGTGAATATTTTGGGCGAGCGAAGGGAGCGCTGTGCGACCTGAATTGCACTTTATTGTGTCGGAGCAAGAGTCGTAATTTATTCAAACGATTTTGCGGAGTGCAACTTCTGTACGCTAGTACTATTATCTATTCTGCCCCCCTAGCCAAAGTAACATTTGCACATTTTCGTTATCGCTTCGCTTCGAAACATGTATGGATTTGACGTTTTAAAATTCGATAGTTAACGAAACCTTATGTCAATCCCATACATGTTTCGAAAGCGAAGCGATAACGAAGATTTGACAATGTTACTTTGGCTAGGCCCTCTGTGCCGCTACGCATGCCCAAAATACGCGTACCGCGCAATCCCCACCTGATTTCAAGATATTTGCCTCGTACTGTACTAACTCTCAGAACTATTCGTTTATCCTCTGAACTATTGTCAGAAGTATAGATTTCCAACGGTGCCAGAATAGCAGCAGTGTCACTGCTACTATCGGCGACTTTAATGGTAAGATAACTGTAAGTACCAAATAATAATAGTCCAAGTAATAATAAATAATAGTCCTCCTTTGTGTACATATCTCAATTTATTTTTGTGTAACTGTTTTTATGAGTGCAATAAAGAGTATAATAATAAAGAGTATAATAATAAGTTTAACCGTATAAAAAAGCGTAACTGTTAAATATGAGGTTTCTGAACAGTAACCAAGTGACCATTTCAAAACGTTTTTGTTGGTAAATGTATTTAATGTAAGTACACTATCATTCCCTTTACCTTCAAGGAACAAATAAAGCTATAAATAACAATAAGAATAAATCGTTTTTATTCCTAATTGTTGAAGTAAGTATCATTTTGTATAACTCCCTAATTGTTTCGTCATATTATGACTCTAAATTATAATAAACAGCAATTGAATTTGTTCCATAAACAAAGTGTTATAAAAAAATTCCTAAAGCCGAATATAGTGTACATACTATGTATAGTAGGGCATACAACCCCGCCCGGATAGTTTAGTTGTTATCATAAACCCTAAAAACCGCCACTTTTTTGGAAAAAACTTTCTTTTCATGATCAATTGCAGTGAACCCTAGACCTATATTGTGTTTTGCTTTTGCCCATTATTGGGATCGATTATCGAAAACAAAAGTCCATTTGCGTCTAGGGTTGTCACTTTTCAGTTTTTTATACAAGTAAACATTTTACGGGTTATTACGAAACTGTTTAGTTGATACACGTATTTTTTTTCTAACTGCTTGCATCGTTGGACAGGTTGCACATGGGTCTGCGGCCGTACCAGTGTAGCGTTTGTGGCAAGTCGTTCACGTACTCGTACGTGCTGGCCAATCACATGCTGACGCATACCGGCGAGAAGAAATACTCGTAAGTGCAACATCTACTTGTATAACACTTCTAACGGTCAAATACTCAAACGAATCTTAAAATGAAGGCCACCTTTAATTCAAAAAAGTTGCCAGATTTGATAAAAACTATGAAACTAACAGCTGCCTTAAAGTTAGAGACTCTAGCTACAGATTTTTGCTAAAAAGCCTTTGAGTACATTAATAACACTGTCGAAAGTAAGGCAAATACAACTGTTTTGAGATTTTTATCATTCATATGTGTATACCTAATGCGTAGAAAAAGTTATACTTTATTGGATTTTAGTAACGATTAGGTATAAAGGATATAAATTTGGAAACTAAGCCATTTTGGCTCTTTTGGTTCACTTTACCTACAAGGAATCGGCTTCTAGGTGTTTTTCTTCTAGTATTTACACGTAAAATAAAATCCACAGATGCGCCCCATGCAACAAGAAGTTCACTAAAGCCCACCATCTTAAATACCACAACAAAATACACCATAAAGAGCTGTACATCCAGCAGCAACTTGAAGCAGAAGCCAAGAAGATGCGGCAACAGATGAACGTCATGGGGCTAGAGGGAGTGCTGTCAGGGCAGATCGTGGATGGAACACTGCAGCTCACAAAAGCTGCCTCTGAAGGTAATATTATAGGACAAGTGGCTTATACAGTAGGATCTTGAAGCCAAAGATAGACAATAGATGAACGTCATGGGGCTAGAGGGAGTGCTGTCAGGGCAGATCGTGGATGGAACACTGCAGCTCACAAAAGCTGCCTCTGAAGGTAATATTATAGGACAAGTGGCTTATACAGTAGGATCTTGAAGCCAAAGATAGACAATAGATGAACGTCATGGGGCTAGAGGGAGTGCTGTCAGGGCAGATCGTGGATGGAACACTGCAGCTCACAAAAGCTGCCTCTGAAGGTAATATTATAGGACAAGTGGCTTATACAGTAGGATCTTGAAGCCAAAGATAGACAACAGATGAACGTCATGGGGCTAGAGGGAGTGCTGTCAGGGCAGATCGTGGATGGAACACTGCAGCTCACAAAAGCTGCCTCTGAAGGTAATATTATAGGACGAGTGGCTAACAGTAGGATTATGAAGCCAAAGATAGACAAACAGATGAACGTCATGGGGCTAGAGGGAGTGCTGTCAGGGCAGATCGTAGATGGAACACTGCAGCTCACACAAGCTGCTTCTGAAGGTAATATTATAGGACAAGTGACTTATACAGTAGGATTATGGATTATTACTTATACAGTAGGTATAAAACAGAAATTCCGAAATTTGTTTTATTTCAATTTTAACGATTTTTAAATGTGAGTCACGAAATGTAGGACCCCTCTCACCCCCTTGTCACACAATGTCACACTTCGTCAACCCCCTGCCTCCCCCTTAACGTGTGACGTTATTTATGGATGGCCCCTTATTATACGGGTGTCAACTCTTAATTGGTTCCTAACTAGGATGCTACATCGGGATATGTAATCGCGGCTTTACACTAACACATTGTTAATATTGATAACAGATGGCGAGCAAGAAGCGCAGATGCAAGTGGTCGAAGAGGAACACGTATCGGAGTCTGAAGACAAGGAGACCGACCGCGCCGTCGCCGACATGCAGGCAGTCATCGGATTGTAATTAAATAGGTACGTGACCATCAGGGGTACCGGCTAACTTTTCGAACTTCGGCGGGTCTGCCTGGCTTCAACTAAAACAGATAAATCAACGTAAAGGAAATTCGTATTGTACTATTTGTTGAAGTTATTTGGAAGATATCGATGTCCTTTCGGCGCTAGGCGTCTACTTATCAATTAGCCAATTTCTCATCCCCGACTTCTTCTCAATGTAACAACTTCGCAGCTAGCCAACCTAACAAATATCCTACTTTGCATACAGTCTACTTCTCAAAGCGACTATTTCGCAGAGTGCCTATACTTTTCTCTCAAACGTCATCGTCGGACATTCAGCATCAAAATTTTTGTCTTAGGTAGGTATTTTACAGTTTTTGTGGTCCAGAAGTTAATTGTTTTATTATAAAAATAATAATAAGGGGGCAGAAAATAATTACAAACACTAAAAAAACCTTCATTATTGGAAAAAAGTATTTTGGCTATGAATATTGGATATAACGCTGACTGTACTTTATTTATTATTTGACAAGTAGGCAGTCTGCGAAGTAGCCGCTTTGAATGTAGACTGTATGCGAAGTAGGATAATTGCTAGGTAGGCTAACTGCGATGTTGTCACATTGAGAAGTAATCGGAATGAGAAATTGGTTAATTGATAAATAGACGCCTGGCGCCGAACGGATCGATGTTCGTGTGACATCATGAATTGGGGTTCATCATTTTGACCCAATTGGGGCTCGATTTATCTGTTTTAATTTGAAACCCGGCAGACTTTTCGAAGTTCGATGCGTTAACCGGTACGGCCCCTGCCATTTTAATGTCCCCACTGCTGGGGCACAGGCCTTCCTTATATCGGCTCATTTTGAACTTACCATCCAAATTTCAAGGATGTGTCCAGTTCATGAAACTAAACAACTTTCTTTATGAAACATGTATCGAATTTCGCCACAAATTTTTTGTCATCACATACTAAATTAAATTGATCACGTGATCTCTTTGATTTGTATGGATAGTCGATTTTTATTTACATATTTGGCCATGTGTTCCTTAGAGAAAATTGTTCAGTTTCATGGACTGAACACATCTTCAAAATTTGGATGGTGAATACAAAATGACCCGGTATTTAGATAAGGAGGTTGGGCCATAACCCACCACGCGGGCCCAATGCGGATTGGTGGGTGTTAACGACTGCGAATGCAGCCGGTACCAACGGCTTAACGGGCACGGAGGAGGTCGAGATAATAAATTTTTGGTCACCCATCCCATGAACGACCCTTGCGAAAGTTAATTAACCTCCGCAATCCCTGGGCCAGGCGCTAAACCACTGCGCCACCGAGCTCTTCGAATAATAGGTAGTTACTTACATTTACTTAATAATTACATGCGCTATCACATTTTTAGGGTTCCGTACTTCAAAGGGAAAAAACGGAACCTTTATAGTACTCCTGGCTAGCTACCACCATCTCACCTAAGTCTGACGCCATAACAACAATTTAAAAATTGCTGTGTTCCGGCAGTTAGAGGTAAGATAGCCAGTTCCTCAGTGATGAGGATTCCGGGTGTAGTGCGCTTCCACCTTCGGCCTTAACATCAGGTGAGGCGAAGGCCAAGCACTGTCATTAAAAGTTCATTAAAAAAACTTTGTTGTCTGTCTGTCCGTCAAGACTCTTTATCCCGAGAACGCGTGGAGGTATCGAGTTGAAATTAAAACCTTATACTCAGATCTACACAGTCCCTTGATTGAAGCCGTGAAAAAATTCTTAGATAAGATTTAAATATTGAATTACCATTTGAAGATATTAGTTTAGAAAAAATATTATTGTCGTTCGCTATTAAAAAGTTTTATAAGTTACACTATCGAAATATGCTTGTTTATTAAACTTTTTTTTACCATTCACAGGTAAAGGAAGATTGCAAATAGAAGAAGACATCTTAGTAAGAAATTAGTATAATATAATATTAAGAAGATAAGCTAGTAGAATATTTGTTACATGTACATTATTATGTATGTTATTATGATATAATCTGTTAAGTTATTCGTATGAACTTAAAGATTAACACTGTGTACATTATTTTTAATTCACTGAGTTATTGTATCTAAATAACAATATATTAAAGCCATTTTACTTGTAATAATTATTGATAACAATAAAAATCATGGATATTACTTATTCAATGTGTTATAATTTTCCTGTATGCAAAACCCCAGTTTGTTATGATTTTCCTGTATCCAACAACATCACGACCACATGCCACAGTATTACAACAAATTGTAGAGAGCTTAGTACATTACCTACGCGCTCCCAACGCACACATAGACACCTATGACACGGAATTCCGAAATAGTTCGAGTCAAAACTTATTCAACTTTTTTACAGTTTTTTTAATTATCTTTTTTTTACTCTTGATGAGTGGATGGAACACGGCCCAGTGGCCCTACCATGAGTTGATGCAAACTGTTTACGTTACCGTAAACTATCGTTTTGTCTCTTTCACTCGTACTGACTGTGAGCAGTATATCCGATAGTTTATATATGTATATCATTGCATTATAGATCATACATAAATCACGTAGTTTTTCTTCTAACTCACGAAGTCCGTCGTTGACGCTCTTATCTAAATCAATATTGTTCATGGGTTGAGTTAGGAAGTTTAGGATGAGTTAGAAAAAAAAATGCGTAGGATGAGTGAGACGTTATAGGATGAATATTATGATTAATACTATCATGAATAAAGAAATTATTTATTAAGCACTACTTACGAATCGCTTAATGTTACTCGCCTATCACGCCTGTATTTTAGTATTTGATCTCTTTTCCTGTATCATTATCACAGCATTCCATTAGTCAACGCACAGGGCAGTGAGTGCCACGTTCATTTAATAAGAAGCGAGTGGAGTTTTTAATCATCATTGTTTAACAGTAAGTACTTATCTTATCACAGATCATTATATAAACTGATAGGTAGGTAATACTAAAGTTTTTTTGGTGTTGTATTTGAAGTTAAAACTTTGTTATTTACAAAACAAATTTGTACTTAGGTGAATCTTGTTTACCATTGGAGACATATTAAATTACCGTAAATCTGACGTACCAGGTAAAGAGATACGTGGTAAAAAGAGGTTTCCTATTAAAAATAGTTTATTTTATCAGAAGGTACTAAATAAACCAAAAAAATGTGTGACCTTAACTTTTGAGTTTGAGGTTATTGTGAGACTCGTGCGTGAGTGAGTCATATAGATAGATAGCAGGGATTTTTTATGAATTCATGAAAGAATATTTAGTGGTGGAATAAAACTACTCTTCGTCATTCATTCTTATATCGTATCTAAGCGTAGGTACCTACTTAGTTATACGACCGAACGAAGCGTTTAAAGAAATTAATTTCTTATTTTGTTTAAGCGCCTTATGTAAAGTTTAGAGCAATAGTAATCGATTGACATCTTACTGTTCATGTTTTAATAAGGAAACGATAAACTATAAGTCGACCTCAGTAACAACAACACCGTAAACTTAAAAAATAGACAATGGTGTCGATTCGGTTGGCAACGACTTGACTAAATTGACAGGACTAATTTAAATTTAGTTTTCCATCCTTTTCTTTCTGTATCGAAAAGGCAAGAACAGAATGCTAAAATTAAGTTTAGTACTGTCAATTTCGTTAAGTCGTACCGACCGAATTGACACCAATAGTAGCAAATTACACCAGTTTTTTGTTCACAGATGCCTGTTAGCGTAGTAAACTGGAGAATTTCAGTGACAGATGAACTACGGCAGCATCTCGTACACAAAATGTAAGTTTTCTTAACCATTAAGTAACGACTTTCGTATTTGAGTAGTTTGCACAATGGACACTGCTCTTCGTGGCTTTACCATGAGTTGTTGTAAACTGTTTTCGCCGTTTTCTCTCTTTCACTCGCATTGACGTATACATATAATATAAATCCGATAGTTTTTGAGAGCGAAAACAGTTGCATCTACAGTCTACTTATTGTAGTCGCCATCGCCATTGATCTCTTCCTGCCGGGAATCGCACCCGTACCTACCATAAGAATAAATAATATGCCTGTCTGTACCCTTAGCACCTACTATACAATCTTTCAACTGAGAAAAAAGCGCGCGTAGAAAAACTCGTAATAAGTAGTAGGTTTTGTATGGGAATCATAAAATAGTTCGGTTCCCGGGCGGTAGGTGGCGCTTATTTGATACAGTTATTTGAAAGCACATTTGTATTTTGCAGGATACAAGCTGCACTGCTTATTTACGATTCGGCTAGCTCTATCTCAGTTGTGCCACAACAAATTGTAAGCAACTTAAAAGTGGTCGAGAACCAATTTTACGAGGAGGCAACTTCGCGGTCAGAATATTATCAAATGGTAGCACAAAAAATATTTGACATACAAAAAATCATTCAAGAAGAGCAAATGAGAAGTGCAAGTGAAAGTGCTTTGGAGGTACCTAATTTTTTTAATCGTACATTTTCTATACCATGAGAATTCTGGGTTAAAAATCAGGAATAGAATATTATTATATAGATTCTATTGACGAATAATATTTTGGGATCAAGTCATAAAGTCGCAGCTAGTAAATCTATGAGACCCATAAAGGTATTCACAGAAGTCATAAAGTTTGAGTCGTATTATAATACGATTCAAACTATATGACTTCTGTGAAGTTAGCCACTATATACAGGGTGTCCCAAAACTTTGCCACACGGAGGGAAAGTACCTTAAATATTGAAGATAGGAAATTTTACTGCAGGAAGAATTCATTTTGTTTTTAAAAATAAATGGAACTGCATTCAAAGATTTTTGAAAAAACGCCAGCCTTAACCAGGAATCGAAACCACCAAAAACGTTTTTTTTACGATACCAATCGAAAGAGTTACTTATAAGTTTTTTTTTCTTAAGAGACACAGTATCTTAAACAAAAGGAAGACCATGAAATTTAACATTTAATATTTAATTACCTATTACAATTCATAGCAAACCAAGTTTGTTCACAGATGCCTGCAAGCGTAGTAGACTGGCGAACTACAGTAACAGGTGGTCTTAGGCAACATATCGTAAACAAAATGTAAGTTATCCTAACTGACTGCCTATAGGTACCTAGGTATTATTTATTCTGTGGTAGGTTCGGAACTACGGACACGCACCAATGACAAAGCAGACAAGCGTTAAGTTACTTTTGAGGCTGACTGTCTGTCTGTCTGTACCCACGTCGATTCTGTGTCCATTTACACAAAACAATAAGTGCCTTATCTATCTAGCCTTAGCCTAGTAGCGTACCTACTTCTTTTCTTTGGGATCATAGCAACGTTGTAGATACCTACCTAGGTTATTTTTTATGTAATATCTTCTAAAAAAATAATGACAATGTGATTGTGCAGTTTAAAGTTAAAAATCAATAGTCTGAAAACATCGGAAAAATCTTGATTAATCGGCTCACTCGATTTACGTAAATAAGAGTCTCTTTTCATTAGGTACCTAGGTAGGTACGCGCGACGCGCGTGTAAGTATGAATGAGCTCTAACTATCAGAAATAAGTATTTTGGGACACAAACAAACCTCAATGTTATCTTTATTTATAATTATAAAATATTACAACTTTTAACCCATCAAAGTCCGCAAAATGAGACACAATAATTTTCTATTGTTATCTGGACGCCAGCGGAGCGGCGACATAGGTACTTGATTAGTAAAGAAGAGAACACGCCCATTATTTACGATGAGCTTAAAAATTAACAATGTATTTATAGCAATTTTATATGTATTTTTCAGGGTACAAGCAGTACAGCTGCTGATTAACGATTCAACTAACTCCATCTCGGTTGTGCCAGAGCAAATTGTAAGCAAGTTAAAGGTGGTCGAGAACCAATATTACGAGGAGGCAAATACGCGGGCCGAATACTATCATTTAGTAGCAGAAAAGATATATAACGTACAAAAATTCGTCCGCGAAGAACAAATGAGGATTGCCAACGAAACGAGTGCGAGTGAAAGTGCATTGGAGGTAGGTACCTATTTATTTAAATTGTTTTTAATCTAATTTAAGGACGCTGTATAGCTACGTACCGGGAAAAACCCCGGACGGGACGGGCACGGGGCGATTTCTTGACTTCGTTGCATATAAAAAAGTAAACATAAATGCAGGGTGTCTTTTTATTCACTCTCCAAATTTTAAGGTGTGTTCAGTCCATGAAACTGAACAACTTTCTTTTAGATACATAGGGTCAAATAAGTAAAACACAATTTGACTTTACTCAATAATATACTAGAAAAAATACGACTCGCACCAGATCAATACTCAGACGGGAATCGAACCCGCGACCTTTGGATATCCGTTCCAATGCTCTGACCGCTGAGCTACCGAGTCACTAGTGACATCGCCGAATTTCTTCTAGTATATCCTACTCTTACGCTGCAAGCCAGCGTTATTTCACCAATGCGAGGAATTACCTCGACATTCAATTGAAATATCTTTCCAGATATTTGGCAATCGATTAAGATGAAATAGCTATATAATTTTTAAATTTGAGATTTTTGCATTCACAATGCTATTTTTACACAATACTAAATAATATACTAGAAAAAATACGACTCGCACCAGATCAATAGGTACTCAGAAGAAGAAATTCGGCGATGTCACTAGTGACTCGGTAGCTCAGCGGTCAGAGCATTGGATCGGATATCCAAAGGTCGCGGGTTCGATTCCCGTCTGAGTATTGATCTAGTGCGAGTCGTATTTTTTCTAGTATATTATTTAGTATTGTGTAAAAATAGCATTGTGAATGCAAAAATCTCAAATTTAAAGACAATTTGGCTTTCTAATTCCCATACAAATCAAAGAGATCAGCCTGTCTATTGTCTAATTTAAAAATCGCTTTCAGGATGTGACACATTGAAGTTTCTTTTTGGCACAAATAAAAACTTGCCTAAGAAATGCAGCAATGTGTCACATCCATCTGTCAAACGAAAGCGATTGCAATGAATTTTTAAATTAGACAATAAGCCCTTCATTAAGGGATAATTTGTGGCGTATTTGGAGTTTCGACACATCACATGTTACATGAATGAATAAAGTTATTTAGTTTAATGGAATGAACACATCCTTAAAATTTGGAGAGTTAATAAAAAATCAGCCAAAAACTGATATAAATCAAACATTTTCAACATGAAATAATAATAAAGGCATTTCCAATATAATCTCGTAGATAGGTACGTTACTAATAATTGTCTTATATTTTAACAGGACAAAATAGCAGACATCGGAACAATGATTGAACAATTGCTTCTAAGTTGAAAATGAGTTTGCTTCCAGTTGCTATATGAAATGAATTTATAAAATAGAAAATAAATAGGTAAGTTTAAAGAATGACAATAAAAAAAGCGCCGCTCTTATTATATTCGAAAACAGTGGTTTGGTTTGATTTGTTTTGCTCCGACCGGTACAAGTGTTACAAAAAAACCGAATAAGGAAAATATGGACTTTTACTATGGGACCAACTCTGAAATCGCGAAAAAAATCAACTGTTTCATACATTCGATATTTTCGTTTTTAATTTTTGCATGAGACTGTTTTTTTTCGAGGTTTCAGAGTTGGTCACACTCACATATCATAGTAAAAGTTGTTCAGTTTGATGGTCCCTACTACCATATTAGGTTGCATAGGTATTTTCCTTTTTTCGTGATATTATTATACTAACAAAAGAAAGTTGTCATTTTATTTAAGTAATATTATTAGTTTTAGTAAGTAATCCAACTAAATATTGTTCAATAAAACGAATAATAATTGTTTATTTAGAATAAAGCACATTTGCATCCAGTAAGCTTTGTAGACTTTTTATTTCTACTTACCTATACGGTAATGTTATTTCTACTCCAACAATAATCTTCTTTTAAAACAAAGGTGATAAATATCATGAAAAACAACTCAAAACTCCCTGGAGCACTCCCCATTTTAAATTCGCTAAGCGGCACATACACAACCAGTTTATATTATAATTCACCACCCACGCTTTCTTCTGTAAATCAAGAGGCAAAATCGATCTTATACGCAAAAGAATAAGAGTGTCGTGTCTTAGTCTGTTCATCTGAAGGATATTTAAGTTCGGCACCCTTCTAAGTAGGCGCTTTTTTTCTTTTTGTTCTTAATGCAAAAAGAAAATGCGGAAGTTTCGGGGCGAGTTTAAATTTTTCCACCCTTAATGCGCTTATTACGAGTGGGAACGTACAGAGCTTCTCAAACTTTGAAGCGAAAATTACTTGAGACAGATTTTTATTTTCCTTTCGGGGCGTTAGGACCAAGGTGCTAAAATGACCAAGGTTCTGAAATGTCCAAAGTTGCAAAATTACTAATATTTTCGGATCCTAATGACCAAGGTGCTAAAATGTCCAAAGTTGCAAAATGACTAATATCTTTTTGAAGTATAATGACCAAGGTGCTAAAATGACTAAGGTTGCAAAATTTACTTTTTATTTATTTTCTCCGTAATAGGTGACGTAGGCTGAGAAAAAATTGTACAATGACCCGCTTGTGCGTTAACATATTGCCATTGGCACAGGCACATCAATAATGTTAGGGCGAGAGCTACAGAGATAAAGTTCATATTCAAGCAATTTTGTCATTATGGTCATTTTTCAAAACACTTTATTTTTCACTTCCCTTTCAGCACTATGGTCAATTCAGCAACATGGACATTTCAACACCTTGGGCATTTTAGCACCTTGGGCATTTTAGCACCTTGGGCATTTTAGCACCTTGGGCATTTTAGCACCTTGGGCATTTTAGCACCTTGGGCATTTTAGCACCTTGGGCATTTTAGCAGCATGGTCATTTCAGCAACTTGGTAATTTTATCACTTTGGTCATTTTAGCACCCTGGTCCTAACACCCCGAAAGGGCTATCGCTTCGCTTTCGAAACAATGCTATATACCTATAAAAAGAAAATGATATTTAAAAGGAAATGCGAAGTAATCTTATCTGCAATATCCGCATTGCTGCCTCCTAGCATGACCACCGAGACATAGCGTGATATAGCGTTTTATCGACACTCAACTGTCAAAATCCATTGTCTTTTGCAAGTTAACGTGATAAATGGCTATTATCGCGTTTCGGTGGTCATGCTAAGGGGGCAGTGGCACGATGAGGAATGATAATTCCTTATCGTGCCACTAGAAAATGAGGAGGAAGGGTGGATCTACGTTTTAGAAATCGGTGGATTGCAATGTACTTACCAAGGTAAATTTCATTCATCTTTCAATAGGAGAAAATTTGCTTCTATGAACACGGCCACTGATAACTTCTCGAGATGGGAGAAGGATTTTCCAAAATCCGATCTGCCTCCTTATTGTCTAATTTTCAAAATCTAGCGCAATCGCTTTCATTTGACAGATGGATGTGACACATTGCTGCATTTCTTTAGTAAGTTTTAATTTGTGCCAAAGAGAAGCATCAATGTATCACATTCTAAAAGCGATTGTGATAGATTTTTAACCGACTTCATCAAAAGGACGAGGTTCTCAATTCGATTGTATGTTTTTTTTTTTTTTAAATTACTTAGAGAAGTAGCCCCCGGGATCTAGCCAATCTGAGCCAATCAACAAATCTTCTTATTGCGTTAAGACTGTGGGATCGTTTCCCATCGGTGTCTTTCTTATCGTATGAGGAATAGTATCCATCTCTGGTGTTAGAGTTTATCAAGCCGCCTGTAAGGCCTCTAACTTGGCTTAACGACTGTTATCAGATGATAACAGCCGGGACCGACGGTTTAACGTGCCCTCCGAAGCATGGAAGCGCTCAGTTGTATTGCCACTTAACGGTCACCCATCCGACACCTGGCCAAACCGAGCGTTGCTTAACAAACGTGATCGAGTACGATCAGCATGTCGAGCTCCGCCATGAGCGCTTCTGAGTCTAAGTTCCAAACTGAGTCTAAGACTAAGTAAGACTAGAGATGCTGCTGTTTTCTAGTAAAAAAAATTGCTTGCAAAAACTGCTATGTTTGGAAATCTCTGGTCTACCGTGTAAAAGCATCATCCGCACAGAAGTGGCGGGGAGGGGCGCGGGGGCGGTGGTTCATTTACATTTTTATTTTATTTTATTTACATCTCGGCATTGCGTCCGAAGGCTCCTTTTAAAACGGTACTCGGAGACACGTACAGTTGTTTCAGAACTTCCCTTATAGCTCATCTTTGCGGATATAACTTTCATCTCTTTACTGAGATTGCTTAGGTAGCTATGCTGTTGTGTTGTTTTGAAGGCATAGTTGAATCACAGATAACTACTACAAACACTTTACAATGACAACATTCATTTGGGCGGGCAAGTTATGCTATGCAATTCAATGCAGGATACACGCGCAACGACGCAACTGCAAGAAGCAGCAACCCACTTTTTGTCGTCGTAATTTGGTGTAAATCCTGTAATGACAGTACTTAGATAATAAAAAATTAAAGTAATACGCTTACACTACCTACCTTAGAAATGAACGAGTTTTATCGAATCTAGTGGTAAGTATATTAATATTAGCTACGAAAATGGAAAATTTTAGAAAACTCAATTTATTTTGTTTTAAAAAAAAAGCAAAATAATTTATTCAGTCTAGGCTGTTACAAGCACTTCTTTGACATTTACAAGAATGTCAAAGAAGCTACGCCATCGGTTCGCAAACCCTGAGCGGGGAGACCTTGTAACGAGAAGAACCGGCAAGAAACTCGTCAAGGGCTGCTTTTTTCTCCCTGTATATTTCATAAAGAGTCGTCAACATTTGAAAAAAGAGCTCCACATTTAAAGTGAGGTCATTTTCCATCACAATAATTATTATTAACAAAAGTTTGCACACAATGGGTGACTGAAATAACTTTCAACTAGTTAAGAAATCGGTAATCACTCTGTCTGCTACTCGAAAGTGCACCTAAGTAGGCAAAATTTACCAAAAAACACTTGATACAAGACATAAATAATAATAATAAAAAAACGCAATTCTTTAGGTTGGCTATGCGCAAAAAGTACCTACTTGTTTAGATACCTAAGGTACCTACTTCTTTTCGTATTCGTCGTGAGAAATTGTTAAAAATCTTTAAGATCTGAAAAATACCCCAAAGCTTAATTTTCCTTGGTGTAATTCCGATGTTATTATTCCAGCGGTAAGCGTTTTACAATTAGGAATCAGTTAACTCTGTAAAGGAGTAACCGGATGAATATTAATGGCTCGTTAATTTAAGACAGCTTTCACTTTTACAGGCGGAGAAGAATTAAGGCGAGGCCAGTTCACGATCTGACGAAAAGTCTGATTTTTGAACTTCCAATGTGAAGAACTGATGTAGAATTCTACTTCACAAAAAATACTGTAGACTGAAAAAGAAACAAAGAAGCAAAGTAACCGAACAGAATATTGAAAAATGGCATGGTAACTGTAAAAAAATCCTGAATAACACCATAAAAACTTATAAAAATAAATTTCAAATCGTCAGATTTCGTAATTTTCAACGACAGTGATATGATTTTTTATGCAAAAAGGATAGCTTTTTTATCGAACTAACACAATAACCGAGTACATTTTTAATAAATGATCCAGTATTTCAGAAATCAATAAAAATGTACTAAAATTCGTCAAATTTCAGGCGAAGCGTCAATTAAAGTTATGCAATATTCAACCTTATTCTAAAGACATAGTGGAAGAGTAAATTTCGTGAACTGGCCTCGCCTTAAGTTGTCGGTATTATTATTATTATTTGAGTGTTGGGGGCTATGCAGCTCAAGATGAGGCTGTAGACTGTAGTCACTGCGACCTAAAAGATCTATTGTAACTCGCCACCTAATTATATTAACTCTTTGAGCCCAGCGGCTTCCAGGAAGTCTAGTATCTTCTTGGCTTTAAGAGTTTTTATTTCCTCCCTCCGGGTCGATAACGTGTCGTCCCAGATGGATACTCGTTTGTGGATTAGAGGCCCACAATCACATAAGAAGTGCTTGGGCGTTTCCTGCTCCTCATTACAATATCTGCAGATGTCAGTATCACTCAATTTCATATGAAATAGGTGTCTGTTTAGTATGCAGTGTCCAGTTAACGGTTCTAACAGTCGCGCTGACGTTCGATCTACTGAGCTGTATAAGCTCATTCGTCCGTCTTTGCGAGTAGCCTTCCACCAAGGCTTTGGCGTGTCTCAGTCCTGGCTGTTTTAGCCAGAATTTTCTCGACTCGTCCAAGAGATTGTCTTTAAGGAGTTGCATAGCCGAAGTTGTCGGTAGCTTTTACAAAAATACTTACAACCCCGTCAAGTTAACTCGGCACCTGACTCGAATGATTTGTTCCCACAGCGACGTCTTAATGGTCTGGAGACACATTTTTTAATTATTCGAAGTGAATCTTTAGTAGATACCTATACGAAATTATTACGATTCCTCCCAATCCAATTATACGTATTTTTGAAACATTAGATAAAATGTTGCCCTAAAACTCGAATCTTATAAGTATATCTTAATTTTTTTATTTCACACAGAAAAAATAAAAACAGGAAAAAAAAACTAACAGACAACAGAAATCTTTGTTTCGCGGGAAGATTGTTAATTTAGTAAAATAAAAATAAAAATTGTTTTTCATACATTACCTACATACAAAATAACAAATTCTGTAAGTATAGTATTGACTGTCCAAGTTGGTCTCTCCTAGGTCTGGACATAAATTCGTTAGTCAATTATTAGGCCGAAACAAGCTAGTTTTTATTTTTTTATTTATTTAATTAAGGCGACTAGGCCCATATACCTTACAGACTAACATACATAATAATTAAGTTTTATTATTAGTTTTGGACTTTGACTAAGCCTTCTTGTCAAACCTGAGGTTTGACTAGTTTTGACTTTTTTGACGCCGAAGCTCCAGCGCTTCGGCGTTTGACTATTTAGATTGGAGGCAAAGTTTGTTTTAGTCAAATTTGTTATTTTCTTTTAACCAGTTAATTATGTAAGCAAGTGCATCGTTAACTTCGCCAGTACATGTCAGTTTGTTTTGGCAAGGAACTATTAGAGTAATGTCATCTGCAAAAAGTGAGCAATAGTAATCAAAATTATAAGGTTAATATAGAGAAGGAAGAGTAAAGGACCTAAGATGCTCCCTTGGGGTACCCTACAATGATTTGTTTTCCACTGAGTTTCGTATAGGTATTTGTTTTTTATTATTAGAATTCATACGTAGGTAAATCCTTAATTATATATTTTCGAGTGCTGCACGTTTGTCAAAACCCTATCCATATTTAATTGTGCATAGGGATACATTTTATATGATGAGAATATAGGCATCATAAGAAAATTATTATTACCCAGAATGCGGACCGTCCTCTACAAGAGGAACTGTTACATAAGATGTGTGTGGATCTTTAATAAAATGCCACATTCTGTTTGAATGGCTTAAAACAAAATATTTTTACTTATTTGAGGAATATTTTAAGTACTTGTGAAATTGACATAAAATAATCAAATAATGGCATAATGTGTAAATTGTTTCTCTAAATTTACACCTATTATTAATTTTGACAATAACACTATTTTTTTTTCAATTCACATGCCCTATTATTGGCAAAATAGATGGACTGCAAATATGCAACAACTGAATTGTACACACGACAGCACAGTAAGTTAAACAGTTTAACTACGAAAACAGCTCTTATTTACGTAAGAATATTATAAAGAAGGTATCAAGGTCAAAATGTAATAGTCTGATGTGCCGTTGACTGTACTCTATTTTCGATGAGTCAATTTCATTTTCAATCGATTTTATACATTATATTCTACATTTTCAGGGTTCACTACTTTTTGGGGGTAAATAATCGATTGCCGCGTCGCACAATACATTGTTTCATACCCAAAAATAAAAGTTCGACTTTGTAAGTACTTATGTGATCATTGTAAGCATTTCAACAAATTGCTTCCTGTTATTTAAGTAGCTTTGTATGCGAATACACTATCACCTGTTTGAGTACTGTTATATAATTTGGTTCCACCACAGATAATATAATACTATACTAGTAGTTTCATCTAATATTTGTCTTCAAAAGCTCGTTTAACAGCAGTTAAGTATAAAAATAAAACTCTGGCTGTGTTTGCCCGCCCAATTACAATCACTTGAAACCCCCTAGCCAAAACAAACGCAATGACAACCGCTTAGGGCGCGGTCACACTATACGATGCGGATGCCGAATTTATTTATTTAAACATGATTGAAAGTGAAAGTGAAATAAGCTTTAAGTGAAAGTGAAAGTGAAATAAGCTTTATTCAAATAAACTTAATTATTAAGTACTTTTGAATCGTCTATATTTTCCTACCACCCGTTCCAGACTTTTTTAGCTGACAAGAAGAACGGGCGCAAGAAACTTATCAGCTGTAACAGCCATAAGTAACGATATTTACAAACTTGAATATATTGATTGCTAAAATAACCCTCTTGCAGTCGGGTAAAACATACTTACAGTAAATGACGGACTACCTACGCTACGGACTATACTGTAAGTAAGGGGGGCAGGGTGCTACAACGTATATCGTCGGTAATAAGCTTTATAACTGTAAATTTAATATAAATAGGCTGGATGTTGGGATTGTTCAGAGTATTCTGAGCAACCCTGATTCTGAAGCCGCATTATACTTGTGTAGTTTGGTGGAGTACTGCCAACAAGCTACACAACTTAGTTTTTAAGTATTACTATGTTAAGTGTAAACTGGTGATTTGGCTCGATGGAGCTGCCATGTCTTGAGACAAAAGCTCCAAAACAAATAAAGAAAAAAAAAAAAAAAAAGCTTTATAACTTTGTATTTTCTTTTGAATACCCAAATACTTAGGTATATTTTTACCCCCTTACTAAAAACGATTGTATAGCAGATGTATAGTTACACAGTGCTTTGTCACTTTCTTTTCAATGTTAAATTCAAATAGTTTGTCGGAGAGTAACCATTGTGTAACTAATACATCTGCTCTACAATCTTTATTAGTAAAGGGGTTAGTTTATAATAAAAACTAAGATAAATAGGCTTAGGTGGCAAGTCACCTAAATGAAATTCGTCCGCAATTTGGTTCTTTTTTGCTGGTCACAGACGCAAAAACTGAACTTGCGGCTAGAATAATGAATTTAAAAGAGGGTGAGTTTTAGTTGGGCGAGATGCCGCCTAATCGAACCTTGTGGACGCAGCCTAATGCGAGCACAATGGTCACGCGTGTTTGCTCAGTGCAGATGCTCTAGCTAGAGTGGTTTTAATTAGTGGATCCGATCCGATGTCACTTGTTGCGACCGGAAAAGTTTGAAAGTCGGTTTATAAAAAATAATCACTTAATCGCTCATTACGAAATTTAATAAAATTTTTTAGTACCTACTCAAGTACCTATACAGGTTGTCCCAAATCTTTGCCCCACGCACGGAGGGAAAGTATTCTAAATATTAAAGGTAGGAAATTTTACTGAAAGAAGACTATTCATTTTGTTTTTAAAAGGAATGGAACTACATAAAGATTAAAAAATATGATGTAATACGAATTTAAATTAAGTAGGTACTTACTTAAAATGTAAAATTTCATGGTCTTCCTTTTATTTAAGATGCTAGACTCAGGAAAAAATAATCATTATGAGTAACCCTTTCGATTGGTGTCTCAAAAATCTTTTTTTTTGTAGATATTTGGTGGGTCCTGGTCTGGTCAAGGCAGGCGATTTTTCAAAAATCTTTGAATGCAGTTCCAATCATTTTTAAAATCAAAATGAAGCCTTTTTTCAGTTTTCATACCTTCAAAATGTAAGGTACTTTCTGTGGCAACGTTAGGGACATCCAGTATACAGACAGGGTGAAATCCAAGTCAATGTCAATATTTTGCGTATACTGTAAACTTATGTTGGCTACTTGTAGACGACGATACTACTCTGCCGCAATACAGTTTTTTAACTAGTGTGGAGGGTAGCTGTCATTATCTACCGCTGTTATTATAAGTATTCTTCTTCATTGTTAGTGACAATATTTTTTGTGAAAGGTCAAATAAAGTTATTATTATTATTATTTTAAACTATAACTGCGATATTGATTACCTATGTTTGTCGCCCGGAAAATCAACCGGATTTCCAGACTCTGAATGAAACGAAAGTAGGTAGGTATGAACTCAAGTACCCATACTTAATTAATACTTGGGTAGCTAAGTATTTGTTTTTCCCAGATGCAATTATTCACAGTCGGTTTTCTACTCGAGTTAAGTAATTCAGTCAATCTGCGGTGTTTAACAAAATAATTTTCATGATTTCTAGTTTGTGATAAGTTGTGATAACACTTTTCCGTCAGTCGTTTCTCCGTTTTCACAAGTTTCTTAATCATTAAGAAGATTAGTTTGCTACTTTTTCATGATTGGTTATGGAATTAAAATGATTTTTGCATTTTTGTAGCATATTATGTTTCATTTGAGTGTAATGAGTGTGACATGTAAAAAAATACTTTTTACAATAAGGAAATTGCAAAAATAGTAGGTAGGTACCTGCTTACCGTATTATTTCCATAACCAGTTATGAAAAAGTAAAAAATTCGTTAGCTGGCTCAAACTAAAACTTGATTGTGAAATTGGATCAAAGTTGTTTCTCAAAAGTTAACTCGTTACCCGAGAATCAGCCCATTTCCGCTAAAGCGACCAATTATGAAATTATAAAATTATACAAATCCGACTCGAATGCGAGCAGATTGCCGCGAAATTATTCTCAAAGCGCCCCTGCACGGACTTGATGATATTGTATTAGGTGATCACATACGAATGCGATTTTAATGGATACACCTAAAGTTCCCCTCGTTAAACATCCAGCCGACTTAGTGCCCTTATAAAAGAACCCAATTTTCCCGCGATTTTGCAAGTCACTTACGCCATTTGGCGCGCGAAGCCCACTCTACCCCAATCTAAATTAAAATCTAAAACCTTGTAAACAAGGCAAGTGCTCACTTTTTCGGGGATTTTAACCCTCGGAATTAACGAGAGTTATAAAGGGGACGGTGCTGCAGTGGTTTTGTCTCCATGTGTGCGATATAGGAAATGCGGCGATTTTTTGAGATATCAAATTAGAACTCTTTAATAAAAATATAAAAAATATATTTTCAAAAAATAACGTCTTGAACATACAAAAATCAAGTAAACAAAAACAACAAATAAATCAAATAAATAGAAAAAAATCAAACATTCACATGAAAAACTACCAGGCTGATATGAGTTTCGAAGAGGTCATTTGTATGCGGGCGTGTCAATATTGGATGCGGTTGCTTCGGGCGAACCTGGCGGGGATTTGATTACTATGGAGCGGACGGGCGAAGCCCTGGGGAGTTGGGGCTCTTTACGGTGCCTCAGGGAGGTTAGAGAGTGTTGCCTCTGTGGTTTGTCGGTGACCCTGTCGGCCAGCCTGCCTCGCTGTAACTCTGCCAGATTGGTGGCCAATTCAGCGGCCGCTTCGCCGAATAGTTTTTGACCTCGGTTGACCTATTCGAGAAAGTTATAGCTTATTGTCATGAACATAACGATTTTTATATGAGTTATAGGTAGATAGGTACCTACCTAATAAATTGTTTTATAAATGATGAAGATTGCAGTTCAGCAGACAAAGCTAAAATAAATGTGGGAATGAATAATTACGAATATATGAATAAATTGAGGTTATTTTAAAATGTCTATAAAGTATCTAATTTACAATTTCCGATTTTCTTAAAATCTCATCCAAACAAAAAGATTTTTTATTTCTCAAAATCAGCTTTGTATGTAGGGATTTCGGCTCGCCATATCTGTGTTAGCTTTATTCGAACTTTCTCGAAAGTTCATGTTGATATCTTTATGAATAGGTATGTATTATATTTCTATTATTTATAAAATCCCTACCTAAACAACCTTTTCACGTTTTCTCCAATCTTAGTAATTTAAAAGGATAAGTAAGTTACCAATTTAGAATTTCAAATAGAGTATTAATTTATTCAGTAATAAATGACGTAGCCAATTTTTTGACTAGGTACCAATAAGACATTTTTCTCAAACAAATTGCGCCTACGACAAACGACAACGTCACGTCACCTTTTGTGACCAAAACTTGGATTAATTTGTCCACCCACCTCGTCTCGTATTTCTGCTCTGCGATGCGACACCCACTCTATCTGCTCTTGCAGTCTCTTACACTCCTTTTCATTCGTAAGGAGGTCGGTTCGTAAAGACTCCATAACCTCCCTATACTTGAGGCGAACGTCGTGGTCTATTGCGTGAAGGCTCTCGATCTCGTGCTGGGTCTCCCGGATTTTGGACTTGGAGAGGCGTAGACGACCTTCCTAGAAGATGACATAGAGACGGAGTTATTAAATCCCACGCGGCCACATGGAGCTTCACAACCATGGAATATCTCATCATCATCGTTAATAGGAATTCATTCATTATTGTAGTGACGATAAAGTGAACGGAGCGCAGACTGAGGAACCTTAGCGAAATAGTTTCTTTGGCTACTTCACTTCAGTGACAAAATAATTTCTAAAAGGTAGTTGGTATTTTATAATAATAATGTATTTTTTGTACAAATCCGCAAAACACCACAAAATCTCGAGTTAGTATTTTGCGTATGTGGTATTATGCGTCTCTAAAGGTCATCATCATATCAGCCGAACGACACCAACTGCTGGGTATAGGTCTCCCTCAAGGATCTCCACAACGATCGGTCCTGCGCTGCCCGCATCCAGCGGCTTCCCGCGACCTTCATCAGACCGTCGGTCCACCTTGTCGGGGGCCTACCCACATCTAAATTGTGTCTCACTACTTGGGAGGGTTAAGAGATCGAAAACTTATTAAAAAACATGGACTAAAGTTGGTCTTGGCTTAAAACTGATTGTATCTGTCTAACTTTCAGCAAAGAGACAGTATCAACTTTAGTAGGTACAGGTTTTAGAAAAAGGGGTTTAATTTACTTAAGGTCAGAAAAATGAATCTAGCTACAAAAGGTAAAGATAAGAGTGGAGGATTGAAGATGAAATGCACTATCGTCATTTAGCTATAGGAGGTACTTTTTATGTTGTTAAAAAGGAATACTTATTCGATAAGCATCGAACAGTTTTGGCCACCGTCGTCACTAACCCTCGCACCGAGCTCTGCACCACGTTTTAGTGGAGGCACAGACAGTGCCAAATCTTGGATTCTACTAAGCCTTGGTCACGTTAGTTACCTTCTCAGCGAGTTTCCTAGTGAGCACGTCGAGATGTTCGTCGAGGCTGTCCTTCTGTTCCACTTCGAAGCTCTGCACTACGTTGTGGTGGGGGCACAGCCTGTGCACCAGCGTCACCGGCGGAGAGCACGGGGGGCAATCCGTCGCCACCTGCTTTAAGATAAGAGGGGCATTCCAGCAGGCTAATCGCTGGGTCATCGATAGACTGAATTTTAACCATGAAAAGTAAAATAATTTAATGGTAAATAAAATTACAATCCATAGTTAAAATTTACTCTGTGGTGATCGATGACTTAGCGATTGGTCTGCTGGAATGCACCCAGTGTAATTTATTTTCACACATTTCATGTCCAGTCAAAAGTGAGTTTGACCGGCCGTATCGTTTACATCTTACCCCCTTTTCCTAAATCGTGGCATGAACTGAAGCCGTTTTTGTCTTCTTTTCAGCAAATAAAAGTGACATCAACTTAGGTCTACGCTACGGTTAGTTACCGTTACGTTTGTCGATTTTCATATAAACGACTTCAACGAGGTGTAACTTTGACGCCTTGGTTCTCCGCCAAGGATTGACCAGCTAGCTGTTTCAAGGAAGTGAACAGAGAAAATTCAGATCGCTAGATAGCATTCTAAGAGATATAGGATCAGAGTTATCAGTTTCAGGATTTTAATACAATGACATGTTTATGCAAATTTCTCTAAAACTGAGAAATGTTTCCAAGGGTTCTTAAAGATTTTATAAACTTAACTATCTCCCAAAACTTAAATTTATTAATTGATTTCATCTTTGAACTTTTACGAGACTGTAGCTTGAAATTATACAATTTGAAGACTTGTAAATTTTATTGAATTATTTGTTTAAAAGTGGTTAAAATGAAAATGAATATTCAGCTAAAAGTTTAAAACCTGCATCTGCAGTTTCTCCTAAAGTAAAACAAGTAGCCCCAACTCGCTAGGTACTCACGAGCAGCTGTAACTGTCAAACATCTGTCACAATCACAAGCACACTACCTTGGCTGACCTCCATCTCCACCTAAACACCAACAGCAGCAGAACTATCGCGACACCCAGAACCGCAGCGGCGGTAGCGTCCATGGTACGACACACAAATCACCATTATACCACCACACCTAACAGAATTGACTTCATACCGATGATTTTTCGTGAAATAGTGCACAAATAGTGACGCTCCTGTCAAATTTTGTCGTTGTTTTGATTTTAGAATGACGTTTTTATTTATTTTTTATTTGGTAAACTTTTTTCAAACGAGGATGTTTGGTTGAATGCTCGAAGAGGATGTTTGATGAGGACAAAATCTGTTACAAACTCTTTCTGTAATTCTTTAACCGATTTCAAAAAAAGGAGGAGGTTCTCAGTTCGTTGAATCTTTTTTAATCAAGCTTACGTGGACTTTAAATTTTAATAGAACCACAAAAGGTCTAAACGTACCTACTTGACCATTTTATTTACCTACTTATTTAGAATAAAAAAAAGAAAATGAATTTGTTGTTTCTTGCTATTCGTGAAAAGTATAATTTATCAAGTATTAGGAGAGATTTTATTAAGTTATTCAATATTTTGGAGTACTTATATATGTAGCTAAGGTACTGTATGTAAGTTGGGTAGGGCTCCAAACTCCAAAGCGTGAACTTTTACCAAGGTATGGTAAAAAAAAGGCACAAATTGCGAAGTTAGGGCACCCATAAACAGAATTAGCTTTACTTCAAGTTTGGAACCGAAACAATACACTTTGTCGTCAATATCCCCGTGCGTAATCTGAATATAATGACCTGCCAGGGGCGTGAAACCCTAACGAACGGCATGGCATACAAAGCTTATGCGGCTGCTATGCGAATTTGAACTTTGTGGGTGGGGGATAAAGTCGGGATTTTATGGTGGTGAGCTTGACAGCAGTCATGTCCGGCAACAATGGGATACCCATTCATCAGGGCTGTCAACGACTCAGGTGTCGAGATGTGATGACGTCGGTTACGTGTCTTGATAAAGAAATGCAGTTGCTATTAAACAGAAAAAGGTAAAGCGTGTGAACCTTTGATTATTTATGTCATAATTAGTAATAATCAAAGGCGTGACGAACCAATAAATAAAGTAAAACTTAGTTGCCATAATAGTGCTGAACGAATATGAAGTATTGAAACTGCGATTAGGTAGGTACCACTTCAGCAAGAGTTTTTGCAGTCCAGGGGTGGAATTGCGTAAGGTAATCGTATTCATTTGACAGTTCATATCGTTTTCCATCGGCTGCAATTTGTATGGGATGACGTATATTATGATACAATATGAACTGTCAAATGAATACGATTGACTTTACGCAATCGCCTAGCAGATCAATGCCGACTCCAATTTCCACTTTCCACTTATACAGTAACTGAAAGCTATCTAATTAGTGCTTGAAAGTTAAGAAGATGCATATAGGTATGTATGTATAATAGATAGGTACGTATGTTGCTAAAAGAGCGATAGATAAAGGGGTAGAGCATGAATGCAGAAAAGATGAATGGCTTGCTTATGGAATGATATGAATCTGAAGGGATACCTAAACGAGGAGATGACGGGTAACTACTGAAAAGAATGGAAGATAAGGACGCTGTGCCGACGCCAAGAAACTGGGATAAGGGCATGGAGAAGATGTTATCAGTGAATGTATTTATTTTGTCGTATTGTAGCTTAAGTTATTGTACCTATTCCTGCCATGGATGTATTTGTAATAACGTCTAAGTTGCACTAACGTTTAAAAATTGTTTACGCACTCGATTATGATGCTGTGTGTACATTGTCATTGGGTGTTAGTCTCGCTCAGTACTTTATAGCTGTTGTTTTCTTCATGATTATCACCTGTTGTGTACGAAAGATAGAGTGCGTGTACACATAGATCATCGATTAATCGGCTCACCGTGATTTCTCACTTGGGTTATTTTAAGGACTTCATAAATCACAGTGGTACGACACCTATGATGGCAATTAACGTCAAATGACATCAAGGGAATTGCTATCCTATATCCGTACGTAATACCGCCCACGGGGTGGAGCGGCGAGGCAATTACGTCCAGATACGGGGGGTAATTGAAAGGGGATCGCCTCTAATTGATTGTTTCTGGGCGGCCGGATGATATGATAGAGCGATTAGGCGCGCAACGCCTACCGGCCACCGTAATTAGTGCCTTCATTTGTTACTACCACACTTGTACTATTATGTATTCTGTGTTACTACAAGGGGTCTGTTTATCGTCTGTAAATCGAATGAGTTTTGTTGTACCTAGTGTTGGTAAATACAAACGGTCTTCTTCATAAAAAAAACCGGTCAAGAGCGAGTCGGACTCGCGCACCGAGGTTTTCCGTACCATCATAATAAATACACTGCAGAGCTCTGAAGAATGATACATTTTAAGAGGTCAATGTACTCATTCATGCAAACAACTTTTACTATGGTACCTAACAACATTGAAATCGCGAAAAAAAAATCAGCTGTTCCATAGAAAATTTAAAATCGAATACCTAGATCAAAATGTATGGGATAGCTGATTTTTTTTCGCGATTTCAATGTTGGTACCATAGAAAAAGTTGTTTGTATGCATGAGTACATTGACCCCTTAAAATTTCGTGCACTATTTAAGAAGGACCCTATTATAGTGAGCCTGTTGTAAGCTTGTTGTAAGGAATTTCTAGAAAAATAGTTTTTTTCTAGAAATTAGGTAACAACTAGGTAGGTAGTTTAATAGCGACAAATGCTCTATAAATCTACTAGATACATTCACCTTAATTAGTAGGTACATAATATTATTATTCTGTTTTATTAATTCGAATGTGGATGAGTATCCGGGTAGATAGAGGAAGACAAAAAGAAGATCGATGGATTGTATAAAAGAGGAAATGGCTAAAAAAAAGTGATAAGGTAGGAAAATACACGTCGTGCTAACCCTAACTAAATTAAGATAAGGGCAGGATGATGATCATGGTGATACACCTAAACATTCATATATTTCTAGGGCACAGATAGGTACTATATAACACCTAAACATAAATTAGGGCACTTTGCAGGGACGTAATATAGTATGAACCAAAACCTATTTACAGTCAGCAGCACATGAGGTTATACAAAACTGTCAAAAATCTGTAATTTATTTTGAACCTTAACAGCTTTGCATTTAAGTATAAAATTGATTGAATTTCATTACGCTGTCGTGGAAGCCCAGCGTACCGTTGACCGTACAAAATATCCAAAAACAAAAAAAAAAACAAAACGATTTGGATAATTTAAACAATATGTTTCAATTATGATACTTTATCGTACTGTAAAGTTTCGTCTACTGAAGATTTACTGTGGGGGTCACTACCATCCTTTCCTACACTACCTATTTAGAAGGAAAAACAAAGTCTCATGTTCATCTAGTGAGTTAAGTTATTACATGAGATTGTAAAAGCGCAAGCGGCGAGTTTTAGTTGGACTAATAGGAAATCCAATTAGAAGGGTTAGTGAGCATTTAGCGAATACTTTGGTGTCGGTATCACGGCTAAATTGTGTTTCAGACCGTTTTAAATGTTTACGTAAATATCAGCTGTTATTTTGTTTAGGTAAATAAAGTTTCCACACAAAAAGTTAAGTAGGTAACTTAACTTTTTTTTAAGGGGGCTTACCATCACCTTTTAGAAAACCATCATGTTTTATGAACGTTTTGTTATAAGCTTACAATAAGATTATTCAAATTCGTACCACAACCTGCACAAAGTAATAATACTTTATTCCTGCCAAAGAACGAATGATGTTGCGAAATTGTCTATTCCCTGCTAGCCATCACTACGGCTTATTTGCTATCTACACTTGACACTGGCAGAAATTACTTCCAAGAGGAAAGTAGATTGCCAAAACAAGGGGTTGGCAACTGTCAAAGTGGCGCTAGCATAGCTAGTTCCCAAAACATAATAATTTTATATGGTGTATGGAAGAAAACAATTCCAAATAATATTATGACTCGCTGTATTGTACCAAAATGCTCTGAAATTGGAGTACATCATATTCCCAAAGATAAAAATATTCGTCGGCGTTGGTTAAAGCCATACGCCGTGTCGATTTAATTCCGAAGCCTAGTTAGAGGTTATGTTCAAAACATTTTGTGGACAATGACTATGAAAAAAGCAGTAAATATACAGGTAAGCTGTTTAAATTAATAATGAAATACCAAAAAGTATATATTTTGAAAGATCAGTTATAATAGAAATTCTTTTTTGGAACAATAATAATGTTGACATAATTTTTTGTTCTAGGTGTGGATCATCAACGTAAATAGGTACCTTAAGAAAAATGCTGTTCCATCTATTTTTCAATGGAATATACAACCGGTTTCAGAAAAGGCAGTTGCAAGAAAGATAGATTAGAGTCCCGGGTCCCGGAATCTCAGAAAGAAACAGCTTTTTGAAATGCAGATGCCGTCAACATCTCAGTGCTGTGAGGACATAGTGCCGCTTGTAAAAGATAGCAGTGTGTGCATGCTGAATGGACAGTAATGTATCTCATGTGGTTGAATCTGAGATGAATACTACTGTTCCTACTCCATTTTCATTATTGTATTGGCTTGTTAAAGGGTACATATCGAAAGGCTTATTGGGTTAACTAAAACATATTTGATATTGCAAAATAATTTTAACCATTTTTATGTGCCCTTAGAATCAAAAATATTTACAATATGTGTCATGTTGTGTAACTTTAAAGAAGGGATTGTAAATAAAAACTGATTACAATATTATAAACAAGTGTTTTATTGCATTAAGAGGTCTGTCACATTTTTTATAGAAATAAAATATTCCTATGATTAGGTACCTACTTACTAAGATAAATAATGCTTATCATAGTCTTATTAGAGGTGGTAGAGTTGTGTGGCTATTAATATCCAAATAAGTTTCTTCTGATGGTAGCTGCATTGTTGGATCTTCATCATCACCATCAGGACATTCAGGACGCCAGAAATGAAAGTTTTTGTCATAAAGCTCTAACCTGAAATAGGATATGGTTGAACAATTTTTTTCCATATTTTGACTGTAGTTTGCAACCTAAAATTAATACTGCTCGATAAACCAGTTACTGATTGAGTAAAAAACAGCGTCAGTAAAGTAGAATAGAAGATTTAGTAGAGAAATAAAAATACCTTAACGACTGCAAATGCAGCCGGGACCAACGGCTTAACGTGCCTTCCGAAGCACGGAGGAGCTCGTGATAATAAATTTTTGGTCAGCCATCCCATGACTGACCCTTGCGAACGTTGCTTAACTTCCGCAATCGCTGGGCCAGGCGCTAAACCACTGCGCCACCGAGCTCCTCCGAAAACAAGTATTTGTTATCAAATAGAAATGAAACATAATAACTATAATATTACATTCACAATGAAGAACAATATGTATAAAAACGTTTCACTTACTGTTTATGACGCAATTTCCAATTTCTAAATAAAATAACTCAAAATAGTTTTGTTTCCGTCGAGAAAAAGCAACTTTTTTAAGACTGCAAAATTTCTCAATATTTGACACAAAAACAATAATGCTAGCTGTCAAAAGACACGTCGTGGTACGGTTTAAGTGAACGATTGAACGATGACGTCACAAAACTTCCAACGGAAACATTATTACAATAATCATACTTTATGAAGGTCGTGGTACGAAATAGCATGGTAAGAATGTTATAATACTGCGCTAAGACATGGCAGTAGGCACCCAGGCCTATTTCATAAACATTATAATTGTAATTTACTACGGTTATTCGCATAGATTGCGGTGTCTGTAGAGTGGTTTATTTTCAAGTTTCAAATTGGCGACTTAATGAACACCAAACGACGACGTAGTAATTTACTACAGTAATGTTTATGAAACTGTAGTAACTGTAGTAAATTGACACTCAATGACAAATCATTGAGTGTCAATTTACTACCTAATGAAAATCATCATGACCATCATTACATCCATGCTTCATCAGCATCTCCAGGCTTGACAGGCAAATTGGAGCTTCGAGCAGTGTTTGACCGTTCGTCGAAGTCGAAAATCCTGCTGCCCGTTTTCTGGTCCTTCCTTGAGGATTTGTTCCTCTAAGTCGCCTTATAAGACACCTAAGGAGGCTGTTACACAAGGAGTAAAGTAGAAGAAATCGCCACTCGCGTGCGAGACTCTCCTTGTGTAACAGCCTCCTAAGTGTGTAGGGTTGCTTCTATTCCTCTCGTCTCAGCTGTACGCCAAAGATTAGATAGATGTTGCCAGACGGTTAATGGACTTACAGCCTAAGGAAGGTTCCTTACCAACTTACAGTTATTATTGTAAAGATAACGACACCTAAATCTTCAGAAGCACAATTATTTTAATGACTATGAGCCGGTCTCCTTTCAACTATTTCACAGAATACATAATAGTACAACTATTTTACTATCCCACTTCCTCACATTCTCCAACTGAAACATAATTAAGTGACTTTTAACAAATGCATAGCGGAACTGGCGGGAATTACTGGTTGCCGCCACATTTGACATTAAACGCCGCGTTCAGAAACCGTTCGCTCAGTCATTCGTTCGAATGCCGTTCCGTTTCACGAGGCGCGTGATCAAAGCGCGAGCGTTGACGGCGGCACTATAGGTTAGATTTACAGCTTACGGAAGCTAATTAGGTAGGAGTGGGATGAGATGAGCGATTCGGACCACTTGAAGCGCCGGGCGGCGTGCTACTGAAAGCGACATAGAGCTACGAATATTCAGAATAGACTCACTATGTAGTATCACAGAATACATAATAGTACAAGTGTAGTATGCCTGTATAGAAAAGCTTTACGGACAATTTTGATGTGCTACGAGTATCTATGTATTAAAATTCATACTTTTTTTTTAGTCTACTCCAATTATTGATTAATTTTTGAATTATTTATACCAAATCATGATCTATTTTGTTCAAACCGAGGCCAACATTCTTATACTTTTACCGTAGCATATTTTAACGTTTTATTTTACCAATATCCTATAGTTATCATATAACATACTCTGTGTCTGCATATTTATATTATAACATACTCTGTGTCTGCATATTTCAGTCGTTCCGAAAGACTGACCGTGACTGGAACAGCTGATATGCGGTGCTATAGGCGAGCGTTTTTGCGCCATAATTTGTAACTAATTATATCTACAACAAAAAAGTGAGTTTAATCGGAGACATGTGGTCGACCGACGCTCGCTGCGGAGTTTCGGTAGTTAATTAATTAAATAAGTCGTGAACGTGTGGGAAAGTAACGGTATAGTGATTATCTTTACACTATGGTAACGGGATACATTTAACCCAACTTTTTTGGTAAAATTTGTTGGTTCTTGGTATTTAAAGTAAGGTAATGAATAACTATTTGTTATCTCTGTTTTTGAACTGTGCAAGTATTTTGGAATAAGCATTTATAAGATAGTAATATAATTATATAATATTATATATATAATATTATATATTTCAGAAGCTCTAAGTAGAATCCCTCTTTGTAAGACAGACTAACTTCAAAACAAGTCTGTTCAGTATCTACATATTGTATTCAAATGAGTCGCTTACATGTGTTCCATTCCATCGCACAAATATCTGGCATCTAGTGTGGTGTATATTAATGAAGCCTCTTTACTCTGAATTTCAGGAATTCAAAATGGCCGCCGAGTTCGTATTCGCGCGGTTTCTTGCCGCGTATTACTGACATTACCATACTTCAGGCGAAGCTTATTTAAATGCTCCACCGACTCCATTTAGAGCTCGGAAAATAAAACTTGGGAACGGATCCCGCGATCTTTCGCTGAGCCGCTTTTGTGGTAAATATGTATAGTACCGCCATTTTACTCTTTCACGCGCCAAAACTTGTAAATCCGCCATCTTAAACCTTACTGCGCTGTCACAAGATGGTGGGACAAGTATTGTGTGTGGAGAATAAATTTGCAGGGGTATAAGTATCTACGTTTTGTCGCCGGCATCTTTTTATTTTATTGCATTTTATTTGGAAGCTCAGCTGCCAGCCGTGTTGTTTGCGTGTTAGTATCTTTTTTGTATGTCGCGAAACATATACTTAGTACCTACCTACTTGTATTTCTACAACGATTTCTTACTTTTGCCTTAATGTATTAAGGAAAACATTAAAAAGTTATAGGTACAGTCGAGTTCATTAATATGTTGGCACTTTTGACAGCTCATCAACTTTTATGGCTTTATAATAAAGGTCAACAGCCTGACAACAATACCAACATATTAATAAACTATACTGTAGGTACCTATGCCCTTTTTACCCGACTGCGGGTTATGTATTTCGCGCGTATCTTGTAAGTATGTTTGTATGTTTGTATGTATGTATGTATGTATGTATGTTTGTATGTAATATTCTTTATTACCTCATATCTCTCAAACGGCTGAACGGATTTCTATGATTAAGATATCGTTAGATTGGTCTTTTCAGCCCAAGTGTTCTTAAGAAGGTGGCGTTATAAAAAAACCAACATGGCGGCTGTACGGTGCTATTATACGTAGTGAAAAAAAAAATTTTTTTTAGAATACTGCAATATGGGTGTCAAATTAAAGGGCTTATTATAAGGATTTCAAAAAGGTATATCATGACCGTAAAATATAATAACTAAAAAGAGATAAATAAAAAAATAAATTAAAAAAAATAAAAAACCCGCCTGCATAAAAAGACAAGTCGACTGAAAAGATGGAAACAAGATTAAATAAATATTAAAGGCAACATGTCATAATAACATGCAGTCGGAGGCATATAATTCAATCATTCATAATGTCACTTTCTTTATGCATGCCTCCGACTGCATGTTATTATGACATGTTGCCTTTAATATTTATTTAATCTTGTTTCCATCTTTTCAGTCGACTTGTCTTTTTATGCAGGCGGGTTTTTTATTTTTTTGTTTAAAGTTTTGAAATATATTTCTTTTGTTTTACTTTAGCTTCATTGGTTTTGGTATTTTCCAGGACATTTAGGTAATTTCCTTCCTGAAAGATCAATTTTATTTTCAAAATTGGATAAAATGAAATGCTAAGGTACAGCTTGACCATAAAGAGTTGACAAAAATTGAGGGCGCCACTTTCTATGTAAACACGTCAAAATCACGAATAATTTGTTAACACTGACTATATTTTGTACTGAAAAATTTTAGTTCCATTTTATTTAATTTCATCTCTTTATGGCCAAGCTGTAACTTGCCCGAAGTTAATTTATATTAATTAGATAATTTAGGTAGGTACACCATTCCAATACTGTAAATTGTATTATATTAATTATAATAATTGCAATTACTTACACGTTTTTATAGTAGGTACTTAAACCATTCAAATCAAAAGCAGATTATCCCATTCCTTTGTCAATGTTTGAAAGTAAAATGAGTAAAAATTAAGTTAAACGATTAAAATGGAGTCTCCGCGCGCCGGTTTGCACAACGATTCCATTATCTTACTTATTGTTAGACGAGATAAAGCCGAGCCCATTTTTGTGCTAAGGATGGTGCACATTATAAAGTTACTAGCTGATGCCCGCGAATTCGTCCGCGTGGATATTAGAGAAAATCCTTAGGGAAACTTCAACCAGGATCCCACCAGCCATTTTTACGCGATCAGGCGGGTCACCACCAAGCGCGCTGCTTGAGAAATTTGCCGCGTGTGGTGGACCTCGCACAAGGCTTCCCGTTCCCGTACCCGTTTCCGTCCCTGTCCCCGTCCCCTGGATGTCCATGTCCAGGTCCAATCATGTCCACCGTGTTGGACTTTAAAATAAATGTTATTTTCGCAATCACCATCCCATGAAACCTCAAGAACGACATCCACATCGATTTTCATGTTTACTCACCCCATTTAGACCTTAAGGGATGATTTTCAAAATAACAAAATATGTGTTTGCCTATTTATTTTTAGATGTGCTCCTACGAAGTTTAAAGTTGTAATGTCTATTTTATATTATTTTTCCATACAAAATTTAAACCCCATTTTCACCCCTTTAGGGGTCAAATTATGTCCACCGTGTTCGACTTCAAAATAAATGTCATTTTGCAATCGTCATCCCAGAAAACCTCAATAACGACATTATATCTATTTTTGTTTTTTTTTACCCCTTTTCACTACTAACAATAACACTAACAATAACAATAACGTTGCGTTAGATTTTCAACCATAACTTTTACTTTTTACTTCAAAAATAAAGGATTTTCTTCAATACCTAACTTCATCCCCCTTTTGACCCCTTCGGGGGTAGAATTTTGAAAAACGCTGAGACCCGTATTTATTAATTTTTAATGGTCAGCCTAAACACAAAATTTGAAGATCCTAGCTTCAAACCTGAGGGACTTTCATACAAACTTTCATCCCTTATTTCATCCCCTTAGGGATGGAATTTTCAAAAATCCTTTCTTTGTGGATGCCTACACTGTATAAGGTATCTGTGTGCAAAATTTCAAGTCTCTAGAACTAGGTCCAGCGGTTTGGGCTGTGTGTTATTTATATAGTAAGATTACAATTACATGAATAGTTATAACTTTATAACTAACTTTGGTTGCATGAATTGATATATAAATAAGACTGACAAGTGTAAACCCACGCTTAAGAAATATAGTGCTCAAAAGAAGATAGAGGCCACTAGGTATATGGTTTTCCATACGAAATAGCTAACTTTTGAGAGGCATTTTTTATGATAAATTCAATCTGATTTTATTTGAATTCGATATTGTTCGAAAGCTGTAATAGTCACCTTGAGGACTTTGTATAATTAGTGTAACAATTTGTCAGTTAGAATTTGAAAATAATCGCGTATTTTTGTATGAAACTCCAATTTTTTTCTATTCTAACTGACACACTGCGAATAAGAGTAATTAGAAATACAGTAAATTCGACAGTAAAGTCCGCAAGTTGATTAATACAGCTTTAGAATTCTCAACTCTTTCTTCAGATTTAAAAAGGTAAATCAATATTTAATTTTAAAGAAATCAAATATGTAAGTATTTAAGAAACTTAACCGATACAGTGTAAAATACAATCTCAAAAAAAGACTACCTAATTTGTAGCAATTTAGCTCATTGTCACAAATGTGCTCCAACCTTTATCGTGGTACATATTAACCGTAAAACGGAACGCAAACAAAGCGCGCGTCGTTCTCCCGCCGACGATAACTTAATTTCAGTCCGCCATAAGTACGTAATTAGCGAGCCTCTGCCTTATCGGCCGGTGGGTAATTAACCTTACGGGGGGGGGGGGGACCTCCCCGCCATGGGTGACGCGTACTCAGTATGTTGTATTCGGACAATAATAATAAGTAACTAATATAAACGAATAATAATTTGTTAAATATTAGTCTTATCTTAATAATACAAGTGGTTGGAACAAACCTATTAAGTATTCAAAACACTTGTGTCAGGAAGTCCCGCTCTTCGTAACTTACTATACAACTTATTATACAACGTGATATAAAAAACCCACAATACCGAATATGGTAGATAGGGACCATCAAACCGAACATTTTTACTATGGGACCAACTCTAAAATCGCGAAAAAATCAGCTCTTTAAAAATACAATCAAAATGTATGAATGAATTAGCTAACTTAGCTGATTTTTTTTCACGATTTCAGAGTTGGTCCCATTGTAAAAGTTGTTCAGTTTGATGGTCCCTATCTACCATATTCGGCATTGGGGTTTTTTTGTCACACGTTTTATAAAAACATTATAAAAACAAACTAAATAGCAGGAAAATTGTACAAAAAGAAAAAAATGTAATGAAAACAGTAAGTAGGTAGGTAACTGAAAAATATTTCCTGTGACTAAATTGTTGGATATTTTTATTACTATTTAATAGGGATGTTGACTATTTTTTTTATTTTATGTTACATAAATTACCTCTCAAAAAAAGAAACATTGGTAAAAGAATTAATTCGCTAGCATGAAAACTGCCCGAGATATCACAGTGTGAAATGCACACAAATGGACTCGATCAAAAACGCTCCATACTAATGGCTTGCACGTTATGACGTCACGCCTTGCAAGTTTGTATGCAACGCATAGGAAATATGTTCAGCAGCTATATTAAATATTGTGTTTATCAAAATGGTTTCTTCGACAAATTTGCTATACATTTTACGGACTAATTAAAGGTATCATTTATTTTAATAAATTTTATACTTTTTAAATGGACTTGTCCACCCAACTTTGAAGGGTCATAAAACAAATAATATGCAATATATAAAACCAAGAGGTATACAAGCTACTCTAAAAGTTAAATATGTTTACGATTTTTATTAGTACCTATTTCGTTATTTTATTCATTAGTCAACATCCTTATTATAACTATTTTTATGCAGATTGGGAGCGTTATTTAGCTATTGAATTTATTGTCGCATTGTCGTCTCCAGTTTGTATACCACCATTCTAGACAATAGAAATGTGGAGTATTTAAGATTTTTCTTTAATCTTATCGACCATGAATTATTTAATTTAGTAATTCAGTGATGTCAAATAATTCTTACCTCATTTTACTAGTTTCCCCAAGTTTCCGTAGTCTAGTCTTGCTGAGCTGACTTACTGCGTTGATCTATTGACCGTACACAAACCACCCTTGCCTTGGTTCTCGTAATATTTCCGCCATATTACGCCGGAGTCCGCCCACCTCCTCCACCAATGGGGGCGTTTCGCGCGCTTTTGTTTCGCGCCGTGAGAGATCCGGTCCGAAACGTAGTAAGCCACTTTACTTCCTTCACGAAATTTAACTCTATGGTAATGCACAGTGGTTGGTTTTAGTTAACAGTCAGTCATTACGCTAAAATGCTGCTAGCTACGAAATATCTTAAGTGTCATAAACAAGCTGTTGCAATTAAGACTTCAGTGCTGTGGAAATTGTGGTCAGAACAGTAGCTCTGGTTTGAATATGGTTTTCGGCAGAAGGGTGTCGTCAGTTCATATTTCATGCGTTATCATCTTTTATTGAGTGCGAGGCCGGGCATTGTTGTCGGTTTACTGCGCGGTTATCTGTTCGGGCGTCGGTGTTTAGCGGCGTCGCCTGATGAATGGCATATTGGTGGCACGTATTATGGCCGCTGCCAGTACTGTACCCTCCCTTTGTAGCTTTTATGCAAATAAATTTGTTATCAGGCTAGCTGCAGAAAATTACTCTGTTGATGTTGACTTAAACTTGGTTCACAGAAGCTTCTTGGCTAACCTAATCGAATGCTCTCAGGTCCACGTTTTTTCTTGCCTTATGAAATTACAATGTTATAAAATTTTAAATCACTTTTCTTCTAGTCTGAACATAGGCATTCCAACATTCCCAACTCAGATGGTAGAGTCCCAATAAAAAAACACATCAAAATCCCAAATGTTTTACCTCGACACTAGAACAAATTAATGTCATCAGGATTAAATACAAGCCGCCGAATCGTTTTTAATAGAGTAATCGATCAGCGCCCGCCGGAGCGTGTATCGGAACGGCCATTTGTCAAAATTGCGCGGGCACCGTTAAACCGCATAATTTTTGGCGCTGCGGGTTGGCGCGCACTAATTGGGTGCCACCGACGATCGGCAAAGGGGATTTTATACTGCAGCCGGAATGGCGTCAACTGAAATATAATAAATAAAATACTTAGTGAACATTAAAACTATTACAAGTTTTAAACTTCGATAGGCTAAATAAATACATTTACACAATCAGTTGGGGTCACGATCACGAATCACGTGCAAGAAAGTGCGTAAAACAAACTTTTTTTTCTGTAAAATGAGGGTCAATATTCTTGACGAAATGGTTACCTAAGAGTCTGAATATTTCGAAACAGTACGAATTAAAGTTAATATGTCTCTACATTTCTTTTTTGAAGCAAAGGAAATGATCTTCTGATAATTTGGTAAGAGCCTAGTCCTATTAGAAGCAATGTGTTTTGGATCAAAAAATAATAGAGATAGAAGTTAGAGAATGACAATTCATTCGTTTCATTTCATTTAATTGCCACCGAAACGAAATTTTACAAAACCCTAAATACTTATTGAAGTTTATAAAAAAAAATATAAAACATAATTAGGTATATAAGCTCTGAACTGAAGTGGCCAGAAAACCCCGATTTTAATACACATTTTGGTCATGTTTAAAACAACATGTCCGACCTCAAACGTGCACGGCCCCTAACAGGCGGTGGTGGCCGCGCCCGATAAAGCTCGGTTTACACAGCGCTTTAATTAATAGAGGTCCTCGAGCGAAATGCCAGGGCTGACACCTGCGAGCGACTATACACGAGTGCTGTGTGTTCCAACGCCACCCAATTGTTTTACGCTCTCATAATACACTAGCTTTTGCCCGCGACATCGTCCGCGTGGACATTCGGAAAATCCCTAGGGAACCTTTGACCGGGATAAAAGTATCCTATCTTTAACCTAAAACTGTGTGCCATTTCAAATCCGTTCAGCCGTTTTCACGTGATTGAGTAGAAACATCCAAACATTCAAACTTTATACTTTCACAATTTATAATATAGTAACTCCCGTTCTAGTTCTCATTCCTATTCCCGTTCCCGTATTATTTTTCCATTAAAAATCTGAAACCACCATGTCCTGTTGGACCCCAAAATGAATGCCATTTTTGCAATAAATGTCTTATAAAGCCTCAATAACTATATAATAATATCCATTACGATTTTGGCCATTTACCCCTATATGGAGTTGATTTTCGGAAAACCGCGAAACACGTGTTTTCTTGTTTGTTTTTGGAAGTACTCCCGTCAGGTCAAAATGTCCATTTAATTTTTATCCCCATACAAACTTTGAACCCCCATTTCACCCCTTTACAGGGAGAATTTCCAAAAATCTTTTCTTACAGGGTGTTTACACTGTATAAAGTATCTATGTATAAAATTTCAAGTCTCTAGATCTAGTGGTTTGGGCTAGGCAATAGTCTGTCAGTCACCCCTTCACTTTTATATAAGAGATTGACCCTGTAGTCAATGTAACATTAGTAAAATAAAAGTACCTAATAACGAACTGGTTATCGTAACCATATCGTAACTGTCTCATTAATTATAGTAACTTGAGACCCCACAGACCATACAACAAAGTAGTGCTTAGCCTCGTACCGTGTATTTGCTCTGTGGTCAAAAATTACAAATACCGCGGTCCGCGCCAGAGCGGAACTTATAAACTTCAAATGTTGAACACTTCATGAACAAAGATGGCGTTACACAAAAAAAATCTTTGTTCCGTGCTTTACAACACGTAATTCATCAGAAAAGTAACTGCCTTCGTAAACTTTTGCGAAGTTTGCCGGTGGCATGCAGATGATTCTGGGAAATTTAATGTAGTCAACCTGCGCTAAGAACAATCACTTCTTTTACCATAGGTACTACAGATTTAACCGCAGATAGGACAGTCGCTTTACGTTCGATTTATCCTCAGTAAGAGATAGGCTTACCTAACTAAAGATTTGTTGCACGAGAAATAACAACAGTTGCCTAGTATAGTAACAGCATAAGAATAAAAACAGATCCATGGTACCTAGGCCTATCTCTTACTGAAGATAGAATATTGAAATCGGCGGTTATGCAGCGGGATTTGTATTGTATTTCTATCTATAAATATTAATACAAATACAATTTTTCAAAGACAGAACAACTGAATGCGGTTAAAATAGTCGTCGAACACCTAGTTAATTATTTCTCATTGCACGAAAAGTATAACATATAGTAACGGGTGTTATGTATAATCTGTGGTAACGGGTAAAAAAAAAGTACTACTACTATCTACTTAGTATTTTTAATTCATAATTATTCCTATCAATAAGTAGGTACTTATTGTTCGTGTCGAAGTAACGCATTGTTTCTATGTTGAATAAGTATTTACCTAGGTAGTGACTATTATCTAATTATTTCTGGTCACTATTTACTCTTTGACTTTGTTTTCTGAAGCTCAAATTAACTTTTTGGCCGCAAAGGACTCGCCGTTGTCATTTTCAGCTTGTTTCCCTAAAACTGCGCTGTAAAGTACCCAACTTTTAGGCCGGTTTGTTTAGCAAATTTAATTGATGCGAAATAAAGTACGTTGTTACACCACCATTTAAACTGAGCTGAATTTATTATACTAATCGTAAATTAATAATTATTTTCATGACTTTTGACGACCTCCGTGGTGGAGTGGTTTGCACGCCGGTTTTCATGGCGTCACCATCTCTTGAGGTCCCGGGTTCGGTCAATGTAGAAAATGAACTTTTCTATATTGTCTCAGGTCTGGGTGTTTGTGATTCCTATAATCATAAGTGCTTAAGCTACTTACTTTCGGAGTAATGTATGTGATGTTGTCAATTTTTTTAAGGCTTCATGTTCAAAGTACCTTTGACATTTATAAAAACAAGGAAGGATTCCACCTTCCCTCCACCAGTTTTTTTCTGCTCTGTGTCGCTCGCTACCAAACTTTTTAAATTCGCATGAGCCATAGCCTTCTCTATTTAACAAGCCATGAACTTAAGTTTGGCAACGTCTGTTAGTGTCAGTTCGTGGTCATGGCGTCGGTTAGTCTCCATACTAAATGTATGGGAATATTTCAATTTTAAAAAGTCGATATTTTCTTTCGTAGTAATCGTGCGGAGTTGAAAATATGAAAATAATGTAGTTCTTTTATTGAAGTTCTTTATATATTAAACAATAGGAAACATTTCAATTTTAACTAGGAAAAAATGGCTGTCAAAGATGTCATCTTTTTTGTTGATTTTTTTCAGCAGGGCGTTCATTAACACGCCCTCTAGCTATAAATGATATATCATTAGAAAGGTCTTTCAAAGACAAATATTTGCTGTTAATATACTTTATATCAATTGTTAATACTTTTGGAGTTAAAGGTTATTAAAGTATAAAACTGGTTTATTGTCTATGGGAGTTGATCTACCCCACCTCTAGCATTGAATGGTATATCATTAGAAAGGTTTATATATGAAAAATATTTGCTGTAAACATAGTTTTTATCAAAAGTTAGTATTTTCGGAGTCTAAATCGGTCATGTTATAAAATTTGGTTGATTTCAAAGCTATTTAACTCTCAAAGTACTAATTATAATAGTACTTTGTAATAGTATAATAGTACTAATTATAAGTACTAATTAATAGTTGACGTTTGCTGTCATACAATAAAATGTTTCAAATTTAAAGACCTTTCCAATGATGTAAGATTAATTGCTAGGGGAGGCCTAGATCAAAATGCTCATCGTTCTAAAGGACCTCCGAAAAGGTCAAACAATTCGACTCAAACCTCATGTCCTAATAAACAAATAATAATAATAAATATAAAATCTTGATTGAAATAATTTTACATCACAATTTACACCTAGTTTATACGCAGATAATATAGGAAAAAGAAATAATCAATAATAAAAAGAATATTATTAAACTATGTGCTTGACCACATGCGATGTTGCCGTTCTGCTCACTTCATGGCTTGGAAATTATAGAAGGCTATGCATGAGCGCATCCCGCATTCGCGCGCTCTCGCGAGCTGTCAAACGACCGCAGCGCAACTTTTAGCGGGAACGACAGCAATGGCGGCGACGCAATAAAAACCTTATAAAATTTCTAATGGGAAAACGTACGAGGAGTTCCCTTCGTGAATTATGAATGGTAACGAGCTCGTTCCCCTTTGTGTTGGAGTCGGAGTGCGCTCCGAGTTCCATCTTGTTTCTTTTGTAGATTGCGGCGGCGGTTTAGACGAAAAATAACATTGTTGTACTTTTGAGTTTGGAAGTTGTCTCGTTGCTCGAGTTTTGGGTCTGTTTAATTGCAATATTTTTTGATACTAACTGTTACGTATTGCATTTGTTTTAAGAAAAATACTTATTAGTTAGTTGCTGCACTGAAACGGCTTAGATTATTTTATATGTCAAAAGAGACAGTCGAAGCACGAAAGCGTCGAAAAAACACGCACACATTGTCAGTTGTCAGTAGTGTGACCCGGCCATAGTTTTTATTACAATACTCTTTGGGCGCGATGATGCAAAAAAGTTGGCCTGTTTTGTTTAATAGTCCGGTCAGAGTCTCAAAAATGGCACCTCAAATAGCGTCCCACTTACAAACTGGGCGCTTATTTTGCACAAACTAAGTTATAAAAGATGTGTTTTGTATACAAAATAAGTTTTTTTTTCATAATAAGTGATATAAAATGTGAGTTTGTACAAAATAAGAGGTGATTATGTACAAAATAAGCGCCAAGTTTGTAAGTGGGACGCTATTTGAGGTGCCATTTTTGCGTAGGTAGGTCTAGGTACTGTTTTAGTTCGTGAAGCGTTATCTAGGATATTCTTGATCGAAGATCTAGACATATATAAACGGTTGAAAATTAGCGTATTAGGGCCCCTGCAGGAGTTATATCTTCTTTAGCCACGTTTTTCTGTTTTATTTAATCTTTCGATTAAAAATATAATAAGTATAATAAGTATAATATTTATTTGTTCTATAAATTAATTAAAAATGTCACCAAATTACTCGATAGGTATGTACTTACCTATTTAGGATAACTATAACTTATGCTTATTTATAACTAAAGGTAGGTAAGTATTGACACTGTATTTGCGTCAATTAATTAAAAGCTTTCAAATTGAGAAGACGCATTTAGACTCCATTATAAAGGTCTGAAATCCCTTTTAAATCATTTAAAAGGGTGTGACACAGGAAGGTCCGGCATGAAATGATTTCAATTATGTTGCATGTTCTCTCTCTTTAGCTTAACAGGGTGTAACAGGGATGGTGATAGAAGAATTTCCATTCCTAATTTATAGTCTTAGAGATAGCATTCCTTGTAAAGTTGTTTTAACCTTTTTTTATAGCTAGTCGTATCACCTCGTTCGATTAAAAATATTCAATGTGTTACAAAAAACCCATAAAACCGAATATGGTAGATAGGGACGGTCAAATTGAACAACTTTTCCCATAGTAAAAGTGGTTCAGTTCAGTTGAGACCAACTCTGAAATCGCGAAAAATAATCAGCTGTTTCAAACATTTTGATATTATCCTTATTAATTTTTGTATGAAACAGCTGGTTTTAGCGCGATATCAGAATTGGTTCTATTGTAAAAGTTGTTCAGTACCCTTATCACGAACACGTATCGAAAAAAATAACGCGCGTAAAATCATTCGATAGATTAATTTTGTATTCGAAATTTGTACAGCGCCATCTATCGCCGATAACCGTTTTTTTTATTGATAGCTGTTCGTGCTAAGGGTACAGTTTGATGGTTCGAAGAAACGGTTTTCCCATTCTTGGTTCATTAATGAGGGGTTTTCAAAGTGACATTTAAAAAATAAAAATAGTAACTATTTGCCTCACTAGATGGTGTTGATACTCTTCGAAGCTTAGTAAAAAAATCACATTGTCATCCTTAAAACGTTATTGGTTGGATACCAAAAACTTATATCAATACCTAAAGCATCTTTCAATTGTTCGTCATCACTTTCACGGATGTGATTTTTGGCAAAAGTGAATAGACACCTAAGAATTTTGTATTATCGTTACCTCGATCTATCCCAGACAAAGTTCGGACCGTATCTCCTAGAGTACAGGATGTGACCGTGTGAAAACGTGCAGTTTTTCGAGACTTATCAGAGACCCTTTTTTGTAGCCGCGGGCAGAGTGGGCCAGGGTGTTAAAACTTGTATATCGGATTAGATGAAATTACGAAGTGCTACAGTTGAGAGGGTTTCGCGCTGGCTGGCAGTTTGGATTAAACCTCTTTGCCCTGTGTTTTGAATAAAGAACTTTAAAGCTGTCCATACTTGATTAAAGCACATGTGTGGTAGTTTTTTTTTAATCTGTAGACTTTATTTAGCTGTAGTTGTGTTTTTATTGCAAAAAATACGTAAAAAAACTAGGATTCCATTGCCTATACATGGGGCGAGCAAACTCGAAGATTAATAAAGATATACGTTAACTAATCCAATTTTAACATGAAGTTTTAATTTAACAAATAGAAGTTTAGCAATATAAAATACAAAGTTGGCGCCCTGTAGTAGGTATTTCGAAATAAAATAAGTCTAGTGCTTGTTTCACTATCAAACGTAAGTTCTGCCAAGTAAGCTACGAAAAACTTTATTTTTGAGATATTTTAATTAATATTTTTGTCACATGTATTATCAAAATTAGCTTCTTGATTATTGATATTTTTAGATTTGAAGCGCTCATGGCGGAACTTGACAGACTGATCGTACTCGATCATGTTTGTTAAGCAACTCTCGGTCCGGCCAGGTGTCGGATGGGTGACCGTTAAGTGGCATTACAACTGAGCGCTTCCGTGCTTCGGAGGGCACGTTAAACCGTCGGTCCCGGTTGTTGTCATCCAATAACAGTCGTTAAGCCAAGTTAGAGGCCTTAGGCGGCTTGATAAACTCTAACACTAGAGGTGGCCACTATTCCTCATTCGATAAGAAGAAGAATCTTCTTGATAGTGCTTTTTTATGTTCGTCTTATTTATTTATTTTACACAAAACAGACTACAATAATTATTACAAATTAATAAAATACTGAGATTATCGGGAGCCAAAAGAAACACTTTTTGATAAAATGTTATTATTAAAAAACATAAAAAAGTCTGGAACGGGTGGTAGAAAAATATAGACGATTCAAAAGTACTTAATAATTAAGTTTATTTGAATAAAGCTTATTTCACTTTCACTTTCACTATATGAAAAATTTGTGAAGATACACCTTTTTTTGGGATTCGATTTAGAGTAATATTACGTTTTACATCTGCAACCGTATCATATTTACGTGTATGCATGATTCAGGCCCGTTTTAAATAAAGGTTGTATGTCAAGTCTTGCGACAGAGAAATTGTGGCTATTAACTATGCAACAATCTTTATCTGTCTTTTGTACAAAGTTTTAGCAATGATATCGTTTCAAAATCATCATACAGACATTCAATTATTTAATAAAAAAATAATATATACTTAGATTATCTACCTATTATGTTAAGGGTACTAACTTCGAAATCTGCAACTGAATTGAAATCAAGGTTCAGGGAATTTTCTATACCACATGATTTATTAATGATAACTATTAATTTCCAGTGTTAAGCTAGGGTTTCCTAGGATGAAGGTGCCGTCATATTACGGCCGTAATTTAGCGGTATAGAACGTTTTCTATGTGAACAATACGGCGCGCAAATTTCGGCCGTAATATGATGGCACCGTCACGTCATCCTAGTAGGCATGATGACAGTAATTAAAAATCACTGAAATTATACATTTATTTAATGAAACTTGAGTCATGGAATACGAAACACGCATTTTTTTTCTATTAAGAGCGAGATTAATAATTATTTTGATGAAATAAAACTACAAAATACGAAAGTCCGCCATGATATGTTGAACACCAATCAGAGCGAATGACGTCACATTTGTGTAAACAAGTAAACGTACGCTTTGGCCAGCCGAGGCCCGAGCCGCACACGCAATATCAGCGTTGCCAGATCTCCTGATTTTCCAGATCTCCTGATTTTCCTAACATTCTCCTGATCTACTGATTTTATCTCAAAATCTCCTGATTTTTGTGTTTTGAAATAAATAATCTTTATTTCATATTATCTATTCTTTTTAATAAGAATATTGCGTAAAAAGGAACGTATCTGAGTCTTCTGACTGGAATGAACACTCTGTAACATACCGTAACTCAATAACATAAGTGTTTTTGCAATAAACTCGAATCGATCGCCGATCTTTCAATATTCTTTGTTGCGCATGCGTAGGATTGCAAATCACAGAATACAATATCAAATACGTTTTGTTTACTTAAACGTGACGTCATTAGCGACGCCATGACACTGACAAGCGTTTTAGCGCTAATTTTAAATCTAAAAACTAAAATGTGTTTTTTTCCACCTAAATCTTTATTATAAGTAGAAATTTATTATTCATTGTAATTAATATACGTTTCCGAACACTTTAGAACAGTTTTTCAAAATCTGTCATCATGCCTATTAAAACCGTTCTAGGAATATAGTTTCATTGCAGCCCACTGCTCAAGTGCGTAGTGCCCTTAAACAACATGTAACAGAATTAATAGCTAAACCAGAATATTGTAGATAGTTAGGGACCATCAAACTCTGAAATCAAAATCTGCTGTTTCATACAGAAATTAACAACGAAAATATGAAAATGTAAGAAGCAGCTGATTATTTTCGCGATATCAGAGTTGGTCCTATAGTAAAAGTTGTTCAGTTTGCTGGTCACTATCTAATCATACGTTGTATTAAAGTTATATTTTTTTGATTAAAGTCGCCTCTTCTGTCGCAGTTTTTAGCTGATGTCGCTGTCGCAGCGCTTGGTGAGAGGTCTTTACGTTCTCAATTCGTCTCCTTTGGGGCGTTAATAAAATATGCGAGACACGTGTTGTCGTGCACTCATCTATTATTAATGTATCTACGGTGTTGCCAGGTGAGCGCGAATGTTTTGGTTAATCTTCTTAGGATTCTCCTGCATTAGGTTATGGCATTTTTGACGACGTTAAAAAGGGGAAAATTATGTAAGAAAATCGAACATTGGTGTTTGGGGGTTAATAAAATACATAAGTTTCATGATTCCGGTATCAAAATAAAAAAATGGGTACCCTCGTGGTGTATAGACGAGTAAGTAATGACACTAATGACTCATTAAAGATTAATTATTAAATTGCATGTGAATATAATATTTATAGCAATTTTCAATGCTTCTACATGTGAAAATTGCAAGTTGACTCATATTTTTTTATTACTATAGATATTTTATCAAGAAATAAAAATGGTTGAAAACTCCACGCAGTGTGTACCAAATTATGCAGCGATTGTTTTTCTTATAAATCAATAATCTTTAGGTACTTTACTTACTTTTTAAACCTTATGAGAAATTGAGTAGGAGTACATCTACATAAACTATAAAGCCTTGAAAGCAATTAATTAGGTCCCTACGCCATACATTCAAACCTTGAAATTTAATACACAGAATTGCATAGGTAGCTCTATCTATACTTACCCCAATCTTGAATCACAATCAAACCAAAGTTGGATAGCAAGAAATTCCCTTTAACCCTCTCCATTCACACTTTGATTGTCCAACCTTCAGCAAAACTAACGTCTACTTTGAACCTTATATTCAAAGAGATAAAACCTACCCTTTAGCTCTAAACATGATAGTTGCGAACTTAGGAATAGATCTCAACCTCTCAGAGAGCCCTTGCTTGCTCAAACACAACTTGTAAACTGATTGAGTTCTGGGGGTCTAAAATGGCACATTACAATTCTATGTTTCAAATATTTTTTCATGAATCAACAAACATGATCCACAAAACACTGTTTAAGAAGTGTTTAACATAAACACTGTTTATTTGTGATGCTGTCACTTTTTTGACAATATTGTTTGAAAGAGACGGCATCACATTTAAACAGTGTTTTTATTAAACGTGTTTTAAAATCTTTTGTGGTAAGGCCGTAAATGTTTTGAACAATTTTAGATAAGTATTTCATGTAATTTAGATGATATAAAAAATCTTAACTGTATATAGCTTACTGTTTTATGGACTTTCAATTAGAACCATGTGCCTCAATTTCAAAATTTCCATTTGAATACCTATTAAATAGGAAAATATATTAACGACAATCATTTTAAAAAATGTGCACGAGCCACGACGACACTTGCCTTGCCGTCAAATATGAACTGAATTTAAATGATGATTCTGCTTAAGGCAACATTTTAGCCCCACTGCATGTAAACCACAACATTAATTTCGTTCTGATACTTACATTGTATTGGAATTCCGACCGTAAGTCAATAGCGATAGATGTGTGATCCGTTTCTACCATCCAATTTCCATACAGATTTGCTGTTGAAACTTTGGATACTAGTAATGTATGTAAATTTTTTTTATAAATGCATGTATTCGTAATACCATTGATACTGGCTCCGGCCGCATTGAAATACTGTGTTTGCAAACTTTTTTTCTAGTGAAACATATATATAGTTATTTTTTTTTTATTTCTCAGAACACGTTGAAGTGGCCATTTTTTTCACCACGCTTAAAACAAATTATAAAATACTGTCCTTGTTTAAAAAAAACAAAAGATTTTTAAACACTGATTAGTTAAACAGTGTTTAGTTAAATTGTGTTGACTTTTTGTAACAAATGCCTTTAAGCTGAATAAATTTTTTCACTTTCACTTTCACTTTTTCACATTTGTTTAAATGTGATGCTGTCACTTTTTTGACAATATTGTTTGACAGAGACAGCATCACATTATACAGGTGTTTAGTTAAACATTGTTTAAAAATCTTCTGTTAACATAACACCCTGTATTTTTTAAATATTATTTATGCACAATTTACCCTATTGAAATTGATCGATTCAGTGTTATTTCTTCGTTCAATGAATTACCACTAATTTCTACCTAAATAAACCCGGTTAATTCAAAGGAAAAACTCGATCTATCTACTTCCAAAAGGCAGAATTAGCTAATCTATTCGATCCCAATATTAATAGGTGTGGTGTGAGACAAACTGCTTTGCGAGGGAACAAATAAGATGGTGCCTCTATACTTATCAACCTTGTTTTGGGCAGCCCTAAAACCAGGGTTCGCATTCGTTTGTTAAAAGGAATTTACGACTATTGCTATGACTCAAGATCTGCTATAGGATTACATATAAGATCAGTCTTTCACTAAAAAGGTGAAATCACAATATTTAATGAAAGAAACACTTTTAACACTTATTACCTATAAGTTACCGTTTTTATTATCTTTTTTTGACAATACCAAAACAAAAACGTATCAAAAATGACAAAATATTAAAATAAAAAAACATATTTAAAAAAGTGGTATTTGGCCAAACGATCTTTAAAGAAATTAGCACTTTACTGTCTCTTGCACAGTAAATTTTGTTGCAAAAATCGTTGCGAAAAAAATACTTTAAATTTACGAATGAAAAGTGCGTTCCTATAATAATTACTGCTGCTTAAATCTTTTAATATACAACGTTTTTCAATACATTTGCGAGAAAACATCATAAGTACTACTGAAAATGTAATCTATACATATAATAAACTGTAAATTCTAAATACTCGTATTTGTGCGCGAATTACGCAAAAACCGCCAAACGTATTTTGATGGATTTTTCACAATTTAGTAGATTGAGGTTTAACTTAAAATCTAAGCTATATGTTTCATCAAATTCAGGTAGGTGGAACCAGGGAAACAGCTCGAACTCTCCGTAGTATGGTATGGTTGTTATATTTTTCTACTGTCCACGCGGATGAAGTCGGAAGCTAGTAGAAATTAAAAAAAACTTTTTAATTCTGCACGGAGAACTTTTTAATTTCTGGGCGCCGCGCCGGCGTGCGGTAAAATCAACTTTTCGCACGCTGTACTAATCCGTAAACAAAAACGCACGGCGTGCGGTAAGATCAACTTACCGCACGCTCGACTGTGATCGTAAGCTCACATTTTCGAGCAACTGTATTGAAAAATAAATATGCTGATGTTTAAAGGTTTTACACGACTGCCCCAAAGGAGTATACCTATTGGCTCCGTGCACGCTTTTAGCGCCACCTAGCGTTCGCAACTTTGTTGGCTCTGACCGACCGTTTTGACGTTTTGATATGTAATCGCGGCATTGTGAACAAATGTAAAATACTATACATATTGTGTTATTAATGTAAATTTCAAAATTACTGTTATTTGGGTGGACAAAGTGTTGTGAAATCATTTTTGGTCATTTAAATTAAATATGACAAGTAAAATCTATTCAAAAAGAGTGTTTTATTTTGGTTATATCAGGATTTGTTTATTTCTTTTTTAGTTGTAGATTTTGTAAAACAAGAGTATAAAGCTACTTTAATAATTTTATTAAGTGATAATAAACATATATAATCGTTCCTGTATCGCTAGTAATAAATTAAATATCGTTTTCAAACAGATTACAGAGCCTACATTATTTCTACTTTTTGCCACCATGAGCGCTGCGATCGATTATTAGACCTTCGCACCCAGCGAACTTATTGTCTTCAGGGTTGCATGTATGTAACGTATGTATTGAGAGTTTCTTTATTCCACAATAACTTGTTTTGAATGCTACGAGTATCTTGTGGCTATCATACTCTAAGGTTTGCCTGTGTCTGTTTCACAGCACAATCATGAAATTATTTATCATGTAAGTTAGACTTAGATTTCCGTGCATATAGCAATAGTTTCGATATAATAATATACCTTCTGTACACGTAATAAGAGCTTTAGTATTGCTATCGGGACCGTCTTAATCACGGTCTGGCGATCATTACTCAGGAGGAGGCTAATTGCCACGTTAGTAGGTCGAAAACTACCCCCCACCCCCACTATGACAGGGAGGGAGCAGGGACATATTTACGAAGGCTGATTGGGCTGCAGCTTCAAGATTATTATCTTGTTGGTAAAAATCTATTGATGATTAAATTAATAATTCATTCTTATTTTAAATAATAACTTGTGCGCCGCCGTACGGCAGCGATGGCATCAAAACTTTATAATAAAACGTGTCGTAAATCTTCTCTTATATATAAAAATTAAGGGGTGACTGACAGATCCAGCCCAAACCACTGAACCTAGAGATTTGAAATGTTGTACATAGATAGTTTATATTTTGTACATAGAGAGGATTTTTGGAAATTCCACCCCTAAAGGGGTGAAATGGGGGTACAAAGTTTGTAAGGAATTAACGCCAACGTGAAGCAGAAAAATGGGCAGAGAGCTATGAACTTAGACAGACTACTTTCCATGATGTCAACTAGTTTTATGAACATAATTAGGACCGTTCAAATTACCCTCTTTATTTATATCAACAATTATACCAAATTATAATGTACACAACACACAGGTACATAGAAACAGTTTGTAAATCATTACAGTGAGTCTCGCTCACAACACATTACCACCTTGTAAAGTATGGAGGCACCTCGACACAGATTGCCTCATTAATTTAACAGCGTGCAACACTTAAGCCAGTGTTGCCAGCATTTCCCCAAATGAAGTGGCGGGGCACCTTGCCAACATGAAAATTCAAATACATAATCATCTATTTCAAAGATGATAAGGCTCAAAATCGCTTGTGCTAGTGATAAGATCAAGATTGGCCCAAGTATGAGTACAACGGAGTTAAGTTCAAGGCATTATCGCCCTTGTGAGTTCAGGTAGTCAGGGGTCCCTTTTGATTTGTAGGGTAATATTCTCTGAATATTGCCTACTTCATTACTGTTAATTTACATCCTTAAATGGGGGTTTGGTGAAATTTTGATTGTGCTCTCAAACGTGCCCCGTTTCTGTAGTTTCGTAGTCTGTTTGCTACGAGATCCGTAGCGGGAGTAATAAGTCGTAGCCTTGTCGTAGCGTAAACATTGAAATTAGTAAAATTGTATTACTTATCTCTTTATTTTACTTTGAATTATTGTAATTTTATAATATAAATTCGGTCTTACATTTTATTTATTATGTAAATAGTGAACATGGCAGACCACAGACAGAACAGAGATTTTTTTACTCTACGGTAGACTTTTATAGAGCCGATTATCAGATATCGTAGACTTTTCTCTGTGCATTTCTAGAGCCAACTTTTCTTAGGACTTGATTATTATTATATTCTATTCTACAATCCGGTAATCAGGCCTTACAAATAAGCCGATTGGTGCAAGCTATCCATTGTTCCAGAGCAACAGTGACTTAAAAGTAATAATAACATAATTAATGAAAAGCCCGACGCATTCACTAATGCTTCGGTCAACATTGCATTGGTTCTTTGAAGGACCGAAGTCAAACAAATCTCCCTACGCCCTAGGGAGTGCATATGCATTGTTTGCCCTTTTTACAAATGTATTTTGCGATAATTTGCTTTGGGGTATAAGTATAATTGATTGTGTTATGGCCGCGGGCTGTAAGGTCAAATGCGTTAAAGGTCTTTTTTAATTGAATGTTTCAGAGTTTCAATTGTTCATTTGAAAACGGATTCTCTTAATAAAATCTTTTATTTTGGTTTTATGTATTAAAATCAAATAGATACTTAATTGAAAAAACACGATGAAAATATCTTAATTCATCAATCAAAATTGTAAATGATTAATTTTTAAATTGATTAAATATAGTTATTATAAATATGTATTTTCTACTGAAAGATTAATCGATTATGCAATTTTATGTCATTACATACTATTCCTTTTCAATTTAAAAGTTTAAACACTGGAAATCATTAATAACGATTAACTCTTCTATTAATTTAGATTAAAATCTGGTGCGTATCAAATCATTAATCATTTTCTTAAAATAAATACAGGTGTTCAAAGGGGGTTCAATACTTGTCGATTTATTTGGTGCCGTACATTTATTTTTATTAGAAAATATAATTAACTACTAAGCTTTAAACTAGAATTTTACTTACAACCAAGAAACTTGGACCCTATCATTGGAGCAAATTGGATATTGATAATTCCGGTAGAATCCAGAATTGCTTAATTCGGATAATATAATTGCAATAAACAAACAAAATTATATATCTATTTTCATCTTCAAGATTTTGTTTTATGTTAACACCACTAATGCGATCTCTAACACCATTATTCAGATATCCAAATACAATAGCAGATCTCGAAATAAACCATTAGATAAGTATCAGATGAAATTTATCTCGGTATTGTTCGGTATAATTTAGTGGCAATTTAAAATAAACGACGGCACATAAACCCGACGCGAGTATTCCTTTGAGGTTTGCACAACCGGGAGTCGATCTGTCGCCCTCGCTAACGAGAGCCGTTTACAACGCACCCATATGGCCGATTTAGGAGTAATTGCATTGATATGACAACTTGTAATGATAAATTATTCAAGTTGATTTTGTCATTGTTTGTTTTAAACGAATGTTTGGGTGTTGATTTCGAGATGGATTCCCTAGATCCACTAAAATCCATTGTAAAAAACCATTGATGGATCTTTTTGCACTCTTATGTCCACTTTAATCCGTGATCCACAAAAACCCACTCTTGATTCAGTATTTTTGCAAGTGGATTTTTTAGAACTTAGTGTCTGAAAATCCATGAAATAACGGATGACATTTATGAACTTCTTGGAAAAAATAAAATAATTGTTACATTAAGAATATTTTAAAAAGTTAAAGTTAACCTCCTCTAGATCTATGTGACCCTGGTACTTTTTAAAATAATTGTAACCCAATCCTCGTTAGTTACTATTCGATTTTTTTTTAAATTGCATTTAAAGCTCGATTTAAAGTGGGTCAAACCGGAAACGGAACGGAAACCGGAAACATTATTTAATGGATTTTCAGACACACGTTAGTTCTAAAAAATCCACTTTGCAAAAATCCTGAATCAAGGATTAAAGTGAACATAAAAGTGCAAAAAGATCCATCATGGATCTTTACAATTGATTTTAGTAGATTAATTTATTTAAAAACATGGTCTCTCAGACAAAAGTTTACTATCAAATGAAATCCATATTAAAGAAGTTGAAATCACTAATGAAAGATTCCAGAAGAATTGTCGTAGGTATTATACTATAAGTGCATTGTAAATGTTAAAAAACAGCTTTATGACATAGTGTTTACTAATGCCTAAGAAAGACTCGCTCACAGGGGCACTATATAGACACTTAAAAGCACTACAGTTTCGTGAAACGCTGCGCTTGTAATTTTATTGTTTTACAAGCGTTTCTATGGTTACACACTTGTATTACAAGGCTTGTAGCTTTCGAGAAACCGGCTCACATTAATACTTTATAAGAGAGGAATCCACTGCATGGAAGCAAAATTTCACGCGCTCGAAGTCGCGAGAAGATGCTAGTTTTTTTAATTATTTCCGAGCTTCGTCAAGAATACCCTAGATGTCCTATCAGAGTCTGAAAAACTGGGTTGTAATTTTGTACAAAGTATCCTAGAGGATATAATCCGCGCGCGATGAGAATTGGTATAATACCTTTTGGAAATGAGACGCGCACTGTACCGATAACGCGGCAGCGCGGCGCTGTACACTACCTGCTTTACAGTCATTTTCAATTCACTTTGACAAGGTCCCTTACCATTCTCATCGCGCGCGGATTATACCTACTTTGTTTTTTACTATTCTAAGGTGAATTTTAGAAGGTGTTCGAATTTCGAATCGCTTTTTGTTTCGTAAGTCGGTGCCACATTTGCATGCTGTTTTATAGTTCGTAAAGTGTTATAGCTAGGATATTTTTGATCGAAGTTTCCGAGATAGTTATCTGTGGCGTGTTAAAGTCATCGACCACAAACACCGGATAAATAGCATTAATTAATAAAAACTCTACACTGAAACACATTAATTAAGGTAATTATCGCAGTCGACGATTACGCGCATTGTCCACCCGACAATTACCGCTGCGATAGTCGTTGCAAATATTTCATAATAATTAGGCGAGCTTTGTTTAAAGGGGGTGGGGTGGGGCGGACGAGGTACAGTCAGCAGCAACAGTAGCTGAACACTAGAGTGGTCTACCTGGTCAAATAAGGTGAGACTCGCGCGGCTGGAAAAGGAATTAATTTTGCGCCTTATTTTAGGGGTGAGTTTCAAATAGCTTTTTATTTTAACAGGGAAAGTGACGCCACCATTTCAGTCTCATCTTTCGTTGAACAGACTCTATACTGAAACGTTAGTCAAAAAAGTTAAGTGCCAAATCACTAATTTGTTCAATTTGACTTACGTTGAGAGCCGCACTGCAAGAAAGCTAGCTGATCTTTTTCTGTTTTAAACAATGGTAATTTACTCCTCATTAGTTTAGCCAAAGTCTCACAAATACATTTGCCGGTGTCCAGTTCCATGTGGTCTGTAATAAAAAATAATCAAACTTTGAAAAATGTCGCCAAAACATTTCATCTAACTATTTTATATGCCAATACACGATACTTTCGGCATGTTTGTTCATTTTATTAATTTTCTTTAATTAGAAATAAAAATAGACTTATTTTCATAATACTTTTATGCTTACCGTACCCGGTTATTGCCGTATACCGTTAAGCCGGTTACAGCGGCCGTAATGACGGTGTCATTTGCGCGGTGAATTATAATTGTCCCGATAACGCCCGGGTATCCGGGTACACAGATAATATACCCGGGCTGTGAACTGTAGCTATATGAATACATCTTATTTCCTACTATTTACTCCTTTCCCTACTAATATATAGATAAGAAAGTTTGTGGGTTTGGATGTTTGGATGTTTGTTCCTCAATCACGCAAAACTACTGATTGGATTTGGTTGAAATTTGGCACACAGATAGTAAATAACCTAGATTAAAACATAGCATACTTTTTATCCCGGTATTTTTACGGGAACGGGAACCGCGGGCGGCCGCTAGTAAATAATTACGAGTATATAAACCTGAAACTGAAATACTTTGAAAAAACATTTTAGTACGTACTTACCTAAACGTACGAGTATTTTAGTTAGGCTCAAAATCTCCACGCTATATTTACCTAAACAACCTAAATAATTAATTGTTTTTTCGCCATAACACTGATAAGGACTAATCTAAACAAAAATTAGCAAAAAAATGCGAGCGAGTTTTAATTAGGTGAATACTAACCCTTCGCAGTTCTTTAGCGATGTTACCGATGCACATTTAAAAAGCGCAACCATTTGAGTTTTAATTTTAAATGCACAAGCGACTGATTTCCAATACAATCTTCAACAGGTGTTTAATTCGATAGGTACCCCATTTTAGTGGAACACCTGCAGATTGGAGACAATTAGATATTATGTCACATTTTCTCGTTAAAAAATCCATGGTATGTATCAAGCAAAAAAAGAATCATCTAAATCGTCGGTGCATAAACAAAAAATTCATGGTCTATGGTTACGAAAACGATTTTAACATTTCGAAAAAACGGGACCAACTTGGAAACAAACCTGATGTTATTTAATGTTTGAATCATCATTAATCGGTTCAGCCATCTTCTTTGTAGATACATACATTCAAAAAAAAATTACAGATTTTACAGTCCCCGCAAGAATCGGGGCATTGAAAATGAACCCAAAAAATTACGAAAACCCAAAATCAAATCAAATGCAAAATCCTATTATGTTTTTAAAGTTACTTATTTATTTTTACGATTACGACAAAAGCGCCCGCTGACTGCCTCGACGCGGTCGAAATATTATTAACCGATTTTCGAAATTACAACGAATGCACTTCTCGTCTTTTAACACTATTACCATGACGATCCGTCAATAATCATAAAAGCTACATTACCTTTTTTGTACGGAAACACCCGTTTTTATACAATTCCAAATCTAAAGGGACCACCTACAGGTCACAATTATTAATCGATTTTCAAAACTTTATATCCATTTTGTAGCCAAACTAATACCCTAGGACCTTTTTTTTTATTTTTTCCTAAGTCGGTTTCCGAAATACTTACAATTTTGGAAACCCCCCAAAAAACCTGAATTTTCCCGAATTTTGCAAAATTCCAAAAAAAGTTACCAGTAGATTTTCAAAATTCAAACGTTTACACGTCTCGATAAATTTCTCAACTTTTGGTATTATTCCGATCTCGATCCTCCCAAAATCCTCGGAGATATGGCCAAAAATACGTTTTCGGCGATTTGCATCTGATAACCATTTTCAATGGTAAAAACATGTTTTCACTCCTCTTGCTCAAAAAGTCCGTCATTGTAACGTACAAGAGCCGAGATAAAATAGCATAATTACCCCTAGGGGTTAAAGTTTTTTCTTTTTTAATGTTTGTCTATTACCAATGAGCCTACTAAAACGAAAAAGTATTTATTCATAGTCACGAATAAAAACTCGCTCGACTTTAATACTGGGGGTCTATTACGAAAAGTTTCATGCGATACACGCAATTGCGTCCGTGCTTCGTTATGATTGTTTCCTAAATACAAAGCACTTGCGTATGCGATATCGCAAAGTGATTGCGTAAGTTTGACAGTTTTTCTCTAGCGTATCCGACATCATTCATTCAATAGTCTTTGGGCTACGATAGCCAAATTGAAAATGGACGAACTGCAGACGATTATCGTGACCAAGTGATTGCGTACGTTATTTTCGTAATAGGCCCCCTGTTTCTCATTCTTATTTTTGAAAATGGAACTAAAAGCATCTCTTCGGTGAAATCATAGACTTATTTATACTCTGTGCACAGAGTGAATCGTAGAATGCGTGTTTGGGTTGCTTAGCTGCTACAGCAGAAATTAAAAAAAGGTACCATGGCGCAAAACCTTTAGAATTTTTCTATAATTACATACTGATTGAAGTGACTGTAATAGGAAAGAAATGATTTTAATCTTTTGCCGTCAACAAATCATTAAGGTAAGTATTTAAATATTGTACAAAAAGTTTATGAAGTGGAGGATAGAAAAACGAGTGGATTCGTTTACGGAAGGAGGTAGGTATACTATTTAATATTGTATTTTATTTTCTCGCAATCGTAGTGAAAAGTATAGTGTAACACACGACGCTAAAACCCATTGTAACTCGGTTTCTATTTATTCCCTCGCTAAAGCTCGGGAATAAAACTACCTCGTATGCAATGGGTCCTTTTAGCGTCTTGTATAACAATCTACTATTAGCAATAGGAGGTAATTAATACGCAAAACTTTTCGCAGGTGGCGATATTGTTCTCTGTGGTGAACTATGGGTGAACTAAATGGTTTTATTTGGCTAAAATACGTCAGAAATGACATACATTTGACATTTAAAACAACCTATCAAACTATTTTAGGACAGTCGCTTGTGGCCCCATTAGTTCCTCAGTATTATAAATCAAGCAATACATTACCAATTAATAAATAGCAGGAAAATAAGCATGGCTATGGGTAGGCTACTTTATGTGCATGTTCCGCGTTACGGAACCCGTAACGCTACGAAGTCTACAGCGCTACGAAATGTCGTAGTCCGTAGCACCTATTGTTTCAACTTTATTATCAAGACAAAAAGGGTAGGTTAGGTAGGTACTCTTTTTGTCTTGATTTTTGAAACAAGCGCCGCCATATATAAAATCCTGCATACAATCGCTCTTTGCTGAAAATAAAAAATATAAGATTGTATTCATTACAGTATTCCATAAGAAGAGAAAATATTTTGCTCGTGTTGCTTGCACTATTCACCCCATCGTGTCACCTGCGGATAATTGGCCATTTTGAGAATGTGTGTGCACGTGTTGTGGGATTAGACACGTGTTTCATTATTATATTGTGTATTACTAAACTACTTTGATGGCAAAAAGAAGAATGTTCATTTTCACTTACTATACATCTTTAGGCTTTTAGTTGTTGAGTATTGTTTTGAGTATATATTGAGTCTTTTTTGGAAAGCAATTTAATAAAACCTAGGCGCAAACTTCACTTACTTCATGGCTTTGTAAGTCTTTAAATGAAATGTAGGCCCAAAAAGTACCTAAAACCTAATTAGTCCAATGATCGCAAACCTTCAATAATTGAGTTGCTTGACAGTATTCATGTTGGTGTGATAAATTAACAGTGAATTAACTTATTTTAGCTACTTTTGACACCACTTGGTTCTACTACTTTACTACTACAAGAAACTACATGAAACACAAGGTGCTGTATTATACTCCTTTTGGTACAAACTCTTTTATTAAAAAGTCACTTTACCTAGTCATAATAAATAATTAAATCATTCACAAAGAAAACATGCATGGGCAATGGACCTACGCTTAACTCGATAGCGATTAAGAATCTTATATTAATAGCGACTGTAGTTGAAATTTGTATGACAACTTTTAGTTTAGTGTAGGTAGGTACCTAGTTACCTCATGCATACAAAATTGCTTACTACACTCGTTATCGAGTTTAGTAATTGTAACTAAGCAAACTCATAATACAGGCAAAGGGCTCATAATAATAAAAAGGAACAAGTAAATTCAAGGACGACATATTTGATATATTGATATTTTTTTTTATGAAACATGACATCACAGCTCATTGGTTGGACTGATTTAACACAGATCTAAATAATACATTTCGTTCATTAAACTTTTGCGCGACACTGGCGTTTAATCCGTTGGGCAATTTCCCGCCAATTAGCCGCGTTGCTAGGCAACCGCTCGAAATGTCATGGCGGATTAACGCCTACGCCGAAATAGTTATGACTTGACTGTGTTGAGATAGGTATATAGTTCCTTGCAAACAGTAAAATTAAATATAGGACATAACTAAATGATAGAGAAGTGTATTTTGGCATTAAAATCGTACTAGGTACCTAGTATTTAAGAGCAGTAACATAAACTAACACAAAATCCCTAATATTGTAAATCTGAAAGTAAGCTTGTTTATTTGTGTTTGTTACTACTCAACTCAACTGATCATCATGAAATTGTTCATACATGTTGTCAAGGGTACAGAGACCCGACATAGGGTACCTCTTATACCGAGGGATAAAGAATAACTGACCAGGTCGAAGTCGCGAGCGGTCGCTAGTATTTTAAAAAAATTCTAAATTTCCCGATTCAGCACAGATTTATGTTACAAAACCGCAAAAAAAAGTCAGCTAAGTCGATGTGAAACAGCGGAGCAAGCGTTCATTACTTTTTCAAATTGCCCTGTGTTTGCCGGTAGGAACGTACAGTTCGGAAAATATTCACCATCGACGGGACCCGAAACTGACACAAAAACGCGACGAAGCGATACCGCATGCACACGAGCAACTTTTGTCTACGCAACTATTTTGTCTCTCACATCAAGTCCACGGGTTTATATGAAAGCGCGCACAAGGGGCGATTAGCGATACCGCGACACAGTCGTCGGCAACTTTTCATACGAATCATGTGAGAGACAAATTAGTTGCCGAGACGAAAGTTGCCTGTGCGATGGCGCTAAGGGAGCTTTTGAACGAGCGACAGTTTTTTATTATTTTTTTATTCTTTTTGTTCATCCTCTTGTCCTTATTGTTTTATTTTCATTATTTTTTTTTAATATTAAAAAAATATATAAAATTAAATTGTGTAAAAGCACTATATTTAAGTCACTAACACTATTTAGACTACCACTGGCTTCAGTGTCACATTGTTAATTTTTACAATTGAAGTTTATAAAATAAAGATTTGTCATTATTATATTGAAAGGATCCCATTTCTATAATAATGCGTAAGTTAAGAAGTATCGCCATTTATTCGCAAGTCGCAATTCCGTGGCGTTTTCCCGCCATTTCCAAAATGGCGCACGCAGCCGCTGCGTACAATTTGGTTAATAGTTTAATCTGAGCCGGTGATCGGGCCCGAATAACTGCGGTTGAATTTTTCACGAGATTGCGCCGTTTTTTTGAATACCAGTTAATCTGAATAATATTGAGCTGTGTTTGAATTGGCCGTGTTTAACTTCGGATTTGAATAGCAAGTTTTATAGCACGGTATTGCCTTGGGAGCAAAAAATGGTTCACTATTCCTGGAAAATTGTGTGTACTAATTTTCTGAAATTTGGTTAGTCTAGAGAAGGGGGTATAATAAAAAAAACACTTTGTATTCACAGGAAATAAAAAATAAACAACGTATAGTAAGTATATTTTTAAACAAGCTTCAAAAACCCACTATGAATATAAATAAATTTAAATACTTCAGGGGTTCTTTCAAGAACTCAATTTCAAATATCAAAACCAAATCAAGTTATTTTCTTGCTCTAGGTACGTTCCCGCTCGTCATTCCGTCTTAGGTCTGAGTTTTTAATTTGCCGCGTGCGACCGCTCTCACATACATTACGCGACGCAAACAAACGCGACGGATTATGCCGAACAGCGTTCGCAAGGGTGATGTCATTTATTCACGATTTTACATCTTTTACGTGTACTTTGTGATTTTATTTTGAATGAGAATACGCTCGTGAAGAAAAAACTTGTGTGTGTTCACTAAGATTGCATTATTTTCAAAATAATTTATGTTATACTGAAAATAATTTTTTTTTTTATTTTTTTTCGTTTATGAGAATTTACATCTTTAGAATTTGTTACCTATAAGTTCGGTCTACAAAAATCTTTTCAACATTGTTTTTTGTTATAACGTTTGATGTCAAGTTAGTTGTTGCCTTAATTTTAGAGTTTTGACTCATAAAATGCGATAAAATGAATTTTATTAACGAACCAAAGTAGTCTAAAGACTCTCTAAAGTATTCTTTTGCAATTAAAATCCATCGAAGCTTGGCATTATGACAAATAGGTAATCAAATTCAACGCAATAATCATGGTAAAAAATCAATCAAAATCAAAATCAAAAAATATATTTATTCAGTCTAGGCTGTTACAAGCACTTGTGAATGTCAAAGAAGCTACGCCATCGGTTCGCAAACCCTGAGCGGGAGACAATCACCCTGTACTCCCGGAGCCATTTAAATTGATATAAATTAATCCTTTAGCAATGCGCCCCTCAAGAAAGAAATCCCATTAGGTCCAGATTCGATTAACGTTTCAACGGGGTCTGCATCCCTTGCATCTTCGGACGTACGGATAAGTATTTGTATAGATCACTCTATTGTAGCGTACGAGGAATGGACTTGATTTTTTTATGTTGAGGATTGGTGGACAACTTTTTAAGTAGATAGGTAGTTTCTGAAATAACTTAGATATTAGTTTGAAAACTATAGACTTTCTTTTTTAGGGTTCCGTACCCAAAAGATAAAAACGGGACCCTATTACTAAGACTCTACTGTCCGTCTGTCAACAGGCTGTAACTCATGAGCCGTGATAGCTAAACAGTTGAAAATTTCACAGGCAATGTTGCCGGTATAACAACAAATACAGAATAAAAACAGAATAAATAAAATACTTAAGGGTTGCTCCCATACACCAAACGTGATTTTTTGACGGAACCCTTCGTGTGCGAATCCGACTCGCACTTGGCCGGATTTTTCTTTTAAGTATTTTGCAGCACAGATGTAATAGTGTGTTACCTACATTTATATATAAATCAATGTTTTTTCACTACATATTGTTTGAATTTTTTAGCAACAAAGCTAATTGAAGCTACAAACTTTATGCATATTCGTCAGTAGATGACTTTCGTTCCAAAGAAAAACATACATACCTAACTATAAGTATTAAGTAACAGACCAAAGGACATCTCGCTAATTGAATGTTGAAAGGCCAAATATTCAAATATCACACGTAATATCTAACGGTTACACAGTACAAACCTATTTAAAAACCAATCTCCCTCGATCAACAAGCCAGTCTTCAATTACACCCTTTGCCGCGGTCTGCTAGCCAAACACTCCACCCGGATCGGTTTGAGTCCGTCTCGATTCTCGAATCTCGATAGTATTCGAGTGCAATCGATAACGTCACTCGCCACTCGGGATAGCGCATAATATAATTCCATTTATTAGCGCCAAATGGGATGGACGCTTTGGGAATAGACCCTATTTTTCAGAAACGTGTTAAAAACATGCTAAATCTATACCTACTTTAAACTTTTGTAGAATACTACTGTATTTATGTAAGTTATGCCTTTGTTGGGTGTTTGCTTTATATACTGAATAACTTATAAAAGGAATATGTCTTTCTATTCTACAAATCATGGACGATTTTTCGTCCATGCTGCAAATGGACTGAAAAAATACTTGTATTGATGTCGGCATTCTATTCTATACCTAATGATGTAAAATACAGATGGTGTGCTACAGGTGGGTTCTAGTAAATCCACGTTATTACAGACATAGTTAGTGGTTGTACTTTTATTCTCGTTATGGCAGCTGTATTTGACACTTAGTACGTTTTTACAAGTTTTAAGTTTATAGTCCGGGCGGCCACTCCAAGGTTACTTACCTCATCGAGTTACTGGATATTACCACCTTCCACGAAAAGTAGACCTAAAATAGATAGGAAAAATGTTGGTCTGCCGGAGCTCAGCCTGGAGGAAGCTTGGCGGTGAGATGTTTTGTGACCTACTTTGGACTATCAAAATACCTCATGTGGTTACTGAACGAAACCTTTTCGTTGGTTTTAGTTTTTATTAATAGAGTCTAAATAATTATGTCTGCCGGGCGAATTCTTGGAGGGTTCCGCAGTCCAACCATTTTTAGGGGCCGCATGGGGGTCCTATTTTACCTCATCGAGTTACTGGATGAAACCAAGCTCTCCGAGTAGCTAAAATGATGCCCTTTAAATATTAATTGGTCTGCCAGCTCGCAACCTGGCAGTTTTTGCAGTCCAACCAAATAAGTACAAAATATAAGACAAAGTTGCTTCCCGCTGCCTGTACTATGTATGCTTGGATCTTTAAAACTACGCAACGGATTTTGATGCGGTTTTCTTTAATAGATAGAGTGATTCAAGAGGAAAGTTTATGTGTATAATACATGCATAATATAGTAGAGAAACACTGATAATTTTAAAGGTTTCTAATGTGATGTCGTAAATAAACACTTTTTTTGCGCTTACATTGCAAACGCTGGCTGAATCCTACGAGATAGATCAAAATAATGTACTACAGTATTATGCACCTTAAAAAGATCCACAAAAAAGTCCTTAACAGTATATGTCTATCTCTTAGGGATAACCCACAATAACCATTTTTATCCTTTGTTTTTATGAGAAATAATAGCTTAATTAGGTTTTTAGGTTTAAGATATTTATTCTCATAAGAACTTACAATGTTCACTTAAAATGAGATTACATTGAATACTTACAGTTATAATTTGGCGCAGCGCAAATGCATCTTAACTTTAACAAAAAACACAAGCAAAAACCCAAGTGAAACCTAATCATTTACAATTTAGGTATCTACCTAATGCACAACACAACACACTCTCATTGCGCGATGCGACAGGACATGCAGAAATAATTACTGTTTAAAAAATTTCCAACTACCGGCCCGTCCGACACAAAGGCACTGCGGAATGTGAGGACGAGAACTAAGCAAATCTATGGAGTAGCCTATTGCAAGTTTCTACCAATTTTTTTTTTTATTTTTTATTTTAATTGAATATAATATTATGTAAAAGTTTTTATTTTTTAACAGGTTAAACGCCGCGTAGATCTATTTTAGTCTTTATTTTTTTTTTACTCTTTATTCATCAATTATATATTTTTTGAGCAGTTTTTTAAATTTGTATAGATTTTTAGCTTTTTTAACCTCCTCGGGCAAATTATTATAAAACTGCACCCCCTCATAGATTAGGCTCTTTTTTCCGTACTTGAGAGTCCTAGGTAGCGGAAGAAATAGTTTGTTTTTGTTTCTTAAATTATGCTTAAACTTTCTTTGGGTTAAAATGATATTTGAGAGTTAATAATAATTACATAGCGATTTTAAGCAATACAGCGTTAATCCTTCAATTCAAATTATTGCATTCCACAATGATAACAAGATGGTAGGTAGGTAAAATAACAAAGTACATTGTAGACCCTGAATAGGGCACAGCAAATTATTTGGAGAGGAGTTGAGATGATGACTTATTTTTTTTCAATTAAATGACAATACTTTAATATTAAATACTTATTTAAATCTTCAAATCTTTGTCATTTAAAAAATCTGAAACACAATAGTAGCATTTTTCCAAGAGTAGTTTTTGTAACTTTTTTAAGTATATACTGTAACTTTTTTCTTCTGTTAGTTCTTTCGGTAATTTATTGTGTATTTTTACTGACATTTCGAGTGGACTGGATGAGTTCATTCGAAGCCTATGTACTGGTATCGTTAACTTGTGGCCATGTCGTGATGTGTATCGTGATGAGATGTCTTGTCTCTTTGTAAAGTAGTTTGGATGTTTTCGTATGAATTAACAAATTTCTAATTTCCTTAAGGCGAGGCCAGTTCACGATCTGATGAAAAGTCTGATTTTTGAACATCCAATGTGAAGAACTGATGTAAAATTCTACTTCACAAAAATTACTGTAGACTGAAAACGAAAAAAAGAAGCAAATTAACCGAACAGAATATTAAAAAATGCCATGGTAACTCTTTAAAAAAATCCTGAATAACACCATAAAAACTTATTAAAATAAATTTCAAATCGTCAGATTTCGTATTTTTTTTTCGTTATGATTTTTTATGCAAAAAGGATAGCTTTTTTATCGATCTAACACAATAACCGAGTACATTTTTAATAAATGATCCGATATTTCAGAAATCAATAAAAATGTACTAAAATTAGTCAAATTTCTGGCGAAGCGTCAATTAAAGATATGCAATATTCAACCTTATTCTAAAGACATAGTGAAAGAGTAAATTTCGTGAACTGGCCTCGCCTTAAATACATTGTGCATGTGATATAGATCAATATAGCCTTAGTATTCTGTTCGAAGCCCGGGCGGGTCGCTACTCGCTAGTTTATTATAATTTGTAAGTTCTCCTAGTAGCTTAAATGATTCCCTTTAAATATTAATTGGTCTGCCAATTCGCAACCTGGCAGTTTTTGCAGTCCAACCAAATTTATTTTAATTTAAATGTTAAATTTTCTGTCTACAGGCGAAATTTTACTTGCTTGCTTGTTTCTTTGTATTAATTTATATTGACCTATTTATTGACATATAAATATAATACATACTTACTTTGCCACAGGATCAAAAAGAAACAAATAAGACACACATAACAAAATGTTTTAATCTCTTACTAATTAAACTATTATTATTATTGCTTAAAAACTTAACTAAAATAGGTACCGCAAAATGGGGGTACTTTGTTCAGTTTGAGAGTAATTTAAATGGCCGTATTTTCTCAAAAACAAACGTGCCGGTTTTTCAGATTTTTAAAATAAAGTGAATGAAATATCTTAACCATCCGTTTCTAATAAAAAAATCACCTGATCAACTTTAAACTGAATGAATATAGGATGATCAAAGGAACACCGTATACTTTATAATGGGATTTGAAATATTTGGGTTATTTTGATCATTGATACGAATTGGTTATTGAATAGAGTATTGGTAGAACCAAATCTCAATCAGTTATTACAAAGCAGTCTATCTTTATTCTTTAATTTTCATCATAAAAAATATCAAAATCAACATAACAACAACAACATTGATCATTGATCAAAGTTAACTCGTCCTCTGATCAAAGACCTCTGATTGTTTTTTAACCGACTTACAAAAAAGGAAGAGGTTCTATGTTCGTCTGTATATTTGTTTTTTTTTTGTGTATGTCCACCGATTACTCAAAGACGGCTGGACCGATTGAAATGATTCAAACGTTATTACATTAGGTACACTCCCAAGTTGGTCCCATTTTTTAAAATTTGGAAATCAATTCAGTAATTTTCAAGTAATTTTGAAAAAAGCACGAAAATAGTATAATTTTGTGTGAATTACCTCGATGATTGGCCGTATTACTTCTTTGTTTATGAACTGAATAAGATAATTATTTTTTTGTTGGAAGAGGGATATCTTAAGTGTAGTTTATCTTACGTTTGGCTGAGCCGATTTTTCTACATAATATAATATACTTTACCTACAAGGTACCTACACTAAAAATAAAAAAATAAAAAATTGTTTAAAAAAAACAAAAAACCGACTTCAAAAAACCTACCTCTAAAAAACAAGAAATAGTATTCGTAATAATAAAAATACGTCTATTGAAGTCGGGTGGGGCTTTTAGAATAAAAAAAAGGAATTTGTACTCCAGCCCCACCCGACTTCAATAGACGTATTTTTATTATTACGAATATTATTTCTTGCTTTTTAGAGGTAGGTTTTTTGAAGTCGGTTTTTTGTTTTAAACCTTTAAAACAGTACATAATCAACAAAAACACTTGTTCAACCGTGTTTCACATCCCTTAAAGTGTATACTTTTAGATAAAATAAACAATAATAATCGAAATATAATAAATTTATAAGTGTACCTACTAAGAGTTTTTCTTGCCTTCAAAATAGCTTGTCACCAGTGCACTGCTAAAAAAAATGTTTTAACAAAACACCTGCAAACATTTAATGGTATGGGCACCATTTGCTTTTAGCAGTATCAGTGCTGTAAACGTCATAAAAAAACTGTTCGTATATGTTCAGAAACCAAGAAATAACAGTTTTTTTTAATTGATAGTTGTTATCAATGTAACCACGTAATGTCAAAGTACTCCTACTTTACGGCAAGTACCTAATGAATAGAACAAAAAATAATACAATATATAAAGGCAAATTAAAAGTAAATGTTATAAAAAATAAGTAAATTTTTGGGTGTATTTTCTAACTAAATGTACGTTGAAATCATTAAATATGGCAGTAAAACCACTGTAAAGTTTGGTAACTGATAAATAAAGGACATGTTGAATGTATGTGAATGTTTGTAATTAAAATACTCAAAATCAATGGAAACAAACGGGCGGGTCAGCAAAGTAAGAATAAAATAAAAAAGGAGAACTACCAAACTGAAGGGAAAAAAGACTTTTGATTTTATGTTTTAGGTATTTTTATTTTGATTCTGTTTCCATGCATATTTTCTATTGCTACGGGCCTCTCTTTAATTCCGCTTCATTTTTATATTTACTTACGAATTCCGAACAAGAAATACTGTCTTTTTCAATTCAGCTTTCATTAAATCTACCTACAGAGCAACGATTTCTGACATTAGGATATTTAAGCGTCGTATGGGAAAAACCTTGCTCAACATAAGCATTTGAAGGCGGTATGCTTAAAGCGCGAGGTAAAACGCAAAATAAGGCATTTAACTTGTTATCGTCTTTTATGTTTTTAAACATTTCGACCCATTCTATAATAACACTTTGATTTTGATCGCGTGTTATCATCAAAAATCTGGAGAAAACTAATGGATCGTTGGGACGCGGGACAATATCATCGAAATCGGGACTGTCTTTGTACCTAAACTCTTGAATTTTCGCGGAACCCCTGAGAGCCTCTCACGAAACCCCATTCGGGAATCGCTGATCTATATCACATGCACAGCACAATGTATTTAAGGTACGGTAGACGGCACGTTGGGCTTTCACAATCTGTCAAATTTCTTCAATCATTTTTAATCTTTAATTCGAGCAAATTAAGGTTTAAAATTCATTGTAGATTATTGTCAATTTTGTATAGCTTGAAATGCTGCCCACTGTACTTAATTGGAGAAGGATTAAGGCTGTATTGCTTAAAATCGCTTCGTAATTATTATTAAGCCATTATTTCTCATAAAAACAAAGGATAAAAATGGTTATTGTGGGTTATCCCTAAGAGATAGACATATACTGTTAAGGACTTTTTTTGTGGATCTTTTTAAGGTGCATAATACTGTAGTACATTATTTTGATCTATCTCGTAGGATTCAGCCAGCGTTTGCAATGTAAGCGCAAAAAAAGTGTTTATTTACGACATCACATTAGAAACCTTTAAAATTATCAGTGTTTCTCTACTTTATTATGCATGTATTATACACATAAACTTTCCTCTTGAATCACTCTATCTATTAAAGAAAACCGCATCAAAATCCGTTGCGTAGTTTTAAAGATCCAAGCATACATAGGGACAGGCAGCGGGAAGCAACTTTGTCTTATATTTTGTACTTATTTGGTTGGACTGCAAAAACTGCCAGGTTGCGAGCTGGCAGACCAATTAATATTTAAAGGGCATCATTTTAGCTACTCGGAGAGCTTGGTTTCATCCAGTAACTCGATGAGGTAAAATAGGACCCCCATGCGGCCCCTAAAAATGGTTGGACTGCGGAACCCTCCAAGAATTCGCCCGGCAGACATAATTATTTAGACTCTATTAATAAAAACTAAAACCAACGAAAAGGTTTCGTTCAGTAACCACATGAGGTATTTTGATGGTCCAAAGTAGGTCACAAAACATCTCACCGCCAAGCTTCCTCCAGGCTGAGCTCCGGCAGACCAACATTTTTCCTATCTATTTTAGGTCTACTTTTCGTGGAAGGTGGTAATATCCAGTAACTCGATGAGGTAAGTAACCTTGGAGTGGCCGCCCGGACTATTAGTTATAAAGTGGCAAACTCCGTGGTCAGAGAAAACGCGTACTATTTTTTGTTTTCCGAACCTGCGATCTCCTGACTGTGGATAGTATTACTTGGTTTACCGATCATTTTTGTAGCCTACGCAAGAGTTCCGGGTTTGAATGTCGGTACTACTAATCAATGAAGCAATGGCTGATGAACAATCAATGAAGTAGAACTATTATTCTCTAAGATATCATCTCGGGTCTGGTTGGTTTCGGTATCGTCGCTATTTTGTAGAAATATAGCACGTAAGTCTTTTAGATATAAATAATTACAAGATGTTTTTAGTTTAATATTAACATTTAGGTTAAAAAATAAATAGTCATTTATAAAGATTTTCGACAATACCTAGTCTTAATTATGTACTTTGATTAAATAGGGAAGTCTAACCCTCGTATCTGTAGACGAGTAAGCAATGACTTAAGTAAAACATGCAATTTTCAAATAGTTCTAATATTATATTCACATGCAATTTATAGTTTAATTAATCTTAAATGCACCAAAACTGCACTAAAATTACTCGTCTATATTTAGATAGGTACGAAGATAAATCTAAGCCGTGTTATTACAAAAGATTTTTAATCACTGTTTAACTAAACACGTGTTTAAATGTGATGCTGTCACTTTTTTGACAATATTGCAAAAGACATCTTACATAAAGTTTATTGCGCCCGTTCATCTTGTCTGTTAAAAAAGTCTGTAAGAATGGTAGGAAAGTATTGACGAATCAAAAGCGCTTAATTATTATAATATAAAGTCAAGTCTATCAATTTGAATACTTATAGATAATTTTAACTTTGACTTTACTTGTACTTAATCCAAATTATAAATTGATTGTATTTTCCTAACAAATGTTTATCCTACTTTAGTTCCTTTTATCATATTATTTTTAAAGTTTTAAAAAAATAAGTTTATTCCCAACACTGTCACCGAATTCGGCACACCTCTAATTATCGCTGTGGCCGCCCGCCATTGTGCCCTCGTGGCGCAATAAATCAGTCATAATAAAATACTAGCCCCCAAGGAGCTATATTGTCACGTGACGTAAATAGCCTTGTTGGTAACAAGGATTGTGATAATTTAGGTCTTATCTTGTAGCAGGGGCGGTTTACCTGACAGAACTCTTTTGCTATAGAATACTAAATACCTAATATACCTACTAGAAAAAATTCGACTCGCATCAGATTACAGATTATATTCTCAGGCAGGAATCAAACCCGCAACCTATGGAAGTCCGATCTAGTGCTTCTCTTTTGATATGGTTCCAAAATCGTCATTCCAGTGTTGGCTGACCTGTCCTGAAACGGTCTCCATGAAATGTATTGTTACAATAACTTTGTTTGACTGCAGGGCCCTATTTCATAAACATTACTGTACTAAATTACAACGATCGTGTCGTCAATTTGAAACTAGAAAATATACTACTCACAGACACCGCAATGTATGCGAATCACCGTAGTAAATTACAAAACTGAAATGTTTATGAAAAGGTGTCATGTTCAAGATGTCAGCTTAGAATAATAACGTTATTATTCTAAGGTCGTCAGTCAAATAATACACACAAAAAAACCGAACATTAATATCAATAAAGCAAAGTACTCGTACTTACCTACTGTTTTTTTAATATGGATTATTTTGGTATATTCGTATTTATATTATTATTATTCCGATCTCAGATATACGTGTGGCATCGTTACCTAGGTAGGTACCTACTTAACACTATTTATGAATAGTAATCTTAAAATTGATTACACTAATTAAAAAGTTTGTCTTTTGTGGGGAGGATAATAGCAATTTTCTCTATTAAATAAGACTTTTTGAGATTACGTATATCTATCTAATATGTAACATTGTAAAGCTTTATTCACTTAATACCTAGGAACTTAATTTAACAATTCGTCCGTCTTCTATCTATATCTATGTAAAACTGACGCATTTACGTCAGACAATTTAAGCGAACAGTCTTCAGCGCTCATTTCGGCCTACTTACGAAGCAATTCCTAAGCATTGTATTCAAATGTGAAAAGAATTCCATTCCCGACACACTCGGTCGCAATTTTCCCCCGCATTGAGCATTCCCATTAAGGTTCCCGGCGGATTAGCGGAATCAATGAGGTGGCCACGACCACTGTGCCGATTGTCATTCCCCTATTTGTGTTCCCGTTGACGCAAGGAGATTCTCCACAGTCCGCGTAAAAAAGGAAAGCCGTGTTATTACAAAAGATTTTTAATCACTGTTTTTGACAATATTGTTTGAAAGAGACAGCATCATATTTAAACACGTGTTTAGTTAAACAGTGTTTAAAAATCTTTTGTAATAACACGGCTTTCCTTTTTTACGCGGACTGTGGAGAATCTCCTTGCGTCAACGGGAACACAAATAGGGGAATGACAATCGGCACAGTGGTCGTGGCCACCTCATTGATTCCGCTAATCCGCCGGGAACCTTAATGGGAATGCTCAATGCGGGGGAAAATTGCGACCGAGTGTGTCGGGAATGGAATTCTTTTCACATTTGAATACAATGCTTAGGAATTGCTTCGTAAGTAGGCCGAAATGAGCGCTGAAGACTGTTCGCTTAAATTGTCTGACGTAAATGCGTCAGTTTTACATAGATATAGATAGAAGACGGACGAATTGTTAAATTAAGTTCCTAGGTATTAAGTGAATAAAGCTTTACAATGTTACATATTAGATAGATATACGTAATCTCAAAAAGTCTTATTTAATAGAGAAAATTGCTATTATCCTCCCCACAAAAGACAAACTTTTTAATTAGTGTAATCAATTTTAAGATTACTATTCATAAATAGTGTTAAGTAGGTACCTACCTAGGTAACGATGCCACACGTATATCTGAGATCGGAATAATAATAATATAAATACGAATATACCAAAATAATCCATATTAAAAAAACAGTAGGTAAGTACGAGTACTTTGCTTTATTGATATTAATGTTCGGTTTTTTTGTGTGTATTATTTGACTGACGACCTTAGAATAATAACGTTATTATTCTAAGCTGACATCTTGAACATGACACCTTTTCATAAACATTTCAGTTTTGTAATTTACTACGGTGATTCGCATACATTGCGGTGTCTGTGAGTAGTATATTTTCTAGTTTCAAATTGACGACACGATCGTTGTAATTTAGTACAGTAATGTTTATGAAATAGGGCCCTGCAGTCAAACAAAGTTATTGTAACAATACATTTCATGGAGACCGTTTCAGGACAGGTCAGCCAACACTGGAATGACGATTTTGGAACCATATCAAAAGAGAAGCACTAGATCGGACTTCCATAGGTTGCGGGTTTGATTCCTGCCTGAGAATATAATCTGTAATCTGATGCGAGTCGAATTTTTTCTAGTAGGTATATTAGGTATTTAGTATTCTATAGCAAAAGAGTTCTGTCAGGTAAACCGCCCCTGCTACAAGATAAGACCTAAATTATCACAATCCTTGTTACCAACAAGGCTATTTACGTCACGTGACAATATAGCTCCTTGGGGGCTAGTATTTTATTATGACTGATTTATTGCGCCACGACGGCACAATGGCGGGCGGCCACAGCGATAATTAGAGGTGTGCCGAATTCGGTGACAGTGTTGGGAATAAACTTATTTTTTTAAAACTTTAATAATAATATGATAAAAGGAACTAAAGTAGGATAAACATTTGTTAGGAAAATACAATCAATTTATAATTTGGATTAAGTACAAGTAAAGTCAAAGTTAAAATTATCTATAAGTATTCAAATTGATAGACTTGACTTTATATTATAATAATTAAGCGCTTTTGATTCGTCAATACTTTCCTACCATTCTTACAGACTTTTTTAACAGACAAGATGAACGGGCGCAATAAACTTTATGTAAGATGTCTTTTGCAACATTTTTTTATTGCAATTTAGTCACTTTGTGATCCTCTAGAATAAAAAAGAAAAGGCAAAAGTTACCGGTTCAAAATCAAATACCTATGACGACTTAAAAATAGGTAGTATACGGCCATTATTATTACAGTTAGACGTATTAGTAAGTATAGATATAACTACTTAGTAATGTGAATGAATAAAAAATAGATACAACTTTAACAGAATAAATCATGGTGCATTTGTTTCGCGCTAATGTGATAAGCAAATTAACATTTGCGAACAATTTTAAATATCAATGCGTTTACTGACGCGTTCCTAATTACTTATGCCATTATTCGAAATTCAAAATTATTTATAAAGACGTCAAAACCGCTGCATTATTCAAATTTAGAACGATCGTTTATTTAAATTTAACACGCAGTTGACTTCGAATTGACAAATTCTGTCACCGGACCTTACAAATTAAAACTACCCGGTTTGTCTATGGCACAACAAAGGAGTTTACACGCTATTTAGCAATATATTTCACATTAATTCATGATACACGTCGGCTTATTAGCATAATCCCTTTCATAGAAGTTGAATTTACACTTTATGGTAGTAATTTCGATTAGTAATCCGACTGCATGGTATAAAGTCTTAATTTTACTTTTATGGTAATGACTCTTGATAGATTTTGTCAATAAAAGTTAGCAAGCATATAAATACATAGGTATATTATCCGAAATATTTAACTGTATTTCAACAGCTAAGTTTCAGTGTAAAAGTTGTTTAAATTCAATGTTTATTATCTACGTTTGCTTTAAAAAAAAAGTTTTTATAAGTACCTAGTTTTTAATATTAAACTATTGTTACCATCAATCATTGTTTGTGGCTAATTGATGTGAGCAACACATTTTATTTCTCATACGAACAAAGTTTATAACGCAATTCTAATGTGAAAAAAATTGTGGACGCCTCCTTAGCGTTCGCTGCCATAGTTCACCGATCAATCATCCGCATGGACGCACCCTTAGACAAACTTTACAAAGACATCTTTGGTGGTTATCAAACAAAATACTCTTTTTTTAAACCTATGGGGTGTGGAAACACATTTGATGGGCATTATTCTTTAAAATTTTGTTAGGAATTTTGAAAATATGGCTACATCTATAAATTTTTAAACATGAGTTACTTTATAACACGATGTCTACAGCTCACGGAGCCACTAGCAAATATAGAATATTTTTTACATCTATTTTCTTTTATTTCAATATTAGATTGAGTAATCAGCAATATAGTTCTTTATCAATAAACTGTAGAAGTTGTGTGTTTTAAGGCCGTATTGCGTCTGCTTGTAATTTAAAAAAATAAGTAAGTAAATGATAAATATCACGTTTTAATTTTTACACGTCTTTGTACTTAGCATAGAGAAGGCTATGACTTAGCTCTTATAAAGTAACCCTAAAGTAGAAGGCTGCGATTCTTATTATTGGTATTTCACAAAAGGCAGTGCAGCCAATAAAAAAAAAGTCACTACACAACGGAACTCATTCGTGTAATTACCCCGATCTCAGTTCAAATTTGGAAGGGCATTGTTCACGCCCGCCGCCGCTGTGTTGCCAGCAATGCGCTCTGCACTTGCCCGATAGCTGACGTTTCTCTTTAAAACATAATGGAATAAAGAAACAGTAAACTGGGCACCCTTGTTTGGGGGAGCACTTCGTTATAGTCGGTAAAGATGGCTCATTGTTTTTGATACTTTTGTTGTAACGTAAAAAAACGCATTATTGACAATTAAATATTTTTGCATTTTAGGGTTTTCCATCGGAAAATCGTATAAAATACTTAAACTTGTTTTTCTGAGGCTTTTTTCATTTGTAAATAATTACTTACAGATTCGCATTTTTTCACAATGGAAAAAATAAACTTTTACAGTGTCCGAGTAAAAACCGACTGAAATACAGGTAAATGTTGACGAAAAACTAAAAACTGCTTTTTACGTAAACATAAGTTTAAAAGAAATAAAGGACACTTGGAAATAGGATGATAACTACAATAAGTAAAATGTTAAATGAACCATAAAAATATTCAAATAAAAATTAAGAGCAAACTAACAACTGCACACCTCCTCCGGTGATAGGTTCAGGAGTTCAGCTGTTTTCTATTCTATTTCTTAATTATCTATGTTGTTTTGCTTTTAATTTAAGTTTCTTTCTTTTTTGTTTACGTTTATTTTTTCCAAAGATTTAATTAGATTGTTTTATGTTTGGCTGAAGACGCATTAATTATGTATACATACTTACCTGTTATTGGTGTGCATACTTCACCAATGTTTATTTGTATGAGTTTTATTTTACCCTACTATTGTATTCTTTCCTGTGGGTATACTTAAACATAAAATAAAATATTCTTCCAAACACCTTGATGTTGTATTTTTAATAACAATACAAATAAGACCGGATTCAGCGTTATAAGAAAACCATAAAAGTATCTAATCCAACAAGTCACCCTCCAATACATCGTAGGTAGCACCATTCAGAACGAATCACCGTACAAAATGATATTATTTGTAACGTAATCCGCGAACAACTAGAGAGATTGATATTGCGCTGGGGTCGAATTGACATTAATTTATATGGATACGGTTTAAAAATGTATAATGGGTGGGATGGCGACACTAATAAAGTCCCTTGGGTAGACGCGTGTCAAAATTTTTGCGCGCCAAATAGTTATTAGCACACTAATAAAGTATTTATAATTGATTTTACTTGTTTTTGTTACAATTGAATTCAAACGGATTTCAAAATAGTTACAAATAGGAAAAACGGTTATTAAGTATTATATAAAACGGTCCTTACTTATTTATTTATTTGACACAGACAAGACATAAGACGTAGCCTACGCATTGCTAGTACGTTGTTCTTTTGGCTGGCCGTCTATCTGCACAATTAATAACAGGTATAAAATAATGATTAATTATAATATAAGTTATACTTATATAAAACATCGTTATGTGAGACAACTATTAGATTAAACTGTTGACAACATCCCTCATCAAATCCAATTAAAAACGAAACAAGAATTTTAGGGGATATTGTGACAAAAGCGACCTAATCAAATAAACAGGGGGCAGCTTATCGAAACCGATCTGTCGACGCAATCTCGCGCCAAATTGTGATTTGATACCACCAACCAACCACGGCAAAGATAAAATAGCAAAGTGGCGGGAAACGTAACTAAAGTTGTTACAAAATGCAATGGCCTTTATTACCGATGCTTACAGCTTATTATTGTAAATTCGTATTTGTAAATTAATGGACGAGACTAGCGCCACCGATGAGGAAAAAGTTGTTTGTTAGTGTTTTCCCCCCACGGCAAAAGTGTGATGTTAATCTATAATGTTGTCATCTGGGAAAATAGATAGATGTATTATTTTACACTTTCGCTTATTATTGGACAAAGTATCAAGTTGGTTTCGTCATGTTGGGTGAAAATAATGCTGTAAAGTTTTTCTGACTTTTTCAATACTATCGAAATTTATCTGGTTTTTTTTGTAACTGCCACAATTTTCAGCTGTCTTTTAGAACGCTTGTTTTTTTTAATAATTTTACAAAAAAAACTTTTTTTAAGTTATTGGTATTTTGAAATACGAAATTTAAGAGTTACCCAATGCACTTTTTATTAGCATAAGGTACCCCAAATATTGACCAATCCATCTCAATTTCATAGTAATTAATTAAATTACCACTTAACGTTTATCCAAGACATTTTACCCCAAAGTCAAACAATTAGATTGAACCAGTAATAAAATAATAGGGGAGCCACATCAATTACAAAAATATATATATATTTGCTTCGCACACAAAGAACGTTGTGTTTACCGATATAATATTAATAAAGATTTGATTCCGGAATCGGCGGGCGCCATGTTTGTTTAGCTGTCAAAGTTAGTGGCGGGACGCATGCGCGCCACGCGCCGAACGTTTTAATCTGATACGCCGCTGCATTCATGGCATGATGCCGCAAAATTGAGATAAATTATAGCAATTATTACTGATCGCTTTTTTTTACACTAATATTTGCTTTGGTAAATTCCCACGATGTGAAAACGGTTATTTAAAAACAGTAAAGAAACTAAGTAAATAAATTTAGACCATGTTACATTAATTTAAATTGCCCAAGCTCAGTTAAAAACTCAAAGCGAACCCACTGTCCTTTCGCCTCGGTTTGAACTCGTTCGCCTTAGGGTAAGACGGGCTTCTGTTCCAGACGAAGCCGCGATGCTCGAAGTCGTTCGCTATGTCAGTAAAGATGACGGTGCCGTCATATTACGGCCGCAATTAAGCGGCGTAGAACGTTGTCTATGTAAACAATACCTAGGGCCCTAGACGACGTAGAAATTACGGCCGTAATATGAAGGCACCGTCATCCTAGGAAACCTTAGCTTAAGTGAGTTAACGTAACAAAACAAGATTTCCGGTTAATTGCCAAGTAAAATAGCTATTGACAGATAATTTCATAGAATTTTGGTTCTGATAGATTAAAATGTATATATAGATTAATTTTTATTTTTGATGTTTATTTTCAATGGAATCTGATAGTTGCGTGGAGCGTGAAATCTGTAAATTTTCAAGATTTGTTTTTGAAAATTTCGAAGCTGCGTGTGGGTACCTATCTATATACACTTAAATCTATAACACTGAGAGTACTGAGACCTCACGACAGCGTATGTGCTATATAGACTGCCTCAACGCGGCCGAACTACAAACCACTCCCACCTTTGGGAACCTCCGCAGCCCACATCTGTCGTCCGATCATGTACAAAGTAGCCTTATTTTGTAGCCCAATTCAATCTTCAGATGCGTTTCTTTTCGAATTTTGATTAAGTCTCTTTAAAAAAAGTTATTCTAACTTTTGTCCGGCAAGTCGGAAACAAATTTATTTATTTTTTAATTAAAAAGAAATACCCGCCTGATTTTCAAAATTCAAGCGCCATACGATAGATCTCCGCCTTGCACATTTTGACACGTCCTATCTCATATAGATATATCTAATTTTGACTGATCTACGGCCATGCCGCACTTTTGGCTGAACATCGGGCACATACACAGGTGATCACATAAACATTTTCAATGTTAAAATTTTCAGGAAATGCTCGGAAAAACTGCGAGACTCGATTCCTGAACTATTTATAATAATTATGCACCTACGGAACGGAACCCTCGATGGGCGAATTCGACCCGCACCTGTCCGGTTTTTTCAGTTAGGGTAGACATCTTAACAAGGTATACAACAAAAATATAATAAAGACCATACACTTACAGTGAAATCTATAACCTTTAAGTTAAATAATATAAATAAATAAATGCTTGGACAATTTCACACAGCGCCATCTAGCCCCAAACTAAGCAAAGCTTGTAATATGGGTGCTAGACAACTGACTACTTATATACTTTTTAAATATATACTCATTATACATAGTAACACCCAGACCCGTCACAGAAATTAAAATTCATCCTCAAGGGGGGACCTCTTGCGTGGTAGGCGGCATGTTGACCACTGCACCACTCAGGTCGTCAAATATTCAAGCTGAAAAGATTTTGTACTTAATTAGTAACAATTAATTACAATTCGTTTTTTGTTTAACAAAATTGTTAATTTTGTCGCCCGATTTCTGATAAAACCCTATACAGACGCAAATGAGGTTTAATAGACTTCTCGTTAGCCTAAATTAGAGCCGTTACACACGCCAAAATTCAACGTAAGCTCGCGTTTGTAAAATCTGGAGAGCTCGTATATTTGCGCGGCTTCAGAGCGCGGCTATTAATTTACATACTAATTTATCTTGTAATTAAGTACGCCGCAAATTGCTATCTCAGCCCTTCATAATCCTTTCGCGTAGTTGCTTCTGTCGGCGGGAGATTAGTGTGGATGCGCCTTAATAAGCTTTTTAATTTAGGCGCAGATTAAATAATTGTGCTACATTTAAGTAAGAACACCAAGTTGTCGATGGCGCATTGGCCCATTGATTACGGAGGATATAACCCCCATCACACTATGAATTTTTATTTATCGCAAGAAATCTAAAAAAAAATACGTTTTTTAATATTAGATTTCAATCGTAACTAGAAATACGTTTTACTTTGATTGCATGTGAGAAAATTGCATACCTAGGTAGTGTATTAAGGGAGTGTAAGCAGCTATCACAAGAGCATGGGCGTAGGGAAGGGAGGCCGGGTGGGCCGTGCCAGTCCCAGAATAGTATGGTGCCCCAGAAAAAATACCCTTACACAAAGAGATCTAAGTTTGGCAATTTTTCGTACATTTCGTCGCTCACTCACTTCGATAGGATGATCATCGCTTCTAAAAGTTCTAACAGACCAGTGGCGGTAGGTTTGCCAGGTGGCCGCTGGAAAATATCTCTAGTTACGCCCATGCGCAAGAGTCGGTCATGGGATGGGTGACGGGGTCGGAGTCTACGTGGTGGGTGATTGTCCATCTTTTTTATCCACCCGTAAGGAAAGGAAAGCCCCAGCAGTGAGACATTAAACAATTTAAACATAAAAAATATGCGCGATGAAATTCATAACCCCTTTTTTTTTTGAAGTCGGTAAAAAAAGGCTGATGCCGATATCTTTAGAACTAGCTTCTGCCCGCGACTTCGTCCGCGTCTAGATATTCGAAAAAATCCTTAGGGAACCTTTAACCAGAATAAATAGTATTCTATGTTTTAATTTCATCAAAATCAGATCAGCCGTTTTTACGTGATTAGGCGGGTCTCCACCAAGCATGCAAAAAAGCAGCAAAAAAAAGTCTGGAACGGGTGGTAGGAAAATATAGACGATTCAAAAGTACTTAATAATTAAGTTTATTTGAATAAAGCTTATTTGACTTTGACTTTCACTTTCATGCTGCTTTTTCGAAACCGAAGGAATTTCATACAAACTTTCATCCCCTATTTCATTTCAACCCCTCCAACCCTAATTTCGCGATAAAAGGTAGCCTAATGTCTTTTCTCAAGCTCTACTCTATCTTTCAAATTTCATTAAAGTCGGTTTAGTAGTTTAGGCGTGTAAGCGTAACAGACAGAGTTACTTAATTTCGCATGTATACGAGTATTATTAAGTATGGATTGTGAAAAAGCCCACTAAAATTAATAAATCAAGATGGAGGGTAATTTTTCTATTTTTACCCAGGGCCGCATCCACTGCAGCCGTCCCCCGCGTTTGGTGTTGACACGTAGACAGGCAGGGATTAAGGTTATCTGCATCACAAAGCCGGGTGCATCGCGACCGACCGCCCGCGGCGCGCGGCGGGCGCAGCGAAATACCGCGAAAAACGGAGGCAAGTGGCTATGAAGCGTAGATACTCTGTGGTTTGGTACTTCTTCTATTTTTTTTTAAATCGTCTTTATTTTTAACCGACTTCATTTATGCGAAATTACAATATTTCATTTGCGAAAACTACGTATAACAATAAGCTTTTATAAACAGTAATCTTCACACAACCTGCGAATAAACATGTTATACGAACTTTTATACATAATTATTTGTATAATACCAACAACCTCGCAGGAAAGTATTACTAACATTATAGATTTTTCCAAAAACAGACAAAAAAAATACTTTTCATACAATACAGCTGTTTGGACATTTGTATGGAAAGTAAATTTTTTAAAATATATTTTCAGTAAATTCGAATTGGTGTTTATGATGTTAGTAATCTACTCCGGCGAGGTTGTTGGTTTTTTACAAATAACCCTGTATATTGGCTCTGGGGCCCTATTTTGAATCGCTCGATTTTCGTTCGACATTCGACTCGATCTCCATACATTTGAGTCAAATGTCGAACGAAAATCAGTAGAAAAGAGCGCTCGACGACAGCCGAGCGATTCAAAAATAGGGCCCCAGGTCTGGGTATTTGTTGTTCCACCCGTTGTGTCCGATTTCCATAAAACAAGTTCTTAAGCTTTTTATATTTTTTTTATTAGTAACTGCGCAGGCATTTGACCACCATCTTGCTTCATCATAAACAGGATGTGGTCTAAAGTGTAGCATTCTTGCCCAGGAAATGTTTATTCACTCTTGCCTTGAAGAGACCAAGGTTGTACTTATCGGGGAACACATGAGGAGGCAGCGCATTCCATTCTTTAGCAGTTCGCACAAGAAATGTATTGGCAAAGCGCTTGGTACGTACCCTTGTATCTACAGTGTAAGGGTGATATGCTAACTTTTATTATTTTTATTTAGTTAAATAATATTTAGGAATTTAGAATACAGAGTACATCTCGTGCCATTTTGCACCCCCTGTATTCCTCTTCTGTCTATCTCACCATACTATAGGTTGTCTGGAAGAGATCGCTCTTAGCGATAACGATAAGACCGCCATGTTTTGACACTAAGTTTTATTGTTATTTCTTTGTTATATGTTACTGTGGTGTTGAAATTAAGCATTATCTTATCTTATCTTATCTAACCTGCGTCTGGTACCCCATGGTGGAAAGAGACCGGAGGAACAAGGGCGAGCAGTTCCCTCGCACACTCTCCAAAGTGTATTCTATATAACACCGATAAACATGCAACTTTGCGACGCGACGGCCCAGTTTTAATACTATAACGTTTAAACATACGTTTTAAGAAGCGTAATGAAATTTCGAAACGTCATAAAGGTTCACAGGATTTTTTCCGTTTTGTAATTGTAAATCCACGTCAAGGTTTGATAGGGACCATCAAACTGAACAACTTTACTATGGGACAAAGTCAAATAAGCTTTATTCAAATAAACTTAATTATTAAGTAAGTACTTTTGAATCGTCTATATTTTCCTACCACCCGTTCCAGACTTTTTTAGCTGACAAGAAGAACGGGCGCAAGAAACTTATCAGCTGTAACAGCCATAAGTAACGATATCTACAAACTTGAATATATCGTTACCAGATTAATTACAACAGGGTGACAGGATTATTGGCAACAAATTGACAAACTTTGAAATCGCGAAAAAACAATCAGTGGTTTCATGTTTGCTGTTTCTGTTTTGTCTTTTACTTTACGATGTTATTCTTGAAAAGGATCCTTTGAGTATTTTTATTCTTCCGTTATTACAAATTCAATCTTTTATGTAATATAATGTTTGAGTAGTTTTTGTTGAGTCAACCCTGACCCTTGACGGAGTTTCTGTGCGTATACCTACACAGTGGGGGCATGCGTTTATCAACAAAGGAGTCGAATTACTGGTAGGTGCTTTATAATACTGTGGCGACGGTGACTGAGGCTCTGAAGTTCCGCCGTGGCAATGCTGAGTTTCCGATGATCTTACTTTGGAATATCAATGTTTGTGATTTTGTCTAATTTATATTTATTTAATTCAGTACTCTCCAAGCTTTAGCTCAGGAGCTACCAACTCGTTATCGATGCTAATTGGATTCATTTGTTCGACATCTTGGAGCTTCGAAGTCTTCGCCGAAGTTAAAGCAGAGTGGTTCCTTGATATTGGCAGTTCTGTGATATTGGTGAATTTCAATAGATCACGATTATCCATTCAAATTTGACTATAGTTAGTTTAGTGCCAGCACTGATGTATTCTCTTACACAATGGACAACCTTTCAAAAATACACACATCAACATCTCGAAATGGTTTTCTAATTTTGACGTGAAAAATGATCCATACCAAAAATAACTGATTTTACGTCATTTATACAGGGTGTCCCAAAACTTTGTTACTCGGAGGGAAAGTACCTTAAATATTGAAGACAGGATTTTTTACTGAAAGAAGACTTCATTTTATTTCAAAAATAATTGGGACCGTAATTCATTTTTTTATTAAAATCGTCTGCCAACTAGAAATTGATTTTTCAAAAATATGAGTGAAAATGATAGGTGGTGCGAGATAATTGGTGTCACATCACATCCTACGTATGTTTTAAAATTGCATGTGTCCACATTGCCAAGGTTAGTACCTAGTTAGAAAAAGTGAAACGTCAGAATTCAATTCTTTATAGACAGAAGACTAAATTCATTCAAAAAGCTCTCAAGCTTTCAAATAAGTACTTTTAAACGATATAAAGCGATGAAGGTACGCCACGCGCCTCGCACGCGACCGCTCTTCGCAGCGGTCGGCGTAAAAATACCGTTGCTTGCATAATTTTTAATTACACGACTGAGTGAGCATCTAATACGGTAGAACGCGTGTCGGGGTGCGCATTGGACACAGTAGCATAGGAATTAAAAAATAAATGCGATTATATTGAGATTGTGTCGCAGGAGATGACTTAATAAAATACTAATACTATAATCATAATGCATGAATTTATGCCTGAATATGAATATGGTACCTAACTTTACCTAATGCGTGAATTTATGCCTGAATATGAATATGGTACCTAACTTTACCTAATGCGTGAATTTATGCCTGAATATGAATATGGTACCTAACTTTACCTAATGCGTGAATTTATGCCTGAATATGAATATGGTACCTAACTTTACCCAAAGCGTGAATTTATGCCTGAATATGAATAAGGTAATACCTAACTTTACCTAGGTATTCAAAACTTTACACTAATAGAGGTTGCGCTAAGCCACAGAATACATAATAGGCTGAACTTTAAGAGGGGGTAATAAACCAAAACGCCAATTGACTTATTAGAATTTATGATTATAAAGTTCTTGACTTATTCTCATCTTCCAACCTAGATATAATTTTTTGTAGCATCTTCCAACTTACTTCAGGTTGAATGATGGGATTACATTATCTTAACTATTTTTGTTCCCAACTACCAACCTGTTAAAATTGCGGTATAGTAATCGACTATAAGTTTTCACAGTACATTAATGACAGCTTGGAAGTTGGAAACAAAAATAGATAAGATAAATTAATTATATATTCCCATTAATCATCATAATCAGAGGTAGATTGGAAGATGACACATAAGGTTTTTCGGAGGGGGTCGACCGGGTCGAGGCTAGGTTTTTGGGGGATTTCGGGGAGGGTTGTTTAGCTGACAAGAAGAAACTTATCAGCTGTAACAGTCATAAGTAACGATATTTACAAACTTGAATATATCGTTACCAGATAATTACAACAGGGTGACAGGATTATTAGCAAGGTATGTGTTACATCATTTCTACGTTCATCTATAAGATAATCGTCTACTTTATAATAACCTTTACCATATGCAAAGGAAGATCAATCACTTGTTGTGGAACTTTATTAATAAACTCTCTATGTGCCAAATTTCATCAAAATTAGGTGTGGGGAGGTAATTAACACACAAACATTCGCATTTATAATAAGTGAATGAAACACTGAATTTTCTAAGCCAATCTTGCGTAGATTTCCAAAGTTTTCCTACCACATAGATTTTTGCCTCTAGTAGTATCTGATTTCAAAATTTCATGATGGCTGCCCAGATTCAGCGCCATGACACCGCCAACCAATTTTCGACGTTATTAAACGCGCACTGAGGCGTATGATTGGGAAACAGATCAGCGTACGCAGCTTAACATGACAATGGAGGGGATTAGCGCCAAAACGCGGAGACGTCATAACGCTTAAAACTTTTCTTTTTTTTTATTTGCGCGCGAAAAAGTTTTGTCGGTGCCCTACAGCGCCGTCGTTTTGGCACAAAATAAACTAGTGGCTCATGTGAGCTACTGTAGGCCTCGCTTTTGTGTCATTTTTGAACATTTTTCGAAATGTCTGAAATACTTATGTTTATTTTTTTCGAAAATTTCGAAAACTACATTTTATAGGTACTATTTTTTTGTATGTATGTATGTATTATTTTTTTCGAAGAATTCGAAAACAAAGTTCTATTGGTACATTACAAAACAACCTTTTGGTACGTTATATTATATATACACCGTTAATTTTTAAGTATATCTAAAAATGAAATGGGGATTTCAGACCACGTGAATGAACAACTTTTACTATGGGGCCAACCACGGAATTGCGAAAAAAAACAGCTGTTCCATTCCATACATTATAGTCGAGTCGATGTTGTACTTTTCAATGGAACAGCTGATTTTTTTTTCGAGATTCCGTGGTTGGCCCCATAGTAAAAGTTGTTCATTCACGTGGTCTGAAATCCCCATTTCATTTTTAGATATACTTAAAAATTAACTTAATCCCCTCGGTGTATACGTTAAGTATTGCCGTTGCGTGTGTGCCATATGTATTTAGCATTTAAAAAAAGATAATTTTTCAAAGTTTGCCTTCATAATGGCTGGCACAGAGTTGTTTTGATCATTTGTATTGAAAGTTTAAAAATGGAACGTGATGCGTATCTACACTCTTAAGTAACTACTTAAAGTTATTCTTAAGTAATCATTACTGCTGGGGCACAGGCCTTCCTTATGGGGTCTAATGCGGATTGGTGGGTGGTGCTAGTTATATACAGATTGTGATCTTATATAAAATAGCTCTGATTCTACCATACAAATCGACGGAAGCAATTTCCTCATAAGAAGTTAATGGCCTTTACAGAGCTCGGTACGACCGTGCGACATATTGACTTTCAGGCAAGTCCTACTAATACTATGAATGTGAAAGTTTAGATGTTTAGACGCAAAATGTATTTTGATGAAATTTGGCTCACAGATTAAAAAGTTAAAAAATATCTTGTATAAATATCTTCCTCGATTAGAGAAATTCATCATCCATTACCAAATTATAGTCCAATGTAGGGGAAAAAATCACAACATAATGAATTACATTCACATGCAAGCACTTTATAAAGTAGGTAGGTAGGTACCTATGTAATAATGACATAGGATACGTATAAATTTTTCTTCTCAAGCTTACGCGCTCACTAGACATATAATAAAACACTTTTAACGGATACTAGCGCGGTTTTATTGACTTAACATTTAATTTCTGAACGTCTAAAAAAATTCATCGCTTGAGGGTAGGCTCACGAGCAGCTTCAGTCCCCCTTGCCCACGGCAGCTGCAATGGTGCCGAAACGTGTCGGGAAAATAAAAAATCAAACCTAATTACCAAAGTAGGTACTTTCAATATAACCGCGCTAGTATCCATTAAAAATGTTTTATTTCACATATTTTTTTTCAATATTTTGAAAACAAAAATCTTTTATTTAGCTATTTGATAAAAAAATATAAATGGTAGAGAACAACAATCTCAATATCAATAGTAAGTAGGTGCTTTAGTTTCATAGGTTCCGCCTTTAATGCTCTAAGGGTTCCGCACACTTACGTGACAGTGGTGTCAATTCGGTTAGCACGACTTAACCAAATTGACAGGACTAAACTTAATTTTAGCATTCTGTTCTTGTCTTTTCAATACAGAAAGAAAAGGATGGAAAACTACATTTAGTTTAGTCCTGTCAATTTAGTTAAGTCGTTGCCAATGCCAACCGAATCGACACCATTGACAGATGACTACATAAAAACTCTTTAATGAATAATAAAAATAAAACAAAAGATAGCGCTTACCTACGAGTATACAGGTCATATGTTTTTTTAAATAAAAATTAATATTTTGACTTTCGATAAAGTTCCAGCTTTAGCTGCAACTGTACGCAGAGGGACGTATCTACTCTATGATTCCTTTTAAAAGCTGAAAGCCATGGCGGATCTGCCTAAATATGCCGCTTTTAAATGAACTCTAAAGACGCGCGACATGTTTCCATTTACGCACGACAATTTTTTGTCAATAATATTTTTAGACCAATAGGGATGTTGACTAATGAATAAAATAACGAAATACTAATAAAAATCGTAAACATATTAAACTTTTAGAGTAGCTTGTATACCTCTTGGTTTTATATATTGCATATTATTTGTTTTATGACCCTTCAAAGTTGGGTGGACAAGTCCATTTAAAAAGTATAAAATTTATTAAAATAAATGATACCTTTAATTAGTCCGTAAAATGTATAGCAAATTTGTCGAAGAAACCATTTTGATAAACACAATATTTAATATAGCTACTGAACAAATTTCCTATGCGTTGCATACAAACTTGCAAGGCGTGACGTCATAACGTGCAAGCCATTAGTATGGAGCGTTTTTGATCGAGTCCATTTGTGCGCATTTCACACTGTGATATCTCGGGCAGTTTTCATGCTAGCGAATTAATTCTTTTACCAATGTTTCTTTTTTTGAGAGGTAATTTATGTAACATAAAATAAAAAAAATAGTCAACATCCCTATTACCCGGCCGTAGGAAGGTCGGTAAGTAAATATATTTTCAGTAGATTAAATTTGAGATTACTAGAAAAATCGACTCACCTATAGCACCTCAGATGGGACTCGAACCCGCACCCTTATGGTATTCACGCCCAATGTACTGACTGGATTGCAATCTCAAAACAATCTGTTAGTGTTCTGGACTTTAAATGCTTGAACATTTCATGAAAATTTTGACAAAATCTATAGTTTTTGTTGCTTACGTGTTAAAATTACACAATAATAATAATAATCCTTGTTTTTAAATTTTAAATTGTACTCGTTTTAGGTACTTGGTATACAACTTTTGAGTAAGGATTAAAATTCATAAATCATAATCTTTATCAGTAGGTTACTACACTAATGACTAAACATGAAATAAAAACACTTTTTAACGGATACTAGCGCGGTTTTATCGAGAGTGCTTTTTGAGTTTGCTAATTAGTTGGTAATGTTGGTATTTGGTTTAATTTTTTAATTTCCCGACGTTTCGGCACCATTGCAGCTGAAACAAAAAAACCAAATACCAACTACTTAATTACCAAAGTACCTACTTTCAGTAAAACCGCGCTAAATGTGATTTATTTCCGTAATACGACGTTTTTCTTCGCGTCTCATAATGGAAACGCACTAAAACTCAAGAGAGTCTGATGCTCCAAGCGATTTATTAAAGAATTGAAATCCCAATTACCGGCGATTCGAGGCGTTTAAGCGACTGCGCCCGCCGATAAATTCAACAGATATCCAGGCTCCACTCCGAGGCTTTGAAGGTTTCACGCTAATTTCCATAATGTTCGTTTTTTTCTTTGTTTTTTAATGACATAAAATGAAAAAAAAAAGTAAAGATCGCGCTTATTCTGAACCAAAACAAAAACCGCTACATTTATGTTGTCATTTATATTACATTCACCCAAGAATATTATATTCATGAATATGAATATTATATACGAATATTATAATCATGAATATGAATATTATATTCTTGCATTCGCCTAAAAATCTTTGGTTTTAGTATTCTCATTGAAATTGGCATCCTAAGGATTTTTCTACAATTTTAGCAAAAGTAATGTGCATTTATCCATCATTTATCTGTAAACGAAACGAAACTGTAACGATTTACCTAGTTGTTTCCATCGTTGAAAATTAGCGCGATTGGGCCCGATCGAATGAATCTGTACGATATCTATAGAAAAATCGACTTACCTGTAGCAATAACGTTCTATTTATTTAGTAAACTTTTTAAATCATTAGCTTTCGATGTCATAATTACGATTGATAACATGAACTTTCGATGTCGACAAAATAAACTCTACCGATTGAATTGTTCGACGTCATGAGTTTCGACGTAGAGCCACTGTATATATATATAATGTAGAGCGGACACCAGCGCAAAGAAATAAATAGCTGAAGTATTTTTGGATATAGCCAAATTGTTGAACACGCAGACCCAGACTTATACATATTTTGAGCTTAGGTTGCCCGAAAGCAAAAAGACTTTTTACTTTTATAGCTCTCTATTCGTTTGTCATTCTGAAATTCTTGTTCTTTTCTTTCAGCCTTTAATAGGAGAATTTCTTCGTTTCCCATAATGTAAGTGACCAACAGCCATTTTTAGGGTTCTGTACCAAAATGGTAAAAAGGAACCCTTATGGTGTGACTCAGTCTGTCTGTCTGTCTCCGAAGTTTGCAAAGAGAAAAATCTGAAATAATTCTATGTGATAGTAGTTTATGTAAAGATTACAGGAAAAATAAAACGATGTCTTAATATAACACACTTTTTTAGAAATTCAAAAAACAAACAAAAAATTTATTTGATCCTAGTCAACAGATGGCCCTGACCCCTGAAAAATTAATTTAGGTCCACTAAAGGTCAAGAGATGGCGCTGGACTAAGAAAAAAAATAGTTCCACTATCGGCCAAGAGATGGTGCTGACCTAATACATTATTCTACAGCTCTGCAGTGTATTTATTATGATGGTACGGAAACCCTCGGTGCGCGAGTTCGACTCGCTCTTGCTTGACCGGTTTTTTAATGTCCCCATTGCTAGGGCAGCTGGGAGCTTATGGGTGAATAAGGAGGATGGGCCTTAACCCACCACGCGGGCCCAATGCGGATTGGTGGGTGTTAACGACTGCAAATGCACCCGGGACCAACGGCTTAAAGTGCCTTCTTAAGCACGGAGGAGCTCGAGATAATACATTTTGGTCACCCATCCCATGACCGACCCCTGAGAAAGTTGCTTAACCTCCGCAATCGCTCTATACAAACAGCTTTTTCAGAACTTCTTAAGAAAAAATCATAATGTTCAACGCTCAGTAAGCCCAAAAATTACTGTAACGCTCCAAGGGTACTAATGTTTAATAACTCAATGAAACGCCAATATTGTTGCAGTGCAAAAAGCTGTATTCATTCAAATAATTAACCCGACCTAGGAAAATAACAAAATTCTTAACACCGCGATGTACATTTTCATCACTAGCGCCGATACAGCGCCATCTATTGGCAGCTGGAGTGACAACAAAAAAGTATAAACAAAACTTATGCATAGTAAAGAACAAAAACCTTAACACCGCGATGTACACTTTCATACAAGCGGCGATACAGCGCCATCTATCGGCAGCTGGAGTGACAACAAATAAAGTATAAACAAAACTTATACATACTTATTTATACATGCCGCCCCCCAAAGACGACAGTCTTTATATAAACAATAAAAAAATAACAACCTCTTACAATATACACATACGTATACATAGAAACGAATCATAATATTATACTATAATAGTTAAGTTGCTACAGGTAGGATGCAGATTTTGGAGACAGATCTTTTTATTAATGTGTTCTTGCAACGTATAGTTACAACTCGCGTGACCTTGTCCACTCCGGTATGTTTCTCTACAATAATACCAAGAAGCCATCGTGCTGGTGGTAAATTAGGCTCCTTCACTAGGACTAAATCTCCACAATTGGGCTCTGGTATCATACGTGCCCATTTATATCTCTGCATGAAACGATCCAAATACTCCTGGGACCATCGCTGCCAAAAGTGTTGTAGCATTTTCTGACACAACTGCCATCTTTTTAATGGTGAAATTGATACATTTTCAAAGTTATTATCTGGAGCCACCACCAATGGTTCACCAACTAAGAAGTGCCCTGGTGTCAAAGGAATGACGTGACCATTATCTTCTATAGAAGTTAAGGGCCTGGAATTGAGACATGCTTCAATTTGGATTAAAACTGTCGATATTTCTTCGAAAGTAAGTGTAGAATTACCTATAATTCTCTGCAAATGATATTTTGTAGATTTAATGCCCGCTTCCCATAGTCCTCCGAAATTTGGACTATGCGGAGGTATAAAGTGCCACTCAGTTCCATTATTCGATAAACATTCTGCGATTTCGGGAACAAGTGACGATCGTTCGTTGTTAAAAAGCTGTTTTAGTTCACGGGCAGCGCCTACGAAATTTGTACCGTTATCGCTGTGCAATTCCTTACAGTGACCTCTTCTACCGACGAATCTTTTGAAAGCGGCTAAGAAGCCTTGAGTGGTGAGGTCGCTCACCGCTTCTAAGTGAATTGCTCGGGTCGCCATGCAAATAAATAAGCATATATACCCCTTATAAGACTTGTGCCCACGGCCCTTTGAGGCCCTGATATCTATGGGTCCCGCATAATCAACACCACTACATAAAAAGGGTCTGTTCACACTAACACGAGAAGTAGGCATTTGTCCCATTATCGGGGTTTTATTAGATTTTGAGTATCGAGCACAGGTGACACACTTTCTAACATATAACTTCACTAAATTTTTTGCTCCGATAATCCAATATCTTGTCCTTAAATATGTAAGCATAAGTTGAGGACCACCGTGAAGGGTATGATCATGTGCTTGAGCTATCAGGTGGTTTGTTAAAAGAGCTTCATGAGGTAAAACTATTGGATGCTTTGAATCGTAGCTTAATTCAGCTTGTTCCAACCGCCCGCCAACACGGATTATTCCATTATCATCCAGGTAAGGACATAGCGATCTTAATTTGCTCTTGTTACCGACTTCAGCTTTCCGGGTTAAATCTTCTTTTTCCTTAAAAAAACCTTTCTGTTGGCTTAGACGTATCATTATATTTAACGCTTTTTCCCTTTCTACCTTTGATATATATCTAGTTCTGTTTGCTTCTTTTTTCATTATTCTTCTGCAGTATGCTATAATTCTTAATAATTTATTCAACGACGAATATTTAGACCAAAAATCTTCCCCTGTTACTACAGATTCTGTCTGATCTACAGATATTGTGTGTGTTTTAATTATTCTTTCTTCCAGGTGGGTCTTCAAATGTTTTGGGTGAGTATAATTAATATGCATTTCTTTTAACCATTGTGGTCCGCTAATCCATAACATGCTGTTAGTTAATTTTCCAGGACTGATTCCACGAGACGCCGCATCTGCTGGGTTGCTATCGGACTGCACATAGGACCAGTGACTACGTTCAAGGTAGGTTATAATTTCTGAAACTCTGTTTCCTATGAATGTTTTCCACTTGCTGGGGTGACAACTCAACCAAGCAAGAACCACTTCCGAATCTGTCCAGGCATGAATGTTTTCCTTTGGAATTCTTAACACTTCTGAAACTTCCATGAGAAGCTTACTTAACAAAACTGCACCACATAGTTCGAGTCGTGGTACGGAAACTTGTTTAACAGGGGCTACTCTTGTTTTAGCAGTTACCAAATTAACATTGACGTCACCGTTAGCATCCACAATTCGAATATATACAACAGCACCATAGGCTGATGTCGACGCGTCGCAGAATCCGTGCAATTCAACCCCAACGTTATTCTGATGACATCCATACCAACGAGGCAGCCGAAAGAGGGTAAGTTGATTTAGTTCTTTGCGATACAGTATCCAATCATTCAACAAATCCTCGGGCAATTCCTCATCCCACTCGATACCAGATAGCCAAAGCCTCTGTATTAATATTTTACCAATAACAATACTAGGTGCTAACCATCCTAGTGGGTCATATAATCGAGCTATATCTGAAATAACCTTTCTTTTAGTTACAGGTCCTGAAGACATTGGAGGCAAGTGCACGGCGTACTCAAACTCATCATGAACGCGATCCCAAGTAAGTCCTAAAATTTTATTGCTTTCTTGCATTTTTACTTCCATCTTGTTATTGTGCTGTTTGTTACTATCTAACTTATTTTTTAGTGTATCTATTTGATTCATCATTTTTTCGCTATTGCTAACCCACTTTTGAAGTTTAAAACCACCTCTCTCTAAAAGTTCATTTAACTGTTTAAAAATTTCAATTGCTTGTTTTGAACTTTCACATCCTGACATTAGGTCGTCCATGTAGAAGTCTCTTTGTACTATAGGAGCTGCTAATGGGTAATCTTTAGCCTCATCTTTAGCAACTTGTAATAATGTTTTTACAGCCAGGTACGGAGCTGCAGACGTACCGAATGTTAGCCTTAATAACTTATAATGTCTAATATCTTGGTTGGGGTCCTCCCTCCATAAGATACGCTGATAATTGGTATCTTCCATAAACAGTTTTACCTGGCGGTACATTTTGACTATATCTGCAGAGAAGCAGACGGGATGTAATCTCCACCGAAGTATGATATGACGTAAGTCTGCTTGAAGTTGAGGTCCCACCATCAAATCATCATTCAACGATACTCCGTTGTGGCCCTTACAAGACGCGTCGAAAACAACCCGAACCTTTGTTGTGGTTTTATCTTCACGCACTACAGCATGGTACGGTAAATAAACTGCTTCTTTACTTTCGGTATCATCATGTGAAGCTACTACTAATTGCATGTGATTCAATTCTAAATACTCATTAAAAACCTTTGTATATTCTTCCTTTAACTGTGGTTGCCTTTGAAGTTTTTGTTCTAAACTAATAAATCTGCTTAACGCGATGCTCATTGAATTACCTTGTTTACAGGCTGGTGCTTCGTCTCTAAATGGAAGCCTTACTATGTATCTGCCTTGAGAGTCTCGTGCTGTTGTGGACTCATATAACTCCTCGCAACGCCTTTCTTCTTCGGACATTATTTTGTTAGGCGTGATATCGGCTTCTAATTCCCAGAAAGATCTTAATATATGATCCACCTGGGTATGCAAGGTAACAAAATTACATGAAACTGGAGCTGATGCCGAGATATCTGCATTAACCTTGCCACTCAAAATCCAACCCAACGCAGTTTTTTGTGCTATTAAGGACCCTGATTGATATTTTAATAGACCATCGGTCATAATTTGTCCATACACTTCAGCACCTAAAAGGATATCGATCTTGTTTGGCATCTGGTAACATGGGTCGGCTAAGCAAATATCATTTAAATCTGGCCAGGAATTTATTTCTATTCTTTTGGCTGGCAATAGAGTGGTAAGTTTATCCAACACATATGCCTTAACGGTGATGACATATCCAGGGTGGCAGCGAGAATGTATTTCAATGTGAACCGTTGACCTAGCTATTACACTTTTGTCTCCTCCCAGACCTGAAACAACTCCTTTAACAGCCGTTCTTTTTAATCCAAGCGATTGTACTACGGACTCTGTTATAAAGGAGGCTTGTGAGCCCTGGTCAATGAGTGCTCGTAGGAAATGCTGATGACCACTGCTAGATTCCGCTGTCACTAAAGCTGTGGCTAATAGGACATTGTGCGTATTTTCATTAGCGAAGTGATTCGTAAAATTTTCGGCAAACTCCGGACAATGTGATGTTGTGGGATGTTCTATTTCGTTTCCTGTGTCTTCACAATTTTGCGCTAAACTTACTTGCATTTCTAATTGCTGTGGCTGTGATATGCTTTTAGGGTGCAGCAGTGAGTGATGTCGTCTCTGACAAATTTGGCAAGAAGTAGAGTTACGACAATATTTAGAAGAGTGATTACTTAATAAACAATTGAAACATAGACCGTTATTCTGGACAAAGTCACGTTTTTCATCATATGACATATTACAAAATTGTTTACAGTGTATAATTTTATGATCACCTTTACAGTAAGCGCATTGACCTTGAGATATATGTAAAGTCTGTATGTGGTTAAGCTTAGAACAATTGTTTTTATTACTATAGATAAATTGATTTTTATAATTTGACTTACCAGGTTCCAAAAATTCAAGAGAATGATACCTTTTCTTCAAAAACTCCTGGAACTGATCTATATTTGGCAAAATATTCGATTTTGAAGTTAACTCACTAACCATTGCTTCCCATTGTTTACGACTTTCTTGATCTAACTTTAAACTGACTATATAAATAACTATAATATCCCAAGACTTCACATCTATGCCAAGGTTTTGCAAACCATTTAAACAATCCATCATACTATCTAATAACTCTTTTATAGCAGTAGACGATTCTGTCAGTAGTGGTCTCTGACCAAAAAATCGTTTTAAAATACTGTTTGCCAAATATTGCTTATTGTCGTACCGATTTTCCAACAGAGCCCAACACCGACTGTAATTTTCATTAGTTATAGCGATATGTCGCAATAGTTGCTCTGGTTCCCCTTTTAGATACCCCTTTAAATAGTGTAACTTTTGTACATCTTGTAAAGCACTATTGTTATGTACTAATGACTTAAATAAATCGCGGAAACTCATCCACTCAGTATATAATCCAGAGAAAGTAGGTATAACAATTTTTGGTAATTTAATTAACGAATTACAAGGTTGCTTATCATCTAATCTCGGTGTAGACTTTCCGATATCCATTTGCTCTATTTTACAGTTAATTTCAGCTACAAGATCTAAATAAAACTCTTCAGTGTTTTGGTATATATCAGATTTGAAATATGGCGTTCCACTGAGATCCTCCTTGGAGGTGATTAATTTGATATGCGTAGAATCAAATTCTTTCCATTTCTTATCAATAAGTTCTAATCTCTTCTGTAAATGTTGCTTTGTTAACCGTTCTTTTGGGCTCTTTTTATAGTTGCTTCTGGCATTTTCCAATTGGGCCCGTAAATCATATTGAATTTTCAATAAATCCATCGGTAATATAATGTGTCGAATATAATATAAGAAAAGTAGAAATCAATATCCAAGTATAAATTATTTGTGAAATTTTCTAAGTGTTTTCTTTCTTCAGCTCGGTAGAAAATCGGGCATAGGTTCCCCGTACTATCACTTTTTGTTAAACTATTCTAAGTCCTAATTTTACACAAAATTTATCAAAGTTATTTTTCTTGAGTTAATAAAGTCTAAATTCGTATGAAACTAAATTGTACTCACAGTTCATTCACTTCACAATCTTACTTCACTGATCAATGATGGCTTCTGCTGTTTGTCGCTAGGTGGCGCTGCTGTTCTCCTTTGCAATGATCCAATTGAGGTGTTGACTTCAGTACATCTGTTGTTGTTCCCCGATGGTGATGTTGGCTTCGTCGTTACTGTTGCTATACTGTGGTCTTCGTACGGTGAATTCATGGACCTGTCGACACTCAACAGACAAGTCCCATCTACGACGATCCGCCGCTCCGTTCGAGACCTTTTACTAAGGGCAAACAATTGGAAACCTTCGCCAATCCGGCTCGAAGGACCAATGTTCAACGCTCAGTAAGCCCAAAAATTACTGTAACGCTCCAAGGGTACTAATGTTTAATAACTCAATGAAACGCCAATATTGTTGCAGTGCAAAAAGCTGTATTCATTCAAATAATTAACCCGACCTAGGAAAATAACAAAATTCTTAACACCGCGATGTACATTTTCATCACTAGCGCCGATACAGCGCCATCTATTGGCAGCTGGAGTGACAACAAAAAAGTATAAACAAAACTTATGCATAGTAAAGAACAAAAACCTTAACACCGCGATGTACACTTTCATACAAGCGGCGATACAGCGCCATCTATCGGCAGCTGGAGTGACAACAAATAAAGTATAAACAAAACTTATACATACTTATTTATACACATAATCAAATACATTTTCGAATATAAAACAACTCAAATCACCTCACAGACAACGAACGGTCCAACTTCTGAAAATTTTATAACCCTCTACAGGTAACGTCTGTAAAAAGGACTTTAGTGTTGTCAGAATAAAGTGTTATTTTTAATGAGAAAAGTGTGTAAAACAGAAGGCCTATTACAAAAAAGCAATGCGATAAGCGTACGAAGTTCGTCCCACTCCGTAGCACTATGGACTCACGAATAAGTAAGTAAGTAAGTAATAGTTTATTTGCGAGAATATGGTACATTGTGTTCTTAAATTACTGATTACCAACATATTCTATCGTTGTGGATACGATGTGCAAAAATTTTATGATTTAATTATATAATAAAGATAAAGACATTTTAATTAAATTAGGTTATAAGTTAACAATGAGAAAAAAAAACATGATTACAATTAAATAATAATTCCCTAGTTCAATTCACGTGCACTAGTCATCGTTAAAATGTCAAGAAAATGTCAATAGAGTGGATTATTTTGTGAAAATGAGTATAAAAAATAAATAAAAAAGAACAACAATAATAATAATAAAAAATGTCAAATCCTATCATTAATGAAGTCAGCAATTTTATAATACATTTTGTCCGCTAGTAAATTTAATAACTTTGATTTAAACTTAAAATATGACAATACTTTTATATCATTCGGTAGCTTATTAAATATGCGAATCGCCATACAGTGGTCATTTTTAGAGTAAAGCATTAATCTCTGGCCTGGTATACAATAATTTTCACCTTTTCTTCCTCTGTACAATTTATTGCTATTATTAACTTTGAATAGACCATTATATTTCTTAGCAAAAAGTGCCATCTCAAGTATGTACAGACAGGGAAGCGGTAGTAAGTTTAGAGCTTTGAACAACGGCTTACAGCTATCCAACCTATCTGCACCACAGATAGATCGAACACATTTCTTTTGAACTCTAAATGCTCTAGGCATATCAACAGAGTTACCCCATAAAATAAGTCCATATCTTAGTAACGACAATACGTAGCCATGGTATGCCATTAACGCTGCTTCTTTAGACATTAACGATTCTATTCAGTACATATACATAACTGTCCAACTTATTTACCAACTTATTTACCAAGGTTCAATATCAAGTAAATTGAACGACGAATTGCGTCAGACTTTCGTGATTCTTGTTTGTAATAGGCCCTCAGGTATTTTGTTGCAGTAAATAAGTCTCGTTTTATGAGGTTGTCTGGAGATTGTTGTTCCTCGAGATGTAATAAAGAGTATTTTGACTGGAAAAGTTAAGCTTTGAAAATGATGCGACGACTTCATTATTCAACGCATAATTCCCAGGTAAGTAAGTACCTACTTATCTGAAATAACAACAGTGCACAAAAATACATAGGTAAAGTTTAAATTAAAGTCAGTTATACTTTACACTAGAAAAAAAACAACTTGTTTCTATCGATTCTGTGTCTCGATTCACATATTTTGTTGACAATAATCAAAAGTTCATTTACGTAGTAAAATACATACAATGTGTGTACTCTTACTGTGTAACTGAACATATTATATTACACAAATACACATTTTTCCGACTGTGGATGGACATAGAGGTAGGGTATGTTTGTTGCCGCAGACTGCAGCTCTATCGCTCGCACATTTCATGTTTTCTCAAGATTTCTTAAATCTGAGTGCGTAATTGAAAAATGTGTCTCGGCCACTTTTCGCAATATACGGTTATTTCAACATATTATTGTATTTCAGTTTCGAGTTGCTGTAGTACAAAAAGTTATCGATTTTTCTAGCAATTATTTGAACTGGCAAATACGATAAGTTTTTGTACTTCTGCCCCTCAATCCCCTAAAAACGTCATCCCCTTTAAACGTCATTTTTGTATAGAAAAATAGTTCCGACCATCGGCGAGCTCGTCGTCCGAGCGCTGGCGTCTATGTGACATCGGTGTCGCATCGTAGAGATGTTTTTAGAGAATTGACACACAGCAACTCAAAACTGAAATATATGTTGAAATGACCGTATATTGCGAAAAGTGGCCGAAACCCAATTTTCAATTACGCACTCAGATTTAAAAAATCTTGAGAAAACATGAAATGTGCGAGCGAGAGATCGGCAGCGAGCGGCAAAATCGCTACGGAGTCTTAATACGACGTAGTTCTAAGGTGTTCTGCAACTTTTGCCTGTACCACACACAGCTTGCTAATATAGCTTGTACTTTCAAATATTGCACACCCAGCTTATTGCAGATACCCATCTATTATTAAGCCTGAAGCGCATCACCTGGACACGTGTGCGACAGAACAAATCGCCGCGATCAAGGTTCTCGGGTTGCGCCTAATTCAGACGGCCTACATCTGTCTCACTCGCCGCTGAAGGGATGGAAGGTGACAAGTGTTCGCGGTATCGTTTTCTTTAAGGTTGGTTTCACGATGACGACCAAAAATTTAATATTTTTGCTTTATCTTTTATGACAATGTTCGATGTTTTAATTACGGATCGAAGCCAAACGTAAAATGAAATAATTATTTATTATTCGTTTATTCAATACATTTTACATACACATTTTTTACATAATGCCGCACCACGAAAACCTCACAGGGTTTATCTGGGTGACGGCGAGTCGCTGATTCTACATATTTTGTTTTTAGGTGGTAAATAATACTGTTTAAGCTTAAACCGAAATGCTTTGATATTTTCTTTGTATATAATCTGTAGTTCACTGATGTACGAGACAAATGACGAGACAAATACGAGTACCTACTTACCTACTCTATAAAATATTTTTTATTTGTGAGAAATTTAGACAAGTGTTTCTCAAAAAAAAATTAAAAGAAAAGTGAAAAAGGAAAAAATCACTAATCTTTGCCTTTATTTCGAAGTTTCATTCAAAATTTTGTGACTGAACTGAGGGTCTATTACAAAATAGCATCGTGATAAGCGTAGGATGTTCATCCCACTCCAATTATTAACTCATGTATAAGGATCAAAATCGATCAACGAACATCGTCCGACTATCGTGATTCTTTTTTGTAATAGGCCCTCTGATACTAAATAGAAAATATAATAATTTAATCAATGATATTAAAAAAAATTAAAGTTGAATATAATTATCTTCTTAACTATACCTAATATTTATCATTCAACTCTTTGCGCAATCTTTAATTATTTTTTCGGTCGTTCCATTGCAACCACCCCTTAACATCATAATATAATTGATGTTCTCCGCTCAAACCAAACTTGTTATGTATAATTAAATGTAAATTGCCACCATTAACAGCCGCGAACGACGCTTTGATCCCGACACGACACAATACACAGACAGTCATGGATGATTGCGACCAAAATGGATGATTGCGACCAAAATAATATCAAGAATATCTGATCGGACGTGCTTCGCCCGGAGATAACTTCGAAAGTTAAAGTGAAATAAGCTTTATTCAAATAAACTTAATTATTAAGTACTTTTGAATCGTCTTTAGTTTCCTACCACCCGTTCCAGACTTTATTAGCTGACAAGAAGAACGGGCGCAAGAAACTTATCAACTGTAACAGCCATAAGTAACGATATTTACAAACTTGAATATATCGTTACCAGGGTAACATAACATAATTACAACAGGGTGACAGAATTATTGGCAACAACATAGACTTATTATATTACTTCAACAAAGTACTTATATTAGCAAGTAATGTGTTACATCATTTCCACGCATTTTGATCTTTAAGATAATCGTCAACTTTATAATAACCTTTACCCATGAGCGTTTTTTTAACATGGTTTTTAAATTCATGCAAAGGAAGATCAATCACTTGTTGTGGAACTTTATTAATAAAGGCTATGCCTTTCCCCATAAATGAACCTCTCGTTTTTGCAAGCCTAAATGTGGAACGGCATGTTTATCTTTATTTCTTGTATTAAACTGGTGAATGTTGCTGTTCTTATCAAATGAATCATAGTGTTTCCTTACATAAACTAAAGTTTCATAAATATATTGGCCTGCCAAAGTTAAAATATTTATTTCTTTGAACAATTCTCTCAAGGTATCTCTCCGCCGTAGATTGTATATGGCGCGAACAGCTCTTTTTTGGAGAACAAAAATATTTTCTTCTATGAATATTGTAGAAGTAATAACAAACCTCACCTTAGAAATCCCACAGCACTCTACCGATTTCTTTGCATATTCGTTTTCTGTCCATGCTGTTCGTCTATGGAACTCACTACCAGAGGACATCAGAAAATCTCAGACTCTCAAGTCCTTTAGAAATAGAGTTAGAAATCATTTCCTTGCCTCTTCTGATTGACTAATTATTTATTTTCTCCTTTATCCTATTTGTATTTATCTTTAGATATAACTAATGTTTGTTTTCTTATACACACTTGTTCTTCCCTTTTTAAAATTGCACTCACTCCCCTATTTTTCCTTTTTTTATATTTATGTTTCACCCAAAGGTTGCCTGGAAGAGATTGCTGCTTAGCAATAGGGCCGCCTCTTGTATAGTTTCTTCTTTGTATTTTTGTCCTCTTTTCTGTAATATTTTTACTTGTGTGCAATAAAGCGTAATTTATTATTATTATTAAATTTATACCTACCTATCTAAAACGTGGACATGATTATTATAAACGGAAAATATTATTGTCTTAAATTGTATATTAAGACGCTAGACTCCCCAAATCATTATTAGTTATAGGAATCATAATCATTAGTAATCTGTGATCATAATTCGTAAACTAATTGGTCAGCCAGCATTTTGACAAATCAAGTCGGGTGGGGCTTTGAATTTTAAAAAGTGTCCTCCACCCCACTTCAAAAACGTTTTTCTATTAAAATTGATAGATATGTTTTTCTTTTGGAAATGTGAATGATCATTGTCTCAAACTTATTACCGACTTCAAAAGGAGGGAGGTACTCAATTCGACACGTTTTTTTTCTTTACATTTTTAGGACCAAAAAATGTTAAGAAATAATTTCGGGAATAGATAATATTCGACAGCTGTGCGTGTGACAATAATCTATTTATTTTCTATTTGACATTTTAAAGTAAAACAAAAAAGGTACAGTTTCCTTTTTCTCATAAATTATAAATTACAAAGGAGTTTGCAACATAGGACTTATGGTTGACTAGTATAGATTGCTCTGAGCATTAAGTCCGCCTTTGTACCATACTTTATGTATTGTTGTGCAATAAGATTAATAAAATAAAATATAAGATTAATAAAATAAACTAAATAATATTCAAATCATAATGTCTAATTTATAATTATGAATTGAATATTATTTCTTGCTTTTAAAAGCTGTTTAATTTTGAAGCTGTTTTTGTTTAATTATTTTCAGGTTTTTGAAGGAAGATTAACAGATATTTTTTTTAAGCTTTTTTGTGGTGAGGTGAGGTTGATATAATAATAAAATATAATATCCAGGGTTCAACATAAACTGCGTTTTCTTCTGTTGTTCTATCTGTCTCATCTCAAAACTCTTTATTGCTCACACCTACAATTGAAAACTTTTAAGTAAGTAACAAGTAAAATACTTACTTTTCGTCATCGTCAAATAATAATCTCAACCATAACATTTATTTTTTTATTTAACTTATTATTAAGGAAAAACAAACAGTGAAGTACCTACACATTAAAGTTAACTTAATGCTTTATTAACTGTGCTTAAGGTATCAGTACCCTTAGCACGAACAGCTATAGAGAAAAAAAACGCGCGTAAAATTACTCGATAGACAATTCTCTATGGAAAATTTAATTTCGCTTATCGGCGATAGATGGCGCTGTACAAATTTCCAATACAAAATTGCACTATCGAATGATTTTACGCGCGTTATTTTTTTCGATAGCTGTTCGTGCTAAGGGTACAGATGATACGCTAACGCGTAGATACGCTTACTATAAAGTCATTGAAATAAAACACATTATGGAGGTTGGATTGGAGGTACTACCGCGGTTTTATTTAAAGTTCTTTCCTTTGGTGATTACTTTGGATTTGGTTTAATTCTTGACGTCTAAATAAAAAGCCAGTGCGACTGCGTAATACAACACATATGAACTTTAAGCTGAAAATAATTGAATTATATACAAATTAGTAACGTCGTGAAGTAATGACCAAGTGGATCTAATTGGTGTACTTATTCTAATGTGTTGGCAGCTTACCCGGTGGTATTAATTAATATACTAGGTACAAAAGCTACCGTTTATAATTTTGTGGAGAGCTATAATAAATTCCTACATTGTAGGTTTCACAATTAGGTATACTAGCTAATTAACGAAAAATCGTAAAACTGATAAAATGTTTGGAAACTTCAAACACATCAAACTACCTTCCTACTTACCTATTCATTTTACACATTTTTTATTTTTAAACCAATGCAATGTTATTCTATTGACGCCTAGAGTTAGCTCAACGGCGAATAAATTGAATTTTATAACATAATTTGAAGATATAAAATACAATACTCTTATTTATATTTTTCACTTTGATCTCATTTGCTTTATAGCGCTATATATTTCTTATAATATTTTGATAGTCAAGAAAGAATATTCGGAAATCAGCTGAGCGTTTTAGAAAATACTCATTTATCTGTCTTCAACACACAATATATCCTATTAGTAGAAAATTCATTTGTCATTTTGCTTTGAGTCGAGTCTGATATACGTGACTTTTGTGATAAAATTCCATGTATTATTTCTGTACAATGTATGAATAACAATAATTCACAAAATAGTCTTGTCCACATTTTCGCGAGAACATTTATCGATTTTTAATGTAGGAGACGACAAGACATTTCACAAAAGCTGAACGCGCATCATAACAAGTTAGCTTTTATCTTTTTTGACGTGTCGCATCACTCAAAAAGAGGTTACAAAAAACAACATGGCGGTCGTAAATTCGCGCCAAAAGTACGCCATCTTTAACGTAAAGAGTTAAAGCTGAAATTGTGATTTTGAAACGGTATTTTTATAGATTCCTTAACTCTTAACGTCACCTCTTCGTGCGAGTGAAGTGGACGGTGTAAAGATCACAAGTTACACCGCTTTGAACACTGTCAAAGACGACACACAGCTACAACGCACCGACATATATAACTCATACCATTTGTCACTTTTAATTGCCACTTGTTGTCGAAAACGAGGGAAGGAAAACGATATATTTAGTTTATTGTGAAATAAACGCGGTTAGGCGCCCGCCCGCTCCTGCTCAAATTAAGACATTAACGTTACGACGATAGTGTTTTGTTCAAAGCCCTTATTTGTCCGTCATCGAAGATCGCTGCTTTGATGTTCTTGTTGTTTTGTTGCAAATAGATTTTATAAAAAAAACAAATGACATCCGTTAAATTGGGCGCCTAAGTTGGATGTAGAGTTATATTTTAGATCTTCGATGGAGCATAGGTATAATTAGGACTAAAACATATCTTATAATAAAACCGCGCTAGTATCCGTTAAAAGTGTTTTATTTCATATATTATAAGTAGGTAGTTAGCTCAGTCTGATTTTCTTTTATTTGAAAAAAAAATTAAGTCAATTCGTGACTTCGGGAAATAAAAAAAACAATAAATCCAAGCTAAAAAATCTAAAATAACACCTGAATAATACGTACGTATTACGCGCTGTTTTCCCTAAAAAGTGTTTATTCTAATTTGTTGTTTATATATTGTGTTATTTCTAATTAAAAATTACTTTTTGTTACAAACTTGAGGACTTGAGTAGTTACCTAATTTTCTCATGTAAGTAGATAATTTCATTTAAAACTTTTCGTTTCGACTAATCCAATTCCTTTGTTCTAAAACAATCTTCATAAGATACTGAGTACGTATATGTGACGAAACGGTAGCCAAAATCGATGCGAATCTAATGAGGGCCATTCCCCACCAATAATAGTGTCGTTTATACCGCAATAAACTAAATATATTCGCGGCGGCGCGTGACGCTGTCATTTTGACAGCCAATTAAAAATGACAGATGATGCGACGCCATCTTGAGCGCCGCTCAAAGACGCCGCGTTTTGGCGGCAAACGAGCGGGGTGTCGGTGAAGAATTTGCTCGACACATTTTTAGCTAGTTAAGATTAGCTTTTTGTTGTTGCCGTCAATCAATCTTGCGGTGGTTTGTTGAAATTGCGTTAATTAATAACGAGGTCGTGAAAAAATGTGTTTCTTTTTTTTAATATTTTTCAGACGGTTCCATCATGAAAAAAAAAAACAGTAATAAGCTTCGTGGAATGAAGTTAATGTTAATAATCAATTTTAAATCACATAAAGGAGTAAAAAAATCACACTGTTTCATCAAAGCAACTGTCGTAACATTTTAAAGGCGGCAACCATCCACGGATCAGTGGTATGAGTATTCCACTTAAAAAAAAATATTAGTTTTAGGCGGCAACTGATCCCCGATTATAAAATTATTGTAAGTATGAGTATTCCACCTAACAAAAACGCGTTTTGAGGCGGAAACTGATCCACAGATGTCAAAATTTTGACAATTTTTTTAAACTTTGGATACCTTTTTTGTACAGTTTTTTTTTGTCACAATTTTGACATTTTGTCTCGAATCTTTTTTTATTTTCACAATTTTTATCGAAACTTTAATTTACAATTTTGGTAAGATTTAGTGTCTTAGGCTATGGGTATGGTATGGCTGTCAAAAATCGGTGGCGTAGTTCGTCAACACTATCCTACTAATATTATTAAGTAAATGTAAAAGTTTCGATGTTTGTTGACGCAAAAGCGGCTAAACTAATATGGATGAAAATTGGCGCAGAGATAGTTTATAGCCTGGATTAAAACATAGATTACTTTTTATACGGTCAAAGGTTCCCTATTTTCCGAATGTCCACGCGGGCGAAGTCACAGGCGGATGCTAGTCAACAATAAAGTGACTTTGAATAGTATGGGTGGCTATCAGGGCAAATCCTGGTAGGATCAAAATTTTGACTTTGACTTTGAATGTTTAATTGTGATGAGCATACAATACATAGGCTCAAGCTCATATGCATAATTTATTATTTATTTGACATGGGAAACAACAGCATTTATTAACACAAATTTTCACAATCTATATTTATAAAATCGTAAACTGAATGACTGACTGACTGACTGACTGACTGATCTATCAACGCACAGCCCAAACCGCTGGGTCTAGAGACTCCAAATTTGGCACGTAGGTTCCTTATGAGGTCTAGGGGTGCACTAAGAAAGGGTTTTTCAAAATTCACCCCCTAAGGGGGTAAAAAAGGGGATCAAAGTTTGTATGAAAGTCCCTCAGTTTTGAAGCTAGGATCTTCAAATTTTGTGTTTAGACTGACCATTGAAAATAAATAAATACGGGTCTCAGCGTTTTTCAAAATTCTACCCCCGAAGGGGTCAAAAGGGGGATGAAGTTGTGTATTGAAGAAAATCCTTTATTTTCGAAGTTAAAATCGTTAAATTTATAATTTAGGCTTATGGATAGACATCTAACGCAACGTATATTGTTATTGTTAGCATTTGAACCCCTATTGGGATGAAATGGGGGTGAAAAGGGGTAAAAAACACAAAAATAGATATGGATGTCGTTATTGGGGTTTTCGGGGATGACGATTGCAAAAATGACATTTATTTTGAAGTCCAACATGGTGGACATGATTTGACCCCTAAAGGGGTGAAAATGGGGTTCAAATTTTGTATGAAAAAATAATATAAAATAGACATTACAACTTTAAACTTCGTTGGAGCACACCTAAAAATAAATAGGCAAACATATATTTTGTAATTTTGAAAATCAACCACTTAGGGGTAAAATGGGGTGAGTAAACATAAAAATCAATATGGATGTCGTTCTTGAGGTTTTATGGGATGGTGATTGCGAAAATGAGATTTATTTTGAAGTCCAACACGGTGGACATGATTTAACCCCTAAAGGGGTGAAAATGGGGTTTAAATTTTGTATTGAAAAATAATATAAAATAGACATTACAACTTTAAAATACGTAGGAGCATGTCTAAAAATAAATAGGCAAACACATATTTTGTTATTTTGAAAATCCTCCCTTAAGGTGTAAATGGGGTAAGTAAACATGAAAATCGATGTGGATGTCGTTCTTGAGGTTTCATGGGATGGTGGTTGCGAAAATGACATTTATTTTGAAGTCCAACACGGTGAACATGATTGGACCAGGACATGCATATCCAGGGACGGGGACAGGGACGGTGTTAAACCTTCATGGTCAATGCGAACAGCCTGTAGTTCCAAATTCATAATATTGACTCTGTCACTCACTCTTTATCTGTCTGTCAAACCACTGCTAAATAATATAAATATATATTATTAAATTCAATATAAATAAATGACGGGAACGGGAAAGGGGACGGGAACGGGAACGGGAACGGGAAAGGGGACGGGGACGGGGACGGGGACGGGGACGGGAACGGGAACGGGAACGGGAACGGGAACGGGAACGGGAACGGGAACGGGAACGGGAACGGGAACGGGAACGGGAACGGGAACGGGAACGGGAACGGGAACGGGAACGGGAACGGGAACGGGAACGGGAACGGGAACGGGAACGGGAACGGGAACGGGAACGGGAACGCGAACGGGAACGGGAACGGGAACGGGAACGGGAACGGGAACGGGCACGGGAACGGGAACGGGAACCGGAATCGGAACCAGAACCGGAACCTGAACCGGAACGGGCCTTGCCAGTTAGCGCCCTTGGTAGGAACCCGCCTAAATGCGTAAAAATGGCTGGTCAGATCCTGGTTGAAGGTTCCCTAAGGATTTTGAAGGTTCCCTAAGGATTTTCTCTAATATCCACGCGGACGAAGTCGCGGGCAGAAGCTAGTACAATATAAAAACACAATTGCCATAATAGTTTCCACTAATAGTGAAAGTGAAAGTGAAAAAACCTTTATTCAAATAAACTTAATTATTAAGTACTTTTGAATCGTCTATATTTTCCTACCACCCGTTCCAGACTTTTTTAGCTGACAAGAAGAACGGGCGCAAGAAACTTATCAGCTGTAACAATACTTAGTACACATATCAGCATCAAGTAAACAAATAACTAATATACGAAATTAAGGCAACAAACAAATTAGACTACTTTTTTTTAAAGCGGCCAAAAGGGTTACAATAACAAGAACATTTAAGAAAAAAAATCTTTTTTGAATTAAGGTATTATCAAGCAGTGACGAGGTTCTCTATTTGTGAGAAAAAAAACGCCATTTTCATAGGTGGGAACCCAATATCACATATACAAATATATTTATACATTTCAGTGATGGCCTGCAAGTTTGAATCCACCTTTAGCGGGGGTTTTTTAATACTTCCCACAAAATGACTAGTTTCGGCATCTGAGGGCCTATTACAAACAAGAATCACGATAGTCGGACGCAATTCGTCGTTCAATTTACTTGATATTGAACCTTATTCGTAAGTCCATAATAGTGCCACGGAGTGGGACGAAATTCGTACGCTTATCGCGATGCTTTTTTGTAATAGTCCCTCAGTTTCGGGCGCAATACGATATACCGGGTGTAACAAGACCCTCAACGAAGCCAAGGTCTACGTATTCTGCCCATCATCAGGACCATTTCTGTTTAAAATTATTGCTGGGAAACAATTTAAATTTTTAGTGTTATATCTTATCTTATTATCGAATGAGGAATAGTGGCGTGGCCACCTCTGGTGTTTAGAGTTTATCAAGCCGCCTGTAAAGCCTCTAACTTGGCTTAACGACTGTTATCAGATGACAACAGCCGGGACCGACGGTTTAACGTGCCCTCCGAAGCACAACACTCCGAACTTAGTTGTAATGCCACTTAACGATCACCCATCCGACACCTGGCTGGACCGAGCGTTGCTTAACAAACGTGATCGAGTACGATCAGCCTGTCAAGTTCCGCCATGAGCGCTTCGCTCTTTTGGTGTTAAAAAAGTATTGCATACAAAAAGCATTGTTATGACGCCATCGCTGGCTGCCAGTCTCACTGGCTTGAAAAATAGACGGGCGCTCTATTCTCATCAGCGTTGCTGGCTTGGCTTGAAAAACTGTTTAGACAAGGCCAATACCAAGCCATCGCTGTGACTGGCAGCCAGCGATGGCCTCGTGTAATACCATGCAATGTAACGCGTACTAAAAACCGCGCCTGCGAGTGAATGCTACACAGCTGCGTGCGGCCGAGTTCAAAGGCAACATTTATTTTTTATTTTATTTAAGTTGTTGTTTAGTTGTTGATAAGGTCCATTAAATAGATAATGTTGTGTATTTTCTCAATAATAATTGCTAAAGACTGTTGTAGATAACCTTGTAGTTACATCTAAATAAGTATCACTTATTGTATTTTCTTTTCTTTTCTTTTTTAAGTAAGTTAAGTATAATATAACTTAAAATAAGTCGAATAATAGGTAGTTTAATACTGTTGCATGTCTGCTTATGCTAATTCTGGAAACTGTATTGGCTATTGCATTGTATTCATACATGTCATCTTGTGTAAAATCAGCTGTTTGTTTCCCCTTAATAATAAAAGATAAAAAAAAACATTTATGTGCGTGCTCAAAATACATTGAGTGATGACGTTTTGAAGAAATACGTAATAAATACGTTACGAAATACATACAATGTTGATAATGTTTCTGTAGACAAAAATAAGGAAATAAGTAATAAAATAAGATTTCATAAAAATTTGGAAAATTTTGACTTTGACCTTTTCAATAACTTCGTGGCTATTCCCAGGTCTAGACTAAAAGACAAAAAAATATCCTGATATGTATATTGTACCTGCACCTGTTATGTATATTGTAGGTGTTAAATTAACGATTTGTAAATGCAGCAGGGACCGACGGCTTCGAAGCACGGAGAAGGTCGAGATATTTTTGTGGTCAGGTCACCCATCCCATGACGAACCCTTGCCAAAATGGCTTAATAATAATATAATGTGCCACCAAACTACTCGATTAAATTATTTGTTTCACCAGGAGCCAAAATTATGTATCTACTACACGTATCTATCGCAATGGGAAATGTGTGAGAAAAATTCAATTCACTCTCTTATTTTTTTAAATACACATTTTACGCGTGTATATGTTTCAAACGGTTGACATTGAGAAAAAATGGTGCTAAGAACCTCAATGTCATTTTTAAAGACCTATCTAAAGCCAACCCGCGGCACGTAGATATATAAATAGGTTTGATGAAAAAAAAAATCAGTTTCAGTTCCATGTATGGGGAGGGGAGCTAAAATCGCTATTCAGCCAATTTGTTTTTTTTTCAGACCTTCCCTTTTGTTTTGAGTTTTTGACATATTATTACCATCAAAGAGATCGTGGCTCGTGCCGTGATAGATGTTGAGATACAAAATTAGTTATGTCCTAGTAATTTTTATAATTTATCTAAGATTTGTATATTTTGTTTGTACTCTACCCGGAGCTCTGAATATTTCAGGAACTAAATAATTAGTGTAAGTTCTCTTGGATTTATCATTTTGTTCTTTAATAATTCAAGATGTTTTTGATGTTTTCAGGGTTTAATAAAACGAGCATCAACTTGAAACTATTTTATTTCAACATCGAGTTTGTAAAGGTGTCGCCACTGGCTACTTATATTTACAGCATTGAGCGTCAACTTAACTTATTTATTACTTACTTAGTTTAATAATTTAGTAGTAACGTCACATATAGATTATATATACAATTTACAATTTTATATTATTTCAGTGCAAGAAGTATCAAAATGCTATCTAAATATAAAAGCAATAAATAATTTTAGCGTTTTCGAAGTATATGGAACGGAAATATTTATGCAACGTGTTACAAAAAACCCATAAAGCCGAATATAAATAGTAGATAGGGACCATCATACTGAACAACTTTTACTATGAGACCAACTGAAATCGCGAAAAAACTCAGCAACAAAAATTAATAACGAAAATTTCAAAATGTATGAAAAGGCTGATATAAAGTTGTTCAGTTTGATGGGTTCAGCTTTAGGGGTTATAATACGTTGTACATCAGTTCCTTATGAAAAACTATTTAAATGGTTATAGAACTCTTGGCAAGATGACAATATTATTATGTTGTTGTAGCACAGAATAGATATAAGTACTACGTCGTAGCACAGAACACGACCGTAGCCGTAGCAGAAACTACGGCGGTTGTCGTTGACGTCAGCCATTTTTAATGTGCCCACTTCTGGGGCACGGGACTTCCTTATTGGTGGATAAGGAGGATAGGCCATAACCCATCACGCAGGTCCAATGTGGATTGGTGGGTGTTAACGACTGCAAATGCAGCTGGAATTGACAACTTAACGTTCCTTCCGAACGGAGGAACTTGAGATAATAAATTTTTGTTCACCCATCCCATGACCGACCCTTGTGAAAGTTGCTTAACCTCCGCAATCGCAGGGCTAGAGTTCCTCCGGTTGCTATAAAAGCAAACAATTTATAGGTCTAAAAAAAATATAGGGTTATTACTGCATACTGCTTCATATCATTCTTCCTTTTAATAATTTACAATTTGACTTTTTACATTTTAAATTAAAAATAGTGGACATAGCAGAAACTTCAAAATATAAATGAGTATTGCACTACTTATTATTAAGTTTTTGGGATTACAGAATATGAAATTGGAAAAATTTATTAATTTTTCTTCACCTACAAGAATTTTGATCTTTCAAATAATTAAGTATTCTGTTACCTTTTGAATATTCTTAAGTGAAAAAAAAAAACAAATTTTATCATCGGCGTTAAATACACTTATCTTTATATATCACAAATTGATTCTTTTATTAGGTACTTTACATTGCACTATATAAGCAAATTAATAAGTATTTTTCACAACAAAAGTGCAATGTTTCTGTAGATTTTGATATCATTATTATGATGCTCATTTTTATTCCATCTGTTGTTTTTATAATCGGAAGTTGTTAATTTTTTCATCGTATAGGTAAAGAAGTTTCTTTCTCTTTTCAACTATAATATTGTTGTTAAAGTTGTTTCTACACAATCCCAATTGTCATAAACAATGCTATGAATGAAGTCCACTTCACTTTCATGCCATTTTGGATATGAGCAAAAGAATCAAATACTGGAAACACTGTTTAGGATTATGATACAGATTATTAGTAAAACTCTAGCTTTTATAAAAGGTCCATTTCAAGTGATAGTTAAAAGTAAATCTAAGTCACCTTGAAGGTAAACGTCCACTGATCGGCAAAGTACGCATCAACGTACACATTGCATGAAAGAAAACGAATTTATAGCAATTAATTTGTATAGAAAGTCATGTCATTTAAGTAGGTGCGTCATCCGCATCGTATGAAATGCAGGATAAGGAGTTAAAACTCCGTAGCGTTTTTGCCGCTAACTGCCGCTCTCTCGCTCGCACATTTCATGTTTTCTCAAAATTTCTTAAATCTGAGTGCGTAATTGAAAAATATGTGTCTCGGCCACTTTTTACCAATATAAGATTACGGACATTTCAACATATATTTCAGTTTTTGTTGGTAAAGCACAAAAAGTTATCGTTTTTAACAGTTATTTGAACTGGCAAATACGATAACTTTTTGTACTTCAGCAACTCGAAACTGAAATATATGTTGAAATGTCCGTAATCTTATATTGCGAAAAGTGGCCGAGACACATTTTTCAATTGCGCACACAGATTTCAAAAATCTGGACAAAACATAAATTATACGAGCGAGAGAGCTGCAGTCAGCGGCAAGATTGATACGGGCCCTTAAGTTACTTAATTGTGCAAATAACGATTGCTTTCATAACACAATCTGAGCCTAAAACATTCACTGGTTTACAAAGACAGTTATTAAAGTGATTAATTGTATTGCCGCAGCAATGGATGTTTATCAAATTTGATAAGCAGCTTGGACTTTAAGCAGTTTCATTTGTTTATGTATCATCCTAGTAGAAAGTAGGTACTAATAAGGCCCGTATTTATAAACCGCTTTCAACGTTAAGAGCAATCTTGAGATCATACCTGAGATACTGTTCCTATAAGAAGAGCATCTCAAATATGATATCAAGATTGCTCTCAACGTTGAGAGTGGTTTATAAATACGGGCCCTAGTTTCGTTTCTTGGATATCGCATCATCCGTCCGTTGTGTACGAGGCTGATCAGTAAACGCTTAGCTTTCACCCAGTGCTAAAAAACGAACACTTTTTTCACTTTTCACTGTTTGTTTTTTATTTTTACACAGTCAATTGTTAAGTCCGCACGGGCTATCATTCTCCTTGTCTACCCGAGGATCTTGGGACCCTGGGCGCTGCCATAATCACGTGTGGGAGTGTCCTAGGCTGCCATGAGAGTGGTGGTGATTGGCCGCGAGGTGGTGGAAGTATGGCGCGTATGGTCCAGGGCCTGTGAAGGGATATGGCACCCCGTGGGAGTAGAGGAGGCCCCCGGGGTAGGGCCCTGAGGGGAACCCACCCGCGGGGGGAGGGGGCACGGTGGGGCTGTTCACGTCCATGCCGGGGTTCTGCTTTTTCCACTTTGTTCTTCGGTTTTGGAACCAGATTTTGACCTGGTGAAGAATTTTGATTTGATGAATTCAAATTGAATTAGCTAACTAAGAGGATAAACTTTCTTAAATTAAAAATGTTATAGAAAACAATAACAAAAAGAAAATGACGAATCAGACTAACTTATTAGTCTTTCCAGTTCTGTTAAGTTAAAAATCAGTGAGGCCACGAACGCATTGCCAGGCGGCTTGCTTAGAGCCTTTATAGAGCTAAGCGAGTCCTCTAGCGTGTAGCGAAGTAAAAGCAGCGTTCATGGGTATTTGCAACCGGCCGCACTGCCGCTAGGCAATTATTATTAACGAACGCCCGGCCGCACTTTGCTACACACTAGAATCTAGCGGCTAGATGACTCACTAGGCTCTAGGCGCTAAGCAAGCACATCACATGTCAGTTCGTACGTGGCCTTATGCTTTTTTAACATGAAAAAGCAGATTGCAGTAGATTGATAAGTCAAAAATTGTTATTGTGTAAGTAGTTTCAAATGGTAAACAAAATAATTTGACAAATAAAACATTGAATACCTAGGTATCATCAAATCATCGCACATGTAAATCAATCGAAAATACACACCTGAGTTTCAGTGAGACTCAAACTTAGAGCCAGGTTGAGTCTCTCACAGACGCTGAGGTATCTCGTGGTCTTAAACTTGTTCTCCAACGAGACCAACTGCTCGTACGTGAACGCCGTCCTAGCTCGTCTCGGCTTCGTCCCTCCTTTAGAATCCCTTGAAGAACTGCTCTTCCCTTTCTTGGAGCTCGAGCTCGTAGGACTTTTTGGGTCTCCGTTGTCGTCCAGGTCAGACTGAGTGAGGACGTCATCGTCCATATTGGAGGTCTGGTCATCGGTCTCGATGTCATCTGCTTCGAGGTCCGAATGTTGGAGGTGGTCTTTGACTGTAACAAGGAAAAAGATTATTGGTAAACTGGATTATTTCCACTTTACATGGTGACAGTTAACAGTAACAGCGATACGATTATAGAGACTATTTCTATACACTCAAGTCAAGATCTTTGAATAACAAAGGCCGGTGTCATGGTTCCACTAGTAAACTAATTTATGTGTTTGATAATTTCATATGCATTCTGTTTCATTTGAAATGAAACCAGGAGTTTAAACCTGTGAAATAGACCCTTATTATTTTATCAATTTAAAGACCTTTTAAGTCGTACGTTTAATTCTATTATACACAGTGTTACAAAAAAACCCTTATGTTATATAAGGACAACTTTTACTATACCTACTCTGAAATCGCGAAAAAAATCACCTGTTTCATACATTTTGATATTTTCGTTAGGTACTTAATTTTTTTTTTCAACACACTTGCTCGTAAAGTGAGCCCTAATACATCGCTTTTAGGGCCATAAACCGAGCTATAACAAACGCGTGCAATAATATATAAAACACTAGTGCGTCATAGAATTAACCCTACAAAGTTAAATTAGTACCTTACTGCAAGTTTTAGGCGAGCATTCCCAATTTAGCCAGGTAATACCAATGATATTAAACGTAAAGATAGGTTATGCGCCAACATCATTGCTATTTAAAACAGCGTAAAGGTACTATAGATAGGTACACACATTGGCCGCTGCATGCGCATTGGCTGCCAATTGACAGCGCGTCAGCTGTCTCCTTCACTCCCACACGCAAAGCAGACAGCTCGCTCTTTGTACAATATGGCCGAATAAAGTAATAGAAAATACATATTTTTATTAAATACAGTACTTACGTGTGAAATAAAGCATTTTTCCGATTTCTGACCGTTGCTGTATAATTTGTACATCGTCTAAAGACGCAAGTAGACATTTTATTATGGTATTTCACAATTTTATTGCGTCTGATTGACGAGAGCCGCGTGTGTTACCGTGTCGCGAGACTGTGCCTAATTGAAAGTCGGGCAATTACCTAACTTTCGTCTTGCCATTGTGAAGCGCGGGTAACCTATCTTTACATTTAATATCATCGGGTAATACAGTTATTTTTTTACTTACAACAAAGAGTTTTTATGCTGTTGAAAATTCATATAGATTTTTGGAATAAATAAATATGTAAGACCTTAATTAAGTCAAACAAATGTTTATTATTATTAAATCATTCATAATTCACAATATTTTGTTATAAAATAATAAAATATTTGCATTTTATGACTTAAAAGTATAATTTTGAAGTAGGCTGTATCGGTTTATAGTAAAAGTTGTTCAGTTTGATGGTCTCTGTCTGCCATCCTACGTATAGTATTGCTTTCTCTGTGGTCTGCCATATACAGCATTAGGGGTTCCTTTGTAACACGTTGTAAAAACTGTACCAATATTTTGTGCATGGTGGTCTATTACGAAAAGTTTAATGCGATATACGCAGCTGCGTCCGTGCTTCGTTATGATTGTTTCCTATTACAAAGCACTTGCGTATGCGATATTGCAAAGTGATTGCGTAAGTTTGACAGTTTTTCTGTAGCGTATCCGAATAGCCAAATTTATTGAAAATGTGTTTAATAGCCACAACCGATGAACTGCGGACGATTATCGCGGCCAAGTGACTGCGTTACGCAATTGCGTACGTTATTTTCGTAATAGGCCCCCTGTACCGTACCTAGTTTTCTATTGAACCTGAATGTGCCAAACTCTTTGATTGTCGAAAAAAAAAAACATTTCCAAAATTATCCATTCTAAATTCGTGTCAGTGTCATTTATAAATAGCAGCTATTACACAAAATGTTATAAAACCAATAAAACATTATAATAAATCATACTATTTTATAGTTTCCTCATAGCGCTATTTTCATAAAAAAATTCATGTTTTCCAAATGATATAATAGACATATCCGTTTCCTGTCCTGTTGGTGCGTGTTGCCAATGCGAAATAGTTTTAAAACCCCATTAATTTTTAATGTGGCAACATTCGTAACGGAAACATTAAAGAATAATTTACGACAGTGTTCGCGTTTAGCGATATTAGTATTGTAAATTGATTTCAGGATGCGTAAATATTAGCGAAATTGGCTGTATTTATGTCATTAGAGTTTAGTTTTCTGTTAAAATTGCTTTGATTGTTGGTGGCATCAACAGTGACATAATAAATAACACCCTTTTTAGCTCTTATATTAAGGTTAATAGTTTTTCATGTTTTTTGGTTCAATAAAAATTCAAAAAGTCCACTGAAAATTTTCAGTCAATGTAATTACAGAACTATTTCAGATAGGTATTGAAAAAAATACTTACTTACATTTAAATCTTTACTATAAAAATATATATGAAAGAGTTCAACTTTAAAGTTTGTGATTATGTAACACTGATGTCGCATGTTAATAGAAGTAAGTAATAAAAAATGAGATTTTTCTATTATTTTCTCCGTTAATTTCATTTTGCAAATATTCGGGCGAGACTTTGCAATAATTTCACATCATTTGATCAATAAAATTAAAATTCCACACTGACTGTTGAGTTCTTAACATATCATTACAATTTTATTGCCTCTCAAGACAAATGAAAACATACTATCGGGAAGCTATACTTATGCTTCTCAGTTGCAATGTAACGTAAAATACGTACATCGTTACTGGAAATTAAGCCATGATGTCATTAAGTAAGGTTTAAAAAGGTGTGAATTGGGATGTCGTTTAAGATGTTTTCATTAAAGCTGGTGTGCCATCGCTAGCGGCATACTATTATATATTCTGTGCTAGCGGCACGAATTAGCGCGATAAAATGACGTGTGGATGGCGTTGACGAGTGATATATCGTGGGTTCGCATGAGACGGTATGCTTAAATTAAACACGGAGAGAAGGTTGGTTCTCCAGCTAAAGATATAAAGAAGCAGAACGAATAAGATTGTCTTTGATTTACAAAATGATTATATTTTACTTCATTTACCAATACAATAGTTAAATAAATACAGCTTGCCGATTGCCTCATCTAATTGTTTAATGTTGGCTCCATGCCTTGGCCCAAACCTTGGCCAATGTATCGTTCGTTGATGCTTTTGAAAGACCCTCTTTAAAGCATTTGTTAGAAAACCAGCAACGTGCGATGAATTTGGAAATATTGTGGCCAATGTATGCGGAGCCGGCAAAACAACTCGTCTTTCGGTGACTGGTTAGTTCTGTCGGTCGGTGGCAGGCCGCGCATCCAATTTCAGCTTTTCTACTGACTGTCCTATGGCAATATTGAGTCAAAATCTGACACAAACTACTGCCAAGCATAACGTATGAGCTATTGGAATATTTTTTAAATAAGTAGCTATCTATAGTCATTCTAAAATGTGAAAAATACAGTTTCCAAATAAATCTATTTCTTTTCTCAAGCTTACGCGCTCACTAGACATGAAATAAAACACTTTTAACGGATTCTAGCGCGGTTTTATTGAAAGTACTTTGGTAATTAGTTGGTATTTGGTTTGATTTTTGATTTTCCCGACGTTTCGGCACCTTTGCAGCTGCCGTGGTCACAGTTTATTTCAAATCTATTTCTCTTATGGATTTACGACAAAACATAGCATATCATCAACTGGAACAAAGCTTACTCGTTTGAAATAACAAAATGCTCGTCGGTCGTAAGTCCGTCGGTGGCTAGTTAGGGCGCGCGGCGTGCCTCGGTAATTGACTCGATACACCGGCTGCCGACTGCGACAATATCGAGTCGACAACTCAATGACTGATAATGGAGTACTTAGCTACATATATATACAACTGAAACACAAAATCTGCAAAAGAACGCGAACTTTTTAGGAACTTTCATAATCCTTTCACGGCTAATAATATTACATAATATAATATACATATAAGTATTCACTAGAAAGTTAGAGAGTTGATAAAAAAAAGTTGACGAAACAGTGTTTATATGAAATTTTTAATATGATCTCCTGCATAATAACTGAAATATTCAATTAGAACATTCTTTCCGACGCTTGATTTGGTATTGATGCATTATAATTTCTTTATTATCACTAAACGGTATAACTTCCTACGCTACGACTCTTACGATATGTATGTCTTAAAGCGAATCTGTCCTAAAGCGAACAAAGGAACAAACTTCCAATGGTAAGCTACAGTTGTTATAATATCTTCTAATAAGAATATAATTATGTTAATTATGTTAATGTTATTAACCTAAAATCGAATCTATAATAAGCATAGACTCCCTATTTTAAAACCTAGACTAAAATTATTTTGAAACCTAGACTAAAACAAAACCCGGTTTGAAACTACTGCCATTTCTATCTTCCCTTTAAGGAAGTGTCAGCATCAACTTCAAACCAGGTTTAAGTTAAGTCCGCGTTTTAGAGTAAGGGGGATATACTCCACAAACGTCCCAAGATGATAGCACAGCCTTCCGAAATCCCAGTGAGGAAAGGCACTTGTAATCGAGAGCCTTTATTAATTACCAACTTCCACCGCAACCACCCCAGAACCACCCCGAAAGCCATTCTCAAGCAATTACCGTCTTTAAGCTCTGTTTGCTAAAGTTAAAAATCCCTAAACGCGCTTCTATTAACCCAAACTCGGCCTTATCTTTTGGGCGGAAGCTTCGTAGCGTATTAACTCTAAGGATTTTCGACTTAGTGACTGTAGTTTTAGGGTTATCTTTGCGTTGCACTTCGCGTCGGCAAACAAGGACCATCAATTTGTTAAATGAAGAAAATGGAGGATTGTAATTTGGAAGGCGTTGCGGTCCGTTGGTTTGGGTCCCCGTGTTCGCACAGTTGTTGCCGATATCAATGCTCCACTTGATTTGATCGCACGAGCTTTACGAGTTAAACATTGCTGAAATTCTTGAGTATGTACCTACCTATGTTTACTTGTATACTTAGGTGATGTTACTGGATTGTGAGTGACTGAATTAGACTACTTAAATTATGATTTGCAGATAGCGAGTGATTCTTATATAGACTACTGAGCACATATAAAGGCAAGAGGCAGAACAAAATTTTGGTCTCGTGTAAAACATACAACTTTTCACCTCTACTAGCGAGAAAATTTTCACGTGACTTTCTTATTAAAAAGTTAAATTCAGCATTAGAAACATGTTCACTCAACTATTTTGGAGTTAGACAACTATCTTCATTTGGACGCACTCATTTTGTGTAATTTATCACAAAAATAGTTCGATAATAGTAGATTGTTATACAAGACGCTAAAATGACCCATTGCATACGAGGTAGTTTTTTAGAAACCGAGTTACAATGGGTTTTAGCGTCGTGTGTTACACTATACTTTTCACTACGATTACGAGAAAATAAAATACAATATTAAATAGTTTATAGGTATCTACTTCCGTATACGAATTCACTTGTTTTTCTATCCTCCACTTCATAAACTTTTTGTACAATATTTAAATAAATGATTTGTGCTTGACGGCAAAAGATTAAAATTATTTCTTTCCTATTACAGTCACACAATTCAATCAGTTTGTAATTATAGAAAAGTTCTAAAGATTTCGCGCTATAGTACCTTTTTTTAATTTCTGCTGTAGCAGCTAAGCAACACAAACACGCATTCTACGATTCACTCTGTGCAAAGAGTATAAATAAGTCTATGATTTCACCGAAGAGATGCTATTAGAGTTTTTTGCGCTATTTTGTCCAGTTCAGTTCGGTGGCTATTTTAATTATTTGCAAATTGTTTCATAGTGGATATAAAATCAGTGCAGTTTTGTGGTACAAGTGTCTACGCAATTGAACAATATGTGGGATAATTGAAATAGGCGCGATCTTGGTTGTGTGAAGCTGAGCCTTTTATTGTAGTGGTGGCTACCTCGGCAGAACTAACCTTGAAACTGTCTGTTTTGATATACTTCGTGCCAAATGCTCCAAGCAGCATTGGAATGCGATGCACCCGCATTCTAATGAAAATTGAAAATTGAAACAATATCTACCACTATTCATTCAACACTTGACACTGGCAAAAATTACTTCCAAGAGGAAAGTAGATTGCCAAAACAAAAATAAGAAGAAGAGATGCTTTTAGTTCAATTTTCAAAAATAAGAATGAGAAACTGGGGGCCTATTACGAAAATAACGTACGCAACTGCGTAACGTAGTCGCTTGGTCACGATAGTCGTCCGCAGTTCGTCGGTTGTAGTTATTACAAATATTTTCAATGTAGCTATAGTAGTCCATAGTCTATTGAACGAATAATGACGGATCCACTAGAGAGAAACTAAATCGAAATTAATCGATTGCCAAATATCTGGAAAGATATTTCAATTGAATGTCGAGGTAATTCCTCACATTGGTGAAATAACGCTGGCTTGCAGCGTAAGAGTAGGATATACTAGAAGAAATTCGGCGATGTCACTAGTGACTCGGTAGCTCAGCGGTCAGAGCATTGGACCGGATATCCAAAGGTCGCGGGTTCGATTCCCGTCTGAGTATTGATCTGGTGCGAGTCGTATTTTTTCTAGTATATTATTTAGTATAGAGAGAAACTGTCAAATTTACGCGATCACTTTGCAATATCGCATACGCAAGTGCTTTGTAATAGGAATCAATCAGATCGAAGCACGGACGCAGCTGCGTGTATCGCATTAAACTTTTCGTAATAGACCCCCAGTATTAAGTCGAGCGAGTTTTTATTCGTGATTATGAATAAAGACTTTTTCGTTTTAGTAGGGTCATTGGTAATAGACAAATATTAAAAAAGAAAAACTTTAACCCCTAGGGGTTATTATGCTATTTTATCTCGGCTCTTGTACGTTACAATGACGCACTTTTTGAGCAAGAGGAGTGAAAAACCTATTAAGCTGATTTTTTTTATTCATAAAGTACCTACCTAGATTCCCGTCGTTTTGTTTTAAATTACTTTGTGTTTTTCTCTTATTCATTAATATCCTATCTTATTTTTTTATTTATAATCATAAAACACTAATTTGTTTGTAATAAATTTCATTAATTTTTCTTATTTTATATTTATTTCATACATGCGACCTCATTTCGTCCATACTCTTTATTTCGAATTATCAACCTTCTTTTTTAACAATCCTTATTTAAAACTCCTTGGTATATCCGTGCATTTTATTTTATTACTTTTTAATCCATCTATGACACCATAAAGCACTCTATCTATCCTTTTCTGACATATCAATTTTACAAGTCGCATCCTTGTCACTTTATATTTTTTCTTTATTATTTAAAGAAAAAATATAAAGTGACAAGATATATAGGAGCTCGGTGGCGCAGTGGTTTAGCGCCTGGCCCAGCGATTACGGAAATTAAGCAACGTTCGCAAGGGTCGGTCATGGGATGGGTGACCAAAAATTTATTATATCGAGCTCCTCCGTGCTTCGAAAGGCGCGTTAAGCCGTTGGTCCCGGCTGCATTTGCAGTCGTTAACACCCACCAATCCGCATTGGGCCCGCGTGGTGGGTTATGGCCTTATGGCCCATCCTCCTTACCACCCTTACCATCAGGAAGGCCTGTGCCCCAGCAGTGGGGACATTAAAAATGGCTGATGTACATTTAAAATAAAAGCACTTTGCCTCACGCTCGCAGAAGAAATCGATTTTGCTGCGAGTTTTTACGCGCCAAAACCGCTCTTTTCGTGCTAAAGAGGTGGAAAAAATAAGGGAGATTTCTGGATATTTAATTTTTCCACGGGTTATTTTAGACTCTTTTTTTTAGATCCCACTTTTCCCCCTGAAGGGGGAATTCTAGACTTTTTGTTTTAAATTCCACTTTACCCCCTCAAGGGGGAAATTTCATGGGGGGTTTGTGGAATAACCCGTATCAAGGGGGTATCAATGCTCAATCAAATTAACCAATCAAATCAAGTGGCTTTGATAGACACGAGCTTAACGAGTAAAACATTGCTGAAATTCTTCAGTATGTATGTTTATTTGTTTCAATAAGGTAGTTAATGTATTTTTAACGATTTATTTAGATGTCGCGGTTATTTTCTGTACCTAAGTGTTGGATGAAATTGGAAAAAAATATTTCTGTACGATGAAAATTCGAAATTAAACTGGATAAATTAAGTAGGACTTAATTACCTATGTGTTTTTGTAATTAAATTATAGGGAAATAAGTATGTCAAATATTCTCAGCCTTTTTTTACAAAATTAACACAATAAAATAAAATAGCGTTCAAGAGTTTAAATTTTAAATAGTAAAGAAATGAATTATTTTTTAAAAATTAAGGGAAAAACTAATTGTTTTCTTATTTTTTTTAAAAACAATTTTTTGCCTGAAAGTTAGGACTTAAATTAATTTGATTTACTTAAGTGTTGTAGAACCTACCTACGTAACAAATAAATTATTCAAATTAATAATCTTCAATCAAAATCATGCTGCCGAATCATAAAAACATAATAAGATATTCAATTTAAATGATCATAAAAGCCCCGTAATGATGACGCCGGTTAATTTTGTTTTTAATTTAAACAAATGAAGGTCGGAGCAATCAGCACGCAGTTTGTATTCCACGAAACAGCCAGGGGGTGTTATCACGTAATTCAGTCTGTAATTAAAAAGTCAGTGAGCGGCCGTTACAACGGTCGTTAGCGCGTCGATTGGGATCCGGTTCCGGTAGGTTTGTCATTCGAATTTCGAAGTTTTGGAACGGAAATTTGGAAAGGGTTGAATTTGGCTTAAGTTGTAAAAGTTGGGATGAAGTGTAATTACAACTTTTTAATACGATTAAGAGTTTTTGATTATTATTTATCTTCGATGGCGGTTTGTTTGACAGGCGATTTTGTGAGAAATTAAAATTATTTGACTAAAATTATACGAACCCGAAGTTCTTTCTCTGGGAGTCTATTACGAAAAGTTTCACGCGATACACGCAGCTGCGTCCGTGCTTCGTTATGATTGTTTCCAATTACAAAGCACTTGCGTATGGGATATTGCAAAGTAATTGCGTATGTTTGACAGTTTTTTTCTAGCGTATCCGACATCATTCGTTCAATAGTCTTTGGGCTACAATAGCCAAATTGAAAATAAGTTTAATAGCCACAACCGACGAACTGCGGACGACTATCGTGACCAAGTGACTGCGTTACGCAATTGCGTATGTTATTTTCGTAATAGGCCCCTTGGTTCGAGTACGTTGATTTTCCTAAAAATGTTGTCTACAACATAGTTCTATCAAATACTATAGCACAATAGTGCTTAGGTATACATTTTTTTATTTGATTACCGTTTCTTTTGAACAATTGACACAAAAAAGACCAAAATATTCTATTCTATTCTTCAGAGTAATTTTGTGACCCCTTTACAAATCGGAGCTCGGTGGCGCAGTGGCTTTAGCGCCTGGCCCAGCGATTGCGGAAGTTAAGCAACGTTCGCAAGGGTCGGTCATGAGATGGGTGACCAAAAATTTATTATCTCGAGCTCCTCCGTGCTTCGGAAGGCTCGTTAAGCCGTTGGTCCCGGCTGCATTTGCAGTCGTTAACACCCAGCAATTCGCATTGGGCCCGCGTGGTGGGTTATAGCCCGTCCTCCTTACCACCCATAAGGAAGGCCTGTGCCCCAGCAGTGGGGACATTAAAAATGGCTGATGGTGATGGACTTACAAAATCAAATTATCAAGGAAGTAATAAAAATAAATTGATGAGATAATAATGTTTGATTTCTTTTGAAATTCACAGTTTTTAGAATGTCCTGACAAAATGTTAAAAGGAGTCCACAAATTACCCTGTAGGTATTCAAAAGAAATAAAAAAATGATTGATTAGTTAAATTCTATAGCATAAGCACGCATAAGCAATTTTAATTAATTATTGCAAAATGGATTATTCCACTATGTTCACCTGGGCCCTATTTAATAAAGTGTCAATTTGTTAATTGTCATGACAATTTGGTTTACATTGCGGTGTAGCTATGAGTAGTTCGTTTTATTTTCAAACTAGTTGACGCAATAGATATAAAAAACAAATTGTGACAAATTGTCACGTTTATTAAATAGAGCTCTGGGAGCACAAAGTGGATTTTTGTTTCATATTAGTGACATCCATCACCCAGGTGAAATATGCCGATATGCCCAAATAGGTCCTACATACGTCACAAAAGCAATATCTACTCGCATCTCAGTTCTTTCCAAAGCTAATTCTCCATAGTTACTTATTTATTATCCCTAAAACGCTTATCCAGCGAAATGACGTCAGTTTATCCGTCCGATTTCCGGACGCGTCCGACCGAACTTAAAGGCCCGAAAAATAACGTAAACCGGGCCAATAAACGCCGACGGAATTTATGCCTCCGCTTGACCCTCGCGACGCCTTATTCACCTTTATTTTTATTTGACTGAGCAAGGAACAAATCTTTGTGCAAAGGGGATAATAAAATAATCGTTAGATTCGTTTAGACGACTCTAATTTCACGGATTGCTGCGCAAAGGGACGCGGGCAGTGTAGGGTTGTTTCTTTCCCTTTCTTGCGTGAAGAAAGGTGTATGCTGTCTCTTTTCCCCGCCGACCAATACGGGGTGAATTGCAAAACTTGGGACGCAGTATTCTTATTTTCAGCGTTTGCGGGTTTGTATAAGTAGCTTTTCTGAAAGTAGTCTGGCGTGTTGTGGAAGTTGGGGACAAGTTGTTGTAGGGGACCATTAGTAGCTACGAGGATACCTACTGATTTAGGTATTTATAATAGGACACTAAAATAATAAATAGTCCATCAGCCATTTTTAACTGCTGGGGCACAGGCCTTCCTTGTAGGTGGTAGGGAGGATGGGCCATAACCCACCACGCGGGCCCAATGCGGATTGGTGGGTGTTAACGACTGCAAATGCAGCCGGGACCAACGGCTTAACGTGCCTTCCGAAGCACGGAGGAGCTCGAGATAATAAATTTTTGGTCACCCATCCCATGACCAACCCTTGCGAACGTTACTTAACCTCCGCAATCGCTGGGCCAGGCGCTAAACCACTGCACCACCGAGCTCCTCTCGTAGTAATAAAAAGTAGTATACCTAAAATATGCATTGAAAGCGCAGCTGTCACAGTTTTTCCGAGAATAACATTATTATAAGACTCAAAAGGTAGGTAAGTACTTATACAATTTGTAACAGAATTAATGGTAAAACCAGAAAATTTCAGAGTTGGTCCCATAGTAAAAGATGTACAGTTTGATGGTCCCTATCTACCATATTATTATTCTGGTTTAGCTATAAATTCTGTTATACAGGCATTATCATGAGCAGTCACTAGGATTGAAAATAGTGCAAATTTTCAATTCAACTAAAGCCTTCAACTAAAGTTTTTGTTTTTGTATGGTTTCTTATTTTAATTCGGTTTATTTTTATCGCTATTACTTAATTGTAATGCATTTATTCATGCTTTGTTGACGTTAACAATAGCTTAGTATTATACAGTGGCGGACACGTAATTAAAGACACCAGTCGAATTTCATACAAATGAGGTAACATTGAAGACTTGGTTCTCCGCCAAGGAATGACCTAGCTGTGATCTAACGATGGCTATTCAGGAAGTGAATGGAGGAGATTTGATCGCTATACACAATTACACACTCAACTGAGCATTCTAAGATCAGCATTCTAAGCGAATATAATGATTAGGGGTTTCAGTTTCAGGATTTTCATACATTTTTATGCTAATTTCGTGTTTTTTTTTAAACATATCCTTCCTCCTCCATTCGCATCATCAGATTACAGCTAAGTCAATCCTTGGCGGAGAACCGAGGCTTCAAAGTTACCTAATTTGTATGAAAATCGACTGGTCTCTTTAATTATGTGACCGCCTCCATGGGCGTACCGAGGGGGGGCGGCAGGGAGGTGCAGCTGCCCCCCCTGGATTTTGTTTACCTCTAACTAATTATCAATTGTTATCAATAAATGTCCTTATTTGCCATACAATAAGTATATTTATTTGATTTACAATAAATTTGCCCCCCTGGCCCAGAACCTGTGTACGCCCATGACCGCCACTGTATGTACTTCCTATTTTCATATAAAAATATTAAAATACTAAAGCGGTAAGTGAACTGCATTATTTCACTGCAGTTTTCCTGTTTGGAAAACCCAAGAAATCTTCAATAATTTCTTTGAAAACTTACACAAGTTTCGCAAATACATTTTCTTTTCCTCAACTTTTAAAATGGCCGTCCATCCACCCGTAACCGACTGACATTAACCATTATTCGCGGTATTTACGTAAAGTGGGGGGTCAATTCCGGCATGATAGATCAATCGTTAGCCCCCGTTAGCCCCCCTATCTCAGCTGGATCGAAATCGGAACGTCACTCGTGAAATAGCTGTTCCGAATCGCACATTACACGCTACAATGGAAATTACGTCAAATGTAACACTTAAACTGCGTATCTAATGCTTTTAATAGCAATAAAGTAAGGAATCTTTGTTTATTTACGCTATTGTATAATAGTTACTTTCGACTAGTATCGATTCGATAATGAATAGGTATACCATAAAAATCTAGGTTAAGAAATGATTTGATTTTTTTTATTCATAAACTAATGGTCGCCAGCGACTTCATCCACGTGGACCCTAGGAAATCTTTGACCGGGAACAAGAAGCCTTTATGATAATCCAGGTTATAAATTATATGTGTGGCAAATTTCATCCAAATCTGTCCAGCCGTTTAGGCGTGAAGAGGTAACAAACACACACGCACACTTTCGCATTTATAATACAAATGGCTCTGTGAGTAGACCTTTGTGACATTTTAAAACAATTTTTCGAAATGGCTCACCGTAATTCTGAATTTTTTTGAAAAAAAAAATCCATTTAATTATTGAACCTGCTCACAAAATTTTACTAGAATCGGTTGAGAAATATGCGACCTGTGGCCCTACCATGAGTTGATGCAAACTGTTCACGTAACCGTAAACTATCGTTTTGTCTCTTTCACTCGCACTGACTGTGAGCAGTATATCCGATAGTTTACGGTAACGTAAACAGTTTGCATCAACTCATGGTAGAGCTACTGTCTGTTTGTAGAAGAGAAGAACTCGCCAGCCGGACAGACCTACATTAGTCAAATTGTTTACCGAAAATTAAACAAATAATAATAAATTAAGTAAGTACTTAAGTTAATACCTACTTAAATAAGATTTGATCCGCTTCAAAGTGTCTCGTATACTTATTTTTTCTCTGATTCCTTTTTTTAGAACTTCGAGCTCATCAATCAGTGAAAGTAGCATTGTCGCGTAGTGACAATCGCTGCATAAATCAATTTGCAGCTAGCTGCAGCTGCCTTGGTGACAAGCTAACGACTGCGTCGGACACGTTGTAATTACCTACTGCAGATCGGTGATCAATATGGGCATAGGGTCTTAAGGAGCCATATTAGGAAAACATGGTTTGCGCGGGCCATATTTTTATATATATATTCTTTATTGCACTTGTAACATAATTACACAGGTAAATATGAAAGTTGTTTACAAAGGTGGGCTTATCTCTAAAAGAGATCTCTTCCAGCCAACCCTGCATTGTTTGAGATTTTTAAGTAAGCAGGTAATAGAAAGTGCATAGTAAGATTGAGATAAGTGAAATCCTAAATAAAACTTAATCTAGATCATTTTATACACATACATATACTTATAAATAAGCTTTATAGTAGGTATAAACTTAACATAATTAAATAAATATAAATATGAATAAATACATACATACTTACATAACATAATACATATACATAAAATAATATATACCTATGTAATATAAATATATAAAACTGGTTGTATTAACTATCTCGTGAATCATGAATGAGACAATTGTGATAGAAGTGAGCTTTGACTTTTGATTTGAAAGTTATGATTATACAGAAAACGTAAAGTTGTAGCCACAAAAAAAACAAACGTCAAGCTAAAGAGATTATCTAGTACCTACAAGTATTAAATTGCGTATAAACCTCACAGATGACTGTAAAAAAACAGAATACCTTCAAAAGCGCTTGTCGCGGGCCATATTTTTGGCGTAAATAATAGCGGAAACGTATTGAATTCTACATCAAAATACACTTTAACGTACTGAGCAGTTGCTCCAATAACTTTTTTTTAAGAAAGATAATTGTGCTAAAGATTATGATGAAAAAACAACGAAAAACATCGAAAAAGTGCAGAAGTGAGGTTATTTTCCATACTCTTTACACATAAAGAAAAAGACAGAGACATGTAATTTCGCATAACGGAGCCTTAAGGATCATTCACACAGTCCAGTCACGTCAACAACGGTCAGTTTTAATATACCATATCTATGGTCTTGAATATAAGTTTTGACAGTCACGTGACGCGACAGTCACCGGCAAGTCAAATATTGTATTGTTTATCGAACGGGTTATTCCCAAAGCTCCACAGTTCTATTGTTTTCAAAAAATGTAAGTTCATACCATAAAGCGTAGCGAAAATTTTTCTAAGTCTATGGTTCATACTCTGGTTCCCAACGGCACCACGACATTAAAAAATAAAAAGCATTTTCTTTCCCAGCAAGTCCATGAGAATATTTGGTACAGTCAACAGTAAAAGCTGAGTATAAGTGTATAATGATAGAAATTAATATTTTTTATTATGAAATAAAAGAAAGTGACAAGATGAACAAGGAGTCTTTATTGTATCAGACTGTCTTTGGATTAGGCGAAAAAAAACAGTTTTAGAATAATTACAGTAAATCATCTCATCTTACACATTAAGAAAATCACATTTTTTGTTTAATTAATCTTTCGTTTTTTTTAAAATGTTGAAAGTTAACCTTCTCCATATTTTGGAGACGCTTCTATTATATGTACAAGAAAGAAAAAAAGAAAAATGTAATATTTCAAAGCGGTTTAAAGTAAGATTCTCAATTATCGTCGCATCTTCGCGTATTATATAAGTTGATTAGAACGATAATTAACGATAATAAAACGATTCACCAAAAATAGCACAAACTCTCTTGTATCGTTTTTGCTGATTGTTCTTTGGATAAATTTCATGGACCCGGTGGGAAATGAAGAACAATATAGAGTCATGGAGCTTTGGGAATAATGACGTGACTAGATCCTTAAATTAACTTTTAATTTATTAGTTATTGATATTTGCATAACATGTAGGTAACTAAAGTGTTCGACAGACAAAATTAACGTTTCACATTTTTCGTAGTTTTACTTATATTATTCTATTGAGGTAAGTAATTTAAGTTGATTTAATCTGAACTAGAATATTAAAAAACAACATTAATCGTAATAAAATGATTAAAACAATTTTAAAAAATTTGACAGATACCTAAAGCTGTCATTTCTGTCTCTCGAATTAAAAAACAGACAACACAGAAAAGTATTAACACCATTAATATCTATTATTACGGGTTTTAGGCCCTCCGCTGCGTTAAGCGGGATCCCGCCGCGGGTACACGGCTCGGGAATATAGATTGCTGGTTTTTGACGGACAGATGCTTGCGCAGTGCATGAGTAAGCTCTAATCTATGTCGCCTTGCGCGAGTGAGCCTTAATCGGCATTCAAAGTTGCCCGCGCCGCGCGCCTACTTATATTTTTAGAGACTCTCTACACTACAACGAAAAAATAATAATAATCGAACAGCGTTCGTAGCCCTCATTCCTCTACGATACACCGACGAGGCTCCAACGGTGGACCAAAATAGTACGTCTTCAACTCAAATTAAAGAGGGTATTATATAAATATTATGTTTTTTATTTATCACTATTATTTTATAACAAAGGCAATTATTTGATCTCGGACAACCTGGCGCGAAGCCGGTTTAGAATCAGACTCTGTCAAAACACACTGCGTTGTAAACCTTCTTTTTAATTTAATTTATAATTTCAATTATTTGAAATGATCAACTATTCTAAAAGGCTTACATACTTATAGGTAGACCATAGAATCTCATGAAACGTAAGTGAAATAATTTTTACTATAACATTTTGTTGCATACAGTCTGTGAAGAAAGTCACAAAATTACTTTCTTTGTGTTATTGTATGCCAAAAGTTAACTTCTTTTGTAAGCACGTGTTTTTAGTAAAAAATAATGTCACTTCCGTTTCATGAGATTCCGGTCTACCTCTACAAATTAAACATTTACTACTAGCTGATTACAGCCTACAAATCCAGAATCCTTACAGTACCTACCTACTGAAATAAAGAGTGAAGTGAAAAGAAGTGAATATGTGAAATCATTTTTTTTATTTTACAGCGTAATAAACCACAAAATTTTATGAAAAAAAATGAAAAAACCGTAAAAAGAAACGCACTGGGGGTGCGAGACTGCGAGGTAACCTCCCGCACGCTGTAGCTACTCTCATCGCAACATATTTTTTTTCAGGTCAGTGCATCGCAAGCACACATTTCGAGCAACTGTATTTAAAATATAGCTTAGAAATACAATCAGTGATATAGCTTAGTCGCCTAGTAGTGACGATCACTATTCGACGATCGATATTGACTGGTGATAAGCAAAAAAGAACATCAATTAAAGTTTTACAGAAACACAGAGACGAGTCACATAAGTCAATTTGCAGCTAGAGATATCTCCAGCTGCCTTGGCAGGACAAACACTCATTATAGAATGTACAAATAAATAGCTTTTAGAAGTAACAAATACACTCCTTTTTGGGCAGTCGTGTAAAAGTTACGGCTACGTGTTCCGTGCGATGCGGATCAGTAGACGCACTTTTTTTTTGTTTGATATTTTATGACTTCTTGTAAAAATAATATTAAAATCCTTTTGACTGCCTGCATTGCTCATGATCTGAAACTGTGGCCGCGTAGCTGAACATTGTCACAAGTTCATTATTATATCAGATGTAGGTAATAAATATATACGCTCTAAAACTAATTATGTTTTTTCTGTATTTTATTTTAAGTACGGTTCATTTTCGTATTTGCACAACTAAACATTATTGACATTTAAATTTGGATCCTATATCAATTTGTCAACGCCACGGGCCACTTTGAACAATTTAATTACGCTCACCAACAAAAAACTGTTAATCAAACAATTCCCTTTCAAATGATATCTCACTTAATATGACGGAAGGTAATTAATGAGTTTTATCAAACCACTTAAATTGCTACCGTTTTAGATCTATTATCGATTAGATTGAAAACGTGACAGCATTTAGCTGTCAAAATTTAACCAACAACACTTCATTTAACGGTTAATCGATTTTCGACTCTATTCTTTAACCCTCAAGCACACATGTATAAAATTGTCGGCTTAGTGACAGCAAAATAAAATTTGCCTTTCTGTCAGTTTGATGTCTCAATTAAGTACGTGATGAAAGGTAAACTGTGTTTTTGAAGCACAATTAACATTTTAGGTGTCATTGTATAGGTATATATCGAAAGTGACTTAAAAAAGGTCCGGTTGGCTACCCGTTAGTTTCAATTTGCATTTGTGCTGAAATTGTGTGGTTTTTACCTTATTAATGACATCGAAACCGCAAAAAGTTATTTAAAACTCTTAAAAGATGGACGTAATGTTTAATTTCCTCGTTTACCTAATGAAAAAGAAACAGGGTTTAAAGAGTCATTTAAAGCGCTTTATAGATGAGCTAATTTATTCTTATTATTTTTTCTCTTTAACTTGATGAAAAAGAAACAAGGCACTTGATAGAGTCTAAACACTTTAATATCCGTAAAATTTATTATTAAACATTCTCTATACAATTTTACAATTAATAAAGATGAAAACTGAACCTCAAAAGCCAGTTTACATGAAAATGAAAATACGAAAATATTACATTGCAAAAGTAAAAGAATAATCGGTGGACATTCACAAAAAAAAAACATTTATACAGACGAACATAGAACCTCCTCCTTTTTCGGAAGTCGGTTAAAAATAGAAACATATTATGTAGGTATTTATTAAGTTAGTTATTTTTATTAAGTAACACAATATTTGTGTTGGTTAAAAAACGCCATAATAGGGATGTTGACTAATGAATAAAATAACGAAATACTAATAAAAATCGTAAACATATTAAACTTTTAGAGTAGCTTGTATACCTCTTGGTTTTATATATTGCATATTATTTGTTTTATGACCCTTCAAAGTTGGGTGGACAAGTCCATTTAAAAAGTATAAAATTTATTAAAATAAATAATACCTTTAATTAGTCCGTAAAATGTATAGCAAATTTGTCTAAGAAACTATTTTGATAAACACAATATTTAATATAGCTGCCGAACAAATTTCCTACGCGTTGCATACAAACTAGCACGGCGTGACGTCATAACGTGCAAGCCATTAGTATGGAGCGTTTTTGATCGAGTCCATTTGTGTGCATTTCACACTGTGATATCTCGGGCAGTTTTCATGCTAGCGAATTAATTCTTTTACCAATGTTTCTTTTTTTGAGAGGTAATTTATGTAACATAAAATAAAAAAAATAGTCAACATCCCTATTCGCATGTCACATTATCGCTTCGCTTCGAAACATGTATGAATTTCACGTTTTCAAATTCGATTGTTAACGAAGCTTTTCAAACCCACATGTTTCGAAAGCGAAGCGATAACGAAGATCTGCGAATGTTACTTGGGTAGGGGGTATGGTACATACAGTGAATGTCACATTTGCAAAACCGTCACTAACCTGATTTTTTTTCATATATAGACGTCAGTGAAAAGCGTCAATTATTTTGGTCATTTTAGACCAAAGAGTCTTTGTAATTTACCTGTTACTTACTGTACTGGATTACTTGGCTTACTTAGGTACAAAATAAGAGCATTAAGTATTGTTTAAAACACAAGTTTCTTTATATTACAATATGCAGTTCGTCGAATAAACTTTATACTGTAAACTCGCAACTGTTAATTATATTTGTTAAGGTGGTTCGATGAGCTCAGTAGCGCCACCAATGGAAATAAATCAATTACGTTTTATTAAGGGTTTAGATTAAAAGTTTTGATGATTTTGCGCAAATAAAAGACTAAAATGCATTTTCTAAATATAGTTTCAAGAACTCAAACTTAAGCAATAAGTCATGCATGTCACTAGTGCCAAAAGTGGCCACATTTAGCAATATCGACATTCATAACTTATTGTTTATATTTGAGGCCATGAAAAAATATTTAAAAATTGCACTTTACTCTTCTATTTGCGCAAGATATCCAAAACTTGTATTCTAAGCCCTTGATACAACGTAAATGATTTATTTCCATTGGTGGCGCTACTGAGCTCATCGAACCACCTTAAATGGAAAATTGAACTTTGCTCAGTTAAATATACTCAATATCAATATACTCAAGCATCCGGTACGAAATTCTTATTACTGGAATGGTACTACAGCTAGAACGGAATAAAACATACATAAAAACCGGCCAAGTGCGAGTCCGACTCGCGCACGAAGGGTTCCGTACCAAAAAACAGCAAAAAATATCACGTTTGTTGTATGAGAGTCCGCCTCAAATATTTATTTTATTCTGTTTTTAATATTTGTTATTATAGTGGCAACTGAAATACATCATCTGTAAAAAATTCAACTGTCTAGCTATCACAGTTCATGATATACAGCCTGGTCACAGACAGTCAGACGGACAGCGGAGTCTTAGTAATAGGGTCCCGTTTTTACCCTTTGGGTACAGAACCCTAAAAATTGTGTAAATAAACAGATTTAGAGTAATTTAGACTTACATAGGCTCAAATGCTTTAATTCAAGCCAACAACGTCAAAACCGATGACACCACCCTACCACAGTCACCACACCTTCCAAACTTTTTGTGTCAAAAAAAATTGGCATCAAGCTGTTTTAAAACACTAATATTTAATATTTATTCACATCCTCAAAGAGGAATTGATGACGATTCTTTTTAATATCACAGTTCACAGGAATAAAACAATGTTAACCATACCGTTTTGATATGACAAATTATAATGTATAAATTTTATTTGACAAAGTCGTTATCGCTTTTACCGCCCTAACAGTTTTTGGAACCGACACAAATGTTGTAGGTAATTTTATATTGCATGCTAAAAAAATACCCAAATGAAAACTGTTGAGGAATTGTGAAATTAAAATTTGAATAAAACTCGCTTTTGTAGCATTTTAAATAAAATTGAGGGGAAAATAGAAAAATATCTTTAGGAAGTGCGCAAGACGAATTCATTTTCTACAGTGAGTGAGTGAAAGTGAGCTTGAAAAAACACCTAAGTATTTTATTTACACTTTGTTCATGTTTTTATGCCCACTAAAATTTGTACCTATTCATGGAAATCACACTTTAATTTCACTTTGTTAGTGTTTTTGTCAAAAATAAAAAGTACCTAGAGGTACCTTATTTATTCGGATTTTGTCGCTCACGGTTGGATTACTTTTACAACTAAATTTTAAAACTTCTATATTTTTGTAACAGTCAAGTTTAAGAAACGAAAGTAGGTGGCGAAATATTTGTAATCAAATTTATTATTTTTAATAGTATTGTTTATAAGAATCATAATAATAACGGATAATTCTTGTAATTTCTTTTAATGTTTACAGTTAATTTTAAGATCTGAGGAATGAATTTAAACTATGATTTCTTTGGCGTTTTAAATCCGGAACCTAATCTTTAATAATCACTTAAGAATCCACAGATATTTATTTGCATTGTTACACTTACGAGTATTACCTAACCTACCCAATTTCCAGTTTTTAATTTTGTTTTAGTTTTATTAAGTTTTATTAGTGAATGAAATCGCATCAAACAAGCCTTAGTGCTTTAAAATTGTGATTATAAACATTATAATTATCTTGTTTTTTAAAATGGTAAATAAAGAAAAAAAAACTTAAACAGAAAATTTATTTTTAATTGTTCTTAAGGTGGTTCGTTGAGCTCAGTAGCGCCACCAATGGAAATAAATCATTTACGTTGTATCATGGGTTTAGATTAAAAGTTTTGATATTTTGCGCAAATAAAAGACTAAAATGCATTTTCTAAATATAGTTTCAAGATCTCAAACTTAGCAATAAGTCGTGCATGTCACTAGTGCCAAAAGTGGCCACATTTAGCAATATCCACATTCATAACTTATTGTTTATATTTGAGTCATGAAAAATATTTAAAAATTGCACTTTACTCTTTTTATTTGCGCAAAATATCCAAAACTTGTATTCTAAGCCCTTGATACAACGTAAATGATTTATTTCCATTGGTGGCGCTACTGAGCTCACCGTACCACCTTAACGTCATACGTTAGCTTTCGTAGAAGAAACTAAACTAAATTAATAATTTTGCGCCCGTTTATTACCCAGCAAAAACCGTAAGAATATTCGATCACAATTTTTTGAGTTTATTTCGTTCGGAAAGACGGACAGCCAAAACTTTCACATATCATGTTGATTTATCTTACTTAGGTACCTACTTGAAAATTATTTTTAGATAATAAAATTATTAAATAATTTCGTTCTATACCTACAACACAAACAAATTGTAGTTTAATTCATTATTTTGTTTTTTTTTTATATTTTTGATAAAATTAAAGACCGCAAGCATTCGCATTCAAAAAAGATTCATTTACTTTTAATTCCGTTGGATGTTTTTTTTTACTTTTTCAAAATAATAATTATGAAAAGGTCACTGTCGACATCAAAAAAAATTCGAATTGCACGAACACCCACTACATGATTACATTTATTATAATTACTTTGCTTTCTAATTAGACAGTTTTTTAGTAAAATGAAAAAAAATCGTTTTAACTGTTGTAAGATCGGAAGTAAATACTATGTCAATTAATCACATTCTCATTAACAAAAGACATCAACGAAATCATTAACAGAAAAATAGTGTTTTGCTTCACGATATTTTTTTACTTTTAATTTTATATTTCTTACATAGGTAAATCCAAAATATAACGTGTGCTGTATTATACTTGTATTTAGTGAGTACCTGTGTACCTACCTAACTCAATATTTTGACATCTCGCTCTACTATTTTGATTTCTTTATAATTAAGTACATTACTTACCAGAATCACTATCATCCCTGTCATATTGTGGTCTCCAAAACTGCTCATCATATCTTAGCGGTACTTCCGACCTTCCAGTGAACTTGTTAGGGTCTAAAATGTTCTCCACAGAAAACGCGATCGCCGTCCTCTCCGGCGGCCTCGTGAGGCCAAGTCTCCTCGTGAGGTCCACGGGCGCGGCCTCTTCCATCCCCACCACGTCCACCTCATTGGCCTCCGCCTCGGCCTCCACTTCGGCCTCATCGTCACGCCTCTCGTCCGACCCTCGCGCCATTGCAAGCATCGTCATAGCAACGTCTATTTCGAAAAAGGCCGTTTCGGAAACATTTATACGACACTGAAGGGTTTTTCGCACATCGATTGTCACTTCCTACCACTTTTTTTTATTTTGATTAAACTAATTTAATCGAAATTTAAATATCGAATGTTCTTCTAATCGCATTTAAAACGTTCGTAATCGTCAAGCGTCTTTTGTTTTCCACTTATAAAAGTCTTGTACCAAAAAGTTTCAATATTTACGATTGGCTAATGAAATACTAAAAAGTTTGCAAGCTTTTTTAGTTTATTCTGAACACTGTCACTGCACGTGTAGCCGGTAGAGTCAGTTCGTTCGGGCACAAATCCGTGTTGATTCAGTGAACCTTGTGCACACTGTAATCCGTGTGGTGCGTCCGTCTCCACCCAATTTTCGGTCATAACAACACGACAGAGCTCGACAGGCGGGGCGGGACAGGACAGCCGCTAGAAAGGGAGGGAGAAACTCGCCACGGATTGGCGGCGAAAAGCGAGGCGTGTCTTGGGTGGAGGAACGTAATCGAGCAATAAGGTTTAAACAATTTCGTTTAATACGTTGAATTATGTAAGAGCGCGGCGGGCAAGTAATCGGGCACAAGCGATAAGGCCATTTGCGCTACTTCGTTACGTATTAATGGTGCAGGAAATTGACTTATGAATATTAGAGGTCGGCCGAGCCGAAGATCGGGCCAAAGCGGCCCCAGGCGGCGCACGGTTATTTTCCTAGTTAAGCGCTGGAACAATGATGTTATTGAGTTTTGAACTTAATGGGTTCCGGGCGCGGCTGGCAGCGGTTTAAGCTATTAACGAGTTTGTTGGGCCCGGCTCACGTCACGTCAAAACGTTCACGTCATATAATAAAATATTTTCGCCAGCCTTGTTTCGTTTCGCCCAAATAAAAAAGGTGTTTTGTTGCAACCTTTTTTATAAATTCTACATTTGGTAGGAGGGCAGAACTTGGCTAATCGGTGGTATGCAGTAATTTTGTGATAGTTTATTGGTCCTTCCTTTTATAGCAAAGTCACTCTAGAAATCCACAGTTGTATTAAATGATAACGATATTCTCAAAGTTTATAATAATAAAATGAAGAGTGCCAAGCCCAATCATATAGCTAATATATAAGTATTTCTTCCTAGGACTAAAACTATCATAGAATTACTTCAGTATCACCGATTAGCCAAATTTTGCTTTAAAGAATCTTATTGTTTCTCTGAGCTTGAAAAATATTATTTACTTAAAAAAATATATAGATAAAAATAAATATATCATACTTGCTAGGAAAATCAAACATCTTCTTCGCGGCTAATTCCACAGTTCCCATAACGGACTCCAAACCCCCAGTTACCGTCACGGCCCGCATTCCGCAGGTTAACGAGCCGTCACACCTTCATCTTTTATATTTAAAAAAAATCATACCAAAAAAAGTACTTCAGACTTACAATTGGCCTATGAAGTTAGCATTTTTTTTCTCTCCACAAATAGAGAACCTAGTCACGTCTATGATTTAAAATATTGCTTGACATTAGATATATCGAATAATGACCAACATAAACAACTATTAATATTAAGAAAATTCTTATAATAGTTTTCGAAACAAAAAAACCTTAAAAAGACTCCTCTTTTTGTTAGCAGAAATTACCTGACAATGGCGTCGATTCGGTTAGCACGACTGAGCGAAAGTGGCGCCGCGGTGAATTATATTTAATATTATAATTCTAATACACAATTTTAAAAATGATTATCGTGGAGATTTCAGGGCCCACAATCTAGTATTTTTAGACGGTATCGTTACATTCCCTCGTAGTCACTGCTAGAAGTAGATAGCAAAACTGCTAAAAGTGGCCGTTTTTGACACATTTGCTATCTACTTCTACGAATAACAACGAGGGCATGTAGTGATACCTTCTAAAAATACTAGAGTCTAGTATTTTTAGAACCAATATCAGAGTATATTTAGGCCCTTGACTTCAAAAAGGTTGAAGACCCTTGTACTAGACCATAGGCCCTAAGATCTCCACGATAAACATTATTAAAATCTTTTTCTATTAATAACTTATTAAATATAAACCTCTGAGGGCGCCACTTTCGGTCATACAACCGCCTTAACTAAATTGACAGGACTAACCTTAATTTTAGCATTCTGTTCTTGTCATTTCTATACAGAAAGAAAAGGATGGAAAACTAAATTTAGTTTAGTCCTGTCAATTTAGTTAAGTCGTTGCCAACCAAATAAAATTACTTACTTACTTAATCGAATCGACACTATTATTTGTTTTAACTTAGCCAAAACTTATTTTTAACGCTTAACCTAACCTTAGTGGCATACCTACGTTATCTTAGTGTTTAAACATAGTGCCTAAAACATTATAGGTTGCTAAATAAATTAAGAATAGTACATTATGAGACAAGTTAGCTTAGGTTGCTCATTGCACACAAGGCTGTGGGTTGCAGCCCGAGCCGCAGGCGAGGGCGTAACTCAGCCGAGTGTGCAATAAGCAAGAGCTCACGAGTTTCATACGACGTTTTTCAACACATTTGCGAGGAAAAAACAAAGTAATATATCACAAAGCAACAAATATTATAATATAATATAATATATAAGCATTTAACTCAGTTGATTTCGACATCCTTTTTGGTGTTTTACGTTCTCTGAACATATCTCCAGTTGCAATTGATTGGTTTCAAAGTTACCTGCTAGGGCGACGGCAGCGCATCCGCTTTGGAGATTCTTTTTCCGGGTGGTGCGATATTAATGCCGGTGTTCCTCAGGGTGGCGTCTTATCTCCTCTTCTTTTTTCTCTCTTTATAAATTCTATCACACAGTTTATTTCTAGTTCCTATCACCTCTATGCTGACGATCTACAAATATACACACAGGCACCACTATCAGAACTTTCACAAGCAATATCGGTGACTAACTCGGATCTCGCACTAATAAGTAGTTGGAGTAAGTCTTATGGTCTGACCGTTAATCCAGCTAAGACACAGTGCATTTCCCTTCTTTACTCCATACTTTTCCTACCAACTTCCCCTCCTTACCTTAAAGAACTTTTCACCTTTCGTTCTTCAATTTCACTTTCTTCTTTGCGTTCTTCCTCTAATCTTACCCTTAATATTCCTCGCCACGCTACCGACTTTGCTTCCTATTCCTTTTCCGTCCATGCTGTTCGTTTGTGGAACTCTCTGCCGGAGGGCATCAGAAAGGCTCAAACTCCAAGGTCATTTAGAGAACAAGTTAGGAGTCATTTTCTCTCTTCTTCCCGCGACTAATATTTCTTGTTTATATTTATCTCCTATACCATGGAATTATGTTTTTATCCTTTTTTGTACATTCATATTCTGTCCTCTAAAGTGCACCTATTCCCCTTTTATCCTATTTATCTTATTTTATTTCGCCCAAGGTTGCCTGGAAGAAATTGCTATGTAGCAATAAGGCCGCCTATTGTATGTTTTCTTGTTTTTTCTGATTGTATCGTTTTTCTATCATGTGCAATAAAGTCTTTATTATTATTATTATTATTAAATATGGCAAAAACAAAATATGATAATTATGGGAAAAGGCGCGCATATTTTTTTTTGTTTTTTTTTTCACAGGCTAACGCAAGAATTTTTTGCGAACAAAGGGGTGAGGAGCATACAGCCTACTACTAATACCTACTTCAAAATTATAATTTTAAGTGACAAAATGCAAATATTTTAATATTTTATAACAAAATATTGTGAATTATGAATAATTTGATAATAATTATATATTTATTTGACTTAATTAAGGACTTGCACATTTATTTATACCAAAAATGTATATGAATTTTCAGCAGCATAAAACCTCTTTGTTGTCAAAAAAAATAACTGTACTGTACCCGGCTAAATTGGGAATGCTCTGTTTACTCGCATAGAACTTGCAGTAAGGTACTAATTTAACTTTGTAGGGTTAATTCTATTACGAACTAGTGTTTTATATATTATTGCACGCGTTTGTTATAGCTCGGTTTATGGCCCTAAAAGCGGTGTATTAGGGCTCACTTTACGAGCAAGTGTGTTGAAAAATATGTTAGTATGGAAAATGTACCTAAGTAATAGATACTTACTTTAAAAGTACACATTTTCGCGACAATAATTCAAGTTTCCCAGCATCGAAGCCCCCAGTTGGTCACGGCATGCATTTCTTCGCACACCTTTACACTCTTTCAGGCGGTTCATGAGTCGTGAATCCCCCTTAATATTGCCTTAATGAGCATTTGCCTTGTTAATTATGTTGGTAACGATTAATTGTGTTTCAGCTTAAGGAGACAGGCATTTTCATTTAATTTGAGCGACAGAAGAGATTAATTAGAACAAATCCAAGAATGATATATCTGTCAGTTACTTAAGGCTGCTGTACACGAGTAGTCAACTAGCATACTATACTCTACCAGTTCCAAGTACCAGTTTTAAGAGAGTAACTGTCTACACGTACTATGCGAGCTAAATAAGAATAGTACTATACTAAATAATATACTAGAAAAAATACGACTCGCACCAGATCAATACTCAGACGGGAATCGAACCCGCGACCTTTAGATATCCGGTCCAATGCTCTGACCGCTGAGCTACCGAGTCACTAGTGACATCGCCGAATTTCTTCTAGTATATCCTACTCTTACGCTGCAAGCCAGCGTTATTTCACCAATGTGAGGAATTACCTCGACATTCAATTGAAATATCTTTCCAGATATTTGGCAATCGATTAAGATGAAATAGCTATATAATTTTTAAATTTCAGATTTTTGCATTCACAATGCTATTTTTATACAATACTAAATAATATACCAAAGGTCGCGGGTTCGATTCCCGTCTGAGTATTGATCTGGTGCGAGTCGTATTTTTTCCAGTATATTATTTAGTATTGTATAAAAATAGCATTGTGAATGCAAAAATCTCAAATTTAAAAAATAAAAGTACTGTCAAAACGACCATATTTGTTTGCATTTCGCTTTCACTTCAGCGTGTAGGATGTGCAAGAAAAGATCAAGATTGCCGTTTGACAGTACTATTCTTATTTGGCTCGCAGTAATTTTCATTTTGTTAGTCGAGTTATTAGTTGCGTATGTTATGAATCGTAAATAAAAATACTCTACTAAGCGTATACATGGCTCGAGGCGCGGTACAGTGTACGGCTCTACCGTACACTGAGTAGAGTGGACGTCGGGGTGGGGCGAGGGAATGTGGTAGAGTAGCCCACGGTGCTAGCTACTCTACTCTTCCATATTTCAGTACTCTACCAATGCTATCTACATACTCGTAAGAATAGTTAGTAAGATAGTACTATACCATCTAACTCTACCCTATACTATACCCGTGTACAGCATGCTTTACTATTAAAGTGCTATAGTCGTATCTGTCCATCAACCTTTATAGTGCTGTTTATATGTTAGTAATCGATGCTAAAGAGCTCTGACCATCGCTGACAAGCACGCCCCGTGCTTCGACACGCTTCAACAGACACTTCATACAGGCTGAAGCTAAAATGAAGCACTAAAGTGTTAACGTAATACAAACTATAGTATTGGGTGGACACCTAATAAAGGACTCGAATTAAATATTCCAAGGAAGATTTGCCTTTGCTGATGGCGGATTGATGAGATGTGAGTATGTGTATAAGAATAAATTTATTCTTATGGGTGAGTAGGTAAGTACATGAACTATCTGAATCCAGAGATTTAAAGGAGGATGGGCAAAAATGTATGGACCGTGGTACCAGCTACAATAACCAATATATTTGGAAAGATGTTTAGATGTAGGAAAACGTCTGCTAAATTATTTAACAACCAATTATTTAACAATATTGAAACAGGTACTTACCTAATAGTGTTGTTAAACTGCACAACTCTCTCCAAAGAACATAGGCCGAAAAAAAAATTTTTTTTTCGCCTTTCCATAGTAAGTCGTTCAGCTGACCAATACATTTTGTATGGGAGTATGATTTTTTCGTTTTTCAACAGATGTTCCTTGGCGAAAGTTGTTCATTTTAAGCAACTAGCTTAGCCTATATTATATACCTAGCAGTGGGGGTCGTGCGGGTGATATATTATGATGATGAAGATTATTATGCAGTGCATTTTACATACTCGCACATCTCCATTTTTAACCCCTGACGCAAAAGCGGGGTGTTATTAGTTTGACGTGTGTGTGTGTGAGGCAACGTACCTTCTAAACCAGGGGTCTCCAAACAACGGCCCGCGGGCCAGGTCCGGCCCGCGAGCACCAACAATCCGGCCCGCGAAAGCAGGCCGGGTACCGAACAGTACTTGATTTACAGTATGTTGGTACGATGAGCTAGCTAGAGCCTGGCCCTTGGGACTTCATGGAGGAGTTAGTTTGGCCCTTATGCTAAAAAGTTTGGAGACCCATGTCCTAAACATTTTGATGTGGTTTTGTTTATTTAAAAGCTAAGTACTTGTTGTGATGAGCATAGACTGATCTAATGAGGATCAGTAACAGGTTTGAATCCTATAGTTTTATTGGTATAATATAAAAACATATTCATAGCCATGAAACTTAGTGAAAGGTTTTTTGAAATCCGTTTAGAAATGGTTGAGTTATAAGGTTTTTGAAGGAAATGCCAAGCTCAATGCAATATGTGCTTTATCACGTACGACATCAGGTTCGCGTACGTCTCGATGACGTCATAATGACCCCTCAAAATAACAGTGTTTTAGCTCGTATAGCTTCTCAGGTTTAAGAGATATCGTAAAAATTGCTACACAGTTAATCATGTGGTGGCATAAGCTTTCTGTACCCTTAGCACGAACAGCGATCGAAAATAATAACGCGCGTAAAATCATTCGATAGATAAATTTTGTATTGGAAATTTGTACAGCGCCATCTATCGCCGATAAGCGAAATGAAATTTTCCATAGAGAATTGTCTATCGAGTAATTTTACGCGCGTTTTTTTTCTCGATAGCTGTTCGTGCTAAGGGTACTGATAAGCCACTAAACAAAAAACGTTACTGATCCTCATTATGTCCTATCTATTCCGACATTCCGACCAGCCTGTATCCGTTTAGAAATCTCAACAAAAACTTTCAAATACCTCCGCGTACCGCACATTAGCCGCGCGTGATTACGCCGCGGCGGGGGCGGATTGTCACTCGAACGCCCTCTGGCGAGCTATTGTGTATTTAATCTGTGACACGATCGCACTTTATAAATGTTGTCTGTGCTTTATAATAACGTCCGGCGATCAAAACGGTATACAAACTCTTTCGTTTATTTGCGCTGCGTTCTATTTTTGAATGGCTACCGATTTTAACGGCACGAGTAACTGCTATTGATTGTGATAGCTTTTCATAAGAAATTCACATTGAAATCGCTAAAGAATTGTTCGATTACATTTAGAAGTGGTCTATTAAGATAAAATAAGTTGAAAATGTGCAAAATGTATGTGTGTATGTAATGATTTAAGCAAGGTACTGATTTAAGAAAATAATAGGAATAAGTATTTACTAAACAGAATTTTAAACTATAAAGTTAAACGCTGCAAAACAATATAGGCCTCAATCAAAGAATTTTGACCAAGCGAGCGCGAAGCGTCTCCGTTAGCTTGGTCAAAAATGCTTTCGTGTGTCCGGCTGTCTGTTCTCCTGTACAGTCGCATTTCTCAACCGATTCTTGTGAAATTTTGTGAGCAGGGGGCCTATTACGAAAAAAACGTACGCAATTGCGTAACGCAGTCACTTGGTCACAAATAGTCGTCCGCAGTTCGTCGGTTGTAGCTATTAAACACATTTTCAATTTGGCTATCGTAGCCCACATATACTATTGAACGAATGATGTCGAATCCGCTAGAGAGAAACTGTCAAACTTACGCAATCACTTTGCAATATCGCATACGCAAGTGCTTTGTAATATTTTTTGTCGAAAATTTTCGAAAAAAAAACATATTTTAGCCAACATTCGAAAAAAAGGTCAAAAACTTGATCTCTTCAGCTCACAGAGCCAACTACTAATAGTATCTCTTTCACAATTTGACATCAGGCATTTTTAATGTCCCCACTGCTGGGGCTAGGTCTTTTTTGGTCACCCATCCCATGACCGACCCTTGCGAAAGTTGCTTAACCTCCGCAATCGTACGGCCAGGCGCGCAACTACTGCGCCACCGAGCTCCTTTCACAATTTTTGTTTACCCTATGAGTCCTATGACAAACCTGAATTAATGAGCAAAAACCCTTTTGACACAATTCATTTGTTATTTTGTTAACGATTTCTGCATACGTACCATGTTTCCATTTTTTTTTTTTTAATTCTTTGGAAGACCATTAGCAAGACAAACAGAATAATATCTAAAATATATAAACAGTCAGCCAATTAAAGATTCACATATATTTATTTATTAATAATTATTATTAAAACCAACAACTTTACAGGTAAAAACTCCAACTTCTATTAGTAAAGTCATTATTTGCAAGCATATCGCTTGCACTGCACCTCAAAGAAAAATCAAAGAAACACATTTTATTTTTTCAATCAAATCAAACGAATGTATTTACGAACGCAATCAAAACGCGGTAACGATTTCCGGGCGCGCGTCATTCTTTTTTTCGCACCTCGAACGAGAGACCGAATCTCGTTGCTTTCTCGTTTTGCTGTCTATCGGTTTCAAAGCCGTGTGTTTTTCAAAAAACGGAACACCTTTTTTGGTGTCTGAGAGCATTCACTAATTGATGGCATCCGAATTCGTCTCGGTGCATTCGTTTGATTTAGTCGAAGGGACTGCGAGTTTATTTATTTTATTTTATTTATTTAGGAAACAACAGTATATACAAACTTAATGATACAATAGTACATTATGAGACAAGTTAGCTTAGGTTGCTCATTGCACACAAGGCTGTGGGTTGCAGCCCGAGCCGCAGGCGAGGGCGTAACTCAGCCGAGTGTGCAATAAGCAAGAGCTCACGAGTTTCATACGACGTTTTTCAACACTTTTGCGAGGAAAACACAAAGTAATTTATCACACAGCAACAAATATGGCAAAAACAAAATATGATAATTATGGGAAAAGGCGCGCATATTTTTTTTTTTGTTTTTTTTCACACGCCCAACGCAAGAATATTTTGCGGACAAAGGGGTGAGGAGCATACAGCCTACTACTAATACTTCAAAATTATAATTTTAAATGACAAAATGCAAATATTTTAATATTTTATAACAAAATATTGTGAATTATGAATTATTTGATAATAATTATATATTTATTTGACTTAATTAAGGACTTACACATTTATTTATTCCAAAAATGTATATGAATTTTCAGCAGCATAAAACCTCTTCGTTGTCAAAAAAAATAACTGTATTACCCGGCTAAATTGGGAATGCTCTGTTTACTCGCATAGAACTTGCAGTAAGGTACTCATTTAACTTTGTAGGGTTAATTCTATTACGAACTAGTGTTTTATATATTATTCCACGCGTTTGTTATAGCTCGGTTTATGGCCCTAAAAGCGATGTATTAGGGCTCACTTTACGAGCAAGTGTGTTGAAATAAATGTTATCACATTAGCCTAACAGTTTCGAATAGTAGTTATACTGAAGAACTTTGTCAGATACAGGAAGTATCGGCGAGTAACCTTTTTTTACTAACAATAAAATTATCGACCAAGCGAGCGTAAAGCGCAAGCGAAGCGTTTCTGTTTCAGCTTGGGGAAAATGCTTTCGTATATTTCTCTCCGGCTTTTCTCATCTATGATACAAGTAATACGCATTTCTCAACCAATTCTCATAAAACTTTGTAAGCAGATTCGATAATTATACGTTTTTGTCGATTCAGTTTTCCAAAATTTTTCAAAATGGTGGAGATATCAAATCTTTTTTGTTACCCTTATAGACGCATAAACTTCAAAGAGTCGGGGGAGTGAGGTGGTGGAAAATTATGAAAAAAAAACGCTAAACTTCCTGTGTCACATTCAAATCGCATTTTGCGTTTGACGTCAAGAATTCTACAGCTCTTGAGTCACTAGTTATTTAAGTATGTCTTAGGTAGGCACTTCTCTTCACAATATCTTGCACTGAACAATCGTTGACAAAGAGCTATTAATTAGTATTCAATCCCATTTCAACGCACTAGATTAAACTATCGTGATTCATGAAGACAGTTTGAAATTAACTGCTTTATGGCAATTGAAAAGTAAAAAAAAGATTAAAAACTATAAAATTCAGAAGAAAAAGGAAATGTCGCTCGCATAAAATACAATAATTTTCTTATTTCTGGTGGGATATTTTGGTTACGTAAACCGCTTGAGTAATGATTATCCTTCGCTGGCTGTAATATTAATACAATTCCCCTGGGAGGGGATTTCAAGCTCCTAAAATTTGCCAGGTTTATGAATTGCTATATTATATACTTACATCTCTTTCTCGCTGTAAAGCAAATAGAAGAGACGCATTGATAGCCAGTCCGAAAACTGGCAAGTTATAAGAGCTTGTACTACGGAGGCTGGCCCTTGGAGTAAAGGTATCAGGTTTAAAAACTCGATGTATCGAATCGATTGGTACGGCTGTCGACACGTCTCTCAACAGATGGCACCACCATTCAAGGAGGATGGTCCACTCGATTATATCCTCTTTGGTACACTTAATCAACGCGGGAATGGAAAATACGGGAGCTATAATTAGTTCGATGATGTTTAAACTATTTTAAGTTGCCAGTTTGTGCTTCCTATCGAGTTCTAATTAGATTTGGTTTGTTGATCTGTGGAGACCTATTCTTTTTAAAATTCTTTTGAATACACACATTTCATGCTGAGAACATTTTGTATTTTTTTTAATACATAAGCGTCTCTATGGCCACCTTTCTTAAGTTTTTAACAATTTATGCGTGTTTTTAATTATGTCTGGTTAAATAATGAAAGTTAAAAAAAACCGCTTTAGCAAAAATTGATCATCATCATAACAGCCGCACGACACCCATTGTTTGATATATGCAATAAGCAATCAAAGAAAAAAGTGTATTTCTTTTTTCTTTAATTCCCTTAAATATAGGACTTGTAAACGGAAGAATGCAATTAACTTTTGAACGACATTCAGTGGATGAAGTTTTGAATAAACAACATAACCACTTGAACTTATGTATAAGACATTATTTAAAGAATTACAATTAGCCAAAAATATAATATGACAAAAATAAACTGCAACATCCACACTTCCATAGTATAAACATGAAATAGAAACTATCGTAGCTAACAGTAACTCATAGAATCAATCAAGTCCACACCCTAATTACAAATCGAGCCAATCTCTCTTAACAGATAGCTTTTTGATGCCCGGAAAACGAAGCTGTCCCCACGTCAACAGACAAATTTTTCAGTGTCCGCAAAGAAAGTTCATAACTACGAGTTAGACATCCAATTTGTGTCCAATTTGAAATCTTAATAAGCCGTCAAAGCCAGGAATAGTTCCTGACTAATTATATAGTTACAAAGGGGATGAGAGTGTCAATTGACAAATGTGTTCGTGCATCGCGATCCGTACAATTAGTTGTGGAATGTCGACTCGTTTCCGAACGCACCTTGTCGCAGTGACAGCGCGCCAAAAGTCATTTGTTTTGGCGGTAAAGCTGATTTTGGTTAGGTACAGGAAAAATCTGGTTTAGCCTTTTTTGATTAATCAATGTTAATTAATCCAAAACACTCAATCTATCTCAATCCTAAAAAGAAACACTTGCGAATCATTTGCAAAGCCAGTATTTTTTTTATGCACATTGGCCTTCACCACACCTGATGTTAAGTGACTGACGATAAGGCCGAAGGTGGAAGCGCACTACACCCGGAATCCTCATCATTGAGGAACTAGCTATCTTACTTCTAACTGCCGGAACACAACCATTTTTAAATTGTAGTTATGGCGTCAGACTTAGGTAAGATGGGTAGCTAACCCAGGCGGACTTGAGATAAGTACTACCACCAACCAAACCGAGTAGGTACAAATATTACCCCCCTGGGAATCGAACCCGTGGCCCCTGCGTCTTACACGGGTGGGCGAACTACTAGACCACAGAGGTGTGAATCTAAAACCTACCTACATCAAAAATCTAAGTTGAAAAACAAATCCAATTAGTTTGAGATAAAACTAACTATTATTATGATGTGCTTACATACCTAATGTATTAACATTTTATGATTCAACGAGAACTATTAAACTTTATCGACCATTATCCACTAGAAATCACAGTAATTTGACCGGTTTAGAATATCGATTGTCGCTAACAAAGTTCTGAAGCGAAATTAAACTTTTGCCCCACATCATAGGGGTTAGTTTAGCAAATGGCTCACAAATTGGCTGTTTGCACGGGCTTTATTTGAAGATGTCTCTGCGAACGGCGATAAATCATTTTGCCTGTCTGCCGTCTGGTTGGTGGGTGACAAATTACAACTCCACCTAGCGGCGGCGATAACTATTTCGGGTAATAGCTGAAGGCTGGCACACTTACAAGTTTAATAGCGAGGGGCGCTACTATCGCGCTTTCTTTAAGAAATAAGGTTGCATATCCTTTAACTTTTGCAAAATCCTTTACATCAGTTTTTAGTTCCTTTTTCTGCCGCTTTGGAGTTATCCTTGTATTTTCCTCATGAAATAGGCGTTGTAACGATCGTTAGGTGTGATCTAATGATTTCTGGGGTCCCCTTTGAAGATTGAACGTGTGAGCGATAAAACTGTCACGTGAGGCAAAGTCATTATATTCTCCTTATGTCAATAAAATTGAACAGCGGGAAACTTAGAGTAAGACGCGCAAGCCGCGATGCTCGAAGGCGGGAAAATGAGAACTAAAGAAATGCTGAAGTTATTGCCTTTATGTTTTTATTTATTTATTTATTTAGTACACACACAATTTTTACATGAAAAATAATGGACAGAAGAGTAGTACAAGGGCACAGCTTCCTCTCCTCTGGCGCTTTCAACAGATGCATGCCACAGGGCATGCAATATAGCGCATGCCCTATATCTTCTCAAAAAAACGTCAAAAACGTTCAACGTTGGAGGCAATCAATATTGCATGCGTTTGACGCAAGTTGACTGGAAAGTGGAAGCGATTCGGTGAAGACATGCCATTATACATCTACTAATAAGTTGCGTTGTAAACGACCGCAGTCTGTAGCAATCCCATCCATTCCAGAGCGGATGAATTAGTATAATTTATTTAGAGAAACTTCAATTAAGGGAACGCTCTGTTTGTGAAGTGAGATGCTCGTGAAAAAAGTTTGGTGGCGACGAGACTCTTTTGTGTGAAGGGGTCTTTACATTTCGTCGCTTAGCTAACAATACCGCGCAAGTCAAAAATTGACCATGTGACGTTTTGTATACCATTTGGTAGATTATTTTTCCGCGCATCCAATGAGCTCACACTGGAAGCAATATCATCCAATTACAGCGCGTTATTCAAAAAGTAGTAACACAACACAACTCATTGGTTGCGCTAACACCGCGCAAGTCATCAATCCGCCATAGAATTTGGCATGGGTCACATCGCTAGTCGTTAGATCTTTTATTGTTTTTAAATTAGTGGAGTTTTTCAAACAGAGTGGATACTTGGATGTAGCTAAAAGGTAAGTGGACATAAAGAATAAACTAAATTATAATGTTATCCATTGAATTCGTTCATATGATTGTGATTAAAAACATGACTACTTAAGCGGTGTTGTAATGAAAAGTTTCGTTGACTTAAGCGGTATTTCCGTTACGTGTTGGTGGTTGTCTCGATGACTTACGCTGTATTTCTGTTATGAACTTCTGACTACTGCGGTATTTAACGTAACGTTTTTGGAGTAAAATTAATTAGTTTAGGGCTGAAATAATTTATTGTAATGATTGCTGCTTTAAAAATATAACATATTAATTTCTTTTACTTCAGAACACAAATATGGACGAGGTTGTGGACAGTGATACTACGGCTTGCAGCAGTGATGAAAACTTTTCAAAGGTTGAATCTCAATGCAAAGTTACTACATAACGAGAATTACAAAGACGACGTTAAGTTTTGCTTGCACAAAAGATGCTTCTGTTGCACAAAAAAACCTGCCTGAGGTAGAAGTTAAAACAAACTTTTTTATGAGCGACCCTAAAACTGCAGCTGCTGTTACAAATCAAACGACTAACATAATACCTCAAGTTTTTTCCCTTGCTTGCCCCGAATCTATTAGCTCTGACGAGGAAATAGTTCAGTGTGATACTTTCTCTATTAATACTAGCTTCCATAGGCAAATATCAGAATTAGAATTCACTAATTATCCCACGCATACTTGCAACGTAGCAGAAATACCTGATTCTCAATCTAAAGGAACTACCTGTCCAATATCCGATGTGAACCGTATCATAGCGGGCCAGAGCAATATTTTAGTACATGCTAATGAGCCATTGACTTCGGTCATATCTGTTTCAGAAAACGACATAGATTATAGTGAGAATGACAATCAAAACGCACATCATGGAGATCTTTTAATTTACAAAACCATCCGTCCTGGTAGAAAAGCCGGAGATCCCACTGTTACTGATTTAAGGGTATTAAATTATAAACCAGATGGAACAATTTGGTATAGCTTAAACTTTGATAAACCTTTGCAGCCGTTGCCTCAACGTCCAATGAAAATCACTAATATCAGACCGTTAGAAGAGCTCCCCAAATTATTTTTAGAAAGACTGCCAATTTCCCAAAGAAAATATAAGGACCTTCAGGATTTAAAGGCAGTGATACCTTCGGAATGCCACTCATTTTATGACGAGTTACCTTATAAAAATTAAAATGTTTTTTGTCATTAGATTTAAGTACTATAGTTATCTATTGGAAATTATTGAGACTGATTGGAAGTTTTGCATTGGTACAAGTTCGTTATGCTTTAAAACTTTTTATTTTGAGTTAATGTATAATAATTATATAGTTTTGTTAATGTACCGCTCATATAGAAGTGTTTATGAGCTAAAAATTATTAATAGTAATTAAGAAAAAAGACCTTATTTTGATTGTTAGTATAGTATACTTTGTCAATATTAATGCACAATATTTAATTTCAGTGTGTGTCTTTCTAGAACTTTTATTATAATAAAAGGCTATTTTAGGAATCATTCTTTTATGTTATTGGTGAAAAGCCTCCTTTTGCGATAATTTTCTTTTAATATTTTTGATAATAGGTTAAAATGATTAAAAATAAAAAGTACAAACACTGCATAAGTCTTTATTTTGTTCGAACAAAACCGCTTAAGTCTTGAAAATAACCAATCCACACCATATTTATTTATTTTCATAATAATTATCATAACTTAACTCAAAACATAATATATTAACATTTTTAGCAAGCATGTATTGTATACAATGAATATGTAATGCAGTTTTTTGTCTCCCCTGAAAACTAAGCAAATCTGACTTGCGCGGTATTGTTAGCTAAGCGACGATTTTGTAAGCATTCTCATTTCTCACGGCAGAATCTGAATCACACAGACTTGTGTGTACCGTCTTTATTTTGTGGCAGAATACCTTTAATAAAAAGAAATCACACATTTTCAAAATTAATCAGATACATATGCCGATTTCGAATTACTTATCAATTAAGTTATTTTCAATGAATCATTTACTTTTAAAGATTTATTAATCTTTATTAATATAAGCACGTGTCTTTGGGTTTTATTTAGGCATATATATCTTTAAAAAATCTTTTTTTTGTAATTTTAGCAACTTTTTGGAGAAAAAGGCAAATTTTTGACAGAGCGCTTGCTTACGCTCTACCATAGACATAGAAAAATTTTCGCTTTCGATTTCTATGCGCTCTACCAAAATAGTTCACCTTAGGAAACATTATCAAAATCATCAAATAATTATAATGTTCGCATACGGAATCCTAAAAATCAATAGCTCTCCCTGAAACAAATTTGTTAAATACAAATTGGTTATTAAAATTCCAGACATGTTTCAGTGCGACAATTTGACGCGCAACATTTGTGCGGGACGTATTTTATTGGTTCCTTTGCCTCTTTTTTGTTTTTTCAGTAATATGGGCAACAGTTTTATTTTTAAATACTATGATGGCACTTGTGAAACATTGGGGCAATATATATATATTAAAGCGTTTGAAATGCAAAATGCACCACCAATTCAATAGGTACTTGTTAGAATTTTTCACCTCATTTTTAGTTTTTTATTTCTGAAGATTGAATTTTAGTTAAAAAAAATTGCCACCTCACATTTATGTTGGTACTTTCAAAAATATAGTGATCGGCATTAATTATTTATGTTGATTGCTTCAAATAAATCTATAATGTTAGTTTATAAATAAGTAAATAGAATATTATCCTAGTTAGTTTTTCTTTTTATCGTGCTGAGACAGTTTTAAATACGACATAATATTGTTAATTGAATTAATGCGAAATCACATTTCTGTGAAGTAATTACTTACCTATTAATTACTTATTTAATAATACAAAGTATATTATTTGGTGGTGGTACATAGGTTACTCAGGAAAACTTAAAAAACGGAAAAAATACTTGAAAGTTAATAAAAGTCAAAAGTCAACCTTTTTATTACATTGTACATTTATGTTGATTATTTAAATTAATGAAAATCAATGTTATATAAAAATACTCAACTTGAAGGATTGTCAAGCCTTAAAATAGAGTGTTATAATGAATCCGGATAGAATTTTAATTGGTCCGCGACGGGCTCGTCCGTTTTTTTGCCATCAAACTTTTTAATTAATCACCGAGGAAAGAATAAAGATGGAGTTACAGCGATTTAGATGTTGGTGGATGGAAGGAATTTGAATTCTTTGCTCGGCGCAGAGAAATTAGCCGACTAAAATAACTCTGCCAATTAGTCAGTTCGTAAGTCTGTTTATTACCTTATTGTTACTATATTACCTCCTGTTTTATATGTTGATTGACACATATTAAGTTATTGTTTGGTAAATATATAGCATTCTTAAAACCTATGCTCCTATTAACTTAGTTGTTTCTAAGAAACTTTTATAGGTGGGTAATCCAATGAAGATGATTTATATGCGCTTTACTAGCGCCGCCAATGGGAAAAAAATCGTAGTGCTTAAATAAAGACGAAATTGTGAATTGTGTTCTTCTAGTGTACTCCGAAGAAGCTTTGTTGTACTTTTTATCGTATAAACAATATTTTATAACCTGTCGTTTAATTTACTAAACGACAAACTAGAAAATATTTTTTAAGCGATTGGCTAACAAAGCTTTTTCGGATTACACTAGAAGAACACAATTCACAATTTCATCCTTATTTAAGCACTACGATTTTTTTCCCATTGGCGGCGCTAGTAAAGCGCATAAAGCCTCTTAAGGCGAGGCCAGTTCACGATCTGATGAAAAATCTGATTTTTGAACATCCAATGTGAAGAACTGATGTAAAATTCTACTTCACAAAAATTACTGTAGACTGAAAAAGAAACAAAGAAGCAAATTAACCGAACAGAATATTGAAAACTGGCATGGTAACTCTGTAAAAAAATCCTGAATAACACCATAAAAACTTATGAAAATAAATTTCAAATCGTCAGATTTCGTAATTTTCAACGACAGTGATATGATTTTTTATGCAAAAAAGATAGCTTTTTTATCGATCTAACACAATAACCGAGTACATTTTTAATAAATGATCCAGTATTTCAGAAATCAATAAAAATGTACTAAAATTCGTCAAATTTCTGGCGAAGCGTCAATTAAAGTTATGCAATATTCAACCTTATTCTAAAGACATAGTGAAAGAGTAAATTTCGTGAACTGGCCTCGCCTTAAGGCAATTTTAGTGTCCTCACAGTGGCGCCCTCATTAATTTATCGAAAATTCACACATACCGATTGAAGCTAAGTTTCTATAGTTTATTTATAAACAATAGGCGTCTTTAAAATATAATTCGTTGTAGTAGTAGGTAGTAGGCAAATGTGCCAAAAGTAGCCACTTTTTGCACTTAACTTAATTTAATCTTAAACCTAATCGCCTTAATTAAATTAAGAATCTGGTATTCTGTGGTATTAAGTAGTAAAGTGCCATCTAGCGCCTGCGTTGTAAAAAGCTCTCATAGGCTGATCGACAAGGTTGACCGACAAAGCAAAATGTCAAGAGCAAACATTACTTAACTGCTTTATCGCTTGAGCTTATAGATGTCGTTGTAACAACTTGCTTTTGAAATAAAATTATTTTTTACGAAAACGACAACAAAATTATTACTCATTATATTGAAATGCAGAGGCATAAAATAGTCTGTCACAGGCTTCATATTTTTATAAAAGTAACCCTTATTAAGCCAAAAACCGCAAACGCCGTCGCGTCGCCTCAAAAAAAAAGAAAAAGTCTTCCTGCATAAAAATGCGCGGGAAATTTTCCCGCCATACCTAATATTATCCAGGCAAGGGGATATACTAATTGGATTCCTGTTACAATGGATGCCACCGCGTCGGGGTGGAAAAATAATCACCCCACAGTTTTTAAACTTAAACCGCTGCAATAAAAAATAAAATAAATAAGGGGAGTTGGCTTGAACAAGGATTTCCAATAGGAATGTTCATAAAACAGGGAATGCTTACCTACTTTTACATTTCGATATAAATAAGACGTAGGGAGAAATATTTCATTAAGTAGTAAAAAAAATGTTTAATATTTTTTTAGATCTATACGCGCGCAAACGGACGTTATTTAACAATTTAAGTAGGTACCTACCTACCTACATAAAAAGCACAAGCATTTTCTCTTTCAAGCAATAATTGCTCTATTACCTATCGTATTTATTTTTACTAATAATATTTATAGTGTTCCTCTGTCCATAAATAATATGAAAATATGGGGAACTTCTATACACCGTTAATTTTTAACTATATCTAAAAATTATAAGGGGATTTCAGACCACGTGAATGAACAACTTTTAGTATGGGGCCAACCATGAAATCGCGAAAAAAAATCAGCTGTTATAGTCGAGTCGATGTTGTACTGCTGATTTTTTTTTCGAGATTCCGTGGTTGGCCCCATAGTAAAAGTTGTTCATTCGCGTGGTCTGAAATCCACATTTTTAGATACACTTAAAAAATAACGGTGTATAAATGCCTGCTGAAATGAAATAAGTATTTTTTATTTGTGTCAAGAACGGCCACTTTTAGCAGTTTTGCTATCTACTTCTAGCAGTGACTACGAGGGAATGTAACGATACCGTCTAAAAATACTAGACTGTGGGCCCTAAAATCTCCACAATAAACATTTTTAAAATAGTGTATTAGAATTATAATATTAAATATAATTCACCGCGGCGCCACTTTCGCTCAGGGTACCACCTTAAGACAAAAGTTTCAGATAATTCAGTTTTTGTTAAAGAACTATTGTGTCAGATTAGATTAGCTTCTAATAAACAAATAAACACAAGTTGAGATAATAGACCACATCTAAAAAAACACCAACGGTATTATGTTGGTGGCCAACCAAGCCCAACCGGTGAAATTGTGCCTTTCACTCTATTCGAAAATAAACCTTAAACGTGAGCAACAATGAGCTCTTATTTCTTAAATAAACGACGCAAAGGTGAAGTCACAGTAGCTTTGTAACTAGTAGCACAGATTAGAACAGAATAGTTCAAAACAAATTGTGCAATTATTTTAGGCCCTGGAACCGGAGGCCAGGCCCCTCCCCCCTGGAAAAGATCTGTAAGTAGATACGCCCATGAAACCTAGCTACTTATTGGGAGATGAAAATATAATGTATCAAACAGTACTCTAAGCACGAACAGCTATCGAAAAAAATTACGCGCGTAAAAACATTCGATAGGTAAGTTCGAAGTAATTTTCTATGGGAAATTTGAACAGCGCCATCTACCGCTAAAAAGCGAAATTAAATTTGCCATAATTATTTACTCTATCGAGTACTTTTAAGCGCGTTTTGTTCTCGATATATGTATTGTTCGTGCTAAGGGTACAGAAATTGTTACATTATTGAATAGAATTCTATAGAGTCACTGAATAAATAATAGTAAAGTCTTTAATGGAGACAGTCATACTGTCCGTCATGTTTGACGAATCACAAAAATCAACAAATTCACAAAAGCAAAGCATCGATTTCATTGTATTATCGATGTTTTTTTAATAGTTTATAAGTAATTGCTTATAAAACAAAAATAGAAAAAAAAAAACGAGTTACTGAACTTAACGTAAACTGTGCAACTGCAGTCAAGATCAAGGTTGGCCGCTCGCAATCGCAAGTCGTGATTAATCCAGTAATCGTTTGTTTATAATTAGCTCACAACTACTGTCAGGCATCTGGGTTAGGTTAGGTACTAACACTTAAAAGATTTCCCTTCTTAGGTAGTACCTCACATTGAATCGTTATTATTTTGACCACGTAAACTCGTGACAACGGTATTTGTAAAGGTCGGCCTTTTATTTCCGTTTTTCTTTTCAAACGAGATAAAATGCAAAAGAAAAAACTATACAACTCGATAGCATTCTTTTATTTCAATTAAGTGTTAGAACTGAGATAACTAAACTTGACAATAAATAAACTACTCCTTATTTGAATCCAATTTAACTTTATCAATGACGATTTCTCACAGTTCAAATTTTCAGTGACGTTGCAGATTCGTATTTTTTTAGAAATCGTCTTGTATTTCGGACTTGAAAAAAAAATAGAAGCATTGATACACCCGGAATCCTCACCCCTGAGGAACTGGCTATTAATGTCAAAGTTAAAAACTAATCTAACAGCTTTGTCTAGAATAACATAAATTATTTGCACTCTATATTTAATATAGAATATTTAATTTTGTCCTTGCTTGATAAAAAGTTTCTGAAGTTTATAAAGCCATCATAATTAATAATATTTTTCAATAATATATAATCCACGTGAATACCACTTTCTTTGTTTAAATTAACAAAATATTCCACTAGAACTCCGCCGCGATATTAGTGACTTGACATTTTTGTTACGGATAGCGTCTTGCTCCATAGACTGTCCAGACTTGCTTGCACTTTTATCCCTAAGGGGCCCAGCGAAGCCATTGAGGAGTAACCAACTTTTGCATCTTCCTTCAGCGAGTACTAACTATAGGTAAAGTGAATACATGTGGCGAGCCAGTGACTTATTCAACAAACTATGTAAAAATTATAATTTCGATTTGTTTAACACCAGTTTGGTTTTGGCAAGGAACACAGTAGCCAATCAGTTTTTTGACTATTAGTTTTTGTTCTGTATCTGATTTGTATAAATACTGTTAACATAATTTAGGTTAATGAGATAAATATTGTATTATATTAGGTACCTAACTACTCATGCATACCATAATTCATAATGAATGACTACATTACGAATTGTCGCTACATAACTTTAAATAACCACTATGTTTGCTATTTGTGGAGTTCTGTAATTGGCTTTCTGTAGCTATATATTTGTGAACTTTTCTGTAACTCTACCTGTTGAACTTCCATTAAATTAAATAAATAAATAAACAAAAGAATCTGCACAAACCGTTAATTTTACTAAATTCTTTACTTACACGAAGCACGAGCCTTCAAAAAAAATTCGTTCATTAAAAAATGGACTGTCACTCGATTTGTAATCAATTAACTTTTTTACTAACGAGAAACAACCTTGTGAAGGGAATTGCCTTCAAGTTGTTTTGTTTTCTGACCAGTAAACACAAATAATTGCAGTGTCTTGGAGTACACACGTCTAAGACAGGCATTTAAAAACTAAATTAAATAAAAATCTTTTTTTAATTAAGTGATTAAACCGTTTTCAAAAACTTTCTATGTCGAAAATTAAGTAGTGCATCGATTTTTGTCTAATTTTTGTTATAGTATGATTAACAATTTAAAATTACAATGGCGTCAATATTTAGCAGCATCATTAGGTAAGTAATTATTTTGTTAGTATCTAAAATAGCTTTTTAATAATAACACTAATAACTTTTTAAAAACTTTATTTTAAGAATATTAATATAATTGAAAAATATTAGAAAAAATCCTCGAACCCGCACCCTTAGGATTCCGGCCCAATGCACTAACCAATTATGCTACCGAGTAAAATTAATATCAAAATAGCATTGTGAATGCATAAAATCTAAAAGTTTAAAAACTTTATTTTGTTAATTTTGTATGTAGTTGGCACACCGCAATTTCGTATCTCCTCTCAGGTAACATACTTACCTATCCTATAAATCAAAGGTTGTCTGAAAGAGATCGCTTCCAGCGATAAGACCGTCTTTGCCCACAATTATCTAAAGTTGTAATTTGTACTGTATTCCTTTTTAATAAAGAGTTAATCAATCAAACAATCAACTAAAATTTAACAAGGTTTAATACCTTCATTATTTACCCAGTAATCAAAATAACGGAAAAACATGAAAATACTCTATGCAAATTTTTCTTGATTTTAACTTCCTGTACTGTACAAAGGTACAATTTTAGTATTTGTGTCGAAATACTACGAAGATTCAATAGTATAGGGGCATTTTCACAATTTTTAAAAACGTTATCGTTCTTTCCGACTTCCAAAAAAGGAGGAGGTTCTCTGTTCGTCTGTATGTTTGTTTTTTTTTGTGTATGTCCACCGATTACTCGAAGACGGCAGGACCGATTGAAATGATTCAATCGTTATTACATTAGTTTTTTAAACTCCCAAGTTGGTCGCATTTTTTAAAATTTGGAAATCGGTTCAGTACTTTTCAAGTACTTAATCTTGAAAAAAGCACGAAAATAGTATGATTTTGTGTGAACTATCTCGATGATCAGCAGTCGTATAATAAGTCTTTGTTTATGAACTGAATAAGATACCTAATTATTTTTTGTTGGAAAAGGGATATCTTAAGGTTAATTTTTTAACCGACTTAAAAAAGGAGGTTCTCAGTTTGACCCGTTTGTATGTATGTTTCTCCGCGATTAACTCACGTTTGGCTGAGGCGATTTTTCTACCTACACTAAAAATAAAAAATTATTTAAAAAACAAAAAACCGACTTCAAAAAACCTACCTCAAAAAAACAAGAAATAATAATAAGTCTATTGAAGTCGGGTGGGGCTTTTAGAATAAAAAAAGGAATTTGTACTCCAGCCCCACCCGACTTCAATAGACGTGTTTTTATTATAATTTCTTGCTTTTTAGAGGAAGGTTTTTTGAAGTCGGTTTTTTGTTTTTTAAACAATTTTTTTGTTGAATGATTTTTCCTTTAAATCTCCTATCGTTCAGTTGAATCATAATAGCGGAAATAAATTATTATTTCTTCGAACCATGGAGACTCAAACCAAGTAGTTCGTGATACGATCGGAGCCAGATGTCGAACAATGCAGGTTGACCAGTTGCCCTTCACGACTGCCATGGAATTATAATATTGATCTAATAAATATTCTATTCAATTAGTAATTCTCCGGATTGTATCAGTTTCCTATTTACGAGATCAATGATTAATTTCATTTATAATATGAACTTCGATCCAGAATATATGAATTACCTATTACATAAATGACATTAGAATAGTTAAATAGTAAAACTAGTATTATATTATCTGTGGTAAAACTTATAATTGTCGTTCCTATTGACATGAACTATCTTGTGGTAAAATGTTAAACTGACAGGCGATAGATTTTTTTAAAATTATACCTAATGTTAACCACATCATGTGGATCATTAATTGCATCTACAGTTAGAATTAAGTACTTAATAACTTAGCTTAGTTGTAGATGATATTTAATGTAGATTTATTTTTTTATTCATTTATAAGAAAAACACATTTTCAATTTAATTTTATGCAAAGACGGTGTCTCATAAACCTTTAAAGGTTTTTCTGTACACCGTAACTCGTCATCTTCTTTACACATTAGACACAATTCAAACTATTTACGGGACACATACGTATACATAACTCATTTAAACATAGATTTTATTATTGATTAATTATCAATTTTGTAGGTAGGTAGGTCGTAAGTAGTAAGACAGTTCGCTCTCCGACGAAGGACGACAGCGCACCCGGTCGGCGCGCGGCGCTGCGGTCGCCATTCGCATTACTCAGATCGTGTTGTTATAATAAGTTTTTTTTCCGCGTTGAATAAATACAAGATGTTTTTTTTTTATTTACGTTAGTAATTTCATATTGTTAAAATATTAATAAAATATAATAGATAATATGTATACTTACCTACTTACTTTTCAATTTTTCATTTTGAGACCTAAAATCATTTTCTTCAACTCTACAATTATATCCACCTTATCAAAAAGAAATTGCCGTCGCATGCACGAGATTTTCGAATATTATTGTAATTTTTCGACCCGACCATCCTCGGATTTTTAGGGTTCCGTACCCAAAGGGTAAAACGGGACCCTATAACTGGCCGTCTGTCACCATCATGAAATAAATAAATAAATAAATAAATATTTGACAACATCACATACATTGCTCCGACTCCAAGGTAAGTAGCTAAAGCACTTGTGTTATGGAAATCAGAGACAACGGTGGTATCACAAACACCCAGACCTGAGACAATATTGAAAAGTTCATTTTCTACATTGACCCAGCCGGGGATCGAACCCGGGACCTCAAGAGATGGTGACGCCTTGAAAACCGGCGTGCAAACCACTCGACCACGGAGGTCGTCAAATGTGATAGCTAGACAGTTAAAATTTTCACAGATGAGTATTTCTGTTATATTATAACAACAAAAACTTACTTAAAACAGAATAAAATAAATATTTAATCGGGGCTCCCATACAACAAACGTGATTTATTTGCCGTTTTTTCGTACGGAACTTTTCGTGCGCGAGTCCGACTCGCACTTGGCCTTGTTATTGGCAGAACACACCGTTAAATCAGTAACACTGTGGTTTATTGATGCAGTGCAGATCTCAATATCACCTCGTATTTTGCAGCAAGCTACGGGAGCCTGTGCACGGGAATGGCGATGGGGTGGACTTCCCCCGTGCTGCCTCAGCTGCGAGGGCCCAACTCCCCTCTTTCAAGGGAGCCAACGCTGCAGGAGGAGTCCTGGATCGGGTCCTTGCTGGTGCTAGGGGGGCTGTTCGGTAACTAATTAGCACTGACTAAAGACCAATCAATAAACAATATCAGCAGAGTCTTAAAAGAATCGAAAACTATTTACTTTTACTTATTTCTATATATTATAAGTAAAAATAGGCCCATAGTTTAACCTTGAGGCACACCTACTGCTACATCTAAGTTTGATTAAAACTAAGTTTTGAGCAATGCCTTTAGTTCCATATTGTTCAAATTTCTAAAGCAAGACACCTTTGCTCGACCTATCTAACTGAATACCTGAAGACCTATATTTAAATGAAAAATCTCAGTAATCATTTAGGATACTGTAATAGTAGTTTATGATACAAGGTTGGTAAGGAGGTTTTTAAAATGAGTTGACGTTTTATAAGCCCGAGCCGCAGGCGAGGGTTTATAATCGTCACGAGTTTTAAAAAACCTTAACAACCGTGTGCCATACTACGTTTTTCAATACATTTGCGAGAAAACATTATAGGTACTTCTGAAATTGTAATCTATACATATAAATAAATAATAAAACTAAATTCTAAATTTTTGTGCGCGAAATACGCAAAAACCGCTGAACTAATTTTGATGGATTTATCACAATTTAGTAGATTGAAGTCCAACTTAAAATCTAAGCTATGTTTCATCAAATTCAGGTGGGTGGAACCAGAGAAACAGCTTGAACTCTCCGTAGTACTAGCTTTTATACACTAAAGGGGTCATTTAAACTGGTTGCAATATTTTTCTACTGTCCAGGCGGATAAAGTCGCGGGCGGAAACTAGTAGAAATTAAAAAAAAACGTTCGTAAACAAAAACGCACGGCGCCGGCGTGCGGTAAAATAAACTTTCCGCACGCTGTACTAATCCGTAAACAAAAACGCACGGCGTGCGGTAAAATCAACTTTCCGCACGCTCGACTGTCATCGTAAACTTACATTTTCGAGCAACTGTATTGAAATAGTAGTTTAAAATTCAATACGTACATCTTTTCTTAATAAAAATACCTTTTTTACTAACTTTATTTCACTAGGTACGGGATAGGTAGTACAGGTATACCAATAACAATTTATTTCAATTTGATCTAAGGGTAAAAATTTCTGTCGATTGACGTGAACTCTAGGCATCTTGAAAAAACACATAGTCAATAAGATTGTAGTCACGGTATAAATCAATTTCATGCAATTAAACACGTAGGTTGGAATAACATTTAAATCATTAATCGACTTTTGGCAAAAAAATACTGATTACTTACAGGAAAACTCGTAAGTCCGTATTGTGTTACAATTGTGTTAACGGTTGGATGGTGTGCGGAATTATATGAATGTTAAGGAAGTGGATGAGGAGATGACAAGTGACAGGAAAAAAATGGAAGAGAAGGACGCAATGCATTGACCCCAAATAAATTGGGAAAGGGTAGGGGATGATGATGATGACAACTTAACGGTTTTATCGTTTGAAATTAGAGCGATTGGACCGGGTCATCTTCCGTCATATCTTTAAGGCGAGGCCAGTTCACGAAATTTACTCTTTCACTATGTCTTTAGAATAAGGTTGAATATTGCATAACTTTAATTGACGCTTCGCCAGAAATTTGACGAATTTTAGTACATTTTTATTGATTTCTGAAATACTGAATCATTTATTAAAAATGTACTCGGTTATTGTGTTAGATCGATAAAAAAGCTATCCTTTTTGCATAAAAAATCATATCACTGTCGTTGAAAATTACGAAATCTGACGATTTGAAATTTATTTTTATGTTTTTATGGTGTTATTCAGGATTTTTTTACAGAGTTACCATGCCATTTTTCAAAATTCTGTTCGGTTAATTTGCTTCTTTGTTTCTTTCTCAGTCTACAGTAATTTTTGTGAAGTAGAATTTTACATCAGTTCTTCACATTGGATGTTCAAAAATCAGACTTTTCATCAGATCGTGAACTGGCCTCGCCTTAAATGATCTAATAAATCCCAGGTCCCCTAATAACGGTTCCGCTGTCGAGGCACATAGGCCGCCGGTGGATAATCATGGGCACAAACGTCCCGCTGCTGCTGGGCTGGCTGCTGGCAGGCGTCGCCACTAACCTGGAGACTCTATACGCAGCCCGCCTGATGTGGGGCTGCGCTACCGGCATGCAGTTCGCTATGATACCCATCTATATTGGAGAGATTGCTGAGGTAAGAGATTCTTTAGAATACTACGACTAGTACATAATCAGCAATCTTTTTTTATGCACTACGCGATAGTGCTTGGCCTTCACCTCACCTGATGGTAAGTGACGGAACTGAGGCTATCTTATCTCTAACGGCCGGAACAGAACAATTTTTTAATTACACAATACTAAATAATATACTAGAAAAAATACGACTCGCACCAGATCAATACTCAGACGGGAATCGAACCCGCGACCTTTGGATATCCGGTCCAATGCTCTGACCGCTGAGCTACCGAGTCACTAGTGACATCGCCGAATTTCTTCTAGTATATACTCTTACGCTGCAAGCCAGCGTTATTTCACCAATGTGAGGAATTACCTCGACATTCAATTGAAATATCTTTCCAGATATTTGGCAATCGATTAAGATGAAATAGCTATATAATTTTTAAATTTGAGATTTTTGCATTCAGAATGCTGTTTTTACACAATACTAAATAATATACTAGAAAAAATACGACTCGCACCAGATCAATACTCAGACGGGAATCGAACCCGCGACCTGAGTATTGATCTGGTGCGAGTCGTATTTTTTCTAGTATATTATTTAGTATTGTGTAAAAACAGCATTCTGAATGCAAAAATCTCAAATTTAAAAATTATATAGCTATTTCATCTTAATCGATTGCCAAATATCTGGAAAGATATTTCAATTGAATGTCGAGGTAATTCCTCACATTGGTGAAATAACGCTGGCTTGCAGCGTAAGAGTATATACTAGAAGAAATTCGGCGATGTCACTAGTGACTCGGTAGCTCAGCGGTCAGAGCATTGGACCGGATATCCAAAGGTCGCGGGTTCGATTCCCGTCTGAGTATTGATCTGGTGCGAGTCGTATTTTTTCTAGTATATTATTTAGTATTGTGTAAAAACAGCATTCTGAATGCAAAAATCTCAAATTTAAAAATTTTTTAATTGTTAATGTCAGACTTAGGTAAGATGGTGGTAGCTACCTAGGTGGACTTGAAATGAGCCCTACCACCAACCAAATCGAGCAAATGTACGATTAAAACCGTAAAAATTATTGGCTACCGTTGCAATTTGCTCAGCGTTCGGCTTATTGATCCTGAAGAGTGCCGAAGCTGCTGAATCTCGATCTCGATCTAACGAACAACGTCTTTGAGTGGTCGAAAGATAGAGATATGGAATACTGCGGTGCCATTATAGTATAATTAAGGAAGCTTTTTTAGATTATACTAAATTCATCCAAGCAAAACCTACCTAGGTATCAGGTCTCTAGTTTTTTCTGAAAATAACGTCAAAATCCTCAAAATCTACTTCCAACAATTCATTTAGGGAAAAATCCAATAAAAGGTGGAAGACCTCCTAACGATAAAAAATTAGATAGATAGATAGATAGATAAACACTTTATTGCACACACACATTACAGAAAATACAATAACATAAAACTTAAAACTATGGTGAGCAAAGGCGGCCTTATCGCTAAGAGCGATCTCTTCCAGACAACCTTTGAGACTTTGGATAGCTGGAGAGATATGTGAAGGGCAGTGTGCCAGTAAAAACACATTAATTCACACACACAAAACACATAATATAATTCTACTATAATTATAACCTAATAAACTTACACAGATACAAAGCAAATAATAGAATATACCTACTACATATATCTAAATAATAAAAAGTGTTGCAAACTAGGATTTTGACAAAAGATAAGCATGCAGATTCCTTTTGAATGCGGCAAGGGATTCGGAGTGTCGAGCCTCGGATGGAAGGTTATTCCATCGACTTGCAGCCTTAATTGTGAAAGAATCTTGGTAGTAGCCAGAGTGGGTTAAAGGAATTTTCAGGAGATTATCAGTTTTGCTCCTGAGTGCCCGGTTATGATCCACACCGAGAGGCTGGAAACGTTCTTTGAGGTAGGGGGGGATCTAGGGTCATACAGGATTTTGAAGAGCAGCGTGAAAACATGCTCTTCACGACGCAACCTAATGGGGAGCCACCCAAGTTCCGTTCTGAAATTAGACACATGATCGAACTTGCGCAATCCGTATTATGAATTAATAAATAAAAAAATAATTAATAAATTAATTTTAATTAAATAATTGATACATAATTTCCATCTCCAGGATAAAATCCGCGGTTCCCTTAGCGCCTTCTTTCTGCTCTTCATCAACGTGGGCTTCCTGCTTGCCTACGCCATTGGACCGTTCGCCTCCTACTGGGGACTCACGGCTGCTGGGGGCATCCTGTCCTTGTTCTACGTGCCTTTCACCTGGCTCATACCAGAATCACCTTTCTTCTTGGTCTACAAAGGTTTGTACGCTTAATGTCAAATATTTTAAAAAATTGGTTTTGTATTTTTTTTTACTTTTTGTAACCTTTTTCCATTCCGATGAACTAAACCGATCAACTGGAAACTGAACAACAATTTACGCCCTTTTGAGGATAATGTACTTTGTAAGTACTTCAATGAGTATAAAAAATGTAGTAAAAGTTATTTCTTCAAAAAATTTACTAAAAAGCTTATTCATCTATCATTTCTTTTCTCTTGTCCACTATTTCACAGATGCTATTTTATTACAAGGCTTTCGTCGTGTCCGTTCGTCTGTAATCAAATGACAGTCAAAAGCGTAGATGTCAATAGTACGGTTAGCAACGAAAGTTGTTTAACACTTTAGTACTTTGTCATAGTAACTTATTTGACTAAAGTTTGAAACCGTGAGACACCTGTTAAAAAAGTTGCTATGACAAAGTACCAAAGCGTTAAGCGACTTTCATTGCTGACTGTACCATACATTTTTACATACATGATAACTAAATGTTATCAAAAATCTGACCAGATATCATTAAAAGCTTGTTTTTTTTTAAATATTTTTAATAAGGCTCATTCTTTCTTAGGTCGTACAGAAGAAGCATCGTCAGTTCTGCAACAGCTGCGCGGCACCTCCAAGGAGGCGGTGCAGTCGGAGCTGGAGGGGCTGCAGGCGATGATAGCTCGGGAGTTCAAGGAGGAACCGCGCATCAGCGATCTGTGGGCGACCAGGGGGAATTTGAAGGCTTTGGGTGAGGGGATCATAAGAAATAGGAATATGTTGGGTTCTGTAGAAGACTGAGGGCCTATTACAAAAAAGAATCACGAGAGAGATTGAATTCATCGTTCAATTTGCTTGATATTGAACCTTATGTTCTATTGACTATGTCTATTGACTATTGTGCCACGGAGTGGGACGAACGTTGTACGCTTATCGCGATGCTTTTTTTAATAGGACCTCTGATTGATACACACCTGAACCCTGGTAGATGTGGTGTGCTATATTGAAAAATATCCAATGTTATTTAATGATGTTAATTGATTAGATTTAAAAATTGTTTTCCACTCTGGGTATCTATGTGTTCTTGAAAACCGTCAACTGGTAGACATGCGTTCAATTCAATTCAATTCACTTTATTGCATTCCACAATGATAACAAGATGGTAGGTAGGTGAAATAACAAAGTACATTGTAGACCCTGAATAGGGCACAGCAAATTGTTTGGAGACGAGTTCATTTGAATTATTTGGAGGTTCAGTTGTTTTATCTGTTTTTTGTCACCAATTGGGGTTGGTAATGCCGGTGCAGCTATCACCGCGTATTCTATAAATTCTTGCAACACTAGCACTGATATCATTCTTAATAACCGTCCCATGTTCCACCCCTTAGATATCTTTTGAATCGCGCTGTATCTAGAAATCAACTCCTATTTCTTGCTTTACCATGGCTCTACCTACCCATATATTTGATTAATCAAAATTTTCTCCCACCAGGTATCTGCGTATTCCTCGCGATGTTACTCCAATTGTCCGGCATAGACGTTCTCCTGTTCTACATGGAAGAGCTCCTGGCGAAGGTGGGCTCGACCATCTCTGCGGCGCACGGCACCATCATCATGGGCGTGGTGCAGGTCGTCACCAGCTGCGTCACGCCGCTGGTGGTGGACCGGCTCGGCAGGAAACTCCTCATGTGGACCACTTCGCTTGGGCTCACTATTTTCTTGGTAAGTTTCAGAGAAGTTTGTATATTCTTTCGAAAATTTGCAAGTGAGATTTCGTATCGCAATTATATTATCATAACAGAACTGAACTTTCTAAAGCTTTTGATTGAAAACATGATACTATGATATGATACTTATGACTTGTTCCTCAAACTAAATAAAAAAGAGATAGATTTTATTCTAATCGATGTGAAAATAATCAAATCTACAAACCAACGAAAGAAAATATCTAGTTAGAAATATGATTACCACTGTTTCCTTTTAACAATTTATCAAGATTAATTATTTCAACGCTCTTTTTTTTCTTAGTTTGTACCCAATAAACTATTTCCATGTCTTAATTTCTTTCTTTCTAAATTTACTTGTTCACGTTCCAGACCCTAATAGGCGTTTACGCAGTATTAGACTCCCACTTCAAGGTTGACGTGACGCACGTGGCCTTCATCCCGCTGCTGTGCCTCATAGTCTACATGATACTCTTCACGCTGGGTTAGTATGCAGTGCAATGTAGATTATAGAGCAAAAAAAATAGATAGATAGATAAAAATTTTATTCATTAACCACTACAACACACAACAACAACAGGAACACTTGAGAAAATGCAAAAAATGTGATAACTAAATAAGTGAAGGAACACTCATAAAATTATCCACAAAGGAAAACTTTGAAAAATTAACACCGGGGGCTAATTATGTAACTGTTACAATCAACTCAGACAGAAATCGCAGTTACATCGATACTTTAGTAAGAACCAATGTGGCAGCTATCTTACTAAAGCAGCAATGCAACTGCGCAACAGACTTACGTAATCAAGGGTCCGTTTGCACAAAACTTGTTGTGTTCCGGCAGTTAGAGGTAAGATAGCCAGTTCCTCAGTGATGAGGATTCCGGGTGTAGTGCGCTTCCACCTTCAGCCTTATCGTCACTTAACATCAGGTGAGGTGAAGGCCAAGCACTATCCCGTTGTACATAAAAAATCTTAATTAAGAATCGCGTCTTTTCTCAACTATTTACAACTCGACCAAGATTATTTGGCGCATCACAGTTAATTTTGACACCGTTTTGGTAATAACGGGTGTAACAAGACACTCAAGGAAGCCGAAGTCCACGTATTCCGCCCATCATCAGGATCATTTTTGTCTTTTAGACTATACCTGGGAAACCAATAGCTACGAAGTTATTGAAGGTCAAAGTAAAAATTTATTTTTTATTTTTTTATGAAATCTTATTTTATTCGTTATTTCCTAATTTTTGTCTACAGAAACATTATCAAAATTTTATGTATTTTGTAACAAACAATGGCTTCAAAACGACATCACTCGATGTATTTCATGAGCACGCACGCACACAAACGTTGCCTTTCAACTCGGCCGCACGCAGCTGTGTAGCATTCACTCATTCACTCGCAGGCGCGGTCTTTTGTACGCGTTACATTGCGTGGTAGTATGCAATGCTTTTTTAACACTAAAAATTGAAATCGTTTCCCAGCAATCATTTTGAACAGAAATGGTCCTGATGATGGGCAGAATACGTAGACCTCGGCTTCGTTGAGGGTCTTGTTACACCCGAGTATGTAATACCTATTTTGGTCGAGTTGTAGGTAGTTAGGAAAAGACTTAAGAAATATCTAAGTTAAGTGCAAACGGGTCCATGATTATTCCTAGTAATATAAGTTAGGTACTTCCTCCCTTCCCTTCTCATAATATAAATAGCAAGTCAATTTGGTCTTTCTACTTTTCTGTAAGTGCTGCAACTTTGAAATCTCCTCTCTTCCTTCTAAAATTATACTTGATTGTACTCGTAAGGTCATTGAAAAATATTTGTTGCTGTGGTTCTACCCAGGCGTGGGTCCGGTGCCATGGATCCTGGTAGCGGAGATGTTCCCCGTGAAGACCAAGTGCCTGGCTGGTGGCATCGCTTCCTTCATGTGCTGGCTAGCGGGCTTCGTGTGGACCAGGTCAGTTCGTTCTAGAATATTCTTGTGTCCACTATTACTAATAAATTTAAGGAATAAGTACTTTAGGGTCGGAGGCCGGAGTCGCACTAAACTAACTGACGTGGGCGCATGCGTATCATTGCACAAAGGAAGTGGCAATGGGCCGGTCACATATGTCGCAGAACCAATGATCGGTGGAGCAGAAAGGTGCTGGGGTGGAGACCAAGGACCGGTACCAGAAGCGTTGGCCGCCAAAAATCCGGTCAGACGACATCACCAGAGTAGCGGTGAAAAACTGCATGAGCTAAAGTACAAGACCGAAGGAGATGGCGTGCAAATGAGGAGGCCTACACTCAGCAGTGGGTGACTTGAGGCTAAAGAAGAAGCAGAAGTACTTTAGGGGTTGTTTTTCCTCATTGTTTGGCAACGCATCGGCGGCGGCTCACAACTGCTTTTCTTGATTCAACCCTTACAGGGATTTTGGTAACCTTTTGATATAAGTAAAATATCCTGACAAGATATAGGTAAATAGTAATATACAGGGTGTTACAAAACAAGCCGCAATGCCGGACGAATAGGGTAGATAGACCATCAAACAGAATAACTCTGTGGTGCCTCAAAAAGCTGATGTTTCATACAAACATTAATTATGATCTCAAAATGTATGAAACAGCTTATTTTTTCCTGATTTCAGATTTTGGTCCCATAGTAAAAGTTGTTCAGTTTGATGGTCCCTATCTACTATACCTATATTTGGCTTTAGGGGTTTTCTGTAACACGACATAAATTTTGCCAGGTTCTTCCGCGAGGTGGCGGCATCATACGGCATCTACACAGCATTCTGGATCTTGGCTGTGTGCTGTGGCTTCGGGTTTATCTTTTCTGCTACGCTGCTTCCAGAGACTAAGGGGAAGACCTTCGATGAGATACAGGATATGCTTAACACGAGGTATGGTTATAAACCTTAGGTAGATGGCATATGGTTCAGTTTTTTGCATTCACTATTCTATTTTTATGTCGACAAAAAATGAGTAGTCTTTATGCGTATGCTGGACGAAGTATATGGCAATAAAATATATTCTATTCTATTCTGTTCTGTTCTGTTCTGTCCTGTTCTGTTCTGTCCTGTTCTGTCCTGTCCTGTCCTGTCCTGTCCTGTCCTGTCCTGTCCTGTCCTGTCCTGTCCTGTCCTGTCCTGTCCTGTCCTGTCCTGTCCTGTCCTGTCCTGTCCTGTCCTGTCCTGTCCTGTCCTGTCCTGTCCTGTCCTGTCCTGTCCTGTCCTGTCCTGTCCTGTCCTGTCCTGTCCTGTCCTGTCCTGTCCTGTCCTGTCCTGTCCTGTCCTGTCCTGTCCTGTCCTGTCCTGTCCTGTCCTGTCCTGTCCTGTCCTGTCCTGTCCTGTCCTGTCCTGTCCTGTCCTGTCCTGTCCTGTCCTGTCCTGTCCTGTCCTGTCCTGTCCTGTCCTGTCCTGTCCTGTCCTGTCCTGTCCTGTCCTGTCCTGTCCTGTCCTGTCCTGTCCTGTCCTGTCCTGTCCTGTCCTGTCCTGTCCTGTCCTGTCCTGTCCTGTCCTGTCCTGTCCTGTCCTGTCCTGTCCTGTCCTGTCCTGTCCTGTCCTGTCCTGTCCTGTCCTGTCCTGTCCTGTCCTGTCCTGTCCTGTCCTGTCCTGTCCTGTCCTGTCCTGTCCTGTCCTGTCCTGTCCTGTCCTGTTCTGTTCTGTTCTGTTCTGTTCTGTTCTGTTCTATTCTATTCTATTCTATTCTATTCTATTCTAAGTAATATACCTACAGTGATCCGCTGCAAGTTGCATGAGTAGTCTTTATGCGTATGCTGGACGAAGTATATGGCAATAAAATATATTCTATTCTATTCTGTTCTGTTCTGTTCTGTTCTGTTCTGTTCTGTCCTGTCCTGTTCTGTCCTGTCCTGTCCTGTCCTGTCCTGTCCTGTCCTGTCCTGTCCTGTCCTGTCCTGTCCTGTCCTGTCCTGTCCTGTCCTGTCCTGTCCTGTCCTGTCCTGTCCTGTCCTGTCCTGTTCTGTTCTGTTCTGTTCTGTTCTATTCTATTCTATTCTATTCTATTCTATTCTATTCTATTCTATTCTAAGTAATATACCTACAGTGATCCGCTGCAAGTTGCATGAGTAGTCTTTATGCGTATGCTGGACGAAGTATATGGCAATAAAATATATTCTATTCTATTCTGTTCTGTTCTGTTCTGTTCTGTTCTGTTCTATTCTATTCTATTCTATTCTAAGTAATATACCTACAGTGATCCGCTGCAAGTTGCATGAGTAGTCTTTATGCGTATGCTGGACGAAGTATATGGCAATAAAATATATTCTATTCTATTCTGTCCTGTCCTGTCCTGTCCTGTCCTGTCCTGTCCTGTCCTGTTCTGTTCTGTTCTGTTCTGTTCTGTTCTGTTCTGTTCTATTCTATTCTATTCTATTCTATTCTATTCTATTCTATTCTATTCTATTCTATTCTATTCTATTCTATTCTATTCTATTCTATTCTAAGTAATATACCTACAGTGATCCGCTGCAAGTTCACTCGAGAATATATGTATGGCAGAGTAAATTTTATAGATTATTATATTCTTTGAGATAAAAAAAGAATTTCATAAATCGGTTAACAACTGACGAAGTTATGTTAAAACATACATAAAAAAAATATATAGGTACCGTCGAATTGAGAACATCCTCCTTTTATGAAGTCGGTTAAAAATACGTCGTTTGTACCGCAGGCGCTCTGGAAGTTGGTTAGGTACTTCAATTGCACATTGTTAAATTAATCGCACTGTATGTATCTTCCAAAAAACATTAATTCCAACCTTTTGGCAAATACGTTGGTATTGCTAGTATTGCTACACCCAAATCAATGGCTACAGTTTGGCTACGAGACATTAAGTTTCCTCCTGGCCAAATTAGGGCATTTTAGTTTGGCTACGAGGAAACTGGGATCAAAATGGGTTTTTTGCAAAAGAACATGATTTTTTTAAAGTAATTTTTTTAATCCATAAGTAAGTAGTAACACTAACAATAAGTAAATACTAAGAAACTTTTACCTAAATATGTAACATAATTTTTTTCCAGGTCTGGAAAGGAGGAAGTGAAACCAGTGGATGTGTAATAATAAATAATGAAATAATTTAAAATTAATTTATGTTCAAATTCACAATAGTCTAACTGTAAAATAGGCACTAATGTAAATAAAATCTATGTAAAGAATAATGTTTTCTATATTTTAACGACATCCTAATAAAACTCTATGGGAAATTACATGTTTAGTCTGGCGCCAGTCCATTCCATCAGTCTGTACTTAAAGACTGAATTTTTTCACCTCACCAAACTGGTGAAGCGGTGATCCAAAATTAGACCATAAGTCTAAAAATATACGTGTTTCAAAAAAACCCCTAAAGAAGAATATGGTTGAGGGACCATCTATCAAACTAAACAAGTTTTACTATGGGACCAACTCTGAAATCACGAAAAAAAACACCTGTTTCAAACAAAAAAAACTAACTCTTAAAAAAACCCGACACACAAAAAAATCTAACTCAGTGCTATCTGACGCAAAAGAAATCAAAACTTCTTTAAATATTTCCTGGCAAAATTACCTGACTACTGGGCTATTAGTGGAAAGTAAAAAAAAATGTATTTACTCTTCTATGATGCTTCTATGTATCTTCTATGATGATGATGATGACAAGCAAGGATGACAAATGTAAACGTTCTGTGACAAATGACAAGTAACCAATAAATAGTGCTTTGTAATTTACCAAAAGTATTTTTATTTAAAATGTGCCGCCAGCGACGCCAATATTTAGCTGCTTCCTTTGGTTGGTATTGGTATTGTGGTGATTTGATTCAAGAAAATGATGCGCAAAAATACATACGAGGGAAGAAAAAATACATTTATTTATTTTATATTAGGCTTACATACCTAAGGCTTACCGAGGTACTTCCTAAGTACTGCCTAGGCATATGATTTTTTTTCAGTGAAAGAGGGCCTACTCTGACTAAAACTAACCACTATATTCTACGACGTTCGTTTCGTTTCATGATGGCATTTAAAACTAAATAAAACGAACAATGAACCCTAGCCCTCCCCCCTCCCCATGGATCCACCACTGATCAAAGGAAGCGAATAGCCAATGATATTAATCCTCATTCAACAGCATGAAGGCACTGCAAAATATTCTCGAGTCCTTCGAGGCGGAGAGCTAAGTACTGCAAAAAAATATTTAGATAATCTTAGTGATAACGGTTGGACTCTCTGAACGGAGATCACATTTGTACTCGATTTCATTGGATTGATTGGTCAGACAGAGGTAAAGCTAGTTCCTCAGTGGTTCAGGATTCCGGGTGAAGGGAACTTCCACCTTCGGACTTACCATCAATTAACATCAGCCGGCCTAGCATGCGACCAAGACAAAATTTTCTCGTGTTAAGAGTCAATAATATTTGGAGATATAAAAAATGACGCGGAACGAACGTCGACCAATTTATCGTTGCTCGCTTTACGTAGTAGGCCCTGTGTGTAAATTGTATTGCAGCTAGCTATGGTAGTTTATGCACAGGAATGTCAATGGGATGGACGTCGCCAATACTGCCTAAGTTGCAAGGAGACAACTCTCCTCTCCCGCAGAAGCCGACTCTGGAAGAAGAGTCCTGGATTGGATCGTTGATGAACCTGGGAGCAGTGTGCGGTAATAGCACAGAATATATAATAGTACTAACGTGTAATAGTACATTATGAGACAAGTTAGCTTAGGTTGCTCATTGCACACAAGGCTGTGGGTTGCAGCCCGAGCCGCAGGCGAGGGTGTAACTCAGCCGAGTGTGCAATAAGCAAGAGCTCACGAGTTTCATACGACGTTTTTCAACACATTTGCGAGGAAAAAACAAAGTAATTTATCACACAGCAACAAATATGGCAAAAACAAAATATGATAATTATGGGAAAAGGCGCGCATGTTTTTTTTCTTCAAAGATACAGATACAGAACAGACAAACCGTGTTCCCAGGTCCCCTGATAGCGGTGCCGCTGTCACAGTACATAGGCCGCCGTTGGCTCATCATAAGCACCAATGTGCCGTTAGTTCTGGGCTGGCTGCTGGCTGGACTTGCCACCAACCTGGAGTGTATCTACGTGGCCCGGCTGATGTGGGGCTGCGCCACTGGCATGCAGTTTGCGGTGACACCCATCTATATTGGAGAGATTGCTGAGGTAAAGGTTTTATACGATGCGTGATAGCTAAGAGAAGTGGACTGGCCGCAGGACGCGGAACATGTAGCTCTACCATGAGTTGATGCTGTTTTCGCTACCGTAAACTATAGGATACAGTCAATGCCAGTGAAAGAAAGAAAACAATAGTTTGCGATAGTGAAAACAGTACCTACCCTTAGCACGAACAGCTATCGAGAAAAAAAACGCTCGTAAAATTACTCGACAGACAATTCTCTATAAAAAATTTCATTTCGCTTATCAGCGATAGATGGCGCTGTACAAATTTCCAATACGAAATTTATCTATCGAATGATTTTACGCGCGTTATTTTTTTCGATAGCTATTAGTGCTAAGGGTACTGTTTGCATCAACTCAAGTCACTGTAGGGCCCCTGAGGATCCTACGAAAAAGAGTTGCGATACTTAATCGAAAGATGTTACTCGTTCTATTCACTGTTAGGTAATAATGTCGTGAACTTGGAACAAAGTAACAAACATCTGCCCATTATCGTGTTCAGTTTTCGGAGTAGGCCCTCTGGTCTAGTGGTTTTGAAATAGGTACCTACACTACAGTGCGTGAGACCCACGTACCTAAGTTAAATAATATGGAAGTTTTATTTTTTATTCCTAAAGAAATCCTTTCGTTTGCCTCTCCAGGACCAAATAAGAGGTCGCCTCACCGCCCTGTTCCTTGTCTTCTTGAACTTGGGATACCTCCTGGTGCTCTCAATCGGGCCGTTCACCTCTTACTGGGGGCTGACGGCCACCAGCGGCGTCTTGTCCTTGTTATGCCTCCCACTCACTTTCTTCATACCGGAATCGCCGTTCTTCTTGGTCTATAAAGGTCGGTAAAGCAGAGGAACCTTTTTTCTGTAGGTATTTAAGTATTTCATAAACATAATTTCCACCCATGCTGATCGGGGAGCGAAAACGAAACCAACCTAGGTACTACCTACAATTTTTTTTTTCGTTCCCGCGTCACTTTCTGGTTTCTGCTGACTGCAAATGAAGACTGCAAATGCAGCCGGGAGGGACCAATGCTTTACGTGCCTTCCAAAGCACGGAGGAGTTGGATATAATAATTTATTGGTCACCCATCTGATTGCGACCACGACATGTATGTGTCTTGCGTCTCGGCCGCCACTGCGATGTGTCCTTTGAGCTCGTCGTCGCGACGGCGCAGTGGCTGCAGTGGGTTTGCGTGGTCGCAGTCTTAAAAGTCCATATTGCTCTCTTGACGGTCAGGACTCACGGTCAGTGCGTAGGTACGCACAGCCCTACAATCTATGCGAATGCGCTCAGTGCTGCTCTGAATGCACGCATGATGGCGAGGCGATGCTACAGAAGACAGGCTGACCGTCAGGAAAGCACTGAATTCGGCCTTATTCAGCAATCGCAAGCCGAATGCGCTATTTCACCATCGAGCGCCACCTGATATACCAAGTCCCCTAGCAAATAACCTATTGCTTGGTTTAACTTTTCGTATTTAATTTAAGAAATGAAAAAAAAACAGTGACAAAACATGTACATCTCAGGTCGTGTAGAAAAGGCATCAAAAGTTCTCCAACAACTGCGCGGCACTTCCCAAGAGGCGGTGCAGCCTGAGCTTGAGGTTCTGCAGACGATGATGGCGCGCGAGTTCAGGCAGCCGCCACGTTTGAGTGACTTGTGGGTGACGCAGGGAAGCTTGAAGGCTTTAGGTGAGAAGCAACAGAGGAGAACCAAATACCAAAAGAGCACTAATAAGACGACTTAGCATACCCACGTTCCGCTCCGCTTTTATTATAGGTAACTATTTATTATCTGGATGACGAACTGCGAACGTTTTTCGAAGTTGGTTTTCAGATAAGTAACTCTAGCTAGCTAGACCCATGTAAGAGAAATTAAGTTTCTTGCCGTTGCTTTTTAGTAAAGATCTTCCGTAGTGTTTTCCGAATCGATGGCACAACTTCTGAGCTTCGAGATTTTAGGTAGTAGTTTTTCTAAGGATATAAACCATTAGAAAATTTAAGTTTTAAGAAAGAATTTTTTTTTTTAAGAAATTTTAAGTATATTTTTCTAATAAATGAATCAGTTCATAGCATTTTTAATGGCGACTCACTGACCACTTGGTTCAGTGTTGTGGTAATCGTCGACGATAGGAAAAGTGCTTAAAGCTTAAAGGAATTACCATTATCAGGTATCTGCGTATTCCTGGCGATGCTGGTGCAGCTTTCGGGTATAGACGTGCTCCTATTTTACATGGAGAGCCTGATAAGGAAGGTCGGGTCCGTCATCCCGCCGGCTCACAGCGCCATCGTCGTAGCAACCGTGCAGTTCGCGACCAGCGGCGTCACTCCGCTGGTGGTAGACAGGTGGGGGCGGAAGCCTCTTATGTGTATTACATCGCTTGGACTTGCCATTTTATTAGTGAGTGTTAAAATTCTTGTAGCGACACAGTTTATTGTTAAAAGCAAATTATTCTTAGCCGGTTGTTAACGTAGCAGAATTCACAAATATTCGTAGCCGGTTGTTAACGTAGCAGAATTTGCAAATATTCGTAGCCGGTTGTTAACGTAGCAGAATTTGCAAATTATTCGTAGCCGGTTGTTAACGTAGCAGAATTTGCAAATATTCGTAGCCAGATTGTTAACGTAGCAGAATTTGCAAATATTCGTAGCCGGATTGTTATCGTAGCAGAATTTGCAAATATTCGTAGCCGCGGTTGTTATCGTAGCAGAATTCACAAATATTCGTAGCCGGTTGTTATCGTAGCAGAATTTCGTAGCCACATTAAACAGTCGTATACCTACAACTCCTACATAGGCGTGCCTGCAAGTCGTGTCCTGTTAACTGATAATACTGAATGTAGGTACACGTGTGATTTATGTAACGTCATTAATACTATTTACTGACTAAACAATACATTCATTTATACGTACACGCAACTTTTAGTAAAGACCTTTAAATAAACAATAAATAAATAATTTAGAAACCCTAAAGCGATATTGCCTAAATGCCCAAGTACCCTTAGCTTATTGTCTTTTTTAATTAAAAACGCCTTTGAAATAAATATCTATTAGGAGGGGAAAACGAGAAGACCATTTGCAACTTATTCTACGGAGTTCTTAGTTTCACAGCTCAAATAATTTATTTTCAACGCATTTTCCACTTCCGTATCTATGAATGAGTACGAGTAGGTACTAACAAAAAAACGTGGTAAAAAAAAATTGAGCTAAACTAAATCATTCGAACTGTTTCAGGGGCTGATCGGTGTCTACGCCATGTTGGATAGTTACTACAAAGTGGATGTGAGCAGCATCGCGCTTGTTCCACTGCTCTGCTTTATGTGCTACATGATACTCTTCACATTGGGTTAGTAGGCACCGCGTCTTTGGCAGTCGGTAACTGTGGGGTAACTGAGCGCGGGTGGGGGCGCATTCAGCGGGAGGCAGGGAGCGGCCATACGATACGCTAGTAGGTACTCATTATTATACTATGGTAGTGGATCATCTTGTGTGTAGAACCCAGAGATGTGAATTATTTGAAATACAAGTATTTAAAATACAAATACAAAATACCTATTTGTATGTTGTATTTGAAATACTTTTTAAAACGTAATTAGTATTTGTAAAATACAAATTAGTTTCTATGTAAATGTCAAGTCAATGTCAAACAAAACAGAACAACCAATCATAGAGCTAGGTATTTTGTCATGTCAATGTCACTGCCAAACAAAAAACCAATAATGAAGCTCTGTAATTTGACATTTATTTATGTCAATGGATGCATTCCAGCAGACCAACCGCTAGGGAAACGATCACCAAAGCATACATTTTAACCATGGAAAGTAATTTGTTTTAATGTTTAGTTTTATTGCTTTCCATGCTTAAAATGTACTCTATGGCGATCAATGATCTATTAGTCACCTAGAATGCACCCAATATCACTGATAAACAAAAAACTATCTACCTACTTTCTATCTATATAGGCATTTTATGCAGCTAGCTACATACAATACATTGCATATTATATTGCAAGTATTGCGACTAATTGCTAAAAAGAGAACTACACTAGGCAGGCGTGAGCTACGTTAGCCACGTAAGCCTATCTGGGCGCAAATATAACAATAATAACAAAATAATACGAAAAAAGGTATTTTATTTGAAACAAGTATTTTGAAAATACGTATTTTGTATTTTGTAAAAATTGAAATAAGTACAAAAAAATGACAAGTATTTGTATTTTGTATTTAAATACTTTTAATAAAGTATTTTGGACATCTCTGGTAGAACCACAGAATAGATAATAATACTAGCGTGTAGAACGTAGTTCGTATTATAAAATGAACTAAAATACTGACAAATTATTTAATATATTTATTCTATAATATAAAAATAGAAATGTTATTTAAGTTAATAGATTAGCAATTACTTCATGCAGATATTTGTGGATAACGGTGTTGACTGTACAAATACTCAAAGAATCGATTAATGTGCTATGTGTATGTAATCCCCTTGTTCAGTTGTTTGTTGTCCTAAATAAATTTAAAAAATTCAAAAAAAAAAAAAAAAAAAAAATAAGTTTCAATAAATAATTATTTATTATTTTAGTGATATTTAAATTTAAGATTATGAACCTCGCAGACGAAGGACGTTTTGGTCCAATCGACAAAAACATTTAAAACGTACCGTGCGTCGTCTACGTGATGGTCTCAGATGGAGTATTTGAATACGTTGTCTAATTTATGTACCTAGGTAGGTAGGTACTCAAAAATTGGCGCACTTACAATCCAAAAAAATAATCACTTCTGCCCCCGTAGCATGACCACCGAAACGCGATAATGATATAACGATATTTTTCAACACACTTGCTCGTAAAGTGAGCCCTAATACATCGCTTTTAGGGCCATAAGCCGAGCTATAACAAACGCGTGCAATAATATTTAAAACACTAGTTCGTAATAGAATTAACCCTACAAAGTTAAATTAGTACCTTACTGCAAGTTCTATGCGAGTAAACAGAGCATTCCCGATTTAGCCGGGTAATACAGTTATATTTTTTTTTTGACAACAAAGATGTTTTATGCTGCTGAAAATTCATATACATTATTGGAATAAATAAATGTGTAAGTCCTTAATTAAGTCAAATAAATGTACAATTATTATCAAATTATTCATATTTCACAATATTTTGTTATAAAATATTAAAATATTTTGTCACTTAAAATTATAATTTTGAAGTATTAGTCGTAGGCTGTATGCTCCTCACCCCTTTGTTCGCAAAATATTCTTGCGTTGGGCGTGTGAAAAAAAAAACAAAAAAAAACATGCGCGCCTTTTCCCATAATTATCATATTTTGTTTTTGCCATATTTGTTGCTGTGTGATAAATTACTTTGTTTTTTCCTCGCAAATGTGTTGAAAAACGTCGTATGAAACTCATGAGCTCTTGCTTATTGCACACTCGGCTGAGTTACGCCCTCGCCTGCGGCTCGGGCTGCAACCCACAGCCTTGTGTGCAATGAGCAACCTAAGCTAACTTGTCTCATAATGTACTAATATGATTGAGTATACATAAAACTACGGAAATACGTCGATTCGTAACACTTAGTTTAAAATTGATACAGTCAAAAAGTTAGAAACCAGGTTTATTTAATTTGCAATAAAGAAAAAGAGGTACCTACCTTCCTACATCTAAGTTAGGCATATTATAACTGTCATTTTTTTTAAATCCAGGTGTTGGTCCGGTGCCATGGGTCCTGGTAGCGGAGATGTTCCCCGTGAAGACCAAGTGCCTGGTTGGTGGCATCGCATCCTTCATGTGTTGGTTCACCGGATTCATTTCCACCAGGTCAGTTAGAAGCAGTATTTTACGGACTAATGTGAGAACGCTCTCACTCTGTTTCTTTGTCACTGAAACTGACACTGACAGACACCTTGTCACTCTCTTATTATCAGACACTTGCCGGTCACACGGCAATCACCAGTCAATCACCAAGCACTTATCAATCACATTATGAGAGTCACATATCAGCAGCGAACTTCTAAAACTTCATGAACGAGCACCAGTTTTATTGGGTTAGCCACTTAAGGCGGTTTTATGACCGAAAGTGTGTTTAGAGATTTGATATTTAATAAGTTTTTAATAGAAAATATTTAATAGTAGATTGTTATACAAGACGCTAAAAGTACCCATTGCATACGAGGTATTTTTATTCCCGAGCTTTAGCGAGGGAATAAATGAAACCGAGTTACAATGGGTTTTAGCGTCGTGTGTTACACTATACTTTTCACTACGATTGCGAGAAAATAAAATACAATATTAAATAGTTTATACCTACTTACTTCCGTAAACGAATCCACTCGTTTTTCTTTCCTCCACTTTATAAACTTTTTGTACAATATTTAAATAAATGATTGTGCTTGACGGCAGAAGATTAAAATTATTTCTTTCCTATTACAGTCACAATTCAATAACAATTCAATCAGTAATTATAAAAAAATTCTAATGATTTCGCGCCATGGTACCTTTTTTTAATTTCTGCTGTAGCAGCTAAGCAACACAAACACGCATTCTACGATTCACTCTGTACACAGAGTTTAAATAAGTCTATGATTTTACCGAAGAGATGCTTTTAGTTCCATTTTCAAAAATAATAATGAGAAACTGGGGGCCTATTACGAAACTTGGTCACGATAGTCGTCCGCAGTTCGTCGGTTATAGTTATTACCAATATTTTCAATGTAGCTATCGTAGTCCATAGTCTATTGAACGAATAATGACGGATCCACTAGAGAGAAACTGTCAAATTTACGCAATCACTTTGCAATATCGCATACGCAAGTGCTTTGTAATAGGAATCAATCAGAACGAAGCACGGACGCAGCCGCGTGTATCGCATTAAACTTTTCGTAATAGGCCCCCAGTATTAAGTCGAGCGAGTTTTTATTCGTGATTATTAATAAAGACTTTTTCGTTTTAGTACGCTCATTGGTAATAGACAAACATTAAAAAAGAAAAAACTTTATCCCCTAGGGCTTATTATGCTATTTTATCTCGACTCTTGTACGTTACAATGACGCACTTTTTGAGCAAGAGGAGTGAAAATAATGTTTTACGTGGAATTTTTAGGGTCCATGGTCTAGTATTTTTAGAAGGTACTACATGCCCTCGTAGTCATTCGAAGAAGTAGATAGGAAATGTGTCAAAAACGGCCACTTTTAGCAGTTTCGCTATCTACTTCTAGCAGTGACTACGAGGGAATGTAACGATACCGTCTAAAAATACGAGACCGAATTATTAAAATTGTGTATTAGAATGGGGTTTGTAAACTTTTCCAAAACTGTTGTGAATTATATATTTTCTGGTAGCTTTTGGCTTTGGAGTCAGGAATAACAAATTGCGGAATCATATAATGCTTCATTTTAATTTAAATAAAAAATTAAATTTTTAATTTACAGCATAGTACAATAAATCACTATTACGGCTGTATGCGTAGGTTATGCCTTTGCTCCAAAGACTTTCTATGTTGTTGCTCAAAACAAAAAAAACAAAGGTATGATTACTCTTTGTCACTGTCTGTCAAATCTGTCAATCAGTTTTTTAAATCAGTAAATGCAAAGGAACTTCGTGTTCAGCCGTATGTTTGATATTTTATCGCGATATTAATATAAAAAAATATATTTAGTTAACAAGGTAAAATAAAAAAATCATAATATTATTTTCTTTATTCTTCAAACTTGTGCTATCAAAAAAATATATTAAACAATTCTCTTTAAAAAAGTTTACCAACCCCATTATGATATTAAATAAATTTTACCGCGGCGCCACTTTTGCTCAGGGTGCCACCTTAAGGTGGTACGATGAGCTCAGTAGCGCCACCAATGGAAATAAATCAATTACGTTTTATCAAGGGTTTAGATTAAAAGTTTTGATGATTTTGCGCAAATAAAAGACTAAAATGCATTTTCTAAATATAGTTGCATTGTATGAACTCAAACTTAAGCAATAAGTCGTGCATGTCACTAGTGCCAAAAGTCGCCACATTTAGCAATATCCACATTCATAACTTATTGTTTATATTTGAGGCCATGAAAAAATATTTAAAAATTGCTCTTTACTCTTCTATTTGCGCAAAATATCCAAAACTTTTATTCTAAGCCCTTGATACAACGTAAGTGATTTATTTCCATTGGTGGCGCTACTGAGCTCATCGAACCACCTTAACCTATATAATCTTACCCAAATTATTGTGGCTGACTAGTAGTAATACAATCGTCATCGGTCGTTTATTATTTATTTAGTGGCTCGGTAATTTATCAGAACCTTGTGACAGTGACTGATAAGTGTAAACTAAGGTTCTCAGTGACTCACTGATAAGAAACTCACCAGTCACTTATTTATCAGTACGAGTGACTGGTGAGTTTCTTCACCATCACACACCTATCAAACACTCGTCGAGCTATCGATAGCATCAATGAAATCGCTAAGCATTCGATTCTCCTATTACTTTTTTCTTTGGTATTCAATGTCGACTAACGCTTGGGTAACCGAAGTTATCGATATCGTTAAAATGTTTATTTCAATCATCACATGAACCTGTTCTATATCAGCCGCACCGACACCCACCTGCTAGGTATAGGCCTCCCCCAAGGATCTCCATGACGATCGGTCCTGGACCGCCCGCATCCAGCGGCGCACCGCGATCTTCACCAGGGTTATTCACGATTGTCGGAAATCTACTCGAAAGAAAGCATTCGCTTCGAATCCTTATCCTCCGATATTACCTACATTCCACTGGCATTCGATTCACTTTCCGACGGGAAAGCGCAGTGCATTTACAAAGTTTAGTAGATAGCATAAGGTAGAAAATAAGATCGAAGACTATAGACTTTTAGATTTAATTCGGAAAGTTGGTTTCTGACAATCGTGAATAACCCCCCAGGGGGTCAAGTCTGCTAATATTAATGTCAAAATCGTGGTTTAATGGTGTTTGAATGGTAACGCTTTTTGACACAGCTCTTGTTTCTTAAACCCAAAATCGAGACACAATCCGTGTTATTACGAAAGATTTTTAAACACTGTTTAACTAAACACATGTTTAAATGTACTGCTGTCACTTTTTGACAATATAGTTTTATCAATTGTAGGTTTTTTAACGAGTTAGCGGCTGCACGCGGCATATACACATCGTTTTGGATCCTAGCCGCGTTCTGCATTCTCGGTTTTATCTTCTCCGCCACGCTGCTGCCAGAGACTAAAGGGAAGACCTTCGACCAAATACAGGACATACTCAACGGGTACGAATCAAGGAGGGAGATTACATGTTCAGTTTGGCATCAGTCCATTCCATCAGTCTGGTACCCATATTTTTGGATCATCTGTCTAGAAAAAAATAAAAATCTATACAGACTGATGGAATGGACTGATGCCAGATTGATCACATGTATGCTGTCTATCTAAAAGCCTTAGTGCGTTCGCGCACTCACTCGGTTTGGGTTCGAATTCAATACCTGAAAAGAAGGCCGCAAAAGAACAATGACCACTTCCATAGCCTTCTTCATTTACAAGCCGTGAACATAAGTTTGGCAACGTGTATTACTGTCAGTTCGTGGTCATGTCGTCGGTCAGTCTCCATACTAAATGTATGGGAATATTACAATTTTAAAAGTTCGATATTTTTTTTCGTAGTGATTGTGTGGGATTGAAAATATGAAAATAATGTTCTTTTATTGAAGTTCTTTTGATATTAAACAATAAGGAAAATATCAATTTTAATCAGGAAAAAATGGCTGTCAAAGATGTCATCTTTTTTGTTGATTTTCTTCAGCAGGGCGTTGATTAACACGACCTCTAGCTATAAATGATATATCATTAGAAAGGTATTTTAAAGACAAATATTTGCTGTTAATATACTTTATATCAATTGTTAATACTTTTGGAGTTAAAGGTTATTAAAGTATAAAACTGGTTTATTGTCTATGGGAGTTGATCTACCCCACCTCTAGCATTGAATGGTATATCATTAGAAAGGTTTTTATAAGAAAAATACTTGCTGTAAACATACTTTTTATCAATAGTTAGTATTTTCGGAGTTTAAGGTCATTAATGTTATAAAATTTGGTTGATTTCAGAGCGATTTAACTCTCAAAGTACAAATAGTTGACGTTTGCTGTCATACAATAAAATGTTTCAAATTTAAAGACCTTTCCAATGATGTAAGATTCATTGCTAGAGGATGTCTAGATCAAAATGCTCATCGTACTAAAGGACCCCCGAAAAGGTCAAACAATTCGACTCAAACCTCATGTCCTAATTAATAAATAGTAATAATAAATATAAAATCTTAATTGAAATAATCTTACATCACAATTTACACCTAGTTTTAACGCAGATAATATAGGAAAAAGAAATAATCAATAATAAAAAGAATATTATTAAACTATGTGCTTGACCACATGCAATGTTGCCGTTCTGCTCACTTCATGGCTTGTAAATTATAGAAGGCTATGCCACTTCCCATACAACCGCGCAGATAAACTGGGATTAGAAATGGCGTCGTTCATATTCACTTCTCGCTCGCATATTAAACGCCACACTATCGCTCTCTCACTCACACTCGATGTGGTAAGCGCCATTTTCAATCCTATATATTCTTTATCTGCGCGGGTTGGGAGTGGTCATTATTCTTTTGTAGACATTTTTTCACGTATCGAATTCGAGCCGAAACCAAATGAGTGCGCAAACGCCGTTAGCGTATACGCTATATATATATAACGTATACCGGGTGTAACAAGACCCTCAACGAAGCCGAGGTCTACGTATTCTGCCCATCATCAAGACCATTTCTGTTCAAAATTATTGCTGGGAAACGATTTTAATTTTTGGTGTTAAAAAAGCATTGCATACATTACCACGCAATGTAGCGCGTACAACAGACCGCGCATGCGAGTGTATGCTACACAGCTGTGTGCGGCCGAGTTGAAAGGCAGCGTTTATGTGCGTGCTCATGAAATACATTGAGTGCGACGTTTTGAAGCCATTGTTTGTTACAAAATACATAAAATTTTGATAATGTTTCTGTAGACATAAAATTGTTTAAAAATAAAAAAAAACCGACTTCAAAAAACCTGCCTCTAAAAAAAGTAAGAAATAATATACAAATCATTAGATACGCATTATCATTGTTATAATAAAACACGTCTATTAAAGTCGGGTGGGGCTGGAGTACATCTTCCTTTTTTTATTCTAAAAGCCCCACCCGACTTCAATTGACGTGTTTTATTATAACAATGATAATGCGTATCTAATGATTTGTATATTATTTCTTACTTTTTTTAGAGGCAGGTTTTTTGAAGTCGGTTTTTTTGTTTTTTAAACAATTTTTTTATTTTTTTATTTTTAGTGTAAGTACCTTCTGTATTAGGTAGTGTAGGTTTTTCAGAGGTATTAAATTTTAAAGCTTTTTTGTTTTCATTTTCAGCTTTTTTGAAGTCGGTTTTTTGTTTTTAAAACATTTTTATTTTTTTATTTTTAGTGTTAGTAAGTACCTTCTGTATTTGGTAGACTTTAGTTTATTTATATTATCTTATCCAGTAAGTATATTATCTAGGTAGATAAAACATGGGTAGACCCAAAGTTATTATTTTTTTAATTTAACTTGTAAGTATGGTATATTTAGCGACGATATTATCTAAGTTACAATAGTCTTATGTCAATAGCTCATCACCTTTTACAAAATACTGGTTTTCCCGACGCAGGGGCGTTAGTTCTTGAGGAGTTCTCCTGGTACTTCACTATCAGCTCCACTTCACCATATGCATTATGACGAACAACATAAATAGCCTAGCAACCGTATTAAAGTAATCGTATCGCACCAGTGAGATACTTAGTTTAGTACCGATTGAATAGTTCCGGTAATCATCTATGGTCTTCATCATCAGTTCCACTTCACCAAAATGGTACTTTTCGAAAGCAAATGCACGAGTTACTTAAGAAATACCAAAATCGCTATAGGTGTGCCTATAATATTTAAAAAGTTACCTTGATTTCTCCAGGATCCCATCATCAGATCGTGATCTTATGACAATGGGACCAATCTGTAACTATATGCTTTCAAAAAAAAAATTTTAAAAATCGGTTTGAGATTGACAAAGTTATGTTAAAACATACATAAAAAAAAAATACCGTCGACTTGAGAACCTCCTCCTTTTTTTGAAGTCGGTTAAAAATAGGAAATAACGAATAAAATAAGATTTCATAAAAACATTGAAAAAAAAATTTAGACTGACCTTCAATAACTTCGTAGCTATTGGTTTCCCAGGTATAGTCTAAAAGACAAAAATTATCCAGATGATGGGCGGAATGCGTGGACTTCGGCTTCGTTGAGCGTCTTGTTACACCCGTTATATAAAATAAGACATTCGTTGCGCCCACGTTACTTAGATGCTGCAGTAGACTGCAGTCCTGCAGCAATTGAAGTTTATCCATATCCAATGAACATCCAAAATCTATTAGATTAAAATCAGGTATTAAACGCGTTTAAATTAAAACAGATGTTTAAACACCTACCTTTTCCCTACGACTTTGTAATACCTGTGATTTTAATATAATAAAATGCAACGCGAAAGTTTAAAAGTATATATCCAAAAACTAGTCTATCTGCTATAATATAGCAAACTTCCTCAAGTTGGTAAAAAAAAGTCTCGATAGATACATAAGGTATGAAATAAATATAAGATTTACATTAACGTGATAAAAATAGACGAGTTGTAGACTGTACTTTGTTTAGCAGAGACAAAATAATAATGATATCTATCTATATGTTTAAATTATTTGTATTTTCCAGAACTGGAAAGAGAACCAGCAGACAATTTACATAACAAAAAACTAAATAACATTAATTTGTTACCAGTAGTCCAACTGTATAATATTTGTGTAAATAAAAAATAAGGATAAAATATCTTCTTTTATTTACGTCATACAATTAAAAACTAGATAGATACTCCTGGCACTTTATTTAATTTGAAATATTCAATCGAATCAGCATTTTCTCTTATTTAACATACTTAAGTTTTTATATAAAAATATGGAATAGTGATATCTGATATACAAGGAAACATTTTATACACGCATCTTTCGCTCAATTGAAAACAATAATAAAACGCGATACAATATTTATTCTATAATCTTACAATACAATACAATATAATATAATCAAAATACATAATTGAATTATCTCTGGAATTGTAGCGGGCAAATTCTGAGGCCTAGGACATCTTTGCCGATTTCTGCGACGCCGCAGACTGGGCAAAGTTTGCCTTTGTGTTCTGGAAGGAAGCTTGCGGCGCAAAGCGAACACTTTTCTTCGGGTTTTCCTCTGTATATTGGTTTGTAAGAAATCCCACAAATATTAAATGGGTTGTGTTCGTCGTAGTAAAGTTGATGTTCGTCAGTAGGAGTTTTCTCGCAGGCTTGAAGTATTTTTCTCGCTTGTTGAGCGACTTCGGGGCGAGGGCCGAGTTCTAGGAGGCGGCGGGCGAAGGACGCGGCGGTTCTGAAGTTTTTGAGCTTAAAGAACATGTTGAGGGCTGTTCTGAGGGTGAGGATTTGGTGAACAGGCTGCAACTTGCAGTGGGTGAAGTAGGCTGCCATTTCGCAGGTGCGTTTCTGTTCTTCTAAACTGTTTTTGGGCATTGCTGGAATACGAAAAGGTAAGCTGTAAAGACTGTTACTATAATATTATAATTGACCGAGCGAGCGAAGCTTCTCTGCTTCAGCTTGGGCAAAAATGCTTTCTTATGTCTGTCCGTTTGTTCTTCTCTACAGGTCGCATTTTGCAATCGATATTCGTGAAATTTTTTGAGCAGGTTCGGTAATTACAAGTAAAGATTTTTTTGTAGAGCCAGATTTTCAAAATTTTAGGAATAAAACACATTTCAACCTTTTCGAAAAATTATCAAAAATGACACAAACACGAGATCTACAGCTCACAGAGCCACTAGTTATACATTTTTCTATTGTATGATTTGTATGAGTTTGTTCACCGAGAGTTGATAAATATTATGAAAACGCTTGGATTAGCAACTGTCTCTGTAACTATCGCAGTCTGTATAACGGGTATCGCTTTGTTGCTGCGCGATCCGAGTTTTGTGGTACGAGGCACCTGCGCTTGACAGCAACTGTCAAGCGCAGGGCCGCTACCAGTCCGTTGTAAAATAATAATTAGCAAGCCGCTATTCGTAATGAGTTTAGAAACATTGATACTTTTTAAAAACAAAATTTAACTCTTTGTGAACAGGCTATAATCTTTTCAACACACTTGCTCGTAAAGTGAGCCTTATTACATCGCTTTTAGGGCCATAAACCGAGCTATAACAAACGCGTGCAATAATATATAAAACACTAGTTCGTAATAGAATTAACCCTACAAAGTTAAATTAGTACCTTACTGCAAGTTCTATGCGAGTAAACAGAGCATTCCTAATTTAGCTGGGTAATACAGTTATATTTTTTTTGACAACAAAGAGGTTTTATGATGCTGAAAATTCATATACATTCTTGGAATAAATAAATGTGTAAGTCCTTAATTAAGTCAAATAAATATATAATTATTATCAAATTATTCATAATTCACAATATTTTGTTATAAAATATTAAAATATTTGCATTTTGTCACTTAAAGTTATAATTTTGAAGTAATCGTGGTAGGCTGTATGCTCCTCACCCCTTTGATCGCAAAATATTCTTGCGTTGGGCGTGTGAAAAAAAAAAAAAAAAAAAACATGCGCGCCTTTTCCCATAATTATCATATTTTGTTTTTGCCATATTTGTTGCTGTGTGATAAATTACTTTATTGTTTCCTCGCAAATGTGTTGAAAAACGTCGTATGAAACTCGTGAGCTCTTGCTCATTGCACACTCGGCTGAGTTACGCCCTCGCCTGCGGCTCGGGCTGCAACCCACAGCCTTGTGTGCAATGAGCAACCTAAGCTAACTTGTCTCATAATGTACTATAATAGAATCTCACCTTTCCTAGCAGTCTCCATCTGCAGCCCCAGTAAATATTCCCTGCATATGTTCAACAGTTGCGTGGCCTCCGTTAGTTCAGCTTTAGCGTCGACGTGTAGTAACGGAACGCTCTGCACGATCCTTTGTAAGCGCTCGACGGCTTCAGTGAACTTGCCGCCGGTCGTGAGTTGGTAGCATTGTTGCAGTTGGCTCACGAGATCGTTCAACTTCACAGCTGGAATGGAGAAATGGCATATTGAATACACATGCAAAACATAGCTAATAGACATCGCATAGCTATAGAGCATGGCTAACCAACCAGTGGGGCGCTCCCCCCCTAAGGGGTACGTAGAGCTAAGGGGCCATCCATAAATTACATCACACGCTAAGGGGGAGGGAGGGGGTCGTCGAAGTGTGACATTGCGTGACAAGGGGGTGGGAGGGGTCCTAAATTTCGTGACGTCACAGTCAAAATCATTAAAATTGAAATAAATCAAAGGAGTCGTTCTTTCCTGGGTTCACTTTTTTTAAATTTTCCTACACCCGTAATATTTTTTTTTCTCGTAGATATCTTTCGTAGGACAAAGTTTCCAAAAAGAAAAAAAATATTAATCCCTGCAAACATAAATAAAAAAATATTTAAAAACTCGAATAATGGTGCTCTTTATCGTGTATTTCTTAATGTTTTTGCTTTAAAATGAAAGTGTCTTACTTTTGATTTTACTCTCCCGAGTATATCAATAAATTCTAATGCTTGTTACAAGTTGATTTAATCCTGAAAATCCATTTTGTGCGGCTGCCGGCTGTTAGGGGATATTCCTTTGCATTTTTAATTCTATTAAAATGACTACATTGGCTACATATGTCATTTGTCATTTTATTTGACATCTGACAGCATCAATGTGACATATGACAGTAAAAAATCGATGTTGCCATGGTAAAAAAACGTTTAGGGTTGCTGTTTTATTAACTTTAACTATCCAACTTTAAAAATAAAATAAAAATGTTTGCAGGTTTAAAAAATATATATTTATACATGGACAGATTCCTTATTTTTTTCTCTTTCCATAAAATATAATTTTATGACTGTAGGCCACGGGTCACCCAAATGGGCCCAGCCTCCATACAAAAATGGAACAACTCCTTTGTGAACTGCTGTTTTAATTCAATAATTATTTCTAGATGCAATATTTTAAAATTCGTGACGTCACACTAGGGTCTCACAAATGTGACAAGGACGGGGGAGGGGGTCAAAAATCATGAAATTCGTGTGTCGTAATTTATGGATGGCCCCTAGCCAAAGGGGGGCGCGACGAGCGGCTCCAGATAGTTAGTGAAAATCTTATTTTTTCACGGCGCGAACGGTGCCACCGATGCGTTAGTGCACCTCTTGTGTTTGGTTGTTAATAATCTACTTAAATTTTAGTGAAAATAAACACATCTACTTATATTTTCTGGGGGGGCGCACAGGGCGAAAGGTTGGGAACCCCTGTCATAGAGGGTAAGTGCCGAAGTTTTTAGTGGGTATCAAACGAATCAACCGAAACGTGAATCACGTTTCGCAGTTCACTATGATTATTGACAATACTCACTGATGATGGGCAGTAGTTCCTTCCCGCTGGCCTCCTTCCAGTTGCGGTGTAAATGCGCCACCAGCGGCGGTACAGTCGGCAGCGCGCCGTACGTGAGCCTCGCAGCTGAGTGCATGCCCAGGAATGTCTCTAAGTAAGGCTCGAAGTTCACTATTCCCACTTGCTCGTTTAGCAATCTGTGGAGAAAAAACGCATTTTAACCCCTTTAAAATCCTAAGGCGTAAAAAGTAAGTTAACACCAGGAGCCAAATCGCGGTAATTCAGAACGATAAAACCAAAAACGTTACGTTATCATTTTTTTAATTTGACATTTTAGCATTCACAATGCTATTTTTATACAATACTAAATAATATAATAGAAAAAATACGACTCGCACCAGATCAATACTCAGACGGGAATCGAACCCGCGACCTTTGGATATCCGGTCCAATGCTCTGACCGCTGAGCTACCGAGTCACTAGTGACACCGTCGAATTATATAGCTATTTCATCTTAATCGATTGCCAAATATCTGGAAAGATATTTCAATTGAATGTCGAGGTAATTCCTCACATTGGTGAAATAACGCTGCACAAGAGTAGGATATACTAGAAGAAATTCGACGGTGTCACTAGTGACTCTGTAGCTCAGCGGTCAGAGCATTGGACCGGATATCCAAAGGTCGCGGGTTCGATTCCCGTCTGAGTATTGATCTGGTGCGAGTCGTATTTTTTCTAGTATATTATTTAGTATTGTTACGTTATCATTTAGGTTATATTTACCTAAAAATCTTTGGTTTAGCTTCATAATTTTCACCTAAATAAAATTGTCCCAGATTGTAATCCTAGACTCCTAAGGCAGAGGAGCTTTAATTTTATACCCAGCCGTGGGTGTCGTGCGGCTGATGTGACGATGATGATGATTACATTGATGAGAAAAAATAAGGTTGGGTCGTGCCAAAGAGTACATTTTTATAGGGTCGTGCTCTCTCGCTCTATAAAACGTTTTTGTGCGAAAAAAATGAATGTTTTGAGATAAATTCTTATCTGAATGCGATCTCGAACTGCCCCGTGGCTACATGATCGTTTCCCAGACAGAGCGATGCTGGTGCCTCGCGTGGGCGCCACGAAGTACTGTGCTGATTCTTCACTATTACTAGTCACCTAACATCACTGTATATTGTCAGTAATTACCTGAATGCCATCTCGAACTGCCCCGTGGCTACATGATCGTGCGCAGTGCGCAGTTTCCCAGACAGAGCGATGCTGGTGCCTCGCGTGGGCGCCACGAAGTACTGTGCTAATTCTTCACTATTACTAGTCACCTAACATCACTGTATATTGTCAGTAATTACCTGAATACCATCTCGAACTGCCCCGTGGCTACATGATCGTGCGCAGTGCGCAGTTTCCCAGACAGAGCGATACTGGTGCCTCGCGTGGGCGCCACGAAGTACTGTGCTGATTCTTCACTATTACTAGTCACCTAACATCACTGTATATTGTCAGTAATTACCTGAATGCCATCTCGAACTGCCCCGTGGCTACATGATCGTGCGCAGTGCGCAGTTTCCCAGACAGAGCGATGCTGGTGCCTCGCGTGGGCGCCACGAAGTACTGTGCTGATTCTTCACTATTACGAGTCACCTAACATCACTGTATATTGTCAGTAATTACCTGAATGCCATCTCGAACTGCCCCGTGGCTACATGATCGTGCGCAGTGCGCAGTTTCCCAGACAGAGCGATGCTGGTGCCTCGCGTGGGCGCCACGAAGTACTGTGCTGATTCTTCACTATTACTAGTCACCTAACATCACTGTATATTGTCAGTAATTACCTGAATGCCATCTCGAACTGCCCCGTGGCTACATGATCGTGCGCAGTGCGCAGTTTCCCAGACAGAGCGATGCTGGTGCCTCGCGTGGGCGCCACGAAGTACTGTGCTGATTCTTCACTATTACTAGTCACCTAACATCACTGTATATTGTCAGTAATTACCTGAATGCGATCTCGAACTGCCCCGTGGCTACATGATCGTGCGCAGTGCGCAGTTTCCCAGACAGAGCGATGCTGGTGCCTCGCGTGGGCGCCACGAAGTACTGTGCTGATTCTTCACTATTACTAGTCACCTAACATCACTGTATATTGTCAGTAATTACCTGAATGCGATCTCAAACTGCCCCGTGGATACATGATCGTGCGCAGTGCGCAGTTTCCCAGACAGAGCGATGCTGGTGCCTCGCGTGGGCGCCACGAAGTACTGTGCTGATTCTTCACTATTACTAGTCACCTAACATCACTGTATATTGTCAGTAATTACCTGAATGCCATCTCGAACTGCCCCGTGGCTACATGATCGTGCGCAGTGCGCAGTTTCCCAGACAGAGCGATGCTGGTGCCTCGCGTGGGCGCCACGAAGTACTGTGCTGATTCTTCACTATTACTAGTCACCTAACATCACTGTATATTTTCAGTAATTACCTGAATGCGATCTCGAACTGCCCCGTGGCTACATGATCGTGCGCAGTGCGCAGTTTCCCAGACAGAGCGATGCTGGTGCCTCGCGTGGGCGCCACGAAGTACTGTGCTGATTCTTCACTATTACTAGTCACCTAACATCACTGTATATTGTCAGTAATTGCCTGAATGCCATCTCGAACTGCCCCGTGGCTACATGATCGTGCGCAGTGCGCAGTTTCCCAGACAGAGCGATGCTGGTGCCTCGCGTGGGCGCCACGAAGTACTGTGCTAATTCTTCACTATTACTAGTCACCTAACATCACTGTATATTGTCAATAATTACCTGAATGCCATCTCGAACTGCCCCGTGGCTACATGATCGTGCGCAGTGCGCAGTTTCCCAGACAGAGCGATGCTGGTGCCTCGCGTGGGCGCCACGAAGTACTGTGCTGATTCTTCACTATTACTAGTCACCTAACATCACTGTATATTGTCAGTAATTACCTGAATGCCATCTCGAACTGCCCCGTGGCTACATGATCGTGCGCAGTGCGCAGTTTCCCAGACAGAGCGATGCTGGTGCCTCGCGTGGGCGCCACGAAGTACTGTGATGAGTCTTCGCCACCGTCGATGTCCGCTGTTGGAAAGAGATTATTTAACTTTAATGCTGGAACTTCACTTAGGTTCGTATTTATAAACCGCTCTCAACATTGAAAGCCATCTTGAATTATACCTAAGATGCCGTTCATATAAGAAAAGCATCTCAACTCAAGTAAAATACGGGCCTTAGTTTCAGCTACTTGAAATAGCAGTATGAAACCATTATCAAAAACCTCAAAAACGTTTTAGTTATAAGGCCGTAAACACCTAAAAATGGGTCTTATTTGTTCTTGTCACTTAAATAATGTGAGTTGGGCAATTTATTGATAATTTCTATTTTTTTAACTTAATTTTACTTCTAATACTTACCTACTCGGATGACGGGAGTCCGCGCATGATCTATAGAATAAGGATGAAGTAGACAAGTCCAACTTTACGTTGTTGCAATATACAGAATTAACGATCAAATTGAATAAAAACGATGTTCTCAAACATCAATCGTAAATGTGGCGCAACTTTCACAAAGGCCAGTACTCGGATGGGTGACCGTCTCCATCTTACCGGACACGGGCGCCAGTTCCTCGGGCAGCTCGAGGTCTTCATCGCCGACATCCCACCCGCCGTCGTCGCACGCATCTTCCATAGGCTCCTCGGGTTCGCCATCCTCCTGTTTGAAAGAAACAACACAAATTGATATAATTTCAAACAATAACTTTTACTAGTATTAACTCTTGATTAAACTTTTATATTTGCTCTAAAAAGGGATGTATTTAATAGCACTTTAAATTTGATGAAAACAGCTATAAAATAGTACTTAAGCACTTTAAAATAATAATAGATCTTTAATATAATATTATCACTTAAATAGTCATGAACCAAATTTACAAAATTAATATACACTCTAAAGTAATAATTTCATAGACAACTTAATTAAAATACCTACAAAAATAATGGTTTGCACTTTAACTATGTTGAAATCGAAACGAAGTAGAGAGTAGTTAAAAATAATTGAATTAACCATAAAAATAATGATTTCCACTGTAAATATGCTTAGCTTTAGATAATACTTTGCACTATACAATTTAATTTTATAACTTTAGTCAAGCTTTAGATAGATATGAAGATTTTCTCGTCAGTGAGATCCGTTCACGATGCGTGTGCGCTGCAAGATGACTTGAACCGCCTTGAATCTTACTGTCAAGTTAATTTTCTTGATTTGAATCCCCTGAAGTGCTCCGTTGTTACATACTCTAGGAAGACCAATACCATACGTCATGTTTATCAGTTAGGCTGCACTGCTCTTTCTAGGGATGTTTCGGTACGGGATCTAGGGATTGTACACGATTACAAACTGACGTTCGAGGATCATATTGATAGTATTGTGCGAAAAGCATCCAAGGCTTTGGGTTTTATTTTGCGTAGTTCCAAGGACTTTAAGCAAATTAAAACGCTAAAAATATTGTACTGTATGTTTGTCCGAACTATTCTGGAGTATGCATCGCAAATTTGGAACCCTCGATATAAAATTTACAAAATGCGAATTGAACGCATACAGGAAAAGTTCGTAAAACACCTATGCTATCGTGCAGGGCTATCATATGACTCATCTAAATACGATGACTTATGTAAAAAATTCCACCTGCTTCCGTTACACATGCGGCGTGATATTGCTGATATGGTCTACCTAATGAAGATCTCATCTGGTATGATTGATTGTCCTGAACTTCTTTATCAACTCTCTTTTAACGTACCCCGTAGTTCGCGGCGAGCTGCACCATTTAACTTGCCTTTTTGTAGCACTAAATACAGAAAAAATAATTTTATCTACCGGTCAATGCAGCAATATAATATTTTATCAAATAATTTTGATTTGGACGTATTTAACACCAGTATCCGTGCGGCGAAGACACTCATTAGTAAGCATTTCTTCAATGGCGATTAATTCCGTTATTTTTTGTCAGTTATTAATTTTTTGTCAAATCTTAAACTATTGTTTTTGATTCATTTATGCTAATTTAGATTTAAGCTCACATTTGATTTAGATATACTTACGCTAACCGTGTGAATCTATTATTAGCTTTTTAAGTTTATACTTTGTAATTTAAAGATATTGTTGTGTAAGCTGATGATTCACCGAATAATAAATAAATAAATAAATAAAAATAAATAAATTTAGTACTTATTGTGTATTGTGTAGTGTACGTAAGTAGTTGATAATTAATTGCTCCCTAAGTAGGTACATAATGTATAGGTTTAGAAAATTCACACTTACCGGTTGAAGCTGAGGTTCTATAGTTTATTTACAAATAATAACCTCAGTAAAATATAGTTTGTTGTAGACGTTGTAGTAGGCAAAAGTGTCCAATTTTTGCTCTTGAGGTTGAAGTTTGTAATAGATGTTATAAAATTAAATTGTATAGTGAAAAGTATTAATTCTAAAGCTAAGCATATTTACAGTGGAAATCATTATTTTTATGGTTTATTCAATTATTTTTAAAGCTAAGCATATTTATAGTGGAAACCATTATTTTTATAGTGGATTCAATTAATTTTAAAGCTAAGCATATTTATAGTGCAAACCATTATTTTTAAAGTTCATTCAATTAATTTTATAGCTAAACATTTTAATGTGTGTAGCATTATTTTTAAAGTGCGTTTATATATTCCCCCTCTAAAAACATGTTGCATATAATGTGTTGCAACTCTTTACTGAAATAATTTTTTATGTTTTATGTTTTGTGTATGTAAATCGTGATTCCGAAATGAAAATACCGGGTGTAATAATGTGTGATGTAACATCATCAGGACCATTTCTGTTTAAAATTATTGCTGGGAAACGATTTTAAATTTTTGGTGTTAAAAAGCAATGAATACATTACCATTACCACGCAATGTAACACGTACAACAGACCGCGCATGCGAGTGTATGCTGCATAGCTGCGTGCGGCAGAGTTGAAAGCAGCGTTTATGTGCGTGCTCATGAGATACATTGACTGTAGCGTTTTGAAGCCATTGTTTGTTACGAAAAATTTAAAATTTTGATAATGTTTCTTTGGACAAAAATGAGGAAATAACAGATAAAAAAAGATTTCATAAAAAAATTTAAAAAAAAAAATGACTTTGACCATCAATAACTTCGTAGCTATTGGTTTCCCAGGTATAGTCTAAAAGACAAAAAAGATCCTGATGATGGGCGGAATGCGTGGACTTCGGCTTCGTTGAGGGTATTGTTACACCCGTTATACTGTTATGTGATTATGAAGCAATTTTCAAAATTGATTGTGAAACAAGTTTGTGGTTCAACAACAAATTCATTCGTCATTCGTTCATCAAAGCTCACCTTCTCCTGCAGCACGTCGTCGTCGTCCCCCCAGGCGCCGGCCGCCTCCAGGGGCTCGTCCCCCGCGGCGCCCGCGCCCGCGCCCTCGCTGTCGCCCGCCGCCCGAGCAGCACCCGCCACTTCGAAGAAACTCCTACAAAACCGGATATTATCGTCAGCCTCCGTAGCATAACCACCGAATCACATATCGCGAGATATAGCGTTTTAACTGACAAAATCTTTTGACAGTTGTCTTTTGGCGATGAAATACCTAAAGTAAGGTCGATTTAATAGATCACATTTGACACTTCGTCAAAATTCAACAACGCAATTTCTAACGGCAGGCACACAATATTATTATTTTAAGTTTTTTTATTAGTAAAGAAATAGTATATTAGTAAAGAAAGCAAATGTACGATTAATTTGACAAATAACACTATAGATAGATTGACAAATGTCAAATGTGATCTATTAAAATGGCCGACATGGTTTGGTATGTTAAAGCTATGTTTTCATGTCTGATGTCATCACGTGTTGGGTAGAATAACAGTACTTAGTAACTTAAAAACTCAACATTCTTTCTATCAGTTTTAAATTGTAAAAGTGAACACTTTCTCTCATTACAACTCCAATTCACAGGTATTAGTTTTAGAAAAGTATTTAGAGACGGCCAATAGGAACTAGATAATACATACTTAGAAATCGCTAACAAACTACATAATATGACTTACTTATAAACCACTAACAGAAACTACACAAGACGTACTAAGAAACTACATAAAACTTACTTGGAAACGGCCAGTAGTGGCCAGTTAGGTTGAGCGCGTAGCACGGGCAGCGGCGGTCGTAGAACACTCGCGTTCGGGTTCGCTTCCGGGATGGGTAAGCCGGCTGCTTCTAGAGCGTTCTTTAGCTGTTCCGCCTCTTCGGTGAACTTGTGGTTGATGGCGGTTAAGTACGCGAGGGATATCTGGAGGAAAATCGTGATTTTACAACAAAAAAAACAACTTTGTTTATTTATACAACGTGGAGAGGACAATGCGACAATAAATTAAATTTCGTATATATAGTAACGCTCCCAGTCTGCCTGTAAAATATCAATTAAAAGCACCAAGTAGTTTAGACACAGGAAATATTTTTTCATTTTTAACATTTTCTACATGCTGTATCTATTACTAAGCTAATGCCGACAAGTCATAAACCCCTACATCTGTTTAAATTAACACAACATTACCAAATTGTACCTTATGCTCAAGCCGTAAGAGTCATTTTTAAATAACACGCTTAAGCGTGTCATCTAAAAATGTGCGAATGAGGCAAAATCTACTTCGAACAAACAATAAAGTTGACAACGTTTCAAAATTTTTGACCTGTTTTTTATTTATTATTATTAAATTACTTACGATAACAACAACAACATGCACTCTGAAGAAGTATCAACAACATTATATACATACATGGTTTAAAAAGACCTTCAACGAAGCCGAGGTATTTTTCACGATTTCAGAGTTGGTCCCATAGTAAAAGTTATTCAGTTTGATGGTCCCTATCTACCATATTCGGCAATAGGGGTTATTTTGTAACACGTTGAATATTTAAAAGTATATCACTTGTCTAGCAGTAGTCAGAGGCAAGATGGCGCTGTGTGAAATTGTACAAGCATATAATTATTATTATTGATTATTTTATTTAGTCGCTCACCTGCCCAGCATTCTTCAGCAGTCTTATCCTCTCCTTCACATCCCCTAACAGGATAGCACCCTGGAACTGCGCAGACACATCTTTTCTGATCTCTGCGATCTTCATCATCTTGCGCAGCTTCTCCAAGTTACCCGTGATCAGGTATAGGAAGGACAGCTTGTCGAAGTTCTTGGTACGTTGGTAGCACATCTCTACGATCTGAGTGGAAAAAAGGAAAAATTGGTTATATTCATTATTCATTCATTTATTGCCCTGTCCTGACTTATTCTATCTCAAAAAAAAAGGTAACACTACCTTGTTCGGGATGATAATAATAACATTCTAAAATTTAGAATCGACCATGTTGGTACAAAGAGCCTGTACTCTCACACGCAAAAAAAGAGGTCTGTTTTTGCGTGTGAGAGTGAAGGAGCCGGCTGTCACTGTCAATTGGCGGCCGATGAGCATGCATCAGTTTATTAGACGAAATATGATGTCTGTTTATCCCTTTATTACAACAAGTATTCCTTATGGTAGTGTTCATTTTTATCCCTTTCTTGATGGAATATGTCAATGTGTGTATGTATAGCACCTTTGCGCTGTTTAAAATAGCAATGATGTTGGAGTATGACTTATCTTTACATTTAATATCATTGCCTTTACGCTGCTTTCTTTAGGCAACAGGTAAGCTTATATTTAGTTTTTTTTCTTATGCTAAACGTCAAATATCTTACTGTTGATGATTACACTGTTTGGCGTTTTGTGGGAATAAGTAAAAAAAATTCAGCATCATCATATCAGCCGCACGACACCCACTATGCTGGGCTATATAGGCCTCCCCTAAGGATCTCCACGACAAATATACTATAGTTCAAAAAAATATACTATAGTTCAAAACATCTAATTAAAGTTATCCAAATAAAGTTTTCTAATGCTTGCCAATAGTTAAAAAACATTCTACGAAATTGTAAAAATGAAAACTTTTATGTTGTGATGATATCTCTTGAATGGTAGGTAAAAAAAACAGGGAGATTCTGGATCAGGGATGAATAGTATTTTTAGGTAACTATTTGAATCAAAAATGTTTTCAATTATATGGGGATTATGTCACTTGAGTGGCTGTATGTCACTTCCCTGATGATTGCCCGTAGTCAAAGCTGCCTTCGCCAGTTTGTGCCAGAGACAGCCGTGTGGGGTATTTGACGAAGTGGAGCGCCACTTCCGGTAGTAACGTATAATGTAATGTAACGTAAAATTTGCGCGTAATGTGTGTGAACCAGCTCGATCGCCGGCGCGAGCGCGTGTTGTGTTATGGAACCTTTTTTGTAGCATGCCGTTTTTATTTGTGAAACCTTTAGTTTACATCATCTTTAGCATCACTCTTTAATCCCCGCTTCAATACGGCATCAAGATTCGGAGAAAAACAGTTCTAAAGTTCACTGTAAGTAACTTGCCTGGTGATTGCCCGTAGTCAAAGCTGCCTTGGCCAGTTTGTCCCACGCGTCCGGTTCGTCCAAGCTCTTGGCCGCTTCTAGCGCCACTTCAATGTTGCCGCACTGGAGCGCTAGAGACAGCCGGGTGCGGGGGTCTTTGACGAAGTGGAGCGCCACTTCGGGGTAGCCTGGGTAAAAAAAAGTTATGACTCAGTAGACCGGCAGGCTGATTGTCTAACTAAAAACCATATTTTAGCAACCAGTAATAATTACGGAATCGTCGCTGTCAAACCGCTTGACAGAAAAAATCGCGAATTTGCGGTCGCGTCGCGGTTACCGAGTTAGATAATACGAATTTTGGAGCATTTCCTTACACAAATACTCGTTTTTGTTAGTTCTTTGATTGTTCGTTGGAAACAGCACTTTCAGAAATTCAATTGCTGGTACGAAATCGAGTTTGAAGGCAACGGTTCCGTAATTATTATTGGTCGCTAGATGGTTTTTACCGACTTCCAAAAAAGGAGGAGGTTCTATGTTCGTCTGTATATCTGTTTTTTTTTTTGTGTATGTCCACCGATTACTCGAAGACGACTGGACCGATTGAAATGATTCAAACGTTATTACATTAGGTAAACTCCCAAGTTGGTCCCATTTTTTAAAATTTGGAAATCGGTTCAGTACTTTTCAAGTAATTTTGAAAAAAGCACGAAAATAGTATGATTTTGTGTGAATTACCTCGATGATTGGTCGTATTACTTCTTTGTTAATGAACTGAATAAGATAATTATTTTTTTCTTGGAAGAGGGATATCTTAAGTGTAGTTTTTTAACACCGACTTAAACCGTTAAAAATAGGCCCCCACCACACCCCGGACACTCCATACGACCATGCTATTTATAGCATACTATTCGGCATACGAACTCGCGGAATGGGGTGAGGTAATTGATTATGGGGCGGGGCGGGGAGTATCCTTTCTGTAAGTAGTACTTATATCTATTCTGTGGCCCCAGTATAACGTCTTCATAATAGGGAATTACACCATTTTTTGAAAACTGCTTTAAATTAATCCTGAGGTCGTAATAAACCAGTAGAATTTTAATTTTATAAAACCATTAAATGCCCTAAAACACGATTTTAATTTTTGATTTTGAATTTTCGCGCAAAAACACTAGCCACCACTTTGTTTGGGCTTGTGACGTCACTCCGTTAGTAAACAATACGAATGCGAAAGAAGAGTTTTGTTTGTTTACTATCGGAGTGACGTCACAGCGCAATCCAAAATGGCGAATGGCGTTTTGAACATTTGATGAATAGATTAAAAAAGTCGATTTTTAAAATTGAATTATAAAATTTATTTTCCATTTTTATGAATAAATATCGACTTTTCTCGTTTACTATTAATGAAATCTATCTTAAATATGTATTTTTATACTTTATCTTACATGGTGTATAATAGCCTATTAACCGGCCAAAATTATAAGAGACTTCGGTATACAACAGCCGCGAGTGCTCTAGTAATTTATCTTCAAAATTTTATACTACTTCGCACAATCTTCACAAATATAGCAACAGTAAAAAGATATGAGGTAATAAAGAATATTACATACAAACACACGAGATACGCGCGAAAAACATAACCCTCTTGCAGTCGGGTAAAAAATGGGCTGGTATTAATCATGTTATGTACACACTGTTGTGGAAAGCATTCTAAAGTGTTTGATAAAAAGGTAAACGCTATATACTTCACCTTTATCCTGTAAGTACGCTATGATGCTCTGTCCGACGAGTTTGGCCGTCCGCACCATGTGTAGTACTTGGTCGTACTGCCGCGTCAACAGAGCGAGCTTGAATCTGTATGGATTTAAAAAAAACATATAATTTAGCAATAGGCTAGTTGACAAAATTTCAATAACTGCTTAATATTTTAGTTTATTAGGCATTTTATCGAAAAAAAAGGTTTATTTATTTTTAATCGAGCGTTTACATTATAAATTTCGCGTTTTAAAAAAACAATTTTAATTTGGTTCCAAAACGCACAAGACTGTCATGGCGTCTTGAATGACGTCACGCCGTGCGAAACAAACCAAAGAGCGATCGTGTCTTCGTACGTTATAGCTAGTTTTTATCGTTTAAAAATGAATTTCTCATATTATAAGTACTGTATAGTGCCCCAGTGTGATAGCACGACTATAAAAACGCCAAACCAGTTATTTATATATGTTCCAAACAATGGAGAAATACGGAAAAAGTGGCTAAAACTTGCGTTCGGTTGTGGTTAGGTTGCACTCGGAGTGTAGGTTTGGAACGCGCCTCCGGTAGTGATACTCAAAACGTCAAAGACAAGATTGGAGTTTCGCACGGCGTGACGTAACGCTTTCTGATTGGTGTTCACTGTCACGTGACTAAAGGTTTCATTTTACGAAATTTATTTTTTAAAAATATTATTAATCTTTAACGCTTGTAATAATTAAAATTGTTTGTTATTTTCTCCATAATATAATTAATCATTATAAACCCCTATCCATTATATTTATTCTTAATGGAAACAAGCCTATTAGGGCTTTTTCAAAGTGACATTTAAAAATAAAAATAGCAACTATTTGCCTCACTAGATGGTGTTGATACTCTTCGAAGCTTAGTAAAAAATCACATTGACACCCATTTTTATCAACGCCATCTATCGAGCCTACAGTTTTTTGTCATTGTGAAAAGCCCTCATTAAGCTGGACGCTGGATCACAAACACTACATAAAATGATTTTTTTTTTCCAAAAGAGTATTAAGTAACCAGATTGAAATTTTTATGACACGAAAACAAAATATACAGGTGTCCCAAAACTTTGCCACATGGAGGGGGAAAGTACCTTAAATATTGAAGATAGGAAATTTTACTGAAAGAAGACATGGTTTTATTTTAAAAAGTAATGCGAACTGCTATCAAAGATTTTTTTAAATATCGCATTCATTCCTATACAAATTATTATTGATACAATACCTTCGATCAAGGATATACTTGATCGAATACAACACGTAACAATTAAAATTTAAATGTTAAATTTCATGGTCTTCCTTTTGTTTAAGATGCTGTGTTACTTAACAAAAAATAATCCTAATGAGTAACCCTTTCGATCGGTAGGTATCATAAAAATAAAAGATTGATTTTTTTTTCGAATTTGGTAGGTTTGACTCCTGGTTAAGGCATGCGATTTTTCGAAAATCTTTGAATGCAGTTCCAATTATTTGAAAAATCGAAATGAATCTTTCAGTAAAATTTCCTATCTTCAATATTTACGGTACTTTCCGTCCATGTGGCAAAGTTTTGGGACACCCTGTATAGTATTTTGAAGCTTTTACTAAATATTTATTCACCTGTACTCAGTGGGGTCAATGTTGAGCACCTTCGGCCGGCACTCCCTGTCGAGGCACACGACTCGCGCGCCCGCCTCGCTCGCCAGCACCTTCACCGCGTATACGGGCACGTCTAATGTACGGATGATGCCGTAGTCACTGTAGGGATGGAAAATACAGGGTTATTTATAAAACACCAAAAATCTCGCAGGAGTAACTTAGAATCTAGACACACTATGCCGAAGTTACGCGACCGAAGTTCGGCCTAGTTACGCCTGCCTGCAATGCTTTGTGAATGGCTAGCAACACATCTGCCGAAAATTATCTAGCGTTTTATTCATAACTTCGGCCATGGACACTTACACTAACATCACAAACAACAACAAAGAATTTTGTTCAAAGACTTTTCGAAATTCGAAAAATTCGATTTTTTTTTCAAAAATGACACAAATACGAGGTCTACAGCTCAGAGCCACTAAAAATACAAAAAATTGCAATAAAATGAGACCAAGAAACCACTCTCGTATACTCACTGACCGCTACGTAATCAATCTGATATAATCTGATTTCGTTAAACAAATAAAAAGGAGTCTTAAACTGTAAAGAATAAAGCCTACAATAGCTCACCCATCCTTGCAGCAATATTTGATATGGTTTGCAGTTGTGTAAATAATCACAGGCTGGGGCGTAGAATCGTCGAACGCTCCCGACTTTACCCGAGCGTCCTCTGTGATACTGCACAGCGAGCTTCTTGCTGCACAGTTACTTCCTAGTTATACAGAAAGAGACAGACAATCGCTCACCCATCTTTGCAGCAGTATTTAATATGGTTAGCAGTGGTGTAAATAAACACAGGTTGAGGCGTAGAATCGTCGAACGCTCCCGACTTCACCCGAGCGCACTCGGCGATACTGCACAGCGAGCTTCTTGCTGCACAGTTACTTCCTAGTTATATAGAAAGAGACAGACGATAGCTCACCCATCCTTGCAGCAATATTTGATATGATTCGCAGTGGTGTAAATGAACACAGGCTGGGGCGTAGAATCGTCGAACGCTCCCGACTTCACCCGAGCGCCCTCGGTGATGCTGCACAGTTGTTCGAGCTTCTTGCTGCACAGTGTGACTGTGTGTTTGCCCAGTAAGGCCACTAGCGACATATCCGCGTTCCAAATGGCGTAGCGGCATTTTGCTACTTTAACCTATTAGAAAAAACGTAGATCTAATAAATGAGTTTACTGAATTATATTTTATTGCAAAACATTTTTAGACCTAATGGAAAAGCGCTCGGCCTTCAACTCGCCAGATGTTAAGTGAGAATAAGGCATGACGAAAATATTATTATCATTTTTGTTGGACGACGATAAACATAGATTTATGATAAAAGCTAGCTAAGTGAACTTAGGGCTGATTTTTCAATCCTCAGATAACAGTAGAAATCAGTCAGTTTAAATATTAACCAAATCTAATAAAAGTAATTCAAAAATGTGACAGACAAATGAATGACAAGCATTTTCAATTTGGCAGTATCAACCGGATAAAGCTATCAAACGGATAAAGCTCTATCTAGGCATTGAAAATTTAGCCCTTGGAAAACTTAACTTAGCTGAAATATAACCCTCTTCTAAAATCGAAATAGGGTTCTCCCAGTTTGACATATATCACAGAAAACGACTAAAGGGTTTTTTTGTAACGTTATGTTATGTAAAGAAACGCCATCTCAGAATCGTTCTCATTTCAACTCAAGTTCATATAGAGTTAACATAACATTAACAAGACATAAACATTTTTTATGGAAACTAGCTAGCACATCCTAACATCAACACAACAACTTCTTCTTAAACTGAGTACTCACGCTAGCAATAGTTCTCTTCTGCTGCACATCCAATAGTTGCACACAATCTGGTTCTCGCAGTAAAAGCATGCCAGTTCCAGCGTACATGATCTCTTCGCAAGTCGGTGTCGATATCTTCTTGGACACCTCGTTCTTTAAGTTCTTTATCACAAGCTGTAGAAAAAAAGTTGAATCAACTTATGTTAGTCAATCAATTTAATTTAAAACTAGCTGTGACAAAAAATCATGTATTGTGCAATTTGATACAAGTTTTTACAGACATAGGAAAATATTCTGATTGATTGAATCGGAAAACTTTGTTTACAAAAAGAATCATAATAATGAAGAAATCAAGGACCTAAGCAGGATCCCTGAGGGACTTAAGAATAACCATTTGAGTAAACAACGGATAACTTATCGATTTACTAACGTGGATAGATACGACAGTGGCATGATAAGTCCCTATCATTATGCTTCTTTCTAGCAAAATGAAAAAAAATAGTGGTTATATTGATTTGTTGTATTGAGTATATACTCAAACCATACAATAAAAGGAAAAGCAAAATTATAATGATGATGATTTTCACATTATGCTCATTATAAGCTTTCTAACAGAAAAGCGTGAACGTTTCTTTTAAAGGAGAACTATATATATTATATATATATATATATGTATATATAATAATATATTATTGTAGAAGTATTTATGTATTATATATGTTTGTATTTATTATACTGAATGTATATTATTCTACCTACACTATTAAATGTACCGCATTCGTGGCTATCTGTTCCCTAAGGGTTGACTGGGAGAGAATGTTTTTAGCATTAAGTCCGCCTCTTGTACATCATTTTATTGTAGTACAATAAAGAGTCTAAATAAATAAAAATAAATTAAAAAAAAACGAAAAATCTTTTTTTCTTAGGACACTGCTTCTTTAAACACGGTTTTCAAAATATACAATAAGGTAAAAAAAAATACGTTACCTAAATGTAAAGCGCAACAGCCTTATCATTTACTTAAACCAATGAAAGAAAGAGAGGTATTTTTGATTACCTTGAGATTATTTTTTAAACATCTTTGAAACAATCAAATGACATCGGCACCCGAACCAGTTAAAACTGTATCTCAGGCACTCTTATTTGGACTCAAATTCCCTAAATGAACGCAAGAATATGTTAACCTTGCCAAAAACTTTAAAATAATAATTCAAAAGTTAATATTAAGATAAATATTTATGGTTATAATGTTACCTGATTATTTCTTTCTAGGGCAGCAAATCTATTCCTGGCGACCCACACTGCAGTTGTGGCGGGCCCCCTGGCAGGTTCCGTAGGAGCTGCATCCGCGTTATCTTTGGGTGCGCTATACAGCTCATAAGAGCTATTATCGCCTATACGCCAGTTGACTAGCACGCACCATTCCGCGTGGTTTAGGGACATGCTGTTGGGAGAATTTCAACCTTAATGATGTTTTAATGGTTTAATTTCAGTAGTTACGTACGCTTTAATTCCTGTTATTTTAACTAAGTTAATGATTTAAGTTTAAGTAGCAGGTCCCCTAGCAGGTTTTGTAAGAACTGCGTTGTTCTCTCGCGGAGTTCTGGTACAGCTCATAAGAGCTATTATCGCCTATTATATGACTAACACGCACCACTCCGCGTGGTTTAGGGACATGCTGTTGGGAGAATTTCAACCTTAATAATGTTTAAATGATTTAAGTTTAAGTAGGGGCATGCTCGTAAAGTTCGTCTTTATGTTGGGTATAGCCTATCTATACCCACTATATTATGCAACCTATACCATATAGGTTGCATAAAATCGCTTTCATGCTCTAGTCAACTCTAGTGTATAACGTAAAATTTTCGCCTAAGTCTCAGACTCTTAAGACAAAGGTTGTCAGGTAAACAGCCACACACGCAATTAAATGCATTTTATGCACTTGTTGTACATTCTACTATTTTTTAGAAATAAATCAATATCATAACCAAACTCACCTATAAGGTTGATGTCGACCTCCGCCTTTGATTTGCATCACCGGAGAATCCCGATTAGTCTGCATATCTAACTTGCGCAATTGCCTATAACAAAATACAACCTTACAACTGTATTCAAAACATTACTATGAGGTATACCACTTAAATCGAAATTGTGTTCTGCGCATCGTCTCGCGCGATGTTCCGTGCTGTTAATGGGACTAAGACCACAAGAAAATACACGCTGAAATTTTAATTATTTAGTTCCCGCCGTGGGGGTTCCACTCATGATTACAAGCACATTAAGGTCGAGTAGGTACTGCACTTTTGTATGGAACAGCTGTTTTATTGCGAGGAGGAGAGTTGGCCCCATAATAAAAGTTGCTTGTAATCATGAGTGGAACCACCCCACGGCGGGAACCAAATGATTAAAATTTCACGTTGTATAGTTAAAAAAAATCGATAGATGGCGTTTTATGAAAGCCGAGCGTCACGTGGTAAAGTTGCTTATATTATAATATGTCTATCGCCAGTTTTAACTCCCCCGCCTCGTTTCTCCAAGGCGGAGGGGTAAGTACCTACAGCATTTGCGATCATCAAAAAATTAAATAAATAAATAAATAAAAATTCATTTATTTCAGTAATCTTAGGTACAAAAAATTGCTGAGACTTCCCTGTAAGTAATCAAAAGATGCTTGTATTGGGAATGACCCGCTACTTCCCTATGAATAACAGTAGATTACAAAACCAAATATATAAATATATATAAAGTAAAAAAACAATCAAATTATAAAGAAAAACAAATTGTTTTTAATATGCATGTTTGGTGAGGTAATAGGTATTAAAAATCTAGCTACGAGATATCATGAGTGTACGAATGTACGCGCGGCGCGCGCGTGTGTGTGTGTTAATTACATGCGATAAATTGCTTAGTGTGATGGGGGTTTAACTTTACGGCTCGGCGTTCATAAAACGTCATGTTTCGAAATTTCTTGAATTGTTTTTTTTTATTTGAGCTTTCAGATAATAGCCCCTAAGTTTGTAACGCATAGTAATATATTAGGTGCATTCCATTCCAACAGACTAATCGCCGAGTCACCGATCGCCGTACATTTTAACCATGGAAAATAATAAAATTGAACATTAACACAAATTAATTTCCATGGTTAAAATGTATACTGTGGTGATCGATGATTTAGTTGGTCTGCTGGAATGCTCTTAAAATGTAATAAATAACAATCAATTTAAGGCTAGGCCAGTTCACGATCTGATTAAAAGATTGATTTTTGAACTTCCAATGTGAAGAACTGATGTAGAATTCTACTTCACAAAAATTACTGTAGACTGAAAAAGAAACAAAGAAACACAATAACCAAACAGAATATTGAAAAAATGGCATGGTTACTCTGTAAATAAATCCCGAATAACACCATAAAAATAAACTCCAAATCGTCAGATTTCGTTATTTTCAACGACAGTGATATGATTTTTTATGCAAAAAGTATAGCTTTTTTATTGATCTAACACAATAACCGAGTACATTTTTAAATGATCCTGTTCGATGCATTTCTTTGAAATGACACCGAACACCACCGTTGACGTCACGCTGCGTGATGCCGCCGACCGCATACGTTTTTAAAGTTAGTGCACAATCAATTGCCGTCGCGATCGGGGCATGCACCAAAACATTCAGTTAGCATTAAATATTATCATTTTACTATATTTTATATCAATAAATCATAAATTATCAAATAGCAATTGTTTTTATGTTCCTAACTGGAACATAAAATGGTCCTTCGAGCCGGATATATTCCAGAAATCAATAAAAATGACCTAAATTTCGTCACATTTCTGGCGAAGCGTCAATTAAAGCTATGCAATATTGAACCTTATTCTAAAGACATAGTGAAAGAGTAAATTTCGTGAACTGCCTCGCCTTAATGACACTGTCTAACATGTGGCTTACCTGTCTTTGATATAGAACAGCATGTTATTGTGCACGGCGTACGCGGGCCGCTCGCGTTGCAGCTTGAACAGGATCATGCCGGCGTCGTGGCCCGCCGCGAACAGGTTCAGACTCGGGTGAGACGCTAGCACCCAGTATCTAAACAAACGAGTTATTGAAATAAAACACTTTTTAACGTGTAGGGACACAATGTATATCGCTGAATTTGCATTTTGTCGACAGCGCAGGAGTGCGGCGCCAAGTTGCGTCAGTCGTTCCCCGTCGCGCTCCCTCGCTAGTCCGCAGGCTAAACCGTTCACAATTTCACATTGTATAAAAGTGTCTAACTAATGCGGCCCCGACGGAAGATCAGCGTTGGGTCATAATAAGCCTAACATTATGCTGAGTCGAGACCGATTTGGGGCAAAACTAATTTTGTATTATTATTTTTAATTGTGTTTTTTAACTGTTTTGTCCTAAATAGGAGCGTTTTACCTACCATTAAAACGCATGTTGTGTCCGGAGCCTTATTCGAAGCCTAATAAACAGTTTGAGAGTAGCATCCTTCCGTTTCCGTTCACAGTCAATTTTACTATTGGACAGTCTTACCAACATACAGTAACGTCACATCCGCCTCACCCCACTTTGTTCGCCAGGTCGCCATTGCCGGAGATTTCTCGCGCTCATTGTTGTCTCAAATCTGAAACACGCTTTATAACTATTAAGTATAGAATCACAACAACAGGCAGCCCTTAAAGCTAGGCTTCGAATAAGGCTCCGGACACAACATGCGTTTTAATGGTAGGTAAAACGCTCCTATTGTGTCCTATCGCCGTTATTCGAAGCCTAATAAACAGTTTGAGACATTGTCTGTTATCGCCTGGTGAACAGGACGCCAATGTGATATGAATACTATTGAATAATAAAACTGAAGTCATACTTGTTATAACAACTTTTATTATCTATTTAATGAGAAAACAATATATGCACTAAAATTATCAAACTAAATGAAGTAAACTGAATTAGTAAAATAATAATTCACAAAAAAAATAAAAACTATAATCATTTAACATATTCTAACCAAAACAAATTGTAATATCACACCGGTTGAAATTGATTTCTTAAAGCAACATTTGATGTTAAATTTACAACTGATCTTATTTCTTTCTTATAAAATTTTAAAAAGGTATTACTTGATTTCCAATTTGCTCGTGACATAATTGTATCTAACGGTTCATTATCTAACCAGCTGCGAGAGGCCACCGCGGACCGTATACTTCCAGGAGAGGCCTTAATACCTGCATCTTTTAAAACTGACCTTACCCAATTAGCTATAGAAGTTTTAGATGCTGGTTTCGGAACTCCACACGCTGTAATAAATAAATTGTGCGTTGACGCTAAACGCCGCCTCTCCTCACCAGATTCTATTAGTTTTTTGACCAAATTTACAGGATCTATGGAAATGTTTTCCTTATTTCGCAGCAAGCGCCAACCAGATTGCATATGAGTAGCTGAATCTGTTTTCGAACCGAAAATAGGCCAAAATGTTATATCGTCATCGGTCACAACGCAACTTTCAGAGGCGACACTCAGCAAAGTTAAATCATGAACTCTCCTACCCGAACATAATAACAATACAACTGCACAGAGTCGGGATATTTTATACAAATTTAAATTTTCCGTATTTTGCTTGGCTAGCCATGCTTCTAATACCTGACAATCCCAAATCATTCTTGACCGATGAATAGGTTTTTGTAATGCTATAGATTTAAGAATTTTCTTAACGAGAAAATGTGAACTTAATCGGTTTTCACTATCAATATTACATAGCGTAGATACTACAGACTTGTGCATAAGAATGGTTTTATATGCTAAATTATATTTTAAGTGTAAATCTGCTAAATACTTTGCAAGATCACTAGGAGAAGGGTTACTATAATCAACTTTTACATCTGCACACCATGAAATCCACCTATTCCAAATCGGTTTATAGACACCTATCGTCGAAGATCTCCACCCAGCCTTTAAAAGTTGTTTTTGTTCTTGCGACCATGTTGTCAACGAACTCGACCACCCCCACATTTCCAAATCTCGAGCGTCAGTTCCCGAACCTTCGGCGGCGGTTGACCCGTCGACGTGTCCACTAATACCCTGTCGAGATTGTGGATCGTGAAAGGTGGGGCAATCGCTCTCGCCTTCAGGTCTACTCTCCAAAATGCTTGTGGCCATCGGGGGGCTACAATCAAATATACCCCTGCCGCTTGATTCATCTGCATAAGGACTCTTGGCAAAAGGTTTGGGGGAGGAAAGACCCACGCTAGGTTGAATTTCCATTCCACTGCAAAAGCGTTGTGTCTCCAGGCCTCTTGATCTCGTTGATCCAGTGTCACATATCTCTCCACAACATGTGCGGTTCTGGAAGCAAATAGGTCTACCTCCGGAACGCCCCATTTCCTGAAAATCTGTTCCATCACCGAAGGGCTCAAGTGCCATTCTGGTAGCATCTTTAGTCGAGACAGGCGATCTGCTATACCGTTGTATCTCCCTGGAATATGATATGGTGACACGTGAATGTCGAAGTCGTGAAGAATCTGCATTACCTGATATGTAAGGTTCATTAGGGGTTTCGATCTTGTCCCTCCCTCGTTTCTTAGGTACGCTACCACCGACTGATTGTCGCACTGTAGAAGAAGGGTCGAATGACTCATGTATGGAGCATGCTCTGACACACATTTGAGAATCGTCAACATTTCTTTTTGGTTGCAATGAAGCAGCTCTTCTTCGGGTGTCCAATTCCCGCTTATATGACAACCGTCTAAATCTGCACCCCACCCCAGATCGGAAGCATCCGTCGTTAGAAAATGAGTGACACCTGGCGGGTGCAAATAGCTTGCATTTCGACAGCTTTGATACCACCACTGGAGTTCGTCTATCACTTTCTCTGGTAGGACGAAACTCGTCTCTGGTTTTTGTTCCAAAATTGAGTTGCAATGGCTTAACAGGTGTCTGAAGTTGAGACGACCCAGGGGAATCACCAATCGAGCAAAATTTAGCAGACCTACTAACGACTGAACTTGGCGTAGGGACGCTTCTTTGCGCTCTAGAAGTAGGGCTGTGACATGTAACAATTTTTGAATTTTCTTTTCTGGGAGGAACTTTCGATTTCTCCATGGATCCCACATCAAACCCAAGTATTCCATAATTCTCTGAGGGACTATTACAGACTTTTCGGTATTGATCATCCACCCCAATTGACCGAAAATTTCTATAGCAAGTTTTATTTGTTTCACCAATACCGATTTGTCTTGATTTACAATCAAAAAATCGTCCAAAAAAACTACGACTCGCATACCCAGCTCGCGGATGATTTCGGCCGTCCAATTGGTCAGCATAGCAAAAATCTTGGGTGCCGTAGCCAGCCCAAAAGGTAGACACGTCATCTGAAGAAGTTGTTCTCGGTATAGGACGCGGAGAAAACAGCGATGGCTCGGCGCTATCGGCACGTGATTGTAAGCATGTGTTAGGTCTACCTTGACCATCCAGTCCCGAGCCTGTAAGAAATCTGGAACGCGGTTCACCGAAATCAAACGAAACTTTCCTATCCTTAGGTAATGATTCAGACACTTCAAATTGAAAATCGGGCGCAATGATCCGTCGCTTTTTGGAATCAGGAAGAATTTTGATACAAAACTTGGAGTCTCGGGGGCCGGCTCTAAAATCTTCTGATCTATTAATTTTAAAAACATCTGATCCATCTCTAGTGATACTGGAGTTTGATACCGATTTGTTAGAAATTCTGGTAACACAAGCGGTGGTTTGGCTTTGAATGGCATTCGATATCCTGTTATGATCTTCAAGAGAACATCGGGCGCCCCCAATGCCCTCCACTCTTGGACATACTTTATCAACTGCCCCCCTCGAAACTCCAACATTGAACTAATATTTTCTATTTGACTTTCCGGAAAATCTAACAGACTGTCTGGGCACAAAGGGTGGACCGGCTGAATAATAAGATTGCTTTGTAACGCCTTGCGGCTGCTGGAAACGTGGCCCTGGCATGCGAGGTCTGACTTGTCGAAAAAAGTTGTCCCTATTACTTGCGTAAGCAGGATAATTTTTAACACCTTGAGGTGGTGTATATTGAGGTGGTGTATATCTATTTACAGTCGACGGTGCCCAGGAGCGACCGGCCGAACTTGTTACAAATGGTCCAGGTTGTGAAAACTGGGACCCAAAAAATTTTTTCTTATCAATTGACACTGCGTTATTAGATTTCAACACTTTCCCTGTTCCACCATTATTTTTTATTATCTCAGAAAAGGACTCTTTATCAAACAAAAATTCTCTAGAAGGTGGTACTTTATTAAAACTCTCGCGTAAATATCTTTCTTTTACGAAATTATTCAATAAATAATCACGCCGCTGCTTTATAATGTCAGCCCTACGGCCACAAACTAATTGCAAGCAATCTTTTGAAACTTTTTGAAAATTTTCTTTAAAAAAATTGTTAAACTTTTCTTTAAAATCAACCATACTTAATGTTTCACAAGAATTTACCCATTCAAATAATTGCGTAAAACCGGCCTGAAAAGCTTCGCTTTGCATCACTAGTGCATGTGTCATGGCGCCTAGAAATTTCTCCTCCGAAACACAATTACTCGTTTTTTCGAAACATTTAAACTCATCGTTAACTTCGAGACTGGTAAAACCCGGTTTTGCACTGTAAATTTTTTGAGTTTCGTTATATCTAACACTATTCCAATTTTCAGACTTAAAATGTTGCAATGACTGTAACACTTTCAAATGATCTTCTGAGGCAGCAGGGATGCTGGGTTCTTTTAAACTCGTGCCTAATTCAAAATCTAACGGCAGCGCATCAGACGTTGGCTTAACATTATCACACTTCAAAGCAGTGAAATCTTCTATAGACTTATCATCTTTATCATTATTTACCGATTGCGGGTAAACGGAATTATAATATAAAAAATTTTGTAAGTCACTGACCTGTTGACTGAGGTGCTCAATTACCTCAGTATTTTTATTCGTCCTGCGTCTCTTGCCGTAACCGCTCCCAGCCGATTTTTCAGCTCTCCGTTTTACAGGTTGTGCAGGCGAAGACGCGCGCGAAGTCGACGAAGAACTCGAGTCGGACTCAGCGTCAACCCTACTTTTACGCATAAGTTTCTTAACCTTAGCACTCATTTTTTGAAAAAAGAAATAATAGAAAGACTATTATTCACTATAAATTTCTTTGAAACAAAAGACTAATATTCACTATAGATTTCTTTCACACAAACACTAACGTTAACTAAACTACTTATAATCGAATAAACACTATAAACTTCTTTTTAATTTCAAACAGTAAAGTGAACTAAAATAAAACTAAACCACTTTTAAAACGAACGCTAACAGCGTTAAAAGATTGAAGTGAACGGTTTGAAATAAAGGACGCCAATTAGCGCGAGAAATCTCCGGCAATGGCGACCTGGCGAACAAAGTGGGGTGAGGCGGATGTGACGTTACTGTATGTTGGTAAGACTGTCCAATAGTAAAATTGACTGTGAACGGAAACGGAAGGATGCTACTCTCAAACTGTTTATTAGGCTTCGAATAACGGCGATAGGACACAATATATGTTTTTTCTTTCTTCCTTTCTTTCTCATTTGTAAAATCTAATACCTATCATATCTAGTGAGCGCATAAGCTATAGAAGCACATTTATCTGTCAAAAGATGCCACAAATAAATAAAAAAAAAGGTAATGGTTTTTGACAGTTGAGTGTCGATAAAATGCTATATCAATAGGCTGGAAGAAATCGCTATTAACGGTAAGACCGCCATTTATAACGCTATAATAAGAGTCTAATTGTATTCTGTTCTCCTTTTTTGTTATGTAGTGTTAAATAAATTAATAATTAATAAGAACCAATTTCAAAACTGCTTGAAAAATCAAGTTTTGTAAACTAAATCATCACTACATAGAATAAAACAAAGTCGCTTCCCGCTGTCTGTCCCTATGTATGCTTAGATCTTTAAAACTACGCAACGGATTTTGATGCGGTTTTTTAATAGATAGAGTGATTCAAGAGGAAAGTTTATATGTATAATACACGGTGTCTAATTCCACACTGCACCGAAGCGAAGCGAGAGCGGGTCGCTAGTTAACGATAAGACCGCCAATTATAACGCTAGAATATGTCTTATTGTATCCCGATCTCCTTTTTTGTTATGTGATGTTAAACAAATAAATAATTAATAAGTAATTAATTTCAAATAAATAATTAATTTCAAAACTGCTTGAAAAGTCAAGTTTGTAAACGAAATTTAGTTTAAAATAGAGCTCACCTCTCATGTTCCCTTCGGAACGTGTGCAGACAAGTCCTCTTAGTCATGTCCCACACACGTATCGACTTGTCTTCACTATTGGACAGGATGAGTTCGTGACGCGCGTGGAACAACACGCAGGAGACGTTGTTGTAGTGGCCTCGGCATGTGTCCACTTCCCACGCCTGGGAAACAAAAAAAAATGTGTTATTGTTGGTTTTCTAGACAGTTGATCGTTTAAGGTGGTACCCTGAGCGAAAGTGGCGCCGCGGTGAATTATATTTAATATTATAATTCTAATACACAATTTTAAAAATGTTTATCGTGTAGATTTTAGGGCCCACAGTCTAGTATTTTTAGACGGTATCGTTACATTCCCTCGTAGTCATTGCTAGAAGTAGACAGCAAAACTGCTAAGAGTGGCCGTTTTTGACACATTTGCTATCTACTTCTACGAATGACTAGGAGGGCATGTAGTGACCTTCTAAAAATACTAAACCATGGACCCTAAAATCTCCACGATAAACATTATTAAAATCTTTTTCTATTAATAACTTATTAAATAAAAACCTCTGAGGGCGCCACTTTCGGTCATACAACAGCCTTAAAGAAAAATGAATTTTCTACAGTACAAGGCAATCATCTTGACACTTTTTGGACGGATTGGGGATAAGTTCGCGCATGTGCACTTGCGAGCGACCAATAGCGCGCGCCCCTCTCCCGCCGATGACAATGGAGAACTCTCATGATGTTAAAAAAACTTTATTTAACTTCATACAATTAAAATATAGCCAAAAATTTATATATCAGTGAAAAAAATTAAATTCGTCACTAAATAGCAGAGCAATAAATAATTTAAGTTGGCGAATTTTTGCGCGACCCGATTGTAAGGGCGTGACGTCACTCCCTCCCACTCATCGCTTGTATGGCGGTGGTGTGATGCAGCCGGCCTCTCGAGATGTTGCGCAGTGCAGAGGCGCGTTCCAAACCTACACTCCGAGTGCAACCTAACCACAACCGAACGCTCTAACGGCGTTCCAAACATTTGAGCGTGACGTTCGGTTGACACAACCGTGTCGTTCCAAACGTCAGAGCGTTGCAACCAAACAACCATCAAAAATGATGGTTGTAAAACGCTCTGACGTTCGTCTATAGAACAAATGCCAATGTCATTTGACATTATTTTGTATTTTTGAAGTTTTTATGTCTAATTTTTTAAATAATCATGGTAGATCCTCACAAAACGGATTTTATTTGATTTACTTAGTATAAAGAAAAGTTTAAATCTATATTTATAAAATCGTAAACTGAATGACTGACTGACTGACTGACTGACTGACTGACTGATCTATCAACGCACAGCCCAAACCGCTGGGTCTAGAGTCTCCAAATTTGGCACGTAGGTTCCTTATGAGGTCTAGGGGTGCACTAAGAAAGCGTTTTTCAAAATTCACCCCCTAAGGGGGTAAAAAAGGGGATCAAAGTTTGTATGAAAGTCCCTCAGTTTTGAAGCTAGGATCTTCAAATTTTGTGTTTAGACTGACCATTGAAAATAAATAAATACGGGTCTCAGCGTTTTTCAAAATTCTTCCCCCGAAGGGGTCAAAAGGGGGATGAAGTTGTGTATTGAAGAAAATCCTTTATATTCGAAGTAAAAATCGCTAAATTTGTAATTTAGGCTTATGGATAGAAATCTAACGCAACGAATATTGTTATTGTTAGAATTTGAACTCCTATTGGAATGAAATGGGGGTGAAAAGGGGTAAAAAACCCCAAAAATAGATATGGATGTCGTTATTGGGGTTTTCTGGGATGACGAATGGAAAAATGACATTTATTTTGAAGTCCAACACGGTGGACATGATTTGACCCCTAAAGGGGTGAAAATGGGGTTCAAATTTTGTATGGAAAAATAATATAATATAGACATTACAACTTTAAACTTCGTTGGAGCACATCTAAAAATAAATTGGCAAACATATATTTTGTAATTTTGAAAATCAACCACTAAGGGGTAAATGGGGCGAGTAAACATAAAAATCAGTATGGATGTCGTTCTTGAGGTTTTATGGGATGGTCATTGCGAAAATGAGATTTATTTTGAAGTCGGACACATCATCATCATCATATCAGCCGCACGACACCCACTGCTGGGTATAGGCCTCCCCTAAGGACGACCGACACGGTGGACATGATTTAACCCCTAAAGGGGTGAAAATGGGGTTCAAATTTTGTATGGAAAAATAATATGAAATAGACATTACAACTATAAAATTCGTAGGAGCATGTCTAAAAATAAATAGGCAAACACATATTTTGTTATTTTGAAAATCCTCCCTTAAGGTGTAAATGGGGTAAGTAAACATGAAAATCGATGTGGATGTGGTTCTTGAGGTTTCATGGGATGGTGGTTGCGAAAATGATATTTATTTTGAAGTCCAACACGGTGGCCATGATTGGACCTGGACATGCACATCCAGGGGACGGGGACGGGGACGGGGACGGGGACGGGGACGGGGACGGGGACGGGGACGGGGACGGGGACGGGGACGGGGACGGGGACGGGGACGGGGACGGGGACGGGGACGGGAACGGGAACGGGAACGGGAACGGGAACGGGAACGGGAACGGGAACGGGAAGCCACGTGCGAGGCCCGCCACACGCGGCAAATATCTTGCCTCGCCAGTTAGCGCCCTTGGTAGGAACCCGCCTAAATGCGTAAAAGTGGCTGGTCAGATCCTGGTTGAAGGTTCCCTAAGGATTTTGAAGGTTCCCTAAGGATTTTCTCTAATATCCACGCGGACGAAGTCGCGGGCAGAAGCTAGTTATTCGTATTCCAAATGGAAAATGAAGAATTTGTATTGACATTGACATTTAAAGTTCTTGGTCGTTCCAAACCTTAGAGCGAGTTAAAAAACAACCAAACAACCGGCGCTCAAACGTTCTGAACGCAACCCTGGTGACGTCACGCACGGACATGCTATACTGCGGGAAAGTATAACGCCCGATGAGCGAAATTATCTTAAATCGTAACTTTCACATCCTGTAACTTTTTCATTTTTATTTAAGAGATAATTTGATAATTCTTTCACAGCAGTGTATAATTTTGCCTTAATTTTAATAAAAATAGGTAACTTCTCCATTGTTGACACAATCAAACGATTTTACGACATTCGCTTGTGGCGCGGCGCCATTAGTTCCTCAGTGCAACCACACCACATTACCTTAGCATCGTTCATCCTCCACAGCTTGACCTGCCGGTCGTCGGCGGCGGACACGATCAGCGGCAGCGACGCGTGGAACGACGCCCAGTTCACGCCGCGGTCGTGCCCCTCCAACACGTGCTTCACTACCGCATCCGCCTGACGGACAAATCATTCACATGATGCGATTAAATAACATTCATCTTATTCAGATCATTGATACAGTTGCAAAAAAAAAACACTACTTTCTATGTGTGCCGATAAACAAAGGCCGTACTCTTAGCTCTTACAGCAACCTTAAAGTAATGTTGTTATAGGGACAGAGCTATCATCGCGTATAGCGCCATCTCATTTACAACATTGCTTCGATATTACTTTTGACAGTCATGGTAGGGGGGCAGGACATTACGGTCAGGCCTTCTCGAGCTAAACCAGCCCATCATAGTCAGGCAATACTGTAGCAGCTCCATAGAGATTATACAGCCAGAGCAGAGCCATATTTTGTGTTTAAAACTTTACGAGCCATTCAATTTATTTATCCTGCCTATCCTGCCTTTCAGAATTGAACTGACAAGACAGAACATCAGGCCGTGTTCAGTTCAGTCAAGACTAAAAAAAATTTAAGATCATTATCATCATTATAATAAACTAATAAACACAACTGAAAACTAATTTAATTTATTTACTAAAAAGGCTGTTTTGTTTATCAATCTACAGACTACTGCCTAACACTGGGACTAGATGACTGAAGACTATTGACTAAAGCAGTGATTCCCAATTTAGTGGTACGCGACGCGAGGCTGCATCAAGCAATCTCATTACGAAGATAATAATTATCATACATCTGATTTTTTTTTATTTATCATTCCTGCAATAAGGGGTACACAAGTTTGAGGTCTTTTTGGAGGGGTACGTTGAAAAAACTAATTGGGAACCACTGGTCTAAAGCAGTTGCTATGAAAGAAATGAATGAACAACAACCCAATGACCCAAATTCAGAAGAAAGATAAGAAGTCAATAGAGTAGGTGTGACCAATGCCCATGTGCAAGCAATGCCCAAAATCTACAACAATCCACTAACATATACCTGGCCGAAGAGGTCTGTCGCTTGTGGATTCCTCAAGTGCTCAGCCAGGCCAGCCGGGCCGGGTGCTACACTCTTCTTTCTTAATCCGGAGAAATCCCAAACGCGAACTGACTGATCCAAAGAGGCTGATACCAGTAAGTCCTCGGTTGGATGGAATTGTGCACACATTACATAGTGGTTGTGGCCTGTGAGTACACTGATGCATTGACGGGACTGCCAGTTCCATATTCTAATAGTCTGAAAGGCAAAAAAAAAATAAGTAATAAAAACTAATTGGTAATAAATGCTAAAGGCAACAAGATAAATTAGATAAAAAATAATTGGCAATAAAGGCTTATAATGTTAAGTTGACATTAATAATCATTTGTGAATATTATCTGTAACTTTTGATTTCAGATGAAGTTAAATAAAAAAAATGCCAAGTGACTGAAGTTGAAATATACCTGATCATCAGACGCACTCAATATCCATGGGTATTCATGGTGAAAGAAAGTGGTGCGAATGTAATCCAAATGGCCCAACAGAGTGAAGAGGCACCTTCTCTGTTTGTAATTCCATACCTAAAATAAAGCAACAAAAATGACATATTAATGTAACATCACATCAATAATCATAATATGACTATCCCTAGTCCTAGGTAAGGTTTTTGTCTGACTAACTGATAAGAGTAGATAATAATGCCTGTAGGCTGTAGCACACCTCTACCACGAAACACTGCAGTAGGTTCCACCATGACTTGTCTGTTGTACGACAAGCACAACAAAGGTGAAACAGTCTGTTCTAATGCATGATGCTATCTTCACGCGCGATTCCGCCCGAACGGCTCTGACCGTTGGCACACGTCTTCCATCGCAAAAATAATGACGTGAAGCCACTCTACGTAGATGTTATCCTCATTTATCGTCGTCGATAGAAGACAATTCTAAACTACTGCGGTTTCGTGATGCAGGTGTGCTGCAGCACTAACTAATTGTACCCAACTCCCAAGTCCCAAGTCATGCTTAATAATGTAAAACATACAACAGTCTGGTCATTTTATTACTTAACTTGTCTTGGTTGGTTTGTATTTATTACTAGCTTCCGCCCGCTACTCCGTCCGCGTGGACATTCGATAAAATTCTCATGTTTTAATTTCATTAAATTCTGCTCAGCCGTTTTTACGTGATTAGGCGGGTTCCCACCAAGCGCGCTGCCTCGCGAGGCAGAACGTTTGCCGCACGGGCCTCGCACGAGGCTGCTCGCTTGGTGGGGCTGGGGACCCGCCTAATCACGTAAAAACGGCTGATCAGAATTTAATGAAATTAAAACATGAGGATTTTATCGAATGTCCACGCGGACGAAGTAGCGAGCGGAAGCTAGTTTATAATATTCAGAAATTGTATCCAGAGATATTAGTATCCCGTTCCCGTCCCTGTCCCCGTCCCCTGGATGTGCATGTCCAGGTCTAATCATGTCCACCGTGTTGGACTTCAAAATAATTGTCATTTCGCATTCACCATCTCATGAAACCTCAAGAACGACATCATTTTACGACATAATTTTCATGTTTACTTACCCTATTTACACCTTAAGGGATGATTTTCAAAATAACAAAATATGTGTTTGCCTATTTATTTTAGACATGCTCCTACGAATTTTAAAGTTGTAATGTCTATTTTATATTCTTATTCCATACAAAATTTGAACCCCATTTTCACCCCTTTAGGGGTTAAATCATGTCCACCGTGTTGGACATTTTTGCAATTATAAATGTCATTTTTGCAATCGTCATCCCAGAAAACCCCTTTTCACTCCCATTTTATCCCCATAGGGGTTGAAATACTAACAATAACAATATATGTTGCGTTAGATTTCCATCCATAAGCCTAAATTATAAATTTAGCGATTTTTACTTCGAAAATAAAAGATTTTCTTCAATACACAACTTCATCCCCTTTTTGACCCCTTCGGAGATAGAATTTTGAAAAACGCTGAGACCCGTATTTATTAATTTTCAATGGTCAGCCTAAGCACAAAATTTGAAGATCCTAGCCTTAAAACTGAGGGACTTTCATACAAACTTTCATCCCTTATTTCATCCCCTTAGTGATGGAATTTTCAAAAATCCTTTCTTAGTTAATGCCTACACTGTATAAGGTATCTGTGTGCAAAATTTCAAGTCTCTAGGTCCAGCGGTTTGGGCTGTGCGTTGATATCTCACTCAGTCAGTCAGTCAGTCAGGACTTTGAATTTTTTTTATTATATAGATTTGCATTCATTATTAATGTACTGTATGACTGTAACATATGCATTGCACCCGTTAATAAGCATGAAAAGAATAAACTCAGTTGAGTATTGGTATAATTGTTTACATTACCACTGTTCAAATTATTATCACATAATAATGAGTCAATCAAAAAAAAATTTCAACTTATAGTCCATTTTCATCCATCTTCCTGCAGTTCACAAGTTAGTGACCAAATTGATTATCCTTACTAATACTTTAAATGTGAAAGTCTGTTTGTTTGTTATTTCACATATGAACTACTCATGAAATCTTGCATACACATTGCCTGGGGTACAGAATAGGATGTAGGGTACCTTTTAGAAAAAAAGTACTAATAACCAAGGGATAGATAAATTGTCCATGCAGTCAAAGTGGGGGGGTGGCCGCTAGTAGATGAATAAAAATCAGTCAAAGCACCAGTGACTATAGATATTTATAAATCAATAAAACATTAATTAATCTAATTTGAATGAGTAAATTCAAACACATCCTAGTAATTGCAATTTCACCTGAGTAATTGTCTCTCTATTACAAAATAAGTAAAGAATGTACAAAATAAGCATCATCAGTAAATCTGGAATTGGACTCCATGCAATAACATAAACCAATTTATTATTCTGATACTGTTACTAATGTCGGCGTTTTATTACAACAGCTTTATACAACAAGTTATGAAGCATCGAATTATTTGGTCAATATGGCACATGAAATCAATGCAAATTATAGAGGACCGCTTACAATTTACGTATTCAACAAAAGCCATAGAATAATTCGATAGCATTCGCATACCTAAAATTGCTAAGAGGAAATTGTATAGACGTGTAAGAAATGACGAAAACATGGCGAAAACTGCAGCTATGTTAACAGTCGTTTTGATGCCTTACCTTGATTTTGTAATCATCTCCTCCAGACACAAATAAAGGCTGTTGAATGTGGAAGCAAATGCCACGTACAGGACCGTCGTGCTCATCAAATTTCTCCAGTAAAGTACACATACGGTAATCCCATAGTTGAATCACACCATTGTGCAAACTTGCTAAAACCCATGGTCGCTTCGCGTGAAATGATATTCCTTTAACACGCGCCGATTTTGTTTCAAATTTGGTCAGCATTTCTAGCCGAATAAATAGCGATTTTTGAAGAAATTCACATAAATTACCACCATACAAACGTATAAACCTATTTGTCAAACGTCAAAATGCGACCGGCTGACGTGACACGTCTCCAAGGCAAAAGCGACATTCCTTTTCATGAAAATGTTTTTTCATGAAAAGGAATAAAATATTATCGAGAATCTTATTTATGGTGCTGCTGTCTGACTCAATTTGCCGACTTGGTGCCATCGCATTATTATTTATAACTAGTGCAATAATTAATTCTATGCTTGGAGCTAAATGCGTTATTGATAAGCTGAAAAATGCATATGCTTGTCAAGCCATGCTTGACCAAAAAGGGTGTACATAATGCAAATTAAAGTCGCATTACTAATTAATTTCCCAGCAAAAATGTAAACAAAGAAACGTCACTGTCAAATTGACAAACTGACCATGATAGTGACATTTTGAGATATTGAAAACCCTTGGTCACTTTTAAAACGTTATTATTTGTTTATTATATTATGAGTCAAAATAAATATAATGCCATTAAGGGTAATTTAAAGTAGGATGGTAATTAGATATTTTTCTTTATAACCTATCATAATTTTTGATGTTTAAAGTTCTTAAAACAAACTGATAAGAAAACTTTACTTAGATATGAACTGTATGTAAACCATCAAAAATACGTAGCAACTTCGCCTGTTCCCTCCCAATATCAAAAGACAAATTAATGTTACTTCACAGCTACTACTCGTAATACAATTTTTTATGAAATTTTATAAAATGAACCAAAGGCACCAAAGGTTGGTGCACAGTTTGCAGTTGATGTGTGCGCATCATAAAAATGTTTTCTACTATAAAACTGTTATTATGAAATATTACATTAGGTATATAATTGTTTTTGCCGCAAAACTAATGATTCAGAATATTTATCTAATCTATTTTTATTAGGTTTGTTATGAAAAAACATGTAAGTGTGTTTATTTCTTGACTTAGCAATATACTATTTCCTTTTGTGTTGTTTTGTTCTGGCAACACCTTTGTTTACATTTTTGCTGGGAAATTAGTAATGATACTGTAGGTAAAATGCAAAATGGCCCAACTATTCACTATCCTGCCTGGCGGACTGCAAAGCAGAATTAAGCTCACACGAATGTACAGTCGGCAGCACGTCAGAATATACATGTTGAACTGAGACCGCCTTTATGCCGTACGTAATAAGAGCTGTTTTCGTAGTTCAACTGTTTAACTTATAACTTGCTGTCGTGCGTACCGAAAAACCTCCTAAACTGTCAAGCATGGCTTGTCAAGCACGTACACGTAAAAAATTACCACCACTATCAGACAGCCACCACCACAATCCGATATCAGAGGCGTGTTTTCGTTCAGCGAGCGATTGCTAGCTGGCGCTACCGGTGCTGTTTTCGTTTATGCTAGTGACGTCACGCTGCTGCCGATCGGCAGGTCGCAGCTCGCAATCTGCAATCCTCCTCCAAAGGTGGTTTGCATCGCTGCTTGCTGCCATAGAGTAATTTATATATCACTGTCAGCGGTATTGTTGTTGTTGATCCAGTTCGGTAAATTATGTATATTGTATAAAATCATTACAGAATTCTTCTGTCAGAAGACCTATTAAAGCACTTTTAGTATTTCGGTTCATTTTCACTTCGCGCCAAAAAAGTAACTTGGTTGGTTACCATCGCTTGATAAAAACCCGTTTTCGTTTCCCGCAGCACATGCGCAGCAGTTTGTGACGTCATGAGCTGCGCATCGCTGCGGCCGCTAGCTAAACGAAAACACGCCTCTGTAAATCAGAGCTCCGGGTCTACCGGCTAAAAACAATGAAGTTAATGTTAACTGTAAGTATGTGATACATTGCTACTTTGTTTTGGCACAAATAAAAACTTACCTAAGAAAAGAAGCAATGTATCACATACTTACAGTTAACATTAACTTCATTATTTTTAGCCGCTCGTCGCAAAACGTAGTGATTATTTCCTCTGTGGTCGCAGGTTCGCCATCAAGTGGCCCCATAGAGTAAATTGTAGTATAGTAGAGTAGGGTTGCGTTCCGAACCTACGCTCCGAGTGCAACCTCCACAACCAAACGCTCTAACGGCGGCGGCGGCGGCGGCGGCGTTCCAAACATTAGAGCGTGACGTTCGGTTTTCACAACCATCCCGTTCCAAACGTCAGAGCGTTGCAACTTTTTAACCATCAAAATCGGTGGTTGGAAATCGCTCTGACGTTTGTCTATAGAAAAAATGACAATGTTAATTGACATTATTTTGTATTTTGATGTTTTTGAGTCTAATTCTTAAAATAATCATGGTAGATCCTCAAAAAACTGATTTTATTTGATTTAAAATAAAGAAAAGTTTATATTCGTATTCCAAATGGAAAATGAAGACTTTGTATTGACATTGACATTTAAATTTCTTGGTCGTTCCGAACCGTTTTTTAAACAATCAAACAACCGCGCTCTAAGGCTCTGAACGCAACCTAGTGTGAAAAGTTCGCGAAGTTGATATTTTTTTTACCTTTGATCGTTGAATTGAAAGAAATAGTAAATACTTACTATATCAGAATTTTGCAAAAAGGATTACCAAGGTTTTTACCAAGTTCACTGGTATTGTAATACAATAGTTTTATGTGACTTCGCAAGTTGAAAAGTTTGTAAACGTAACCTCTAAACAATTTGTAAAAAAAATGGATACAGAAAATGTTAAGGAAATTGGCAAAATATGTATACCTGGCATGCGGTTAAGTTTGTCGAACAAGGAATTTATCTCAGGCCCGGGAACATATGAGCTGAAGGGTTATATTTATGCCACATTGGCTGGTTTATTGAAAATGGAACCAGACGAAAACACTAAAGTAAGTCAACCTACGGCTTATTTCGTTCATCCACCCTGAAACAGCCAGCCTAATACTGTGGTGGTGGATAGATGAACACGCGTTTTCCGAGTATCCATTCTAATGTCCCTGCTGCTGGGGCACAGGCCTTCCTTAGGGGTGGATAAAGAGGATGGGCCATAACGCGGGCCCTATACGGATTGACGGGTGTTAACGACTGCACAAGCAGCCGGGACCAACGGCTTTAGTGCCTTCCGAAGCACGGAGGAGTTCGATATAATAACTTTTGGTCACCCATACTATGACAGACTCTTGCGTAAGTTGCTTAACCTTCGCAATTGCTGGGCCAGCCGCTAAACCACTGCGCCATTGAGCTCCTCAAATCATCCTCCTCACCAATCAATTTGTATGTTGGTGTCTTAGTGCACTATTAACTACTATAATATGGTTTCCTTCTTTTTCAGGCCACAATTGTATCAGTAGAAAGTCCAAGAACACCAAGCGTACTACCAAAGTCAGGTGACATAGTAACGGCAAAAGTAACAGTTGTTAATTCCCGCATGGTCCAATGTATAATTCTTTGTGTGGGATCCTCAATACTTGTCCGACCATACAAAGGGATCCTCAAGAAAGAAGATATTAAATCTACAGATAAAGACCGGATAGATCCGTACAAATGCTTCAGGCCAGGAGATGTTATCTTAGCAAGAGTTGTATCCTTTTTTAGATTTACTACTCTCCACTCTCATTGTGTTACAGAAAGTTTGGTAAAAAAAATACAAATTCAATGTATAAAAAAATACATTTTATTGTAAATTGATTTTTGCTTCAAAATAATTCAATCATTGGAATCGAAATTCATTAATTATTATCATATTCCTAAGATAGAGCTGCCATATTATGCGCGGGTACACTGGGACATGTCCCGGTTTGATGCATTGTGGCCCAGTGTCCTGGTGAGCAAGCAGCACTGTGCCCCGGTGTCTATCATTCCTGCAGAAATATATCGTCGGCTTAACTGTCAAACCTCTTAACTACATCAGAGCAAATTTTACAGGAGGCACAAAAAACTTCATCACGAAATATTTTGTATGAAGGTTTGTTTTGATTTTATATATACATACTTATTAAAATTGTTAGAAATAATATTCCGTTAAAAAGTTTGTCAAAAATTCATGGCAAGTGTGTAAAAATGGAGTTGAGAGATTTTCAAGAAAAAATCATCACATAATTGCGGAGATACGAGTTTTGCCAAAAGAAATACACGATATTAATGGAATTATGTTTTTATTAGAAAATCAAAAAAGACCTCCTCTGGCCTCAAAAAATTGCTAGTAGGTATTTTAATGATATCACTTATGGGAGATAATATACAATCAACATAGGTACTTTACTATTTTTAGAATTTGGTGTACCAAGAAAATAAACTTAATCTAAATATTTTTATCTCTAGAATGTAGTGCGTACAAAAGAAACTTTTAATGAAATGATTTTTTTTTAACCCAGATGTTACTGACATTTAACAATTTCTTATAATATAGGTCAAGCATTATAAAAATCTCTACTAAAACTATTAGCAAATTCAACTTCTTAAGGTAACTAATAATATTTATGAAACCTTGTTTCTATTTGTTATTTCCTTGTTTGTTTAGGTAACCTATAGTTACCTACAAAATATTAAGAATTTACAAATAAGACTACTTAAATTCCTAGTAAGTAAAAACGTAAAAAAAATGTGTAACAAAGAATATCACAAATTATTTAAATTGTGTAAAATATTACCTACTTATAGATAAAAAGGTTGAATTTTTGATAGGATTAGAACACTACTACTGTGACCAGTATAAAGTCAATGTTGAAAATTGATATAATACAAGAAGTGTACGACAGAAGAAATTCGTTATCCCCAGGGTTAATAACTATTATGGAAAAAGATTGTCAAAATTTGTAATACCAAAATTATTTAATAAGATAGATTTACTGAGACAGGATCATACATTAAGTAAACATTTGTTAAAGACAAGATTGAAGGGTGTGTTTCTCGATAGATTAGATTAGCTATTAACTTTATTATTTATTGTTACAAATTCCTTGTAATGTGGAGAAGGGTAGGTTAAAATAGTTAAAAAAGAGCGCATCTCGCCATCAAACTTTAAAGTTTGGCGAGTGATTTTTGAATTGTATTTTTTTTTGTATTGCTTTTGGTAACAATAAAAAAAAGTCTTGCTATTTGTTGCACTAATTAACGTAAAGTAACAAAAAAATACTTAATTACTTTATTTACACAAAACAGACGCAAAATCGACGTGAGTTCAGTACGCCATCGCCATACTGTGAAGTACTGAGCGGGGGGATTTAAGAGGTCTGACTTTAAAAAAATGGACGCCCGGAATTAAGAGGTTTTCTTTTTTGCATTTTAAACTTTAACGACTTTTTTAATTGATTTGAGAGGTTTGCCATTGGATGCGTTCCGAAATAAGCAATAAAATGGTATCAAAATGTCATTTTTGATAAAAAGTGGAGTTAAGAGGTTTGACAGTTAAGCCGACGATATGTAGAAAAAAACCAATTGGGAACCACTGGTTAACCCTATGTCCCGGTCGGCATCTCAGCATTTATGGCAAGATGATTTCTAAGATGATTACAATAGTTTCATTCACTCTGTATTCAGCTGCCTATGACTGAAATCCACTGGTATCATTTATCAACAGCAGAAAACGAACTTGGTGTTGTCATTGCCATAGCCGAAGGGTCCCCACAAGGAGTCAGTATGGTGCCAACAAGCTGGTCTGAGATGCAATGCCCCAAAACACTGGTCAAGGAACCAAGAAAGGTCGCCAGAGTAATCCCTGAAAACATCAATCAAAGCATGTTCAAAGAAAGCAAAGGAGATGAAGAAGACAGACAGTAAATAGATTATAATAAATAAATGTATTTTAAATCGTGTGAGGAAACTTTTTATTTATTACAACTTGAATGATACCTGTCCTACAACATTTTTATGCTTAACATTATCATCTTTTTAATTACTCTACTAATGCATAGATGGGACGCGCGTAGGACGTAGAAATATGACAACTGTATGTACATAGTTACTACTGATTAAAATTCATATCTACGCTCCCCATACAGTCTGTTGGGTGAGGCGCTTGGGTAACCCTGCTTTAATGCTTTTATTTCGAAAACTTTGTCTTACTGTCCCAACTTATCTAAAAAGACTATCTTTACTATGAGCTCATTAAGCAGGACTTAATTGAACTGCATTACTTTTTGAACCTTGACCTCGAGTTTAGTTCATAAGCAGTCCTGTTTAATGCCTGCTTTTGAACTGAACGGCTTAAGAATGCTGATGGTAAGCCCCCTGGCGCATATGACTAATGATAGTTAAACAAATTACTGTGGTGATCGATGACTTAGCGATTAGTCTACTGGAATGCACCCATTGTTTTTGACATTGACGGGTTCGTTCCTAATCACGCAGCACAACTTTTTATTATGTTCAAGTTGGTTTATTTTTTTATTACAAAGCATTATCTTAAATTGCTACAAATTAGTAATCTGTGCGTTTTATCATGACATGAGGACAATGCGTGATTAGGAACGAACCCGTCAATGTCAAAAACAATGGGTGCATTCCAGCATACTAATCGCTAGGTCATCGATCACCACAGTTATTTGTTTAACTATTGCTAAATGCGCCTGGCCAATTTTTTAACCTCAAAAAGGTTTTTTTATAGCGCGTGTTTTGCTCTACACAAACAAAAAAAAAACCGTATGAGGATTTTGTTGAATGTTGAGATGTTTTGATGATTGTGTAGGGCAAAACATGCGCTTTGGACCCGGCTTAATAGGAACAGCATCTCAGGATTGATCTCAAGATAGTTCTCAACGTTGAGAGCGGTTTATAAATACAGGCCCTAACACTGTTATTGAAAATAGTAATAATTCGATAATATATTATATAAAATTACCTCTTAATTTTCTTGTTACAATGTTATTTTTAGTTGCGGATGACGTTAACGTGGATGTTAATGTGACAAGATTCCTGTAATCATACCATCAGCAAATAAGACACCGTTCAGTTCGAAAGCAGGCCTTAAACAGGACTGCTTAAGGCCTGCTTTCATACTAACCGTTGAGTAAGGCAGTTCAATATCTAACGGTTTCTTATTTGCTGATGGTAAGCCCCCTGACTTCCTACGCATCGTTATTAGCAATTTATTTTACATCAATCGTAATTATTTTACTTTCCTTGGTTAAAATGAACTCTATGGCAATCGATGACTCAGCGATTAGTCTGCTGGAATACACCCATCAGTCACAACAAAAACGTCAATGTAACTTTTGTAAAAATCTTTTTTATGAGAAATTGAAAACTTAGAAATCCAATTACTATATTAAATAAGCGTAATTTATATACCCCCTAGTGAAATTTAATCATTCCAGTTTAGTTTAGAGTTAGTGTTACTTCAATGAGGTCATCACGTCGTGGTTATCACAAAACAAACTTACGTTTCTATTCCGTGGGATTCAGTATTTATTAGTGGTTCTTGTGATAAAGACGTACTTCAGAATACTTGAAGATGAAATTCGCTGAGCACTTAAGTGCCCACATAACACCTGAGTGGCGGAAACAATATATTAATTATGAGGTAAAAAAAATACATTGTTCTCGTGAACGTGAAGTTGCAATTTTATCTTGGTATTGGTTTCTAGTTCATCTTCTTCTCAGTTATCTTCTGTATCGAATTATTTTCATATTTTTGCTTCTATGAAAATAGTTTAAATCTAATTTTGCACTTAGAATTTGTTTTGAAGTGACAAAACATAAAATAAATTATGAAAGTATTTGCCTTCAACCTTGACACCTATTATTTCAATTTTACTATGTTTACTTTGTAGATATCCACAAACAAATAATTGTGTATTACAAAACATACATTTTAATATCATTGTATGCAAGAACTTTATTGAAAATAATCTTTATAGTACGGTCAGCAGAGACAGATGTCTGTGTAATATGTTTTATGTTAATAAAGTTATTATTATTATAATATTTAAATAAACTCAATAATTAAGCACCTTTTTAATTGTCTATATTTTCCTACCACCCATTCCAGACTTTTTTTAACTGACAAGAAGAACAAATATAACAGTTTTCATTAAATAGATTTTTAGATACATACAAAAAATAAAGTAGATTATAATGCAAGTGAATCATGTCATTCATGTCCTCACATTGTAAATGAAGGGTTTAAACTTGAAACTGTTGTAGTATTTTGTAGTCTCAGTTACATTAAAACAGATAATTATTTACACTACTATCATGTCATGTAATTATCATTATCTGATAATTTCCATGATAAATGTTTCTTGACTAGAATATGTTTGCTTTTAAGGGCATAAACTAATCACTCTGATTGATAACTTTCAAGTTCCTTTTACTAATCTGATTAATTTATTAAAAAATATACATCTATAAGATAATAATAATATAAATATCTGTTATCTGATGTGTATCCTCCAGTGATTTCATTTCAAACTCTGAATATTTTATAATATATTTACTCATCAACTTGATTACGAAATTACGCATACTAAATCTTCTTTATCATATTTATATTATGTTAAATCTAGTTTCAAAAGCCCTTGATTTTTAAGTTTATAGAAGATTTTGTGACATGACTTTGAGCTAAATTTAAATACCTGTTATAACAAACTTCATCCACATTTTCCCATGCTTTTGCACTGTAGCACCTTCAACATTGTCAATGACCTGTTTTTTTATTGTTTGTGACCCAACCTTGCAATTTGAAACACTTCTCAATAATCTAAGTTTCAAAACTTATTGGAAATTTGGAATAGGGTTTTATGTATTGAAAAGTTTTTTTTGTTTGTAGAAACAACTAATTATATCTTCCTCTAAGAACCATTTTTATTTGTTTGGGTTACTATTATATTTTATGGAAATCTAGACTGCCAACTTTCATTGAAATTACTCACATTCAGATTAAATTAATTATAATAAAATATTCGAAATTGTGTTAAAAGTAGTGTTGTAGTGGTGCATTCCAATGCTTGTTTCAACAAATTATTGGGCACCGATACACATAATTCATTCATCTTTTTATTAGGTACACATCTAAGGGCTCAATTAATTAAAGTTTACTCAAGAGAGTCAACACAGCTCATTCTTGTTAAGAAAGTTAAATAAAATACATCTTGAATTTTTAGATTTAAGCATTCACAATGTTACTTAATATAATTGAAAAAATACTAGAAAAAATCGACTCACCCGTAGCAGCTCAGACAGGTGAGTCGATTTTTTCTAGTATTTTTCAATTATATTAAGTAACTTAATAAAATACATCTGTTATGGCTAATACCCGAAGTGCGGTTAAACCTAGTTTTTGCCGGCTAAAACTAGGTGTAGCCGATCTGTTTTACTCCTGTAGTGTAGGTCCCGAATATAGGATAGCTTTTAAATTTCGTGGTTATTTTTTTTTAAAGACAACAGAAATAACCTTTTTAACCCCATGCTAGACCTAGTTTTAGCCGGCTTAAACTAGATTTAGCTGCACTTCGGGTATTAGCCGTAACATATCCAAAACGTACTCGGAATTCGGAATATGATCGTACAGCGCGGACGGATTTGTTGCTTTGTATGGATTTCTATGCACTGCATCGGCATTTCCGCGCCATACAAAGCAACAAATCTGTACGCTCCGATTCCGATGCAATGGACGCGCAGCTTTACACAAAACAAACGCCCGCAGGAAATGAAAGCAATGTTGTACACGGCGGTTGAAGAGGCGCCGTCCGCCGAAAATGTGGAGCCAGAGGTGCTCTCGCGCCATTTCGCCAACTTCGACGAAACTTTCTTCCACTACTGTGATCAGGAACTAAAGAAGATTAATACTTTTTACTCTGGTAAGTATACTAGAGTGTGGGGTGAATTTTTTGTTAAAATCAACCTTTGCAACATCAATGTTCTCTTCCATCATCTTGTGATAAAACAAGGATGAACATATACTTTAAGGCGATTAGTGCCCTTACAATGGCGCCTTCATCTTAATTTTTATTGCTTATTTACATTATGTACCTACTTACTTAGCGAGCAATAAATGTAATATAATGAGGACGCCACTTTGAGAGCACTAATCGCCTTAAATGTATTTGAATATCTATCTTCTTTCTTCCTTTGTCTACAGAAAAGTTAGCCGAAGCCACACGCAAATTCGCAACCCTCCAAAGCGAGCTAAAGACCCACTTTGACATATCGAAGCCAAGAGGTGGCGGTGACAGCAAGAAGGCGCAGCTACCGCGACGGAAGGTTCAGGAGCTGAAGCTGGCGTTCAGCGAGTTCTACTTGAGCTTGATACTACTACAGAACTATCAGAACCTTAACTACACGGGATTTAGGAAAATATTGAAAAAACACGATAAGGTCAGTTTTTTTAACACTTTTTAAACTTTCGCGTGGCGTTGTACGCACGGCAGCACGGTGAGTTACACAGTTGAACTACGAAAACAGCTCTTATCATGTACGGCATAAAGACGGTCTCAAGGTCAACATGTATAGTCTGACGTGCCGCTGACTGTACTTAATTACAAGGGCCTGTTTCATTAACATTACAGTTTTGTAATTTACTACCGTGATTCTCGGAAATTGCGGTATCGTGAGTAGTTTATTTTTAACCGACTTCAACAAAAGGAGGAGGTTCTCAATGGACCGATTTAGATGATTCTTTTTTTGTTCGATTGAGTTTTCTTGCGAGATGGTCCCATTTATTTTTTTTTCAAATCGGTTCAGTAGTTTACAAGTAATCCTGAAAATACTATGATATTAAATTAACTAACTTGACAATTTTGTTATTTATGAACCGAATTAGATGATTTTTTTTGTTGGGAAAGGGATACCTTTGTGTAGTCTTTTTAACCGACTTCAAAAAAAGGAGGTATTCAGTTCGTATGAATGTTACTCCGCGATTATCTCACGTTTGGCTGAGCCGAGTTTTCTACCTAAATAATATACCTACACTACCTAATACAGAAGGTACTTACACTAAAAATAAAAAAAATAAAAAATTGTTTAAAAACAAAAAACCTGCCTCTAAAAAGCAAGAAATAATAATATACAAATCATTAGATACGCATTATCATTGTTATAATAAAACACGAGGAAAAGTTGTATGAAAATCCATTACTATCGCTCGAGGCGGGCGGTAAAGATAGTTCCATAGTTAGTTTTATGAATATCCAGTTTGATGGACCACTACTTCTGAATTTAACATAATATCCACTTCTTTCTTAAGCAGTCAGTCGCCTTTAGAAATAGCTGAACAGTGAACGCTAAAAAAAATACGACTCGCACCGTCTGAGTATTGGTGCGAGTCGTATTTTTTCTAGTATATTATTTAGTATTGTATAAAAATAGCATTGTGAATGCAAAAATCTCAAAATTAAAAAAAGTGAACGCTTTCTTTAGTCTTTACTTAGTATGTACCTTGACTACCTTGTTACACTTACAATAATGCTTGTTCAGTGAATTGCAATTTGCAATTTCAACCCTATAAAGCCTACTTTATGAAAGCGAGAATAATTAGAATAATTGATGCGTCATTCGTGGTACCATCCATCAGCCATTTTTGATGTCCCCACTGCTGGGGCACAGGCCTTCCTTATGGGTGGTAAGGAGGATGGGCCATAACCCACCACGCGGGCCCAGTGCGGATTGGTGGGTGTTAACGACTGCAAATGCAACCGGGACCAACGGCTTAACGTGCCTTCCGAAGCACGGAGGAGCTCGAGATAATAAATTTTTGGTCACCCATCCCATGACCTACCCATGCGAACGTTGCTTAACTTCCGCAATCACTGGGCCAGGCGCTAAACTACTGAGCCACCGAGCTCCTCTGATTCGTGGTACAACTGTCCAGAATTTTCTGAGGTTGACCTCCTTTTTTCTGATATCAGGCAATTTAAATCGAGCTTATAATTATTTTCTTGCCGTCTAGACAGGTGCATAAACTTTCCGTATTTGTGGCATTGGCGAAGTCTAAACAACAAGTAGGGCGTGACAAAATTGCTATACCTACATAAGTACTGAAAAAGCAATGGGGACGGACATTATCTTGACCATTAAGCAATACATTCATTTCCACTAACCTTCAATTTTGAGATACTTTATACTTTATTGAATTTAAAAATCATTTATTCAGTCTAGTCTACGGTCCTGAAGCCAGAAAATTGCTCGGGAATTTTTCATAATATTGGGTTCCATCTATTTCGTAGTCAGAGGCAAAATAAAGAAACCGACAAAAGCTCGCAAAAGCAAATAAGTATCTACTATAAATAAACAAGGATAAGATAAGATATCTGTTACTTGGTCAACGGATTGAGCGGCATTAGATTTCCTCAAGATAAAGATTATGATGAAACATAACGATCCGATCGACATCTCATCGGTCAATAACATTGGGCTCCTGATAAGCCCTATATGTATTGAAATTAAAGTGCATCTCTTTCTTTTCTCTCTTGTAGGAAAAGGATGGGACTGCGATTAAATTGACATGTAAATAATGTTGTTTTCGATTATCGACCTTATCGGATGCGTAAAAATGCTTGTTTTAGGATGCAAAAAACTATGTTGAATGTAGGTAGGTACTACTCCTATTATAATTTATAATGTATGCAGGTTATAAAAGGCATACTAAATCATAATATAATTTCTACTGAACTGGTGATAAAATTAAGTATTGTATGAGGCACTATTCATTTTCGACCCTGTACTGAAGTATTAAGATCTAATCTAAAACGTTGTATGTAATCTGTATTAGAGTAACTAATTGATTTTATGTCTCAAAGCGATTGTTTGCTTTTCAAATATGTCCTTTCGAACATTGACCATTACAATGTTATTCAGTAATACCCTTTATAACACCGATGAAATTACATTGTGATTTATCTACCGTTGCGGCAGTCGGTCAATCATTCCATCTGACAATGCGGGTATACCAATTGAGGTATTTTGATTTTAATCTATATAGATTGATTTGTGTATCAACATAACGTGCCGCTCGATTGATGGATTGTTGATAAACTAGCTTCCGAAGGTATCTTAAGGGGGGTCCGCAGCTGTTAGTGGCATTATCATTTCCTGATGAGTAGTTGAGTACCTACCATGATCGCTAACCAAAGCCACATTCAAAAAACTATAGCTGTGTTCGAAAGATGAATGAAAATTGAGCGAAAAACTATGTCAATCTTATAAAAGCAACATCATTATCACTTGCAAATAATAATAATAAAAATCTTTTATTGTTCCAAAAAATGTTACATAGCTTAATAAATGTGTCCTGTGGCAAATTTTCTATTCGTTTGAACGCTGATGAATAATATTACTTTCTGTCCCATGCGCGCTGCAGATGTGGTCCTACATAAGCGCTGTTTCTTGTGCCAAAGATTATGCTTTATTTTTTATCCAAATCCAATCCAAGCGGCACAAAATAAATTGCCCCTTTTCAGTGTGTTCGTAAATATAGATCTTAGATATTGAATTTATTAACTGCCGATACTGTATACAAACAGAGAAGCTGAATACTTTAAAAAAAGACCACAAGCCATAACACATACTTATTATATTTAAACCATCAAATCAATTATTTATGTTTTATTAAATGTTAAAAATTCTCCAACAGTTATTAAACGTAAGCAACGGCGCGCAATGGAGAGCGGAACACGTAGAGACATCCCACTTCTACACAAATAAAGACATAGATAGACTGATCAGCGATACAGAAGCGACCGTCACCAACGAGCTCGAGGGTGGCGACCGACAGAAGGCGATGAAGAAACTGAGGGTCCCACCTCTCGGAGAGCAACAGAGCCCCTGGACTACGTTCAAAGTGGGCTTGTTCTCGGGGTCGTTCATAGTATTGTTTATTACTGTAGTTTTATCAGGTGAGTGCAGCGATTTTTTTTAAATTCCCCTACACAGACGCCTGTAGCCGCGAAACAATACTAGCGAACTGCAGTAGTAGCACACCTCCGCCGCGAAATAATACCAGTGAAACTGCAGTAGTAGCACACCTCCGCCGCGAAATAATACCAGCGAAACTGCAGTAGTAGCACACCTCCGCCGCGAAACAATACTAGCGAACTGCAGTAGTAGCACACCTCCGCCGCGAAATAATACCAGCGAAACTGCAGTAGTAGCACACCTCCGCCGCGAAATAATACCAGTGAAACTGCAGTAGTAGCACACCTCCGCCGCGAAATAATACCAGCGAAACAAGCGTTTAGGGCTGTCGTGAATGGCGATTAACTACTTAGAGGTAGTACTACTAAAACTAACGCCTCTGCGGACCTGAAGATGAGAAGCAGCGTTTTCCGTATATAGTCAATTTCTTTTATCGGTCAATATTTTACTTCTTTTGTACATAACTACCAAGTCGTCTTACATCATGTATTATTGTGTATCTGGCTCACTAAATATTGGCAAAGATTATAGCAATATTTCCATAGCTAAAATAGAGCAATAAATCTTACGGTTATGTTGTATGAAGCATTATCCGCAAGGTGATTCTTGAGAAATATCAGTATGCGAATAAAGGCTGTAATCCTGTTACACACAAGAGATCGTAAAACTTAGAACGACCGCGGTGACCATAGCATTTTATCATTGATCAAATGTGTACAGTTACCCAACGGTAATCTCGGACTAAAGCGGTGATAAAAGATAAATAATGATTACCTAACTATCCCGTACTTTCAACGACAAAATTTTCCTATTAGAACATTTCTCATGCATTCAAAACAGATGGACTGAAAAGCATAGGATGGATCTGAAGTTCTACCCAAAAACCGACTCTTAGAGTTTGGCCAACGAAAGATGAGACTGGGTTGGAAATGAAATTGCGCCTTATTTTAAGGTTCAGTTTCCAATAACTTAACCTCTAAACGTTAATTTAACAGGGAAAGTGGCGCCGCCATTTCAATCTCATCTCTCGTTGACCAGACTCTAGGGTCGGTCGGTTGTATGCGATAAAATTTAAATTCAAATAATTTTATTCAGTCTAGGCTGCTACAAGCACTTGTGAATGTCAAAGAAGCTACGCTATTCATTGGTTCGCAAACCTAGGCGTAGGCGTCGGGCGTTGGACGTTTTTTCCGTTTTACAAAGAGACGAGGCGTGCAGCGGCTCGCGTCATCGCACGCGTAAACATATGACAATGTACGAATAATAATAAACTTTATTTCTCACCATAATCTTAAAATTTACAAAATGTAGCTTGGATTGGGATGCAACAGATTGTTCTACAGTGGAGACTTATGAGTATTATGGAGACGAAGGGCGTGAAGGGTAGCGGTGCTCGCGGCGGTCATCGCTTTAGGCCGTAAACTGAGGGCCTAGTATGAGTTGTTTTTTTGTACTCACTTCACTTTGCGAATAGTTAACTATCGTCTTCTCTCTTTCACTCCTTCACTCACTCGTATGATTTTCTCTCTTTCACCCGATACTATTCGCAAAGTGAGGTGAGAAACACAACTCGTACTAGACCCTCAGGATGACAGCACACAAACGCGTGTAAATTCGCTTCTACGTAGGTAAACGCTCTCGTACAACGCCATATGTTTGGATTTAGTGCGGGCCGCCGCGCCGCCGCAGCCCTGCGTCTCCGTAAACGAGCACTAAGCGGAGTTCTTGGAACGATAATTTAATAAGACCCGAGTTCACCAACTATCTAAACAGCTGATTAATTTCTAACCATATGTTTTTGACATTTTCTCCATACATCAAAATGTCAAAAACAGACGGTTAAAACTCAATCAGCTATGTTTATGCATTGGTGAATAAAAACGTTTATTTAATTTTATGTTCTCCTGAAAACTTGAGTAATTCTAGATGCGGATTCATGCTTTTCATGTCAAAAAGAACAAAGCAATAATTTGTTGCTTTAAGTAGAATAAATAAATATGAATATAATGAGGAAAATGTCCTGCATATTAATAAATTTTTAGTCATACCTATTTAAAATCAATCTGAATTATAGACGCTACGAGAACGAAACTGTTGTCGATAAATATAATTTAAAAAATATTTTTTAAATAATTATGGGATAAGTAAGAGATAGGCCTGTCTAACCGCTAACGAAATCTGGCAGGCATGTGGTTCGAAATGGAACTAATTTTTCGCCTTGTATTTAGGGATCAGTTTCCAATAACATATTAATTTAACATGGAAAGTGGCGACACCATTTCGATGACACGACTCGCTGCCCAGACTTTAACTTCCATAGATTTTAGTTCTCTGGGGAGGTATTACAACCTCTTAAAACTTGCCAGGTTTATGAATTGCTATAGTTACATCTCTTTCTCGCTGCATAGCAAATAAAAGAGATAGATTGATAGCCAGTCAGAAAACTGCCAGGAAATAAGAGGTCATAATACGGCCCCGCGTCTGTCCTATTTAAATGCAGTGAACTGTATCACCACTTGTTTTTGTACGATTTATTAATAGTTTTTTTTTCTTTTCAGCACTATTCCACGAAGGTGCAACAGAAAACTTTAAGACAGCCTTTAGATTGTACAGAGGACCATTCCTATTAGTCGAATTCATATTTTTAATCGGTATAAACGTTTATGGTTGGCGATCGTCTGGAGTCAACCACGTATTAATATTCGAGTTGGATCCACGGAACCACTTGTCTGAGCAGCACTTGATGGAACTAGCGGCCATATTCGGGGTGGTGTGGGCGCTGAGTATACTCAGTTTCATATACAGTGCGAGCTTGAGTATACCACCGTTTGTGAACCCGCTGGCTCTTGTGATAATAATGCTGGCGTTTCTGATGAATCCGCTGAAGGTGTTCAGGCATGAAGCGAGGTTTTGGTTCTTACGGATATGTGTGAGTATCAGTTTTTGTCTTTGAATTTTATACTTCTGTAGCTCTATGACTTATAAAAAGTTGGAGACTTATAAAACGTTTGAAAATAGCGAGTTATGAGAAGAGTAAATATTCTTCATAAATAAGTATAAAACTTAAGCTAGTTTAAAAAGAAAAAAATGTCCGTATATTAGCAGATGAATTAACACAAATAAGCATTTGTGTGGACTCGATCTGCTATTTAAGGACAACTTTTAATAATGCTAAAACTTTTTTGATTTGAAATTAAAAAGAAAACAAAAATACCCGCAATGCCGAGTATGGTAGATAGGTTCATCAAACTGAACAAATTTTACTATGGGTACAAGTCTGGAATCGCCAAAAAGAAAACAGCTGTTTCATACAAAAAATAATAACGAAAAAATCAAAATGTATGAAACAGTTTTTTCGCGATTTCAGAGTTGTTCCCATAGTAAAAGTTGACCAGTTTGTTGGTCCCTATCTACCATATTCGGCATTGCGGGTTGTTTTGTAACATCCTGTATGACACAACATTTTTCTGTTTCTTTCTTTCTTTCCACTATTTCTTTCTTCTACACTTTCTTTCTACTATTTTTTTAAGTTGTCGAATATTTTCCAGGGTCGTATTCTAGCAGCGCCGTTCATGCCCGTGCTGTTCGCGGACTTCTGGCTGGCGGACCAGTGGAACTCATTTGCGAACGCCTTCCTGGACTTCCACTATCTCGTGGCCTTCTACGTAGCGGGGGGAGACTGGTTTAAAATACAGGGTGAGACCACAGAAGAGATAAGGGGCCAGGGCCATACATAAATTACGTCACACGAATTTCATAATTTTTGACCCCCTCCCCGGTCCTTGTCACAGCTGGTCACATTTGTGAGGACCCCCCCCCTAGTGTGACGTCACATATTATACAATTTTACATCTAGAAATAATTATTTAATTAAAACAGCAGTTCAAAAATTTGTTTTATTTCAATTTAAATGAATTTGAAATGTGACGTCACGAAATTTAGGACCCCTCCCACCCCCTTGTCACACTATGTCACACTTCGACGACCCCCTTCCTCCCCCTTAACGTGTGACGTAATTTATGGATGGCCCCTAATAGTACTAGCGTACAGAAGTTGCACTCCGCAAAGTCGTTTGAATCGTCGCACAGCGCTCCCTTCGCTCCAAGATATTCACTTGGTAGTTGCCTCTCTTTCTATACCGTAGGTCTTATCTTTTCTGACGTATGAAATATGTCCTCTCAGAGGACGCCGAGCAGCGCTTCATACTCGTGCGCGGAGTGACAGAGTCTGTGAGACACACTTTGTATGAGATTCAATCTATTAAAAACCCTTCGTTTGCGAATTTCTTTAAGTATAGCTTTTACAATTTATTATTGTGATTTACAACTAACTATATCTTTGTTTTATTAACATGTAAAAAATAAACACGATTCTTGTCCGTATCATAAATTGTTGAGTAAGACCACAGAATATAAAATAGTACTAAACGTACAGAACGTACAGATCCGCGTGAGGACAATCAAATATAAGCTACTCTCGCTGCACGGCAATAAAGTACAATTTCAAATTACACTGCGCTTCGTGGCTTTTATTGTAAGCTCCTCCGAAGCGCTTCTCTTTCTGTTGCGTAGCTCTGTCTCAACCGACACATGCCATGCCATCCTTCGTGCGCCGGCTCGACTGAGTCAGCCGCGAGCAGTAGGCTAATATAAAAGTTTAAGCGCGGAGTGAGACCTCCCTGCTACTTCATTCATTGCGCTACTGTATTGATTGTAATTATAAAGACTTACGGCCGATTTCAATAATCTATCTTTAGTAAGAGATAGGGCTACTATGGATCTGTTACTAGGCAACTGTTGTTATTTCCTGTCATTTAACAGAAATATCCTGGCAACAAATCTTTAGTATGCCTATCTCTTACTGACGATAGGTTATTGAAATCAACCGTTAGTATTCCACCAACTCATCCCTGGGTGCCTACTGCCATGTCTTAGCGCAGTATTATTTCATTCTTACCATGCTATTTCGTACTACGACCTTCATAAAGTATGATTATTGTAATAATGTTTCCGTTGGAAGTTTTGTGACGTCATCGATCAAATCATTCACTTAAACCCATCTTAAACCGTACCACGACGTGTCTTTTGACAGCTAGCATTATTGTTTTTGTGTCAAATTTTGAGAAAATTTGCAGTCTTAAAAAAGTTGCTTTATCTCGACGGAAACAAAACTATTTTAAATTATTTTATTTAGAAATTGGACATTGCGTCATAAACAGTAAGTGAAACGTTTTTATACATATTAATCTTCATTGTGAATGTAATATTAGTTGGTATGTTTCATTTATCGGAGCTCGGTGGTTTAGCGCCTGGCCCAGCGATTGCGGAAGTTAAGCAACGTTCGCAAGGGTCGGTCATGGGATGGGTGACCAAAAATGTATTATCTCGAGCTCCTCCGTGCTTCGGAGTGGCACGTTAAGCCGTTGGTCCCGGCTGCATTTGCAGTCGTTAGCGCCCACCAATCCACATTGGGCCCGCGTGGTGGGTTATGGCCCGTCCTCCTTACCACCCATAAGAAAGGCCTGTGCCCCAGCAGTGGGGACATCAAAAATGGCTGATGGACATGTTTCATTTATATTTGATAACATATTATCTTTGTGAACCCCATCACCTACCTATGGCATTAGGGGTTGCCATAATTTCGTTCCATTTTCTGTGCGAGTATTCTTTAGCCTGCAACGACCTATTATAGGCCGAAGCAATATCCTTATTGGAATTTAGAAATTCCCATAGAAGTTCTAATTGTCGTACGGACACGGGACTAGTTTTTTTACTGAAAGACAAGAAATAATACTAAAACACTGCGCGTTTAAAGGTGATAAAGGTATAAAAGTTAAAGGTGATAAAAGGAAATCTGTATTTACTTACTTTTAGTCCGACATTTAAGTTTAAAATATAAAATTTTATTAATTTACAAAGTTTAAACACAGGCGCGCTTACACATTTTTTTTAATTGTCGCATTCTTGGCCGTTGTTCTCTTCTTATTATTGTGTTTTGGCAATCTACTTTCCTCTTGGAAGTAATTTTTGCCAGTGTCAAATGTAGATAGCAAATAAGCCGTAGTGATGGCTAGCAGGGAATAGACAATTTCGCAATATCATTCGTTGTTTGGCAGGAATAAAGTATTATTACTTTGTGCAGGTTGTGGTACGAATTTGAAAAATCTTATTGTAAGCTTATAACAAAACGTTCATAAAACATGATGGTTTTCTAAAAGGTGATAGTAAGCCTCCTGGACTCTATACTATTCTATTTACAGTTTTTCTACGAAAGTAAAACAATGAGGAAACAAGTCCAAACTTATAGAACAAAATCCGTATGCATGATAAATACTCTTCCAAATTAATTTGTAATGAGTTGGTTTTACTCTTGCAGATTCGTTTGAGATGACTCGCTGGTTCATAGTGACCCGCGCGCTAATAAACATCGTCCCCGCTTGGTCCCGCTTCTGGCAGTGCCTCAGGAGGTACCGGGACAGCAGGGAGGCATTCCCGCATCTAGTGAACGCGGGGAAGTACTCTACCACCTTCTTTGTGGTGCTGTTCGCGACGCTACGGACTATTTATGGTGGTAAGTGGCGCTTTAGACGCACGGTCACTGTAAAATCACCGAATGGTTAAGTATTTCCACCGAACTGAGCTGGCTAGATCTCTGTGTCAGTTTATATGCTGCAATATTGAAGTAAAGTCGTGTTGATTCGTTCGAGATGACGATGGTTTCTAGTAACCCGCTGTAAATTCACAAAATAGGCAAGTTTCTACCAAACTGAGCTCAATGTCTGTGTGTCCAAGTTATACGTTACACTATTGAGGCAAAGTTGATTCGTTCGTTGAGTCCCGCGTGGTCCCACTTCTGGTAGTGCCTCTGGAGGTACCGGGATAGCAGGGAGGCGTTCTCGCATCTAGTAAGTGCGAGGAAATACTCTAACACCTTCTTTGTGGTGCTGTTCGCGACTCTACGGACTATTTATGGCGGTAAGTCATCTTATGTAAATGCTGTCTCTCGGCTGCCAAAAAGCAATACACAGTAAGTCACAATTTTTAAAAAAATACTTTCCTGATTCACCCAGTAACGGCAAACTGGTCTGCAAACTGGCAAAACTCTATAAACTGGTCTGATCCTCGTAGCGCTACATCGCCACGCTGGTGCTGCTGCCCCCCCCCCCCCTAGAAGTTAAAAAATGTAGCCAACTGCAAATTAACCAAAGTTCTGAGGCCGTGCAACTTTTACGATAAAACCTTCATCTCAAAACTTGAATAAATTCACTAGGTGCTCTTGACTGTACCTACAATTCATATTTTTGTTTTCTCATCCTCCTTAATATTAACTTGCCCTAGGCCATGGGCTGGCGACGCTCTTGATGATGGGTATTGAATATTGTAGATTTTTTTATTAACTCCACAGTGCAATACGTGACCAACCGGTACGACAATCCGTTTCTATATGCGTGGTTCGGCTGCCAACTAATCTCCTCGTTATACACTTATACGTGGGATGTGAAGATGGACTGGGGGCTGTTCAGCTGTGGACCCAATGCTGAGAACAAGTTCCTGAGGGAGGAGATCGTTTATAGTCCGGGGGTGAGTTGGTGGAAAACAGTGGCGGTCACATAATTAAAGACACCAGTCGATTTTCATACAAACGAGGTAACTTTGAAGCCTTGGTTCTCCGCCAAGGATTGACCTAGCTGTGATCTGATGATGGCCATCCAGGGACTGAATGGAGGAGATTCAGATCGCTGTACACACCCTACATCTGATCAACATTCTGAGAGATATAAGGATCAAAGTTTTCAGTTTCAGGATTTCCATACAATTTTATTCTAATATCGCGATTGTTATAAACATTATCCTTATATCTCTTAGTATGCTGATCAGATCAGTTGGGTGTGTATAGCTATCTGAATCTTATTCATTTACTCCCTAGATAGCCATCATCAGATCACAGCTAGGTCAATCCTTGGCGGAGAACCAAGGCTTCAAATTTACCTCGTTTGTATGAAAATATACTGGTGTCTTTAATTATGTGACTGCCGCTGTATAAGGCTTTATGATTACAATCCATACGTATCGCAATGAATGTAGTAGCAGAGGGGTCTCACTCACTCCGCGCTTAAACTTTTATATTAGCCTACTGCTCGCGGCTGACTCAGTCGAGCCAGCGCAAGAGGGATAACGTGTGTCGATTGAGACAGAGCTACGCGACAGAAAGAGAAGCGCTTCTGAGCGCTTAAAATAATTGGCACGCAGCGCTGTGCAATTTGAAATTGTACTTTATTGCCGTGCAGCGAGAGTAGCTTATTATTTGATTGTCCTCGCGCGGATGGGCTTCTGTACGTTTATATATTCTTGGGTAGTAGCGCAAAGAAATGGGGTTAGTTTCGCTTCACATAACTTGCTACTATAAGTACTTTGTTGAAGTAATATAATAAGTCTATGTTGTTGCCAATAATCCTGTCACCCTGTTGTAATTATCTGGTAACGATATATTCAAGTTTGTAAATATCGTTACTTATGGCTGTTACAGATGATTAGTTTCTTGCGCCCGTTCTTCTTGTCAGCTAAAAAAGTCTGGAACGGGTGGTAGGAAAATATAGACGATTCAAAAGTACTTAATAATTAAGTTTATTTGAATAAAGCTTATTTGACTATTGACTTCGCCCACGTCGCTGTCGCATCATTTCGTTCTTTAGTTTTCACTGCGAATTACATTACACTGTACTTACGAGAAAACGTATCTCATTTCGTTTCGTTTAGATCCCAGTATGACCATAATATTATGCAGATAATCTAAAAATCCTAAGTACCATGGGCAACAGCGTCGCTTAACCATTCGTTAGGTTAAAATCGCTCGCACGTTGCCCTTAGTACTTAGCTAAAGTATTGCCAGCTTTCTAAATTATTACACAAAAAAGAAATTCACCACTGGCAGGACTTACAAAATATGTTTTTATGTCCATTTCAGTTCTACTATTTCGCGATTGTAGAAGACTTCGTGCTCCGATTCATATGGATAGTGTCGTTCCTATTAACTGAGAACGAGTATGTGGGTGGCGAGACGATGGTGTCCATACTCGCGCCACTCGAGGTCTTCAGGTAAGGGCGTAAGGTTGGAAATTGCTTGCATATACGTTATATGGTTTTGTTGTTGTGTTGTTCCGAGGCCAGGGGCCCAAGTCTGCTATTTAACGTCACAATCGTGTTTCAATCTTGTTTGAGTTGTAATGCTTTCTGATACGGTTCTTTTTTCTTAAACCCAAAACCTTAGGTTGTATTAAGCAATGGGTATTTCGAGATTAGTTCCAAACAGCTCAGAAGGATTATGACGTTAGTAATAGCAGACTTGGACCTTAGATTATAGCGCCATCGTGAAGCTTTTCGTTGTTCTGTTGTATAATTACAAACTTTGAGTCAAGAGATTAAAGTTTACTTTTATTAAATCCTCTTAATTGATTTGCTTTTTGTGAAATTAAACTCTTAATTCCTTGATTCAAAGTGTCTAATGCTACAACAAGACAACGAAAAGCTTCGCGTCAGCGCGATAATGTGGACTCAGCATTGTAGTGTAAATAATAAAATAAACATGAATGTTATAAAATAAATAAATAAATATTAGACAACATCTAAAAAATGCTCTGATTCCAAAGTAGCTAAAGCACTTGTGTTATGGAAATCAGATACAACGGTGGAACTACAAATACCCTAGACCTGAGCCTGACCCAGCCGGGGACCGAACCCGGGACCTTAGAAATGGCGACACCTTAAAAACCGGTGTACAAACCACTCGACCACGGAGGTCGTCGTGTTATTATTATATAATACTAGCGACCCGCCCTCGCTTCGCTTCGGTTCCTTCCTTTTTTTTTTGCCAATTTTGACCTTCCAAAAACACCCCAAAAGAAAACATCTTTCAAGTCGTCACCTACATTCACTTCAAAGATCTCCTGTAATTGTTCGAGTCCCGTCATCGGTGTGAGAAACGCGCTGATGGTTAAAATTTACTGTGGTATTCGATTATATTTTAGCGATTATCGTTATATTTCTACCAATTTACATAAAACCTCAACTTATTATACACCTATAACCTTCCTCAGGAATCACTCTATCATTTAGTGAAACCCGCATGAACACGAAGTTCCTTTGCATTTACTGATTAAAAAAACTGATTGTCAGATTTGACAGACATGGACAAAGAGTATAATCATAATCATGACCTAATGTTGTTGTTTGTTTATCAGCTTATTACCTACTGTGATTTTCTAGTGTTTTTCTTGTTCAGTTATTGGAAATGAATCAGCTTGAAGAAATCCATAATCCAGCTTATTACGCCGATGAAGTACCTACACTGCTTTGTTCCGTTTTGTTTGAAATATAGACGTGACCATCCGCAGAACAATTTTTTTACAATTACCATGCCTTTGAAAGAGCCGTGGTGCAGAGGATAAAACAGGAATTGTCCTCAAAGAGCTTTAAAATACGTTTGTGATGATCACGTAAATGTATGTATATCTACAAACTTACTCACAAACATAGACTCACAAAAGAGTTATTTTATTTATTTTAGCTGACTGTGATGTGACTGACATGACAACTATAGTTGACTTTGCTAATGCCAAACTTTTGCTTTTTTGTTTTGAGCAAAAACAAGCAACAACATAGAAGTCTTTGGAGCAAAGGCATTATACCTACGCATACAGCCGTAATAGTGATTTATTGTACTATGCTGTAAATTAAAAATTTAAATTATTATTGAAATTAAAATGAAGTATTATAAAAATTCCGCAATTGGTTATTCCTGACCTCAAAGCCAAAAGCTACCAGAAAATATATAATTCACAATAGTTTTGGAAAAGTTGACCAACCCAATTCCGAATCAACGTTGTGGCGGGCCTTAGTTGTTCGTTTAGCAGTGTTTAAGGCCTAAACACACCTGATCCGTACACGTACGCGTGCACGTGGACGTACCATTACGTTGTAACGTTTTTAACTTCATGAGACATGGCACACCGCTTACGTGACTAGTGCACTTGAACGTCACGCAAGCGTTGCGCCATGTCATAAAGTTCCAGACATTACAACGCACGCGAACTGTACTGATCCGGTGTGTTTCTAACTTTATTATTATTAATTTTCGGTGGACTGTATAATATATGGTATAAATTTGATGCTCTAAGGCTCAATATTCAATATTCATTTATTTATTGCAAGTCACGAGTTGGAATGGGTGTTACAATATTGGTATGTACAAGTGACGCCCTGCTAGGGCACAGCAAACATGAGGGGCAACTATCGCCTCTTACTTATAAAATTAATTTCCTTAAGTACCTATTCAAATCAACACATGCATATAAACTAACAGTGACAACTTAACTATCTATTGCAAAAAGTACTTTGATATTGTATTATAGTTTGATATAATATATATCTAATTAAGATTCATCATTATGTTGTTCCAAGTATAATCAATATATTATTGTATCATTATATATTATTTTAAACCATATTCTATTTTATTTATTTCTAAATATAGTAATAGTAGTAAGTAATATTCTGTTAGTGGAGATATCGAAGTGGGTAGGTATTACGAATTCCCTACATTTTTTCTCCTATAATCTGTCGTTAAAAAATTCTGAAATATCATAATAACATTTATCTATTAAAAATGATTTAACCATCTTGATTTAACTTTAACAGTACATGAGACAAGCTTATCTGAGCCAGTGGTCAAAAGAGGAGTGGAATTTAGGTGTTATTCTATATTTTTACCTAGGTTACGCCATAGACGACAGCGACACTGTCACCGAGTCAGATAAGTTTGTATTTGTTAAAGTTAAGGTTAAGTCAGGATGGTGCAACCGACCCTAAATGTTATAACCCGTTTTTAAAGGTGTTTTATCATCGTTTGCCCCCAGGCGGTTCATCTGGAACTTCTTCCGGCTTGAAAACGAGCACCTAAACAACTGCGGCAAGTTCCGCGCCGTCCGCGACATCTCCGTGGCGCCACTGGACTCTTCAGACCAAGCAGACATACTGCGAATGATGGACCACCCCGATGGCGTTGTTAATAGGTCAGATTTTTTTATGCACAACGGGGTAGTGCTTGGCCTTCACTCAGCTGATGTTAAGTGGCGATAAGGCCGAAGGTGGAAGCGCACTACACCCGGAATCCTCATCACCGAGGAACTGGCTATCTTACCTCTCTCTGCCGCAACAGAACAAGTTTTAAATTGTTGTTATGGCGTCAGACTTAGGTAAGGTAAGGGTGGTAGCTAGCCAGACAGATTCGAAATAAGCCCTACCCACCACCAACCACAGGTCAGTGTAAAAAAAATATTCTCCGTGCTTCGGAAGGCACGTTAACCCGTTGATTGCATTTGCTGTCGTTAACTCCCACCAATCCGCATTGGGCCCGCGTGCTAGGTTATGGCCCATCCTCCTTATCCACCGATAAGGAAGGCCTGTGCCTCAGCAGTGAGGACAATAAAAATGACTGTACGAATACTTATAGCTCCATACCTAAAGACCCTAAAGTGTGGAGTGTCCCTGGCCTAACAATAGTTGCGTGCCTCGCACGGTCAGCAACAAAAGTAGCTTTGCACTTTAGTACTTTGTCATAGCAACTTTTTTTGGCAGAATGTCTCACAGTTTGAAACATTAATCAAAAAAGTTGCTATGACAAAATACTAAAGTGTTACGCGACTTTCATTGCTTTTTGTTCCACAAAACTCAGTGTTTCATTATATTATTATCATTACTTTCGTAATTTATTTATATCCTTTATTGTTTCTGTCCACAGATTTACAAAAAAGAAAAACCTCAAAAAGCCCAAAGAGAGCGACAGAAAACCGCTCCTAAAGAAGGAATCCATACAAGAACTTCAATTAGAATTGGACCTCTCATCCAAAATGCTGTGACGGCCTGCCCGCCGGCCTTACGGACCATGTTTAGGCCTTTTTATAGGACGATGTGTATGCCCTAGGTGCTGTGACCTCTGTGATACGCTGCGAGTATTGTTATGATTATATTTTTGAAACGATTTTTGACGTTTTATTTCATATAAAATACAGTGTGAAATTTTGATCATTTTTGTTCCTACAGTGGGGTGGTTTCTCTCGTGATTACAAGCAACTTTTTCTTTGGGGCCAACTCTTGATATCGCGAAAAAAATAAACTTTTCTATACATTAAGGTCGAGTAGGTATTGCGCTTTTGTATAGAACAGCTGTTTTTACGCGATATCATAGTTGACCCCGTAGTAAAAGTTTTTTTTGTTTTGTTTATTTCGAAACTCAACCGCTTTTTTAAAATAACTTACACAAAAATACTTAATTAGAAAAACTTAAGCTACTACAGAGTTTCACAACAACATGGCCATTTAATAGAAAAAATATATCCTATACCTATATTAAGGGTTATACGTTATCTCACCAAAATGGTACCTGATGTATAAATATCTTTTTATATATACTTATGTATATATATTTTGAATCCATTCGAACATTAAGAATTAGTAAAAGACAAAAAAGATGGACAAGGCAGTTAAAAAGTCGTTTATATCAAGTGGAACCACTATACTGAACCAATGATGAAAATGTACCTACCAAACCTAACCAATCGTAGTGACTACTTGCTCAGTGCTTAGTAACCTTGTTTGATGGCCCAGTGAAAAAAAATATTGTTGTTTTTTTCTAACTTGGTGGGTTCGATTCCTGCGGTCAAGGCAGGCGATTTTTTAAAAATCTTTGAATGCAGTTCTAATTATATTTAAAATCAAATTACTTAACTAACAATAAAACTACTCTTGCGAGATCACCCAAATTGCTAGAGAAAATATCAATTCTCTCATGTACTTCATGTTCTACTATGACTTCATTCACTAGAATTATAGAGGCGTTTTCGCCAGTAGATTGGGAAGTCTTCTTTCTGTAAAATTGCCTATCTTCAATATTTAAGGTAATTTCCCTCTGTGTGGCAAAGTTTTGGGACATCCTGTATATTCAAACTAATATTATATACTGAGCTGTTACCCTACGACGGACTTATCAGAGCGATAAAAAAACAAAATATAACGTTAGTGCATAATTTATTGTAAAACATAATTACTTTTCCTCGCAATATACTAGCTAGACGATCATAGGTTACATACAAAATATAATTCTCTGTATAATAAATAATAAGTGCTATGGAAAACAGGCGATTAAAGATTAAATTACCAACTAGATCATTTCTCAAAAATGTTGTTATAATCTCGGACAGAATAAAAGAAATTAGGCCAACTTATATAATATTATTCAATAATATACAAAAGTTTTGTTTTTTCGTCGAATGTCAACATTTTATATCGACGCATTAAATCTTTAAAATAGAATAAACATTACTGTTAATTGTTAATATTATACTATACATTACAATGTTAAAACAGACCAATAGTATACAAATTATGAAACTTCAATACAATACAAAAGGCCTTATAAAATGCAGAAAACACTAACGTGACTTTTATAGCGCGAACTTAATATAACCATAATTAATATGTACATTTTATTTATAAGGCATTTGCGTATCTCAGCTGCAAAACACTTTATCCTGTAACAATTATTAAAGTTTGTAAAAACACTTGCTACAATACTAAAGAGCTAATTAGATCATCCTGAATATCGGACCCGATATGAAGTCGCTCCTAAATTCAGAGCAGTGTAATTGCATTCAGGAAGCTAGGATCCGATTTAGGATCCTAATTAGGATAGAAATTGTCTCCGACATAACGGATGCTAAATCGGAAGCACTTAGGACAGTGTAATCGCATTCAGGACGCTCGGCTCCGACACAGTAGTACCACAGCATAAAGAGTACAGTCAGTCAACGCCTTTTATGTTGGCGAAAAAAAAATCCGCCGCGCCGTTCGTCTAGATAGACAGTTGGCGCAACGACTAAAAGTATATAAGGGTTGTCACTCTGTGATTTGCTTTTTTTTGACCTACATCAATATAAAAAACAAAAAACCGACTTCAAAAAACCTGCCTCTAAAAAGCAAGAAATAATTATATAAATCATTAGCTACGCATTATCATTGTTATAATAAAACACGTCTATTAAAGTCGGGTGGGGCTGGAGTACCTACAACTTCCTTTTTTATTCTAAAAGCCCCACCCGACTTCAATAGACGTGTTTTATTATAACAATGACATGATAATGCGTATATAATGATTTATATATTATTTCTTGCTATTTAGAGGCAGGTTTTTTGAAGTCGGTTTTTTGTTTTTTAAACAATTTTTATTTTTTTTTTATTTTTTGTGTAAGTACCTTCTGTATTAGGTAGTGTAGGTATATTATTCAGGTAGTAAAATCGGCTCAGCCAAACGTGAGATAATCGCGTAGAAACATACATACATATACAAATTGAATAGGTACCTCCTTTTTTTAAAGTCTGTTAAAAAGACTACACAAAGGTATCCCTTTCCCAACAAAAACAATCATCTAATTCGGTTCATAAATAACAAAGTCGTCAAGGTAGTTGATGTAAAGTCATAGTATTTTCGGGATTACTTGAAAACTACTGAACCGATTTGAAAAAAAAAATGGGACCATCTCGCAAGAAAACTCAATAGAACAAAAAAAGAATCATCAAAATCAGTCCATAAATGTCGAAGATACGCGCAAATAACGATAAAAAAAAAGTATACAATCGAATTGAGAACCTCTCCTTTTGATGAAGTCGGTTAAAAACTAGTTCAGATTAGCGTTGAAAATGACACGTACCTACTACCTACCTAGCTACCTACATAGACCTCCTATTTACCTAGCTATGTATTTTTACGGCTACAAGAACATTCGTTTAACGACTGTATGATCGTAAAGCTGTGATATCGGATCCGACATTCAGGACGGTCTAATTGGCGACTGAATTTCTCGTCCTAAATCGGACACTAAATTCCGGATCCGACATTCAGGATGGTGTAATAAGCGCTTAACGCCGTTTGTCCACCAACTCCGTCACGGGGACGTCTTCGGGACGGGATGACGTGACGACGCCGAAGTTTTATTATGACATCAAGATGACAGGCTGTCATAGTAAATGTATGTACCGCTATTTCGGCGCCGTCATCCCTTCCTGATGATGACATCCCGAATTCCCGACGGTGCTGGCGTTGATGGACAAACAGCGATGACATTATGAAAGCTTTTTTAATTTTTTTTATTCCATACAAACTTTGTACCCTCATTTCACCCCTTTAAGGGTCGAATTTCCAAAAATACTGTGGATATTTACACTATAAAGTATCTTTGTACAAGGCTGGGCGTTAGTCTATCAGTGAACCCTTAATTTTTATAAAAGAGATTAGGTAACGTAACGTATGAAGCATATCCATAATGACCAACGCACTAAAACCTATGGAAGTGTTATTGCAAACAAATATTGTTAAAAAAATGGCACCACGGGGCCGAACGAAGCGAAGCGATGGCTGGTCCACGCGTCATGCTCGTGAACGGGTGCTGCCAGTGGGAATGGGTCTGCTTCTGAGTACCTATCTTAACGCATATTGAATTGTAAGAATTGCGTTTTTTTTTTTTTTTTATTATTATTTTTTGTCTTGTATCAAGTGTTTTTTGGTAAATTTTGCCTACTTAGGTGCACTTTCGAGTAGCAGACATAGTGATTACTGATTTCTCAACTAGTTGAAAGTTATTTACTCTCACAATTACCTATCCGATATGTAGTAGGTATTTAATTTCAACCTACCTACCCATTGTGTGCAAACTTTTGTTAATTATTGTGATGGAAAATGACCTCACTTTAAATGTGGAGCTCATTTTTCAATGTTGACGACTCTGTATGAAATATACGGGGAGAAAAAAGCAGCCCTTGACGAGTTTCTTGCCGGTTCTTCTCGTTACAAGGTCTCCCGCTCAGGGTTTGCGAACCGATGGCGTAGCTTCTTTGACATTCACAAGTGCTTGTAACAGCCTAGACTGAATAAATGATTTTTTGATTTTGATTTTGATTTTTTGATTTTGAACAACCCGCTCAGCTTGAGTCGGGCCAGCGACTGACGTTAATGTTCTTTTCAATAAATTGCAGTTTGTATTGTAGAGAAAAGATAGAAAGAGAGAGTTTATTAGAAATTACGTCCTTTATAGTCAAATGGTGTAAAAGATGCAAAAAAGGCAGTAAAAAGATGCAGAAAAAACGTATCTTAGTTTTTCGTTTAAGTATAGAAAATATCTATATGTATACAAATTATGGTCGCTAATAAGCAACCAGTGTTCAGACGCTTTGTGCTGCATAATTAAATGCCAGCATTTTTAGCTCTATCCACATAGTTGTACTTTTCGTATGGTGCCATTTTTTGAGCAGAATGCTTATTCCATATACTTTAGTTCGCTGATAATGACAATGTTCTATCCCATTCTAATCGTGTGCGGATTATACCATTATGATGATATTACCTCCTAAGAGCGCAGCGATTGTAATCTCGACTGCATCTCATCCAGTTCGCTCTCGTCGGGCTCCGGGGCTTCGGTCTCCTTGGAGGTGGAGGGCGCGCCCACGGCCGTTGGCGGCGCGGGCGCTTCGCCCAGCTTGCCTTGTGTTAGCTCCCATAACACCTACAAGGACGTAAGTATTGTCAATGAGTAAAATGGCTCCAATCAAGGTGACTGGGGGTCAAGTCTTCTAATGTGTGTGTGTTTGAATGGTAATGCTTTTTGACACTATTCTTGTTTCTTAAATCCAAAACAGAAACACAATCCGTGTTATTACAAAAGATTTTTAAACACTGTTTAACTAAACACATGTTTAAATGTGATGCTGTCTCTGTCAAACAATATTGTCAAAAAAGTGACAGCATCACATTTAAACACGTGTTTAAAAAGCTTTTGTAATATATAACACTATTATAGTGAGGGGGGGGGGACACACATTTTACCACTTTGGCAGTGTTTATCTTTCAAACGGTTAACTTTAAGATAAAACTGTCTTAGAAACCACAATATCATTTTTGAAGACCTATCTATATATAGACACCCCGCACGTATTGGTATGAAGAAATTTTTTTTTTCAGTTTCTGTTCCATGTATGAGGAGCCCCCCCTTAATCTTTATTTTTTTTTTATTTTTGTGTTAAAATCGTTAAGCGGTTAACAGAATACATCTACCTACTAAGTTTCAACTGTGTAATCCTAATACTTTCGGAATAAAATGGCTGTGACATACGGACGGACGGACAGACAGACATGACGAATCTATAAGGGTTCCGTTTTTTGCCATTTTGGCTACGGAACCCTAAAAAGCCCATTACCTTGTCGACTTCACTCTGCGCCGCCTCTTCCATTTCTTCCTCATCCTCCATGCCCGACATGGTCTCATCCAGCATTTCCTCAATGATGCCTGCACGCATCATCTCTTTACTCAGCTCCTGCATCGTGTGGGCTACTTCTGGTAGACGCACCAACGCTTGCATAGCTTGCATCACCTTTTACAGTAAATTTTATTTTATAATGACATGAATTATTTCTCACCTACTAGGTAACATATCGGGACATTCTGAAATTACCATCCAAATTTCAAGGATGTGTCCAGTTCATGAAACTAAACCAAAAGCGATATTCGACACATGTTTCTTAGAGAAAGTTTTCTCTAAGAAACATGTGTCGAACTTCGCCACAAAATTTTGGTCATCCCATACTAAATTGATCATGCCATGTGATCACTTTGATTTGTATGTCGATTTTATTTACATATTTGGCCATATGTTCCAACACATCAAACACATCAAATGAACACATATTCAAAATTTGGATATACAAAATGACCCTGTATATTGCTTAACCACTTCAGTTATGAAAAACTAATTTTTAATTTTTTACCTCTGTTGATTTCTGTAAAGATCCAGCCACTCGTAAGGTAGCTGAAATGAGGTCCCAAAAATTAAATATTTCTTGTTATAAGGTGAATGTTAACAGAAATAAGACAAATTAATTAATTCACAAATTATCTTACAAAACTTAAGGCCTGTGTCACAGGTAATAACGGGGATTTTTAAATATAAGAGTTGAAATATGTGAAACAGCCAGGATAAGAAAAATACACCCTGCTCCCCAAGCATGACCAACCACTGAAACACAATAAATATTGTGTGATGTAGCATTTTATCGACATTCAACTTTCAAAATCCATTGTCTTTTGACAGTTAAACATTACATATAAACGCTATATCGCTCATTTGCAGCAAGGTCGACATTTTTCAAAAAGTATCATTTTACAGGAGAGAATTTTAAAGTTTCAATTCAAGTACTGGAACGAAAGAGACAGTGCTATAACAGCACAACTATGAATAGTTGCGCTCTCTCTCTCTTACTATAGAGTTTAGAGAAATGGCGTTTTTATAGTAAACAGAGCTCCATTTTATATACATAACTATATTATTTAAAACTCGCCAATTTTGAGATTGCCAGCCTTGCAGCAAATGAACGATCATATCGCGTTTCGGTGGGTGGCAGAGGCAATATTATGACCTCAATGCCAGGCAGTTTTCTGACTGGATAACTATCTCTTTTGTTTCCTATACAGGGAGAAAGAGGAGTCACAACAATAATTTAAAAAGCCAGCCTACCTATTGTCTAATTTTCAAAATCTATTGCAATCACTTTCATTTGACAGATAGATTGACTGACACATTGCTGCATTTTTTAGTAAGTTTTTATTTGTGACAAAAAGAAGCATCAATGTATCACATCCTGAAAGCGATTGCGATAGATTTTGAAATTAGACAATTAGCTCTCTGGCATGTTTTAAGATCTTGTAATATGGCCTCTGGTCATATACCTAATTGGTTCTTCATCTGCATTTGTACTGAGTTAAGATGTGCTTTGCTTGTATATATTTTGCTGATAGCTTTCCGTGATCTGATGATTTCTTTAGCTAGTATTGTGCATACTTGTTTATCACTCTTTGCTGCAGCTTCTTTCAATGATCTTTTAATTTTTTCTTCTTCCCGTTGTATACCTATAAAAAAAATTGAATAGACTCATAAAAAGTTAGATAACAAAACAATAGGCACTCAGTAAAACAGACAAAACTAAGTAAATTTTACTGGGCCGCCCAAGACTTATTCTGCGTGGAATGTTTATTTTTTGCTATCCCTCGGGAACAATACTTTCTGGATGGAAGGTACCCTGTGTCCGTCTCTGTACCCCTGACAACGTGTACATACTGTAAAATTTAATGATGATCGGTTTAAAGATGTGAAAGCCTAACACACAAATAAACAAACAGGCTTTCGCCTTTATAATATTAGTAATTATAGTTTTTAGATATAGCTTTTAGATAGATTATAGTTTTTCATGAGCTCTTTAATACAGTCAATTAAATTTGTAATGCAAAATAATCAGACCCAAGGTTATGATGACAAATTCATTGTAGTCTAGCAAGAAACATACAACTTAGGGGAGGGAAACACAAAAACTTACTTCGTATTTGTCTATCCAAATTATAGCCTTCTTTCCGTAGTTTGTGTGACCATTCGTTGACCTAAAAATAATAAATCGGGTATCAGCTATGTAAATAACTTTGAGTAGGTGCAGTCTTAATAATGTTAATACCATTTCCTTCGGATTTCTTTCAGGAGACTTTCCAAATAAACCCATTTTGGCTAATTTTATTTGGAACAGATATTGAATCTAAATCTATTTATCAACAATTTTAGTTTTTAACCAATCGTTTTCAATAATAATTTGTGTTAAATTTTATAAATTTCTTTTGTTGTGACAGGAGTCAGGACAGCTAGGATGATCTCATCTTTCCGTTGCGTGTAAAGGAATATAAAATATTGTAAATAAAAATGTAAAATAATAGTAAATTAGCGTCAAACATAATATTTAAACAGACAAAAGTAATAGAATATGGATAAAATTCAATAAATAAATTACTACTTCTCTTAATTTTTTTCGTTAATAAATATACAAACAAACATAATGCGTAAAATGAATAACATTCAATTTTATTATTTCGTTTCACGCAAGAGAACTAATTCAACTTAAAAACTACCTACAAATACGTTCACGCTTACATATTATTTTCTGTGAAGTTTTATATGTTTTAGTATAAATTCTAAATATGAATTTAAAGTTCATGGTAAATTCCTCGAGGATAGAGTATTTTGATGTCATGAGATGACCTTATGAGGTTAAGTTTAAATAATAATATAATTTCATCGCGATATAAGTAATGCATAAACTGGAACGTATACGTCAAAATTTCATACTGACAGTTCTAGTTGTTGAGGGAAGTATCGGACCTTCACGATGGAAGGTCTATGGTACGTTCCAATATTAAAGTCAGTACTATTATGTCAATCCTTGCACATGCGCGACAGCTATAGGTTTGACTCAGTCTATTGTGATCCGTGGTACCGTCAGGTGATAGTCAAGCTTAGTTAAGCAGTTGCTTATAAATGTCTGTTAGTTATATTAGTTATGTGAGAAGATAATAAAAGAGTTAAACACAAGTCTCCCGGTCTTATTCACACCAGTCTACAGGTTATGGTCCCATACAGGTTATGGGACCACTCTAAAAGACTGTAAAGACGGGAGTGAAGAAAGAAGAAAACTTTACTTTTCAGCTTTGTTTTCAGAAATAACGTAACTGATTATAATGCCTAGCAACGCGTTTGTTTACAAAATAGTGTAACCAAGGGAAATAAAGTACAACGAAAGTGTAAACAAATTTAGTAAAAGTGTTGAAAAAGGTGTTTTAAATCATTGAAAAGATAAAATCAGAAAAAATATTTTGACAAATAAAATAAAATTTTGTTGTTGACATGTATGGCCGGAAAACAAAAGAACATTGAAGAAAATTTAATGTCAACCTGAATTTATATGAAATTTTCTGAATTACACTTTTGGCCATGAAAAACATAAATGAATTAAAAAACCCTCAAAAGTATAGAAAGTGAAGAATTTTTCGATAGTGCAGGAATTGAAGAAAGTCAGAGTCGAGCAGTAGAGAGTTAAGCAGAAAATGGCAATGGTAATGGAAACTGAGGGAAGTCGAGTGTGGAATGGTAATATTCAAAAGTAAGTAAATGAATCATTGACTTCAGAATCTTAAATAAACCACGGAAACAAAAGAAAAGGGGAACAACTTTCAATAAAACATATTATACAATAACTATTGCTAGATTGGCCTGGTAATATTCAAAAGTAAGTAAATGAATCATTGACTTCAGAATCTTAAATAAACCACGGAAACAAAAGAAAAGGGGAACAACTTTCAATAAAACATATTATACAATAACTATTGCTAGATTGGCCTTAAGTTTCCTATCACATTTACGGTTTTTATATTAAAGTGTATTTTATAATTGAAGATTTGTTTTTTGGTTATTTGTATTTATGTTTAGTTGCGTGTTGTATGTGGTAGATTAGTTAGAGGTCGAGTAGGAGTTAAAGTTATTTATGATGTGAAATAAGATAGGTCGAGTAGGAGTTAAAGTTAGTTGAAAGTTTTTGGTTTTGAAATGTAGTAAGGAGCTCGAGAAGTGTTGTAACGGGTTATAGGAATCGAGAGGCAGATAGAAAGTTTTAGTTTTGAAAATGTTTGCAATGTTTTGCTATGGGTTATGTATTGTATGTCAAACGTTATGTTAAGGGGTAGACAGGGGTAATGAGAGATAGATACAACTTAGATAAAGGTTTTGGTAACTGTTGGGTAGGAAAGTGTTTAAGATTGTATAAGAATAATTAGGCAGATAATTCGAAATTTAGTAGTGCTGTACAGGAAGTTAGAAAACTGGTTTTAGGTCAGGATGGTCAGCATGTGCAGCGGATTGAGGGGGTGTGTTGAGGGAAGTATCGGACCTTCACGATGGAAGGTCTATGGTACGTTCCAATATTAAAGTCAGTACTATTATGTCAATCCTTGCACATGCGCGACAGCTATAGGTTTGACTCAGTCTATTGTGATCCGTGGTACCGTCAGGTGATAGTCAAGCTTAGTTAAGCAGTTGCTTATAAATGTCTGTTAGTTATATTAGTTATGTGAGAAGATAATAAAAGAGTTAAACACAAGTCTCCCGGTCTTATTCACACCAGTCTACACTAGTTTCTAGTGTTGCATTCATTACTCTACAAAAAGCTCCAGTTTTAGTGGGATCTTATTATTAGATAAGATAAAATATTATAATAGAATTTTAACTTCTATTCATTAATACAAATTATCCTGAATAATTATTATAAACTAAGCTAAGTGGTAAAGTGCCTGCTACACGGCTGCCAACCTCTTCCCGACCAAGGTGACCTTAGTTGGCTGGCATGGCATGGCAACCAACACAGCTTGTTCAGGGTTGTATGCAAGCCTCCATCTACACGGCTAGGCCGTTGGAAATAGACATTAAATTCGCAAAGTGTGATGTAGTTCTGCATTTTTAGTATGTTGTAAACCTGTGGAAACTGAGAAAATCAAGAAAAACTTGGATTTTTTTCACTATCTGCTCTCCAGGGCCAAAACTATGCATTTTTTTGCGAATAGTGTTTTCTACACTTATAAACTGTATAAAATTACCTACAATTTGAGCCTAATTACAGCTCTATTGACCCCATAGGAGCTACGCTATTGCTCTTCGAAGATGACCAATTTTTATCCAAAATTGAAATTTTCTAGTTTTACTCATGTATTTCGTGAAATTTCCCAAAAAAAATAGTTTTGGCCCTGGAGAGCAGATAGTGAAAAAGTCCAAGTTTTTCTCAAACTTCTCAGTTTCTACAGGTTTTTCGAAGTTGCAAATTTGAATTCACACTACCCTAACAGACCCATGCAGAACTACATCACGCTTTGCGAATTTAGCCCCTTTTTTGTCTATTTCCAACGGCCTGCCTAGGCTGTAAACCAATAAAGTCACCTTGGCTAGGAATGGCTACGAATTCATTTACAATGTGATTAACTTAATAATGTACAACAGAAGGCCATCATTGTGTTGTTAATGAATTTGTAAAGCGGCATGAAGTTACTGTGATTAGATAAAAGATCTTCTAGTTTCTCTGGTAATTTCTTATGGATTTCTGATAGTTCCGTGATGAGCGTTAGACGGTGTAGTGTAAGCCAAATTTTTTACACGTGATTCATTTATTTTGTGTGCACCGGAAAAACAAACAGTAAAAAACACAGAAGTGTCAAGTCACAAGTGTCAAAATTAACATCCTAATACGCCGATCTAGCGTCCTTACTGGGGATCCAATCTAGGAACCCAAATTGGATGTAAGCGATCACACTATGCCCCAATTAGTATCTGATTTCACCGATTAGGGTAGCCACCAGTTCTTGACAATAACTTAATGTAGGTACATAGATTATTAATAATGATTAAGAATAAGAATAATAATAATAAGTATAGGTTTTTTTTTCGATATTCTCTTTGGTCCGGGCAGGCTCGTACAACTACAGTATGCCGGTAAACTGGGAAATGCTGAAATCATCTTTGAAGAGTACAAAATACTTGAATTTGGATAAAGAGTTCGTGAATGGCCCACATACATCGGCATGTATTAACTCTCCTGGTTCAGTAGCTCTTTCTCTTGTACCAAATTTCAACTTGTGTGCTTTTCCAAATACACAACCCTCACACAGTTCCCTGTCTAGCTTTACCTTTATACCAAGCTCTCTCTCAATCACCTTTTTCACATGTGCTTTGCTCTGATGAGCCAACCTCTCGTGGTATAGTTGCAACTTATCCTCTTGTGAAATGTTGTTTACCTCATTTGGAGTTTCAGGTCTGATACTTTTGACTTTTAACTTAAACAGTCTTCCTTCTTTCTCTCTTTCACCAATGAGTAAAACTTTTCCATTCTGTGAAAGTTTGCATACTGTAGTTGTTGACATGAAAAGGCTATTTGTTAGCTTGTCTTGAGCTGACAGTACTGAAAATAGGTTGTTCTGTATTGTAGGCACGTACCAAACATCTTTAAGCGTTATATGCTCCTTTTGACCCTCTACTTCAGCTTCTATGTATACAGTTCCTTTTCCGACTGCTTCAACCGTATCTCCATTGGCTGTTGTCACTGTGTGTGCAGTACTAAACCTCTCAAATGTCTGGAATAGATCCCCTCTGTTCGATACATGACTAGTCGCGCCATTATCTGCATACCAATGGTCTCTATCTGCAAAATCATTTGGATTCACTGCCATAATGTTCACACTCGTAGTAGGTCCTTTATGCTTTGATGTTGATGGCTTTTGTTTAGGTGGTCGTCCATCAGAAATCCACTTTGAGCAACCTTTGACTCGATGTCCGATTACGCCACAGTAATGACATTTATCTGAACTCACATCCACCTTACTTCTCTCGGAATACTTATTCGCTTTACTCTTCTTAATTGTCATTTCTCTACTTCCTCTCACTACTAGTGCTTCTACCTTCTCCTCGTGCTTAGTAGATAAAGCTCTTTCGTGATTGCACAACTGAGAAGTCAGATTTTCTACAGTTCTATCTTCCTTTGACATCGTCATCCAGCTCGATTTGAATGAGAAGTACTCTTCTGGTAATATGTCAAGTATCTTGCAGATTAAAAATAGTTCTGGCAGCTCTTCCTTCAGGTGTTCCTTCTGGAGTTCCCTGGTAAGTTCAGACCAGATGTTCTTCAATTTGCTAATATGTACTGACACTTCACCACTGGATTGCATTGTGTAACTGAAGAATTTCATGCACAGGTCGTAGGCTTTACTCTCTTGCATACCATCATACAGGCGGTGTAGTTCTAGCCATACTTCCCTCGCTGTAGAATATCGCAAAACTTTCTCACAGTTGTCTTGTGACAAATTCGTAGTAATAAGCAGTAAGGCTGCGCTGTCTGCTGTCAAATACGTCTTGTGTTCGTTATTGAACTTCTGTACTTCTGCGGGTTTTGCGTCCTTTTCTAGTTTCTTAGGCGGTAGTAAATTGCCTTCAACCACATCTAGGATCCCTAAGCCACGCAGTGCGATCAAAACTTTGAATTTCCATGTCGCCCAGTTCGACTCATGAAGCTCTCCCACTTGGATTTTTGCTGCTTCAACGATAGACTTTTCCATCGCAATCGAAGTCTCTCGACGTAAATTCTATCTGAATTTTATTCCCGGTAACTTAACGATCTGCTACCATGTTAAAGTATTGTTATTATAAGATCTTGGGAAACAAAATAATAGAATTAAACTTGGAAAAACTGTATTGGAAAAACGCAAGGCAGAATATTGACAGTAGAGACATTGACACTACATTCTATACAAAAAGAGTATTTCATATATATGTAACTATACAAATCAGGTTTCTTAACAATTCGCAACTGGGTGGTGGAAGCAACAGTAAACATTAAAAATGGTATTTTCTAACGTATTTATTCATAAAAAAATTCTTCTTCTTTAATCTTCTTTTTTCAAGTAGGCAACACATTCTTTTGACAGTGTTGCCTAATTTCGCTGCAATTTCATTTTCAAAGTTTGTCGACTTGTGATAGCCGAATTAGATGGTGAATAACTTTGCCATTATCAGCAACAGAAACTATGAGAACCAGCTCCTTTACGTTTGCGAAGTTTCTTTCTTTTTCTTAATAAATACAAAAAAAAACTTATATGCAATCACTTTTTAGTCTTAATTTCATTTGCCTTTCCTACACTAGAGAAAAAGCCTTGGATAAGGAGGCAGCCCTGCAAGTCCTCAATTAGGATCCAATTCGGGGCATCGTTTTCAAACTGAAATTGGATCCCCAGTAAGGATGCTAAATCGGCGTATAATAAGTTAAATTTTAACAATTAATTTACACAAATAACGCAAAGGTCAACATTGTTTATGTTTTTTTTTATTTTCGATTCTCATCTCCAATCTTATACAGTGTTTATCTTTCCGTTATAGGGTAAATTCACTTTTAAAATTGAACTTATTATACAGTATTTTATTGTCAAGTACGAGTGGCAACCCGAAATTGGTTCCTAAGACGAGTATAAAAGGGCTAGAAAACACAGTGCGCCGTTAAAAACATTGAAATGTACGTAGTAGTACATTTAAATGGTTAAAAAGCCTTATGGAGCCCATAGACGATCAAGCATTTCTTATCAATCATTTACATTGCATTTACCATTTGGGGGCGTGGCCTACTTTTGATTGGCCACGGTAATCTATCTATTCTGTGGTGCTTGTCAAGCATCGCTCCTAGACGATCAAAATGTGATTGACAAGCAATGCAATGTAAATGATTGACAAGCATTTTTGATCGTTTAGGGGGTCCATTAAAAAAAGCCATCATTGAGGCGCGTTCCAAACCTACGCTCCGAGTGCAACCATCCAGAACCAAACGCTCTAACGGCGTTCCAAACATTAGAGTGTGATGTTCGGTTGACACAACCATCCCGTTCCAAACGTCAGAGCGTTGCAACTTTTTAACCATCAAAATCGGTGGTTGGAAAACGCTCTGACGTTTGTCTTTAGAAAAAATGTCAATGTCAATTGACATTATTTTGTATTTTGATGTTTTTGAGTCTAATTCTTAAAATAATCATGGTAGATCCTCAAAAAACGTATTTTATTTGATTTAGAATAAAGAAAAGTTTAAATTATTCGTATTCCAAATGGAAAATAAAGAATTTGTATTGACATTGACATTTAAAGTTCTTGGTCGTTCCGAACCTTAGAGTGAGATATAAAACAATTAAACAACCACGCTCTAAGGCTCGTATTATAGAATCAAACTCAAATTCAGATCTCTGCTTGAGTACAGTTAGAAAGGGATTGTGCTATTCATCGCATATAGCGCCATCCCTTTCTAACTGTACTCAAGCAGAGATCAGAGTTTGAGTTTGACTCTATAATACGAGCCTTAGGCTCTGAACGCAACCCATTGCATTTTGCATTGTAGTCTGGGAAATTTATAAAAAAAGACATGGCAACACTTTATCACACGCAAAAGATGACAATCAAAAGCGGTTTTTTTCTTTTGGTTTTGTTTTGGTTTTCAAGCTTACATTACAATTATTTTTAATTAAATAGTGTTCTATACTTGTAAGCTGAGTGATTTTCTTCTTCTTGAAGTGCACAAGGTCAGTAAATATTGATTTATATCCTTATCATATGTTATAACATAACATAACATTGCCGGTTTAGTAGTTTCATGCAACGATATATTAAAACAACGTTGGTTTCATGGTAGTTTCTTATCTTTATAGGTAGTAGCCTCGGCGAATAGCAGGTTTTCATTAGAAGTCTTTGCACGTTTTGTATAAATTTTATAAATGCTTGTAACAAGAGAAAATGTAGGTAAAATTATTGTATTCAATTGTGAGTATCCTAAGGGAATGCATGAGGATCTGAGTTGATCTGACGATGAACTGGAAACAGGAATGAATGAAAGAGAAGGACGCACTGCGCTGACCCCAAATAGGGATGTGTAGGAAGATGATGATTCTTCATTCATGAGATGAAATAAATATAACTTACTTACCTATTAATAAACTTCAAATACATGTAATGATATTACATTCTCTTTGTTCAAATAAAATTGTCATAAAAGGTGGGAAGATATCTGTTTTAATCAGTACATAAAGTACTTACTTTTTCAAATAAAAATTAGCTCGTCCCGGCTGCATTTGCAGTCGTTAACACCCACTAATCCGCATTGGGCCCGCGTGGTGGGTTATTGCCCATCCTCCTTACCACCCATAAGGAAGGCCTGTGCCCCAGCAGTGGGGACATAAAAAAAATGGCTGATGGACATACAGCATAATGTTGCAACAATGGTTAGACATACTAATTTCAGTATTCCTGTCATTATATTCTGTGATTATACTATTAAGTTGGTTAACTCACAGTTATTATTTCGAAATCTCCATTATGTACTATCTCATGTGATTAACAACCTGTCAATCTGCCTGCCTAGCATGACCGATTTATATCGCGTGATATAGCATTTTATCGACACTGAACTGTCAAATTCCTTTGTCTTTTTGACAGTTAAACGTGATAAAACGCTATATCACGCGATATAAATCGGTCATGCTAGGCAGGCTGATATCTAAATTAATTATATAAACTAACTAAAGGACTTTGCTGGGTTAAACCTATATTTTGCAATGGTTCCTGAGGTCAGACTTTGTGATTATTATCAATTCCATATTATGACAAAGAAACTGACAAACAACAGTACGGTCAGCAATGATAGTTGTTTAACATTTTAGTAATTCGTCATAGTATTCCATAAACGATGATGAGTATTTTTTTAGACTAATTTCTTCTTTGACTTCTTTGAATTCCATAAACAATGTTGAGTACTTTTTTTGACTAATGTTTCAAATCTTAAGAAATCTGTCAAAAAAGATGCTATAATAATAATAACCTTTATTTCTCACCATGATCAAAGTACCAAAGCGTTTAGTGACTTTCGTATTAGTTATTCTGTGCTTTCGTTGCAGACTGTACATACAAACTGTGATATAACTGTAAACAATGTATTTTTTTTTCATAAATTAAAAACGTATTTTTTTTTATATGAGGCGCTGAACCTAGAGACTTGCAATTTTGCACATAAGTTCCTTATGAGGTCCAGGGGTGCACTAAGAATGAAATGAAATTAAACATGAGGATTTTATCCAATGTCCACGCGGACGAAGTCGCGGGCGGAAGCTAGTTGAATATAATAACGAAACGACAAACCGCACGCAGTTGCGTAAACACATGCGTGCGCGCCGGATCTTGTGTGCGAGTTGAGAAATCAAACCCTAATAATGCACCTTTGTCTCTTACCTATGTGGTTAGCTCCATTATTATCAGTTATAAAATTACACATCCGTCGCCTCATGTCTTTGTGTTTGTAACTACTGTCTTTTCATGGAACCCTTTCATGTCTTTGTGTTTGTAACTACTGTCTTTTCATGGAACCCATAAGGGTTCTGGTTGGTATATATACCAACCAGAAGAAGAGTAAGCATTCCTTGCTGAAATTCTTGCAGATTTTTTCAGTACCCCCGTCTTCCAACGCAGGACCTACGTACCTATAGCCATGGTAAAGAGTGTCTTTTCCCAGCTGAGCTTTTAAGGCGGTTGTATGACCGAAAGTGGCGCCCTCAAAGGTTTTTATTTAATAAGTTATTAATGGAAAAAGATTTTAATAATGTTCATCGTGGAGATTTTAGGGCCCATGGTCTAGTATTTTTATAAGGTATGCCCTCGTAGTCATTCGTAGAAGTATAGATAGCAAATGTGTCAAAAACGGCCACTTAGCAGTTTTGCTATCTACTTCTAGCAGTGACTACGAGGGAATGTAACGATACCGTCTAAAAATACTAGACTGTGGGCCCTAAAATCTCCACAATTAACATTTTTAAAACTGTATTAGAATTATAATATTAAATATAATTCACCGCGGCGCCACTTTTGCTCAGGGTACCACTTTAACTGATTTCAAAAAAGGAGGAGGTTCTCTGTTCGCGCATAAGGCTGATCACAGACCTTCCGGTTTCTTTTCTTTGCTTTGCTGTTCGGCAATGGACCGCCGGCCAAGAGGCTCATTTTCAATCTATCGCATATTTTCAATCTAAGTACATTTCACATAATATGTATGTTTTTGTGAGATTTGTTCCTTAAACGATCGTTATGAAAACACAAAAAAATAGTTCAGGTTGGTAATGATGCCACCCACGACCCTGTTCACAATTTATATAAATATGCATCGATTTATTTTTAGCAATCGGAGACCATGTTCAGGGTGGCATATCTCCCAGAAGCTTCCTACTTCGCAACCCAGACGATGATATTTAATAACACCAAGCTAATGGCTATCTTGCCAATTTGGTCTGGTCCCAATATGCGATAGATTGAAAATGACCCTGGTTGGCCGGCGGTCTAAACAGCAAAGTAGAAAAGCAAAGCAAAGAAAAGAAACCGGTAGGTCTGGGGTTAGCCTAACTTCGAAATTTATGGACCGATTTTGACGACTGTTTTTTGTTTGATTGAGATTTCTTGCGAGATGGTCCCATTTAAGTGTAAATTTTCAAATGTTACTTTACTATCGCCACAGTATATTATATTAGTTTTCTATCGTTTTTGTTTGAGTTTAGATTTTAAATTTGGAACTTATTGTTAACATAACAAAACAACTTACACTCCGACCTCTGTATATACATACATACGGTGGTGGACGGATCTTTAGAAACACTAGTCGATTTTCATACAAACGAGGTAACTTAGAGGCCTTTGTTCTCCGCCAAGGATCGATCGAGCTGTGATCTGATGATCCGCCTTCCAGGGAGTGAATGGAGGAGAGCCAGCTCCTCATTCACACCTATCTGGGGCCCTACCGTCTAACTCAAAGCGATAGCAATGCTCTATCCGTCATTGTCATATCATAACACGATGACAAGGACGGACAGTGCACTGACGTCATAAACCAAAGCCAGAGTCAAAGCGATTGAGTTAGGCGGTAGACCCGCTGATCTGATCAGTATTATCACATCTCAAGCAATCCCTGGCGAAGAACCAAGGGTTCAATGTTACGAAAATAATCATCCGTCCATCACTGACTGTATATTGAGTATGAGTACTAAACGCCTTTTTTGCCGTCATCGGGTTTCGTAGTCTAAAGATTCAAAATGAATCCAAGAGTAAGCCCATTCAACATAAAGAAAGCCCTGAAAGTTGGCTTAGCAACATGAACTATAAATATCAATACCAATAGGTAGTAATGATAGAAGCACATGCAATAGATCTAAAACGCACTAGCTCACATGTTAGATAGGTCCTCCTGACTTTTGAACCGCATCTAGGTCCCGAGATACCAACCAACGTCATCATAGGTGACCGTTTTGACCCGCAATATAACGCTTATCAGGAAAGATCAATTTATACTGTACCTATTAGTTATCGGTTATCTAGTTGGGTTTATTAAGATTTAAGTCAGATGATTAGTTACTAATCCCCTTTTTGTTTACGAAAACGGTATCTTGGATTTATTTTACTGCTATGCTAAGTTCTTGTTTATTTTTGTTTGCTGCTATTATAACTGCGAATGTGTTTGTTTGTTATCATTTTATGTTTCTAAATAGCAAGTATTTATTTCAACCGCTTAGTCAATAGTGTAGGAAATGAAGCGATCTTTTGTATGGAGACCCTGACATTAAATCCTCAGTCGATGAAACTTTGCAGGGAAGTAATATAGTATGAATCAAAACCTATGTACAAATAAAAAAAAAATATTTGGATAATTTAATAAATGAGTTTCATTTATGATACTTTATCATACTGTAAAGCAACACAGTTTAAACTAGTGTGGAGGGTAGGAGCCAACTTTCACTTTATACTAGTGCTATTTTTACCTACACCATAACAAGTACCTAACTAGTATAAGGAAAGCATTGTAAATGTCAAATAAACTCATTTCATTTCAAAGTTGTACTGTGAGGGTCCACTACCTTCCTATACAACACGTATATAGGTATATTAAAGCTGCGAAAGTCCATTTTTTTTAAGATTTTAGTAGTAGTTTACTTAGCTTTGCAATGCATGTAGTATCGAATGCTTTTCCCAAAATAAGTGATAATGTAATTTAAAAAAAATATATAAAACATACTTCCATAAGACATTAAGGTTCAAAATAAATTGCAGATTTTTTACAGTTTTATTGTTGTTGTTTATTGTTTTATTGTTATTAGTTACACGGGCGGTGCCCAATTACATAACTAACATAGTTAACTTACATAATTATGCAAACAAATTCTAACAAGTACAATAGTTTTGTATAACCTGACGTGCTGCTGACTGTACATATGTTATTATATTGTAATTATTTAATCTTTATTGGTAATCCTAGTTTAATCTAGGTCCTGGTCTCTATCGAGTGTTAAAATCAATTATGGTATTAATATTTGATAACGTCCACTCAAATGACTTAAACAATGAGAATAAATTGATAAGATAAGTATAAAAATAAAAACAACGTTACATACATCTTCATGACCGATAACAATTATTAAAAACACATGTCAAAGAAACATGGTTCCATGAAATAGGTTAGATTAGAGGTCACTGTAGGTAGGGTATACCGCCCTCCAAAAGGAGACAGCGGAGAGGGTGCGCGAAGAGGATGCCCATGCGGCCCTTATCCGCCGCAGACGGTTGAGGAGGAGAAGGCGTCAATATGACCGCCTTATCCCATAGTGTTACCGGCCGGCGATGTCGTTGACATTGCACGGTGCACGCCGTCTGGGAAGACGATCACACTTGCTGGGTCGTCTCCCGCCGCGTAGGGGCCAGGATGCCTAGGCCACCCGTCTGGTCAAAGGGGTGACTATCACCATATCCCCCGTGACCGATTGACGGAGAGAGAGCAAGAAGTGAGGGGTTTAACTGGTAGTGGTGCCTGCTCTCGATCGTCCCATCTGGTCAGCCCACTTGAGTGGGTAATCTTATGGGGGGATCGGGAGGAGGCTCTCCTCCTCTCCCCCCTGGGGAGAGGTTAGAGCCCCCCGGATCCCCCGCCGAGCCTACTATTCAGGCTCGACGGGAGACCCGGGGGCGGTGAGAGACAGAACAGGAGTGGCTTCCTGTGCCTGACCGAGCCCAGTATACATGCATAAAAGCATGTATACGTAAAAAGCGTATTTACCTCACTCTAATAAAAAAAAAAAAGGTAGGGTATACCGGGCCGGTCAAAGATGAGTTATTGACCCTTGGTATTGATGTATAAAAAATATTGACCCTGGGGAGGGGATATAACTTAGCCCAAACTGGGGAGCATAGTTATAGCTCACAGAATTTTCTCCCCAACACAGAGTATGTGTTGGGGAGAAAATTCTGTGAGCTAAACACTACTCGTAGTTCATTCAAGTTGAATTTAGAACGTGTTGATAGAAAAAAAACGGTCAAGTGCGAGTCGGACTCGCTTACAGCGGGTTCCGTACCATATACACACTGCGGTTTGTACTATTAGTTATTCTGTGCTGCGGTGTAGAATATTGCAGTAGGTCAGCGCCATGTCTTCCCCCCTAGCCAAAGTAACATTTGCAAACTTTTTTCGAAACATGTATGGATTTGACATTTTAAAATTCGATTGTTAACGAAACCTTATGTCAATCCCATACATGTTTCGAAAGCGAAGCGATAACGAAGATTTGCTTTGGCTAGGCTCTCTTGACCGATGGTTTTTCGTTTCGTTCAGAAGCGTTTTTCAGGTTTTTTGTTCATATTTCTGTAAAGTTTATTTGACCCCTCTCTTCTCATACCGAGTAGAGTATCGTTGTCAGGGGGGTGGGCGTAAGCATTTGTTCAAACCCTAAGAATAACGCGTTTCTAATTTTCTTATTACTAGCGAAAAAAAAAATACTTGACCCCTCTCTTCTTATAGTTAGAGTCTGCTTTCCTATTGTATTGGAAATATAAAACTGTCACATAAACATAACTCAAAGACAAAGGAAAGGATGTTGCATTTCAATATTTTGAATGAGGGTCATTGCTTGCTATTATTATTTACCATATCGATAGATATAGAGAAACTGTGATAAATGACTTTGTTATTAAACCTTTAAAATGATGATTGTATGGCAGGCGGTATGTTATAGCTTGGTGACGTCATACGATTATGTTAAGCATGTAATGTTGGTAGTTTATATTTTCTGGATAAGATAAACAACACTATTACTTTTTAAATTTATTTTGCCTGTACCCATCAGCTTCCAGTTCCTGAGTAGGTACCTAACCCATCTTTACTTGTTTGATTGTCAGTTCTAAGCGTGTCAAATTTATCTTGATGTATTATAGATATGAAATCATGATTCTTTATACAACGTGTTTTTTTATAACTTGAGATTTTGTCCGCGATTTCGCTTTCGTAGAATTTCGTCTCATGATTCAGTCCAATCTATCTCTTACCGAAATTCATCTAAATTGTTGCAGCGGTTCAAGCTTGAAAACATAAACAAATCAACATAAAGACAAATCGCATTAATAACATTAGGTTATGCCTTAAATGCTTTTAACGATGCCATAAAGGCTTTACCTACAATTATTGTCAACCAAGTGACATAAACACATGACAAGACACAGACATTGAATCCTAACCCCGCTTTACAAGAGGCACACGCGACACCACAGAACGTTCGAGCCGTATCAATTTCAGCATTAACCAATTGGTAGCTCGTTGGCCAACCTCGTAATTGTGCCATTTTTATCCACTTGGGCACAGGAAACACCACAAAGGGCAAGACAAGCCATTTGTACATCGATTGGTGGTAGCGAGCGAGCAGATGTTCTTGAAAGAAAAACATTTATTCACAACACACACACGTAAGAACAAAGAAAAGAAGAAAACTGTAGGTACAATGAAACGAGTATCAAGGAAGAAAGAAAATAAAACAGGATATACAAGTAGGCTACTGCTAATGGCTCAGCAAAAATGCATTTAGATACCTATAGGCACTCCTTAAGCTTTCTTTCAAATAGTACTCAGAAAGGTACCGAAAACTCCACAATGCCAAGCAATGGGACAAAACATAAACAAGCCATTTTATTAGTTAATACATCGATTGGCGATTGCGAATGAGCAAATGTTCTTAGAATGGATTTTGATAGCTTTCTTGCGAATAGTACAGAACCGATTACTTACCTACGATATGACAATATTATTACTCACATTCGGGTACCCAAGATTTAAGTAAATATCTCGTACTTGAGCACCAAGCCTGATGCAAAACACATACGAAAGCAGATGACTAAAATGTTCCAAATTGTGAAACATCTAAATCTCGATTTTGAAATCTGCAAAATATATTGTTTTATTAGTTTTTCAAATTCAAACTAACAAACAATGAATATTGTGAAAATTAAAGGCTAGATTTGTTTATTATGAGTTTCATTAGCTCAGAACTCTACATTTTTTTCACAATTTGCTTATGCGAAGATTGAGTATCCGTTTGTGCAACAGCAATTCCATCCATGTTTAGATGCTTTTTGGATGTCTTGTGAATCATGAATGAATCTAACTCCTGCATGTTACTTTTAGTATTCTGCTCATTGGCTCATTACTCTCCTTAAACCAGGATCCTCCTCTGGCCTTGTGTTGTGTGTTTACTCGACTGCTTATGATAGGGCAACTCGCCAAAGATCTGCATCCAGGCTCTATCCTGAGCTGTGTTGGATATGTCTTGATCTCTTCGTGTTTCCTCTACAGATGACTAAAGGGCAGTGTTTTTTGTAGAATAGATCCTATCCTCTGTTGAGGTTTTTGTATATCTACTGGTCACTCGATTGAAATTATCCTTGAATTTACATTGTTGCCTGCAATCTTAAATTCTCTATTTAGGTCTTGCTCGAGACAGTTGAGGAATCGGTGGGCCAATTCCCCATTTCGCTTAGCATTCGTTCGTTGGCATTACTGTAATAGGGCGTACGCATGCGTGACGCGTAGCGTTCCCGTCTCAGTGTTACGTCGCATCGTGCGCGCGTAGACGTACACCGCTGTCTAAAAACGACGCAAGCGCTGCGTTATATAAATTTCACCTTCGCGCCATTATAAAAGGAAAATTTTCCAACTGCATTTTTTTAAAATAAATTCTGAAACATTCCCTAGTGTCTGACAGTGTTATAAGTAAAATCGGTAAGCTGCAAATCGAAACGCAATCAATTACTCAGTTTCCGCGACGTACAACTTCCACGATTTCACTTTCGGAACCGATTCATGTGAAGTGTCAATCGAATTTACATCGATTCTACATTTTTATGTTCTTGAACCCTTTAATTCTTGTTCATTGTGACTTGGTGTCTTGATGTCACTGTGTAACAAAATATGTAATGTGTTTTACGTCAGTTTCCTAATTTGCTATTCTGAACACGAAAAACTTCGTTCTTCTCTTGTTGTTTTTACTTGACATTTCCAAAAAGGAACATTGTAAAAATGAAACATGTTAAAAACGATTGTCTTATTTGCATGTCATGTCATGTTACACGAGGCTACATCTATCCGTAGTTGTAAACCTATTTTTACACTATTTTTTAAATTATTCCAGTAACGCACGGAATTCTCGCTCTCTTGGTTGCACTTGCAATATTAATGGAGTACGTTACGTTACGAGGCTTCGTGATCAAATGGAATTTTAATTGTTTCAACTTAAAAGAAAAAAATTGGGGTTTCTGTAATATTTGTCTGCTTATAACTATTTTGTTAGGTTTTATGGCGGCGGCGTAGCATTACCCACATGGGCCATTAAGAATTCCTATTTTCATGCTACGAGTAGATTACGCAGAAGAGTAGAATTTTTTAACGGCAGTTCACGAAATTTACTCTTTCACTATGTCTTTAGAATAAGGTTGAATATTGCATAGCTTTAATTGACGCTTCGCCAGAAATTTGACGAAATTTAGTACATTTTTATTGATTTCTGAAATACTGGAACATTTATTAAAAATGTACTCGGTTATTGGGTTAGATCGATAAAAAAGCTATCTTTTTGCATAAAAAACCATATAACTGTCGTTGAAAATTACTAAATCTGACGATTTGAAATTTATTTTTATAAGTTTTTATGTTGTTATTCAGGATTTTTTTACAGAGTTACCATGCCATTTTTTAATATTCTGTTCGGTTACTTTGTGACTTCGTTTTGTTTTTCAGTCTACAGTAATTTTTGTTTAGTAGAATTCTACATCAGTTCTTCACATTGGAAGTTCAAAAATCTGACTTTTCATCAGATCGTGAACTGGCCTCGCCTTAAATCGGGTATAATCATAGCCCATCGGTATTATCATTTCGCTTGTTTCTCAGGAAATCTGCTCGAATTCATTTTTTAGTTATATCTTCGGAATCAAAACCGAATGATTATATTTTCCACCGTTGTTAGTTAGCTTTAATTTGGTACAATTTAGATTGATTTGCTTAATTAATTTTCGCACTCAATCATCGCATTTTGAGTACAGCAACAGTTTAAATAAATAAATACTTGCTTACCCAAACCTATCTCTCTTATTGAATTTAACACTAACCTATTATTTATTCTGTGCCTATGACCAACAGCTATTTTTATTGTCCCCACTGCTGGGGCACAGGCCTTCCTTATGGGTGGAAGGAGGATGGGCATAAAGTGGGCCCAACACGGTTTGGTGGGTGTTAACGACTACAAACGCAGCCGGGACCAACGGCTTAATGTGCTTTCCAAAGCACGGAAGAGCATTTTTGGTCACCCATCCCATGACCGACCCTTGCGAAAGTTGCCTAACCTCAGCAATCGCTGGGTCAGGCGTTAAACGACTGCGCCACTAAACCAATGCGGAGAAAAGAGCCCATCACCAATAATAAATCACCACCACTGCGCCATCGAGCTCCTCTGTGCATTCTGTGCCTATAATGCAATGATCTATAATGGTAATGAATTGAATATGTTTCGTTATCCAAGTTTTTGTATTGTTAGTACAGTAAGTACATTAAGTACAGACGACCTTCATGTAACGGTTGTTCTATTCTGGCGATCTATAATGGTAATGAATTGAATATGTTTCATTATCCAAGTTTTTGTATTGTTAGTACATTAAGTACAGACGACCTTCGTGTAACGGTTGTTCTATTCTGGCGAGTAAAAAATTATTTGATGTTAATTCGTTGGCCAAGCAAGTAGCACGAAATACTGTTTGTGAATACTAATTCGAGGTAGAAATTTATGCTTTTGATAAAGTTAGGTAGTCAAATATAACTGAAGATATGATATAGCGTAAGTTAAGTACATACAAGTTCGGGTTAATAACCAAAAAAAATCAAACAAATAAGTTTTTTTACAGCAATGAAGTAATAAACAAATCTCAGTCCTATTTGTGCTCCATCAGTCGCTAAGTCAACAGTATCAAAGGCACTTTAGCAATGTAAGAATAATAAGAAAACATTACGTACTTACAAGACTTTTTCACCTAAAACACTGTCGTCAATTCACATCCTTGTTCGATGTGAAAAAATATCATTATGAATTTATTTAAGTACTTAATCATCATTATAAAATATTTTTTGTAAATATTTTTCAGTCTTATGTTATAGATATCCTCAATTTTACTAAGAGAATATCTCTACGTAAATGTTCAGACCATACGATTTTGGTGACCCAGATTTAATGTTTTTTGATTCCGAAATGATGAAAGTCAAGCATCTTCATCTCATCTGATTTACCTAAGTAACTGGAGCTTAAACTGACTGCTGGCTGCTAACCAGGTGGACTCAAAATGTCATTGGGTGAAATTTATTAGGCCAACCGTTGACCAAACTGAGCACAAAATTAAACGTACAGGACATATTGTACTTACTTAACTAGGTATGTGTTTTCTCTTGTTGCATTTCCAATCGGTTTGGCACCAGTGGTGTTTATTGATTGAACAGCAATTAATCAAAGAATCGACTTTGTTGCTAATTCGTAAAGTTTTCTTGATTTGTATGGAAATGCATATATTTTTTTTTAAAGCTTTGTGTGATAAACCAACTTTGTAGGCATTCCAATCTTCAAAAAGCCAATGAATAGATTGAATTGAAATGTCTTCGAATCATGCTCCAAATTCACCTTCTTCGACAATCAAATTATTTCGTAAATATATTTAAATATTGATGAGATTGCGTAAATTGTACTAAGTAGCTAATAAATCTAATTTGCTTACAATAGTGGTTGAACTTACCACATACCTACAGTACGTGGGCCTCTATCCTTTGGTTAGTCGTTGGGAAATATACAAAAAATATATCTGAATATGAAAAAACAGTTATAGTACTTTTTTGCTAAAGATATAGATAGATAATTCTATATTGCAACAACAACAACGAAGGTAATTGAACTAAATTGAAAGACAATAGAATAAAACAAATAATTAAATAAATTAAGTGAAAGGAATATGATACATTATTATGTGCAGCAACCCAGTATGTAGGTAGATTATAGAGGTCTTGACCTAAACTGGGTTGCTGAAAGTATAGATAGAGTCTGATTTTTGTTCGATAGGAAACACTGTTTTCATCTGCGGTTCTGTGAAAACATTACATAAGATAGGTTATATGTTTGATAAAACAGAAGTTCAGTTATTTTTTGTTTATTATCAATATGAATGACACTGTGTGCATTGCATGTAAAGAACTCGTGTTCTTTGCAATTCTGTGTTCTCCATTGTGTGATCACTGATCACACGATCACGCCACTCTTCGTGTCAGAGATCAGCTATTAGCTTACACTACATCAAACTGTGTGTCGACCACGTGGACCTTTATTATGTCAACAATAAATGGCTCGATAAGATCATTTGGCAGACTTTTTTCCATCACAAACGATTGTCGTTTCATAACATTTATTCTGGACAGAAACAAAGTAAAACCACGTAAAACTAAGGAAGATAGCAGAATAATAACTGAAATTCCATAAACAGTTAAAAAATCTACTTTCTGATATTGGTGTAATTTCAAATTAAATGTAAATAAAGGATTCATTGTATCTAAGTATATAAATAGACGTTCACTGTGTATTCAGAGTGTGCCAATGTTCTCAATGATTCTGTATTCAGGTTACAAGCACCTTCACCGCGCGCATTTTTTGCTTTACATTCGCAATTCCTTCCATTGGTGTCATCAATTTGATCTTTGTTCTGTTCATCAGTTTATCATTTACCAATTAGGTCGTATTAATTATAGTATCGCTTATGATGTTGATATCATTGGCGTGTGAGCCTCTGTTATCTATCACGCAGGAGACTGCGCGCCAGCGTTTGTTGCGGGTCAAACAGTATACAAGGAGGGTGACGACGTCGTCGTATCATTAGTTAGTTTTAGCTTCAGTCCGCGCTCATCTCTGGGTAGAGGCAGGCGTGTTTTCGGTTCCGAATTCTCGTGATCGTCGTAATTTATTTTCCAGTTTGTTATAACCGCGACTTTCTCTGTTCGTGAAAAGTTTTATACATTCAAAATTACCTCGATAAGTGAACGTTGGAACTGGACTTTTGGTGATGTAGTAAAGACTGGTAATTTATCGGGAATGGAAACTATACAGAGTTTGTGGATGGCGGTGGAGAATGTGAGGATCGGGAGTGGCGCTGCAGAGCTGGCCATCTTCACCGCAATCATCTACTGGTTCTTTACATCAAGGTTGGTGAATATTGTTCTTGGCATTAGATTATGGTCAAACTAATTTTAAACTCTACATTTCTTCATTTACTTTTTACATAGCTAGAGAGTGTAGATTCTTAGTTTTATTAGAAATGAAAATGAATACATTTATTGCTTTTTGTTTACATCGTTTTCTGCACGGCTTAATTTGTTTTCAGTTTCATATTGTCCTCAATGTTAAGTTCGTGCCTATTTAATTTTCTCAAATGTCAAAGTTAGTTAGACTATACTTACTATGATGAATATGATAAAATTGTTAATTTATTTTAGCTAAAAGTGTTTTCAATGGCATTATAAGTGAAATAAAAACTGACCTGGAGTCCAGTTTCAAGTTCTTTCTAAAAAACAAATTGGTTTAGTAAACTCGGCTTTATTTACGGAATAAATGATACTAATCTGTTCTGTTGACAAAAATTTAGTTCATCCATAAATCCTCCAAAGTCCAAAATAAATAATTTTACTGCAATATCCTAAAGTCATTCTGCAGTAAGTTAAGGACTTGCTTTCAAGAAAATTATATATCTGAATCTCTATCATAAGTTATAATAGCACTGCATGAAGAAAAAGGTAATTTTTTACTGAATGTACTGTTTTAGTATAATTTAAAGTAATTATAGGTCAGTATCATTTTAAAAAGTACTCATTGCAGAATGCAGATGTTGTATTTTTTACATTTAAAGTTGATGGACGACATTACGCGTTCATCTCTCCAGACAGATGCAATTTGATGATGAAATTATGGATGCACCTTGCGTTTCTTAATGTTCATGTTAGTAGAGATATAATAAAAACAAAATTTTAAAGGCATGTAGCATACGAGTAGCATAGACTTAAGATAACAAACAAATCGACAGCACATATAAATAAAGATGCTAATTATACCCATGCCAATAAATTGTAGAATTTAAACTAAACAAAAGTTGAGATCGCGTGTATTAAAAAACAAAAAAACCGACTTCGAAAAACCTGCCTCTAAAAAAAGCAAGAAATAATATAGAAATCATTAGATACGCATTATCATTGTTATAATAAAACACGTCTATTAAAGTCGGGTGGGGCTGGAGTACCTACATCTTCCTTTTTTTATTCTAAAAGCCCCACCCGACTTCAATTGACGTGTTTTATTATAACAATGATAATGCGTATCTAATGATTTCTATATTATTTCTTGCTTTTTTAGAGGCAGGTTTTTTGAAGTCGGTTTTTTTGTTTTTAAACAATTTTTTTATTTTTTTATTTTTAGTGTAAGTACCTTCTGTATTAGGTAGTGTAGGTATATTATTTAGGTAGAAAAATCGGCTCAGCCAAACGTGAGATAATCGCGGAGAAACATACATACATACAAACTGAATACCCCCTTTTTTTGAAGTCGGTTAAAAAGACTACACAAAGGTATCCCTTCCCCAACAAAAAAAATCATCTAATTCGGTTCATAAATAACAAAATTGTCAAGTTAGTTGATTTAATATCATAGTATTTTCAGGATTACTTGTAAACTACTGAACCGATTTGAAAAAAAATTAAACGGGACCATCTCGCAAGAAAACTCAATCGAACAAAAAAAGAATTATCTAAATCGGTCCATAAATGTCGAAGATACGCGCGAACAACGATAAAAAAAAAAAAAAAAAAAAAAAAAAAACATACAATCGAATTGAGAACCTCCTCCTTTTGATGAAGTCGGTTAAAAAACTTTGTCTGATACGAAAAAAAACACTGATTTTCTTTTGTTTATGTGTAGGAGTGTAGCTAAACTAAAAGAAAACTTGTTTCTTTTTTAAACAATATTCTCTACTCTATATTTTAATTTTTAATCGTACAAAATAATTCAATATCAGTAACATTGTATAGGGACTTCATAATGCGAATGTTATTTGCTTATTTTGTTCAGGCAATAAAAATTGTTTCATGTATTGCTTAGATTTGTTAGGTATTTATTCTACCATATGTTATACACGTGTATAACATACTAGCTTTTGCCCGCGACTTCGTTCGCGTGATTAAGATGTTGTGCATTTATTTTGAATGTCACGGATTACCAATATACCGAGGTATTTATCAGTAGACCTCATTTCACACATTTAAATTTTCCCATAAAAAAATCATGTACAAACTGGAACACTGTAGCACCCTGTACAACGGGAATTTTCCAAAACCCTTTCTTAGTGCTCACCTACACCATGAAAGGTATCTACCCTCCAATAATAGTATCTCTACCAGCAAAATGGTTCAGCCATATACAAATCCCCATACAAACTGGAACACCCTGTAGTACCCTGTATAAAGGGAATTTTACAAAATGCTTTCTTAGTGCTCACCTACACCATGAAAGGTATCTACCCTCCAAAAATGGCGTATCTATCTTCAGCCCTATACAAATTCCCATACAAACTGGAACATCCTGTAGCACCATGAAAGGTATCTACCCTCCAAAAATGGTGTCTCTACTTCAACTCTATACAAATTCTCATACAAACTTGAACACCCTGTATAACAGGAATATTCCAAAATCCTTTCTTAGTGCTCATCTACATCATGAAAGGTATCTACCCTCCAAAAATGGTGTCTCTACCTTCAGCCGTTAGGGCTCCACGCCTATCCCAACAATGAAACAGTGAATCAGTCAGTCAATTTAGAGTTTTACATGTTTTGTATTGTATTTATGTGGTTTTATTGAATAGAACTGTCTGCCCTGCCCATAGTGCCCATTCTCTCTGCTGAGTAAAAAAGTAACTTCTCGTTCAGTTCACAAAGTTACTTATATTTTATTGCTGAATCAATCAATTCACTTTTCCCTGCTCCAGCTTTCATTTTCCAAACTGGTCCAATTACGTTTTCTGTCTGTGATTGTGGTATCAGAGCATGTATACTTAGGGTATAAAACTATTTAATACGATGCCAGATACAATACAATGTATGAAATGACAGGAGCTGAGCGTTAGCTTATGTCATTCCCAAACATTGTTATTCTATTCTACTAGCGTTAATTTTAGTAGAATAGTCATTTGAATAGGGGGGCGGGGTCGTAAAAAGATTGTATTTGAACAATTTAAAAATGAAACATTAAATTACTGATTTTGTATCTTATGCTGTTAGTATAGTGTTTAGTTATCTATAACTATAAAATAAAACCTGCTTGATTTTCATCCAGTTGGGATTATTGTAGTTTTGCAAATATATGAAAAGTAAACCTACTGAAAAAAAATGATCGAGTAATATTAAAAATAATGTAATCTAGCACTGCTTCTCGATCATCAAATACTTAAAAGTTACGTAGTTTTTCTCAATTACTATTCTTATGCCCATTTGCACTAAACTTGGGTTAGGCTTGTCCTAGTTAAGATACACCTAAGCTTAAGAGCAGCCTATCTAAAAATTTGGTTTGCACTAACAGTTCTGTCTCAGCTGTGACAAAACATGGGAATTGCCTAGTAAAGCGAATGATAAACGAATGACGAACGATTGAAATGATAGATTGTTTATGATCTATTATTTAAAAAAACAAAATCTGTTTGAATTTGTCAAACCACTGAACTATTCAACACTTGATACTGGCAAAAATTACTCCCTAAAGAGGAGAGTAGATTGACATACCAAAAATAAGAAGAAGAATGTTTTTGACTAATGACAGAAAATGACACAAAAATACTTTTTAATTTTGCTGTTTGTCAAGTAAAGTTGGACAAGCTAAGGAAACCTCCATGCTGTAACACAAAAATACTACTTAGGTATCGCCTAACGCGTTGGGCGCTTCCTATTCGAGGTCATAAAGTTTGGAATGTCCTAAGTGGATTTAGGAATGTGTTTAGTGCAAGCAAATTTTTTGCTAGGAGTAGCCTAAACAAGTTAGGCAAGAACTTAGGCGATTCTTAAGTTTAGTGCAAATGGGCATTAGACATTCTTTGATAACCAGTACATTGATACACTGTTAAGTACTTACCTACGTTATGAAAGTGGGGCGTAAAAAAATTTTACTCTACTGCTTTTCTCCTGCTACCTAATTAGTTTTCCTTCATTCTCAGAAGATCTATTGGCCAGATCCACAATAGATTAAACAACAACACGTGAAATGTGACGTTTGTTATACGTGTTGTTTCATTTTTGGAGATATCGCCACGAAAGATAGTAGGAAACGTACTTATTAACAATGAATTAAAGGACTTTAGGTGTGTCTAGCTGTAATCAAATGACATGTTAAGTATTTTATTTTATCTCTGGTTAATTTTGTCGCACTTGTAATACCTTCAACTACGTTTGCGATATAATTGTTTCACGTTATCATATTGGACTCGTAATTATCTTATTATAGTAACATCATTTTTAATTATTGTTGTCATGCACAATGTCCCTAGGATAGGAAACTGCACTGAAATACTACCTAGGTACCACAGAATAAATAATAGACATACCGTCTCTAATTTTCTACTTACTCCCTTACTAATAAAGATTGTATAGCAGATGTATAGTTACTCAATGGTTACTCTCTGTCAAACAATTTGAATTTGACATTGAAAAGAAAGTGACAAAACACTGTGTAACTATACATCTGCTATCAATCTTTATTAGTAAGGAGGTTAGGATTCAACTTGTCAAAGAAATAATACCTACTTATTTGTTATTTATTACTCAATCACAAAAACCACGTGCCCTCGACTCAATACTCAATGCTCAAATCATTTATTTATTGCATTCCACAGTGTTAGTGTTACTTTATCCGCGTGCCTCCCATAAACTAACAATCGAAATACCTATGTAACGGAAAACGAAATAAAAGAGTCTCGAATTCGAGGTTTGAATCAGCTAACCATACCAATATGTATTCTGTGGTCATACGAGGATTTGACCCTGGGCTGCAATCATTTCCCAAGCAGATTCACTAAATGGCATGCCAATTTCCAATTCCACAACCTAATAGTAAACTAGAGCTCGGTGGCGCAGTGGTTTAGCGCCTGGCCCAGCGATTGCGGAAGTTAAGCAACGTTCGCAAGGGTCGGTCATGGCATGGGTGACCAAAAATGTATTATCTCGAGCTCCACCGTGCTTCGGAAGGCACGTTAAGCCGTTGGTCCCGGCTGCATTTGCAGTCGTTAACACCCACCAATCCGCATTGGGCCCGCGTGGTGGGTTATGGCCCATCCTCCTTCCCACCCATAAGGAAGGCCTGTGCCCTGTGCCCCAGCAGTGGGGACATCAAAAACTTGTCAATTCAACCATCACGTTTCATTTCATGCGTTCTGTCTTGACGCCAACCGATAGCTCACGGCACCTCGTAATGTTTCGGATAACACCTGTTTACACGTGACACACACAAAAGATTTATTAATTACTTCAGGTTAAGTCATCTTTAATCGGTTGAGGAATTAAGCCTCTCTTGATTATTTCTCACGTGGCACGGAATAAATTGACCCTTGATCCGGGCGGGAATGTTATAACTTGGTGCTAAAAGGCTAAAAAATAAATAACAGCATAACCATAGAACAAAAGAAAAAACTTATTTGTTCTGTGAGTAAAAAAATTATCCTACTTTCTATTCTACCAAAAAGATTTTCACCTGTAGTTACCCAGCAGTGGGTGTCGTATGGGTGATATTGATATTATAAAAAAATAAAGTAGTTCTTCAGTTGAGACTATAAACACCTATTACCACACAATTTCGCAAAAACGGTTGCTAACAATATTTTGTTGGTCGTGTGTTGTATGTGGATATTTTTTTTAATTTCAAGACTGTGTTTGTCTTTTGTTTATAAAAAAATAAATGTTGGCAAAGTTTAAAAGTCGACGATCTTCGTATGATAGTTACCGAATTTTATCGCAGGCATTTGTTTGTAGTGTTTATGTAAACTACTCGTTTCACTACGCACTGTTTACTTTGATCGTTTGATGACTTTACATTGTAGTTATCATCTTTATTCCTCTTTTTCTATTACGTAAAGTTGTGCCAAGTTTATTTTTGTTAAGTACATTGATTTAAACAATTAAAGGCCTGTTTCACAGATTCTAGATAGCACATATCATCTGGTTTAATTGAAAAAGTGGAACAGAATTCGACCAATGACCTCAAATTCGGCTCATTGTTTTGAAAGATAACTGATAAGAAACAAAGACAAAACAGTTTTGTTTTGAGATAGTATATAGATTATTAAAGTAGGGCCAATTTTATAGATCACATTTGACACTTCAAAATTCAACATCGTAACCTTCTCACCGCGGGGACACAATATTTATTTTATCAAAGGCACAATTCCTTAACTTTTTTCTATAAAACTGATTCTACTTTACAGATAAATACTTTCAAGTAGGTATATCTATTTTTTTATAGCTGGTATTTTTTTGTCGTTTAAAAGTGTTTGCCTTCCAACACGTATTGAATTTAATAAATAAAAAATACAATTATGTAAAATACCACGCCTTTACACTTACGGAATATTAAGTAGACAGGTGTCGTAAAAGACGAAAAAACTGTTGAATGTACCATCTTGAACCAGAAAATGGGCAGCGTTTTTTTATTGCTTACCTAACCATCATGCTTGGTAAACTGGATGTGGCCTAAGGTGTAGCATGTTTGCCAAGGAAATGCCTATTCACTCTTGCCTTGAAGCAAGAGACCAGGGTTGTAACTATCGGGGAGCACAATGAGCAGGTAGCGCATTCCATTCTTTAGCAGTTCGCAATCGCATAAGAAATGTATTCGCAAAGCGCTTGGTACGGACCCTTGAGAAACCTTGGACTTAGACCCTTTTCTGCGATGTCCAACTCCAACCCGCCAAGCGTTGAGATTATAACAACATCTTCCCATGGAAGAAGCTACGTCCTGCTCTTGCAGTCGACTATAATCAGCACTAGGCAGCGACCGGTGTCGTCACTAGCATTGAAGCCTGTAATGTAATCAATACCGACAGCCGCCTTATACTGTCGCTAGCTATCTTTTTTAATGCACAACGGGATAGTGCTTGTCCTTCACCTCACCTGATGTTAAGTGACGATAAGGCCGAAAGTGGAAGCGCACTACACCCGGAATCCTCATCACTGAGGAACTGACTATCTCACCTCTATTTGCCGGAACACAACAATTTTTAAATGGTTGTTATGGCGTCAAACTTAGGTACGATGGTTGTAGCTAGCCAAGCGGACTTGAAATAAGCCCTACCATCTTCGATCATGAATATCCTATATAACGCTTTACGAACTAAAACAGTACGCAAAAATGGCACCTCAAATAGCGTCCCACTTACAAACTTGGCGCTTATTTTGTACATAATCACCTCTTATTCTCTTCTAGGGTATTCTTGATCGAAGCCTACCTCCAATAATTCTCTTAATAATTCTGAAAGGTCATGATAATGATGATTAATATTTAATTCTGTATTGTTCCAGCCGCATCGCCGACATGTTGGAGGTGCTGGGCGAGCGCGTCGGCAGCTGGTGCGGCGGCCACGACAGCGCGTCGCTGCGGCAGAGTGTGCGCCCGCGCCGCCGACACAACGACATATACGCAAAGCTCGACGCTGAGTATACGGTATGATATTGCCACATTCAAATAATGTACTTACAGTTTCCTGGAGGAGTTACGTAGTGAGTTATAGCCTCAGATCAAAGAAATATAGATTATAGGCCGCTGTTAGAGGTGACTGCGACAGCCCGTCGCTGCGGCGTCGGAGCCCGCGCTATTGACACGACGACATATAACGCAAAGCTCGACCACAGATTACTAAATAGGTTCGACGCTGAGTATACTGTATGACATGCCACATTCAAATGTACAGCATTCGCTGGATGGGTTACCTACGTAGTGAACTAGTAAGTTATTTATAGCTAATTATTAGGCCGCTGCTGGTGTGACTGCGAAAGCCCGTCACTGCGGCAGAGTGTGTGCCCGCGCCGCCAACACGACGACATAAAACTCGACGCTGAATAAACGGTATGATATCATGATGAGCCAGTTTAACGTCACAATCACAACTGCAAATGCAGCTGGAACCAAAGGCTTGACGTACCTTCTGAAGCACGGAGGAACTTCAGATGGTAAAGCCGGGTTTTCACAATAAGAGTTGGCTCGGACCGAGTACACTCGTAGGAGTCGGCTTCATACGAGTGTACACGGATAGTGGTTTACACACGATACGAGTGCACTTGTATTGTGGTCATTTTTGAGGAGACAAATTGTCTCCTTACACAATCAAGATGACGTCGACTGATCTGCTGCTGCGAGGTATAGAAGCTGTAGCAGATATGTTAATAGCGGAAGTTCAAAATCACGAAAGGGGAAAAAAACGACGGCAGAAAACAAATTTGGACACGGAAACACAGAATATATAATAGTACTAAACGGAAATGGATTTTAAGACGTGACCAACACTTCCTCTGCTTCATATAGTTCTAAAAACACATTATACGAGTAGCGTCCGAGTAGACATCCGAGTGCACTCGGTCCGAGCCAACTCTTACTGTGAAAACCCGGCTTAAACCTTTGGTTAACCATCCGGTGACCGACTCCGTCGCAATCAAAAGTCAAATACCCTTCTGCTCACTGCGCCATGTCAAGTCATAATGACTAACAAACAGAAGGGAACTTTTGTTCATACTTTAATATTTGCTATCTCCACAACACTCGTTGAACTGAACACTCTTATCCAGTTGACATTAATGGAAATTATCGACACATTTATGTATGCCGTGCCGTGTAATTTTCCTACTATCTATCACATTTTATGACAAATTAGGTGCTCACTATTGTTATGAATTGTGCTGGTGATATTTTTTCTGAAATAGTATTAACTTGAAATATAAGTAGGTCTGTATTGTTTTCATTCAATACTTTATTTAACTAAACAATCTCTTTGATTTGTATTTGATAGTCAATATTTTTTCTCATATTTGGTCCTATGTTGCGTAGAGATCGTTGTTCAGTTTCATGGACTGAGCACATACTTAAAGGAGAGTTAATAAAAATATACTCTGTACCTATAAGAACAAAGCAATAAACCATCGACGTATAATTTCTACTGCTGGCTAGCCATGTGTATCGAAAGGCATCATACCAAAAAGTCGTAAAATATGTAATGAACTCTATAATTTGGAATTAAAGTAGTAAATAGCTATTGAATGTGAATTTATGCTTCTCATCTATGAACTTCTTCAAGGATCAAGATCGGATCACAACATAACTTAATATAGTACTTTCATATTCATCATCATAACAGTAACTAATAATATTATCATAAATGCGAAAGTCAGTGTTTGTTTCGCTTTCACGTCTTCTACTCAATCGATAACATAAAATTTTTCATACACATTGTCATGTCAGGGGTATAGAAAAGACATAGGGTACCTTTCGTCCATAAAAAAGTACTGTTCCCGAGGGATAGTAGAAAACTTTTCAGGCAGACGAAGTCGCAGGCGGCCGCTAGTAGACATTATTGTCATCGGTATGATATCGATTGCTTTAACCGCTCATTAGCCATGAGGTAACCTGAGACGTTACTGGAACGCGCACGATGTAACCCGACATGACACAATGATCGAACATTTCGACACTCGCATACGGTGTACTACGTAGGTTAGCATTAAAATGTGATTCATTGTCCATCAGCCATTTTTGATGTCCCCACTGCTGGGGCACAGGCCTTCCTTATGGATGGTAAGGAGGATGGGCCATAACCCACCACGCGGGCCCAATGCGGATTGGTGGGTGTTAACGACTGCAAATGCAGCCGGGACCAACGACTTAACGTGCCTTCCGAAGCACGGAGGAGCTATCACTTAACGTGCCTTCCGAAGCACGGAGGAGCTAATGAATCCATTGAATTTAGTCAAAGTGACAAAAAACTTTTCAATACAAATAGATACATGTATCATTATCATGGGCTAGATGAGTTAACCAAAGTTTCAATTGCTTCGGAAATTCGGAAGTAGCGAAGTTAAGGCCTTAAGGTGGGTCAAATCCCAATATTCAATTCAAATTATTGAAAGATTACGCGCGTGAAGCTATCATGGAAAAATATATGAGTTAAGTACTTGATTGATAGATAATAATACACAATAGATTTAATTGAAAGCATTAATAAAAATGTAAAAAAATATTCCGTGGACCCTGTTTCTGGTCTTATTTGCAAAATTTCTCGGAAACAGAACATTCGTTTATGTTAAAACCAACCATAAAAATCGGCGATGTTAATACCTTCAATCTTAATTGAACAGATTTTTTTAAATTAACTTGAAAGCGAAGAATAGTAATAAAAACATGTAAAAATTGAGAATTCGGTGCAAGTACTCAACGCAACCGCCGCGTTGGAACGCGCACTGATTTGAACCCAAAGTGAGTAGAGTTACGTTCGATTTCACTCCATCACGGATCGACCCGCTCGGATTGACCCACCTTAAGGCCTTTATATCCGCTTTGGGGCGTGTGGTAGGGGGTCGTCCATTAATCACGTGATGTTGTCCCCCTGGTGATACATGGTGAGGTTTTAGACTAACCCCCCCTACCCCCAAAGTCACGTGAATTTTTTTTGTACAAAGTACCTATACTTATTTATCTCAAAAATGTCAAAGAGTTCATTTTAATATATCATCTGATAAATTGAGCAGAACACACGAACTGACATCCTAACTAAATTAATAGAATGTAGATGTAGTAGGTATGTACTTGAAATAAGTATTTGAATTTGGTATTATCGCATACTTATTCCGCTAACCTTTGTTCCGAAAACAAAATATACCTTGACTTAACCTTAACTTTAACAGAAACAAACTTATCTGAGCCGGTGGCCAAAAGTGGAACTAAGGTAAGGTAGGTAAGGTAAGGTTACATATTGTTACCTAGGTTACGCCATAGACGACAGCGAAGCTGTTATCGAGTCAGATATATTTGTATCTGTTATGGTTAAGTCAAGATGGATTAAAGTACGAACTTATTTTATTTTATTTATTTTATTTTATTAATTAGAGAAACTTACTGCTTATACATTATACATAGAAACACACACAAATAATCACAAGCTAATAACAAGTTTCCACAGGTAGTTAAAAATGTAACACAATCATAATTCGAGAAGATTAAGCGTGACGTTATTTTCAGTATTTTTAAGTTATACAACACACAGATAAAACATAAAAAAGAAAGAAAAAACAAACTCAGTAACATACCCAGGTACTACCCATCATCTCAATAATGTGTGAGGACAACAATCAATCAATCATGTTTAAATAAGAAATAGGTACTTAAACATAATTTAAATTCAGGAATCATAGGGGTCAGTTTTTTATCTTTATTTTGTTAGGTAGTATGTTAAAAAGTAATAAATATTCATTTCTTTCAATGTCAAAATGACACTCATTTACTACATATATTTAACTGATGAACATAATTAAAAATTAAATTATTATCAATTTTGGCAGTTTTTTTTTGCCTCACTTTACATACAAGAACTCAGCTTCTATCTGTTATTATTCTTATACAACATTATTTTTTGTATATACGTAAGCCGAAACACGGGTCACATATTTTCATTTTCAGAATCAGTATAAAAATAATGATAATGATACCTTAAAATCTCACGAAGTTACAAGCTTTTTGTGTTGTCCTGTCCCGTTAGTAGGGTGTGCGTTAGTTTATGGGTTTGTTAATATTATTTAGTCAAAATATAACATGATATAAAAATATTGCAATCGATTCTATTACTGATTCATAACAAACAGTTTTCAGGTTTCGTATACAGGGTCATTTTGCGACCTCTTTACAAAATCAAATATAAGGTCAAGGAAGAAATAAAAAAATATATAATATGATAAAATTATGCTTCATTTCTTTTCAAATACACAGTTTTCAGCCACTTTTTATATCCTAAAAATCTAGGCGCGCACGCTCAAGACGCTCGCGCGGCGCGGGTTGACCGTGCGATGCGCAAACATGACAACAATTTCAATTTGTGTAGGGAAAAGTTTGTGGTAAAAATGGAAAAAAAAATTTTTTTACTCCATAGATTGATTTTACGGTCAGCAACGAAAGTTAACACTTTAGTACTTTGTCATAGTAACTTTTTTGACTAATGTTTCAAACCGTGAGACACCTGTCAAAATAGTTGCTATGACAAGGAACCAAAGCGTTAAGCGACTTTCATTGATGATTTCACTGCTGTTATAGAATGACCTGACAAAATTTGAAACGAGGTCCAAAAATTACCCTGTAGTACGTTAGTACTATTATATATTCTGTGCCTATAGGCCTGTATATTAGGTGTTTTTATTATTATTCTAGGCTACCAACAAAATATCATCCAAATCCGTGCAACCATTCTTGAGTATAGATATTCAGATATTTAGGCTGCACAAAACCACTTAACTCTACATAATCTATTAAACTAAACCACAGAATAGATATAAGTACTACCGTAACTAAACTTAACCGGATTGCAGATTGACTAAAATAATGCCCGAATATGGTAGATAGGAACCATCAAACTGACCATCAAACTGAACAACTTTTATTCTGGAATCGCGAAAAAAAATCTGATATTTTTTTTCATTTTGATATTTTGGTTAATAATTTTTGTGTGACAAACAGTTGTTTTTTTTTGCGATTTTTGAGTTGGTCCCATCAATGATATTAAATGTAAAGATAGGTTACCCGCGCTTCACAATGGCAAGACGAAAGTCAGGTAATTGCCCGACTTTCAATTAGTCAGGCACAGTCTCGCGACACGGTAACACACGTGGCTCTCGTCAATCAGACGCAATAAAATTGTGAAATACCATAAAAAATGTCTACTTGCGTCTTTAGACGATGTACAAATTATACAGCAGCGGTCAGAGATCGGAAAAATGCTTTATTTCACACGTAAGTACTGTATTTAATAAAAATATGTATTTTCTATTACTTTATTCGGCCATATTGTACAAAGAGCGAGCTGTCTGCTTTGCGTGTGGGAGTGAAGGAGACAGCTGACGCGCTGTCAATTGGCAGCCAATGCGCATGCAGCGGCCAATGTGTGTATCTATAGTACCTTTACGCTGTTTTAAATAGCAATGATGTTTTCGCATAACCTATCTTTACGTTTAATATCATTGGGTCCCATAGTAAAAGTTGTTCAGTTAAATGGTCCCTATCTACCATATTCGGCATTAGGGATTATTTTGTAACACGTTGTATAAGTTAGATCTAAATTATCTGTTTTGTTGTCATCAGGCGCGGTCTACCACCCTGCACCGCATTAAGGAAGGGCCGGTGGTGCCAGCTCCGCAACCGGTCAGTAGACCACCAGCTGGACTCGCGTGCGCCAAATGTGCCCCACTATCGAGAGTAAGTACCTACCTATACTACAGAATATATCGGGTCATTCTGAACTTACCATCCAAATTTCAAGGATGTGTCCAGTCCATGAAACTAAACAACTTTCTCTTAGAAACATGTGTCGAATTTCGCCACAAAATTTTGGTCATCCCATACGAAATTGATCACGTGATCTCTTTGATTTTTTTGTATGGATAGTCCATTTTTTTACATATTTGGCCATGTGTTCCTTATATAAAGTTGTTCAGTTTTATGGACTGAACACATCCTCAAAATTTGGATGGTGAATACAAAATGACCCTGTATAATAGTACTAAACATAACTCGTGACCGTGCACCGGACGACGCTCCGTGGGTAGGCCCCCGACAAGGAGGACCGACGTGAGGGTGAAGGTCGCGGTGCGCCGCTGGATGCGGGCAGCGCAGGACCGATCGTCGTGGAGATCCTTGGGGAGGGCCTATACCCAGCAGTGGGTGTCGTGCGGCTGATATGATGATGATTAAACGCACAGAAGCCCATCCGCGCGAGGACAATCAAATAATAAGCTACTCTCGCTGCACGGCAATAAAGTACTATTTCTACTAGTGTAGAAAGACTAAAGTACTAGTAGAGACTTCTAAATATTGTTTAATCCCATTACCCATTGGGTACACATCTTTTCGGATGTACCAAATATCTGCAGTTTTAAGCCATTCTAAGAAGTAAGTACCCTTTGTTTGTAATGTATTTTTTACACAAAAAATGCATATTAAGTAGATTTTTAAAGAACAAAACCAATGACGTTACGTGTTAAAGATCATTTTTAAACAAAAGAACAGAAGCACAATAATTCGAACTTTGTACTACATTGTGTGTTTCATATCTTTTGTAACAAGAACAACGTAGGTACGTACTTCTTAAAAAACATGTAAGTACGATAATTTCAATGTTTTTCTTGTTCGATTCCAAAGTAAGTACTCCATATTGCGCGTTGGCCTTCTTTAACAAATCAGGGCCTTCCGCATACATAGTTCTTAATAATAATTATTGTTAGATTTTATAACACCAGTTTGACATAAATATTATAAAATGTTTGTCAAAACATGATATTGGAGTTGTATATTTTTAAGCGTGTTTTATTTAATCAATTTCAAAGATAATAAAGACACAATGAACAAAAATATTATTGTTTTAGAATAGGTACTTACTTATATACCTATAGAAACATTGGTTTTTCGTTTTGTTTCAACATTTTACGATTCTGGTGGCAGATGTAATTTGAAGAAAAAGTTTTGACATTTTGGTGATGTTTAAAAATATATTATAAATTTAATTTTAATATTGTATAAGTACCACCTAAACGCATTGATATATCAAAACAAAGTTTAGATGCGTTATGCGCCAACATCATGCAATTTAAAACAGCGACAGGTACTGCAGATACACACATTGACATATTACATCAATAGTGGGACAAAAATGAACGCCACCATACGGAATCCCTGTCGTTAGAAAGAGATAAACAGACATAATAAGTTTCGTCTGATACGCTGCATGCTCATTGGCGCGTCTCGCTCTTTGTAAAAAAATGGCCGATTAGAGTAATACAAAATACGAAAATACATTTTACGGTTAAATACAGTACTTACGTGTGAAATAAAACATTTTTCCGATCTCTGACTGTTGCTGTATAATTTGCACATCGTTTATAGACGCAGGAAGGCATTTTTGACCAGAATGTCACGGTTTATTAGTGTCTGACTGACGAGAGTGGTGTGTGTTTACGTGTCACGAGCCTGTGCCTGACTAATTGAAAGTCGGGCAATTACCTTACTTTCGTCTTGCCATTGTGGAGTGCGGGTAACGCATCTAAACTTTGTTTTGATATATCAATGCCTAAACGCAATTTCGTATTGTGTTTAAGCGGTATTCATGGTACAATTCGCTCTTAATATATTGCTCATTTACTTTAACTAGCCTATCATTTGTTTTCTCACTAAGTATTTCTTTTGTTTTAATCACATCATTGGCATTAAATTCAGCTAGTATCTGTATGGAACATTCTTTTGTTATAGACTTTTTAGTATTCAAGTCTCGTACAAAAATTCTTTGTTAAAGAGTAGTGTGGTCTTCGGATACCTCCTTTATCTTTTTACGTATCTTTGTCTTTTGTTTTAATATAAAAACGATTGTTTCGGTAAATTGCTTTATCAATGTAAACTTTATAAGCGGGACATTTAAGTCTTTTATTATATTTGCGTGATCTGATCACTCATCGTCAATTTAAGTGTTAAAAGCTCAAGTGCATTAAATGAACACAATATGGTCGGTCAAAGTTCAGATTGCTTTTTGTGATTATCCAAGACATCTTCATCTTAATGTTTGTTTGTAATTTATAAAGGTTTGATATGAATTTTGCTATTTAAGAATAGTACACTTCCGAAAATAGTATTTTAATAGTTTTCTGATTTTCCAAAATTAGTGAATCCATTTTTACCGACTTCTTTTTAAGAAATCTTAGTATTAATTATAGTATTTGTAAGAAACTCAAAATTATTATTTTAAATATTTTAACCTCGAAGCATTGGATTCAGTATTTCTTCCAGTGGACGCATAGTTGCATTTAAAACAAGCCTTCAAACCACTCTTTTATGGAATCTTGTTCTACCTAATAATCTTGTATTTATGGTCAATAGTATATCAGGGCTCAGGAGTCCCAAACCGTCCTTTTCTCATATTGATTTGAGACCTTATCGTGTGGGATGTAACGTTCAACGTCGACTGAAGTAGTCGTAAAGCTGCTGTATGTAATGTACTAAATTACGATCACATTAAAAGTCACTGGATAGTGATACATGGTACTTATAATTATATGACGTGGTGAAGTTCCAAACACTTGTTTCTTTTGCCTTAATTATAAGATTGGCTATTTATGGTCCTTCATGACCTGATGTAATTTTAGTTTTTGTTTTATCAAACAAGTTAATGTACAGATCATCAAGCGAGTTAGTAACCTTGACTACGAAACTCGACTCGAGGTTGGTTAAAATAATAAAGTATTGTTGCATTCAATTTATAGTTGAATTATATGAAACATGAGAACCTCAGATCCAATACTTACAGTCTTCCTTATTTCTTATATTCTTTATTCTAGTTTTGTTTAATCTTTCCTCTTGTCATTCTTTATGACTGACTGACTTCCCTGTTTCGGTCATCTCTCTTATAACTTTTTTGTCTTTAGTTTGATTGATTCTAAATCCACAGATAGGTATAGCCCTAACCCAGATTAATTGCTAAGCACATGTCGTTCATCCTTTATGTATGTATGTATGAAACGTTACACAGCAACTAATCTGGATTTGGCCTATCCTTATTCTATGGATGGATTTTTGGGTCTGGCCATATAAGTAGTATGAGTTGTCCCGGTGTTTATTAATTTAACGATACCAAATCTTAAATCATGAACAAGACTTGCAGTTCACTTAACAGTGGTAATCATTTCAAATCGGTGATTTTAAACTGTTATTGATATTATTATGAATCATAATTTTCTGCCATTGAACCTGCAAAGTTAGTCCGTGGATAGCAATTCTGTACCGTTAGGCTAACTCTAGACGCCCACTTAGTAATTTCGGTCGACGAACTTGCCTTTGATACAATCCTGAGATATATGAATAAAATAATAATAATAATAAAAGACATTTATTTCATCACACACAAATAACAACAAAGCAGCATATTACATCACAGAGTGCTTCGAGTGTGTGATCTGGAGCCCAAACTAGGGCGACCCTGTATTTCAGGTCTCCAGGTCCTCACCCGCGGATCACCTAAGTATATTGAATTATTAAAAGCATAGGTAGTCTTAATAATAATTGCTCATTATATGTGTGTGTGTGTGTGCGTGTGTGTTTGTGTGTGTGTGAGTGAGGGATTAATATTAAATAAGTAAATTGTTGTATGAAAGTAATTTTATGTTTGTATTTTTGTTATTTTTTTGCATGATGCAGAAGTAGATTATTGCAGGATTTCTAGTAAAGACTCTGTTTCAATGTAGTTAATTTTTAGCAGCCAATTTCGAATCAGAGATTTACACGCATATCTTGTTTTGCTGTATAAGTTTAAATGTATATTAAGTTTATTGTACAAATAAGGTGCTAGGAATTCGTAGTGCCTACGGAAGAAAGCTGTATGGTGTGTTGCTGTTTCGCATACTTTGTCTGATCTACGTTTAGAAAGGATGAATGACGGATCATAACTAAGAGTAGAATGTTTGTGAAGTGTGACATTGAGTATGAATAATTGCCTAATAGTAAGAACTTCACAGTCCTGGTACAATTTTTCAGTTGGGTATAGGAACGGTTTCTTCGACATAACTTTCAGAACAGATCTTTGCGCACGTTCGATTTTAATCATGTTTGTTTTGCATGCACCGCCCCATGCAGAAATGCAGTAGCTGAGTATTGATTGTGCCAGTGCTAGATAAATAGACTTAATTAATTTTGGTTCAAGGACATATGACAAGGACATATGACATATGACAAGGACACATGAATGAATACTAGTAAACGCTAAGCTTTAATCTGTAGCTATTCCATCACGTTTAGAACTTGTACTATTATGTATTCTGTGGTTTAGACCTAGCCACTATAGCCCCCAGCTTTGTCATAGTCGCGTGAAGGACTGCGTTGTTCCCAACAGCAACTTGTAAACGGCAACGTATGTATTGCACATTTTCAAAAATTGTAACTTCCTGAATTTTAATTAGAAGTAGTCATCTATGTTATTGTTAAAAACATACATAATCGTGCTATTATCCCATAATAGGATTTCAGTTTGCAGTAAAAAAAGCTCCGAATATATCACACACAAGTTAAAATTGACAAGCTTGGTACGGTCAGCAACGAAAGTTGTTTAACACTTTAGTACTTTGTCATAGTAACTTTTTTGACTATTGTTTCAAACCGTGAGACACCTGTTAAAAAATTTGCTATGACAAAGTACCAAAGCGTTCAGCTACTTTCATTGCTGACTGTACCTACTATTCTATTTTCTTTAACTTTCACTCATATTTATTTATATATAATAATTATTATTAATAATTATATTATTACATAACATAAAACAAATAAGTAAGAAAAATGACAACTTTGTATTTTGTTTATTTTCGGATATTCAAGTTCGGTAAATGTAAAATATTGACGTCGGTAGGTCGATGTTTTAAAAAAAATACAAGTCACACCACACACTCCTCGACCTCAACTTATTGTTTGTTTGACTCCTTTTGACGTAGAAGCACAGAATATATAATAGTACTAACGTAGAAGCTTAAGGTGATTAGTACCCTCAAGTGGCGCCCTCATCTTAATTAAATTTATTGCTCGCTAAATACATAATGTATCAAAAATTCAAACGTTGCGATTGAAGCTAAAGTTGTATAGTTTATTTACAAATAATAAACTTTCTAAAATATAGTTCGTTGTAGTAGTAGCAGGCAAAAGTGCTAAAAGTGGCCACTTTTTGCTCTTTTGCCTACTACTACTAAAACAAACTATACTTTACTGAGGTTATTATTTGTAAATAAAGTATAGAACCTTAGCTTAAATCTCAATAAATAAATCTAACTTTTCGATACAGTAAGTACTTAGCGAGCAATAAATTTAATTAAGGTGAGGCGCCACTGTGAGGATACTAATCGCCTTAACAAACTGTTCTGAGGTTTAATTTGTCACTTTGTTTGATCCTGTCTACTAATAATTAACCTCACATGTCATAATTGTCTTTTTTGTAAAAATTAAATGGAGTTATCTTAAATTTCAAAACCTACTTCAAAATATCATTTGGGACATTTACTTAGCTTTTAATAAGAATAAACAAAACAGTTTTATTTATTCTTATGCTGTTACCTACTTTGCTTTATCTAGTAAGTGGTAAATCTGTTAGAATCATAGTTAATTATCTCCCCCTGTTACTTATATGTCTTTGTTTTTGCAAGTCTGCTTAGGTTCGAAATAATAAGTAGACTTCAATTTATTGAATCATTATGTATTGAAGCGTGAAATGAATACACTTACAGCCTTACCACAAAACACTGTTTAACAAGTGTTTAACTTAAACACTGTTTAAATGTGATGCTGTCACTTTTTTGACAATATTGTTTGAAAGAGACGGCATCACATTAAAACAGTGTTTTTACTAAACAGTGTTTTAAAATCTTTTGTGGTAAGGCCGTTAAATTTTAACACGCAACAAGCAGTTGCTGCATATAACAGACTTAAGGCGAGGCGGTTCCCGAAATTTACTCTTTCACTATGTCTTTAGAATAAGGTTGAATATTGCATAGCTTTAATTGACGCTTCGCCAGAAATTTGACGAAATTTAGTACATTTTTATTGATTTCTGAAATACTGGATTATTTATTAAAAATGTACTCGGTTATTGTGTTAGATCAATAAAAAAGCTATCCTTTTTGCATGAAAAATCATATCACTGTCGTTGAAAATAACGAAATCTGACGATTTGAAGTTTATTTTTATGGTGTTATTCAGGATTTATTTACAGCGTAACCATGCCATTTTTCAATATTCTGTTCGGTTATTGTGTTTCTTTGTTTCTTTTTCAGTCTACAGTAATTTTTGTGAAGTAGAATTCTACATCAGTTCTTCACATTGGAAGTTCAAAAATCAATAATTTCATCAAATCGTGAACTGGCCTCGCCTTAACGCTAATCAACTGTTCTTAGCTTTTTGGTTTTTTTATCCACAACGGGATAGTGCTTGGCTTGGCCTTTACCTCACCTGATGTTAAGTGACGATAAGGCCGAAAGTGTAAGCGCACTACACCCTATATCCTCACACTCACCACTAATGAACCCCCTAAACGATCAAAATTGCTTGTCAATCATTTACATTGCATTGCTTGTCAATCACATTTTGATCGTCTAGGAGCGATGCTTGACAAGCACCACATAATAGATAGATAACCGTGGCCAATCAAAAGTAGGCCACGCCTCCAAATGGTAAATGCGATGTAAATGATTGATAAGAAATGCTTGATCGTCTAGGGGCTTCATAAGGAACTGGCTTCCGTCTAACCGCCGGAACACAACAATTTTTTAATTGTTGTTATGGCGTCAAATTTAGGTAAGTTGGTGGTAGCTAGCCGGGCGGACTTGAAATAAGTGCTACCACCAAGCCACCAACCAAACAGAGTACATAATTATGTACCCCTCCTGGGAATCGAATTTGGGACTTCTGGCGTCTTACACGTGTATGCGATGCGAACCACTAGACCACAGAGGCGAAGAATTTAATTTTTGAGTTTTATTATTAGTTTTCGTTTCTTTATCAGTCAAATGTGTGACTGAATTATCTTTATTATCATGTCTTATTGATTCAATAATTTCAGATAGAATTTATATTAACACAATTATTGGACAATTAATTATGCTTTGATAGCATCTCTGATTTCAACAATATTGTAAATAATGATTTTTTAGGAAAATCAAAAAGAGTTTTTGTACAAATTGTAACCGTTTCCAAATTCGTAAAAATATCAGCAAAGAGCTAGAGATCTTAATTTAACTTTCCCATTTTCGCATTATTGGCCAGTGCTCTATACTTTGCGTTACGTTCATTCACTTGCCGTACTTGTGCTACTGTTCCACTTTCGCATCAATCGAGCCGAGCCATCCACCTGTATGTTGGTACTAACATTACTTTCAATGTAACCGACCGACGGTATAATTCGTAATCCATTGTTATAAGGGTCATTATTACTTGTATATTTTTGCGACTACATTTTATTTTGAAAACGTGGAGATTATTATGAAAAGTTACACATTCAGTCCAAATACCTAGTGCAGTATCTTATTCATGGTTTTGTAATTTTATTACCGTTGTTGAAATTGGTCCAATTTATATATTTTTTAGTTACGTTTACGTTACGAAAAGCGAGTCCCTAGGTTTTCAAATATCGCGTGACGTTTAGTTAATGAAATAATAATATATCGTGATAGGATCTTAAAAAACTATGAAGTAACTTTAATAATATGAAATATACATAAATTGTTTTCTCATAAATGATTAGTGGTGATGGTGAGATTTAAAGTACACACCCACACATACACACACATTGTATTGTGTTAAACTACACAGATGACGTTTGTGTTGCAAAAGAAAAAAAAAGAAAAAAAAAAGTTAGAGGAAGTGATGGCTAAAACTCTTGGATCACTACAGAAACTGCTGATAGGTCAGCTCTTCATAAAAAAAACTTTAAAGCTAATAAATAAGCTTAATAAGCTTTTTATAAAAATAATAATTGAGATCAGGAAATGTAAATTTTCAAATACTTACCTTTCCATATTCATGTAAGTAATATGCAACATTAAGCCATATAAATTAATCGTCAAATACTTGCTGAATCTTATTTTCCACAACGCAATAACTAGGTTAAGTTGCTCACCAAATACAGGATTTAAGTAACAGTGTCAATTAAGCTATTGGTGAGCACTATATTGTTATTCGACACTGACCACTTCAATACCGGTTAACGAAATCGCTGACCATATGCCATTGCTCTTGAAAAAGGTGAAGGTCGACTGTAATAATCACCTAGATATATTTAAAAAGTACCGCTTGCTCTACTGAATGCGGCCATTACCTCATTGTGCTTTCAGAAGCCTGATTCTCATTTTACTTGACAATTTCAATAAATGTCATCAAAGTGGATTTAGCGACAAGGAAGGTTATAGAGATGTTTTGAAGGAGATTCTGCATGATAGTCTTGAATGTAACCTCAAAGTAATGAATCAGAGGTAGCTTTGACAAGGGTAAATCATGGTCGTGGTCTAGCCAGCATTCTAACCACGTGCTGTGGAATAAACCTTGGATATGTATCGAGGATATTGTCAATCCTATTGTTTTCTTAAGATTTTCCTTTTATTGATTGAACGTGACACATTTGTCTATTTAAGTTTGAAACTATTTCCTCATAGAAACTATATTTGATTAATACTCTTAGAGGACTAGATATGATAACTTTGCTTGTTTTTTGAGGTACCTATAATTTGATAATTGTGTGATTCATTTAATAATTTCTTCATAAGTTTATCTGTCTTTGTTTGTTTGGCCTTAAGTTCACAAGTGATAAAACTTTAATCTTACAGTGTCTCTTATTCTTATACCATTTCAACAGGAGTTATCCAATGCGATCATAGTGCATACAAAGAGGTCGCATCATGCAACTGGTTGTTGACAATGGAACTCTGTCCATTCATCCGTTGTGTTGTACTTAATGAACGCGCGTTTTATGTTCCAAATTTAAACATAAAAGCATGCTCCTGCGTCGCGGTGGCGAGGTGGCGTGACTCCGCCGACCAACCGGCGAGCGGTCGCCTCTGGGCTAGTGCGACGACCTCGCCGTGTATTGATAGAGTACTATTGAGGTGCGAATGTGTGTCGGCTGCCAGATAATTCCGCATACGCTTATGGATGTTAGATGTTTGTAAGCGTAGAAATTCTTAAGATATTTGAGATTGACATGATTGGGACAGCGGTTTGACGGTTCCGGTTGGATCTAACTTTTATACGGGACGTTTTTTGATTGACTTTGAAAGAAGATGCGCAAAGTAAATAAACTTCGCTTTTACTAGCATAACACACTCACACACAGGCAAGCACGTGCAAGTTCTTTATCGATGTATCATCGATTTATAAATAAGATTACTTGTATTTAATGAATATTTTCCTAGATACAAGGCCTAAATTATGCTTCAGGACAGGACAAAGAATGAAATTTTTCATATCAGTCAAATGATTAAATGATGATAATTGATGAATGTCACTCAATTAGGGGCCATCCATAAATTACGTCGCACGATATTCATGATTTTTGTCCCCCTCCCCCGTCCTTGTCACAGCTGGTCACATTTGTGAAGACCCCCCTCCAAGTAAGTGTGACGTCACATATTATACAATTTTACATCTTGAATTAATTATTTAATTAAAACAGCAGTACAAAAATTTGTTTTATTTTGAAATGTGACGTCACGAAATTTAGGACCCCTCCCACCCCCTTGTCACACAATGTCACACTTCGACGCCCCTCCCTCCCCCTTAACGTGTGACGTAATTTATGGATGGCCCCTTATTTGATTATCAACCACTCAACTTTCCCCTCGTATATTCACGTGTGTAAATGCGATCACAATAACAATGTAACATATTTCTCCACGTGGAGACTGCATAACAAAACAGTTACTCTGATTAGATTCAGGATAGAATAAATCTAACATGTGATGCGTCGCGTCATCCAGCCATTTTATTTGTGGCGCTAGATTATATTGTCACCGTGGCATTACAGACTGATTTATAACTGTTTGTCTCTCTCTCCCTCTCGTTTAAAGTGGCTGTAGTCGGTCTCTTTCTACTAAGTATTATTGGTGTTGTTTTGATCTGGTTGGAGCCTTGCCCCTGACTTTCCTAATGATGTAATAGCCAACGGTATTTTATCGCTACGGTAATACGAATTCATTTTGTCAGTCAGCTGCTGCTTAGACGACTTTCCTTGCAAATTGATTTTCTATTTTTGTTCACTGTTTACGTTTTCTTGTGCAGAATTGTCGTAAGAGCTTATTTTTGTCTATTTCAACCTTCGTCAATGTTGTTTACGTATGGCATATAATGTTTTTGAAGGTAAATAACGTCAATCGATAAGCCTCTTTAAAAATGTCTTTCTTATTTTCGTATCACGATAAAAACAAATAAGTTTATACACTTTTTGTTGGAAGTTGATTAGTATTCGTTCCTATACTTCCGGTTTTATAAATTCCACTGTGGAAAAAAGCAAAATAGTAGATTTTACTACACTTATTAGTCATCTTAGACTCGGCAATGACTCAACTTAGCAGGAAATGGAAGGACAGCAACATCCGTCGAACAACCAAAGTCCGAGGCTTGAGGCTCTGTGGTCTAGTGGTTCGCCCACCCGTGTAAGACGCAGGGGTCCCGGGTTCGATTCCCAGGAGTGGGTTACAATTTGTACTCGGTTTGGTTGGTGGTAGGGGGTTCCAAGTCCGCCTGGCTAGCTACCGTCATCTTACCTAAGTCTGACGCCATAACAATAATTTAAAAATTGTTGTGTTCCGGCAGTTAGAGGTAAGATAGCTGTAGTGCGCTTCCACCTTCGCTTCGGCCTTATCGTCACTTAATATCAGGTGAGGTGAAGGCCAAGCACTATCCCGTTGTGCATAAAAAAAATCTATTTTTCTCTGTCTGTCTGCAACGAATCCTACGATACTTTAGCCACATCGCACTTAAAAAAACAGATAACATAGAAATAAGAAATGATCATCGTAACAGGTGGTAACGGTAACATGCAAGATAAAAGGGAAAAGACCAAGAGGCAGAAGCCCAAAACGTTGGTCAGACCAGGGGGGGTATTACAACCTCTTAAAACTTGCCAGGTTTATGAATTGCTATAGTTACATACATTGCTTTTTCTCGCTGTATAGCAAATAAAAGAGATAGATTGATAGCCAGTCAGAAAACTGCCAGGAAATAAGAGGTCATAATACGGCCCCAGGTGTCTGAAAATCTGGAGATGCATAGTTCACTACTATGCGTTGCATCAAGCGGAAGACCGCAACAGGTGGAAACATCCTCAACCATGGAGTGACTGAGGAGGAGGTGGATATTTTTAGTATTAAAAATAAACATAAAGAACACAGCAATATTTTCTCTTAAGTATATAATTCTTTATCTTCCTTGCAGGAATCATGGCAAGACCCAAAAGGTGCAGAGACAGGTGCAGTAATCAACGTAATGAACATCGGCAAACAAACGTTCGCGAACGGCGGCGTCGTGTCGCGGTACCTGTGCGACCTGACGCAATGCGCCAACCTGCTGCACTACGACTACCAAGATGTTGTGCCTAAAGTGAGTATCATACTGAGCCTAAAGTTAGTATCACACTCGGCCTCAAGTGAGTATCACATTCAGCCTAAACTGAGTATCGTACTTATTCAACGGCCATGAATATCGGCCAAAAGAAGTTTTCGTTCGAACAGCGGGGTCGTGTCCCGGTACCTGTGCGACCTGACGCAATGCGCCAACCTGCTGCACTACAAGTACCAGGATATGGTGCCTAAAATGAGTATCACACTTAGACTAAAGTCAATATCACACACGGCCTCAAGCTAGTATCATATTCAGCTTAAAGTCAGTATCAAAGTTAGCCTCAAGTGACTATCAGAACTATATCATACTCGGCTTAAAATTAGTAAGTACAACACTCAGCCTAAAGTCTGTATCTCGGTATTGACATTGAGTCCATTCGCTGGAATATCAGCTAGCAAAGTTACCTAGCTAACTAGTACCTGTAGGATTTGCTCACTCTTGGACTGTTTTTATTTTTTAGACTAGTTTATCCGCCCCGCCGTTGCTCGATACATTCATTAGTCACGTCACTCTACTGCACTTTATTTGTACTTTATTCTTTAAAAAAAAACAATAAATGACAGGTATGTGCTGGATTTATACCCATAAGATAAATTATTATCCATGCAACCTAAATATTTCGACTCACTGTGTGTTTAACTAAACTATGGACAAGTTTACAAACAGTAATAGAATCACAAAGGTTAGAAGCTTATTCACGAATCTTACTATATTAGGTAACATAAAAAATGAATCCTGACTTGTCTCTAGTGTATGGGGTACCCATAAGAAACTAGTTTAAATTGTGCCTAGGGTCATGCATGTCAATTAAGAGTTCTAAATTCAAAAAAATCAAAATTCAAAATAATTTATTCAGTCTAGGCTGTTACAATTACAAGCACTTGTGAATGTCAAAGAAGCTACGCCATCGGTTCGCAAACCCTGAGCGGGAGACCTTGTAACGAGAAGAACCGGCAAGAAACTCGTCAAGGGCTGTTTTTTTCTCCCTGTACATTTCATACAGAGTCGTCAACATTGAAAAATGAGCTCCACATTTAAAGTGAGGTCATGTTCCATCACAATAATTAGTATTAACAAAAGTTGTAGTCACACAATGGGTAGGTAGGTTGAAATTAAATACCTAGTTAAGTAAGGTTCTAAGTTCTCTTACCTATATTTATTCCACCCTTACTATGAAATAAACACTTCACGGACACTAATGCAATTTTTTCATGTTTTAACTAAGTTTTTTAATTGATATCCCGTCGCTTCGACTCCTTTGCAACTGCCATGACAATACTTGCGTTGGTAAAGAGTTTTATTTCAATCTAACTTAAATTTTTTTTTTCTCAATATGCCAATAATAATGCAACCTATTTAATTTCAGGTGATATCCGACGACAGTTTCCAAAGTGCCATAGAAGCGACTGCTATAAAAGAAGTAAACAAAACGCTACAAGATTCTGGTAGTGGTGGTGGAGAAGGCGCGTACGCAGCGCTGTATCAGACGACGAAACAGAAGGTCGAAGCTAGGGCCTTGAAGGTGCTCAGCAACATCAGCTCGGCTATGTCGAATAGCGTGTTGAAGTAAGTATCTTAATTAGTAATCTCTCATCTTTATTTGTGTTCTTTTTTCCTCTTTCAGTAAGTGATTAAACTGTACAAGAATCTGGTAGTGGCGGTGGAAAGGGCGCGTACGCAGCGCTTTATCAGGCGACGAGACAAAAGGCTTTGAAGGTGCTTAGCAAAATCAGCTCGGCTATGTTGAATAGCGAAGCGTATATTGAAGAGTAGCTCTGTCTTTTTTGTCTTCTTTTTTCGAGCAGGTTTTTTTGTTTTTTTTTCACACGTCCAACGCAAGAATATTTTGCGAACAAAGGAGTGAGTGAGCATACAGCCTACTTCAAAATTATAATTTTAAGTGATCAAATGCAAATATTTGAATATTGTGAATTATGAATAATTTGATAATAATAAGTATTTGTTTGATTTAATTAAGGACTTATTAAGGAAGGATTATTGCACGCGTTTTTTATAGCTCGGTTTATGGCCCTAAAAGCGATGTATTAATTTGGGCTCACTTTACGAGCAAGTGTGTTGAAAAAGAAGTAAATAACACGCTATAAGAATTTGGTATTGGTAGAATAGCAAGTTATGGCCCACCCTCCCTATGTGTGCCCCAGCAATTATAACGAAGCCTCAATCCATTACGAAATGGCCTTTTATAAATATCAGTGTATACAGGGTTATTTGTTAAACACCAACAACCGCGCAGGAGTAGATTACCAACATCATAAACATCAACATTTGTTCTACGACTTTTATCATAACTCAATACATTCACCAAAAATGAATTTTCAAGTTTTTATTGTACTGTTCGACACTTTATACGTCTATGGATGGCGGCGGGGCGGGCGGGGAGGCAGTGGCGTGCCCAGGCCTACAGGGTAGAGCAAGCCCGAACCCTCAAATCAAGCAAATTTTTTTACCAGCTCAATACAAGCAAAAAACAATGCATCTCACAATTTCTCGTTACTAATTTAAGATTTTTTTCATACGATGATCTTTACCAAAATATCGATGCGACACCGCCCAGCGCCATCTAGACTAATTCATAGATAACTCGCAAAAATCACTAAAAGCACACCCCATAAGCTTACTTTAATTATTCACCAAATGCTAGATGGCGTGACTTTATCGAATTATATTATTGTGTAATCAAATCTAAATTTCTCGTTTAAAATGTGTCACTCATAATAAATATCTAAATCATTTCACAAAATAATAGCGTCCCTGAGCTTTTGCTAGACAATTCCAATCCTATCTCCTGCATTCCAAACAAACATAAGACGCAAAACTAACCTTACTTATTTATTTTTATAAGAACCAACAATGTAAACAAGTCCACTATAAAATTACGATACATTGAAGAATATTATATTTCTTTGCAAAATACTCGAATGAAAAGGTTTATTACCGGACTGCGAGGAAAGAGTTATTTTGTATTTATCTTGGATCAACTCGACTCGTGGACACTTTCACAGATCACACAGTGAATAAACATTTTAATCCATCACAAAAAACCATTATCAATCATTAAACTGAAATTTAAACTCATTTTTAACACAAAAACACTAACACTTGTTGTTTCAAAACAGCTGTCGTGACAGATTGAAACAACTTCACACTGCACAGCGCGTTGTGCAGTCTACCGAACTGAGCAAACTTCGTAGGCATGCCGGCTTTCGCTCTGCATTGTGTAGTTCTCATAGAATCTATAGATACGTACAGCAGTACTATGTATGCGGGTAGCACTTTTGTTGATGTTAGAAGAGAGCGGATATATACAGATCGCAAAGCCCGGTTGCAAGCCACCGAGTGCGAGGGAGATAAATGCATTGTAGAGGCACAGAATATATAATAGTACTAACGTACAGAAGTCCGACCCCGCGAGGACCATCAAATAATAAGCTACTCTCGCTGCACGGCAATAAAGTACAATTTCAAACTGTACAACGCTGCGTGGATAAAATTATATGCACCTACGAAGAAGAAAGAGAGGCGTCTCTTTCTGTCGCATAGCTCTGTCTCAACCGACACATTTCGGGGTTGCTACTCGCTAGTTACTGATATCATAGAAAACATTCGTTATGCCCATGAATAAACAATGAAATTACTATAATAGGTACCTACTTATAAAATAAAATAAATCTACCTAATAGGTGAGCTGAGCATATTTAAAGAGCATAAATAATAAGTATTTCTAAGTAGTTAGAGAAGCTCGATGGCGCAGTGGTATAGCGCCTGGCCCAACGATTGCGGAGGTTAAGCAACTTTTGCAAGGGTCAGTTATGGGATGGGTGAAAAAAAATAGTATTTTTTAGCTTTTTTCTTTACTGGTGCCATATTTCGAACTTCGATACAACTAAGTATGTAAATATGTATACAAAAAATACAATAAACTTTGGTAGGTAGGTAGGTACGTTAGTAATTAAGTATCAAAAACGAAGTGCATGCAGTTTCGCATCCGGCGCTTGACTGACTCGTTTCGTTGGTGACGTTCACGCGCTGCGCTCTCGTCGCTTGCACACGCCGCGCGTTTCGGTCGGCGCGGTGATATCCCTCGACAATGGCCCTCTTGGAGTGGGCCGCGAGCAGTAGGCTAATATAAAAGTTTAAGCGCGGAGTTATACCCCCCTGGTAGAGGGTTTATTGAGGAAAGTAATGCAGTTTAGCGACTTGTTTATCGATCAGTTGTTGAAAAAAATTAATTTGTGGTTATTGATTATTGAAAATTAACATTTGTTAATAATATTGTATTGTAATTAATTACGATTCATTAGTGTAGTGTTAGCAACTTAGCAAGTTATTGTAAGGGCAAGCCGGGCTTTTGGGCTTGTATGGAGGTACCGCCACTGCGGGGAGGGCGGGTCGCGCGCACCAGGCGCGTAGAGTTATGAACATACGAACGGTAAATTAAAATGATATTTTTTGTATTAAAGTAAAATCTAACGAATTATTAAAGGTCGTAGAACAAATGTTGTTGTGTATGATGTTGGTAATCTACGCCTGCGAGGTTGTTAGTGTTTTACAAATATCCCTGTATATTTCAGTATGTGTGTACCTGTATTTTTATTTAGACTGTCATAATGTAATTCAACGTATTCAATTTGACTACGTCGTTGTTGGCCGGAGGTGGGGTCAATAAGGTTGTCGAGTTCTTGTAATGCAATGATTTAATTTGAACGTGATTCAAATGTAGATTTACGAAATATTTTTTTTTAATTGTGCTATATAGCATAGCTGCCAATTGAAAGCTGTAAATTAAAATTAAAATGTAAATTACTTCCCAATTCAAATTTAAACGAATTGGATAGAGGTTTTTATCTTTTTACTATACAAGGTGTATTTGTAACCAAATTTTAAGGATGTGTTCAGTCCATGAAACTGAACAACTTTCTCCATAAAACATAGGGTCAAATATGTAAAAAAAAGACTTTTCATACAAATCAAAGAGATCACGTGATCAGTTTAGTATGGGATGACCAAATTTTTTTGGCGTATTTCGACACATGTTTCATGGAGAAAGTTGTTCAGTTTCATGCTTAAAATTTGGAGAGTGGATACAAATACACCCTGTATATTTCCCGATATTATATAATTTTAAACTAGATGAAAGAAATTTATGTAATATTGAAGGTTCTTGGAAAACAGCTATAATAAATAAAAATAAAAAAATCCTTTTATTTAGCGTGAAATCTATGCATTAGAACAGGCCGTTCGCATTTGTTTCGCTTGTCGAACTCATGGCGGAACCTAGTGCGGCGTTCTCAGTGCTACAAGAGTTATAAATTACTTATTTTGTTTCAGATTCGTAGCATGGGTTTGCCACAAAGCCATTCGTCGTCTAGCCAAGGGCGGTTGCGGCACGCGCATAGCGTGCGTCGAGCGGTTACGGCGAGCGAAGGCGGCTGGACTACCGCTCATATTCGTGCCCCTACATCGCTCACACTTAGACTACATACTAGTCACGTTTGCGCTGTACCTTACTGGACTAAGGCCGCCATTAGTCGCTGCTGGGGAGAATATGAGCATACCTTTCTTCGGGTGAGTCACATTTTTCACATATTTAGGATTTTTTATTATTGTTAGCAGAGAAGTGCTTTAATCGCGTGAATACAGCGGGACTACCGGTTATATTTGTGCCCTTACATCGCTCACACTTAGACTACATACTAGTCACGTTTGCGCTGTACCTCACTGGACTAAGGCCGCCATTAGTCGCTGCTGGGGAGAATATGAGCATACCTTTCTTCGGGTGAGTCACATTTTTCATATATTTAGGATTTTTTTATTATTGTTAGTTAGAAAAGTGCTTAAAACGCGTTAAAACAGCCGGACTACCGCCTATATTTGTGCTGCTACATCGCTCACACTTAGACTACATACTAGTCACGTTTGCGCTGTACCTCACTGGACTAAGGCCGCCATTAGTCGCTGCTGGGGAGAATATGAGCATACCTTTCTTCGGGTGAGTCACATTTTTCATATATTTAGGATTTTTTTATTATTGTTAGTTCTTAAAACGCGTGAAAACAGCCGGACTACCGCCTATATTTGTGCTGCTACATCGCTCACACTTAGACTACATACTAGTCACGTTTGCGCTGTACCTTACTGGACTAAGGCCGCCATTAGTCGCTGCTGGGGAGAATATGAGCATACCTTTCTTCGGGTGAGTCACATTTTTCATATATTTAGGATTTTTTTATTATTGTTAGTTCTTAAAACGCGTGAAAACAGCCGGACTACCGCCTATATTTGTGCTGCTACATCGCTCACACTTAGACTACATACTAGTCACGTTTGCGCTGTACCTTACTGGACTAAGGCCGCCATTAGTCGCTGCTGGGGAGAATATGAGCATACCTTTCTTCGGGTGAGTCACATTTTTCATATATTTAGGATTTTTTTATTATTGTTAGTTCTTAAAACGCGTGAAAACAGCCGGACTACCGCCTATATTTGTGCTGCTACATCGCTCACACTTAGACTACATACTAGTCACGTTTGCGCTGTACCTTACTGGACTAAGGCCGCCATTAGTCGCTGCTGGGGAGAATATGAGCATACCTTTCTTCGGGTGAGTCACATTTTTCATATATTTAGGATTTTTTTATTATTGTTAGTTCTTAAAACGCGTGAAAACAGCCGGACTACCGCCTATATTTGTGCTGCTACATCGCTCACACTTAGACTACATACTAGTCACGTTTGCGCTGTACCTTACTGGACTAAGGCCGCCATTAGTCGCTGCTGGGGAGAATATGAGCATACCTTTCTTCGGGTGAGTCACATTTTTCATATATTTAGGATTTTTTTATTATTGTTAGTTCTTAAAACGCGTGAAAACAGCCGGACTACCGCCTATATTTGTGCTGCTACATCGCTCACACTTAGACTACATACTAGTCACGTTTGCGCTGTACCTTACTGGACTAAGGCCGCCATTAGTCGCTGCTGGGGAGAATATGAGCATACCTTTCTTCGGGTGAGTCACATTTTTCATATATTTAGGATTTTTTTATTATTGTTAGTTCTTAAAACGCGTGAAAACAGCCGGACTACCGCCTATATTTGTGCTGCTACATCGCTCACACTTAGACTACATACTAGTCACGTTTGCGCTGTACCTTACTGGACTAAGGCCGCCATTAGTCGCTGCTGGGGAGAATATGAGCATACCTTTCTTCGGGTGAGTCACATTTTTCATATATTTAGGATTTTTTTATTATTGTTAGTTCTTAAAACGCGTGAAAACAGCCGGACTACCGCCTATATTTGTGCTGCTACATCGCTCACACTTAGACTACATACTAGTCACGTTTGCGCTGTACCTTACTGGACTAAGGCCGCCATTAGTCGCTGCTGGGGAGAATATGAGCATACCTTTCTTCGGGTGAGTCACATTTTTCATATATTTAGGATTTTTTTATTATTGTTAGTTCTTAAAACGCGTGAAAACAGCCGGACTACCGCCTATATTTGTGCTGCTACATCGCTCACACTTAGACTACATACTAGTCACGTTTGCGCTGTACCTTACTGGACTAAGGCCGCCATTAGTCGCTGCTGGGGAGAATATGAGCATACCTTTCTTCGGGTGAGTCACATTTTTCATATATTTAGGATTTTTTTATTATTGTTAGTTCTTAAAACGCGTGAAAACAGCCGGACTACCGCCTATATTTGTGCTGCTACATCGCTCACACTTAGACTACATACTAGTCACGTTTGCGCTGTACCTTACTGGACTAAGGCCGCCATTAGTCGCTGCTGGGGAGAATATGAGCATACCTTTCTTCGGGTGAGTCACATTTTTCATATATTTAGGATTTTTTTATTATTGTTAGTTCTTAAAACGCGTGAAAACAGCCGGACTACCGCCTATATTTGTGCTGCTACATCGCTCACACTTAGACTACATACTAGTCACGTTTGCGCTGTACCTTACTGGACTAAGGCCGCCATTAGTCGCTGCTGGGGAGAATATGAGCATACCTTTCTTCGGGTGAGTCACATTTTTCATATATTTAGGATTTTTTTATTATTGTTAGTTCTTAAAACGCGTGAAAACAGCCGGACTACCGCCTATATTTGTGCTGCTACATCGCTCACACTTAGACTACATACTAGTCACGTTTGCGCTGTACCTTACTGGACTAAGGCCGCCATTAGTCGCTGCTGGGGAGAATATGAGCATACCTTTCTTCGGGTAAGTCAATCTTTTCATATATTAATCGACACCACGTTATATGCTGCGTCATCATAGTTACAATATTTTAAATTGCCCAAAAAACTCGGAAATCAAGTGCATGCATAGGCGACGGCACATCAGACGTATAACGTCGAATAATGTTGACTGCGACCGTTGTTATGTCCAACGTAAAGTTGTTTTTGCAGTACAACTGTTGCATGTGTTATTTTTACATTACAAACAACGCCCTTGTATCTGTAAAAGTTTACTTTCACTGTGGTGTTATCTAATATTTATTTATTGAAAGTCTTTACAGTGTTTTAAAATCTGTTGAAATAATAAGTCTTTTACAGAATTGTTAACTATTTTTTCTTTAATTGAAGGTGTTTTTGTTAAATCAGCTGGTTCCTTCGCGGCTGCGGCGCGTTCTACATCAGACGACGAGTCGACGGCTCCGACAAGCACGGCGATCCTGTTTACAAAGCTGCACTCAGGTAAAGCTGCACTCAGGTATTATATAGTGAAAGTGAAAAATTATTTATTCAAATAAGCTCACATAATGAGCATTTTTAAGAGTCAGGCGAACCGTGAGCTTGCCTTACAAACGTAATACCAAAATGATTTGCAATTTGAGCATAATTAAATCTTCTTGTGATGTTATTTAGAAAATACTTACCCAATTCGAAATAATTGCCACTTTCATTTTTTCAAAAAAATCGCAATAATTTTTAATTGGTTTGGTATTTTGGATTTTTTATTTAATAGAAATCTAGACAAATACTGTTTAAATCCGATATCATCACAAGAATAGTTAATTATGGTGAAATTGCAAATCATTTTGGTATTACGTTTGTATGGGATGCTAAATTTTGCTTACTGTTCGCCGGAGCCTTAAATCGTCAATTCTTTTATCCTTGTGACGTCTTTTAGCTGACAAGAAAAATAGGAAAACTTACTAGCTTTTGCCCGCAACTTTTCGCGTAAAAGTATCTAAGGAACAATCTATTTCTATACCAAAAGAAATTGGTCCAGTCAGAGGTAATGAAAACGTAACAAACATACAAACTTACTACTTTCGTATTTATATATTTTAGGAGCAATCCCTAGTTATTGAAATGAAAACAAGTTTTTAGAGCACTTGTAAATCAAATCGAACTCTACAAGTTTTTGCTACTTTAAATGATTATAGAATTGATTTACATATCCAGTAATTTATTTTCTATTAACCGCCTCTGTGGTCTAGTGGTAGTGGTTCACCCACCCGTGTAAGACGCAGGGGTCCCGGGTTCGATTCCCACAATTTGTACTCGGTTTAGTTGGTGGTAGGACTTATTTCAAGACCGCCTGGCTAGCTACCACCATTACCTAAGTCTGACGCCATAACAACAATTTAAAAATTGTTGTGTTCCGGCAGTTAGAGGTAAGATAGTCAGTTCCTCAGTGATGAGGATTCCGGGTGTAGTGCGCTTCCACCTTCGGCCTTATCGTCACTTAACATCAGGTGAAGTGAAGGCCAAGCACTATCCCGTTGTGAATAGAAAAAAATGGAAATAACGGGGTTGAACAAAGGAAAATCCCTTTTACAGATCGTACATATTGCATAGTTTGACTGCGAAAAACAACTTGGAGTTTTTCATCGAGGGCGGCCGTACGAGAACGGGCAAGCCTCAACCACCTAAAGGTATTTACTAGATCGTTATTTTAGTTCTGTTTCATTCTGTTCTACTGAGCAGCGGGCTAATCGTCTAATTTCAAAATGTATTGCAAATTGCGATACATTTTGAAACCGCGGTTCTACCGAAGTATAAATGGCCCTTTTTTCTCATTAGTGCTACGATTTAGTACTTTGTGGTAGAACCAATAAGAAAAAAGTCTCATGTTCTAAGGCAAAACTACCCATTAGAACAAAACGTTTTTTATATTGTTTTTGAAAAAAAAAACTAGATTCTTTGTGGATATTGTATTCTAAATGTTATACTTAAATTTTATAATGTTTATGCCGTACATAACAATTTAATAAAAGCGGTTTTTTTATTACGCTGCTATGTTCAGAAGATGTGTTGGGTGAGTGTTTTAATTGACGAGATTTTAGACTAAACAACCAAAAATATAATATGGGATGGGAGCCTTAAAATTTTCGGTGGTTATTGAACAGTTGGTAAAAGTTTAAAGTTTTAAAAAGTGATTAGATGATTCAATGGAACACAAGAAACACCCTATTTCTGTAGTTTTTACTTTTGACAGAAAAAAACAAAATGGTTAATTTTTGCTCTCGTTTTTATCTGTATATATATATAGTATATATATATATATAACCAGCTGTCAAAACGGGCTTATTATATCTCGGCGACGTATAAGTACAGCATAATACCTATACATTACATTTTCTGTCAGACGAACTGCTAATTTAAATAAAAAAACCAAAGGAATTGTAGAATATAGACAAATTGCGAACCAGACAACCTGCGAAACACTCATACATATACACCGTTAATTTTTAAGTATATCTAAAAATGAAAAGGGGATTTCAGACCACGTGAATGAACAACTTTTACTCAATGATATTAGAATTAAAAAGATGTGTTACCTATGTCAGTATATGCGACGCCATGAATTTGTCCGCAAGGCGTATATACCTGCCTCGTTATAACACACTAAATAATACGATGTTACACGGTCAAGGTAACTCGGCACTTTGAGTCGATGATTTCGTATGGTCGCATAGGCCGACTTAACTTGACCGTGTTGTAAAGTGTGAACAAGATAGTATGATTATTTACAAGAGCGTAAACGAGACAGATACATGTTGCGCAATGTCCTCGTGAATGTCGCGATACTAATCATAGAATATCGTTAAATGTGTCACAGAAGAGACATTCGATGGTTTGATGCCTATCAACTACAATGATGTCTGAATAAAATAATGAATCATTTTCACTAATAGTCATAATTAGGGATGTGCAAGGGCTTAAACCCAAAGGTATAAACCGGGTCTTTACGAGTTTAAATCCGATTTCGACCCAAAAAGCGGGTCGAACCTATTACCACTAATATCTTGGGTTGATTTTGGGCACAATAAAATTTACCTATTAGTTTCTATTGCTAATTGCTAAAATAACAAAAAGTCCGTTGCGTAATGGATTTCCACTCCGAAAAAAATATTTTTTGTGACCAAAACGAATTTTTAAAATATATGTAGCTTCGTAAAACTTGTAAATTTAAATAGTAAAAGTGTTCAAATTAGTAAGGAATTTAGCTTTAATTAAATATGGGCGATAAGAAATTCCATGTCACAAGGTATAGGTAATCCATACTAATATTAAAATGCGAAAGTCCGTTTGTTTGTTACGCTTTCACGTCTTAACTACTAAACCGATCATCATGAAATTTTGCATACACGTTGTCAGGGGTACAGAGAAGGACAAAGGGTACCTTTCATCCCAATACATCGCAATTCATTTGCTGGAAACCTATAAAAATAATAGTAAATATATAATAAGTTAATGAGGGCTTTTCAAAGTGACATTTAAAAATAAAAACAGCCACTATTTGCCTCACTAGATCGTGTTGATACTCGTCGAACCCTAAAAATAGTAACTATTTGAATCACTAGATGGTGTTGACACTCTTCGAAGCTTAGTAAAAAACTCACATTGTCACTTACTTTTATCAACGCCATCTCGATAGATCATCTGGCTCGATAGCCTACAGTTTTTTGTCATTGTGAAAAGCCCTCATTAGTTATTGTTTGAGCAATGTCGTGGCATTGTCCGTTCTGTACATTTATAATCTATGACAGACATCTCTATCACACTCGGTAATCGGAGTATTTGCTGTCGCACTCAATCTTTTTAGGATAATATTTACTGACATTTTGTATTTCTAATGTACAAATATGAACGAAAATTAGTTAAAATATAATTAGCTAAAACTTACGCATGATATGTGATCCCTAGACTTTTGGAAGTCTTGCTTGTGTAATTAGTACAAGTTCGCATTACGCAGGACGGCATTTTTACTGTGTTTCGCGGGAGCACTTCAAAGTGTCAACGTTGCCGATGCTTTTGCGAGACTACACTCAGGTGAGCTAATTAGCCAAGTTTTAGACTGCCAGTGTTAAGGCGCAGGTAACCCATCTACCTCTTTTTAAAATTCTAATATCTTTGCTTTTACTAAGGGGCCAACCACGAAATCGCTGTTCCATACATTATAGTCGAGTCGATGTTGTACTTTTCTATGGAACAGCTGATTATTTTTTTCGAGATTCCGTGGTTGGCCCCATAGTAAAAGTTGTTCATTCACGTGGTCTGAAATCCCCATTTCATTTTTAGATATACTTAAAAATTAACGGTGTATAAACACCTGAAGTACACTTTTATACACATGTGATGGAGTTAATCGTTCATATATGTATACACGGTTAATTTTTAAGTATATCTAAAAAAGAAATGAGTGCATCTCCTCCCTATTCTAACCGAGTATGTACAGTTAAAAGATTTAATATTTAATAATTGGTCAAGATATTGAGGTTTCTTTGTCCCAAAATTTTACTGATTTCTGGATTTAGAGCTCATTTATAGAATTACACGCGCGTAATCAAAAGAGACGATCTTGTTTAACTACGTAAATAATGAAGATAATGAATCTACGCACGCGTCTTGCTATTTTTGTGAGTTTACCGAAAAATCAAGATTTTTATTCCAAAATTTTTAAACTATTAACTTTTAACTGCACGATCATATTCAGAAACTTGGTCTGATATCTCCATTAGATATACTTAAAAATTAACGGTGTATTTATCTGTACCTCTAGCGGGCATCCTCTCCGTAATACTAGAGGCGTACCTAGACGGTACAATCGACGACGCGTTGCTCGTGCCAGTGGCGCTCAACTACGACAAGCTAGTGGACGGCAACTTTGTAAGGGAACAACTGGGAATGCCCAAACAGATGGAGACGTTTTGGTCTGCGCTGAGGGGAATTTGGTGGACTTTGAATACGGACCATGGGAGCATAAGGGTGGATTTCAATCAACCTATTTCACTTAAGGTAAGACAATATATTTGTAGTGATTTTTTTCATGTTGTCTCAGAATATCTTTAACCGTGGGGATTTTGGGAATAATTTTAGTCTTTGTCCTGACCAAAATACATTATTTTCTATATCTAAATTATAAAAGCGGACACATATATCTTGTTTATAATATTATCTGCACTTATACATACGAAGGTTAAAAATGTTTTGTATGAAACAGCTATTTTTTTTGCAATTTTAAAGTTGGTCGCATAGTAAAAGTAGTTCAGTTTGATGGTCTCTATCTCCCATATTTGGCTTAAGGGACTTTTTGTAACACGTAGTATAGCTGAGAGTAAATTCAACCACTTTTTCCAGGAACTAGTGACGTCCTTCCAAAAGTACAACTACTTAAAGCCCCCCATGGATAGGCCTTTGCCCTCAAACAACAACCATTTGGGCGTGAATCTGGATCGGCGAATCCTGTGTAACAGTAGCAACTCTAGTCTGTTCGGCGCTGACGTCACCGCCGAGCACAAGCTCATGGTCGAAGCTATTGGACGCCATCTTGTTTACGGTAAGGACTTCGATCAAGAATTATCCTAGATGACGGTTCACGAACTAAAACAGTACGCAAAAATGGCACCTCAAATAGCGTCCCACTTACAAACTTGGCGCTTATTTTGTACATAATCACCTCTTATTTTGTACAAACTCACATTTTATATCACTTATTTTGTACAAAAACACATCTTTTATCACTTACTTTGTGCAAAATAAACGCCCAGTTTGTAAGTGGGACGCTATTTAAGGTGCCATTTTTGAGACTCTGACTGGACATCTAGGGGTAAGGACCTTAGTGCAGTGTTACGCATGGGCATGGGCGTACCGAGAGGGGGCAGGGAGGGGCAGCTGCCCCCCCTGGATTGCGTTTACCTCCAACTAACTATCAATTGTTATCAATAAAAGTTCTTATTTGCCATACAATATATTTGATTTTCAATAAATTTGCCCCCCCCCCCTCCTGGGGGCGATACAATAGATTTGCCCCCCTGGCCCAGAACCTGGGTACGCCCATGCGCAGGGTTCCCGTGTTCGATGCCCAGATAAGAATAGACACTTCTCAATTTATCCAAAAAGAGGGAAAGGTAAACCAATTTCCTCGTTCCATACAATGATAATATGGAATTTAAATTATGCATTGCTGTACTGCATTTTTGGCGAAATTGAGAGGTGTCTTGTCTATACTTATTTGACATTCTTATTCGAAAAATGAGCACCTAACTAATTAATCAACATACAAATCATTATAGAAATGCACAACCTTTTTTATTTATAGGATTGAATTGAGCATGTTTGTATTATTACGGTGTGGGCGGTTAAATGTGCCGATGAGTGTTCAAGCATCATATCTCAAAAACTATTAGTCATATGAAGCAGTGGGTTGGCTTGTATTGTTTCAAATTTAATACTCGAACTTTCAGTAGCAACTACTTAATTGAAAAAGAATTGAACTGCAAAAACTAAAAAAAAAAATTTTCGTATTACGCAGGTAGCACAACTTTTGTTTGCTTGCAAAACGTAGTTTTACACCCCCTAAGGGTTCCGAATAACATACCAAATATGCAGCTTTACATCGCATTTGCGTTTTAAATTGGTAGAATTTTACTGGGCTATATATGTACAGCACGTGGCAAACATCTTGAAATCGGGTGGGGTTTTTGTACAGAACGCGTATTTTGGGTATGCGTGCTATTGGTCGTTAACAAGAGCACATGCGCGAACTTATTCTCACTCCGTCGAAAAAATTTCAAGATTTTCTTCGTACTGTAACTACTTAGTATATTATGTTTTATTGATTTTTATTTCTGTCACCTACAGACGCGTCACAAGCTTCCGCGCTGATGTGCACGAACGTGGTAGCGTACGTGCTGCTGACAGAGTATCGTGCGGGCTGCACATTGGCACAACTGCACGCGGCCGTGGCGGCGCGCGGCGAGCACTTGACGAGGGCTCACAGAGATCTGGGCTATACCGGGGATGTACCCGCTGTTTGTAAACACGCGGTCAGTACTACACTTGATACTAAACTATAGATATATGGCTGCACATTGGCACAACTGCACGCGGCCGTGGCGGCGCGCGGCGAGCATTTAACGAGGGCTCACAGAGATCTGGGCTATACCGGGGATGTACCCGCTGTTTGTAAACACGCGGTCAGTACTACACTTGATACTAAACTATAGATATATGGCTGCACATTGGCACAACTGCACGCGGCCGTGGCGGCGCGCGGCGAGCATTTAACGAGGGCTCACAGAGATCTGGGCTATACCGGGGATGTACCCGCTGTTTGTAAACACGCGGTCAGTACTACACTTGATACTAAACTATAGATATATGGCTGCACATTGGCACAACTGCACGCGGCCGTGGCGGCGCGCGGCGAGCATTTAACGAGGGCTCACAGAGATCTGGGCTATACCGGGGATGTGCCCGCTGTTTGTAAACACGCGGTCAGTACAACACTTGATACTAAACTATAGATATATGGCTGCACATTGGCACAACTGCATGCGGCGAGCACTAGACGAAGGCTCACTGGGATCTGGGCTATACTGGGGACGTGGTCGCTGTTTGTAAACACGCGGTCAGTACTACACTTGATACTAAACTATAGATATATGGCTGCACATTGGCACAACTGCATGCGGCGAGCACTAGACGAAGGCTCACTGGGATCTGGGCTATACTGGGGACGTGGTCGCTGTTTGTAAACACGCGGTCAGTACTACACTTGATACTAAACTATAGATATATGGCTGCACATTGGCACAACTGCATGCGGCGAGCACTAGACGAAGGCTCACTGGGATCTGGGCTATACTGGGGACGTGGTCGCTGTTTGTAAACACGCGGTCAGTACTACACTTGATACTAAACTATAGATATATGGCTGCACATTGGCACAACTGCATGCGGCGAGCACTAGACGAAGGCTCACTGGGATCTGGGCTATACTGGGGACGTGGTCGCTGTTTGTAAACACGCGGTCAGTACTACACTTGATACTAAACTATAGATATATGGCTGCACATTGGCACAACTGCATGCGGCGAGCACTAGACGAAGGCTCACTGGGATCTGGGCCATACTGGGGACGTGGTCGCTGTTTGTAAACACGCGGTCAGTACTACACTTGATACTAAACTATAGACACAGAATATATAATAGTACTAACGTACAGAAGTCGGTCCCCACGAGGACCATCAAATAATAAGCTACTCTCGCTGCACGGCAATAAAGTACAATTTCAAACTGCACAACACTGCGTGGATAAAATTATATGCACCTACGAAGAAGAAAGAGAGGTGTCTCTTTCTGTCGCATAGCTCTGTCTCAACCGACACATTTCGGGGTTGCTACTCGCTAGTTACTGATATCATAGAAAACATTCGTTATGCCCATGAATAAACAATGAAATTACTAATAGGTACCTACTTATAAAATAAAATTAATCTACCTAATCTGTGAGCTGAGCATATTTAAAGAGCATAAATAATAAGTATTTCTAAGTAGTTAGAGAAGCTCGATGGCGCAGTGGTATAGCGCCTGGCCCAACGATTGCGGAGGTTAAGCAACTTTTGCAAGGGTCGGTTATGGGATGGGTGAAAAAAAAATAGTATTTTTTAGCTTTTTTCTTTACTGGTGCCATATTTCGAACTTCGATACAACTATGTATGTAAATATGTATACAAAAAATACAATAAACTTTGGTAGGTAGGTAGGTACGTTAGTAATTAAGTATCAAAAACGAAGTGCATGCAGTTTCGCATTCGGCGCTTGACTGACTCGTTTCGTTGGTGACGTTCACGCGCTGCGCTCTCGTCGCTTGCACACGCCGCGCGTTTCGGTCGGCGCGATGATATCCCTCGACAATGGCCCTCTTGGAGTGGGCCGCGAGCAGTAGGCTAATATAAAAGTTTAAGCGCGGAGTGATACCCCCCTGCTATAGATATATGGCTGCACGTTGGCACAACTGCATGCGGCGAGCACTAGACGAAGGCTCACTGGGATCTGGGCTATACTGGGGACGTGGTCGCTGTTTGTAAACACGCGGCCAGTATAAGATGTTTCATTTGATTTCTGGTAACTCTTATGTACGATTCAAACAGACCGGCCCGCATCGGAGCGTATTTTACTTCTGCCAGAGAAAAATAAAGCGTGTATACAGTAGTTAAATTTCATATTGCGGACGGAGCCGACCTCCTGCCGCGGTTTCATGCAAATATTGAATTAACTACCTATAGAGATGCTTTTTTTTTCTCTGGCAAAAGTAAATTGCGTTCCGACGCGGGCCGGTCTGTTTGAATCGTACATTGGGCTAAGTTAATATGACCGAGCTGTGCCGCGTTTTTTCCTCGCAAATGTGTTGAAAACGTCGTATGAAACTCGTGAGCTCTTTCTTATTGCACACTTGGCTGAGTTACGCAACCCACAGCCTTGTGTGTAATGAGCAATTTAGCTCACTTGTATCATAATATCGGGGCATTTTGAACTTACCATCCAAATTTCAAGGATGTGTCCAGTCAATGAAACTAAACAACTAAGTATTATTAAGAAGCGTTTCGAATTTTGCCACAAAATGTTGATCTCTTTGATTTGTAGGGATAGTCGTTATTGTTAAATTTTTATATAACATGTTTAGATAATGTGGCCACTGAATGTTATATAACATGTTATACAATACAATTATTATTCTAATGTGTACACTATTGTTTTAAGTTGCAATGTTATATAACAAGGTTACATATTGTGGACGTGTTATATAACACAAGTTATATAACATGATACATAGTCTGTACGCGCCTTTAGAGAAAGTTGTTCAGTTTCATGGACTGAACATAATTAAAAAATTTGGATGGTGAATACAAAATGACCCTCTATACTATTATTGAACAGTTGGGAATGCTGGGCCGTGGCTTAGTTCGGAGGGAAGGGTCGGGCGAGAAGGCGGTCGTGAAGCCGCAACTGTCGGTGGCCGCGAGCATCGAACTGGCGTACTACGCGAATACTGTCGCTGTGCACTATGCGCCTAATGCTATTATGGGTAAGTTGGTGATATTTTATACTTTACTTTTAGGGTTCCGTAGCCAATGGCAAAAAACGGAACCCTTATAGATTCGTCATGTCTGTCTGTCTGTCCGTCCGTATGTCACAGCCATTTTATTTATTTATTTATTTATTTATTTATTTATAGTTTATGGATAGCTAACAGCTTATAAACATACAAATAACAACAAATATATATAACTAAAAGCTATTGACAAGCTACCACATGTAGAATTCAAAGGAAATTGATCGTAAAGTTGGTAATTAATCGTAGCCCAGAAAGGACAGGTGCGTAAAATAGTAACATTAAACTAAATTCTAAACAATAACTTAATAACAGTCGTGATGCTGTTGAAAAATAAATCAATATTGGCGTCAGCGTTATTAATGGTGGAACAAGCTCTAATAAGGAAACTGTTATGCCTGTAGTTGGTGTGCATAGAAGGAATACTAAATGGTCTATATGAATCGTTGCGGGGTGCTCTTGTAGGTATTTTAAAACGAATTTTATGAAGTAGTTCCGGACAATCCACTGAACCTCTAATCAACTTGAGTAGAAAAGTAACATCTGCAATATTACGTCTAACAGAAAGCGGTAGCAAGTGATATTTAGTACAACGGTCTTCGTAAGATGTTTTCGGAATTTTGAATTTGAAATTTAGGAACCGAGTAAATTTTTTCTGGATCTTCTCTATATCATTTATGTATGTTACGTAACAGGGGTTCCAAATCTGGCTGGCATACTCAAGATGGCTGCGGACATAAGCACAATAAAGGATTTTGATGGTTTTCATGCGTTTAAAAGGCTTAGACAGACGCATAATAAACCCTAGTGAACGAGATGCTTTATTAATAGTACTGACAATATGTTTATCAAATAGCAGTTTAGAATCAAGGATGACTCCCAGGTCTTTAGCTTCCTGACGAATGGATAATTTTTCGTTTTTGATACTGTAACTACTATTAAAGGGATTGATTTTACGAGTAAAACTTATAGAAAAACATTTGGATACGTTCAAATCTAGTTTATTTAAGTAACAGTATGAGTCTAACCTTCGGAGATCATCCTGAAGCTGAACTGCATCGTCGTTATTATTAACAATTTTGAAAATTTTCATGTCGTCTGCAAATAAGAGATAATTAGAGTGAAGAAAACACTGACCTATATCATGAATAAAAATAATAAAGAGCAAAGGACCAAGCAGGGAGCCTTGAGGAACCCCAGAGGGTATGAGTGACCACGAAGATGTATATCCACTGAGCACTACCGCCTGAGACCTTTTGTCAATGTACGATGAAAACCATCTGAATAGATTCCCCCTAATGCCTACCTTCATAAGCTTTAATAATAACATTTTATGATCAAGACGATCAAACGCCTTGGCGTAATCAGTGTAAACCGTGTCAACTTGGTTGCCCAAATCCATTTATTCCGAAAGTATTAGGATTACACAGTTGAAACTTAATAGGTAGATGTATTCTGTTAACCGCTTAACGATTTTAACACAAAAATTAAAAAAAAAAGATTCCATTAATACATAGAACTGAAAAAAATTTTTTTCTTCAAACCAATACGTGCGGGGTGTCTATAGATAGGTCTTCAAAAATGACATTTAGGTTCCTAAGACAATTTTTTCTCAAAGTCAACCGTTTGAAAGATAAACACTGCCAAAGTGGTAAAATGTGTGTCCCCGCCCCCCCTCTAACTTTTGAAATAGGTAAGTGAAAAATCTAAAAAAAAAATATGCTATAGATCTTAATATAAACTTTCACTGAAAATTGGTTTGAACGAGATATAGTAATTAATTTTTGAGATATATCTTATTTTCCAAAACCGCAAATATAACTTTGTCATTCATACCAACCAACACTGTGAAAAACAAAGTTATTTTTACAAACGAAAAATGATAGTGGTATTAAATATGGTATGGTATAAGGTAACTACGGAACCCTACGGCGCGTGGCCCGACATGCACTTGGCCGGTTTTTTTATTTTATTCGTAGAATTTTGATTCTCGTGGAAATTTCGGAATGATAGAAACCTATTAGTCCACTCAAATTAGACATTGAATGTTGAGTTTTGAATCAAATCAGGTATTTTTGGTTTTTGGATAATTTTATTGTTTGTAATGTGAAGGCAATGTTGAATCTAAGTGTTCGACTTCGGCAGATGACCGGGTCATAAAAAACTCAAAATGTCGACCTGTTTTTTTAGTTTTTCTCGATTTTGACCCAGAGGGACTGGTTTTTCATCAAGATTGTGTAAGATGGTTTTAAAGTTGGTAAAATTTGCAACAGTTTGAGGGTAAGACGGTTTTGATACGAGCGATAGTTTCGTATTTTTAAAGAAAATTTAAGGTGCAATTTCTGCGATTTTACATAGATATAAAAATTAACAGTTTTAATCACAAAAGGTTTTTAAACATCTGCTTAACTTAGACACTGTTTGAATGTGATATTGTCTCTTTTTTGACAATATTGTTTGAAAGAGACAACATCACATTTAAACAGTCTCTAAGTTAAACAGGTGTTTAAATATCTTTTGTAATAACACCGAATATTTTCACAGCAACCGCTTTAGAAAGTATACTGCAAGCATCCGGCGTCGGCGTAGACGAAGACATAGTGCGTCATTCAGATCTGGTCGAAGCCGGTCTTCAGTTGAGCGAGGTGCTCAGCGAGGAACTGATCCTGTGTCCCCCCTGTACCACAGTGAGCGAGCGGTTGACTGATGCCATTGACTCGCTTATAGCTGACGACGTTCTTATTAGGATCGAGGTAAGATTATATTTCTTTTTTTACATTTTTTCTTTTTTTAAGGCAGACAGGGAATTTTTATGGTTTATGGTGTCAACTATCCAACTAAAGTTCAATTTAATTCTTTTCCCAGGCCACCCCCGGCTTAGAAGAAGAGAGATGGTCGCGCCGTTTCGCCGACCGCCTCGAGGAGGAGTACGACGACGAGAGGCCCGACCCCACGCGCCTCATCAAGTACAGGGTCAATTGCCAGCCTGCCGCCAAGGCTGAGAGGTAATAATTACACTATATTTATACAGAATGTCCCAAGTAAAGTGTTATCATTAGTTTGATTTGCGAATAATTCGAAAAAAGCACACTTATTTGCTGTTAAGTAATTAGTCGTTTATTTTCGACTTAGACCATTCATAAACTTTAGCAATGCATTTTGCATTTAAACGTTTACACACCTAGACTGCGGTAATATCGATATTATCGCGAATCCATATAAATGCAGTAGGTACAAAAACCCTATTATGTGTAATATTTGAGACTTACCACAGAATAGATAATAGTACTAGCGTACAGAAGTTGCACTCCGCAAAATCGTTTAAATAAATTGCGACTCTTGCTCCGACACAATATAGTGCAATTCAGGTCGCACAGCGCTCCCTTCGATCCAAAACATGCACTTTGTAGTTGCCTCTCTTTCTATCGCGTAGGTCTTATCTTTTCTGATGTATGAAATTTGTCCTCTCAGAGGACATCGCGCGCTTCATACTCGCGCGCGGAGTGACAGAGCCCTGCTATTACTTAAATTGGTCGGATTTGCGCTAAAATCGATTTCATCACCGCAGCCCTACTTACCTACCTAAATTCACGACGTTTCTTCACAACCCTTCGGCTACCAACGAAACCAATAATTTGTTTGGATTACCTACTTCTCAAAGTTGATATCGCGATGAGACACCCTTTTCGGATATTAGACTATCGACAAATAGGCAATGGTGGCCAATACTTTTTTTGGAATTTTACTGAATGGTGATTCAGGTCAATTTTATTATCTTTTAGTTGACAAAAAGAACGTGCACAAAAAATTAAATCATATCAACTTGTTATTTCCAGACGGCGACTAGTGCTGACAATCCGGCCATTACTGCAAGCGTACGCGTACGCGGCTCGGTTCGCGCGTAACGATACGCACTCGCAACTCGTCAAGGATACGCTCGATCATCTCGCCGACGAGTTCGCGCACGGACGGCTGCACTACGGTTAGTATATGACATTATACACTACATTCTACATTACACACTACATTATTACATAGGTAGGTATGTACTTTACATTTTTTATCACGATCCAAGCTTGAAGGATGTCAAAACCACTTTCTCTAAGAAATATAGGTCGATCAACGTATTTTTTGTCGTATTTTCAATCCATTTTTCCTACGAAAAAATTGTTCAATTCCATGGACTGATCACGTTTTTAATTCGTGACATTATATTCGTATTTATAGTGGTGGCCACATAATTAAGGAAGTCATTCGATTTCCATACAAACGAAAGAAACTTTGAAGCTTTGGTTATCCGCCAAGGATTGACGGAGCTGTGATCTGATGATGGAATAGAATAGAATAGAAAAACTATTAACAACAAAATAAAATTAGAAAAATTATTAACAACACACAATAGGATTAAGAAGAGAAAACAATATATAGGTAGGTACACATTTACACAGAACAGAAGAGGGATAAAAATGATAATAAAGTGTGCTGCTAAAAGGCCCTGTCTCAGTTAAAAAACTTCTGAGTCATTCGTAGATGGTCAGAATGACCCAGAAGCACTGTTATTGTGCTATCCAGGGAGTGAATGGAGGAAATCTAGATCGCTGTACACACCTAATTGATCTGATCAATATTCTAAATCCTAAGGGATGTATATGTTTAAAAATATCGCGAAAATAGCATGAAAATAATATGGAAATCCCGAAACTGAGAACTCTGATTCTTGTTGATCAGATCAGTTGGTTGTGTGTATCGATCTGGATCGCCTCTATTCACTCCCTGGCTAGCCATCATCAGATCACAGCTCGATCAATCCCTGGCGAAGAACCAAGGCTTCAAAGTCAGTTTGCAATAAAAACGACTGGTGCCTTTATTTTTTGGCCATCACCGTAATATGGGCAAAGTGGAATAATTCCGCTTAATTAATATTTTTTTACCTTAGAAGCTATTAAGGCCAGTATATTCCAAAAACTCTTGTCTCTGTCTTTTTCTTTACGTGTGAAGAGTAATGAAAATAACCTCAACTTTTTCTTTTTTTATTAATGTTTTTGTTGTTATTTTGAGCGTAAAGATAATTTTTGAAAAAGTAATCGTTGAATATTCTTCTATATGTCATTACCTATTTTTCTATATATTTTTCGTGAATAAGGGATTGATAAACTTTAAGTATTATCCAAAAAATATAAAATTAATGAAAATTCTCTTTGTCTTTGCATATTTTTTTAGTCGAGTGAAGATACGAATATCGTATTTTAACCGTAAAATAATCAAGATCGTTAATGAAACTTCAACATATATTTTTATCTGCTCAAAATAAAGAATATTTGATTGTTTATCGTTGAATCAAACATAGGCCAAATTCGATAATATGGAATATACTGGCCTTAAGCGACGCTGTTGCCCATGGTACAAGCTTAAGTTGGGACTAAATTATTTAAGTTTTCACTTTAATTTCAGGCGAAGCAGTATCAACAGACGCAATCAGAAATTGCCACCGGCTGCTTCGACAATGGGGTGTCCTAGAGATGTACGACGAAGACAACAGACGGAAAGTCCGTCTCTCTCCCCCCTACGACAACGAGCAAACTCTCAACGACATGTGCTCCAATATATACAAGTTCAATGTGAATACGGACCTGTTAGATATCAAGTGATTCAGTGATAGTGACACGGTTATCCGTACTGAGTGTTAAGTGATACTGTGACGACGCGAAGGACGCGATGGGTATTCTATTTTATACTAAATATAATTGTAACGGACTGTGTATCGATGCAATACTGTATGTATACTAGTCTCTTTGGAAGAGATGCGCATTTGCTAAGCGATACCTAAATGTAGATGCTTACGATCGTAATGCTAATCAAAATTCGACTAGGGAAATCGAATTTCCTATTAAGGTGATCACATTGTGATTTAGGTGATGCGATTTGAGTGATTTTTAGGTATCTTCGTTTATAGTACAATTTGATTTTAAAATTACTGATTGCTTTGTGTTGAGTGGTCTATGTTTGAACACTAAGGCTGAGTTGCACCATCTTGACTTAAGTGCGATACACACCGGATGCGTAAGCGTAAGCGTGCACGTACGCGTAGAGGTACCATGACGTTGTAATGTCTGAAACTTTATGAGACATGGCACACCGCTTGCGTAACGTACGCGTGCACGTAGACCGATGCGTAACCCTACGCATTGCAGCTCCCATGAGACAAACAGGCTGCGTACCTACGCAGAGCGGAACGCATTGATGACGTTGTACTCAATGGCATTCCCTATTGGACGTCACACCGAACAAGTTCGAACACGCACGTATCTTTGCTGCGCGTCACTACGCGCGTAACCACGCGCGTGACTACGCATTAAGTTGTATTTGTTTACAAATAGTACCGGTACTACCGGTAGTAAGTTGTGTTTTATTTTGTTTTTAAATAATGAATAATTATATTAAAGAAAAACTAACTGAATTAGTGCGAATAAATTAGTCCATTTACTCGATCTTCGTCTGACATCGCGCACTAGAGTCGCAAACATGGCTGCCGCAGCAGCTGGGCACGCAAGGGACAGGTTGCGTATGCGTAAGCGTAGACGTATGCGTAACCCGGTGTGTCAGGGGGTTACGTGCGTAACTACGCGCGTGTCTACGCATCCGGTGTGCCCAGGCCTTTAACCTTAACTTTAACAGGTACAAACTTATCGGAGCCAGTGGCCAAAAGTGGAACTAAGGTGTTATTACATATTGTTACCTAGGTTACGCCATAGACGACAGCGACGCTGTCATCGAGTCAGATATGTTTGTATCTGTTATGGTTAAGTCAAGATGGTGCAACTCAGCCTTATACCTAAGTACATTGGTTTTGTTTCTTAACTTTCTATATCTACTAGGAAATGATTGTAGCCATTCTTGAATAATTGGTCTTTATCAGTTACTCCTTTTTCATATTTATTATATTTAATATTTACTACTTAAAAATAAGAAATATAGCCCTTTAAGGGAGAAAGTCTTTTAGACTTCAAAACAGTGGTTATAATTGTGCTTTTATTACAATGATCTGTAAGAGTTTTGTAGGTAATATGGTGTTGGCAATACTTAACAAAAATCTCAGTCCTTGGCAGCCGGACTGTCAATTACAAAAATTTAAGTTTTTCGGATTCAGGTAAATGAGAGTGAAAATGGGATACAACCCCTTTTAGGAGTTTTTACTTTGAACAATGAACAGACTTTGAAATGTGATGACCATGACGATATTGACTTCAACAAATTATAGTATAGTGTTTTGTTAATATCAGCGAAATAACATTTCAAGTATAGACGTAGGAAGTAGGAACGCTTACGCGATTAAAGTCGTTTTTGGAGATTGCAGTACAACTGTTACATCTGACGTGACGTGCCGTTGTGTGTGTAAAATAATATTATTATCCAAAGGGCTTTTTTAAAGTACTTATAATAAACTAGCTTTTCGCCCGCTTGGATTAAAGGTTATATGCGAGCGAAGACTCGCCCAGCAGTGGGATAAAAACCGTATCAGTACCAAATTTCGTCAAAATCGGTCCAGCGGTCTAGGCGTGAAAACGTAACAGTCAGACAGAGTTACTTTCGCATTTATAATATTAGTATGGATGAGTGTTTTTCATAACTTTGTATGACATAACATTACAAGACCTCAGTAAGAACCATTTTCATCTAAAATCCAGTTTCTTAGTGCTACAATTTTTTTCTGTAAATCTTTTTAATGGAGTTTATCTCAAATCTATGTCATAGGTATGTAAACACACATAATTATTTAATGGTGGTAAGGTACATACAATGTGATTAAATTGACAATAAACAGTGATTCGCTGCAACTTCACTCGAGACGAGAATGTATGGCAAAGAGAGAGAGAGAGAGAACTCTGTAAATTTAATTGCATTGTAGGGCCGCGTTCCGAATCACGCTGATAGCGCTGTTAGCGCGAGTCCGACCAAATTAAATAGTCAGAAAATATTACACAAATAGGGTATTTGTGTACCTACTTCATTTAATTGATTATATGCTAACAGTGCTGTTGGCGTGATTCGGAACGCGGCATAGGTGTCCAAATAAATTGCTCAAAGATTGGAGCCAAATATGTATCCATATACGTAGTATTTACTTATTTTATGATCTGTGATGATAGTGGTGTGTAATTGTGACTTGGTAGTATATCCTTGTGGGTTTTTTTATGTCTTAGTGATCTCATGACTGCAGTAAATGTATAATTGAAAGTATAGCATTTTCTAAGAGTAGGTTCTTTAAGAATTAATTGCTAAGTCACATTGCTCTTTTATATTCTAGAGTTTTTTTTTAAAATAAGTTTTGTTTATTGCCGCCACGATTTTTCTCCTTAACAACTTACCGGTTGACTGGTAGAGAATGCCCTTTGGCATTAAGTCCGCCATTTGCTGTTTTTATTTTAAGCAATAAAGATTAAATGAAATAAAATTGACGTTTTAAAATACTTTCATCAAAGTCGCAATCAAATTCTTTAACAATTTATGCATTTATTGATACATTTGAATTGATTGTTCATGATTTCAGCAATTCATTCTTAAAGTACCTGCAGAAGTCACTGACATGAATTCCATATGACAAGGGATGGGATTACAAACAATTTTGTAAACTATGAAAATATTCTGTAGACTTGTGTTTGAGAATAAACACAGTTTGTATTTGTGTTGTGGATATTGAGTGATAGTTTTCACATTTTTCATAAGTTGGTGAATAAGGCTTAAATGATAGGTGAAAATAATGCACTGTATAGCGATTTACGAAGGAAATCACAAATACCTGACTGAAAAAACATCGGAATGCGTTGTTAAATTATTTTGTAAGCGGTTATAATTGAACAACAAAATTTCAAAGATGAGTGAAGTCAAATGTATAGTGATATTGTACAAGTGCCTTTATTTCATTCCTTCAGAATAAAATTGTGAAGTGAATGGTCAGGGTGCCAAACAAATTGAGACAAATGCATTCTAATTTTTAGTATTTATAAGGTGTGATTTAGGAAGCAACCTATTTTTGTTGATTTGGCAGCAAAGCTAGTTTCTAACATATTTAAACATCAATTATTATGATGAAAATTCCAGAAAATAATGGCGAACTTATTATTAATTAAATACTTATATTACATATTATAATCTCCTAAAACACGAAGTATCTGTGCTATCTAGTGTATTATTTTCCCTGTATAAAGGTTGGGTAAGTTTCTTGGAGTACTAGAAACTAGTGCAATCAAATACACTTTTTGTATGGTTGGAGATCATTAAATACACCCTGTCTCTGTAGCTCAAGGGAACAAAGTGACAAAGTAAAATAAAACATACTCTTAAACATTTTGTATTTTATTTGATCAAACTTTCGAATTATTTAAAAAACATCATAAAATATATTTGGTGTTATTACAAAAGATTTTTGAACGCTTAAAATGTGATGTTGTCACTTTTTTGACAAAATTGTTTGAAAGAGACAGCATCACATTTAAACGAAGTGTACAAATTAAACAGGTGTTTAAAAATCTTTTGTAATAACACTTTAAAGCCATTTTAATAATACTATAAAATCTATCTGAAACTTGAATCAACTTTTACGGCAGAAACCCACTGGTTGCGTATACGTAGACGTGCACGCGTACGCACTACGCATCAGGTGGGTTCAGCCAAACTTTATTATAACCATTAATACTTAATTCTAAAAAATATTGCAGTGTCTAGTAGTATTTTTGTCATGTTTGTTTAAATAAACACAGAAAAACTAATAAATAACATTAAAAAGATGAAGAAAAATAGTTAGTTTAAAAATAATTATTGTTCCGAGAGGGGAACATAAATAAAGAAGTCTGGAAGGGCGCTAGAAGTATATGACTTAGAAAAAATATAGAAACTTGAACAATCACGTCACAAACAATGAAATGAATTCCACTTTGAACCGTGTCACGTTATCAATCTATATCAATCAGTAATTCTTCAAGTAGGTAATTAAAAAATTTAATGTGACATAGTTCTATCATAAGTGTAAAGTGTGTACATTTCATTGATCGTGACTGTACCTTTATTTTTTACCTATTGCTATTGTAATTCAATATTAATATGAGGAAGATTATTTAAGAAATCTAGTTAAAAAGATACTAACCCCCGTATCTACAGACAAATAAGTAATTACTCAAGTCATTACTGATTTATTAATGACTTGAATAAGTAATTACTTACTTGACTATAGATACGAGGGTAAGTTATTAAGACAAGATTTAAAAAAGTGCCTAATTAGAAATAGCACTTTAAATAAAAAACAATAAGTACTTAATTAAGGACAATAGGGATGATGACTAATAAAATAACGAAATACTAATAATAATCGTAAACATATTAAACTTTTAGAGTAGCTTGTATACCTCTTGGTTTTATATATTGCATATTATTTATTTTATGACCCTTCAAAGTTGGGTGGACAAGTCCATTTAAAAAGTATAAAATTTATAAAAATAAATAATACCTTTAATTAGTCCGTAAAATGTATAGCAAATTTGTCGAAGAAACTATTTTGATAAACACAATATTTAATATAGCTGCCAAACAAATTTCCTACGCGTTACATACAAACTACTTATTCGTGACGTCATAACTAGGAAGCCATTAGTATGGAGCGTTTTTGGGCAAGTCCATTTGTGTGCATTTTACACTGTGATGTCTCGGGCAGTTTTCATGCTAGCGAATTAATTCTTTTACCAATGTTTCTTATTTTGAGAGGTAATTTATGTAACATAAAATAAAAAAAAGTTGTCATCATCCCTATTAGTTAATATAGTCATTATAAAATAATTAAAACTTGACGACTAACCTAACCTAACCAATTTATTAAATGAGGATCAGCGACGATTTTTGTTTAGTGGCTTATTATCAGAAAGCTTATGCCATACCATCACAAGATTAACTTTGAAGAAATTTTCACCATATCTCTTAAACCTCCGAAGTTATATGAGCTAGAACACCGTTATTTTGGGGGTCGTAATGACGTCAACCTTACGTCGTACGTGATAAAGCACATATTGCATTGAGCTTGGCATTTCCTTTAAACCCTTATAACTCAACCATATCTAAACGGATTTCAAAAAATCTTTCACTTGGGTTCATAGCTCTGAATATGTTTTTTTAATATATCAATAAAACTTTAGGATTCAAACCTGTCGCTGATCCTCATTAAGAGGATTGTCAACCACGTGGTCTCCATACAAACGGCGATAACGTTTCCCACCCTCTAAACCTTAACCTACAGCAATGAATTTTTGGTATGTTTTTGAAATGCCTAAGAACTAGGGCTGTACGTTTTGATTTTTAAAATATTCATTGTAGATTTGAAAATATTGGCACTTCTGTGTTTTGTATGAAATCACTTAAATGCAAATATTTCGAAATCTATTATAGATATTTAAAAAATCAAAACGTACAGCCCTAGTATTTAGGCATTTCAAAAAAATACCAAAAAATAATTACTGTAGGTCAAGGTTTAGAGGGTGGGAAACGTTATCGCCGTTTGTATGGAGACCACGTGGTTGACAATCCCCTTAACGAATTTAGAGCTTAATCCGTATGTGGCTAAAAATTAATTGGCAACTTTAGATAAACGTGTAGTTCGGGCGAGTTTACCTAACCAGGGGCTAATTGTCTAATTTCAAAATCTATCACATTCACAATCGCTTTCAGGATGTGATACATCGATGCTTCTTTTTGGCACAAATTAAAACTTACCAAAGAAATGCAGCAATGTGTCACATCCATCTGTCAAATGAAAGCGATTGCGGATTTTGAAAATTAGACAATAAGGTGGCTGATTTTCATAGGAATGTGAACTATAATTAAAAATTGAAACCGAACATTTGTCGACGCATCTTCAACCTCATGATGTCCGGCAGATGGCGGCGCAGTCTGGAGTCGCATTGATACTTGACAGCCTTGTGCTCGCTGCTTTTCAGGTGGTTTTGGAGATCAGCCCACGGTGCACTAATTAGGTTACAGTACCCACAATGGAAAATCCCGGGGCGTACCTTTAAACAAAATGGAAAATTAATAATTCATACAAATTCTTTAAAAAATATGAAATTTCGAATTATTTACTCAAGATATTATTGCTATGAACTATGTATGAAGGAATCTAAAATGGCGGCAATATAGCAGTTATCGCTATATTGCCGCCATTTTAGATTCCTTTCTTTAGTGGCCCGAGTTATAGATACTATTTGTGACTAATAATAAAAGTGGCGCGAGTTATAGGTACTACAGTTTGCAACTTATAACAAAAGGGTAGAAATCTCACCTCTCTAACAAATTCTGTTTTGTCCAATGACGTTATCACCGGTGTATGAATCATAGCTTGGTTGTGACCCCAAGATTCTGAATGCTGCTCCACTTTGTCGAGAGTCAAGTTCACTTCACAAGTTTGACAACGCAATCTCTGCCCCACTTCAGTTATCATAAGAAAGCTCTTTTCATCAATACAAAATTTGTCATTCACAACTTTCTCAGTACCAAAAAAACTTTTTACTGTCATCAATTCATCTACATAGTCTCCCAATGGAGTTTTACGATAAGTTCTATCGGGTTCTGGTGCGACGTGTTTTGGCGCAAGCTTCTTATGTACGTTGCCTAAAACATGCTGTTTCATTGATGCGAGTGAAGTAGGCAACATCACCTTACAAATACGGCAGTAGACGTTGTTATTATTTGTCTCGAAAGTCAAGTGGTTTTTATTAGCGAACTCTGTTGGGTCTTCGTTGTCTACCTTATCGGACGGAGGTACGTTCCGTTTCTGGTCGCTTTCAGCCTTTTCATTGCTTGAAACCGGATTAGTTTTACCTTCAAGAACAGGAGCCTCTAATGAAAACATTTGACTGTTTCCCTGTCTGATCGTCATGTTCACTTCACATTGAAATGGAACGTAGACAACGTTCCTGCTTTTAGGCGATCTGTCGTGTCTTTTTATATGGCTTATTATGGCATTGTAGTTGAATTTAATGTTCTCAAAACATTTCTTACAGAATGCTGTTTCGTTTTCAAAATTGATGTTTACTTCGTTCTTCTCGAAAGTGTTAACGGAGTCTAATACTGTCGGCTGGACGGTATCGTAATTTTGTGCAGGAGTTGAATTGACCGCTTCACCATTAGGAAAGTCCGAATCAAGGGACGAAATTGCTTGGTCCGAATTGGCCGAATTAAAACTTTCAGTGCTGCTGCTGCTACTAAAATGATTTAATTTTGATGATGGACATATCTCAAGTAGCTCACGTTGCGAATCTCGATTTCCATTAGAGCAGTTGCTCTTTATATTCCCTTCTCTAACGTTGCGCTTTAAATACGCGAGTCTGCGTTTACTTAACTTCTTCTTGTGTTCAGGATCCTCAAAATGATAAGATAGAGTGTGTATGGAATGTACTTCATTACAAATTATGCAATGAAATGAGCTTTCGTCCACCTGCAAGCAAAATTAATGTACAACGATAAAAATAAATAGGAGCTAAAAAAGGTACTAAAGCAACATGATTTCGTTACGCTATCTTTAATGTCCCGTCGACTGCTGGGTGTGGCACAGTACGCACCGACTGGTGGCTAGATTAGCGCCTAGATATACATTATGGTTACATGCTACGATACGCGGTGACCGCGCTGCAAGCCACCTATCGGTGCGTAGGCAGCCTTAGGGTGGGGCATTACCTACCACGCGACGCTGGCCCAATGCGAAAATGACTGCAAATACAGCCGAGCCTTCCGTAGCGCGAGAGGAGCTCAAGAAAATAAATTGGTTAGGTACCAATTATGAGCCCGACATCGACACTAGCGAAAGTCAGGGCGAATGCGCTAACGCACTGCGCCATCGAACTCCCAACGTAACAATACATAGGTTTAAGTAACTGTCAACATAATTACCTTACGATAAATCAGTTGCTGTTCACCAAACTCCACAACATTGTGAATCAAGTTCAGAATATGTGATGATTGGGACTTGTGAAGGTTCTGATAGGCAACTTCCACATTGCACACAGCACACGAGCCATCCATGAGCCCACTCCATGCTTCGTAATCAATTAGAAGACCCTCGACGGACACATAATCGCCTACTCGCTCTATCACATGCGTCGCCCTAATACGCTGATGCTGCTTTTCTTTTATATGTATACCTGCTTTTGCAAGAGTAGACAAAAGCATGCCGCAGAATATACAGAAATACCCATGCTTCACCTGAAATAAAAAATTCTTGCATTAGGGTTTAGTTCACCAAAATAATAATTAGGTTTAAGTTCACAAAAATAATAATGAACCTGGAACCTAGGCACGCTACCCGCCACTGCGCCAAGCGGTCATCGTCAAAATTATTCATCAAGAGAATGCACTTTAGATAAGAATGACAATCATCAGTGAATACCATTGTTTACATTAGGTACCAAACGCCTTATTGCAAAATCCTGTCCTGCATTATACTACCCCGAATGCTGATGCATCAAACTGTGATAATCACGACTGTGTTTATAATGACATAGTATTTTGATAGTGACCGATACGCGAACGAGTCACGTCACGTTACTTTACCGTGCTTAGGATGTTGCTTAGAAAATCAAAATCGGGACTTTCCCCAATCTAAGATTACGTAGGTTTGTAAGTAGGTACCTACCTATCTAAAGTCCTAGTCTGATGGAAACTTTCCCTAGTTAATGAAGAGCTGACGTACGGCACGGCGCCAAACTCTTATAAATAATTACTAATTTGGCGGACTTGTACTTTGCCACCCTCAATTTCAATGTCCCCATCCCCATTATTGCTGCGGCACGCCACGCACAGGCCGCACAGCACAGCAGGTATAGGTTCTCTTACTATTTTTCACATCACGAAATAACCAAATCTTACCTTTAAAATTTTCTCGAACTTAAAATTGTCGACGTACTGGGCGGCTTTAATTTTTTTCCTATGGACTGGTTTTGCGATGTGTGAAATCACCTCGCGCTCGCCCTTGAAATGGTCTTCGCAAACCAAGCAAAATGAATCGAATACTCCTTCGAGGATCGCTTCATTCTGGAACTTCGGCATCGCCACCTACATACAATAAAAGCAATGGACGTCATTGAATAAATGTTGTCATCTACTGACTAGGGCTTAGGTCTGTTTAGTCAGCTCAGCTGTTTATCTCCCGCATTATAGAAAGGAATCTAAAATGGCGGCAATATAGGGCAGCAGTTATCGTGCTGCTGTCTACTGCTGAGTGTGCATAGGTAGGTACATACAACTGAAACCAAATGATCGTGACCTTGAGATGAGATGGCACGAGCACGAAAATTATTGCCGCCATTTTAGATTCCTTTCTTTAATAGCGCGTTTTGGTTATAGCCAAATTCCATTTACAAAAAAGCGACACAGAAGTTCTCATGGAATGGAATTGACATGTACTAGCTTCCGCACGCGACTAAAGAGCTAATTAGATCATCCTAAATATCGGACCCGATATGAAGTCGCTCCTAAATTCAGAGCAGTGTAATTGCATTCAGGAAGCTAGGATCCGATTTAGGATCCTAGTTAGGATAGAAATTGTCTCCGACATAACGGATGCTAAATCGGAAGCACTTAGGACAGTGTAATCGCATTCAGGACGCTCGGCTCCGACACAGTAGTACCACAGCATAAATAGTACAGTCAGTCAACGCCTTTTATGTTGGCGAAAAAAAATCCGCCGCGCCGTTCGTCTAGATCAGGGATGCACAGACTGCGGCCCGCGGGCCACATGTGGCCCGTCGGCAATATGCCAGTGGCCCGCCAGAAATAATTATTCCCTCATACATTTGAAAAACAAATTTTTTTTGGCTTGTTTTATGTTTTTAATTTGTGCTGGTGGCCCGTCATTAGTTCATCATTTGCCCAAGTGGCACATGGTCTCAATAAGTCTGTGCATCCCTGGTCTAGATAGACAGTTGGCGCAACGACTAAAAGTATATAAGGGTTGTCACTCTGTGATTTGCTTTTTTTTTGACCTACATCAATATAAAAAACAAAAAAACCTGCCTCTGAAACGCAAGAAATAATATATAAATCATTAGCTACGCATTATCATTTTTATAATAAAACACGTCTATTAAAGTCAGGTGGGGCTGGAGTACCTACAACTTTCTTTTTTAACCGACTTCAGCAAAAGGAGGAGGTTCTCAATTCGATTGTATGTTTTTTTTTTTTTTTTTTTTTTTTTTATCGTTGTTCGCGCGTATCTTCGGCATTTATGGACCGATTTAGATGATTCTTTTTTTGTTCGATTGAGTTTTCTTGCGAGATGGTCCCATTTAATTTTTTTTCAAATCGGTTCAGTAGTTTACAAGTAATCCTGAAAATACTATGATATTAAATCAACTAACTTGACAATTTTGTTATTTATGAACCGAATTAGATGTTTTTTTTTGTTGGGGAAGGGATACCTTTGTGTAGTCTTTTTAACCGACTTCAAAAAAAGGAGGTATTCAGTTTGTATGTATGTATGACGTATGTTTCTCCGCGATTATCTCACGTTTGGCTGAGCCGATTTTTCTACCTAAATAATATACCTACACTACCTAATACACAAGATACTTACACTAAAAATAAAAAAATAAAAAAATTGTTTAAAAAACAAAAAAACCGACTTCAAAAAACCTGCCTCTAAAAAGCAAGAAATAATATACAAATCATTAGATACGCATTATCATTGTTATAATAAAACACGTCAATTGAAGTCGGGTGGGGCTTTTAGAATAAAAAAAGGAAGATGTACTCCATTCCAGCCCCACCCGACTTTAATAGACGTGTTTTATTATAACAATGATAATGCGTATCTAATGATTTGTATATTATTTCTTGCTTTTTAGAGGCAGGTTTTTTGAAGTCGGTTTTTTTTGTTTTTTAAACAATTTTTTATTCTAAAAGCCCCACCCGACTTCAATAGACGTGTTTTATTATAACAATGATATGATAATGCGTATCTAATGATTTATATATTATTTCTTGCTTTTTAGAGGCAGGTTTTTTGAAGTCGGTTTTTTTGTTTTTTAAACAATTTTTTTTTTTTTTTTTTTGTATAAGTACCTTCTGTATTAGGTAGTGTAGGTATATTATTTAGGTAGTAAAATCGGCTCAGCCAAACGTAAGATAATCGCGGAGAAACGTACATACATATACAAACTGAATACCTCCTTTTTTTGAAGTCTGTTAAAAAGACTACACAAAGGTATCCCTCTCCTAACAAAAACAATCATCTAATTCGGTTCATAAATAATAAAGTCGTCAAGGTAGTTGATGTAAAGTCATAGTATTTTCGGGATTACTTGAAAACTACTGACCCGATTTGAAAAATAAATAAATGGAACCATCTTGCAAGAAAACTCAATCGAACAACAAAATAATCATCAAAATCGGTCCATAAATGTCGAAGATACGCGCGAATAACGGTAAAAAAAAAAGTATACAATCGAATTGAGAACCTCCTCCTTTTGATGAAGTCGGTTAAAAACTAGTTTAGATTAGCGTTGAAAATGACACGTACCTACCTAGCTACCTACATATACCTCCTATTTACCTAGCTATGTATTTTTACGGCTACAAGAACATTCGTTTAACAACTGTATGATCGTAAAGCTGTGATATCGGATCCGACATTCAGGACGGTCTAATTGGCGACTGAATTTCTCGTCCTAAATCGGACACTAAATTCCGGATCCGACATTCAGGATGGTGTAATAAGCGCTTAAAGATTGATTTTGTGGTGTGTATATTCAAAAAAATCCAAGGGAACCTTTGACCGGGTTAAAAAGTATCACATGGGTGGTCGACTCTGTCTAACTGTCGTCGTCATGTTGAAATCCAAACTGTTTTTGCGTGGTTGAGTAGGTAACAATAATTAAACAAAAGAAAATTTCAAACATACAAACTTTCACATTATAGTACCTACACTACCTACCTAAGTAGGTACCTATCTATACCATTAATTACTGTGAGGTAGCCAGGATTGGTAATCTAGAATCTAGATAGGCTAGCTCTAGCTAGACCTCCGAAAAGCGAAGTTTAGTAGTATATGGTAGTATAAAGTAGTTTAAAAAATCGAATAATTTAAAAGTCTAATTTTAAAATATTATTCCTATTGCGGACTTTATTTTATTTTGAAACGAGTCGTAGCCTACCGTAGGTAGGTACCTTACCTCTTTAGTCTAGTGTTTTGATATTGTTGACAATCATACATAGCTAACGCATAACAATTGAATTAAATTACAAAAAAACATGTTTTTTATTTTTACGTTGAAGGTAGGTAGGTAGGTACGTACGACAGCACGAGGTTTAACAGTTGAACTACGAAAACAGCTTTTATTACATACGGCATAAAGGCGTCTCAAGGTCAACATGTATAGTCTGATGTGCTGCTGACTGTACTTAATTTGTATCGTACCGTACACGTCATCGAAATATAACGAAAACAGCTTTTATTACATACGGCATAAAGATGGTCTCAAGGTCAATATGTATAGTATTGTATAGTCTGTGTGCTGCTGACTGTACTTAATTTGTATCGTACCGTACACGTCATCGAATAAAGTCACGTCTAAAAAATTGGTAGCTTAGGTTAGAACTTTGTCACTTTGTTGTAGTGTGTCTTTGATTTCTTGTCAAAAAAGTAATAGTTTTAGAGCTTAGAGTGACAAAGTTCTAGTGACTGTCGGTACATAAAAATAGCAATGTTTATATTATAAGTACATATGTTACCTACGGTAGGTAGGCATAGATAGGCACATTTTCCAAAAAAACAAAGATATAAAAGGTGATCGTCGATCGATTACAAACTGTAATATTAATCTGACCGTTTTGTTGTACTTGTAGATAAAAATAAAAAAGGACGTAGGTACTTACAATACTTAGTTCAACGCAAACACTATTAGCAAATTAGTTATACTTAGTACAAGTTAACTTTTAAACCACTTGTGTTCCAATGAACTTCTAAAATAAAACTGTCGATACAAGTAACTTTGCAAGCAAATAAATAAACCTTTTAAAGATATTTGTATTGTTTCCCTAGCGATCGGCTAAAGCACTGCACATAGACTACAAAGATAACAGGGTTGCACAGCACGATAAAAAATAAATTCGGGGATTCCCTGAGTAAGGCCCTGTTAGCATGGGTGTTTTTTGTACCGCGCGATTTTTTTAACGCCTTGTTTCGACGCTGTTCACACGGGTGCTTCTTCAAACGCCGCCCCGTCCAGTGTGTGGCCAGCCTTTCTATTGCCTAATTTCAAAATCTACGCAATCGTTTTCAAGATGAAATGGACCCCCTAAACGATCAATACTGCTTGTCAATCATTTACATTGCATAGGCGGGCTGACTATCTAATTAAAAAAACCACCTAGCGACCGGTCTCATTTAACAGATGAATGTGAAACATTGCTTATCTTCTTTTTGGGATAAAAAAAACATACCAAAGAAAAGTAGCAATGTATGTCAAATGAAACCGGTCGCTAAATAGTGTCCTTCTATTTAGATAATCAGCCTGCGGCTTGTCAATCACATTTTGATCGTCTAGGAGCGATGCTTGACAAGCACCACAGAATAGATAGATTACCGTGACCAATCAAAAGTAGGCCACGCCCCCAAATGGTAAATGCAATGTCAATGATTGACAATCAGTTTTGATCGTTTAGTTTAGGGAGTCCATAACACATTGATGCTTCTTTTTGGCACAAATAAAAACTTACCAAAGAAAGGCAGCAATGTGTCACTTACAACTGTCAAATGAAAGAGACTGCGATATATTTTTAAATTAGACAATGGGGACGGCAACGCAAAGCTAATTGTAGATGTCGCTGCGCACGCTTGTTCCTAATGGATTTTTTTCTATACTTATCCAGATTTTTCGGAAATTTGTAAGTGCCAACATTTTTAAAGCCTATTATACAGAATTTAATCATTTTAAAGCTTAACAAAAACGTTTTTTTAAGTAAAAGTCCTTTGTTTTCATAGTTCTCTTGGAACAAGCGTACGCAGCGCCATCAGCAAATAAGAAACCGTTCAGTTCAAAAGCAGGCTTTAAACAGAACTGCTTAAGGCCTGCTTTCTTACTAACCGTTGAGGTCATAGTATGAAAAAGTAAAGCAGTTCAATATAAGGCCTGCTATAAGAGCTCATAGTAAGGCCCCAGCCTCCCGCCGGGCTAGAACAAAATCAACCCGCAGGCTGATTATCTAAATAGAAAATATTTAGCGACCGGTTTCATTCGATATACATACATTGCTACTTTTCTTTGGTATGTTTTTTTTACCCCAAAATGAAGAAGCAATGTATCACATTCATCTGTCAAATCACAAATGAGACCGGTCGCGTGGTTTCTAATTTAGATTTATTAGATAATCAGCCCGCCCGCCGAGTTGACGGGCTGGAGAAGTAACACGGTTATTTGACTCGAGTCGAGTTGAGTTGCTCACCACTAGTGTCGTGGGATTAGATCAAAATTTTTGTCATCGTTTCCCTACCTTGAAATTGGCAAAATGCGCAAACCGCGCGATGCCATAACAAAAAAAAAAAAAAAAAAAAGGTGTTCATAACGGCTGTTTTCCAATATTATATTAATAAGCTTTAATAATTTATTAGGCTTTTTTAAGAGCTATAATAAAGCTCTAACCTCAAACAAAATAAAAGCTATATAGCCTTTACGTTTATTGAGGTTATATTAGATAGAGCTTTATTATTTAAAGCTTTATATCATTTTTACGTTACGTTTTTTTTTTCGCTTTTCAGATTCGGAGTCGAGCCCTTTTACAATTGTTTTCTCGTTCATTCCAGTTCTATTATTTCATGCCTCTCGTACTTTTAAGTGGGCTAATTAAAGCACTGCCGCAGGGCCACTGCACGCAGGTCTTTGTTTGTGTAGGCCGTTTTTTTTTTAATCTATAATTTAATTATTAGTTTAATTATTATTTAATTATTAGTTTAATTATTATTTAATTATTAGTTATATATATTTGTTGTTATTTGTATGTTTATAAGCTGTTAGCTATCCATAAACTATAAATAAATAAATAAATAATATCGGTCCTGCATGTCTGTCTACACAAAGCCCGCTTCATACTGCATACGAGTTTTCTTTCATCCATCCACATTATTTCTTTTAAATAGTGGGATGTCAGCCTAACTATTCTTATCTTTTTCTCTATTTTATTCTTTATTATTGAACTTCTGTTTGTTTGTATGTACCTCCTTCGGTCAAGCATGGCTTGTCAAGCACGTAAATTTTTCGGCTTGTCAGTCACATTTTGATCGTCTAGGAGCGATGCTTAACAAGCACTTAGATATCACGTGATTATCGTGGCCTATCAAAGGTAGGTAGCGCCCCCAAATGATAGTGGTGGTGGTAATTACGTGTACATGCTTAACAAGCCATGCTTTGTAATATGTTCTTTATCATATATATGTTTACGTTTGTTGAGGTAAGAGCTATATTTATAAGGGACGTAAGTATCCGAGATTAATAAAATATTTTAATATTTACCTAATAACATTTATTATTTAAACCATGGCATAGGTATAAAGGGTAAAAATAATGCAATTAACTTTCCTTCATACTTTTCAGGCTTAGTAAGTACAAGTAATTCACCATCACCATTCACCAACCTACCAGTGTCCACCACCAGAACATAATTTTTAAACATAAGCTTGTACTTACTCCCTCTTGTCAAGTCTTATCAAATACTATTAAACTTAACAAAATTACAAATAGCACAACACAATACGACAAAATCAGAGACTTCGCGGATAACACAGAGCTGAGCCTGACAGAGCCAAGGAACGTTATTAAACTCACCGAATAACCTAGCGCAGGTTTGCCTCACATGATAAATGACGTAGTCTGTTCTGTGGTTAAAGCTTTATTATAACTAAACTAATATATTAAAGCCCTTTCAAATCACTCACTCAGTCACTCACTCGCGCAACGCATAACGCTCTCATAACATTTCATAACGATAAGTCCAAAGATTATAGAGGAATATAATATATTAAAGCTCTTTGGGAGCTTGAATATAACGGACTTTATACGTTATATTTATAAAGCCTTTATTTATAACGGCTATATGATATATTAACCACCACTATTAGATTAGACATACAAAAGTAAGTTACTCTGTGGTCGTGGGCGACCGCGACGGACGCGCGCGGGGACGTAAAGTTGTGTTCTTCCTTTCTTCAGTTTAGTTTTTGTCAGTTTTTGTTTTGTTTACTGGCTGGATAACGAAATGGTGGCATAAAATGATGTGCTGTGCTTTTTTGTTAATTTTAAATAGGTACCAATAATAATCAAACATAAAATATGACTCAAACAATTTATAACGTCAAAATGTGTAGTGTTTGTGTGTGGTGTTTTTATATTGCGTGCTTGTTAATTTTATTTGTTTCAACGACGGAGAACGTAGAAGCGAAACGACCGAGTAAGTTGAAACTTTACAAATATATCTAGGATAATTTGAAGGAAATGATTTGCGAACTTACAAAGTTGGTTTTGTGCCTTGGTGGATCTGTCATAATTTGATTTCCTACAGCCGAGCCTTATGTTCGTTTTGAAACAAGTTTCTGACTCGATCTCTAGCAATTTATTTTACCTGTACTCCTGTACTACATAAAACTTTACAAATACCATTTCATAATTCGAAGGAGCTAAAACTAAGACTTATGTACCTATGTAGGTAGGAATAAATCAAAAAATGTATAGGGCTGCTGATATTTTATTTATTTAGTAATTGCTTATTACATTGAGGTACATACATATAATAAAATGCCCTCCGTATCAGAAGGACAGACAATCTAGTAAAACACCTTTGTAGTAGACCTACTAGTAAAATGTCCGAAATTTAATATCGTCATGCTAGTAGAACGTATGAAATGAAAAAACTGCATGTTGGGCAAAAGGACTGCTACATTGACGCAAAAAAGAAATCAAAGATAATAAGTAAATTATTTTAATTTTAAGTATTTTTTTATATTATTACAAATAAAAAACTTTTTCTCATAGGTATGTGACAACTAAAATGTGTTATATATTTATTTTTAAGAGGGTTTAACAATCGTCCCCGAAAATAATGCGTTCTAAGCAAGTTCTAAGTGCGAAACACGTTTAAAAAAAATTTAAGGCAGAGATTTACTAGTATGGTGATTTTAAATTTTAGACGTTTAACTAGATTGTCCTTCAGCCTTCTGATACGGAGGGATTAAATGATACTTAACTAATATGTCAGTCTCATAAAGCAGTGTTTCCCAATTGGTGAAGGATGCAGTAATTCATTAACGGTCGCCAGCGACTGCTCCGGAGCAGTCGCTGGCGACCGAGACACAATAGATTTTCTATTGTGTCTCATTTTCTGGGCGTTGAAGAGTTAAGCAGCATTCTCTTAAACTATTTTTTTTTATAATTTTATCATTTCTGCAATATGGGATATGCACATTTTCATGGAGTGGTCCATTGTATTATAACAAAAGAAGAAAATTAATTAACATATCGACGCTTGAAAGGAAAAGTTGACCAAGCGCCATTTTGTACCAAATTGAGTTATATAGACCAAACGACGCAGAAAAATCTGGCGATTCGAATGGTATATATAACTCAATTTGGTACAAAATGGCGCTTGGTCAACTTTTCCTTTCAAGCGTCGATATGTACAATCCTTATTGCACAGAGTCGTGATCAATGCATTAAGTTTTAGTTTTTCCGAAACTTATTATTGATTTGTGCTTTTATTTCTAAAGGTAACTACTACCTATCTAAGTTGTCCTGTTTTTATTGAAATGAAATGAAATGAAATTTGTTTATTTTGACATTTTACAATTTTATTATGATTGTACCTTTTGGTTTATGACAAAATATTAGTAGTTATTTTTTAGTTGCACAGTTAATTTTCCATAATGAACAATTAGAGTGCTAAAAAAATCATTTTTATCATTTATAACAGGGATTCCCAAAGATGTCAATCCCTAGGGGTCGAAATTGGTTTCCCCGGGGTCGACATAAAGAAATAATTATGATTTTTGATAGGATTTTTAAAGTAGTTTAGCTATGGGGGTGTGAGGTATCAGTTAATTTTGGAAAAAGGGTTTCTTGCCCAAAATAGTTTGGAAATCTCTGATTTAAAACATCTAATGTTTCACCTCAGTCAAAATGATATTACACAAAATCTATCTTTTTATTATTTAATTAACACTTCAAAGCCTAGAAAATGAGACAATAGTTTTTCTATTGTTGTCGAGTCGCATGCGGCTGCGTGGGTATTGATGAATTAAGTTAAAACTAGCAAAGTTTTTACTATGAAACATGCTACACTCCTAAAAGTGTGACAAAACTTAAACCCTGTTTATTAACAGCATGTACCAAAGGTTCCATGTAGCACCAGGCCAGGCACAATTCACACTTTAGGTATGAAGCTACAAGTGGCAGGTGGTTGCATCCAATCAATCCGTCCAATCAATCCGTCAATTTCATAGAGCTAAACTGCTCAAGTCATCAAAAAAGATAAGAGCTACGCGATAGAAAGTGAGGCAATTACTAGGTGAATATAATTATAGGGTAGGAAGCACTGTGCAACCTGAATTGCACTTTATTGTGTCGGAGCAAGAGTTGCTATTTATACAAATGATTTTGTGGAGTGCATCTTCTGTACTTGTACTATTATGTATTCTGTGATAGCACCTATCTCCTGGACTATTTTTATATTTATTTATTTTTTACAAATTATCTGTCAAGCCATTGAAACTTGGGGAACCTCTAATGAGATTGTTATTGGACCACTGTTAGCCAAACATTTTATTTTTATTTTTTATTTTATTTTATTTATTTGGACAACCAACAATAAGTACACTGATACAAAAATAATTATAACTAGTACATGAGATATATAATTTTAGTGTCTTATCAATTATAGGCAGTCACATCATGCATCGTAACGATTGTACCTAATAATTTTAAACATTTAAGTTATAAGATAGTTACTCTATATAAAATTATAATTGCAAAATTTATTAATTATAAGGGTAAGTGTATATGTGTGTGTAAGTGTAAGTTATAAGGATAAGTGTTCAAAACAGGTAGTCTGCACAAGCGTTTACTGCACAAACCATAAATAATTCCAAATACTTGCCATATATAAAGTAATTTTTAACCAATAATTTATTGTTTAGCATGCATCATAATGTTATACAAATATCGATTAGGTAGTAGGTGACTGGGCTAACATTGCTAGCCCAGTCAGCAGGTACATAAATAGGGGGGTTTACCTGGAATCAATTTCCCCTTTATTTCAATTTTGAGATATTAGTTGGGTAGGGGATCGTGCGGGTTTGAAATCTAAAAACTCAGACTTCAAGGAGCCTGTGGAAACTTGAGGGAGGCATAAAAACTTCGGAAATTACGGACTTTTTTCAGACTTATATATGGTTTTGACGCAGATCGTCACTTTCGCAAATGGTCATCGCAAGAAATTTGGTTACTTTCGCAAATGGTCACATTCGCAAATGGTCACCTTCGCAAAACGTCACTTTCGCAGAATGTCATTCAATTTTTTTTTCTTTTTTCTCAAAATTGTGTTTTTTTTTTTTGTTGGCTTATCTGCGATCAGTCTCTTGACTATGAGCTAGCAGATGTGATGTAGGCAATTGTCGTGCAGGATGAGTACTCCACCGAGTGCCCCTCCATTTCTTATTTTTCTATCATTCGCCAGAGAGTGATAGCTCAATGATGTGTTGTCGTTTAAGCCTCTTGGGGTAGTTTATAGTGGTCAATTGCGCTGCCAGGCGGTTGGGATGTTTGTTAAGGCGTTTTTTGTACTTGGTTGAGTATAGTTTTATTTCCTCATTGACCGTGTTTATCTTGAGTTCAGCATGCAGCTCAGTAGTCTTTATAAACCACGGCGCATTAGATAAATTTCTAAGAATGCCATTCTGTGCCCTCTGTACTATTTCAATGTTGGAGTTACAGGCTGATCCCCATAGCTGTATGCCGTATGTCCAGATAGGTTTTAGGACGACCTTGTATATCAGGAGTTTGCTGTCTGTGCTTAACACCGAGTTTCTTCCGAGTAGCCATTGTAGGTTTCTGTATCTGAGGTTAAGCTCATCTCTCTTTTTTTGCAAGTGCTTTTTCCATGTCATTCTCCGGTCTAAATGCATACCAAGATATTTAACTGTATCGTTGTGTGGTAGAGGTTTTCCTTGTAGCGTTACAGGTGGACAGTCTCCTTTGCGAAGTGTAAATGTGGCTTGAACCGATTTTGAGGCACTGGCTCTGATTCTCCATTTTCTGAGCCATTCTCCAATTTTGTCTAGCTCCTGCTGGAGGAGCTGGGATGCTTCGTCTGGGCTATTACTACTGGCAAGTATAGCAGTATCATCTGCAAATGTAGCGGTTAATACCCCTGTTGTTTCTGGTAAATCTGACGTAAATATCGTATAGAGAACGGGTCCCAGCACCGAGCCCTGCCTGCCTAGCATGACCGATTTATATCGCGTGATATAGCATTTTATCGACACTGAACTGTCAAATTCCTTTGTCTTTTTGACAATTAAACGTGATAAAACGCTATATCACGCGATATAAATCGGTCATGCTAGGCAGGCAGGGGTACTCCAGCTTGTATTTCATGAAAGTCAGACGTGTACTCGCCGTCTTTTACGTAGAATATTCTTTCAGATAGGTACGATTTTAGGATCCCGAAGAAGGGGTGTGGCAGTAGTCTCTTTATTTTATAGAGTAATCCTTTATGCCAAACCCTATCAAATGCTTGTTCTATGTCAAGGAAGGCCGACGAACAGTATTCCTTTAGTTCTAAGGATTTTCTTATTTGATCAACAACTCTGTGGACTTGTTCTACTGTTCCGTGCTCTTCTCGGAATCCGAACTGGTGGTCCGGAATTATGGATCGTTCAGATAAGCAAGCGAGTATTCGTGATAGCAATATCTTTTCAAATAATTTTGAGATAACTGGTAAAAGACTGATGGGTCTGTAGGAGCTAACTTCGTTGATGGGCTTTCCGTCCTTATGGATCATTATAATGCTAGAAATCTTCCATATGCTTGGATAATAGCCAACTCTCATGATGCCATTAAATAGTGTTGTAAGAAACACTAAGCCTTTTCTTGGCAGTTGGACTAAGACCTATTTTGTGATTTCGTCGAACCCAGGTGCTTTTTTGTTGTCGAGTTTTAAGAGGTACCTTGAAACTTCTCTAGTGTTTGTAGGCTTTAACGGAAAGTCTAGCTGAAAGTCTTGATTTAGCAAGGCATCAATATCCGACTCATCATTACTTTGTCCTTCGTTAGGTTTGAAGAAATTAGATAGGTGATTAGCAAACGCATCTACTCTTTCTTGTGCTGTTCTTGCCCATGTGTTGTTTGGTTGCTTGAGAGGAGGTCGAGTCTTTTTGGGTTTGTTGAATCTAGATGTAGCCTTCCAGAGGGAGTAATTTGTGGACTTTGTTGGTGTTAGTGACTCCAAATATGAGGTAAGCGTATTGTTTTTAGTGTCACTAATCAGTTCTTTAAGTTCCACTATAGCTTTGTTGAAGGCTTTTTTATCTTCCCCAAGCCGGGTGCTGTGCCAGACTCTACGAAGTCTTCTTTTTTCTTGGATTTTGGATCGTATGGCTGATGAAACACTGTTGTATTTTGGTTTGGGGTGTCGTCATGTTTGTCCGGGGTTGTCAACCAGCAAGCGACTTGAATCAGATTTGTAAAATTGGTAGCAGCAGTTTCTATGTCATCCGGGGTTTTGAGGGCAATTTTTAGTTCCAATTTTCTATCGATTATCTCGCGAAATGAGTCCCAGTCAGTTTATTCAAAATTGTGAATGACATTGTGCGAAAGTGACCAAACCCCTTAGATTTAACCCCTTTATATGCGTACCATCTGCATCTTCAAAATTTCGTCATAATTCGTACCTCTTGCGTGCAAGCAATAGCTTTAATTTGATCTCTAAGCAGTTTGACGTTGACCTGTTTAATACTAGCGTTGCATCGTTGAAGCGACTGATGAGCAGCGAGTTTTTTGGCAAATAGTCTTTTAAGTTTGCCGTATACTTAGTCTTACTATTTTAGCTTAGCTAATCTACTTTTTGTTTGTTTATTGTTTAGCCTATCTTGTCTTCATAATTATGTAAGTTTTACCACGTGGAATGCGTAGGATACCTACTCAATAAGTGCTTAGTTTTATAAATTGTTTCTATCGGTGAGGACCTTTAATTGGCTTCCAAGTGCTATATAAGCTTCCTACTGTGATGAATTCAGCTGTTGGTCTTCCAAATAATTAAAATAAAATAAAATAAAATAAAAATAAAAAGTGTGTTACATTATTTCTAAAGTGCATTTATATATTCCCCAACCTTGCGAAAGTGATGTTCTGCTCCAAAACCTTATATGGTTATCTTTAAGCAATCCTACAACTTTTGTGCCATATTAACTATTACTCCAAACCAAATGGTTAGTTCTAAAAATACGTAGTAACAATTTTTTTCTTAACCATCACTTTCAGAAATCGCCCAAAGAAATGATATCCTTTGTTCCATATATTTTAAACTTCTGTACCGCGGTAAGTATTGGGTCAAAAAATTTTTTACAAGAATGAAAATTGAAGTAAAAGTAAATGTAATGCTTGCTCTACAACTTTATTGTCAACGTTTTTCTCGAGAACGCATGGTTTAATTAGAAAATATAAGCGAAAGTTTAAAAAAGTTAGTAATTTCCTAGGTTTATTGATTCGCCTCAAGTTTCCACAGGTTCCTTGAGGTCAAACACTCAGATTCCACACCTCACACCATCCCCAAATAACATTAACTAAAGGTCTTGTGTAGTAAAACAATTATAATCATAAGAACGTGTAGTTGGCGTGGAATAGTACCGACGAACCAGCTGATATTGAGAGAATTGAATGCCAATTCTTTGTTTAGCTTTAAAGTGTTCAGATTTGACGCGCAAACTAAAACAGTTAAACAGGGGATGCCACAGCCACTAGTCTATAAATACAAAATGAATTAGTGTTAGTGCTAAGTATACAGACTACACACATGCGCATCAGCCCCTAGCACAGAATAACGAATAGTACCCCAAGCCAAAGTACCACTACTTACTTTGTGGCCAAAGTAAATTAACATTTGCAAATCATTGTTATCGTTTCGCTTTTAAAACATCTATGGATGGACATGGATAAAAATGGATTGTTAATGAAAACATTACTTATTTCAATCAATCTTATACATTTTTCGAAATATATTTGCAAATGTCTTGGCCCTCTGGTTACCGCAAAATGTTGGAGCTAAACGTTGTTTAGAATAAATGTTAATGGAGAAAACCAGTTTCCGTTTGAACTGAAATTCTGCTGTGTGTACTAAAGGTGTACCTACTATTATTTTGTAGGTACATTACTTTCCATCAGAGTTTTGAAGTCATCCCACCGAAGAATAAAAAAAAACATAGTACAAGTTTAACGCTTCAACGCCCGGAAAATGAGACACAATAGATTTTCTATTGAGTCTCGGTCGCCGGCGACCGCTCGGGCGTTAATGAATCAAATTAAAACTATGCAGTTAACTTTATTTTTTATTGTAACCGTGTTGTCCGCTGTTCTTAGATTATGTTTTACCGTTAATTTCTCTCTTTACAGTTTTACATGATCCAAAATGGATACTAAAGGAAGTTCGTTAACTAACTGACATTGGAGCCTTATAGGAGGTGGCAAAGTCTGACAGTTGTGTGTCGTTGGTATGTTCCAAATGTGTTCATCACATCCGCATTTATGTCTAATTGTTCGTCGTTTGGAATCCGAAATGTTCTATAGAATACCAACGAGTTTGCGGACTGTATGTATGATTAGAATTTTAAATAGAATGGCGATATTTTAAGGTTCTCACTCCTAAATAGGAAAAACGTAGCTCTAGGATCACATCGATCGTTCGTATCGTCTTGGACCGCGTAAGGGAATCAAATTAAAAATAATAAATCAATTACCTACTTTAAGGTCTACCACTCTCTGTAAAAATAACTATATACTAAAGCAAGTCAACTGAATCAAAAGATATGGCCATGCATGGTTTGGCGCACATTTAGCCAATGATTAAATCAAAGCCTATGCATAATTTCCTGTTGACTTGAAATTTAAAAAACCACTACTTTATTTCATACCATATATTTTTTTTATTAATGTGGATGACCGGATGTGCTGATACTGGCAAATAAAATAAATGTGCATCAGAGTTTTTTATGTAAATTTTACTCGTATCCTGACCGTGAGTCACGTTGGTTTCCGACTGCTACGTACGAGTGTTTATGAATCACTTATTGTCATTTTAGAGAATAAAATTGACTATTAATTAATTTTTAACTGTCGTATATTCACTCACACATACACAAACATACACACCCACACACACACGCACACACATACATATTTATACATAAAAAAAATTATAACTAACTTAACTAAATTAGTTTGTTCATACATAGTATGTAAGTGACGATTACGATGGAGCGGGGCTGTCTGTCACAAAGTATTGTTATACTCACTAGGCAGTCCCAACCTGCTGTTTTGAAAACCAATGTTTTGTAAACGAAATAAACATATTTTTTTTCGTAAACAAACTTGCAAATTGACAATATTTTGCGAAATGATTTGCCGCTTGATTTACGTCATACGGTAGCTTGTGGTACCAAACTTAACTGCTCATTATTAATTAGGTTCAAAGAATTTATATCTCGTATAAACATGAAGTTTACATACAATGAGGAAGAAAAGCATCGAAAAACCAAAATTACTTCATGTTGTTGTTTCGTTATCTTATATTGAATTTTTAGATTTTAGCATTCACAATGCTATTTTATATATTAAGTAACTTAATTTTAAAATTTTATATTAAAAGTGAGTCGATTTTTTCAAGTATTTTTTCAATTATATTAAGTAACTTAATCGTTATTCTTATGTTGTGTTGATTACAAATTCTTACAAATGAGCTTACAAAATGCTACAGAATATCTCTGCAGCAGTAAGTTTACGTCACATACACCACATGCGTTTCTGGACGCATACGTTTTATTATTATTTTCTACAAAAGGTTATATTGTTATTACTCGTCAGATACTTTTATGGGTGTTACTCGTTGACTGACGGCTGGAGCACAAAATATAAAGTAGAAGGGCCGCTCGAAACAAACCAGGTTTCCGTGCACATATTTATTTTATTTTTTTATTTCACATATACAATTACCATTACAGGATGTTTTCCCTACGGTAAAGTCGCAACACAACATAATATTTAATTATTTTGTTTATAACATATAAGGCCGATCTTGTGAATTCATTCAAATTACATGCAAAAAGGTCGATAATTTCTGCAAGTAGATTCAGTGTGCACATGTAAATACTACGTCCACACAATCTCAGGCTACCATAGTCAGCACATAATATAGTTGTCGGTCAGTAGTACGGTACTACTGTACCGAGTTGGCGATTAGAAAAATTATCAAGTTTCGATCGAAGTTCTGCAAAAAAAATATTACGTGATATTTGCCGATGACCCCCTCTCCCCTCTACGAGCGTTTTAAAACTAGTGAAAACAAAAGACAGAAAGCGTTTTCGAATACCAATGCTGTGCCAAAGCGGCGCTTCTGTTGGCTGTTTATAATTTTTAATAATGTAGCTTGGCAATTTTGGAATGGTGTTCTGTATTTTAACTGCGGAATATTATTTTATTTAATAATATATTCTTTAAATATACATATACCTATTGGTAGGTATTTGTTCACATATTTAACATTTATAATCATAATACCTACCTAAATTTTTTGGAAAAATGTTTTGTTATAATTTAGGATACTGTCTCTTGTATGTATGTAGCCAACGATCTTGAAAACTGGATGAATATTCTCAGTAAATATTAAGTTTATCCACATTTTTTTTTTTATTTTATTTTTATTTTATTTTATATAAGAATTTAATGACAAATCTTTAAAAGTATTAGAGAAAAACTTAACTCCACTTACTTTACCAAACATAGAATACCCACTATGTTAAAGTAAAGCCATCACTTTTAATTAACTCTCAAACAGTCTTGGTTCATTTAAAGCTGTGTACACTAATTCTGTTGCTTGTAATAAAAAACAAAATCACCATCGGGAAGGCGACGCTCCCACTTCGTCACCAGCTGTTTATAGAGACAATTTTAACCTGACCTCCGTCCATGCTCTCAGGAGGAAGGGATGAGAGAAAGTAATAGAGGGTGTTGAAGGTCCTTCTATCCTGGTTTCGTGTTATTTCTGGGCCGCTAGTAGCTGTATGGGAATGATGACTTCCCTAGAAGGACACGGTGCGTTTCCTTCAGTGACGTCACGTCCGATTATTTTTTGTATGATCCTTGACAATTATGAGACAAACTTGGAAAATGTTCATTGTATGTACTTTGTGTATTTTAAATATTTATTTATATATGACACATAGACATACACACACACACACACATACATACACACACTTACCTTCACAAAAATAGAATGTTACATTTAAATAGCTTTCCATTTATTTATATATATATATTAGTTTATACATTTTTGAATCGTGTACTTTTGTTAGACAGCATATGCACCTTTATAAAACTGCTAAAGAAGTGTATCCACGTGCAAGTAGAAATATGAATAGATTGGTATTGGATCATATTCCAAGAACAGCAATGTACTCTAAAAGCTGCCTAGTAATGACAATGAAGCTGTTTAATAAATTACCTGTTGATGTCAAACAGTCACCATCTTTAGCTTTATTTAAGACAAGACTAAGAAATTTTCTAATAGACCACAGTTTTTACAGTGTAGCAGAATTTTTATTAATGAAGAATTGAATTTTTTAAGGATGTGACCAATGGGGACACTATAAATATTTAAGTTTTTGTAATCCATATTATTAGCAATGGTTATATTTTGAAATTAATTTTTATTAGGTATTTAATTTGACATGATAATTATAAATTAGTAATAAAATGAACTCGATTATTAATCTAAATCAATATAGGTAATATTTGCATGCCAGTCTGGTAAAACATGTTTGTACGCTCTAATGTTGTGACCACCTATTTTCCCATGTTTTTTGCGAATAAATTATCATTTCATTTCATTTCATAGTTTTTGTTAACATTATGTTATATTAAGTTGCAAGGGCACGGAGCGAAGCGCCCCAACACAAGTATTTTAGAATTACTTACTGGGGTTGTTTCATTATAATTATGTTTATTAATAAAAACATTTTATTTTATTTATATACGTGGTATACGTTTATTATGTTCTAAATTAGGTATCTACTACCTACTAAATGTTGAGTAGACGCCACGTCAATAGTCAATTCTTCTTTTATTGGCTTCATCACAATTCGATCCAATAATCGACTAATATACTTGAGTACAAGTGGTCTGTCTGACTCTGAATGGCCCACTTAGAACGTCCAATAAACCTACCGAAGCGAAATCATCAAAATAGGTCGTACCTACTCGTATACCAACTGATAGCCTCTATTTCAATGGTGCTAAAGTTGCAATCAGTGAAATTATTAATTAGTCAATTGGCAATATCCAGATAATTTGTAGTGATGTAAGTGAAGACTGAAGAGTAAACACGATTTTTTTCTGAACGATTCGAGACGTAACAAAACCGATTACCTATATATTCTGTGACAAAACTAACAAAAAACGTCGTTGTTGTTCCGTTGAATTTTATAAAACTCAGTGTAGGTACCTACTGATCCAAATTTCAAAAACTATCTGTGGTAAAACTTGTCCATCAGCCATTTTTGATGTCCCCACTGCTGGGGCACAGGCCTTCCTTATGGGTGGTAAGGAGGATGGGCCATAATAACCCACCACGCGGGCCCAATGCGGATTGGTGGGTGTTAACGACTGCAAATGCAGCCGGGACCAACGGCTTAACGTGCCTTCCGAAGCACAGAGGAGCTCGAGATAATAAATTTTTGGTCACCCATCCCATGACCGACCCTTGCGAACGTTGCTTAACTTCCGCAATCGCTGGGCCAGGCGCTAAACCACTGCGCCACCGAGCTCCACAGTCTTAGTAAAACAGTCTTTCAGAAATAGCAACAATGGTCAGTTTTGTTTATGAAAACCGGATATGTGAGTTATCATTCACACAATGTAAAATGGTAAAATGGGAACGGTTGCGTTATCCTGAAATACGATAACAAATATGGAATTATGGAGAGATACTTTTGTGGAGCTCGGTGGCGCAGTGGTTTAGCGCCTGGCCCAGCGATTGCGGAAGTTAAGCAACGTTCGCAAGGGTCGGTCATGGGATGGGTGACCAAAAATTTATTATCTCGAGCTCCTCCGTGCTTCGGAAGGCACGTTAAGCCGTTGATCCCGGCTGCATTTGCAGTCGTTAACACCCACCAATCCGCATTGGGCGCGCGTGGTGGGTTATGGCCCATCCTCCTTACCACCCATAAGGAAGGCCTGTGCCCCATCAGTGGGGACATCAAAAAATGGCTGATGGACACTTTTGAGAAATGTTTCATTTCCGCAGTGCATAACATTCATATCAATGCCATAAGCAAAAGAATGAAGAACGACATCTCCATCTCTACGAATCGCTAATCCCCCCCTCCCCAGGAATGATATAAATAAAGGTTACTGATATAAAGGTTACGAGTTAAGCATTGCTAAGATAAACAGGATCCGGGTTTTTAAGTGCCAATCCAGTCAAGCCAGGATATAATAAAGAATTTGATCGACTTCAATCTTAGATTAAAACAAAATCTGACTTCAATAGTAGTACACCTATCTACTATCTATTAAAGCAAGTCTTCCCGTACCTATAAACATCACAAAAGAGATGATCAGCCTAGAAATTGCTGTATAAATAAGATCTTCAAACTGTTGGTTGGCAGTTTTTTTAATATTCTTATTGTCGTTTAAAAATACCGGACATACCGAGGACGAGATTTCCGTTTTGTTAAATAGACTCTTTTTGCATTGCAATCATTTGAATAATTATTATAATTATGATCTATGATTTTAGCAAGTGACCTTCTTGAGACAGTACCGACCGAGCACTTTGTAAGTTCATGTTTTACTAGAAGGTTATTTTACCTACCTAATACAGTCTGACTCTCAAGCATATTGAACTGTTAGTTCAAGAACTATTGATTTTTAACTGTGCTATGTTATTAAACGGATATTGAAAAAGTTTACCTCTTATCCATAGATATTTTTTTATTTTTTAAAATACTATCTGACTTGGAAGTGCAAGATTTTACGAGCACTTTGCATTATTTTTTTTCATGTATTATTATGGCTTCCTAGTTTACGCATTGGGCCGTGTTTTCAGTTATGATAATTATTCTTATCCACTCATAGCGAAGGTCTGGCTTAAAAATGCCTGACGACGATGATGTTTATTTAGTTTTTTTTTATTAACTTATTGCAAATTTATGTCTTGAATCGGCGCTGCATAATTTGTCGCTTGAATCATGAACAAAAGCTTTCTCGCACGTGCGCTAGCCGGCTGCGATTCCATTGCTCAATAAGTTACCGTTACCTGCTCTCGTAACAAACATTACAAACGATTTTTCTTGCATTGTGGTTTTATGCAAATGGAAATTACGGTTAACTGTTTTTTGGAAATTGTGATCTTAGTTGTGTTGTTTACTAAATACTGGACTGTACAGCTGTACTTTAGTCTCCATCCATTACCTTAAAGTTGTATGTGTAATGGGCGTAAGGGCTGGTTTACATTATCTTAGCTGTTAGTAGAGATAGAGAGTAGACGTACATACATTACCTGCTGTGTTTGACGTTCTTAAAATCAACGAACATGCCAGGCAATGTACATCTACGTACATTATCTATTCTCTGCCTCTACTCTCTGCTAACAGTTAAGATAATGTAAACCAGCCGTGAAACGAAAAACGATTCGCTGAGCAAAATCTGCGAGTAATAAAAGCTGAGAAGGATATATTTGTGACTCAACATTTGACCTTTCTCAGAACAACTGCCCTTTACAATATAAAAAGGATAAGTACAAAAAGAAATCTCAATTTTAATAAAATCAAAACGTGTCAGCAATACCGTTTTATTTTTTACTATCGACTTTGTTTTTTTTAAATACTGTTAAATTATTTGTGGCTAAACGACAAAAATCACAGCAATGTGATTTGTACAGACAGTTGTTGTTCCTACTCCGTCACTAACCTTGACTGTCACTTGTTTTTAAAGACAAGTTCTTTGTCTAAACATTAACCCCTTTACTAATAAAGATTGTGTAGCCGATGTATAGTTACACAATGGTTACTCTCTGTCAAACTATTTGAGTTTGACATTGAAAAGAAAGTGACAAAACACTGTGTAACTATACATCTGCTATACAATCTTTATTAGTAAGGGGGTTCGTTTACATACGCTGTGGTTGTCTGTTTTTCCCAAGATATCTGCATCCCCATCTCATCTATACATATAGAACTACACAGCTTGTTGAATTGGAGTGCACCTTTAGTTGCATTTGCATGTCAGACAGTTTGCGTTGCAGTCGTAGTTTGAGGAGAATTTTTTTAAAGACACCATAAGCCCATCATGTATGCATGTAGAGCAGATGGAATTCACACAGGCTGCCACTGGAATCGGGTGTCTGCACTCTCTGGCTGGCTAGCTTATCAAACTTTCGACATCATAGCAGTCTGTTGCTGCAACACGAATTCATTCTTCTTGTAGTAAGTCTTGTTCTTCTGGCAGACTTCTGTCAGGATATTGTGTAAAGAGTACTTCAACCTTAACGTCTGAAATTAGGGTCAAACGCTTTTGGGTGTCTTTTAATTAGACAATACAGCTTTTATCGTTACTTTGAAGCAAAATTAGCACATCAGAAAGCCGTGCCCAAACTGAAATGAGATCAATTTCCCATCGGTGGCTATTAAGTAATTGATACCGAATGTCATTGGACTAAATATTCCTGCCAACATTACTATTACTAGGTTAGGTTGTCTACGAAATTGCTGGAAATGAGGATTTACCGCAGGAAAACACTCATTTAGGTGGAGCTGGTTCTTCGCACGCGATATTTTATTAGTCGAAGTGTTTATTGCTTTCCTTTTCTGAAATAATTTAACGTGTCATTGACTGGCACTTTAGTTGGATAAATATCATTTGATTTTAGATTTCTGCGGATCAAGTGTTTGAGAATGCGTGGAAAATCCGGAAATAATTACTGCTGCCTGGCCCTAGCGAAAGTTGTTTATAAATTGAAACCGTGAATTTGCAAAATATGTTTATTTATAATTAAAAGTTAAAAGAAATTAGTGGTTTAAGTACTTCAAAAAGATCGATTGAAGTTTGATTTTAAACTCTTATATTGTCTCGAACTCTTCACGTAAGACAGCGTACGATATTTAGGCCTTCTGGTCTGGCGCACCGCCAGGCATTCGATCCTTATTATAATAGGTAAACAAATGTCCATTACATTGTTACCGAAATATCAGCGGTCAACGAACTTGCAATAATTTACGTCTACCTACGTACGATATCAGTCTCATAAGCTTACCATTCTAGTACTATGTCACACTAACTATTGCGCTTGTTCGGTAAGTTGCTACGGTAGCTTGAGTGCCATTATCGGCGTGAAAAGGTATTAAAGTGTTCAGCTACTTCTGAGTTTCTGAGGTCGACTGTACCTAAATTCTGTCTGAAACTCCGAATGACCCCTACTATTAGTTATTCAGTGCCTCATGCGTGATAACTTGGGGTTTTCCAGAAAGCCACAAACACGCTACCCATAAATTTATTTGTAGCCCTAGCCACTGCACTGTCAAGGCAAACATTAAATAAACAATAAAGGACCCAGAATCGAGCCTTGAGGTACTCCATGTGTTGCAGGTTGAGAGTCAGACATCAGATCTTTAAATTATCACTCGAGTGATCTTCCCACAAGATTATTGATGATTGCACATGCCTTCCTTATGTAAGCATGCATTCTTTATGCACTCTTATGAGTGCATAAAGAAGAAGGGCCATTGTAACCCACGCGGGCTCAATTTAATAAAGATAACATTACCGTGATTCAATGCTGATGATTGTTAGCTATTAACGACTGCAAATTCAGCCTGCAACAGCTTAATGTGCTTTCCGAAGCACGGAGGAGCTCGAGTCGAGATAGTAAAGTTTTGTCAACCATCAACAATTATGATCGATCGTAGTGGTCAAATGCGCTATGCCACTGCGCCACTGAGCTCCTCACACACGCATTTACATGTGTGAACGATCACATTCACGATAAAAATACAGTCAAAGGCTACACGTTTTAGTTGTTTTGTTTGATTAAATAACGTGGACATGATTCCCACGTGACATTGACACAGATGATGCATGAATGGTATAACGGAGACCTGTATTTTTTGCTAAGAGTTAAAGACTATTCCGCCTACGCCTTACAGAGTGGGCTTATTCATTTACTATGGCCACTTTCGCTTATTCGCCTGATTTATTTATTCGATGGTCGAAGTCAATCCATAGTTAATAATTATTTAGTAAATAAATACTACTTGCGGCCAAGTTTCAGATAAACCAAATGAAATATCATTCGCTATTTAACTCCGTTTGATATTTGCGAATCTTCGTTATCGCTTCGCTTTTGAAACATATATGGGATTAACATAAGGTTTCGTTAACTATCGAAATTTAAAACTTCAAATCCTTACATGTTTCGAAGCGAAACGATAACGAAAATTTGCAATTATGTTACTTTGACCTTGTATGTCCTACATACATACCATTACTGTGCGTGCCAATACTCCAATCCAATATCTTTATTTATACTAAAATTCTGATGGCTCAGTGGCTCAAGCAGGCGTGAACCTTTCGGCAGGTTAGGTTCTATTACCGGAACATAAATGGTATACAATGAAAAATCTTAAATTAAAAAAAAATATATAAATGGTGACCTAGCTGACAGACAAAGTTGATTTCACATTTTTAATTACAATTATATACGTGCTGCTAAAACTCGGAAACAAGTCCTGGTACGATCAAGGGAGTTATTTAGTTGTGGTAGTCCTCTATATCCCATCCATGAAGAAGGTTCCCGTTTTTAGCTGAAGGGCGTGCTTTTGAAGATATAAGAGCTGGAAGTTTCGCCCTCTAGAAATTTTTAGAACTGACGCAGAACAATCGACATTATTAGCCGGTTCACAGAACAAAGAAAACTAGATGTTTTTGCATTAATTCGTGGCTCGTGCACAGAAAGAAAAACTTATAAATTTTTGTGTGGATTTTTCATTTATGAGTTTTGTTATTTCACTGATTTTTGTATTGAGGGAAATCCAAATATTAACATAATAGGAACCTTATCGGCAGTTTTGTTTTGTGTAATTATTGCGATAAAACTCGTTTATTTCGTTTAATATATTTGTCAATAGATAATGGGATTACCCCAAATGTTTTCTCATCGGATTTTTTCTTTTAAATAAACAGAACTAGATAACACTTAAAAATAAATTAAACCACATTATCTTTTTCCTCGTTAGCTTTGTATAAAAAAACCCGTCAGTTACATGAAGATTTCGATATTTGACCTCGATGCAACTTTAAACTTGCGATGTTATAAGACGCTATCGCTCAATGACCCCAACACTTTTATCCCACAAGCCCCACAAGCACATAATAGATATTAGCTCACAAGCATAAATCATAGCCAAATGAATATGACCTTCTTTGTAAATCTATGGAAAATAGAAGAATAACAGTACTTGTTGTCTGTGAAGAAAAATGAGATATTATTCTCTTTCTGAAATGAACTACCGAAACTATCACTAAGCACATTCTAATTTCGAAAGCCGTCAAGTTGTCAGTAGGAAACGAAAACGCACGTTCTATATTTAAAACTGCGTACTGCGTCTGAGCATGCTGTGTTGCCAACTGCAATACAAAAAATGCAACGGGATTGAGAGCGGAGAGGAGACGTGCTACAGCGTTGTCTTGAAGACAAGAATGGCTTTGTTATTTTATATAAAAGAAACTTTTGATCTGAATTAATTTTTGTTCTATTTGAATAGTGTCTGGTCTGTGTACACCTGTCTTTGTTTGGGACAGGTGCGGTTTTAAATTAAATAGGCCTTTGTTTGCAAAAAAACTGGTGATACAATAAAAACATGTTTATTAGTTAATAGAAACATTAGGTGACACTGGTACACCTTGTAATGTAATGTAGGTACAAGACCATTCAAAATCGTCGTAAAACGAGGATTTAAAAATACTTGCTATATTGATTTGTCTATTTTTACTCTTAACTTTACTTCTCAAGTTTTAAGCAACAGTAAAAACTAACCGCAAAGCCACGCAAAAACAACGTTGTCAAACTTCAACATACAGAAATAACACTGTTTCCCTGTTAGCTTTTTTTATACTCGCTGACCCAAAACGGAACCACTGATTACAACCAGTGATAATTACCACTAATAGGGAAAATATTTGGTAATTTATTAAAAATGCTAATCAAAATTTTACTGCATGCAATTGTTTATATTGTAATTACTAATTAGTAAGTCGATAACTACTAAACAATACTAATATATAAATAGAGTTCTTTATCAATTTAGGAAATTTCACAATTTGTTAATTCAACCGTTTAACTAAGACTGATGTGGTCTAACTAAAGCACAGAATACATAATAGTATAAGACTAATATACTAATAAACTGTTTTAACCTTACTGACAAATTTTGAAAAAACGTTCCTGATTGAAAGATATGGATAAAAAACTACTCTCTCTCTTTTCTCCAAAAAAATTTTATTTGATTATTAAAATGATAGATACGTATAACATAATGTGTATGCCGTGCCGTTGTTAGTTGTATTTCCACATTCAAAGCAGTGCGTTCGACATAGCTGTATCAAATATAAACAAGTTATGTTAATTTTCAACATATTGACCATGTTATGTGAAATTACCTCAATATTATTAGATGCAGTGCTCCAGTTTCATAGCATTAATATTAAATTTGGCCATTATCATTAGGCCTCTAAATTTTTTTATAAATATAGGTACTATTGATATTTTTAGTCTTTTTTATGATGAGAGGCATATTGAATTTGCAAAACATGTAGCATTGTTAACGTTTATTTTTAGTTAATCAATATCAATGCTTTGTTTTTGGATAGTTCTACGCTACCTAACCCAATTCAGTTCAAGAAGTAGGTTCTTCTTCTTCTTCTTATCGATGCAGGCGGTTTCCGCAACTCGACGACTATTGCGCCTATTTTGCGTGTAGAGGATGTGCGGCCGGATTACTCCAGCCAGCCCAGCTCAGCCAGGAACGCTCCAAAGGCTTTCACGTTCGTGATCGCTTCCTGGGGCCGTATTATGACCTCTTATTTCCTGGCAGTTTTCTGACTGGCTATCAATCTATCTCTTTTATTTGCTATACAGCGAGAATGAGATGTAACTATAGCAATTCATAAACCTGGCAAGTTTTAAGAGGTTGTAATACCCCCCCTGGACGCTGCCCGGCGAGCCGAGGTACCTCGCCCGGTAAGGGGCCACCCCTCTGCATTCCAGCAGTACGCGGGCGGCTGTTTCTTCTTCCTCCATGCATCCTCTGCATAGGGGACTGTCCGTGACACCTAAGTTAAAAAGATGTCTGTTAAAATGTCAATGACCAGTAATAGCACCTGTTACCGAAGAAGTAGGTTAAAATTTAGAATCTACGTGACGCAGTGCTATTGATTCTCTCAAATGTAGTCAAGACGTTGAATTGTTTGACCAAATAATTATCAAAGATTCAAAAGATTCACTAATATTTCCGAGTATTTCCTCTTCAGGTATGACGCATGCCACACGCGTCTGTTTCTGTGTATCTCTGTAAACAGCACACTCAACTTTGTATGGTTTTGCAATTATTGCCAATTCTGCCTCACATCCATTGTTGAGTATTGCGCGGAATTGTACTCGATCTCCTTGAATGAACTTTTTTGGTTTAATGTAATAATTACCTTAAATGAGACTATTTATCGTTGTCCGTGGCAGAGTCTCAAAATGCCACTGATAATCTACACAACCAGCGGTAGCCCTATTGTGTTAATAATACTCCTTCAGATTTTCTCTTTCAATGCAGTCACTTGCTTGAAGGCTAATTCTAAAGCATTGCTATCATTATTTACAGGTATTAACAAAATGAAAGTAAAGAACGTAGGCTTCTCAGCTGCTTTTGATTTCGCGCAAGTCGTAAATTTTAACAAACTCGCAAGATTTGGTGGGTGGTTTTTTCTTATTTCACCATCTCTGAGGTTTAAGTTTCGATTCTCGCCCTAACTAGGAGCATACGAACGAACATTCTAAGTCGTCGGTTGGGTTGTTTTTAATTTAATGTATAATATCTCCGGTCGTTGTATCCAATTTCTAAAACACAAGTGTTTTAGCTTGAAATTGGAGCAACGATGTCTTTTCTTTAAAGTTCAGCTAAATTCTCAACTACTGAAAAGTGAGTGAATTCTTTCTTCCGCTAGTCCCGAATCGGCCCTTCGCCGAGTAGGGCAAGGAAGTCTCAATTTAACACAACACGATAATAGTACGGTGTTTCCTCTACGCCCTACCTTACGTGCCCGCACACTTGGATCTGTTTGCCGGTCCTCAGTTGAGTTTGGACTTGAGTGCCGTCGATTTGTTACAGATAAATTACTGAATTGACTTACAATTTATTAATAAATTTATTACTTAAGTTAACGGATAAATGTAGGTAACATAAACCTAAAGATTATTTCTTTATTGTTCCTCATATTTTTATGCTTTTAATAAAGTAAGTATGTATCGACTTTGTAGGCTCTAATAGCACTCACTATAAACCTCAGTGGTTTACGTAGTGCTTTTTAAATTTGGTTTTTACTCTGTAGGTATTATGTTTATTGATAAATAAATAAATTTAAAAAAATACTTTAGTACAGTTTCAGAAGTAACTGAACATGTTAGTAGGTAGGTACCATATACGTAGTGAGACAAGGTACTAAAATTTTTAGCCGTAGTCAACTAGTCACTTCTAAAGCAATGATAAAGCTTTTAAATTAATGGTTGTTAAGTAAGCCACGGCGGAAACAAAATGTGCTGTTACGTCATTTACTGAGTATTTACTGCTCGTTCTTATTAGTTAGTATTTATATAATGCGGAACCTTTATTTCAAAATCCAAATGATTAAATGACTAATTTATTATTTTGTAACCTGCAGTGTCTATGAAAGAAATAGGTTGTGCCACTAATCTTCGCTTCACTTCGTAAAAATCATTTGATTCACCTCTCGATTCATTGAAAACAAAGTCGTAAGACCGTAGGAAATGTAAATTGGTTTCAATAAAACAACCTACATTTAGCGACTTCCATTCACAGAATTGGATTAAAGTAAGATTTAGTACAACAAATTACACAAGCTGCCTTTAAAGTAGGCATATCTAAATAGTAGTTCCTGATTCCCATATATTTATGTTCTCCTTAAGTTTTCTCTTCCTGTCTGAGTATTAGAATAACTGAGCTTGGTATCCTGTTTATGGCTGTGACTAGAAACTGTATCGTAATTTATTTGAATATTTATGCCAGTTAGTTAATTCCTGAATCGTATGAGCGAGAACGCATGCCTAGATTTCATCAATTATTCATTAGCAGATAATGTGTCACTCGATGGAATTAGTTTATTTTATAAATTAAATAATCTGTGGTTTTATTTATTTTTACTGTTTTGACACAATCTTCAAACCATAATTTACAATAAAACTTTTTACTAAATCTTTTGCTAATAAATTCTTTATTAACGCTATAATTATCAAGAGTTTCCACAACTGAAAGCGTTTCTTTTTCTTTCAAATTAAAAAAAAATATAGTATTCATTTCAGTCATGAAATCTAAGTTTTTTCGACTTTACTTCCATACCGTGTCAGTGCAGTCAATGCCATTTGAGACAAGTGCAAGAGTTGACAATACAGTTTACTTACTTAGGGTGGATTCGTCCAAACTTCAATATAAACGGGAATAACTATACCAAGAATACATCTATTCCACGATTTTTTTCTCGAGTAAAGAAATGGTCATTTTTCCATGCAATCCAAAGATAAGTTACTCTTGGGATTCTTATTCCTTAATTAGTGAGTGAATATGTGAATGAACGTATTATCCTGCCAATTGTCATTGTTCTATAAACAAACTATTTAAAAGGCAAAGTCTTGTCAACTCTATTTTGTCGCCTTGTACGTATCTGTAGCGGTCAAAGTCAAATGTCAAACAAATGTCACTGACATATGGCACGCGGACGCCATTAAAATAAAAAAATAATAAATAAATACATACTCGCGGATTAACTCTGTTATTCCCCGCGAAATGGTGGTATAGCGACTATTCCCGAATAGGCAAAATACTCTGAGGATAGTGTGTGGTAAAACGTAATTTCGATTTACTCTTGAATAACTGGTCATTTTATCTAAGAATAACAGTTATTCTCTCTTGGTCGAATCCGCCCTTATTTAATTATTTCTGTCTGAGAGACACGGTAAACAAAGCAATTACAATAGAGTATTCTTGCATATTTACTTAAAAACTATGTGCAGTGAAGTGAACTTGAACGTTAATTAATAACCATGGGACATAGGAGTCAGTCGTGAGAACAACGACTTGAAATCCTAAGAAAAATAAACACCTAAAGATATAAGCAAAGTTAAATAGTCCCAGACCCAGATGCTGTACCATGAAGTATTAAAAAATGCTGTCATGGAATATTATTATTTTTCTAAAGGAATAATTAATACAGTTGTACCAGCAAAAATAAGCTCTGATTGTCACTTATAGTTTATGAAGAGTCATACATATCAGTCTGATTTTAAAGTTAAACACCTTTAGCTTTTAAAAGGCGATAAATTTCAATGCCAAAGCACAAAACTGAACGATGTTTCACCACAGAATAACTAATAGTACAAGTGTTTCACATAGAGCACGGTCTATTTACGATCACATTATCCTATTAGAGTAATGAATGCTAAACTAGAAGCCGTATAAGACACAAGCAAGCTTCAAGGCACGATCACAATGAAGTAGAAAATATGTAGATGACGCAAGGCGCAATGACAAAATATCGAATCTTCAGCAGCGTTCATTATAAAATGCCTATGTAGTAAAAGAAAGTGTACAAACAATTATTATTCTGCTTCCCTTACGGATGCATAATTTATTCAAAGTATTTTTTTTTCTTTAATGGAATGGAAGGTTGCGTGATCAATCAGCCTTAGGATGCATCATAATATTGTTGTATGTTTGATTGGGGGGCAAACAATGCAATATCCTGCGTCGACACCTTCGTACAACTCGGATAATATCGGGCCCACCTTAATTTGACTCATTCTATGAACTTGGATGAAAGTGTGACAAATCTGTTGAATAGTTACAGAACGTTTTCCATCGGGGAATGAAAACCGAAAGGATGTCTTTAAAATTTAAATTAAAGCAACAAGTACTTAATCATGACTCCAGAATTGAATCGAAAAATATCCACGCGGTCCCCCCGACTGCAATGTTTGACACAATTGTTTTTTTAACATCTATATTCAGTGTCATTCGGTCGGGATGATTTACTATACCCCACTAATCTAAATCTGTTCAGGCATTTAGAAGTTATGGTGGAATAAAGAAACTTTCATACACACTCCCGTTTTGGGTACCTAACCTTGTATAGTGCAACAAGGAGAGAAACTCTTGTCATTAACAATAGAATAGTGACGTATTGTATTGTATTCTAGATCGAAATATTTATTTATTTATTCACACTGAAGCACATTTACTTAAAACTGGTTTGAACTCTATGTTAAAATTTCAGCACGGAGTACCTTGTAAATAAAACCAGTTACGTTCTCAATCCTTTTGGTGCAATACTTTAGTCGACAGAATGAAATGTTAAATAAAAAAAAACTTACAAGAAAGGGATAAAGGAACTAGAAGACGATACGACCATAGCCATTACGACATATGAAAACAATTTGAACCCCATCCAACGGTTCACATTCTCATCACATCTGATCAATCATAAACAACACATGTGTCAAAACGTTGTGGAACTAATCAGTTCCGCCCACTAGTGGGCTCCTGGTTATCTCCTAATGTCATTTAAACCAATGTTCACTTGACGGCCCATTTAGCACCAGCTACTTTCCACTTCTCTACGCGAGCATACAATGCAACAATTACAGAGTTTAATTAAACCAATTGCACGTTGATCTTTATGTCTGTTGGTTTATGATTATTTTTTGCGTGTGCGGATGTGGCGGTTAGGTCGTTTTAATTTGCCAATCGTATAGTAAGTGAGTCAGCGCGTTCAATACGACTAGACAGAGTTCTTGACCCCATAATATTGGTTGGTGTTGGTTACACCAGCTGTTAGGGCTATTTCGCATTAATTAAGGCTACGAATATATTATGCTTATTCGTTGTTTTTTTTTTGCAGTGGCAAATGAATGGTTTGTGGTACTGGATAACTGTAGAAGCCCTATTACAGCTGTGATGTGAGAGATTGACGGAAGGGCAATGATATTAAATGTTTAATATCATTGACGGAAGGGTAAAAAAAACAGCACACTGTCTCAAGCTCTCAAGGTTCCGACAATATAATAAATACAACACTATTGCTGAAGACAATATAAAACAATATAAAAATCAAGAAGCAAAGTATTTTCAGAATCTGCTATGGAAATAAAAGTATCCGTTTATAGGCACTTAGGCAGGAATTGAAATACCGTTAAAAAAAAAACGATACAAAAAAATAACGTTAAAATACCGTTAAAACATTTTAACGCTAAATTTACCGGTAATAATAACGTTAAAATTATTGTACCGGTAAAAATACCGTTAAATATAGCGTTCAACTTCACCGGTACAATTGTACCAGTAAAATTATCGGTAAAAAAGTAACGTTTTTAATTGGAATAACGTTAATTTTAAAGTAACGGTAACAAAAACTAAGAAATAACGTTAAAATTAACGTTATTTACTGAAATAACGTTAATTTCAATGTAACGTTATCTAAAGTAACGTTATTTATTGACATAACGTTAATTTTAAAAGTAACGGTAAAAAAGTAAGAAATAACGTTACATTTAAAAATAACGTTATCAATCCCTGTTTATAGGGCCGTGGAACAAGTTAGCCAACGATATGAGATGTAAATAAATCGATGAATAAATGGCAAAAAAATTCCAGGGTATTATTAGTAGAGTTAATGAAATTGCTTATATTGAGGTCAAATGTTTGTTTATCGCGCAAAAGCACGTATTAACGTACTAGTATAATAACTATTTGCATAGAAAGTGTTATTAAAACAGATGTGTTGCGGCAATTGTTTATTTTACCTTAATTTAACGTAAATGTTACAACGAAAAGGTATAACATAACAAACGACTTAATAGTTATAATGTGAGTAAGTGTACCTACCAATATTTTAGTTATTAAGTACAAGCCAACTGAAAAAAAACATGCTTTACCTAACGTTAAAGAAACTTTCACTGATATAAAAATATTCTGACGTCTTTTGCAGTAAGTAGGTACCTATCACGATTCAAGAAATAGATTTGCAAAAAAAACAATAGTAAAAACAAATGGTAAGAATTGAAGGTCCAAAAAACACGTAAGTGAACCGTTACCGTATAGTGAAAGTGAGTTTCATTCTATCTATTTACTGGAACAAATTTTTATGTGACCAATTCAATGAAAGTGAATGCACTACATTTCTTTCAATAGGTACTTGATATAAAAAGACGAAATCTGATATTAGAAATTAAAAAAAGGAAAATACATTTATTTTGAAATCACTCAACTATACACAACATTACAAAAACAGTACTTATAAAGAACTAGTAGGTAAGTAAGTACCCACTATTATTTATTTTAAAAAGTTGTTCTAGTAGAGTTCATTTGAAGAAAATTAAAAAAAAAACAACCTATAGATTGGTACAGTGGTAATAAAAACCTTTTCATTCATTGTTGGTATACTCGTGAACTCGTGAAAGTACCTTCTAAGAAGAACTCCAAAAATTTATATGGAAAATGACTTCGGTTTTTCTCCGTCTATTTCTGAATTCTTGTCTGATGAATACATAAAAAATCATACAAAACAACCGAGGCAGGATATGATCAGCTAGCATACTACAGGATATGTCAACATTGACAAACATGTCATGGTCACTTATATTACATTGCAGATTTCCTTTGTCTCTCCATCTGATATAAATACACCTTTCCTTTAGCTAGCTAATCTTTGCCAAAGTTATAGTTTATAGTCAATTAACTGCCAAACATAGCTTCGTTCTTCTATCGTGCCTAAATCATCGAGCATTAAACAAATCAGATAGTTTCGCTTTGATTTAATTTGAAGAAGGAAAGTCTCTACGCTTTAAATCATTTCATTACCGTGGATAAATTAATGTTCCTCTCCAATCACAATACGCCCTACATAGTAATCACTTTCCATAATTGTTAGCTGTAAATCTGTAGCTCCCCATCCGACCTTGTAGCCTTGTTACGTTCTTTATTAATTAAAATAGTCTGCACTGGTATGTTGTGAGACTTGTGTGGTGAGCATCGTTAAGTGAATGTGGTCGTCACGATCGTAAAACTGTATGTTGAGTTTTTTGCTACATATTTGATAGAACGGCATGGGACATCATCAGGGTTGCCAACTTTTCCAGCCGCCATATCTGGACACCTTACTTTTTCTGGTAAATGTACTAAAAAAAACGCCGAATCAATCAATGAATTTATTACGAAAAATACACAGTATTGACTTAAGGGCTAGGTACTAAAAGAACCGTTTAGGACAATTATTTTTTCTTAAAATTATACTTCTTCTCGCTTTTAACATTTTTGACAAGTAATTTTCCTGCATCTGTTCTTAAAAATTCTTCAAACGCTGAACAGTTTAAGTTATAGTTGAACATTCCGCCTTCACCATTTCGACTTTCAGACGATTTCTTTCTTCCTGCCAGATATTTTCATGACGCTAAATATGCGTTCTCATTTATGCATTTGGAGGTGGAACCGCGAATATAGTCTGTACGATTCTAAGAAGTGTTGGGCTTTAGTTTTTTTGAAAAATGACACCCACAATAAATCAGCTCTTTTTGAATTTGATTCCTGATTCCGTTGGTTACGCCACAGAGGAAATAATCACTACGTTTTAAGAGACGGGACTAGGTAATGGCAAAATGGAATCAATTTAGTCTAAATCTAGTGCCACCTTTTCAGCACAAAAGTCAAAATTGCGTCAAATAACAGAAGTGCCAACATGGCGAACCGAATAGTGCTGCACACACGCGTTCCCAGCGTTTATCGATAATTATGTGTGGCATTGTGGTATCGGATGATTTATCGATAAAAATAAAAAATAAACATTTTCATCACAATAATACATTTATTGACATAAAAATTCAAAAATATATATTTGAATGAAAAACGAATTATCAATGAGCGGTTTTTAACAGGCAGTTTAAAAAAAGTAGTACCTAAAAGATGGCTAGATGACGTTGTTTAACTAAGTACGTAACTTTTTAAGAAAAAAGCAAAGGATGAAAGGCGTCAATGCCAATTTTTTAAGTTGTTATGTCTATCTACAGGAGTAGATAGACATAACAACGTCAAAAATTGGCATCTGAAGAGGACTTCAGAGAGTAATTTCTGCCAGTGTCAAGTGTTGAATAATTAAGTGGTATACTCAGCTGCTAGGAAAAATTTAAAAAAACCTATCTAGTTGAATAGCGCCATCTATCAATATAAAAAAAAACTTAAATTCTCAGCTGTCAGAAAACCGCTCATTGCAGAACAAAAAAGATATTATTAGGAAATGCTAAGATTAGTACATTTGTACAGTACAGTGTCCGAGCTAAGTTTCGGTTTCTGTTACTTAAATCTAGTTTCCATAGTTTTGGTTTCGGCCAAATATCGACCGAATCTTTCGGCCGCGCGCGCCGGAACTCATTTTCCTCCGTCCTTTATTTTGCATAATTTCTCAATAGGAACATGGCCAGGTCCTCATTCTCTATTATTTCAACCCATTGTCTGCAACTGAAAAATATTGTAAGTACCTAGTTATCGATAGCTATCAGGAGTCAGGAGCAGCACTAGTGTTATTATGAACAAAACATTTATTACAAATTAAGCATAAAATTGTGCTTGCATGTAACCTGCTGTGGTACACGGGACTAAATAATTTATAATTTATTGCTTACCGGTCAGGATCCAAAGGAAATCTAGCCAAAAACTTCCTTTTTTCATTTTTGTTACGGTAGGCACCAACACCTCAAATAACACAAGTTTTATAATGTATTCTTGGTGACATGATTAAAAATACAAGTACAGTTCAATAAATTCAATTTTACACGAATTAAACCACTTAAATTTAATTAATTTAATTCCAAAACAAACAGAAATAATCTTGAAATATGTCAACTTTGACAACTATGAGTTGAAGTAGGACGGAAAATGGAGAGAATGAGACGGCAATATCCGCCATTATTTTTGGACTAAACTCCATACAATGTTTTTTTTGTTCCTAGTTGCGCCAGGCTGGGTTACGCCGCCAACTATGCCCGTCGCCGGTGAATTGGCAACGTCGCGCCCAGACCGGACAAATCGCGTCCGGTCGGAAGTTATCGACCGGACCCCAACAACTCATTCCAAAACCCAACAGTCCGGTCGAAAACCGGACGGTTGGCAACCCTGGATATCATACCATTTCGTCATGATACCAGTAGTGTCAGTTTACATTAGAATGCGGGTGCATCGCCTTCCAATGCTGCTTGGAGCATTTGGCATCAAATATATCGATACAGTTCACTCGGTAAGCTCCGCCGAGGTAGCCACCACTACAATAAAAGTCTCAGCTTCACACAACCAAGATCGCGCCTACTTCAATTATCCCACATATTGTTCAGTTGCGTAGACACTTGTACCACAAAACTGCATCGATTTTAAGACACAATATCCACTATAAACAATTTGCAAATAATTAAAATAGCCACCGAACTGAACTCGACGAAATGGCGCCAAAAACTCCCGTCATGATACCAACTAGCTAGGCTATTATATTCTCTTAAATCATATGACATTGAATCAATGACAATTGAATTGTCATTCCATCTCCCGATGCTTATGCTAAGATTTTATTTCTTAAATAAATTGATAGATTTCATCTGATTTGTCTTTAAAAAAGCGTGGAGAGTTTTTTTTTCATAACACTGCTCAGCATTTCTATTACACCTTTTATATCAATATTTATTACAGTAAAAAACATTTTGCTTTAGAGAACGTATTGCTCTTAATATTACTGAATCCAAATAAAAGTTAGAAACCAAGTTCAAGCTCAAAATATACTCGAGCATATGGTGCGACAATCTTGTGTGTATGTGTGTGCTCTCAGCAAAGATCATTTTCTTACATAGTTGGACTTAAATATAAATCTCAAGTGGTGTATTTAAAAATAACACCATACACAAAGAATTCTGTAAGTGGCCAAAATATGACAATGTGTCATCCTCCTTCCTTCACCTGACTTTGTTGTGGTCTCGTAAACTAATGACGTTCGTTATTATAAATGTATGTGTTAGATTGTGAGCAGAAGCCACTAATATAATAGGATCAAATAAGCTTTCAAAGATTGACAATGTTGTTGCCACATAGGCATCTGATTTTCTGCGGTTTCTGATAAAAAATGTAAAGGTAACTGTAATAAACTCAACCAACGGCCATGAATGATGAAACGTGAAATCCGAAGTATCTACGTTGCGTTGCATTATTGGCATTCCTTAAACATTTTTGACTTTAAAAGTTATCTGCGATCGGACGCTGGAAATTATCATGGGAACATGGTTCGCAACGCTAGTTGGCAAATGTAAGCCCCTGAAGACTTGGACCAATTTGGCTTCAGATATTCAACTAGACAGTGGGACATGTAGGTAATTGTCAATTTGCGACTAGATAGGCATTAATCCGAGAGTGCCGGGAAACGCTAACCTACATGCTTAATACCTTTGTAACGCCACAATAGGACTACAAGTGATGTTACAAATACAGTACGGTACCAAGATCACAGAATAACTACCTAATAGTACAAGTCCAAGATGACAAAGGTAACTTTTATTACTTACTGGAATAAATATTATTATTATTTGAATCTGTGGTACCATACTAAAACTTGCAATAGATTTAATTATTTATATATTTATTATTATTAATAAACAAGGTTTTCAACATTCTGGTATAACATCAGTCCCACAAAACTATTTAAGATAGTTTGACTGAGGGATCGAGTGTCGAAAATATCTTATGTGCAATTATGTGTAAAAATCTAAATTTAAATAATGAAAATTTTGATTATGCTAATAAATCAAATTATGCATTTTAGAATAATTGATATTAGTAGTAATTTAATTAAAAATATGATGTCGAGCTCTGACCCGTTTGCATACATACCTAAAAGAGCTAAGCACTATCTGCACCATCCGACCTTTATATAGAGTAGAGGAGACTTTTGTTTTACCACAGTCATGTCAACGTCAATCTTTCCCGAGACCTCAGCGAAGTAATTCACAACTTAAGAATCCGTAACGACCATAACTGGAACGATTAATTTCGTCAGAACGAGTTTTCCAAAGCATCAATGAACCCCATTGCCCATAACAGATCCACATAATGTCCTCAACGAATTACATAATTCGCACGTTACGTGCGATCGCAGTACTTTCTCGTCAACAATAACATGCTGATGACCTTCGCCGGATTTTATGCAGTGTCTTTATTTTCTTTATTCTTGGTCGAACTTGTGTATCCCAGATAGTTGTTATTTCTCTTACTGGGGATAGATTATGTTCGTGAACGTAGCAGAACATTGTCCAGCAGATCAAAAATAAATGTAAGTTCTCTTCGCATGCAGCTGAGTTCTAAAGTTGCCGTTGCTTTTTAGGAATAGTTCTGGAGTTTTTACCTGAAAAAGTTGATTGACAAAATGATCTGCTAACTTCCCATGTAGCAGAACATTTTGCTTTATAAGATTATTGAATTAGATGGCAAAATTGGGTGATGATCGCGGAGATCCTTGTGTTGGGGTCTGTGCCTAGCAGTAGGTTTGTTTCGTGATGATGATTGTTCGTATATCGTAAATTAGATTAAATTTTAGAAAACTGGCGATCATTTTAATCAGCCTGTCTTAATTAATACAGCATCTGTTTTATTTTATTTTATTTTTATTTATTTGGCACAGAAACAATATACAAATTATAATTTTAACAAAAAAGAAATGAGCTTATAACCATGTTAAATTTGTATACCTATTACATCTATGCACAACATTTGACTACACACGTGGTTGCATTGCAATATTATTACAATACATTTAAGAGTTAGTTAGCAATGACATTATTTCCTTCTTAAATTTAAACAAACTGTAATGAAAAATATCCAGATCCTTATGAAGATCATTTTACAGGGTGCACATTCGGGGTAACGGACTGAACCGTGTAACATAGATTTGAGGAGAAATTTGTCGAGAACAAATGCTGTCTTCGGATAGGTTTTTTAGGTGTCCTAAGTGAAAGCTGGCCCAGGATTGTTGTATCTAATTGAGAATGTACAATTTTATATAATGTGAGTAAGTCTGCAATTTTACGTCTTTTTTCTAATGTGTCCAATTTAAATTTATTTATTCTATTTATTTATTCTATTTATTTATTCTATTATGGACTTGTTTATTTAAAAAATTGCTCCTTTTATAATTGTTGTCAATATTGATATAACTTATCTGGCTTTCAATGTGGTAGTGGTGTTTATGCCGTTTGATAATAATAAATCGGTTATTAGCTCTGTCGGTTTTATTGAATTGAAGGCTCATGAATCAGTATCAGTGCTGTTACTAAGTTATTGCACTCTTGTAACATCCTCTTGTGTGGGCGTTTTTATTTCTCTAAGATTTGTAAACATTTTTGTTTGATTACAAGGATTGCATATATTCCCTATATTTTTTGTAGAAAATTTTTTTACACTTTTTTGTAGACTCGCCAAAACTTTAAAAGTTTTTATTTTGTGAATTTTAATGGTACCGGGGTTGAATGAAGTTGGAAGTATTATATACAATAGTATATTCGTTTGAAACTTCGTTCTTCGTTTCATCATATCAGCCGCATGACACCCACCTGCTGGGTATAGGCCTCCCCCAAGGATCTCCACGACGATCGGTTCTGCGCCGCCTGCATCCAGCGGCTTCCCGCGACCTTCCCCCTCACGTCGGTCCCCTTGTCGGGGGCCTACCCACGGAGCATCGTCCGGTGCGCTGTCGCCATTCCAGCACTGCCCCGCTCCAACGGCCATCGGTTCTTCTCGCTATGTGTCCAGCCCACTGCCACTTCAGCTTCTTCGTTTAATTATAGTTAACTCCCAGTCTCTGCTGCCTGGTGTAACGGTAATGTGCTGGCCTAGTGTTTACCGTTGTTAACACAGAGTTTTTGTTTTAATCAGGCAGAGGTTGTTACGAACAATGTACATCCTTTCTGATAAAAACGACAATGAACTGTGATTTATCACAGTTAATTAAGTGCTTATTCCGATTGGGAAATGCGTTAATGACTGGTTGACATTTGACATTCGATGTAAGCGAAAACTATAAATAAAGAAATCATTTTTTCCTCTAAGTAGGTATAATGTCATTAGTATGAATAACAAAGTTGTAACACTTGTTTTGATTTTCTAATAAAATGCTTTTAGCGACTTGCTTAAACAAGTAGGAAATCAATTTTCACGTTATTTCTTACGTCGTCTGACTAAAGATGAGATAGATAATCGCGGGAAAAAATGTTGAGTCACCCATTCATGTTTGTGACTGTGACTTATAAGTTGACCGAGCGAGCGCGAAGCGTCTCCGTCTCCGCTTCAGCCTGGGCAAAAATGCTTTCGTATGTCCGGCCGTCCGTCTGTACTCTACAGTGCCCTGTTTATCAAAACTTACAAGCTACAAGTAAAATTTACATGAAAAATTTTACAAGTTCATGTAAATTATGTCTGTTTCCAAATAATTTATGCAAGACACTTGCAAAAATTGACAGACGGAATAGAGAGTCGCCGGACACCCTCAGAAATACTCAGGAATTTCCATTGAGTTTTTACAAGTTGTAAGTTTGTTTTACAAGTTTTGATTTTTTTGATTAACGAAGTGACTAATATAAGAGTGAAAACATATTAGTTAAACAAACAAAAACTTTTTCTGGTATAATTATTTTCTTAAGGAAAATGCTTCTTTTTAAAAAGTACAAGACTTGCAAGTTTTGATAAACAGGGCACAGGTCGCTTTCCTCAACCGATTCTCGTGAAATTTTGTGAGCAGGTTCGATGATTATATTTTTTGTCAATTCAGTTTTTTGAAAAATGTTCAATAAGTCACAACCGCGAGGGATTAGAGTCCCATCCCATAATAAAACCTCCGTGTTTCTTTTCTATGTACGTGGGCTTGTATGCCCGAGCATTTACCCCTCAGCACAGAATACATTTACCCCTCAGCACAGAATACATTTACCCCTCAGCAACAAACTGCTTTCGGAAACACGTACTTGAATCGTGTTTCAACGTTTGCATAACGAATCATATGCGCGTGCACATCTAATTCGTGCGTTTCCGAACCTGTATCGTTGGTTGGTATTTTGATTGGCAGGTGCATTAGCTGTTCTGTAACCGTCATTTAAAATTTCGCGCCTTTTTATATCTAAGACCTTGTACTCATTGGCAGGTAAGCAGTAGCAATTTTTTTGTTAATTGAGGTCGACATTGTTACTTAATAAACCAACTTAGATAATTAACTTTTTATGATAAATAAATTACGTACAATGACCTAATATGCACTCGGCGTTGGATCTAATTCGTCAAGACGCCATTCTCAGTCACAATGGGAGGAAGTTCACAGACCGTGCGTCATCACTTGGAAAATGAAAAAAAAACAACAGTCGCGTTTGATATTTATTTTTTACCTCGCACCGGGTCCGTTAAAAACGCGTCCGATGCACAGAGAATATTTAATGTTTTTTCATTTGGTTTGCCTAGTGAAGTAGTGACTTACTTCGGTTGTAAGGACTGAATAGAAAGAGTTCGAATGGCGGATGTAAGTAGTCATGTTGAGAACTTTCGCTGGTTTTATGTTTGTACTAGCGCCCGCCCGCGTCTTCGTCCGCTTCGTCCGCGAGGGAACCTTTGAACAGGATAAAAAGTATCCTGTTTTAAGGCGAGGCCAGTTCACAAAATTTACTCTTTCACTATGTCTTTAGAATAAGGTTGAATATTGCATAACTTTAATTGACGCTTCGCCAGAAATTTGACGAATTTTAGTACATTTTTATTGATTTCTGAAATACTGGATCATTTATTAAAAATGTACTCGGTTATTGTGTTAGATCGATAAAAAAGCTATCCTTTTTGCATAAAAAATCATATCACTGTCGTAGAAAATTACGAAATCTGACGATTTTAAATTTATTTTTATAAGTTTTTATGGTGTTATTTTGGATTTTTTTACAGAGTTACCATGCCATTTTTCAATATTCTGTTCGGTTATTTTGCTTCTTTGTTTCTTTTTCAGTCTACAGTAATTTTTGTGAAGTAGAATTTTACATCAGTTCTTCACATTGGATGTTCAAAAATCAGACTTTTCATCAGATCGTGAACTGGCCTCGCCCTAATTGGTTTTAATCCAGGCTCATTCAAATTCGTCCAGTCGTTTAGAGGTGCGTCCAGATAATTTTGTTCTTTTGTCGAGGTAGGCGTAAAGAGGAGATAAGTAACAAGCACACACCCTCCCCATAATTTTACCCTTCGCCACTGATACACACACAAAAAGCACCCTGAATTCTTTCCACATCACTATACCGTCCACAAAATCTAAGACCACAAAATAAACTAGCACACACAACCAACCTGTAAATTGGAAATGTTTAGAAGTGGTTAGTGACCAAGGGGATTAAGGATCCATGTGTGTGAAAATTTATAATTTACCCAGTAACATTATTGATAAAAAAAAAGTAAATTTATAATACTTACTAAATAATATACTAGAAAAAATACGACTCGCACCAGATCAATAGTAGCGAGTCGTATTTTTTCTAGTATATTATTTAGTATTGTATAAAAATATCATTGTGAATGCAAAAATCTCAAATTTAAAAAGTAAATTAATGTTGAATTTCTAACAGATAAATGTTTGCATTCGCTGCAAGAGTTTTTAGAAAGTAACAATAATAATGTAAATAGATAGGTATAATATATATCTATATAGGTAGGTAATTAAGTTTGTTACAAAGTTTAAGAATTTGTTTTAATTTTATTTTAAATTTTAACGTTGTGAAGTTTAGATTTTCAATTAGATACGTAGGTTAGGTAGGTACCTATCTAGATATAGAAAATAACAATAATAAGTTTGTTTTAAGCTACTTATTACTTTTATTTTTAAATAAGTGTCCATAGATTTGATATACTTTTTCATAGTTGCTGTGCCTTTCAGTGTTTCATGTTTGATTCTCTTTTTGTAATAATATCTATGTATGTATACCTAAAACATGAAAATGCAATAAAATCTTTGAACATGGAAACTGTAAGTTAGGTTAATTAATTACTAATAAGGAAAATAATTATTTTCCTTAATAGTGCAATCACTAAAATTGTTCAATTAAATTAAAATAAGTGATGTCAAATTCCTGGTGTGTGTTTTTTATTGATAACATTTGAAGGGAAAAATCCGGTTTTGTGGTTTGGCAATAGGTACCTGTAATATTATGTATGTAGGTACGCCTAGGAAAGGAAAATCCGCTGCAAAGTAAATACACCGTTAATTTTTAAGTATATTAACTAAAAATTAAAAGGAGATTCCAGACCACGTGAATGAACAACTTTTACTATGGGACCAACCACGGAATCGCGAAAAAAAAAACAGCTGTTCCATACATTATAGTCGAGTCGGTGTTGTACTTTTATATGGAACAGCTGATTTTTATTTCGAGTCGTTGATGATTAATTGTTTTGACCGAAATCTCTTATTTTATTTGTTTGTCTATTTTATGGCACTCGTAACGTAAGCTTATCATCCAGAGTAAAAGCTAAGACAAAAATAATTCCGGTAGACACAAAACATCATGGCTAAAACACTTGCGCCAACGGCCAATGGTACCCCAAACAATACTCTAGAAATCTAGAGCAGTAGCACAGAATTTATAATAGTACTCCCTTGGGGTACGCGTACCACTAATTAGGAGGAGAGTCCTGAACTCGCCCACCACGCCAGAAGCCACTAAACAAAAAAAAGGAAACACTGCTCTAGCTAGAGTTGCTCTTGCTCCGAGCGGGGTGGCTTGTGTACCTACTGTCAATGACACCACTGGACGACACCATTGAAGTGTCGTTTACAATATTTTTTGGTAACCACACCACCGAAGTGAAGATCTAATATCTACCTAAACTTGCATTTATCGATATCAATTTTTTATCATTTGTAAGATCACGACGCGACATGACAAGTTACACATCGCAACATGGCAGTGGTGTGGTTACCAAGAAAAATTGTAACCACACCCCAGCAGTGGGGTCGACCAGTACTGTCGTTGACAAACAATACACGGGGTGGCTTATAAAATTGAAATCGCCAATCGATAACCTTTAAATCGTAGCAAACTTTTTGAGTTAACCCAACAAAGCTTACAAAGCGAACCCGCGAAATAATGTCAACGACACTTCTGATGACCCTCATGAAACAAAATTAGTATGGCAGTATCCATGTACTGTATTACAACACAATAGCACCCAAATTCATTTGCATCAAACTGCGTATGGAGGCGATCCTGGTCAAGGTTGGCTGCATGTCAAAAGTGCAGGACAATGGGTCTCTGCTGGCACGGGGGATTGTGTTTGTATAGACATGCATGAAGTATGGTAGCTGATTATATAGTTAGCTACCATACTTCTACGTAAATGTCTACTACTGTATATTATGTGTTTAGTGTGAAGTTGAAATGTAAGTACAAAGGACGCCAACACAGGAAACATTAGCTTTCTAGAGGAGATGTTCCATATTGGTATATTACCTACTTACATTTAATAGGTCGATGGTACGGATTCCGTGCAAATAGAGAGTTCCATGGGTTTGACTGCCCATTCGGGTCTATTATATTTTTAATAGGTATCATAGATTCTGGTTGGGTATTATACTATTATTTACTCAATCTAAACTTTTCCGCTTTTCAATCTTTCAATTCAATTCAATTTTTCGCTTTACAATCTTTGACCGAATATGTAACTAGAAAGAAAAAACAAACATTGTTGAACACTAGATTGGGGGAATCAGTACTTAAACATAATATTCTGTGTTGATAGTAATAAGTATCAGTCAAGTGACCAGTCCGGCCCGGTTGTTAACGGTGATAAAATCTAGCGAGGCCGCGACGAATGACAATTAACTATACCGTAAGCCGTAAGTTTGAAGAATACAACCTTGGGTAGACTCGCCAATTTCCGTTCCCATTACCAACGAAGATCTTGTAAAAATTGAACTAGTGGCTCTGTGAGCTGTAGTGTATCTAGTGTAGCCCGTATTTGTGTCATTTTTCAAAATGGCTGAATTATATGTTTTTTTTTTCGAAAACTTCGAAGAACTGACCCCCTAGCCAAAGTAACATTTTCAAATCTTCGTTATCGCTTCGCTTCCGAAACTGTACTTATGGAATTGACATAAGGTTTCGTTAACAATCGAATTTTAAAACATCAAATCAATACATTTTTCGGAGCGAAACGATAGCGAAAATTTGTAAATGTGACATTGGCTACAGGCTCTGAATCGACAAAAAAATGTATACTTATACTTATCGAATCTGCTCACAAAATTTCACGAGAATCCGTGGAGAAATACGACCTGTAGACGAGAACAACCGGACATCCGGACATATAAAAGCATTTTTGCCCAAGCTGATACGTAGACGCTTCTCAATAATTTCCGAATAAATGAACCACTTTCGGCAAATCCCGCTAAAGTAAAATATAAATATGTAACAAGGGGTCTTACGGACGTAGTCCTATTACCAACTATTATAGTACCTATATTCTGTGCTATTACCTATTGTAATGTTGTGATTATATACCTGTTTAATGCACATGCCATGTACGACGTACTTTTATCAGCTCACAATGTTTTTACATTAACATAATAAAACTAGAGCATTGGTAGGTAACTCACGTGTGGACATTTAATTTTTGTTTCGTTAAAAAATTGTTGCAGAACTGCGCTCGCGTGACGCGTGTCCGACAGTCTCTATAAATAATCAACTAATTAGGTTACGCTACTAAACTGGAAGTTCTAAGCGGGTGGTGGGTGATGTACCAAAATTATCGCCTACATTCATACATTATGTAGTATGTAGTTTCATACATTTGACGACCTCCGTGGTCGAGTGGTTTGCACGCCGGGTTCGATCCCCGGCTGGGTCAATGTAGAAAATTAACTTTTCAATATTGTCTCAGGTCTGGGTGTTTGTGATACCACCGTTGTCTCTGATTTCCATAACACAAGTGCTTTAGCTACTTACCTTGGAGTCGGAGCAATGTATGTGATGTTGTCGAATATTTATTTATTTATTTATTTATTATAATACAGTCAATTAGCTCATATAACTATTCTCCATTGATACTCGATAATTTGACTTGAAGTTATGAAAGTTTTAAAATTATACATTATTTCTATGAAATATCTGTCAAGTGATATAACTATCAAGGTTCCCCATGTCTTTACACATTTAATTAAAAAAAAAAACTGATTTATGCAAAAAAAACCTTTTATTTTAATGGGTATGAAAACTAGTCAGTGCTTGTGGTTTCATTGTTTGTCCATCAGCCATTTTTGATGTCCCCACTGCTGGTGCACTGGCCTTCCTTATGGGTGGTAAGGAGGATGGGCCATAACCCACCACGCGGGCCCAATGCGGATTGGTGGGTGTTAACGACTGCAAATGCAGCCGGAACCAACGGCTTAACGTGCCTTCCGAAGCACGGAGGAGCTCGAGATAATAAATTTTTGTCACCCATCCCATGACCGACCCTTGCGAACGTTGCTTAACTTCCGCAATCGCTGGGCCAGGCGCTAAACCACTGCGCCACCGAGCTCCACTTCATTGTTTATTATGACTATAATAGTCGCTCTTAAACCACCATAATCAGAACGCACGATAACTTTACATTGTTGCATAGGTACCATTAGTTTTTCATAGTTTGGAACTTTATAATAAAAATAAAATACAAAAAAGTCTTTGATCAAATTTTCATAATAGCTTAATTTTGTTGCCCTGATAAAGCGACCCGCACTTACTTTGTATAGTAGTGACAAACAAAGATCTATTGTGTGCCACAATGGTGTTAGGTGCGAAACGGTTTATTTATAGTGACTATTTGGAGGGTTTTTTCAGTCAACGTATAACGTATAAAATTAGCATTTATTATGACCGGAAATAACGGACAAACAATAACTTTATGTATTATTATCGGGACTAGAACAATTAGTTATTTATTTGTTAGAGGTAGCAGTGTTAATTAAATTATATACACACCTATTATATTATCATTGGTAATTAATTACCTATTAATCTTTTTTTCCGTTAAAGATAAGGATAGTAGGTAGTAGGTACCTAACTGCCCTTAAACTTGGTTTAAAACTATTGAAAGTGTGAAAGTGAAAGTCATATTCTTCATACATCATCCATACTTGATATAAAACCGTCAAAACAGACGGTTAACATTTATTAGCTTTAGATTTGCGCTTGCGTTTCGCCCCATAATCTAATGTTTGTTATCATTATTACACACCATTTCCATCTTTCTATGCATGCATACCTACTATTTTATAACGAGTCGTAATGTTTTATCACCTCGATGTCTCGCTGAGGTTGTTGACCCACATCTTGACGGGATTAAACGACCTAGTGAAGCGAACATTACGTGATAGATATCTTGAGGAACAGCCAACCTGTGGAACTATAAAATAGGGTCGATACGCTGGATCGCGGCCCTGCGTTGATTCGCGGCCGTTTATAGGGCCAACTGTATAAATATAGCAATAATAAGAATTCTATCGCTCCCTTCCCAACGTGTTGTACCACCTTAAAAAGTAGGATAGTTGCAGAATGAAATACCTATAAAATTTGGTCGATTAACCTAATCTACGTGCCGGGAATAAATCGTAAATTTTGTCGGCCACGCTCTCAGCACACATACGTACGCAAAGCTGCACAAAAAATAGCGAACAGGCCTCGCTTCAAAAGTAAGTGTTTCAAGTTTACGATTACTTATTACTATTGTGATTGTTTATGGGTGATCATAGTTGTTTTATTTACTTAATTTTCAATTTATTTTGGGAGTAAATTACTTTAATATCAGTTTTATTTGGTGGCCGCCAACCAACACCATAAATTTTTAGTAAAGTTGGTTTACGGCCGGGTGGCCGCGGTACTAACTCATTGAATGAAATAAGTTTACCTTTTTTCCTATTATTAATGTAAATAAAGTCTCTTTTTGTGCAACATTTTTATATTGTTGGGGTTGGTCTGAATGCTATGGTTAGTTCACGGCCGCCAAAATATAATTGTATACGGATTTATAGCTATACTGTGGCGTCTGTGGCCGCAAACTAAAACATGCTTAAAAAACAAATCTAGTTCGCGGCCGTCTGAAAATCGTATGAAAAATAGATGGCCGTTATCTGACTATTGGAGATAGAAGTGTCAGTTTACGGCCACTTTTTTCAAACAGACTTTTTGGTTGGTGTTTAGATATTTTTTTTATTACAGACGTCTACAAAAAACAGAAAAGAAAACTGTGACTTACACACCGGAATTGCTGCAGCAAGCATTAAAGAAAAAGATTGACACAAAATTTATCCTTAAGGGAATCAAAAAGCTGAAAAGGTCAGAACCCAGAGAACCTCGAGAACCTCAATATATTACCGGATTCGAAGACAATACAAACTCAAAACTCGTGTCGAGCGTTTCCAACCTTTTGTCAAATGTTTCGGCTCATGTTTCGAAAACATGTTTCTGATCCAAACCCGCCGCATGTTTATGTTACCGCTGCAAATGTTACCGATCTCGCTCCGTCGCATATTCATGATCCTGTACAACTTGCACTTGTAATTGCTGCTGAAGTTCCAAATCGTACCTCTGAGAATGTTGCGAATGATGGCTTAACGAATTTAGTTACATCTGAATTCAGCGGTCTTGAGCTGGGAACAATGGTTTCACTGGACGATATTGTGGTCATACCATACCGTTCCAAACCAGTACACCAAAAAACCGAAACCTAAGCCCCAAATCTCTAGTTCCTAATGAAATATTTCCATCTTCAAAACCACACTAGAATAACGTCCCATTGTGCACGGAACAGATACACCAAAGCCAGATTACAGATGAACCTGGAAGTTTGGAAACTGACACCGATCTTGTGCCACATAGTTGCCCAAAAGAGCAACTGGGATCTGAATATCATGACAACGACTCGGTAACATTATCTCAATTGCCAACATTTAAATATAATTTGCCCTTATTCACCGTTACTACCTTTGAAAAAATATCTGATGTCGAAAATGAAATTTTGACATTTGGCGGCACTCGCGAGCAACCAGAAGCAAGATCTCTTTTATCACTCGAAGATGTTTCAGTTATTTCAGCTATATCAGAACATTCAGATTATCATGAAGTTAAGTCAAAGAAAGCATGATCTTCCACAATTACATTCGCATCCGCCAAAAACTAAATTTCAATAGATCCAAATACAGTATTCGAGCAACATCTGTTTATACCCCAACCTCTAGAAAAGTCCAAACAAAACGTATCCAAAACTCGTATTCCGTTGGCGATATCAGGGCAAAAATGGCGAGAGTACCATCTACTAAAATAAAAAGCTAAACAAGAAAAGAATGAGGAGAAAAAACGCTAAACAAGAAAAGATTGAGGAGAAAGAAAAACCTAAACAAGATAAGAAAAGAAAACCCTAAACAAGAAAAGAATGAGGAGGAAGACAAAGCTAAACAAGAAAAGAATGAGGAGAAAGAAAAAGCTAAAGTTGATATAAGCAAGCCGTGAAGCGTAAGCAAGAGGAAACAAAGAAAAAGAAAGAAATACAAAAAGCCAAGAAACTAAAAAAGTAAAAACTATTAAAGACTAAAGAGTAAGCATCAAAACGAAATATACGAAATTGTGGCCAATGCGTAAATATCTTAAACAGTGACACTGAGGACGATCAAAACAAAAATCTTGGCTGTGTTTTTGTACTAAATGGTTTCATTTGAAGTGCACTGTCAAGATATATTAAGAACAAAATGTTAATGTTAACTAAACTTAATTTGTTACAAAATAAATTGATTAAAAACTATTGTATATAATGTTTTATTTTATTATTTACAGAAACTTAATGAAAGTGTAGTACCTATGTTAGAAGTATGGAAGAAGAATAAATGCTTTACAGGTTGAGAGTTTCGAGTAAGGGAAGAAAAGAAGTAAGGACAATAAAGTGGAGGAAGGATAGAATAAAGGACAGGATGGGAGGATAAGGTAAAATTTTGAAGAGATTAGAGACGAGATTGTAGTGCCAGTGATCACAGTTTAAAAGAACAAATGCTGTGTAAAGGAATAGCGTAAGGTAAGGTTAGGTTAGGTTAGTGCACAAGGAAGGGATGAATACTGAGGAGAAACATGCAATCGAGTGACAATCGCGATCAAATGCCTTATGATGTGAAGTTTATGATAGGTACATAATAATATGGTGAAAAAGGTTTGAAAAGTCATAAAAGTATAAAACACTCGTAAGCCAATATACCTAGTGTGTAAAACTGGCGGCCGCGAACTGACTCTAGGGTGGCCGCGAACCGAAAAAAGTGGCCGTCAACCAGCATTTTAAGCAAGTTCCAGATAATAATTTATTTAAAAAAAAACTGTTATAATATTCCTACAATACATATTTCGAAAAAAAACTTGATTATATCTGCTAGGCCTACAAAAAAATCAGAAGTTGAATTATGGCCATATCAGACTAATCTCGAGGAGCAAAGTTGGGAAGGCGACTAAAAGGCCGCCAACCGACGCAATGACCCTACCTACAAAGATAAGATACTGATCCCATCGCAATCATTTACTTTATCCCTTTTTCGTCTTGTCGTTCCATTAGATTTCCTAAAGGAGGTTAATATGCGTACCTGGAATCTGATATCTTGATTTTCGAGGCTGTTGTCCGAAATAGGTTTGTATGGCGTTCGACCCAGTTACTTTCTCCGAATCTAAACTTGTACTTATAACTTGAGTCATGTCCAAACTTAAATTTTTGCGGCTATCGGGATTCAAACCCGACTCCGAAACCATCCTTTTCCCCATCAAAGCCAGAATGACTGTTAGGGACTAAATGAATATCACACACTTCACTTGTGGAAATTGCTTTATTTCTTTTCTGTTGTGTCTAATCTAAGCGATAAGTAAGATGTCATGTTACAAACCAGTACTTGTACTTTTACTCGTATATTTTCTGTGCCAGCATTTCCGTGTCTCTTCTTCTCTACCATGTAAAGCCCTGAGGCTCTGCAAAGATTTGCAAAATATAAAGCTATATTTGCATTATCTATCAGTGTTGTCTGGTTGTGTAAAAAGTAGTGAAACCTATTTTAATTTATTGAAATTGACTTATCTTAAAAATTCTTTTCTATTCCAGAGTTCTGCTAAATAAAGATTTTAGAAATATGGATTTTCCAAAACTCTAGGAATGAATGTTATCCGCAATATACCTTTCATAGATCACTCGTAGTGATTCTCGTCTCTAACTAATGTGATCTCATGAATAGGCCCGTGCCATATGCGTTTGATGAGGAAACCTGTCGCAGCGTCTATTTTAGGACCGACCAATGGATGCCAATCTCGTTTATTGACTGACAGCCGTTTGCAATCGTTTTGTTTTCTTTCTAGCACCGACGAGGCGCCAGGATGCGAACTTTGTGAGGATTCATTACCTACTGTGGCTTTTTTAACCCCCAACGCAAGACGAGAGGGGTGTTATAAGTTTAACGTGTCTGTGTATCTGTCTGTGGTATCGTAGCTCCTAAACGGATGAACCGATTTTCGTTTAGTTTTTTTGTGTCATAGCTAATTTTATCCCGAGTGTTCTTAGCCATGTTTCATGAAAATCTGTTCAGCCGTTTGAAGGTCATCAGCTCTTTAATAGTTGATGAGGGGATATGACTATCTTCCATATGTCCTTTCGATTCGAAATTTGGTACAGTGTTACTTCAATGATATTGGAAGTATATGGTAAGGTAACCATGACCTGATCAGCCGTTTGAAGATCATCAGCTCTTTAATAGTTGATGAGGGGATCTGACTTGACTACCTTCCATAATGTCCTATCGATTCGAAATTTGGTACCGTGTTACTTCAATGAGATTTAAAGTTTATGTAAGTTAACCATGACCTGATCAGCCGTTTGTCGGGGTGGTTTTTAAATCTTTGTTATTTGTAATTTGGTGATTAATAAATGAAGGCTTGCAAGCCAAATAAACTGCTTGTACAAACCAATAATAGAAATTAAAAAAGTGAGTCCTTAATTGAACAAGTAAGTATATCACCTTCAAAAATGTACTCAAATAGAAAAGCTCAAATCCAAGTACTTAATTAAAAAAAATTGTAAAGTTAAAGATGCGAAATGCAAATTAACGTTACTAACTAAAGATAAAGTTTAACACAAAAAGTAATCCGGAGAAACTCCAGTAGACTAGACAGACATACAACATAAAAACTAAATGCGCAGTAACTTATTTGACAAAGGCTTTGTTTGCTTATATATTATGCTAATTAAACAATAGCTCACAATTACTCATAATATAAACTTGGCAAAGACCTGCATTTCCTGTTCCACGTATTTCTCTGAAATAAGCAATATCTAGTTACCGTTTGCGGTCTGCATTGTAATACTGAGTCAGAATTGTGGCACTAATTGGTCATATGACTGTGACGTACCTTCGTTTAACTGAATAAGACTGAATTAGCTTAATTATGTCAGTGACATGACCTAAGTAGTTCCCTTAATTATCCTTAAAAGTTATAGGCTTTGATAGAAGAGAAAGGTGAAATCAAGCTAACGATAATGAAAGTTAACAAGCGAAGACAATTTTTTGGAACTTCAATATTATTATTCACAATTTTGAATTTTGAGCCAATTTTCATCCCACTTGTATTTTACATGACTGCTCAAAAAAGAAGTAAATATAATGTGTTCAGGGTTCTTCGTTATTCATGTATGTTTGTGAGTTTCTTTATTTTTATTTCCTTGTGGGAGTAGTGAATCATATTTATTTAGAGGTGTTTGAAAAGAGAAGAGCTATTAGAATAGGGCTACCCAAACTATTTTGGACAATGAATAATATACCTTAGACCCCCATAGCCAAATTACTTTAAAAATCCTATCAAATATCAAGTGTAATTAATAATTTTATTCGGGGAATATATAAACGCACTTTAAAAATAATGTTTCACACATTAAAATGTTTAGCTATAAAATTAATAGAATGAACTTTAAAAATAATGGTTTGCACTATAAATATGCTTAGCTTTAAAATTAATTGAATCATCTATAAAAATAATGGTTTCCACTATAAATATGCTTAGCTTTAACAATAATTGAATAAACCATAAAATACAATTTAATTTTATAACTTTAGTTTTAGTACTTGTGTAGTGATGTGTACGTAAGTAGTGGATAATTAATTGCTCGCTAAGTAGGTACATAAAAGCTTGACTAAAGTTATAAAATTAAATTGTATAGTGCAAAGTATTAATTCTAAAGCTAAGCATATTTACAGTGGAAATCATTATTTTTATGGTTTATTTAATTATTTTTAACTACTCGTGCGTGTTCGTTTCGATTTCAATATAGTTAAAGTGCAAACCATTATTTTTGTAGGTATTTTAATTAAGTTGTTTATGAAATTATTACTTTAGAGTGTATATTAATTTTGTAAATTTGGTTCATGATTATTTAAGTGATTAAATTATTTTAAAGATCTATTATTATTTTAAAGTGCTTAAGTACAATTTTATAGCTGTTTTCATCAAATTTAAAGTGCTATTAAATACATCCCATTTTATTCTTCACGCAAAGAAGAAGACGATTAATAATTTTATAAAGTTATTCGTTTATAGCGACCCCTGGGAAACCGATTTAGACCCCAACGGGTATACGGTGTATTAGCACAGAATATAATAATAGTACTAATATTAGAGGAAGAAAATAAAGAGAAAATACCATAATTTTAGTAGCATAACGAACGACTAATCTAGACCTACAATAGTTATCTTGTCTACCCTGCTTAGCTCGACTCTATCATGTGAGGACGAAATCCCCTTTTCAACTCTTGATTAGATTTGTAGAACCTAACAGACTCGTTTGATTGTTACAGGTAGTCCATCCAAAGAGTTCAGCCGGCACAGAATAGTCCAGCCGACAGTTCATCATGGAAGGACCAAGAGAGAAATCTCCACCACAAGAGATAAGGTAAATAAGTACAATCATATTGATGTTTTTTCTGTTCGTTTCTTCTAAATTGATTTAGGCCTTTTCTTCTATTCTCCAACCACTTTCCATGTTATTGCAGAAGTGTATACAAAAATTTATCGTAAACACATAGAAAACAACAAAATAGGAATGTTGACTAATGAATAAAATAACGAAATACTAATAAAAATCGTAAACATATTAAACTTTTAGAGTAGCTTGTATACCTCTTGGTTTTATATATTGCATATTATTTGTTTTATGACCCTTCAAAGCTGGGTGGACAAGTCCATTTAAAAAGTATAAAATTTATTAAAATAAATGATACCTTTAATTAGTCCGTAAAATGTATAGCAAATTTGTCGAAGAAACCATTTTGATAAACACAATATTTAATATAGCTGCTGAACAAATTTCCTATGCGTTGCATACAAACTTGCAAGGCGTGACGTCATAACGTGCAAGGTATGGAGCGTTTTTGATAGAGTCCATTTGTGTGCATTTCACACTGTGATATCTCGGGCAGTTTTCATGCTAGCAAATTAATTCTTTTACCAATGTTTCTTTTTTTGAGAGGTAATTTATGTAACATAAAATAAAAAAATAGTCAACATCCCCGCCAAGTTAGTGGTAGTGCGCCGGCTGGTGGACGATTTGTGAATCAGCAAAATTAATTATGCTGCCATGAATTTGATCTGTTTAGCGTTTATCTTTCTTTATTGGATTAGAAGCTATAGCTTTGTAAATGCTATTGTTTGTACTGTATAAGATAATACGCTATCACATTTTACACTCCACGTATGCTTCTGAATCAATCATATCTGAAGTGAGTCTTGCTTAACATTCCGATTGCGCGATTGAGTTCACACTTATTTATTTGATATAACAGTGCACTTTATTACATACAAGAGTTTCACGAGATAAGTAGATTTGTTTGTAATGATCTTATACCGGTTTCAACATTTCGTTCGTCACACCCATAGACCTAATAAAAACCCCATCGATGTCATTGCAAGCATAGCGAAAGTTGCTGCAATTGTGACTCTTGCAACGGTATCGCCTGGATCCACACGATTGAACGCCTACGTTAAATAAACTGCAGCGATATGATTTTCAGTCAATAACTTTATACTCTTTCGTTATTGTTAAGCCTTGTTCCCTTATTCTACTGTTAGCTTGATTTACTTATATGTAACTGCTTAAAACTAATCATCACCGCCAGTCTATAAATGCTAAGACTTAGCACGAAAAAATATCGAATGCGAAACGAATTCGTCAAATTATGTAATTTTTTTTGTGAATCTTAGCCGCCTACCTTACCTATAACTACATATAAAACGTAGTTATGAATTACCCCAATATAGGAAGAACAACTTTTACTACGGGACCAACTCTGAAATCGCGGAAAAAAAAATAGCAAAATGTAGTTTGGTCCCACATAGTAAAAGTTTTTCTGTTTGATAGTCCAAAGAAACGGTTTTCCCATTTTGAGTTCATTCATTAACACGTTGTAAGGTGGCACCCAAACAAAAAAAAAATAATAAAACGAATTCATAGTACCTACCATAAACGCTGTACTGAAGTTCTGATGGAGACTGATCGAAAATTGTAAAATATTTGATATCTGTCCATTTCAGAGTGGGGCGCATCATTCGGACGTCACCGTTCGGGTCCAGATAGACGGCGAGGAACACGTCCTGGACCTTCGGCTCAACCAGGACCTGATCACGGACGGCCACACTATACAGTACCAGAAGAACGGGAAGACGGTGCGGCACAAACCTAAGAAAGAGGTAACTTGTTGCTTACCTTGAAAACAGTTTGTTTCCACTACCACCAAAAAAAAGTATATACTTAAGTAGTATATATCAGTTGTCTAGCACCTATATTACAAGTTTTGCTTAGTTTGGGGCTAGATGGAGCTGTGTGAAATTGTCCAAGCATTTATTTATTTATTTATTTACTTGTTCTATTGGGAAGTTCTACCGTAGAACTAATGAGACTTTTCTCATTAATGCTACGATTTAGTACTCTGTGAGAAAAAAAATAGTTCTACAAGTACTCTTCTAAAAGTCTTATTAGTCTTATTTGTTCTACTGAACAAGTATGGGAACAAAACGAAAACAGCCTATTTTAACCGCCTCTGTGGTCTAGTGGTTCGCCCACCCGTGTAAGGCGAAAGGGTCCCGGGTTCGATACCCAGAAGGGGAAAAAACCCCTTTTAATAAACTATTTTCTAATGGTTTGAGCTCAGATCAAAGTCAATCCCGACCGGATTTATTATTTTAATTATTTTCAAGAAATGGCTACTCCATTCCATTTTAAAGCTACATTAGCGCTTAAAAATATTTCTAGGTGGTCTGGTTTCGACTTCAATAAATCATATGAGCCTAAACAATAATGTAAACAACAGAAAATTCTCAGAAGCTACCAGGCAGGAAATTAATTACAGGCGGGAAAAACATAATGACAATATAGAAAAACAGAAACTGATTTATTATTCCATCTAGCTAGCTAGAGGCTAGCTAGGTAAATAAACTAACAAATTAAAATTACAAAAATATTATTAAGCAGTCTTGAGCTAAACTGTTTACAACTATGTTATCCAGTGTAGGGACAAGGAGCTCGGTGGCGCAGTGGTTTAGCGATTGTGGAGGTTAAAAGCAACTTTCGAAAGGGTCGGTCATAGGATGGGTGGGTGATAAAAAATTTAATATCTCGAGTTCCTCCGTGATTCGGAAGACACTTTAAACCGTTGGTCCCGGTTGAATTTGCAGTCGTTAACACACATCAATCCGCATTGGGCCTGCGTGGTGGGTTATGGCCCATCCTCCTTATCCACCCATAAGGAAGGCCTGCGCCCCAGCAATGGGGATATAAAAATGGCTGGTGTCAGTAGGGACATGGTGTAGTAATTAAACTCTAGAAAGGCTAGTTTATTATCTGCCTCTAACTCCATAGTAAATTATGTAGGGACTCTGTCTCTAGGTAGTATTGTGAAAGTGTCATCTAGTTTCAGACCTTATCCATTACACATTTAATAAAAAATCTAGATAAAACTGAATAATATCCTACTTGTTTGATTTAGATTATTCTTTAAAAGGTCAATTCCTTGATACTAACTATGATGTATTGCAGGAGATAGAAGTATGCCAGTACTCCGGCACTGTGAGAGACAAGCCTGGATCGTGGGTGGCGGTGTCGACGTGCAAGGGCGTGCGCGGAGTCATATACGACGGCCAGCGGATGCGGTACATACAACCCGTGGAAGGTACGTGGTTAGCGTCGTCACTATAGTATCGGTAGGTAGCTATGATAACAGTGAGAGCCAAGCCTGGGTCGTAGGTGGCGGTGTCGACGTGTAAGGACGTGCGCGGGGTCATACAAGACAGCTAGCGGATGCGGTACATACAGCTCGTGGAAGGTACGTGGTTAAAGACGTCACTATAGTATTGATAGCTATGATGGTATTACAGTAAGAGGCAAGCCTGGGTCGTGGGTGGCGGTGTCGACGTGAAAGGACGTGCGCGGGGTCATACACAAAGCCATGGGATGCGGTACATACAGCCCGTGGAAGGTACGTGCTTAGCGTCGTCACTCGTACACGTATACGTGCACGTACACGTGCTCGTACACGTATGTACGTATTCTCACAGATGGATCTTCGAGGAATTTCGTCGTTCTTTTTTGCCCTTTTGTCGAAAACTATTTGGATATACTGCTCATGCTCCCTAGCATGACTACCGAAACACGATATATGTATATATCGCGTGATATAGCGTTTTATCGACACTCTTTGTCGACACTTGTCGAAGTAGAGACAGAGCGATAGTATTCGATAACAAATATAGTTTCATAAATGTTTTTTCTCATTCTAGTTTCGATAAGCTCATGCGAATTTAAATCATTACATAAAAAACTAACAGCCGGTTTTGAATTGAGAAATTGAAGTTCAGCACCACTCAAATGTTACTCAAGCACACAGTACGAGGCAAACATCTTGACACTTTTTCGACGGAGTGGGGATAAGTTCGTGCATATGCACTTGCGAGCGACCAATAGCGCGCGCCCCCCTCCCGCCGCGCGCGTACCTCACCGCTACGCATACCCAAAATACGCGTTCTACGCAATCCCCACCCGATTTCAAGATGTTTGCCTCGTACTGTACAAAATTTGTACTTAACTTCAATTTCTCAATTCAAAAACCGGCCGTAAATCTTTTTTTTCCTTTTTCCAGATAACGAAATCCAAGCGGCTCATTACTTATACGACCACTCGGACTTGACGGCCAACCACCGGTGCGGGTACGAAGGGGGGGTCACCAAGAACGAGAGCTATGACCCGCTACTGCACAAGAAGTATAGGGATCAACAGAACGCTCAACTAAGTAGAATAGCTAGGGTACGTTTGTAACAACATTTATCTTTTACAATAGAATTTTTTGTAGCACAAAAATATGCCTCTGGCAGTTGTCGATCCTGAGACTGTTGGTTCGGGACGGGATGCAGGATCGCGTACCAATTTGTCTTGCCTGCCCCACATTATTATAACCTCTGAAAACGTGTCAGTTTTCTGAATGGCTGGCTATCATTGCGTTCCTTTTATTTGCTGTACAGCGAGAAAGAGATGTAACTACAGGTTGTATGTAATACCCCCTGTGCGGCCAATGTGCCAAGCGGACGTAAAAATTGGTTCATAATTCATTGTAATGTAAGGTACGAAGGGGGGGTCACGAAGAACGAGAGCTATGACCCGCTACTGCACAAGAAGTATAGGGATCAACAGAAAGCTCAACTAAGTAGAATAGCTAGGACAGGTTTGTAACAACATTATTGTTTTGTTTACAATATAAAATTTTTGTAGCACAAAATCTATTATTCCTCTAGTAGCTGTCGAACCTGTTTGAAAGAAAAAAATTGAGAGAAATTTGTATGTCGGATTTGTCCTGCCCCGTATTACAACCTTTTACAACTTGTCAGTTTTCTGAATGGCTATCAATGCGTTTCTTTTATTTGCTATACAGCGAGAAAGAGATGTAAAAGGTTGTAAAAGTGGTCGTAAAAATTGGTTAAAAATTTATTGTAAGGTACGAAGGGGGGGTCTCGAAGAACGAGAGCTATGACCCGCTAATGCACAAGAAGTATAGGGATCAAGAGAACGCTCAACTAAGTAGAATAACTAGGGTAGGTTTGTAACAACGTTGTTTCTTTATCAATATAATTTGTAACTGTAATCAGTTAATACCACGTAGCACAAAAATATGTCCCTAGCAGTTGTCGTACCTGAGACAGCGTTAGCTCGGGAAGCAGGATCGCGGTGATGTACCATTATTTTGTGCTGTTCAAAATTGCTTGCTGATTCAAAATTCATTGTAAGCGTTAAACGTAACTGATACACAGAGTTATGCTCGCATTTTTATATTTAAGACCAGCTTCACAGTTTCTGGATGAATTCCAGATAACTTATTTGACATCTAACAGCCGCCCGTGATTTCGTCTGTTTCGACAGTTATTTCTCTATCCCTCGGAAACAGTACTTTTTCGGGATGAAAGATACCATAAGCGTAATCTGGAGGAGATTTTGGATTTTTTTTCATTATATTACATATTCTGTGATATTACTGAGGATTTCATAGAAATTGTGAGACAGCTCAGAATATATAATGGAGACGGTGCCAATAAATGAAGTAACTTTGTTTTTTGTTTCTAGTACAAACGCGAAGCGGAGGAGACCCTAGTCCGAGGGCCCTACAACGAAAACAAGCTGACCAGATACGTGGAGCTGGTGCTCGTGTCGGACAACCGCGAGTATCGGGCTAATGGAGAGAGCTTGGAGACGGTGCACCACCAGCTGAAGGACGTCGCCAATATTATCAACTCGGTGAGTATCTGGGACTAACTATAGAACAAGCTAGGACTAACTATAGAACAAGCTGGGACTAACTATAGAACAAGCTGACCAGATACGTGGAGCTGGTGCTCATGTCGGACTACCGCGAGTATCGGACTAATAGAGAGAGATTGGAGACGGTGCACCACCAGCTGAAGGACGTCGCCAATATTATCAACTCTGTGAGTATCTGGGACTAACTATAGAACAAGCTGGGACTAACTATAGAACAAGCTGACCAGTTACGTGGAGCTGGTGCTCGTGTCGGACTACCGCGAGTATCGGGCTAATGGAGAGAGCTTGGAGACGGTGCACCACCAGCTGAAGGACGTCGCCAATATTATCAACTCGGTGAGTATCTGGGACTAACTATAGAACAAGCTAGGACTAACTATAGAACAAGCTGGGACTAACTATAGAACAAGCTGACCAGATACGTGGAGCTGGTGCTCATGTCGGACTACCGCGAGTATCGGACTAATAGAGAGAGATTGGAGACGGTGCACCACCAGCTGAAGGACGTCGCCAATATTATCAACTCTGTGAGTATCTGGGACTAACTATAGAACAAGCTGGGACTAACTATAGAACAAGCTGACCAGATACGTGGAGCTGGTGCTCGTGTCGGACTACCGCGAGTATCGGGCTAATGGAGAGAGCTTGGAGACGGTGCACCACCAGCTGAAGGACGTCGCCAATATTATCAACTCGGTGAGTCAATCTAATTTGAGAGAAACTGCTCCCTACTCAAATGCAAATGCATGTGGTAGCTAGGGGCTAGCAAGGAGGTCAGCTGCCAGGGGCGCACTTTGCTGACCCATAAGCCATAGCTAGAAAAAAGTTATGAGTCTTGGGGCGCAATTCAAATCTTGCCAGGGGCTCTGATTATCCTAGAAATAAAAAAAATATTCAGCCATTTTGTTTTTTTTTCAGACATTAGCCATTTTGAGTAGTCCTGAATTAGTAAAAGTATGAACAAATTGCTTGTTTCAGGTATACGCCCCATTGAACATCTTCATAGCTCTAGTGGGCGTGGTGGTATGGAACGAAGGTGACGAGATCCATCTGGTCGAGAACGGTGACGAAACTCTAGAGAACTTCCTGCAGTACCGACGACAGACGCTCCTGGCCGATATACCTAACGACAATGCGCATTTGATCACGTAAGTATTAGAAATAGGCTTAAAATTTAACCAATCTCATTTTAGCTTAGGAAAATTTTGCTTTATGGCGTTAATGTAAAAACTTAGTATTGCTTAACACTATTTTTAAAGCTAGGATTAAACGTAGTCTCTGTTTATGTTTTATTTTCGGCGTGTGGCGGCCCTCTGCTCGCTTGTGCCTTCGAAGGCACGCACAGCAGCGGTAGGTGCTTATCGCGCAACCTTGAGCGAGTAAAGGAGGCCTGACCATAGATAGGCTATTGTCACATTGATATTTTATATGAATATATGAAGATACATAAAAACAACTGTAGTATTACGATTTTTTACTTTTTATAAGAAACTAGCTTCCGCCCGCGACTTCGTCCGCGTGGATATTCGATAAAATCCTCATGTTTTAATTTCATTAAATTCTGATCAGCCGTTTTTACGTGATTAGGCGGGTTCCCACCAAGCGCGCTGCCTCGCGAGGCAGGACGTTTGCCGCACGGGCATTGCACGAGGCTGCTCGCTTGGTGGTCACGTAAAAACGGCTGATCAGATTTTAATGAAATTAAAACATGAGGATTTTATAGAACGTCCACGCGGACGAAGTCGCGGGCGGAAGCTAGTTTATAATATTCAGAATTGTATCCAGAGATATAAGTATCCCGTTCCCGTTCCCGTGCCCGTTCCCGTTCCCTTTCCCGTCCCTGTCCCCGTCCCCTGGATGTGCATGTCCAGGTCCAATCATGACCACCGTGTTGGACTTCAAAATAAATGTCATTTTCGCAATCACCATCCCATGAAACCTCAATTGAACGACATCCACATCGATTTTTATGTTTACTTACCCCATTTACACCTTAAGGGATGTTTTTCAAAATAACAAAATATAGGTTTGCCTATTTATTTTTTGGACATGCTCCTACGAATTTTAAAGTTGTAATGTCTATTTTATATAATTTTTCACCCTTTTAGGGGTCATGTCCACCGTGTTAGACTTCAAAATAAATGACATTTTTGCAATCGTCATCCCAGAAAACCCCAATAACGACATCCATATTTATTTTTGGTTTTTTTTTACCCTTTTTCACCCCCATTTCATCCCCATAGGGGTTGAAATACTAACAATAACAATATACGTTGCGTTAGATTTCCATCCATAAGCCTAAATTATAAATTTAGCGATTTTTACTGAAAATAAAGGATTTTCTTCAATACACAACTTCATCCCCCTTTTGACCCCTTCGGGGGTAAAATTTTGAAAAACGCTGAGACCCGTATTTATTAATTTTCAATGGTCAGCCTAAACACAAAATTTGAAGATTCTAGCTTTAAAACTGAGGGACTTTCATACAAACTTTCATCCCCTATTTTACCCCCTTAGGGGTGGAATTTCCTAAAATCCTTTCTTAGTGGATGCCTACACTATGTAAGGTATCTATGTGCAAAATTTCAAGTCTCTAGGTTTAGCTGTTTGGGCTGTGCGTTGATATCTCACTCAGTCAGTCAGTCAGTCAGTCAGTCAATCAGTCAGTCAGTCAGGACTTTGAATTTTATATATATATAGAAGATTAGCTAATCTTCGCTTATCTTTACAGCGGTCAAAAGTTCAACGAAGGCGTAGTGGGCAAGGCATTAAAAGGTCCCATCTGCACGTACCAATACTCCGGCGGCGTGGCCACGAACCACTCCGAGGTCATCGGACTCGTGGCCACGACCATAGCGCACGAGATGGGCCACAACTTCGGCATGGAACATGACACAGAGCAAGACTGTACTTGTCCTGATGAGAAGTGTATCATGAGCCCTTCGTCTACGTCTGTGACGCCTGTCCATTGGTCGTCTTGCAGTTTGAAGTCTTTGGCTCTCGCGTTTGAAAAAGGAATGGATTACTGTTTACGGTAAGCACTATTATAATATTAATGGGCCACAACTTCGGCATATAACATGACACAGAGCAAGATTGTACTTGTCCTGATGACAAGTGTATCATGAGCCCTTCGTCTACGTCTGTGACGCCTGTCCATTGGTCGTCTTGCAGTTTGAAGTCTTTGGCTCTCGCGTTTGAAAAAGGAATGGATTACTGTTTAAGGTAAGCATTTGATTGTAATGTAAATGGGCCACAACTTTGCCATGGAACATGACACAGAGCAAGACTGTACTTGTCCTGATGAGAAGTGTATCATGAGCCCTTCGTCTACGTCTGTGACGCCTGTCCATTGGTCGTCTTGCCGAACGGTGAATACAAATTACCTATTCAATTGGGTAATAAATAACATGTGATATGTTACTGCTACCGCTAGAGTTAGGAATATTTTAATGTGTGCATTAACTGTTTGTTACCTAAAAACAAATAAAAAAAATAACTAGTAATCTGCAGATTGCCGGGTACGATCCGTTGTGCGAAATTTTATTTAAGGAGCAGATTTCTCCACTTTACTTAGTTAATTTTCATACTTACGCATGCTACACTGCGCCAAAATGGCAAAGTTTCCAGGAAATTTAAGTTAAAGACTTCTTTTGATAGTAAATTTTACGAAACCCGTCGCTGTCTCGCGGTGGTGAAACTGAGCAGACGTGTATTTTGTTATTTTCCAAAATTGTCAAATAAGTGCTTACCAAAAATCATCACTATATCATCGTAAACAAGATCCAATTTTTGTTGGTGAGTGAGCCGTATTTACAACATTTCACAAACGCATTCAAAGCACTCGACAGGGAACGCAACAGCGGTAACTATCTTCGCGTCGAACGAAACTAAGCGGCCGCACACGAAGTGCCTATCCCCCAGCCAGTGACGACAACACTGGTGTGTGGTACAAATCATGAGCGTGTCGCGTTCTCCACCGATCCGTAGCGGCTCGTTAACAGAATTATCAACCACTAAAGAGATAGCTGATGAACAACAAGTTACGAATAGAAAGCGCAAACAACCTGAACCATGTAGGTGCTTAGAAGAAATGCAAAGTTTTCGAAAAGACATAACCTCATTACTAGACAGATTTATGAGTACTCAAGAATCTACAATGAATTTTATGCGGGAAAATATTGTCGAGATGAAGGGACAGCTAAACGAGATTAAAACATCAACCGATAGCTTGAAAAATGAACAGAATATCATTAAAACTGAAATGTCGGACTTAAACACCAAGGCCAATATAGCTGAAAGCAAAATAAGAACACTAGAATCCGACCTAAACAATTTGATAAGTGATAAAGGGGGGAATAGAACATCAGAATACGAAAACGTGATGCAGGAATTTCAAGAACGAGTCAAAAGAGATAAAAATATTATTTTGGTTGGAATCTCTGAATCTGGTTCAACAAATAAAGAAAAGGGCAATCGCCGCGATGTAATTGAAGTTAATAATACTCTAAAGAGTTTGATGACAGACTGTCCAAAACCTACCAATATATATCGTCTAGGAAAATATAACCCCTCAAAAGACCGCTACATCAAGGTTTGCTTCGAGTCTTCACAGACGGTAAAGTCATTGTTACGCAACAAAGATAAACTGCAAGAAGGCATCAAAATTTACTCTGACCAGACTCCTGCACAACAAACCTATATGAATAATTTAAAAAAAGAGTTGAAAGAACGAATTGCAAATGGAGAAAATGATATTACCATAAAATATATCAAAGGAATACCAACAATAGTTAAAATTAAAGAAAACAGAAGTCCAAAAAACTAAATAATCAACACGTAGTAGCCAGCAATGAAAGTAACGAAGATATCACTTATCAGGTACTTGACAGCTACCAAAACATACAATTTAGTAAATCCAGTTTAAACTTTTTTTATGCCAACATGAGAAGTATCTGTAAACCAGGCAAATTCGATGAGCTAAAGTGCATAGTACAATCTTTTGATAAGTGTATACATATTTTATTACTTACTGAAACATGGATTAAATCAGAAGAACAGGCTCGGCTATTTGAGATACAAAACTATACGCATTATTTCAATTTAAGACCTAATAACACCGGTGGGGGTGTCTCCATCTACATTCACAATAACTTGAAGCATGAACTAACAACTGAGGTTACCACAAATGGAAACAATTACCTATGGATACACGTTTACAAATACGCCTTGGATGTAGGAGTAATCTACAAGCCCGGTCGATCTAATTTTAGTGGCTTTCTTGCAGACTATGAATCGCATCTGATATCCAAAAAAAGAGCGATTGTTTTTGGTGACTTCAACATAGACCTGTTAACTTCGGAAAGGCAAACGAAAATGTATAGAAATATGTTAAATGAATGTGGCTTTAAAATTCTTAATAAAATAGACCCGGCGTACTGCACTCGAGAGACGCCAACATCCAAAACAATAATAGATCACGTTTCTTCGAACTTGAACAACTACAATTATCATCTTGCAATCATTGAATCTTCAATGGCAGACCATAAAAATATATATCTCGAAATTAAAAAATGGGTACCGCCACCAAAACAACAAATACTTTACACAACAGTAGATTTTTCGAAGCTATATGCAACAGTGGAGTTGGCTCAAGCGAACAACCCAGCGCAGGATTTTGGCAAATTGGAGAACAACATCAAGTGTGCAGTGGAGGAAAGCAAGATAAGCAAATATAAAATCCTGAATAGACCAAAAGAAGAATGGATTAGTCGTCATATAATATCAGAGATCAATGAAAAAAACCGACTGTGCAGCCACCTAAAGAAAGACCCTGAAAATGAACGACTAAGAGAGCAGTTTAACTCCAAAAGGGAACATGTGGCACAAACAATAAAAAACACCAAGGACAGCTATTATTATGGACAATTCATTAAGTGTACGAAAAAACCTAAAAATATGTGGAAACTTATTAATAATCTTTCAAACAACAAAATTACTGTTAACTGCACTCCTCCAAAATTATTAGATGAAAATGGACAGTTTGTTTCTGATCATACACAAATCTGTGAAAATTTTAATAACTTCTTCGCAAATATAGGGACTCAACTAGCTAACAAAATACCAGTACAATTTCACAACAATCACACATACACAGTGACAAAACCCCACCCCAATACCGAACACAATGAACTTTCGATTTTATCTCCGTGTTCTATTGATGAAGTTTCAAAAATAATAGATGGACTAGACCCCAACACAAGTACAGGTATTGATTGCATTAGCACAAAGGCCTTAAAATGTATCAAAAACTTGATAATAGAAAATTTAACTCAATGCTTAAACCAACTATTAGCGAAGGGAGTGTTTCCAGATAGTTTAAAAATTGCCAAAGTCACACCAATTTATAAATCTGGAGTTAAATCAGATCCTGGGAACTACCGACCTATCTCGGTATTGCCAGTACTATCAAAAATATTAGAAAAAATAATATATAAAAGAATAGAGGAATCTTAACAAATATTAACTTTTTATTTGAAAGACAGTATGGATTTCGGCCTAAGTCTTCTACACTCAGCGCTGCTGCTGACTTGTTAACTACAATAAGAACAAAAATAGACAAAAAACAAATTGTTCTTGGATTGTTCATTGATTTAAAAAAGGCATTCGACACGGTTAGTCACTCCTTATTATTAAAGAAAATCCAAAACATTGGCATCACTGGAACAGCATTCAAAATGTTAGAATCATACTTAACAAATAGATATCAACTGGTGAAAATTGGAGAGGTCACGAGTGAACCCAAACATCTTACATGCGGTGTACCACAAGGCTCCATTCTTGGACCTTTGCTTTTCCTTATTTACGTAAACAATATCAACCAACTGTCTCTAAAAGGTCATCTCTCTCTCTATGCTGATGACACATGTGTATTTTATTTTGGGCATAATGTAAACGAAATTCTCAGCAATGCTCAAGAGGACTTAAATTCGCTATATAGATGGTTTCAGTACAATCTCCTCACAATAAACGCCTCAAAGACATCATATATTATATTTAGTGCAAAAAACAAAAAAATCTCCCAGCACATAAACTTAAATATCAAGGGTGAAACATTGCAGAAAAAGACACATGAAAAATATCTTGGGCTTATACTCGATAGTAATTTAACATGGAGTGCACATATAAGTCACATAAAAAAAAAACTATCAGCGTTAGTGGGATCTCTGTACCGTATAGCGCGATGTATCCCAAAAGGGGCTCGTTTGTTAATCTACAATAGTTTGGTGAAACCCCATCTACTTTATCTTATTGAAATATGGGGAGTTGCGAGTAAAACGAACATAAAAACTATACAAACACTACAAAACAAAATAATTAAAATATTATATCATTATGACTATTTAACACCTAGTAAAATTATATACAAAGAAACCAAAATTATGAATTTAAAACAACTGCATAAATACAGTACATGTGTACTCATACACAAAATAATCAACAGCAAAACTCACTCAAATATTACATTCAAAACAAAAACACACAAATACGCCACTCGTCGAAAGAACCATTTAGTATTGCCATGTGTGCGAACTAATTACGGTAAAAATAATTTAAATTTTGCAGGAGTACAGGCATATAATTCACTCCCAAAAGACATAAAAGATGCGAGCTCGCTTAACATTTTCAAAAAAAGATTAAAGCAATTCATCTTAGTCAGTGATGTATAACATACCTACTTATTGTTTTGTTACTTGGAGCACCGGCACCGCCTTATGTAGACGAGAACGCAACTTGTATGCAGTACTATGCGGTGAGTGTAGCTGTAGCAATACTTTTAATTCTACCCACACCTCGAGACAAATTAATGTATTTTTGATAGTATTATTCTCATGTAAGTGACGATTGTCGGAATGAGAAATAAAGATCTTTGAACCGAAACCGTTGTTTCTGGCGCTTCGATGACCGCTATCGCGGCACGCTTGCCCGTTTTTGGTCGCAGTTTTAACCTAACCTAGTACGAACTCTTTAATTAAAAAAAATTGTAACAGATAGAGGCTCTCATATCTTCTATGATGTTACAGATGCTTCGGTTACCCACATTAACGGTAGCAAAATTGTTTTGTCTTTTTCTTTCGTATTATGAATTGAGTTTGAACGAAGAAAACACATTTTAAATAAAATAGGTTTATTAAACTTTTTTTATGAATAACACGAATAAAACTTACACAATTATCTTCACACCAGGAACAAACCGAAGCGTCTATTCGACTCGCCGACCTGCGGCAACGGATTCGTGGAGCTCGGCGAGCAGTGCGACTGCGGCATCGCCATCGATACGAGCCCCAACACATGCCACCGCTGCTGCGACCCTAGCACCTGCATGCTGCGGAGCAACGCCACGTGTGCTGCGGGCACCTGCTGCGATCTGCAGGTGAGACATTGTACTATATCAATCAATGTTTATCATTGGTATATTAGGTCGAAACTTATCCGCAGATAGATCGAGCGGATTGTTTGGCGTCTCTGATTGATTCGTCATCACATCAGCCTTAAAGTAAGAAAGCGTCTATAGTTGTGGTCACTGTATTAAGGTGACTAGGGCATTTGATAAGCGGCATCGCCATAGATAAGAGCCCCAACACATGCCACCGCTGCTGCGACCCTAGCACCTGCATGCTGCGGAGCAACGCCACGTGTGCTGCGGGCACCTGCTGCGATCTGCAGGTGAGACATTGTACTATATCAATCAATGTTTATCATTGGTATATTAGGTCGAAACTTATCCGCAGATAGATCGAGCGGATTGTTAGGCGTCTCTGATTGATTCGTCATCACATCAGCCTAAAAGTAAGAAAGCGTCTATAGTTGTGGTCACTGTATTAAGGTGACTAGGGCATTAGATATGCGGCATCGCCATAGATAAGAGCCCCAACACATGCCACCGCTGCTGCGACCCTAGCACTTGCATGCTGCGGAGCAACGCCACGCATTTGCTGCGATCGAGCTATTGCTATATCAATCGGCGTTCTTAGCAATGATGAAATGCAGTGGCGGCACTAGACCCTTTGTGCGATGTAAGTCACTTTCGTGATTCGTCACATGAGATGTCTGCTACTTTATCGACAAGCAACATTAAGTTTGGGCCCCTTTCAGAACTGGGCATAATATCTCGTAGAGTTTGGTCAACGAAAGATGAGACTCTGTTGGAAATGGAACTAATTTTGCGCCTTATTTTAAGGTTCAGTTTCCAATAACTTAACCTCTAAACGTTAATTTAATAGGGAAAGTGGCGCCTCCATTTCCGGTTCATCTTTCGATGACCAGACTCTAGTCGCATAAAACATTTACGTCACAATATGTTTTTTTTTGTAGTTGTCTTATGTCCTGCGATCTGTCTCTTCGACATTGAGCTGGATTTTAAAGTGTATAATAACAGGCGTGCAAGGCACACTATCCGATAATGTGTCCAAAATTGGCGCTAGCTTCTCATGCAATCAGGTCTTAAGGAGCACGTCTTTTCAGCCTTTTGAAGGTAGAGTTTGGCTCTATGCTCATTAGCTTCCTTGCCAGAGTTTGCCAATATGAAAATGTAAGAAATTGCTGTTTTTTTTGCTATTTTAGAGTTGGTCCCATAGTAAAAGTTGTTAAGTTTATTTTTTTTCTCTTTATTGGGGTTAACAAACAGTAACAAAGTTGAATATACCTTACAGAATAAGTACATTTTATATTAAATTACTTTGTCACTAGCAACTGTAGGGGTAGCATATGTAGGGGTTATTATGTAACACACTATATTTAGAGCTTTTATTAAATGTTTCCCATGTGTAATTTTTTTGAATAAAACAAAATGATTAAATCGATTCCACAGAATCTATATCGATATGACGTACAATCGAAAATTGTTGGTATCGATCACGGCACGGATCATTGCATTCACATCCCTAGACTCGGAATTTTGATATGTCGTGTCTGAATGAGGGCTTTTCAAAGTCACATTAAAAAAATAAAAATAGTAACTATTTGCCTCACTAGATGTTGTTGATGGAAAGAGAAGTGTCAAAATTGGCTTTTATAAATAAACGGCGTGTAAGCATAAGTATATTAAAAAGGGGTAGATGCGCTACCGAGCGACCGGGTGTAAGGGATAGATATATTATGACGTCAAAATATGGGGCTGCCATGATCAGAAAAAGTACCCTTAACGGTGTAGCACCGTTAATGTGCAGATTACTAGTTAAAGCACGGAAATCGTCTACTTTAAAAAAAAAACGCACTTTAACTGACTCGACCAGTTAATCTGCAGATTAACGGATTCCGTACTTTAACGGTAACATACGTAGGTATACATAGAGTAAACTAGCTGGGGTTCGCTCAGGTAGTTGACATGAGATTGTGTGGTTAATGGAATAAAAAGATTAACTTTAAATTAAAACAAGTAAAGTCTTTATTGAACGTTGGAATACAGAACTTTTTTATTAACGTTAGTTTTTCTGTTTTTCGGAAACAATTTTTTTCAAAACGTTTTGAATAAATTCGTGTTGTGGCACCCAATAAAATTCTTTTTTCCAGTTGCTTCTATACATTTTTCACGAGTTTTATCTTCCGTCGGAAATCTGGAAAAATCAAATCGCTTGAAATTCCCTGAAATATGGGGTAATTTTTGGGGAAAATTTTCTAATATAGTAGGCATCCGGAAATCGAATTATAAACCTACTGATTTTAGTGGACGTCAAAGTTAAGCTGACTTCTACTATTACGTAGATGTACGCAATTTTACCGGTTTGCATGTCTTTGACATGTTTACGAGGTTATTTTTAGAAATATTTTTTAGATTTTTCCTATTTATCAGGTATTTCATGATATAACTAATGATTTAGCTCAGAAACTTGGTTCCTGTGAGATTTGAGAAAGAAATACGTGATCAAAAGATAGAAAATAGTGTACTTACGCATGAAATGTAACACCCGCTTCTTTTCTTTGATTGTTGCTTTTGCAGCTAAATATCGAACACCCCACCATTTTGTATGCTAGACACAAACACTACACATTCGATTTATAATAAATCTTGGGTTTCAATTAGGTAGTAATCCACAAAACCTTTAATTTCTTTGGCACTCTTGATAATAACCCCACTTGTTTGTTTTGCCTAGTTGAACTGTGCATATAACCCGACCATGAAAAAAAGTCCGGTCGGTGATAGAGAGAAAACATGACACTCTTCTCTATTTCCTCCTATAGGAATCTCAATAAGACGATCTCGCTCTATCAAAGCATGTCAGACCCTTGCGTGTAAGCGCTCGCTGGCTGACACCTGTCCAAAGAGAAACATTTCTGTCTGCCTACCTGAGTACTCTTCGAAGCTTAGTAAAAAAACCACGTTCACACACCCATTTTTATCAACGCCATCTATCGAGCCTACAGTTTTTTGTCATTTTTCTAAAAGCCCTCATTCTTATAAAAGACAGACTGTAATTTATGTAGTGTAATGTAATGTTTGTGTACAGACGTGTCGTCCCAAGTCGGCGGGTGTGGTGTGCCGAGGCGCGGACCGCGAGTGCGATCTGCCAGAATACTGTACCGGGTACTCGGAGTACTGCCCCGGCGACGTGTACAAGATGGACGCCACTCCATGCAACACAGGGCAGGTCAGTGCCCATCAAACACTAAACATCATTCATCATCATAGCAGCCGCACGCCACCTACTGCTGGGTGTAGGCCTCCCCCAAGGATCTCCGCGCTTAGCTATTTAGGTAGGTTTGAATGCTCAGATCATTTTGGCGCTGACTGTACTACTATTTAGATAAAATCAACAACTATAGTCGCGTCCGCGCAACCAAAAGCGCCTTAAAAAGTCACAATTTTCATTTGCTTAAATCAAGAAATGCATTAGTAGCTTGAGTACCATTTTACCTTGACCGGTTTGGTCGTTCCTTTAAAAAGTTTTGAGAGCGACTCGTTATCTTCTAACGCCATGTAATATTTCTTCAAACCTTCAGTATTATTTGACAGTGTGTAATACTCTACCGCTCCAGACCTAAAACATTTTATTTTATTTATTTAAGACACAATAACAGACATCAGACAAAAAACAAATTTACAATAAAATATCCTATACATTAGGTGCATGTCTGTGCCCAATTACAATTGTGCACAAATTTTATAGAGAAACGACATAACAGTAAGTTATCTATATCTACTTGGTAATTTAACAGTTACTTATTAATTTCAAAACATAAAAGAAAGAATTTTGTTGAGAAAAAAAATATGATGCCGCCCGCATCCAGCGGCTTCCCGCGACCTTCCCCCTCCCTTCAGCCCCCTTGTCGAGGGCCTACCCACGGAGCGTCGTCCGGTGCGCGCGAGCCATTCCAGAACCGCCTTGCCTCAACCATTTGAAATAAATTAGATCACACACGCGCGAATGAACGATGCATCAAAATAAGTTTTTAAAATCATTGAACTACCGCGCAGGAATCATTCACGATGACTACAAAACGAGTGCCACTCGGTTTAATATATCCCCTCTGCAGATGAGACGCATTGTCCATGATTCGACGCTTCTATATAAAATTGTTAATAGCAAAATTGATTGCACTACTCTTCTAGGCAAAATTAATTTTAAGGTTCCACGTCCATCCTCACGTTCCAAAAGTACATTTTACATTCCTCCATCACATACAAATTACACAAAAAAATCATTTTTAAGGCGCTCACTTGATTTTTATAATAATAAATTGACCAATATCGATATTTTTTTCATAAGTTTACCAAAATATAAAAGACTAGTTCACGAGGCGTTATCACTTTAAACTTTATATATGTTGTTGTTACATAAGGCTAAAACTGTAATTTAAATTTAATTCAAGTTAAACATCAAGTTGTTATGTCCAAATTAATTTCCTTATTGTAAGTCATTGTAAGTTACTGAACATTTCTTTGTTTCTTACGTACTCATTTATATAAAATCTTGTTTATAATATAATGGTACTGTAGGTCTATTTGTGTTTAATATTTGTTACTTTAATTGTTAAAGACTGTTTGTTACCTAAATAAATAAATAAAATAAAATAAAAATATCCCGCGCGAGTCCCACCCCGGCCCGCCGCCCCGTCCGCCGTCCCCCCGTGGCCCGCTATCCGTGATTCAGTACCACAACCGTTGTTGTCGGTCGTTGGATGTACAGTGGCGGTCACATAATTAAAGACTCCAGTCGATTTTCATACAAACGAGGTAACTTTGAAGCCTTGGCTCTCCGCCAAGGATTGACCTAGCTGGAATCTGTCTGGTGATGGCCATCCAGGGAGTAAATGGAGGAGATTCAGATCGCTGTACACACCCAACTGATCTGATCAGCATTAAGAGATAAAAGGATATGTTTAAAAAAACCGCAAAATTAGCATAAAAATGTATGGAAATCCTGAAACTGAAAACTAATCTTTCTATCTTTTAGAATGCTGATCAGATCAGTTAAGTATGTATAGCGATCTGAATCTCCTCCATACACTCTCCAGATGGCCATCATCAGATCACAGCTAGGTCCATCCCTGACGGAGAACCAAGGCTTCAAAGCTACCTCGTATGTTTGAAAATCGACTGTTTTCTTTAATTATGTGACCGCCACTGTACCTATATATACATCACCGTCGTAAATGATGCAGGTCCACTGATTCTTATCCAACCGGACCTATCCATTAACTCTACCATGAGTTGATGCAAACTGTTTTCGCTACCGAAAACATCTTGCATCAATTCATGGTACGGCCATCCACTTTTAGGGATATGGTAGGGACATAATATAACTTTTCAATACAGTTGCTCGAAAATGTAAGTTTACGATGACAGTCGAGCGTGCGGTAAGTTGATTTTACCGCACGCCGTGCGTTTTTGTTTACGGATTAGTACAGCGTGCGGAAAGTTGATTTTACCGCACGCCGGCGACGTGCGTTTTTGTTACGATTATTTCTACTAGCTTCCGCCCGCGACTTCAGAAAAATATTGCTACCAGTTTAAAATGACCCCTTAAGTGTATGAAAGCTAGTACTACGGAGAGTTCAAGCCGTTTCCCTGGGTCCACCCACCTGAATTTGATGAAACATAGCTTAGATTTTAAGTTGGACCTCAATCTACTAAATTGTAAAAAATCCATCAAAATTCGTTTAGCGGTTTTTGCGTAATTCGCGCACAAATATTTAGAATTTACAGTTTTATTATATGTATAGATTACAATTTCAGTAGTACCTATAATGATTTCTCGCATATGTATTGAAAAACGTAGTATGGCACACGGTTGTTAAGGTTTTCTAAAACTCCTTACCAACCTTGTATCATAAACTACTATTTCTGTTTTAAGAGATATCGCGAAAATGTCTTCAAAATTGTTCATGTAGTACACCATAAAGTCACTAAACAAAAATCGATGGCCAAACTCATAGAGATTGTATTGCAGGCGTACTGCGTGCGCGGGTCGTGTCGCTCGCACACGGACCAGTGCCGCCTGCTGTGGGGCATCACGGGCGAGAGCTCGCACCAAAAGTGCTACGCCACCAATAACGTAAAGGGAACTAAGTAAGTGTCGATTTGCTTCATTGCCTTACCGACGTCTGTTTAGGGCTATTTTATTTTATTTTATTTTAATTATTTGGAAGACCAACAGCTGAATTCATCACAGTAGGAACCTTATATAGCACTTGGAAGCCAATTACAGGTCCCCACCGATAGAAACAATTTATAAAACTAAGCACTTATTGAGTAGGTATCCTACGCATTCCACGTGGTAAAACTTACATAATTATGAAGACAAGATAGGCTAAACAATAAACAAACAAAAAGTAGATTACCTAAGCTAAAATACTAAGACTAAGTATACGGCAAACTTAAAAGACTATTTGCCAAAAAACTCGCTGCTCATCAGTCGCTTCAACGATGCAACGCCAGTATTAAACAGGTCAACGTCAAACTGCTTAGAGATCAAATTAAAGCTATTGCTTGCACGCAAGAGGTACGAATTATGACGAAATTATGGCTGTCAGTAAAGCGAGAGAACAATGCGAAAACGTCGCGCGTCGGAGCGAGACCAATATCTGGCAGATAAAATCACTAAATCAATTCGTAGTAAATAACGATTGAGATTAAAGAGAAATACTTCTACAAGATTGTGAATATTGATGATACAAATTATTTAAGGCGATGAGCTTCCTCACCATAATTAAATGTATTGCTCGCTAAGTACATAATGTATCAAAAATTCAAATTGCCTAATGTGGCCACTTTTTGCTCTTTTGCCTACTACTACAACAAACTATATTTTACAGAAGTTATTGTTTGTAAATAATCTATAGAACCTTTGCTTCAATATCAACGTTTGAATTTTTGATACATTATGTACTTAGCGAGCAATAAATGTAATTAAGATGAGGGCGCCACTTGAGGGTACTAATCACCTTACGATACCGTCTAAAAATACTAGACTGTGGGCCCTAAAATCTCTACGATAAACATTTTTAAAATTGTGTATTAGAATTATATACGAAAAACGAAAACAACCAGAAACACAATTCAGTGATTTTGGCTCGATACATTTCAATTTCGAAAATACTTCTAAAAAATAAAATATAATAAAATTATATAAAATTCATAAAATCGAAATTATTTAGAAACAACATTAGTTATTCAAGTCGAAATAGCTTAAAATAATTTGTATCATCAATTCTCAGAATCGTGTAGAAGCATTTCTCTCTAATCGCTATAGTTATTTACTACGATTTTTGCGCCAAATCTACTGAATCGGCCTCGCTCCCGCGCGCGGCGTTTTCTCATTGCTCTCTCGCTTTACGCTTTATTTTAGATGTATCCCCTTCAAATGTATCGAACCAAAATCATTAAATCGTGTTTCTGGTCTGGATAAAGACATGAAGAAATATATGATAAATCGTTGATCTAAAAAATATTTTTATTTTTACTTGTTTCAACTAGAAACGGCAACTGCGGCTACATCCGCCTCAACAAAATGACAAACAACAAAACGTTTTACAAAAAGTGCTCCGTTGAAGACGCGGCGTGCGGCTTGCTGCATTGCCGACATCTCAACGAGCGACTCGAGTTTGGGATGGAGAGCGCCGCTCAGATATCGGCCGTTTTCATCAACGACAATGGTAAGGGAACAATAAAAAAAATTAAAAAAATTACTCATAGTTACACCGCAATGTAAACCAAATTGTCATGAATTGTGGTCACGTTAGCGAAAAAGCGACGAGCGGCGTGACTCGCTTACATATTTTCTTCATTCCGCGGCATAATAGTAGTTTATGAAACTGATGCATAATACCTAGTTATGTGCAGTTTCATACAATACTTTATCTACACTCATACATTTGGGATTGAACCTACGAGGGTGGATGGATAATTCCATGACTTTCTAATGAAGAAACACTTTTTTTCGGAATATTTTGTTTTATTTCTCTACATAATCTTATTGTAGCTCTGCGTATTCAGTCCAACAAAATTCTGACCTCTTTAACCTATTATTTTTTCTTTCATCGCCTGAAAACTGGTAACTGAAATGAGGGCCCATTTCAGACACCACCTTTTGGCTTGATGAAAATCTTTGCCCGACAAGACATTTATCAAGACATTTATTCATGTTTGGTAGGAGAAAAAATCTCACTGGGGTTGAATCTAGAGAATGGGAAGGATTCGCATCTTCATTCGATGAGTTTTGATGTCACGAGTGCCTCCGAGAGGGTCGACAAAAGTTAGAAGTCGCTTGAGCTTTTTGTTTCCAAAAGTAATAATCTTTTTCCGAATTTGAAAAAAGGTAGTGTAATGATAAGATGCCTTAAGGAGTTTCTTTTTAAGACAAAAATAAATTATGAAAAAAAAGTATTTCTTCTTTTCAAAGTCATGGACTATCAAACCAGGGTGGTTAAACGTACTAAATAAAAGATCAACGTTAGAAAAGAGAGAGAGACTTTGTTTGTATTAGCTAGGTACCTTGTATTGTAATAAGTCATTTCCTTAGCTGCATCTAAAATATCGGGCAGTCAATTTTTTTCACATTTTTATGCAAGAATAAAAAACACCTACGAAATCCAGTATAACAAAATGTAAAAATTTAAATCAAAACTTTTTTGTTATGCTCTAAAAATGGCGCGCATTCCATTATAATGAGATGAGTGCATTCCTGCAAACTAATCGCACTAAGTCATCGATCACCATAGAGTGCATTTTAATCATGGAAAATATGTGGGAAAATATCGTTGTTTTTTTTAAATATCTCGGCACTGCCTTCTTGGATTTGCCCTGTATCGTAATGAGAAAAAAAGTTATTTTATCTACACTCACAACGTAATGTTCCAAATATGAATTCAAAAAAGGTAATATAAATACGTACTTTATTTTCGTGAATAGGTAAAATAAAAAAAAAAGTCATTACGATGCAGTTAGCTGCATCCAGGGACAGGAATACCGGTATTTTCTGGGTAACGTTATCGTATAACGTTATCAGTAACGTTATAACGTTATACAAATAACGTTACTGATAACGGTAAAAAATACCGGTATTAGTATCGGTAATTATTAAGTTGTCTTTTTCTTGTAACGTTACCCTATTAACGTTAGAGATATCGGTAATTGAGTAACGGTAATGGTAACGTTACTCAAGTCCGTAGCCGGCCGGCATGGCTTTGTCGGTCGCCTAACATCAGTACAGGTTCAGTTCGCCATGCGTGCGCGAGTGTAATATTTTTTATATTTTGATTTTTTTGCACTGTGCTGTGAAGTTTTGCGAAAACTTGAAAGCAATCCACCGGCTCTAAAATGAGCAACGGTAAGTGTTTAATTTCAATTCGGTTGTAAAGTGAATGAGAGCTCTTCAATTTAACGGTTAAAAAAAAACAAGTTGTGTTGTGTACTATCCCCGTCAATTGGTAATGCGCTGGAACCTTGTCAAATTAACATAAACATCAACATTATCCGCAACTAAAAATGACAAAAAGCAATAAAATTCTAATAGGTACCTTATATAATAAATTAATTATTGAATTCTTATTTTTAATAAGAAATGGCCTATGTATATAAAAAATTACAATTGTTTTTCGTTTTTGAGGTTAAAATCATGGCCGCCAGGCGCATTTTTTTGTAATATTTTTTTTTGTAATAATTTGATCCGTTTTTATATAATGATCTTGCGGAGTGTCCCTTCTGTATCTACTTATACTATCTGTGCCCTGGACCAACAGTTAAACGTGCCTTCCGAAGCACTGAGATAAACAAAATCGGTTGAGGACTCGAGGCGGTCACCCATCCAAGTACCTACTTACCGAAAAACAGCGAAGTTGCTTAATTAACTTTTGCGATCGTTAAAAACTAGCGATCACAACTAGGTACGCCGCGACCACCTCACTTAGATTTTTGTTATTTTATAATTTACCTATATGCCTGCCTATGACTGAATCCATCCTTGAAATATTACCCAGCACTGGGATCCCTGGGTCTTCCCTCACTGGGTCTGGGAGGGACAAGGCTACTAAAGAAAAGAAGAAGTACATGTACTATGGGCAACAGCGTCGATTAACCAGTTTGCAACAAATTTCGTGTGCGTGCGTATCACCCATACACGAACTAAACGTATCGTCACAGTTTTATTATTATACTGTGGTATGGTTGTGAGTTGTGACAGCGCGGCGGCACGCAAGCGATTTTGACCTTAGGAGTGGTTAAGCGACGCTGTTGCCCATTGTACCTACTTAGGTAAGTAGGTAGTACAGACCTACTTAGTTAGGTAAGTAATTTATTCAATTAATGAAGTCGGGTAAGTAGGTAGGTTTACTCACATTTAATATTTTGTTGCACACTAGACACGTAGAATTTTTATTTTCATCTGCTATCGTAAAGTATCGGTATACTTTATTCTGTTTCTTCCGTCCCATTTTTCGTAATTATTACCACAAACAGAACTTTAATTAAACAGATTGTAATCAATTAAGAAAAATCGATTTTATATAGATATAAATAGTACAAATAATTACTGCGATGAATCATATAAATGTGATTACCGCTGACATTGATGCTGATATCAATGTCGGCAAAGCATTTTTAATTGATAATCCTGACAACTACGGGGAGGTGGCGATCCACTGTGATGGGGGCTTGAATGTAATAACACAGAACATTCGGAGTATAACACGTAATTTAAACGACTTTCTTGTTTATCTCGCGGATTTAAAAATTAGGCTCGACGTAATAATTCTGACAGAATGTTGGCTGCCAAACCTATCAAGCATACCCACAATACCTAATTACAAAAGCTATGTGTCAACAAAACACATAAACCAAAATAGTGGAATTGTGGTATATGTCGGTCAACATCTTACCACCAGTGCGTACGAACCAAATATACAAGATGCTGATTCCCTTATAATAAAAATTGAAAACCTATGTGCAATATTAGCTATCTATAGATCTCCAGCCGTAGTAAATGTAGATAACTTTCAAAATTCACTAAACAACACATTAGACGAGTTAAAAACCATAAAAAATGTCATCCTACTAGGTGATCTTAATATAGATATAAAGCCTGGAAATAGTTGAGGCGTCAATGAAAGGCACGGCTCGGAAACAGACTGATTTATTGAACGCAAGAAGTACCCTCCACCATAATATAAAAATGACCGCAACATCGTCACATTTCTTCCCGCTAAATTACGGCTTACATTGTAACTATATTTTTAGTTAAGTATATATTATTTTCAGTTCAGCTCTCTTTGCAGCACGCAGTGCTCGAGCGGACGCGCCCGGCGGTGTCGGGGGTGCCAATGGCGGAGGTGGTTGAGACTCAGGCAACGGTTTCTTATCTGGCATCACCGTCGCTCTTTGCACCTCTCCGTCACCCCCTGACGCATCTTCGAATACATCCTCGGCTCCGTTATCAACCTCTGGGACTGGTGATTCATGATCAGGAGACGTCTCTTTTGTTACGCCGCTCATTCGCGATAGGGAGAATCGACCCTTAGTACCGTCTCCGCTAGGGACTATTTGGTCGACATGTCTACGCCACTCAACCCCATTACCTACCCCGACTTTATACGACACCGGCCCGGTCTTTTTCGTGATTGTCGCTTCGGCCCACTTGTCACCCTTAGCCGTATAGTCCCTAGCTAGCACCGCGTCCCCCACGTGAAACTCCCTGTGCGAGCCCGGCGTTCGAGCTACACGTCGCTCCTGCAGGTCCCGCACAGCAGCTGCCACGTCGGGGCGCAACGCATCCAAGCGGCTACGTAGTCGGCGACCCTGGAGCGCCACGGCCGGTGACACTGCTGTCGTTGCGTGGTCACAGTTTCTATACTGCAAAAGAAATTTACTCAACGCCGCGTTTGCGTCTTCACCTTCGACTAAAGCCTTTTTAATAGTTTTCTTTACTGTTCTAACCGCGTTTTCCGCTGCACCGTTACCCTGAGGTCTATACGGAGCCGAAGTTGTATGCTTAATACAATTCTTTTCACAATAATTTTTAAATTCTAGAGATGAGAACGGTGGACCGTTGTCGGTCACGAGCTGCGATGGCAATCCGAAACGAGCAAAAAGGCTCCTTAAAACTTTAATTGTGGACTCTGCCGTAGTGGTTCGCATCGGTATGGCCTCAATCCACTTGGAGTGGGCGTCCACAATAACAAAATATCGCATGCCCCCACAGTCCGCGAAATCCGCATGGAGACGTTGCCAAGGGTGCAATGGAAACTCCCATGGATGCAAATAGGCTCGCGGCGGCGCATCCCGCACGGTCCCGCACGCCGCGCAGGCCCTACATACTTCCTCTATATCGCGATCCAAAGTTGGCCAATAAACGTAATTTCGCGCTAAATTTTTCATTTTATTCATGCCTAAGTGACCCTCGTGGATTTCGTCTAAAATTTTTTTTTGTAGAACGTATGGCACTACCATTCTATATCTATAAATAACGCAGCCCTGAAGTACTGTAAAATCATGTTTCCTTGCAAAAAATGGCTTTTCTTCATCGCAACTCGGGTCCGACGGCCAACCGAATAAAATATATCCCTTAATATTACACAATAATTTGTCACGTTCGGTTTCTTTTGACACGTCCTTATGACTAATAGGTAGTGACTCTTCCACTAAATTTAAATAATCTATCGAGTCTGTGGAGCGGCCTTCACATGGCAAAGGCAATCGGGACAACGCGTCGGCCGGACCGTTATCCGCCGATTTAACGAATTCAATTGCATAATCATATGCGGCCAGACGGGCCGCCCATCTTTGGAGGCGGCTAGCTGCCGTCTGTGGGATCCCGCCCTTATCTCCAAAAATATGAGTTAGCGGTTGGTGGTCTGTGCGTAACGTGAAACGTCTGCCAAACAAGTATTGATGGTGTTTACTAACGCCAAACAAAATAGCCAGAGCCTCCTTATCGAGTTGGCTATAGTTGCGCTCGGCCGCGTTAAGCGTGCGCGACACGCAGCTGACGGGCCGCTCGGTGCCGTCCTCATACCGGTGCGCGAGCACCGCGCCCAATCCGTACGCGCTGCTATCTACCGAAAGCACTAATTCGCGCCCCTCCTCATAGTGTGCTAGTACACGCTCGCTCGCAAGGGATCGCTTCGCCTCTGTGAAAGCCTCCTCACATTCGGAGTTCCATTTCCAACTAACATTTTTCTTTAATAAGTTATGTAATGGATGTAATATTGTGCTTAATCTAGGGATAAATTTTCCATAATAATTTAGCATTCCTAGAAAACTTTTTAGTTGGGATACATTTTTAGGTATACACGGTAAAAACAGATTTCTTAAAAAAAGACAAATTGCTTTGGCTTAAGACATATTTATTGAATCTAAGAAAATGATCCTCTCCCTATAGACGCTAGACAATAATTTCTTCGTAATAGTAAAAAATACTCTTAAAAATATTTAGTTGTTACAAGAATAATACATTTATTCCTAGACACGTGTTGTTTCATTCAAGACAACGTTATTTTGTACAGTCAAGTAAATGTATTCTTGATACGAAAATCTTCTATATCTCTTGTAGACTAACCTTACTTAGAGTAAATTATTATTTTACTCATAAGTAAATGTTTAGTTGGCCTAAGTAATTACTGATTTTTGATGAAAAAAATTAAATGGAAAATTGAGATTTTGTCTATTGAATGAAGATGTATATTTTGTTGTTGTTGTATATTAAGTGGAGATAATTGGAGAACACCGATGACTTCCTTCCTTTAAAAGTACAGATTTAACTTTTCTGACCAAAAATAACAACGTGGGCGCGGTCTACAAAAAATCAAGGTAAATAAAAGTGCTCGAAAGAGGAGTGGAGTCCGGGAAGCTGTTCCAAGTAGGACGCGACACCCAGAGGCAACCAACAAACAAACCCGATTGAGCTTGACTAAACAAAATTAAGTCCGACTACTTAAAGAACTAGATAAAAATCTTAACACCGCGGGTCAGACCATGATGTATGTATAAATTTCTCAAAGTAAAAATGTTATCGTGTTTATCGAAAACTATGATTCCGTTGTTTCGAAATTTTTGTACTTCTCTGTTTAAAACAAAATTTCTATAAGCCGAACAAAATCATTTCTTAGAACAAGAAATAATACTTCATAAACAATAAACTTTCTCTTAATAGAAGAACATGATTTTTTGAAAAAGGTTTATCTAAATTCAAGTAACTTGTAGTTGATTTCAGATAATTTTAATTTTATGCAAGAAGATGGACATTTCTTGATTTAAATTAAGTCAATTTAATTGATATAAGTTTAAATAAGCCTTGAAACAAAAATATTTCTCTTAATCATTAAGAAAAATATTGTCTGAGTAAAAGATGAGCACTATTTTTGTTTTAAAAATATTGCATTGGCTTAAGTAAATATATTTTTAGAATAACCAAATATTTCAAGAAATTGGTCTTTCTTATTTAAAGAAATCCTTTTTTACCGTGTAGGAGCGTTGGAAATGGCCTCCAATTTCTCGGGGTCCGGCCGCAAGCCGTTTTTATTTATTATAAAGCCTAAGTACTTTACGCTATCTTGTAAAAACCGACATTTGTTTAATTTCACGGTAAGACCCATGTTGCGTAACCTTTCGAATACAGCCCTGAGATTCTTTAAATGGTCGGTATCCGTTAATCCCGTTACACATATATCGTCTAAGAAAACTACGCATCCCGGCACGCCTCGAAGCGTCTCCTCCATCATCTTTTGAAATTTTTCGGGTATGCATGACAAACCGTAAGGAGTGCGCCGATACGCAAACGTACCCATGTGGGTAGTGATGGCTGTATACGGTTGTGAGTCCTCCGTCAAAATGCACTGTTCATACGCGTGTGTAAGATCTATTTTCGTATACTTTTCTCCGCCAGTGAGGTTTGCAAACAATTCTTCGATACGTGGTAACGGCAGGGGGGTATCACTCCGCGCTTAAACTTTTATATTAGCCTACTGCTCGCGGCCCACTCCAAGAGGGCCATTGTCGAGGGATATCACCGCGCCGACCGAAACGCGCGGCGTGTGCAAGCGACGAGAGCGCAGCGCGTGAACGTCACCAACGAAACGAGTCAGTCAAGCGCCGAATGCGAAACTGCATGCACTTCGTTTTTGATACTTAATTACTAACGTACCTACCTACCTACCAAAGTTTATTGTATTTTTTGTATACATATTTACATACTTATAGTTGTATCGAAGTTCGAAATATGGCACCAGTAAAGAAAAAAGCTAAAAATACTATTTTTTTTTCACCCATCCCATAACCGACCCTTGCAAAAGTTGCTTAACCTCCGCAATCGTTGGGCCAGGCGCTATACCACTGCGCCATCGAGCTTCTCTAACTACTTAGAAATACTTATTATTTATGCTCTTTAAATATGCTCAGCTCACCTATTAGGTAGATTTATTTTATTTTATAAGTAGGTACCTATTAGTAATTTCATTGTTTATTCATGGGCATAACGAATGTTTTCTATGATATCAGTAACTAGCGAGTAGCAACCCCGAAATGTGTCGGTTGAGACAGAGCTATGCGACAGAAAGAGACGCCTCTCTTTCTTCTTCGTAGGTGCATATAATTTTATCCACGCAGCGTTGTGCAGTTTGAAATTGTACTTTATTGCCGTGTGGCGAGAGTAGCTTATTATTTGATGGTCTTCGCGGGGACGGACTTCTGTACGTTAGTACTATTATATATTCTGTGGTAACGGGTAGTAATCTCTTTTAAGTTTAGGATTAATCGTGATTTTGTAATCCCCACAAATCCGTATATCGCCATTACTTTTTACTACCGGGACTATTGGTGTCCCGTAATCCGAATAATCTACGCGGTAAATCGACCGATCGGCCTCGAGACGTGCCAGCTCGCGCTCGACCCTCGCGCGCAGAGCGAGCGGCACGGGCCGCGCTCGCACGTAAACCGGTTCTGTATCAGTCAGCTGTAGTCGAATCGGCCGCTTACTGTAAAGGTTTGTTTCCTCCAGGGTTATAAAATATATAAAATGTTGTTTCAAAGTTACTTAATGAAATGTAATGACGGGGTGATGAAATCAAAGATGGTAGTTGTCTCAAAGCCAGCTCATTTATTCCTATTGTTTCTGCATAACTATTACATACAGAGATTACTCTTTGTTCTGCTTTATTCTATAATTATGGACTTAGAAATATTATTGTTAATCACCCTATTTTATTACATATTCATTACTTTACTGGAGAACCTTTATTCATTTAAATTGTATGCAAAAGACTAAAACTCTCAAGGTCGCTTTATGTTGATTCGCGACTGTGATCAGACTATCCCAATTTATAGAACGAAATTTTATATAGAAGTTACACCATTTCTATCATGAGGACTCTGCCAGAAGATCCAACTCCAGAACGGTGGCGGCTCAGCGAGATATAACACAAGTTATACCGGGCTGAGCGTCCACTGATCGAACGAGGTGACTGACCTGATGAAATCCTTTAGTGATGATGAAGCTACCTGATTGCCATCTTATAACTCCAAGCGGGTACCTTCAGTTTGTAGCCAACACGGCTAACCCTTTCTTACTAGAGCCATTTCAACGACAACAGCATCAATTGGTTGGAAGAAATGTGTCTTCTCTTCAGAAAAATGGAGGTGAGTGATTGTAAATAATTACATCACAAGGTAGTATTATTAAATTACATTATAAAAATTGAGAAATGAAATATAAAATATGATAATTCAAAAAATAAAATATGAAAATATCCCATCTGAAACAAAACCACATTGAGGTGAGAATAAAATCTATGTTTCAGATCTTAAACTGAAAATTTAGAAAATCGTTGCACTTACTGCAGATGTCTCCTGATTATATTGTATTAGGAATATCTTCATCAGAACATCATGCTTTCCACAACCCACCCTGCAATTAAAAGGCGCATGGTCGTGACAAAATCCACTATGGAAATAATGAAAAAATATACCACAAAAGGAAATGGATTACTTACCAAAATATTTATTTCACATCCATTTTAAACTTATTTTAGAAGCCATGACGGATCACACCGGATTAGGCCTTCTTCAAATTTCCTTAGGGCTCCACCCTTCGACAACTTGGAATCCAAAATGCTCTCTCTTCGAATTACATAGACAAGCTCCTCATCTTCCTGACAGCTGTCATGCATGTCAGTCGACTTTTTACTTTTTAAAATAATAGGCTCAGACAAAACAATATCGATCAGTATCGAATTACTAAGTTTTGGGAGACTGCTAGCGCCATCTATTGAGACGTTTTGGAACTAAACTCATTGAAATTAAAGAATTTGGTTTATTGTCAATTTAACCATTTTGTAAGAAAATGTAACGTTAAAAATTGCAACGTTACAATACCCCCCTACCAACGAAAGTTTCGAACGCAGCGAGAAACTACGCTGCCCTCAGCGTCACTAAAGAAAATCCTAACGGAGGTGTACAAACATTGAACAACCTCAATAAAAAAAATGGACCTAACTGTCGAATACTGAACAGAACACATCTGTAAAAAAAAATCTAACTCATGGCAATGAGACAAAACTTAAAAACTAAATCCCAACACCAAAACAACCAACGGCATGGTGGATAAACTAAATCCCCATGGCCGTAAATAAAAAACCATCACCAACTTAACCTAAGGGTTTGCCTTGGCGTCGCCGGAGCTCCGAAGAGACACCGACACACATTACGTGGCCTACGGCATGGTGGGTAAAAAAATTACCATAAAAGCACCATAGCCTAAAAAAACAAAAACCACTTAGACCAAAGCAAAACTACCTTGACTTACAAAACGACTAAGTAAACCATTTCCAACACTTTGATGTTACTCCAATCTCCGATCATCACTAACCCCCCATGCCAACTTCAGGACTATTGTACGATTCTTTCCGTCCGGAATACACGTGACTCACTTACACACTCCTTTCATCCATCTTCTCATACATCATCTGAAATACCGTAGCAACAAGTTTGTTTACTTTCGCCACCCCATGCACTAACCCCAAAGTTTTTTTATAGGAGATACTCGTAACTCCATACTTTCAGAAAATGTAGGACAAAAAAAAAAATTTTATTGCCCTAAAAAAATATTATTGGATTAACCAATATTAATTAAAATCACCAACCGTCTTCGGGGTAAACCCTCGAGTTGGTAACAAAAGCAACCGTCTTCGCGAGTAAAACCGCTCGAGTTAAAAAAAATTACTCAACCGTCAACGCACCATCAGCTCGGGTTGGTAACAAACGCAACCGTCAACGGGAAAACCCTCGGGTTGTTAAAACACAAACTTACAAATAAACTTACTTAAAGTTTTATTTACTAAAGTACAAAAGCGTACGCAGCTTTTGTTAAACGCGCATAAAAGCATAAAAAACCTAACTAACCTAAACCTAAGGGTTCGCCTTGGCATCGCCGGGTCCCGTACGAGACACCGACACACAAAAGTGGCCTACGGCATGGCAGGTTAGTAACGAACCTTTATCTTTGAAATGTGCCAAGCACCTAGTGGTTTTCCATCTAGTGATACCAACTCATACACTAGAGGAGAAAGAACTTTAGCCACTACGCACTTTTCAAATTTCGGCGCGAGTTTTGAGGCTTTGTATTTCGCAGCATCGCTTTGGACAAATGTTTGCTTCCACACTTCCTGACCTACCTTTAAGGTCATTGGTCGTCTGCGGGTGTTATAATACTTTGCATTTGTCTGATGCGCTTTTAGTATTCTTTCTCTGACCTTCTCAAAGACCTCTTTTAGAATACCGAACTCGCCCGCATATTCTTCTCTAGGCATCGTTACTTCATAGTCGCCCTCTTGCGACTTTTTATAAAATGAGCCATTAATAATAGGCTCCCTACCATGCACTAAAAAGAATGGCGAAAACCCTGTGCACTCATTAACAGCGCTATTCAACGCGAACTGTATCTTGTACAGATTCACGTCCCAAGTCCTATGATCGTCCTTAACATAAGACGAAACTGCCGTCATAACAGTTTTGTTGTAGCGCTCGACTAGGTTGACTTGTGGCGTGTATCTTGGGCCATAATGTACCCTGGGGATATTATAACGTTCTAATAACCCACGAAATTCCGATCCCGTAAATTGAACCCCATTATCGGTAATTACGGTTTCAGGAATCCCATGAGTTAGAAGGACAAAATGTTCAAACGCCTTAGCCACCAAAGTGCTAGTCGCACGACGCAAAGGAAAAAGCATAGTATACTTGGAGAAACAGCAGGTTACCACTAAAAGGTGTACAAAACCCGAGCGTGACTTTGGCAAGGGACCCACCAAATCGCACGAGAGGACTTGAAACGGCCTATAGCACTGTTTCGGTTGGCCCATGAGACCTGGAGTTAGTCGTGTGGAGTGCTTATATGCGGCGCAAGTATTGCAGTTTTTCACGAATTCCACCACGTCACGGTACATTCCTGGCCAGTAAAACTGCAGGGAAAGTTTCCTGTGAGTTTTAAACACGCCGAAATGTCCGAACGTGGGTGGCTCGTGGTGATCAGCAATAACTTCTGCACGCTGTCCTTTGGGCACAACCACCTTCCAATCAAACTCCTGGGTCAAACTGTACTTGGACTTACTAAACCGATACAGCGTGCCCTTTTCCACTCGATAATTCGGAAAGTTTTGCGGGTTACTTTGACAACCATTCAAAATTCGGTCGTACCAGTCGTCACTACTGTCGACGCCAACAACCGCTTCGACTGGTAGGAGACGTGATAACGCGTCTGGTACGACGTTGTCCTTACCCTTCCTATGCACGACTTTAAAATTGTACTGTGATAACCGGCATCCCCATCGTGCCAAACGACCAGTAGGGTTTTCGAGCCGAAGGAACCACTGCAACGACGCGTGATCCGTGATGACAGTGAACTCGCGTGTTCCCACATAGGGTTCAAATTTCTCCACTGCGTAAATCACTGCCAACGCTTCGCGTTCCGTCGCACCGTAGTTGCGCTCGTTTTTGTTCAAAGACCTACTGATGTAAGCAATCGGGTGTTCTTCTCCATTCTGTACCTGTGTCAACATACCGCCGATACCATAACTTGAGGCGTCACAGTGTACAGTAAAAGGTTGGTCAAAATCAGGACAGGCTAAAACTGGAGCAGAAACAAGAGCGTTTTTAAGTTCGTTGAAGGCGGAATCAGCCTCCGAGCTCCAAATAAACTTGACCTTGGTGCTCGTCAGCGCATTTAAAGGAGCAGCGATAGTTGAGAAATTCCTTATGAATCTACGGTACCACGAACACGTTCCTAAGAACATTTTTACCTCCTTAGGGTTCGATGGTACTGGAAAATTCAGTATCGCGCTCACTTTCTCCGGATCCGTCCTCAAACCGCACTCGTCCACGACATACCCTAAATATTTGAGAGAGCTTCGGAAGAACTTGCTCTTCTCAAAATTAATTGTTAAAGATGTACTTTTAATCCGTTCATGTAGCCTGTTTAGTAATAGAAGGTGCGTCTCGTAATCCTCACTGACCACTATTATGTCGTCGACATAACAAAAAATCATGCCCTTTGTGACGTCGCTACAAAATGGATGACCGAAGAGCATATCCATCAGTCTCTGCTGTCTAGCGGGTGCGCCACAAAGTCCAAAAGGCATAACTTTAAATTCAAATAGTCCTCGTCCGGGAACAGTAAAACTCGTTTTTTCCTGCGCAGCCTCTTCCAAAGGGATTTGCCAAAAACTAGCTTTAAAATCAACGCTGCTGATAAATTTGGCGTTCTTTAGGCTGTCCAGAATTTGCGGAATGTATGGAATGGCGTAAGCGTCACCTTTGGTGATAGCGTTCAGCTTACGGCAGTCCAAACAAAAACGCCAGGAACCGTCGGATTTCGGAACCATCAGCACAGGATTGTTCCACGGGCTCTCACTTTTGGTGACCACATCCAATTCCAGCATCCGGTCTAACTCCTTGTGGAGTTGACCTAACTTTTCCGGGGACATTGGATATGGTCGACACTTTATGGGAGGAGAATCACCAGTGTCAATAGTGTGCTGAATTAAACTAGTCCGACCCAACCCCTTACGTTCGAAAGAGATATCCCTAAAGCCTTCTATCATAGAATCCGCCAATTCTTTTTGGTGTAAGGTCAAATCCTTCAAAGATTGGACTGATGCTACCGGACCATTTAAATTAGAAGAGTTTAACAAAAAATCAGGAGGTGAGTTGACGTACGCGATGTTTTTAAATATTTCAGGCATTAAATTAAAAGCTTTCCAAAAATCTACGCCCAATATAACGTTTGAGACGATAGATGGAATAACATGAAACCTAATGATCTTTGTTACCTTATTAAAAGTAATGGGCAATGTCATGAAACCAATAGTATTACACTCTGATCCATCAGCGACGGTTACTCTGGTATCCGTGGAAGATTCCACCGGATAACCCGCATTCACCAATCGTGTATGAGCTCCGTTACCAATTATGGAAACAGCTGCGCCCGAATCCAATAGACCACAAATTGTCAAATCCAATAAATTTACATTTAAATAAGGCCGAACATCACTTGAATGTGGTTCAAACAAAACCGGGGCGACGTTATGTGATTTAAAATATTTTACCACTAACTCTTGCCAGTACCTCCAATCTTCAGGGTCGGCTTTCCCTGAAATGGTTTCACCGCGGTTTAAACTATTTAGTTTTTTGGCCTAACATTACACTTGGGACACGACCTAATTGTGTAACCGAGCTCACCACAATTAAAACACTTCACCCTTTTGTCTTCCGCCGGACACTGTGCTCTGGTGTGAGTGTTGACCTTGCATCGGTCACAAAACACAACCTTTTTGTTTGAATCATAGCTACGAGGTTTATTTTCCGGGGTCCGAACAAAGTTGTGCTTGTTCGGTGTTATGTAGTTTTGCGTAGGTTTGTTCCCTACTACACTAACCGGTGTCTTACTTTTACCCTTATACACTAATTCGGGATTCAAACTTGAGGCCTTGGGTGGCTCAGTAAACAAACTTGTTTTTTGCCGTGCTGCCTCTAACCTACGGCATACGGTCTTTAAATCCGTCACCGTTTCAAAATGGTGTAACGCTAGTTGTTCCGTGAAAGTTGGCCTAACATTGTGCAGTAAAATTTCTAACTTCTCTTCCTCAGACAAAGATTTCTTCAGTCGTGAAAACAAACAACTCATGACCGAGAAATAAATGTGAATGGGTTCATCTTGACCTTGGGTCCTAGACCGAATCTCTCCCATGAGTCGATAATCATAGTCGACAATGTCAAATTCCTCCAAAAGCAAAGAGCTGAGGTCTTGCCAAGAGGAGATTTGGTCTTTGACGCCTCGGTACCAAATCAGACCCTGATTTGAAAATAAAGAAAAAGCAGACCTAAACAATTTTTCTTCAGAAACATTATAAGCAGTAGCATGTTCAGAAACTGACTCTAAAAAACTACGGGGATTTCCCGTGCCGTCAAACTGTATTTTCCACTTGGCGACGTTGGAGTCCGCCGCCCAAACGGTTGGAGATGACACAGACGCCAGAGGTTCTATCGCTTTGTCAGTTGTTGGTGGTGACGTAGATGTCGAAGATGAACCAGGTTCATGCGAATCCAGACGCTGACGCAACCTTTTCAGGACGTCCTTTAAACCGGACTTCACTGTTACGTCAGCCTCTGCTTCCGTATTCACCCTATCCAGCCTAAACCATAAATGGCAGAACAAAGCTTTACCCCGCGCCAACAAACTGCGTTCACCTGAAGACTCGTAATCGTCGATGCGTTTCCGTACGTCTTTAAGTTTCTCGCTAATAATCGGCAACTCCTTGGACGGAAGCGCATCGTCGTCGCCTAAAATATCTTCTGGCTTAAAGTCGCTGATCAAATTTTTCAACTGCCTTCTTAATTTAAAAACTGTGTCCTCGGGTGTTTCACCTCGAATAGAAACCTCATAAATTAACTCGTCACGGTGCAGCGAATAAAGGTGCACTGTGTTCAATTCCATCTTGCGAAAAAAAATCGACTACCAAAATAAAATAAAAACTTAAGTTGCGTACAAGTTAAGTTTAGTTATTTTTGTTTCAAAATAGTACCTCTTTGTTATTAAATTCTCCAATAAAGTAGCACAAACAAAAAAAAAATTTGTCCTAAAAAAAAAATTTTTTACAAAGTGGTGGTCACCCTACTTTATGAACTATAAAATATTTTCACAATTAATGTTTGTGACCACTACAAAATCACTTTAAACCTGATCCTGAACACTAAATACTTACTTATTCTAAATTATATTTTTTAACAATGTGTTAACTTTCAATGTTAATTGTTAACATTTATTTATGTTAAGCCTTTCTTTTACAAATATTTCACTGCTTAAACAATGTTTGACTAAGACCAATAAATTTAACCACACAGTTTTAATAAGAAATAAATCACTTTTATTATTTTCTTAAAATGAAATATATCAACAAATTTTAAACAACACTTTGTTGATTTGGAATAACAAAATAAAAGTATAGTTTGTGGACTAATGAGACAAAACCTAATAAAAAAGCGTTTCCAGTTTGTCTCAAGTGAAGAAAATTACAAAATAAAGTTTTGAGTTTGCAAATTTAAACTACAAAACAAGTTACTTCTGTTCACAAACCATGACTTGTTTACACTTCAATGAACAAAATTAAATTTCAAATTAAACTATTTTGCAAAAAAAAAACAATAAATATCATAAATTGGGATTAATTTGATCACAATTAGGGGCGCCATTGTAAAGGTTTGTTTCCTCCAGGGTTATAAAATATATAAAATGTTGTTTCAAAGTTACTTAATGAAATGTAATGACGGGGTGATGAAATCAAAGATGGTAGTTGTCTCAAAGCCAGCTCATTTATTCCTATTGTTTCTGCATAACTATTACATACAGAGATTACTCTTTGTTCTGCTTTATTCTATAATTATGGACTTAGAAATATTATTGTTAATCACCCTATTTTATTACATATTCATTACTTTACTGGAGAACCTTTATTCATTTAAATTGTATGCAAAAGACTAAAACTCTCAAGGTCGCTTTATGTTGATTCGCGACTGTGATCAGACTATCCCAATTTATAGAACGAAATTTTATATAGAAGTTACACCATTTCTATCATGAGGACTCTGCCAGAAGATCCAACTCCAGAACGGTGGCGGCTCAGCGAGATATAACACAAGTTATACCGGGCTGAGCGTCCACTGATCGAACGAGGTGACTGACCTGATGAAATCCTTTAGTGATGATGAAGCTACCTGATTGCCATCTTATAACTCCAAGCGGGTACCTTCAGTTTGTAGCCAACACGGCTAACCCTTTCTTACTAGAGCCATTTCAACGACAACAGCATCAATTGGTTGGAAGAAATGTGTCTTCTCTTCAGAAAAATGGAGGTGAGTGATTGTAAATAATTACATCACAAGGTAGTATTATTAAATTACATTATAAAAATTGAGAAATGAAATATAAAATATGATAATTCAAAAAATAAAATATGAAAATATCCCATCTGAAACAAAACCACATTGAGGTGAGAATAAAATCTATGTTTCAGATCTTAAACTGAAAATTTAGAAAATCGTTGCACTTACTGCAGATGTCTCCTGATTATATTGTATTAGGAATATCTTCATCAGAACATCATGCTTTCCACAACCCACCCTGCAATTAAAAGGCGCATGGTCGTGACAAAATCCACTATGGAAATAATGAAAAAATATACCACAAAAGGAAATGGATTACTTACCAAAATATTTATTTCACATCCATTTTAAACTTATTTTAGAAGCCATGACGGATCACACCGGATTAGGCCTTCTTCAAATTTCCTTAGGGCTCCACCCTTCGACAACTTGGAATCCAAAATGCTCTCTCTTCGAATTACATAGACAAGCTCCTCATCTTCCTGACAGCTGTCATGCATGTCAGTCGACTTTTTACTTTTTAAAATAATAGGCTCAGACAAAACAATATCGATCAGTATCGAATTACTAAGTTTTGGGAGACTGCTAGCGCCATCTATTGAGACGTTTTGGAACTAAACTCATTGAAATTAAAGAATTTGGTTTATTGTCAATTTAACCATTTTGTAAGAAAATGTAACGTTAAAAATTGCAACGTTACATTACAAGTACCGAGTTTGTCACACAAAACTTCGGGAAATTCCTTACATAACAGATTCACATAACTATCATCTGTGATTTCATTGAGATTTATTTGTTTAATTTCCAAAGCTCGCATCCATTCTCGGCCTACTAATGGGCGCGCTCCGCCCGCAATGACATATAGATGTAAGGCTTGTCTCTCTACCCTTCCTAGGCAAACATGAACCTCAATGTAACCAAGTGACTTTATGCGTGTTCCCGAATAACCACGTAAAATTAAATTATCATTTTCAAGTTTTTTATGTGAAAATAAACTTTTATACATTTTCTCATTAATTGCCGATATACGACTACCGGTGTCCACTTCACATTCGATCAAATTATTGTCAATGGATAACTTAATAAAATAAGGTTTGTTACCTTGAGCTGTCACTGCGATGTTAAACATACCGTCCTCTTCCGAGTCCTCGCTCACGTAATTTTGCCGACCTGCACTATCACGCACTCGTTTGCACATCACTTTTAAATGGCCCCGTTGGCCACACTCATCACAATTATAATTTTTAAATCGACACCTGTCTGCCGCGTGCGGCCTGCCGCAGCGCCAGCAAGCGCGCGCAGCCTCGGTTGCCGCCCCGCGGCCGCCGCCGCTGGCCCCCCTCGGGCCCCGTCCATGCTGGCTGGCGCGTGCGCCCCGCGCATAATGCAGGCCTTCGCCCGCCTCGCCAGCCGATATTCCAGATGAGCCTGTATTCGCCGTCGCCGATGTCGTGGAGCCGCTCACCTCTGCATGCTTTTCTGCGGCCTCCAAGGCCAGAGCTAACTCCACCGCCTCTTTGTATTGAATCGTTTTTTCCGCAAAGATTCTCGACCGCATGGCGTCGTTCGCCAGCCCCGACACGAATTGGTCACGCAGATTTTCTTGTAGAGTAGAACACGAATTACATCTACCGAAATTACAAGTAGCCGCGAGATGTTTTAAGGCTTGTAAATAATCTGTGAGGGGTTCGCCGACCCGTTGCCTGCGCAAACGAAACACGTGGCGCTCGGCGATCTCCGAGCGTTGTGGTTCTAAATGTTCAGATACGAGTTGTACTAACGCGTCAAATGTTTTTGTTTCTGGTAAATCGGGTGAACAAAGATCGCACATTAACGCATATGTCTCCTCCCCCACAACTGTTATTAACATTGCCACTTTCAACTCATCCGCTATTTGGTTCAGCAAAATATACTGATTTACGCGACGAATGTATGCCGGCCACTGTTTTGAACTTAAATTAAATGGTTCAATTTTACCGATTGGCATTTTCGAAACCGTGAAAGACACTAAAAGCGTGGTAAACTAAAGAGAAAATATATATTTTCAAATCCCATCCTCGTCGCCAATGAGGCGTCAATGAAAGGCACGGCTCGGAAACAGACTGATTTATTGAACGCAAGAAGTACCCTCCACCATAATATAAAAATGACCGCAACATCGTCACAATAGTGATACAAGATCATTTGACTATATGAACCTACTGTCGATGCACGGACTACTTCCAAGTCATACTTTCCCAACACGCGGTCCAAATTGTCTGGATCACTGTTTTCTTCGTGTAGGTAGTAAGGCAGTGACAGTGGTTTGTCATACGACCACTACAGATCATTCTACATTGGTAACATCATTAAAACTGGACATAGCACCTGTTACAAAAAACAAGGTAATACAAAAAATTGACTATTCTAAAGCCGTTGATGAACTCAGTAAAGTGGACTGGTCTGAAGTCACAAATTGTCTTGACGTTGAGGAAGCAACTTGCAAATTTTTGAATATTTTAACATTGATATTAAAAAAATGCTCGTGTAAACAGCAGATTACTAATAGGAAAACTATTATCAAACCATGGATAACACCCGGTTTGAGAAGGTGTATAAAATGGAGAGACAAATTACACCTAAAGTCTAAGAAAAATCCCAATAACTTAATTCTACTTGTTACATATAAAAGATACAGGAACTACTGTAATAGGCTACTACATAACATAAAAACAAAATATGAAAAATCGGAATTGGAGAAACATAGAAACAACATTAAAAGCACATGGCGAGTAATACGCCAAATTTGTAACTTGGACTCTCAAAAGCAACAGGCAATTGAACTACTTACAATTAAAGATTCGCGATACGCCTCTATTAACAGTATAAATGAACACTTCGCTAACGTAGGAAGGACTCTTGCTGATAAAATACTATTAAGTATTGAAAAAACTGAAGATCAGTTGGTGCATGATGCTGGCAAGTCTCTTGGACGAATTGACTCATTAATGCTACTTCCAACTGATGAATACGAAATAAAAAAAATCATTATGTCACTGAAAAGCACCTCTGCTACTGGCTGGGATAGTATATCATCAACCTTTTTAAAGATGGGTATTGATTACATAACAGGTCCTATTTGTTATATATGTAATTTAGCTTTTTCTACTGGAATTTTTCCTAACCTACTAAAAATGTCAGTGGTTACACCAGTTTTTAAGTCTGGGGATAGAAACAGTGTCCACAATTATCGTCCGATATCGCTTTTGCCAACCCTTGCCAAAGTACTAGAGAAAGCCATTAACTCCAGGTTGATGAGTTTTCTTGAAAAAAACAACTTTCTTTCATCACAACAATTTGGGTTCAGGGAAAAAAAATCTACCGCTGATGCAATCAATGAATTAATTGAACACGTTGTACTGAATCTTGACAAAGGTAATAAATCCTTAGCTATATTCTTGGACTTGGCAAAAGCTTTCGACACTGTTTCTATTCCCATACTTATACGAAAGCTGGAAAACGCTGGAGTACGTGGTATACCACTTCAGTTATTTACATCCTACTTAACAGACAGGACGCAGTCCGTAAAATTAGAAGATGAGCAGAGTGAATACCTTAATATTAATTTTGGTGTACCGCAAGGATCAGTCCTTGGACCGACCTTATTCCTAATTTATTTAAACGATTTAACACAAATGCAACTATCCAATACAAAAATAATATCATTTGCAGACGACACAGTACTTTTGTTTAACGCACCGACATGGGAGGAAGTTAAAAAAGTTAGCGAGGAAGGCTTTGGCAAAATTTTAAATTGGCTCAATGACAATATTCTAACCCTTAATTTCGAAAAAACAAAATATATTACTTTTAGTATCAATAAAAATAATCAACCTATAGACCTAAACATTCGTGCCCATACATGCAAGAAATCACCTACATGTAACTGCCATGTATTATCATCGGTCCCATCTTTGAAATATCTTGGAATCTATGTTGATCAAAATCTAAACTGGAAACATCAAATTGAAATACTTAGCGGAAGAATAAGAAAACTAATTTGCATTTTTAAGAAACTGAGGAATGTAAAGGATAGTAAAATAAATGAATTAGTTTATTGTGCACTTTGTCAATCTTTACTATCATATGGCATATCTGCATGGGGTGGGGCCAAGAAAACTCACCTAATGAAACTTGAACGAGCTCAACGGGCTATTATCAAAGTTCTTAATTTTAAAAAATTTCGATATCCAACGAAAATATTATATGAAGAATTTCCAGTACTAACGGTAAGGCAGTTATTTATAAAAACAATTATGCTAAGGCAGCACCGTATCATACCACCACCACAAATTTCAGCTAGAAGAATTGCAACAGTCTATAGGATACCTGACTGTAATACTAAATTTTCGCACAGCTTTGCCATTTATCAGGGTCCTCGTTTATATAACAAAATCAGCCAAATAATCACGAGTCTTAAAGAAAAAACCTATTACACTTGTAAAAAATTAATTACAGGATACTTGTTAAGTTTAGATTACGTAGCTACAGAGGAATTGTTGACATGAGGTACTATAAATTTATAAGAATAATAACACTGTTTAAATATATATATATATATATATATAAATATATATTACAATTATATATATACAATTATCTATTACAAAGTTATCACTATTATTTATATTATTAATTTGTTAAGAAAGGGTAGTATGCCGTAGTTATATTTAATTTTTATATATAAATAGGCCACTGTATCTTTAAATACTATTAATTTAAGCACTTTAAATGGGGTTGTAATTTATTCACGAAAAATTTTATTTTTATTATCTGTATGTTCTGCATATACTGTTAGTATTTATTTGTGCGTGCATAGGCGACCGTGTCGTCGGTCATCACGAGCGCCATACCGCCCGACCGACCGGTTCTATTCCATTGTATAAATGCATGATCAGTAACAAGTGGACGGGGACACACTACTCTGCCGCAACACAGTTTAAACTAGTGTGGAGGGTAGGAGCCAACTTTCACTTTATACTAGTGCTATTTTTACCTACACCATAACAAGTACCTAACTAGTATAAGGAAAGCATTGTAAATGTCAAATAAACTCATTTCATTTCATTTCATTTCATTTCAAACAGCGCGATGCGCGTGCACTTATTTATAGACGTCGAGTAGAGTAAGTAAATAAGCAAACAATAACGCGCCGCGCGCGAGAGGGGCGGGGCGGGGGGGTGTCGTGCGTGCGGGCGGATGCGCGGGCGGGGCGGTCGGCGCAGCAAGTAAGGGTCGCTAAATTAACGTTAAAAATACCGTTATCAGGTCGCAAAATTAACGTTAAAAATAACGTTATCATAATAACGTTATGGTATCGGTATTTTAGTAACGTTACTTGATAAGTAGCGGTATTTCGTGAGTAACGTTACGATAACGAAATGTTGGTCAGATACCGGTATTATTTGGATAACGGTATCCGTCCCTGGCTGCATCATAAAATAACTTTTTTTCTCATTACGATACAGGGCAAATCCAAGAAGAAGTTACTGCCGTGATATTAAAAAAAAACAACGATATTTTCCCACATACTTTCCATTATTAAAATGCACTCTATGGTGATCGATGACTTAAATTGCGATTAGTTTGCAAGAATGCACTCATCTATTTTTTTTTATGGAATGCGCGCCATTTTTAGAGCATTACAAAAAAAGTTTTGAATTTTGATTTAAATTTTTACATTTTGTTATACTGAATTTCGTAGGTGTTTTTATTCTTGCTTAAAACTGTGAAAAAAAATTGACTCTGCAAAATTATTTTAGATGCAACTAAGGAAATGACTTATTACAAGGTAGGTACATAGCTAATACAACCATAGTATCTCTATCTTTTCTAACGTTGATCTTTTATTTAGTAGGTTCAATCCCAAATGTATGCGTGTAGATAAAGTAGTGTATGAAACTGCACATAACTAGGTATTAAAACACTCGTGTGATACTATTAAAAACCTCGCCTACGGCTCGGTTTTTAAACACACACTCATGTTTTAATACCCCTCATGCATCAGTATCATAAACTACTATTATGATGCAGTTGACTGCATCGTAATGTTACCTATCCACTTTTTTTTAATTTTACCTATCCACGAAAATAAAGTACGTATTTATATTACCTTTTTTGAATTCATATTTGGAACATTACGATGTGAGTGTAGATAAAAACTATTAGAATTTATTATTGAAGGACAGCTTAATCTGAACTCTAACAATATTGTTACAGGAACCATTATTCCTTGTCGCACCGCCATCATAGATTTTGGGTTAAGCGACGTAGACCCAGGCATGGTACCGGACGGAGCTAAGTGTGGGACGAATAAGGTGATTATATTTAAGCAGTCTTTTATATTTAGTCCATATAAATATTATAAATCCGGAAATAACTGTCTATTTTTAAATTACGTTTTCTAGCTGAACCAATTTTGTCGATTTTTTGGTATAGAAATAGATCCAACCATGAATATGGACATAGCTGCTGTTATTGCTGAAATTTCCACCAGAATTAATTTCACTCAGACCAAGTATTTAATGGGGAAAAACTACGTGTTAAAGTCAAACTTATTCATACTCATTAATCATTTTCCAAAAAATATTATTTATGTCTTCGCTAGTTGTTTTAAAACTGGTTTATTTGAGTGACCACGTTTTGGAATAAGGGGGAATATTCTCTACACAAATCCTGTTACAACTTAACACCATAAAAAAGAAACCATTTGTTATGTTTATTGTAATAAAATGTATGTTTGTGTCAGATGTGTTTGAACCAGCGATGCGTCAGCGTTGAGTTTGTACAAGCGGACATCGCGCGCCGCTCGCACGCCGTGTGCCCCTCCAACTGCTCAGGGCATGGGGTCTGCAACTCTGAGGGTAAGATAAATACTGTAAAAAAACCTTAAGGTGGCACCCTGAGCGAAAGTGGCGCCGCGGTGAATTTAATATTATAATTCTAATAAGTACACAATTTTAATAATGTTTTACGTGGAATTTTTAGGGCCCACAGTTTGTGTAATTTTAACACCTATGTAGTCTGTGTTACAATTTACTCTATGGTTTACACAAAGTTGACGTCACACAGTAGACGTCATCGAACCGAGCGTTTTGGCGGTAAATTCAAAACCAATAAAAATAAATTTGACTTTAATTGGTTTAATGGAGAAAATAATACATTTTTTTCTGTTAAATAGGGATGTTGACTATTTTTTTTATTTTATGTTACATAAATTACCTCTCAAAAATAGAAACATTGGTAAAAGAATTAATTCGCTAGCATGAAAACTGCCCGAGATATCACAGTGTGAAATGCACACAAATGGACTCGATCAAAAACGCTCCATACTAATGGCTTGCACGTTATGACGTCACGCCGTGCAAGTTTGTATGCAACGCATAGGAAATTTGTTCAGCAGCTATATTAAATATTGTGTTTATCAAAATGGTTTCTTCGACAAATTTGCTATACATTTTACGGACTAATTAAAGGTATCATTTATTTTAATAAATTTTATACTTTTTAAATGGACTTGTCCACCCAACTTTGAAGGGTCATAAAACAAATAATACGCAATATATAAAACCAAGAGGTACACAAGCTACTCTAAAAGTTTAATATGTTTACGATTTTTATTAGTATTTCGTTATTTTATTCATTAGTCAACATCCCTATTGTTTGTCCCAATCTTATAAGAAGTTTTCAAAAATTTTGAAAATACTTTATTGGGATAAGGGTAGGGGGATGATGATTTGGACGTTATATTGTTCTACAATACATAATATACTAGAAAAAATACGCCTTGCACCAGATCAATTCTCGGACGGGAATCGAACCCGCGACCTTTGGATATCCGGTCGAATGCTCTGACCGCTGAGCTACCAAGTCACTAGTGACATCGTCGAATTTCTTCTAGTATATATATCCAACTCTTACGCTGTAAGCCAGCGTTATTTCACCAATGTGAGGAATTACCTCGACATTCAATTGAAATATCTTTCCAGATATTTTGACAATGGATAAAGATGAAATTGAGATTTTTGCATTCACAGTGCTATTTTTTCTAATATATTATTTACGGCCGAATACTCAAACGCTGCTTAACTAAAATCTTAGCTGAGGCCACCTTAAGTTTAAGAAGTCATTAGATTTAAGTGAAATACTCAAACGCTTTTTATCTGTTGGTAATGTCTGCTTAGCTAAGGACGCATTAACCATTTGCAATCTGGTAACATTACTGAGATTTGCAAACAGTTTCTTTGCATGCAGTCCATCGATATCACACCTGGCACTACGTAATCAAAGTTACCTCAAAAATAATAGCGTGCAACGGAACAATCTCTCTCTATGCCACAGAAGCTCAATGTCGACACGACAATTATGTCAACTGTCAATCAATACTGACTGTCATAATAAATAACACATAAACCGCCCAATTTATTTATTTTACTTTAAAATAATCAAACAGGAAAACGTGACTATGGAGAATAAAAAGAAATGATAACGAAGAAAAGGACATTTTTAAAATATTTTTTCAAAATAATAACCTCACAACGCAAAACAATAGCGCCCTGCACACGTAAAGTTTGGACCGCGCATCTGGGACTGCGTTCCAAACCTGGGATGGATCTGTGCGGTTTGGACTGCGGATCAAACTTTAGTGCTATTTGTCGTGCGATTTACGATGAACGGTTTGGACTGCCGGCGAATCTTACATGTTAAGGCAAACGATCCGAACTGTGCGTGTAAATTGATTTTCAAGAGTTTGGACTGCAGTTCGGACTGGCGCGTGGAGCGTTATAAATTTTAAAAGTTTTTCATCAGTAGTATGAAAAATGGATACTCGTTTGGTCATCGCGTTAGCTGGCTTTGTCACTGGAAGCATTATATGAGCGCGCAGCAGATACTTGTACTGCATTACCTATGTGTCTATAGTGTGTTAACCTGTAATTTATACTTAGCATAATAGATATAATTACTTATAAAAAGAAATATTTGATGATTAAGTATTAGATGTTTCTCATTTTTTACCAACTTAGATAACTCTTTGGCAAAGTTATCTGGTGTTTATTGTACAGTAAATTACAAGCTCCTAACAGTTTGTAATTTTTTGTACAATAAACATCAGATAACTTTGGCAACTAATTTTCATTAAAATATTGACTAGGTAGGTAGGTACATACCTACCTACGTATACCTATAGCAGGGGTGCCCATACTTTCTCTTAATGAGATCGACCTAGCAAAAATTTATGACAGATCGACATTTTGACCGTTTAACCCACCAAATATTAAAAAAAATTTGCATAAGTAAAACTACATTGGGTGCAAAATGTCAAATCTGTTATCCTTGGCGATCGACCGGTCGATCGCGATCGACCGTATGGGCCCTTTGACCTATAGCGACGTAATTTACTTCATGCAAAAGAGATGGCGCTGTATGCTTGTATCCGGTTATATGCAAAAAAATAGGCGAGTTGGCCATCTATAACCACCAGTATCATATGTTTCCCGCGTTCCGAACTTTACGTGTGCAGGGCGCTAATCACCTTGACGTGTGATACTTGAGGTACGTCCGAGCTTCCTTAAATTAAGAGCGACCTTAATCAACTTAAGGCGGCCTCAAATACCTGTCAGATCTTAATGAACGTTTGAGTATTCCATTTTCGATAGTTTTTGCAGATAAGCGGTCCTTAACTTAAGGCCGTCTTAGAAATTGAGCGGCTCTCAAATTTTGAATTGAGTATGAGTTAAGGCGGTCTCAACTGTGTGAGGAGCTCTCAACTATTTAAGCAGCGTTTGAGTATTCGGCCGTTAGAATTGTATAAAAATAGCATTGTGAATGCAAAAATCTCAAATTTAAAAATGTTATATTGTTGTGTATTTCCAGGGCACTGCCACTGCGAGCCCGGGTTCGCGCCGCCGCTGTGCGCGCTGCCCGGCCCGGGAGGCTCCTACGAATCTGGCCCCGCCACAGATCCTACGGGTAACTATTATATTTGGTCTCTTTTCTCACTCTTCGATCAAGAAAATGGGACCATCTCACTTCGATTGAGTTGGAACAAAAAAAGAATCTTCAAAATCGGTCCATAAATGTCGAAGATACGCGCGAACAACGATAAAAAAAATATACAATCGAATTGAGAACCTCCTCCTTTTGATGAAGTCGGTTAAAAAGCCTATAGAGGTCCGGTCAGGCTCAAAAACCGGGCACTTATTTTGTACAAAGTATTCTCGTCTTTGTTTCTAAAAGTTGAATTTGGAAAGAATAAATGTACACAGATAAAAATAATGTGAGATTTTTCAAAATTTCGATTCGCTTTTGTTTCGTTCGTCAGTCGGTGCCACATTTGCGTGCTGTTTTAGTTCGTGAAGCGTTATCTAGGATATTTTTGATCGCTTACACTTAAGGCGGTTGTATGACCGAAAGTGGCGCCCTCAGAGGTTTTTATTTAATAAGTCATTAATAGAAAAAGATTTTAAAAAGGTTTATCGTGGAGATTTTAGGGCCCATGGTCTAGTATTTTTAGAAGATATCACTACATGCCCTCGTAGTCATTCGTAGAAGTAGATAGCAAATGTGTCAAAAACGGCCACTTTTAGCAGTTTTGCTATCTACTTCTAGCAGTGACTACGAGGGAATGTAACGATACCGTCTAAAAATACTAGACTGTCGGCCCTAAAATCTCCACGATAAACATTTTTAAAATTGTGTATTAGAATTATAATATTAAATATAATTCACCGCGGCGCCACTTTCACTCAGGGTACCACCTTAATATGTCTTAATAGCGACTGTAACATTTATATGAAAACTTTCACGTATAGTTTAGTGTAGCTACTGCCAGAGGCGCTGTTCCAAATTATATACAGGATTTGGTGAATGTCAGAACCGCGGGATCAAGTCATAATTTTGAATATTCTTTACGTATGTAATTAATTCTCAATCAGTACCTTTACTTAAAACGTTAGTACATAAGCGTGTATTAACTTATTCCTATTTTAAAGTGGGCCGCCATCCTGACGTCAGAACCGCGGAGACATTCCCGATTGAACACAATCCAAAAACTTTTATGATGATTTGAATGGAACAATCATTAGTACTCTATTAGTTCCTTTGAAAAATATTAATATCAAGTTTAAAGAATCCAACATTTAACATTTATTAGCTTTTTTGATGTTTGACTTTCATTGACCTCTATATTATTACACTGGACTGGCTGCTGTCAAACTGTTCTTGTGCCTATTTGATTTCCACCATTTTGGCGCTGTAGGACGTAGCGTGCGTACAGGGTACTAAATCTAGTGATGTGCTTATGTCAAAGTAAACGATCATTTTTTTGTATCACGGCAACCATTTTCATTGTACGTCAATATTAGTTCTTTAGACGCACGCAAGTGGCGTTTCAAATCATACAGACAGCCAGTCCAGTTAAATAGAAAAAAATAATTCAGGTCAATGTTGACTTTATTTGATAAACCCACATTATAACTTCCCTTTCTCTTTACAGTGCAAAGAACGTTCATGGTGACGATGTACATCATATTCCTCGGAATAATCCCTGCGATACTACTGGTGCTGTTCCTCGGATACTACTCGCGGCAAAACGTCCTATTCTGGTGGAAGAAACCAAAGAAATCGTACGTACAGAACCTTGTCTGCAACACACGCGCGATCATGCACATACCAAACTTACACCTACCTACATTCCGACATAAGATACCATTTAAAAACAAACCTTCTGACCATAGCACTTCTCAAATTGAATTACATCCTGACCCCACAGAGAAACCTACACCTTTCTACCATAAATTCGTAAATTTTTCGCATAAAAATCAAAGTACAAAAACACTTAAAAGGTTAGACAAGAAAATTAACAAAGATGACATCGCTATAGCAAGCGATGTTGAAAAAACAGTGTCGAAACCTAAAATTGCAGATAAACCCATCTTAGGGTTGAAACCAAACGGTATAAAACCTACTAACACTTGCAATAACACACAAATCGAATTAAACATAGAGTTCAGCAATACTAAAAGTACTTCTTCTTACCAAAATCTCCAATCGACGACAAACAACAACCCAAAAACTAAATCCCTAAAAAGACTTAGTAAAAAAATAAATAAAGACGATATCAAAATCGCTACTGATATCGACACAGCGTTACCAAAACCTGAAATTAAACAGAAACCTACCGTGAAACCGAAGCCAAAGGAAGTTAAACCTTCTCTCACTATAGTTAAGACTGGTTTAACTTCAACCACCAATGAAATGGTGGCTTACCCAAATAGATCTCGTTTGCTTAGTATCAAAAGAGATACGCCAAATGAAAATAAAAAATAAAATTAGTTAAAAATATTCTGCATTTATAATTTTTATAAAAAATAGGAGGACAGGGTAATTAACTTTTAATTAGAAAATAAGGACATGTTTTGAACTAATATTATTATAAATAGCTTAACTAACGAATTAGTCAACAGAAAATGATCTGTACTTCTTATTTTAAGCAATATTAGTAATAATTTAGCAATTTTCAAGACAAATATATTATACAAAGATTATAAAATATAAGAAAACTATCTTAGAGTTAAAAACATACAAAAATGTCTGAAATAATTTTCAACGAGACTGCTTTAATTATAGTATTCTGGGTTTGTTTATTGGTAAACTAATTGTTGTATGCTGTATGTGTACTTGAAGAGGACCTAATCACTAATTTAGCGTTAATTTAATTTCATTTCGCATGATAATCACCACGTATAAAAATGTAACTGCCGTACTAAGAGACGTCAATTAAGTTTAATATAAGGCTGCGGTCCGTATGGCGATAATATCGATATTATCGCGAATCCATATAAATGCAGTAGGTACAAAAACCCTACTATGAGTGATATTTTGAGTCTATTACTTAATTTGGTCGGATTCGCGCTAAAACCGATATTATCGCCATGCGGACCGCAGCCTAAGATTGTTCCCAATGTATGACGTCATTCTGTCAAACAAACTTCATTTCAGTACATATTACGAGCGAATAAAGCCTGTTTCACAAATGATAATGGGGAATGTCCGAAAAAAAACAAATTGGCTGAATTTTTTTTTTGTAGGTAGAGGAATAAGTTTCCTTAGTAATAGAAAAAAGTTTCAGAATTTTCCGTGGCACAAAAAAAAATTTTTGTCTTTTCGACTTTAAAAATGTGCAAAAGTAACAGCATAATGGAGACCTTTGCCACCACCGGCCAAAACCACAACACGAATTAAAAAAAAACTTTTGATATTTTGTGTTGAAACTTTTTTTTAGTACATGTACATGTTGTGGTTGTGGCAGGTGGTGGCAAAGGTATAATTGCCATTCTGCTGTTACTTTTGTATAGTTGAGAAGTCGAAGAGACTTCAGTTTTTTAAATTGTTTTCACGCAACCAAAAATTCTGAAACTTTTTTCTATTAGGTACTAAGGGAGCTTATTCCTACATATTAAAAAATATTCAGCCAATTTGATTTTTTTCGGATATTACTCTGTGACATTACTCTGTCATACACTCTCTATGAACACGCGTTTCCTTACTGACCCTGAGAGCACTGTCTCGTTATTGACACGGTCAGGTGTGGACGCGTTCATAGAGAATCTATGAAAGAATAATAATCACGGTGGCGGAACTGAGATTTCACTGATATGTGTGAATCTGGCTTAAATCTGACTAAAGTAAAGTTGGTTTTATAGGGATGACGTCATTAATTGTGCGTTTTCTTTTTTTTAATCGTCTAGTAAATATATCGCTTTGGATAGTGGTTTTACTTCCTCAATCTCGCTTTACTTACATAAGAGTTGCCATCTAAAAATGTCATTCTACCATTGAAATTGAAACAACGCAGTACTAAAAAAATGAGTAATGTGACCACATTACAAAATATTGATATTAATCTTTAATTTATTGCTCTCTATCAGAATATAAAACAGACAAAGTCTCAAACAAGTTCAAGTGAAAGTTTTTTATTTACTTATACGAAAAACATGACGTTTTATTATAAACAAACAGTGCATTTTTGTTTATAGTAAAACGTCATATAAAACCCTTGATATTATTTAAGATTTATTTTAACCCCCTTACTAATAAAGATTGTATAGCTGATGTATAGTTACACAGTGTTTTGTCACTTTCCAAACTCAAATAGTTTGACAGAGAGTAACCATTGTGTAACTATACATCTGTTATACAATCTTTATTAGTAAGGGGGTATAAGTATTATTTTATTCGATAGCTCTCTATAATGAAAAAATAAACAATAAATAAATGAATAGTATAAGTACCTAAGTGAATAAAGGCACAGCCATTATCTAAAAGATCACTATAAAAGCATTATAGATTTTTTAACTTTTTAGAATAGTTTTTAGACTTTTCACTACTTATTCCGCATTTTGTAACGTAGATATTTTTGAATGCTGTTTTTTGTGAATTTTGTTTTGTTTTAGTTTAAGCATCTTTTTTATTAAATCCTTTCCCAAATTCTTTCTTCTTTTACTAATTCTTCTTTTCTTTCTTATATTATTAGAGGACATTTATTCATGGTTTTTCTTTGTGTTCTATGATATAAGCTTTTAATGGTTATTTAATGGCCTAAAATTTAGGCCATTAAATAGTCTTAATTTAGGTCCCAAATTAACCCTATGTCGGTGCCTGTTAAAAGAATAACATGGCAATTCTTAAATATCTTATGTTACCTTAAGTGATCTAGTTCCCAATTACGAGATAGACTTACTAAAGATTTGTCTATATTACATGACGGGGAAAAACAACTGTTGTCTTAATAATTTGTTGATCTAGCTAAACTGATATTTCTTTTTTCTCTTTTCAATAACATAATGTCTTTAGTACAAGTGCATGGAATCGGCCGTAGATTAACTTCAAAATCTATCGCAATCGCTTTCATTTAACAGATGGATCAGAGAAATAAGTATCAATGTATCACATCCTGAAAGCGATTGCGATCATTATCATCTTTGAAAGTGAAAGTGAAATAAGCTTTATTCAAATAAACTTAATTATTAAGTACTTTTGAATCGTCTATATTTACCACCCGTTCCAGACTTTTTTGTTTCTTGCTTTTTATGTAAAACGCACCCCCAATCAACTATTTGACAGTTTATCCACTGGGTACAGATTATCGGAGACAATATCGTGAATAACGTGAATAAATGCTCCTCTCAGTGTTGCCAGTTAACAAAAACATCCATACTATTTAGAATTTGTTTAGACTGGTAACACCTTAACCTTAGATGCTGTTTGATTTTGCTGCGTTAATTTGGTGAGTGGTATGTGACTTGCATTAGCATGCGTTTATGTGTATGGAAATATAAATAACTGTATGTAATTTAAGTCTACTAACACATTGCCTGCATTTTGCCCTTTAAACGAACCTTTTTATAATTAACAAAATATATTAACAGAAAGATTTAAATGTGACTATTTTTATTTAATTGTATGGTATTTATTAATTACATCTACAACAATATAATTGTTTAACCTGTTGTCATAAAATAAAAAAACATGTATTCATCTACGTTTAAGTATTAAAAAACCAGTGTTATATTTTAAAATAATAACGCTTGAAAACAAAATTAACAACCTACTTATTAAACATTTTAGCCTCGTAATGACTTGAGTAAAACTTGTAATTTTCAAATTCTTTTAATGTTATATTCACATGCAATTTATAGTATATATAGGGTGCCCTACACTTTAAGATGAAAATGATAAGAAATTGATATGATATTACGATAAATGATAAGATTAATCTTTAATTAATCTTAAATGCACCAAAACTGCACTAAAATTGCAATTAAATATATTTTTTCGTATATTTATATTTTTTTTTCTGTTTGATGTTATCAATATGTATGGCACTTCTTACTCAAAACATAAAACTAATAGGCAAGTAATCCTTGTTTTGATTTCTCTTTTTTTATTGCAATCATTTAGCTTTCTATAGTCAGTAGTTTTTGTAAGTAAAGGCCTATGAAAAGCTTTTGGATATTAGTTTTCAATTCAGTGCCTTAGGATGGGTAGCCTAAGTATGTCATGCTCTCTTTAATCATTTCTGCGGTGGTGTCGTGTGGGGCGGGTCGTTACGTTCCCTCAAATATGGTTGAGCGAAGCGATGGCTGGTCCACGCGTCATGCTCGTGAACGGGTGCTGCCAGTGGGAATGGGTCTGCTACTGAGTATCTTAACGCATATTGAATTGTAAGAATTGCGTTTTTTTATTATTATTTTTTATGTCTTGTATCAAGTGTTTTTTGGTAAATTTTGCCTACTTAGGTGCACTTTCGAGTAGCAGACATAGTGATTACTGATTTCTCAACTAGTTGAAAGTTATTTACTCTCACAATTACCTATCCGATATGTAGTAGGTATTTAATTTCAACCTACCTACCCATTGTGTGCAAACTTTTGTTAATTATTGTGATGGAAAATGACCTCACTTTAAATGTGGAGCTCATTTTTCAATGTTGACGACTCTGTATGAAATATACAGGGAGAAAAAAGCAGCCCTTGACGAGTTTCTTGCTGGTTCTTCTCGTTACAAGGTCTCCCGCTCAGGGTTTGCGAACCGATGGCGTAGCTTCTTTGACATTCACAAGTGCTTGTAACAGCCTAGACTGAATAAATGATTTTTTGATTTTGATTTTGATTAAGTTGAATTATACTTACTACAAATTGCATGTAAATATTAAAAGCATTTGAAAATGGCAAGATTTACTCAAGTCTTTACTTACTCGTCTATAGATACGAGGGTTATAGCCAGTTTCTGGAATGAGAAATTGAAGTTGAGCACTACATAAGTGCAAATTTTGTATGCGTGGGTAACATTTGAGTAGTGCTTAACTTGAATTTCTCAATTTAGAAACCGGCTGTTAGACTATCAAGAATGTCGGGATTTAAATAAAACTTTGTTTCCACAGGGTGCAGTCACCGAAAAAGGCGAGTTTACAACAGCGAATCTCGCGCAGCGCCAGCAAATTCGCCTCCAACTTCCAAAACAACGGCCAAAATAACGCGCAACCAGTCGTGCATACTCTATCTAACCCAGATGACATGAGCTCCAGTTTGCTCAGAAGCGACTCCGACCGAAGCCCTACAGGTAACATCAACCCAGTCAATTTCTTCGGCAACTTCAAAGGTTTCTCCCTCACACCGATGGATAAGAACACTGAACAACCCGATACAAAAAAACCCACAGAATCGAACAAAAGCGCTAAAATAACCCCCGTACACCGCAGCAGTAGCAACAGCCAAAACATAATAACCCAAGGAGTTCTAAAACCTGTTTTAAGAAGTGCACCGCCGTTACCCGTCGTACCTTCCACCAATCCGAAAACGAGTCCGACTGTTAAACGCACTAACAGCTCCGTACAAAATAGAATCAAGGCTTTCATGACTGCAGAGAAAACCGAAGACTTGCAACCCGCCCAAACGGCCCAAAGACCTGTCATATCCAGCCCAATACTCGAAGCCTCTACTTGCACAGCTAAGGAATTAATATCCCCTCTCCAAGGGTCCAAAACTTTAGGACCAATCAGAGCAGCCCCTTCCATCCCTGACGCCTCCCCTTCTTTACCCAAAAGACCGTTAAGTATGCATTCTTCAAACGTCCTACAGAAACCTTTACCAGAAGAACCGAAAAAGGTGAAAGAAGGCATATCCTTAAACCGTATAGCCTCCTTCCTAAAACAAGACAAACCGAAAGAGAAAGAACGTCGCCCCGTCGAAAGGAGCCACTCGTTACCCAAAAATCCGGCACATCAAGTAAAAGTACCAAAAGCTGCTGATAAAGTAGCTTTAAGGAACCTGCAGATCTCCAATCCCATTCTTCAGAAAGATATCGATCTCCCCGTGAATACGGTGCCGGTCGTTTCGGATTCCGAAGACTGTGACGATCCGAAATCGTTTGTGAATAGGGCGCAGAGTATGCGCGCTCCCGCACAACCAAAACCCGCCATACAGAGTTTCGGGTCTATGAGGCAAGCCCCAGGGGTCCCTCGCCCTCTCTCCATGGTGGGGAGACCCACCGCTCCCCCACCACCATTACCCCCAAACGAAACCAACCAACCCTCCATTTACCAAAACCCGAAACCTCAAAACGATAAAACGGTAGACTACGTCGATTGTATTGAAGAAAAACAAGCGCCACTCGCGCATATCGACGAAGAATCCGGAGACAACATCTACGCTATCATAGAGGAAAGCCCTGAAAAACACTCGAAACCATTACCAGGAGTTCCTCCACCTCCTCTAAAAACGTTACCCCAATCTCCCCCCGAGGGGTACAACACCCCTAAACCTATCACTTCCAACTCCGGAAGCACAGAAAGCATGGGGCTACTCGGCGAAATCGTCAACGAAATACAAAACCGCAACTTCGATTCTATTTACTCCTCGCTTACTCTCTCTAGAAAAAAACAAGCGAAGGACGATGGTAACAGAGACAGCACTTACATGAACGCAGATAACTACAGAGCGTCAGAGAGCGTGTACAGCAATTCTGGGGCCAAATCGAACGCTTCTACAACCAGCAGTGGGTACCTGCATCCTTCGGCCGTCAACGTGCCTACATACCTGAACAAAGACAAACCTGACTCAAAAGATGAACTTGACAAGGCACCTCCTTCGCCTACCTTAAAAGCCAACTCCAAAATCCCGACGTTTAGCAGACAAGTCACTCCTCCCAATTTAAAAAACACAAGCACTTTCAGAAACGTGCCGCAATCTCCAAAGAATGCAAACAAAAACCTTAAAACCTTAACTAACAGCCCCGACGTGGTCTCCAGCTGCGCGGTCGACACGAAGAACGTGAAAGCACCAGACGTTATAAATAACAACAAACCCAGTGAAACACCCAAAACTCCTAAACCTATAACCAAACCCAACGACAACCGGCCGCCTCTACGGCCCGCGCCCACAATAGACAAAAAACCGACTGTAAAAACAACAGTACCTTTAAAACCAGTCAACTCCACTTCCAATCTAAATAATAAACCCCCACCTCAAATCGAGAAGAATCCATTAAATCGTGTTAATTCAAAAGTAGATTCTAACGTCAAATCCATTGCTGATAATCTAAGCAAGAATAAACCGAAAGTAGTACCGAAACCTGCAACCATGGTGCAGAGAACGGACTCAAACGTGAAACCCAGTCCGAAACTAGCGTCCAAGCCATCGAACGTCGCCAGCTTACAGCAGAAATTCGAAAACAGAAAGTCATTAGGGAAAGAAATATCTACGAAGAAATAGCATTCGATCAACCGATAAGGTTCGAATTTAAAATGTGATTATACAGACTGTACAGACAGTTGAGTTGAGTGACGACGACTTGAGAACATTTGGCCGATTGTAAATCTCGGTATTTTGTTCTCGGATCTCCTTAAAAATTAATTTATGATCGATAAATGTGTATGTGTAGGTACTGTATATAATATAATTTAATTCCAGTGACTGAGCAAGATTTATTTGGAAATATTATTACTTTCATAATGTTGCCAGATTTTTGCAAAAATAATAAATGCACATTCAAAGTTTTTGTAGTAGTTAACCAATGATCAAGTTAACAACGCTGCAAGCTCGCTAGATTTAAATAGTAAATAATTTTCTAGTCTAGGTATGTATAATAAAATGCCACTACCACATTCGAATAAAAAATTGATTTGTCCTAAAAGGACGATTGTTAGTAATTTAGGGAATTACTCATTCTTATCGAATGCAGTTTAATGAACTTTTTTTTTCTACCATTACCACTTATAAGTAAGACTACACTCTGCCTTTTTGTTTCAATGTCTCCTTAAATCCGAAATCTTATGTTAATGTTACATACTTTCATTTGCAAATTGGCTAAATTACTAACATTGACTAAACTTGGACGGTTGAATTGAAACTCACGGTGAGATGAGCCTTAAACATTAAGGATGATTTTGTGTGGCATGAAAAATTGAAAAGAGTTTATGGACTCATGAATTATGTGTTCTATAAGAGACTACATAAGAAAATTTTTGGTGAAAATTATTTTTGTATCATGCATTTTGGTTAAACACAGAAGTGTTTGCGATATGTGAAAATAAGTTGTATATTTTCTTTATTATGAAGAATTGAACTGATCAAGTGTGTGAACAATTTATCTCAAATTCGTCATATTGAGTCACTGGCTCACTGCTTCAATTATTCACTAAAGTATAGATAAATAATGCTCATAACGTTATTAATTTTTTATTAATGTGATGAGCTCTTAATGTGGCACTTCAGCAAAATTTACTTCTTGCGTCTGCTTTATGGATTGCTTTATGGATGACTGTTTCAGAGGCCGACCGTGCGCTTTAGCAATTTTTCATATTTTCAAATAATTGTTGTAATAAAATAAGTTTAACTTAGAATTAGTAGTAAATACAGAAGGCGCAAGATCTTTGTAAATAATTGTCTTATTTAGTTTATTCGATCAAAATGTAAATTCTTAAATAAATAAACCTTTATTTGTATTTTTATAAGAATATAATGATACGGTTTTGTAAAATATAGAGTAAGAATTCAGTGTGATGCTTTTAATTTAAACGGAAAGCAGTTCATTAATTCGAGAGTATGTACTATTTATATAGGTATTCAATTTATTTGTTTAAATACCAACCAAGGTGCTAAAGCCAAGCTATGTGCTTTATTCACAGTTACAATGTTTAAGAAATATTTTTGTATAGAAAATAATCTGATTATAAAAAGAATTAATTGTTTAGTACTGATTCAATCATGAATGCATAATAAATAATAAAATCGTCCATAATTCACTGCCAGCTAGGTACAAATATATGGTGCTGCCAATCACAAGAGAGCATTATGAATGCCATAACATGTGGTACAAAAGTCGAATAAAATAGTTATACCTACATACATCGAAGGAATTATAATACAAATAGTTAGTGATACCTCCTACTCACATTTTGAAATAGTGATGTATTGTGAAATCGTAAATTCTTAAAGCAAAATGCATTGAAGTCATTTCCCATTAATTTAATGTCCTTAATTACTTATAGGTTTTACATTGTAAAACGTAAAATTAATCGCCCTAAAATAATTGTAATATTATTAATAATCTAGGGATATGTTATAAAGACTGATTCTGTGAGATTTTTTTGTGTTTCGTCTTCATTCATGTAAATTTTGTCAAAATTTTATTAAATTTTTTGTGTGAAGAATTTTACTGCTTGATGCATTTATAATTATTTCAATTTACGTGTTTTAAATAATGTATTCCTTTGTCCTAGACTAGAATAAAGATGAAGAAATGTCTAAGATAATTATATGTTTTCAATAGTAATTAATTAAAAGTTATAGGCGTTAGGTACAGTTAACTCATGTCAGCTTATCTAATGGTGACAATTTTTTCTATAAGTCGATTAAAGAGAGATATAATCCCCCTTAATTAATTATTCTAAAACGTGGACTTAAAGTTGGACTTTGTTCAAAACTGATATTGTGTCGGACATCTTTTCAGCAAAGAAAAGTGACAGCATCAGCTTTATTTTATACCATGGTACAATAGTATACTGCGCCCTATTTCATAACATTAGTTTTGTAATTTACTATGGTGATTCGCGTACATTGCGGCGTCTGGGAGTGGTTAATTTTCTAGTTACACCTTGGCGACGCAATGAACACCAAACGATCGTTGTAATTTACTACGGTAATGTTTATGAATTAAGGGCCCCTAGCATTCAGAGACAGAGGAAGTCACGTGATTCACACTTGCTTACGTCATCTCCGCTAACGGTATTGAAAAACGTTCATTCATCTTTAATGCCGGGTCCATTGACCTGAAAATATTTTTTTCTATGCCGGGTCCTAAGCGCGTGTTTTGCTCTACACAATCAATTAAAACATCTCAACATTCAACAAAATCCTTACACGTTTTTTTGTGACCCGGCATAACCGGAACTGTTTCGTTTGCTAAGAGAAACAAATCACAATTAAAATGCACTATAATAATTTTGTAATGAGGTGTGACAGAAAAAAAAACATTAATTATTTGCTTGTTACTACAAAGTCTCGCAACTGGATAATGACGTAAGCAAGTGTTCCTCCCGGAATGCCAGACCTTGTTTCCTTGGATCGTGCTATTCATGTTTTATACAAAAGGGAACACATGATTAGTGGTAGGTCACCCATCCTGTTGCTGTGTGTACATAATGTTGTGTTCTATAATGCTTTTACTGTACCAGTGCTTTCGCTGGTCTATGATGTGATAGCCAATTTATATTATAATAAGTAAGAGCAGAGAAGTACATAATTAATTGTAAAATAACCAAAGAAATCTATGTGTTTTCACAATGTTTGTAAATTGTTTGAAATTGAAAATGGCAGCTAATGATTGTGATTAAAGTTAAAAGCTTTTGCTAAATTGTGTAAAACATAAACTACATAACTTTGATTGCACTTAGAATAGACCTTTAAGTCAAAAGTTGATAGCAGATTTTTTTGGAGATGTTATCTTAACGAAGTGAATAAAAGTATATTATAATTATTATATTGTTTCCTTTTTTTCCAAATGTAATCTTTATTATGGGAATTAATTAATTAGGTGATTGAAAATAATTAACGGCGACTGTTAATGGGATACTAAAATACTAAACCTGGGGCCGTACCGGCTAACGCATCGAACTTCGAAGAGTCTGCCGGGTTTCAAATTAAAATAGTTTTACAAACCATAAGTGAAAATGATTTTTAAAAAAAGAACGGTCTACAACAACCTAACACTTTAATTTAATTCTTACTAACTTTAATCATGAACTATTTTAATCAGACACTAACTTTAATCAATACGACAATATTTAACACTGAATTAAATATGAGAGAGCACTATAACGCCACAAAGAAACATCCGTCGCATCCAAACGCCGCGTGCAAAGTGAGGCCGTGCCGCAGGTGACGCCGCCTTTTATAAAGCGCCGCTCGACCCGGGCTCGTGAGTGGGGGAACTTGCTGAGACGGCCGTTCCTGGCAGCTGAACGTCCTCGTCAGCTTGACTCTCGTCTGTTCTTGGCGTTTGGTTAGGGACCAGCACCACAGCCTCATCAGCATCAGCCGATGGTACCGGGTCTTCGCTAGGCCTTGGCATGTGGTCCTCGTCAGACCTTGGTGGGTGGCGGTCCTCACAGACTACGATGACGTGGTCGTCCTCGTCGTCTGGCTCTTCATCTAGAACACACACTTAACAAAAATAAGCAAACATGTTTTTTATTTTTTTTATTAGTTTTTAGCACCGGTGACCCACCGCGGCACAACCACAAGCGTGCACTCAAGTGATTGAGACACGATAAGCGACCAGCGCAAAGCAACTAAGCCAAAACGTCATTCGCGATGAAAGAGTGAAAGAACTCAATCATCGACAATGTCGAATTCATTCCAGCACCACATTAAGTAGGTAGGCAGGTAAGGTTCATGTTACCATCCCGATCCGGCAACCCATACTGAAGCTCCAGATGATAACACAAACAAAATTAAATACCACAATGTCGGGGTCAATTAACTGCCACAATGTCGGGGCATAGGGGATTGCCACTTGCCACAATGTCGGGGCATAGGGGATTGCCACAATGTCGGGGCACAAGAGTTTGCCATAATGTCGAGGCATTAGGGAATTGCCATAATGTCGAGGCATAAAGAATTTGCCATAATGTCGAGGCATTAGGGAATTGCCATAATGTCGAGGCATAAAGAATTTGCCATAATGTCGAGGCATTAAGGAATTGCCATAATGTCGAGGCATAAAGAATTTGCCATAATGTCGAGGCATTAGGGAATTGCCATAATGTCGAGGCATAAAGAATTTGCCATAATGTCGAGGCACTACAGACTTGCCATAATGTCGAGGCAATCACTCACACTTCCGAAGAACGCTCCGCACGCATCCGGCGTACACTCGCCGCGCCACAGAACCATGTGTTCAGCAGCAGCTTGTGTTTTCTTGCCGTACGAGCCAGCCAGCAGCTCGAGCTCGTAGCGCTGATGGGGCAGCGCACGCAGAACCTTGTAAGGCCCGCGCATACCGGAGTCCAGCTAGCCGGTACTTTGTGTGGCCTTGCTCACGAACACTTGATCACCCACGGCGAAACTGCGTGGCTGTCGGCGATCTTCGTTGACGTAGGCGTCCTGACGCTGTTGATTGGCAGTCAAGAGTTCAGTCGCCCGCTGTCTTCTGAGGGTCATAAGAGCTTCCCGTTTAGGTTGGCCATCACTTAGCGCTACATCTCGCACCAGTGTCCTGATGGCAGGCGTCGCAGCATCAATGCCCACTAACAACTGCAGGGGTGAGGCTTGTGTTGTAGCTTGCCTCGTGATACCCTTTTATAAGATAAACACAATAAGGCAGTGATTAACATATTTCGTAACAAAAGATCTTAAATTTGGAAACCAAAAATGTCCTAAAATAAGATCGGTGGTTTTATCGACGCCAATATGGTCGTGGTCATCATGAAAAACCCGAAGCAAGCTCAACCTGTGACCCTTAGGGATGAAGCATAAGAGACGCGGCTCTTCACCAGTAGGTTATGTTTATAAAATAAAAGTTTTTTTTTTTATAAAATACTTGTTTTGATCTAATTGCCCTTCCTTTAGCTTAGTCATAAACTCCTGCGTCTCCACATTAGCAGTCTGAGCAATCTTTGCCCAATTGACCGGACTGCGTATGTGGGAGACTTGTGCTGGAGGATTCCTACTTAAATAATCAGCATGTTGCATCATACAACCTTTCCTATACTCGAGGGTGAATGTAAAACCTTGAAGGTAAACCGACCAGCGTGCGAAATTGGCGGACCTCTAACGTTAGTAGGTTTGTCGATTTTACTAGGGCTTCTATTTTCACAGGGCTCGGCCGTACCTGACCCTTACCTATGAATAATAATAAATGAACTTGAAAAAGTTTTAATTATTTCTAAAAGGCGGTCTTTACCATGCCTAGTTAAAGGCGTCTTAATAGATTCAACTTCCACGGTGTTCACGTGCTGCACCGTTGAACTTGTTGTTCATTATTAGTCCGTATGTAAGTCAGTCCCTTTCGGTTTAAAACATCAGTGCCAATTAAAATTGGCGCACTAATACATTCATAAGGGGGCTTACCATCAGCAAATAAGAAACCGTTCAGTTCAAAAGCAGGCCTTAAACAGGACTGCTTATGGCCTGCTTTCATACTAACCGTTGAAGTCATAGTACGAAAAAGTAAGGCAGTTCAATATAAGCCCTGCTATAAGAGCTCGTAGTAAGGCCACAGGTACAACATATAAATCAACTTCTAACTAGCAGTGACATAAGAGGCTGCCTTAATCTCCTGGCTTCTTATGCTACGCATTTAACGATAGGTTGGAATTTTATTAAAATTAAAATGCTTCAAAACTGATTGTTTTACAAAAAGTACAAAATTTGGTTGACCTGTTATTGTCATTGGGTGGTAAAGGAACTGAGTCGTATCAGTTTTAGACTTTTTAGGGCAATGCCATTCTTGTGACCAAACTTGCCACAAATGAGACACTTAGAGTTGTCTCCAAACCTAGGTGCATCTCGCTTACGCGATTGCATCGGCCCTATGTGGCTTGACGGACGGACAGCATTGTTGAAGGCTCGAAAATCATGTTTTGGTTTAACATATACCGATACTAAGTCCTTTGACAGTAGCTTAGCATTGGTAGCCGCGGTGTACCTCCGCGCACCATATATCAAAATCATGTATTGTACTCGGTTCAAATGAGGAAATATAATACTTATGAGACCTTACTTGCATCAAGGATGAAAGAGCTCCAACAATCCTGTCCGCCACGCCTTTGTCTGCGCTGGTACTAGCGTCAGCATCACGCACTGTACCCAAAGTCGCCCCATCGGTAACGCCGGAACCCTGTTTGCTGGCGAGGGTTGGCGCCACGATAAGCGATGGCGTCGGCGTATGATCACCAAGAAGATGCGACGGACTATCAACCGTTGGCGTTGTTGTAGCCTATTTTCGATAGCTTTTTAATGCTTTTTAATAAGAATTTGATCAAACACCACATCCTGTAAGCTCTCGCGGCGGTCACTTGAGCTATTACGGCGATCGTGAGTTCTACTTTGCGAGCTATGCGAAGCATTATGACGTCTATTCGAAAACTACTTTTAAAGACACGTGGTACACCTTTTTCTTTACAAATGTTCACGAAAACTTATACAAAACACGTGGCACTTTAATCGAATACTCACGAAAACAACTTTTACAAAACACGTGGCACTTTTAAAACACACAGAACACTACTTTTAACACGAAAATTAACTTTTGGATGGCAAAACAAGCTGGTAGAACGCGTAGTGAATCCCACTTCTGATTTTACAAACCATAAGTGAAAATGATTTTTAAAAAAAGAACGGTCTACAACAACCTAACACTTTAATTTAATTCTTACTAACTTTAATCATGAACTATTTTAATCAGACACTAACTTTAATCAATACGACAATATTTAACACTGAATTAAATATGAGAGAGCACTATAACGCCACAAAGAAACATCCGTCGCATCCAAACGCCGCGTGCAAAGTGAGGCCGTGCCGCAGGTGACGCCGCCTTTTATAAAGCGCCGCTCGACCCGGGCTCGTGAGTGGGGGAACTTGCTGAGAATAGATAAATTGTTAAACCCTAATTCATTACCACGCAATGTAACGCGTACAAAAGCCCGCGCCTGCGAGTGAATGCTAAGGCGCGTTCCAAACCTACCCTCCGAGTGCAACCTAACCACAATCGAACGCTCTAACGGCGTTCCAAACATTTGAGCGTGACACAACCGTGTCGTTCCAAACGTCAGAGCGTTGCAACCAAACAACCATCAAAAATGATGGTTGTAAAACGCTCTGACGTTTGTCTATAGAAAAAATGTCAATGTCATTTGACATTATTTTGTATTTTTGATGTTTTTATGTCTAATATTTAAAATAATCATGGTAGTTCCTAAAAAAAACGGATTTTATTTGATTTAGTATAAAGAAAAGTTTAAATTATTCGTATTCCAAATGGAAAATGAAGAATTTGTATTGACATTGACATTTAAAGTTCTTGGTCGTTCCAAACCTTAGAGCGAGTTAAAAAACAACCAAACAACCGGCGCTCAAACGTTCTGAACGCAACCCTACACAGCTGCGTGCGGCCGAGTTGAAAGGCAAAGTTTATGTGCGTGCTCATGAAATACATCGTTTTGAAGCCATTGTTTGTTACGAAATACATAAAATCACAGAGGAAATAATCGCTAAATAAAATATTGATAATGTTTGTAAATTTTTTGGCCACAAAAAATTAGCTGTAACTCGTGAAATACAGTGGTACTGGTTTTTTCCTTTTGGGTACCATAAAGTATGTACCCATACAGTATACTGACAAAACCACAGCCTTTTTTGGCACCGTGGCCGGGCCGGGCCACGACCTATCACACACAAATTACAGACTTCCACAAGTATTCAAATAGGATTTAACCTTTTCAACACCATTGACAGATAATACCGGTTCTAAAGGTTGACCGCCAATGGCAGAATATAGAACAGATGAGCTTGGTATCAAAGTGAGGACTTTTGTATTTGATGTGGCATTGAAAAGGTTAACAAAATGATATCCAAAATAAGGACAAATTCCAAACAAAAGCAAATTCACACAAGGTGATTTTTTGTAACATATTTGGCAGGCAGTATATTAAACCTGGAGCTTATATTGGGGCTGTTTTTAATGGTATTGAAAATAGTGTTATTTAAAGGTACCATTTATTAACATAATAAGGTAATTTTTTTCTTATGACCTACATCATTAGAACTTATAAAATTACTGTTTATTAATTACTTACGACTCTTATGAGATAGTACTTAATCATGAAATAAATCACATTGAAACACAAGTGTTTCATTGATTTATTACCTTAGTGAAAAAATAGACAAAGTTTAAATGTTGTTATTTCCCAGCGGCAGTTGCAAGAGGATTCCGCAATACTAAAATCACGGAATCGCCACGTAAAAACATTTTGGAGATAAACTTGTCTTTATTGACGGCTTTACCCTGAAACAAAATAAAAACTTCTAAATATTATAAACAAAATTATTCAAGGTCATTTTGTATTCACCATCCTTTTGATGATGTATTCAGTCCATGAAAGTGAACAACTTTCTCTAAGGAACACATGGCCAAATATGTAAAAAAAAACTACTATCAATACAAATCAAAGAGATCACGTGATCAATTTAGTATGGGTTGACCAAAATTTTGTGGCTAAATTCGACACATGTTTCTTAGAGAAAGTTGTTTAGTTTCATGGACTGGACACATCCTTGAAATTTGGATGGTAAGTTCAGAATGACAATCGGGTATACAGATGAGATGACCATGACCAGTATATCGATACTTATTATAATTATTTAGAAGGGGGTACGCCAGCGAAGCTAGACGGGTGATCAGTCTCCCTGATCGGAAGTGGGTACTCGTTTAGCCCGGTGTCGGTAAGGTAAGGGTTGGGTAAAATTTTAGAATAGTTGTGCATGAATTTGGGGGTTTTGAGGGAGGGAGTGGAGGGGGGAGGGAAAGCTACTCTCCGTCACATACATCACCGATGACAAAATTCATTAGGCGACGATTTGATGGCATATCTATAGACTCATTCAACAAACAAAATGGCACGTTAATAATCACGTTATTACATAATGGTGACTAGTAGCATGTGGGGTAGGGGTTGACTAATTCAGTTGTGGCACTAATTTTGACCTAATCAACACTATTAGGAGATCATAAAATAAAAGACAAGAGTATTACAAAAAACAATACATACACAAAACACAAATACATCATCAAAAGGATGGTGAGTACAAAATGACCCTGAATAATTTTGTTTTATACAACTGCTCGCCTGTTTAATAATAATAAAAATAATAATCTATATTTATTTATAAAATCGTAAACTGACTGACTGATCTATCAACGCACAGCCCAAACCGCTGGGTCTACAGACTCCAAATTTGGCACGTAGGTTTCTTATGAGGTCTAGGGGTGCACTAAGAAAGGGTTTTTCAAAATTCACCCCCTAAGGGGGTAAAAAAGGGGATCAAAGTTTGTATGAAAGTCCCTCAGTTTTGAAGCTAGGATCTTCAAATTTTGTGTTTAGACTGACCATTGAAAATAAATAAATACGGGTCTCAGCGTTTTTCAAAATTCTACCCCCGAAGGGGTCAAAAGGGGGATGAAGTTGTGTATTGAAGAAAATCCTTTATTTTCGAAGTAAAAATCGCTAAATTTAGGCTTATGGATAGACATCTAACGCAACGTATATTGTTATTGTTAGCATTTGAACCCCTATTGGGATGAAATGGGGGTGAAAAGGGGTAAAAAAACATAAAAATAGATATGGATGTCGTTATTGGGGTTTTCGGGGATGACGATTGCAAAAATGACATTTATTTTGAAGTCCAACACGGTGGACATGATTTGACCCCTAAAGGGGTGAAAATGGGGTTCAAATTTTGTATGAAAAAATAATATAAAATAGACATTACAACTTTAAACTTCGTTGGAGCACACCTAAAAATAAATAGGCAAACATATATTTTGTAATTTTGAAAATCAACCACTTAGGGGTAAATGGGGTGAGTAAACATGAAAATCGATGTGGATGTCGTTCTTGAGGTTTCATGGGATGGTGGTTGCGAAAATGACATTTATTTTGAAGTCCAACACGGTGGACATGATTGGACCTGGACATGCATATCCAGGGGACGGGGACGGGGACGGGAACGGGAAAGGGGACGGGGACGGGAACGGGAGTCTCGTGCGAGGTCCGCCACACGCGGCAGATGTCTCAAGCAGCGCGCCTAATTGCGTAAAAATGGCTGGTCAGATCCTGGTTGAAGGTTCCCTAAGGATTTTCTCTAATATCCACGCGAACGAAGTCGCGGGCAGAAGCTAGTAGTATTAATTAACTATTCGCAAAGTGAAGTGAGTACAAAAAACCAACTCATACTAGGCCCTAGCTTTCAAGCTTTTACTTGTGGGGAATACGCGAGTCCCCCCTCCTCACTACCCTTTTTTCCCCACCCCCTATATGCTTGTATTTTTTATACATTTTGAGGTTAGTTTATATAAAAATTTCAAATGCATATATCTCTGAAACTATGTACTTCCCCAGAGTGAGAGTGCCACCATGGCGTATTCCAATTGCAATGCAATACCAATTTCAAAATTGGCACTGTGTATGACCAACACAAGGTCAACAGTAAACCTACATAACCTTTTAATACTTACAGCATTCTATTCTATACTCTTGTAAATTGTTCGAGAAATATATATAGGCAAATAGACAATGTACCTTCTTTCCTTTTCCTGTCCTTGGTACCTCGGTCCACATTTCCTTTACATTTTCTAAAACCATGTTACAATGCCGGTCGAACGCCTTCACACGTCCTAACAGTTTCTTGTTGTTTCGGCAGTTGATAAGAACTTGTGTATTGTTCTTGACCGATTGTGTAAGCACGGAAAGAGGACCCGTACTGAATTCTTCTTCTTCTATTTTCCCCAACTCCTCGAGAGTCATCTCAGAACGGGGCTTCGATGTTGTTGCCCTACAAGAGAAAAATATAACGTAAACCAAAGATTGGAACAGTGAAATAAAGCTCTAGGGATACTACACTTACATTTTAATCAAATAAACCTTTTCAGAGCGAAAAAACAACAATTTTCAACTCAAAAAATAAGGAAGGACGCCAAAAACCACTTTTTTCTTTTTTGCTCGTACGATTCAACCACAGACTAGAGCCACAGAGAAAGCAAAATAGAGCAAAGAGTAAAATAATTATATTGTGCCAATTTTTTGAAACACCAATTTGAAAGGCCAACAGCGCCTCTGAAAATTAGAACCGGAACTACTGAAAAGAAATGCGTGAAATTATAATCGCTGAAAAGGTGTTTTTTCATGTATATTTTTTGTTTTTTTTTTGCATACACCAAAGCCAGAGTCAAAGCGATAGAGTTAGGCGGTAGACCCGCAGGGAAGCTCCCTCAGCAAATAAGAAACCATTCAGTTCAAAAGCAGGCCTTAAACAGGACTGCTTATGAACTATACTCGAACTAAAATCGAGGTCATGGTACGAAAAAGTAAGGCAGTTCAATATAAGTCCTGCTTTATGAGCTCATGGTAAGGCCCCAGCGCCATCTCTTGACCGATAGTAGAACTAATTTAATTTTTCTTAGGTCAGGGACCTTACTGTAGCTGCAGCCGCAAGCTGCAATACATTTCATGAAGATTTGGTTCATACGACGCGCCTCGCTGCGCGTGCGTCGATACGTCCGCTCACTCCGGTGATCGCCGGCGACTAAACCGAGTGCCGCCGCGCGCGCCTGTTTTGTCTGTGCGCGGGGCGGGCGCCGCCCGCTGAGCCGCGCGCGATGTCGATCGCCGGCCGAGCTCGCAAGCGCCCTCTACCGGATTTAGTTTTAAGTTTGTTATTTTATATTAGCCACTAGTTTTAATCATTCATTTTATACTTAAGTATACGTCCGCTCACTCCGGTGATCGCCGGCGACTAAACCGAGTGCCGCCGCGCGCGCCTGTTTTGTCTGTGCGCGGGGCGGGCGCCGCCCGCTGAGCCGCGCGCGATGTCGATCGCCGGCCGAGCTCGCAAGCGCCCTCTACCGGATTTAGTTTTAAGTTTGTTATTTTATATTAGCCACTAGTTTTAATCATTCGTTTTGTACTTAAGTAGGTTTAGTTTTTACAATATACACATTCGTTTTTACACCTTCTGCGGAGTTTAATTTCAAGTCAACACCCTTACTTAGAAGATTAACATCAGAGCTCCTAAGCCTTCAAAGCTAGAAGTCCTAACTCAAGATTAACACAACATCTTCTAAAGTGGTGACACCCTCGTTTTAATATAAGCAACCTTCAACGAACAACAAAACGAATCCCTGCGCTCAAGCCATCAAGCCTACTATCTCCAGCACCATCATGGAATCAACAGCCTCGCCATCACTAATGGAACTGCTCACCGAAGAAGTGCACCGGCTCAAGCAAATCATCGCCGAGCTGAAAGAAAGCGAGTCACGTCCGCCACCACCTAGACACCATCCGCCTCGTCGCTACAACGCACCACCTCGAAACCGTCGTCGCAGCCACAGCGTCATACATCTGCGAAGCCACGACGACGCCATCCAACAAAACCAAGCGTTAGACGAAGCGGGATCCGACGTTCTAGGCAAATCATACCGTCTCTTCGTATCCGACAAGAAATCAAGACTGAAGTTTCTCATCGACACGGGTGCCAACGTATCAGTCATTCCACGGAAGAGAGGGTCAACAATGAAGCCACTACCGTTCAACTTGTATGCTGCTAATAACACCATTATAAGTACTTACGGCGAACAAACACTTGAACTGGATCTGAACCTACGAAGACCGTACAAGTGGAAATTCATCATCGCCGACGTCAGCAAGCCAATCATCGGAGCCGATTTTCTCTGTCATCACGAACTTCTCGTCGACATGAAAAACAGAAGATTGATTGATAATATCACCAAGCTATCAATCCACACTCCCGGCTGCTACACCAACATACCTACAGTACGAAGCATCGACCTAGAACAATCCTACCACGACATACTCGACGACTTTCCCGGCATCACACGTCTCACCTCCATGAAGCTCACACCGAAACATCGAGTGGAACATCACATCGAAACATCCGGACCACCGCTGCACAGCCGCGCTCGACCCATTCCACCACACCGCTACGAAGCCGTCAGAAAGGAATTCGAATCCATGATGCAGCAAGGCCTATGCAGACCAAGCAAGAGTCCCTGGTCCAGCCCACTTCACGTTGTACCGAAGAAAAACGGAGACCTGAGAGTCTGTGGAGACTATCGCCGACTGAACACCATAACCAAACCAGACCGCTACCCGATACCCAGAATCAAGGATTTCACCTACCAACTGGCTGGCAAGACCATCTTCTCCACCATAGATCTGAACCGAGCGTACTCACAAATACCGAATAAAGAAGCCGACATAGAGAAGACAGCCATCATAACTCCATTTGGGTTATTCGAGTTTCCTCGAATGTGCCCAGGTCTGAAGAACGCAGGTCAAACGTTCCAACGATTCATCCATGACGTACTTCGAGGACTTGACTTCGTATTCCCTTTTGTGGACGACCTACTCATAGCTTCAGAATCAGAAGAGCAACACCGAGAACACCTACGCACCGTACTACAACGTTTAGAAGACGCTGGTATCACCATCAACCCGTCAAAATGTGTATTCGGCAAGAAAACCGTCAAGTTTCTCGGCTACGAAGTATCATCCACTGGCATCATTCCACCTCAAGAAAAAGTAACCACCATCACTGAATACCCAAGACCGAAAACCATTCAACAGTTACGTACTTTTCTCGGTATGCTTAACTACTACCGAGAACACATACCAAATGCCGCATCACTTCAAGCACCGCTCAACCAATACCTACACAATTCGAAGAAACGCGACAAGACAGAAATCCAGTGGTCAACCGAAGCAATCCAAGCATTTGAAGATTCCAAGACATGCCTACAAAACGCAGCGCTACTAGCACATCCGCAAAACAACGTACCGCAAGCACTATTCTGCGACGCTTCAAACACATGTGCAGGCGCCGTGCTACAACAATATGTCAACAACAACTGGCAACCACTTGGATATTACTCGAAGAAATTTTCCACTACGCAACAAAAGTACAGTACCTACGACAGGGAATTACTTTCCATCTACATGTCAATGAAGCATTTTCGGAAGATGTTCGAAGGAAGAGAACTAATAGTATTCACCGATCACAAGCCATTGACCTACGCACTTCAAAAACCAACATCGGACAGCGAAACACCACGTCGTGCAAGACAACTATTATTCATCGCCGAATTCACCACCGATATTCGTCACATCAGCGGAAAAAACAACATTGTCGCCGACGCACTATCACGCATCGAAACCATCACCTGTCCAACATCAATAGACTACGAGCAACTATCTACAGCGCAAAAACAAGATTCCGAATTACCTACTCTACTTCAACAACGAAATCTGCAAATCAAGAAAATCAGAATACCAAACACCGACTGCGATATCTACTGCGAAACATCAACATCAAACATACGTCCGTACCTACCTACTGACTTTCGACGCACCGCTTTCGACGCCGTGCATAAGGTCAGTCACCCCGGAACGCGGACAACAAGAAAACTCGTTCAAGAACGCTACTTTTGGCCGTCAATGAACGTGGACATCGGCAACTGGACGAAAACTTGTTTATCTTGTCAACGTGCGAAGATACAGCGACACACGCAATCAAGCTTGTCAACATTCGCCGCCTGCGACAGACTTCACCATCTGCATCTCGACATCGTGGGGCCTCTAAAAACAAGCGAAGATGGACATCGATACCTACTCACTATGATCGATCGCACTACGCGCTGGCCCGAAGCAATACCTATCAAGGAAATAACAAGCGAAGTCGTCGCCGCCAACGTCTACAATTCGTGGATAACAAGATTCGGTTGCCCAAAAACAATAACAACCGACCAAGGCCGCCAATTTGAAAGTCAGCTGTTTCGCGCGCTTACACACCTACTTGGCGCCGAAAAAACAAGAACGACCGCCTATCACCCGCAGAGCAACGGAATTGTCGAACGCTGGCACCGCTCACTGAAAGCCGCACTGATGTCTCGTCTCGAACCGAACACGAAATGGATCGACGAGCTGCCCACCGTGCTCATGGGACTTCGCGCAGCAATCCGCACCGACACCAACACAAGCGCAGCACAGCTAACCTACGGTCAAGCTCTACGCCTTCCCGGTGATTTCATCACGCCATCACCGTCATCAACCATCAACATGGACCAAGAATTTGTTCAACGACTGCATACGTCAATCACCGCACTCACGCCGACATACCTACCGCATAGCAACAAGCGAAATATGTTCGTGCACACCGACCTAGCAACCTGTGATTCCGTATTTCTACGAGTCGACGCCGTACGAAAACCACTTCAACCACCGTACGAAGGCCCGTATACAGTTTTGAAGCGCAACCACAAGTTCTACGAGATACAACTACCCGGACGAAAAGCTACAGTATCGATCGACAGATTGAAACCGGCGTACACAACGAACACTGCGCCACTTGACAACAACACCGTCAACACTGCGCCTAGCAACACCGCAGCCGCAACGAACACAAGTCCTACGCCGAGCCCTCCAACGACGCAAGCTGAAGATCCGACGGAGCGAAGATCACGATCCGGCAGGAGGATCAACCTTCCCGTACGCTTCGCTTGAGGGGGAGTCCTGTAGCTGCAGCCGCAAGCTGCAATACATTTCATGAAGATTTGGTTCATACGACGCGCCTCGCTGCGCGTGCGTCGATACGTCCGCTCACTCCGGTGATCGCCGGCGACTAAACCGAGTGCCGCCGCGCGCGCCTGTTTTGTCTGTGCGCGGGGCGGGCGCCGCCCGCTGAGCCGCGCGCGATGTCGATCGCCGGCCGAGCTCGCAAGCGCCCTCTACCGGATTTAGTTTTAAGTTTGTTATTTTATATTAGCCACTAGTTTTAATCATTCATTTTATACTTAAGTATACGTCCGCTCACTCCGGTGATCGCCGGCGACTAAACCGAGTGCCGCCGCGCGCGCCTGTTTTGTCTGTGCGCGGGGCGGGCGCCGCACACTGGTTCGATATTGAAAAATATGGGACATGGGAGTTAAAATGTACGGAGGCGCATGAATTTTTTTTTGAGGATAGTTTATAACACGCCTTACAACATTTGTAGTAGCACTTTTCTCTAAAATGACTTCTTCATGGTTAAAAAAATTCACAAAGATTTTTTTGTATGGAAAAAAATACATTATGGGTTTTTTCTCGAAATGATATAAAGTGTTACACCAATGAGATATTGTGGAGGCTAGAAGAGCTTATTGTGAACAATTTTTGTCTTGACATCGAATGCGGATTTTTGCGTACTTTTGAGATACAGGTGATTTAAATTTAAAGAAATATCTATATGAAAAATATCAAAAATTACCACGTGTTAACCACTCTGATGTATTTTAAACATCTAAAAAAGTTTTTTTATTTACCGCAATGACACTTTTAATAAAATATTATATACAACTACAGTGGTGGACGGATAATTAGATACACCAGTCGATTTTCATACAAATGAGGTAACTTTGAAGCCTTGGTTCTCAGCTAAAGATTGATCGAACTGTGATCTGATGAGGCAATCTAGGGAGTGAATGAAGGAGATCCACATCACTACACACATCCAACTAATGTGACCAGCATTCTAAGAGATTAAACAAATAAGATTAGAAAGAAGATAAGGCTTTTATAAATGAGGTAACTTTGAAGCCTTGTTTCTCCGTCAGGGAATGATGGAGCTGTGATGTGATGATGGCTATCCAGGAAGTGAATAAAGGAGATCCAAATCACTATACACACCAAACTGATCTGATCAGCATTCTAAGAACCGTTTGGATAAATGTTTAAAAATACCGCGTTAATAGCATTAAAATGTATAGAAATCCTGGAACTGAGAACTTTGATCTTTACAGCTCAGATCAGCTAGGTGATTGCGTAAAGTCAATCGTATTCATTTGACAGTTCATATTGTATCATAATATATGTCACCCCATATCACATATATGCAGCCGATGGAATACGATATGAACTGTCAAATGAATACGATTACCTTACGCAATTCCACCCCAGTTGGGTGTGTATAGCGATCTGGATCTCCTCCATTCATTTCCTGGATAACCATCATCAAATAACAGCTCCATCAATCCCTGGCGAGGAACCAAGGCTTCAAAATTACCTCATTTGTATGAAAATGGAATTTTGTTTCTAATTATCAGTCCACCACTGTTTATTAGTAGGAAATCAACACGTGTGATTATTTCATGATCTTCTTGTGCAAATAAGATGTTTATGAATTTAAAAATGTGTCATGTAAAGGAATAAAAATTACCTAAAATCACCACGACTGACATCACCAGACATTGATGTCAGCGCAATTGAGAGATGCATGCAGGATTTTTGATGTTTTCTGTAGGAATAATAAATTACAATAGTAATATCGATTTATTATTCTCTGGGATAAGAGCTTCTCCCTCGACTTCGATATCATTTAAAATAAGGTTGTTAGGTTCAGAAGGATTGGAAGTAATTAATCGGAATTCGAAAGAAAATTTTTAATAAGATCAGTATTAGATTTATCCTATTATCCTTGTTTGGAATGAAATATCTCATGTGGACAAATAATTAAAAACACCAGTCGATTTTTATACAAATGAAGTAACTTTGAAGCATTGGTTCCTCGCCAGGGATTGATGGAGCTGTGATGTGATGATAACTATTCAAGAAGTGAATGGAAGAATTCCAGATTGTTAAACACTCCCAACTGATATGAGCTGTACGGATCAGAGTTATTAGTTTCAGGATTTCTATACATTTGAATGCTATAATCTCAGTATTTTAAAATATTTATCCAAACGGTTCTTAGAATGCTGATCAGATAAGTTGCGTATGTATAGTAATCTGAATGTCCTCCATTCACTTCCTTGATAGCCATCATCACATCACAGCTCCATCAATCCCTGACGGAGAACCATGGCTTCAATGTAACCTTATTTGTATGAATGTCGAATGGTGTTTCTAATAATTCGTCGAATATTTCATTCCAAACAAGGATAATAGGAGAGTTCTAATACTGATCAAATTCACATTTTTCTTTAGAATTCCGATTACTTCCAATCCTTAGGTACCATATCTATAAAAACTTAAGTATGGTAAGCCATTTATAAAAAGCACGCAATTTTCCCTGGACCTAACGACCTCATTTTAAATAATACCAAAGTCAAGGGAGAAGCTCTTATCCCAGAGAATAATACATCGATCTATTGTAATTATTCCTACAGAAAACATCAAAAATCCTGCATGCATCTCTCAATTATATACGCTGACATTAATGTCTCGTGATGTCAGTCGTGGTGATTTTAGGTAATTTTTATTTCTTTACATGACACATTTTTAAATTCATAAACATCTTGTTTGCACAAGAAGAACATGAAAATCATGAAATAATCACACGTGTTGATTTCCTACCAATAAACAGTGGTTAACTGATAATTAGACACACCATTCGATTTTCATACAAATGAGGTAACTTTGAAGCCTTGATTCCTCGCCAGGGATTGATGGAGCTGTGATTTGATGAGGCTATCCAGGAAATGAATGGAGGAGATCCAGATCGCTATACACAGACACACCCAACTGATCTGAGCTGTAAAGATCAAAGTTCTCAGTTCCAGGATTTCTATACATCTTAATCCTATTAACGCGGTATTTTTAAACATTTATCCAAACGGTTCTTAGAATGCTGATCAGATCAGTTGGGTGTGTATAGCGATTTGGATCTCCTTCATTCACTTCCTGGATAGCCATCATCACATCACAGCTCCATCAATCCCTGACGGAGAAACAAGGCTTCAAAGTTACCTCATTTATAAAAACCTTATCTTCTTTCTAATCTTATTTGTTTAATCTCTTAGAATGCTGATCACATTAGTTGGATGTGTGTAGTGATGTGGATCTCCTTCATTCACTCCCTAGATTGCCTCATCAGATCACAGTTCGATCAATCCCTAGCTGAGAACCAAGGCTTCAAAGTTACCTCATTTGTATGAAAATCGACTGGTGTATCTAATTATCCGTCCACCACTGTAGTTGTATATAATATTTTATTAAAAGTGTCATTGCGGTAAATAAAAAACTTTTTTAGATGTTTAAAATACATCAGAGTGGTTAACACGTGGTAATTTTTGATATTTTTCATATAGATATTTTTTTAAATTTAAATCACCTGTATCTCAAAAGTACGCAAAAATCCGCATTCGATGTCAAGACAAAAATTGTTCACAATAAGCTCCTCTAGCCTCCACAATATCTCATTGGGGTAACACTTTATATCATTTCGAGAAAAAACCCATAATGTATTTTTTTCCATACAAAAAAATCTTTGTGAATTTTTTTAACCATAAAGAAGTCATTTTAGAGAAAAGTGCTACTACAAATGTTGTTAGGCATGTTATAAACTATCCTCAAAAAAATATTTATGCGCCTCCGTACATTTTAACTCCCATGTCCCATATTTTTCAATATCGAACCAGTGTGCGCCGCCCGCTGAGCCGCGCGCGATGTCGATCGCCGGCCGAGCTCGCAAGCGCCCTCTACCGGATTTAGTTTTAAGTTTGTTATTTTATATTAGCCACTAGTTTTAATCATTCGTTTTGTACTTAAGTAGGTTTAGTTTTTACAATATACACATTCGTTTTTACACCTTCTGCGGAGTTTAATTTCAAGTCAACACCCTTACTTAGAAGATTAACATCAGAGCTCCTAAGCCTTCAAAGCTAGAAGTCCTAACTCAAGATTAACACAACATCTTCTAAATTACTATGAGCTCTTATATCTTTTTATTCTTATCTTTTCTTTTCTTATCTTTCTATGACCTCAACGGTTAGTATGAACGCAGGCCTTAAGAAGTCCTGTTTAAGGCCTGCTTTTGAACTGAACGGTTTCTTATTTGCTGATGGTAAGCTCCCTGAACGCAACCCCGATACTCTTCGAAGCTTAGTAAAAAAATCTCATTGTCACCTATTTTTATCAACGCCATCTATCGAGCCTACAGTTTTATGTCATTGTATAAACCTCTCATTAATTATATCCAAATTGTTGATTTCAGTCATTTGGTAATGGGGAATGTCTGAAAGAATCAAATACAAGCTTTCTATTTTTTAAAGGTTGAATAATAAAAAAGTTTTAGAGTTTTCGGTTGCGTGAAAAATTTATTGATTAAATTAATTAGATGTGTTTTATCATCACCACTCTAGAGTAACATTTAAACATTTTCAAAAATCTCGGTCTCGGCTAGGGTTCCTGTACTTTATGTCCTTTATTTTAAAGGACATCCTTTATTTTAAAGGACATCCTCTATTTCGGACGCAAAAATTGATCTTGTCCCTTAATTTGAAATCTTCAATAGACTGTAAAACCAGAACTATTAATAAAATTCTTTAGAGCAGCCAAAAGTAATGCCAAGTATACTTAAACACAAATTGAGAAAATACTCATACTACGATAATACATTACGTATAACTAACATTGTTTTTTATTAACAAATGGCGCTGCTTGATGCTTAACAGCATTTTATTAAAATTCAGATATCTTTAATTTTCATCCTTTGTCCTTTATTTAATCTTCTTCTTCTTCTTATTTTTGTTTTGGCAATCTACTTTGCCAATGCCAGTGTCAAGTGTTGAATAGTTCAGTGGTAGATTTGTATCAATTTTCATTAAAATGTGGGTGCATTGCATTCCAATGCTGCTTGTTGGAGCATTTGGCATCAAATATATAGCCACCACTACTATAAAAGTCTCAGCTTCACACAACCAAGAGCACCTATTTCAATTATCCTACATATTGTTCAAGGGGCTTACCATCAGCAAATAAGAAACCGTTCAGTTCAAAAGCAGGCCTTATACAGGACTGCATAAGGCCTGCTTTCATACTAACCGTTGGGTCATAGTATGGAAAAGTAAGGCAGTTCAATATAAGCCCTGCTTAAGAGCTCATAGTGAGGCCCCTGAAAAATCGCGCGATAAAACGTCGAAAAAGCGCTTTTGCCAACGATTGCGAACACGGAATGTATTCTTGTCCCTGAAGACCTGGGGGCTTACCATCAGCAAATAAGAAACCATTCAGTTCAAAAGCAGGCCGTAAAAAATACTGCTTAAGGCCTGCTTTCATACTAACCGTTGAGATCATGGTACGAAAAAGTAAGGCCGTTCAATATAAGTCCTGCTATGAGAGCTCATAGTAAGGCCCCTGGGGGCTTACCATCAGCAAATAAGAAACCATTCAGTTCAAAAGCAGGCCGTAAAAAAGACTGCTTAAGGCCTGCTTTCATACTAACCGTTGAGATCATGGTACGAAAAAGTAAGGCCGTTCAATATAAGTCCTGCTATAAGAGCTCATAGTAAGGCCCCTGGGGCCTTACTATGAGCTCTCTTTATGACCTGAGAACGGTTTCTTATTTGCTGATGGTAAGCCACCAGGGGGCTTACCATCAGCAAATAAGAAACCGTTCAGTACAAAAGCAGGTTTTAAACAGGACTGCTCAAGACCTGCTTTCATACTAACCGTTAAGGGGCCTTACTATGAGCTCTTATAGCAGGACTTATATTGAACTGCCTTACTTTTTCGTACTATGACCTCAACGGTTAGTATGAATGCAAGCATTAAGCAGTCCTGTTTAAGGCCTTCTTTTGAACTGTACGGTTTCTTATTTGCTGATGGTAAGCCCCAAGGTCATAGTACGATAAAGTAAGGCAGTTCAATATAAGCCCTGCTTTAAGAGCTCATAGTAAGGCCCCTGAAAAGGTATAATCTAATCTGTGAGTTGGGTTTATTATTGTTGTTTGTTGGGGGAAATCCGGAATCCCGCCATTTTTTTGTGAGTTTTGGTTTTGCACTTTTGCTGACGGACGGACTGTGAAGTGTGAAACGTATTTTTATAGTTTTTGAAGGTAAGTTATTTCGTGATTATTAGCTTCTAATAATAACCAGACGATCTACACATAATTGCCTCAATAAAATGTTATTAGCGTCTACCTGTATTGACTGCTTTAAATCATATGAAGTGAAAACGTAAAATAGTCGTCCAGTCCCAGTCCCGTTTATCTCGCTCATTTGTAAAACAAAGACTCAAAGTTATCAGTCTAGCCCTAGCCAAGTTTGTTTTAGGTAAAAATATGTGCAACATAAAAGTTCTACTTGCCTGTGAACAAAAGTTTTATTAGACAAACTATTTAATCATTGGCTACCTACCTTCAATAGAAATAAAGAAATGAAAATTAAACATTTAGCATTTCTCTAAAAGTTTGATGCTGACTGGCACTACTTTCCCGCTGGCAATGTTATATTCGATTTAACTAAATGATTGGCTTGCTATTATTATACCACACCAAATCGGCCAAATCCCAGAGCTCTGTAAATTTTGCACCTTCAATTGCTTTTTCAGCCCCTTTGTTGCTCTTACCTATCTAATCTAGTTTTTTCCACAACACAATATGAGTTGCTGGGGCCCTGCTTAGAGATTTCTCAAAGGTTGTAAACTTTATAACTTGCATTCACTGGAGCAGCTGGTGTTTTTTCTTTTTATCATAATAATGTTGATATTCACAATATTATTATGTAGAGTTAAATTCACCCAAATTTACTTCTTGACACAATTTTGTAACCTAGTTTGAGAAGTAGGGTAGTCATAGTTAAATGCAAAAAAGTTCTAAGAATGCTGTGAAGCTACGATCCTCATCATAATAGTAGCCCATTCCATAACCTTCTCTAGAATACTTTATAATCTCCTTGTATGCTTCTACTATGAGTTATTCTGTGATGCAGGCGGATTGGAGAAACATTTTATCTTAGAACGCTGCTACCTATTTTGTAATCCACAGAGGTTTATATTTTTAGATGCTGAAACTGATGTAAATTATGAAGAAACAAATGACATTAATAGAATAATTATTTTGCTAATGTTTCTTTTCCTCATGAGAGATATAACCATACAGTAAGATAAATAAGATATAACCTCATGTGGGGAACCTACTATTACATATTTTATCATACGATGTTTGATTGTACAACAAAATAATTACATAACTAATTTGGTTATTTATCCAACATTTAGTCAAAGGCTAGTTAGATTCAACTTATTTGTCTAAACAAGACCAACTTTTATTTATATTTTATTTATAGCCTTTATTCAGAGTATGTATACTATACTAAATAATATACTAGAAAAAATACGACTCGCACCAGATCAATACTCAGACGGGAATCGAACCCGTGACCTTTGGATATCCGGTCCAATGCTCTGACCGCTGAGCTACCGAGTCACTAGTGACATCACCAAATTTCTACTAGTATATCCTACTCTTACACTGCAAGCCAGCGTAAGAGTATGTATACTGTTAAATTTTATAATTATTTTAATAACTTTTAAGTACTTTGATTGTGCCCTCTGGCAAAGGCCTCCTCCAAACTCTTCCACTTCTTCCTCTCTCTAGCCGTTCACATCTAGTTTTTCCCTGCAATCTTTACCAAATCATCCTCCCATCGCTTCAGTGGCTTCCCTTTTCCTCTCTAGGGCAGCGGTTTCCAAATTGTTTTGGCTACGGAACCCTTTTTGGTTCACCGTTTTTGGGCAGTACTATAATGTGAAATCATACCATGATGAGGCTTTTTGGAACCCCTGAGAGCTTCTTACGGAACCCCTGGGTTCCACGGAACACCATTTGGGAACCGCTGCTCTAGGCCCTAGGGTACCAAATTGGTTACTTACTACCAACATTACATTCAAATTGTTTCATGTGTTGATTTCATGCATGGTTACTAAGCCTGATAAGAGGTTGTTGTACCTATCTATACCTAGTGTTTGTAATATCTACTATTTTGATTTATATTTGGATTCATTTCAAATCTAATTACAATTCAAATTTGAGGGTGCCTTCTGATTTCTGTGATCATGCATTTCTATTCGATATTCTACAACATTGGCGCCAGCAGGGGGGTGGGGTGCAAAGTGGTGCACTTGCACATCTCGGGATCAACATTACTTAGAGCTATTTAAATTAAAAACCTGTGAACCCCACATTTAAAACTAAAAGCTGCACCTTTGAGGATTATTTCTGCCGGCCTGGCGCCCTTGTACCACAACTGTTTGTGTATTTTGCAGAGGTTTAACTGTGTCGTTGCACCTACTAATCTCTGATAATGAAGTCACTACATTGGCAGTGTACACATCTTATCACATCGTTTTGTCACAAAATAAATAATAGTAAGTATTTACTAAGATTTTTGCCTTGTTAACAGGTCGAAATGTCACATTATAATAAAAACAGTATAATAACCGGTCCTCTGGACTCCTACTGCCTCATATGCGAGAGCTACCTGCGGGACCAGAATGAGATAAGCCTCCACATTGCTAAACCCATCCATGTGAAGAATCTGGAGACTGTGCCGTACTTTGAAAAACATAAGGATGACCATATCAGAAAGGTAATTAAATTAAGTGTACGGTTTTGGTTCTCTTATAGCTTCAAATACACTAATAAAATAGTTATTTGTATTATAGTGTTCTATAATGTTTATGGAAAAGAATAAAGAAAAATTGTTTTAACAGTTTTAGCTTTCGACATTCTACGGTGTAGGTCTTAAGTGTATTTTTCCTTTTCGACCTGTGGCCCAGTGGCTTGTACTTCAGGTTTAAAATCGGTGTTCCGTGTTCCGGAGGCTGGGGTTCCGGGTTCGATCCCCGTCTGGAATGGATCAATTTTGTCGCCGACCGCATCAACGATGCACCGATGCGAAAGCACTCTCGCTGTCTTTGTCGCTCTGACTGACTAACCTTCCTCAGTAACAGAAGAGGATAGATCATGAAAAAAATGGTACCTATTCCATGCTGACAAGTGGGGTTCAAACCTAACATACTATGTATGTCTCTTTCAGGTCAAAATGGGTTACTATTGTGAATTCTGCAATCGCCTATTTTCAACAGCGGCTAAAGTAGGCATCCACGTTTCCGAATCTCAACACATCCAGAACAAAGGTTCGCAACTCCTGGAACGTACAACCGGTGGAGTTATGGCGTTTGGCAAAATTTTCATCAGCGATAGAGCATGGAATGGCATTGTCGAAGGCACCTGCACCTTATGTAATACGGAATTTGACACCGAAAGTATTCATAAGACTAGTCAGAGCCATGTACTTAATTTGGTTAAAATAAATGTTGAATTTGTGAACAACTCTGTTTACCGTAAAGTAAGTATTGTCAACGAATTTAAACAATTTTGAGTTTGATTGTTAACAAATTGTCAGTTTAAACTAGGGATTCCCAAAGTGGTCGATATCGACCCCTTGGGGTCGAAATCAGTTTCCCAGGGGCATGGACGAAAATATATTATTCGTCCATGCCGGGGTCTACAAAAACGAATAATTATTATTTGATAGGATTTTTAATAATTTGGCTATGGGGGTTTGAGGTATCAGTTCATTTTAGAAAAATGGTGGTCTTGCCCAAAATAGTTTAAGAATCCCTGATTTAAATAAAGAAATTTATTCTGAATTTAATAGTGTTTAAAAAACTAAAAACTTTTTTTATTGTAGATTGATGAAGAAACTTTTCACTGCCTTACTTGCAACGAAGTGATCGCTCTCCAGAAACTTTCTGATCATTTTGAGAATTCTAGTCATAAGAACAAGATATCAAAATGTAACCCCAACACTGAACCGATTGATAAAGCTGAGTGTAGCAAAATAAATGGGGGATTAACAAATGCAGGTTCCGAGACAGTCAGCAACTCAAAAGCCGCTGCTAAGAAGTCTAGCATAACACCCGAGAAGAAATCGGCAAAGAATCCTAAGGAGTATGATGCAGTTTTAATCGAAAGCATGAAAGCTAAAGATTACATAAAAACACACGGCAATGATGGCCTTATGTACTGCATGTTATGCGAATGGCTGTTGGATAATCATGAAATCCCGCGCCACGTAAAATGCCAACATCATTTGACAATGCTTAAAATGCACAAGGATAGACTGGAGAAAATGTCTAATGTCGAAGAAAACTCCTCTAAAGACTTATCCAACGGTGAAGTTAAGAGTTGTGAAGATGATTCTAACATGAATAAGGTACTGGAGTCTATAGCAGAGTTTCAAAAGAACGATATCAACATTGATTTAGTTAGTAGTACTGCCGTTTGCAAGAAATGCTCCAAACATTTAGGCATCAATTATAACGCCATCAAAACTCACATTGAAGAACACAAAGCGAAACCAAACAAGAAAGACATGAAGCAGAATCTTTTTACGTACAGCCAGAAAGGAACAGAAGGCAAAAATACGACTTTGTTTTCAAAACCTGTGTTTTTGAAACGTAATGATTCAGATGAGGCTCACACGTCCAGAAGAAGTTCCGTTTCTTCTAAAAGCGAGGAAGACATAGAAGCATTCGCAGCTCAAAACAACATGCGCTACAGCAACCGCAAAGTGTTCTGTAACCTCTGCCAAACTAATTTGCCTACATCAGTAAAAAATCTTAAAGAACATATAAATGGAGCAAACCACAAATTCAGAATGTCGGCTACTCCAGCACCAAATACTGTGGCCAAAGTAAAGTCCCGAAGTTTAAGAAAAATACCCATTTCCGCGTTTGCGAAATCAATAGTGGGAGTGGAGAATGTGCTTTTCCAAGATGTTGTGATAAATGAGAAGTTATGCTTGAATGTGCTAAGCTTCATGTTCATTAAGGCTTTGAATATTTCCACGTGGAAATGCCACTCGTGTGATTTGACCTGTGGGATAGAAGATATTGAGAATCACAAGAAGTCTGATTCTCATCGCAAGGCAATGACTGATGCTCCGCTTGTTGTGGTGGACTCTGAATTTATAAGAGAGGTAAGTTTCAACTTAAATTAAAATCTTAATTAGTGATGGGCCAACTCGAGTTCCGACCCGGGTTGACTCGAGTTGCAGTTGTATCGGGTCAACTCGAGTCAGCCCGTTAAGAAATCGAGTTATGTACCTTCGCTTCCGCCGCGCCGCCGCCATGCTCAGCCCGGCCCGGCGCGCGGCGGAGTATGTAATGATAGACGTAATCGTCTAGCGCCTAAAAAAGTTAACCAAATATAATTTCTAAATACAATATATAATAATAAGAAAGATACTATTGTATTGTATTTAGAAATAATATTTGGTTAACTTTTTTAGGCGCCAGACGATTACGTCTATCATTACGTAAACAAACAGTAAAATATAAAAATTCGCCGGTAGTAAGAAAATAGAACTTCGGGTGCTATGGGTAAACTCGGTTCAACCCGCTACGACCCGCTAGCCAACTCGGGTCGGCTAACTCGAGTTGAATTGAATCCGAGTTACGCGAGTTTCCGAGTTGGCTAGCGGGTCGACCCGCGAACCAACTCGGGTTGGCTAACTCGAGTTGAAACCGAGTTACGCGAATTTTTAAACGGGTTGACTCGAGTTGGAAATAAACCGAGTTGGCCCATCGCTAATCTTAATCTCAATTGATAATTATTTCATCTTAATTTTCTTAATAATGAAAGAAAACGTTTTGTCAAATTCACAAACTGTCCTACCTGATACCCAATATTGTTACAAATTGTGTTATTGGAATCGGAAAAAAAAACTGTCAATAGCTAGCCATAAACAACAAGCGCGTTTTGAAGTGCCACTAAACGTTACTTTCTAGTTGAAAGCACGAATGAAATATCTATAGTATATTTTTTACATTTGTTGTTATTAAACAGCATTTGAGATAATAATATAAGTACTATTATTATTATTTAATAGGTCCGGACGGACTTGTACCACTGTGGATTCTGCAACATCGTCGAATCCGGTTGGGACAACATGGATTCCCATTTGGGCAGCGTACAACACAAGGAGAACAAGAATGCAGCGGAGTGGCGCTTACGCCAACACGCGCCACAGATCAGAGGCCACGAGATGCGGCAAAAGCTGCAGATGTTGGCTTTCATGCACATGATGTCTGGCAATGACAGTAGCAACGACTCTGATAGCGATTGGTAGGAGCTTTTTTTAATATCGTTATTTTTTGTTCTATACAGTTAAATTATTGAGTACTTACAAAAACATGAATTTTGGAGTCTAAAAATTCTAAAATAGTATTATGCTCTTTCTTTATGTTGATTATTGTATAGTTAACCGATTATAACTCCCTCTAAAATATAATCATACATAATAATAATACAAGATAGAACAAGAATGTAGCGGAGTGGCGCTTACGCCAACACGCGCCACAGATCAGAGGCCACGAGGTGAGACAGAATCTGCAGATGTTGGCTTTCATGCTGTCTCTATCACAGTAGCATTGGTAGGGGCTTTTTTATAAAATGTCTTTCTGTTTTGTTCTACAACTTCTACAGTTAAATTATTGAGCGCGAAAACATGTGGCTTGGAACCTAATAGTATTCTTTGTGCCATAAAAGTTGAGTGGCCAAAATAAGTGCCATGTTGATTATTGGATAGTAAAACTGATTATTACTCTCTGTAAAGGGAACCGCCAACGAACAAAAAGAAGAAGACTCTGTAAAATACTCATAATAATAGCACAAGATAGAACAAGAATGTAGCTGAGTGACGCTTGCGCCAACACGCGCCACGAGATGAGGCAGAAACTGTGGATATTGGCTTTTATGCACATGATGATTTTTTCATTGTTTTTTTTTAAATATCGTCCTTTTTTGTTCTACAGTTAAATTATTGGGCACAAAAACATGTGTCTTGGAACCTAAAATATTATTCTTTGTGCCATAAAAGTTGAGTGGCCAAAATAAGTGCCATGTTGATTATTGGCTAGTAAAACTTCTTATATGATTAAAGTGGATCTTAATTATTAGATTGTAACTAATGCTTTAATTAGTTATCCACATTCGGAAAGCGGCGCATTTGTCTAGTTTTAAGAAAGAAAAATAACTTTTTAATTTGTTGATTATTATTGTTTTTTTGCCATTTGTTTTTTACGTTTCAGTTGATTTTAGTGATTACAGTCTTTGAGCTCGCGCAGACAGTTAACTAGACTTTTTGTCTAAACGAGTCCTCGCAGGATTAAGGGAATAAAGTTAAGTTTTTGTGACATTTGATATTTAACTTTACGTTCTTAGTAATACAGATCATATCCGGTTGCGTACTCGATGGGAATAAAAAGTCCGTTTGCATAGTACCATGTCAATTATTGAAGTGTAAAACTGTGGGTTTGCCGCGTAAGTTTATGAATAAAATTAATGTCAAAATAAGCCTGAACTTAACCATAAAATGTAATGTTACGCGGTTGACTATTAAGCAAAGTTTTTTTTTAATTGTACGCTTTCTGTGCTGTGCTGTAAATTTGTGTGATATTAAAAATAATAATCTATTTTTAATTTGTTGATTTATCGTTGCTTTTTTGCCATTTGCTTATTTTACAGTTTTGTTTCAGTTTTTTAGTTATAAGACTTAAGGCATTTATTGAAAAACTTTCGCTAAGAGTATAATTCTTATGTTTAGAAAATTTGTATTTTATTGGCTGTGCTTACATTTTGATAATTAATAATTATTAAGATGTTTCTTATTATTGCTATAAGTAAGTAGTTATGTATGTCAAACGTTGAAAGTATTTTAATCATAATTTTATTTTTAAATGTTTCGAAGTAAGTGAATACTGTTTGTTTACCAAAAAATCTTTAAGATTAGCCTTGATAGAAGCGTAAGTAAGTGGAGCATATTATTATGATTTAGTTAATAAGCTTAAAGTGCTCGATCACTGTTAGTTTTTGTTATTTAAATTTAATAACTCATAAATGCAAATAACTCCTATAGGTACCTATCTAAAATGCAATTTTTATAACAAATATTATTTATTACAGAAAAAAACAACAAAGACTCGTTGATAACAATAAAACAAACATATTTTTTTGTTGTGATACTACTAATGATAATAGTGCTAGTGAAAATAACGAAACCCGCCGCTTACAAGACTATTTAAAAAGTTCTAATAACTTTGTTCCAATTTACAATTATATAAAATCTACTATGGAAAAGCTGTGAAAGAAACGAGAAGTCACCAAGACATGGCTTAAAGGACTTTGCAACCAAGCCAAAAATCTTAAAAAAAAAAAAAATATTCATACATTATATTTTTAATTTCAAGTAGTAACCCCCTTACTCATAAAGATTGTATAGCAGATGTATAACAGTGTTTTGTCACTTTCTTTTCAATGTAAAACTTAAATAGTTTGACAGAGGTTACACAATGGTTAGTAACCATTGTGTAAGGTTACACAATGGTTACTCTCTTGTGTAACTATACATCTGTTATACAATCTTTATTAGTAAGGGGGTAGATATTTTATAATATTTTTAAGACTGGTGTGATAGCATGTCATAAACAAGGATCCAAACCTTTTTTTATCATAAAAAAAATATTTTCGGAAACTTTGCTACAATGGCTTGCTATTTTATTAAATATGTGCCTCTGTGTGATATTAAATAAAAAAAAAATGTCTTGTAAGTTTCACTACAATGCGGCTTGCGTCTGTTGGTAATAATAATTTGTTATGCGACAATGGTGTCGTATTTCTTGTTTTTAACGTTAATGAACCTGTGATGAAAATTGTATGGAAAAATGTGATATTATTAATAAAAACAATAGTTGATCTAATCAATATCCTACTACGGTAAAAGTTAGATATTGATAGATTGTTAGATTGAAAAAAAAAGATTATTTTTTTACGCCTTATGTCCTTAAAATCTTAATGATAGTTTCCCAACTTAATAATTTGTTTTTAGTGTGTTATTATTTTTTGCTTGCCAAGCTTCTTTTAGTTGATTTTTGAATAATTAGTACTTAGGCACTTTCTTAGTTTTAAAGCGACATTATTTGCAACACTAGCGCCACTCCCGCAAATAATAAATTAACGTGTAAATATACAATTTATCCCCGCAAAATATCGTTATTTTATAAACACACAAACTCGGTGACAAAGGTCATTGGGCATATTTGACCTGCTTGATGAAAGTTCGCGTACAGAAACCAAACTTGTTTTAAATGGAAGAATTAAATCCCACTTTTCAAAATATATATTATTTTTTTATGTACCGACCGGCAGAAAAAAGTTTTTTCACATTACGTGTGTGAGTATAATAATATGTATAGTGTTATTAAACTTGTTAGTAAACAGAAGTTATTACTTTCAGCATTGTGAAAATGTGTGGTACAAGCATAATAAACGTTTGAATTGTCTTTATTTATTATTAAAATGCTATGATATAATGATAAAAAATGAAACTGCAAGAATGCGACACATACCACTGCGTAGCAGATACATTTATCTACATACCTAGCCCTATTACGTTTGTGTACGCCGTAGGTCAAATGTCCGAACAAAATGCCCAATGTCCTTTATTGTTTGCACTTTTGGTGGTGGTGAAGAAAGCTGAAAACGCCCTGTGTTTTTTTTTTCGTCGAGAAAAACCACAATAAATTATCTGTCATTAGTTCATTACACTCATCACATTAGGTTTGTGTGTTTATAAAATAACTATTGATATTTTGCGAGGGGATCATGAGCTTGGATTTTTAATAAATTTATTTATTTTATTTATTTTTTATTTATTAATTTATAATCAGGCAACAATGGCCCATAGATACATACCTTAAAACTAAAACATAATATATGTATAAACAATATTGTTAGTAAATATAACTTAATATTACGTTAGTATAAATAGTAATTGTGTATTTACACGGTGTTTTTTTGCGGGGGTGGCGCTAGTGTTGCATGCAGTCACCATAAATAAACTAATAATTTAGTTAGGTAGGTCAAAGGTTCATGACCATTTTGGGTAAAAACCGGACCATACAGGAAATAGTCTGTTTGATTAAGTACATTATTCACTTACATTTTTTTAAGTAATATATTTGTCAAATTGAATGAATTGGCTGAAGCTGTGTGTCTTTTGTATACTGTCTGTAACACATTCCATTTTGATACCTAATAAATAATTATTCTTATTTAAGTTTGTTTTGAATTTTTTTATGTATGTAATACGGACTGTAGAGGTGTACAACGCCTGCTGGAAGAAAATTTCATAGTCTGAATTGTGTTCAGAATTATCGAAATGATTGTAAAAGTATAGGTTTATTGGTTGGCATTATTTAACCGTGGAACCAATGCGTTTTTTTCTGTCTGGAAAAGTTTTAGCTGTCATGTTTGTATATCAAACACATAACTGAGTACCTATGTTTCTCAAAACGAATTTAACGTGATTTAAACCATAAAAATGTAGGTTGTATGTAATACTAGGTCATACCTAATTTTGTTTGTTGACTGGAACTTCCTAGTGATAGGTAGTGCAATTTTAATTAGAAATATGTAGGTAATAAAACAATGACCCGCACTTCTTCCATCGTGGACTGTAATTAAAGTTGGTTTAAAACCAGGTTTAAGTTAATCCACGTAAGAAGACAGTTTAGCTGAAACCCTGAAACAGAACCACAGATTTCAGCCATACCAATTTTATGAGCTAATTGTTAGATGGCGCTATCAGTCCGTAAAGTTGAGAATAGCTTGTTCAACGCTTGTTTATTAAACCAGTGAACAAATTGGTACAAATACAATGCTTCGCTTGCTCAGTAATTTGTTGGAACAACTTTACCCTGCGCGGTAATGGATTCGAGTTAACTGAACTTGTCACTTAGTAGTACTACTGCTGTAGGTGAGTCTGATATGATAACAAACCCAACTCTGTTCTAGCAGGCGTGTCGTGTTTACAATCATAAAATCATTGACGTTTTGGCATCGGTCGCGGTGAGACGCGCGCGTTATTTAAATACCTACTTTTAACTTCCGAGTTGCTTCTATCGTACGTGTACCTACTACTGTACATATTTGATTTTCAAGATTGAATGGTTTAATAAATTGGCATTGGCAACAATAGTTCCATTTTAAAGTGTTTGCGTTTCTGTAATGGTTTTCTGTATTGTCATTATGAGTGAACTGTTTTGTTTGTAAACATCGGTGAATATTCGATGGACACCGTTTAACCATTGAATTATCTAAAAGTGCTGTGGTTTCTACTTTTGTAAGGTAAATAGACTTTATTTCATAGTAAAAACAGAAAATCTATGTTAAATCTTAAAACTCGATTTAAGTAGTCGGAAAATCTAATCTAATATAAATATAAGGTAAGGTACCTATGTATAAAATTAGTTTTGATGGTTTCTATCTTTTATACAATAAATCGGTTCATAAACAAAGACGTTATGTCCGAAATTCCGAAAAAACTCGTGCGATGGCAAGCTAAATAATTGATATTTTTCAGTATTATGAAAAAACTACTAGCCAAATCTCTGTAAAAAAATTATGGGACCACACACGAACTATGTTCTTTGAGATAAAAATAGAATTTTATTAATCGGTTAACAACTGACGAAGTTATGTTAAAACATACATAAAAAAAATACCGTCGACTTGAGAACCTCCTCCTTTTTTTGAAGTCGGTTAAAAATACTGAATAAGTAATAATTTATAGTACGTTGGTAGGTACCTACCTATTTCTCTTAAAATCATGGTGATTTTAATATTTAATGTAAGCGTTTCTTAGCCTTATTTACCTTTTATATTCTACCTTGTGAGGCTTCAAACTTGTTTAATTTTTTTATAAGGAAAATTAAGGTTTTTTTATCCTGCTGATTTGGTAGAGCAGATAATAAGAGATAATAAATACCAGGTTATTTTAGCGTGTCTCTTTGTTCAATCAAACTTTTCCGTTATAAATTCGACAAACAATCAGTCAAAATTAACTACTTATCTAAATAAAATTATAAAAGTACAGTCAGCAGCACATCAGAATATACATGTTGACCTTGAAACCGCCTTTATGCCGTACCCGTACGTAATAAGAGCTGTTTTCGTAGTTCAACTGTTTAACCTGCAGTCGTGCGTGCATAGATTTTTCCCTTCCTTGATTGACAGAAAGGCTTTTTCACTCCTCTTGCTCAAAAAGTGCGTCATTGTAACGTACAAGAGCCGAGATAAAATAGCATAATAACCCCTAGGGGATAAAGTTTTTTCTTTTTTAACGTTTGTCTATTACCAATGAGCCTACTAAAACGAAAAAGTCTATTCATAATCACGAATAAAAACTCGCTTGACTTAATACTGGGGGTCTATTACGAAAAGTTTAATACGATACACGCAGCTGCGTCCGTGCTTCGTTTTGATTGATTCCTATTACAAAGCACATGCGTATGCGATATTGCAAAGTGATTGCGTAAATTTGACAGTTTCTCTCTAGTGGATCCGTCATTATTTGTTCAATAGACTATGGACTACGATAGCTACATTGAAAATATTTGTAATAACTACAACCGACGAACTGCGGACGACTATCGTGACCAAGTTTCGTAATAGGCCCCCAGTTTCTCATTCTTATTTTTGAAAATGGAACTAAAAGCATCTCTTCGGTGAAATCATAGACTTATTTATACTCTGTGTACAGAGTGAATCGTAGAATGAGTGTTTGTGTTGCTTAGCTGCTACAGCAGAAATTAAAAAAGGTACCATGGCGCGAAATCTTTAGAATTTTTCTATAATTACAAACTGATTGAATTGTGTGACTGTAATAGGAAAGAAATAATTTTAATGTTTTGCCGCCAAGCACAAATCATTTATTTAAATATTGTACAAAAAGTTTATGAAGTGGAGGATAGAAAAACGAGTGTACCTATTCGTTTGCGGAAGTGTATAAACTATATATTGTAGGTATTTTATTTTCTCGCAATCGTAGTGAAAAGTATAGTGTAACACACGACGCTAAAACCCATTGTAACTCGGTTTCTCTTTATTCCCTCGCTAAAGCTCGGGAATAAAACTACCTCGTATGCAATGGGTAATTTTAGCGTCTTGTATAACAATCTACTATTTGTTTTTCCAAGTGAGAAATTTGCATTTGCAGACAAGAGTTTGGCTCGGTATTAAGTACCTAGTGCTTTGGGCGACTGTACTGTACCTAATTTATTTACTAAGTTATACTTTTAAAACACACGAAACCATATGTATTCTGTGACGAAACGAAAAGAAACACCGCTGTCTAGCGTGTGTTATTACGATTTACAACTATGTTTGCGACGACATTAGAACTTCAACAAAAACTGGGTAAATCCACATGATCACATCACCGACGCGACGTTGATTGTTAAACTGATTGTAGTAAAATTTGACACTAAAGCAGGGAGAATTACAATTACTTAACTAGAACTTAAAATGAAAAAAATATCCTAGTGCCCCGAAATTGCGTCAACATTGCTTCGTTCTGGCGTTTTCGCACACACCGAACTTTACCACTACTACCTACTAAGTTATTATTATACTAAATTAACGTACTTTTTTGACACTTTGTACCTAGCTAGGTACGCTACTACATTGTGCCTTTGGTGGTGTGACTGGTGTGTACTTTTTAGGATATTACTTAATATATACTTAGGTAGTGTAGGATTGCAAAGAATTTGTTAAATTGGCCGTTAATCAAAAGATTACAAGCTCTTAATTGCTGTTCATTAACGATTAAACAGTTCGGATACCTATTCTAATTAATCAATTGTATCATCGTCCACTGGATTGGTCTGTTTTGGTCCGGTTCGAGTCGGCAAAATGCTTTTAATCGTCGGTTGCAATTTTAAACGGTAACATCGGTACTTTACACGTGACACGCCAGTGGGGGCACAATTTGTAATTACCAGTAGCGTGCTACAGAGGCTATTTACGGGTTAAAACGGTTGTGTGACGTGGTTTAAGCCAGCGGTTTAAGTACAAGGCATGTGTAGTGTAGGTAATCATGCCATGTGTACAAGACCAATTTTGACAAAAAAACTACTTAGCCCTCTGCTGGTTTACATTATCTTAGTTTTTAGTAGAGTGCTTTAGTTGAATCATGTAAACGGTCGTCTTCCTCGCACTGGAAGCATTTAAATCGACCTTTTAGTAGCGTATTTAGTAGAGCGCTTTAGTCAAATGACACTGTACTGGAAGCATGTAAACTCTCACTGGAAAGGCACCAAAACTACTAAAGCACTCGCATTCGACGAATCCACTCGCACGCTACTACTAAAGTACTCTACTAAAAATTATCTAATGTAAACCAGCCTTTACGCATTGGCGGTTGACCGCGGGGGCGGGCGCCGGGCGGTTGGCTGCGCGGCTAGCCGCTTTTTCCATTGTAAAGCGAGGTTTAAACTTTATTATTATTATTATTTATTCATTCCAAGCTTATATCTATTATTACAGGCTTAGCCCAATGCAATAGATTAAGCGAATACAAGCATACACAATAATACATTAATACATGACAACGGCACACACACCTATAACCTAAACACAATAACATAAAACATACAGAGCCATTCACTCAGAGAACAATGAAAAAGATCAGTTCCATCGGCAATTTTATTGAGTGTATGAGTGTTGTATGTATGTTGAGTGTAAACTAGCAATAAAGCTTGCAGAAGTTAATTTCCGGAAGCCCGAAGCTGTTACCTATGTGTAAACAAATGTGGCAAGCTAAATTCTCAGTGTTGCAGCTTGCAGAACTTGCTCGTTTAAGAAATTGCAGGAAGAACTTGCTAGTCTTAACCTCGCCTAGGCAACCGCTCGTGATCGTACGAACTAAAGAGGAGTGCAGAAACTGAATTTAATATGCCATTTCATCGGACGTAGCAACGTCAGTAAATTCAGTTTCTGCACCCCACTTTTGCTTGGACGCACTCGTGGTTAAGTAACCGCACCGCACGAAATTTCGCGGTTGGCTGTCCCCGCGGTCCCCCCGGACCAGTACCATTGAGTTGTACCATGATTGTACAACTGGTATAGATTTATCCCACTAGTCTATTCCCTGATGTTGCGCAACCACGATTTTTTCCTTCTTCCAGCGCGTCGTTTGCCTTTAATCTTGCCCATCATTATTAACTGGAGAAGCTGGTATTTCTCGTGTCGCAGGACATGGCCAAGATATCCGACTTTTCTTTTTTTGACGGCCTGCAGTAATTCGCGACTCTTGCCAACACGCTGGAGAATTCTCACGTTGGAAACCTTTTCAGTCCAACTAATTCGCAGCATTCTTCGGTAGCACCACATTTCGAAGGATTCAAGGAACTTCTGTGTGTCGGCTTTCAGTGTCCAAGCCTCGCTACCATATAACACTACAGGCCAGACGTAACAATGGAGCATTCTAAGGTGGAGCTTTAGTGCTAGTTTGCGACTGCATAAAACTTTTTCCATTCTTTTTAGCGTTGCTCGGGCAATTTCAATCCGGGTTCGAATTTCCTGCTCACTATCCCATTCTTCATTTACCCAAAATATATACAATAATGTATAATGTATTACAATAATTAATAATTTATGAAAATTTATCGTAACCGATTTTCAAAAGTTTTTAGCCATTTTGTAGCTTAACTAATAACTAGGACACATTTTTTATTTTTTTCTTTAGTCGGTTTTTTTTCTGAAATATTTACGATTTAGTAAACAAACAAAAAACCAAAAAACCCGAATTTTGCATAATTCCAAAAAAAGTTCACACGTGTCTCGATAAATTCCTCAACTTTTGGTACTATTTCCAATGATATTAAATGGTAAGATAGGTTACCCGCTCTTCACAATGGCAAGTCAGGTAATTGCTGGACTTTCAATTAGTCAGGCACAGTCTCGCGACACGGTAACACACGCGGCTCTCGTCAATCAGACGCAATAAAATTGTGAAATACCATAAAAAAATGTCGACATGCGTCTTTAGACGATGTACAAATTATACAGCAACGGTCAGAGATCGGAAAAATGCTTTATTTCACACGTAAGTAGGTACTGTATTTAATAAAAATATGTATTTTCTATTACTTTATTCGGCCATATTGTACAAAGAGCGAGCTGTCTGCTTTGCGTGTGGGAGTGAAGGAGACAGCTGACGCGCTGTCAATTGGCAGCCAATGCGCATGCAGCGGCCAATGTGTGTATCTATAGTACCTTTACGCTGTTTTAAATAGCAATGATGTTGGCGCATAACCTATCTTTACATTTAATATCACTGACTTCCATCTCGATCCTCCCAAAATCCTAGGAGATAATGGCCAAAAATACGTCTCAGGCGATTTGCATCCTGATAACCATTTTCAATGGTATAAAATGGTACTACTGGCGTTAGTACTATTATATATTCTGTGCTACTGGTCCGGAGGGCCCGCGGTTGACCGCTAGTGCGTTATAGGGCTTATAATCTCGAAAAAGTTTAGAAGATACTGTTGTTTTGACTTTTATTACACGGTTACTGCATTTACCGCGCCATTCGTTTGTTCGAATCCCGCCTGAGATGATTTTATTTTATGGGTGGGAGAGAATATGGATTCCGAAATCGGGAACCTTTGGCCTTTGAGACCAAAAGCAAAGTTATTGGTCCATGCAAATCAATAAGTAGGTAAATAAATAAAATATCTAAAAAAGTTACAACGTATTTAGCGTGCGTTGGTAGTCATTTTACCTACCTACCTAGGTACCAACCAGTCTAGATGTCTAACTAAAGCTCGTATAATTAGGTACCTATAGGTAGGTAGGTACTGTGCCTAAACGCTGGGATAAAAACAATAATTGGCCTTGTGTTTTACTAATTAATATTTTAGCTTAACCTTTGTTCCAAAACCCTTTGTGATGTGATGAGGAACAAACGAGTTCCAAGGGTGTGTTTGTTTTTATTGTGTAATGGGCATAAAAATGACGATCCCCGCATTGTGTGTGCTCAAACAGCTGTATCAAAGGTAGGTAGGTACCTAGGTAATTTAATGACTGTGGAATAATTGCCTGTCACGGGTCAATACTTAGTAACGAAATAAATATTATACTAGGTAGGTATTTGAATTATTTCAAGTAGTATAATAATGTGCCACTAGGTAGTTAAGGTAGGTACTGTAGCTTCTATGTGGATTGTGGAGTACCTAGGTACGCTCTTATAACCCTTACGGCGGATCTACACATTCGCCAATGATCGCCACAAATCAGCGTACATTGCCGGTTTTGTCACAAAACCTTTTTGACACATTTGTTACAAAACCGGCAATGTTCTGTGACGCTCATTGGCGAATGTGTAGATCCGCCATTATAGGTACTTAGATGGAAGGAGGATGACCACCCACCCACCCTAGAAAAAAACTTGCCTTCCAAAACTTGAACTAGAGGTAACGCGAACGCCCCCCCTCCCCCCCTCTTTTACGCAGGGGGACTCTTTTATAGACTTCCGGATGTTGGGAGTAAAGCGATTCCGTACGACAAGTCCGACAAGCCAATGCCAAATCGATATTTTTAGGCGTCGATAGGTACCTATATCGATATTTATCGCCGATATATATCGTTGCATCCCTACTTACGGCCTTACGGGCCTTACGGTCAGCAACAATAGAATATGAATATAAGTTGGCAACAAAAGCACAGAATACATAATAGTACAAAGTCACTTAACTTTTTAGTACTTTGTCATAGCAACTTTTTTGACAAAATGCGTCTCACAGTTTGAAATAGTATTTGTGAAGGTAGGTATTCATAAAAAATGTTGTTATGACAAAGTACCTACCTAAACTAAAGTCTTATGCGACTTTTATTGCTGACGCTGTACCTAGTGTAGGTACCTACCTACTTAATTTAATTTTATAGTCGTCCCCACTTGATGAATTTTGCAAAACTTTATATTCCTTCCGTTCGTTCATCTAAAATTCTAAAGTTACAATACCTAGTTGCTGATTCTTTCCTTATAAGGTTGTCCTTCGTTAGGTATTTCCGTACCTATCTAAGTTCTAGCTCTCGACTGCAAAGTCATGCATAATTATTAGTGCTAGAGCTATGTATGTAGGTACTTACTACGTTTACTATTATGTAGACATATTCGGTAGCTAAAACATAAACATATTATTCAAAAAAGTTTTATGGGGCCTATAATGCTTGACAAAAATAATTAAGGTAATGAAAGTAAGTCCTGACATTTATGCTAATTATTTTTTTTGTGTGTTGTGTCGATAATAATTACTGACAATGTATATCTACTCCTAGTCTATTTGTTACCAACAAGGGAAAAAGCTTAATTTCTAAGGTTTCTTCTACTTTAATGTGAATAATCCAGAAAAATCCTGTCATTTTATAACTCCGCCCAGAATCCTGTCTGGGCCAAAAAAAACCTGAATTCCTGACATGCCAGTAGACATGGGTGTATCTAATCTAGATATATTTTCCAGGGGGGGAGCTGGCTTCCAGTGGTCTCTTTTTGTCTCTAGAGGTTTATTTTTCAGCTTGTTAGTAAAAAAATCTGGGGTGGGCACCAGACAGTTTTGGGGTGGGCTCGGCCTTCCCGGCGGCCCTTTCCCCTTTCCTACGCCATGACCATAGAACCATAGATGAGAGACCGTGCACATAACTATTCCTCTTTAAGCTCTAGTAAATGTGAACAGGCTGGTCTTATAAACGGTTTGTTCGTGGCAAATGACGTCTAGAGTGCAACAGATGACATGACAAGCCGGTTTCACATGAGGTACCTATCTATGTTTGGCCGCATGACCTCCAACACTATCGTAGCCTTTTTTTTGTATCAAGAGGAGAATGCAGTCTTTACGCACACCAAACGGCATGTTTGACTCGGTCATACTCGGGGCGGGGAAACCCGAGCATGTCCCTCGCCGCACCCGACCCTCCCACCAAGCCTAATAGGCTTCGTGTCAGGGCCGGGCGGTTCTTACCCCTGCCCTGTCCCCTAACGATCTCGAAAGATCGAGAGGGGGCCGGGCCGAGGGAGGGAGCCTCCTCCCCATCCCCCCATAAGGAACACTATCGTAGCCTGAAAACTGGCAGCAGGAAGGAAGTACCCTTATACAGCAAATAGGTATGCGAGCTGTAAAGGCGCCTAAATTAACGCCTAAAAACTATCGATTGAAAAAATCATAGTTTATCGTGGCGTGGCAGGGTATACAGATTACAGACAGGCCGTGGTTTTTACTAAATATTTTTGTTGCAATTACCTACACTACATCTGACGATGCTCGACATCAGTCATTTTTAATGTCCCCACTGCTTTCCTTTCCTTAAGAATGAAGAAGAAGAAGAATGCGGCAGGCTTTCCTTTCCTTAAGAATGGGCCACGCAGATAAATAAGTAAGTACCTAGTGACTGACAGTGACAGCCCTATAAATATTGGCTTCTAGTCTAGGCGTCATCGTCACTTCCTGATAGTTGAACGAGGCGGAACTAAATGCAGCTAGTTGATTTAATCAACTGCATTTAGTTTAGTACCGAGCCGACTCGTTCGTAGCGTAATTGGTTAGTGCATTGGGCCGGAATCCCAAGGGTGCGGGTCGATACGTCGATAGTCCCGTCTCAGATGATACGACGGGTGAGTCGATTTTTTTATACTCCGACTTTTAATTCGGTGCAGTAATTTCACAGCTCCAGTGTGCCCACTGGGGTGAATAGCAACTTGCGTGGTGACAGCCACGCAAGTTGTTACCTACCTTACCTAAGGTACCTACTTAAGCTATCTACCTATATAATTTATGTTAATATAGTCAGGCCTTCTCGAGCAAAATATATTAGGTACCACTACGTCCACTACGCCTGCCTACCTAGTACCTACATATCCTTGGTGGTTATCCTAGCCTAGGTAGGTAAGGTAGGTATACTATTATTTATTATATTCTATAGTTATGGGACAGAATTCGAATGTACCTAGGTACCTACCTACTAAAACCCCTCCGTCTAGACTCCCCTGGGAGATTAAATGTGAATATTTTGTCCACTTGGATCCACCAAAAATGATTAAAATACCTATGTAAAAACTGGATCCCCTACGGTCTACGGTTACCTAGACCCAATCCAAAAAATTGCTGTCAGATTACTTTAAGTAACAGGTACCTACCTATTTCAAACTTTCAAAGAATGATGGGTGCAGAGAAGAAGTGGGTACCTATTCGATGTTAATACACGGTTTAGTTCTTAATAACTCAACCTGAGTCAAACAAATTCCAAACAAAATAACGAACATCAAACATTCGCTTTTAGCGAAGATTTCAGAAAGCTTTTCAGGCAAATTCAAAAGCTTAGAAGTTATTAAAATTCAGGATGGAGGGAGAGCGTTTTAATTATTTTCTTTATTAAAATCATAAAGGTTGGTCGAATCGAAACATTTTGAGGAATTAATGCTTAAATTGTTCTCTTTTTATATTGTCTCGGGCATATTAGTTTTTTTCAGTCAGTTAGGTACCTACCTACCTACTTAGTTTGTGGTCGGTAGTTGAAAAAGGCTACCCACACAGGATTCTGTGCCCACAGTCGAGTACCTACCTTTTTTTTAAGGTAAAAAGGTAGGTAGGTACCTTTTTTGCCTAAATGATCCAAGCTCTATTTTTAATTTATAAATCGTGTATTTCTATATCGCCTGAGTAGGTACCTAGGTAGGTAACACTTTTAACTTGAGCTTAAAGGTACCTATTTAAATTAATCTCATTTTTTTATGGAATCTTTAAAATCGATTGTCTACGTATCAAATTGCCACTTCGGTGCCATGTGCCATGTCACGTACGCCACGTATATTTAACAAGATTTTAACAGCGGGACCATTTAAAAATCATTAGAGACTAAACTAACTCAATTAAAATCTAATGGATTACAAAAATTAAGTTAAATCATTAAGTAGGTAGGCTAATTTAAATAGAAGCAAATCCTTCAATTGGACTTAGGTAGATAATAAACAAAGTACCTACCTAGATAGTTTACAACATAATTTAGTCTTGAAGCGAATGACCTTACGAACAAACAGGTAGGTAGGTACCTATATCGTGTTTAAAATTGAGCTTGAACTTTGAACGACAAGAAAAAGAAACAGCAAAACACTTTATTTCCATTGAGCGAAGATTAGGAGATTACGATTAGGGAAATAAATTGCAGCAATGAACTTTCGCATCTGATTTTCATTGTGAAAAATGTTAATGTAACACTGCAAAAAAAAAAATTGTGCAGAAAACGAGCTGATGACGTCTCGGAGAAAATAATTACGGACACTTTGTCCGAAAGCTTTTTAATTTTTATTTTTTGTCTGACTGTACAAAAACGCAAAATGGTCCGAATCTGACGATTATTAAAATAATAATTAAATGAAAGTGTCATATTTTTCCAAGGCGTCAGTAACTCCGGAAAACGATCCTTGCTATTTTTAATTGCTCAAATTTTCATCGCAAAAAAGGGTGAATTGCTTTGTGCCAAATCAGGCAGTGCAGAGTCAGCAATCATTATTGGATAAAACCTGATTGATGGATGCTCTTGACCTAGTCACTAGTGAATACAATATCACATCGAGGCCAACGTGACAAACTTGTTGTGTCTGTCGCTGGCACGGGTGTTGTTGTTACTTATTCCATATATTTATTTAGTGCGATATAAAACAATCTATGGATACCTAGCTAGAGAAATAAATATTTTCCCAAACACTTTTCACTAGCGAAGTTCATTTATTATCGATTCTGCAAATGGGGGCAGGGCAGGGCAGAGCTTTTTGATTTAAAACAAAAGCAAAAAAAATAAGTACCTAGGTATGTGCCTAGCTAGAAGAAAAAAGTTTCGTCAAGTTCTAAGACTTAGATGGTCCTCGTTTAAACTGATGCTGTTATTGCTAAAAAAAAAGACAGAGACATCATTCTTAATGTAATAGGTAATTACTTAATACTTAGACCCTTTTACACAATAAACTCCAGCCGCAAACGACATCCCTAGTTGGTTTTACTATAGCTCAGACCTTTGTATTTCTCCAAGGAATTCTGCTTAAGGAATCCCAAATTAACAATGTAATTGGGTCACCGCGTGATCATGTATCATAATAATAGAAGCGTGATTATTTTATTTGATGCCTAATTTATAAGGCCAGTAACCACAACAAAGGTTAAATCACACTTTGTAACTCCATAATAGCATAGCTAGGGAGGCCTATGGCCAACAGTGGCCCCAATAAACTGTATTTTATTTAACTGAACTGATCTTATTATTTTGACACCTTTCTTCTGTTAAGGTTAGGTAGGTACTTTTTTATTTTACCTAAAAAACCAAAAAATATTCTAAGGAAATTCTCCAAAACTATTCCTACATTTTTATAAGTTTTATCTAAAACACTAGTGGTGCTCTACCAAAACTAAATGTCTTTTAACTATAAATCAAAATAATTATTTTGGTATATATTCGATATAGGTCACACCACACGCCACCTAAGTAGGTAATCAAAAAAGTTAAATAGTTTAGTAAATACAGTATATTTAGTAAGTAATTGTAAAAGACGTAAAGAGTTGGTTGAAAATTGCAGTTTTCAAACGAACTTCACGAACGCTTTGTCAGCAACGCAGTGGTCGATGGCTTCGATCAAATCGACGGTTTCTTGGTGGCAGTTCTCAGCCGTGTATGGCTTGTTTTCGATGCGCTTCTGGCACTCGCGGAGTTCGAGGAAGAATTTTCTAACGTCGCAATTGTCTGGGAAAAAAATCCGAATGTATTTTACACGATAATACTAATCTAATAATAACAATCTTTATTTTTCCTTCTTTTTACATAATTTGTGGTACAGGCTAATCCTACTTATTCTAAATACAGTAAATATTACAGCTGGTAGGTACTAGATAAAAGATAGATAGGGCCCTGAAATACAGGACTGTTAGTCCATCAATTGTTTTACTGTTACTTAGAATTTTGATAATACCTAACTATACAACGTACCTAGATAATTGAATGTTACTTTGGTGGAAATAAACTATTTTCAATAGATGCCGCAAAAGGTGATCGTTTGCTAAAAATGTATTGTGATGGGATCAAACAATATTTAAGACACTAGAGTTAAATTTGTTACATCGCATCGTTAAGTTTTTCAAACAACTTACTATTCAAGCATATTCCTCTCTGCTTGGTAAGCTGGTCTTTAGCTTCCTGAAAAGTTATAGATTTTTTTTATTATTTGACACTCAAGCTGTCGTTCTCCAAGTAAAAGAACTATTAGCACAGAATACATAATAGTAATGCCGGAATACATAGGTAATAGTAGTGCCGGGTAAATAAATAAAGAACTTAAAAAAAAGTTTTACAAAAAAAACTACTTAGGAATTAGTAAAAGAAAGGCTCAGACTCTTAAGTCCGGTCCTTTAAGGCTTGCGTGGGGATATGGATCCAACACGGAGCCTTTAACCTAAATGCGTTATTTTTTTGTTTGTCACAACAAAAATACCATCTTTAAGGTATCCTATGAATAGGTACTCACATTGTGTAGTTCAACCTATCTATGTATATTTATAGGTACCTAAACAAAATGAATCGGCTACAAAATTGTCTGCATGGCGTTGCAATGAATCGGTTTGGTTTGGTTACAATGTGATGTGACTGAAATGGAAGCTCTCAATTGATTTAGAACGTGATGTTGATGAGTTTGGAACTCACAGACAATAGGTAGACTAGGTACCTACTTAATACCTATAGCCTCTAAGATATGTGTAATAAAATCCTACTAATCCTAACACTAGCGGATCCGGGGGGGGGGGCTAAGGGGCTCAAGCCCCCCCCAAAATCATTTGGGTCCACTCCAACAAATCTGTTGATTACCTTGGTAAAGCCTGCCCTCACCTACGTTAAGCCCCTCCCAAACCACCAAATCCTAGATCCGCCACTAAATCCTAATCCTACTATATATAATATTATAAATGTGAAAGTTTGTGGGTTTGGATGTTAAGATGTTTGGATGTTTGTTCCTCAATCACGCAAAACTACTGAACGGATTTGGTTGGAATTTGGCACTCAGATAGTAGACAGCCTAGATTAAAACAGGATACTTTTTATCCCGATATTTCCACAGGAACGGGAATCACGCGGGTCAAACCGCGGGCGGCCGCTAGTGTTGCATAAAACAGATTTTCCAAGTGACATTAAAAAAAAAAATTAACTTTTTTGCATATTTATTGGTGTTGATGGTCAACTGGTCAAGTGAAGTGTCAAAATTTACAGTTTTCCTACGTATTTACAGTTATCTTGACACTTACCTTTTTATCAACGCCATCTATCGAGCCTACAGTTTTTTGTCATTTTGAAAAGCCCTCATTCACCCAAATGAAATTTAGGTCAAAGGATTTTAGGCGAGTCTAAGTTCGCCCTTCATTCACTTGAAATTATTGGAAACCATATGAATGCAATGGCGGCCATAGGTATATAATTAAATAACATGAGAAATGAATATCGGATAGTTCCCTTATTTAAGGAACACATTCCAAGTTGTGTTGCTGGAATTGAAAAAAAAACACATAAGTATCTCTAGCTAGGTTAATTTGTGATAGGTAGATTTATTTCTCACTGAGTTACAAAGCAGTAAAGTTTGGTACAAAGTTTTTTTAAATTTTTATAAAAAAAAATATCGTATCTACGAGGGCGGATTGATAAGTCTATGACTTTGAAAAGAAGAAATACTTTTTTTGTATAATTTATTTTTGTGTCTTAAAAAGAAACTCCTTAAGGTGGTACCCTGAGCGAAGGTGGCGCCGCGGTGAATTATATTTAATATTATAATTCTAATACACAATTTTAAAAATGTTTATCGTGGAGATTTTAGGGCCCACAGTCTAGTATTTTTAGACGGTATCGTTACATTCCCTCGTAGTCATTGCTAGAAGTAGATAGCAAAACTGCTAAATGTGGCCGTTTTTGACACATTTGCTTATCACGGATACGTCGCATCAGCTTTGAGATATGGGATAATGTTCTGGGCTAACACTACTGACAAGGAAAGTGTCTTTAAATCTCAAAAGAAATGTCTCAGATCCATGTTTGGTCTAATGCAAGATGACTCATGTGAACCATACTTTCGTAAGTATAAAATTCTTACATTGCCGTGTATGTATATAAGGTAAATGTCCCATACTTCGGCATGTTAAGGCTCTTATGACTTTGAGATTTTTTATAAATTTAACTAAACATGATATCAGTTTGAAATCTTTTTTGTCATGAGTATTGGTATTTTGACAGTAATTCAATGCATAAATTATGTAGTTTTACCTTGAATTGATTTTTATATTAATTTATTTGTAGACCTCTTGATTGAACACTGTTTCGTGATAAAAATTGGGCTCTGCTTCTAAGTTCGTCAGCTCATGTCCCCTGCTTCGGGATAAAGATTTTTACATTGAAATTATGATAATTTATTAATAAAAAACATAAATATTTGAAGGATTTCATAATAAGAAACAATATGAAGATATTTCTAAAATAAAAAAAGATGTGTGGGCAATAAATAAAGATTTTATTATTTACAAAATAAAAATTAAAACAAAATTCAATAAGTATCTGTTTAAGAAATTTTTGTTTTTTATTAAAACATTAATATTATAATATAATAAAAATATACTTTCGAAAATAAATAAAATCAATTTAATAACAACCATAGTTATTCTGGTGGTACCAATACCAACTTATCCGAATTTAACTTAAAATCGTAAATTTAGGTCACCTTCAAACTCGATTTATAAGGATTCTTGTGAACAAAACATATACCGAATTTAGCTCCTAAGAAACTTAATTAAATAAGTACTTTATTTGTTTTTTAATTAACATTTAAATTATCTTCATTATTATATAAATAAACAAGCAAGAAAAACTTCTCTATAATATCCCTGATTCGGTAGTGACACGAACTAGGGGACACACGAAAAATAACATGGCCGCTATTTCGTGAGTCGATTTATTGCAATTTAAGAGGAATTATATGCTTGCATATAATTTTTTTCTTAATCAAATCAATTGTTAAGGAACGTAAGAAAGCACTATTAAAAGTTTTATTCAAATGGACTTACCTTTGCCTTTCTATAAGCTTAAGAAGTACGAGTGCTAACCTAACGGTGGTGACAAGCAATACACGCCGCACAACTGTCCGTTGCCGAACGCAGAGTTTTAAACGTCACATTGCTTTCAGTTTAGTCGCCAAAATGTTGGTGTTTAATTTTTTCGACAGTTTAAATGATAGAGATTTTTTACTGATGTATAATATAAATAAATAATATAGATTCCTTGTTTTTCGCGCCAGAAACAAAACTCACGAAATAATGTACTATCACGAAGTTATGGCCCTTTACCTTATCTGAGATAGCAAACTTTGTCCGAAATAACCCATATAATTTTGAAATGAACCCTATAGGTAGTCGCCGTGAAGGTACCCTGAAAGTAGCTCATGGATGCAAAACTCTTCTTAAGAGCTAATTAGATCATCCTAAATATCGGACCCGATATGAAGTCTCTCCTAAATTCAGAGCAGTGTAATTGCATTCAGGAAGCTAGGATCCGATTTAGGATCCTAATTAGGATAGAAATTGTCTCCGACATAACGGTTGCTAAATCGGAAGCACTTAGGACAGTGTAATCGCATTCAGGACGCTCGGCTCCGACACAGTAGTACCACAGCATAAAGAGTACAGTCAGTCAACGCCTTTTATGTTGGCGAAAAAAAATCCGCCGCGCCGTTCGTCTAGATAGACAGTTGGCGCAACGACTAAAAGTATATAAGGGTTGTCACACTGTGATTTGCTTTTTTTTGACCTAAATCAATATAAAAAACAAAAAAACCGACTTCAAAAAACCTGCCTCTGAAAAGCAAGAAATAATATATAAATCATTAGCTACGCATTATCATTGTTAAGTCGGGTGGGGCTGGAGTACCTACAACTTTCTTTTTTTATTCTAAAAGCCCCACCCGACTTCAATAGACGTGTTTTATTATAACAATGATATGATAATGCGTATCTAATGATTTATATATTATTTCTTGCTTTTTAGAGGCAGGTTTTTTGAAGTCGGTTTTTTGTTTTTTAAACAATTTTTTATTTTTTTTATACCTTCTGTATTAGGTAGTGTAGGTATATTATTTAGGTAGTAAAATCGGCTCAGCCAAACGTGAGATAATCGCGGAGAAACATACATACATAATAATATACAAACTGAATACTTCCTTTTTTGAAGTCTGTTAAAAAGACTACACAAAGGTATCCCTCTCCCAACAAAAACAATCATCTAATTCAGATCATAAATAACAAAGTCGTCGAGGTAGTTGATGTAAAGTCATAGTATTTTCGGGATTACTTGAAAACTACTGAACCGATTTGAAAAAATAAATAAATGGAACCATCTCGCAAGAAACCTCAATCGAACAAAAAAAATAATCATCAAAATCGGTCCATAAATGTCGAAGATACGCGCGAATAACGATAAAAAGTATACAATCGAATTGAGAACCTCCTCCTTTTTATGAAGTCGGTTAAAAACTAGTTCAGATTAGCGTTGAAAATGACACATACCTACCTACCTAGCTACCTACTTATACCTCCTATTTACCTAGCTATGTATTTTTACGGCTACAAGAACATTCGTTTAACAACTGTATGATCTTAAAGCTGTGATATCGGATCCGACATTCAGGACGGTCTAATTGGCGCCTGAATTTCTCGTCCTAAATCGGACACTGAATTCCGGATCCGACATTCAGGATGGTGTAATAAGCGCTTTAGACGAATGAGTGTAAACTGCATGGCGCCTATAATTTATAATAAAATCCCATTGGCTATCAGATCGATCAATGACAATAAAAGATTTAAAACTGCGCTCAATGGCTTTCTTGCTGAAAAAGCTAATTATGACATAAGAACATTTTTAAATAATAAAATAGATACAATATAAGTAATGAATGACTTAAAAATAATTGCTAATAATAGATTTAAAATACTGACATTCTGCAATGCTTACTATATTTTATTCATAATGACTGTAATTAATTTGATATAAGTAAGTTTATTAATGTAATTCTGAAATTTATAATTATAATATTTTAGAATGAAAAGATTATGTATGTTCATATACCTTTAAGGTGAATCATGGCTGTGCTTTACTATTCATACATAAAATCTTGTAATACCCATGTTTATGGACCAATAAATGAATTGAATTGAATTGAATTGACTTCTACGAATGACTACGAGGGCATGTAGTGATAGGTAGGTAGGTACCTTCTAAAAATACTAGACCATTGGCCCTTAAATCTCCACGATAAACATTATTAAAATCTTATTTTATTAATAACTTATTAAATAAAAACCTCTGAGGGCGCCACTTTCGGTCATACAACCGCCTTAGGCATCTTTACACTACATTTTTTTCAAATTCGGCAAAAGATGTAGGTAATACTTTTAAAACAAAAAGCTCAAGCGACTTCTAACTTTTCTTAATGACCCTGTCGACCCTCTCGGCGGCACTCATGTCATGACATCAAAACTCATCGAATGAAGATGCGAATCCTTCCTATTCTCTAGATTCAACCCACTAAGATTTTTTCTCCTACCAAACATGAATAAATGTCTTGGCGGGCAAAGATTTTCATCAAGCCAAAAGGTGGTGTCTGAAATGGGAACTCATTATTTCAGTTACGTTTTCAGGCGATGAAAGAAAAAAAAAAATAGGTTAAAGAGGTCGGAACTTAGTTGGACTGAATACCTACCTACGCAGATCTACAATATAACATAACAAGATTATGTAGAGAAATAAAACAAAATATTCCGAAAAAAAGTGTTTCTTCATTACAAAGTCATGGACTTATCAATCCACCCACGTATCTAGGTACCTACCTAGGTACCTACCGTAAATGAGAAAACAAATTTTAGGTACTTATAAATATTTCTTTTGTGGCTATTCAAGTAGGAGTTAAGTTCAATGGTCTATCCTAAGATTCTAGTAATAGATACGGTCTGCAACGAAAGTCGCTTAGCATTTTAGTTATTTGTCATAGGTACCAACTTTTTTGAGAAATGTTTCAAACTGTAAGACATCTGACAACGAAATTGCTATGACAAAGTACTGAAGTGCTAAGTGACTTTCATTGCTGACTGTACCTAGTATCGATTTAATGCTGTTTTAGCACGTGAGCCAAAACGTGAGTCGGTAGGGTAAAGCACGACGACGTGTCGCTCTTATAATTGAAGACAATTTACTCCGAGATCTCTCTAAACGCAGTAACCTCGGTGAATCCGGTTCATCTGGCGGAATTCCCCAGATTGCTCTGATGCATTTTTTTGAGCTATAAAGGCTCTTTTCCAGGCTGTACTGCTGCCCCACAAAATAAGACCGTACCGCAAGACCGATTCTACGTAAGCCTGATAGGACATAACAGCCGTCTTTTTATTCGTGACCTTTTTTACTTGATTAAGAGCATAAGCAAATTTGTTTATTCTGTTACATGTGTTATCGATATGGTGCTTCCAATTTAAATCTTCGTCAATAGTAACTCCTAAAAATTTTGTATGAGGCACTTGTTTGATTTTATTAATGTTTAATTTAAAATTGTATTTAGCGTGCTTTGATTTGTTAAACTGAATAAATAAAGTTAAAATTAACCCCTTGGGCTACAAAGAAATCTTGTGAAATTTCTGTAAAAAACTAAAAAAACCCACATAATACACATACGAGCCAATAAAACTCAATGTGTCCTTATTGCAAATACCATACTATCCACCTCAAAGTTTTTAACACTTCATGGAAAAATCTATAAGTTCAATGGTAACTTATAATATTAGATTTTTTTGGTTCCGTACCAAAATGGTAAAAAGGAACCCTTATGGTGTGACTCAGTCTGTCTGTCTGTCTGTCACAGCTGGATATCTCGAAAACTACTAATGGTTATCAACTTGAAATTTGGAATAGTTAAAGATGACGTTTGTCCAACTATTTTGCAAATAAGAAAGAAATAGAAAAATCAAATATTTTTTTTACAACAGAAACTGAAAAGCAGTCTTAATTTTTTTTATGTGACTTAACTGTGAAACCCCCACCCAAACTACACTCCCCATACTCCGATACCTACTTATAAACAATACTTTTATATTATTTACAAAAAAAAATATCGTTTTTGTTCGGTGGCAATTATGGTGCCCCCCCAGACGTTATGCCCTAAGCAATTGCTTAGTTTGTTTAAGGGTTAATCCAGCACTGTAAGTAGGTAGGTACTTAACTTGTTTCTACTAAGTAGCTTTTACAGTTTTTTAAGGTTTGAAAATAAATAGGTACGGTAAATAACAATCTGTAATGTTAATTCACAAATCACGTCACGTCAGGTTGAACGAAAATATTTGCGTGTAGAATAATGTGGTAATGTTTGAAGTCAATGCGTAGGTACCTAGGTAGGTACTTATAGAATAAAATAATGTTGACTATGACTATTGTATACTGTGCTATTGACTATGTTACGATTGTAATACGGTCAGCAATGAAAGTAGCCTAACTATTTAAGGTGATTAGTATCCTCAAGTGGCGCCCTCATCTTAGTTAAATTTATTGCTCGCTAAGTACATAATGTATCGAAAATTCAAATGTTGCGATTGAAACTAAAGTTCTATAGTTTATTTACAAATAATAAACTCTCTAAAATATAGTTTGTTGTAGTAGTAGTAGGCAAAAGTGTCAAAAGTGGCCACTTTTTGCTCTTTTGCCTACTACAACTACAACAAACTATATTTTACTGAGGTTATTGTTTGTAAATAAACTAAAGAAACTTAGCTTATATCTCAACGTTTGAAATTTCGATACAGTATGTACTTAGTGAGAAATCAATTTAATTAAGGTGAGGGCGCCACTGTGAGGATACTAATCGCCTTAATGGGTACGCCCAAAGGTACTTTGTCATAGCAACTTCTGCGAGGCATCCCGTCAAAAAAGTTGCTTTGTCAATGTACATGACAATGTACGACTTTTATTGCTGACTGTACCTACCTGCGCGCTGCGCGGCATTTTTCTTTCAGTAGGTAGGTAGGTATACCTAGACAGGTATTTTTCTCAAAAATCTGGCATTTTGTGCATCCTAGACAGGCATCCTCTTACACGTACGAGGGTGGATTGATAAGTCCATGACTTTGAAAAGAAGAAATAGGTACTTTTTTTTCATAATTTATTTTTGTCTTTTTACACTAGATTTTTTTCAAATTCGGCAAAAGATTATTAGGTACTTTTGGAAACAAAAAGCTCAAGACCCTGTCGACCCTCTCGGCGGCACTCATGACATCAAAACTCATCGAATGAAGATGCGAATCCTTCCTATTCTCTAGATTCAAACCACTGAGATTTTTTCTCCTACCAAACATGCGGGCAAAGATTTTCATCAAGCCAAAAGGTGGTGTCTGAAATGGGCCCTCATTTCAGTTAGGTACCTACCTACCTACCTACCAGTTTTTAGGCGATGAAAGTAAAATAACGTAATTTCTTGATTTGTTTCAGTGTATTTGAAATGGTGGCTGACACATGATGGCCACCACAACCATGGTTGTGTCCCCCCTGGCCACTCAGTCTTCGCCCAAAAACAAGCGCAGACTCTTTGCTGAAGCAAGGCAAAACAGCCTTCAAAAACTCAGCATCATTTTTGACCACGGCAATAAAAATGGTAAGATAATAAAAATACTCACAGGATCGTACATATCCATACTCATCGTGAAGTGATAATATTTGTATGTTTCTTCTCAAAATAGCTGCAATCGATTATTTTATTGTTTCGTTCGATGTCTTGGTTTTTTGACAATCGGAGACGGAGAAAATGAAAATACGCCTGACAGTTTGAAAAGTGCGCGCATTTCATCCGGAAGTATCTTGGAAATATCAATCATAATATTTTTTTTTTTTTCATAAACGTATTTTTTATAAGTTTTTATATACAAGTATAACACACAATACAAACAAATTTAAAAATCTTAATGCTAAATATAATATTTACAAATAATACACTTCCTCCAGAGCATCCCCACGAGGCATGGTGCCCAGAAGGCTGGCAACATTTCCCCTTTGAATGGCGAGGCTTAATCCTAGATATGTAAATACCTACCAAAAAGTTTTCCTGATCCCATCTAAATTATTCCGATATATATTCTAATTATATTTCCTAATTCCGTTTCCCTAATTTTTACTCGACATTGGCAAATGTACAAATCGTACGAGCCAAAAAAAAAAAAAAAAAAAAAAAAAAACCTCTGGGCGAAAAAGTTGCCAGCCCTGCGGTCCCCGGTGGCCTCGCAGAGACGTCTGGAGAGTTCCTTTAAAAAGGATTTGGCCTCTGGACCCCAGGGGCCCATTGTTTCGAATCCAATGGGCGTGCAAATGTAGTTGCCCCCGAGGTCCCGATACTTGACGCTTTTTCGTGTATCATAATATTGAATAGTATTATATAAATCAAACGTATAGATTCTGTTTCAGATTTATTTATCACGGATGGTTAAATCTCTGATTTTTTATTTTAAGTATTTATATCAGTTTTACTCTTTTTTGGTTTCAAAACTTTCAAAAGTAAACGAACTATTGTAGGCGAACAATGATAAAGCAGTTTGTTTTTGTTTAATTTTAATAGATGGCAGCACATCTCAGTTGCTGACTGCTTTGCTGTTTTGTCATTCTGACATAAATATCCTCAGTGTTGCCAGGTTTTGAAATATTCTACTTGTGTAGTAGAATATTGAAAAACAACGTGTAGTGGAACACGATACCTCACACGTCAGTTCACGATAATTATTGAAGAAAACAAAAAAATATTTATTTACAATGAGGGCTTTTCACAATGACAAAAAACTGTAGACTCGATAAATAACGTTGATAAAAATAGGTGACAATGTGATTTTTTACTAAGCTTCGAAGAGTATCAATCAACACCATCTAGTGAGGCAAATAATTACTATTTTTAAGCTTCGAAGAGTATCAACATCATCTAGTGAAGCAAATAGTTACTGTTTTTATTCTTTAAATGTCACTTTGAAAACCCCTCATTACGAAAAAGAGCGTATCAATAGGTGAATGAGTAGGTAGATATCATTTCTCAATGAAACCAAGCTTTGAGTTCGAAATTAATCAAGCACTGATATGTAAATATAAAAATAATCACTGAATTTAGTACGATTAATAATCCTTACTTCCTTATACTAATACTAAAGTTATTTGTTTGTTACGCTTTCACGTAACTACTCAACCGATCATCATGAAATTTTGCATTGCAGAGGGGGTACGGAAAAGGACATAGGGACATACTGTTCCCGAGGGATACAAAAATAACTGTCCACGCAGACGAAGCCGCGGGTGGTCGCTAGTAAATTATAATGTCATTTATTTTTAATTTTACTTTTGAATAAAATACAAATCCAATAATGGTTCTGTCACAAAATATAAAGTCTCTGTGTTTTGGTTACAATGAGGGCTTTTCAAGGTGACATTTAAAAATAAAAATAGTAACTATTTGCCTCACTAGATGGCGTTGATGGAAAGAGATGAGTCAAAATTAGCTTTTAAAAATAAACTGCCTGTATCAAAGAGGAATGTAAGCGCTCGCTGGCTGACATGACCAAAGATAAACATTTTAGGCCTACCTGAGTACTCTTCGAAGATAAGTAAAAAAAATACATTGAGACATACATTTTTATCAACGCCATCTATTGAGCCTACAACTTTTTGTCATTTTAGAAAGCCCTCATTATGCCGGGTCCACAGCGAATGTTTTGCCCTACACAATAAACATAACATCTTAACATTCTACTTAATCCTCATACGTTTTTTTTTGTTGAAATGTTGAGATGTTTTTGTTGATTCTGTAGAGCAAAGCACGTGCTATGGACCTGGCATTACAAGTGCCGCTTTGGGCCAAGCACTTCTGGATCAAAACACATAGAAAGTCCTTGTTCGCACGAGCGTTTTTTCACCGCGCGATTTTTTACCGCTTTGTTTCGATGGTGTTCACTCGAGCGTTTTTTTAACGCCATGCCCGCCCACCGTCTAGAACTCTAGAGTTTGGTCAACGAAAGATAAGACTTGATTGGAAATGGAACTAATTTTGCGCCTTATTTTAAGGTTAAGTTTCCAATAACTTAACCTCTAAACGTTAATTTAACAGGGAAAGTGGCGCCGCCATTTCAATCTCCTTTTTTGTTGACCAGACTCTAGTGCACAGTAGCACAGTCTAGTGTCCACCCCAAAAAAAACCTAATATATTTTTGTTGCCCTTCAAAATTCCAACTTAGCACCTCCCTACTCCCTTCTACTATAATTCACGTTCTCAGGTTGGCTGGATGAGATCTCTTTTAGAGAGAAGTCCTCCTTTGTTGAGATATGTACATATCTCAATTTATTTTTGTGTAACTGTTTTTATGAGTGCAATAAAGAGTATAAATAATTTGAGGATTCATTTCCGAAAGCTATTCGGTGTCGGGAGAGTTGGTTAGTGAAATTGTGATTCTTACGATATAAATAAAAAAAGAATTCATCATTGCTATTTTCTAAAAATCGAATGTTAACTTCTACATAATACTCTGAATATAGGCTGTCAATCAATATTGAACTTTGCTCCACAGTAATAAGGTTTAAACTTGATTGCAATCATGAGTAGAGTACTATCAAGCAAAAAGTGAATAGTACTGTAGCCCGCGGACATCTAAATTCTAAATCACCAAAAAAGTTACCGCTTGTCTTTTGTTATTGTTATAGATTTGGCAATATTGTATACTAAAACCGAAGTCTTAAAGATCGTAACCCGCCGTAACCATAGACAGTGATAAATCTAAAATCTCCATTTATGTTAGTTATTTACTTTCGAGATTACCGCATTGTTTCACTATTGTAAACAGATTTGTTCAATTACTACACATATAAAAACATACCAAAGAAATGCAGCAATTTCACTATCCATCGGGAAGACAATTGGCATTTGAAATACGGAAACTATAGAGCAAAATATAGAAAATATTGCATCGGATACGAATATTTTCGAACGTTAGTGAATAAGGGTTTGTAAAAATATGTTGAAAAATAAACAGCTCGTGCTCAGAAAACGGCATTTTAATTTCTTGGCGTTCGTTGGTTGTAAGCGGTGTTTTCGTATTTTCATGAGTGTGTTTTCTTTTTCCTACGTTTTTACCTGTTTACTAACGTCATCTACCTATCGAGCATTCGAGCCTACAGTTTTTGTTATTTTGAAAAGCCCTCTTGTACTATTATGTATTCTGTGTCATTGGTAGAATAAGAAAGAATTTAGTAGATTCCGAAAATATGATGTAGCAACACTGAAGTCTGCAGTAATTTTTGTATGTATTTCTGAGCGCCATTGCTTTTTACCGATGTATAATGTTGAAATGATTTTAATCCATTTTCATCGGCAAATCTGTGTGATGTTTTAGCAAAACATTGAGGTGATTGTGAACTAAAACTATTGAACTTCTTAAAGTTTTGTGCTGGGCTTTGTCATGGCCGGTAAGTGGTGACTTTTATCGCCCGCTAATCAAGGGCGAAATTGGATTTGGGAATCGCAATAATTCGAAGATGTTTTATCGTTCGAACTCTGACGGTAAATGTAATGTTATTGTCATTAGTGTGGTTAACAGTATTTAGTGTTTACATACTGTGATGATGGCTTGAATATAAATTGTTTGGTTATCCTTTTTAACGCCGATAGATTTTAACATTTTTGCTCTGATCATTTACTGTTACGCTAAATATGTAGTTTGGAGAAGGTTCTCGCAACGGTCTTGGCGTTGTAAAGTTCACCTATCACAAATTAATCCGTAAATAATGCGGGCCGCGGGCGTCAGTCAATGATTGTTTGGATAGCGTATGATTGCAGTTGTTGATTTTGAAGGTCAGCGTAGCGTATTTGATGATTGACGTTGCATAGTTTGCATTTGGAGACTACACTTGGCTGTATTATTGTAATCAATATACCTATACAAGATATACAAGACCACCTTTTGGAAACGAAATGATTCTTGCAAATGCGTAGAAAACGGTAACCTATCAAGTGACGCAGGTTATAGATACTGTGGTAAAGAAGATAATTATTACTAACCATCAAATCATCTTCAATAATCACTAGATAAAATCTTTCTAATCTATAATTTCTTTTGTCAAACTGGACAGATTGTTATTGCTGCTTATTCTTTCCTATTGACTCTCCACACATCTCAAAATAAAGTTAATAAACTACTTGATTGACACAAAATCTTGTATCAACACAAAATACACATAATATTATCCAAACTTGACCTACACCTAGTTGTTTCTTGTTGTTCAAACGTAACTAAACAATAAATATTCCAATTTTAAAACATATTCTTATTAGTTCACGAATGATATCATGAGTTTCCACGAAGCTTCGAGAATTATTTTAAGATGCTCGCTCTAAGTCGCAACTTTTTTATTTTATTATTCAAACTAAATTCACCAACTTTGGCTCAGTTCAGACTGCTATCATTAATGAGTGTTGTTTTTATTTTTAAATTAACTTTGGTTTTATTTTCAAAACTCACTTACAATTTCCTCTGCATGGAAAGTTTTTTTGCTTTTCCTTCAGAAACAATACTTTTTTCGGGTTGAAAGTTCCTATGTCCTTTTCTGTACCTCTTACAACATGTATGTAAAATTTCATGATGTTCGGTTCAGTAGTTAAAACATGAAGATGTAACAAACAAACGAACGGACTTTCGCATTAATAATAATAGTAATTGTAGTATAGTAAGGATGCTAGCTTTTGCCGGTGACTTCGTCTTCATCTCATGAAGAATAATTATTAATTCAATTAATTAAATGTTTAATTGAAATTCTTTCAATACAATTGGTATAAAACAAATTTGCTCCACAAATTTATTTCATGATATTGGTTGAGTAGCTGTTAGGATTTGAAGGCGCATTAAACAAACTAACAAACTTACTGTCGCTATGGATGGATATAAAGAAAGATACTTAGAATAATAATAGTAAGGATAATTTAGTAATCTACAACTTTACCAAGAATATCTAAACAAGGATTTGTATTAGGTAGGTATGCTGCTAGTTTGCTTTATCTGTATGTATGGATTCATCATACATAGCTATACTTGGTGACATGCCAAATCAACTTTGTTTTCCTTGTGGCCTTCTTCACAAATTTACCTATGGTTTTGTAGATCACTGTTATCTTCTATCATACATAACATCACAATATAGTGGACAAATTAAATAATAATAATAATAAAGACTTTATTGCACATGATAGAAAAAACGATACAATCAGAAAAAAACAAGAAAACATACAATAAGCGGCCCTATTGCTACATAGCAAATATAGCAATTTCTTCAAGGCAACCTTGGGCGGAATAAAATAAGATAAATAGGATAAAAAGGGAATAGGTGCACTTTAGAGATCAGAATATGAATAAACTTACTAATAAGTTTATAGTCAGACAGAAGAAATAACAATTATTTTGTATGTATCAGTCTGCTAGAAGAGCTTACAGTAGGTATGACTTACAATTTGATTATGAATAGAGTTGATTTCGAACTTTCTAGTAACAATATAAATAAATTTCTGAATTATAAAGTAAACAAGTCTTAACATTTTAAATACAATATTAAAAAATAAGTAAAATAACATATGTAGTTATTTGTTGACATTCACACCCGTATTCACAAATGTCTCACATTGCCCTCGGACGCACAGCATCTCAACTACCAATCACATGTAATACGTAAAACAAACGAACCAATCACAGGGCTCTAATACAATGCGAGTGAGTGTTCTTGAATACGGTGTCAGTACGGTGTTAGTTTTGAATACCTAACGTACTAATGATTATATTGGTATTATTAATATTTATTTATACATACAATCTTACATTTAATAAAACTAAATTTCATTACCGGTTTAAGAATCATAAAATAATAATTTCTTGTCATAGTTAATAAATAACTAATATATCATGATAACCTTCTAACAATGAAGATAACTATTGCCCTGTGCTTGCTTCTTGCAACTGTCATTCAAATAATCTTGAAACTGTTTAAATACTGCAATTTACATAATAAAAACACGGTTTTTGTTGTACGAATATAACCATTACCATTTTGCAATAGGGTACGAAATTATTTTCACTCATTAAACATTTTTCAGTGTACTCCACACCACACATTGTTTCACCTTTTGTTTGTAAAACAATTGTTTTAATCCTCATAAAAGGACCCTATACACAAGAAAAGAGTCACATTACGCAATGAACAGACTTTTCAAATGTATAATGTTACTATTCATGTAAATAAACAGGTTTCAAAATGCAATTCTATTGTTCAGTCCTAGTTTAGACTTGTGCCAGTGCCAATGTGTCTTTTTGCCAATTTTTTTTTGTTAATTTTAATAAATGTGAATTGAAATGCTTAAAAAGAAAGAAGTTCCTTGGTATTCCAATCATCGGATTCGTATACAAGATAATTTTACTAACTGGCGACATCACTCTTGCCGTCTTCATTGGAACACTGTTTGTGATTGTATGCAAATTGTACTCTTTTATTTTTGTTTTTATTTCTCTTATTTACTTAGACCGTTGCGAGAGTTGAGGCTGATACTGTAAACTCATTTGAACTTTCAAATAATTATTTTTAACTTTTATATTATGATCTTTGGTCATCTTCGATTTTAGTATAATTTTTCAACTAACTTTTCTTCAAATTTAACAACATCTTAACTCATTTTTCTTCAGTAACTTTTACTAGGAATGTTTAATAATTATTTCCTTTTTCCTGGGGTTATGTGTGCATTACTCATCAGTAAATTACTTTCTATTTTGGTGTCATGCAAGCATGTTTTTTTGATTCCAATATTATCATAATTCATTCATTATTCAAACATTGAACTATTTCATGTAACTCATTCAACATAATTATTGAATAATGTGTTTGAAATTGACAGTATTTTTTGCTTATTCTTTTTAAATTTAGATGTTTTTCCATGATCAAATGATTAGTCTTATTTGTACCTAACAGATAAGCTAGGAACTCAGTTTAAAAAGGCTAGTTTAATCAATCTTATCATTGAACCAATCCACAAAATAGATCTTTTGTTCATATTTTATGTTGAAAGATGAAACGATGTTATCAAATCCTTGTTACACAAGTGCTAAAAAGAAATAATAATTATTTTGATATTATAATACGTTAATAATAAGTTAACTATTGTTTGTTGCATGGAAGCTTAGTTACAAGAATGGATAGTAGGTTAGGTACCTACCTAATTAATAATACTTGCTACTACAAAGTTTTTGCTCAATGGCATGGCAATTCAATTCACTTGGCCAGTGACATTTTAGTTCAATAAAACAATAACTAAATTATAGTGCTTCCGTGAACTAGTCATTGAAATGAAATGTTTATTAAGATTAATGATTATTAAAATTTCTTTATGATTTATACAAGATCATTCCACTAAAATCCTGTTCTATTTGATAAATAAAACGGCTAAAGGCTAGTTAGTGTATAGAATTCACATCAGATGAATAGGTACAAAACTTTTTAATAAGAACAATGGAATAATAATTGATTCTAGTCCATTTCGTTAGTAAAGACCTTGAAATAGTTACATGTCTTGTTTTTGGAGTAAAATTCCTATAGTTATTGACAAATATGTAAAAAGTTAATGAATCATGATCATGAGATCTGAATAAATTAATTATGAAATTAATTTGTTCAGCAAGTCCTACCATAATTTACTATATCGTTGTATGTTTGCAGGCAATGGTGGTGAAACTACGTGGTGTTTTAGTCAGGTGAAAGGCACCCTCGAGGACGATGTGACCGAGGCTGACCTGATATCCTGCGTGGAGTTCAACCACGATGGAGAACTGTTGGCCACTGGTGACAAGGGTGGGAGAGTGGTTATATTTCAGGTGAGAACAGAGTTTAGTTCCCACTTGTTCTACTAGACAGTTCTACAGTAGAACTAATGAAACTTTTTTCTCATTTGTGCTACAATTTGCGGCCAGACCTAATAATCGACATCAGCCATTCTTAATGCCTCTACTCTTGGGGCACAGGCACAGGCCTTCCTAATTATGGGTGGATAAGGAAGATAGGCACCCACCACGCGGGCCCAATGCGGATTGGTGTGTGTTAACGACTACAAATGCAGCCGGGACCAACGGCTTAACGCGCTTTCCGAAGCACGGAGGAATTCAAGGCAATAAATTATTGGTCACCCATCCTATGAACGACCATTGACAGACCATGTAATAAATAGGTACTATGGACAGGGTTGGCAAAAAACAGTTTTTTTTGAAGAACAAAACATCATGTTTTATTTAGTAAACAAAAAAACATGTTTTAAATATTTTTTTATAAATGTTATAATTTATTTGTTTTAAACATGATTAAAACATGTTTTAAACATGATTAAAACATATTTTAAACATGTTTCAAACATATAAAGGAATTGTTTTGTAGTTGGAGTAAGGGGAAGGAACAATAGCAAAAAACACCGCAGTATAAGCGGAGCGAACTATTTTCATCCCTTTCCCATTTACCCACAGTAGAATACACATTATTCGTTCGTTCACTTATTGTAGTCTGCCAGCCAGAACAATCCGAGTCTAGGAGATTCCACGAATTCAAAATTCAGAGTTGCCATCACAATTTACAATTTACCTCAAAATTATAATGTTGCTTATAAAAAGTTTTAAAAAAGTACAAGAAATATTAATTATGAGTAATTTTAGTAAAGTAACCCTTACTGTTTTTTAAATATGTTTTAAACGTGTTTTAAACAGATGCGTTTTTTTTCCAGTGTTTTAAACACTTGTTTTAACCCGGCGAGCTTGTGGTAGGGTGTGACATGCCCATGCTTTGCGCGAAGTCGTGTATTTTTCAAATTTGCCCCTCAATTGGTTTGTTGCTTCGAGTAGCTGGAGCCAATGTACTCCGCGGGGGGAGAGTGGCGTGACCGCAGTGTCGCGTCAACCATAGAGTACATTATTTATACTAGAGATAGAGTTATCAGTCAGACCTAATGATCAACGCCATCTAGCGAAATGTGACAAAAAGTGTACGATATTATAATATAGGTACTAGGTACTAGGTTTCTATAAATCTTGACTTGTAATTTTTTTGGGAGGTAAAAGCTATGTCATGAAATAAATTCAAAATAATTTAATTTATAGCTAATCAGCTTTGACTATATAAAACTGTGAAAGCCACACGATACCGCGATTCAGCACGGGATAGCGACATCTATCGACTGTTTGACAAACGAAAAATGAGCGTCATCTATCAAATCAATCAGCAACTAAAATCTTAGGCCGCGCTCCCTTGTAGTGAGTCAAGTACTAAGTGAAAAGCCCCTGGCGTCACCCGGCGCAGGAGCTACACGCGTGTAAACGTTCGTGGGGTGCGTCATACCCCGCCACATGCTCCGTGTTAGTTTTAACATATATCTACCTATAAATGCCAATTTATTAAACCAATACTTAAGAATTTATTTGTATTTTGAAATATGGTTTATATTTAGTGTATAAAATAAAAAAAACAGTGTATATTTATATACTTTTATTGTATTATTTATCAAAAATACTAAAACTAAAATCAACTAATTCTTTAAAAAAAATATGTTATTGAGAATCTTATATTCTTTAAGTTTTTAAAGTTGATTTTATATTTTTATTTAAGAATTAGTTGATTTTAGTTCCTTTTTCAGAAGTTCCTTTTTTTGTTTTTTTGTAAATGTTATATTTTAGTATTTCTGATAAATAATACAATAAAAGTATATAAATATACACTGTTTTTTATTTTATACACTAAATATAAACCATATTTCAAAATACGAATAAATTCTTAAGTCTTGGTTTAATAAATTGGCATTTATAGGTAATTATATGTTGGGGTTTGGCAAACCCCACCACATGCTAGGTGTAACTTTTTTCACCACATGCTCGCCGGGTAACAAATGTTTTAAACATTGCCAACCCTGCTTAATGGATATTAATAAATAATGCATGACAGTAGCAGTTGCTTATCAATTAATTTGGATTAGGCGTAAGTATCCCTATCTGTGGATTGATTATATTGGGTTTGAGGGCATTTCCTTTGTGGTAGCTCCAATGAGAAAAGAGTCTCATTAGATTAGTTCTATATACTTATTCCACTAGGGGGCTAGTGGAATAACTGGGAACAAAGCAGAAGTGATAATTAGCTTTTTGACATCATACAACTATATGTTTTCTACAGCCAATATTAGGAGAAACGTCAGTTATTGAAGGTAAAAAAGCAGTAACGATAATTAGCTATTTGACGTCATACGACTACGTAAAATGTTTTTATACAGTAGGAGAAACGTCAGTTATTGATGAAGGTACAGTCGGCAGCATAACGGGTTATACAAAAGAGTGACGCATAGTTTAAATTTAAGGGCCAGTGAATTACTCTGACAAATAGGTGTTTTAAAAATAATCATGATTTATTATTCAAATCTTGCTCTATACAAGATTTTGTTTTGAACAATCATTTATTAAAATAATGAAAAATGAAGATAGTGTCTGTAAAATGACAGTACACAAATTCCACTTGTTCTACTACTTTTTAGCTGATAAATTATTATTGAGAACAAGAGATAACTTATATCATTTACAATTTATATTTCTATCAACAGTGCGTAGCGTACCTATTTTACACAGATATATTTGCAATTTTATTGTAAAAGATAGATGAGCTATGAGCCCTTGGATTATTTTGCTTCTTCTCAACTTAAGAGCTGCGCTCTTGTCTGTCTTCCTCCACTCGTTTCTGTCCAAAGCCAGTTCCTTGGTTTCTTGATAATACCCGACGTTCACCTTCTCTTTGATCTGTTCCATTAGGCTCTTCTTGGTCTTCCTCTTCCTCTCTTTTCCTCTATTTTTCCTTTGCGACTCTCACATAAAGCCAAATTCGCTAGTCATAGAGATGAACAGTTTTTTTACTTCTAAACATTGATTCTAGTAGTAAATGATCCGGCGATCGATATAAAACCTACATAGTAGGTCACTGAGCATGTTGAGCATATTTCGTAACATGTCGAACCAAACAGAGTCGCAATTGAAGGAGAAATTGTCGCCATATTTGGAAGGACTTGTTTTCATCACTCGGCGATGTTGATGAGAGTTACTGCTGCCATAAAGCTAAAATTATCTATTTGATTTGACAAACCATTATTTATGTTTAAGCATTTCTGTTTATTTACTACTAGCGGCCGCTCGCGCGCCAGCCCGCATGGACCTTGTTTCATGTATTTTATTTTATTATTATAATATTTGGGGGGCTTACAGCTAACGTTACAGAGTAGATACTTAAATAAAATATAAGAAGCCAATTAAAAGCCTATCTACCTAAATGAACTGTCATACCAAATCATCATCATCATATCAGCCGCACGACACCCACTGCTGGGTATAGGCCTCCCCTAAGGATCTCCACGACGATCGGTCCTGCGCTGCCCGCATCCAGCGGCTTCCCGCGACCTTCACCAGATCGTCGGTCCACCTTGTCGGGGGCCTACCCACGGAGCGCCGTCCGGTGCGTGGTCGCCATTCCAGAACCTATCCGCCCCAACGGCCATCGGTTCTTCTCGCTATGTGTCCCGCCCATTGCCACTTCAGCTGAGCAATCCTTCGAGCGATGTCGGTTACTTTAGTTCTCTTGCGGATCTCTTCGTTTCTGATTCGATCACGCAGGGAAACGCCGAGCATGGCTCTCTCCATTGCACGCTGGGTGACCTTGAGCCTCCTTATGAGACCCATAGTTAGCGACCACGTTTCACTGCCGTTAGTCATCACTGGCAACACACACTGTTCATAGACTTTCGTCTTGAGACACTGAGGTAAGTCGGACGCGAAGATTTTTCGAAGCTTCCCGAATGCTGCCCACCCGAGTTGGATTCGACGAGAGATCTCTTTCTCGAAGTTGGACTTACCTAACTGGATTGCCTGTCCTAGGTATACGTAATGGTCAACAACTTCAAGTGTAGTGTTCCCAACATGAACTGGAGAGGGTACAACATGGGCATTTGACATAATTTTCGTCTTATCCATGTTCATCCTGAGACCCACTCTTTGGGAAGCACTACGGAGATCTTCGAGCATTGTGTTCAGGTCTTCCATGGTCTCAGCCATAAGGACTATATCATCGGCAAAACGAAGGTGTGTTAGGTACTGGCCATTAATGTTGATGCCGAGTCCTTTCCAGTCCAAGAGCTTAAAGATGTCCTCCAACGCAGCTGTGAACAGTTTCGGAGAAATAACGTCTCCCTGTCTCACACCACGCTGCAGCTGGATAGGACTTGTGCTCTGGTTCTGTACTCGGATCGACATGGTGGCATTTTTGTATAAGTACCTCAACACCTCGATATACCTATAGTCCACTTGGCACCTTTGGAGAGACTGCAGCACCGCCCAGGTTTCGATCGAATCAAAGGCTTTCTCATAGTCCACGAACGCCAAGCAAAGTGGCAGATTATACTCCTCGGTCTTCTGTATAACCTGCCGCAGCGTATGGATGTGGTCTATGGTGCTAAAGCCTTTTCGAAACCCGGCCTGTTCGGGGGGTTGGAAGTCGTCGAACCTGCGAGCGAGACGATTCGTAAGGACTCTCGAAAACAACTTATAGACATGGCTCAGAAGTGAGATGGGTCTGTAGTTCTTTAACAGGGACTTGTCACCCTTTTTAAAGAACAGAATCACCTCACTTATGTTCCATGCCTTCGGCGTTCTGCCCTCGACGATGACGGAATTGAAAAGCTTCTGGAGGACTTTGAGTATCGGCTTACCGCCCGCTCTCAGAAGTGGCTTATCGCCCGCTCTCATACCAAATACACCCCCCTAAATATTTCATTTTTGCAATTTGTCGCAATTTAGGTAGCATAATGAGGACCAGTAACAGGTTTGAATCCTATAGTTTTATTGATGTAATATAAAAACATATTATTGATAGCTATGAAACTTCGTGAAAGATTTTTTAAAATCTTTAAAATCCGTCTAGCCGAGGCGTGAAGAGGTAACGCACACGCACACACACACGCACGCACGCACGCTGCGCGCAAAGTTTTGCGTTTATAATATAAGTAGGATTCGTAAGGGCTTCAGAATGAGTAGCTCTATTAAATGGCCATTTTGTTTCAGAGAGACCCAGCGTCAAAGCAATGTGTGCCCAAGAAGGGCGAGTACAACGTTTATTCGACGTTCCAATCACACGAGCCCGAGTTCGACTACCTCAAGTCGCTCGAGATCGAAGAGAAGATCAACAAGATTAGATGGCTCAAGCGCAAGAACCAAGCCCATTTCTTACTCTCCACCAACGACAAGACTATCAAACTATGGAAGGTGCGTGATATTTTATATTCTAACGCAGTGTTTCCCAATTAGTGGTACGCACTACGCGTGTTAAAGGGGGTACGTGAGTTTAAAGTCTTTCTTGGAGTAGAAACTGTTCTAAAGTGAGAATCCGCAATAAAAATGATAGAAGTTTCTCTCGCAAGTATAAGTTAATTTCAATGTGTTAGCACCTGCTAATAATAAGTATTGTAAATAAGTATTTACACAATTTTTTTTTGTCCATGAATTGTGTAATTCTTTTTTTCTAGTTCAAAAGAGTCACTACAATGATTTTACATAATATTTTTAATTACCTACTACATTTTTAGACAAAGAGTGCCGAAAGTTATTATAATAGTACCCACATTATACCATATTATATATATATATATACATGTATACCCAAATTATGAAGGTTAATAATTCTTGTTTACACAGTTTTGAGCTTCCTATCAAAATTTTTGGGGGTGATAATTTTTTGATGGTTTATATCTGTTATGTATAAAGAATTTCTTACGGCCGTTTGCACTAAACTTAAGAATCGCCTAACTAAGTCTTTTCCTAAGTACAACTCGACCAAAATAATTAGGCGCATATAGCGATAGTTAGGAAAAGACTTAGTGCAAACGGCCGTAAGTCTTTCCATCCATGTATATGAATGAAAAGGTAGTGTTAATGTAGAGGAACTGCGAATGCGACCATAAGGGCGGATTCGACCAAGAGAGAATAACTGTTATTCTCAGATTAAATGACCAGTTATTCAAGAGTAAATCGAAATTACGTTTTACCACACACTATTCTCAGAGTATTTTGCCTATTCGGGAATAGTACAGCTTTGGAATAAACTCCCGTTGAACATTCAGAATTGTCTTAACGTCAAGACCTTTAAATCCAAAGTTAAGTCGCACTTTCTAGCACAACTATCGTACATCGAGTCATAAATAACATATTATCTCATAATCACTTACATGGTTATTTATATGTATGTATTGAGTATGTATTTAATGTAGGTATATTTTTTTTTTTATATATGTATGTGTATTTTATATATTATAAAAATGAATAAGTATTATTATCTTATTATTTAATTATTATTTTTTATATGTCATGCACTTTATGTGCCCGCTTACTGTAAATCTCTGACACCTCTTAGGTTGGCTGGAAGAGATCTCTTTAGAGATAAGTCCACCTTTGCTCACAATTATTATTATAAATTATGTAACAATAATTATTAGTGCAATAAAGAATATATAATAATAGTCGCTATACCACCATTTCGCGGGGAATAACAGAGTTAATCCGCGAGTATTTATTTATTATTTTTTTATTTTAATGTCGTCCGCGTGCCATATGTCAGTGACATTTGTTTGACATGTGCTACAGTTACGTACAAGGCGACAAAATAGAGTTGACAAGACTTTGCCTTTTAAATAGTTTGTTTATAGAACAATGACAATTGGCAGGATAATACTTTCATTCACATATTCACTCACTAATGAAGGAATAAGAATCCCAAGAGTAACTTATCTTTGGATTGCATGGAAAAATGACCATTTCTTTACTCGAGAAAAAAATCGTGGAATAGATGTATTCTTGGTATAGTTATTCCCGTTTATATTGAAGTTTGGACGAATCCACCCTTAATCAATTAAACTAGACAAACCCTCTTTGTAGCATAAGTAGGTAACATTATGTTCTAGCTAGCTAAATTTCATTGATATTTTGCGTAGTTGATGTGAAACTGCAGGCAAATATAATTTTAAAACTTGCTAACTTGTCCATGTCCATCAGCCATTTTTAATGTCCCCACTGTTGGGGCACAGGCCTTCCTTATGGGTGGATAAGGAGGACGGGCCATAACCCACCACGCGGGCCCAATGCGGATTGGTGGGTGTTAACGACTGCAAATGCAGCCGGGACCAACGGCTTAAGGTGCCTTCCGAAGCACGGGGGCTAACATACTAATTACTAATACTATCCCAAATTTAGTTTTTACCAAGAATTATTGATGACCTTTTTCACATAGAGAAGACAACTAAGTATAACTTTCAGCTTTTCTTCTGATGTGTCTGAAATCTGTCTTTAGACAGATCTTTCTTTATCAAAACCTGAAAGTATAACATCGTCTTACTGTCTCTTATCTTCATTGAATCAAACTGAAATGAATTGCAACTGGATTTCAAACTTAGTTACGTTTAGTTACTACTAAATCTGATTTAGTTGATAGCATAAACAGTATTTACTTGCCACTTGAATGTAGGTAATAAAGATACATTTTTTTTTCTTATTGAAATGAAAGCAAGATTCTACTTACAAATTAATGCAATTTTAGCTAGTTATTTTTAGTATGCCAGCAAATCTATAGAGCTTTAATAGCAGGATTCTGTGTTTAGTTTTTAGTAATATGAAAGCAATTCTAAACCTTCATAATTATTGTAAAATTAATAATGCTAACTACATGAGCATTGCATTGCATGAAACAATCTATACTAGAGTTACTAGATGGTCGGACCGAATCAGCAGAATCCGCTCTAAAGATGGTCATAAAAACTTATTCACACATTCCGTTTTTGATTTGAACAGTAGCGAGTGTTCGGGAATAAATAACGACGTGATCAGTTATCGCAGGTGTCGGAGCGGGACAAGCGGGTGACCGGATACAACACGCGCGAGGAGGGCGGGCGGCCCCGCGACCCCGCGCGCATCACGCAGCTGCGCGTGCCCACCGTGCGGCCAGCGGAGCTCATGGTGGAGGCGTCGCCGCGGTGCGTGTGTGTAGTACAGGACGCTAGGTGTAGTACAGGCGCGCATCACGCAGCTGCGCGTGCCCACCGTGCGGCCCGCCGAGCTCATGCTCATCGTCTGCGTGGACAGTTATTTCTCGATCCCTCGGGAACAGTACCTTTTTCGGGATGAAAGGTCCTTCTCTGTATCCCTGACAACGTGTATGCAAAATTTCATGATGATCGTTTCAGTAGCTAAGGCGTGAAGGCGTAACAAACAAACGAACTATCGTATTTATAATATTAGTAAGAATTAAATTTTGTTTGAGTCTTTTCTACATCAACTCTTAATCGCTCACTCATCAATTTGAAAAGCCAATGAAAAAGTTTTCCAGAAGCAGTTTGTTAGTAATTAAGTGACGAGAAGTCATAAAACTATCACAAGTCAGATAAGAATGACGCGTCACTATTATTTCTTTCGTTTACTTTGGTAGATAAATGGCCGTTTCGTCATAGCATTTGCATCATAAAGCCGTAAAAAGAAAAACAATAACAAATTAGTTCTAAGTTTTATAATTAGAACTAAAAAGATGTGGAATGGCCAGCTTGTGTATGTCTTTCCTAAAGAACTTAACTTGGATTGCACAAGGACAGTTTGTGGAGACAATAACAAGATAGTATCAGTAAGCCAGCAAGCCAGAGCAACTCTGGCTTCATGTAAATAGAACTAGCTTCATCTCAAAGCTAGTAAGCGAGAGAGATTTCTGGACGATTAAGTGAGACAGCAAGCATATTCCAAGCTAGGGCTGAAAGCTTAAAAAAACTCTGCTTGCGTAATTTGGACATAAAGTCCAGAATATACAGACATTTCAGGAGCTCGATGGCTCAGCGGTCTGTTACGTTCGCAAGGGAGGGTCATGGGATGGGTTGCCAATTTTTTTCTCTCGAGCTCTTCCTTCAGAAGGCACAGTGTCATTATATGCAACACTAGCGCCATTCCCGCAAAAAATATTAAACTCTGTGACAAATAATTGTTTGCAATTTTTGTGGTGAAAAAAGCTAAAAACGGCCGTCGCGTCGTTTTGTTTTTCTGTCATTAAGTTTGTGTGTTAATTAAATACTTGATATTTTGCGAGGGGACTATCAGCTTGGATTTTTATTTTTAATAAATTGTGTATTTACACGCTTTTTTTGTTGCGTAAATGGCGCTAGTGTTGCATATAATGTCGCCTTAAGCCGTTGGTCCCTCCTGGCTGCATAATCAGTCGTTAACACCTACCATTCCGCACTGGATCGCGTGTTTGTTTATGAAAATCCTTATCCGTCCATGAGGTCTCATTGAAAGTGTCCGATGTTGATATTGTTACTTTCCATCAGGTAAAATGAGGTCAAATGCGCAATCAGTCTCTGATAAAAAAAAAAAAATAGGCTCACTATCGTTACAGTGAACTCATTGCGCAATCGAATCATTAAAGTCACCGCATTTAATTAAACTATCATCTATCTCTTCACATATTAATTTGATAGACAGATCAATGAAATGTGTTATCAAGATTTTGCGGCCGATATTCTTTAATTATATAAATATATTATATCAGTCAAATTAGATCAACACGCTGATAATAATTAATCAATTCAATAATATGAGTCATTTTTGTTTATGCATATTACTTTTTGTGACGACACAAAGTAGGCCGTTGTCTTTGTATCTCAAGAATGGTTCTTTCTTTTCTCAACTCAGGTCGACATCAGCCCTTTTTAATGTCCCCATCCCCATTGCCCCAGGCACAGGCCTTCTTTATTGGTGGATAAGGAGGATGGGCTATAACCCACCACGTGGGTCCAATGCGGATTTTTGGGTGTTAACGACTGCACTAATGCAGCCGGGACCAACAGCTTAACGTGCCTGACGAAGCACGGAGAAGTTCTAGATAATACATTTTTGGTCACTAATCCCATGACCGACCCTTGCGAAAGTTGTTTAACCTCCGCAGTCGCAGAGCCAGGCACTGCACCACCAGCTCCTCAAAGTCAACTCGGAAATGTCATCAAATGTCTAAAATATTTGAACAAAGTCTTCTATCATCATCATCATCAGCCTATCATCGTCCACTGCTGAACATAGGCCTCTCCGAGAGCACGCCACTGAACAAGCAAGTCTTCTATAAATAAAACGTAATAAATAAATGTTTTGTTTGCAGGCGGATATTCGCGAACGCGCACACATACCACATAAACTCGATCTCGCTGAACTCCGACCAGGAGACGTACATATCTGCGGACGACCTCCGCATTAACCTGTGGCACCTCGAGATCACCGACCAGAGCTTCAACATAGTGGACATCAAGCCGGCCAATATGGAGGAACTTACTGAGGTATGTTATCATACGACAGCTAAACAGGCAATATTTGACTAATGTATGACTGCAATACGTACATATTTGCGGACGACCTCATCACCCTGTGGCACCTCGAGATCACCGACCAGAGCTTCAACATAGGCGACATCAAGCCGGCCAACATGGAGGAACTTACTGAGGTATGTTCTCACTCACGAAATTAGTATGAAAATGTATGGAAATCCTGATACTGAGAACTATGATCCTTGCATCTCTTAGAATGCTTATGAGACCAGTTGGATGTGTATAGCGATCTGGATCTCCTCCATTCACTCCATGGATGGTCATCATCAGATCACAGCTCGATCAATCCCTGGCAGAGAACCAAGGCTCCAAAGTTACCTCTTTTGTATGAATTCAACTGGTGTTCCTAATTATCCGGCCACCACTATATAAGACATCTAAACAGGCAATATAGTCATTAATGTATGGCTGCAATACGTACATATCTGCGGACGACCTCCGCATCAAACTGGAGCCTGGACCTCGAGATCACCGACCTGGGGCCCTATTTTTGAATCACTCGACTGGCGTCGAGCGCTTTGTTTCTACTGATTTTCGTTCGATATTTGACTTTCCATATTTTTGAATCGCTCGACCGCAACGAGTGCCCCTACCCACTCGTTAACAGTCGAGCGATACGGTACGGCGAGCGATATTCTTTTCTACTAAAAAACAAAGATATTTATGTAACAGCCAATAGAAATATGGATATTACGTTTCGTTTTCGAGTTTTGGAAGACGAGTGTGACTTAAGTCGCATGCGACAAAACTATGTCATATGAGCGATTCAAAAATAGAGCCCCTGGGGCTGTAACGGCTAACTTTTTGAACTTCGGCGGGTCTGCCGGGCTTCAACTTAATGCTTCGGCGAACAGTGAGCTTCTATGGCGAATGCTGGTTCTCCTTTAAATAAGAAATAGTATATTCAGTGACATAGATATTATATCATAATATTTCTTTCGCAGGTTATAACCGCAGCAGAGTTCCATCCGACTGAATGCAATCTCTTTGTATATTCTAGTAGTAAGGGTAAGTTCAGTTTTTTTATTTAAATTCTCCCAAATGTCTTAAAATATGTCTGGGTATGTCCTAAATAAATAGAACAATTAATATTATCCTCGTACAGTATCACTTATCTGTCGCATAAGTTAGAGCCAGTTTCACCATTGATTTTCATCAACGCCCGAGCGGTCTCCGGCGACCGGACAACAATAGAACATCTATTGTGTCTCGTTTTCTGGGCGTTGACGAGTTAAGCGCGGTTAAGTTATTAAACGGGTTTAAGACAGTCACTGTCACAACAACGAAGAAAAATTAGTTGTATCGTCAATTATGTTAAAGAATGTCTCGTAAAAATATTGTATCAATAAGTTAGCCTTTACTCATTTGTCGGCGCAGCATCCCATTCACAAAGCATTGCAGGCGTAACTAGGCTGAACTTCGGTTGCGTAACTTCGGCATAGTGTGTCTAGACATTTGCTCATTTGCCGGCGCAACAGCGGCGCGACACAGCACGGCGTACCGCGTCGGCAAATGAGTAACGCACTATTGAAACAAAGGCGTCCAGTAAGCTTTCGGTACCGCGTATTATACCGAGCGTTTTGATGTCGCACCGATGCTGCGCCGACAAGTGAGCTCACTAAGTAAAATCAATTAGAAATAAACAGATATCAAACTCGACATCTAAACTAGATTACGCAAAACGTATTTTTTGAAAATTATTGGTTTATTTGGCTTTTGATCAGAAACAAGTATGTTTAGGGCAAAAATTTTAATAATATGAATGTGTCAGGTACAATAAGGCTGTGCGACATGCGCGCGGCGGCGCTGTGCGACCGGCACGCCAAGCTGTTCGAGGAGCCCGAGGATCCCCACGCCAGGTCCTTCTTCAGCGAGATCATCTCCTCCATCAGCGACGTCAAGCTCAGCAACTCTGGCAGGTATGTACTGTGACCAGGATGTGAAGCTGTTCGAGGAGCCCGAGGATCCCCACGCCAGGTCCTTCTTCAGCGAGATCATCTCCTCCATCAGCGACGTCAAGCTCAGCAACTCTGGCAGGTATGTACTGTGACCAGGATGTGAAGCTGTTCGAGGAGCCCGAGGATCCCCACGCAAGGTCCTTCAGCGAGATCATCTCCTCCATCAGCGACGTCAAGCTCAGCAACTCTGGCAGGTATGTACTGTGACCAGGATGTTAAGCTGTTCGAGGAGCCCGAGGATCCCCACGCCAGGTCCTTCTTCAGCGAGATCATCTCCTCCATCAGCGACGTCAAGCTCAGCAACTCTGGCAGGTATGTACTGTGACCAGGATGTGAAGCTGTTCGAGGAGCCCGAGGATCCCCACGCCAGGTCGTTCTTCAGCGAGTCATCTCCTCCATCAGCGACGTCAAGCTCAGCAACTCTGGCAGGTATGTACTGTGACCAGGATGTGAAGCTGTTCGAGGAGCCCGAGGATCCCCACGCCAGGTCGTTCTTCAGCGAGATCATCTCCTCCATCAGCGACGTCAAGCTCAGCAACTCTGGCAGGTATGTACTGTGACCAGGATGTGAAGCTGTTCGAGGAGCCCGAGGATCCCCACGCCAGGTCGTTCTTCAGCGAGATCATCTCCTCCATCAGCGACGTCAAGCTCAGCAACTCTGGCAGGTATGTACTGTGACCAGGATGTGAAGCTGTTCGAGGAGCCCGAGGATCCCCACGCCAGGTCCTTCTTCAGCGAGATCATCTCCTCCATCAGCGACGTCAAGCTCAGCAACTCTGGCAGGTATGTACTGTGACCAGGATGTGAAGCTGTTCGAGGATCCCCACGCCAGGTCCTTCTTCAGCTAGATCATCTCCTCCATCAGCGACGTCAAGCTCAGCAACTCTGGCAGGTATGTACTGTGACCAGGATGTGAAGCTGTTCGAGGAGCCCGAGGATCCCCACGCCAGGTCCTTCTTCAGCGAGATCATCTCCTCCATCAGCGACGTCAAGCTCAGCAACTCTGGCAGGTATGTACTGTGACCAGGATGTGAAGCTGTTCGAGGAGCCCGAGGATCCCCACGCCAGGTCCTTCTTCAGCTAGATCATCTCCTCCATCAGCGACGTCAAGCTCAGCAACTCTGGCAGGTATGTACTGTGACCAGGATGTGAAGCTGTTCGAGGAGCCCGAGGATCCCCACGCCAGGTCCTTCTTCAGCGAGATCATCTCCTCCATCAGCGACGTCAAGCTTAGCAACTCTGGCAGTTATGTGCAATGTTACTATTGGTATGTATAACATAAGAGTTTGAGAAATCATGGATATTTGATTTCATGCTAAAAATATGCCTTCCGAATAGGGTTGCCAACCGTACTATAATATATAGTATTGTACTATATTTCGGGTCTGCGTACTATATACTGTTGAAGAAATATATAGTACGCAAAAATACTATATTTTTAACATCGAACGCTAAGAAACAAATCTTTATTTTTTTAAATTTGTGATCGTGCGTTTTGACTGATTCGATAGCGTGTAGTGTATATCGTATCTGAATTCTGAAAGTATCTGTCTTATTGCATCAATGTCAAATTCAAAAGCTTCAAACGATAGTTTAGTCATTGGTTGGTCTGCTCTAATTTTGTTTTGAGATTTTGTTGGTAATCATCTGCAAAATATAACATTATTCTTTCTTTCAGAAATATAACTCAAGTCTTAGATAAATTAGTTATGGAAAGTGGTAGCGATAACAAAAGTGCGTCAAGTTCAATTCAAGAGCAATTAAAAAGCAAAGGATACAAAAAAGTCTCCAAAAATATCCAAAACTTGTTAAAAAAAATTTTTTATAAATATAAATAAGTAAAAAATAATATTTGCCTATTAAATACTTTATTTTTTTAGTGTAAGTACAATATTTTTTATAGCTTAATTTGAAAAATGCCACAGACCTGTTGGCAACCCTACTTCCGAAGTAGGACCAAGATGCTAAAATGACCAAGGTGCATTGCATGATTGTATTATTATTCATTGTCACACAATTAATATAATGAATGTGTTGAACCAGTAATAGGCATGATGACTATTTTTTTTATTTTATGTTACATAAATTACCTCTCAAAAAAAGAAACATTGGTAAAAGAATTAATTCGCTAGCATGAAAACTGCCCGAGATATCACAGTGTGAAATGCACACAAATGGACTCGATCAAAAACGCTCCATACTAATGGCTTCCAAGTTATGACGTCACGCCTTGCAAGTTTGTATGCAACGCATAGGAAATTTGTTCAGCAGCTATATTAAATATTGTGTTTATCAAAATGGTTTCTTCGACAAATTTGCTATACATTTTACGGACTAATTAAAGGTATCATTTATTTTAATAAATTTTATACTTTTTAAATGGACTTGTCCACCCAACTTTGAAGGGTCATAAAACAAATAATATGCAATATATAAAACCAAGAGGTATACAAGCTACTCTAATAGTTTAATATGTTTACGATTTTTATTAGTATTTCGTTATTTTATTCATTAGTCATCATCCCTATTTTATTTCGTTAGGGCCTGTTTCATAGTTTCCAGATAGAAACATCGTCGGTTTGTTTATAAATGGAACAGAATTTCTATAAAACTTTCTGCCAAATGCGGTAGATATCTGAATCCGTTCCAAAACCTGTTAATAGGCCCATAGGAATCTAATAATAAGATTGTCTTTGTCATTTGATTTGAAGCTAAGTAACAATATTATCTCTTTCTTTTCAGATATATGATGTCCAGAGATTATTTAGGTTTAAAAGTATGGGATCTAAGGATGGAGACGAAACCAGTAGAAACATATCCAGTAAGTTTTCTATTATTTTTCATGTTATTAAATTAAACTTTAGCTTGAGTTCAACTGTGATAATGCGATGTCTGTCTCCTTCACACTTCACTGACGTGAGCGGGACAGACATGGTAGAAGAGTGTTGACAAATCGTCGTGATGTGTATGCGCTAGGCTGGATGGTTGATAGACACTCTTCTCGCAGCCCGGGCGAAGCTCCCGCCATGGAAAAAAAGTTTTTGTAAAATTTATTTTCAATATAGGTCCTTAAGCCGGAATTACTTAAATTTCTTGAAGCCTTGGTTATTTCACTCACTGTTTTTCGCACATTAACGGACTCGATCAATATTGAGTTTTGTTTTTTTAAGTATTGTTCTTTAGTTTCTAAATAAATTGCAGTAATTATACGTGTTACAAAATAACCCCTAAAGTCGAGTATGGTAGATAGGGACCATCAAACTGAACAACTTATACTATGGTATGGTACCAACTCTGAAATTGCGAAATAAAACAGTTGTTCATACATTTTGATATGTTCGTTATTATTTTTTGTTTGAAACAGCTTATTTTTTTCCGCAATTTCATAGTAAAAGTTGTTTAGTTTGATGATCCCTATCTACCATATTCAGCATTGGGGGTTATTTTGTAACACGTGGTATAATCGTATGTGTTGCTGTGCTAAATTATTATCATTAATGGGGAACATGTATAAGTCACCGATTTTGATAAATTTGAGCTTGATCGACGTATAAAAACATGATGGAACTATCACACAGGGGAAAATAGCGATTTTCTTTTCATTTTCGGATATAATGCACTTAACAGTCGGATAGAATATCAAATAAGAAACAATAATTTGGTTGACACATATAATGTACCTACTTAAACGCAATATTTAGGGAGATATTTGAAAATTCCTGGCTAACTCCATACAATCGTGGCATAAGTGACGTCACAAATGTTGACCGTTTTGTATAGAGCGTTTTCGGCGTGTGCTGCTGCGCCCTAACTTCAAGTGAATATATCACGAGAAGAAAACGCAAGAGAAAAGTTTTAATATTACAGTTAATTTTCTTACGCATTATACTTTTGATTTTGATAAAAAAAAATTGATGCATGTTCCCTATTGTGTCAGGTGCACGAGTACTTGCGCTCGAAGCTGTGCTCGCTGTACGAGAATGACTGCATCTTCGACAAGTTCGAGTGCTGCTGGAGCGGGGACGACCAGCGGCTGATGACCGGCTCCTACAACGGGTTCTTCAGGTGAGATACTCGTATATACAGGATGTTAATAGTACTCTAGCGAAGATTTTACCCTTGAGAGTTCAGCAACTTTCTCTATGGAATCACTTGTTGTAAATGCATAGTTAGGAGCCCGTAGCGATTTTGCCGCTGACTGCAGCTCTCTCAACTTGGAATCATGAGTCGATTATGCTCGATAAGATAATTCTTTATTTCAATACCACAATAACATAACCAAGAAATAACATAAAACTTAGCCTAGTGTTTAACACACATGGCGGTCAAACGGTGAAAAGTTTTCGCTAACAGCCTGTATAAAGTAGCTTATTATTTGATTGTCCTCGCGCTCCTGTACGTTTAGGAGTATATTCTGCAGTGTTAAGAATGCCGCTAATGGAAAAAAATCATAGTGCTTAAATAAAGACGAAATTGTGAATTGTGTTCTTGTAGTGTACTCCGAAGAAGCTTTGTTGTACTTTAAACAATATTTTATAACCTGTCTTTTAGTTGTCGTTTAGTTTATTGCTAAAAGTGGCCACGTTTAGCAATAAAACTCCATTAAACTAAACGACAGACTAGAAAATATATTTTAAGGCGAGGCCAGTTCACGATCTGATGAAAAGTCTGATTTTTGAACATCCAATGTGAAGAACTGATGTAAAATACTACTTCACAAAAATTACGGTAGACTGAAAACGAAACAAAGAAGCAAATTAACCGAACAGAATATTGAAAAATGGCATGGTAACTCTGTAAAAAAATCCTGAATAACACCATAAAAACTTATAAAAATAAATTTCAAATCGTCAGATTTCGTAATTTTCAACGACAGTGATATGATTTTTTATGCAAAAAGGATAGCTTTTTTATCGATCTAACACAATAACCGAGTACATTTTTAATAAATGATCCAGTATTTCAGAAATCAATAAAAATGTACTAAAATTCGTCAAATTTCTGGCGAAGCGTCAATTAAAGTTATACAATATTCAACCTTATTCTAAAGACATAGTGAAAGAGTAAATTTCGTGAACTGGCCTCGCCTTAAGCGATGAAAAGAACCACAAATCTTATTCTGAGTACACTAGAAGAATACAATTCACAATTTCATCTTTATTTAAGCACTGTTTTTTTTTCTATTGGCGGCGCTAGTGTAGCGCATAAACGCTCTTAACATAGTGTGTTGTGGCAGGGTGTTCGAGCGCGGCGCGAGCGCGGGCGGCGGGCGGCGCGGCGAGCTGACCCTGGAGGCGTCGCGCGACGCGGCCGCGCGGCCCCGGCAGCCGCTGCGCGCGCGCCGCGTCGCCGCCACCGCCAAGAGGAAGAAGGTGACACCACTATTACTCTTTTGTAATCGTTTTTTAAATGATGTCTTAAATGTCACATCCATACTGACCTTATTAGATATTTGTAAATTATTTTTTTATCTAATGTAATGTTTGCACAATGTAAATGTTTTAGTTTAGCTGTAAGTTCACATTGTAATAAATAAATAAATTATAAATTAATAATCGTCAAAGCAAGCGGTCATTCCCAGTAACCACCACCAGTTTGGCCTCCACTCGAGGAGACTGGGAAGTTTTGATTAAAAAAAATCCCATTTGACACCAGTGGTGGCAAAGTGGTGGCGACTGGGACATTGGTTAAAAGAAATTCCGAGATGTTAGCATCTCGGAATTTCTCGGAATTCCGAGATGTTAGCATCTCGGAATTAAACACGAATATTTTTTTAACAATATTTATTGAATTGATACATACTCATGAGAATTATTATGACTTAGACACATTGTAAGTATGTAACAAACAATGTTTGAAAACCTATAAACATAATTTTTTGACTTTATCCTTTTTTAGTTCAAGTTTAATAGTCAAAAATATCTCGCAAATAATTTATTACGCAATGTAATTGAGACCATTAAGGATTAAGCCACCATAGAATCTAGACAAAGTTAGTTGATCAAAGTTATTTTTTATTAATTCAAAATTTGTATTAACGTACTATCATCATCACTATCACTAGTCATCATTATTACATGCACGCACATACACACAAATCAATTATCTCGATATTTTTTATTTTTATTAAATCAGTATTATACAGGGTCATTTTGAATTCACCATCCAAATTTTGAGGATGTGTTCAGAAACTGAACAACTTTCTCTAAGGAACACATGGCCAAATATATAAAAAATATCGACTATCCATACAAATCAAAGTGATCAATTTAGTATGGGATGACCAAAATTTTGTAGCGAAAATGGACTAAACACATCCTTGAAATTTGGATGGTAAGTGTAGAATGACCCGATAATTATCATCTATGTAGCCGACGACGACGTGACCAAGGCTATTTAATAAATAATATTTTTTGTACCAACAGGACGAAATCAGCGTCGACTGCCTAGACTTCAACAAGAAGATTCTGCACACCGCGTGGCACCCTCACGAGAGCATCATCGCGGTGGCGGCCACCAACAACCTGTTCATATTCCAGGACAAGTTCTAGCGCGCCGGAGACGCTACGCCGTAGCACCGCGCCGGAGCCGCTACGCCGTAGCACCGACGAGCGGCGTACGTACGATCGACGGCACGTTACACTATACAATGTTCACCTTGAGTCTGTGCCGCATGTAATAAAGGCTGTTTTCGTAGCCGCTACGCCGTAGCACTGTGCCGGCTCGTAGCAACCGACGAGCGGCGTACGTACGATCGACGGCACCTAACACTATACAATGGTGACCTGACTGTCTGCCGTAGGTAGAGATAGGCAAAGGACCCGATTTTGGCCCGACCGACTGCTGGGTTTAAACCCAGTTAACGCCCATAGAGCATTTGTTGAACTAAATAAAATCTTTAGAAATAAGTGATGTTACTGCCTTTAAATATTTTTCTGTTTTGATTTAAGAGTCCGTAGCGATTTTGCCGCTGACTGCCGCTCTCTCGCTCGCACATTTCATGTTTTCTCAAGATTTCTTAATCTGAGTGCGTAATTGAAAAATGTGTCTCGGCCACTTTTCGCAATATAAGATTACGGACATTTCAATATATATTTCAGTTTCGAGTTGCTGAAGTACAAAAAGTTATCGTATTTGCCAGTTCAAATAACTGTTAGAAACGATAACTTTTTGTACTTTAGCAACAAAAAACTGGAATATATTTTAAAATGTCTGTAATCTTATATTGCGAAAAGTGGCCGAGACACATTTTTCAATTACGCACTCAGATTTAAGAAATCTTGAGAAAACATGAAATGTGCGAGCGAGAGAGCTGCAGTCAGAATAAAATCACTACGGCGCGCCGTGGCGTCTTAACAATAAATTTGTTTCCACAGCAACGTCACATTTCTTTCTTCTTATATTATCTTACATTCTAAATTTTATTATTATTATTTGACATACCAAAATAAATAAAAAACCATAAAAGTTTCTATAATTACAATGTGGGTTTTATTGGGGTTAAACCCAGTGGTCGGATTTAAACCGGGTCTTTTGCCCATTTCTAGTCGTATGTAATAAAAGCTGTTTTCGTAGCCGCTACGCCGTAGCACTGTGCCGGCTCGTAGCAACCGCCCAAGCGGCGTAGTCTGTCTAGTATAAGTTGGCACGTGGTTGGAAAAGAAACTATAGTCTGTTTGCTGAATCGAGCTAGTGCAGCGCTTTCTCTGTTCCACATTTCCATACGAATGACAAGGACAAGTAAACCTAACGCTAAATACACCTCCTTAAGCTTACGCACTCACTAGACATAAAAATAAAACACTTTTTTAACGGATACTAGAGTTTGGTCAACGAAAGATCTGATGAGACTCTGAGATGATGAGAGAGTAGCAATGTTCTGTCAATTGAATGCGATTGCGATAGATTTTGAAATTAGACAATTAGTGGGCAGACTCTAGTTGGGTTTTTATTAAAAGTACTTTGGTAATTAGTTGGTATTTGATTTGATTTTTGATTTTCCTAATGCTGAGTTATAAAGTGAGCTCATACTGTGTAGTTGCTACATCGTTAAGTAAGTCACAACGAGATCACAAAGACGAACGTATGAACGTCAGAACTGCATGGAACGCGAGAACAGACTGATTTTGACTAACATAGGCCGCGTTCACATGTTACGTATCGTAGTTACGTATAGTTACGTATATAATATACGTTAAGTAGTTACGTATACGTAGTATCTGTAACCAATTAGGCGCGATATCGCGTTCTTCGTGCTAGCTCGTCTCTTTGAACAGACTATTATTTCGACAGTTGCTTAAGAGGATTGTCAACCACGTGGTCTCCATACAAACGGCGATAACGTTTCCCACCCTCTAAACCTTAACCTACAGTAATTAGTTTTTGGTATTTTTTGAAATGCCTAAATACTAGGGCTGTACGTTTTGATTTTTTAAATATCTATGATAGATTTCGAAATATTTGCATTTTAGTTATTTATACAAAACACAGAAGTGCCAATATTTTCAAATCTACAATGAATATTTTAAAAATCAAAACGTGCAGCCCTAGTTTTTAGGCATTTCAAAAACATACCAAAAATTCATTGCTGAAGGTTAAGGTTTAGAGGGTGGGAAACGTTATCGCCGTTTGTATGGAGACCACGTGGTTGACAATCCTCTTAAGCCTTATGAAATTACTTACTTAGCTTCCAATTACATACTAATTTAACAGGGAAAGTGGCGCCACCATTTGGATGCCGGCTTTTGTTAGACAGACTAGCAATGAACGAAGCGGCGTACGTAAAGCCTTTTTTGAATTACAGCGTAGCGTTTCGTTTATCATAACGCCCAGAATAAACGTTTTTCATGAGTTGTTTTACATCAAAATTAGCTCAGTCAGTGAGAAAAAGCTCAACAGTTGTCGAACATTAAGTTGTTACAAATAATATCTGCCATTTAATATAATCGTTTATTGATAACCGGCTGAAACAAAACGCATAATTGGAACGGATTAGACGACCTTAATACTTGACGTATAAGGTTCAGTATTATTCACGAGAAATAGATACGATAGCGTTTGAACGCAATGAGAACTAAGTCCTCCTAACTGTAGGCGTTAATAATCAAGTTTGGCACTTAGCTGTCGGTAGAACGAGTAGATTAAATTAGGTATGGTTTATAAAATGAGTCTAATTAAAACTTCATGGGATAGGTAAAACAAAGGAATCGTGGCTGTAAAAAGGCCTTCGTCTACATTAAAAAGTTTTATTACCTGTAATGCATTCCAAATTTGAAAAATCTTTCTTTTTATTTACTTTAAAAAAGTTTATACGCTAGTTGGGAATGTTATGAATGAGACTAGTATTTTTTTAATTTTTACTAGCTTACATCACATTGTGATTTGCGTTCTACCGACAGCTGTGCTGCGTTGTTGTAAAATACTGCGTCATACTGTATAGGAAACTATGAGCACATACCTTATTTTTTGGTTGTCGTTTTATACTATGTTGTCAAAATACCATGTTGTTTAAATGTTAAAATTCTGCAGTTTGACATTTGACAGTGTCACCATTGTTAAACTACATAGTCTACATATAATGACAAAGTGATTTTAATTCGGTATTCAACTCATTTCTGAACTACCTTTTCGCGTTTTTTTCATTGCGATGTATAAAAATTCCGAATGGTAAAATACCGCATGTGTGTGATAGGTCCATACACTTTGAATGGATGAGCTACGTTCGGAATGATTCCGTTTCGTAATTCCGAATCATAATTCCGTCTGTATATGGCCAGTTTGTTCCTAAACAGTACGACGCAGTCTTAACTAGTTAGATTATAAGCCCGTTATTTGTAATCTGACATAATTTATACGCTTTTCACACGTAAGGTTCTAAGCGATAATTAAGTATTTATTGTTTAATGAGTGAAGTGAGGTGACGACCTTTAATCATGTGAAAATATGAGATTAGTTAGGAATATCAAATGTCATAGATATTGAACAATCTTTATTGGTTTACGTTTTAAATGCATGGATCACAGTATAAATACATTCAGCATGCTTACTTTAGAAATTAATCATGAACGCTTGTAAACTTGATTTGCGACACAAGCGCCAAATTGAGTGTACTATTGAGGCTGGAATTGAAATTGTCCAATCCGTTTCACTCTTAGGCTCGTATTATAGAAGAAACTCAAATTCAAATCTCTGCTTGATTACAGTTAGAAAGGGATGGGGCTATTCATCGCGTATAGCGCCATCCCTTTCTAACTGTACTCAAGCAGAGATACGAGCCTAAGTACTTTTTTGTCAACATTTAAATGGACAGTTAGGTGAATTTTTATTTCTTCAGTATTGTTACAAGAATTACGAATGTTTATTACTTTTTGGGAAAACATAAAAAAACATCAATCTAATAGAATTTAAATTAAATTCATGCATTTTGAATGTAAAACGAGTTATTATAATTGGTATTAGATCTACTACGCTCTTACCGGAATATCGAAAATGCGAACGCAAACTTTCATTTTGCATGTAAAAATATTCAATTCTGCAAATGATTATGATTTACCACTGTGTCGGAAGTCTTTTCGTATAGTGAATGAGCGTTTGTGATATTATCTGTGTTTTTAAGCTAGAATTTTAAAAAAAGGAAAGCAAGCCTCGAGACGTCATCAAAACTGGAAATGCTCACGTGTTACATTAATTGTTTATTTGCCATTTTTTCTTAATATTTATTATTTTTTATCGTTTACTGACAATATTTCAGGAATCGCAACTTCAACTTTTTCACGTATCATGCACTGTACGAATAGATTTTTAATCTCATTCTTAACATATCACTGGCCAGATATTTTTAAGCTGTGACCATTGCCATCCACAAATACAGTCAAACACTGCTTTACATTGACAGGAAAACTTGAACTCCATACATACGTAACCGAAAGAAACGAATAAATAATGGATATTTTTATTATTGGCCCGTGCCTTAACTGTATGTAGTTATTTGTTAATCGTACTTTATTTATTATGTATTTTTTTAAGTATTTGTGAACCTTTTTATTTGCACACATTCTGTTGAAGCGGTGGCGTTCGAATTAAAATTATGTATAAAGGCAATTGGTTGATATGTTAGTAAATCAATTGAATCATTTTACGTTTGTATGTGAACTACAAACAAGACAGTACATGGAAGCAAAGTCTAAATCAGTTGATTGGCCTCGGAAATTGTTGGTTTCTTTAGGACCATGTCAAGCCTATTATAACGTTTTTAAAGTAAGGTTGCAATGGGGGATGTCACAAAATTTATCCCGCTTGGTGGCGCTACTGCTGCTTTGTACCGTTTGTACGGGCATTTATCCCCGATTGTCCCATTTATTTTAAATTATATCTAAAAATGGTCAATACTAATAAATAATTATTATGGAAGTCGGACAGTAAACGGATTTAAGACAACCAAAATGTGTTAGAAAAAAAATGATATTTTCGAAAAATCGCTTCGAACATCCAAAACTTGATAGCAAACACATAGAAAACAACAAAATGATAGGTCTACATCTACACTAGCGCCAAGTTAGCGGTAGTGCGCCGACTGGTGGACGATTTGTGAATCAGCAAAATTATTCTGCAATTGCAACTTACTGGACAAGCGATACAGTTGGTTTGACAGAGTTCAGTTGCTTCTCTGAGGGTGACTGCATTTTATAAGATTTCTAATTGGTATGTTGTGAAAAAGGTAATTAAAAAAACAATGTGGTGATAATTGGGCATGATTTACTTATGGAATGAATTCAATGTGATGTTTAGTTTCTTTTTAATTTACGTAAATGTAAGGGATCCTAATACCAGTATCAAAAAGAAAAAAAAAATGTAAATATATTAGCAAACGAATGGAGGCCTGAACAATATAAATATAGAATATTTTGTCACAACATTTGAATGTACAGAATTATATAAATATTTGTACTTTAATTGTGTAAAGCTTGCTGTAACGAAATTATGTTCAACAACGTGTATAGGTAAATGAATTGTCCTTTTTTGTATTGTGATTTTGTTGGTTGGAGCTCAAATCCCGCTCCGATGTCTGTATTATGTACATTATTTAGTCGTGTCGCCTCTGCCTATACGAAGGTGTATTGTTTGACTGTTTCAGGCACTTCCATGGCCTCTTTTGGTAATTATTAATCCGTAAATTTTCGATGTTGATTGATTTTGTATAGAATGTGTTAAGTTTTATTTCTTTTGTAAAGGGGCCAGTCAATTCCTCCGTACGTTAGTGACTGATACAGAATCGCCATTAAAGCTGAGGGTTATTAATATAAGTAATAAAAAATAAGTGTGATAAATGAAATTGCCTTTGCAGCTACCTTTTAAACTTTTGCTTGTTGAGCAATAATAGTGAACACAGGAATTGACCACGTCCCTCGAGATATCATTGTAAAAATATATAGAACTGTAGTATAAAAGCAAAGACAGCGTGTGAAGTGTGTGCGAGAGTGCGAGCGAGACAGGCGATGCGTGCGCGTTTTAATTTAAGTCTAGTTTATAGTTAGGCAAAAACTGTGAACGCAAATGCCGTGCAGGAAAATCAGTTTTTTTTTCTTTACGAGGGATCAACAGAGGTTTGCTTGTAATTATGTGATATGTCGCAATAAGCGGTGTGTTAGTGTTATGGACAAAAATTGTATGTGAGGGTAGGCCTTTTTCCGTTTGGTGACGATCGGAGCGACCTCTATACATGGTTGGTTGTTGACAACGAAACGAGCGAGCGGCGCGCGCGCCTCATTATACACTTACGAGCAAAAAAATCGACACACTGTGTGATTTTCATACACACATGCTCACTTTACATTCTCATCAATAAAAGAGTACATGTGTCACTGCAATGACTTTTATGTCGATGGATAGACCAAATTTTCATCTCTCAAATAAGCATTTCAAATAATTACGGAAGTTTCACCGTTTCTTCAAACATTCAAAAGAATAACATTAATTCAAATTCCAAACAAAGTTGTATGAAATGCGAAAACAGGCTATACCTACTTTTTCTTTTTTGAGGAAATCGAGAGGTTTTTGAAAATGGTTCAAATGATTTTTTGGGAGATAAACATTTGGTCTATCCATCAACATAAAAGTCATGGCAGATACATTTACTTATTTATTTATAAGAATGTAAAATGAGCATGTTTGTATGAAAATAACAAAGTGGGTCTATATTTTTGCTCATAAGTGTAGATGTTAATCCGAGTACAAAGATTATATCAGATTTAACCTCACTGTAATAAACTCCATGGTCCAAAAGGGAAAATCGACATCTTTTTTGACAAAACTGAAACCTTTTTAAAACTGGGTAGAATTCTTTTAAAATAGTTTAATATCTGATGTAATTTTTGTACTTGAATCTGTTGGAGCTCAAAATTATGGGCCCAAATGTATGCTGTATTTATTTTTCATATTATGGACACGTGACATTGCTACGCATTCTAATAATTACTGTTTTTCTATTTTGTTTTGGCGCTTATATTAAATGATCTGGGGCCTAATCGCGCTAATTTTTAACGATAAAACCAAATCGTTACCGTTTCAGTTTCGTTTACAGAAAAATACTCGATTTAGTTTTGTTAGAATTGTTGAATACTAAGGAGTCTAGGATTACAATCTGGGACAATTTAAGTGAAAATTATGAAGCTAAACCAAAGATTTTTAGGTAAATGTAACCTAAATGACAACGTAATGTTTTTGGTTTTATCGTTCAGAATTACCGCGATTGGGATCCTGTTTTGTATACATCGTCTTGCTTTTTACAAAATGTATGCCATCACAATTTGCACAATTTTGTATTTTTGCAGAAACATTGTGATAGTATGACACAAATTTCAGAACTTTGATTCAGTTTTAGATATAACAAGTTTACTTTCCAACCAGGTTATAAAAAAAACCTAATCGGTGTTATTTTAAACATCTGATTAACTTACACTGTTTAAATGTAATGCTGTCACTTTTTTGACAATATTATTTGAAAGAGACGGACACTGTTTAAATGTGATGCTGTTCTTTCAAATAATATTGTCGAAAAAGTGACAGCATTACATTTAAACAGTGTCTAAGTTAAACGGATGTTTATTTTTTTTGTAATAACACCGAAATGTTCATGCGTGTAAAGAACCATCTTGGAAGTCGTTACTGCACGTATTTTAACTTTTATGGCTAATATCATGATCATAATATTGTATTGGTATTTTTTGTTAGATTTTGCTTTAGAAATTCTTGCATAACTAATAAATATGTATGTATACAAAGGGTTAAGCTATATTGCATCAACTAACATCTTATTCTATAGCTCTCTCTTTCTGCCACTCGGAAACATCGTTCGCTAGAGCGAGACCGCTCGACGGCGATCGGCTGTCAGATGACGAAGCGCGCGGAAGCGGCCGAATGGTTTACTGCCTCTAGTAAATGCTGTTCCCGTATGATGAAAAGAGATAGAGGTATAGAAAATACGGTGCTAGGAGGGCAAACGTAGCTTTTGGAAAGTGACCGCGTTTATGAGAGCCCTTCGGCGTTTTTATCGCTCTTCCTTTCCATCGCACAAAATCGTCGTATTGGAGAGTGAGAGGGAATAAATCGTCTCCGTGCGTGTGCGCATTTTGCAACCTCTCTCGTTCTATCATACGATGCCCTTTGTGCAATAGAAAGGGTAGAAAAAATCAGTTGGGCGCGACAATGTGATCACTATTTAACCCTAAAATAGGGATGATGACTAATGAATAAAATAACGAAATAATAATAAAAATCGTAAACATATTAAACTTTTAGAGTAGCTTGTATACCTCTTGGTTTTATATATTGCATATTATTTGTTTTATGACCCTTCAAAGTTGGGTGGACAAGTCCATTAAAAAAGTATAAAATTTATTAAAATAAATGATACCTTTAATTAGTCCGTAAAATGTATAGCAAATTTGTCTAAGAAACTATTTTGATAAACACAATATTTAATATAGCTGCCAAACAAATTTCCTACGCGTTGCATACAAACTACTTATTCGTGACGTCATAACTAGGAATTAGTATGGAGCGTTTTTGGGCGAGTCCATTTGTGTGCATTTCACACTGTGATATCTCGGGCAGTTTTCATGCTAGCGATTTAATTCTTTACCAATGTTTATTTTTTTGAGAGGTAATTTATGTAACATAAAATAAAAAAAGTTGTCATCATCCCTATTGGCGCAAATCTCTTGTTTTGTATTGCGTTAAATAAAAGGATGCGTTGTAAATGCAATTCGTTAATGTGCCATGACGCGTCGTTTGAGGCGCGAGCGCTCGCCGCATGATACAAGTTGTTGTTGAATCCAAAATATTTCCTATAATATAAATTTTTATATCTGATCCTGATGTTTTATTTACTACATTGAAATTACTAGTTAAATAAATGGTTTCTATGCTGTCTGGTGAAATAATTTAACATTTTACAAAATCATTTTATTCATAAATACCCACAAATCACATAATTTGTATCACAAGATCCTTAGTTTAACGGCAATACTATTCATAAACTATTTCATAAATTGGTTTACATATTTTATTTCAGGGCCAGGTACAGCTCGCGCAAAATAACTTGACCCAAAATTTTTTCAGGTGAATTAAGTATACTAATTGGTACACTTTATTCACCCAGGTGAATAGGTGAATTAAGTATACTGAATATACTTAAGTACATACAAAAATGTTTAGTGCGCAAGCCTTGTCTATGGTTTGGTTCAAGCCATATTGCGTGAGCTATATCTAAATTAATTACCCAAGGCAGCTCGGGTGTCTCATTTTTAATTGATGGATTCATAACGTTATTTTTAAATGTAACGTTATTTCTTACTTTTTTTACCGTTACTTTTAACATTAACGTTATGTCAATAAATAACGTTACTTTAGATAACATTACATTAAAATTAACGTTATTTCTTACATTTTTACCGTTACTTTTAACATTAACGTTATATCAATAAATAACGTTACTTTTTACCGGTACTATTGTATCGGTATAGTTTAACGCTAATATTACCGTTACAATAATTTTAACTTTATTTTACCGATAAAATGTTTTAACGGTATTTTTAACGTTATTTTTTTGTATCGTTATTTTTTTTAACGGTATTTCAATCCCTGATAAGATCCATCCTCGGTAAGCTCATCGGCCTATTCCCGTTGTCCCCACAGGGTAATAGGGAAAAAGTGTTTCTTTTTACATTTTTTTCACCCTTTTTCCCCCACTGGGGGACATCTGACATACTTTTTTAAATTTAAGATGTTTGCATTCACAATGCTATTTTTATACAATACTAAATAATATATTAGCCCCCTTACTAATAAAGATTATAATCGCAGAGTAAGTACTTGTTGTATGGTCTGTGTAGCAGATGTATAGTTACAGTGTTTTGTCACTTTCTTTTCAATGTCAAATTCAAATAGTTTGACAGAGAGTAACCATTGTGTAACTATACATCTGCTATACAATAGTAAGGGGGTAGAAATATACGACTCACACCTGGGGCCTTACTATGAGCTCTTATAGCAGGGCTTATATTGAACTGCCTAACTTTTTCGTACTATGACCTCAACGGTTAGTATGAAAGCAGGGCTTAAACAGCCCTGTTTAAGGCCTGCTTTTGAACTGAACGGTTTTGTTATTTGCTGATGGTAAGCCCCCAGATCAATTCTCGGACGGGAAGACTCGGTAGCTCAGCGGTCAGAGCATTGGACCGGACGAAACATCCAAAGGTCGAGTATTTTTTCTAGTACCTATATTTAGTATTACATACTTTTTATACTTTCTTCCCGATACCCCCCAGTGAGGGACGAAAGTGGGGGACAACGGGAATAGGTCAGTTCATCATAGGGAATAAGTTACGATATTAATTAAACCAACCAACTTTTTTTTAAACAACATGATGAAAAAAACTGTTTTATAAGAATTTAAGTCCTTTACCCCCTTTGCTACACCTTAAACCCCAAGGTGCTTTGGAATTTCTTCTGGTTAATTTTTATTGCGAATTAGATAAAAAATAATATCTACTTGTGTTACGTCAAGTATTCCGTGACGTGGACAAAACACTACTTGTCCATTATTTAGACCCCTAAAGAACAAACAGACACTTGTAAATAAACTGCAGTCAACAGCTCATTGATCTTCAACAAAACCCTTCGTAGACTTAATTCACCTAGGTGAATTAATTATAGTTCACTTAGGTGAATTAGCCCAGGTGAATTAAGTCTACTATCAGAACTCTTTTCTCTAAACTATACCTATATTACAACTCAGTTAACAGTTCATCCAGGTTAAACGTCTCAAGTGAAATAGAATTTTAAGTAGGTAAGTAGTATTTCTTTTGTTTCATTATAATGGCTGGTTTACATTATCCAGTAAAATCGTTCCAGTAGAAGAACATTGCTTGGCATGTTCGTTGATTTTAAAAGAAACGTCAAACGTACCACTAAATGTATTTTTACTGGAATAATGTAAACCGGGCATAAGAATGAATAAGCCTTGGTTTGTCATTGGTATTCTACTGTCTCTAACTCTCTACTATGGGTAGAGCCGCCATTGGTGTCGATTCGGTTGGCAACGACTTAACTAAATTGACAGAATTTAAACTAAATTTAGTTTTCCATCCTTTTCTTTCTGTATCGAAAAGACAAGCACAGAATGCTAAAATTAAGTTTAGTCCTGTCAATTTAGTTAAGTCGTGCTAACCGAATTGACACCATTGAAGTTTACAGATTTTGTTAAGAAAATTAAATGGAAAATCATTTGCACGCACAGTGTAATATCTATAATATCTATCTATGGTTTTGGTGGTTTTGGTTTAAAACATGACAGACAGAAATAAATGAACGGAGGTACATGCTTAAACTATAAATACAAGCTAAATGCGTCTATGACAATATTTTCTAACAAATATTTTTACCGTATATCAACTTTTTTTTATTCATTCCCAAATGTACTAACAGTAATATACTGTCAATACATTTTATGTTTTACAAAATCTAGTCCAATTTGTAGTTAGAATTTCATTCTAACACTTAAAGCGATTTTTAATTTCAATACTTACTCTTCTAATATCATATTTTAAAATAATGTTTTACATTCAGTAAAATAACTACCTAGACTAAATACGTGCTAATTACTATACCTAATTAAGGCCCTATATACCTCAAAGTGCCGCCCTCATCTTAATAAATTTCCATTAGCCATTTTTGATGTCCCCACTGCTGGGGCACAGGCCTTCCTTATGGGTGGTACGGAGGATGGGTCATAACCCACCACGCGGGCCCAATGCGGATTGGTGGGTGTTAACGACTGCAAATGCAGCCGGGACTAACGGCTTAACGTGCCTTCCGAAGCACGGAGGAGCTCGAGATAATATTTTTTTGGTCACCCAAAAAATTATTATCTCAGCTCAATTTATTTAATTTATCGAATAAAATTTATCGAAAATTCACAGGTACCTAGTTTATTTACAAACAACAGTAACCTGAGTAAATTTACTGAGGTTATTGTTTGTAAATAAACTAAAGAACCTTAGCCTTAATCTGTAAATGTGAATTTTCGATGCATTATGTATTTAGCGAGCAATAAATTTAATTAAGATGAGGGCGCTAATTGATGGCTATAGGAGGTAGGTATTGATTAAGCTTATAACTAAAAAAGTAATAAATGAAATAATAAACAAATGGAAAGTCTCAACTAAACCGCTATTTACAAGCTACCCGGAAATATTTATTTATTTTTTATTCCTTAATTACACTTAAATAGGAAAATGCAGTTACATTAATGCAATATTCACTTCGAATAAACAATAATTCAGGTTATATTTATTGTAAATTACAAATATCATTGTTAAATACACTGGCAATTTATATTTTCAATATTTAATTCAATACTAAAGACAAATGGCGCTAAGTTTCATTTAACCTTAACTAAAAAGCTGAACCAATGTTTTAAAGAATAAGCGAAAACGACAAATTAAAATTTCGAATGGTTTTTGTTTGTTAGTTACAAAAGGCAAACTATTATTTTTCTATAGAGAAAAAAATAGATAGCACGTATTATTACCTAACCGTCATGTCATGGTAGCAGGTAATTTTAGTAGGTACAGGAAAACATTAATTTATTTTACGACCTAAGGGTATACTTATAACTTTTCTCTAAACTATCAGTTTTGAGCTTCCGGTATCACTCCCGACTTTAGTTGCTGATTAGTTTTGCCCCTACCTAAGCTTTTTGTGTAGATAAATTAAGAAGAGAGTGTCCAAGAGAAACGGGTACATCTCAAGGGCCTTTTTCCGTTGTCCGGGGCAGTGGGAATAGGCATCGTTTTTTTCCATACTTTTTTCCCGATAGCCCCCAGTGAGGGAAAAAAGTGGGGGACAGTGGGAATAGGCGTCGTTTTTTCCATAATTTTTTCCTGATATCCCCCAGTGAGGGAAAATATTGGGAGACAACGAGAATAGGCGTGGTTTTTTCCATACCTCCTTTTTTCCCGATATCTCCCAGTTGGGTTAAAATAGTTCTTTTTACAGAGGTGAGGTGAGGAGATGGCGCTGTACTCTACAGAATTATTTGATTCTAATACGATCCCATTTCAATAGATTTTTCTTGCCAAACACTTAAGTCTTCTTGAATTTAAGCCTCAAAAAGCACAGTGTTAACGTGACAACTGTCCACGCGAGAGTGACCAGGAACCCGTGGTAGACCGTCGGCTCTGTGATGGAGTAGCCCTTCTCCATAATGTCGCGGAGGGACGCGGAGGGAATCGTGAAGGGCAGTGTCAGCGCCACGATGCGGAGACCGGCCGACATGCCTTCTAGAGGCCAGAGGATGCCTGTTGAAGAATTTGTAGGTAAAACACTTTTCTAATTAGTTAGTATTTAGATAGGTCTACCTACAGTATTTCTATCCATGACCATCAGCCATTTGTAATGTCCCCACTGCTGGGGCACAGGCCTTCCTTATGGGTGGATAAGGAGGATGGGCCATAACACATCACGCGGGCCCAATGCAGATTGGTGGGTGTTAACGACTGCAAATGCAACCGGGACCAACGGCTTAATGTGCCTTCCGAAGCACGGAGGAGCTCGAGATAATACATTTTGGGTCACCCATCCTCCATCCATGTATGGAGAGCAGGAACCCGTATTAGGAACACGATGACAAACAATTTCTTTTCCTAATAGGAGGCCGTGATAAACAAATTAGATATATAGGCTTACCACAGAGCAGTATCATCGGGTAGAAGCTGCCAGTGACCACGAAGAAGGACATAGTGTAACTGGAGCAGTATATGGAGTGCAGGAACCCGTAGCACACGATGACAATTTCTTCATTCATAATAGAACGTAATAACAGATGAATATTGACTTACCTACCTAATAAATCAGTGTGTCTTGCCTGTTTTCACTTATGGTATGGAGACCTCCCACCCTGACAGAAAAGTATTTCGAGATACTCCGAGTCGCATAGAGGGCTATGGAGAGACGTATGCTCGGTATCAGCCTCATGGGCCGTAAACGGAATGAGTGGATCCGACAGAAAACGAAAGTTATTGTCGTGGTCGAAGAAATAGAACGAAAAAGGGGAGGTGGGCAGAACATATTGTCAGAATGAACCACAGCCGGTGGGCGAGAAGAGTACTTGAATGGTGACCCCGCGCTAACACCCGCGGTAGAGAACGACCGCCCAAGAGATGGACGGATGACATCCGTCAGCAGGCTGGCATCAACTGGATGGGCGTTGCAGCACATCCTCGAGAGTGGAGAGGCAGACAGGAGGCCTATGTCCGAAGGCGGACTCTATAAGGGCTGGAATAGATAGATAGATAGACTTACCACAAAGCAGTATCATCGGGTAGAAACTCCCAGTGACCACGAAGAAGGACATAGTGTAGCTAGAGCAGTAGATGGAGAGCAGGAACCCGTAGCACATGCCGCAGGCGCCCTGCAGGAACAGCAGCAGCGCGCACGCGGCCGCCGACCCGCGCGACGGCAGCCCGTACCCGAAGAACGCTAGGGCCATCATCTCTGCTGTCTGTGCCAACACACAATTAGGTACACTATTAGTATCAACATCCATCCATTCATACTACTGAGATGCGCATGTTACGCTGGTCAGCGGGGGTCACCATACTCATTAAGATTAAAAACAAATTCATCAGAGGCAGTTTCAAAATAGCACCCATATCAGATAAACTGGTGGAACGTCGACTGAGATGGTTTGGACTTATTCAGAGGCGGCCTCAAGACCACATGGTAAAATTGCGAACGATTAAAAGAGATCTGAAAGCCGCTGATCTTGATCCAGATATAGCGCTAAATCGTAGCGAATGGAAGAAAAGGACAGGGAGCCGACCCCAAGTAACTGGGATAAGGTCTGGGAAGAAGAAGAAGAATTAGTATCAACATCAATACTAAAATTTTAATATTGATTCATTTCACTTCATACGCTTATAGAAAGATCCATAAGTTCCTTCCATCTATCATTCTATCCGGATGGGTTTTTTAGGTTTTGCCCTGCAGGATAGCAAGCACTTTGATTTTGATGGCATAGTTATTTCCAACTAGGCACGTTAAGACGACCTATTTCCCATTGGCCCCACAATTTATAAACTGTTTTCCGCTGACCCCAGTATAAATATATTTCCCACTAACCCCAGTACTCAATTCACATTGGCACCAGTATATACGTAATTTCCACTGTCCCCGTACCTGCAGCACTATAATCGAAGCCTGCAGTGCTACGTGCACGTGCAGCATCTTGCGCGGCCGCACGACGGTCACGGCAACGCTAAACAGTATAACTAGTGGATGGACCTGCTTATTTCGTTGACTATGTGCCACTGGCCCCAGTATAAACCTATTTTGGATTAGCACCAGAATAGACCCATTTCCCAATTAGCCCCATTTCCCATTGGCCCTATTTCCCACTGCCCCCGTACCTGCAGCACTATAACGGCAGCCTGCAGCGCGATGTGCACGTTGAGCATCTCGCGCGGCTTGACGCCGGCCACGGCGCTGCGCTCCCACACGCCCTCGAGCCGGTCACCGATCATCAGCGTCGACGTCACCACCGCCGGCAGGAAGAATATTATACTGCACAACAATCAATAACAGTGTCAGTGTTATTATTTACGACAAAGAGACAAACATTAATTCTACGTCTACACCAATTCGTTTTCACTTTCTCGTGTATCTTGCGCTTTCGTATCTGTAATCTGACGCATGCCTGAAGTGCCATCATAAGGCATGCAAATAACGGATGCCCTACACCAGGGATTCTCAAATAATTTTGGGTTCAAATTGCTTTAAAAATCCTATCAAATATGTACCTAATTAATAATAATTATTAAAATTATTCATTTATGTCTTCACCTCTGGGAAACAGAAGTCGACCACTTTGCGAAACCCTACCCTACAATTAAAAAAAATCATCAACAAGTATTGCAAGCACTTGACGCAAGACGAATTGAAAGTTGAGGACAAGATATGAACGTGAAAGCGAACTGGTGATAGTGTAGACATTAGGATATCTTCAGTCCATAAAACTGAACAATTTCCTACACAGGTAATTATTACTTATACATATAATTTTCAGATGTAGTTAACCAATACAAATATGATGAATGACCAGAGTAAAAAACAAATAGGTATTAAAAAAACATTTACACTGCATTCATAGTCGTAAAAACATGTTCCTAATTTAATTAAAATATCTTAGTAAAAACACAAACCGCCGCGCCGCTACGTACTTTGTGTTGTGGTAAAAGGCAAAAATTATCGCCGCTACCTACGTACTTTGTCGTAAAAGGTAAGTAAAATAGTTACTCACGTAATCATGATCCCTGGGGCCATAAACCACATCATTTGAGCCTCCATCTTCCCATAAACTGGATCGTGAAAACGAACTGGTATCTGAGGAATGTGAATATTAATTTAACGTTATCAATAAATATTCCCAATTATATGTACCTATTGGCCCACCCAGCTTCAAATTTTTCCGTGACTATCTCTTTCCGCCGCTTAGCCCCCCTAAACAAAATCCCTCTGTCCACTAAAATATATTGAAACATCCATTGATCGATCTTTTCCCACGTATAAACGTGGATATAAATCCACTTTAATCCATTATGTAGTTTAAGCTTGCCAAATGAATTAAGGTGGGTGATATACGGCCTATTCTCGGTGTCCCCCACCCTTGTCCACCAATGGGGGACATCGGGAAAAAAATATCATAATTTTTTTTTCCCGATTTCCCCCAGTGGTGGACAATGGAAATAGACCGTTCATTCTTTATTTCCAAACAATGGGGGACAGGACAACGGGAATAGGCCGTGATATACTATACTAAATTCAACTGATAATCGTTTACGAGTGACGGAAAGAGAAAAGCTACTAAAAAGTGCGGTGCCGGTTGGCCAATGTAGTTTAACCCAAATAAAACATAATCTGGACAACTAACAGCGATTACTGCTCTAAGATAAATAGAACTAGAACTCTAGTTAGCATAGTACATAATAAATGAGTTAAGTAGGTACTCAAGAACAAATAAATGGTTTTATATACAGAACTATTAATAGAAGTAAAAATCGTATGTATGTATGTATGTACAAATCATATAGCTAAATGATATGTTTTAAAATGTTAAAACATCCCAAAAGTATATTTGCACCTAATACAAGATTATTATTATTGTGTTAAAATTATAATAATAGACAGAAGTTATTTGAAATATTATAAATACTTACATAAAAATATATAGTGACATGTTACCTTTCATTTAACATAAGTTATTATGTATGTGACACCGGTGCTTCTGAAACTACATAGATGATAAAATGATGATGGTGAAGGACTAACAAAGTACCATGGGCAACAGCGTCGTTTAACCACTCCTAAGGTTAAAATCACTTGCACTTCGCGCCTTCACCACATACGTTTAGTTCGTGCGGGGCGATATGCGCGCACACGAATTTATTGTTAACTGGTTAAGCGACGTTGTTGCCCATAGTACATGTGAAATATAAGCATTATTAAGTATAATGTACTTGTACATTCTATTATGTCTTCTGAGATAATGTTTATAATATTTTGTGTGGAGGTGTTCTGGGGCCTTACAATGAGCTCTTATAGCAACCTCAATGTAATGTTGTTATAGGGACAGAGCTATACATAGCGTATAGCGCCATCTCATTTACAACATTGCTTCGATATTACCTTTGACAGTCATTGTAGGGGGGCTGAACTCCTTTGCACTACAGAACTGATTTTCAAAGAAAAAAATCATCACAGGTAGGAAGATAAGTAACCAAATCGCACTGAGCCCGCATGGTGGGTTTATTATCTATGATGGATGATAATAATGATAATTGATGAAAAAAAATGACTACTGATCCCTAAACAAAAACTTTATTTTGTGTTGCCTGTGATTAATTTTTCATTAAATATTTTCGTTTTATTCGCGTTGCTGCCTTTGCTTAAAGTGTTTCTAAGCTCTTTCACTACGAACGAATAAAAATATTTTTCGGAAGAAAATTAAACATAAAAGTATAGGTAGGTACATGTGCATATAAACTGTAAAAAAATAATTTCACACCTGAGCAAGATCTTCATTTCTGCCACACGCCTTCATGGATCGCTTTGTGAAGGCGCTGTAAGTTTTGTGAAGTTGACTCCTAATAAAGTTTGTGATTTGGTGATCTGAAACAGTTATTATGCTGGTAAATAATTACCCAGCAGAACAGTCATTAGTCGAAGACTACACATCTTACGTTGTGTAATAAGAGTAAGTAGTTTATTTTATTACCTACTTACAAGTAAAATCGATGTCAATTAAATGTACAAAATTTTGAAATTTTACGCAAAGCATTAAGCTCATATCGAACGTACGAATTCCTCAGGGGTACAATGTCTGTTTCCTAAAAGGTGCTTTTCTCAAAATCTCTGCTTTCTCATAACGGCCTATTCCCACGGTTCCCCACTTTTGTCCCCCCTCTGGGGGATATCGGATATTTTTCCCATACCTTCTTTTTTCCCGATATCCCCCAGTGGGAACAAAAGTGGGGGACAGCGGGAATAGGCCCTCATAACATGCGTTTCCTTTCTTAAAATGTTTTCTTTCTTAATAAAAATGTCTGCCATTTCTTCTTAGAATGGTCTGCCATTTCAGAATACAAATTTTGCTTTGCCGGTGACTGACACGTCACGTGAATGACAAAACTTGTATTAAAAGACTGATCGTTGGCAAGACTGAGCTGTGTGAGTGATCCATTATTCGATCGATTTTCGTAGGAAGCGGAGTAAGGGCTGGTTTATAGGACTATATTTTCAACATCGGAGAATATACTCATCAACTTTGTCTAGGGATATAGGTGTTATTTTCATACAAACGAGGTAACTTTGAAGCCTTGGTTTTCTGCCAAAGATGTACTGTGCTGTGATCTAATGATGGCCGTCCAGGGAGTGAATGGAGGAGATTCAGATCGCTATACACACCCAACTGATCTGATTAGCATTCTAAAAGATAATAATTTATGTAACATAAAATAAAAAAAATAGTCAACATCCCTTTTCTTCTATAGTTACATTTCTTTCTTGCTGTATAGGAAATAAAAGAGACGCATTGATAGCCAATCAGAAAACTGGCAAGTTTTAAGAGGTTGTAATAAAGATGCTGGACTGGGTTGAAACCAGTGTCTACACGAGCCCAGTAGCAAATTAGCGCTGGACTGGGTTACTGTACTGCCATGTTCTTCTTCTTATTATCGAATGAGGAATAGTGGCCACCTCTGGTGTTAGAGTTTATCAAGCTGTAAGTAAGGCCTCTAACTTGGCTTAACGACTGTTATCAGATGACAACAGCCGGGACCGACGGTTTTACGTGCCCTCCGAAGCACGGAAGCGCTCAGTTGTAATGCCACTTAACGGTCACCCATCCGACACCTGGCCGGACTGAGCGTTGCTTAATAAACGTGATCGAGTACGATCAGTCTGTCAAGTTCCGCCATGAGCGCTTCATATACTGCCATGTTACTGACCCCGTATAGGCCAGGCATAATGTAATAAGTACTCACTGCTAGTGTCGAGCCACACATTGACGTTGCTCTCGTCGAGTACGTCGTCCGGTACTTCCCCCTCGCGCAAACGCTCCGCTAGCGCTTCGCTGAAGTTGCGGTGGAAGCGCACGGCGCCGTACAGCCGTCCGGTCGCTACGGCGGTCTTTGCTTCCTCCGATGTGTTGTACGGTAGCTAATTTATGGAAATGGTTCACGGCATTATGGCATGGAGTAATGATTATAGTTACACGCTGAATTTTGAATCATTTGGTTCCCGCAGTGGGGTGGTTCCACTCATGATTACAAGCAACTTTTACTATGGGACCAACTCTGATAACGCGAAAAAAAAAACAGCTGTTTCATACAAAAGTGCAATACCGACTCGACCTTAATGTATGGAACAGCAGATTTTCAGACGACTGCAAGTCGTTAACACCCAGCATTCCGCATTGGGCCCGCGTGGTGGGTTATGGCCCATCTTCCTTACCACCCATAAGGAAGGCCTGTGCCCCAGCAGTGGGGACATCAAAAATGGCTGATGGACAAGCATAAGTATGGTGTTTTGATATAAATAGGTATTTAAATACTAAAACCTCACCTGGAACAATCCCTTCTTCTCCATTTCCTCCAGAAACCAGCAACTGAGCATGTACTGTTCACAGATGTCCTCTTCCTCAATCCTCACTATGGGTTTCAGGGTGCTGTTCTTACAAATATCTAAACCGACTGAAAAAACAATAAGATATTGTTATTTAGTAACAAAGGCGAAACGTCCATATCTGTTGGAGTCCGGCGAAACGTGAGCTTCCCATACAAACGTAATACCAAAATGATATACAATTTGAGCATAATTAACTTTTCTTATGATGTAATTCGGATTAAGACAGTATTTGTGGGTTCTATTAAATAAAAAGTCCAAAATACCAACCCAATTCAAAATAAATGCCAATTCCATGTTTTCATACAAAACGTAAATTGCATCATTGTTTTTTGGTTTAGTATTTTTGATTTTTTATTAAACAGAACCCTGGAGAGACATGTACCGACTGTTTTGATCCAAATTACATAACAAGAAAAGTTATTTATGCTCAAATTGAAAATCATTTTGAAGTTTGTATGGGAAGCTCACTTCGCCAGACTCTTAAGAGGGTTTATGCGCAACAGTAGCGCCGCCAATGGAAAACAAAACATAGTGCTTAAATAAAGACGAAATTGTGAATTGTGTTCTTCAAGTGTACTCCGAATAAGATTTGTGGTACTTTTTATAGCGCAGTAACTCTCTTAAGGCGAGGCCAGTTCACGATCTGATGAAAAGTCTGATTTTTGAACTTCCAATGTGAAGAACTGATGTAGAATTCTACTTCACAAAAATTACTGTAGACTGAAAAAGAAACAAAGAAGCAAAGTAACCGAACAGAATATTGAAAAATGGCATGGTAACTCTGTAAAAAAATCCTAAATAACACCATAAAAACTTATAATAATAAATTTCAAATCGTCAGATTTCGTAATTTTCAACGACAGTGATATGATTTTTTATGCAAAAAGGATAGCTTTTTTATCGATCTAACACAATAACCGAGTACATTTTTAATAAATGATCCAGTATCTCAGAAATCAATAAAAATGTACTAAAATTCGTCTAATTTCTGGCGAAGCGTCAATTAAAGTTATGCCATATTCAACCTTATTCTAAAGACATAGTGAAAGAGTAAATTTCGTGAACTGGCCTCGCCTTAAGGCTGAAAGTCCACCGAATGCGTACGCGTAATCGTGCATTTGCATGAGCGATTGTAACTTAATTACTTATCGCCGCACTCAATGAGTTTTATGGTACGAACTACTACGAGCGTCATCAAAAGTGAAGATGAGAAATTGCAAATGTTGGTATATCCAAGGGTTGAAGACACATTCAAGATCAGAATATTACGAAGCGAAGAGACAGTCCAATGTTATTGAACTTACAAAAATAATCAGAATAAACATTACATAGTGTGGATGTATTCATAGCAAAATAGAACTTATACCAAAGTATTAAAGATCAAAATTACATGGCGAGGAGGCAGCTTCTTCGTTGACGACCGCCAGCCTCAGACCTCGAGGGTCGTGGCCGACTGCCGAGAAGAAGGCCACGATCTGGATGATCGGAAACAGGATGGAAAACACCAGACCACTGAGGACAAACACAAGTTCACATAGTACCTTCCATTAAGAATATCCTAAATGTCCAGGCTTTAATAAATTTCACAATAAAAAGTAAAATAATTAAGATAATTAAATTAGTAAAAGTATTAGCAAGAAATAAAATAGGAACAAGAAAAGTAGAAGTATAAATATAAATATTGAAAAAAGTAAAATGGATATCTCCTACCTATCCCACAGAATACATAATAGTACAAGTACAGAAGATCCACTCCGCAAAGTCATTTAAATAAATAGCGACTCTATCCCAGACGCAATAAAGTGCAATTCAGGTCGCACACCGCTCCCTTGCCTACAGTTATATTCACCTAGAAGTTGCCTCTCTTTCTATCGCGTAGCTCTTATTTCTTCTAACGACTTCAGGGTTGTCTTCTTTTAAATAATAATTAATCTGAATACCTACAAGTTATTGTGAGGAGCTCGGTGGAGCGCAGTGGTTTATGCCCAGCGATTGCGGAAGTTAAGCAACGTTCGCAAGGGTCGGTCATGGGATGGGTGACCAAAATTTATTATCTCGAGCTCCTCCGTGCTTCGGAAGGCACGTTAAGCCGTTGGTCCCGGCTGCATTTGCAGTCGTTAACACACACCAATCCGCATTGGGCCCGCGTGGTGGGTTATGGCCCATCCTCCTTACCACCCATAAGGAAGGTCTGTGCCCCAGCAGTGGGGTCATCAAAAATGGCTGTTGGACATATTGTGTTTATAATGTGTACTTTAATGTGAACAAATTACTATAGTACAGATACAATACGTTACTACTAGTTGTTTATCCTTACCTATTTGTCCTATTTACTTAGTTATTTAGTAAACAGATTTGTCAATGTTGTCATACAATACAACACAACATACACCACCACCACCACCGTTACCGTGGTGTGATACCACCGTTGTCTCTGATTTCCATAACACAAGTGCTTTAGCTACTTACTTTTGAATCGGAGCAATGTATGTGATGTTGTCAAATATTTATTATTTTATTATTATTTATTATACAATACAATACAACACCTAGGCACAGAATAGGTACATGGTATCAAAAATTATGATTTCTTACGAAATTAAATTGTCATTAAAAATTAAACTTTGCTTATTATTTCGTAAGTAGGTAAGTAAGTACCTAGTAAATTATTATTTCAATAAATAGTAAGGTGATAAACATGCAAACGAACGACGCGACAATACGCGAACGCGGCGCGTGAATGAGTATCGAAATCGAACTAATGTTGCTAACGTGCGACCCGGCCGGCACGCGGCGGCCGGCCCTCTGAAATAAGTCCGACGGAACCTGACCGCCGGGTACTTGTAGCTATCAGCGTCCCACTTACAAACTGGGCGCTTATTTTGCACAAAATAAGTGATATAAAATGTGAGTTTGTACAAAATAAGAGGTGATTATGTACAAAATAAGCGCCAAGGTTGTAAGTGGGACGCTATTCGAGGTGGCATTTTTGTGTACTGTTTTAGTTCGTGAAGAGATCTAGGATATTCTTGATCGAAGCATAGTACAGATCCTGGCAAACATCTTGACACTTTTTCGACTGAGTAGGGATAAGTTCTTGCATGTGCACTTGTGAGCGCCCAATAGCGCGCGCCCCTCTCCCGCCGCCCGCGCCCCTCACCGCTACTCATACCCAAAATACGCGTTCTGCGCAATCCCCACCCGATTTCAAGATGTTTGCCGGCTACTGTAATATGTACACTAGTTATGAAAATCTGTCACTTTAAAAACCTTATTAATTTTTAATTCACTTACCCTGGATGTCTGGAGAACTGCTGTATACTCTTAATAAATACCGCTTTGTACCGCGCTTTGGATCTACCGCTACAGTCTTTTGGTTTCTCTTTTGACGTCAGTACCTGAAAAATTTGGTACCTATGATTTTTTGTTATGGCGCCTAACTACTCCTAACACACACACACACAAACACATACACACACTTGTATGGGAAACCTTAAAGTGGCCCCTTTTTTCTTTTGAACAGTATACTTACCTAGTTAAGTAATTACTTACATATAACGATTAAAGATTAATCACTTACATCAGTACTGCTGGTAACGACGGTGAAGTCTTCCCTCGATTGGAAGCAGCCGTCCTTGGTCACAGTCTCTGGGATCAGATCTGGAGATGCTGTAAGAGCTGCGAATAAAGAAACCGATGTCAGTAATATGAAAATAAGGTATGAATTTATTTAAACGATTTTGCGGAGTGCAATTTCTGTACGCTAGTATACTATTATAATCTATTCTGTGATATTAGTTACATCTATTTTATTACCTACCTATAAAAAAATAAGTCGTCCTCTCTACAAAATTAAATTGCTGTGCCCTTTTTCAGGGTCTACAATGTACTTTGTTATTCTATGCCTATACGCACTATCTTTTAACATTGTGGAATGCAATAAATAAATTGAAATTAAACATTAAAGAAACCAAAATGTGTTGAAAGAAAAATCGCTCCCAACATCCTCAAATTGATAGCAAACACATAAAAAATAACAAAATGACAGGTCTACATCTACACTACACTAGCGCCAAGTTAGTGGTAGTGGGCCGACTGGTGGACGATTTGTGAATCAGCGAATTTAAATTAGGTATCCTTCCATTATCATATTAGTGTAGGAAATGAAGCGATCTTTTGTATGGAGACTCCAACATTAAATCCTCAGTCGATGAAACTCTGCAGGGATGTAATATAGTATGAACCAAAACCTATGTATAAATATCCAAAAACAAAAAAAAAGATTTGGACAATTAAAAAAAAAACATTTGATACTTTATCATACTGTAAAGTTTCGTCTACTGAGGATTTACTGTGGGGTCCACTACCTTCCTTTCCTACACTATATTGACTCACTGGCTCTCCGCCTGGGTAGTTGGTGCTGGCGCAGCGCCAGCTTCAGGAAGGCGTCCTCGAGCGTGTCGCAGTCGAACTTGCGCAGGAGTTCCTCCGGCGAGTCTTCGGCTAGAAGCTGCCCGTCGCGCAGGAGACCTATCTGTACAGGATGATTGAAATTGATTTATTTGTGAGCAACTTTTTACTCAAAGGCTTCATAGCTAAAATCTTCAGTTAAGCCCCCCTTAAGGTGTAAAAACACCGAAAGTGGCGCCCTCAGAGGTTTTTATTTACTAAGATTATTAAATAAGATTTAAATAATGTTTTACGTGGAGTTTTTAGGGCCCATGGTCTAGTATTTTTAGTAGGTTTACTATATTCCCTCGTAGGCATTCGTAGAAGTAGATAGCAAATGTGTCAAATACGGCCACTTTTAGCAGCTTTGCTATCTACTTCTAGCAGTGACTCCGAGGGAATGTAACGATACCGTCTAAAAATACTATACTGTGGGCTCTAAAAATTTCACGTACCTACCTACTTAAAACATTATTAAATAAAATTCACCGCGGCGCCACTATCGCTCAGGGCACAGAATTGCTCAGGGTGCCACCTTAAAGCTAAGTTGTCAGTTTCATAGAGTTTAGCTGTCAAATCTGACAACTTTAGGTGGCTTGGCCGTAAAGAAAATAAGTATAATCGCATGAATTTGTATCGTTGTGTTTTTCTTCTATTACAGAAAAAACAACTTTTTATTTCAAAATTAACATTCAGTCTTATATATTTACAAACATAAGGTAGGTATCTAAATAACTGCACGTTTTACTTTCACAATTCAGCAGATAGAAATTATAACAAAACCAAAACTATTCATTTATTATAGGTTATTTATTATATACCGCAATCGACGATATCTCAAAATTGAAAAAGTGACCGTAACAAATTGCGTATTATTATAATTCAGTTAGGTGATACATTGGTACAAGCTATACAAAACTGTCAAAAATCTCCAATGAATTTTGAACCTTAAATTTTTTGTTTTTAAGTTTAAAATTGATTGAGAAAATTTGACACTTTGTGGAAGCCCAGGGTGCCGTCTACTGTACTTTGTTCAAATTATTTACGAGTTTACGACATACTTACCGAAAACAGTAGGTCATTTACGTATTTTCCTGTTTTGAAATCTGTTATTCAACGTTTTATGCACTATATTATTTTAATTATTGTGACTTTCGTATACTGAAGACACTGTACAGGATGAAATCGAAAACAGTTGAGTTTGTGGCGTGGCTTAGACCGTCAAACTGAACAACTTTGTCTATGGGATCAACTTAATCAGAGCAAAAAAATAATCAGCTGTTCCATACATTTTGGTCGAAAAGATATTGACGTTTTCTATGGAACAGCCTTCGATCAAGAATACCCTAGATGTCCGGTCTGAGTCTCAAAAATGGCACCTCAAATAGCGTCCCACTTGCAAACTGGGCGCTTATTTTGCACAAAGTAAGTGATAAAATATGAGTTTTTGTACAAAAAAAAGCTTATTTTGTACAAAATTAGTGATTAAAAATGTGAGTTTGTACAAAATAAGCACCAAGTTTGTAAGTGGGACGCTATTTGAGGTGCCATTTTTGCATACTGTTTTAGTTCGTGAAGCGTTATCTAGGATATATTCTTGATCGAAGGGAACAGGTTATAATTTTTTTGCTCTGATCAAGTTGGTCCCATAGACAAGGTTGTTCAGTTTGACGGTCTAAGCAACACCACAAAATTTGTCGAAAATTCAAAAAATCACCTGTAGTTAGGTACTATTTTTTATACCACTCCTACGAGTACGTCAGTAATAATACTTAGATGCCTTATTTGAATAATCTAAGTAAAATTCACATCCTTTGTTTCCAAAGTTAGGTTATGTAAGTACAAATCTAGGAGCCAAAATCGCTTGCGGAATGTCCGCATCACTTGCTACAAAATTATTTATTCTATGCTATGAGGCTACGATGGCGCGCGGGGCGCAAAACTCGCGGATATCCGTAGCGATTTTTTATATTCCCTGTAAAATATAGTTCTCTGTCGCTGCATTGATGCACAGCAAAAGTAAAAAAAGGCAAGTGTTTTTTTTTAATTTTAAAATTAAGTACCTAATTACCTACCTAATTAAAAAAAACAAAAAAAAATATTAAGAATTTATCTTATTAGACGACTTGAGTCACCACTCATAAGATAAATTCGTTGTCTAATAAGATAAATTCAGTGGTCAACATGCCGTTCTACCACGCAAGAGGTCCTGGGTTCGATTCCCGGCCGGGCAGGAAAGTAGAGTATACGTATATCAGTCAGTTGTCTAGCACCAATATTACAAGCATTGCTTAGTTTGGGGCTAGATGCTGGCGCTGCGTGGTATGAGGATCAGTAACAGGTTTGAATCCTATGGTTTTATTGGTATATAAAACATATTCATAGCTATGAAATTTAGTAAAAGATTTTTTGAAACCCGTTTAGAAATGGTTGAGTTATAAGGGTTTTGTAGGAAATGCCAAGCTCAATGCAATATGTGCTTTATCACGTACGACATAAGGTTCGCGTACGTCTCGATGACGTCATAATGACACCCCAAAATAACAGTGTTTTAGCTCGTTTTCGCTCGTATAGCTTATCAGGTTTAAGAGGATTGTCAACCACGTGGTCTCCATACAAACGGCGATAACGTTTCCCACCCACTAAACCTTAACCTACAGTAATTAATTTTTGGTATTTTTTTGAAATGCCTAAATACTGGGGCTGTACGTTTTGCTTTTTTAAATATCTATAATAGATTTCGAAATATTTGCATTTTAGTGATTTCATATAAAACACAGAAGTGCCAATATTTTCAAATCTACAATGAATATTTTAAAAATCAAAACGTACAGCCCTAGTTTTTAGGCATTTCAAAAACATACCAAAAATTCATTGCTGTAAGTTAAGGTTAAGTTAAGGTCATGAGGAGCTCGGTGGCGCAGTGGTTTAGCGCCTGGCCCAGCGATTGCGGAAGTTAAGCAACGTTCGCAAGGGTCGGTCATGGGATGGGTGACCAAAAATGTATTATCTCGAGCTCCTCCGTGCTTCGGAAGGCACGTTAAGCCGTTGGTCGAGGCTGCATTTGCAGTCGTTAACACCCACCAATCCGCATTGGGCCCGCGTGGTAGGTTATGGCCCATCCTCCTTACCACCCAAAAGGAAGGCCTGTGCCCCAGCAGTGGGGACATCAAAAATGGCTGATGGACATATTACAAGCGTTGTTTAGTTTGGGGCTAGACGGCGCTGTGTGGAATTGTCCAAGCATTTATGTTACCTTATGTGCTTGTTTTGTTTCATCTATGTAGTGTGTCGTTATGATTACTGTGGTCCCGCCTCTCGCTACTTCCGATAAGAACTCCCAGATCCTGAAAAAAAAATTTACTCAGTGAAACACTATAAAGGGACATGACGGGAAGAGGCTTGGTGGCTGAGATGTATTCTGTGGCTGAGGCTCGTCTGAACTCCATTCCATCTTCAGACTAAGGGTCTATCGACTAAAAACAATGGGGGAATGTCTAAAAGATCAAATTGGCTGAATATTTTTAAAGGTAGGAACATAAGCTCCCTTAATAATAGAAAACAGTTTCAGAATTTTCGGTTGCATGAAAAAATAAAAACAATTAAAGTCCTACGACTTCACAAATGTACGGAATATTAAGTGATAGCAGAATGGAGATAATACCTTAGCCATTTTTTTCAAACATTCCCCAATAAGTTAATGTAAACTGTGATTTGAAAGATGTATGTAATACATTGCTACTTCGTTTTGGAACAAATAAAAACTTACCAAAGAAAAGTAGCAATGTATTGCAATCAGAGCGATTACGATACCAATGTAAGTTAGCCGATAGAGCCCCAGATGGGGGGCATGGTTAATGCTGTCAATATAAGTAGGTACTTTAGCAATCCATTGCCTTTTTTACCAACATGTTAGATAGGCAAAGGATAACCGCCTCTGTGGTCTAGTGGTTCGCCCACCCGTGCAAGACGCAGGGGTCCCGGGTTCGATTCCCAGGGGGGTACGGTACAATTTGTATTCGGTTTGGTTGGTGGAAGGGCTTATTTCCAGGCCGCCTGGCTAGCTACCACCATCTTACCTAAGTCTGACGCCATCCGGCAGTTAGAGGTAAGATAGACAGTTCCTCAGTGATGAGGATTCCGGGTGTAGTGCGCTTCCACCTTCGGCCTTATCGTTTAATAATATAATAATAAATATAAATAAATCATTTATTTCAGGCAACAGAAATATCATTTACAATATTAGGCCCATATAATAAATACCTTACAGACTAACATACATATTATATAACTACTTATTTATTTACACGTATAGAAGGCGGCGACGTGTTACGCAACGCAGTGTCCGGTAGCCGACCTCGAAACCGGCGGAATAGGACACCCTTCGGCCAAAAATCTTCCTTCATGAAGGTCGACAGGTCTAACATCAGGTTTAACATCAGGTGGGGTGAAAGCGAAGCACTATCCCATTGTGCATAAAAAAAACATGTCAAGTTTTATGATTATTTTGGTCTCGATCCGGCTCGAAGGACCATTTGAATGTTTGTTAACCTTCTTCACTTGGACTTCAACCCTCGCTAGGTGTAACTATGTTGCTAATTATTACACTATTGTTGTTAAAACAAGTTCTAACTCAACTGATTATTAATTGAGAACAATAAAAAGAGGATGTTATTTAAAAATTTGCTTTAATTGGTGACGCTATCGTAATTCTATTGTGATAATACGGTAGTAATTACAAACAGTTTGCGTTTTAATTGAAACAATGGAAGACTACGTCTGTCCTGACACCATTTAGTAACATTATAAGTTTATAACAATACTTTATTATTATTTATTCATTTTATTCATTCCAAGCTTATATCTATTATTACAGGCTTAGCCCAATGCAATAGATTAAGCGACACAATAATACATTAATACATGACAACGACACACACACCTATAACCTAAACACAATAACATAAAACATACAGAGCCATTCTTGTAAATTCACTCAGAGAACAATGAAAAAGATCAGTTCCATCGGCAATTTTGTTGAGTGTATGCAGTGTGAGCGTCAACGGAGACTTCTTTTGCAGGTGTGTCCGCCCGCGCGGAACCGCCAACAAATTTGGCCTGCGGCGACGCTCCACGTACTTGTTGGGAACGCAGAGCTTATTATTAACTTTATTAAAGAATATAATTACATGGAATATTACTTATTATTAAAGAATATAATTACATGGAATATTATGCAGGAAGTGTTGGTAAACAGAGGGAATATAGAGTAGTGGTCTACTTGTATATACTTGTATGAAACTTTTGTTGCTGACTGTACTTCGATGACATTTTTAACACCATAAAATAGTATAAGTAACCAAACTAAAAAATTCAATAGTCTCTATTTTGCAAATTCATAGAAATTACATAAATCTAAACAAAATAATCTCTATCATATCATATCCAATTTTAAAATCTACTGTAATAAGTAGCCTAAAATAATGTGATAGAGAACCATGTTCTTTATGATGATAGAGTGGTACAATAATTGTCCAATAATTACTTTGTTTAGTAGGACGGAACTGCAGTCGATCTCGAGTAGACACGCAGCGCAATCATGGTTTATTAAAACCATTTTATTGAATGCAATTGATGTATAGTCAGGTGGGGTAAGTGAAACATACTTAATTTTTATTTTTATTTAACAAGGTTTAGTAAAGCTGTAAAACTCGCAATTAAAGTAGCTGTGTAGGCAATGTACTCCTCATTAAATCAGCCTTTAACGGTATGAATATAAATATCTAAAGACTTGCATTAAGCAACAAAATCACGAAAAGAATATAAAGGCTAAGAAGTGTTTCACTTACCCCTGACAAGGGGGAAGTGAAACAGTGGCCAAAATAGCTTTAAATATTGAGTCAATTTAATTAAAAATAGGACAAAAGGATCATTTTAAACCGTTAACATCCAAAATGTATCAAATTCTAATAAAATAGGGTCCAGTTTCAAAGATTTATCAAAAAAACGTAATTTTCATTTTAAAACATAACTTAATTTTCTTTTTGGTTTACTAGCTAGTTTAATGATCGCAGCGATATCTGTGTTGTATTGAGGGCAGTAATTCGTCATTCCTGATTTATCGACACATCGCTATGAGAATAAACTACAATAGTTTCTTAGATATGGTTGGGGTTTTCACTTACCCCGGTGTTTCACTTACCCCACCTGACTATATTAATGTCTGAAACTATGTTTTAATTACGTGTTGGTGCTTTTAAGTACTGGTTTGTTTATTTTATTTAATAATAATAAATGAATCATTTATTTACTCATCCATCACACAATAGTTTACTTAATTAACTCTAGTTCTTAATAAATCGTGATTTAGACCTATGTGAAGAGCTAGCAAAGCAAAGGTGCTAATAATAGGGAATAATAAGTCACCGATTTTGATGAATTTGTGCTTGATCGCTGCGGACACTTACAAAAACATGATGGAACCAAGATCAGAAAAAATATAAAAAATAGTAGATTGTTATACAAGACGCTAAAATTACCCATTGCATACGAGATAGTTTTATTCCCGAGCTTTAGCGAAGGAATAAATAGAAACCGAGTTACAATGGGTTTTAGCGTCGTGTTACACTATACTTTTCACTACGATTGCGAGAAAATAAAATACAATATTAAATAGTTTATACACCTACTTCCGTAAACGAATCCACTCGTTTCTCTATCCTCCACTTCATAATCTTTTTGTACAATATTTAAATAAATGATTTGTGCTTGACGGCAAAAGATTAAAATTATTTCTTTCCTATTACAGTCACACAATTCAATCAGTTTGTAATTATAGAAAAATTCTAAAGATTTCGCGCCATGGTACCTGCTGTAGCAGCTAAGCAACACAAACACGCATTCTACGATTCACTCTGTACACAGAGTATAAATAAGTCTATGATTTCACCGAAGAGATGCTTTTAGTTCCATTTTCAAAAATAAGAATGAGACACTGGGGGCCTATTACGAAACTTGGTCACGATAGTCGTCCGCAGTTCGTCGGTTGTAGTTATTACAAATATTCTCAATGTAGCTATCGTAGTCCATAGTCTATTGAACGAATAATGACGGATCCACTAGAGAGAAACTGTCAAATTTACGCAATCATTTTGCAATATCGCATACGCATGTGCTTTGTAATAGGAATCAATCAGAACGTAGCACGGCCGCAGCTGCGTGTATCGTATTAAACTTTTCGTAATAGACCCCCAGTATTAAGTCGAGCGAGTTTTTATTCGTGATTATGAATAAAGACTTTTTCGTTTTAGTAGGCTCATTGGTAATAGTCAAACATTAAAAAAGAAAAAACTTTATCCCCTAGGGCTTATTATGCTATTTTATCTCGACTCTTGTACGTTACAATGACGCACTTTTTGAGCAAGAGGAGTGAAAAAAATATTTTAGTTTTATCACACGATGAAATCAGGGGAAAATAACGATTTTTTTTTTTAATTTTCGGATATAATGCACTTAACAGTCAGATAGAATATCAAATAAGAAATAATATTTTGTATGACACATATGTACTTAAACGCAAAATTTAGGGAGATAATTGAAGATTCTTGGCTAACTCCATATTAAACGCGCCTGAAACACACCTGAAACGTGACAAGTGACTTCATCGTCTAACTTCAAGTAAGTATCACGAGAAAAAAACGCAAGAGCAAAGTTTTAATATTACAGTTGATTTTCTTACGCATTTACTTTTTAAAAAACTATTTTAAAAACTTTCTAAAAACACTATTTTAAAAACTTTTTAAAAACACTATTTTAAAAAAAAATGATGCATAATTCTCTTTTAAGTAGGTAGCATAAAAAATATGTTGTTTTTAATATTTTTTCATGCGATAATTAATATTAATACTAGCTCTTCACATAGGTAGGTATCTACAATCGTGTTTACTTAAGAACTAGATTTAAGTAACCTATTGTGTTAGTAAATAAATGATTTAAGTCTAGGTATATGATAATTTTTCCTGCTAAAGGCACTGATTAAAAGCCAAGGAAAACAATTCGAGATTGTTTTCTGTTTATCGAATGCAAGTAACAGTTTTCGCAATTGTTTTGACATTGCTCTGCGCGAACCATGTCAGGCGTAGAATGGATAAAGTGCAAAAAACGAGGAATAACTGTTTCCCAAGAATTGTGAATAGTGTCAGGTCTCAGTGTGGTAATTATTGCTCTAGTTATGCCCGGCTTCTGAGGTACTTATCGGGGGTTAATCGGAGGGGTATCGCAGTGGGATGGTTCCACTCATGATTACAAGCAACTTTTACTATGGGGGTATGGGGCCAACTCTGATAGGTATATCTTTTACTATGGGCAGGGCTCTGTCACTCCGCGCGCGAGTACGAAGCGCTCGGCGTCCTCTGAGAGGACAAATTCCATACATCAGAAAAGATAAGACCTATGCGACAGAAAGAGGGGCAACTACTAAGTGCATGTTTTGGAGCGAAGGGAGCGCTGTGCGACCTGAATTGCACTTTATTGTGTCGGAGCAAGAGTCGCAATTTATTTAAACGATTTCGCGGAGTGCAACTTCTGTACGCTAGTACTATTATCTATTGTGTGCTATGGGGCCAACTCTGATATATCTTTTACTATAGGGCCAACTTTGATATCTTTTTGTTTATAGTTAATGGGTTTGCTCTTGACCCCAGTCTTGCCCAAAAGCAAAGACAGGGTCTACGATGGAGCGAGCTTGCCCAGAAGGTGCTTATTGCTTATTCACTCTGGCCTTGAAAAGAGTCAGCTTTATGCGCTCGGAAACACAGACGCCGGCAGGGAATTCCATTCCTTAGCTGTGCGCATTATAAACGACTAGCTTCTGCCCGCGACTTCGTCCGCGTGGATATTAGAGAAAATCCTTAGGGAACCTTCAAAATCCTTAGGGAACCTTCAACCAGGATCTGACCAGCCATTTTTACGCATTTAGGCGGGTTCCTACCAAGGGCGCTAACTGGCGAGGCAAGACATTTGCCGCGTGTGGCGGGCCTCGCACGTGGCTTCCCGTTCCCGTTCCCGTTCCCGTTCCCGTTCCCGTTCCCGTTCCCGTTCCCGTTCCCGTTCCCGTTCCCGTTCCCGTTCCCGTTCCCGTTCCCGTTCCCGTTCCCGTTCCCGTTCCCGTTCACGTTCCCGTTCCCGGTTCCGGTCCCGATTCCGTTCCCGTTCCCGTTCCCGTTCCCGTTCCCGTCATGTATTTATATTGAATTTAATAATATATATTTATATTATTTAGCAGTGGTTTGACAGACAGAAAAGAGAGTGAGTGACAAAGTCAATATTATGAATTTGGAACTACAGGCTATTCGCATTGACCATGAAGGTTTAACACCCCCCCGCAATGTGAACACCCTGTATCTTCCTATACCTATGTGCTCCAAAAAATATACATTCGACATATCAAAGAACAAACACCCTATCTATACTTTATACAAACACAATTCAAAATTAACATAATTATTTACACCTTACTATTTATTTATATTAGATTTAATAATATATATTTATTTTATTTAGCAGTGGTTTGACAGACAGATAAAGAGTGAGTGACAGAGTCAATATTATGAATTTGGAACTACAGGCTGTTCGCATTGACCATGAAGGTTTAACACCGTCCCTGTCCCCGTCCCCTGGATATGCATGTCCTGGTCCAATCATATCCACCGTGTTGGACTTCAAAATAAATGTCATTTTCGCAACCACCATCCCATGAAACCTCAAGAACGACATCCACATCGATTTTCATGTTTACTTACCCCATTTACACCTTAAGGGAGGATTTTCAAAATAACAAATTATGTGTTTGCCTATTTATTTTTAGACAATTGCTCCTACGAATTTTAAAGTTGTAATGTCTATTTTATATTATTTTTCCATACAAAATTTAAACCCCATTTTCACCCCTTTAGGCGTTAAATCATGTCCACCGTGTTGGACTTCAAAATAAATCTCATTTTCGCAATCACCATCCCATAAAACCTCAAGAACGACATCCATATTGATTTTTATGTTTACTCACCCCATTTACCCCTAAGTGGTTGATTTTCAAAATTACAAAATATATGTTTGCCTATTTATTTTTAGGTGTGCTCCAACGAAGTTTAAAGTTGTAATGTCTATTTTATATTATTTTTTCATACAAAATTTGAACCCCATTTTCACCCCTTTAGGGGTCAAATCATGTCCACCGTGTTGGACTTCAAAATAAATGTCATTTTTGCAATCGTCATCCCCGAAAACCCCAATAACGACATCCATATCTATTTTTGTGTTTTTTACCCCTTTTCACCCCCATTTCATCCCAATAGGGGTTCAAATGCTAACAATAACAATATACGTTCGTTCCCGTTCCCGTTCCCGTTCCCGTTCCCGTTCCCGTTCCCGTTCCCGTTCCCGTTCCCGTTCCCGTTCCCGTTCCCGTTCCCGTTCCCGTTCCCGTTCCCGTTCCCGTTCCCGTTCCCGTTCCCGTTCCCGTTCCCGTTCCCGTTCCCGTTCCCGTTCCCGTTCCCGTTCCCGTTCCCGTTCCCGTTCCCGTTCCCGTTCCCGTTCCCGTTCCCGTTCCCGTTCCCGTTCCCGTTCCCGTCCCCGTCCCCGTCCACGTCCCCGTCCCCGTCCCCGTCCACGTCCCCGTCCCCGTCCCCGTCCCCGTCCCCGTCCCCGTCCCATTTCCCGTTCCCGTTCCCGTTCCCGTTCCCGTAACCGTCCCCTTTCCCGTTCCCGTCATTTATTTATATTGAATTTAATAATATATATTTATATTATTTAGCAGTGGTTTGACAGACAGAAAAGAGAGTGAGTGACAAAGTCAATATTATGAATTTGGAACTACAGGCTATTCGCATTGACCATGAAGGTTTAACACCCCCCCCGCAATGTGAACACCCTGTATCTTCCTATACCTATGTGCTCCAAAAAATATACATTCGACATATCAAAGAACAAACACCCTATCTATACTTTATACAAACACAATTCAAAATTAACATAATTATTTACACCTTACTATTTATTTATATTAGATTTAATAATATATATTTATATTATTTAGCAGTGGTTTGACAGACAGATAAAGAGTGAGTGACAGAGTCAATATTATGAATTTGGAACTACAGGCTGTTCGCATTGACCATGAAGGTTTAACACCGTCCCTGTCCCCGTCCCCTGGATATGCATGTCCTGGTCCAATCATGTCCACCGTGTTGGACTTCAAAATAAATGTCATTTTCGCAACCACCATCCCATGAAACCTCAAGAACGACATCCACATCGATTTTCATGTTTACTTACCCCATTTACACCTTAAGGGAGGATTTTCAAAATAACAAAATATGTGTTTGCCTATATATTTTTAGACATGCTCCTACGAATTTTAAAGTTGTAATGTCTATTTTATATTATTTTTCCATACATAATTTAAACCCCATTTTCACCCCTTTAGGGGTTAAATCATGTCCACCGTGTTGGACTTCAAAATAAATCTCATTTTCGCAATCACCATCCCATAAAACCTCAAGAACGACATCCATATTGATTTTTATGTTTACTCACCCCATTTACCCCTAAGTGGTTGATTTTCAAAATTACAAAATATATGTTTGCCTATTTATTGTTAGGTGTGCTCCAACGAAGTTTAAAGTTGTAATGTCTATTTTATATTATTTTTTCATACAAAATTTGAACCCCATTTTCATCCCTTTAGGGGTTAAATCATGTCCACCGTGTTGGACTTCAAAATAAATCTCATTTTCGCAATCACCATCCCATAAAACCTCAAGAACGACATCCATATTGATTTTTATGTTTACTCACCCCATTTACCCCTAAGTGGTTGATTTTCAAAATTACAAAATATATGTTTGCCTATTTATTGTTAGGTGTGCTCCAACGAAGTTTAAAGTTGTAATGTCTATTTTATATTATTTTTTCATACAAAATTTGAACCCCATTTTCATCCCTTTAGGGGTCAAATCATGTCCACCGTGTTGGAATTCAAAATAAATGTCATTTTTGCAATCGTCATCCCCGAAAACCCCAATAACGACATCCATATCTATTTTTGTGTTTTTTACCCCTTTTCATCCCCATTTCATCCCAATAGGGGTTCAAATGCTAACAATAACAATATACGTTGCGTTAGATGCCTATCCATAAGCCTAAATTATAAATTTAGCGATTTTAACTTCGAAAATAAAGGATTTTCTTCAATACACAACTTCATCCCCCTTTTGACCCCTTCGGGGGTAGAATTTTGGAAAACGCTGAGACCCGTATTTATTTATTTTCAATGGTCAGTCTAAACACAAAATTTGAAGATCCTAGCTTCAAAACTGAGGGACTTTCATACAAACTTTGATCCCCTTTTTTACCCCCTTAGGGGGTGAATTTTGAAAAACCCTTTCTTAGTGCACCCCTAGACCTCATAAGGAACCTACGTGCCAAATTTGGAGTCTCTAGACCCAGCGGTTTGGGCTGTGCGTTGATAGATCAGTCAGTCAGTCAGTCAGTCAGTCATTCAGTTTACGATTTTATAAATATAGATGTTGCGTAGAGTTTGGTACGCAGAAGAGGTAGGTATATCAACCAAGAACGGGTGGTAACCTGCAGTGCGTCTGGATGTCCGATGGTAGAAAGTTTCGCGAAAAAAATATCAGCTGTTCCATACATTAAGGTCGAGTAGGTATTGTGCGCTTTGTATGGAACAGCTGTTTTCTCGCGTTATAGAGTGAAATGAATAAAAAACAATGAATGGAACCACCCCACTGCGGGAACCATACAAATTCCAGCGTGTTTTATGTATGGTGAAAAGATCCTGCCTCAAAATATCGCTCATAATATCAAATATAAATATACCAGAGTAACATTATACAGGGTCAGTTATTAATTAAGTGTCGATGTTACCGGCAATGTATGAAATGCAGGCATTGTATACAATGCCTGGCTCTTTTAGGCAATGTATGAAATAGCATGAATATTATTGTCTATTTTACACATTACAGTACACACATTAGTGTATACACAATAGTGTATACAATGACTAGGCATTGTATAGAATGCCTGCTGGTCCACCAGCAATGTGTAAAATAAAAAGATTTTGATCTTAGTTGGTTATTAGAAGGCTCTGGGGAGGGCTCGGGACCTCGAAGAGCGGCTAGAGGGGGGCTCGGAGGGCTCGAGGGGAGCTCATTGAGTTTGGAATCGAACCTGCTTTACTCCTGTCGGTCCCGGGTTAGGTTAGAAATTTAAGGCGAGCGCGAAGCGCAGCGGAGCGTGAGTCTTAAAACAGACAACAGAAATATACTTATTTTACACATTGCCGGTGGACCAGCAGGCATTGTATACAATGTCTAGGCAATGTATAAAATGAATAATATTTCATACATTGCCTGATCGTTTCAGGCATTGTATACAATGCCGGATTATACACATTGCCGGTAACATCGATAAGGTGGAAAACGCACATTTCATTAGGAAAATAATTTTACAGCCTCATAACACTGATAACAAGCCGTAACATTGTTGTTATGGTGACAGACTGGTCAAATAGCGGTTGCAAATTTAAAATGGCGGCAATTATCATGCCATCTGACACGGTTTATCATTGTTTTTTTGTTGTATGGCTGATGGCTGAGACAGCACTATAACGGCTGCCCTATATTGCCGCCATTTTAGATTCCTTTATTAATGGTATGAATTATACCTAGTTTTTTATGCACATCGGGATAGTGCTTGGCCTTCACCTCACCCGATGTGTCACCTCTAATTGCCAGAACACAACAGTTTTTAAATAAATAGTTGTTACGGCATCAGACTTAGGTAAGATGGTGATTGTGGTAGCTAGCCAGGCAGACTTGATATAACTTCAAGCTGTACGTTTCTAATAAACGACTATTAATCGATAGTCTTTCTAATAAAAATAAATAGTGATGTAATTGAGGTAACTGACTCTGCAAAAATCAAAGTTCAGCTCGACGGGAATTAATGAGATCAAGATTGAAAACGCATTAAAATTTAAATGTGAACTAATAAGTAGGGAGGTAGGTATAAATATTTCTATGTTTCAAATACTAAGGCAGTCATTACACGATAGGTTTTGCTGTCAGTCACCGTCAGTCACGGCCCGTGACTGACGGTTAACCTACCGTGTAATGGGGTGACTGATGGTTGCATGAAGTTGATTTCTTCTTTCCATCAGTCAATCAGTCAAACGTAATTCATGACTGATGGAATTTGACTGACGCTTGCATGAGCGTGTAATGGCTGCCTAAGGTCTGATCGAGCTTAGATCTTTATCTTAGCTCTTTAGCTGACGTAGGTATACCTACTTACTTAAAATGCATTTAAAAACCATGTACTTAAGTAGGTATGTTTTCATCAAGGTTTTTTGTTTACAAAAGTTGTATAGGAAAGGGACTGTAATTAGGTTAGAAAACAAAGCGACTGTTCGGTAAAGCTATAATTTTAAGACAACACAATGACTAGGGTTGCCAACATGTCTTTGGCGAAAAATAGTATTTTTCAAATTAAGCTATAAAAGATATAGTACACTTAAAAAAATATAGTATTTAATAAGCAAATATATTTTTTTACGCATTATTTTTGTAAAAAACTATATTTTTTCAGGTTTTGCATTTTTCAACAAGTTTTGGATATTTTTGGAGTCTTTTTTGTATCTTTAATTCGCTTTTTAATCGCACTTGAATTGAACTTGACGCACTTTCGTTATCGCTACCACTTTCCATAACTAATTTATCTAAGAGTTGAGTTATTATATTTCTTAGAGAAAGAATAATGTTATATTTGGCAGATGATTACCAACAAAATCTCAAAACAAAAATAGAGCAGACCAACCAATGACCAAACTATCGTTTGAAGAATTTGACATTGATGCAATAAGACAGATACTTTCGGAATTCAGATACGATATACACTACACGCTATCGAATCAGTCAAAATGCACGATCACAAATTTAAAAAAATTAAGATTGTTTCTTAGCGTTCGATGTTAAAAATATAGTATTTTTGCGTACTATATATTTCTTCAACAGTATATAGTACACAGACCCGAAATATAGTACAATACTATATATTATAGTACGGTTGGCAACCCTAACAATGACAGAAAAGAAACAAAGCAAGAAAGAAAATAGACAAGAAGCAAAAAAGATATAAAAACTATACAAATTATTTACAAAGCTATGATCCACCACAAAAGTATTTTATGGTTTATTAAATGATTAAATCACCAGTCAAAATTCTGAGTAAATACACATTTTATCTTTTATTTGTTAGGGTGTATTTGCAGAAGAAAACGTAGTAGACAGAGGAAAAAAAATATTGACCCACTGCGTTATGACGAATGCAAAAAGGGGTCAGGATTGTTTGTTTTTAGAGTTCCGTACCCGAGTGGTAAAAACGGGACCCTAATTACTAGACTCCACTGTCTGTCTGTCTGTCACCAGGATGTAGGTATCTCATGAACTGTGATACCTACCTAGACAGTTAAAATTTCACAGATGATGTATTTCTGTTACCTCTATAACAACTAATACTAAAAACAGAATAAAATAAATATTTAAGTGGGGCTCCTAGCTCCCATAAAATACAACCAACGTGTTTTTTTTTGTTTTGCCGTTTTTTTGTACGGAACCCTTAGTGCGCGAGTCCGACTCGCACTTGGCAAGTTTTTCTTGTTATTGTAAGTTAAATCAAGGTTAAGAGCTGAACAATCAAACTTAATGACTTGGGGCCAGTGTGCCAATTTGAGTTGTAAAATAAGCGCATACAAATTTTGTCATTGTTCTTCGACAAAATACGCATTAGCGATGCAGATTACTCTTCTCTCTTCTCACGTGAGACATAGTTGACCGAGCGAGCGCGAAGCGTCTCCGATTTTTCGTAAATCGTATCCGGCTGTCCGTTTCTTCTCCTCTACAGAGGGCCTAGCCAAAGTAACATTTGAAAATCTTCGTTATCGCTTCGCTTTCGAAACATGTATGGGATTGACATAAGGTTTCGTTAACTATCGAAATTTAAAACGTCAAATACATGTTTCGAAGCGAAACGATAACGAAAATTTGCAAATGTTACTTTGGCTAGGGGGGCAGGTCGCATTTCTCAACCGATTCTCTCTCACAATTTACGAAACAGCTAAACCAAACATAAAAATTAAACTCAGTTAAGAAACTTACCACCAACTTGAATCATGTAAGAAGCAGGTATCAAATCGCCTCTTCTATTTCTCCTCCGTAAACAAAACAAACAGTGTAATATACCAAACCAAATTCGAAACTAATAAGTTTGATAAAAAACCCGCCTGCATAAAAAGACAAGTCGACTGAAAAGATGGAAACAAGATTAAATAAATATTAAAGGCAACATGTCATAATAACATGCAGCCGGAGGCATGCATAAAGAAAGTGACATTATGAATAATTGAATTATATGCCTCCGACTGCATGTTATTATGACATGTTGCCTTTAATATTTATTTAATCTTGTTTCCATCTTTTCAGTCGACTTGTCTTTTTATGCAGGCGGGTTTTTTATTTTTTTTTTTATTTATCTCTTTTTAGTTATTATATTTTACGGTCATGATATACCTTTTTGAAATCCTTATAATAAGCCCTTTAATTTGACACCCATATTGCAGTATTCTAAAAAAAAAATTTTTTTTCACTACGTATAATAGCACCGTACAACCGCCATGTTGGTTTTTTTATAACGCCACCTTCTTAAGAACACTTGGGCTAAAAAGACCAATCTAACGATATCTTAATCATAGAAATCCGTTCAGCGGTTTGAGAGATATGAGGTAATAAAGAATATTACATACAAACAAACATACTTACAAGATACGCGCGAAATACATAACCCGCAGTCAGGTAAAAATAAATAAAAAAAAAACGATTCTCGTGAAATTTTGTGAGCTGGTACTATAATTAGGTATCATATAGATTTTATGTCTATTTAGTTAGGAAATATCATATTTCAGGAAAAGAATTATCGAAAAAGGATCCCGTCTGAGCTGCTTCGGATGAGACGATTTTTTCTAGTATTTTTCAATTATATTAATTATTTTAATATAAAATAGCATTGTGAATGCCTAAATTTATGTAGGTATATATGTATTTAATTATGTTTTTATTAGGATTTAGTATATACTTTATGTATAATTTTGTATTTTTTTTTATATAAGTACCTACCTACTGTATTTTTTTTTGGTACAGCTACCTACCTATATTTTTTGATTCAGTTTTTTTTAATAAGTTTTGTTTATTGCCGCCACGAGTTTTCTCCTAAACGACTTACCGGTTCTTACCTGGCAGAATAAAATTGCACCAACAAACGAAACTAAGGGGAGATAAGAATAAAAAAATAAAAAATTGATTTAAAAAACAAAAAACCGACTTCAAAAGCCTACGCTACCTCTAAAAAGCGAGAAATAATCTTCAAATCACTAGATACGCATTATCTTTGTAATAAAACACGTCTATTGAAGTCGGGTGGGGTTGGAGGACAACTTTTTTAATTCTAAAAGCCCCACCCGACTACAATTGACGTGTTTTATTACAAAGATCGTAGGCTTTTGAAGTCGGGTTTTTGTTTAAAAAAAAATTTTTTTTTCTTAGTGTAAGTACAGTGAACGGCCCGCTGGGCTTCCACGACAGGGAATGATATTCAATCAATTTTATACTTAAATGCAAAGCTATTATGGTTCAAAATTAATAACAGATTTTTGACAGTTTTGTATAACATCATGTGCTGCTTACTGTACCTGTATTAGATATATTATCCAGTTAGAAAACTTGGTTTAGCCGAACGCGAGATAATCGCGGACAAACATACATACATATACATACCTACGGGTCAAACTGAGAACCTTTTTTCGGTTAAAATACTAAAACCTTCTCCTAAGTTTAAGAAATACTTTTCAGAAAACTGCATCAAAATCGGTTCAGCCGAACGCGAGATAATCGCGGACAAACATACAAACATACATACATACAGGTCAAACTGGGAACCACCTTTTTTTAAGGGAGATAAAGATAATGAGACTCACCTCTCTCTCAAAACAGGGTCGAGTCCAACAGTTGGCTCATCCAAGATAAGCAACTCCGGTTCATGCACCAGGGCTGCGGCAAGAGAGACCCTCCTCTGCTGGCCTCCAGATAGGGTCTTGATCAGTCTCCCCTCGCTCGGCAGCTCCAGGAGAGAGGAGAGAAACTCGAATCTCTCCTTCAGCCGCCCACTCTTCATGCCGTATATCCTACCGAAGTAGTATATCGCATCACGGACCGTGAATTCTCCTACTAAAGCTATGTCCTGTAAAAAATGACATGGGCATTAAAAAGGTCTTATAAAGAGGTTTCTCTTTTGTTTGCATGTGGCACTTAAGCTCTTAAGCTTAAGCACACAGGCTGCGTTCCGGTCATGCGATTCGATCTCAGGGGCCGTATCGGCTAACGCATCGAACTTCAGCAAAGTCCCCAACGAGCTCCAATCAGGCCAAAATGGCGAACCCCAATTCATAACTTCGGCAAATAGTAGGTACAGTGAGCAATGAAAGTCGCTTAACGCTTTGGTACTTTGTCATAGCAACATTTTAACAGGTGTCTCACGGTTTGAAACATTAGTGAAAAAAGTTACTATGACAAAGTACTAAAGTGTTAAACAACTTTCGTTGCTGACCGTACCATACGAAATTCTTTACTTCGATTTATCTGTTTTAAGTTGAAGCTCGGCGGACCCGCCGAAGTTCGAAAAGTTAGCCGGTAGGGCTGACCTAGATCGCTGCGATCTATGCGATATATGGGATCGGACCCAGGGACCGGATTAAGCGCTTAAAAACCCCTTCGTGCGTTTGAGTTTTGAGTATTTACAGAATGAAAATAAAAATAAAAAAAGTAGATTCTTTGATAGGGAAACCCTATTCGATATGCAAACATAATAATCATAGCATCATGAGAATACGAGATATCGTAGATCAAAATCGAAAGGGTTCCGGTCCCTGATCGGAACTCAACCAGCCAACCAGTGCGTTCCGATTCCGACCCCATACATCGCATAGATTGCAGCGATCTGAGATTAGATCGCATGACCACTCCAACTATACTCCGTGGTGACAGCCACGCAAGTTGCTAATCACCCCAGTGGGCACACTGGAGCTGTCAAATTACTGCACCGAATTAAAAGTCGGAGTATAGAATATTTATCGCGTGTGGACTTTTTTTAGCAAGTTTAACAGTGCAAGAAGGCTTTAGTTTTAAGACTCTGTTACATTACAAAATGGCAACATGGACAAATGTTGCTCGATGGGGGACAAAATGTCCCCCAACATGACGCGCAACGTTTAATCTACGTGACGCTCGCTGCCCGTGTCCCGCAATATGCCCTGCAAAGCTTTTATAGTACAGTAAAGGCGGCAAGCACTAAATAGAGAGACTAACAGAAGTTAAGCTTAGTATCTACTACGGGCGCTCGAGCATCGCACACACACACACAAGACAGCCCTCACCGCTGCATTAACTTGAAGGTTTGAGATTCCGGTTACAGATACCTACAGTGTCGGTGAGAGGTGTCTATGTGTACGTTGCTCGAAATACTGTACCCTCTCTATATTGTGGTAAAAGGCCGTATTTAAAATACCTGTGGCATATACCCGACCCTCGGGCCGGGCACCCCGCTGCCCTTCTCCCCCGGCCGGCCCCCCAGCACCCAGACATTGCCGCTGTCCAGCGACCGTCTCCCGACGATGCACGACAAAAGTGTTGTCTTCCCGCAGCCAGATGGCCCGAGGAGTCCGTAACTGTATGGAAATAGGTTCAAATTAAATACTAGAAATAATCTAATTAATACCAAAAATCAACTCATCTCTTTTTTGATTCGAATCTTCGATGGCGTAGCAAAGCAAGTTTACCTTAGGGGCTGAGAACTACTGAGAAGGCAGTTTGATATTCGTTTAAAGTTTTTAATTTCTTTAACCATATTATTTTGTATTTTTACCATATTTACCATTATTAGTAAATTTACTATATTGTTATTGATTCGAGTAATCGTTTCGATTTGAATCATCGTTAAATTCGAATCGACCGTCGTGACGATTCGAATCGACTCGAATAGGTATCTAAATTTTTTTGATTCGAGTCCCAACACTACAATACTGCAATACTTCGGTCTCATTCTAACTCGCGGCAAATTCCGCTCAGATTGTGGCTAGCTTCTATGTCTATTTGCATAATTTTGCGCTATTTGTCTCTTTCGATTGTGAAAAACAAACTCTGTTGCGCAAATAGTAGTTCATAATAAACGTGGTTTATTCGTCCAAGTACTTAAAGGTGCTAACTCAAAACAGTTTTGTATGGTTGTTTTAAGCATGCAAGACAATAACTATATGTATGCATATCTACCATTTAGCACCTGAGTCGTCCCATGCCCATACACTTTGTACATACATCCGGGACAATGCTCTCACGAACAAAGGCGGTTCTGCAGCTATCGCTTGGGTTAGACATCGGATGGGTGACCATAAGGTATTATATCGCTGCATTAGAACACCCACTTATACGAACTGTGCGACAGGCTATATGGCATTTTCCCCTAGTTATTCATTAGCAAAGTCTGTGTCTTTGCAATGATGAGGATGGGGATATGCATGGTTAATACCTATGTTTCACCGTATTCTCTTCCCACGGATGGCCTAAGACTACGTCACGTTAAAGAAAAGTGTTACCTGCCGTGCTATTCTAAAACGAAACTCGCATTTCACTTCGAAAGTCACCTCACTTGGCATGAGTTTGATATTGGATATTAGATTATATAAAATTTAATTAGATAACTGCAGAAGCAACCTGAAATCTCTTGCAATTAATAAATTATTGGTCTATTATTTACTATCCTATTTATAATATCAAACTAAATAGTGAGAATCGTTTCGTTTCAGAATAGCACGGATGATTGGTCGTTTGACCGCATCGCAACATTTGATTGGTCCAAAGGGCCTACTCAAATGGCTCACTACTAAAATTAACGCTAGTAGAATAGAACAATATACTATATCTATGGAATAGAATGACAATGGTGTCGATTCGGTTGGTAGTGTTGGTACAACTTAACTAAATTGACATCCTGTTCTTGTCTTTTCGATACCAAAAGAGAAGGATGGAAACTAAATTTAGTTTAATCCTGTCAGTTTAGTTAAGTCGTTGCTAACCGAATCGACACCAATGTATGGGATTGGCAGGAGCTAACCGTTAGCTTATAGGTATGTCATTCCCATACATTGTAATTTCTATTCTACCAGCATACATTTTAGTAGAATGTCCATTTGAGTGGGGGGCCGATGTACTCGTGGGGCAGTCACGTGGTCGCGAAGAGACTACCCGGTTTTATTCTACCACGGGGATAAGATGATGAAGATGAGTGTAATAGGTAAACCAGAAGTTTATTCTTACATGATCCCTCTCTCCACTGTCATATTAAGGTGAGCAAGTACTGGTTTGTAGTCAGCTTTATCAGGCCGTCCGTAGTGCTTGCACGCCCGCTCCACGACCACCGCGGCCGGACGCGCCGCCATCTTGCCGCACGTCAGCTGTTGCTAGTTGGCGGCCATTTTGTCTGTGAACAAATGACACAATATTTCAGTTAAAAGTTAAACGGTCTGTTAGGAACAGACCAACAGACATCTTAATTAATTATTTAACAGTAATATTAAATAGTTAACGCCTTTCTTTCCGAACAAGTAACACTATTTACGAAACACTGTTGTTGAGAATGAAAATTCGAATCGAGTCACACTGTTACCCGATGCGATTTTTTTTTCAAACTGTCTTAGAGATAACCCATTATGCATCATCTTTATCGGAAAATTTGTTGTCCCTACTGCTGGGACACAAGCCTGCTTTGGATGTATGGAGGGTGGGGTGGGCCATAACCCAACACGCGGGTCTTAATTGAAGTAGATCTATTAAGGGCGAATTTTTTTCTCAACCAGTCACAGACGTCACAGTGTGGTGTGACACGATTCGTGTCACACTGTTACTGGAAAAAAAACGAGGACTCGACACGATTCAGTGTGACTCAATGAGAATATTGAGAATATAGGAAAGTTGTTACTTTTGTCTGTTTTCGGAAAAGTTTTGAATGAATGAATGAATGATAATTTATTTGAATTAATTTTGAGTACAAGATTTGGTGTTCTAGTAATAGAGTCCGTCAAAATCTACTTATAATTATTAAGCATGCAAAAATTTTAATAGTAGTTTGTTACACAAAGGACGTAATAGCTACTTACAACCGAGGTAAGCATACTACTTTACATCATTCATGCGAGGTAAATATAATAAAAATAAAAATAAAGATAAAAATAAAGATAAAAATAAAAACAAAAATAAAAATAAAAATAAACTGAACAACTTTCATTATAGGACCAACCCCGAAATCACGAAAAAAAATCAGCTGTTCCATTCAAAATGAATCTTATCATTTTATGAAAAAAAATTGTTTGACCAAGGAGTTTTGCATAGCTTGAACTGAAATGAAATACCGCTAATTTCATTGTTGTTTTTTTTTTCAGTAAAAAGTTTCGTCAGTTTATAAATAAGAAATGTAATTTTCTCACTTATGCTCTGAAATCTTATCATTCCATTTGAAAAAGGAATGCGGGGCGTTCCACATTTCCGAGGGGGTCTGGTTCATCACATTCTAAATTTAAAATTCAGGCCAGGAATGAATTTCAATACTTACTTCCCGCACCAGCCACCAGTGCGGGAAGTAGGTACAGTGCGAAGATGATCTGGGTGGTCTGCGGCAACTTATTTTTTTTGTTTTAGCTGTTCACAAAAACAAAAAAGCAAAGGCACATTTGCACCATACAGCCATAACTTTAGTTCCTTTTTTCTGGCACGCAAGCCAACGACAAGGTTCCTCATGGTTTTAAGGTCCAAATTAACACAACTTTGCACTCACTATTACCACTGTATCCTTTATTTCCGGGTTTCGGCACCAAAATTTGTTTAATTCACAAATCACACTATAGAGGGCGACACCTTCAATGAAACACACACTTTTAAACGTATAGATATATTACCACCGCCGTGGTCAAAAAAAGCGAACGAAAATAATTAATCACATTAGGACCTCATACAATTGTTAAAGCAAAACCATACCGCGATCCACGAGGGTACAGCGCCATCTAGTATTGGTTGGACGAACTTTACTATTGGTGGATCGATGTGATAATGCAACTTAAACACAGTTAATATTATAAAGGTAAAATTATTTAATAGGTACTACAATAACGATACAATAAAAAAAATGGTGCGCACAGAGTATATTACTATAAGAATAAAAACATTTACATTTAATAATTGCCCGAACATGAATAATATAAATTTTAATATTAATTAAATTTAATTAAGTTTCAATTGAAAAGTTTTTTATTTCCTCGCATTTCTTGAGAAAAGCACTATACAAGCCTTGTTCTGGAAGCTACTTGCATTGCCTCGAATGATTAAAGCCCTCGCCTGCGGCTCGGGCTTCAAACCATCCTCGACAATGCAATCGCTAGCTTCCCGTTCACGGCTGTAATGTACTATTACATCATACTGCTCGGTAACTAGCATTTACTAATAATATAGTATGAGGCTGTGTAAGTTGACATGTGCAACACGGTGCATTGTTTAGATAGAACGTTCCATTTTCAAATCACTTTACAATTCAAGCATAAATTCATTATCTACCTACATGTCAAAACCAAGAAACTATGTCCCATAATATAATCTTTTTTTTATTTAAATATTCCTGAACTGAGTAAAAGCAGTTTTCGATCAGATATTCATGCAGTTTTTTTTTGAAAATTGGTCCATCTAGCTGTCTTAAGTGATCAGGAAGAGCATTAAATAGTTCTTAGAACATTTGTTTTAATGATGTTAGCAATCTACTCCTGCGAGGTTATTGGTGTTTAAAAATAACCCTGTATAACTATAGTTATTGAAATACATTCTTCCTGCCCGATTTTCCCGACTTATCCATTTTCCCGCCGTGCGTCCGTCCCCTCGACGCCATTAGGTACACCCGGTAATTTTTAAACTTTACAATTAAAGTATAGTGCGTTTTCACGTGACCAGAATCGCAAGTAATTTCCTGATAGGAAATGACACTGTAAACACGCTTGCTAGTATTGTATTGTTCTTTTCTGCATGAAATCATTTAGGAAGACAGATACTTACTAAAAAAAAAAACAAAAAACCGACTTCAAAAAACCTACCTCTAAAAAGCAAGAAATAATATTCGTAATAATAAAAATACGTCTATTGAAGTCGGGTGGGGCTGGAGTACAGATTCCTTTTTTTTTATTCTAAAAGCCCCACCCGACTTCAATAGATGACTTCGTGGTGACAGCTACGCAAGTTGCTAATCACCCCAGTGGGCACACTGGAGCTGTCAAATTACTGCACCGAATTAAAAGTCGGAGTATAAGTGTAAACTGTGAAAACTTACTCTACGTTAATTAACAGAGATGTGCAAAATACTTTATTAAAAGTATTTAAATACAAAATACAAATACTTGTCATTTTTTTGTATTTCAAATACAAATACAAAATACTTTAGAAAAAAGTATTTAATTACAAAATACAAAATACGTATTTTCAAAATACTTTTTTCAAATAAAATACCTTTTTTCGTATTATATTTTTATTATTGTTATATTTATCGTTTCCTTAGCGATTGGTCGGAATTTTGTCGTTTTTCGTCGTCGGTTTTTTGTTTGGCAGTAACATTGACATGTCAAATTACCTAGCTCTATGATTGGTTGTTTTGTTTTGTTTGAAATTGACTTGACATTTACATAGAAAGTAATTTGTATTTTACAAATACTAATTACGTTTTAAAAAGTATTTCAAATAAAATACTAAATACATTTTGAAAAAAAGTATTTCAAATACAAAATACAAATAGGAATTTTGTATTTTGTACTTGTATTTTAAATACTTGTATTTCAAATAATTCACATCTCTGTTAATTAATAAGGGGGTAACAACTGAAAAAAGGTATTAGATATTTTCGTAATCCACTGAGGAAATGTTTACTTCTTTTATCAGATACATTCGTAGTATTATTAAGTAATCCTCCAGCTTGTATAACTTAATACATAATCACATTAAAACTTGAATGTGTCCTTGGAAAAGTTCAGCGGAAACCAGGGCGTCATACTAACCTGAATCGCTTTAACAATTCTATTTTAATAGAAGACGAAAAAACTGTTAGGATCTTTATTTTTAGTACTCAGTAATAATACTGTGGTAAGACTTAGTAAAAATACAGATTCCTTAACGTTAGTGGAATTAAAACGTAGTGATTATTTCCTCTGTGAGTCGAATATTAAGTTTATGCGTTAAATAGACTTCTTTCAAATATTTTAGCTAAGCTCACTGAGCAAGAGCAAGTAAATCACTACGTTTTAGCTAAGCTAAGAAGCCTTTGAGTATTTGGTTTGAGTTCGATCAGAACTAAATAATAAAAATAAAAAAGAAGCTTATTATATGGCGTTCTAAATCGATCATAATTTGACATAATAACCTAGCGTAACGTATACTCATATTTAATAGTAGAGAAGGTCGATGACCTGACATTATTTTGTAAAGGCCAGCAAGTTTTACTACAATATACTTACTTATAATAGGTAGGTATCCAACTTAGATTGCAACTACCTACATACTTTTCTGACCACTAATATTTAGACGTTTTCAGTGAGCATCAAGATGACTGGATCAATCCCCATGAAAAAATCTAAGGTCACAGGTGGTCACAGATTAAAATTAAAAAAGAACGAAGCACGAAGGTCGTTCTCTCTCGCTTCGACATTTCGCCGGCCAGTCGGATGACATAATAGAGGTTGCAGTGCTCTTCCGGCCATCCGAGATAGTACGTAACGAGTTGCGTCAAAAGTGCGCATTTCCAGTGTTAAGTGAAGAAATTATTGTTTTTTTAATCCACAGCTGGTCAGCCGGTGGCCTTCATACACCTGATATTAAGTGACGATAAGGGCGAAGGTGAAAGCGCACTGGAATCCTCAACCACTGAGGAACTTAGTGCTAAATAATTCTTGTCGTCTCGAAGTCAAAAAGGATGATTTTTAATGCTCCACGAGATAGTGCTTGGCCTTCACCTCACCTGCGGGTCTACCGGCTAAAAACAATGAAGTTAATGTTAACTGTAAGTATGTGATACATTGCTACTTCGTTTTGGCACAAATAAAAACTTACCAAAGAAAAGAAGCAATGTATCATATCCATCTGTCAAATTACAGTTAACATTAACTTCATTATTTGTAGCCGGTAGACCCGCTGATGTTAAGTGACGATAAGGCCGAAGGTGAAAGCGCACTACGCCCGGAATCCTCATCACTGAGGAACTTGCTATCATACCTCTAACTGCCGGAACACAGCAATTTTTTAATAGGGATGTTGACTATTTTTTTTATTTTATGTTACATAAATTACCTCTCAAAAAAAGAAACATTGGTAAAAGAATTAATTCGCTAGCATGAAAACTGCCCGAGATATCACAGTGTGAAATGCACACAAATGGACTCGATCAAAAACGCTCCATACTAATGGCTTGCACGTTATGACGTCACGCCTTGCAAGTTTGTATGCAACGCATAGGAAATTTGTTCAGCAGCTATATGAAATATTGTGTTTATCAAAATGGTTTCTTCGACAAATTTGCTATACATTTTACGGACTAATTAAAGGTATCATTTATTTTAATAAATTTTATACTTTTTAAATGGACTTGTCCACCCAACTTTGAAGGGTCATAAAACAAATAATATGCAATATATAAAACCAAGAGGTATACAAGCTACTCTAAAAGTTTAATATGTTTACGATTTTTATTAGTATTTCGTTATTTTATTCATTAGTCAACATCCCTATTGTTGTTATGGCGTCAGACTTATGTAAAATTGTGATAGCTCGCCAGGCGGACTTGAAATAAGCCCTACCACCAACCAAACCGGGTAAAGATTGTACCCCCCTCCTGGGAATCGAACCGGGACCCCTGCGTCTTAAACGGGTGGGCGAACAACTAGACCAAGTTATATGCATGATAGTTCTATGATTAAACTTTATTACAAATTCAAAGCTCCTTTTAGACGATAGTTTTTATTTCGTTTTTTTATAAGAAAAAATAAAAAAACATCGATTGTTAATTTAGTAACTATAATAAATACCTACTTATAACCTAGCTTTAATACATAGCTTTTCAAAACGCTGGCAAAAGCGAATTCTTATTTGGACTCATCTCGTATAATTTGTAAATACATTATTAATTCATCGATAGAGTGAACCCGGAAAAGAAACTGACTAAGATTAAAGTCAAATAACACACATTTTCGGTAGTTTTGTATTTGCATGTTTTTATTTAAGGCCCCTATATACTTAATACCTACTTCAAAGTGGCGCCCTCATCATAATAAAATTAATTGCTCGCAAAGTACATAATGTACAGAGCGTTTGACTTTTTTGGCCATTGAATTTTGGATTTTTGGCTATTAGTTATTCCGATTTTGGTCTGTCCCCATTTTGTTTTGGGAAAGTTGGCAGCCTACTGGTGGTTACATGACTATAATATTGTAGTCATTGAACAGATCTTACGCTTCTTTAAGAAAAACAAAACTACCTACTAGTAAAATTATCGATAAAAAGGTGATAAATACTATTTACGATTTAGCCGTGTCGCAATGGAGATGCTCACTTTTTAAACAGAATTCCTCCGCCCCTCACACCGAACCGCCTAATCAAATAACAGGCAAAGGAGTTCAGTGGGCCAGTGAGCCACGCCAAACCTGTTTTAACTGAGAACGGCCAAGTTGATTGATACCGCCGAAAAAAAAGAAAATATACTTTTTTCTTGAAATGGTACGAGTTTTTATTTATTTACGTTATAAGTTACCAGAAATGAGGGCTTTTCAAACTAAAAGTGGCATTAAAAAATAAAAATAGTAACTATTTGCCTCACTAGATGGCGTTGATGAAAAGAGAAGTGTCAAAATTGGCTTTTAAAAATAAACGGCCTGTACCAAAGAGGAAAGCAACACTCGCTTTGGCTGACATCTGCCCAAAGAGAATACATCTGCCTGCCTACCTGAGTACTCTTCGAAGTTTGGTAAAAAAAATACATTGACACATACATTTTTATCAACGCCATCTATCGAGCCCACAGTTTTTTGTCATTATGAAAAGTCCTCATTGCTTGGGTTAAAAATCTACGTGTTACAGATTTTTTAATTATCCTGTGATCCAAATACGAGTAGTTGCCTAGCAGAGTGAAAATCCTTTGGAAAAATCATTAATCGTTTTATTATGTCATTATAAGCTATTCTGCTGGAGCAATGGATAAGGGCTAAGTATGGGCCACACGAAACGTACATCACGGGCCCAATGCGGACTGGTCTAAATGGGCACAAAAAGTTGATAGGTATCTGACAAACTGAGGTATGACGCAGCAATGGATAAGGACTAGGTATGGGCTACACGAAACGTACATCACGGGCCCAATGCGGACTGGTGTAAATGGGTACAAAAAGTTGATAGGTATCTGACAAACTGAGGTATGACTCCTACCTAGGAATGAGGTATGAATGCTAGTCGAATTGAAGAGTGCAAATGATGTCAGAATGGCTTATTTCTTATTTTGGTCAATGTGAATTGAATTGAATAAATAAAACGGTTATGTTATCCAACAAGAGATTTGCAAATCATTTGTTATGCTACGGTATGCAACCTTACTATTAAATAATAGTAATTTATGCAACTGTACTATAATGAGGGGTATTTCGCCTCGTGTGATAATAGTATCACATGAGTGTTTTAATATCTAATTATGTACAGTTGCATACAAGACTTTATCTACACCCATGCTATGTATCCTCTATAAAGGGTTTTGACTTTGACTTTCCTCCTCCTCCTCCTCGTCATATCATCCGAACGAGTGTTATAATGTTGTACTGAATTTCATAATGTAACTCGACGCGCGTGGGCCCGCGGCGCAGCGCGACATCCTCTCGCTCAATATTGTGATGTTGGCAGTAAGCAAACCGTTTCAGAACCCTTTATAAAGGATTTAAGCATGGGTTTAGATAAAAGAAAATTTATAATATACCAAGTGTGAGTGTTCCAGGGCTGACGTCTAGGTATATTGAGTATAAAGCAAGAATAAAGACCATAATAATGAGATTTTTAGTATACTTTATAGTAGTTAGGTAATGTTAGAAGGTACAGTCAGCAATGAAAGTAGCTTGACGCTTTGGTACTTTGTCACAACAACTTTTTTAACAGGTGTCGCACGGTTTGAAACATTAGTCAAAAAAGTTACTATGACAAAGTACAAAACTGTTAAACAACTTTCGTTGCTGACCGTACCAAGTCGCAAGTTAGCAATGACCACAATGTTGGCGCGACAGAGTTCTAAAGCGATCTTCCACCTACAAAGCCGATCGTACCAAAACACCACAAAAATAATATGATTAGCACTTATTAAATTTTGCAATGTGCTAATAAAAAATACTTTGAAAATCATAGAGTATAGTATGAAAATGGGTTTTCCAATCGAGCATGGTTTATACGGCAAAATAATACAGTCATTTTGGTGTAATAACGACGATGGAGGCCTTTAGGACGAAGTAGGTAGATACTAAGTGGTTAGATAAACATGCCTTGTCACGCATGCAAAAACAGACATTCTATACCTATCTACAATTAGGTATAAGCGAAATACTGGAGTGGATAAACCGACTTCGAAGGTTATGTAGGCACTATCTCATTTTTCCATACTTATCATGTAAATTACAGTGTCATGAAAATATAATTTTATAGAAAAATATTAGTAGGAACATTATGTTATAGAAATAACGATATATTCAAGTTTGTAAATATCGTTACTTATGGCTATTACAGCTGATAAGTTCCTTGCGCCTGTTCTCTTGTCAGCTAAAAAAGTCTGGAACGGGTGGTAGGAAAATATAGACGATTCAAAAGTACTTAATAATTAAGTTTATTTGAATAAAGCTTATTTGACTTTGACTTTAACATGACAAGCGGCCGTACCTATGTTTTTCTGGATGAAAGGTACCCTATGTAATTTTCTGTACCCCTGACAACGTATATACAAAATTTCATGATGATCGGTTTAGTAGTTAGACGCGAAGCGTAACAAACAATTTTTTTTTAATATTAGTTAGGATAGTTTTAATTAATTAAAACATTTTAATCATTTTAGGTAATCTTCACATTTTTAAATTCATGCATTTTTTTACGAAATAAACAAAACATGTAAAGATTGTAAAAAGAAAGTATCTTATCAAAAATTTTCGTTCCCCGGTGTAAAAGACATAAACGCGTTAGTAGAAAACAAATATTTGCAAATTATTCTAAAAACTGCTTTCTTTAATCTAACCCCCTTCCTTACTAATAAAGATTGTATAGCAGATGTATAGTTACACAGTGTTTTGTCACTTTCATTTCAATGTCAAATTCAAATAGTTTGACAGAGAGTAACCATTGTGTAACTATACATCTATACAATCTTTATTAGTAAAGCTAAGTACTTAAATTCTTTTTTATTTACCCCCTAAAGCTAGGGTTTCCTAGGATGACGGAGCCGTCATATTACGGCCGTAATTTAGCGGCGTAGAACGTTGTTTATGAAAACAATATGGCGCGCCGTAGACATTTACATAGACAACATTCCTAGAATCCTAGGAAACCCTAGCTTAAGTTCATGACATCGTTTTAATTTGGTCGAGTTGTAGTAAAACGGCAGTAAGTTTTGTATATAGCTGAGACGTGAATAATTAGCCTACCTACTATCATTATGATAGTTGTATAAAAGCCATCATTTGCGACCTTGTTAACTGTTAGTTTGAAACTAGTCTTAGGCTAGGCGCGCATGGAGGCTTACTGCATCAGCCGATCAAACTATCAGTGTGCTACAACATGGGCATTACGTGTAGACGCGCGCATGGTAGCTAACTAAATCGACCGATTTCAAAATCTGTGACGAGACACAAAATTGCCGGCCGATAGCGATCGGGCGATGTCATGTAACCTAATACTATGCTATTCTATGAGAGGCCGCGTATGCACCCGATAATTAAACGGCCGAGCGTGAGCTTTGTAGCAGTTTATTATAATGGCTAAAGAAATAAATATAGATTCGGAGAAATTAATAACGTTGATTGAAGCACGGCCCACACTATTATGATAGAAAAATTACAGGGATCGCCAAATCAAGCAAAAGTTATGGTTAGAGATCAGCGAAATTTTGATAACATGAAGCCCTTTTTCTAATCTAGCACTAATTAGTGGTTGCACCCAGTACTTTTTTCGGTGTTACTTTTTAGTTTTTACGCATTTTGAGAGCAATTAGGTATGTATTCTGTGGCAAGAGCACAAACACATGATACTTCAGTGAAATCCTTATTTCCAATCGTACGATTCTTTGAGCTTCCTTGCGCGCTAAAATCTATAGGCCGAGGAAACCATTGATTTCATGCGCGACCAATCCACTATCGAATGATAATAATCGACCGATTAAGTTAAGCTTCCATGCGCGCCTAGCCTAACTGCACCTAATGCAAGGTATTTTGAGAGGAATTTAAAAGTATGTACAAAACTAACGTAGGTACCTACCTACCTTTAATTTTTTTTGTTTGTTGGAGACTGTCCCTTGAAGATTTTATAACTAAGTTTCTTTTTTTGTTCTTTTTAGGGTTCCGTTTTTCTAAAGGTAAAACGGAATTCATCTATCGATCATCAGGCATTTGCTGGGGTACATTCCTTATGGGTAATGAGTACGGGCAGTAACTCACCACGCGGGCCCATTGCGGATTGGTGGGTATTAATGACTGCAACCGGGACCAATGGTTTGGTTTGGTTTAACGTGCCTTCGGTAGAATGAAGGACCTCGAGATTATAAAAGGTTGGTCACCCATCCTATATGTGCCATTATTTTCCATTGACCACTACCTAGAGGTACCTCTATCTTTTAGCATATATTTTGTTTGCAAATAAAAACACCAGTTTAATATTTACGATGACTTAAAGTAAAAAAATGTGGTAAAAATTTTGGTTCCATCAGCCATTTTTGATGTCCCCACTGCTGGGGCACAGGCCTTCCTTATGGGTGGTAAGGAGGATGGGCCATAACCCACCACGCGTGCCCAATGCGGATTGGTGGGTGTTAACGACTGCAAATGCAGCCGGGACCAACGGCTTAACGTGCCTTCCGAAGCACGGAGGAGCTCGAGATAATACATTTTTGGTAAAATTTTGGTTATTTGTAATTTACAAGAAATAAAATGTAAAACTATTTTAGTCCGTAAGAATATGTAAAACTATTTATTATTATGGCATAGGTCTAGGTACGGCTCTACCGTATTTTGGGCATCTTTTTCTTACGGCGGCATAAGTACCAATCGAATACTTGTGATCGATAAAAAAAACCTCAGCACTAATAAAAATTGCGAACATTCAGTGGAAATGAGACGGCGCTAGATCATTTCTGTTTCCGCCAAGAGATGTCTCTTCCGCAATCTGTTTCTGAGAGGAAAGATAATCATATCGTAGCCATTACATACCATCTATTTCCTTCTTATTACTAATGTGAAAGCTACGACCCTCATATTCGCGATCGTTCTATCTAACCATCAGTCGTGTAGATCGAAATCATATCCAAAGCAATAGAGACTTTTTCTTTGGCTGTTGTTCAACAAGACTGTTTTTTTTTCTCATAAAGGATGCCGCAAAAAAAATAGATAGGTCTACCTTACCTAAGTCTGACGCCATAACAACAATTTAAAAATTGTTGTGTTCCGGCAGTTAGAGGTAAAAAATAGCCAGTTCCTCAGTGGTGAGGATTCCGGGTGTAGTGTGCTTCCACCTTCGGCCTTATCGTCACTTAACATCAGGTGAGGTGAAGGCCAAGCACTATCCCGTTGTGCATAAAAAAATACTTGAAAATTCTGTATCAATTTTTCTTTCACCAGTTTCGCAGACAGTGATCTGAAACTCTAGATACTTATAGGTATTCTTCAATTTTGTACAATAATATTGAACTATATAATACCTATTATTCAGATTTAATATTACAATACATAATTAGTTTTTGTTAATTTAATTTGAGAAAGCAGTTTTTAAGAATAATTTTAAAATATCTGTTTCTACTAACGCGTTTATGTTTTTTATACTAGTAAGTAGGTACTGAGTATTCGTAATGATATTTTTTTACATGATCTCTACATGTCTTTCAATAATATCATGAATTAAAAAAATTGAAGTTTTATTTCAACGCCAAGAAACGTAAATTATCTAAGATGATTTGAAATGTTTTCACTAAAACATTATTCTTATTTTTTTATTACTTCCAGGATAAAGGGCATCAAGATTTTTCATTAAATCAAGTACACCAATTACACCATTAAAATAACCAAAATACCTATTTATTATTGTTTTCTCCTACAATCTTAAATAACATCAAGGGGGGCAAGTGAAATATAAACGTAGACCCTACCTTCAAATATTATTTTATTACTTAATTTATGCCCATTTTATGTTGACTCTTTCTATTAAATTCATTTTGTTAGTAAAAATGACCATTTTGTATATTATAAAATCATAAATTATAATTTAACTTAGCCGATATTTATTTATTTATTTATTTATCTTTTATTGGGAAACAAACAGCCTTATACATTACATAGCAATAACTTAATATATACTAACTCATTTGCCAAAAAAGTTTCAGCTTATGATATATAATATATGATATGATAAGATATGTAAGTACTTATTTTTTTCACTTAACACAATCAAGTGGAATAAGTTAGCTTAGTGTTTGAAGATTTGTGTACAATAGTTTTAGAACATTAACGTTCATGGTTGTTAAATAAATTAAGATAGTTTATTGTTAGCTTATAGAAAATGCAACTTAAATCGGCAATTACATACTAATATAAATAACTGTGCGTGCAATAAATGTCACCGAAACCAAAAGTAACGGGCATTTGGTTGGTAAAGATTAGTGATGGGACTCGAATCAAAAAAATGTATTCGAATCGATTTGAATCACCAGCAACAAATGGTTCGAATAGGGATGTTGACTATTTTTTTTATTTTATGTTACATAAATTACCTCTCAAAAAAAGAAACATTGGTAAAAGAATTAATTCGCTAGCATGAAAACTGCCCGAGATATCACAGTGTGAAATGCACACAAATGGACTCGATCAAAAACGCTTCATACTAATGGCTTGCACGTTATGACGTCACGCCGTGCTAGTTTGTATGCAACGCATAGGAAATTTGTTCAGCAGCTATATTAAATATTGTGTTTATCAAAATGGTTTCTTCGACAAATTTGCTATACATTTTACGGACTAATTAAAGGTATCATTTATTTTAATAAATTGTATACTTTTTAAATGGACTTGTCCACCCAACTTTGAAGGGTCATAAAACAAATAATATGCAATATATAAAACCAAGAGGTATACAAGCTACTCTAAAAGTTTAATATGTTTACGATTTTTATTAGTATTTCGTTATTTTATTCATTAGTCAACATCCCTATTGTCGATTCAAATTTGACGATGATTCGAATCAGCTAACCAATTCAAACCAGTGTGGTGATTCGAATCAATGTAAAAAAAATCTTAGAATTTTTAGTAGGTAGGTAGGTAGAAGTAGGTAAGTAATATAAATTATAGAGACATATGTTAATAATCTGTTACGCCATCGAATAAAAAAACTGATTCAAATTCCAACGGTGGCGGTGATTCGAATTAGTCAACCAACTCGAATCAGATGGCCTAGCCAAAGTAACATTGGCAAATCTTCGTTATCGCTTCGCTTTCGAAACATGTATGGGATTGACATAAGGTTTCGTTAACAATCGAATTTTAAAACGTCAAATCCATACATGTTTCGAAGCGAAGCGATAACGAAAATTTGCAAATGTTACTTTGGCTTGGGGGGCAGGTGATGATACGAATCAGCCAACCGATTCGAAACAGGTGATGATTCGAATCAGCCAACCGATTCGAATCAGGTGATGATTCGAATCAGCAAAAATACTCATTCGAATCGAGCTTGGATTGACGTGATTCGAATCAATTATGATTCGAGTCCCATCACTAGTAAAGATGTGTTTAACATTCTGTTGTTGGTGAAATTGACCTTTGCGTGTGTATTCTAATCACGTCGCCTAGTGTAACACGCCCTTGTAACGCAACGGTGCGGTGGTTAACCCGGTGTAAAGAAGCCGTTAATATTACTGGCACATAATAAATATTTGTACAAGAGTATACTAGACCCCAAACGGACTTAAATTAGGTCATGGTTCGCAATTAAAGACACGATGCAAAAACAATTGGGAGTATTTCAATCTTAATGTATCTGGCTACAAAATTGTGACAAAGTAAAAGAAAAGATGGAGGAGGAAAAAAGAAGCCGCCTCTGTGGTCTAGTGGTTCGCCCACCCGTGTAAGACGCAAGGGTCCCGGGTTCGATTCCCAGGGGGGCTCGGTTTGGTTGGTAGTAGGGCTTATTTCAAGTCCGCCTGGCTAGCTACCACCATCTTACCTATGTCTAACGCCATAACAACAAAAAATAGTTGTGTTCCGGCAGTAGCCAGTTCCTCAGTGATGAGGGTTCCGGGTGTAGTGCGCTTACACTTTTGGCCTTATCGTCACTTAACATCAGGTAAGTGAAGGCCAAGCACTAACCCGTTGTGCATAAAAAAATCTTAAGAAAATTGGGTTAAAGTAAAAGATATTTCGGAGGAGGAAGAAACATCCGCCCACGTACTGCTGGAATGCAGAGAGAGGTGGCCTTTCTCGGCTCGTCCGGTAGCGTCCAGGAACCGATCACGAATGTGAAAGGCAAGCGCTTGGAGCGTTCCTGGCTGAACTGTCATTTTGAAAAAAAAAAACGAAAAAGATAGAATTATAATAATTTTAAAAAAATCGGATAGAAAGATATACACGCAATAATGGTTGTTTTCCCGCAGTGGGGTGGCTACACTCATGATTACAATCAGCTTTTATTATGGAGCCAACTCTGATATCGCGAGAAAAAAAACAGCTGTTCCATACAAAAGCGCAACTACTCGACTTTAACGTATGCAACAGCTGATTATTTTCCGCGATATCAGAGTTTGCCCCATAGTAAAAGTTGCTTGTAATCATGAGTGGAACCACCCCACTGCAGGAAAACAACCATTAAAATTTCAGCGTGTATGTTTATCGGACCTGCTCACAAAATTCCACGAGAATAGGTTGAGAATGCGACCAGTGGCCCTATCATGAGTTGATGCAAAACTGTTTACGTTACCGTAAACTATCGTTTTGCCCCTTTCACTCGCAATGACTGTGAGCAGTATATTCGATAGTTTACGGTAACGTAAACAGTTTGCATCAACTCATGGTAGGGCCACTGTAGAGGAAAAACAGCCGGACAGCTGGACAGCAGGACAGACAGATATATAATTATGAAAGCATTATTTCCCAAGTTGAAACGGAGACAACTATTATATATTCTGTGACGGAGACGCAAGCGCGCTTCGCCCTCGCCGTCAACAAGGACGGACAGTGCATTGGTATGGCTATCGCTATAGCTTTAGATTAGGCAGTAGCCCCTGAAGCGGACTTGGTTAATTATGATGATTACTATAATCATAATCATAAACGCAGCATGACCATGAGAGAAATTTTGTTTGTAAGTAATGACCATGAGAGAAAGTCGACATTGGTTATGTCATTTTTTGACAGCTAAACAAAAGGATTTTTGGAATGCTATTTTTAACACTTCGATAAAGAATTAATTAATCTTGAACTAGCTGGGTTAAAATTATACCAATTTTTTTCTTAAGGCTCGGTTATGCGGACACATTTGTCTGTCTTTTTTTACGTGTATAGAGTATGGAAAATAACCTCGCTTCTGCACTTTTTCGATGTTTTTCGTCGTTTTTTCATCATTATCTTTAGCACAATTATCTTTCTTGAAAAAAAGTTATTGGATCAACTGCACAGTACCTACATTAAAGTGTATTTTGATGTAGAATTCAATAGTAGTTACCGCTATTATTTACGCCAAAAAAAAAAGTCGGTCAAAAAATATGGCCCGCGACAAGCGCTTTTGATAATATTCTGATTTTTTTACAATCATCTGTGAGGTTTATACGCAATTTAATACTTGTAGCTACTAGATAAACTCTTTAGCTTGTCGTATGTTTTTTTTGTGGCTACAACTTTACGATTTTTATATAAAAATATGGCCCGCGCAAACCACGTTTTCCTAATAAGGACCCTTAAAAGTATAGCACGATTTGTGATTCAAAATGCAAATCAATATACTGATGCCAATAATACGACAAATCGGTTTTGTTTGTCTGATGACACATAGATTTTGAATCGTATCTTTTCATTTGTAGATAGATTCTATAGCTGTAGGTACGAGTAGGGCTGCCACCATTCAACAAGAGCAGATCCGGAGATTTTCGCAAAATCGTAATTTTTTGTGAAAAAAAAAACAAAATAGGCGTGCAGCGCGATTTTCAGTCAGATTCATGCACTAATCTTTAAATCTTGCCTGTCTATAGTAAAAAAAGGCTTCGTAAATTTTTGGTCAGTTCCAACCACTAACCTTGTAATCTTGCCTGTTAATAGTAAAAAACGCCTGCGTAGCGCGATTATTAGTCAGTTTTATGCACTAATCTAGTAACACTAGGTACGGTTGACTTTCGCTCGCGCCACCCGGAGACTTCGATGTTAAACCCGTAGCCCGGACATCCACTACTCAAACCCGTAGACTCCGGGTCAAACCCGGAGAGGTGGCAGCCCTAGGCACGAGCTATGAGCTCGATGGTGAAATACATTACCGCATTGGGCCCTATTATCTCAAGCTGTTTCGCATGAACGATCGATGTAATGAGCTATCGATGTAACATGTTCGATCTCAAATGAGTTTCGATGTAGGTAGGTAATATTATTATTGATTGGTAATAGGGCTTATTCCAAGCCCGCCTGGCTAGCTACCACCATCATACCTAAGTCTGACGGACGCCATAACAACAATTTATAAATTGTTGTGTTCCGGCAGTTAGAGGTTAGATAGTCCGTTCCTCAGTGGTGAGGATTCCGGGCGGGAGTAGTGCGCTTACACTTTGGGCCCTATCGTAACTAAACACCAGGGACCTGTTTCATAAACACTTTCTTTCAGACAAAATTCTCCGGGGGGGCAATAGGGATGTTGACTAATGAATAAAATAACGAAATACTAAAAAAATCGTAAACATATTAAACTTTTAGAGTAGCTTGTATACCTCTTGGTTTTATATATTGCATATTATTTGTTTTATGACCCTTCAAAGTTGGGTGGACAAGTCCATTTAAAAAGTATAAAATTTATTAAAATAAATGATACATTTAATTAGTCCGTAAAATGTATAGCAAATTTGTCGAAGAAACCATTTTGATAAACACAATATTTAATATAGCTGCTGAACAAATTTCCTATGCGTTGCATACAAACTTGAAAGGCGTGACGTCATAACGTGCAAGCCATTAGTATGGAGCGTTTTTGATCGAGTCCATTTGTGTGCATTTCACACTGTGATATCTCGGGCAGTTTTCATGCTAGCGAATTAATTCTTTTACCAATGTTTCTTTTTTTGAGAGGTAATTTATGTAACATAAAATAAAAAAATAGTCAACATCCCTATTACGAGGTTCGGGGGAGCTCGTCCGTCAATCACTACACTAGTTTGCCCGTCCCGTCTACCTAAACACATCACATTTTTCTCAGTACCAGAGAAACACTGATTACAGTAGTAAACTACAACGATCGTTTGGTGTTCATTGCGTCGTCAATTTGAAACTAGAAAATAAACTACTTAAGGCCAGTATATTCGAAATTATCGAAATTGGCCTATTTTTGATTCAACGATAAACAATCAAAATAAAATATACTTTATTTTGAGCAGATAAAAATATATGTTGATGTTTAATAAACGATATTGATTATTTTACGGTTAAAAATACGATATTCGTGTCTTCACTTGACTATAAAAATATGCAAAGAAAAAGAAAATTTTCATTAATTTTATATTTTTAGGATAATACTTAAAGTTATTAATCCCTTATTTACGAATAATATATAGAAAATTGGTAATGAGTAACTAAAATAAGTAACCGTTGAATATTCTTCTATATGTCATAGAAGAATATTCAACGGTTACTTTTTCCAAAAGTAACTTTGTAAAGCGCGCGCGTACTGTGGGACGATGGTGTCAGAGGGGTACTGGGCAAGAATATTGAGAGTCACTGATTCACACAAATATAGTTTATTGGTGAACTAACAAAGACAGTACAATGGTTTTATAATTACCGTGGTAGATCTCAAGAGTACTGCGGAGTGACTCGAGACTTGTAGAACACTTGATGAAGACTTGAGGAAGACTTTAAGAAGACTGAATGAAGACTGGCGAGTGTTGTGATGTACCGATCTTTTATACTATTTAGTTATCAACAGATTCATTAGGATGCAATTGTAAACATAACATTAAAGGATCAAAACAAAATCATTAGTTAATGGTCGAAAACAAAGGATACCGTATTATCATGAGAAAGGTAAACAATAAATAAGGGAAATTAACATGACAAATAACATGTATACGTGACTACTCTCTGGTAATATCTTATCGAACATTCTAGTACATACTATGGTACATTACAACCCTCCCTTCTTTAAGAGAAAACGTCAGTTTTCTACAACTAAACTATAAAATGATTACAATTCTCTTAAAAAGTTATACAAGCTTATACTCATATTTATCGTAATAATTCTAAATTATACTAAATATTTCAATTTTATAATATTATAACTTCTTACAATATTTTTATTTTATTTTGTTTTGTATTTCATTTCATAACTAATACTATATAATATATGTATATCTTATCAAAATAACATTTATAATTTCTTTAATTGAGCTATCCTAGTACTACGTCTTAATGGTGTAGTAACTTGTTCTACATCTACAGTATTAGAAGTGGTCGCAGTAGTAGAATTTGTGGTAGACATATCTTCTAATTCAACACCTCGTTCTAAATTTCTATTATCTACTCTAAATGTTATACAATTAGTTATTCTGCTACAACAACCTCTAGCATCTTCAATAGCTAAAACTCTATTTCTACTGTTACAAAAGAAATTTCGTTTTATTATATATTTTCCTAATCTATACAAAATATATAATGCAATAACTTTTAATATAGACATAACTATGTAAATAAAATAAGTATTATTTATTATTTTATTGAATGTTGATTGACTTTCAATTTTCTCTATCATATCATCAATCTCATCTAATTTATGGCTTGCTAAATTGAGGCTTTCAAAATCATGATCATGAACTTTTAAAGGTACGAATTCAATTTTTGACACATTTCTTTCTTTTACTTTCTTACAGCAATCGTCTAGTGTTAAATCTATTTGTGGTAAGAATGAATTATATGTACTCTCTAAGTTTTTAACTTCTGTTTGTAATACAATATTAGCAGTGTACAACTTACAGTTATCTGAAATTGATATTATGCCAGTGTTATATAAATCAATATCTAATGGTTCTCGATTTTTACAATTCAATGTAGCAACAATTTTTCTAGGAGTTACAAACATCCAATTATTTGTATGGTAAAGTTTGTACCATTGTTCGTTATTTATTAGGCCTATTCTTGTGTCGCATTCATTAGGAAGTTTTACATTATTAAACATTAATTCTGTTTCACATACTTTGTTACCATGCACAGAAAATAAAGGTGTTTCTAATTTACATATAAATCTAAAATTATCAGATATTCTCTTACATTTAGATACATTTTCAATATTGGCATAATGCAATTTATTGCTAGAAATCATAAAATATTTAAAATTTGGTAATATAAAAATAAATGTGTTATCATTATTCTTAATTGGTACAGGCACTACATTATATAAGTCATACTCTGTCTGAGTAATCAAGGGAATCTTTATTACAAATACAAGTTTTTCATTCAAATAATATGATATTAAACTAGAAATTGACAACAGCTCAGGTGCATTTCTTTCAGTTAATTCAAGTGGATATTTAGTTTGTAACGGTAAATGAGGAACAGTTTTTCTTAATTCAATAACGAATTGTTCAGGCGTTATTATTAAAGGATGTATGGCATTATTCTTCGCAAACAATATAGTATTAATGATAGTAGAAATTTCATTATTTACTTCAGTAGTTATTAAAGTTAACAATGATAAATGTTCATCTAAATCTTGTTTTAGAGTTATGTCAAATATTTTAATTTCAACATTTTTAGTGTGATTGGTAAGAACTTCTAAATTTTTATTAAATATCTTTTCGTTTGCTGTAATATCGGTGATACTATTATTAAAATTAGATATGGTAGTTTTGACTATATTAGATTGAGTTTTTAACAAAGCTAACACATCATGTTCATTTCTACTTAATTTTTCGATTTCCTCGTCATATTTCTTTGCATCATCAGAATCTAAGGTACCAAACAATAATTTAAATAGGTTTCCTATACCATCAACGTATGCACGTTTAACTCTTCTTTTCTGTCCTGTCAATTCCGTTAACACATATCCTTGATTATGCAATTGAGGTATGATTTGTTCTAAAATTACAAGTGAAGTTTGACACATTGATAATTTATTGAATTTATCATGATCACAAATTGTTTTCGTTTTCTCGAAAGTATTATCAATCAAATTAATTTTTCTATGAATGTCAGAAATATCTAAATAAGCAATTAGATTCCATTCGCTATCAAAATGATTTATCTTCCCGATGTGCTCAAAATATATTCCTGCTTTTCCAGTTTCAGTTATATTATATATACTTGCGTAAACTCCAGGGGTTAGTAATAATATCATCAGGGTCCACATGATGATGGTTACCCTGAAACAATTGCATGTTTCAGTCTGTTAGTGTGAACTTTAATCTTTTTATTTCTAGTCAATATAGTAACATTTACTGGAGAATTAATTTTAATGATTTTATATGGACCTAACCAATAAGACGATAATTTTTTAGATTTTCCTAATTTAGATTTTTCATTACTAATATATACAAGATCTCCTACTTTAAATTCTACCTTTTTAGTTTTCTTATCATAATAACGTTTATTTGTTTCTTTTGATTCTATAAGGTGATCATGTGCTAATTTATGTGATTTTTGTAATTTTAAAACTAATTCATCTATATAATTATCATAAGTATATTTGAATTCAGGTTCTTTGGTAATTGAAGTTGGTAAAGATGGCTTTATACCGAAAACTAATTCAAATGGAGTAAATTTAGTGGATGTATGTACACTCGTATTATAAGAAAACATAGCAAAATCTAGCCATTTGTCCCAATTAGTTTGCTCATCGTTTACGTAATGTTTAAGATAGTCAGCTAATGTACTATGACTTCTCTCTAATGCTCCATTAGACTGAGGATGATAGGCACTTGTGTTTATTTTCTTCATCTTAAATAATTTAGCAATTTCTTTTAATAAATTTGACATAAAATCTGCACCTTGATCAGTTAAAAGAATTTTAGGACTACCGAATTTACAAATGAAGTTTCGAACAAAACAATCGGCTATGGTTTCAGCATCATGTTGTGGTAGCGCATAAGCTTGAGAATATTTAGTTAAGTCGTCTTGCAATGTCAATATGTATTTATTACCACTTTCTGTCATAGGTAATGGTCCTACAATATCTAATGCTATTTTTTCAAAAGCTTCTGTTGAAGTCGAAGTAATTTCCATAGGCATTTTAGTTCTTTTTCGATTTATTTTGTTTTCTTGGCAAGATTTACAATTTTTTATAAACTCTTTTATATCCTTTTTCATATTGTCCCACCGATATAAGGACTTGATTTTCTTATAAGTTTTGTGGAACCCTATATGCCCTGAAATTGGATTTGAATGATTCTCTTTAAGAATGGTAAGTATTTCTTCCTTTTTTGGGGTTTTAATTACAGAATGATACACATGTATGACTATGTTTGTATCACGGAATATGTATCTAATGATTGTTCTTATTTTATGCCATTTTAAATGTAAATGAGAAAGATCACTAAAACTTAGCTCTTTTATATTGTGTTCTAGAACTTTGTGTTTTACATTTTTTAAACATTCAAAAATATCTTCATACGATGCTTTATCCCAATTATTTAATTTTACAAAGGAAAATAATATAAACTTTTTATTTTCTTGTATAATTGAAGTATCGTATAGTTTATTTTCTTTTGAACGAAGGCTCTCTATGAAAGGTTCAAATTTTATTAATCTTTTATCATTACCACTGTCTAAATCACAAGAAGTGAATATTATTTCATTCGAATTTTCAGGCATCATGCCGCTATGCTCTTCAAGTCCGTTAAACAAAATCGGTTTTCTTCGTATTTCTTCTAAAAAGAATGAATAGTTATCTTTACTCTTTGTAGTAACTTTTATATTTTTCTCTTCGGACTTCGGTTCACCTTCATCTTCTTTTGATTTAATCCTACTTAAAGCGTCTGCATTGTGATTAAGTTTACCTTCTTTATAGATTATTTCATAGTCATATTCTTCAAGTAATAACCGCCATCTAACTAATCGCGAACCGGGGTCTTTAACGTTAAATAACCAAACTAGAGGTTTGTGGTCTGTGTAAATACGGAATTTCCTGCCATATAAGTATGGTCTGAAATGTTTTACTGACCAAACTATTGCTAAAAGTTCTTTTTCTGTGGTAAAGTAATTTATTTCTGATTTATTTAACGTTCGACTAGCGTAAGCTATCGGAAGATCATGTGGAGGTGTACCTTGTGATAGTACACTTCCAATGGCAAAGTTACTTGCATCTGTTGTTAGATTAAAAGGTTCTGAAAAATTTGGATACTGAAGAATAGGTTCTTTGCAGAGTTTTTCTTTTAATGTTTCAAAAGCGTTTTGTTGCAGACTGGTCCAATTAAATGGTTCATCTTTCTTTAAAAGTTTAGTTAGGGGTTTCGTTAGTTCACTAAAGTTTTCTATGAATCTTCTATAATACCCTGCTAACCCTAGGAAACTCTTTATTTCTTTAGGATTTTCTGGTCTTGGAAAATTCTTTACGACTTCAATCTTTTTAGGATCAGGTTTTACACCATTCTGCGTAATTAAATGACCTAAATACATAACTTCCGTTTTCATAAATTCACATTTATCAGGCTGTAATTTCAAATTATGTTGTGAGAGTCGATCAAATATATCCTTCAGTTTAGAGTTATGATCTTCTAATGAACTCCCGTAAATAACAATATCATCTAGATACACAAAACATTTAATACCCTGTAATCCTGTTAAAACGTTATTCATTAACCGTTGGAAAGTTGATGGGGCATTTTTCAACCCAAAAGGCATTCTTGTGAATTCATAGTGTCCTAATGGAACACTGAAAGCTGTCTTTATTTGATCTTCAGGACTCATTTTAATTTGGTGAAAGCCAGACGCCAAATCTAAAGTTGTAAAATATTTACTATGACCTAACTGATCTAATATATCATTAATCTGAGGTAATGGATAAACATCGCCAATACTAATTTCATTCAATTTTCTAAAATCAATAACTAGCCTCCATTTTTTCCTTCCAGAAGCATCAGGTTTCTTAGGGACCATCCATACTGGTGAATTCCACGGACTATTTGAGGGCTTAATGATTCCATCCTTTAATAGTTTATCTATTTGATCATTTACTTCACCTTTTAATGCCTCAGGATACCTATAAGATTTAGTATTTATTGGTTTCTGAGATGTCGTAGGTATCTCATGTACTATTGTGTCTGTAGTTGTCAATGAATCTCCCTCTAAATGAAATATATGATTATATTCTTTACATAATTGAACGATACTTATCTTTTCTTCTTTATTTAAATGATCTGTTCTTAAGGTTTGTTCTAATTTTTCTAACCGATTTTTGGCAAAGCTTTCTTTTCCTTCCTTTACTAATTTTACCTTTACTGATTCTTTTTCTTTATTATCAACCAATTGCTCCAAGCGAATTTGTACCTGGGGTATTTTTACTATCTTATCTGTGGTATTCAAACATACCGTCAATGCCTTTGAATCTTTCACTGTCACTATACTTGGACAAAGGTAAACACCTTCTGTCAAAACTATATTTTCTGGTATTATACCCTCTTTCATGTCAGAATTAATCACATTCACTTCTATCACTTTTTCACACCTTGGTTCAATCTCTATATAGTTGTGATCTTCTTTATAACTATCCTTTCTCTCTTCTTTCATACATTCTTTCTCTTCCTTAACTTCATAACTTTCCTTTTCACTACTGTTTACTTCAACTTTACTACTTTTATTTTTTAACTCATTCATTTTTATTTTCCCATCACTTTTACTACATTTTATTTTATCCTCACTATTTTTATTTCCTATATCTTTTATTTTCTCATTACTTTCACTGCATTCTTTTTCAACCTTGTTTCTTTTATTTCCTATCTTATTCGTTTTAATCTTCTCAAACTTTAAAATATCTTCTTTTAATGGTGATTCAAAAATCTCACAATCACTCTCAACATCTGAAATTTCAGGTTCTCTCACACTGAATATTTTATCATTATAATCTATCTTCAACCAATGTCCTAACAACTCTATTCTATCACCTTGATAATCTATAATAGCGTTCATTGCTCGTAAAAAGTCGCTACCTATTACGCCTTCATGCTCGATAGGAAAGCTATCAGGGACCACCAAAATGGTATGATGAACTCTTTTTTCTCCTATCTGAAAACTCAAGTGCGTGTAGCCTATAGTTCTCGTAGGAACCGCATCTTTGTCTATTCCGCGCAACTTTAACTTTTGATCTTCATAAATCAATGTATCACTTTTTAATGCTTTATCTTTAACTAATGTAACTTCTGCACCCGTGTCTATTAAAAATTTCCCTTTATTTTTTATTAATTCTTTACTATTTAAAGTTACATACGCTGAAACTCCTGTGTCAATCGACATTACTCGGCCTTGGTCTCGCGAGAAGTCCTTGGACTGGCCGGCGTCCTTGGACCGGTGGAGTTTAAATGATTTGGATTACGCGAATTCATTCTTTGATTCTGATTATTAGGATAATTAGTTCGGAAAGTAAAATTAGAATTATTGTTGTTATTAAATCTATTATTTTGATTTGTTCTTGGCTTATTATTATTGTTATGCCAACAATCTTTAGCTATGTGACCTTTTTTGTTGCAAATATAGCACGTTAGTATTTTATTTGTTTGAACTGTTCTAATAATTGGATTCTTTCTACATTGAAATGCTAAGTGTCCTAACATATGACAGTTTGAGCATCTTTTTGGCTTATCATAATGTTTAGAGCTCATTTCTTGCCTAGATTTAATTTCTTGTTCTTCGGAGATTGCTATGGAAACGGCTTCTTCAAAACTATTAGGTTTTTGTGATTTTAATAAAATGTGTAATTGAGGATTGAGTCCACTAATAAAAATATTTAAAGCTTGATTTTTCAAAAGATTTATGTTTGCTTCTCGGGCTTCTTTGCTTAATTTTGGGTCTAATGATTTAATTAATTTAATATAGCAATTTTCTATTCTGTTAGAGTAATTTAAAACTGGTTCATTATGATTTTGTTTACAAGAATTAAGTTCTAACTGCCACTGAGCAAAAGTACGTTTTTCAGAATAATTTTCTAATAAATGATTTTTTAGGTCTTCCCATGAATCAAAAGTTCTATTTAAAAGAGTTGATCTTAAATTGCCATCTATTTTAGAAAGGGCTATCGATACGAATGCCATTCTGTATATAGGAAGCAATAAATTGTAAGCATTATTACAATTGTCTATGAAAACATGTAAGTTTGATTTGTCCCCATTGTAACGCGTAATCATTCGTTCTGCTAAACTAATATCTATAAATCCACCTGTGCTATTGACTGTTGACGTTGAGTCTGTTTCCGATTTAGACATTTTCTTACTAAATAATAATCCTTTCAAACAATTAAGTAACTACTTATTTCTATTTCTAGACGATAACTTGATCTGATTCCGATTTCTGCTTGGTTCGATTGATGAAATACACAGTAGAACACACGTAGTTATAATATAACACTTTCACTTCACTTTATTTTAATGATGAAATACAATAAAACTCACGTGGTGATTTACTGCGGAGTCTTCTTGCCTTTGTGTGCTCGTTCCTTGAGGTAGCTGCTGCGATGCCGAAGCTGATCGCTGAGCTTGATTCTTGCACCAGCGCCTCTTCTTGAAGACACAGCCGACGAGTGTGGTATGTACGTAGTCAATCGGAGACCGGCTACGCGTATCTACCAACTGTTTGACCGTCGCGTCGTTAGTACTTGCGCCTTGAGCGAGTAGTGGTCGCGAACGACGAACCGACGAAGGTTCTGCACTCCCGAACAATTTACTTTACTGTGAATGTTCCGTTTTAACCGGACGCATCCCACTTCTGACACCAAAAATATGTAAAGCGCGCGCGTACTGTGGGACGATGGTGTCAGAGGGGTACTGGGCAAGAATATTGAGAGTCACTGATTCACACAAATATAGTTTATTGGTGAACTAACAAAGACAGTACAATGGTTTTATAATTACCGTGGTAGATCTCAAGAGTACTGCGGAGTGACTCGAGACTTGTAGAACACTTGATGAAGACTTGAGGAAGACTTTAAGAAGACTGAATGAAGACTGGCGAGTGTTGTGATGTACCGATCTTTTATACTATTTAGTTATCAACAGATTCATTAGGATGCAATTGTAAACATAACATTAAAGGATCAAAACAAAATCATTAGTTAATGGTCGAAAACAAAGGATACCGTATTATCATGAGAAAGGTAAACAATAAATAAGGGAAATTAACATGACAAATAACATGTATACGTGACTACTCTCTGGTAATATCTTATCGAACATTCTAGTACATACTATGGTACATTACAACTTTATGCTCAAAATAACAACAAAAACATTAAAAAAAATAAAAAGTGAGGTTATGTTCATTACTCTTCAGACGTAAAGAAAAAAGACAGAGTATACTGGCCTTAATCACCAACACCGCAATGTATGCAATAGGTACCATAGTACATACCTAAATTACTAATTGTAATGTTTATGAAATAAGCCCCAGGTGAGGTAAAGTAGATAAAAAAAATGTCCCTGGTCCCATACCCCTTAAATTTCCATAACCTTGAAAATCGAGATGCATTGCATGACGCATATTTTTAATTTTATGCCGGATTCCTTTACTTAATTATATGGATGAAGTTATTAAGCATTCTATCCACTCCAGTCACATCCGGTGAGCTCGAGTAGTACTGGGGCCAAAAGGCAAGATTGTATGATATATAATAAAATTGTTATTTTCATTAGGTACCTATGTTTATTGTTCTAAATCCTAATTTAATGGTTTAAATTACATAAAACATCATGGATCTCAAATATTACTAGATACTTACAATAGTTCTAATTAAATTTTCATAGTAAGTATGTTTAATTTTCTACATCCTAATGATTTTTTGAATCATGAAATTACTTATATAATCCTCATGGATCGCAAATATGATAACGATAATAAAAACATTAATTTTATTGTAGTGTAAAGGGATTCATTTTTTGACCCAAAACATGGACGAATCTTCTTTTCGTCCATTCTGTAGGTATTCTTTTTTTGAATAACTGTGTTATGTCATATTGATTCGCAGGTTGTGATATAACATAACATGTGTGTAAGTGTAAGGCGCGCCCGTCCGAAGCTGGGGAAATCCTCTCTGGCAGATGTTTGATAGTTGTGATTGTCGCAAGGGCACAGGTCATCATCACTTATTTAAATCCTGTGGTATGCATTTTTATTGGGTAGTGTTAAACTGTTAAGCCTATCTAGTTGGTAGGTTGTCTATGTTTATTTTGTAGTGTAGAGCCAATGCACACTAGGTAACCCCGCCAATTGCTAATGCGCAGGAACCTTGTCATATTAACATCCACGTTAACCTCATCCGCAACTAAAAATGACATGAAACAAGAAAATTCTAATGGGCGGTTTTCCACTTACCGGCACGGCGACGGGACGGCGACGGCGACGGCCCGGCGACGGCTGCCGTGGCAGCATAAATGTATGAGTTTATATGGCACGCTTTTCCACTTACCGGCACGGCGACGGGACGGCGACGGCACGGCCCGTTGACCCCCACCGATGCCGCCGCCGGCCGGCAAATCTGTGTGTGTTTTGTATACGTACGTAGCCGTGTGCGTGCGTGTGTGCGCGCGCGGGGCAGGGTTCAGCCTGTACAGTCGCGAACGCAACCTTATTGTTGACAAGCTTACATTTGAGGTCGTATACACTTATTTTGTATGAAATGAACTACAAACATAAGTTTGATATTGTTTTTTTATGTGATATAAATTACAAATTACCATATTTAATTTTTTTATACTTACAGCATATTATAAGATATTCTTATTATTTATACCACAACATAAAAGTCATTTGTACGTAGGTACATTATTGTAATAGTTAGGTTAATTGATAAATTCCAAATATAATAAAAATTGGTGATAATTATTAGTACCTATATAGTTTCAACTGTAGATTTACAGTTTTTTCGATATCTTTTTTTCTTTATTGTGCTAGCGCCATCTATTCTATTCGCTGCATAAGCCATACCAACACAGTTTTGGCAAACTCTACGGTATGGCATACGTAATATTCAAATTCAACTGATTGCACAGATGGCGTTAGTGGATAAACTGTTTTTCGATCGGTGCGTTCAGTCGAAAACTGTTTTTGAAAAAATTTAGTATCCTTCTTTTGGATTGTTTCACATAAATTCTCCAACAGATAATTAAATGTTTCTTGAGTCATTCGAAAATAGTTAAAGAATTGCTTATTGTTCATTTTTAGTTTATCAAATAAAGTATAGTAAGAACCCTTTAAATACCTAACTTTAATAAGTGGATCGACCCAAAAATTTACTTTTCTACGTTGTAGATATTTTCTCCTTAAATGTAAAAGGTAGAGCAAATAAATAGTACGACGACTAGACGAGGACATTTTTAAGTCTTGTAAAATTGGCGTGCGTGTCTGTACTGAGCGTTGCCCGCGCTGTCGCCGTCGCCGTGCCGTCGCCGTCTAGTGGAAAAACGGGGCGCCGGGCCGTCGCCGTCGCCGTCGCCGTCCCGTCGCCGTGCCGGTAAGTGGAAAACCGCCCAATAGGTAATATAACCTACCTACCTAGTTACCTAGTGTGCATTGACTCGCACCAGATCAATACTCAGACGGGAATCGAACCCGCGACCTTTGGATATCCGGTCCAATGCCCTGACCGCTGAGCTACCGAGTCACTCGGTAGTGACTCGGTAGCTTTGCGGTCAGAGCATTGGATATCTTACCTCTAACTGCCGGAACACAACAATATTTTTTTTAAATTGTTGTTATGGCTTCAGACATAGGTAAGATGGTGGTAGCTAGCCAGGCAGACTTGAAATAGCCCTACCACCAACCAAACCGAGCCCCCCTGGGATTCGAACCCGGAACCCTTGCGTCTTTCACGGGTGGGCGAACCACTAGACCACAGAGGCGGCTTCTTTTTTCCTCCTCCGTCTTTTCTTTAACTTTGACACAATTTTGTACCCAGTCACTCGGTAGTGACTCGGTAGCTCAGCGGTCAGAGCATTGGACCGGATATCCAAAGGTCGCGGGTTCGATTCCCGTCTGAGTATTGATCTGGTGCGAGTCGTATTTTTTCTAGTATATTATTTAGTATTAGGTAACATAATATTAACTATTGAATTATTATTTTCATTTTGATAGTGTTTTTTACAATTGTTTATACTTTTTGAGGTTAAAAAAATGGCCGCCAGGCGCATTACCAGTAGTATAGTAGATGTAGAGGTAAAAGCAACGGAGATTTATGTAATCATCTGACTCAAAATCGTTTGGCATGAACCTGATATTGTTCAGTGTTATTAACACGTTCGGTTTGCATGTCTGTGCAAGTGCATACAATGAACAATGGAATAGGATCATTTCATTGTCAACATTATGTAGGTCGTTTTTATGCCACATAGCATAAAAAAATCTAGGTAGGTAGGTACTTTGATTTGGGTGTTAGATGAATTCTTTCTTTCTTTTCTTCTTAATTTTACGATAGTTTACATCAGTTACATCCTACATTGATTCTTTGATATAATCTTATTCTTGTTTCAGTTTTTTTCCAAAATTTTGATGACCACTGTGCGTAGTGGCTTTGATGCTGCCTCTCCAGCCAAAAATCCCGGGTTCGAATCCGTAGGGCTTTTATTATGATTGTGTGATGGATGAGCAGAAGCCCTGATTTGGATGTTTAAATAGGTTAATCCGATACTTACGGCCGAATACTCAAAGGCATCTTGACTAAGGAACCTATCAGTTTCATAGAGTTTCTGTCAAAACTCGACAACTTTTTGAATTTAAGGTGGCTTTAACTTTAAGAATCGTTTGAGAATTTGGCCGTTAGTTACCTACAAGAGTAAATGATTGGTCTACTTTAAAATCGGCGCCGGCGCAGATTTATCAATACAGAATAGATTGTCTTCGTTCCATCCTTCTCTTCCAAATAGTCAATCAACACATAATTTATTTTTTACCATCACCACTCGAAAAAGTGCGTTTAATTCAACGATAAGAGTGAATAAAATGCTGTTTTATTCACGGAGTGAATAAAAATATTTTGAATTTGGAACAAGCGCGCATCGTATGAATTAGGTAAAAAAATAAATAAAAGGTACTAAAAGTATGGAACTATTCCTATTAAATTAAATTATTATTATTCCTGTTCCTATTAAAAGATATAGTTTTAAATTAAATGACAAAAAAAATTCCCGCCAATTTTATTTAGGTTCTTACACAAATACAAATATCATTTTACCATCGCCACTCAAAAAAGTGCGTCTTATTCATTGATAACAGTGAATAAAACGCAATTTTATTCACCGAGTGAATAATAAATGACAAAAATAATCCCGCCAATTTTATTTAGGTTCTTTTTAGTGTCTTATCTTTGGGTTATTTTCTAAAAAATATCCCGCAAATCAATTAGGTCCTTTTTAGTGTCTTATATTTGGGTTCTTTTTTATATATTTGAGGGAGATTAGTTGTTCAGTCTTGCATCAGTCCATTCCATCAGTCTGGTACGATCTTCAGTCTGTAAAAATTCAAAGTCTATACAAACTGATGAAGTGGACTGATGTCAGACTGATCATGTAGTTTCCCTCTTAGTTGGCTCGGTGGCGCAGTGGTTTAGCGCCTGGCCCAGCGATTGCGGAAGTTAAGCAACGTTCGCAAGGGTCGGTCATGGGATGGGTGACCAAAAATGTATTATCTCGAGCTCCTCAGAAGGCACGTTAAGCCGTTGGTCCCGGCTGCATTTGCAGTCGTTAACACCCACCAATCCGCATTAGGCCCGTGTGGTGGGTTATGGCCCGTCCTCCTTACCACCCATAAGGAAGGCCTGTGCCACACAGTGGGGACATCAAAAATGGCTGATGGACAACTATAAATACTATAGGTACTGCTATTTTTTTTTCTCGCAGTCAATGGTAAAAAGTAGAGTACACAACTCGTGAAAAAAAAAATCATCTCGGTCCTTTGTATCCCTCGCTTCGCTCAGGATTCTACTTTTGAATCCCTCGCTACGCTCGGGATTCAACTCTAGAATCCTTCGCTGCTCTCGGGATCCAACTTAGTCCCTCGAACTAAATTCCCTCTTTTTTCACTTGTTGTATAATCTACTATATCTCGCTTCGATATAATTCATAACATTATGTACTTAATTTATTAGTAATAAATTTTGTCATTTTATAATATATAAATTAAGTTTATTATTATTTACTCATGTTTTTTTGCAAATAAATATATCTTTATCTTTAATATTTCTTTTAGTTTATCGATATTTGTGAATAATTTAGTTTACCTAATTAAAATATACGGACGTGTATAATCAGTGGCTATAAAGAAGTAGGTAGGTACCTGTTGTTATTAATTCAGGCAAATACTTTTATTTGTTTTTATTTAAATTTTATCTAACGTGTAAGTGTTAAAATTTCTGAAAAGGCAGTTTCTTTTATAAAATATTACATACTTAATAAAAAAATAAAAAAAGCGTGAAATTTTAATCATTAATTAATTTCACAGTGGGGTGGTTCCACTCCTGATTACAAGCAACTTTTACTAAGGGGCCAATTCTATAACGCGAAAAAAAACAGCTGTTCCATACAAAAGCGCGATACCTACTCGACCTTAGTGTATGAAACAGCTAAGTAATTGTTTTTCGCGATATCAGAGTGTAGGTATAATATGATCGATTTTTTTAAAATATTAAATTAGGCCTGCGAAATAAAAAAACGAGAACGTATGACAAACACTCACCGAAATCGCAACAGTTTCACCTCCTTTTACTTTCAATCACTCGCACAACTAAAGCCGGTTTTAACACACTGTCTGAAAAATACTACAGCACAGAACAATAACAGAATTAAAAAAAAAAGATTTTCGAAATAAGGCGCGCTTGACAAATCGTTCGAAAATGGAACGTGTAATTTTTTCACAGAAGACGTTGCGCTCGCGCTGCGATCAATTCTTTACTGGCAATCAAATCTGACGAACGGAACGAAGGAATGGGCTCTCTCTGTGTAATGAAATGACATTAGTGCATAAAACTTTTAGACACGGCAAGCTAAGTTTTGTTTGAGTTAGTATTGATTTTAACGATTGTATGTTTTTAAACAAATCAAACAATTACTATGACTAAGCATCATCATCATCATCATTATTATGTACATCTGTGAAGAAGTGTCGTTTAGTGTAGACACAATTCGGTCGATGACTAATTATTTATTGTTAGGTTTCAGTTGTAGGCAGGTATGTACTTATAGAAAGGATATTTTATTTGGGCAAACCATTCGGTATCAAATCATGATTTTAGAATTGAAATAAATTTTACTTTGTTTGAACAAAACTTACGAAAACAAATATTTTTAATAAAATGCACAGTATGTACCTATACCTAGGTAACTAATTTTGAATTATTTATAATTTAGATATAAGTAATAAACAGCATTTATTTCGAAAAGCAGATAAGCAGATAAACTCACTCATGAAATGTTTTTTTAACCAGTTTCAGATGTTACAGAATTCCTACTAGAACCACACTTTTTCCTAAAAATTGTCGATTAAGATTGAGATGGGATAAAAACTCACATACATACCTACACGAATCCCTACACTCTTTTTAGGGCAGTCGTGTAAAGAGGTTTCATATTAAAAGAGCATGTGCCTGTACAAAGCGTTTTGTTTCTATGGTGCAGTGATACGTCACGGCATGAGACCCCTTTCTCTAGTACAGTTTTGGACTTTTGGTGCGTAATGTTAAAAGCTATTGTTTATTATTCGATAACATCAGCTCCGTCTAATCGTCATTTTATACCGATCTAACAATTAAAACCTCATATAATGTAAAGATGTAGGTAGGTACCGGGGTGTCGTCGTTTAGTCTTTTTTGTATGAAACTAATAAAATTAAAATAATACTATAATTACCAAAGTAAGTAGGTACCTACTTAATTCTGTAGCTAACTAATATGATGTGGTTTCTTTCAAAATTCAGATGAAAAAAATACTTTTGTTGAATTTTATATTTACGGACTTCTGCCTGCCGTATTTTCACTTCCCGTGTGAATTTATAGAAAAAAAATTATAGCCTACCTAGGTATAAGATGATGATGATGTGATGATAGATATTAATACCTATCATGTTACTGTTAGCAAATATTTTAACTAGCTGTAAGTCTGCAACCAACATTTCATTATGCTTAATTTTGGGCACTCGTTGTCTACACCATTAACTCTTTTATTTTAATTATTTTTTGTAATGACTGTATGTGCCAAAATATATATATATAAGATAGGTATATCTAACTACCTACTACTACTAACCTTATGTCAGTAGAATTCTACCCCTATCTACCTACATATTCTACCCTCCAATTCTAACCCTACTGTTAGCATACCTGCCTTATGCTGAGGAAAAACGCATTTACGCGCTTCCCCCAAAGGGTGAAATAATGTTGACATAGGTAGGTACTTATATCGTGGAATTATGAGAAAAAGTGAGACATCACCTATGCAACGATATTTTTACTTTGGTTTAAGCCAAGGGTACCTAAAGGCACAAAATAGTATCACATGATATGTATCCCCAAAGGTTTTGACTTTGACTTTGTCTATGACTTTCCTCCCCCTCCTCGTCATTGTCATCCGCAAGTGTTATAATGTTGTACTGAATTTCATAATGCAACGCATCGGCTCTCGCTCGGGATATTGTAATGATGGCAGTAAGCTAACTGTTTCAGAATTAAAGCAACTAATGAAATTAAAAATTTTTGCCAAAGAAACATGGGTTTCTCATTGCTCATTTTTTACTTTCCCATACTAATACCACTTAATTCAATTTTTTAGCTGTTTAACGGCCGTACTCAGAGACGTCATTTAAGTTTAATGCTTCATTAAAATTGTTGCTATCTCTTTCTTTTCCATAGTGATAGTATAAGACGACACGATATTTAATGACGTCTCTGAGTACGGCAGTTAGTAGGTACTTAATTAGTATGGGAGGACCAAAATTTTTTGTCGTTTTCGACATGTTTCTTGGGCAAAAACGTTTGGTTTCATTGGTACACACCCTTAAGTTTATTAAAACAACTACAAAATGACGGTGTATAATCACGTAACTAATGATACCACCAAGCGGACCTTCTGTGTACTTTCTTTATTTATGGAAAAGGTAAGGCAGGGGGATGGGAGGTGGGATGTGGTGCTACACATTAATAGACAGGTAGGTGATTAATATAAAACTAAGTATATTTCTTAAACAAATAGGTACAAAAGTAAAAAAATATAATTCTTATTCATACCTAATCATAATCAATAGCAGTTTTAATAATTTTTAACTTAGTTTCCTAAGTTTGTCCACCGCCAACGTCACCGGGCTGACACCGTCACGGGATTATTAAAAAGCCAGTTCAAGATAGCGACGTGACGTGACGACACGTCGCTATGACAATGGAATGGCGGTCATAGTAAATGTAAATTGTAATTGGGATGATGACTAATGAATAAAATAACGAAATACTAATAAAAATCGTAAACATATTAAACTTTTAGAGTAGCTTGTATACCTCTTGGTTTTATATAAGTATTGCATATTATTTGTTTTTTGACCCTTCAAAGTTGGGTGGACAAGTCCATTTAAAAAGTAAATATAAAATTTATTAAAATAAATGATACCTTTAATTAGTCCGTAAAATGTATTGCAAACTTGTCTAAGAAACTATTTTGATAAACACAATATTTAATATAGCTGCCGAACAAATTTCCTACGCGTTGCATACAAACTACTCAGGCGTGACGTCATAATTGAGTAGCCGTTAGTATGGAGTGTTTTGGAGCGAGTCCATTTCACACTGTGATATCTCGGGCAGTTTTCATGCTAGCTAAATAATTTTTTTACCAATGTTTATTTTTTCATCCCAATTACAGCTACAACGGCGCCACAGTTTACTGTGACGGCGCCGTGTCGTCGCGTCGTTTCGTTCTCGTGACGGCTCGGTGACGGTGACGGTGGACAAACGTCCTGTGCTTGTATTACCTATGAGTTTGCACAGTTACGTTTTCTACTTACTCGATAGCGAGCGACTGTGTAAGCAATTTTGTAAGCAATATGGCACAGCGCCTCTGGCGGTAACTACAGTAAACTAAAAGCCATACAAAATCTTAACTACAGTCGCTATCGAGTGTAGTAAGCAGAAACTCATAATACTTACACATAAGACCAAACGCGTAAGGGATCGTCCTATTGGAGTATTCTGTGCTATTGGCCAGAAAGGGCGAATTCGCCGCGAATTTACACGCGATTTTGGTTACACTGCTGTTAATATTGCACACGTTGCTGACGTCGCTGGTCCTAAGCGAGCATTGTATAACGAAACGCGTCTACTTCGCTCATAGCTGTGGAGAACGCGACTACGCGATCATCGCGCGAGTAAGCGACGCGAGACGCGACAAGAAATGTGTGTCCTTATTAGGACGTGTACTTGTATTCAACGCGAACGATCATCGCGTGGATTAACGACGCGACAATAGCGTACCGATGACGCGACGAGATTATCGCGCGAATGCCAATTAGGACACCTATTCGACACCAGTATGTTTGATCGCGGATTTGTACGAACTTAGTTCGCGCGAATAGATTTCAAACATTTTTGTCGTGCATCGCGCGAATTCGACATTAAGAGGATTGTCAAGCAAACGGTCTCCAAACAAACGGCGATAACGTTTCCCACCCTCTAAACCTTAACCTACAGTAATTAATTTTTGGTATGTTTTTGAAATGCCTAAATACTAGGGCTGTACGTTTTGATTTTTTGAAGGGTGGGAAACGTTATCGCCGTTTGTATGGAGACCGTTTGCTTGACAATCCTCTTAAGTATATTTGATCGCGGATTCGTAAGGCTAAAACTCGCGCGAACTTGCATTGATCGCGTAGTCGCGTTTCATTAGGACGATCCCTATGACTTTGTCCAGATGATGCGATTTAACACTGGTTCAATATTGCACAAGCTCGCGCGTAAAATCGCTTCATATGACATGTATTAATTTAATATACCGTTTTGCGACTATTGGCATAATGCTATTTTTATTAGGAAGACCAGCTCGCGGTGTGGCTATGTGTTTAACACTTATTTTATTGGAATGCACAAAACAAAGTACTTACAATTAAGTTGAAAATCAAAAACAGGTGTGAAATAGCATTGAGACAACGGCTAACAATGCTACCATTTTTTATAACAATAAAAATAATCGGAATGAAAAAGTGTAAGCGCTCCTGTACACGACGCCGCCGCCGCACCTCTACACTGTGGATACGTGACGCGCAAAAGCCGCCACCGCGCCGCCGCCGCGCCGCCAATACATGATTTTACCGTTTTGTTGGCACGGGAGTAATTAGGTGAATTTTTATACACTTTACGAAGATCTCCGAAATATGAGGACAGTTTTGTGATTACTTTCGGATGAATTACAAGATATTTAACAAATTATTACGCGGCGGCGGGTTTTACGCGTCACGTATCCACAGTGTAGAGGTGCGGCGGCGGCGCGGTGGCGGCATCGTGTACAGGAGCGCTAAAGCCCCAAAACAGTCCAAATAAAATGATTTGCTATTTATTATCTTAACTTATTACAAATCACTTAAGACCCAAATAATTAAAAATCTACACTCATGTAGTAATATTATTAAAACGAGTGTTATAATGTTGTACTAAATTGTATAATGCAACTCCAACATTTAAAAAAAACAGTGTCATAGTTATCATTATATCATTCAAACGAGTTTTAATTTCCTACTTTATTCACCTTAAAACTCCTTCGAAATTGTGGTTGCTGTGAAACTGTTTCTGAACCTTTTATAAAGGATTTATTATTATGGGTGTGGATAATAGACTATAATATAACAATAATAGACTATAATATGAAACAAGACTATAATATAACATGTATCACATAATTATAGTATCATGTGATACTATAATTATGTATAAGCCATATTCGTGTTTTAAGGCGATGCATCGATAATCTATTTCCGTATCAACTGTCTCGCTCAAAGTCTCGCAAATTACACATAACTATCTCACTCATGGTAAGCAATTTTATGACGCCAAACCGGAGTTTTTCGTTTAAATAAAAATCTATAATATATTTTAAAAATTATAACTGGGATTTTGAAGTGTGTGTTTTAGACTAATTTACTAAAAAAGGCTTAAAGGCTTTAAATCGTCAGGTTTGTCTGAAAAATGCAAATCTTTGTTTTAAATAAAAGAGGTTTTCTTTCTTTGATATTTTTTTCTCTGTTAAGAAAGTTAATAGTTTTAATAATATAAGATAATAGTTTAAAACTTTAAAACAATTTATTATTTAAATTTTAAACTATTTTTAAACTCCTACCTGATCTAGAAGTATTTGAACAAGCTGTATTTACCTATAAGTGTTTGTTGCGCCTAGATATACTATAATATAAGTTAAGCTAGTTATTGTTTGAATGTATTGGTGTATACAAACGTTGGTGAATCAATAAATAAAATAAATAAAAATAAAGTTAACAAATCGTGTTTCTGCAACTGACGAAAAAAGTTAATGAAATAAATAATCAGTTTATCAAATATCACTTTCATAATGTTTTGTAATTGATGAGAAAAATCGAGATCCTGCGACCAAAATGTTCGATGCGACTTCTTAATAACCTTAATTATACAACAGTTGCATAAATAACTATTTCTTTTAACAACTATTAAATAAAAACCTCTGAGGGCGCCAATTTCGGTATGGGATTGAACTTTTTAATTCGCAAATATTGACCCGTAATTGGAATAAATAACTTTGAAATTGCTCACAATTTTATCGTGTAGGCGTATAATAGGAACTTTAGGGAAGTTCTTTTTAGAGATGAAAACTATGGGTGCTCCAGCTTTGTCCAGTGCTGGGAAAAGGTCACCGTTATCGTATTTAACTATCATCGGAGTGCCGATTAATAATCCGTTTACTATCGTCGCATTACTATAAGGTACTATTCTTGCAAAAATGTTTTTTATTGATCTCAAAGAATATTCACAAATTTTACCGTTCCTGACGGACATAAAAACTTGGCTATTTTTTAATTCATTCTTCAACGTTTCGAGTTCTTTCTCTTTTTCTTCATCCTTTAGCAAGTTATGTACATTACATAAACAATCGTAAATTATGTCAAAGCGTTTTGAGTACGATAGTTGTAACCATTTCTTTTGTTTTTCTAAGAAACTCATTTCAATATTGTCTAAAACATCATATTTTGGTGGGAATGCACTCTTACAGGTTTCATACATTTTGCTATTAATCAAAATATTTGTATATACAGCTTGTGAAGATTCCGGTGGGCCATCAAAAGAGCCATATTCATTTATCCAAATGACATTAGGTGCTGAATCGTAGTGCGATATTTCACTGCTTTCATTAAGATTGTTCGTCCATAAGGACATGTAAAAGTATTCCGATTTTTTCAACAACGATAGTAGTTCTTTCGTGGTTCTGTATGCTTCTACGCAGATTTCTTGCCCACTTTCAGTTCCGGCGTAGTCCAGTAAAAAAGTTTTGTCTTTGTAATAAAATGCTTCTGTGCACATTTTTTTCTTAGAGGACACACAAGTATAGTTGCGAGTTTTCCATTGTAAAGCCTTTTTGAATGAACTATAAACGCTTTCCTGTACTAGAATGTGCGTCAGTTTCCATGGATACTGAAATATTTTAATACAGAATTAGTTTGGGAACCAGAACTTTCATAAGTCTATAAACGAAAATCCGATATAAAAGTTTCGGATAATTCCGAAACTCTAAATCTTACGTTACGACAGGTTTTTCTGCCCAGCTGAGCCAACACACTTGTTTTACTTTTACAATTTCTTAAAAATCTTATATCCGTAACGGAAACTAACTAAAAATAATTTTGTATCCGCAACCGCATCCGAAACCGGTACAATATTATTTCTATATCCGTATACTTATCTAGATCCGAAATTTCATATCCATAACATACCTGATGAACACACATCGGATAGGTATAAATAGGGCAACCTATCTAGGTCTGGATCAGTCTGTTTTTATCTCCGAAGAAGTGATTATGGTGAAATACTGCCCAAACGTACCTTGAAGTAATATTATCAGCATTTCTACCTACCCGACAAATCAAATGTATTCTAACATCCAAATCATCCATTGAAATAGGTACCTATGAATACCTATAAATCATTGCGGAGATGCAATTACTTTTATCCTTTTTTATCCACTTCGGATTAGTGCTTGGCCTTCACCTCACATGATGTTAAGAGCTGATAAGGCCGAAGGTGAAAGCGCACTACACCCGGAATCCTCGTCACTGAGGAACTTGCTGTCTTACCTCTAACTGCCGGAACACAACAATTTTTAAATTGTTGTTATGTAGTCAGACTTAAGTAAGATGGTGGTACTATTCCCGAGGTAAACTGTCCACAGACGAATTCGCGGGCGGTCCTTAGTAATCCGTGATTTAATACTATACACATACACATATTTATAATTAAGTATAGATACCTGAACGGTTGTCTCAAGAAGAACGTCAACTGCAGAGTCCATGTCTGCATTCTCAGTAATCACGCCCACGCACCCAGCTGTAATTGTAGAAACAAGATTTGTGACATCATCAGGGTTTGAAGATAATTCATATTTTATTCTGTGTCGATGTTATCATCTGTCTATCAATAATATTTATTTATGCAACTGTTGTATAATAATGAACAGTTGCCTACTAGACTTTATATACCTACACTACATCTATGATATGAATCCTTACTTTTTTACTTAATATTATAAATGCGAAGGTCCGATTGTTTATTTGTTACGCCTTCACGACTTAACTACTCAACCGTTCATCCTGAAATTTTGGATACATATTGTCAGGGTTGGATACATATTGTCAGGGTGCAGAAAAGGACATAGGGTATCATTCATCCCGGAAAAAGCAACTGTTCCCGAGGGATAGACAAAATGCTATCCACGCAGACGAAGTCGCGAGCTGTCGCTAGTCCTCTATAAAAGGTTCTGAAACAGTTAGCTTATTGCCAACATTAAAACAACCAGTGTCATAGTAACCATAATTTCGAATTGCATTATGAGATTTAGTACATTAAACATTCGTTTGGATGATATTATAATGGTTACTATGACACCGGTTGTTTTAATGTTGGAGTTGCATTATGAAATTTAGTACAACATTATAACACTCGTTTGGATCATAGGTTTTATGATTACTATGACACTGGTTGTTTTAATGTTGGCAATAAGCTAACTGTTTTAGAAACTTTTATAGAGGATTTAAAGCAGGACTATAGATTTTTTTAACTATACCTATCACAGAATACAAAATAGTACAAGTTACTATACTGTTAATACTTACATTGGGAGTAGCTTGAATTGACATATGTGATCTCGAGACGCTCTTCCCAGAACACCAGTTTAACGGAAGTCAATCTACAACAAAAAGTAAAAATTTAAGTTTAATGTTTTAGTTGTCAATTTTTACTAGCAAAAAATTAAGGCTGAAAATGATTAAAAAGCCTTTATACAAAAAGATCTGTGGCCCTACCATGAGTTGATGCAAACTGTTTACGTTACCGTAAACTATCGTTTTGTCTCTTTCATTCCCACTGACTGTGAGCAGTATATCCGATAGTTTACGGTAACGTAAACAGTTTGCATCAACTCATGGTAGGGCCACTGTTGAAGCCAAAGTTATACATTACATTTCGTAGCTATTTCATACATTAAGCGTTAACTCAACTTCGATAGGATGATCATCACTTCTATGAGACCAGTGGAATGCCTAATTATCTTTGTCGAGATGTAGTTAGGAAAACACTTAGACGATTCTTATGTTTAGTGCAAACAAACAGGTGTAAATCTTACCCGACTTCATGGCAAAGACTTGTAAATAGGTGACATGCAGCTGCGGTCGAATAATCTGCGAAAATATAAGCAGTGGCACTCCTTTTCAGTATTTGTGCCACAAAACCCAGATCAGCTAGTGGGGTTGTTTTTTCCATAAATATACAGTTTCCTGAAAATATAAATAATAATTATCTTTTTGACTAGCTGTACCCGGCTTGCGTTGTAGCTTGTAGCCTATATACCTACATAATACAACAGGGTGGAAATTTTCAAGGATACCTGGAGGTAAAGTACTCAATCAAGGATATATGAAGCAAAACTGCAAGAAAAGGATTTACTCAAAAAACCGGCCAAGTGCGTGTCGGGCCACGCGCAGTAGAGTTCCGTAGTAACCTTATACATACCATACCATATTTAATACCACTATCATTTTTCGTCTGTAAAATATGATATATCTCGAAAACTAATTACTATATCTCGTTCAAACCAATTTTCAGTGAAAGTTTTTATTAAGATATAGCATATATTTTTTTTAGATTTTTCACTTACCTATTTCAAAAGTTAGTGGGGGGACACACACATTTTACCACTTTGGCAGTGTTTATCTTTCAAACGGTTGACTGAGAAAAAATTGTCTTAGAAACCTCAATATCCTTTTTGAAGACCTCTATAGACCATCTATAGACACCCCGCACGTATTGGAATAAAGAAAAAAATTTTTTTCAGTTTCAGTTCCATGTATGGGTAGCCCCCCTTAATCTTTTTTTTCTTTTCTTTTGTGTTAAAATCGTTAAGCGGTTAACAGAATACATCTACCTACTAAGTTTCAACTGTGTAATCCTAATACTTTCGGAATAAAATGGCTGTGACATACGGACGGACGGACAGACAGACAGATATGACGAACCTATAAGGCTTCCGTTTTTTGCCATTTTGGCTACGGAACCCTAAAAAGGGATTTTTGAAAATACGCTTTCCGTAGCTGAGAAATGAGAATCAAACTGACACTAACTCAAATAAATTGCACTCTGTATTTTTATGGCACCAAACGATAAGAATCCATTTGTTACATTGTTTTGATTTTTGTATAATCTTTTTTATGATACAGGACTATGGGCCTCTTGGGCAAATAATGAACCAATGTCGGGCCCAACCACAAACTTAAAACACAAAAAAATAGACAAAAAATATTTCTTTGCTTTAAATGTACAAGGTAGGTACCTAATATTTTTGCTGGCGGGCCCCACTGGCAAATTTTCAGGGGGCCACATGTGACCTGTGGTCTGTGCATCCCTGTACTAAGATATAACAGTGCACAGCAATTTTTCTAGGCAAACGGCAGTAATCTGTGGAACATTTTCAGCAATGTCCTTTTCAGTACCAATAACTTACTTGAAATTGGAAATGTGAAGGATCCAGAAGCGTTAAATGATAAATTTTTGATGATCAGTTCTATATCATAGTTTCTTACTTCATCCACTGGGATTTTTCTTATCAAATATTCTATTTCACTAAATGTTCCGGCATTCTTTTCTATTTCTTTCTTTAATTTCATTAATTTACAATCCATGGATGAACTGGATTCACTGGTCTCTTCAATGAATGACGGTAGAATGACATTTTTTAAGGGAATTATTGAATTGTATCCATCGGACAGCCTCTTTTCCTGAAGTTCGCTATCATCCTTAATTTTCATAGAACGGAATATATTATTATTTTTCTCAAAGTAATCCTGAAATAGTAAAAATATAAATTCAAAAAAATATATGCCAAATTGAAAGAAATTATTTAATTTAGTGCAGGTCTTTTTACATAGCTAAAAAAATGTTTTATGGTCAATTTATATAATCTATTTCCAGTAAGAGATTTACTATGGATCAAAGCAACTGTTGTTATTTCCTGTCATTTAACAGAAATATCAAGGCATCAAATCTTCTGAGGATAGCTATTGAAATCGGCTGTTTAATGTAGGCATTGTGACTTCAGTGACATATATCTGTTTTCTGAATTGGGGTCAAAGTCCTGCTAATAATTACTTATGATTTATTTAATTAGGTACTTATTAAATTATCATCATCATAGCCGCAAAACTACTGGGTAGGTATAGGTGTCCCCCAAGTTTCTCCACAATGATAGTTCCTGATGCCTGCATCCAGCCCAGCGGCTATATTATATAATTTTATTATTTTTAACTTGAGTGGGAGCTATTCGTCTTTTACTTACCATTGCTAAACGAGTGGACACTTTTATCTTATCAATTGGAAGTCCAGACATAGTAAACTTCAAAAAATGTTGACCGAAACTTGCTTTGCTTTTTACGTACGAACACGATTACGGTCAGACAGTCAGTTCGGGGTACATAAACCGATTCGAAGTTGTTTCTTATCAACCTTATCAGCCTTAAAAAGAGTTTATCGAAGTTTATCAAGTTCAAAAGTATAACCTACCTACACCAAAAATTAAATAACACCATCCTACCCACACACTAAGGAAATAGGTATTATGAGTATGAATAATAAAATAATCAATCTTCTACATTCGAAAACGAGTTGAAAACTTTAAATTTAGATGCTGATGCTGAATGAGAATGAGATTATTTTTATTACAAATAAAATTACAATACACAAAAAAAATAGCAATAGTGGTTTTTTTGACAGCTGTCATTTTATAATGGAAGCATTCCAGTAGACTAATCGCTAAGTCATCGATGACTACATAATATTTTATTTTTGGGCTGGTTAAAGGAACTGTTACACATGCTCATTTCAAGCATGAAAGCATGCTTATATTGAGCAGTTGCTACTTACTAGCATGTGTGTCGGAATGTTGCTCAAAATTAGCATGCTCATTTCGAGTTTGCTTGCTGGAATACACATGCAGGGGCGGATCTACTTAAAGGCTTTTTTGGCTGCAGCCCAGGGCCCCGCAAAAACAGAGGGCCCCTAACCGTACCTACTGAAACCAATAGACGATATTGTCAATAATAAAAATTATCTAGAATTAAAAAAAAACGATCATAAGGTTGGCAACACTGCGATCAACTTACACCTCTTGCAGTGAAATTTTTTGGCTAATTTATGAAAATAAACTTGTTGATGTTTTCCCAAACTGCTATACCATCTTTAAATTTTTTTTAACGATGCCGATCACTAGCTGTGAAGCGGAGCGTTCTTTCTCTAGGATGTCGTATATAGAAAACAGATACAGCCTGCCTGCCTAGCATGACCGATTTATATCGCGTGTTATAGCGTTTAATCACGTTTAACTGTCAAAAAGACAAAGGAATTTGACAGTTCAGTGTCGATAAAATGCTATATACGCGATATAAATCGGTCATGCTAGGCAGGCTGGACAACAATGTCGAACTATCGACTAAATCATTTATCAGTTCTTTCGATAAATTGCGATTTAACAAAGGACCTACAGTGCGATGACCAAATAAAAGAATTTGCAGCACAAAAAACCGGCCAAGTGCGTATCGGGCCGGGGCCACGCGCCGTAGGGTTCCGTTCAAACCAATTTTCAGTGAAAGTTTTTATTAAGATCTTTAGCATATATTTTTTTTAGATTTTTCACTCACCAATTTCAAAAGTTAGAGGGAGGGGGGGACACACATTTTACCACTTTGGCAGTGTTTATCTTTCAAACGGTTGCCTTTGAGAAAAAGTTGTCTTAGGAACCTCAATATTATTTTTGAAGACCTATCTATAGACACCCCGCACGTATTAGTATGAAGAAAAATTTTTTTTTTCAGTTTCAGTTCCATGTATGGGGAGCCCCCCTTAATCTCTATTTTTTTTATTTTTGTGTTAAAATCGTTAAGCTGTTAACAGAATACATCTACCTACTAAGTTTTAACTGTGTAATCCTAATATTTTCGGAATAAAATGGCTGTGACATAAGGACGGACGGACAGACAGACAGACATGACGAATCGAATATTTAGTATTGTGTGAATATATAAGGGTTCCGTTTTTTTGCCATTTTGGCTACGGAACCCTAAAAATGCAGAAAGGTTGCTTTATAATTTATATAACATAACCATTTATAACCTGTCAATTTATTTTGCAATAAATCATGTTTTAATAAATAAATAAAATATTTAGTTTTCCTATTTTCTTCCTGTACTTAACATAATATTACATTACATATACTTACATCACTACAGAAAACAGTTTCTTGACAAAATGGCAATTAGTTGAGGCCCCACAAATTCAAGATCCGCCCCTGTACACATGCTACGTAGTAGCACATAAGCATGCTAGTTTCGAGCAGGGGGCTTCCCATCAGCAAATAAGAAACCGTTCAGTTCAAAAGCAGGCCTTAAACAGGACTGATTAAGGCCTGCTTTCATACTAACCGTTGAGGTCAAAGTACCCTTTTGGTACGGAACCCTAAAAAATGAAAAAGAGCTACGAGATAAATAATTTTCCAGTGATGACGGGTGAAAAGCGCAATTTCTTAATAACTCGACGGGAGATTAAATAGATTGTTTCGACGACATCAATTAATTAATTGCAACCTACCTAATAAATTGCAAAGGAAAAATAATTTTGAGTTTTAATTCTCACTTTTCACTTCAGTTTTTTTATGCCAGTCGATATAAAATTCAATTTCGCACGTACGGGCAAAATCTTATAACGCAATATTGGGCTATTTAATCCATATTTAATCCATAAAACACTAATAGAATTAGCTCCAAAAATATTATTTTCCATGAATCTCCAATTTTGCTGTGAATACATACATCCTTTACACGAAATACCTTTTATGTAATTTTCTTAAAAAATAAATGTTCGAAAACAATATCCTATCGATAAAAAAAAACCAATAATATTGCCAAAATTAAGCCACGTTTTTTATTTTTATTCGATGGAAATAAAGTTATTCATCGCCACAATTTAATCGTACGTTGCCGGTTTTGTAACAAATGCTTCAAAGAGGTTATTTCAAAAGCATCAACGTACGATAAAATTAAAAATAATTTTATCAAGTAAGTACCTAGGTAAAAATATAGGTAAATCATTATTTTATAAAATATGTTAGGTAGTCAATCTTTTTATAAATGAAAAAGCCTTTTTTAACTCAAGGATTTTCATTGGAAAATAGCAAAGAAAACTATAAAGACAATGCAATGATTACCATAATTATTGGTTAAGCGAATTTCGTTAGAAAATAAACTTTATATGTGAGGATAGTAAGGTTGTTTTTCGTATGATGATTGCGATCTTGGTAAGCAATGCGCAGACGCATTCATACAACAAGTTCAGTGTTACTTGAGCGCGGGATTCAAACGGACGCGCGAATTTTCTTTTTTTCACGGAATTCAAATTTCGAATCGTGATTTTAAAAAGAAGTAAAGGCTGTGTTCTTTGTTGTGCTGTGAACAGTGTTTTTTTTAATTTAATGGTTTTTTAGTGTGCTGCAAAAGTTTCTAATAATGTAAGTATTAATTTTAATTCATACATTTGCGCCTTTTTCACTATGTAAATAAATAAAGTTAGGACAGTTATATTTTTTTTCTAATTTTTTTTTAATATCTAATGCAATAGTTAAGTTCTGTCATAATCATAAGTATCATAAATTAATAGTACCTAGTTTATGATACAAGATTGGTAAGGAGGATTTTAAAACCGTAACATCCGTGTACTATTTCAAAAACATTATGAAAATAAAATTAAAAAAAAACCGGGGTGCGGTAAAATCAACATTTTGCACGCTCACTCTGTACTGTCATCGAAAGCACACATTTTCGGCCAGCCCCCCTAGCCAAAGTAACATTTGCAAATTTTCGTTATCGCTTCGCTTCGAAACATGTACCTATGGATTTGACGTTTTAACATACATGTTTCGAAAGCGAAGCGATAGCGAAGATTTTTCAATGTTACTTTGGCTAGGCCCGCTGAGGGCCTATAGATGACCGAAGACGAAGAGCAACTCTATTGAAAACATATTACTTACAATGCGATTAATTTAACTTTTTACAACAAAAGTGACCAACTTGAGTGCTATTTGCGATACAAAACGATGTATTTTAAATTTACTCTTTGCGATACATTCTCGAGAGAAGTTGCCAAGGATCACTGTCTTTTGTTAATTTAATTCCATATAATCATAAAGGAATTTAATTACTTAAGTACATTGACCTGATATTTTTTTTCTATTTAACTGGACAGCCTGCCTAGCATGACCGATTTATATCGCGTGATATAGCATTTTATCGACACTCAACTGTCAAACTCCTTTGTCTTTTTGACAGTTAAACGTGATAAAACGCTATATCACGCGATATAAATCGGTCATGCTAGGCAGGCTGGCTGTCTGTATGGTTTGACAGCAAAGTTTTTGTGCCTATTTGAAACGCCACTAGCGTGCGTCTAAAGAACTAATTTTGTCATTTTGACAAGTTTGAATGGCAGTTTTAAGTTGTTTATAGGGCTATCGGTATTTGCGTCGACATAAGCACATCATTTGATTTAGTTCTCTGTACGCACGCTACGTCCTACAGCGCCAAAATGGTGGAAATCAAATAGGCACAAAAACAGTTTGACAGCAGCCAGTTCAGTGTAATAATATAGAGGTTCAATGCTTAAGTACCTAAGTACCAAATTATTAAGTATTATTTTTTCCACGTGAAAAATATAAGTAGGTACCTATGTACCTATGTTGTATTATTTGAATGTGTATGTTACTGGCACACTGCCCTTCACATATCTCTCCAGCTATCCAAAGTCTCAAAGGTTGTCTGGAAGAGATCGCTCTTAGTGATAAGGCCGCCTTTGCTCACCATAGTTTTAAGTTTTATGTTATTGTATTTCCTGTAATGTGTGTGTGTGCAATAAAGTGTTTCTCTATCTATCTATGTTAATAGAATGATTTACTAATGTATTTGTAGGAGTAGTATGTTGAGACACACATCATTTTAATAAACTAATATATCGTTTATAAGGTATTTTAAAACTCGTTAAGGAACTATAGAAATTAATACCTTTTAGGTATAATTCATTAATGGACACTTAACTTTAGTACTTAGCTACCTTTGAAATACTTAACTTAATAAATCGTTAACGAACTCATCAAATTGCACATTTTTCTCACACACAAAAAATTCGTATATCTTATAAAATGTTAAAGATGCTTCAATTGCTTCTTAATATTTCGAAATATGTTCAAGGAAAATAATGTCTGTACCTAAGTATTTCCTTATTGTTAAAAAAAGTATAATACCTATTAAGTGACTCCTTCTTCGTTACCTAGCACTTAGCGGATACTTATTTTTTCATTAGTCAGCCGAGTGTTACAACATTTTTGCATTACGTTTTAAAAAGTTAGCGTCCTGTGGCCGTACTCTGAGCACAGAATATATAATAGTACTAACGTCTCTGAGCTCTTACAGCAACCTTAAAGTAATGTTGTTATAGGGACAGAGCTATCATCGCGTATAGCGCCATCTCATTTACAACAATGCTTCAATATTACTTTTGACAGTCATGGTAGGGGGGCTGGTTGTAGGTAAGTCTAGTATGGAAAATGCAAATTCTTTAAAATTATCCATACAAAACGGAAATTTCATATCTTAAACCCATAATACAAACTACTTATTTTATAATAATTATGTGTATTTCATACTCATTTAAATGCGACATAGTAATACTTACCTCTGTCCATGTGGTACCTAGGTACGCACGACAGCTCGCTAGGTTAAACAGTTGAACTACAAAAACAGCTCTTATCACGTACGGCATAAAGGCGGTCTCAAGGTCAACATGTATAGTCTGATGTGCTGCTGACTGTCTCTCCATATTAATTTACATTTCAAATGATGACAAGTGTTAGTACTTATATAAACTTTGTATTTTAATTTGTTAGTATTATAATACTAAATAATATACTAGAAAAAATACGACTCGCACCAGATCAATACTCAGACGGGAATTGATCTGGTGCGAGTCGTATTTTTTCTAGTATATTATTTAGTATTGTATAAAAATAGCATTGTGAATGCAAAAATCTCAAAATTAAAAATTGTTAGCACTTATTATTCAAACTAATTTTATGGATCCCTTCTGGGTGAAAGCCTCCTCCATCCCTTGCCAATTTTTCCTGCCCTGGGCAACCTTCATCCAGTTTGGCCCAGACCGTTTATATGGTCTGCCTCTGTCTCTTTTTTCTTCAGGCCCCAACCATTTTGTTACCTCAAGCGTCCATCTCTTATCTTTGTATCTGGAGATGTGACCTGCCCAGTTCCACTTCAGACGTAGAGCTCTACGTCTGATGTACCTATATACATACATAATAATGATGATATATGTACGATGTACATCGATTACTCGAAGACGGCTGAACCGATTGAAATGATTCAAACGTTATAACATTAGGTTTGTTCCCAAGTTGATCCCATTTTTGAAATTTTGAAATCAGTTCAGTAAAATAAAAAAAAATCAAAATAATTTATTCAGTTAAGGCTATTACAAGCACTTGTGAATGTCAAAGAAGCTACGCCATCGGTTCGCATACCCTGAGCGGGAGACCTTGTAACTTGTCCCAAGTTGGTCCCATTTTTGAAATTTAGAAATCGGTTCAGTAAAAATCAAAAAAATTCAAAATTCAAAATAATTTATTCAGTCTAGGCTGTTACTAGCACTTGTGAATGTCAAAGAAGCTACGCCATCGGTTCGCATACCCTGAGCGGGAGACCTTGTAACTTGTCCCAAGATGGTCCCGTTTTTGAAATTTAGAAATCGGTTCAGTAAAATTAAAAAAAAATCAAAATTCAAAATAATTTATTTAGTCTAGGCTGTTACAAGCACTTGTGAATGTCAAAGAAGCTACGCCATCGGTTCGCAAACCCTGAGCGGGAGACCTTGTAACGAGTAGTTTTCAGGGAATCATGGAAATACTGTCGTTTTAGTTACCATTTTAGATGAATTTAGACGGATGTTCAACCATAACTTTTTGTTTATAAACCGATTTAGATGATTTTTTTTTGTTTGAAAGAAGATACTATTATTTTATGAATTTTAGATAAAGAAAGAAACTTAAAAAGAAACGTAAGCTACTATGATCAAAACATAATATCCTGCGGGAAATTAAATTCCAAGCGAATGAAGTTGTGGGCAAAAGATACAATTATTTTTAACACAAAATACTTATAATTAATAACTATGATTCTATACTACAATACTAAATAATATACTAGAAAAAATACGACTCGCACCAGATCAATACTCAGACGGGAATCGAACCCGCGACCTTTGGATATCCGGTCCAATGCTCTGACCGCTGAGCTACCGAGTCACTAGTGACATCGCCGAATTTCTTCTAGTATATCCCCTACTCTTACGCTGCAAGCCAGCGTTATTTCACCAATGTGAGGAATTACCTCGACATTCAATTGAAATATCTTTCCAGATATTTGGCAATCGATTAAGATGAAAATAGCTATATAATTTTTAAATTTGAGATTTTTGCATTCACAATGCTATTTTTACACAATACTAAATAATATACTAGAAAAAATACGACTCGCACCAGATCAATACTCAGACGGGAATCGAACCCGCGACCTTTGGATATCCGGTCCAATGCTCTGACCGCTGAGCTACCGAGTCACTAGTGACATCGCCGAATTCAGCGGTCAGAGCATTGGACCGGATATCCAAAGGTCGCGGGTTCGATTCCCGTCTGAGTATTGATCTGGTGCGAGTCGTATTTTTTCTAGTATATTATTTAGTATTGTGTAAAAATAGCATTGTGAATGCAAAAATCTCAAATTTAAAAATTATATAGCTATTTTCATCTTAATCGATTGCCAAATATCTGGAAAGATATTTCAATTGAATGTCGAGGTAATTCCTCACATTGGTGAAATAACGCTGGCTTGCAGCGTAAGAGTAGGGGATATACTAGAAGAAATTCGGCGATGTCACTAGTGACTCGGTAGCTCAGCGGTCAGAGCATTGGACCGGATATCCAAAGGTCGCGGGTTCGATTCCCGTCTGAGTATTGATCTGGTGCGAGTCGTATTTTTTCTAGTATATTATTTAGTATTGTGTAAAAATAGCATTGTGAATGCAAAAATCTCAAATTTAAAAATCTATACTACAATATAATAAATAATAATAGTAATCTGGGTTACATAGGTGCCTACGTGATTTGTAACAAGAAAAAAATTACATAAGACACGATCTCAGAAACGATTCGCGTGATAATAAGGTAAGGTAAGAAAGAAGTAAATTGTGTACTTATTTCGGTATACATCACGTTTCTTAATGTTTACCTATCTTAAAGTTTATAAAACAAAATACAACTGACTACTTAATACTTATTAGCTATACAGTTTGTAACATATAATATCCCGTAAAATTTTGTTTTTATTTGTATGGCTAAACGCAAATAAACTATTGTTTTCGATAATCAATCCCATTAATTGGCATATTTATGTATTTTTACTGTAACATATACATATAATTTAGGTCTAGGGTTTCTACTATGCAGAAAAGAAAAGAAAAAAGTGGTGGTTTTCAGGGTTATAATAATTATCTTTCTTTTTGTAACACGTTTATAGATAATGTTAACTAACTTTCGTGGTACTGAAATATTATGACAAAAAACGTGGAAAATCCTAACAAATCATATATATTATTATATTGCACTCATAAAAACAGTTACACAAAAATAAATTGAGATATGTACACAAAGGAGGACTTATCTCTAAAAGAGATCTCTTCCAGCCAACCTGAGAACGTGTTCGAGATTTCGATATTAAGCGGGTGACATAAAGTGCAAAAATTAAATTAGAAAAACTGTAAATTTAAAGTCTAAAATATAGTACCTACAATATATAAATAAATAAATATACTTACCTAATCATAATACTTATTGTAAGTGATTAATCAATACAGAAGGAGTCTAGAGCTTATGATCATGTAAAGTTTACAAGACATATGTAAAATAATCATTTCAAATATTACAAGTCCGTCTTAGCCCCCCTAGCAGGACCGTTTTATATCGCGTGATATAGCGTTTTATCACGTTTAACTGTCAAAAAGACAAAGGAGTTTGACAGTTGAGTGTCGATAAAATGCTATATCACGCGATATAAATCGGTCATGCTAGGCAGGCTGGTTTTAGTTGCGAAACCTTAACCTTCAAATAACTTCATAAAGTTAAACATCTGAGTTTTATAAGGTTTAAAAATGTTATTTACTTTCTGACTATATTACCATACATTAAATTGAACATTTGAACATGCTGAATATATAATAGTAGGTACTAAACGTGTTTTAGTTTAAAAACCTCGGCCCATCGTAAATGAAACCTAAAACGTAAGTAACTATTCGACTTTGATTAAGTAAGTATATTCGATCTGACTTTTAATAAGCTATTATCCATTACTGGCAAATAAATAGTAGATATTTCAAGATTTCAAAATTTTGTAACAAAAATAATTAATAATTACAAATTACCAACTAAAATTAATCAAACCATTGTCTGGGTTATATTTTGGACCATTAGAGTTTTTACCTGATACTTACTTAAGAGTCATTAAGTTATTTGTAATTAGTAATTTTTCAATTTTTTGTCGTTATTACGATATTTCTTGTTTGTGTCCCGTCTTGTTATTTATAAAGGCTGGCCTTCAACATTATGTACTGATGTCAGCATTAGGTATTTATTTTCCGAGTTATATGAGATTCAAGGTTCGAGGTCAAACACTCATATACCTACGTCATCAATTCTTTTTAATCATTAAAATTTACTTTAAACGGTTCTATAGAAAAACATGTTTGATAAATTAAATGTTAAGTTGTATAGAGAATTTCATAATTTCAAATCAATAATGTTATGATTCATTTCATTCTACTCGTAGTTATGAAAATATTCTTTTTTTTTTAAAACAAGATATACGCAGTTTATTGCCAGTTTGTTTCTTGCTTTGAAATTAAAACAACAGGAATAACTTATATGTAACAAAATACTAAGATAATTAATAATGCAACAATAATTTGTAACTGTAATATGTAACATTATAACATAATATGTAACAATAAGTAACTTCTTCTATTTTTGCGATTGGCTATAGTGTAGTAATCAATGAAAAAAAGACACAGAATAGGAACTTAATGAACTACTTGATCATTAAATAATAATTAAGAAAATAGATACTTATAATTACTTATAAGAAAAGCCAGTTTCATTTTTATTAGTAATGTTTATGGTTTTCACATAACTGTTTCATTGTTTATTGTCCGTCTCAAAAAATACTGTGCGTGTTTGCTTTTATTCTTATGAAAATAATAAAGAAATGTCGATTTGTACTTTTCTGTCCGTAATCGAAATGTTCAAACAATATTCCCCTGTACCTATATCTTCGATACCTCTCGATCGGTACCTACCTATATCTTGCAATTTATTTAGTTTTACATATTTTTTTAGCTGCAATACTTCCTTCTCAAAAAATGTTACAGCTCAAAATTAAACTAAAGCGCAGTGAGTCTTATTTTATTGGATAAGGGAAACATACAGCTCAATATTATACATATGAATGGAAAGCATTATGTTTAATACATAGGCTAACACAGTTTCCACTGAGAGATGGATTTATTCATGATAGTCAAAGATTAAATAAAAAATTCATGGAAAAAATGTGACATAACTGCTATTACTTACTTACGATTCTTGTGTGGAAATAAAAACAACAATAGGAAAATTGAATACGTGGGCCTGACTAGCTATCCATGTGTTCCGTCTTTACTTTAACCTATATTTTTAAGACGTGTGCGGTCAGCAACGAAAGTCGTTTAACACTTTAATACTTTGTCATAGCAATTTATTTTTGATAAATGTTTCAAACTGTAAGACATCTGTCGAAAAATTTGCTATGACAAAGTACTAAAGTGTTAAGAGGATTGTCAACCACGTGGTCTCCATACAAACGGCGATAACGTTTCCCACCCTCTAAACGTTAACCTACAGCCTACAGTAATTAATTTTTGGTATTTTTTTGAAATGCCTAAATACTTAGAAGTAAGCCTAAAGGCTTACTTACTTAGTGATTTCATACAAAACACAGAAGTGCCGATATTTTCAAATCTACAATGAATATTTTAAAAATCAAAACGTACAGCCCTAGTTTTTAGGCATTTCAAAAACATACCAAAAATTCATTGCTGTAGGTTAAGGTTTAGTTAGAGGGTGGGAAACGTTATCGCCGTTTGTATGGAGACCACGTGGTTGACAATCCTCTTAAGCGACTTTCGTTGCTGACTAACTAGCTACAAAGTGCCGACGTTTTGTGTTGGTTTTATGCTTCCTGATTGGCTACCTAACCTAGGTATATTTTGACTTATAGTGTTGGCCAGATAATTAAGGATACCAGTCGATTTTTATACAAACGAGGTAATTTTGAAGCCTTGGTTCTCCGCCAGGGATTGACCTAGCTGTTATCTGATGATGGCCATCCAGGAAGTGAGTCGAGGAGATTCAGATCGATCGCACACACCCAACTGATCTGATCAACATTTAATTTATAGTGGTGGCCAGATAATTAAGGAAACAAGTCGTTTTTCATACAAACGAGGTAATTTTGAAACCTTGGTTCTCCGCCAAGGATTGACCTAGCTGTGATCTGATGATGGCCATCCAGGGAGTGAGTCGAGGAGATTCAGATTGATCGCACATAGCCAACTGATCTAAGCAACACTCTAAAGAGATATAAGTAGGGATATGTTAAAAAACCGCGAAATCAGCATAAAAATCTATGGATATCCTGAAACTAAAAACTCTGATTCTTATTAGATTGCTGATCAGATCAATTGGTGTATAACCATTACAATCTCATCCATTCACCTCCCCGGAAGGCCATCTTCAATCACAGCTTAGTCAATCCTTGGTAGCAAGTATTCAGAATTACCTCGTTTGTATGAAAATCGATTGGTGTTCTTATTCATCTGGCCACCACTATAGAGGGTGTAACAAGACCTTCAACGAAGCCGAGGTCTACGTATTCTGCCCATCATCAGGACCATTTCTGTTCAAAATTATTACTGGGAAACCATTTTGATTTTTGGTGTTAAAAAAGCATTGCATGCATTACCGCGCAATGTGACGCGTACAACAGGCCGCGCCTGCGAGTGTATGCTACACAGCTGCGTGCGGCCGAGTTGAAAGGCAGCGTTTATGTGCGTGCTCATGAGATACATCGAGTGACGACGTTTTGAAGCCATTGTTTGTTACGAAATACTTAAAATTTTGACAATGTTTCTTTAGTCAAAAAGTAGGAAATAACGAATAAAATAAGATTTCATAAAAATGTTAAAAAATAATTTTGACTTTTACCTTCAATAACTTCGTAACTATTGGTTTAGGTATAGTCTAAAAGACAAAAATGATCCTGATGATGGACGAAATACGTGGACTTCGGCTTCGTTGAAGGTCTTGTTACACCCGTTATTTACAATCGCAACATGCTACATAAGCGGCTATATATTTTGATTGAGTTGATTTATGGCCAATTTTAAACCATTTTTTTCAGTAAGAGATAGGTCTATAATACCGGGATTGAAATACTTACTTAATATGCGGTATTCGAAATCCCTCTAATGCCGCCTGTCCGCCGTCACGTCATCTTGTACTCATAATAAAAATAATCTCGTGACACTGACGTGACTGACGGCACAAAATGCGCTGCCGCTACGTACTTTGTGGTGGTGATGGTAGGGCTGCCAACTTTTTTTACAAAAATAACGTATAGGTATACTACTAATATTTTTTTTGTTTATTTAAGGACAACCAACAAGTTCATTCACCTTACACAAGTCAACATTTATATAACTATGGGTTACAACCTTAAGTGAAGACTTAATTATATAATTATACCTCTCTGACGAGTATAAAAAAGAATTTGCAAACAAAAAAGTATTTTTCATTATGATAAAGAACATTCACTAACACTTTTGTTTGATAGTTGTTACGTTCTCGCTTGTCTTGATCTTGCGTTCCGTTGTTCCATTTCATGCATAAGCCAGAAATAAAACATTTTCAATACTTTTTTTTTATTCAAAAGCATAACCAAAAGTATTTACCGCACCGGACGACGCTCTGTGTGTAGGGTAGACCCCCGACAAGGTGGACCGACGATCTGGTGAAGGTTGCGGGAAACCGCTGGATGCGGGCAGCGCAGGACCGAGCGTCGTGGAGATCCTTAGGGGAGGCCTATACCCAGCAGTGGGTGTCTTGCGGCTGATATGATGATGACAAAGTAGATAAAGTATAGGTAAATGACCGTTCGTTGTGGAGATCCTTGGGGGAGGCCTATACCAAGCAGTGGGTGTCTTGTGGCTGATGATGATAATGATGATAAAGTATAATGAAGCAAAATAACCTAGAATACGTTATTATAAAGTAAAGTTGGTAATTTTTAAATTTGAGATTTTTGCATTCACAATGCTATTTTTATACAATACTAAATAATATACTAGAAAAAATACGACTCGCACCAGATCAATACTCAGACGATCATCGATACTCAGAGGTCCAATGCTCTGACCGCTGAGCTACCGAGTCACTAGTGTAGTGACATCGTCGAATTTCCTCTAGTATATCCTACTCTTACGCTGCAAGCCAGCGTTATTTCACCAATGTGAGGAATTACCTCGACATTCAATTGAAATATCTTTCTAGTATATTATTTAGTATTGTATAAAGTTGGTAACCCTAGGTGACGGTGACGGCGGGCGGGTGGCGGCGATGTACAAACGGGGCGGGGTTCCATATTCCTTTCTGAAGTACGGCACCCTAAAACATGTAACAATAGGAAAAATGTATTAATTTGAATAAACATGCACGTGTTGTCGAATATGAACTTGACCTAGAGTTCGAGCATTTAGCGGTGTCAAGATGTTAGCATGAATTATGGAAAAATAACACGTAATTATACAGAGCTAAGGTCGTCGAGCAGAATTATTTCATTGACACTAATAAAAAACTGTTGAAATATAGGATAGGTATTTCTACATACACTATTTCGGTTGGTGGTAGGGCTTATTTCAAGTCAACCTAGCTAGCTTAGTTACCACCTACCTAAGTCTGATGCCATAACAACAATTAAAAAAATTGTTGTGCTCCGGCAGTTAGAGGTAAGATAGCCAGTTCCTCAGTCTTGAGGATTCCGGGTGTAGTGCGCTTCCACCTTCGGCCTTATCGTCACTTAACATCAGGTGAGGTGAAGGCCAAGCACTATCCCGTTGTGCATAAAAAAATGCTTGAAAATTCTGTATCAATTTTTCTTTCATAATTAATTTTACTCTAGGAATAAAGTACAGAACAAAGTTATTATGAATTATTTTTGGCGTTTAGGGTGCATGAAACTAAGATAGAACTTTTAATTAAAAAAAAAAAAACACAATTACAACAAAATTGATTGCTTTAAAACACAGATACTAGCGCGATTTCATATGAAAAGTCCTTCAGTGATTAAATAGTTACGATTTGGTTAGATTTTTTATTTTTCCCAACGATTTTTTGCCGTGACCACGGCTATCCACGGCAGCTGCAAAGGTGCCGAAACTTCGGGAAATATATAAAGAAATAACCAAATCTTAACTAATCTCTTAAGGACCTTCCTACATTAATATATTTAAGTAATACCATAAACTTATTTATACGGAATATTAGTTAGTTAAGTTTATGAGTAATACATACAACGTTTTACGACCCTCGGTGTGTCCAACTCGAACTTGTCCAGGGGCCTAATCGCGCTAATTTTCAACGATAAAACCAAAGCAAAATCGTTACCGTTTCAGTTTCGTTTACAGAAAAATACTCGCTTTAGTTTTGTTAAAATTGTTGAATACTCTGACTAAGGAGTCTAGGATTACAATCTGGGACAATTTAACTCTTCAACGCCCGGAAAATGAGACACAATAGAAAATCTATTGTGTCTCGGTCGCCAGCGACCGCTCCGGCGTTAATGAATTAAAAGTGAAAATTATGAAGCTAAACAAAATTTTTTTAGGTAAATATAACCTAAATGACAACGTAACGTTTTTGGTTTTATCGTTCTGAATTTACCGCGATTGGGCTCCAGTTTTTAAAATGTCAAATCACATCTTTCGAATGCGTTCATTATAGCTCTTTTGGAAAATGTGTCTTAGCAGCAAATGCAACGAACACAAACAGAAGCAGAAACAACATATTTATCGGACAATCGAAATTATGTCTGTCTCGAATACATTTCGCATAAGTTTTTATCGTTCACATTAATGATTTACTACAAAAACTCATATTGTTTGCGTAAGTAAGTTTGTATATGTTTGCGCGAAGGTTGTTGTTGACGTCTATAGCAAAAAAGTATAGTAAAAATAAAATCATACATAATGACCTCGTGTCATGATGTCTGCTGATGTTAGCATACAATACTATGTTTTTGCACGTGAGGTTGTCATAAACAAAAGGACAGCCTTTTTCACACGTAATTTTGTATTTGCGAAATGTATGTATTGTGTTAGTTGAGAAAACCTAAGTATTGTGAGGATTTTTTTAAGTTATTTTATATTAGGTGAACCACGGGCAACTTTATGTATTTACCAGTGGTTCACCTATTCGGGATGGCCAAAAGGTCTACCGGTTGACCGCGAAGGCGATTTAGGTAGCCTGCGAGAGTTAAATAAACTGAATAGAAATATATGAAAAAATAACATTTAATATCAAATAACTTAATAACATCTAAACTCTACCATGCAGTCGACCCAAGCTCTTTTTTAAACACAGGTAGACCTCACAAGTTTGGCCACGCCTGCTATTGGGTGATCCATGGGCACTACATTTTATGTATTTACCAGTGGCTCACCTATTGGGTGACCCATGGCCCATGGGTACTCCATTTTATGTATTTACCCATGGTTCACCTATTCACGGCTACAAAAGGCACCCGTGGAACACCTAGGTGGACGATGCAGGTGTACCATGGGTCAGAAAGGAAAATAGCGCCATAATATATAAGACCGTAGCGCAGTTGGTTCGCTTTTATGACTTTACATAAAATGAAATAAAACTAACACACTTTGTTAAATTTTTATCAACTCCATAGGAATTTGTTTGTTTTAAAACTTGTTTGTGCAAAAGAATATCGCATAATAAAGTAACATACATGGATAGACAGGTATTTTTAATTGATGAGTCATTCATCAAAAGACTTTGATTGCGAATTAATACTTTTAGCACTTAATGTGTTGAAACAAATATATTAATCGTGGTGTTTAAACACTTATAATTTTGATTAAACTCTAGGCCAGTATATTCCAAAAACTCTGTCTTTGTCTTTTCCTTTACGTGTGAAGAGTAATGAAAATAACCTCACTTTTTCATTTTTAATGTTTTTGTTGTTATTTTGAGCATAAAGTCACTTTTTGAAAAAGTAACCGTTGAATATTCTTCTATATGTCATTATCTACTTTTCTATATATTATTCATGAATAAGGGATTAATAAACTTTAAGTATTATCCAAAAAATACAAAATTAATAAAAAAAATCTTTGTCTTTGCATATTTTTATAGTCGAGTATAGATACGAAAATCGTATTTTTAACCGTAAAATAATCAAGATCGTTTATGAAACTTCAACATAATATTTTTATCTGCTCAAAATAAAGAATATTTAATTGTTTGCCGTTGGATCAAAAATAGGCCAATTTCGATAATTTCGATTATTAAAGTCTCGTAAACATTACTTAATATCCAATGGTATTTCGTGAGCGCCGTTGTTATTATGTTTTTTAATATTTTTTCTGACAAACATTTCAAACGGTTGGTTACCAATTTTTTTAACTTTCTTAAAAATAAGAAGATAGCTATACGTCGAGGAGCTCGATGGCGCAGTGGTTTAAACGTTCGCAAGGGTCATGGGATGGGTGACCAAAAAATTATTATCTTGAGCTCCTCCGTGCTTCGGAAGGCACGTTAAGCCGTTGGTCCCGGGTGCATTTGCAGTCGTTAACACCCACCAATCCGCATTGAGTCCGCGTGGTGGTTTATGGCCCATCCTCCTTATCCAATTCACCCATAAGGAAGGCAGCCCCAGCAGTGGAGACATTAAAAATGGCTGACGGTCATACGTCGCTAAGTTTATTTTTAAATAAAATAGTTTCTCTACATCTTGTTATGTAAAAACTGATTGTTTGATTTGATATGTATCAAAACAATGGATCCGTTGGGATTATGAATCACATTTTTTTTTATAATAAGAGACTGCTTAAAATGTATCCTATCATTTAGTCTACTTTTTTATCCACAACGAGGCAGTGCTTGGCCTTCATAAATTCATAATACCTGATGTTAAGGGTGGAAGCGCACTACTCCCGGAATCCTCAACCGCTGAGTATAACTGGCTATCTTTCCTCTAACTGCCAGGACGTAACATTTCTTGATATGGTTGTCGACTTGACTTGACTCTTTAAATCAATCAGTTTCTATTCTATTCTACTTGAGGATGCAGCATGTTTTACACAATAATAGTGGATTGAAGGTAGCAGGTTGATAGTTTTCATCAGCAAACGATGCTGCCCTTAGAGCAACGCGGAAGCCGTGTTGCTCTAAAGACTGGTTTACATTATCCTAGTCTTTAGTAGAGTGCTTTAGTAGCGTGCGAGTAGATTCGAATGCGAGTGCTTTAGTAGTTTTGATGCCTTTCCAGTGAGCGTTGACATGCTTCCAGTACAGTGTCATTTGACTAAAGCACTCTACTAAATACGCAGCTAAAATGTCGATTTACATGCTTGCATTGCAGTGCGAGGAAAGTGTCGCGCGGGGGGTGAGCGGGCGGCGCGGGCGCGCGCGGGGGGGGGGGCGGGTCTACTGGAAAGCGATGATGCCAGTTGAAAGGCTACTAGAACGTTACTCTCTTTAGTCATAAGACGACCGTTTACATGTTTCAACTAAAGCACTCTCCTAAAGCACTCTACTAAAGACTAAGATAATGTAAACCAGTCTTAAGATGCTCCCTATTATCTATCCGGTTCACGGAGATGTTGGATAGTTGGCCTATTCCCGTTGTCTCCCATTTTTGACCCCCCACTGGGGATCCCTTTATTTCGCATAATGGTTTTATACCTTATTTGATTTGGCATAACAGATTTGGCATATCCTTTTTTGTCATAATAATAAATGGCATAATTGTTTTCTGGCATACTATTTATTGGCATAATTATCATTTCGAAAAGAAAGTTATTTTTCCCGATATCCCCCAATGGGGGACAAAAGTGGTGGTACTTAGACCGGATAATTAGTTGGTAAAAAAACTCTGTTCTGTGGTTATTTGTTTACCAAGTTGTAGCTTCTACCTACTTCTACTGTACCGGACGTCGCACGGCTTATTGCTAGCTATTGTGAAAATTATTTTAAATTCTTATATTGTTCTAAAAACAAAAAAATACATAAAAAATTACACATTAAAACCACGATTTCTTTGAACTTCTTTAGGTAGGTTTTACCGCGCTCCGGCGGACCTCGGACCCGACCTGGGGCGTAAAAAAGGCATAATTTAAAAACTTGGCATTTCTCTCCAATCATTTTGGGACTTGTTTTTTTTATAAATAAACCTGCATGGTAATTTTAATCTGGAACATTCCGATGTAGCTTTGTGCGTCAATAACCTTAACAGGTTATGTGATGACGTAGGCGGGGATTGCAATGTGAATGTACATTGTACAGGTATTTTACTTATCTTGACGTCATAAGTATATTGCAAGATTTTTCCAACATTATCTTCGCTTCCTGTTCTTAGGTACCTACTACCATAGAATATACAGGGTTATTTGTAAAATACTAACAACCTCGCAAGAGTGTATTACTAACATCATAAACAACAACATCTGTTTTACGACTTTTCCGAAAACACAAAAAAATATAAGTATAATAATATTTTCACACAAAACTCGATCAGCTGTTCGGGACATTTGTATGGAAAGTCAATTTCTTTTTTGTCGGTTTTCGGAAAAGTCTTAGAACAAATGTTGTTGTTTATGATGTTAGTAATCTACTCCTGCGAGGTTGTTGGTGTTTACTAATAATTACAATAACTCCTCCTAATAGTTCCTCCTAGTAGATACTACTTAAGTATATATATATATGATGTTTAAAATCAATAGCCAAGTGTCTTTAGATACTTAAGACCTTAAGATGGGTTAAATCCTAATATTCAATTCAAATTATTGAAAGATTACGCGCGTGAAGCTATCATGGAAAAAATATATAATGTACTTGAAATAAATAGATACACAATAGATTTTATTGAAAGCATTTTTAAAAAATTTACAACCTTTGATGTAAAAAAATATTCCGTGGACTCGGTTTCTGGTCTTATTTGCAAAATTTCTCTGAAACAGAACATTCATTTATGTTAAAACCAACCATAAAAATCGGGGATGTTAATACCTTCAATCTTAATTGAACAGATTTTTTTAACTAACTTGAAAGCGAAGAAAAGTAATAAAAACACAATGATAAATCAAATGTCGTTGTAAAAACATGTAAAAATTGAGAATTCGGTGCAAGTTCTCAACGCAACCGCCGCGTTGGAACGCGCACTGATTTGAACCCAAAGTGAGTAGAGTTTAAATAAATAAATTTTATTATTATTATTATTTACGTTCGATTTCACTCCATCACGGATCGACCCGCTCGGATTGACCCACCTTAAGGCCTTAAACTATAAGTATACATACTTGCTAGTCATATTATTAAATAGTTGAGATAATAAAATAAAATTAATAGGTACATTTTAAAGATCAAAGTTAGCTTAACATGTTGTCCTCATTAATATATTTATTTAAGTATACAATAAACTTATAGGCTTACAGAATACTCCAAGACGCCCGTAAATCTAGCAAAAAATAGTACAATTTTTTGATTAACAGTAGATAGAATAAGGTGTAAGGTACCTATACTGTAACAAATTTTATACCATGTTAATCAGCAAATAAATTAATATTTCATCTTATCAACTAACGAGCATTAAAATGGATAGTAGGTACCAATTTTAATTTTTTATATTATATATAAATATATTTTTTTATATTATTATCGCGATAAAATATCAAACATACGGTTGAACACGAAGTTCCTTTGCATTCACTGATTTAAATATCTGATTGACAGATTTGACAGACAGTGACAAAGAGTAATCATACCTTTGTTTTTTTTTGTTTTGAGCAACACCATAGAAAGTCTTTGGAGCAAAGGCGTAACCTACGCATACAGCCGTAATAGTGATTTATTGTACTATGCTGTAAATGAAAATTTTTTATTTTTATTTAAATTAAAATGAAGCATTATATAATTCCGCAATTTGTTATTCCTGACTCCAAAGCCAAAAGCTACCAGAAAATATATAATTCACAACAGTTTTGGAAAAGTTTACCAACCCCATTTTCCTACATCAAGGAGATTAGTTACTATATTATTGGATTTTAGTTCATCATCATCATCATCATCATATCAGCCGCACAACACCCACTGCTGGGTATAGGCCTCCCCTAAGGATCTCATGGATTTTAGTTACGATTAGGTAACGTATGAAGGATATAAATTTGAAAACTAAGCCATTTTGGCTTAGTATTAGTTGCCACTTTGCATACGCGGACACGGCTTCTAGGTGTTATTATTCTAAGAGGAATGTTAATAATTCTGAATGGAGTAGAAAATCGACTTTGAACTCTGGCAGACGTCATCAGACAGCCAATAGTCAAAGTGTTATGAGAATAACCACAATTAATTTGAATAAATACAGTCAGTGTCAAAAGGAAGTGATAATAATGTGCTTGATACAGTCAGCAGCACACTTAGTTTAAAAGGCATATTAGATTTAAAAACTGTAAAAACCCATGCGTTCATTTTAAATCTAAGCGTGTAGACGTTTTAACGTCATAATTGATTGTGGAAAAGATACTATAATTGAGTATATCTGTATCATAGACTTAGAAAAATTTTCGCTTCGAGTGGAATATTAAGTTTATGATCTGTATTTATACCTACTTAAAACGTAGTGATTATTTTCTCTGTGGCGATACTGTTGAACTACACTGGCCTGCAAAAGTAAGTATCACACTTTTCAATTTTTTTTCTTAACTATAGAAGGTAGAGGTTTAAGATTAAAAACGTTTTGTTGCAAATTTTATAGGCTTTAATTCTTAGAAACTAAAATTATACATTAGTAACATTTTTAACTTATTTTTTTTTAAATCTTATTAAATCTGGTCTGTCTGGAGACAATACCAGTTATTAAAAATTAAATAACATGTAATACATTTTTGTTGAATTTTTTTACACTAAACTAAAAATGTCTATTTTATATTGTTTTATCTTTTTTAAGTTAAATATGTTACTAATGTATAATTTTAGTTTCTAAGAATTAAAGCCTATAAAATTTGCAACAAAACGTTTTTAATCTTAAACCTCTACCTTCTATAGTTAAGAAAAAAAAAATTTGAAAAGTGTGATACTTACTTTTGCAGGCCAGTGTATTTTAGTGGGGGTAACTCAATACACCCCCTTATAAAAAACAAAGCAAAAGAACTTGTTATATAGGTACCTACTACTTATAAATAAATATGCGATATTGGCAGCCTAAGGTGCAAAAATTTACAAGTGCAAAAATGTCAATGTCAAGTTACACTATAACTTAAAAAAAACTCGAAGTTACATAACTTTTGAACACGCTCTCCTTGTTTAACATGTTCTCGTCTTAAAACTCGCTAACACATGACAACCAATCATATTAAAGTAGTTAAACAGGCGACAGCCTTGAAATTGATTATCATTTCATAATTTGGCAACCTAGGTGATCGAGTGGCTTGCCATTTCTGAGGTCCCAAGTTCGAGTTCCAGGTCCCGCTAGGTCAGAAAACAAACTTTTGTACAAGGTTATTTGTAAAACACCAACAACCTCGCAGGAGTAAATGACTAAAGACTGGTTTACATTATCTTAGTCTTTAGTAGAGTGCTTTAGTAGCGTGCGAGTAGATTTGAATGCGAGTGCTTTAGTAGTTTTGGTGCCTTTCCAGTGAGCGTTTACATGCTTCCAGTACAGTCACAGAATACATAATAGAACAAGTGTACAGTGTCATTTGACTAAAGCACTCTACTAAATACGCTACTAAAATGTCGATTTACATGCTTCCAGTGCGAGGAAAGTGTCGTGCGGGGGGTGAGCGGGCGGCGCGGGCGCGCGGAGGGTTCTACTGGAAAGCGATGATTCCAGTTGAAAGGCTACTAGAACGTTACTCTCTTTAGTCATAAGACGACCGTTTACATGTTTTAACTAAAGCACTCTCCTAAAGCACTCTACCAAAGACTAAGACAATGTAAACCAGTCTTAACTTGTACTACGACTTTTCCGAAAAAAGGAAAAAAAAACAACTTTCCATACGAACATCCGAACAGCTGATTGAGTTTTATATGTATGAGAAGTAGATTTTTTTATTTAATACTTAATTCAAGTCCAATATGGTTTCTCGTAATTTTTATACTTACGGCTATTTTTTAATCTCAAACCAGCGAAGGTGGGTTTTCGCTAAATACTTAGTTAAACAAACATACAAACGTAAATGATATCATAATGTGCAAATATCTACAAATTGCAAATAGATACAGTTCTAGAGTTTGAAGTTTGCCAGTAAATGACATCATCATCGTCAACTTCAGGTTGATTTGTAAACTAGGTAGGTACCTATCCTGATTTTCTTACATTTAATTTTAGAACATACTTAAACAATACAGTTTGTTCTACGACTTGCGGAAAAACTCAAAAATTAGTCTTTCGATACATTGTCCGAACAGCTGATCGAGTTTTGTATGAAAAGTCAATATTTTTTTGTCTTTTTACCCGACTGCGGGTTATGTATTTCGCGCGTATCTTAATTGTAAGTATGTTTGTATGTAATATTCTCTATTACCTCATATCTTCCAAACGGCTGAACGGATTTCTATGATTAAGATATCGTTAGATTTGTCTTTTCAGCCCAAGTGTTCTTAAGAAGGTGGCGTTATAAAAAAACCAACATGGCGGCTGTACGGTGCTATTATACGTAGTGAAAAAAAATTTTTTTTTTTAGAATACTGCAATATGGGTATCAAATTGAAGGGCTTATTATAAGGATTTCAAAAAGGTATATCATGACCGTAAAATATAATAACTAAAAATATATAAATAAAAAAATAAATTTAAAAAATAAAAAAACCCGCCTGCATAAAAAGACAAGTCGACTGAAAAGATGGAAACAAGATTAAATAAATATTACAGGCAACATGTCATAATATCATGCAGTCGGAGGCATGCATAAAGAAAGTGACATTATGAATGATTGAATTATATGCCTCCGACTGCATGTTATTATGACATGTTGCCTTTAATATTTATTTAATCTTGTTTCCATCTTTTCAGTCGACTTGTCTTTTTATGCAGGCGGGTTTTTTTATTTTTTAAATTTTTCGGTAAGACGTCGTAGAACAAATGCAAACTGTTTACGTTACCGTCGAAACTATCGGATATACTGCTTACAGTCAGTGCGAGTGAAAGAGACAAAACGATGGTTTACGGTAACGTAAACAGTTTGCATCAATTCATGGTAGGGCCACTGTTATGTGAGGTTGTTGGTGAACAAATAAACCTGTTTAAAGGGTCACTTTTGAAACCCCTTGCCAAATGTCACGTCATACTAAACACTAGCACAATCAAATTTATAAAATAATGTTTTATGCTCACAGTTTTTTACTGCAGTAATGATGCATGCATGACGCATGACGCAGTGTAGTGCGGTGGCAGGTGGCAGTTTGAGCAGAGTTGCTAGATAGGAATTTCAAAATTCCTCCAGACCTCATTTTATTTTTCCCCAAAATGATACGTTTTGGTCGTTTTGTACGAAAAATATGTATTTAAAGAGAAAATTTAAAATTTCCTCAACACATTTTTTTTGTTTCCCCAAAATGATACGTTTTGTGAACTTTTGTGTGATCTGCTTAGTTTGTACGTTTTCTAACAAATAAAATATAATTAAATTATGTTGATTGACATCCGCTTCCATATACCGATAAGCTAGTGACACATCCGCGTTGTCAATGGAAATATTTTAATTAATTAGTAATTACAAAAAACCTTATTTTATGGAAAGTCCGGGTACATTAAAAACATAATAAAGTCCAAAAATCATGGTAGAGCTACAGCTGAGATGAAGGCCAAGCACTTATAGGCCCTCCACTCCAAGTGCACAGGCCCGGCCTGCAGGATCGTAAGCGGCCTCCTCTGAGGAGCCCGCGCCTCTCCCTACACAAGTAGAGATTTGGCAGGAAGGCCGCGGGAGGCCGTGCCTCTCCGTACGATCGTGTGCATGTGGAGCCATTGCAGTTAAGAAAAACAGGTTAATAGGGGCAAATAATAAACCTAAACGCGATTACGCAAGTAAGCTATTCACTGTACACTTGGTGATTCCCATGTAATATTGAGAAATAACCTCTATTATTTAATCTCTAGAGTGGAAATACACCTGATGAATCGCAGGCCTTCAGTTCTCTATTTGCCAATCTTTTTATTACAATGTTGCAAAATGTTCATGTTAATATTCTTTTTAAAAACATGACTCAGCTGTCTATTTTTTTCTAAAGATATATCTTAGCAAGGTATTTTGTTGCCGGCAAGAATCATCATGTTATCGTTCCTATCGGCATAAAAAAGGCTAAATTGACGAATTGTATATGACAGGACAGGTTTGTTACGTACATATATTTGAAAACACATGAATATTAATACGTGTCATTTTTTATATTATGTTAATAGGCGTAGAAAATCTAGTATTTTGTAAAAAATTGTTTTTGTGGTCTAACAGTCTAACTTTCCGTCGTTTGTCACGTCAGGGAATAAAATAACGGTAAAAAGGATGCTTATTTAAGTATTCCTATGATAAATATTTATGATAAAATAAATTAGCCGTAAAAATACGCCCGTTAATCAAAACACGATCGCCATTTTTTAAATTGGCACATATCACGGTAGACGGCAAAAAAGTCGCTGTGACATAACTGTCGACTTGATGTTACGAAATGGACCTTGGGTCACTTATGACCTGGATGAGTCAGCAACTGGCAGTTCTGTCTCGTTTCAATGAAATAAAGTCGAATATCGTGTACAGCTACTTATTAATCAATGAGAAAATCATTACGTTTCTGTGGTCCGGATTTAAAGATACCGATAAATAGATAAATTTGTAACCGCCTCCGTGGTCTAGTGGTTTGCCCACCGGGGTCCCGAGTTCGATTTCCAGAAGGGGGTTTGGTTGGTGGTAGGGCTTGTTTCAAGTCCGCCAGGCAAGCTACCACCGTCTTACCTAAGTCTGACGCCATAACAACAATTTAAAAATTGTTGTGTTCCGGCAGTTAGAGGTCAGATAGCCAGTTCCTCAGTGGTGAGTATTCCGGGTGTAGTGCGCTTCCATCTTCGGCCTTATCGTCACTTAACATCAGGTGAGCTGAAGGCCAAGCATCACCCCGTTGAGCATAAAATATGTCACCATGATTAGGGCCCGGCGATTCCCACACACATTCGGAACGTATAAAAGCATTCCCCCTACTATAAAAAACCGGCCAAGTGCGAGTCAGGCTTGCGCATAAAGGGTTCCGTACCAAAAAACTGCAAAAAAAAAATTACGTTTGTTGTATGGGAGCCCCATCTCAAATATTTATTGTATTCTATTTTTAGTATTTGTTGTTATAGCGGCAACAAAAATCATCAACATCATCTGTGAAAATTTCAACTGTCTAACTATCACGGTTCATGAGATACAGCCTGGTGACAGACAGACAGACGGACAGCGAAGTCTTAGTAATAGGGTCCCGTTTTTACCCTTTGGGTACGGAACCCTAAAAAGGGTACTCCAGATGACTATGTCGTGGTTGCTCGAAAACGTGATAAAATACAATTTACTTTACTTTGATTATTATAGAATGATAGGTAGAGCTTTTAATTTGTACAGATGGAACAGATATTAAAATTGCCTGTAGTTTAAGGTAATATTAGGTAGATTAAATCAGTAACTTACATTAAAGGCTTGCTGCCCTGACCTAGTTAAATAAGATTAACTAATGACTAATGTACCTAAATACCTATTTTCGATTACTCACTCGATAGATTTATATTTCGATTTACTCGATAGACGGCACTATATTCCTACAATCTTCATTTGTTTGTTCTAGTCTATACTAGTAGATTCTTTAGAAGGGAAGCTGTGCCAATGTGCCTTGCAAGAAATAATGTTTTTATAAAGGAACTGCAATGTTTGAATTTTCTGAAAATATCTGAATACAAAAAACATAGACATGTAGGTACTTATAGCATAAAAATATGGTGAATAAAGTGGATCACTTAACCCGTCGGTAACGGCTGCATTTGAATTCGTTATCTTACACGTAACAGCGGTTATGTTATGGTATGACTCTATTTATGGCACTATAAGGAAGGCTTGTGCTGTGTGTCCCAACAGTGGGGATGACGTCGATTGGGTCGACATCGTGTGACGTCGTGTGACGTCGTGTGGTCATAAAGAAAATCAACGCTATTAAATAGTTAAGTTTTAATGTGTCACTAGTATCAGAGACAAACATTTATTCATTTTTCTACGTAACAGACTTCGATCAAGAATACCCTAGATGTCCGGTCAGAGTACATTATGTATTCTGTGTCAGAGTCTCAAAAATGGCACCTCAAATAGTGTCCCACTTACAAACTGGGCGCTTATTTTGCACAAAGTAAGTGTTTTTGTACAAAATAAGCTCATATTGTACAAAATAAGTGATATAAAATGTGAGTTTGTACAAAATAAGAGGTGATTATGTACAAAATAAGCACCAATTTTGTAAGTGGGACGCTATTTGAGGTGCCATTTTTACGTTCCTACTGTTTTAGTTTGTGAAGCGTTATCTAGGATATTCTTGATCGAAGGAAACATACGATAATATAACTAGTAATAATATACGGATGTGCAATGGATATTGTTTACTAATTACTTAGGTATTAAGTGTTAAGACACAAAATCCGTATAATTCCCCATTTTAGCATTTGCCAGATAATGTGTCAAGTCTACGTTAACTTTGAATTGAGCTCCAAATCGGATGAATAAATTAATGCTATAGACGAATATGCAATGCAAATTGGTCACTATTTACCAAGTGGTAGGACGCAAAATCCGTTATTACGTAACACGCGATACGGTCTGAATGGCTCGCGTGTCTGTATAGGGTTACCAAAATCTTTATAGCGATAAGATCAATCTTAAAAATATAGTTATTTAAATAATTCATCTTTTATACTGAGAGTAAAAAAGGTACCAGCCGTAGGAATGCGTACGTGTAGAATGCGGAAAAATACATGAATGAATGAATTAATGAATAAATACTTTATTGTTCACCATAATAAATACATACAAAGACAGTACAAAGTGGAACAATTGGCGGTCTTATCATATTATACATGTATTTTATTTTATTTACATTATACATGTATTTTTTAACAAATTAAGTCTTATTAAGAACCCGCTGTGAAATCTGTCAATTATATTTATATCCTTGTTCTGGAATGGATGACCAAAATGTTTGTATCACGATCTCTACCATGGCGTGCTTCAGAACTTCGGAAGGCTACATTTGCAGTCGTTAATACTCACCAATCTGCATTGGGCCCGCCATTACATAGAGAAAGAATGTGTCCCAGTAATGAGTAACAAAAAATAAGAGATTATTAGTTAATTGCTAAGTGACAACCCTGCACGATCGCAATGTTTCGCCGACATTTAAGGCTTGCTTTGTTCTATTTGTGTAACTCCGCGGAAGATGCTGTGTCAGACACCGACATACGCTATTTAATTGTAAATAATAGAACGAAATGGTACCTACATTGCCTTACAAATATTACAGTAAGTAAGTACTTATAAAGTGAAAACCCTAGTGGCATTGTGTAAAGTTAATAGCACAACATATAAATTAGATTTGTCGAGAGCCACTTGAGACAAATGACGATATTATGAGCACGCTCACGTAGACATTTCGTACAGTACGTACATAATATCTGTTGGTGTGTTGTAATATTATGTTGGTCTCATATTCACTAAATTATCAAAGATTACTGTATACTATTATTTGACTGTTTAATATGTTACCAAAATTATCATTCACTCTTATTCATATTTATTTTGAAATTATGTCAATTGCGTTACCTTATTAATATATTAGTGCTATTGTTAATGATATAATTAATAGTGTTAAAATTATATGAATCCAAATTATATGTATAAAAATAGCTTTGTGAATGCCTAAAATCTAGAAATTCAATAATTATTTTCTCTATTTAAATTTGCATGCTATTTGTTAATTCTAATTTATCATGGACACCTTAAAATGTAACTTTGTTCTAATGCAAATAAATGAATTTCTATTTCTATTTCTTCTGTACCAACCAAAGAGTTCCTAACGCAATCAAAAGACGTAATGATTTTCGAATACGACCAAGCGGCCCCTCTGTCTTGACACACTTTTTATATTATTTTAATCAACTGTGATTTTTATTAAAAAATAAATACAACTTGTCGATTGAATCGCAGGTTCCGAATATGTTGCAGTTAACGCATCTGTCAGATAATGTTACACAAATTCTATTCTATTTGAGATGTTATTAGAAGCCAGACATTGTACAAATGTAAACCACATTATAGCAATTGCGATTTTATGTATATTTACTGATCAGCCATCCATACGTTCTTGAAATATACGGTATTCTGATTAGACATCATTTAAATACCAGAATTGTCTTTTATAAGTATAAGAAGGCCTTCTGGCTTATAAATAAGCATAATTAGTACAGTCAGAACCACATTAATTAATTCAAAACTCGCAATTTCCTTTTTGGTTGGTAGTAGGGCTTATAAGTCCGCCTAGCTACCACCATCTTACCTAAGTCTGACGTCATAACAACAATGTAAAAAAATGTGTTCCGGCAGTTAGAGGTCAGATAGCCAGTTCCTCAGTGATGAGGATTCCGGGTGTAGTGCGCTTCCACCTTCGGCCTTATCGCCATTTAACATCATGCAGGTAAGGTGAAGGAAAGCACTATCCCGACTTCCATAGAAAAGTATTAACTATACCTATTTAAACATTTCGGTCAAATTCAGCTGAGGGTGAAATTAAATATAATTTACAATAACAAGTTTTAAAACAATGAAAAGAGACATAATTAATAACGACAATGAACTTTAAGGAAAATTACTGAAGATGGCACCCTTGACATAAATTAACTTATGATGTCGGATATGCTTACTGACGTACAAATAAGGCAAAAATTAAGTATATACATACCATTTGTGAAAATACACCTTCTTTAATGGCATAATTAAAGAATGGATATAAAAAATACATGACAATAATGCTTAGCTTAACTTAAGGCCAGTATATTCCAAAATCTCTGTCTTTGTATTTTTCTTTACGTGTGAAGAGTCATGAAAATAACCTCACATTTTAATTTTTTCAATGTTTTTGTTGTTATTTTAGCATTAAGCAACTTTTTGACAAAGTAACCGTTGAATATTCTTCTATATGTCATTACCTATTTTTCTTTATATTATTCGTAATTAAGGGATTAATACACTTTAAGGGTTATCCAAAATATATAAAATAAATGAAAATTTTCTTTGTCTTTGCATATTTTTATAGTCGAGTGAAGAAACGAATATCGTATTTTTAACCGTTTAATAATCAAGATCGTTTATGATAGTTCATTATAATATTTTTATCTGCACAAAATAATCAATATTTGATTGTTTACCGTTAAATCAAAAATAGGCCAATTTCGATAATTTCGAATATGCTGGCCTTAATGATTATTAAACTATAACTATCACTTATCATAATAATATCATCATCATCATATCAGCCGCACGACACCCACTGCTGGGTATAGGCCTCCCCTAAGGATCACCACGACGATCGGTCCTGCGCTGCCCGCGCATCCAGCGGCTTCCCGGCTCATAATATAACAGCACTTATTTCAAAATAAAATTACCGACTAACTAGATGTTGACACCAATCTGATTAGGTATGTTTAATTTGGTTTTTCCTGCGAAATGTCGGTAGAATCATAGTAGAGTATGATAGGCCCACAGTTAACGCATAATCAGTAGTTAATGTAGGTACGGTATTAGTAATGGATGGTAAATTAATTACCATTTCTTTATCACTAGAGTAGGCACAATAAACGACCTGTTAGTTTATCTCTCTCTCAATTATTTTGGAACGGACTCTAATAATAAATACCTACCTACAAGCGTGTTATTAATTTTAATTGCAGACTGATATAGACGATCGACTGCTCAAAAACAAAACACAGTAAAATAACAAGGCACAACTTGAAAAAAAATTGTTAACTTTTCAGATTGACCTAGTAATGCTCTACAAAATGGTCTGATCCTCGTAGCGCTAGGTGCATCGCAGAGAGCTTGAATTATTTTAAGAAGATAAAACCTAGTAAGAGACAAAATAGCATAAAACAAACACAGTACCTGAAAGCGCTGGTCTGCGCCGCCCGTCGGTCGTCGTCGGAAATTATCTCAGAAAGAGTTTCATCGCACGTTTTTATATTAAAATGGCAAAATCGTCGTCGTCTCAGTCGATAGTCGCTTTTTTTCCTAGAACCGTCAATGTCAGTCATGCTGGTAGCAGTTGCGCTGGCTAGCGTCTATCTACTTTATGTCATCAAAAAGTCCATCAGTACTATTCAGTAGGTACTGAATAGTACTGATGGACTTTTGAGAAGTGAATACTCAATAGTTGTTTTTGTTTCTGACATAGGTATGTCAGAAACAAAATCAAAAGACTGTATGGAACAATCGGTGTTACGTGGTGTTATTAGGGTTTGATTTGGTTTCTGTGACATGTATTTAAGAAAGAGCAAAACACATTTATGCTTGTCCTGTAAAATTTTTCAAATGTGGCACACTGTGTTTTGAATTTGAGCAGCCGCGATGGTATAAAAGTCGTGCTACTGATTAAACATACGCTATATGAATGGACGTTTACGCAATAACACTATTCGGTTGTTGTGATTGTGGAGGCCTTTTATATAAGAACCGCATTTAAAGAGCCCTTACTCTTAGCAATAACATGATATGAAACAGGCCGTATTTTAAAAGCATTAAGGTTCTAAATCACACACCAAAATATTTTTTGGTGTGAAAAAGCATTTAAGTGACTACTAATGACTCAGTGAAGACACAGTCAAGCAACATTCGCAAAGGTCTTGGGAATCATGGAAATCATGGATACTTAAATAAGTATACTATCTCGAGCTCTACCATTCTTCGGGAGGAACGTCAAACCGTTGGTCCCGGCTTATTTTGCAGTCATTCATAATCCATCCACGTGGTGGGGTTATGTCCATCCTACTTATCTACCCATAAAGTCAATGTCAAAGTCAAAAGGTCTTTTCACTCCTCTTGCTCAAAAAATATGTAATAGGAAAGAAATACTTTTAATCTTTTGCCGTCAAGCACAAATCATTTATTTAAATATTTTACAAAAAGTTTATAAAGTTGGAGGATAGAAAAACAAGTGGATTCGTTTACGGAAGTAGGTATAAACTATTTAATATTATATTTTATTTTCTCGCAATCGTAGTGAAAAGTATAGTGTAACACACGACGCTAAAACCCATTGTAACTCGGTTTCTATTTATATGCAATGGGTCATTTTAGCGTCTTGTATAACAATCTACTATTATTCAAATAAGCACTATTGAATCGTCTATATCTTCCAGACTTAACTCTGACAAGAAGAACGGGCGCAAGAAACTTAAGGAAACATAAGGAAGGCAAACAAAGGTGCTTGGCCTGTGCCATGTGTGATTTTTTATTTTGTCCATGCGCATGTGTGTTTAAGATGCAAATAAATTTTATCTTTCTATCTGTGCCTCAACAGTGAAGACATTTGTGGTGTTTACAAATAAAGAGTTTGCAGCCATGGATGCCTTGGAGTCGTGCGCTGTCTATGGTATGACCATAGACAGCGCAAATGTGAAAATGACGTGTGCTATGCCGCGCCAGTTAGTTGTGTTCATAGAGTACATTATTATACTAGAGAGTTGTGTTTTAGCTATCGTACTGAGCGGACGCGTCCAAGAAGGCAACCATGGTTCAACACATGCTGAAAGTACTTACGTGTTTTATTCCTGAAACCCTTAGTTAGAACCCCACAGGTGATGTCCCCTGGTAAGTATTTAGGGAGTGAAAATGGAGAACATCACAACATTAAAAATGGCTAGTGACTATTGAATATGGGTAGTTAGGTATTCAACCACTAACCAGTTAAGTAACAACGTCATTTCTCCTAAACTAAAGGTCAAGTGAGTTCAAATAACAGTCCAAAGTCGAGATACTTCGCATGAGGAACTCAAACTTACTAATACTTTTTTAATAAAATGTCATGTCATCTGCAATAAGAAATCTCTTCCGATTATCCTCGTAGATATTTGAACATCGAAAATACCGTAATATAGATTATACTTTACCGTATAAATAAATAATTACCAATTCCTTTTTTTAAAGAAAGTCTTGTAGAGTTTAAGGTGATTATGGTACTAATCACCTTAAACTCTACGAGTGGCGCCCTCAGCTTTATTAAATTTATTGCTCGCTAAGTACATAATGTTTAAAAAAATTCAAACGTTGAGATTAAAGATAAGGTTCTATAGTTTATTTACAAATAAATAACCTTTGTAAGATATAGTTCGTTGTAGTAGTAGTAGGCAAAAGTGTCAAAAGTTGCTCTTTTGCCTACTACTACTACAACGAACTATATTTTACACAGAGTATATACATAGTTTGTAAATAAACTATAGTACCTTAGCTTCAATCTCAACGTTTGAATTTTCGATATATTATGTACTTAGCGAGCAATAACTTTATTTAAGGTGAGGGCGCCACTGTGAGGAAGCTAATCGCCTTAATAAAATCGTTCGTGATCATAGCGTAATGCTTGAATGAACATTATTACTAAACTATGGTAATAATTAACTTAATAACTATGGATCTTTTTCATTCATTGCATTAATTAAAACAGTACTTAACTTATGACTCTCCTAATTTTTACAGAACACTAATTATTCTAAATGATTCTCATAACGCCATAATTGCTCTCTATTTTTTAATAAAACTCTATTAAATTGGCTTTTGGTGATTAAATGCCTAGTAAAAAGTAAAGTACAGCCTAGTAAAGTACTTCTAATAGTGGCTTAAATTTTTACTCAAATACTGGAGAGCTTCTTTAATATTACTTTAGTAATTTTAAAGATAATCATATCAGTTGCTTGATGGTATTATTATCATGGTCAATAACCGCAAGATTCGCTGTTCTGTGATCATAACAGCCCACAGACCGTAATAATAAGATCCTTATTTTTGTTTCCTTAAAAAGTTTGTTAAAAAAACATCTTGAGTGTGACCTCTATTTTGAAAACTTATTTTTTGCTTATCAACGTCGCATCGCAGCTTAGTGGTCATCAAACATTATCTTGCCTACATCAAGTTTAAAAAGTCGTACTGCGAAAACTGGTTTAAGTTGTCTCAAGGTCAATAATGTTATGTATGATGTGCTGATGATGAGTGTACATAACAGATTTGGAATACCATACCTATTTTATTTATTTATTTATATATTTAATTCAGGCAACTAGGCCCATACAATAAATACCTTACAGACTAACATACATAATTATATTTAAATAAGATTTTATAAACTATTTTCCACGTATTGATGGCGGCGACGTGTTGCGCAACGCAACGCAGTGTCCGGTATCCGACCGCGAAACCGTCGGAACAAAACACCCTTCGGCCAAAAATCTTCCTTCATGAAGGTCGACAGATGTTCGGTCGGTGCCCTCACCACAAATGAATTGAAGTTCACATTGTGGCGGGACTCCAACCGCTTGACCCTCAGACAGAATTTGGTCTTCACTCTGATGTACCTACTCTACAATATCATCAGGTTTCGTACTGTAGTCTGTAGTGCAGGCGGGACACGTACAGCAGCGTTGTCGGGATGGCCGGACGAAGCAGGTGGTTGTGTCCGGTCGGGGCACCTATATACCTACCTACTATTTCTGCAATTTCATATTTTGATAGGTACTCGTACACAATTTCATTTTCCACCATGAACCATGTAGTACCTAAGTATAATGTAGACTGAAATCTTATTCACTTTTTATTTTTCTCAACTTTAACGATACGATGACCGCTTTTGTAACGAGCTTTATGTTGTCGTCAAGCAATGATAGCTACAATGAGTGCTTTTCAAAATGACAAAAAACTGTGGGCTCGATAGATGGCGTTGATAAAAATGTATGTGTCAGTGTGATTTTTTTACTAAAATTCGAAGAGTACTCAGGCAGGCTGGCAGATTTAACGCTAAAATGTTTCTCTTTGGGCAGATGTCAGCCAGCGAGCGCTTACTTTCCTCTTTGGTACACGCCGTTTATTTTTAAAAGCCAATTTTGACACTTCTCTTTCCATCAACAGGCAAATAATTACCTAATATTTTTTTAAATGTCTCTTTGAAAAGCCCTCATTCCCATAACATAATAAACTAGAGGAGAATGAAGCTTTTAAAATGTGCATTATCCACCGACACGTTTTTTGATAATGCCATTTTTCTGCCCGATGGGAATTCATGTAAAAACAAAATGAAAAAAGTACAGAAAGGAATCCTTTAAATTAGTTTTAATTCTAGATTAATAATTTTAGATCTTATCCAGTCGTTCTTCTAAGTGTGAATCTAAAAATAGACAAAACAAACTAACTGTATTTATTTGTGATTAGTTGGAAATACCCGAACCCGCCGACCGACGACATTGCAATTATTACCCACTAGAAAAAAGCTAGTAATGATTGTAGATCGAGAATCGCTAAGTTGTATTTTTCCATTCATATATTATGAAATCTCGTTTGAGATAGAGGTACCTTATTTATTCTGTGATAGAGGTCAATCCCAAGGTCTATTTCCTTTTTAAGAATTAATGTTAAAAAATATTCGCTCGAAGCTAACCTTTTATCTGGTCTAGTTTTGAGCTGTATATTTTAGTTGCAATGAATAATAAAACATAGATCCTATACTTTTCAAATTATAATACATATTTATTGCGTGATTTACTAACAAAAATGTCTGAATGGACCAACGATATATCAAAACAAAGTTTAGATGCGTTACCCGCACTCCACAATGGCAAGACGAAAGTAAGGTAATTGCCCGACTTTCAATTAGTCAGGCACAGGCTCGTGACACGTAAACACACCACTCTCGTCAGTCAGACACTAAAAAACCATGACATTCTGATCAAAAATGCCTTCCTGCGTCTATAAACGATGTGCAAATTATACAGCAACAGTCAGAGATCGGAAAAATGTTTCATTTCACACGTAAGTACTGTATTTAACCGTAAAATGTATTTTCGTATTTTGTATTACTCTAATCGGCCATTTTTTTACAAAGAGCGAGACGCGCCAATGAGCATGCAGCGTATCAGAAGAAACTTATGATGTCTGTTTATCTCTTTCTAACGACAGGGATTCCGTATGGTGGATTGGTGGCGTTCATTTTTGTCCCACTATTGATGTAATATGTCAATGTGTGTATCTGCAGTACCTGTCGCTGTTTTAAATTGCATGATGTTGGCGCATAACGCATCTAAACTTTGTTTTGATATATCGTTGGAATTGGAACGGACTTGTATAAGGTACCCAGACCCAGCTATTGTCTAATTTAAAAAATCTATCGCAATCCCTTTCGTTTGACAGATGGATGTGACACATTACTGCATTTCTTGGTAAGTTTTTATTTGTGCCATAAAAAAGCTTCAATGTGTTACATCCTGAAAGCGATTGCGATAGATTTTGAAATGACAATAGAAAGGCTGGAATACTTAAAACATGGGATACTTTATTCTGGGGAAAGGTTTTCTCCAGAAATTTTCAAATGTCCACGCAAGCGAAGACGTCGGCAAAAGCACTACTTACCTATTTTGTATTCTCTAGCAAAAGCTATAATAGGCATGATGACTATTTTTTTTATTTTATGTTACATAAATTACCTCTCAAAAAAAGAAACATTGGTAAAAGAATTAATTCGCTAGCATGAAAACTGCCCGAGATATCACAGTGTGAAATGCACACAAATGGACTCGATCAAAAACGCTCCATACTAATGGCTTCCACGTTATGACGTCACGCCTTGCAAGTTTGTATGCAACGCATAGGAAATTTGTTCAGCAGCTATATTAAATATTGTGTTTATCAAAATGGTTTCTTCGACAAATTTGCTATACATTTTACGGACTAATTAAAGGTATCATTTAATTTAATAAATTTTATACTTTTTACCCGACTGCGGGTTATGTTTTTCGCGCGTATCTTGTAAGTATGTTTGTATGTATTTAAATGGACTTGTCCACCCAACTTTGAAGGGTTATAAAACAAATAATATGCAATATATAAAACCAAGAGGTATACAAGCTACTCTAAAAGTTTAATATGTTTACGATTTTTATTAGTATTTCGTTATTTTATTCATTAGTCATCATCCCTATTTATAAACACGACCCCCGCTGAAATAAACAACGTCAGTGTTAATTAATGTACCTACATATTAATTAACATTGACGATATAGGTGCTACGGGTGAGTCGATTTTTTCTTGTAAATTTTTCTAATAAATAAAAATAGCATTGTGAATGCCTAAAATCCAAAATTCAAACGTCAATTTTCGATCAAAATTGTTGATGCACAAGTTTTCCGAAGTAAAGTATCGACTGTAAGTACTTTTTTATATAGTTTTTATTATTTATTTTTGGGTTTTCTGACGTGCGACGTTACGGCACCTTTGCATGCATAACATTTCAATTTAACACTGCTATAAAAATAACAGCTCGATGTTATGTATTAACCATAACTCGAAAAACCTACTAAAAAACCAGCCAAGTGCGTGTCGGGCCACGCGCCGTAGGGTTCCATAGTTACCTTATCCATACCATTTAATACCACTATCATTTTTCGTTTGTAAAAATAACTTTGTTTTTTACAGTGTTGGTATGAATGACAAAGTAATATTTGCGGTTTTGGAAAATATGATATATCTCGAAAACGAATTACTATATCTCGTTCAAACCAATTTTCGTTGAAAGTTTTTATTAAGATCTATAGCATATATTTTTTTTAGATTTTTCACTCTCTTATTTCAAAAGTTCGAGGGGGGGGGGGGGGCACACATTTTACCACTTTGGCAGTGTTTATCTTTCAAACGGTTAACTTTGAGAAAAATTGTCTTAGGAACCTCAATGTCATTTTTAAAGACCTATCTATAGACACCTCGCACATATTGGTGTGAAGAAAATTTTTTTAATTAATTTCCCTTAATCTTTATATTTTTTATTTTTGTGTTAAAATCGTTAAGCGGTTAACAGAATACATCTACCTACTAAGTTTCAACTGTGTAATCCTAATACCTAATTAGAAACCTAAGTATGTACTTACCTGTAAGTATTATATCTTAGCGTCCGATAATACTTTTCTTAAAGACAATAGTCTTTTAATAACATTGTTACGCTATATAACAGTTAAAACTATTTATAGCATCAGTAATTAATTGTTGGAAACACAAGAAAACGATATAAACCTTTAACCTTAAGCTCTTTAGATTAACTATAATGCTAAGTTATTACAGTAATAAAGACATGTTGTGTGTAGTCACGTTAAACTGTGGTGTGGATAAAAACAACAGAATAAATAAATCTTAAAGTAACTTCGACCCTTTAGAAAAGGAAAAGAGACATTATTAGTAGTAGGTATCATAGAATAATAATAACTCTGGTAATATAGTACATTTGTTCACGAGAGGAGAAACACCCGAGATCGGGAATCGCACTTCGAGTGATACATTAGTGCTTTATACTACACCTACGAGAAAAATAAAAAACTTAATCTTTACTTTATATTGAAATTGTTGCAGTTAGTGAAGCTTAATGTAACACTTTTTCCATTAATGTTTGTTTGAAAAGATGCCGCATTTTTTTCACTTTTCCATTGCAAAAAATCGTCATAAGTTTTATTATGTTTTTTAATTGATTTCTGTGGTAAAAGGTTATCAATCAGTATTTTTGCTGTTTCCTTCAACTGCGGCGGAGTTAAAAAATCTTCATCATCACTATCACTATCACTACTTACCATCATTTTGATAGTTTTATTTTACTTTCTACGAAAACTGAATCCTCAAACAACACACAAATTGAAAATGGCGCCAATGGCGTCTGCTATTTTCACATGTTCTTTTTTCAAATTGTTTATCCTTTACCCTTTTTAAAATTAAGATTTCAGAATTTCAGATTTCAGAACCTACGGAAAATCGTCCACAGTTTTTCAATAAATTGAAATGAGAGAAAAGTAGACTAATTTTAAATTTAAAAAAAGTACTTATTAAAATTTTACCTGGTTATTTTATATAGTTATATAATAATATGAAAAACTATGGAAAACCTGACTAAGTAGAGTCACTATTGAATTTTTAGATTTTAGGCATTCACAAACCTCAGACGGGACACATGAGGTGATATATACGGGATAGTCGATTTTTTCTAGAATTTTTCTTACTCGTATATTAATTATCTAACGTCACGTTAGTCTGGTTTTTCATACATCATTTAAGCAATACAAGGGATCGTTCTCTCACTTCTTTTGCATTTTTTGTGAAGACAATATTCCAGTGCTTAAGGCCAGCCCAAATCAAAAGCCTTGGCCGACATTGAATCACACATTTACCAGTGGTTTCACCACTCACCTAACAGCTAACCGCACGTTGTTCTTCGATATTAATATACTTCTAACATTAATGTGTTGAACGTACTTACTTAAGGCGATTATATCCGTCAAGTGGCGCCTTCATCTTAATTTTTATTGCTCGCTAAGTACATAACGTATCGAAAATTCACATGCACAAATTGAAGTTATGGTTCTATAGTTTATTATCAATAATAGTTTCAGTAAAATATAGTTCATTGTAGTAGTAGTAATGTAGGCAAAAGACTAAAAAAGTGGCCACTTTAGACACTTTTGCCTCTACTACTACAATGAACTATATTTTACTGAAGTTCTTGTTTGTAAATAAACTATAGAACCTTAGCTTTAATTTATGCATGTGATTACGATACCTGCCCCCCTACCATAACTGTCAAAAGTAATATTGAAACAATGTTGTAAATGAGATGGCGCTATACGCGATGATAGCTCTGTCCCTATAACAACATTACTTTAAGGTTGCTGTAAGAGCTAAGAGTACGGCCTCAGTACTTAGCGAGCAATTCTTTCAATTAAGGCGATTAGTATCCTCACAGTGGCCCCCTAAATTGATTGCTCGCTAAGTACATACTGTATCGAAAATTCAAACTTTGAGATATAAGCTAAGTTTCTAGAGTTTATTTAAAAACAATAACCTCAGTAAAATATAGTTTGTTGTAGTAGTAGTACTACTACTACAACGAACTATATTTTAGAGAGTTTATTATTTGTAAATAAACTATAGAACTTTATCTTCAATCGCAACGTTTGAATTTTCGATACATTATGTACTTAGCGAGCAATAAATTTAATTAAGATGAGGGCGCTACTTGAGGGTACTTATCGCCTTAAGATGAGGGCGCCACTTTGAAGGTTATAAGGCCCTTAATATTCTAATGTGGAATGGTGCGTCTAACGATCTTTTGTTCCGTTTCCTTTTTGGGAAAATTACACCTATTGTGAAATTTTTACAGCGCCCAGCGCGGTGGTATGGTAAACTAAAAATATGACGATGACGCTATCGCAGTAAGAATATAAAGTTTGATTTATTGAGAAATCTACGACATTTACACCACATTTTATGTTTAATATATCCTTGATATATTGACGCTACAAGTTGTTACAAACTTAACTAAAGGTATGATCGAGTTTATTGTACACCGTAATTTTGTAGTTGTTTAAATCCTTAAGGCCAGTATATTCCAAAAACTCTGTCTTTGTCTTTTTCTTTACGTGTGAAGAGTTACGAAAATAACCTCACTTTTTCATTTTTTCGATGTTTTTGTTATTTCGAGCATAAAGTCACTTTTTGAAAAAGTTACCGTTGAATATTCTTCTATATGTCATTACCAATTTTTCTATATATTATTCGTGAATAAGGGATTAATAAACTTTAAGTATTATCCAAAAAAATATAAATTTAATGAAAATTTTCTTTGTCTTTGCATATTTTTATAGTCTAGTAAAGATACGAATATCGTATTTTTATCCGTAAAATAATCAAGATCGTTTATGATACTTCAACATAATATTTTCATCTGCTCAAAATAAAGAATATTTGATTGTTTATTGTTGTTTCAAAAATAGGCCAATTCCGATAATTTCAAATATACTGCGGCCTTAAGGGAGTGAACTACCCTTCTACCAATGAAACTATATTTCTGCCAAAGAAACATGGGGTGAAAAACAACAAAAACATTTGGTCCTCCTATACTAACTATAGGTAGACAGCTAAAACATTGTATTCTATGGGAACATAGATATAGTATATTAAGGGATATGGGAAACACTAATAACTGTCAAAAGACAATGACAGACGAGTGTCGATAAATCACTCTTTTTTTCGTTCCGTAGAACAAGCTAAGGACATAGACCATGCTGCCTCGTCATTAGTAATTAGCTCTAAAAATCACCATTTATCACGCTATTAAAATCATGTTTCGGTTAGGTACTGTTACTATTTGTATTCTGTATTTCACCAGCCATGCTACCAGAGCAGATTGTGCATTTACGAGGGTGGATTGATAAGTCCATGACTTTGTAATGAAGAAACACTTTTTTTTCGGAATATTTTGTTATTTCTCTACATAATCTTAATGTAGCTCTGCGTACCTGACGTCGCGCAAAATAAAAAATCAAACCAAATTCCAACTAATTACCAAAGTACTTTCAATAAAACCGCGCTAGTATCCGTTAAAAGTGTTTTATTTCATGTCTCGTGAGCGCGTAAACTTGAGAAGTGAATAAGTAGCTCTGCGTATTCAGTCCAACGAAGTTGCTACCTCTTTAACCCATTATTTTTTCTTTCATTGCCTGAGAACTGGTACCGAAATGAGGACCCATTTCAGACACCACCATTTGGCTTGATTAAAATCTTTGCCCGCCAAGACATTTATTAAATTCATGTTTGGTACGAGAAAAAATCTTAGTGGGTTGAATCTAGAGAATAGGAAGGATTCGCATCTTCATTTTGATGATGACAGTTTTGATGTCATGAGTGCCGCCGACAGGGTCGATAGGGTCATTAAGAAAAGTTAGAAGTCGCTTGAGCTTTTTGTTTTCAAAAGTAATAATCTTTTGCCAAATTTGAAAAAAAAATAGTGTAAAGATTCGCATCTTCATTCGATGAGTTTTGATGTCATGAGTGCCGCCGAGAGGGTCGACATTAAGAAAAGTTATAAGTCGCTTGAGCTTTTTGTTTCCAAAATAATGTAGATTCCTTAAGGAGTTTCTTTTTAAGATACAAAAATAAATTATGAAAAAAAGTAGTTCTTCTTTTATCAATCTATCAATACTACTTAGATCTTGCAAGTTTTACCATCTGTTGTGAGGAAGTTATTGTTTTTGCATCAAATACAATAAATTATATTCTTCTTTTCCAGACATAATGCCAGCTTACGACAACCATGGTGCCACCATATCAATGGAGGACGTTCGCCCCGCTATACCTCATGACCTCGCGCTCAGACGGAGGGAGCTGAAGACGCAGATGTCCAGCGTCACCATGAGGAGGGAACAGGCAGTGTGCGTGAGGCAGGCTTTCAAGAGATACGGCTCCAAAAAAAACCCTAACGTCATCCTGGATGGGTTGAACATGACAGTTCCTAAGGGCGCCATGTAAGTTAAATCAAGTTATAGTTATTTATGCAACTGTTCTATAATAGTATAGGGTATAGTATCACATGAGTGTTTTAATACCTAATTATTATTTACATTGCATACAAGACTTTATCTACACCCATGATATTATACTACATATGTATCCTCTATTAAAGGGTTTTGACTTTGACTTTCCTCCTCCCCCTAGTCATTATATCATCCGAACGAGTGTTATAATGTTGTACTGAATTTCATAATGCATAACTCGCGCGACGTCCTCTCACTCGGATATTGTAATTTGTAATGTTCGCAGTAAGCTAACCGATTCAGAACCCTTTATAGTGGATTTAAAGCATGGGTGTAGGTAAAATAATTATAAATGAGATAAAGTAACTCATGAGGAGCTCGGTGGCGCAGTGGTTTAGCGCCTAGCCCAGAGATTGCGGAGGTTAAGCAACTTTCGCATGGGATGGGTGACCAAAAATTTGTCTACGTGCCTACGTGCTGCGGAAGGCACGTTAAGCCGTTGGTCCCAGCTACATTTGCAGTCGTTAACACCCACCAATCTGCATTGGGTTCGCGTGGTGGGTTATGGCCCATCCTCCTTATCCACCCTTAAGGAAGGTGGGGACATTAAAAAAAATTGTTGAAACAAGATAGTAACTCTCGTTCTTTTTATACCTATTGAACAAAACATTCATGGTAATTTATGAAAATTACTAATTGCAAAGTAAATGCACCTTCCCGAAGAGAACATTAAGAAGGCTTTTAAGGAGTAAGTTTTATAAATAAGGTGAAAGTGTCTCTAAAATTTTACATCTCAAAGGGCCTGAATAAAGACAATGAATTTGTTAGGGTTTTATGGGCTTAAGTGAATTCAGTTTCTTAATCGTCTCGAATAACCATTTTATTTTCATTGTTATATTGTGGAGAGACAATTAGTTTGAATACCAGGAATAATTAGGTAGCATTACTATGAAAACGAGCTTGAGGAGCTCGGTGGCGCAGTGGTTTAGCGCCTGGCCCAGCGATTGCGGAGGTTAAGCAACGTTCGCATGGGTCTGTCATGGGATGGGTGACCAAAAAATTATTATCTCGAGCTCCTCCGTGCTTCGGAAGGCACGTTAAGCCGTTGGTCCCGGCTGCATTTGCAGTCGTTAACACCCAGCAATCCGCATTGGGCCCGCGTGGTGGGTTATGGCCCATCCTCCTTACCACCCATAAGGAAGGCCTGTGCCCCAGCAGTGGGGACATCAAAAATGGCTGATGGACTGTGAAAACGATTACTAAGTAATTTGATCGATTGTTTTATCTGCGCAAACGAAACCTAGTTGAACTTGTTTGCTTTTTTTCTCTATAAGTTGTTCTATATCACGAAGACATTTTTGCTATGAATGTTGTACGCCTAACAACATTCAATATTTTCATCTCTTAAATTTTCCGGTAATTTATTGTAAATCCTAACAAACATGTTATAAGTACTTGATGAACATAGATGAAGGCGCGCAGTTGGGATCAATAATTTATGTTTATGTCTTAGAGAATATTTAATTTGTATATCATCACGTTTTGTAAATAAATTCATATTTTTCCTGACAAATTTACATATTTCCAATATGTATAAGCACGGCAATGTAAGGATTTTAAGATTTTGAAAATGAGGTCGGCAACTATCGGTTTGATCTATATTGACTAGAATGCGAATAAGTTTCTTTTGAACGGTAAACAAAGATAAGGAGTCCGTGCGATTCCCCCACAGAATGCACCATAATTAAGCCAACATTCATAGCAAAACGGTCTTCGTGGGATAGAACTGTACCAATAAAGGTAGGCGTACGCTTATGATACTCGCTAATGTATGTACGCGGTGCAGACTTGTGAATGACCAATGATGACTTCTATGTATTCTTGTCTGATACGTGTATCTTGTCTACGAACAGACACAATGTGTTCGTAGCACGTGCCTGCCCGCAGCCTAAATACGTGCTGAAATCTGCAGCTTGTTCATGCATTACAAATCTGCTTTTACTTGCACTGTGTGGAACAAAGTAACATTGGCAAATCTTCGTTATCGCATAGCTTTCGAAACATTTATGGGATTGACAGGTTTCATTAACAATCGAATTTTAAAACGTCAAATCCATACATGTTTCGAAGCGAAGCGATAACGAAAATTTTCAAATGTTACTTTGGCTAGGGGGGCTGATTCGCTGCGTCTCAGCATACCCAGCCTAAGTATCTGTATTTGACGACCTCCGTGGTCGAGTGGTTTAAACGCCGGTTTTCAAGGCGTCACCATCTCTTGAGGTCCCGGGTTCGATCCCCGGCTGGGTCAATGTAGAAAATGAACTTTTCAATATTGTCTCAGGTCTGGGTGTTCGTGATACCACCGTTGTCTCTGATTTCCATAACACAAGTGCTTTAGCTACTTACCTTGGAGTCGGAGCAATGTATGTGATGTTGTCAAATATTTATTTATTTATTTATTTATCTAGACCCACTATGTATGCCGAAATTACGCGACCGAAGTTCGGCCTAAATTACGCTTGGGGGGATATTACAACCTCTTAAAACTTGTCAGGTTTATAAATTAATGTTGTTACTTTCTCACTGTATAGCAAATAAAAGAGACGCATTGATAGTCATTCAGAAAACTAGCAAGTTTTAAGAGGTTGTAATACGGAGGCTGCAATGCTTTGTGAATGGGTAGCAAGCAACACATCTGCCGAAGAGTTTCTTAATAACAAAAGCGTTGCCGCTGATCTTCGGTCGCGTAACTTCGGTATAGTGTGTCTAGACCATAAAGTTATTATACCTAGCGGAATAGAGGAACAAAGGGATAAGCAAGCGAGAGTCACTAATTAGCAACACTGTGTGATAAAGCGAGATGCAACGTGATAGAACTCTTTTTCGCAACTGAGTGATAGTTTGTCTGCACTTATCGGCACGGCACATATCGATTTTAATTGTCAATAGTGACAAGATGTTCATCACTGACACGACACTATACATAAACATTTTCACACACACAAATGTAATTAAATTTCGGTTTCGTTTGACAGCGGATGTTTGTTCCTCTATTCCGTAAGGTATATTAACTTTATGGTCTAGACTTTAAAAGTTAATCACACTTTTTTAAGTATACTTCGTTTGATTTTACAGATACGGTCTGCTCGGTGCTTCTGGCTGCGGAAAGACCACTTTGCTTTCATGCATCGTGGGTAGAAGAAGGCTGAATTCTGGTGAAATATGGGTATTGGGCGGGAAGCCCGGAAGTCCAGGGAGCGGCGTGCCGGGACCGAGGATCGGTTATATGCCACAGGTATGTAAATAGCTTGCTATGTACTGGCAGGATAGCACCGATCCTTGAAATTAGATTTTGGAAGCGATAAAAGATAGTGTAGGAAAGGAGGTAAGTAGTGGGCGCCCACAGCAAATCTTCAGTAGACGAAACTTCACAGTACCTATAATAAAGTATCATAAAGTGTCGTGTGGGGCGGGTCGTTACGTTCCCTCAAATATGGTTGAGCGAAGCGATGTTTGGTCCACGCGTCATGCTCGTGAACGGGTGCTGCCAGTGGGAATGGGTCTGCTTCTGAGTACCTATCTTAACGCATATTGAATTGTAAGAATTGCGTTTTTTTATTGTTAATTTTTATGTCTTGTATCAAGTATTTTTTGGTAAATTTTGCCTACTTAGGTGCACTTTCGAGTAGCAGACATAGTGATTACTGATTTCTCAACTAGTTGAAAGTTATTTACTCTCACAATTAACTATCCGATATGTAGTAGGTATTTAATTTCAACCTTAGGTAGGTTTGTACCCATTGTGTACAAACTTTTGTTAATTATTGTAATGGAAAATGACCTCACTTTAAATGTGGAGCTCATTTTTCAATGTTGACGACTCTGTATGAAATATACAGGGAGAAAAAAGCAGCCCTTGACGAGTTTCTTGCCGGTTCTTCTCGTTACAAGGTCTCCCGCTCAGGGTTTGCGAACCGATGGCGTAGCTTCTTTGACATTCACAAGTGCTTGTAACAGCCTAGACTGAATAAATGATTTTTTGTTTTGTTTTGTTTTTTGTCATAAATGAAACATATTTTTTAAATTGTCCAAATCGTATTTTTTTATTTTTGGATATTTGTGCATAGGTTTTAGAAATAGAAATAGAAATAGAAAAAACATTTATTGACGCTCACACAACACAAGTTACAGGAAATAAAACGATAAAAAACAACTTAAAATAAGATAAAATAAAACAAAAGGATTTATAGTAATACCTAGATAAAAGACAAACATAGAAGAAAAAACAGAACGTAAAAATAAAAATCAAGGTAAACATTTGGTTCATACTATATTACATCCCTGCAAAGTTTCATCGACTGAGGTTTTAATGTTGGGGTCTCCATACAAATGATCGCTTCATTTATTCCTACAAAGATTCCTACACTATAAAATCGACTAGCAAGTTGCCTGCTAAGTTAACCCGAGAGTAAATACCACATAATTTTTAACTAACGTTAACTAAATTGTATAATATACAAGTTATTACGTTAACTAAATTGTATAATGTACAATATACAGTTGTATAAGTTTTTTTGAAAAAACTTATATATAATACTGTGTTAAAAAGCTATACTGTGTTTTGAATATTTATTCGGATGAATATTAAAGTTTCGGGTCGGTTGCAAAAGTACTTTGAACTACCGATTTTATGTGTTTTTCCGTCCTATCGAGAAGGGTAAAGGGTTGACTATTTAAGTTGTCAATTCATTGTTTAGTAAATGGCCCACGTAGTATTTTGGTATATACTATAAGGTACTTATGTAAAATAAAATGGAATAAGTATTTTTTTAGAAATGTAATTATTAGAAAAAGTTTTCTAGGTGCATTTCTATTGTATATTGACAAAAACCAACGATTTTTTTTATATAAACATATACAGGGTGTATTTGTAACCACTCTCCAAATTTTAAGGATGTGTTCAGTCCATGAAACTGAACAACTTTCTCCATGAAACATGTGTCGAAATACGCCAAAAAATTTTGGTCATCCCGTACTACGTAATTTCTTTGATTTGTATGAAAAGTCATTTTTTTTACATATTTGACCCTATGTTTCATGGAGAAAGTTGTTCAGTTTCATGGACTGAACACATCCTTAAATTTTGGAGAGTGGTTACAATTAATACACCTTGTATACATAAACCAACGAACTTAATTTATGAGTCATAAAACACAAATGTTTTTGCTAGATAACATGCAATGAACTTAAAAAAAATGCTAGTCGGTATCAAGATATTTTTTTTGCTAATTTATCTTTTTGTGTCCAGTTTTGTACCAATACAAACCCTAAAAATATTATTTTGGAAAGACAAAGTAAAGGGTGCGATCCTTCACTTGTTTCTTTCACATTTGGATTTCACATCCACTAAACAAGGTCTGAAATAATTTTCTACATCCCTTAAAAAGGAAAGAGTATTTACAAGTAAATTACGATTCCTTTGTTAAACGTTCGCAAATACAGTTACTGTAGTTATAGTTACTGACACTGTAGTTGTAGTATGTAGTAGGCCCACTGTGCGCTTCCGCTAATCGACTATATAAATTGTCTGTAAGATTAATGGACTTTGCTTTATCGTGGTTTCAGCCAAATTACTACGCGCTTAGTATTCAGCTTCAGCTTGTGATATCATTAACAGTATATTTATGGTCGGATAAAACAAGTACATTGGCGTTGATTTTGACATAGATCATTGGAAAATTTGAGTTATTAAATTCCTTTGTTGGTTATTTCACTGTTATTGTGAAATTGCGGACGTTGTAGTCTCACACAAAATAGGCAAATACCATTTTGCAAATCTACATTATCGATTCGCTTTCGATAACTTTATGATATTGACCTTCGAAGACTACAATCAAGCAATCCCATACTTAATTTCATTTTTGATTTGCAATTTTTTATCTGCCCTCAGGAGCTCGATAGAGCAGTGGGTTAGCGCATTCGTCATCAGATCAAAGTCAAAGTGAAAATATCTTAATTAAATCTTTGATTTGAAATTCATAAAATTATATATCACGTCGAAATATTTGTTGACACATTCAACATTACTAACGGCCGTACTCGGAGACAATGCAATGTTCACCATGTTTAAGTACCAAAATCACGATCATTCAGGCTTTTCAGGAGTCATAATTATTTGAGATCATGTTCTAATCAAATCAAATCATTTATTTGCGATTACAATAAATGTGATGTACTTATAGACAATTTTGGCCTTACTAGGCGTGCAAAATTCGTTAATAATCTATAAATTTAATTACATTTTAATTAGTTATATTTCAACATTATTAATCATTCATTATAAAATATCATGCATTTAAAACATTAATATCTTTTTAACTTAATAATAATAATCATCATAATTAATAAAATATATATAATTGCAAGTATAATGTCAAAATAAATTAATATAAAATCATGTCTTCATACCATAATCAAATGTCAACAATTCTACGAGTATGTCAAATGGCTAATTAATGCTATCATCATCAAGAAATTCATTTACAGAGTAGTAGGCATGCCTTATCCAGTAAAATTTGCTTTAGTTTATATGCTTCTGTTTTCAAATTCTGAGGTAGTTTATTATAAATTCTTATTCTTATAAAAAAATGCTTTTCCTATCCGTTGCTAGTTTTACAATCATTTTTAAAGTATACCTACTTATGTCTCTTACTGTTTAGAGCCTCATAAATTTTCTGATTGTTTCTGATGTATAATGCTGCCTCATAAATATATAGCGAAGGGAGCGTTAGTATCTTCAATTTAATAAAGAATGGCTTATTCATGTGTGAATGTTCATTGCGAATATTCAGATTTTTTTCGCACAACGGTATAGTGCTTGGCCTTCACCTCGCCTGATGTTAAGTGACGATAAGACCGAAGATGGAAGCGAACTACACCCGAAATCCTCACCGCTGAGGAACTGGCTATCTTACCTCTAACTGCCGGAACAGAACAATTTTTAAATTGTTGTTATGGCGTCAGACTTACGTAAGATGGTGGTAGCTAGCCAGGCGGACTTGAAATAAGCCCTATCACCAACCAAATCGAGTACAAATTGTACCCCCCCTGGGAATGGAACCCGGGACCACTGCGTCTTACACGGGTGGGCGAACTACTAGACCACAGAGGCGGTTAATGTTTGTATGGGAAGAAGTATGTAATTTACATTTTTCAAAGACGTCATACATGTAATAAGGTAAACGCTCCGATGGTCGTGGCCCTAGCATTAAGTCTGACATTGGCGTGTGCGTGCGCATTATTTTATGTTATTTTCTAAGCAAAGTAACATAACTGCATGCTATTGATGTTTGTGTATGTGATGAAACTTGCAATTTGGTTGTCTTATAACTAATAATAAAGTGTGATTACAAGAGTTTTGTCTTTAATAATAAATAAGTTGTGGAAAGTAATCAATTTGGATAAATTCACCACAACAAATAAAACATTAAACAAGTTTAGAATTAAAAGGATTTTAGTATGAGAGGCTGGTATAGTGGTAACCATAAGTTTTGTTTTTGATGGATATTTCCTTGATATTTCGGAAATAGCGGCGCACGATGAAACCTGTATATATCGATAGATGATCTATAGACAAACAAAAAATGACAAATGACATGAAGTCCTAAAGCGCAACGTTTTCGAGATAATCCATGTCAAAGACGGGGATTTCGGAAAAAAAACTAGAGAATGTATAGACGAACAAATAAAGTCACTTGTGCGTTTTTCCCAGTTGGTCAGGTCAGGACTTTGCAGGCTGAATCCTTCCTAATTGTCTAAAAAATGAAATTGTCATGCGCCGCTTATTTTTAATTTTATTTTTTTCTCTGTCAAAATCAAAAATTATTGTTACCACTATATCAAAATGTTCAAACCCCTTTGCAACACTTTACGATCGTGGTATTTAATATAAAAATAACCCCCTAACTCAAGTTAGCACGGAAATGTTAAAGTGATAAAAAAGGGCTGCCTTTGGCACAAAGCACTTTTGGGAAAACTAATATTTCGTAAAAGTTACGTGCTCTGAATACTGATAGTGCTGTAGGACAGGGATAAGATATGCCCATTATTGTTTGATTTCTGGTTTCTATGGATAAAATAAGAGCCTCGTCGCTCACAGAAAAATAGGTACTTTGTCGTTCTATTCCCACTTGTTCTACTACGGTAGAACTGTTGAGACTTTTTTGTTATAAACGTGCTACTAAAAATACGAAACGTAGCACTAGTGAGAAAAAGTCTCTTTGGTTCTACCGTTAAACAGCATAGTGGATCAAGTGGGAAAACACATTTGACAGCATTTAGCTCTTAGTAGATCCCATAGATTTTTGTGACTTGGGTTACGTTTTTCGCTCGTAGCAATAGCTTATTTATTATCACATAGTTTGTGCGTGCGTATCCGTTTCTGGGTTTATTTTGAATTTTAAGTTTCTAGTATATTCATCTGTGCTTTTAAGTCCCTGGCGAGCTACGCGCGATTGAGACGCGTTTCGTTATACAATGCTCGCTTAGGACCAGTGACGTCAATAACGTGTAAAATATCAACAGCACTGTAACCAAAAATCGTGTGTATTCGCAGTAAATTTGCCCTTTCGTCTAAAGATTATTTCAAAATAGCAAATAATTTCCTTGTAAAATATGAAAATTACCTAATTTTAGTTTTAAAATATTATGTTTTTTTTTTCAGGAAATAGCACTTTTCAAAGAATTCTCGATAAGGGAAACTTTGATATACTTCGGGACTATAAACGGTATGACAGCACAAGAAGTGAAAGAAAGCGCTCAATTCCTGGAAAAATTTTTGGATTTACCTGATAAAGACAAGTAAGTTTTTATCATCATGATATAAAAAAAAATGCTTTACCCGCCAAGTTGAATAAGGCCCACGTGGTTTATGTGGCCCATCTTTATCCATCTATAAGAACAAACTAAGCTGAACGTTGAAAATGAATGATGATAACAATCAGCCCAGTACCCACTTCCTAGTTTATTCAAGTTGCAGTAAGTATGTCTTTTTCTTAAATTATTTTTTGTCATTCGTCATTTCCTCTTTTACTCTTATTTTATTTTATTTATTTTAGGAAGGTTTACAGCTTTATAGGCATATAAAAACATTATTAATTACTCGAAGCCAATTACAAACCTCCACATATACATATCAATAGTATCCTATATATAAAGTAAAATGCATTATGCACAAAAAAGTACAAATTTCCACTAAAAATAAAAATTTAACCAAAAAGACAACCAGTGACGTTAGAAAAAGTAATAAAAACAAGAAGTAATATGTTGCTATTGTTATTACACAATTAAGGTTGAGCACCCACACAGAATTGCTGCCGAAAGTAATGCAAGTTTACAGTTCGCCTGATAGTCGCCGGGCTTGTCATAAATAAGTCGAAGTCATGTTCGCTACTATACCTATTATAAGTTTCGCAGCCACGCAACATAAAGGTGTTATGACGGTAGTTTGTGTGGGCTGATGGTAAATGAAGCAATGGACGCCGACGAAGACCAAGAGTGTTAGTGCGAAAACCAATCTTAGATAATAAGTCCGGGCAATCAATGGCGCCATTAACAAGTTTAGATATAAAACAAACGTCATTTACTTCACTGCGAATTTGAAGAGGTAGAAAGTGATATCGCTATTTACTATTATCAGATTTATCTTCGCCCGCGACTTCATCCACATGGATGTTCGGAAAATCCCTAGAATCCTTAGCTTTTGACCGGGATAAAAAGTATGTGTGCCAATTCAAAGTCGTGCATCCGTTTTTGTGTGATTGAGTCACAAATATCCAAATATCTTTTAAGATGCTAACTTTCACATCTATAATATTATAGTAGGATATCCATATCCCGTTCCTGCTCGTTCCCGTTCCCGCCCCGTTCCTGTCCCGTTTCCGTTCTCATAAATTTTTCCTGGATACTAAATTTGGACCCCCATTTTATCCTTTTAAGAACTTCACTCCCATCCGATTTATAAGCAATGATACATGATGTCACTCAAGACAATCCATTCAACTTTATGAGTCTTCGAGGTTTTCCGCTGCTTCTCTATCATCATCATCATCGTTCATATGTTCATCTCACCTTCTAGCATAGGTACATATAACTTTTATTCCTTCTCATACATAGACTGCCTTTTTACAATGTTCTTTCTTGTAACGTTAAAACTGTGTGAGTACCTACTTACAGTTTTCTTTTGTCCTATATTTTTCTTGTAAATATTGTTTTTATTGTCCAAATTAAATAAAAATACCTTTATATTCACACTAGTCTGTCTTCAGTTCTTCACCGAGTCGCTTCTACCTACATTCAACTTGCGTCAAAAGCATGCAATATTGCCTCCGACCATACTTGACTTATTTGAGAAATTAGGGCATGCGCTATTGCAGAGAAAAAGAATTCTTGTTCTGTGGTTAAGACACACCTTTATGTAGTTGCCGTCGAAATATTAATTATAACATGATTTTAAGTTCTTCATTAACAAAGTGCTTGTTTTGCAGACTCGTCAAAATATTATCTGGAGGTCAAATGCGGAGAGTGTCGTTTGCCGCCGCCCTAGTCCACAAGCCTGAGCTTTTGATCCTCGACGAGCCCACAGTTGGGGTAGACCCTGTGTTACGACAGAAGTAAGTTAAAACCTAACCTCTTTGCCAATGTCATGGTTGGTACGAGTATGATGGTAAATGGTACATATTTTGTCTCTACTAAATAATATAAGTACTATAAAAAATACGACTCGCACCAGATCAATACTCAGAATCAATACTCATTGATCTGGTGCGAGTCGTATTTTTTCTAGTATATTATTTAGTATTGTATAAAAATTGCATTGTGAATGCAAAAATCTCAAAATTAAAAAATTATTTGTCTTTTTTTAATGTCAAAGTTCAGTTTGACACAGAATTTTTCAGTTTTTTCGGACAGAGTCACCGGTGTTTCGCCCGTAGTACAGTCACGTCTAGTAGGTACAGCTTAGAACTTTGTCACACACACAACATACATCCCAATTACAATGAAAAGATCAAGATCATACACAAAAAAACAGCTTTATAATTTTATTTACATTATACGATTCTTTAAATTCTAAATAAAGTCTGTAACACAGTTTACACGTCTACCACAGGCTTTAGTGACACATAGTTAAATTGTACAACTGAAGTTTATAAGTAAAGATTACTATTACTATAAAAATCTGAAAAAAAAAATTATTTTTGCGTCCATTATAATAATTTTTTTGACAGCTAAACAATTCTTCCAAACAACTTAAACGCACCTCGTTCGCTTTTTTTTAGAGACCTAGCTCTAATTTAATTCTGTTTCAGCATCTGGGATCATCTTGTCAACATTACGAAAGGAGGAAAAACTACAGTAATAATTACCACTCATTACATCGACGAAACCAAACAAGCCACTCTTGTAAGTAAAAAATTGTATCAAAATAGTGTTGCTAACAAAAATGAACAGTTTTCATTATGAGTTTGCGCAGTCACGTAAATAATATTCGATAGCGAATGTAGTAAGCATTTTTGTATACAATTTGGCACAGCGTCTCTGGCGGTAACTACACTAAACTAGAAGTTATACAAATATTAACTACAGTCGTTAACGACTATTACTGATTGAGAGTTTATGCTTACTATGTAAGCGTTAACTCATAATACGCCTACATAATATTAATTAGACATTATTTTTGCATTCATTTTAAGAGTCAAACTTAACTGGATCTCAAATTTTCTTTAAAGTTTTGACTTATTTAAAGAAACGAGTAAAACAAAAGTCCTAACTCTTAGAAGATCTTTGCAAAAGTTACAATTTCACCTTATAAACTTTAACTGAGTTTTTTGAATTAATGATATGCAATTTTTAAAGCACTATTGTGTCCTATTCGCCGTTATTCGAAGCCTTGGTAAACAGATTGAGAATAGCGGTGCCTTTCCGTTACCGTTCAGCATCATTATTATAGGTCTATCTTACCAAATTACATCACATCCGCATCCGTGTGACGTCATACCTCACCCCACCACGTTCACCAGGCCGCCATTGCGATTTCCCGCGCTCATTGGCGTCCTTTTTTCGCAACCGTTCACATCTAGTCAAACGCTGTTAGCGTTCGAAATTTAAAAATTTTCCTAAGTAGGTCAAATGCTGTTTAGCATTCGAATTTTATAGTTTTCTAAAGTAGGTCAAACGCTGTTAGCGTTCGTGAAATTCTTAATTAGTAATTTAGATTTTATATTGCATATTTTTGTTGAAAAGTAACATCTTACGATTTATTTTCGTTTATTAAAAATGCGTGTGCGTAGAAATTTTAAAACCATACGTAAAATCAGTGTTAGTTGGGTCCGACTCTGTGTCGTCTCCGTTTTCGTCGTTATATTCGATCGCGGAGTAGCAGAGAACGAAGGCGAGGGCATGGATTTACAGTAAATACGACGCAGGATTTGAATTGAATTGAGGTAATCTAACGCCTCGCCATAAGGTCAGTGAAATTTTTCCATATTTTATAATGGTATGATTCCACCCACGATATGTTGAAAAATATTTTCTGTTAATTCTAACATTCGTTAAATTGCCGTTCATGAGTTTTATTCGCTTTTGGCCTATGCGATCTGCTAAAAGGTTATAATTTTGTCAAATTTAATGCTTATGAAAATTTTTACGTTACGGAAAACATGTTTCGTAAGATTCCTATTCATTGTTGGTAAAGCTATATTGTGTTGAATGTGAGCTGAGCACACAAATCTTTGTGTTCCTCAAAATATGATAAAGTGTATGCAGCTTGAATCTTGGCGCCATCCTGGCGCTATCCGGCATTTCGTTCGACTCCTAGTTTTACTTGACCAGTGATGAGATTAATTATTGCGCCCTATTTTATTTCGAGATGTTGTTTAGCCGTAGTCGTTTGAACGAGTATTCAATTTTTTTTTTGAGAAAAGCTACTACTTTGTGAATCTGAATAGTGATAATACGTAACGAGGCGCTTTGAACAAAAATAAGTATTCAGGGTTTTGCAAAAGAATGTTGCCTTTATATTGGTTTTTAATAAAATCATTTATACGTATATATTTATATTACATTTAAACGATATCAAGGCGCAAAATTACTCGGGTTCAATTCCCAGTAAAATGAGCGTAGGTACTAATCTTGTCTTGTGTTGTGTATGAATAAAAATGAATGATTTATATTTGCTTTCTATGCCTTCCAAAACCATTTATTTGATTGTGATGAAACCTGAAGGACCGATTGTCCTGGCCCAAAAAATTCGTGTTTTAACCTTTGATTGAATAAATGTGTGATATATTAAGCTTGTCGGATACAGCTCATTATTAATAAAATAAATTGTGGTAATTGTTTTAAAATAAAAATCTATTTTAAATTGCAATTAGATACTTTCTATTATCATTATACCCCTCGGTTCCAGCTTGTTCCGCAACTGGACCGGGGAAGGTCTATCGGCTGCTCCTGGCACCGCTGACACAAGTTTATGAAAAGTTGTATCTACATAATTTTCTATAATTAAAACATGCTGTCTACTTCCTCTATGGTAGTAATCCCCACATGTTGAGAGCTGTGTGAGTTGTAACAATATTTTTAATATTGATTCATCCGGTCGCTTCTGAGCACCGTTGATTGATACTTTGATATGAACTATGGCGGTCACTCCTGATGGATACCGTTGATTAAGTATCTTACTATTTAACATAAATTCGGTCGCTCTCTGATGGGCACCGTCATTATACATATAGTTATGTAATGTCAATAAATATTTACATTCGATAAACATTTATTATGGTTTTAACATAAATTCGGCCGGTCGCTCCGGAGCACCGTCGGTTGATGTTTTGACATAAATTATTTCGGTTGCTTTTGATGAGCACCGTCCAGGCACCGTCGATATGTTTAACTCATTTTATCTTATTATTTTATTTAATTATTCTGTATAAACACTGTCCTTAATCCCTGAGGGAGAGGAACTTAAAAAGGGGATCATCCGAGATATTCCCGTACTCCTAGTGGGCACCACCAATGAATGAATAATAGAAATAAATCTTTATTTACATAAGCTCCATGTTTTTGCTGCTTACAGAACAACCAGAAGGATTTTGAAAGTTTCTTTGGGGGTTTATTTATTAATATTAATTTTTATAACCGTGGGCCTGTGGCAACAAGTTATTTTGATTGAAATATTTCAATCAATATATTTTCCTGTTATTTAAAATGTGTCTTTATTAAAAATATCGAACCGGGTGCAAAGTCCGGGTGTCGCAAAGAAGGTTCACCAACAGTTGCGTTCTGGTGCTTCACCGGCCGCTGCCGTGGCACACTCGATGCGCTCGCTCAGCTCGCGCTTTATTTTGCCGTTTTGTGATCAAACAGTCACAGTTTTAATCTAACCTATTTATTGTGTCCCTTTTGGCTACACTGTAACCAAAATAACTAGCAGATATTATGTTTTGTTTGAACATTTTATATTCATTTTTATTCTTTGAAGACTGATATTGTCTCATGAGACCGATGGCCGATCAGATATCCTAGCTCGTTTTAGTTAAGTGGTCACTGCAAGGGTTGTGCCTGTTTTACATTTTAAATTTTATAAAAATTAAAGTCTGATGATGTTTGCTTTATTACAAAGTGCATTGATAGCCGATTTGACGGGGGCGTGTAATGTGTGTGTACATAGATACATAAAGTGCTAGTTTTTATTGTACTTTGGCCGCACGTTGTTATTTACATTAATAGATATGAATTTAAAAAATCACTTTCACATGTATGTGTTTTGTGATGTAAACCCTATTAAATTCCTGGGGGAATCTCGATTTTACTCAGACCTCGATTAAATCATTCTATATTTTGATTATAATCATAGCACGGTGTAGATAACAAGTTAACATTTTGTTATACACCTACGTACTTGTTGAATATTTCAGTAGAATATGAAACTCTTCTATTTAGCTACCATAACATGAACCATTTTCTGGAAATAACTTTAAAATAATACACTTAAGCACTTTGACATTAGTCAGTTGCTGTAAACACTGTCGCTCTGATGTTATATTGGTAGGTGTCTGCAAATAAGTTACTAAATATACTTTCCTAATCATGGGTAAGCACTGGCACCCTGGTCTTGTTTATTTATCCGGGTGATGATACTTGATTTGTTAGATAACAGAGGTAATCTTCTTGGTGGATGATTTCAAAGTATTCATGTGATTTTAATTGAATAATTAAATGCAAGTATATTTATTATAATTATTATTACTATTATTGTTGAAATGCAACATTTTTGCTATATTGTTAGAAATTCAAGTTCAAAACGAATATAAAGTTGATGCTGCGTGCAGCTTTTCCGATGGCTATAGAAACCATGACATTTAGAAACTTAATTGTTTTAATTTTATTTGTTTTAATATTTATTTTATAGATTGATATATATAAAAAAAAAAAAAAAAACTTACCTTTACCCATAAAAAACGAAACTTTGTCTACAGAAAGTAAAGACACGTTGGAATATTAAAGTCATATTTCTTTACTAAATAATTATTTCTTTATTTGGTATGCAGTATACTGTCATATTTGTTATTTTATACATCTTTTAATTTTATCTATTATAGTCTTTACCTAGTATTTTGATTCCCAATGTTAAGATGTCATTTAATTTTGCGATGATAATTAAAAATGTTACAGTTAAGTGTAGTGGGTAGTCTAAATAAGTATCTGCATACTTACCATTTTTTTTTTGTTTTGTTTTGGGCTAACACAGCTGCTGTGTGCTGACCAATCGAATACTAAATGTTTTATTTAGTGTAAAAAAAAAAAAAAAAAAAAAAAATGGCCTTGTAAATGTTAATTAACATTCGATAGCAATTTATATAACACTAACGTCTGACATTAGTGCTTGTTCCGCCCACACATAAAGTTTAGGTTAGATACAGACAATGGCGCACACAGACACTCTAGCTAGCTAGTCGGCCTAAGTGTGTAACACCAAAGGTAGTTAGCCTACTACCTTTGGCTTAAATCAGTCGTATAACGTTTATTTTTGGGTAGGTATTTATTGAGTTCAGTTCGAAGTATCAAGTATTTGATATAAAAGTAATAACTTTGTGACCGCGTTCACAAAGATTTATTTTATTATGATACCCAAATCCAGTTAGGGATTTTATAAAGTTTTTTTTTTTTTTTTTTTTGCAGAGCAAAAGTTCAAAGATTTGGTAAGATTTGTATCTTGAACTGAATTAATTGTGCAGCAACTGACATCACATTTGTAATAAAAGAATCTGCGAAGAAAACGTTGTTTGTCCCAGATTATTTTAAAGTAGGTATAGACGCGATTTAAGCTGAGATACACTGTCAGCCAGCAGTCATGTCAAACGATAACACGACTAAAATATTATGAGTTAGATAATTATGTTAAATAATTACCTAAGTAAAAAATTAATGTGAATTTATTTAAAGCTTATCTGATTTGTCAATGGACTTTATTTCAGTTTTAATAATTATGTTTTTTTTTGTATTATTATTATTTTTTCTTTCCTTTACTAATTTAAAGAAAGCTTTCTTTTGATCTAAATTAAAATAAATTTTAAGAGAAATAAACTATTAATGATAATTAGTGTCACATTGGCGTCCTGTCCCTGTTCACCAGGCGATAACAAACAATGTCTCAATCTGTTTACCAAGGCTTCGAATAACGGCGAATAGGACACAATAGGAGCGTTTTACCTACCATTAAAACGCATATTGTGTCTGAAGCCTTATTCGAAGCCTACCTTCAAGGGCTGCCTGGTATGCATTTAATGCTCAATAGTTGTAAAGTAGTTTTCAGATTTTGAGACTGCAATGAGCGCGGGAAATCGCAATGGCGGCCTGGTGAACGTGGTGGGGTGAGGTATGACGTCACACGGATGCGGATGTGATGTAATTTGGTAAGATAGACCTATAATAATGATGCTGAACGGTAACGGAAAGGCACCGCTATTCTCAATCTGTTTACCAAGGCTTCGAATAAGGCTTCAGACACAATATGCGTTTTAATGGTAGGTAAAACGCTCCTATTTTTTATCTAAGAAACATGCATCGTGTAGTACGAATTTCTAGTTTAATTACATATCACAAACCAAATTAACAGAAAAAAATACTTTCATATACTTAATGGCTAATGAACCATTTAACTAGGTATCAATAGGAACAAAGTGTTCCTTTCTAGATTAAAACTTCGAAGTCTGCAAACAGTCTAAGTTTCTGAGCAGAACTGTCTAAAAACTTTTCATGTAACTTTAAATAGCATTTGCTAAAGAAAATTGCATTCAAAAATAGATTGCATTGCAGTGGATTGCTTGCAAAGTTTTATGATGTCATATAATGGTGTATCTTTTTAGTTAATAAATAGCTGAAATTAGTAATTAGGATGACCCCTAATTACTGATTTCAGCTATATTTATTAACTTATTATTGATTAACTGACGTAAAAACAAGACAATCACTTACATATTTTCTGAATCGATAATGTTTTGCTTTTGAAGGATAGGTACATACTTATTTTTTTTTTTTTGGGCTTTTTTAAATATTTGATTCATTAATTTTGCAAAAGCGACTATGGCGAAGTCCCAATGTTACATAAAGGTCGATAAAAATTAATGTCGGTTATAAAAAATAGAAAAATAATCGGCCGATAAAAGTTTCAAGTCGTTTTCTCTCTTTGGTTCTTTCTTGCAACATCCAATGATCCATAATAACATCTAAAAATCAAAGAGCTTATACTCGTAATTTATATCAGTATCAAACCTTTTTAAGATTTATTAAAAACAAATTGCGACTGTCATTTGTTTAATGACAAAGAACTGTACAAATGCGTACTGCTCTTTTCGTGATGTACCTAAGTAGTTGGTGTAGTTTTGTTTTCTCTAAATATCTGAAAGAAGGTGACTAAAATTATATGTACCTATAAGTATACAACTAAACTACAATCTTTGAATTTCTAAAAACTTAATTACTTTGAATTTTTCAGATTGGTCTAATGCGTGGTGGAAGGTTCCTAGCCGAAGAGGCGCCGATGGAGTTGGTGAGGAAATACCAGGCTGAAACCTTGGAAGACGTGTTCTTAAAGCTGGCTGTCATCCAAAATAGAGGCAAGAGAAGGCGCTCAAGTATCCTCGCTGATGTCGTCGATAAGGTCGAAATTCCTGCAACGGCGGTGAGTTTTAAGTCATCATCGGGCATTTTTAATGTCCTCACTGCTGGGGAACAACCCCTTTTTATGGATAGATAAGTAGGATGATGGGACAAAACCTGCCATGCGGGTTCAATTTGCAGATTAATTGGATGTTGCCCATCAGCCATTTTAATGACCCCACTGCTGGGGCACAGGTCTTTCTAATGAGTGGATAAGAAGGATGAGATAACCCACCACGCGGGTCCAATGCGGATTGGTGGGTGTTAACGACTGCAAATACAGCCGGGATCAACGGCTTAACGTGCCTTACGAAGGATGGAGGAGCTCGTGATAATACATTTTTGGTCACCCATCCCATGACCGACCCTTGCGAAAGTTGCTTTACCTCCGCAATCGCTGGGCCAGGCGCTACTATACATTGCGCCGTCGAGCTCCTCGGTTGGATGTTAACGACTGTTAATACAGCCGAGACCCACGGCTTAACGTGCCTTCTAAATGGCGGAAATACGGAGGAGTTAAAGATCATACATTTTTGATTACTAGTTTGATGAATGTCCTTAACAATAATTGTTGAAATTGCATGCCGAATGCGCTAAGCTTCTGCGCCATCGAGCTCCTTGTTTACACGATAGTATATTGTTCTGGTTGTATGTCCTTGTACATCACACTCAACAATAGGTACCCATAAAAAAATATATATTTCCAGAATCCAGCACCCGAAGTTGAAGAACCAGAAATGGGGGAAATATCTGGAGAGTTTGGAGATAACGTGTCAATGAGTAGTAAAGGCAGGGTGGTAGTGACTCCTGATCCCTATCCGATAGAGATGCCGCCGGAAGTGGAGAGGAAATTAACGTTCTACGAGAAGATTCGACCTCTGAAGTGGAACCATATGAAGGCGCTGATATGGAGGAACGCTTTGGGGCTGTTGAGAAATTATGCGTATGTATAAATAAATAAATATTAGACTGGTATAAAACTATGCAAAGTGTACCTCCTCGTATACCTTGGTGCCTAAAGATTTAAGTAGAAATAATATTGTACTGCTGCAACTTAGTTCCGGTCTTTCCGTCGAATATTTTTGCTTTTCTAATGAAAAAGTCAGATACTCCAAACTGAGAATAAACTCTTAATACTTAAACTGGATGATGTAGGAAATTTGACGGAATTTGTAAAAAACCAACGTGAACGACAATAGGGATGATGACTAATGAATAAAATAACGAAATACTAATAAAAATCGTAAACATATTAAACTTTTAGAGTAGCTTGTATACCTCTTGGTTTTATATATTGCATATTATTTATTTTATGACCCTTCAAAGTTGGGTGGACAAGTCCATTTTAAAAAGTATAAAATTTATTAAAATAAATGATACCTTTAATTAGTCCGTAAAAATGTATAGCAAATTTGTCTAAGAAACTATTTTGATAAACACAATATTTAATATAGATGCCGAACAAATTTCCTACGCGTTGCATACAAACTTCTCAGGCGTGACGTCATCACTTAGTAGCCGTTAGTATGTAGCGTTTTTGTGCGAGTTCATTTGTGTGCATTTCACACTGTGATATCTCGGGCAGTTTTCATGCGAGCCAATTAATTCTTTTACCAATGTTTCTTTTTTTGAGAGGTAATTTATGTAACATAAAATAAAAAAAAGTTGTCATCCTCCCTATTGGTTGATGAATCAATATGTGGGTGTATACCAAACACTTTGTCAAATCCCACATCGAATGCAGCGAAATTGTTTTGTGAAATAGTGCTGGCTAGCAGCGCTAGCATTCAACAATAATAATAGTGTTTACATAATGTATTAATTAATAGTAGATTAGTAGCTAAGAGCTGTAAGGCAGTTCGAGGGTGCAAATGCTTACCCCGAGCTAACTACTCTGCTTTACATATCGATGGTGAGGAAAGTATTTAGGCATTACAAGAATAAAACATTTTATTACTTAAAATTTATAGTGAAAAAAGAACAATTTTCAAATTTTAGGGACAGGTGTTTTTTTGGTATCAATGTAACCTTCAGCCACTTTGCTGGATTTTTTTAATTGCTTACCGCCCTAGGGCGTTTTTTAATTACTTACCGCCCTAGGGCTTTTTTTAATAACTTACCGGATTTTTACTTACTTACAGGATTTTTTTTAATTACTTACCTCCCTAAGCACTTTTCTAGCTACATTATTACCTTAGAGCGCTAATTGGTTACCTACAAGCCCCATTCGGGGGTAATAAGGACCTACTTACCGAATATGATAGATGTAAAATTAATTTATATAAGACGCAATAGGCAACAATGTCATTTGAAATAATTTCGTGATTCTTTAGTTTCTGCAATAAATAGACGATCATCAACGTAGAAAAAACTTGCTCTTTGAACTGTTTATCATTGGCAACATGCGCTCATTGCCATTTACAGCTGCGTATTTACACTTAAATTTATTCCTTACTGCTTACTAATTACCTTATATTTCACTAGAAAATAATTAAAGATAATGTTGTTTTAGAACGTGAGCAGCAGTGTTGCAAGTGACATTCGTTATAACCTTTGTGTAACTACCCAGGGGCCGTATTATGACCTCTTATTTCGTGGCAGTTTTATGACTGGTTATCAATCTATCTCTTTTATTTGCTATACAGCGAGAAAGAGATGTAACTATAGCAATTCATAAACCTGGCAAGTTTTAAGAGGTTGTAATACCCCCACAGGTACCCAATACAATAAAAGTCTTTATTAGTAATCGACTGTATAAGCGATCTATAACTCCTCTATCACTTGTTTACACAGTGGTTTAACCGGTGGGTTGCAGTTCTTTATTAATAAGACAGCTGTCTTACTAATAAAAAGCACAGATGAACACAAAAGAGGTTATTTAGCCAAAGTTTTCACGACATTAGGGGCCTTAGAGCAACACGGCTTCCACTTCGAGCAATAGCTCTAAGTTTAAGGGGCCAGGCCATCCATAAATTACGTCACACGAATTTCTTTATTTTTGACCCCCTCTTTGTTACAGCTGGTCACATTTGTGAGACCCCCCTTCTCCTTAGTTTGACGTCACATATTTTACATCTAAAAATAATTATTGAATTAAAACAGCGGTTCCAAAATTTGTTTTATTTCAATAGGCTAGTTGACAAAATTTCAATAACTGCTGAATATTTTAGCTTATTAGGCATTTTATCGAAAAAAAAGGTTTATTTATTTTTAATCGAGCGTTTACATTATAAATTTCGAGTTTTAAAAAACCAATTTTAATTTGGTTCCAAAACGCACAAGACTGTCATGGCGTCTTGAATGACGTCACGCCGTGCGAAACAAACCAAAGAGCGATCGTGTCTTCGTACGTTATAGCTAGTTTTTATCGTTTAAAAATGAATTTCTCATATTATAAGTACTGTATAGTGCCCCAGTGTGATAGCACGACTATAAAAACGCCAAACCAGTTATTTATATATGTTCCAAACAATGGAAAAATACGGAAAAAGTGGCTAAAACTTGCGTTCGGTTGTGGTTAGGTTGCACTCGGAGTGTAGGTTTGGAACGCGCCTCCGGTAGTGATACTCGAAACGTCAAAGACAAGATTGGAGTTTCGCACGGCGTGACGTAACGCTTTCTGATTGGTGTTCACTGTCACGTGACTAAAGGTTTCATTTTACGAAATCTATTTTTTAAAAATATTATTAATCTTTAACGCTTTTAATAATTAAAATTGTTTGTTTTTTCTCCATAATATAATTAATCATTATAAACCCCTATCCATTATATTTATTCTTAATGGAAACAAGCCTATTTAAATGGTTTTGAAATGTGACGTCACAAAATTTAGAACCCCTCCCACCCCCTTGTCACACTTCGTCGACCCCCTCCCTCCTCTTTAACGTGTGACGTAATTTATGGATGGCCCCTTAATGCATGATCTCTTCCTCAGGTTGCTGGCCTTCATCATAGGGTTGCCGGTTGTTCAAATGATCTTGTTCTGCGTCGCCATTGGTCGATACCCCGAGGACTTACCAATGATCATCGTCAACTACGAGACCAACAGCTCTGACCTCTACTGTGACTACAATAGAGGATGTCCCCAAAATCAGGATACTTTCGAATGGGATATATCGAACTTCAGCTGCAGATATATAGAGTACCTTCATAAAAAGCAACCAAACTTGGTGAGAACTGCGATGATATTATTTTATTACACCAATTTTAAAGTCTATAACACTCACTTACATACATACTTACACGATCATTAGCTACGTTTTTTTGCCATGAAATCATCATTATCTTTAACGTGTTATTTTATTTGATAAAAGTATTATTTTTATCTATAGTACATAGATACATACATACATACAACTCACGCCTGTTTCCAATGGGGGTAGGCAGAGACTATGGATCGCCACCTGCTTCGATCCTTACACACTTCTTTTGCTTTTTTCACATCCATCAATCTTTTCATACATGCCCTGCGGTTTTTGTCACTGCGTACACCAGCCTTTTTTATAATAACCTCTAATTGGTCTGCGTAGGTTTCAGAACCTTGGTCATTTTAGCACCTTGGTCCTAACGCCCCGATAGGGGTTTTTCTGGGACGCCCTTGCGCAATCGTTCCTTCCACATTCGCACAATATATCTCTTTCGTGATTCGCCTTTCATTCGTCCTCTCTAAGTGACCAAACCACCGGAGCATTCCTTTCTCAATTCTTGTCACTATATAATCTTTCAGATCACACCTTTCACAAATCACATCATTGCTCACTCAATTTGACTCCACATATTTTCCTCAACGATCGCATCTCTACCGCATTTATTCTGCTTTCATTCTTCTTCTGCCAAAGATTCACTTCCATACATCAGTGTCTATGTGTGTTATTTACTATAGTACTAATTCAGAATGGTATTTTTACTCATAAGGAAGAGCTGTATCCTATTCCAACAGTCGGTATAACCTGTCGATATTATTTCTGCATTCAGAAATCAATTTCAATGACGGCTTTAAGATAATCTCTATTCATATGGTATTAAACAGGAAAATCATTTATATCTTAATCATAATCTAATAAGAAAAAAATCTTTCTTTTAGATATCCTATCCAACAGAAGAAGCAGCTTTTAGGGATGCGAGGTCTCTCGCAGCCTGGGCATTGATAGTCTTCCCTGCGAACTTTTCGGAGAGCTTACGGCAGCGTTTGGTGGACAGTCGGGACATTGAAAACGGCACCGTGGACGCATCTAGCATATACATGCACTTAGACAATACTAGTAAGTGATTAAGTCAAATTTTATTCAGTTTGGGTTGTTACATCATCATCATCAGCCTATCATCGTCAACTGAGTGCACGCCAAAGTGCATAAGCATTTGTGAACTTAAAATAGTAGATTGTTATACAAGACGCTAAAATGACCCATTGCATACGAGGTAGTTTTCACTACGATTGCGAGAAAATAAAATACAATATTAAATAGTTTATACCTACTTCCGTAAACGAATCCGCTCGTTTTTCTATCCTCCACTTCATAAACTTTTTGTACAATATTTAAATAAATGATTTGTGCTTGACGGCAAAAGATTAAAATTATTTATTTCCTATTACAGACACACAATTTAAGTACGATGGGATTGGCATCGTCAACTTATGACAAAAATCCCGAAAACCAATAAAGAAAAAAAAAAAAAAAAAAAGACACACAATTCAATCAGTTTGTACCTAATTATAGAAAAATTCTAAAGATTTCGCGCCATGGTACCTTTTTTAATTTCTTTTATTTCCTTCTACGATTCACTCTGTGCACAGAGTATAAATAAGTCTATGATTTCAGCGAAGAGATGCTTTTAGTTCCATTTTCAAAAATAAGAATGAGAAACGAGCGAGTTTTTATTCGTGATTATGAATAAAGAGTTTTTCGTTTTAGTAGGCTCATTGGTAATAGACAAACATTAAAAAAGAAAAAACTTTAGCGTCTAGCGGTTATTATGCTATTTTATCTCGGCTCTTGTACGTTACAATGACGGACTTTTTGAGCAAGAGGAGTGAAAAAACCTTTTTCAATACGGTTGCTCGAAAATGTAAGTTTACGATGACAGTCGAGCGTGCGGAAAGTTGATTTTACCGCACGCCGTGCGTTTTTGTTTACGGAGTAGTACAGCGTGCGGAAAGTTGATTTTACCGCACGCCGGCGCCGTGCGTTTTTGTTTACGAACGTTTTTTTTAATTTCTACTAGCTTCCGCCCGCGAGTTCATCCGCGTGGACAGTAGAAAAATATTGCAACCAGTTTAAAATGACCCCTTTAGTGTATGAAAGCTAGTACTACGGAGAGTTCAAGCTGTTTCCCTGGTTCCACCCACCTGAATTTGATGAAACCTCAATCTACTAAATTGTGAAAAATCCATCAAAATTAGTTTAGCGGTTTTTGCGTAATTCGCGCACAAATATTTAGAATTTACAGTTTTATTATATGAATAAATTACAATTTCAGCAGTACCTATAATGTTTTCTCGCAAATGTATTGAAAAACGTAGTATGGCACACGGTTGTTAAGGTTTTTTAAAACTCGTGACGATTATAAACCCTCGCCTGCGGCTCAGGCTTATAAAACGCCAACTCGTTTTAAAAACCTCCTTACCAACCTTGTATCATAAACTACTATAAACAATGCGATGTAATTCATAAAAAAATTTCAAATAGTAAATAAGTAAGTAGGTAGGTACCTAGTTTTCATGTGATTTTCGTAGAGTAAACAAGCTTGCTTATTCCTTATGTTATAGGTTACACATTTGCGTCTTATCTTCTAAGCTTGTCACATCGGACGGAAAGGTAGTTTATGCAAATTTTATCGTGTATGTCATTGTTCAAGGATGTTCCTTGTGTTTGTTGGTGAAACCTCAAAAGAAATTCGTTTTGAAATTACAGAAAGCATGAAAATAATTTATGAAAATTATCTTTGTTTGGGATTTATTAATTTTGTTCATATGATCACGTTTAGAGACTAATATAAGCTTCAAACTTATAACACTCCTCTTTTTGCGTCGCAGGCTAAAAATGAAACGTAATTAAAAATCTGTGAGTAATATTCAACTTTAGTCCATCAGCCATTTTTTATGTCCCCACTGCTGGGGCACAGGCCTTCCTTATTGGGTGGATAAGGAGGTCGGGGCATAACCCACCACGCCGGCCCAATGCGGATTGGTGGGTGTTAACGACTGCAAAATGCAGCCGGGACCAACGGCTTAACGTGCCTTCCGAAGCACGGAGGAGCTCGAGATAATACATTTTTGGTCACCCATCCCGTGACCGACCCTTGCGAACGTTGCTTAACTTCCGCAATCGCTGGGCCAGGCGCTAAACCACTGCGCCACCGAGCTCCCCTAGTCTAACTTTAGTAGAGTCGATAAAAACCCCTACATTAAAATAACGTTTGCCATCCAAAGACTAAAAAAAATATAATATAACGTTTGTCATTATTTTAATAGTAAACTATCAAAGGCGCCTTTTACATATTATGGCAAAATTAAGAATCTGATTGGATTCCAAAATCGCCGAAACGCTTTTATATCGTAATTTGCATACAAATTAGATTTTTCACGGGACCAATCAAAAAGGTCCGGTAAACATTTTTTTTATTAAAAATCGCCTTGATGCATGAAATTCGCAATTTTCTGGTGGCACATTACATTTAAGATCGATACGAATGTGATCCGATTTCTACTTGCTTTTATTATTTCAATGACAAAACTGACTAACCAAAAATCAATATGTTCATAAATTCATTAAAACAACTGTTACTAACTAATTGTAACGAATATTTTAATGATAGGAATATTTAAATGTCTGCCCCTCTCTTCCACATTGCTATGCCTGTCAAGGTGCATGCGATAATTAGTTGCTTTAAGATCTAGTAGTTAAGTCGCATGTAGTGCAAATGTATAAATAAAGAAATAAAGGTATTTTCTTATAACGTTTCGGTTCCCGGAAAAATATTAGGTTTAGCTTTTCTTTATTTTAATAGTCGTAGTTAAAAAAGTTCAGCCCGTAGGTGTTACCTACGAATATCAAAACTTTTATTACTAAAGCTAGGGTTTGCTAAGATGACGGTGCCGCTAAATTACGGCCGTAATAAGACGACACCGTCATCCTAGGAAACCCTAGCTTTATTCAGCCTGTCGATTCTGTAACAAACTCGCATCTCACTTCGAACCTCACTTCACTTCGCGGAAATTTTAAATCATTAATGAGATAATAATTTAGGCTGTTGTTTTAATCACAAAAGATTTTAGATAGCTACGGTAGCTACCTAAAACCTTTTGCAATCGGTAAAATAGCTTTATATTCAGCTAATTTCTTATAACAAATTCACGCGAAGTGAAGTGAGGTTCGAAGTGAGATGCGAGTTTAGTTACAGAATCGACGGGCTGTAATCGAACCGGTAGGTACTTTGCGGAAGTCCCAAACCATTTTGAAAAAAGAAATATAATGTAGCTTACTTCCGCAAACAAAATATGCAAGATGCACCGCCCGCCCGCCCGCTAAACGCAAAACGCAAAACGCACGATCTAACTCCTGAGGAAGCTCCGGGTTGGGGCGAGACACGTGTAGAGTAGCCTAATTGGTGAAGGTGCAAGGTGTGTTGCTGTCTTGCTAAATGCAGGTATTGTGCACTTATATTTTGTGGTGTGCATGTGCATATTTTTGCGGGCGGGCGGGCGGTGCATCTTGCATATTTTGTTTGCGGAGTAAGCTACATATATTTCTTTTTTCAAAATTCTAAAAAAATATCAAAATGACAGATAGTTGAACGTGCAAGCTTGGTGGCAATCAATATTGTATGAGTTTGACGCAATTTAGAAGGTACAGCGCTCACGACTTCCACCAAGCAGTGGCCTTTGAATTTTTTCAATAAAGCAACATGATTTTTTCAGACAAGCAAGTAAAGTGGATGATGAAACGAGACGTCATCGAAGCCTTCATGGATGCCCTGAATGATATGGCGAAGTCCTGTGATCTACCCAAGAGAGTCTTCGATATTCCTGTTAAAGTAAGCAACTAAGCAATCATCATTTACTCTATATGTTATTTGGCGACCCTAGAAAGTTGTTAAGTTTCGTAGACTTAGATCCGTTAAAGTTTGGATCTACGGAATGGAACTTGTACCTAATTGACTATCGGAATCTATTTGCGGAGAGTTAATAAAAAAGTAGAAAATCAGGGTACTTATTTTCTACTTCGTTATTACAAATTGCGGACCGCTAATTATTTCTCTTCAGTGGAGGCCCGTAGACCAGGTGCAGCCGGCCCGCGACACCCGTCATACAGTACCCTTAGCACGAACAGCTATCTAGAAAAAACGCGCGTAAAATTACTCGATAGAGAACTATCTATGGAAATTTTAATTTCGTTATTCGGCGGAAGATGGCGTTGTACAAATTTCCAATACAAAATTGCACTATCGAATGATTTTACGCTCGTTATTTTTTTCGATAGCTGTTCGTGGTAAGGGTACGGATAGTCCCTTTCCGAGACTTATTGACTGAGCGAGCGCGAAGCGTCGCCGTTTCAGCTTTCGCAAAATGTTTTCGTATGTCCGGCTGTCCGTCTGTTTTCCTCTAGAGGTTGCATTTTTCACGAACGGGTTCGATAATTTATATAGATTTTTTTTCTGGATTTAGTTTTTTGAATTTTTTCGAAAAAAAAGATATTTCAGCCATTTCGAAAAATGCTCAGAAATGTTACAAACGCGAAATCTACAGCTCACAGACTGAGCCGCTAGTTATTTATTTATCAATGAGGATCAGTAACAGGTTTGAATCCTATAGTTTTATTGATATAATAATAAGATCATTTATTAATAGCTATGAAACCTAATGAAAGATTTTTTGAAATCCGGAGGCTAATTGTCTAATTTTAAAATCTATCACAATCGCTTTCATTTGACAGATGGATGTGAGACATTGCTGCATTTCTTTGTTAAGTTTTTATTTGTGCCAGTAAGAAGCATCAATGTATTACAATATAATAGAAAGCGATTGCGATAGATTTTGAAATTAGACAATAGAAAGGCCGTTTAGATATTAAGGGTTTGAAGGAAATGCAATATGTGCTTTATCACGTACGGCATAAGGTTCGCGTACGTCGCGATGAAGTCATAAGGACCGCGTGTTTTAACATGTTTTAGCTCGTATATCTTCTCAGGTTTAAGAGATATCACAAAAATTTCTTCACAGTTAATCATGTGGTGGCATAAGCTTTCTGATAAGCTACTAAACAAAAATCGTTACTGATCCTCATTCTTGGCGTACATCCCTAGCACTCTGGCTTGCAAAAACAGTTCTTTAAAAAGTTATTTATAAATAATGTTCTTACAAATATTGCACCACGAGTAGGTTCGAATAAGCTTAGCTTCTCTTGATATCCTATTGAAAATCATTTTTGTTACAGATCAATAAAGCTATTTATGGTTTGAAAGTACCAAACATGACAGATTTCGCTGCCCCTGGAGTTATTTTAACGTAAGTATTTTTTTTTTATTATTTTGGCAACATTTTTTCAGCATATATGTACTTTTTCAATACTTCATTTTTATATATGATTTTATTCTAATATAATTGATTATTTAAAAAAGTAAATTTGATAACTTTGTAATTTTTTCATATCTATCTGACAGATAACTTTTTTTGGCAGATAGCTTTTCAAAATGACAAAAAACTGTAGGCGCGTTGATAAAAATGTATGTGTCAATGTAATATTTTTAAACTAAGCTTCGAGGAGAACTTACTCAGGACGGCAGGCAGATGTAACCATAAAATGTTTTTCTTTGGGCAGATGTCATTGCAGCAAGCGAGCGCTTACTTGCCTCTATGGTAGTTCATGCCGTTTTCTTTTAAAACCCAATTTTGACACTTCTCTTTCCATCAACGCCATCTAGTGAGGCAAATAGTTACTATTTTAATTTTTTAAATGTCACTTTGAAAAGCCCATTGAAGAATTACAACAACATTGGTTCATATATTTTAAAAATTTTTTCAAGTTGACTACTTTGTTTTAAGTTTATTTGTCAATTGTTTTTTCAGAATTATTTATTTCTTGGCTGTGGCATTTACATCGGGAGCCTTGCTGTCGGAGAGAAACGAAGGAACTTTGGAACGGTCTCTAGTTTGCGGTATAACGGGTAAGATTTTTTTATTAGGAAACTATACATACTAGTAACTGGACTACCTATTTATAAGTAGTCCAGTTACTAGTTTTTTTAATTAAAAAGATGAAACTGACGAATTATCACCATTTTTTGAGAGAATTCTAACCAAAATCACTCTGGCGCAATCTCTTTTATTATCCATTATTGACTACGCTGATGTCTGCTACACTGATCTGTCAGAGGAACTACTTAACAAACTAGAGCGTCTACAGAATGTTTGTATCCGCTTCATTTTCAATCTTCGTAAATTTGACCACGTGTCACACTTTCGTAATAAACTCAACTGGCTCCCTATTCGCCGGCGCAGGGACTTGCATACTCTTACCCTTCTTTACTCCATACTTTTCTTACCAACTTCCCCTCCTTACCTTAAAGAACTTTTCACCTTTCGTTCTTCAATTTCACTTTCTTCTTTGCGTTCTTCCTCTAATCTTACCCTTAATATTCCTCGCCACGCTACCGACTTTGCTTCCTATTCCTTTTCCGTCCATGCTGTTCGTTTGTGGAACTCTCTGCCGGAGGGCATCAGAAAGGCTCAAACTCCAAGGTCATTTAGAGAACAAGTTAGGAGTCATTTTCTCTCTTCTTCCCGCGACTAATATTTCTTATTTATATTTATCTCCTATACCATGGAATTATGTTTTTATCCTTTAGTATTTTTGTATATTCATATTCTGTCCTCTAAAGTGCACCTATTCCCCTTTTATCCTATTTATCTTATTTTATTTCGCCCAAGGTTGCCTGGAAGAAATTGCTATGTAGCAATAAGGCCGCCTATTGTATGTTTTCTTGTTTTTTCTGATTGTATCGTTTTTCTATCATGTGCAATAAAGTCTTTATTATTATTATTATTATTATTAAATTTGTGGTTTTTGAAGTCTTAAAACCAAATTGGTGGCTCAATCAGCAAAGAGTGTCAGCAAATCTACGGTTTAACCTTATATACTTACTTACAATATAGTACATTCGGCCCATGAAAATGTTGAGCATCATGTCATGATTCTTTAATTTATAGTGTCTATTAATTCAATTGACCATCATCTATTGATTAATTATTAAAATTAATCAATAGTACAATACTTGAATTGACTCAAATTATGGAGGGAACGACAGTAGCGCCACCTATGGAACTTACTTTATCAGAATAGCCAATGACGTCTTAAGAAATCGCGTTGACAGCGCCACCACTGACAGCTAAAGTAAATTCTACAACGCGATTGGCTAGTGAGTTGACAAGTGGTTTTCCCGCTCAAAGCGAATGCTAGGTGGGAGGTACAAGCGACGAGGATTCATTCTTGATCGAGACGCCGAGGTGTGCACAAGAAGACAACTACGCTGAGGGAATTATCATAGTAGGTACTGTGTCAAATTAAATAGCAGATAAGGCAAAGATTGTCAGATTTGTATTAGGTCTTTACCTATGCAAATGGTGTTTTGTATGGAGATTTTTTAAGAAGTTGCATTTCGTATGCACTTTATAACTTTTATGCACTAATGTTTAAACACTAAGGTAACGTATGCCACTTAGGTTAAGCGAAAAAATAAGTTTCGGTTAAGGCGCTGTAGGTAATGAAACTAGCGCCGCCAATAATTTTATTTTTATCACTCATAAACCAAGTCAATATTTAAAAAAAGCTCAAGTAATAATTTCTTAAATTGTCTCTAATATTTTTTGAATAACTCTTCAACAGTTTTCATTCTTTCTGTAAGTTTTAAAATCCATTCTAGCTCAAAGTGGCCACTTTTGGCAATTATGAATTTTAAAACTTACAGAATAAATGATAACTGTTGAAGAGTTATTCAAAAAATATTAGAGACAATTTAAGAAATTATTACTTGAGCTTTTTTTAAATATTGACTTGGTTTATGAGTAATAAAAATAAATGTAGTGGCGGCGCTAGTTTCATTACCTACAGCGCCTTTACCAAAACTTATTTTTTCGCTCAACCTAAGTGGCATACGTTACCTTAGTGTTTAAACATTAGTGCATAAAAGTTATAAAGTAGGTATACAAAATGCAACTTCTTAAAAAATCTCCATACAAAACACCTTCACATACAGTGGCGGCGCTAGTTTCACTAGAAGTGGTAATTTTTGCTAACAAAAGAAGAGTCATTTTTAAGGTGTTTTTTTGTTTAGAAAACCAAGGATTTTTTATTATAGATAGTTGTCTATGATAGTCATTGTTCGATATATAAATATTTTAAATCATAGAAGAGACGAGCTTCTCTATCTGTAAGAATCAAATCGCCAATTTCATAGGTAAAGTACCAATAACAGAATTATTTCAATATGACAAGGTTCAGGGACCGGAAAACCCCTTTTTTGGGTTACCCAATTGATAGGGAAACCCTATTAAAAACTTACCAAATGATAGGGTTTCCCTTTCGAAAGGGTTAGTCGACGATATGCTTACCGTATTGATTAGGGTTTTTGAAAACAACTATATGAAATACCCAATCAAAACCCTTTTTAAAGGTAAGCGCTTCATGAAATACCCAATCAAAACCCCTTTAACGGTAAGCGGTTCGTTCTTCGGCCCAGGTGGAACTAGGTATAAATTGCTACACGTTTTAAAACCCCTTCATAAAGCCTTCATAGGGTTTCCTCGATAGGGTTTTCGTATTCGGTAAGTGCTTACTTGGGTTACGTTTTCGATAGGGTTACCGTATTGATAGGGTTTTTTAAAACAAGTCTATCAAATACCCAATCAAAAACCCTCTTAACGGTAAGCGGTTCCGGTCCTTGGTTATAAGTATGCTCAACATTTCATGGACCGCTGTACAAAGACGAGGTGCGATACCTACCTTATACGAGTATAACAGTTGTTTACCTTTACTACACTATTTTAAACTTTATTCCCAGGTTCGGAGATTCTATTTGGGTTGCTCGTCGTGACAGTGGTGGTAATGCTGCTACAGACCTTCGGTATTATCCTTATCGCTTTTGCGGTGTTCAACCTTAGTCAGAACGGGCCTTTAGGATGGGTGGTATTTTTGACTTTCTTGGCCGGAATCTGTGGCATGACCTTTGGTAAGTTATCAATAGTAGAGGTATTAGAGACCAAAATCTCATGAGACGGAAGTAGCATTTGGTTGTTGCATTACAATAGTACATTATGAGACAAGTTAGCTTAGGTTGCAATAAGCAAGAGCTCACGAGTTTCATACGACGTTTTTCAACACATTTGCGAGGAAAAAACAAAGTAATTTATCACACAGCAACAAATACGACAAAAACAAAATATGATAATTATGGGAAAAGGCGCGCATGGTTTTTTTTTTGTATTTTTTTTCACACGCCCAACGCAAGAATTTTTTGCGAACAAAGGGGTGAGGAGCATACAGCCTACTACTAATACTTCAAAATTATAATTTTAAGTGACAAAATGCAAATATTTTAATATTTTATAACAAAATATTGTGGATTATGAATAATTTGATAATAATATATAATTATTTGACTTAATTAAGGACTTACACATTTATTTATTCCAAAAATGAATATGAATTTTCAGCAGCATAAAACCTCTTTGTTGTCAAAAAAAAATAACGGTATTACCCGGCTAAATTGGGAATGCTCTGTTTACTCGCATAGAACTTGCAGTAAGGTACTAATTTAACTTTGTAGGGTTAATTCTATTACGAACTAGTGTTTTATATATTATTGCACGCGTTTGTTATAGCTCGGTTTATGGCCCTAAAAGCGATGTATTAGGGCTCACTTTACGAGCAAGTGTGTTGAAAAAGTAGTTAAGTGTTGTTTATACAATAACCCCCTTACTAATAAAGATTGTATAGCAGATGAATAGTTACACAGTGTTTTGTCACTTTCTTTTCAATGTCAAATTCAAATAGTTTGACAGAGAGTAACCATTGTATATGTAGATGTATAATATACATCTGCTATACAATATATATTAGTAAAGGGGTTACACTAAATAGCAAAGAAAGTAATTTTATGACTTTCTTGGCAGACTATACGTACAACAACAAAGTGTTTTTAGTAAAAATAATTTTTCTTCCGTTTCATGAGATGCCGGTCTACCTCTAGTCACCAAAATTGAAACATAATGCTATTGTATCCACATTGCGAGGCCGCCTTTAGCTGTCTTGCAATTTAAAGGAGAGCTAATGAGTTTATTGTACTATTAGAGGTATTTTATTCTGTGTGTAGTCGTGTCGTGTCGTGGTAGAATTTGGTTACAAATCACAGCCTACATAAATAGTTGGCGATCGTGTAGCCTACGCTTTATAGTGCTTTAATCATGATGCAATTGATTAATTAATATTAAAATCAGGCTAATGAACGTCTAAGCATAGTTTTTAAACTCAACCAAATCAAAACTTACATCTAGGTAATATTATAAACTATACTTATGTTTTTTCAGGTTTCGTGGTAGCAACCTTCTGCGATAACGATAAATCAGCGACTTACATGGCTTTGGGGTCGTTTTTACCCATGACCTTGTTGAGTGGAGTTATTTGGCCCATCGAAGGTAAGATTTCATCATCATCGGACACTTTTTATGTCCCCATTGCTGCACAGACATCTTAGGACTTTTTTTAACCGACTTCATCAAAAGGAGGAGGTTCACAATTCGATTGTATATTTTTTTATCGTTGTTCGCGCGTATGTTCGACATTTATGGACCGATTTTGATGATTCTTTTTTTATTCGATTGAGTTTTCGTGCGAGATGGTCCCATTTAATTTATTTTCAAATCGATTTAGTAGTTTTCAAGTACCTAATCCTGATGAAAATACTATGATTTTACATCAACTACCTTGACGACTTTGTTATTTATGAACCAAATTAGATGACTTTTTGGAAAATACCTTTGTGTAGTCTTTTTAACCGACTTCAAAAAAGGAGGTATTCAGTTTGTATGTATGTTTGTTTCTCCGCGATTATCTCACGTTTGACTGAGCCGAATTTTCTACCTAAATAATATACCTACACTACCTAATGCAGTACTTACACTAAAAATAACAATAACGTTGTACTCCAGCGGCTGGAGTACAACGTCCTTTTTTAATTCTAAAAGCCCCACCCGACTCCAATAGACGTTTTTATAACAATGATAGGGCGTATCTAATAATTTGTATATTATTTCTTGCTTTTTAGAGGCAGGATTTTTGAAGTCTTTTTTTTGTTTTTAAAAAAAAAATATATATATTTATACTTCTAACATTAGAGTTGACATTAAAAAAAATCTGGTTTCATACTAAGTTCTAGCTTTGCTTTTTATTATTTTAAACAGTAATTCCCAATCTTATGCGAAATCGGTGGGCCCGAGCGATAACTGCGTAAGTTAAAATTTGCATAATCGAAAATAGTTTGGGGTCATAGAAAATTGATAGTTTTCAATTTGTGACTGATATGTCTGTTTATTTTTGCAGGTATGCATTATATTTTAGGATGGATTAGTATGCTGTTGCCTTTGACAAAAACAACAGAATCGCTCAGAATGATGCTTCAAAAAGGGTGGACCATAGACCATCCAGATGTGTACTGGGGTTTCATAGTTATATTAATTTGGATTTGCATTCATCTCACATGTAGTATATGTTTGATGAAGTTTAAGAAAGCGTGATTTTAAGTTATTACTTTTTAGTACCTAGACGAACAAATGTTTTGTGAGCATAATTTTGTATAAGTAAAAAGAAAATTTAAAAAAACAAAAAATATTTCAGCTGCTGCAGTTTGACAGCTCGACCAAATTAATTCTTAAAAAGATAACTTGAGCCCATATTGGTATAGAATGGTCAATAATTATGTCCTTAATGTATAAAATATTTAATATTATTGGTGTTTGTCATCTAAAAATCACATTATTTTTGTTTTGGATTTGTAAGTTTGACTGTGAGACGCCAATTTTGCTTCTTGTAATCTGTGCTTTTTTCTTAGAGGTTTCTGAAAAATCAGGATTGTAGAATATTTGTGAAAGTCATTACTTATTGGTCGATTTGTTCTTGATATCTTTTAGATTAGAGCATAGAAACTACAGAATTATGGGTGATTAGTACCGACTTTTTATTAAGAGTTATGTAAGATTTACACGGGACAATTTTGGGTCCATTTGCTCAATTTTAGTCAACTAGGGCTTTTAATCGACAATGAGGATCAACACGACAATTGAATATATCAATTTTGAATATCACATCAAATACAATATCAACAACTGAGTAAATCTCTGTTTAAATTTCTCAAATCCATTAAGTAATGACAAAATTATTAAAGTTTTAAAAAGTGAGTTTAAAAAACGCGGCCGGCATGCAATGACGTCACGTGCCACGATCGCCCGGACAAACACCCGCCGTGCCGCTGGGTGGCGAACGTGGCTGATGACGTCAACAACGAGGGAGCGTTTTTGAGAATGCGACACGAAAATCGCTCTATCTTCGTCATTTTTGGTCCAATTTAAATAATTCTTTCACTGAAATAATTGATTTTGATGTGACTGTAACTCTACATATTTAACTAAAAACCTCGTTGATCCTCATTGCTTGTAAAATAGAATCACAAATTTAATTTAAGTAAATGAAGTCAAACACAAATTAGAACAAAAAACAAACGATTCGATTTTACAAGCGATTTTTGATAAAATAAACCTGTGTAAAGCCCTTTAACAGATTGAAAATTGGGGGGAAACGGTTTTATGTTACTCAATAATAAGTTCAATTAAATAAATAAATAAATAACTTTTACTGGACTTTTGCTATATCTACTTAAAGATTGCAAATACAAAATCTTGCCAAAACTATAATTATTTGGAAATTCAATAGGTAGTTTTGTGACTATGAATCATGAAAATGATTATTGAAATATTATGATAATCATTATTGTTGTATATTATTATGTAGTAGTATGTGCCTTGCGTCCTTTTAACTACGAGGTATTAGTTTATTGTTTAGTTTAGGACTATTTAAATGATTATTGGTTAAGGTTTTAGGTTTTACGAAGACTTGGGTTATGTTCTTTTATAATAAAATGGACGTTACCTCATTTGTTTTTTATGGATTATTTAATCCAACGAACTATTGGAATAATAATTCGATTCGAACTCTATTTATGACACATATTTATGACAATATTTAGTCATACGTGTAAGTATGTTATTGAGCTTTTATTCATTTCTGTCGGGTCAGGGAAAAATGCATAATAGTTACTCTTCTTCAAAGTAAACATTGATTTACCATTTTAATGGGTAAGTTATGCTTCAAAGGTTTTTTTGAAAGAAATTAGACAGATGGGTGAATCAACTTTTTAATGTAAGGAAAAAATCGGCCCATGTGTAAATTTTCATAAATTAAAACAAAACTAGATAACTCTTTAAAAAAAAAACTCTATTTTACGATATTTAGATTCATAGCCAATAAAACATACTTAGTTTTGTATAAAAATAATCAATAGTTTATAGAAAAACATCGGTGACCAAGGGGACAATTTTGTCCCCAGCTTTTGTATGAAAAATAGGAGTTGTCTCCTGGGTCACCTATGTTTTTCTTTAAAATCACGTTAAAATTTTCTTGTCTTTTAAGTTTTCTTATAAGATGATTAGCTGAGAGTATTTGCATCTATATATTAACTTCATATAAAAAAGGTTCACGTAGATATTTTAAGAAATGCCACAAAACAACAAAAAGTTGATTCAACCAGATAATCGGTGAAATGTCTTACAAAATATCTTTATACAACGCGATAATTAATGAACTAAAAATGGTAAAACTTTTTCTTTGGACCAATATTTTTGTATGAATTTTTTTTTCGGAATTTCAGATTTGGTCCCATAGTAAAAAAATTTCAGTTTGATGATCCGAAGAAACAGTTTTCCCAATTTGGTTCATTTATAACATCCTGTATAAACATTTCGGTCTACTTAAAGATTAAGCCAGCCTTTATTATAATTAGTTATAAAGGAATAAAATTTGTATACACTTACATTATTGTTATTGTGGAGTTTATATCAAATAAATTACGAAATTGTTCGTATATCGTCAATAAAAGTTGCTCAACTATTGCCATGAGGAATGTGTGAATTAAGTACAAAAATAGCTAATTGTAGTACTTAAGTGACAATTGTTGTGTAAATGTGAAAAATGTGCTCAGTTTAGTTAACAAAAATTAATTGTGATATAATTATGTATTTGATATACCTATAAGGTTTTGAATAAACACTAAAACAAATGAAGAACAATTAAAACTCGTTTTATTTTACTACAAAATCATGACTATTCTACAAATTAGAAGGAAATATTAATTGCACTAACAGACAATATACCAAACTATAATATAGCGTTAACTACTAAGTTTGACCACGAGGAAAGAAGGCAATTTATGGCTTTTAACTGTCAAAAGACAATTTTTTGTCTCACAAAAGTCGCTAAATTGCTATTTCGTATCGTGTTTCGAGGTTATGCTAGGGGGCTGTAATGACACATTTTTTATAATCAACCAACAATAGGAATTCAATTTCATAAGTGCAATGCGATTAAATTGACAATGTACAAATGAAGTGGCTAACTTCAGAGCGCTTGTGGTACAAAACGACTTATGTTGATCAGTACAATTTTCTCTTTGCCATACATGATACTCGAGTGAAGTTGCAGCGAATTGTAAATACGTGACGTCACACTAGGGAGGGGGGTGACCAGCTGTGACAAGGAGGGGGGAGGGGTTCAAAAATAATAATTTATGGATTAAACTTAGGGACACCCCTAAGTTTAAGGAGTGTTTATGGTCTTCCCAAGAGACACCCGTAGACTGTCGCGTAAGTATCTGTCATTCGCAGTTGACAAGTCGCTGCGTTGTTGTGGTACCTTTGCTCTGCTACCCTGGCGTGAGGATTCACCGCCACCTGGTGGGAAGGTCAGTTTATATAGTTGGCACCTCCAAATGACACCACCAGTGGTGTCAAGAGGGATGTTCCCAGTGACACACATCTAGTGATGTCACAGATTAGATAATAATATTGTTCATTTAGAAATAAAACACTTTTTTACGTATTGATTTAGGTGTTATCAGGGCTCTGTCACTCCGCGCGCGAGTCTGAAGCGCTCGGCGTCCTCTGAGAGGACAGATTTCATACATCAGAAAAGATAAGACCTACGCGATAGAAAGAGAGGCAACTACTAAGTGAATGTTTTGGAGCGAAGGGAGCGCTGTGCGACCTGAATTGCACTTTATTGTGTCGGAGCAAGAGTCGGAATTTATTTAAACGATTTTGCGGAGTGCAACTTCTGTACGCTAGTACTATTATCTATTCTGTGGTGTTATTTTAGAATTATTTAGTTTCAAAAACTATTTTTTTTCGCCCTTCCATAGTAGTCGGTCAGCTGACCAATACATTAGGTAGGTATGTTTTTTTTTCGTTTTTCAACCTATGTTCCTTGGAGAAAGTTGTTCAGTTTAAGCAACACTATCACCTGTTTTGAAAAAAGAAATATATGTAGCTTACTTCCGCAAACAAATATGCAAGATGCACCGCCCGCACGCCCGCAAAAATATGCAGCACACCACAAAATATAAGTGCACAATACCTGCATTTAGCAAGACAGCAACACACCTTGCACCTTCACCAATTAGGCTACTCTACACGTGTTTCGCCCCAACCCGGAGCATCCTCAGGAGTTAGATCGTGCGTAAACCAACACCGAATAAGCAACTACGCCCTCCGACACCGTATTTATTGTCACTTCCTCCCCACTGCGCATCGAGTGACTGACAGTGACAACGTTTAAAGAATGTTGCCAGTTTCAAATAAAAAAGAAAAAAGAAAGAAAACATGTTTTTTAATTTAAATTACCTGCAAATAAATTGATATACATTAAATAATGTGTTTTATTAATTAGATACTTATTTCTAAGAATTATAGTTATTTGAGAAAATACGCAGCAATGGCGAGGAAGAGACGTCAAGTTGATTGTTAAGTATGGTTCCATCAACATTGTGTTTGATAGTTTCTAGGTTTTCCAACACGTTCAGTCGTAGACCTTTACTACAAGTATGTAAAACCTCATAGGAATGGCCATCAGATAGTTGATGTCCGGTATTTAATAAATGTTCCGCGAAATGAGATCGTTCCGGTCGGCCATTCCTATAGGCGGAAATATGTTCTTTATAACGTATATCAAAACTACGGCCAGTTTAACCAACGTATACTGAATTACATTGGTTACATGTTAACTTATATATCCCCGACTTCCTGCCAACCTCCGTTTTTTCCTTGCCATTGCAAATGGCACGCCGGACGGTATTAGTAGTACGAAAAGCCACGTGAACGTCGTTATTTTTTAAGAGTTTTGATATTTTATCTGATATTTTACCTACGTAAGCCATACTTGACTGATAATTTTTAATAACGCGCTCACGTGGCACCGCATATAAAAGCCCAGTCACCTGTTTGTTGATTTTATTCCTAACCATGTTATCTATCGTCCAGCGTGCCATTTGCAATGGCAAGGAAAAAACGGAGGTTGGCAGGAAGTCGGGGATATATAAGTTAACATGTAACCAATGTAATTCAGTATACGTTGGTCAAACTGGCCGTAGTTTTGATATACGTTATAAAGAACATATTTCCGCCTATAGGAATGGCCGACCGGAACGATCTCATTTTGCGGAACATTTATTAAATACCGGACATCAACTATCTGATGGCCATTCCTATGAGGTTTTACATACTTGTAGTAAAGGTCTACGACTGAACGTGTTGGAAAACCTAGAAATTATCAAACACAATGTTGATGGAACCATACTTAACAATCAACTTGACGTCTCTTCCTCGCCATTGCTGCGTATTTTCTCAAATAATAATAATTCTTAGAAATAAGTATCTAATTAATAAAACACATTATTTAATGTATATCAATTTATTTGTAGGTAATTTAAATTAAAAAACATGTTTTCTTTCTTTTTCTTTTTTATTTGAAACTGGCCACATTCTTCAAACGTTGTCACTGTCAGTCACTCGATGCGCAGTGGGGAGGAAGTGACAATAAATACGGTGTCGGAGGGCGTAGTTGCTCTTTCGGTGTTGGTTTACGCACGATCTAACTCCTGAGGATGCTCCGGGTTGGGGCGAAACACGTGTAGAGTAGCCTAATTGGTGAAGGTGCAAGGTGTGTTGCTGTCTTGCTAAATGCGGGTATTGTGCACTTATATTTTGTGGTGTGCTGCATATTTTTGCGGGCGGGCGGGCGGTGCATCTTGCATATTACATGGCTGATACCGTGGACATATTCGGTTGTTCACTGAACGCATTCACAAAGGCGGCATTATTTGTTATAGTTAATTTTAAGGATAAGTTAATAAATTAGTCTACACTATCGCATTAGGTTAAGAGCCTGTAATGATAGTTGTAAGTTGGATAAATAAATAATGATAATAATAATAATAATAATATTTGTTTGCGGAAGTAAGTTACATATATTTCTTTTTTCAAAACAATACATAAGTACTTGGTCATCTTGCTGCTCAGTGTGACCTGACCTTAACATCATATCCCTTAGGACGTTAATACATCGTATCGGATTAATACGCAATCTGGGTCAGAACACGGATTACGGTAAAGAAAAACACTATTCGATAAGATAACAACCAAACTAATGAAGCCACTCGATAGGTAGGTAACTATCGATACCTAATCGATAACACAGCAATGTCACTGCACTAATGAACATCGTTATCGGGTATTAAAATAATGCTCTGGATAATATTGTCACCACTGTATTTTTAATCGTAAAATTCTCTTTGTCCCACTATTCCCATTGACCCAGTCCCATGATGGGACAGGTGGGATGATTATGTCCCACTGACTGACATAAAATATAAACGAAGAATAGGTTTATACCTACCTAAATAGCTTTATCAAAAATATTGCTTAGCATTATACTCCTTATTACGAACCTCTCAAAGCATCATATTCCTAAACAAACTTTTTGGTTATTCTAAGTAAGTAAAACTTATTCTTCGTTTTTTTGTACGGCAGCTAAAGTTGAAAAGTTTTCAGCTAGGTATTTATGGTTTACATTACACTAGTACATTATGTATACCACGAATACATTTGGTACCTTACTCAAGCTTTTTGTTTTAAGCTTTTAAAGAGTAGCTTTCACGTTTACAATGTTACCTAGATGTTAGTTTTACTTATAATAATTTATAGTTATATGGATTACGGGTTTACCTTAAAAGTATAGTCTCCAGGCTGAACATCGGTGACGTCAACCCACTGACAGTCGATATTGTACTGGTACACATCAGAACAGTTGACTGAGACTCCTGAAAATCAGTAACTATCGATTTCATTCATGTATATATAAGAAAATGAAAACTTGACAAAAAAAAGTTCAAAGTCCTACCGTCATATCCATTCAAAAGTATTGAAGGCTTTGTTTTTAAGGAATTTCTTAAAAATCATTGTTTATTAGCGACAAACGTTCTATAAATCTTTGATAAAGTTATAGAAGGGTGCTCCCTATTTTAGTACCAAAATAACATGGCCGACTACATGATTTTTCATCGATATATTTTCCAGTTTTTCAATCAACAGGTTGGTGACCAAAGACAAGTTCCAAAATGTTCATAAACAGCCTTTCCAACAGACCTTGGTCTCCATAATTCTTGCACGAGTACTTCCTCTCTACGTCTGGCAGACAGGTGTTGTCTTCCAAGCAAAAGGAGGCCTTATGTCCTTCCGCCACCCTATGGCCGGATTTGTCCAGGATATCGAAGGTCGCAAACACCTCCATGCTGTGGTAATGCCTGCGAGGGAAAGATATCCTTATGTGATAGCCTTAAGATGGTTTAGTATATTTCCAAAAGAATTTTTGGTAGAGTCGTTCTCGTAAAAAAAAAATTACCGGTTACTTACGTTTACAATTAATATCGACTGGTACGTTTACAAATATTAAAATTTTAACGACTTCTATTTTTATTTGATTGAATCAGGCGTCACTTGGCGGAAGTCCCAAACCATTTTGAAAAAAGAAATATATGTAGCTTACTTCCGCAAACAAAATATGCAAGATGCACCGCCCGCCCGCCCGCAAAAATATGCAGCACACCACAAAATATAAGTGCACAATACCTGCATTTAGCAAGACAGCAACACACCTTGCACCTTCACCAATTAGGCTACTCTACACGTGTTTCGCCCCAACCCGGAGCATCCTCAGAAGTTAGATCGTGCGTAAACCAACACCGAAATCGGTGTCTCTTTTTTTAAAATATTTCTTTTTTCAAAACGACTTCTATTTTAACGACTTTCACCTTACTGACGTCAATGGAGTATGATTAGAATCTTTAATTTTCTTAAGGGTTTTGGTAATTTTAAACTTGTATACCATTGGTACACAGAACGCATTTTGAATTAAATTATCAACAATTACGCAGTAAGTACATACTTAGTTAAAAAGAATTATTAGGTAATAAACCTATTACCTATGACAATATTATTTTGCACCACTGCCTAAAGTAATTACTGATGTTACAACAAAAAAGTGCTAGGTAGTAAAGGATTTTTTACGAGAATTGCTTCACCAAAAATTCTTTTGGAAATAAAACTGAAATGAAATATTATATTTTTGAAGAGATTAATTAAAATTGATAGCTTACATATGACATAAGTGCCACTGCCAAAGATGTTTTGGCAAATATGGCCGAAAGTCGTCGTTACCAATGTTCAGGGACGATGCGGTGAATCTGAGAAGACGACGTGTCTCGAATTGCCAGTCAGGGTTCTTTTCCTTGATCTAAGGAAATAAATGGATAACTATTAATTTTGAGGATGTATGGCGTCCGTGGGTAGGCCCCTGACAAGGTGGACCGACGATCTGGTGAAGATCGCGGTGCGCCGCTGGATGCGGGCAGCGCAGGACCGATCGTCAAGGAGATCCTTGGGGGAGGCCTATACCAGCAGTGGGTGTCGTGCGGCTGATATGATGATGAAGCCTTTTAAACTAGAAATAAACCCCGACGTTTAATATCACGTTCGCAAAATTTACTATTACCATTACTAATTTTGTATTTTTCTATTTTAATTAAGATGTCATTTTTTTTAGTTTTTCTAACTACAATAACGCATGCTGTGGTTACCTATAATTGTAAGTGCAGTTAGCTTTAAGCAATTTGTTGTTCTGTTTTTTTTTTAATTATTTCATTACTGTTACTTATGTTGGTGACCCTTTAAATAAAATAAAAATAAAATAAAAAAATAAAATTTGGATGGAACAAAATTTTGGATTACATTAAATTTGTAATTTTCAAAAGATGTTGTTACTTAACTTTTCTTTTTCCATGGGATATAAAAGAAAATTAATAAAAAGAGCTGAATCATTGTAAAATGTTTTAAGAGGTAAAATCTTTAGATAATGAATTGCAAGTTTGTTAACTCAGATTGTTTTTTTTATAACTGTTAGAGTATTCTGTAGTGATAGTTTAAAATACCTCTGTAAGTAAGTAGTACCTACGTTTGTAGGTCAAAAATATTAAAATTAATTTACCGTCTTTGTTTCAATTTGCGCTCGAAAGTATCTAGATAGACATTAAATGAATGAATGAAAACTGTTTTGTTAAACTTTTCAACAAAGCGTGGTAAGGAATACAAAATCAGTTTTGACACAGTTAGTAGCAAGCAGACAGGCGAATCTTAAAACTTTGTTATAATAATAGATGTTGTTTTGTTGCCAAATTGGTTTTCTCATTCTGTTTTGGTTTATAAATTTTCGGAGAACTTTGATAATATTTTAAGAAAAGTTTTAGTTAATTGGCAATTAGGTATAGTATAGCATAATAGAAAAAACAGAGTCGAATTCCGTTTTGATTGATACAAAGCCACACTATGAAGATCTCCGACTTCTTTTATTGCTAAGAGCCGTGCTACATGCTTAGTACCTGATCCAAGTGAACAGTTTAAAAGCTGTGTATAATCCCCTGCACGTAACTTGGTAAGATTTTTAGATCGATTTTTAGTATTTTTTTTTTTTTTCGTTTATGCAATAAATTTTACATACACATTTTTTACATAATGCCGCACCACGAAAACCTCACAGGGTTTATCTGGGTGACGGCGAGTCGCTGATTCTACATATTTTGTTTTTAGGTGGTAAATAATACTGTTTAAGCTTAAACCGAAATGCTTTGATATTTTCTTTGTATATAATCTGTAGTTCACAGGGCAGCAGGGCAGTGTAGTAGCATTTTGGTTCAGAGCGGGACGCGGAGGATGAGGTAACAAAGTCCCGTGCGCGCGATTTGCTGGCCAGTCGACCATCGTCTTCCGCATCGTATCCACATTTCTTTCTTTACATAACTACGTTAAAATATTGGCAAGTTACGTGCTGGGTACTATGTTTATTTTCGAAAATAAAATCACAACTTTGGAAACAAACATAAGGATCTGTACCCGTATCACGAACAGCTGTCGAAAAAAATAACGCGCGTAAAACTACTCGATAGAGTATTATCTATGGAAAAATTAATTTCGGTTTGCAGCGATAGATGGCGCTGTACAAATTTCCCATACAAAATTACTCTATCGAATGTTTTGACGCGCGTAATTTTTTGATAGCTTTTCTTGCTACGGGTGCTGAATAATGATCCAGCACGTACAGCGTGAAATTTTAATCATTGGTTCCCGCAGTGATATCAGAATCGGCCCCGTAGCAAAAGTTGCTTGTACTCATAAGTGGAACCCCACACTGCGGGTACCAAGTGATTAAAATTACAGCGTGTATACACTATTATAACTTAATTGAAGAAGCCAAAAAGAGGGCTGTTCACAGAATAAATAATACGACTAAACTTAAGGACGCTCCGTGGGTAGGTCCCCGACAAGGTGGACCGACGAGCTGGTCGCTCAAGGTCGCGGGAAGTCGCTGGATGCGGTCAGCGTAGGACCGATCGTTGTGGAGATTCTTTGCGGAAACCTGTACCCAGCAGTTAATGTCATACAGCTGATAATATGCTGATGATGATGAGACTTAAGGTAAATACCTCGTAAGCGGTCTTGCTTAGACAATTCTCCTCCATGGCACATTTTAGTTGGAACATAGGCACGTCTTGAAGATGAGAGGTTCTTTCGATCACTGTGCTGTCCAGCATTAAGTCTGCCAGGTGTTGAGTACACACCACTGCTGCAACGTGTCCTGTCAGGAAATTATTTGATATTTTAGCTGGAAAGGGCGCTGGGTAGACCCCTGACAAGGTGGATCTATGATCTACCACTAACGTTCCTGTAAAATATGGGCGTGTAGCTTATTTTTAACCGACTTAAAAAGAGGAGGAGGTTATGTATTTGAAGTCTATATATCTATATGTTATATATTATGACGCTTGTCTCGTTATTACGGGCTTCAAAGTTTTGTTGTACCTACCTCAAGACTTCTTAGTGGAATAAATTCAACAATATGAAAACTCAACTTTCACGTGCCTCCGAGAAAACTGGGCTTTAACAGTATTATTCTAAGTTTAGAAATAGAAGAAAATAAACGAGAAAGTGTTGAATTGTTTTGTATGGTATGTCATGCAAATAAAGAATCGTTTAAAAGTTTTTCTGATAGGTAATTGCATTTTTATGTTTTTCCAACATAAATGTGTGAAAACCAAGTCATTGATTTAATAAAAAGGCTTTTCGATTAAAAAAGCCGATTTCAATAGAAAGGAGGAAGTTTGTAAAAGCAGTAATTCGTAGTGTTTGTTAATCAAAATAAGTGCTGCAAGTTTCGCTATGAATCATAACGATTTTACTGTAAACAACAAGCGGCTGGATAATTTTTTTAAGGTCACTTTTAAAGATCTGCACCTGTATCATTTCAGTTATTACAATTTTTAAAATACTTTTTATTCCACTTTATTGTAGAGCTTTTAAATGAGAATAATTATTAATCCTAAAGTTTACTTATACGTAGGTACATTGAAAAGATTTTATAAATTTATAATTTGTAACTAACTTTCTAGTATATAAGTTATATTTTGCGAGTCCATTAAAATAATTAATGTAAAAATTAAGAATTTAATTTTAAGAGTTACTTGTACGAGTTTTTTATACAGATTATTAATTTCATCTAACACTTTGTTGGAAATAGTATTTAATGTAAGTTTCAAAACAAACCTTTTTCGCCTGGGCAGACCACATCACCATAGCTCCTGTGACTGCACAAGAATAAATTGCTCTCATTCCCCATACATTCCACTCCACTCATGATGACCTTGGAAGCACCGAAGTAGTCCGTCTGTAGAGCCTGCTGGGCAAACCCAAGAGCCAGATGTCTGCAGATGACTGATGCTTCGTAGAGAGTCCAGCCATCAGCGCACAGACTACCTGAAGACCCGTTGTGGTAGATCTGTAGCAAAGTAGTCAAATATAACTAACCACTGATTAAATTCTTCACACAAAATAATGACTGTTAAAAACTAAAGAGTTGGTTGACTAAAGTCTGGAGCTCACGTCACTAAATCCAATTGTAGTCCGTGTATTACTTACTACAGGGTAGTATTAAATCGGGTAACAAGAAATTCCTATTTTGGGTATCAAAATACTGAACATAGCGTACTGAAATACTAAGTGGGCGATGGACTGAGGGCGACTACAAATATTGAAAATGGGTGACTTCAAAATACACATTGAATAACTAGTTATTCAGACCGGCCGACCAAATTACTATTTGGGCGACAACCTTAGGGCACACAAAACATTTATGGCATAGGTATATTTTATTTAAGAAAGGTGACTATTATCCTATCGAGATGACAAAAATATCATGTTGGACAGCTTAAATCAGTTATATTGTTACCTACTTGGCATAATAGTTGCTCACTCAGTATTTTTGTCACTCAATTTGAATTTTTACTGCTAACTTAAATTATTTGTCTCCGTAGTCGCCCGTTTTACGTACCTACCTATTTTTTGTAATCCACAGTTAGTGGCCTATTTAGTTATTTTGTCGCCCAAAAAATAAACCGATGCCAGGTTTAGTATTTAAGTATCCCATTAACAGTCGCCTTTAATTATTTCCAGTCACCCAATTAATTAATTCCCCCTACGACATAATTGTTGTGCCGTGTTTCATATAATTTTATACTTTACATGAGAATGTACTACGTCAACGCTAACGGACTACTTACTTGGATGTGTTGATCCTAATCTGCCCCCTTACTCAATTGGTCAACATTCTGTACGAACAGCTATCCTTAGCACGAACAGCTAGCGTGAAAAATAAAGCGCGTAAAATCATTCGATAGTGCAATTTAGTATGGAAAATTTGTACAACGCTATCTACAGCCGAATAGCGAAATTAAAATTTCCATAGATAATTCTCTATCGAGTAATTTTACGCGCGTTTTTTTTCTCGATAGCTGTTCGTGCTAAGGGTACGAGCAATACACGATTAAATCACAATATGTCGCAAACTTATGTTGATCACAGACTTATGTAAATCAATAATCATGGAATTGACAGATCTAATTAAATTACCTTCCAACTTCTATCCTGATATGAATTGTCAGGACTATCAGATTTTTTACTATCTTCTCTATTTATCTCTACTTCATCAAAAGTAACTGTGATCGAACACTATATATACTAAAGATAGTATTGTGAAAGTATTAAAATTCACAATACTACTGATAGTGTTTCCTCTTTCTATGCCATCTTTATTTCATTACCCTTTCGTAGATATTCTTTCTAAACTGTAATTTTATATCTTACCTCAACTCTCCCTTCATTTACGCTTCTACCACCAACCAATCTTAAGCTCGTGCCCTCTACATCCAAAATCTCATGCATCGGTCGTCTCTTTTCTTCTTCAACATCAGTCAATGCTTCAGGTATTCTGTTACCATCTTCAGAGCATATAACTCCTGCAGCTTCAGTGAGCTCGCAGTCAGAGGATCCCCAACCAGTGAAGATACATTGGGAAAGAAGTTTCTCATCTCCTTGGCAAACCACGTCATCCATCCAGAACTTTCCTGCGTTAAAACAGATGGTAAAAGCTTTACACCCTATAGTTGCCTATACATATTTCGTATTTCTTTGGCGAAACTGGTGATTATGGTAAAATAATACTTCGTGTTACAAAATAACCCCTAATGCTGAATATGGTAGACGGGGACCATCAACTTTTTTACTATGGGAAGAACTCTGAAATCGCGAAAAAAACAGCTGTTTCATACAGTTTTATATTTTGGTACAAGAAACAGCTGATCTCTCGTCACCAACACGACCACTTGAGAAAATGATATCTGGTAAATTCTTGTAAAATAAAAAAGACCTTCAGTAAATTTAATTCAACTGATTGATATCACCTCACCTGGGTATGCCAACCATCAACCTGGTGGCAAAGCTCGTAGGGGGCTCATAAGAGACTTAATGCACCCAGGCTATATGCAATCTGCTTTCTGTAACGTTGCTTATTTTTGGAAATACGAAACTATGTAACAAATTGTTACATTTGTTCTGAAAAGCAATAATTCGAATGTGATGTTCGTGTTGTAGACCCATATCTGTATTGCAATTTAAACGTTTATATTTACGGACTATTTTTGATCATGTATTTCTTGTTAGGTTCTTTAATTTTATCTTGAGTTATTACATTATACGTTTCCTGTGGACCCCCTGAGTTTTATTCACGTCCCTGTTACTAGTACCTACTGCTGACCTTTGTAAATTATAAGGAGTATTGTCAAAGGATGTAGGTATTACAAATTAACTTCGCTTCGCTCTGTGAAACCGCTATGATTGTTCGAAACAAACGTCAGTTTACGTACTAGGCAATCAACAACATTGTGTTGTTGCCTGTTATGTAGAAGTCAAGTAACACAAAAGGAGTCATTCAAAACTTGATTAGTAAACGTCAATAGTTACTAAACTTTCTGTCTAAATTAGAAATTATTTTACCATTGAAAATGGTTATCAGATGCAAATCGCCTAAGACGTATTTTTAGCCATATCTCCGAGGATTTTGGGAGGATCGAGATGGAAACAGTATTCAAAGTTGAGGAATTTATCGAGACACGTGTGAATGTTTGAATTTTGAAAATCTATTGGTAACTTTTTTAGAATTTTGCAAAATTTGGGAAAATTGGGGTTTTTGCGGGGTGTTTGTTTACTAAATTGTAAATATTTCGGAAATAAAACCGACTTAAGAAAAAATAAAAAAAGGGTCCTAGTGTATTAGTTTGGCTATAAAATGGCGATTTTTTTGAAAATCTTTTTTGAAAAGCGGAAAATCGGTACATAAAAGTGATGTAGCTTCTATGATTATTGACCGATCGTCATGGTAATAGTGCTAAAAGATGCAGAAGCAGACGAGAAGTGCATTGGTTGGAATTTTGAAAATCGGTTATAAAGATTTCGGCCACGTCGAGGCAGTCAGCGGGCGCTTTTGTGACACGAGGCAAAGCCGAGAGTCACAATCGTAAAAATAAATAGGTACTACCTAGGTAACTTTAAAAATATAATAGGATTTTGCATTTGATTTGATTTTGGTTTTTTCATAAATTTCTTGCGGGAATTGCAAAATCTGTGAATTTTTTAATAGAGCTGCGTTAAAGTAAATGTAGTTAGATTAATATAAAGCTAATAAATTTAATACCTGACTTTAATTCTTGACAGTTTTCTTAACGGAAACGTGACCTCACAACCACCGCACCGCAGCGGAAAAATACGAAATTAAATGGCTCCGTTTAAGTTTTCAAAAAATATTTTCCCTATAAATATCGCCTATGAATTAACACATTTCTTACTCTGCCCAACTGGATGAAACCCGATAATTGACTATTATTTTTCCAATGAACGTTTGACCGACGGACGACAAAACGATTTCAGGCTTTCGTTTTGATTTGGGTTAACAGAGGATTATGGTGTTTCGTTTCGGGAATTCGGGATGGCATGCGTTCGGGTTAGCAATGGTTTATAATACTGAATACTGTGATACCTACTAGGGATAGTGTTCTTTAGGAATTCAGATTAGATTCGGGATTGAATCGGGCTTTTGATTTAAAGGTTTATAAGTCAAGTGTCGAACTTTTTTTAAATCACGAAAGGATAGTGCTTGGCCTTCACCTCCCTGACCTAATGTTAAGTGACGATAGGCCGAAAGTGTAAGTGCACTACACCCGGAATCCTCACCACTGTGGAAATGGCTATCTTACCTCTAACTGCCGGAACACAACAATTTTCAAATTGTTGTCATGGCGTCAGACTTAGCTAGCGGGGTGGAATTGCGTAACATAATCGTATTCATTTGACAGTTCATATCGTATTTCATCGGCTGCAATTTGTATGGGATTACATATTTATGATACAATATGAACTGTCAAATGAATACGATAGACTTTACGCAATCACCTAGCAGGTCAACCAAACCGAGTACAAATCAGATGTTTTATCTCACGAAAGCGATCTCACAAATGTTGTCATCAACATGCACATTGTTTTAGTGTGCCTCTGTACGCTTTCGTATTACGTAGGTACACAAAGTAATGTGAATGTGCACGCCTAACAACATTCATAGCCGACGCACCTTCTTGAGATAAAGGGATAGTGAAAGTGAAAGTGAAATAAGCTTTGAATCGTCTATATTTTCCTACCACCCGTTCCAGACTTTTTTAGCTGTCAAGAAGAACGGGCGCAAGAAACTTATCAGCTGTAACAGCCATAAGTAACGATATTTACAAACTTGAATATATCGATAAAACAACTGTACCTCCTCAAAATCGGATCCCTGCGTCTTACACGCGTGAGCGAACCCTAACCACAGAGCGGCACTTACTTGTAGCGGTCCCATACTGTCCACCATGAGTGGCCACACCTGTCCTGTTGAAGGTCCTGCACACCACCTGAGCCGCTGCGTCATCCCAGGAGTCATCGCAGACAGCGCCCCAACGACCAGCGTGGTATATGTATACGTTGCCTGGAATGACAACGTCCACTAGCGTTATATTTTTCAGAATTTTGGTAAACATATAGTTATTTCGTTGTAATTATTTTTTCTTGATTGGCGGCGGTAGTGGAGGCTCGGTGCGCTGTTTTTCGAGCGTTTCACCCACCAATCCTCATGGGGCCTACGTGGTGAGATTTGGCTATCCTTTTCATCCATTAATTTAAAAGGCTTATGCACAGAACATAATGAGAAAAAAAATGCTGTTTTATATATCATTATGTCACGTAGTATGTAATAATTCGCTCCTACGACTGATATACTTTGATTTTCTATCGACACAATAAGAAACATACAAATTCGATATCATATTATAACTTCATAACACACAACAGCGCGAAAAGTCGATCGTGGGCGCGCAGCCTATACGACAGTTGAGTTTCAACACGACACACAAAAGTTTAAATATTTACTCGAAAATGTAGAATACGGGATCGCGTGCAGCCAATTCTTTGCTTAGCTATTTAAAAAAAAAACCGGAATAAATAAATGAACTAAAGTCATCGACATAGCCCACCGGATTAGCAAGCTGAAGTGGCAGTGGGCCGGCCATATTAGCCGTAGAACCGATGGCCGCTGGGGCAGACGAGTTCTTGAGTGGAGACCGCGTAAGCAATGATCTTCGCAAGGTGGCTGGCAAAAACTGGATGAGTATAGCCGCGGATCGTGCTCAGTGGCGTGCTCTCGGAGAGGCCTATGTTCAGCAGTGGACGATGATAGGCTGATGATGATGATGAATGTTTATTATAGCAATCATGTCTTCTACCTTATGAAGTCCGATTAGCTTTCCGTGGAAATTTGTCATCATCAAATACTCTCTATGTTTCCTAAACTATAAGTAATTATAAACATTTATCAATCCAAATTAATCTTTAGGACTAACTTCGTGGCAACAGCAATGATGATTAATTTCCTGCCCTGATTTGGTTTCCTTTGTTTTGGTATTAAGTTTCCCCGAAGTTGGTTCCAGGAAGTTACATTTGGGAACAACGATGGATTAACTTAATATAACACTTTGAGTTACTTATTTCCTATGAAACTGATGCCAAGGAAAAGATAATATTATAGCGATGGTATAATTGCATGTGGTTTAAATTTAAGATTATTAGCGGATAGTTCGTGAAATGAATTCAACAAACTCTCAAATAGTCAAAAAGTAATCAAAAACTCTCAAAACGTTACCTATCAAAATAGTTTTTTAAAATAGATTTTTGTCGCCATTTAAAATAGTTCGATTGCAAAATTTTGTAGTTAGGTCTGCAAGTCTTTTCGATTGTTCAAATTAATTGTAGTTTTTAGAACTACCAAATTGATGACATCCTTGAACTAAATTCGTCGAAGCCAACGTAATAATTTATTAACTAAATCAGTTCTCACGGTCTCAATTTACAACCAGACTTTGATTAAATTAGTCCACGGATTTAACTATTTGTCAGTAATGAATACAAAGCTTACGTACCTTCAAATTCGTTTGATCCTCCAACTAATCTAATTTTCCCTTCTAAATACTTCCGTTTGTTCAATAACCTTTGAACAAAAGCTGCTCTCATTGATCTTTCTTCTTCACTTAAATCTTTACTGATCACCTCCATATTTGTAATTATTAAGCAAACAACTACAACAGCGATATCTAACTTCATATTTTAACTTGTACAATAAATAAATAATGAACAATGAACATTAATTTATTGATCACTTCTCGCAGTCAAATATAATAATGGAACTAATATACTCCCTTGCGGTACACCAAAGCGATTCTATTTTGATAGAGCGCGGAACGGAATAATTAAACAACGTATAGTTTGGAACTGCGAGTAACTGGGAGTTTAATATTCAATGTTTGTGATATTTATTAATATCAGTGGATAAACAAACGTCGGTAATTATTATTAACAGAATCAAACGCTTTGTAGCGAACTGTTGTACGCTTTGATGTTCATAGGCGAACTGGAGTGTAAATGTGGTATAATTGTTGAGCTCGAGACAATTAGTTTTTGTTTGTATGGGTGTAGTATTAGTTCAATGTCAAGATGAACGTTGATTAGTAACCCAGATGCCTCTATTAACGAGTACTTGAAGAGAACAATCTGTTCTGTATTGATTTGGTACGATATGTAATTTAAGTCCCATAACTTGGGGAAACTTAATGGTTGTTTTAATTTTTTTATGTTTACACAATTTCGGAGTACACATCAAGAGTTATATGATTATAAACAACCCAATAGGCACTGTACAACCGAGAGATTAGACCAAGTAATTTTAAAGTCTTAAAAATCTTAAACTTAAATTAACATTCCAAATGTTGCACCTATACAAATTTTAATAATAGAATCGACATTATTTGGATTGTAGTTGGAAATAAAATCATAATTTATATTACATACATACATACATATACTCACGCCTGTTTCCCATGGGGTAGGCAGAGAAGCACTTTATAGAAAAATTGTATCTAAACAAAATATACCTTCTATTACGTCTGATTTTTGTCTAGTTTAGTATATTATAAAAAAAAAACAAATACACAATCATAAATGATTATTGTCAGCCCATCGAAATTACTGAAGTAAACCCAAATATTTTACGAAGATTGGAAATTTTCCAGAAATAAATTAGTGAACACGGAACATTTTAGTTACAGAACATTGTTCTATGACCTATATAGTAGAATGTGTAAGTATTAAACATAGATATAAGAAAGACAGAATAGCTAGAATAAAAATAAAGCATATAAAAAGACTAGGCACATACTATATTTATTATAAACTTATTAGGTAGTACCAATATTCTGGTCCACGGACGAATTAAACACCCCTAAGTGTTTAAGGTCCTTAGTTAGTGCTATTCTACTATGTCTGTATATTGTGGATACGGGTTGGAAGTAAGAATAAACTGTATTTCTACACTTTTATTTGAATTTCGCATTTCTAAAAGTAAATAACGTTAACAGTATTGTGCCAGGCCAGAAAAATCATTTTTAGGTCTATCTTATTTACTGGCTGGATTGTTTTCAACCATGTGTTCCATTTTAGAAGCTATGCTCTGGGGATTGGTCAGAATTTGGCGTGCATCGTATTTATGTGGACGTGAATAGCTGCACTAGCCAAATAATTGGCAATTGTGGTACTAAATGCGTCGGTCGGTACTAAAAGCCAGGGATTTGAAAATATTATTATGTGAAGATAGAGCAGAACCCGCAAATGTGAATATTCGAATCCCATTTGAGCACACTAACCCACTAGTATTTTTTGGAAACAGTTATAAAAAGAAAAAGAAAAAGTGAAATAAGATAACCTACGAGTTAATATATTGTGTACCTTTATTTCATTATGAATATTTGAGAAACGAAAAATAATAAGAAAACTGTTTTATAAAAAGGTTGTTTTGAAGAATAAACGAGAAAATTATAAACCACAAGCAACGCCCACAAGAGTATTTGAAGTTTATTAGTGTATAATAAAATTACTTAGGTACTTAATTTTTTGGTGTGACCGCATCTTCGCACAATATTGAAACATTTTTTACACAAATTACCAATCTAAAATTAAATCTCTTTAATCCTGTAACCAGCTCATCCTTAACCACGCCTCCGGGATTCTCTACCCCAATAAAAACGTCAGAGCTTATAGATTCAAGGAAATTTACAACAGCAACAAAAGTTTTATTAGACCTTAGTTCCGTGAAGACCAGTTCAATAAGAGCTTTATTTTCCGTATCATTTTATTGAGATTTAGGTCTTTCGAAAATTGCTTGTCTCACCTCAGATGGGTCTACAATATAAGCCTTTGTTACGAGGCACACACGACGTAGCCCTATACTGCAAATAGGATTACTTACCACATTTTCCTTAAATTACTCGGTATTAGAGACAAATAGTTCAATTTCAATAATTATATCGAAATTATTGAGGGGTTCTTCGTTTCGTCTTATGAAACGAATCATATTAATTCTGAAATTAGAAATACCATTGAATAACTTTATCATGCCTCAATCCGAGCGGATCGATCCGTGATGGTGTGAAATCGAACGTAACTCTACTCACTTTGGGTTCAAATCAGTGCGTGTTGCGTTGAGAACTAGCACCGAATTCTCAATTTTTACGTGTTTTTAATAAATTTCTTCGTTTTCAAGTTAGTTGAAAAAAATCTGTTCAATTAAGATTGTAGGTATTAACATCGCCGATTTTTATGTGTTGGTTTTAACATTAAAGAATGTTCTGTTTCCGAGAAATTTTGCAAATAGGACCAGAAACAGGGTCCACGGAATATTTTTTTACATCAAAGGTGGTATAACATTTTAACAAATGCTTTCAATTAAATCTATTGTGTATTATTCCAAGTACATTATATATTTTTTTCCATTATAGCTTCTTAGCGCCTTAAATTAAACTTAAATGTGAAACAAAACGTGTAAAGCATTTTTTTTTCGAAAAGTGATTAATTATTAATCAAAGATTGATTTGATTTTCAAATGTTTCCTTTTTATCATCTGATAAGCCAGCAAACAAACATTTAAAAGTCGTTTGTCAACACATGAAATGATGATTTTATCGTTTCATGAATAATAAGTGTGACGTGTGAAACGAAACTCCCGTGGAATAAGAGCATAACTCACTTATTTGTTTGTTCCGACGGAGGAAAAACAGATGGAGTTAGGAAATTAATATGAAAGACGATTTTGTTACGCCATGTGTACCTGACAGGAAACTTCTCAAGGGTGTTTTGGCACGAAGTTGCTAGAACACTTTAGAACCATATCACACCAATAATACCGCTCATGTTTACTTTGCCAGTTATTGTCCAAGCGTTATGGGTGGTGTGATAAAGTACCAAAGTGCTTAGTTGTTCGGTACTAAGGTTCTGTAATTCAGATTTCCGTTCAAGAAAGTATAAATAAGGTCGAAAGAATAATATTATGTTAGCGAAGGATTCTGAAATGAGTTGATCTTCTTTTATTCCCTGATTAAAAGATGTTTGGCCTATATTCATACTTATACAAAAAGTAGGCGACTTTTCGTCCAATATGGCAACAAAACACACATAACTGCACGCGAGTATGCGACTGAAGGACTCTGTATCAGGTGGGGCAAGACTAATTATGATGAGGGCAGCAATTGAGGGCTTCGGCTTCATTAAAAAGGTTAAAAAACTGATTATTTTTATATGAGGAAATACAATAATATTACTTACTATACCTTTAGTAAAAATATCACCTAAAATACAAATTGTCTAAATAACGCGTGTAACAAGACACTAAACGAAGCCGAAGTCCACGCATTACGCCCATCATCAGGATCATTTTTGTCTTTTAGACTATACCTGGGAAACCAATAGCTACGAAGTTATTGACGGTCAAAGTCAAAATTTTTATTCTAGATATCTTATTTTAGATATTTCCTAACTTTTGTCTACAGAAACATTATCAAAATTTTATGTATTTCGTAACAAACAATGTCTTCAAAACGTCATCACTCAATGTATTTCATGAGCACTCACATAAACGTTGCCTTTCTACAGCATTCACTCGCAGGCGCGGTCTTTTGTACGCGTTACATTGCGTGGTAACGTATGCAATGCTTTTTAACACCAAAAATTAAAATCGTTTCCCAGCAATCATTTTTAACAGAAATGGTCCTGATGATGGGCTTCGTAGACTTCGGCTTCGTTGAGGGTCTTGTTACACCCGGTATGTTTAAATAGTAATTAGTTTTTAACTTAACTGTAGACAATTCCCACTGCTCAACTACTCTCAGTATGTTGGGCAGTTTAGTTGAGCAGTGGGGAAAAAAGGTTTTTTTTGCTTTCTTTCTTGGTCGTTAAAAAGTTCTTATGCTTATAAGTAATGGGTGTGTTAGAGAAACTGACGATTCATAACGCTTAATTTATATTATTGACTAACTCTTTGCAGAAATTTAATTGTTGTTGTTCACGGGTATTTGCAGTCAAAGTTACTAACTTGTAATTGAATCTTTAAGCGCTGTTTATTAAAGGCTCCCAAAGTTTAAAGCATTATAAATGAAGATATTAAATGACAAAAATAATAACTCGAAACCGCAGATAATTAAGGCGCCAAAGATTATTCGAATGAAGTCAGCGAGAATGCGAGAAATCCATGAAAATATCGACGATTGTCGAGTGTCTGTGAAAGCCTTAAAATTGCTGACAACGTGCTTACAAAGCATTTGATTGATTGAGCAGCGGATATTATATTTGATAATCATGGGACAAAAAAATTAATATGTTTGGGGCGAAGACGCTCCACAATCTCGAATGTTGAGGACAGGGATTGAAATACCTTTAAAAAAATAACGCTACAAAAAATAACGTTAAAAATACCGTTAAAACATTTTATCGGTAAAAATAACGTTAAAATTATTGTACCGGTAAAATTACCGTTAGATATAGTGTTAATCTTTAAGGGTACAATAGTACCGGTAAAATTATCGGTAAAAAATTAACGTTAATAATTGGAATAACGTTAATTTTAAAGTAACGGTAGCAAAAAGTAAGAAATAACGTTAAAATTAACGTTATTTACTGAAATTACGTTAATTTCAAAGTATTAATTTTATTGACATAACGTTAATGTTAAAAGTAACGGTAAAAAAAGAAGAAATAACGTTACATTTAAAAATAACGTTATCACTTATCAATCCCTGGTTGAGGACAGCTCACTGGATTAGGGTTAAGGTAATATTGGATAACTACTTAAAAAGGTTACCTCTTAGGAATGTGACCACATAGGAAAGGTACCACCTAGGAAATTGACCGCTTAGAAAGGTGACCACTTAGCAAAAGCAAAGTGACGACTTTGGGAAGAAGACGACTTTAGGAAGATGACCACGTAGCCCTGAGAGGTCGGGACGATCCTCGACCTATGGAATGAGTGTCTTATGACACTTTGAAAAAACTAATGAATAAATAAATAAGTAATATACCTACCTCTATAATAGGTCTTCAACCGACTTTAGTAATACATTTCAAAGCCTTTGTTCATCTGACCATAATATCAATCTAAGGGCTTGAAATGCTCTACGTCACAATACCTTTTACCTTCATTAAACAACGGGGAACGGCAAACGTCCATTATAATTATTCTGTGTACATTCAGCCTGAGCAGTAATTGAACTTTGTGGAACTTTGTCGCACAGCGACTATAGAGCGCTTGTTTAGATAACAACCTTTACAGCGGTTCTGTTAGTTAAGGTTGTTACCCAATCATTAGTGCGACATAGTACTAACTATGTGTTCATTCAGCACTGAGGCTCTAAGTATTTAACTTGGCAGCGTAAATTGTACTGGAAACGCTAGCTTGTTAGTTTTTGGTATTTCATGTTTTGAAGCTTTTGGTACTGTAGGATATCACATGCGGAGGCTAAGCAACTTTCGCTAGGGTCGTTCATCGGATGGGTGATCACAAATTATCAACAAGAGCTTCTACGTGCTTCTAAAGCACTTCCTGGCTGCGTTCGCAATCTTCAAATCAGACCTACTCTGCAGGTTTTAATATTTTTTTATAAACGTTTAGCAAATAATATGAAACAGCGATAAATGAAATCGCTATTTTTAATAACCATAAGGGGACATCCATAATTTTTTTTCCGGCTCGTACGATCATCCATAAATTACGTCACACGAATTTCACCCCCTCCCCCGTCCTTGTCACAGCTGGTCACATTTGTGAGGACCCCCCTCCTTAGTGTGACGTCACATATTATACAATTTTGCATCTACAAATAATTATTTAATTAAAACAGCATTTCAAAAATTTGTTTTAAGTATTTTAATATAAATAATTTTGAAATGTGACGTTACGAAATATAGGACCCCTCTCACCCCCTTGTCACACAATGTCACACTTCGACGACCCCCTCCCTCCCCCTTAACGTGTGACGTAATTTATGGATGAACCCTAATATGAAATAATTAGTAGCAATTTTTTTTTTTTTTTTAAATTTAAAAATTGTCATTCAACCGTTACAACTAAATACCTACGATTGTAAATTGAAGGTATTTAATCAAAGTCAAAGTTAAAGTCAAAGTCAAAGTCAAATAAGCTTTATTCAAATAAACTTAATCATTAAGTACTTTTGAATTGTCTATAGTTTCCTACCACCCGTTCCAGACTTTTTTAGCTGACAAGAAGAACGGGCGCAAGAAACTTATCAGCTGTTGTAACAGCCCTAAGTAACGATAATTACAAACTTTGATTATATCGTTACCAGATAATTACAACAGGGTGACAGGATTATTGGCAACAACATAGACTTATTATATTACTTCAACAAAGTACTTATATTAGCAAGTTATGTGTTACATCATTTCCACGCATTTTGATCTATAAGATAATCGTCAACTTTTTAATAACCTTTAACCATGAGCGTTTTTTTAACATGGTTTTTAAATTCATGCAAAGGAAGATCATACACTTGTTGTGGAACTTTATTAATGAAGGCATAAATGAACCTCTCGTTTTCACCTAAGCCTATTCTAGTTTTAGTAGGATTGAAAGCTTATTTACTGGTTTCCAAATTGTAAGTGGACAAATTGCACAGAAGTCCTTGCGTTGAGTCTTGAAAGTTGAATCAAACATCAGTGCACTCAGCAAGAAACAACGATAAACTTAAGGGATTTAAAGTACCTCTATTAGTCCAATAAAGTCTCTTGGCAAGATGTCACGTTCAACAAAGTCTTAAATATATAGGGTGGAGTTTTTTAATGCCACCTGGAGGGAAAGTACTCTTATTAATAAGGAAACATTTCTTTATTTTTGAAAAGAAACAAAACTGCTTAACTGCAAAACTTATAAAAAAAAAAAAGAATCAAATCTTTCTTACAAACATGGTAAATTGAATGAAAGGAAAACTCTAAACGAAATGGGCCCCATGAAAATGTATTCTTGTCTTTCATGTTTTTCCTTTCATATAATTTTCCATGTTTGTTAGAGTGATTTGACCCTTAAGATATTGATTGATAACATAAAAGTACAGGCTGTTGTTTTTCCGAATTTTAACCGGTTAGATTCCTGTGTGTGGGAAAGGTATTTTTTTAAATCTTTGAATGCAATTTTGTTTCTTTTCAAAAATAAAGGAATGTTTGATTTGAGTGAAATTTGCAATCTCCATTGCTTAGAGTACTTTGTTTAGAGGTGGCATTAAAAAATTCCATATTCCTTCCATATTCCTGTATAATCTTTCAAGGTTTGATTGTCAACGTAACACAAAGAACTTATTAATCAATCTTTTGAGGGTTAAAAAGGTGAGTCCAACAAGGGTCCCCACATGATCAACCTTTTGAAGGTTTTAATGGGTTTTAACGGTCCCATCGAGCCCTCTCAAGGGGTTTGGCACAGCGGCGACACACCCCTGTACGTGTGAGCTCTGGCCCTGAGTGACCTTGAGCTGCGTCGGAGACTAGTATTGTCTCTCTCTATTTCGTGGTTTCGGGTATGTCGTTCTCATCACGCGCGACTCAATCCTCGGAGTCAATTCCTCGCTCCGATATGACTCCGCGGCACCCCCGCGCTCGCCCACGTCACTCACACATAGCCGCGAGCACTTTTATAGCACACATGCGTAAGTGTCGGTTCTTTTCGGGTATTGTATATTTTCTTTGGTTTGGGTCTGACGACGGGAGGTGGTGAAGGAAGGTTGTCGCCATGAGGTGGATAGGCACCCTCCGGCGTGTCCCACATACGAATTCCGTTCATCAGCAGGCGGAAGTGTCTAGAAAGTTAATGGCGCTGTAGGTAAGCTAGCTCAACGGTAATGTTCCGTATTATAGTTGAGATTTGGCGCGTTTGCCAAGTTCATAAGGGGGCTAGTAAGTACGATTTTAGCTATTTTAACATTTTCAACAGCCATTTTTGTTATAGTTCTAGTTATTTCTACATCTACGTTGTAAATGGGTAGAGTTAACATTCGGAAAGCTATGGATTAATTAATCACTAGCGTGGGCGCCTTATTCTCCTGACAAACGATTGTGGGACCGACTTCGTTCATTTGCTCAATTTAGGGCGGCCTCAGCACGATTTATTGTAGTTAAATGTAAAAGAACACATTTGGATTGGATTTTTATTTGTTTGGAAATTTACAAAAGTTGTGAATCTTGTCATTTTGCATGTGTTGCACCTTGTTAATAATGTGTGTTTATAATGTGTTTGTAATACTAGCGCGGTTTTATTGAAAGTAATTTGTTGATTAGTTTGATTATTGGTTATCCAGACGTTTCGGCATTTCAGAGCATTATTGGATGCAAAATATTTGTCAAACACTATTAACTTACCTACTGTTCTTTTATGATTACTTATGTGGTGGAGCTCGGTGGCGCAGTGGTTTAGCGTCTGGCCCAGCGATTGCGGAATTTAAGCAACGTTCGCAAGGGTCGGTCATGGGATTGGTGACCAAAAATTTATTATCTCGAGCTCCTCCGTGCTTCGGAAGGCACGTTAAGCCGTTGGTCCCGGCTGCATTTGCAGTCGTTAACACCCACCAATCCGCATTGGGCCCGCGTGGTGGGTTATGGCCCATCCACCTTACCACCCATAAGGAAGGCCTGTGCCCCAGCAGTGGGGACATCAAAAATGGCTGATGGACATGTGCTTCTCGTTATCACTAGGTTGCAAGTATGAGTATTAATTTGAGGGCCAGCTTAAATGGTATCTACTTAAATGTTACAAACTAAACTATTTACATAATCTTGTATAATGTTACTGTCAAAGCCCGTATATTGGCAAATCTTGAATTAACCTAGAAAATCTTAGGATTTTCCAACATTAGTTGGTAAATGTAAGCATTTTATAAAAGAGAGACAATTTTTCGAGCTTTTACCATTAAAGTTTGGCACATTCTAGGTATTACCATGATGGTTGGTAAATGTGTGAATTAGCTATCACAACTTATTCATTTATTTCATATTACCTATCAGTAAAATTCTTAAATATTTTTCATTATCATTTTAATTTATTCTTCACTAATATTACGATTTTTATTTATATTAAGAGTATTTCAAGTCGTAACAAATTGCAATAAAATTACCCATCAGTCAAATCTTTTGTATATTTTTTATGATTTGGTTAATTTGTTATTTAATAAGAAAAAAAAACATTTTAAAATACCTTCACAATATATATTTGAAACCATTTTTCAGCCTAAGATTTTTAAAACCTAAGATTTTCCGGGTGAATGGTAGTATAAGTTCGAAATGAACGATGATCACAGAATAGTTCGAACTTTTACCATTAAGGGTTGGTAAATCTTAGGATTTACATAACTTCGGGGTTTTACAGTAACATAACATTGCAAACTTCGTAAAGCTACTGTACTGGATAAGTAAACCGCAGAAGTGGCAAAGTACCACACCCCGGGCACTCCATACAAGCGTCGCGTTTCAACTACCTATTACACAGACGCTACACAGTGACGTTTTTGCACACGCGCAACTGTGTGCGTGAAGTCTAGAGCCACAGAATAAAGATGATTTCCTTACAGTAGGCCGACGCCTTTGTAGTTGGCGCAAAGCCTAGACAGTCTAGACAATTGGCGTGTCCCGATCCCGAGCTACGAACGGCAAAGTACGCAGCTCGGGCTCGACCTACTCGCCTCTCCTCACCCTCACTGTAAGGAATCTTTATTCTGTGCTAGAGCTATTGAAAATGAGCACACGGTTCGACACACCACACGGACTCGCGCGATGGGCGCCCGCCGGTGGGGTGAGGTAATTGATTGTGGGGCGGGGCGGAGAGTTTCCTTTCTGTACGGTAGTACTTATATCTATCTGTGAAAGTACATTATAATTCAAACCAAACAATCAGAAGTTTGTGTTCAAGGTTGGATTCCCTTGCATTATGAAAACAGATACTATTACATATTCGTTATACGTTTGCTATGGTACCAACTATGAAATCGCGATAAAAAATATCTGCTGTTTCATACATTTTGATATTTACGTTATGAATTTTTGTATGAAACAGCTGATTTTTTTTCGCGATTTCAGAGTTGGTCAGTTTCATGGTCCCCTATCTACCATATTCGACTTTATAAGGCTATTACCAAACACCCGTATAGGAGAGTAATGACTTGAGTAAAACTTGCAATTTTCAAATGCCACATGCAATTTATAGTAGGTACCTACCTAAGTATAAATTAATCTTAGATGCACCAAAATTGCACTTTGCATTTAACAATAATGATACTATAAATTGCATGTGAATATACCTATCATATAATAAGTACTAGGTAGCTACTTAGAAACATTAAAAAATTGCAAATTTTACTCAAGTCATTATTACTCGATAGATACTATAGATACGAGGGTAAGTATTTATTCCGTGCTTAGGTCTTGAATTAGGATACGTAGTAATATCTATGCTGTGCTTAAGACTAACGATCGGCCAATTTAATTGAATTTTTGTCAATAGAAAGGTCTGCAGGTAACTAAATAGAAAATACCTTTAATGGACAGATGTGACGCTAACGTATTCAAAGTACGTTAATTTATATCGCAAAGTCTGAAAGTTTTAATAGTGTTGCACTTAACTCAAAAATATCGATAGTTTTTGATATTTTGTTAAAAAATACGAGTCAAGTTTAGGCAGAACTTTCATGCATCAAGTCTTGTACTATTAGTTATTATGTGATCAAGTTTAGTCTAGCTTCGTCACATTATTGCGTGAAACCATTATAAATACAATAATAAATACTGAGGTACTATCATAGAATAAATAATAGTGTACTACTTAAGTTGTCAACGCACGATTCGGGCCGCACAACAATGGAAAATCTATTGGGTCTCATTTTCCGGGGCTTGAAGGATTAAAAACTGATCGAAGAGGGGAGAGCACATGTGCTTGTCCATCATGATGGACCTCTTAAAATTATACCAGTAAACTGGGATAATTAACAACATGCGTGTTGAATAACAATAGCGATATTTTTGATAGAAAAAAAAATCGTTTTATAGAAAAATGTTCTATGAACAGGCCCAAGCGGTTCATTTTGTTTTATTTTATAGCAAATATCGCTTTTGTTTGTTATTCACCACGCAAGTTGCTAATCAAAAAAAAATCGAAAAAAATCTAAAACAACACGTCCTGAATTAATAATATACTTACGTGCTGTATAGTAATCTATAAAAGTATTTTAAAGTTACAGATTAACTATTCTATCGACAAACGAATGACAGTCGAGTGGAGTGAGCACAACACTAAACTTAAGTCGAAAATCTTTAGGGGATGGAAAAAGTTTATAACGTAGGGACTCCTGATATAATTAATTTAGTGAATTTGAAGGTGTTTGAATGGGCAATGTTGCTGGGGATTCTTTTGAAATTGCCTTTTTAGCAAAACTGGGAGTAACGGAACGTAAAAGGAGAAAGGGAGGGCGTAAATTAGTCAACTTCGATATTTGAATTTTTTATGAGACTATGTTGTAGAATTATAGAATTATGGAAAGAAATATATAGTCAGGTGGGCTAAGTGAAACACCCAACCATATCTAAGAAACTATCGTAGTTTATTCTCATAGCGATGTGTCGATAAATTAGGAATGACGAATTACTGCCCTCAATACAACACAGATATCGCTGCGATCATTAAACTAGCTAGTAAACCAAAAAGAAAATTAAGTTATGTTATAAAATGAAAGTTACGTTTTTTTGATAAATCTTTGAAACTGGACCCTATTTTATTAGAATTTGATACATTTTGGATGTTAACGGTTTAAAATGATCCTTTTGTCCTGTTTTTAATTAAATTGACTCAATATTTAAAGCTATTTTGGCCACTGTTTCACTTCCCCCTTGTCAGGGGTAAGTGAAACACTTTATATTCTTTTCGTGATTTTGTTGCTTAATGCAAGTCTTTAGATATTTATATTCATACCGTTAAAGGCTGATTTAATGAGGAGTACATACCTACTTACCTACACACACGTACCTACGTACCTACACAGCTACTTTAATTGCGAGTTTTACAGCTTTACTAAACCTTGTTAAATAAAAATAAAGTATGTTTCACTTACCCCACCTGACTATACACAGATTTGTTTAGAAAAATAAAATTAACATTCTAATCAATTAAAATAAGTTACAGAAATTCGATAAAACTTCGTGCTCTAAAGAACTTTAGAACTTTTCTCATTAATGTTTAAATACCTATTCCACGGTTTTCACTTTAGGTCACTTTTGAAAATATGAACTACCATACTAAGTATAATTTAACTTTCCAAAATACAAATACCTACAAAAATCCGCTGCTTTATATCACCTTAAACCTAAGTACCTATAGACATATAGACAGTTAATTTTGTTCTAAGCATTAACGAATATTTTATTTTCATTTATTTATTATTCTATTTGATCTCTTTATTGCACTACAATAAAATAATGTACAAGAGGCAGACTTAATGCTAAAAGCATTCTCTCCCAGTCAACCCTTAGGGAACAGATAGCCACGAATGCGGTACATTTACTTAGTTATTCACCTCATACACATCAAAACTCGCACAATCACCGTTTCAAGTTTTTTATGCACGCAAAAGTATGTATAAAACCACCGTTCTTGTTATCCCTTCTCGTGTATCTCTGTTTCAGGCCCAGCTGAAAATCAGCGTCGTGACCCTGAGTGGTCATGATATTGTTAGCTGAGCTGGTTGCCTTTTTGGTTACCATTACGTAATTATTTATACCTAATTAATTTAGAATGCGTTTAAATATTTCATAAGTGAATGTTTCTGTTCCATTCCATTTTGTTTGTAATTTGTAAGTAACCAAATAAAGTTTTATTCATATATTCATTCATTCATTCAACTATCTATGAAACTTTCGTTAAATTTTTATCGAACATTGTTTAGTGTCCTAACCGCCATTTTCAATTAACCACAGAATATCTTTGTAAGAATAATGTCCGTCGCAGTGTTCCATTTGGCAGGCCCATCAATAAAGCAACCCGATCCTTGGTAGGACATTAATTAAGAACTAGCTACTGATAGTGATAGAACAGAATCGACGCGAGTCATTTGTTACACAGATAAGGCGCTACGCAGACTGAGCAACTTCGATCACAAGTCACAGAACCGAGCCTTAGTAGCTAAGTGTTTTCTTCACTCTAATTATCTCTTATTTGCAGACGACATGAAAATTTTCAAAATTGTTAATAATAACGACGATGCAGTTCAGCTTCAGGATGATCTCCGAAGGTTAGACTCATACTGTTACTTAAATAAACTAGATTTGAACGTATCCAAATGTTTTTCTATAAGTTTTACTCGTAAAATCAATCCCTTTAATAGTAGTTACAGTATCAAAAACGAAAAATTATCCATTCGTCAGGAAGCTAAAGACCTGGGAGTCATCCTTGATTCTAAACTGCTATTTGATAAACATATTGTCAGTACTATTAATAAAGCATCTCGTTCACTAGGGTTTATTATGCGTCTGTCTAAGCCTTTTAAACGCATGAAAACCATCAAAATCCTTTATTGTGCTTATGTCCGCAGCCATCTTGAGTATGCCAGCCAGATTTGGAACCCCTGTTACGTAACATACATAAATGATATAGAGAAGATCCAGAAAAAATTTACTCGGTTCCTAAATTTCAAATTCAAAATTCCGAAAACATCTTACGAAGACCGTTGTACTAAATATCACTTGCTACCGCTTTCTGTTAGACGTAATATTGCAGATGTTACTTTTCTACTCAAGTTGATTAGAGGTTCAGTGGATTGTCCGGAACTACTTCATAAAATTCGTTTTAAAATACCTACAAGAGCACCCCGCAACGATTCATATAGACCATTTAGTATTCCTTCTATGCGCACCAACTACAGGCATAACAGTTTCCTTATAGAGCTTGTTCCACCATTAACAACGCTGACGCCAATATTGATTTATTTTTCAACAGCATCACGACTGTTATTAAGTTATTGTTTAAAATTTAGTTTAATGTTACTATTTTACGCACCTGTCCTTTCTGGGCTACGATTACCTACTTTACGATCAATTTCCTTTGAACTTTTAGTTATATATATTTGTTGTTATTTGTATGTTTATAAGCTGTTAGCTATCCATAAACTATAAATAAATAAATAAATAAACTAAGAACTAGCTAGACGGTGATAGAACAGAATCGACGCAATCATTTGTTACACAGATAAGGTGCTACGCAGACTGAGCTACTTCGATCACAAGTCACAGAACCGAGCCTTAGTAGCTAAACTAAGAACTAGCTACTGATGGTTATAGGACAAAATCGATGCTAGTCATTTGCTACACATATAAGGCGCAATGCAGACTGAGCAACTTCGATCACAAGTCACAGAACCGAGTCTTAGTAGCTTAACTAAGAACTAGCTACTGATGGTGATAGAACAGAATCGACGCGAGTCATTTGTTACACAGATAAGGCGCTACGCAGACTGAGCAACTTCGATCACAAGTCACAGAACCGAGCCTTAGTAGCTAAACTATGAACTAGCTACTGACGGTGATAAAACAGAATCGACGCGAGTCATTTGTTACACAGATAAGGCGCTACGCAGACTGAGCAACTTCGATCACCAAGTCAACCAAGGCTAGAGCCTTGGAAGTAGATGTACTGACATCTACTTCCAAGGCTCTAGCCTTGGAAGCATTAATTAGCAACTAGATACTGGCCTCGCCTTTAGGTGCACTTTCATTTGTTTGAGAACATACAAAAGAGCACCTTGCGATATAAGGTTGATTTTTGTCAAATGATATCTAACGCTATGAAGTTTGAATGCTCAGATCATTTTGCCGCTGACTGTACTTAATACAGCAATAGCGAGGCATTACATTAATTGGCAACTAGCTACATGCTGATGGTAATAGAACTGATAGAACAGAATCGACGCGAGTAATTTATTACACGGTTAAGGCACTTCGCAGACTGAGCAACTTCGATTACAAAGTCGCGCAACGGGCAACTTTGTTAGTAACGGCTTATCAGACCGTATAGGTAATTTTACCATAATAATATTATTTATTTTTGCTTAAACAATGATATTTTTGTTAGTTAGAAATTTTATTATTTAAAGTTTATTTCAACTCATGGCAAGCTAATAACTATTACAAGCTGATGAATGTTCAAAAGTTGATACCTATATTAGGCGTCCATTCAAAAGTTGATACCTATATTAGGCGTCCATTCAAAAGTTGATACCTATATTAGGCGTCCATTCAAAAGTTGATACCTATATTAGGCGTCCATTCAAAAGTTGATACCTATATTAGGCGTCCATTCAAAAGTTGATACCTAAATTAGGCGTCCATTCAAAAGCTCTGTTTGCGGACCGCCTAAGGCTTATTTTATAAATCGTCCGTGATGAGCTATCTTATTTACTTACGGCCGTTTCCCATAACGTAATCTAGATAAATAGGTTTACTAAAGTTCAGTTAGTAGGCAAGGGTGTTGTTATTTGTGGACTTGTAGGCACCTAATGCTCAGGCCACACTAACGGCATAACCACAGAATATATTAACGGCATAATCGCGAAAAAAATCTGTTGTTTCATACATTTTGATATTTTCGTTATTAGTTTTTGTATGAAACAGCAGATTTTTTTTCGCGATTTCCGAGTTGGTCCCATAGTGAAAGTTATTCAGTTTGATGGTCCCTATGTACCATATTTGGCTTTATAAGGCTGTTACCAAACACCCTGTATAATACATAGCAACAGTCTTAATAGGTACTACTGCTTTAATAATACTGTGGCTTAACGGACAACGGCAATGCCTATCAATGCTGATAATGGCAGTAACATTAATTGATTAAATAGTGTATTGAGTACAAAATTATTATTGGCATTAGTGTACGAGAAAAGGTACATTCACATGCTAAGGTAATAAACTTAAATATACCTAGGTACTCACGTAATTCAATTATCACATCAGTAACGGTTCAGTAACTTTACTGGCGATACCAACTTTCATGTTACTTTATCACAGTTAATTGATTTATGAAGCGAAACTAATTAAAATAGCCAGAAACTATAATGAAAGGTGATTTTAAGATGAATAATGTATTGTATTAAGCATAATAATGGTACTTATTTATTTTTATATTATTTATCATTATACGAGTACTTACCTACATCTCTAATTTACGAAACTCTTCGCCGAAATAGCAACTTGCATAAATTGGTTTATAAAGTACCTACGTGACTACAATACTCTGATATTAAACTAAACAATTTGTCAATATAGCTTTACGAAACTGTCTTAGTTAATTGGCATTCTAAAAGCGCACGAAACTGGTTGGGTTTGGGTTCTATTTACAATTTAGTTAAATCCTAAACTAACTTAAAGCTTAATGATATAAATAACGTCATCAATGCTGGGGGCCTATTACAAAAATAACGTACGCAATTGCGTAACGCAGTCACTTGACCACTATAATCGTGCGCATCTCGTCGGTTGTAGATATTGAATTTGGCTATCGTTGCCCATAGACTATTGATGTCGGATACTCTAGAAAAAAACTGCCAAACTTACGCAATCACTTCGCGATATCGCATACGCAAGTGCTTTGTAATAGGAAACAATCAAAACGAAGCACGGACGTAGCTGCGTGTATCGCATTAAACTTTCGTAATAGACCCCCTGGACATGAACACTGGTGGTTACGTTATGGGCCATTCATCTTAACCACCCACAAGGAACGCCTGTGTTTCCAACATTGGGGATGTGACATTAAAACGGCAGAATTTTGTATGTTTACACATTGTGTATCACCACAGACCATACAACAAGTACCTACTATGTATCATCATCAGCCTACCATCCTCCACTGCTGAACATAGGCCTCTCCGAGGGCACGCCACCGAGCACTATCCGCGGCTATACTCATCCAGTTTTTTGCCAGCTACCTTGCGAAGATCGTCGCTCCACCTTGTCTGAGGGCGTCCCACACTACGTTTGCCGATACGCGGTCTCCACTCAAGAACTCGTCTGCCCCAGCGGCCATCGGTTCTACGGCTAATATGGTCGGCCCACTGCCACTTCTTGCGATTGATTTTCACATAAATTATAGTCATCGAGCTCGTAAATAAGAACTTAGGTGTTTTCGAGACACTGGCTGTAGTGTAGTCAATTTGTCAAAGAGTAGGGTGACCATGTTTAGTTCTTGCCTGACAAATTAAATTAAAAAATGGTGATTGCTGTATGTTCTTTGGATTTCACTTTTATGCATTAAAAATACTTTAATGATTTAAAAGTGATTTTTTATCAAGGTGGCTTGGCTATACCACCGAAAGGCTTTTATTTAATATGTTGCTACTAGAAAATTATTAGAATAAAACTTTACGTGGAGTTTTTAAGGCCCATGGTCTAGTATATTTGGAAGGTAAGTATCACTACATTCATTCGTAGATGACTACGAATGATCGTAGAAGTAGATAGCTGCAGCAAATGTGTCAAAAACGGCTACTTTTAGCAGTTTGGCCTATCTACTTCCAGCAGTGACTAAAAGGGGGGGTAATGATACCGTCTAAAATATTGGACTATGGGCCCTAAAAATTCCACGTAAAGATTTATTAAAATTGTATATCTCTTAGAATTACTTTAAGTATATAAATTCACAGCGGCGCCAGTTTCTTACTTAAGCAGGCTTTCCCAATATTGGACCAATATCACAGTATATTTTTTACACTATGGCCTTGCCAATATAGCGCTGGTAACGCGTTATAATACGCGTAATAGTATCACTACATAGTATAAACAAAGTTGCTTCCCGCTGTCTGTCCCTATGTATGCTCAAGATCTTTAAAACTACGCAACGGATTTTGATGCGGTTTTTTTATCATCATCATCATCATCATCATATCAGCCGCACGACACCCACTGCTGGGTATAGGCCTCCCCTAAGGATCTCCACGACGATCGGTCCTGCGCTGCCCGCATCCAGCGGCTTCCCGCGACCTTCACCAGATCGTCGGTCCACCTTGTCGGGGGCCTACCCACGGAGCGCCGTCCGGTGCGCGGTCGCCATTCCAGAACCTTTCCGCCCCAACGGCCATCGGTTCTTCTCGCTATGTGTCCCGCCCATTGCCACTTCAGCTGAGCAATCCTTCGAGCGATGTCGGTTACTTTTGTTCTCCTGCGGATCTCTTCGTTTCTGATTCGATCACGCAGGGAAACGCCGAGCATGGCTCTCTCCATTGCACGCTGGGTGACCTTGAGCCTCCTTATGAGACCCATAGTTAGCGACCACGTTTCACTGCCGTAAGTCATCACTGGCATGGCAACACACACTGTTCATAGACTTTCGTCTTGAGACACTGAGGTAAGTCGGTTTTTTTATAGATAGAGCGATTTAAACAAAAGGTTACTACACTGAAGCCGATACTTAATTCCAATCTCTATCGACTCGAATTTACTTCAAAAGTAAGCCCACAGGTAGGTAAACGTGCCAACAAAATCAGTGTTACAGATTATTATAATGTCCTGACCAATTTTTGAAGTGTGGACAACTTCACGTTCAGAACTCCAAAACTGTGATCAGAGAGCAGCGTTGCGTGAAATTGGTCATTGGTAATTGCATCTGTTTAGTGACATGAATATTCTGGGCTGCTCTCCCACAAATAGGACCGGCATAAGCAATTAATCATTTTAGCAAACGGGTCGTAAGTAGGCCATAATCTGGCTTAGCTTACAAACAGATCTACTTTGGAAGGTTCAGGATTTCAGGATAAATTCCGGATACCTAATTTGACACATACTTTTAATCATGGTATAATAATACGAGGTTTCACCGGCTAACTTAGATTGCTATCGCTTTGATTTGACAGATGGATAATGATTTTTTATTGCATTGTTAGTTTTCTTTGGTAGGTAAGTTTTTGCTAAAACGAAATAGCAATGTATCACAACTAATTGTCAAATCAAACCTTACCTGAACTTCATTATTTTTAGCTGATAGACTCGTTGATATTCTCTTCCCACGGATGGCCAGCGACCGTAGAAAATATACCCTAAGCGATAAGAGCCGACACTTACGCATGTGTGCTGTAAAAATGCTTGCGGCTAAGTGTGAGTGGCGCGGGCGAGCGTGGGGGTGCCGCGGAGGAGCCATCGGAGCGAGGAATTGACTCCTCAGAGTCGCGCGTGATGAGAACGACATACACAAAACCACAAAATAGAGAGAGAGAGAGAGAGACAAAACTAGTCCCCGACGCAGCTCAAGAGCACCAGCTCCAGAGAGCTCACACGTACAGGGGAGTGTCGCCGCTGTGCCTCGACTACGTCACGATAAAGTGTTACCTGATTGGGCGTTTGACCGCATCGCAACGTTAGATTGGTCATAGTCGTGGGCCAGTCACGTGGTCGGGAAGACTTGGGTTTATTCTACCATACTTTTCTAAAAAAACCGGTCAAGCAAGAGCGAGTCGAACTCGCGCATCGAGGGTTTCTGTACCATCATAATAAATACACTGCAGAGCTGTAGAATAATAAAATTATTATTGCAGTATGAGGTCAGCACCATCTCTTGGCCGATAGTGGAACTATTTTTTTCTTAGGCCAGCGCCATCTGTTGACTGATAGAGGAACTAAATATTTTTTTGTTTGTTATTTGAATTTCTAAAAAAGTGTGTTATATTGAGACATCGTTTAATTTTTCCTGTAATCTTTATATAAACTTATATCACATAGAATTATTTCAGATTTTTCTTTTTGCAAACTTCGGAGATAAAGGGGGGAACGGTATTTTTTTATATTTTTCATCATAAGTCGAAAACTATGCGGCCTAAAAAAAAAGGAAAAAAATGTTTTAAAATGTGCAAATGGCGCTCTTTTATATGATACCCCACATGCCCTAGTCGCCCCACTTAAAAATTTTAAGACCCCTTTTCAGTCCCTGTTGTAAAAAAACTATTTATTTTTTATTTCTTTCTTATTTGCAAAATAGTTGGACAAAGGTCATCTTTAACTATTTCAAATTTCAAGTATTAACCATTAGTAGTTCTCGAGATATCCAGCTGTGACAGACAGACGGACTTAGTCACACCATAAGGGTTCCTTTTTACCATTTTGGTACGGAACCCTAAAAATCTATTTAATTATCATACGTGCTCACAAAATTTCACGAAAATCGGTTGAGAAACGCGACCTGTAGAGGAGAAAAACGGACATACGAAAGAATTTTTGCCCAAGCTAAAGCAGAAACGCTTCGCTCGCACTTCGCGTAACGTTCGCTCCGTCAAAAAGTTTGTTTTCTCAATTTGATCCACCTGGGGATCGAAAATGATAAACGTACCTACCTCAAATGAAGTTGCCAAGATACATTAATAAAAAATAGGATCTGTTTCTGTACCTACTTTCAAAAATTCCGTGTGTGCAATACTGAAGGTAGTAAAAGTCAATTTGCTATTTCATACATCACTCTAACCTTGTTTTGTGACTGAGTTGCAACCATAGATCAAGTAAAAACGTAACTACACTACAAAATAACACAATGTAACGCATTAACTAAACTAGGAATTTTAGTGAAATCAACGTCATTTAGTAAAATATACACTTGAAAGGTCCCGGGTTTGAATCTTGGTAGAGACATAATAAATGTTTGATTGATAAGCATTAGCTCAGAGTAGTGGATATTTTATAAATGCAATCAAGGTGTTTTTACCCGACTGCAAAGAAAGGGTTATGTGTTTCGCGCGTATCTTGTAAGTATGTTTGTATGTATGTATGTATGTATGTTTGTATGTAATATTCTTTATTACCTCATATCTTTCAAACGGCTAAACGGATTTCTGTGATTAAGATATCGTTAGATTTGTCTTTTCAGCCCAAGTGTTCTTAAAAAGGTGGCGTTATAAAAAAACCAACATGGCGGCTGTACGGTGTTATTATACGTAGTGAAAAAAATATTTTTTTTTTGAATACTGCAATATGGGTGTCAAATTAAAGGGCTTATTATAAGGATTTCAAAAAGGTATATCATGACCATAAAATATAATAACTAAAAAGAGATAAATAAAAAAATATATTAAAAAAATTAAAAAACCCGCCTGCATAAAAAGACAAGTCGACTAAAAAGATGGAAACAAGATTAAATAAATATTAAAGGCAACATGTCATAATAACATGCAGTCGGAGGCATATAATTCAATCATTCATAATGTCACTTTCTTAATGCATGCCTCCGACTGCATGTTATTATGACATGTTGCCTTTAATATTTATTTAATCTTGTTTCCATCTTTTTAGTCGACTTGTCTTTTTTTTAGTCACCATAATTATATTCGGCATTGCGAGTTGTTTTATAACAGCCTGTATACAAGCCCTGCGAAGTTTGGCCGTGGTTTGGGAATATTATAGCTGTTGTTCGGATGTTATTGATTAGAATAACATCCAATAGGTCTTAAAGAGTATATAAATATTTTGGAAACCTCGATGGTGCAGTGGCTTTTTGATTTTAATTGCAGACTAAGAAAGTGCAGTGTATTTATTATGATACTTGTTGTATGGTCTGTGTTATGATGGTACGGAAACCCTCGGTGCGCGAGTCCGACTCGCTCTTGACCGGTTTTTTAATAAAATAGTATATGCCAAATTATCCTTTTCCCCACTGCTCAACTAGACTGCTCAAGTAATCAACTGGCTGCTCAACTGGTTATATTCCCCACTGCCCAACTGCAAACTGCTCTACGTAAGGTTGTCGCCCAAATAATAATTAAAGTACTGCCCGTTCTGAATAACTTGTTTCTCAATTTGTATTTTAAAGTCACCCATTTTCAATATTTGTAGTTGCCCTTAGTCCGTCGCCCACTTATTTATTTATTTATTTATATATATACTCTTTATTGTATACACAAAGAACAAACAAGTAACAATACAAACATAAAGGAGACATACAAATGGCGGCCTTATCACTAAAAAGCGATTTCTTCCAGGCAACCTTGGGATGGACAGGAATTAAGATAAATGTGATGGGGTACTTGGACGTGTGCAAATTTAATAAAGTAATAATAATAATCCTACTAAACTCGAATACCTACATAAATATATGATAAAGTAGTATTTCAGTACGCTATATTCCGTATTTTTGATACCCAAAATGGGAATTTATTGTTACCCGATTAAATACTACCCATTTATTTATACTAAGACAACTTGAGAAACTACGTAATACGGACGTCGTCGGTTCAGACATGGTCGCATTGTACGAGTTGAATTGGCAATCAAACTTGGAGCAAGTTCATCCACGCAAATGTTATATGGGACAGTGTTGGATCTGTGGTTATACGACCGGCCTTAGAAGAAGCTGAACACTTTCTTACCTAAGTCTGACGCCATGACAACAATTTAAAAATTGTTGTGTTCCGGCAGTTAGTGGTAAGATAGGCAGTTCCTCAGTCATGAGGTTTCCGAGTGTAGTGCGCTTCCACTTTCGGCCTTATCGTTACTTAACATCAGGTGAGGCCAAGCATTATCCCGTTGTGCAAAAAAAGACAAAAAGACACACGCCTTATGTTGAAATGCAAACTGTTTCACTAACTTTAAAAACCTAGAAAAAAATATTAAGTACTACTAAGTGTTGTATGTACTAGCTTAAAACAGTTATTTATAGGAATAATAAATAGGCAAACCTATAAAGTAACCGAAATCTAATTCAATCAAATCAATTACAAAATTATTGTATCTATGCAATTAGAATAGATATTAGGACCTGTTTTAGATTGATTTCAGAGCCACAATATTATAGGGGCTGTCTCTTAGTCATTATAATTCTTTTTTATAGTTATTGTCTAAATCCCATTTGCAGCAGTAATAACACAGAATATAGTTCGTGTAATCGTAGTATCTGCTAATAAAACTAGTACGTGACCTGACCCTATGTTAGATATTTACATCATTGGGTCTGCTATACCATCAGTCGTATAAATAATTGATTAAACTTTGATTTATCTTCGTAAAGTTTTTGGTCACAAGCGCCTTCATGATTTAATATTCTCGGGAGCTTTTATCAGAAAATGCGTACTTCGGACTACTTCGGAGTCTCAGTAAATTGTAAATTTTTCGCTGTCATGATAGATTTAGTTTTAATTTATTGTAGAAAGATCGCATATTATTTATAGGCCGACCGGTTAAATGAGTCCTCGCCCGCGGGGCACAGAGGCGTGAGGGGAGACGAGAACGGGGGCGATGCGGGCGACGGGCGGCGAACCCCTGCCGCCCGCACCTCTCACGACCCCCGTTCTCGTCTCCCCTCGCGCCTCTGTGCCCCGCGGGCGAGGACTCATTTAACCGGTCGGCCTATACTCAAAAATAAAGAACAACTATTGACAGTAACTATTATTATTATTGAAAATGTGTATTAGACCAGTATTTACAGAATAGTAGCACACACACCAGTTCATACTAAACAGTGTTAGGTTTTCTTCTAATGGAAAATTCTTTGTAAAATTTTTACCTGTTGCCAGGGTTACCGGGACAGAAACATGGTTTTGGGCACGCTTTTTTCCCACTTTGACCTCTGCGTGCTTGAGCTTTAGGACATGCCTGAGCTTTACTACCAGCATCAGCTCGCATCTTGTTCATTAAACAATTCATTTGGTTTGACAACATTCCTATTGTATTACATATTTCTTCCATTGCACTTATAGATGGCGAATCGCTTCCACCTAATCCCCCCATGTTTGGCACACCATCTCCCATAGTTGTTCCCCCGGAACAACCAGAGGGGCATCTATTGGGGTCGAGGCAAGTGTCCGATGAAGTTACGGGCATCGTCTTATGTTGTGGAACCTGAGGATCGCACGGAATAGTTCGTGGTGGTGCTGGGATTGGCATCGGTGGGTGCTGCTTGCACTCTTTCCCACAAGTTCCAAGAGGGCAAGGAGCTCCACCTTGCGGGTTTGCCTCAACCCCGACGTTCCTAGGACACTTCGTATTTGCACACTGAGGAGGCTTGTTGGCCGGACATTGCATATTAGTACAGCTGAATGGCTCATCTGTTCGAAACTCCTTTGGCATGGAAGTCTTGCAGTCAGGACAGGGGCAAGTGACCTTTATTATCCCAGCTTTGATGTCCTTTATCCGCCCTGGAGTGTAGTTCAAGCATGCGTAGTGGACCCAACTTTCGCAGGCCCCTTGGCATTGTAAACCATTTTTTCGTGTCACAGGGCCTAAACAAATCTTGCAAGGGTTTTTCACTTTGTTGCATTTTGACATTATGATGGTTACTTTCTGTTAACGGTATGCATCGAACATGATGGATTTTATGTGAGGACGGAATGTATTTTTATGATTGTTTATTTATACATCATATTATCAATGATTGTGTGAATGTGACACCATGATGACACCTACTGACATTTTAATGAAACGATAGGGATTTTCTTTTTCTGAAAGATTCTTGTTGAATCCTTTTTTAAAGCAAGCGTAATTAACATAGAGTAAAAAACCTTTCATTGCTGTGATTGGTCAAAGGTTGTTCCATAGACTTAGAAAATTATATTAAGTTTATGGGTTGTTCTCATATCTATGCATTGTCCTGAATTTTTTTTTTCATAGAGGTCAATGGTTGTTTTAAAAGTTTTAGTTCGACGCTGTACCGTGGCTGTACCATTTCCCACAGAGAAAGCAATAACTATTTACGTCATTGACCTCTATATGAAAAAAAAAATCCAGGTCAATGATTTACGTCCATTTAGCAACGCGGCTTGGAAGTCCGCATTGCTCTAAGTCCATTTCCAACCACCCTCTTGCACTCCTTTTGACATTCATAAATCATTGCTCACACATCTTAAGTCCTAACAAGTAACACATACGTACACTCATTTTTACTCATTAAAACGGTTATTTGTGTAGACGTTCTGAAACAAGGACTAATTCGATTAGGAACACAGGTTTTTAACGCGTTTTTAAACTAAACATAGGTGTTGGACACCTACCTTATCCCGACGTTTCGACCGAGTTGCATCGGCCGTGGTCACGGGCTGACTGGTCCAACACCTATGTTTAGTTTAAAAACGCGTTAAAAACCTGTGTTCCTAATCTAATAAAATGCAACGCGAAAGTTTAAAAGTATATAAGGACTAATTCATTGTCGACTAGGTCCAGTTGGGTTAGGTTAAAGGTAGGTAGTGTTAATAATATACTAGAAATAATTCGACTCATCACCAGATCATTTTTCAGGCGGGTATCGAACTCGCGACCTTTGGAAGTCTGGTCCAATGCACTTCCAAAGGTCGCGGGTTGGGTTCCCGCCTGAGACAATGATCTGATTTTCGTTTCATCAATTTAATAATTATTATTATTTCAACGAAATCATTAAAAGTACGATTTGGAATGTGATTCTAATGAAAGTTTCCTGTTTCCAATTTAATAAACTGCGCAAAAGAAAATAGGGGTTAAGTAAAAAATATGAGTTTTCCTAAATGAGCTAACTTCTGAAATTGATTGACAGACAGACAGACCGACAACAAAGTGATCCTAGAAGGGTTCCGATTTTTCCTTCTATGGTACGGAACCCTAAAAATAGCTTAGATTATTTATATTAGAGAAATAAAATGCTTTTTAGACTAATTATATTACTAGTAAACCATACATTTATAGACAGTACAGTGAATGGCCCGCTGGGCTTCCACGACAGGGGAATAATATTCAATCAATTTTATACTATAACAGATTTTTGACAGTTTTGTATAACATCATAAATGCTGCTTACTGTACAATCTCAATATCGCGTTTGATAAAAGCGAGCATTTCCTCCAATAGTTCATTCTACTCTCATTTTGTTCAAGCCCTGAGGGATCGCCGATTCAATCGAATTTCATTCTCGACTATCGTTCGTGTATATTGATATGAAACGAAACTAAATATAAAATGTGGAAAGGAAAATCTTTAAAATGTTTAGTTAATATCACCAATATTAGGCTGTGGACTAACGGTATAGTCCATCAGCCATTTTTGATGTCCCCACTGCTGGGGCACAGGCCTTTCTTATAAGGAGGATGGGCCATAACCCACCACGCGGGCCCAATGCGGATTGGTGGGTGTTAACGACTGCAAATGCAGCCGGGACCAACGGCTTAACGTGCCTTTCGAAGCACGGAGGAGCTCGAGATAATACATTTTTGGTCACCCATCCCATGACCGACCCTTGTGAACGTAGCTTAACTTCCGCAATCGCTGGGCCAGGCGCTAAACCACTGCGCCACCGAGCTCCACTAACTACTAACGGTATGGTAAAGGTCATTTAATAATACTAATATGATATTAATCTGTAGTCGTAGGTAGAGTCAGCAATGAAAGTCGCTTAACGCTTTGGTACTTTGTCATAGCAACTTTTTTGACAGATGTCTCACGGTTTGAAACATTAGTTAAAAAAGTTACTATGACAGAGTACTAAAGTGTTAAACAACTTTCGTTGCTGACCGTACCTACATAAAATTAATTTCCTAAATCGAATCTGAATCCAATAAACTCGTATCGGATTTAGTTCTATGATGATTGATAAATCGGTGGTCACGTTGGATTTACATTGTTCCATAGTGGAAAACGAAAAGGTAGTATTATTTATTTATTTATTTATTTGGAACACCGACATTATTATGTAAGTATTTCATATACATTGTAGGTATCATTTCTCTTATATGGCTTCGTTACTTACACGTATAACAATTATTGGTGTAGGTACACAATATTATACAGAAAAAGAGCAAATAAACTACTTTTAATTAGTTACATTTGCGTCAATGAAAAAGTTATGAAAATAATAAAAACTACGCTGATGGAGTGTAAAAAAGATTCCGTCATAATCATGGTACAATAGTGGTATTATTGTTTAAAAAGTTATATATTTATACTAATACTAAACTTATTTTTAATGAGAAATGCTATTCTGTGGCATTCTGCGCAATGCCGCAGAAGCACAGCTGAGGCAGCTACCCGTTGGCTCTTGCACCTATCTCTTTTCATTATTTTCTTTCCTTTATCTAACAATGTTTATTCTGTGTTTTTAGTTTAAGAATTCTTTGTTTGTTAAGTTTAAGGTGGTACATGAGCGAAAGTGGCGCCGCGGTGTACTTAATATTATAATAAATTATACTTAATATTATAATTCGAATATACAATTTTAAAAATGTTTATCGTGGAGATTTTAGAGCCCACAGTCTAGTATTTTTAGACGGTATCGTTACATTCCCTCGTAGTCACTGCTAGAAGTAGATAGCAAAACTGCTAAAAGTGGCTGTTTTTAACACATTTGCTATCTACTTCTACGAATGACTACGAGGGCATGTAGTGACACCTTCTAAAAATACTAGACCATGGGACCAAAAATCTCCACGATAAACATTATTAAAATCTTTTTCTATTAATAACTTATTAAATAAAAACCTCTGAGAGCGCCACTTTCGGTCATACAACCGCCTTAAGGTGCAGAGACCAATAAATGTTTTTTCTTTCTATTCTGCTTTTAGTGACCAAGTATTTTTTTATTAATATCGAATTGAATGAATGAATGAATAATGAATAAATACTTTATTGTTCACCATAATAAATAACATACAAGGACAGTACAAAAGTGGAACAATTGGCGCCCTTATCGCTGAAAAGCAATTTCTTCCAGGCAACCATTTATTTACACATAACAGAAAGAAAAATTGCATAATTACATAAGTTTTAATGAAGTTGGTCAGAAACTCAGAAGCATTGTCTTACCGTTTAAACATTGACTGTGCCGAAGGTGGATAATACCCGGATGGCTCGTAAGCCCGGCGCAATCCGATTAATTGCGTGGGGAGAAACGCCACCGGTGGGGGGGGGGGGTAATTATGTAACTTTGTTGCAATCAACTCTGATAGAAATCGCAGTTACATTGCTGCTTTAGTAAGAACCAATACGAGAACTATCTTACTTAAAGCAGCAATCTAACTGCGCTTTCAATCGAGAATTGTTAGCAAAAGAGTTACGTAATTTGCTAACGGGTCAGTTCGATACCCGGTCGAAGTAAAATGATTTGTTTCACCGGGAATCTAAATGAAATGCCAAACATAAAAAAAAAATTGAAATAGGTATTAGTGATTCAGAAAATTGTAACATAATAATTATTATATGATTAAGGGCTGTCAAATCTACACGCTAACCTGATAATATTACATTATGAGACAAGTTAAGCAAGAGCTCACGAGTTTCATACGACACTTTTCAACACATTTGCGAGGAAAAACCAAAGTAATTTATCACACAGCAACAAATACGACAAAAACAAAATATGATAATTATGGGAAAAGGCGTGCATGTTTTTTTTGTTTTTTTTTCACACGCCCAACGCAAGAATATTTTGCGAACAAAGGGGTGAGGAGCATACAGCCTACTACTAATACTTCAAAATTATAATTTTAAGTGACAAAATGCAAATATTTTAATATTTTATAACAAAATATTGTGAATTATGAATAATTTGATACTAATATATAATTATTTGACTTAATTAAGGTCTTACACATTTATTTATTCCAAAAATGTATATGAATTTTCAGCAGCATAAAACCTCTTTGTTGTCAAAAAAAAATAACTGTATTACCCAGCTAAATTGGGAATGCTCTGTTTACTCGCATAGAACTTGCAGTAAGGTACTTATTTAACTTTGTAGGGTTAATTCTATTACGAACTAGTGTTTTATATATTATTGCACACGTTTGTTATAGCTCGGTTTATGGCCCTAAAAGCGATGTATTAGGGCTCACTTTACGAGCAAGTGTGTTGAAAAATAATTTTCAACACACTTGCTCGTAAAGTGAGCCCTAAAACAGTACTGTGTAAGTCCTTAATTAAGTCAAACAAATGTTTATTTTTGTCGTATTTGTTGCTGTGTGGTAAATTACTTTGTTTTTTCCTCGCAAATGTGTTGAAAAACGTCGTATGAAACCCGTGAGCTCTTGCTTATTGCACACTCGGCTGAGTTACGCCCCCGCCTGCGGCTCGGACTGCAACCCACAGGCTTGTGTGCAATGAGCAACCTAAGCTAACTTGTCTCATAATGTACTATTAGAAATCATCTTGGAAAAGGAATTTAACGAAAGCCTACGCCCACTGAGTCGAAAATAAACGGGAGTGTTTCTATAAATAAAACATTATCAGTAAACACCTACCTATCATTTATTGATATTCGATCTATTTCTGTTTGACCTTTTTTATTTTCGATCGTCGAAGTTTTTTATTGAAATTTTGCGTTAGGGTCCCCCCAGACCTACCGGTTTCTTGTCTTGTCAATTTGGTCGGGTCCCAATATGCGATAGATTGAAATGACCCTGGTTGGCCGACGGTCTAAACAGCAAAGTAGAACAGCAAAGCAAAGAAAAGCAAAGAAAGAAGGTAATGTTAGGCATCCTACATTTTTATAATATTTTTTGTCCTTATTTTTTTTTATAATAAATTACTTACGTTTTGAGACAATGTTTCATACATTGTTTTGTGCGCCAACCATTCTAATAATTTAATATCAATCTAATTTTATTTTTCACCTGCATAGATCGCAAACCAACATATTTTTCCATTTACCAGGCTTACATAAGTTGTTAATCAAAAGATAACACAAGACTTCTCCCTATATCGTTGAAGAAACAAAGATACACGTTCAAATAGATTACTCGAATGTGAAGAAAACATTTGAAGATAAAAGGGAGAACAAAGATATTTCCTGTCTTTTAATTGGATCGCTTAAAACGAAACTTGATCACTCAGGAGCCCAATCGTGGTAATTCTGAACGGTAAAACCAAAAACGTTACGTTGTCTTAGGTTATATTTACCTAAAAATCTTTGGTTTAGCTTCATAATTTTCACTTAAATTGTCCCAGATTGTAATCCTAGACTCCTTAGGCAGATTATTCAACAATTTTAACAAAACTAAAGCGAGTATTTTTCTGTAAACGAAACTGAAGCGGTAACGATTTAGCTTTGGTTTTATCGTTGAAAATTAGCGCGATTAGGCCCCAGTAATGTCAACACTACAAAAGGTTCATTCATAAGACTTACTTCCGCAGCCAGAAAAACAGGCTTTGATGGAGTCTCTGTTTACTTGATTTATAATACTTACTAATATTATTTAATATTATTTAATAATTTATTTTTATTTTATTTTAAACTCTTTATTGTAGGTACTACAATAAAATGATATACAATAGGCGGACTTAATGCTAAAAGCATTCTCTCCCAGTCAACCCTTAGGGAACAGATAGCCACGAATGCGGTACATTTAAAAGTGTAGGTATAATAATATACATTCAGTATTATAAATACAAACATATACAAGGTGTATTTGTAACCACTCTCCAAATTTTAAGGATGTGTTCAGTCCATGAAACTGTACAACTTTCTCCATGAAACATAGGGTCAAATATGTAAAAATTAATTGACTTTTCATACAAATCAAAGAGATCACGTGATCAGTTTAGTATGGGATGACCAAAATTTTTTAGCGTATTTCGTTCGACACATGTTTCATGGAGAAAGTTGTTCAGTTTCATGGACTGAACACATCCTTAAAATTTGGAGAGTGGTTACAAATACACCCTGTATATAAGCAATACATAAATAAATACTTCTACAATAATATAATTATATATACATATAACGGGTTTAACAAGACACTCAATGAAGCCGAAGTCCACGCATTCCGCCCATAATCAGGACCATTTTTGTCTTTTAGAGTATACCTGGGAAACCAATAGCTACGAAGTTATTGAAGGTCAAAGTCAATTTTTTTTTTCAATTTTTTATGAAATCTTATTTTATTCATTATTTCCTAATTTTTGTCTACAGAAAATTTTTCAAAATTTTATGTATTTCGTAACAAACAATGGCTTCAAATCGTCATCACTCAATGTATTTCATGAGCACGCACATAAACGTTGCCTTTCAACTCGGCCGCACGCAGCTGTGTAGCATTCACTCGCAGGCGCGGTCTGTTGTTCGCAGTACATTGCGTGGTAATGTATGCAATGCTTTTTTAACACCAAAAATTAAAATCGTTTCCCAGCAATAATTTTGAACAGAAATGGTCCTGATGATGGGCAGAATACGTAGACCTCGGCTTCGTTGAAGGACTTGTTACACCCGGTATATATACTCAATAATTCAGTCACTTTCAGATATCTGTTCCATTTAACGGTCTTCAATCTCTTGATTACCCACAAAAGTATAAAGACAAATTCAGAGTCTATTTAATGATAAGCGAATAGCCGTTATAAAATAAAATATCTCTCTTAAAATTCTAAAAGGCATTTCAAGTGTCTTAGTGAACAATGTTCGTTTCCGAAAATGCCTTTATAATTCCTACTCCATCTGTAGGTTTTATTGTTTTAATTAAAGGATTCTTGCGGTATTATTTAGTCTTTTGTTTCATTCAGAAATAAGGTCAATTGATATGAAATGGGAACTGAAATAGAACTCCTTCGTTTAGTATTTTAGTCAGATTTATTAGGTATTCAGATTCTTATTTGAATTACCCAGTGGCGAGAGGTGAAATTATGGCAAAGGTATAAGCCATTCTACAAAAATGTTATGATCTGTAATAGTCGGTGGGGTTGTATTTCTTAAAGGTATAAGGAAATCGACTTTTATGGACATTTCGCCATTGGTACCTAGACAGAAGAGCCGATTGCAACAGCGGGTCTACCGGCTAAAATAATGAAGTTAATGTTAACTGTAGTTTGACAGATGGATATGATACATTGCTTGTTTTCTTTGGTAAGTTTTTATTTGTGCCAAAACGAAGTAGCAATGTATCACATACATCTGTAATATTACAGTTAACATTAACTTCATTGTTTTTAGCCGGTAGACCCGCTGATCGCAGATTTATATGGATGCACACTAGTCAATACTAACAGGCTTCGTACAATCAATCCCGGGTCAAACCGGGATAATATTTATATAACCCAGTTTATCCTATAGCTGGTTCGAATGGCTGGTTTACATTATCTTAGTCTTTAGTAGAGTGCTTTAGGAGAGTGCTTTAGTTGAAACATGTAAACGGTCGTGAGTAACGTTCTAGTAGCCTTTCAACTGGAATCATCGCTTTCCAGTAGACCTGCGCGCCCGCGCCGCCGCCCGCTCACCCCCCGCGCGACACTTTCCTCGCACTGGAAGCATGTAAATCGACATCTTAGTAGCGTATTTAGTAGAGTGCTTTAGTCAAATGACACCGTACTGGAAGCATGTAAACGCTCACTGGAAAGGCACCAAAACTATTAAAGGACTCGCATTCGAATCTACTCGCACTCTACTAAAGACTAAGATAGATGTCGTAGGCACCCTATCATACCCTTGAAAATAAGGCGTAATATGTTACTACTATTATATATTCTGTGGTAATATTTCAGATTTGAAAACCCTCTTGAATATTGCTCAAAATGAAATAGACTCATCGGAACTCCTCTCCAATATTCAGCTCCAAGTACCAGCGAGAACTACATTAAGCCGACCGGCATGTGTTGCCGTGCCGCGGTCCGCGACTAAATATCGTCGTAACTCTTTTTGCATTAGATCGGCTTTAGAGTATTAAAAAAATTGTAGACTTTAATGATTTAGATCTATTAGTGATGGTGTTTGAGAGAGAGGAAGAATTGACTGACTGTACGGCAATGATAGGCGGCGAAAAAGTGGAACAAGTCCGGGAGTTTGTATACTTGGGGAGTTTGTTCACAAGGGATGGAAAGAGTGAGGAAGACATAGAAAGACGAGTAAAGAAAGGAAATGCAGTGAATGGTGCCATACACTCGATTATGAGTAGCCAAATCGTATCTACAAAGGCGCGAATGGCGGAGTGCTGGTGCCGACACTGATGTATGGAAGTGAATCTTGGGTATGGCAGAAGAAGAATGAAAGCAGAATAAATGCAGTAGAGATGCGTTCGGTGAGGAAAACATGTGGAGTCAAATTGAGTGATAGAGTGAGCAATAATGTGATTCGTGAAAGGTGTGGTCTGAAAGATGATATAGTGACAAGAATTGAGAAAGGAAATGAATGCTCCGGTGGTTTGGTTACTTAGAGAGGATGAATGAAAGGCGAATCACGAAAGAGATATATTGTGCGAATGTGGAAGGAACGATTGCGCAAGGGCGTCCCAGAAAAACCTACGCGGACCAAATAGAGGTTTTAATAAAAAAGGCTGGTGTACGTAGTGACAAAAACCGCAGGGCATGTATGAAAAGATTGATGGATGTGAATGAAGCGAAAGAAGTGTGCAAGGATCGTAGCAGGTGGCGATCCATAGTCTCTGCCTACCCCCATGGGAAACAGGCGTGAGTATAATTCTAGCTCGCGAAGTATTCAAAATCATATGGTGCAGAGGTGGTGCGATGGTTCTCTGACCTTAATTTGTGTTGTTTCTGCGCTTATATTAATTAATGACCTTTATTGCTTATTTGCTTTGTTGTTTAGTACTTCACTAAGTATGCATGTTTTTTCATATTAATCAGCAAGCATTAGATGTTATATGCGAGAACTGGTAATGGTGCATAGACTCATACACGGATTATTTAAAAACCCATTAAGTCACTGTATGTATGTTCTCCTATGAAATAAAATAATAAGATAATGTAAACCAGTCTTAACGCGTCAAAACAAAATGATGGAAGCAAACGGAAGTATTTTTATTCGTAGACTAGAAATGACACTACTTTTTGCTTTGCAGTTCCATTGCTTAGAGTTGGCAATAAAAGTACTAATTTGTATTTGTAACATCGTGTTTTGAACGTCAAATGTTTCTTTGGTTTTTATTTTAGGTATTTCCATTGTTTTGCTGATTATAAACTGCATTTGCAAAATATACCAAAGAAGAAAGAAGAGAAGAACCCTTTATCTCATAAACGATTCACAAAGCCATTCTATAGGGTTAACATTTTACTCTAAATACATGGAACCCTAAAAAGATCTTTAATAAGCCGTATCAAATATCCCCTCGACTACAATCATCTCGCACTTGCCAAAACAGACAAAATGAACTGTCTTTGATATTAAATTACCACTGCACAAGCGATTTTAGATTTTATCGTCTCCTTGCGAAAGTCGAGAATAACGTTTCTGCGGGTAGAATTTTTGTCACGTGATTTAAGGTTGTCAACAGCAAAAATAAATATTTATCGTTTGTGAAAATATCCTCGTAATGGTATTCTTCACTTAAGAAAATAAAAATGGTCGCAACAAAAAGTTGAGAAAAGGCATTTATGGTGTTTTTTTAGCCAATGAGGGGTAAAAATACGAATTCTAACTGAAATATAAAAGAATTTAAAGTTATCATCATAGTTTCTTTTATTAAATGGGCATCCGACAGTACCTACACCTGATTTCAGTTAATTAAGCTGGATCGCGTGTCGGTTTTGTACGAATTCTAACTGAAATATGAAATAATATAAAGTTATCATCATAGTTTCTTTTATTAATAGGGCATCCGACAGTACCTACACCTGATTTCAATTAATTAAGCTGGGTCGCGTGTCGGTTTTGTACGAATTCTAACTGAAATATAAAAGAATTTAATGTTATCATCATAGTTTCTTTTATTAAAAGGGCATCCGACAGTACCTACACCTGATTTCAGTTAATTAAGTACCTATTTTCCTAACAAATGTCCAATCTCAAGTGTAGGTGACATATAATTATTTTCTTTGAGCCTTTTTTGCTTTAGTAATTGATGAAGGTGAAAATACGGCAAAAACTTGCGCAAATAGAAAACTCAGGTTAATAATGACGTTTTTCGACGAAGAAACAATCAATGAAACAGTGATGTATTATTCGAGTTTTTTGCTCATTTATATCAGAATAGCTTTTGTTCACGACTGTCCAGATAAGAGTAATAAATACTCATCAAACTGAATTCAATTATTTGGGGCTCATTTTTCATGATCAGATAAAATTAGTCAGAAGATATCGTTTATTGTTTATACTAGACAAACTCTAAAATAATCATTCTCTTAATAATTATCAAATTTTTATTTTATTTTATTTTACTTATTACTTTTAGGAAGACTATCGACTAATACATTCTAAATACATAAAAGAAATAGCTACAAAGAGTCATTCCTCTACCTTCAGCCTCGGCCTCTACTCTCCAGGGGGGTTATTACAACCTCTTAAAACTTACTTATGAATTGATATGGTTACATCTCTTTCTCGCTGTATAGCAAATAAAGGAGACTCATTGATAGCCATTCAGAAAACTGAAGGTTTGTTATACAGGGGCTGCGGCTGGTGACTTCTCTGACCGCTTTCTAGTACTTTTTGCTTTTCCTCTGAAAGCCAGCGTTACACTATTTTTTTTCAATGTTTGCCGTAAGCTTTTTTTATCTTTCACCTTGTTCACTGTAATTTTGTAAGTTTGTAACTTTGTTTGTTAGCACAATCAACCGATTAAAAGTAAAAATATATATTTTTATGCTTTTCGCAATTTCGATATCATTGAATTATAATAAAACATACCTACTAATATAAGTATTATAGGTAATTTGTCTCATTTTTATTCTATATTTTGTGGATTTTCTCTATTAATAATGATATTGTTAAAATGTAAAAAGTTTTTGCTCTTGAATCCAGTAGGTACTTATCCAAATAACTTCTAACAAAATTCCTTTTGTATTCAAGCATGAGAAAGCTGAAAACGTACAATGAGCTTTCTTTTAACATCATCTGTGTACCATAAATCATAGAGGAGGCGTATGGAAAAAGAATTCTATATTAACATAGGAAGAGCTAAAATTGATTGTTTTCACACATAAATGTTCGTAGCCTCCTGAAAGTTTGATATTACTACCTATACTTAAGTAAGTACTTACTTAAAATCATTTGTTTGCTACTAGTGGCAAAATACACAGTATTTTCATATTAATTAAAAAACTACGTTCGCGTGGAATTTGTTTTATACGAACTTTCATGTACCTTTGTCAGTAACTTTCATGGCAATTTTTCTTGGTATAAAAATAGTAAATTGTTATACAAGACGCTAAAATGACCCATTGCATACGAGGTAGTTTTATTAGCGAGGGAATAAATAGAAACCGAGTTACAATGGGTTTAGCGTCGCTGCCGTAAACGAATCCACTCGTTTTTCTATCATCCACTTCATAAAATTTTTGTACAATATTTAAATAAATGATTTGTGCTTGACGGCAAAACATTAAAATTATTTCTTTCCTGTTACAGTCACACAATTCAATCAGTTTGTAATTATGGAAAAACTCGAAAGATTTCGCGCCATGGTCACAGAATATATAATAGTACTAACGTACAGAAGTCGGTCCCCGCGAGGACCATCAAATAATAAGCTACTCTCGCTGCACGGCAATAAAGTACAATTTCAAACTGCACAACGCTGCGCGGATAAAATTATATGCACCTACGAAGAAGAAAGAGAGGCGTCTCTTTCTGTCGCATAGCTCTGTCTCAACCGACACATTTCGGGGTTGCTACTCGCTAGTTACTGATATCATAGAAAACATTCGTTATGCCCATGAATAAACAATGAAAATACTAATAGGTACCTACTTATAAAATAAAATAAATTTACCTAATAGGTGAGCTGAGCATATTTAAAGAGCATAAATAATAAGTATTTCTAAGTAGTTAGAGAAGCTCGATGGCGCAGTAGTATAGCGCCTGGCCCAACGATTGCGGAGGTTAAGCAACTTTTGCAAGGGTCGGTTGTGGGATGGGTGAAAAAAGAATAGTATTTTTTAGCTTTTTTCTTTACTGGTGCCATATTTCGAACTTCGATACAACTAAGTATGTAAATATGTATACAAAAAATACAATAAACTTTGGTAGGTAGGTAGGTACGTTAGTTATTAAGTATCAAAATCGAAGTGCATGCAGTTTCGCATTCGGCGCTTGACTGACTCGTTTCGTGACGTTCACGCGCTGCGCTCTCGTCGCTTGCACACGCCGCGCGTTTCGGTCGGCGCGGTGATATCCCTCGACAATGGCCCTCTTGGAGTGGGCCGCGAGCAGTAGGCTAATATAAAAGTTTAAGCGCGGAGTGATACCCCCCTGCATGGTCCCTTTTTTTAATTTCTGCTGTAGCAGCTAAGCAACACAAACACGCATTCTACGATTCACTCTGTGCACAGAGTATAAATAAGTCTATGATTTCACCGAAGAGATGCTTTTAGTTCCATTTTCAAAAATAAGAATGAGAAACAGTATTAAGTCGAGCGAGTTTTTATTCGTGATTATGAATAAAGACTATTTCGTTTTAGTAGGCTCATTGGTAATAGACAAACATTAAAAAAGAAAAAACTTTATCCCCTAGGAGTTATTATGCTATTTTATTTCGGCTATTGTACGTTACAATGACGGACTTTTTGAGCATTTTATAAGTCGCCATTATCATTGGCAGAAGCTTACCGAACATAAAACCAAAAACCTATCTACTTGGACTTTATGTGTTAATTATTTAAACCTTGATCTATTTACAGATCTTCCAGCTTAAAAGCTGCTGATAAATTTCTAACCAGCCTTTGCTGAATATTCAAATTTCTCGAAGCGTACGTGCTCGACTTATTAGATTTGTGGTCACTTGTTAATGCACACATAGCTTATGCATGTGCAACCCTTTACGTACCTAATCCTAGTAAATGTTTTTTTTTAATTACCCACATAATAGTACCCTTAGCACGAACAGCTATCGAGAAAAAAAAAACGCGCGTAAAATTACTCGATAGACAATTCTCTATGGAAAATTTAATTTCGCTTATCGGCGATAGATGGCGCTGTACAAATTTCCAATACAAAATTTATATATCGAATGATTTTACGCGCGTTTTTTTTCTCGACAGCTGTTCGTGCTAAGGGTACTGATGTACAAAACAGGTGACAGCCAGAACAGTAAGTACCTACATATATATGTTGTATTATCTGAAAATAATTATTTGAATTTATTTAAAAACATTAAAAAGTAATTTATTAAATTTATATATATTTTTGTGAAAATTGCTACATTTGTTTTTAATACTTTAAATTAAACAAATCACTTACAGCAATATTAAATATATATTCATTAAATTAAAATAAATCATATCAATACATTTCATCACAATTATTGTCTGAATTTCGTGCCAGTTAACAATATTGATGATATTTTGATTAATTGGTCGTAGTAGTTAAATTATAAATACGTCAGATTATAAACAATGTTAGTTTCCAGATACGATGTTGGAGATTTTATAAATAGTAAGTATCTAAATAGTTTTTGTTTGCCCTTTTTACTTGACTAGGTATTTGAAGGTTCAGTTATTTCTTTATTCGATTATGTAGATGATTTCTTAAATAAGTTACAGAAAACAACATTTACATAAATAGGTAGGTACTGTCTAGAATTTAATATAATATACTTATTCTTTATTTTTTAAGGCGGTTGTATGACCGAAAGTGGCGCCCTCAGAGGTTTTTATTTAATAAGTTATTAATAGAAAAAGATTTTAATAATGTTTATCGTGGAGATTTTTGGGCCCATGGTCTAGTATTTTTAGAAGGTATCACTACATGCCCTCGTAGTCATTCGTAGAAGTAGATAGCAGTGACTACGAGGGAATGTAACGATACCGTCTAAAAGTACTAGACTGTGGGCCCTAAAATCTCCACGATAAACATTTTTAAAATTGTGTATTAGAATTATAATATTAAATAGAATTCACCGCGGCGCCACTTACGCTCAGGGTACCACCTTAATACCGTAAACTGGGCTATTTGGAATTGGCGGGTCTGTACAAACACCGCGTTTTAATAAATGAAGTTAGATAGACTATCATTCATATAATTTCTGTTAAAACTAATAACTTATGGCGAAGCGTATGAATACTCTCTAGAGATTTAAAACGTTTCCGAAATCCCAAATAGGTAACCCCAGTATTCCAAATATGCCTTTTTTGTATTAGTTTTTGTAAAAAGTTTTTTAAATGTTTTTTTACAAGATTTCAATGTCATGAGATTGTCCAAGAAAATATAGTTTTTCTTTCCAAGGCAAGAATTAGCCTTTATTTTCATGTCGCTAGCTCCACCGCATCTGTCATCTCGCATCTAAGTTTAGTGAGTGTTTTGTTTAAAATTGGATCTGCTTGGAGCCTAGATGTTGCGTCTTGCGTCATTCCCAGTTATTGCAAAATGTCTCGCTCGAGCATTCTGTCTGTACCTAAACATCATCTGTTTCATAAGGGGAATTAATTAATTGGGTGACTGGCATGGACATAATACTAAATCTGGCAGCGGTTTATTTTTTGGGCGACAAAATAACTAAACGGGCGACTAACATTTACTGTGGATTACATAAAATACGTAAAACGGGCGACTACATGCGAGACAAATAATTTAAGTTAGCAGTGACAGCAGTTTTTAACAGTTTCCTCAAACCACCCATTGAGGGGCTCAGAAGCACCATATCATCAGCATAACTGATATTATTTATGCAGACTCCGTCTATATGACAACCTACACCAGTGCTACTGAGCTCCTCAATGAGTGTATTTATGTAAAGGTTAAACAGACGAGGCAAGGTTATCCCGCCCTGCCTCACTCCACGCCTGCCTCATTCAAGCTTGTACACGTCTGAGTATGCACCCGCCCATCGAACACTATTTCTCTGATTACCATACCAGTACCTAAACAACTATATATATTCCTCAGAAAGACCGGTTTCTTGTTGTAGTTTTTTCCATAAGATACTGTATGATACCAGATCAAAAGCCTTGGAAAGATCTAGATAACAAGCAAATTCTAAATGAGTGACAAAAATACTGATTGGGCAACTATTATACTAAGTAGGTAACAATATAACTGATTTAAGCTGCCCAACATGGAATTTTAGTCATCTCGATTAGGATAATAGTCACCTTTTTTAAATAAAATATATGCCAAATTTTAAATGTTTTGTGTGCCCTTAGGTTGTTGTCCAAATAGTAATTTGGTCGCCTATTCTGAATAACTACTTACTCAATTTGTTTTTTAATGTCACTCATTTGTAAAAATTGTAGTTGCCCTCAGTCCGTCGCCCACTTAATATTTCAGTACGCTATATTCAGTATTTTTGATACCCAAAATGGGAACTTATTCTTACCCGATTAAATACTACCCTTTCATAAGTTTATTTTGCGAACAAAGGCTAGTTAAAACCTTATTAACTTGAGTTTTTTGAGCATTCGATTTTTTATGTTAAATCCTTTTCAATATTTTTCAGTCAATTACCTACGTAAAGAATATCAGAAGCGATGAAATTTTTGATTATTAAACCGCCCATAAAAAGATTTACCGCTCCCCATACCGTAATAAAAGCGAAATATTACCATCTCTCTCTATTTTCTATTGAATTTTTTATCACTTACTCTGTCTTACTTCCCGCGTCGAGCTCTCGTAATTCTGTTAGTGACTTATAAAATTACGAGGCAATAAAAATAAAGCATAAAAAATTATGATATTTTTGTTTCGAATATTGAGCTTTTTAAACAAATTAATTTAATTATACAAACAGATTGTTTCTACAGTTTATAAATACTAGTTAACAAAGTACAAGAGGCGCTACGAAAATTTTCGGATCCAACTTACCACAGATAATACTGTGCAAATAATATACGCGCAAGGAAATTCAAAATTCAAAAATAATTTATTCAGTCTAGGCTGTTACAAGCACTTGTGAATGTCAAAGAAGCTACGCCATCGGTTCGCAAACCCTGAGCGGGAGACCTTGTAACGAGAAGAACCGGCAAGAAACTCGTCAAGGGCTGCTTTTTTCTCCCTGTATATTTCATACAGAGTCGTCAACATTGAAAAATGAGCTCCACATTTAAAGTGAGGTCATTTTCCATCACAAAAATTAACAAAAGTTTGCACACAATGGGTAGGTAGGTTGAAATTAAATACCTACTACATATCGGATAGGTAATTGTGAGAGTAAATAACTTTCAACTAGTCGAGAAATCAGTAATCACTTTGTCTGCTACTCGAAAGTGCGCCTAAGTAGGCAAAATTTACCAAAAAACACTTGATACAAGACATAAAAAATAATAATAAAAAAACGCAATTCTTACAATTCAATATGCGTTAAGATAGGTACTCAGAAGCAGACCCATTCCCACTGGTAGCACCCGTTCACGAGCATGACGCGTGGACCAGCCATCGCTTCGCTCAACCATATTTGAGGGAACGTAACGACCCGCCCCACACGACACCACCGCAGAAATGATTAAAGAGAGTGTTATAGTAAAGTTAAATAGGTAAAGTCGTATATTTGATTAAGGACACTCTCACTTCACAAACAGTAAAAAAACACAAAAATCACATAATGTTATACAAAGGGACGATTGATGGCAAGATAGACAGTGATACCGCTGGTATAAATATAGATGATATCTACTTACCTTCGTTGACGCCGTCGCCGACACCACCGCCTGCGCCGCCGTCACCGTCGCCACCGCACGCGCCACCACCGTCGTCGCAGCAGACGCAATCGCCACCGCCCGCGCCACCGTCGCCGCCGCCACCGCCCACACCGACGTCGCCGCCGTCGCCAACGCCACCGCCGGATTTTCCGAGTGTGACTCGAGAATTGCTAGTAGACTCAAGCCCAGCGATTCCGATAGAGAAAGACGATGAGCTGACAGAAATTCCCGGGGGGGATGAGGTGCAGAAGGATGCGCCAGAAGCGGCGATACTTGAACCACTGACAACTGAATCAGCCCCCCTAGCCAAAGTAACATTTGCAATTTTTCGTTATCGCTTCGCTTCGAAACATGTATGGATTTGACGTTTTAAAATTCGATTGATAACGAAACCTCATGTCAATCCCATACATGTTTCGAAAGCGAAGCGATAACGAAGATTTGCCAATGTTACTTTGGCTAGACCCTCTGATGGGGAAGAGGAATTTCATGAAGCCGAAACAGATGGCGCACCAGCTAGAAATGCCAATCGTCTCCGGTCTCGTACCCGTGTAAACTATAAACAGTATTATTAGAATATTTGTTAAATAGGGGTAGGAACTGTTATGTATGTATCTATACGTGTGTGGCTGCGACCACCACGCCACCTTGTCCTATTGTAATAAAGCAGTGTGCTACTAACCGCCGGTCGTTTAACTTGTCTCTCGTCCCCATACGTACTAGAGAGCATGACTTATAAGTACTTCAATCAGTACCTTCGATCAAGCTTGATCGAAGGTACTTCGTTAATTTCCTTGTATACGCGTCCTTGCTTCTGTCACAAAGTCACAATACCTTATTTATTTTAAAATTTCGAATAAGTAGGTATTGATCAGAAATGTTAAGATTGATGAACTTTTGAGTCTTCTAAACTTGGAGCATCCAATGCTCTAAGCTTTTAAAAGTAAAAAATTAAATTGCTTTGCACACAGCTAGCAAAAAAGTTTTGTCACATTTTTGATCATTTTTCGAAACGGCTAAAATAATTATGTTTTTTTACATACATATCTCCGCCAATTTGAAAATTTTAAAAAAACTTGCTCGACTGAAAAATTCTATATAATTATCGAACCTGATAGATATATAGAAATCGTTTATTTCCATCACATACGTACACAGATGACAATTGACTACATAACTTATAAAGAAGAAAAAAACTAGACTGTGTGCCGCATCGACAGAAAAAGGCAAAAACTCAGTGATACATTTGCTTTAATTAAAGCAAAGCACTGATTTTCAGTTTTTGCCGAAGTAAGAGCGTGGTCGCCTGTGACGACACGGACGTGTATGTAGTTATTAGAAATTAGATAAAAAATATATAAAATTAATAAAAAAAAAAAAAAATATAATTAGATTTCATTTATAAAATTTTAAAACTACACAATTATAATTTAGGTACTTATTTAATACCTAACATATATGTATAATTATTTAAAATTACCATTATTAGTTATTTATTGTTATTATTATCATTATAAACACTGTAAATAACAAAAAACACTGTAAATAATTATTATATAAGTAATTACTATTATTATTATTATTATTTAGCTTAGAATATAATACCTACCTTACCTGCTCACAAAATTTCGCTTCGCTCGCGCTTCGCGCTCGTTTGGTCAGTAAATGCGACATGAAAATGAACATTCCACAATATCAAATCAGAGAAGGAATTTTTTTCAAGACTTAAAGCCCCTTTAAGATCACATTTTTTTTCTCCAAATTAGGTGATGTGTATGAACAGATGTGCAGATATTCCCAAATTAATAGTAATCTGTATTCGGAACGTTGCTTCCAGACATTTTCATAGTAAATCCGCCCACACGCCGGATGCCAGAGTGTGTGTAATGAATATAGTATGATGGATGGAATATAGTGTCACAGTAATAACAACTATTTAGTTGGTAAGGCGTTGATTAAACATTAAACTGTCTTCTTTATAGTACAGTTAGCAATGAAAGTCGCTTAACGCTTTGGTACTTTGTCGAAGCAACTTTTTTAACAGGTGTTTCACGATTCGAAACATTAGTCAATAAAGAAGTGTTAAACAATTTTTGTTGTTGACTGTACCTACTTTATTCTTATAAACTTTCTAGGCTAACGTCTAGAAAGGATATAAAAAGTATCATGACGAGTTTTGGGAGTTCTTGTAAGGTCATCCCTTTATGAGCTCCACACAATTTCAACCCTATAGGAAGTAAAAGTTTTTCATGTATGAAAATCCTGTTTTACGTAGACAAAGTCTTGGACGCCTGCAATTAGCTTTCCGAACTGTACCCTAACTACGTAACTCTGTTGCTAAACAATTCTCGATTGAAATCGATTCAAACCGCAGACATTGCTGCTCTAAGTAAGATAGTTGTCACATTGGTTCTTACGAAAGCAGCAATGTGACTGCGATTTCTGTCAGAGTTGATTGTAACAAAGCTACAAAAGGGGGGGGGGGGGGCAGATGGCTTACCTTTTTGACACCCTTATGCCACTACGATCCACCGACGAGGCTGCACAGGTGGATCCATACAGTGCTTGTTGCATGCAACCTAGACTGAATACATTTTATGATTTTGAAAATTTAATAAAATAATTTGTTTTCCAAAGTTCTTTATGGATAAAATGTCTGTTTTACATTCCCAAAGTCGTTTGACATAGATGGACAAAAGATAGTGTAACAATGTTTATTAGTAGTTCCATACACCATAAGAAACACGCGATTACCACCCTAATGTCTTCTGAAGGCACTAAAAGACATTAAGGAAAGCCTCTAACGGACCCATAAAAAGATTACCGGCTATTCAGCAATCATCACGTATGTCTTATTCCAACTTAATAAGGGTTTTTTCAGCTTGTACATGTCCAAAATGACGTGTGTTTGAACTTTGTTGTAATGTTTTGATACAAATCGTTCGTAGCAATCTGAAAGGCTAAGGTTAAAATTAAACGCAAGTGCATGTAGCACAAATGTATGGAGATCTGGCTCACGATATTGAAGTTTTCTACGTGCTTCGCATAAATACAAATTCCAACGTCGAACAGTTTGACGCGGTCTCCAAGGTGGTCCCATAGACACCTACCTCGGTGGAAGTAATTCCTTAAGTGGAAGTACTCTGTAAATATATCTATGGTGGTGGTAAATAGACATGGGTTGTAACAGGGTAAATTGCCTACCTGTTACAACTGTTCCTGTTACACTAAAATAACAGTTCCAACAACCTGTTACAGAAATAACAGCCATGTCGTAACAATTTGCTTACATTGTTCCGCCTGTTCCGTGGAACAAGCGCTTGTTTTGTCTAACTTATTGTCTACTTTATATGAAGAAAAGAGAAAAAGCTTGCTATTTTTAACTTTTATATTTTCTATACAAAGAAATAAAATCTAATATTACAAAATCATTTTTCCAATACAGCAGTTACGGCGCACACGCGTCATCTAGCGTTTTTATTCGGTGAACCGTCATGTCACCTAATGAAGTTGCTTGCTTGCCTTCATTAAGTAGTTTACTAAAATTGCGATAAATGGCAGTAATTAACAAAAATAATTAACAATTTTTAAAAATAAAGTTAGAAAATATACATTATAGTAAAAAAAACTAGTGCAACCGATTTTCAACCTTATTAGAAAGGGACGATGCTATTAATTGCATACAGCGCCATCCCTTTCACTGCTAGACGATCAGGCATTTTTCCAAGAATTTTCATGTCAATCATTTACATTACATTACATCTTTTCTTTTCCCTAACAACTGGCAGCACTAGACATTCCATTTTCCTACACCCGCCCGCATGTCTTGCTTTGCCTATGTGATCATACACACGCGAGCGTTTTTTTCGACGCGCGTTATTTTTACCGCTCTTGACGTTCAATGCGAAAAGGTCGCTTGTGTGAACAAGCCCTAAGCGAGCTAGCAAGCCCGGAGGCTGATTACGTAATTTTGTTGCAACTCTGACAGAAATCGCAGTTACATTGCTGCTTTAGTAAGAATTAATGTGACATGTGATGTGACGTTACTTAAAGCGGCAATGTTTTTTTCAATGCAAGCGGCACTTTCAATCGATTTCAATCGATAATTGTTAGGAACAGACTTACGTAATCTAAGAGCTGAACTAGTAGTAAGCCCTTGCCACAAAAGCCGATACTATAAATTAGAAAAACTATTTTAATCTACAATATCGGCCCTGCATGCCTACACAAATAATACGCGGTTTAATATCCTTTAATAATCTCAATAAATGAAATTATAATTTTCATAACACCCGATATCCCTGTTTCCCCACCGTTTAACTTGACATTGGCAAATGGCAAAACAGTCACAAAAAAAAAGAAGGTCATAAACAAACACTCACACAGGAACATATAGCACGACCAATTTACAAAGTCGAATTTACTAAGGTTTTTCAATGGACTAAAATGTATTTTTGATATGGTCGGTTTATATAACAGGTAAAAGTAACAAGCTTTGTCTCTTTTCTTTCCATATGTTAGAGTGAGGTAGCGCTTGTTCCACGTAACAGGCGGAACAATGGAGTTCGGTACAGGGTACAGTGGAGTATTTGGAACAGTGAAGACGGCGAGAACAGACTGTTTCGCCTGTTCCTTTGAGCAACTGTTATTTCATAGCGCTCGTAACAGGGCGAAACAGTTACATTTAATTATCTGTTGTTTTTATCTGTTACGATAAATACGCCTCATGTCTAGTGGTAAACTCTGTGTAAATAAATGGTTGCCTGGAAGGAATTTCTTTTCAGCGATAAGGCCGCCAATTGTTCCACTTTTGTACTGTCCTTGTATGTATTTATTATGGTGAACTTAGAGTAAGACGGGCTTCTGTACGAAGCCGTCGCTGCTCGAAGATGGTGAACAATAAAGTATTTATTCATTTATTCATTCATACTCTCTTCTTTTCGCTGAATATAATGGTGAAGAGATCCTGCCTCAAAGTGCAAAATATTTTGTATTATTAGAAAAAAAAGAACTAAACGTATAAATAAATAAATGGGTAGGTACTGTGGTGTCTACGCCCGCGTACTGGCCGTTACTGCGGTGGCGCGATGACATGGAACTAAATTGACATTTAAAAAGTTAAGGTTCAATTTTATACAGAGGACTAGGTGCGCGGCCATGGAGGCGCATGGGCGCATCCTAGCATTTTACATTTGTATTCGAAAGTAGTTAAAAAGATTTAAATAAAATCTTAACTTGTTCAATCCAAAGGGCTGTTTTATTTATGTAGCGCTCACGGGCGCTACAGTACCTACTTATATAAACGACGAGTTCACTAATCTTAAAAATGATAATAAAACATGGACTAAGGAAAGTGATAAAAATTTAGGATTCAAGATCAAAATAAATATAGAAAACAATATTGGTATGAACTTAATCAATAATAAATAATCTGCTTAAACTGTGTGAAAAAATACTTATAATTGTTGAATCATAAAATATGCTGTCAGATACCATACCATGTTATGCTAGCGATGGTAAAAGAAACATTTTATATACTAGACAAGGTGTTAATAAATTGAAAATGGGAAAACCGTTTCTTTGGACCATCAACTGAACAATCAAATTTCCACTGTCAGCTTACTGACCATCTAAATAAAAAGCACTCCTTTAACCCCTTTCAGTCTGGCTTCAGAAGAGGCCATAGCACTTCTACTGCTCTTGTAAAGATTACGGATGACATACGCCTCGGGATGGAGAATCAACAGCTTACAGTGCTTACATTACTGGACTTTAGCAATGCATTTAACTCAGTTTATTTTGACATCCTTTTTGGTGTTTTACGTTCTCTGAACATATATCTCCAGTTGCAAGTGATTGGTTTCAAAGTTACCTGCTAGGGCGACGGCAGAGCGCATCCGCTTTGGAGATTCTTTTTCCGGGTAGTGCGATATAGGGATGTTGACTAATGAATAAAATAACGAAATACTAATAAAAATCGTAAACATATTAAACTTTTAGAGTAGCTTGTATACCTCTTGGTTTTATATATTGCATATTATTTGTTTTATGACCCTTCAAAGTTGGGTGGACAAGTCCATTTAAAAAGTATAAAATTTATTAAAATAAATAATACCTTTAATTAGTCCGTAAAATGTATAGCAAATTTGTCTAAGAAACTATTTTGATAAACACAATATTTAATATAGCTGCCGAACAAATTTCCTACGCGTTGCATACAAACTAGCACGGCGTCACGTCATAACGTGCAAGCCATTAGTATGGAGCGTTTTTGATCGAGTCCATTTGTGTGCATTTCACACTGTGATATCTCGGGCAGTTTTCATGCTAGCGAATTAATTCTTTTACCAATGTTTCTTTTTTTGAGAGGTAATTTATGTAACATAAAATAAAAAAAATAGTCAACATCCCTATTAATGCCGGTGTTCCTCATGGTGGCGTCTTATCTCCTCTTCTTTTTTCTGTCTTTTTTAAATTCTATCACACAGTTTATTTCTAGTTCCTATCACCTCTATGCTGACGATCTACAAATATACACACAGGCACCACTATCAGCACTTTCACAAGCAATATCGGTGACTAACTCGGAACTCGCACTAATAAGTAGTTGGAGTAAGTCTTATGGTCTGTAGAAAGGGTTTTCCTATTTTAGTTTCATTCAAAATGTATTAACATCTAAAACATACGCCAGCAGAGAGTGCTAAATAAACACAAATCTAACAACTCTATCATCTCTTTACCTTTGTCTTAGTCACAACTAGTTTAAAGTCAACTTCCATTTCTATTGTTTTGTTACCTCTCATTAATTCACCATTCGCAGAAGCTATAAACAGTCTAATTCTACCATCTCCCTTTAAAGTATGTATAAGTACAATTGCTTCTCAGTTTCAAACCTTACTCCTCAAAATTACGGTATAAAATCCAACAAAGTTTGCTCAAACAAGTCATTAGTGTTACTGGTGACAAGATTTTCTGGAAGTGCCTTGGTAACAAAGCCTAGATTATTCTCATTGTAACTTATATCAAGTAATTAACTTCTCTAATGGTTGCTTGCCAGCCTTTAAGTGGCCTAGAAGAACATTAAAAAAATTGGACATAGTTGTCTCAATTAGGAGAAAAACGTGACTTCAATAATAAATAATGTAATGTACTCGACCAAGCCTGCACTAGACTTTCGAATTTGAAAAGCTTTTAGTTTTTAAAGCATTCTTCGCAACCGTCTAATATGTTTAATTATGTCACAATCAAATTATTTTGACGGTAAAATTATCTTTTTCTTTGTTCTAAAATAGAAAACAGACTATTATAGTTAGACTCTGCTTAACGTTTAACTACAGTCCAAAGGATCTTTGAATAAGTATTTTATTTGCAAACGTAAAATAGTGGCTCTGTAGGGAATGTAGACCTCACGCTTGTGACATTTATTTTTCTAAATGGCTAAAGTATTTTCGATAAACTGAATCAACAAAAAAAACTATAGGTATAATTAAAGAATCTGCTCACAAAATTTCACGAGATAGCCCTACCATGAGTTGATGCAAACTGTTTACGTTACCGTAAACTATCGGATATACTGCTCACAGTCAGTGCGAGTGAAACAGACAAAACGATAGTTTACGGTAAACAGTTTGCATTAACTCATGGTAGGGCCAAATAGAGACGCTTCGTTCTCGCTTCGCGCTCGCTCGATCAATAACTAAAAACACGTTTTATCTTGCTATGATATTTCAAAGTATGTTGTTCCTATATCTTTGTATCACTAGCATATTATATCTAGTTAAATCTCGCCAAGAAAGTTGCCTCGCGCGCGACATACATCATTACAGTGTGTTTCTGACATTTTGTGGTTTTCCCGCTCCATATTTCCTTGTTTCCCTGCCTAATCTTTGGTAATTATAACAAAGGGGTACTTTCACACCTGCGATTATGCAAACAATGCCTAACATGTAAAGCTCTGGTAGTTACATGTGTGCCTAATTTATGTCGTGTCTTGCTTAAATTAACGTCATATTTCAACAGATATTTTGTGCGGTTGAGAATGTATTAAATATTTTGTAAGTACTTATCTATTACTTACAGTATTTTGTACTATATCCTTATCGGCACTACCTATAGGTCTACTGTTATAGCTAGTAACATAGAAGTGCTTTTGTTTGAATTACTGTTTGTTGCCAAAAAAGAATAAAAAATAAATTACTTATCGTCATTATTTCTTCCATGTTATCAATATTGATATTTATTATTATTTGTATTGTAGACTCGATTCATAATAACCCCTGAAATATGTAATGTTTTTGGTACTTTTTACAGCTTGTTAAAAACTTAACCTAAAATCTAACTGTAGCTAGTGGTACCTTTGTGGCTGCACACGAATTTTCAGAGAGATGTGGAATTTAAATGCGAATTTCATATTTTATATTCAATACACTGTCGTTCAAAGAAATTGCTGTTACATAAATAATTATAAAATTGGATCAATTTGTAGTAGGTATGTACAATGGAGAAGTTTCATCATGTTAAAACTGCTTTATTTCACTTCATTAAATTAAAATATAGCCTAAAATTAATATTATACTTACTAGTGAAATAAAATTTGGAATCCGTCAGTAAATGGCAGAGTAATAAATAATTTAAGGAGCCCTACTACCAATAATTCGACATCTTAAGGCGCCGTAGTACCTACTACTAGCGCCGCCAATACATTTATTTTTATTACTCGTAAACCCTTCGTCGTTAAACACTTCAACAGTTTTCATTCTTTCTGTAAGATTTAAAATCCATTCTCGCTCAAAGTGGCCACTTTTGGCTAGAATGGATTTTAAAACTTACAGAATGAATGATAACTGTGGAAGAGTTATTAAAAAAATATCAGAGACAATATAAGAGGGCATCTTAGCTTTTTTTAAATATTGACTTGGTTTACGAGTAATAAAAATAAATGTATTGGCGGCGCTAGTAGTAGGTACTACGGCGCCTTAAGATGTCGAATTGCGCGATGCGATTGTAAGGGGGAGACGTCATCCTACCTGTTGCTTGTATGGCGGTGGAGCAGCCGGCTGCTGGAGCCTAGCTGGAGAAAACTAGGAAACTTCTCTGTTGCGGCGCGCCTAATGTTTTCTTCATAGCAACTACGTGGTTCATCAAATTTGCATAGCGAGAATATTTTAATTTTTTTGTATTGTTCCCTACCTTCACACACTTTTTATCGATACGTCTTCGAGAACATCTCTCATGCATTTTGCATATTTTTTGATATTTTAATAATAGTTATTCATGTAACTTTGAGTTTTAAACGATATTACATCGATTGTCAAGAAAACCTGGATTTTATTTCCACATTTATGTCTCATCGAACATAAATTTTGGCGACCGTGACAGGACAACGAGTCTGCAACGAAACAACGTGAATCATCACATTTTACAATAGCTAAGAAGCCGAAATTGCATATCACATTTTGCAAAGACCTTTCCTGAGCAGAAAGGCGAAGTTGATTATTGAAGGTGCATCATCAAGGAGTGCAATTCAAGAACTGCAATTGAGCGGAATACTTAGCGCCCACCTAGTCAACAGGAATAAACAACAGGACACCCAATATTCATATTTCCACCCAGGCCAGTGATGTTCTAAATCATCACCCTGCAGCAGTGACGAGAATCAAGGATAAGTGCCCCATTATTCCATACCTACAACATCCAACTACCTACCTAACTAAATCATTCCAAATCCATTTACTAAAACTCAACTTTTTCCATTCCAAATACTAACCATTCAAACTTCCAAATACAACTACAATACATCCAAATACAAAGACCATTTTACTATCTATTTATTTCAAATCATTGTGTTTATTCACTAATCATTATTCAACCTAGCTTTCTATGGTTTTTTTTCCAATTTAAATTAGGTACTTAAAGGTTTAAGTGAAATTGCCTATTGCCCAGCAAATTAATCTAGCACTATAAATAAGGTTTTGAGTCAAAGTTTATTACCTATTTTATTTTACATATAAACTGTTAAAGTAATTATTTAATATAATAAAACATAAATCTAAAATTAAAGGCTACCTAATACATACTAGTACCCATTAATGGTTCTTTTTTTACTTTGTTTTTATATCGTCTAAAGTATATTTTGCTAAAACTTTCAGATTATAATCAAGAACGAGTTGAATTGAGTTTTGCTTTTCAATCGAAAATTCATAAAGTGATTTCAAGCAGCCCATTGCAATTCGCTCGACGCACGTTCGCGGAGAAACCGGTTTGATATTATTGGACGCCAGCTGACCGTGCCGCCGAGTGACAATACAGATAAGCGAAATCTTATTCATTCATTACGCTTTTACATAATAACTTGATAGCAAGTAACTTGCAACATTTCTTTTTGGAATCGCATTTGTTTGTCTTATTTTATTGAAGGCAAGTTTTGTTAAATTGTGAACACAAATACATAATAAAATGACAGAAAAAAGTGATCCCAATATGATTTTGTTAAAGGATTTAATTACTAGGCGCAGCTCAATTAAGGGCCAAATAACAAAATATAAAAACTATTTAGATAAGCTATCAAAATCGAGTTTTCCTTCAAATATAGAAATGGCCGAGCTCACTCTAAGACTAAATAAATTTGAAAGTTTATCATTAAAATTTGATGACTTGCAAGGTCAAATAGAGGTAATTAATTCTGATAATCTGGCATCCGAACTTGATGAGCGGGAAGGTATCGAGCAGGATATAATTATGGCAATTGCTACAACTAAAACTATGATAAGTAGTTACGGTTCCGCGGATGAGTCACGACGCGAATCCTTTTGTCCACCAGCTCAAGTTTTTCCTGATGATCAAGATTTCGGCGTGAAGCTGCCACAAATCCATATCTCAAAATTTGACGGTTCCTACTTCCGATGGTTGGAATTTCGAGATACCTTTATTAACCTAATTCACAACAATAAGCGTTTATCTGAAATACAGAAATACCATTATTTAATTTCCTATTTAGAGGGCGAGGCGGCTCGCATAGTTTCAAATCTCGAGATTTCATCCAAAAATTATATGGAAGCCTGGGGTTTATTGTGTGCTAGATATGACAACAAGCGACTGCTAGTTAATCACCATTTGAAGTCTTTATTCAATATACAACCGGTTTCTAGGGAATCAGATAAAGCTTTACGCTTTCTTATAGATCATGTGACAAAAAATTTAAGGGCCTTGTCTAGTTTAGGCCAGCCCACCGATAAATGGGATCTTATTTTAATTTATATGATAACCTCAAAATTGGATAATCATACATTGTTGAAATGGGAGGAGCAGAGAGAACATTTTGATGATCTACCTAATTTAGATCAATTCTTCAAATTTTTAAGCAATAGGGCAGATGTTCTCGAGTCGTTAAACAATAATAAAGTAAACAATATTCACACAAAAAATCAGTTCAATCAAAATGTTCCCTCCACTTCATTTAACAATAATAACAAACAATTTAAGCACTCTTTTCAACAAATCAAGTCATTTTCCGCTACAAATCATAAATCATCATTAACATATACATGCATAATATGTGATAAACTTCATAAAATTTATGATTGTCCAGTTTTTAAAGCCAAAAGTGTGAATGAACGATTAGCCGAGGTTGCAAAATATAAGCTCTGCGGTAATTGCTTAAGGCAAGGTCACGCGCCTGAGAACTGTGTTTTAGGCCCGTGTCGCGAATGCAACAAAAAACATAACACTTTGCTTCATAAGCCGTTAACTAATGAAACAAATAAAACAAAAAACATTCAGCCTGAATTAGTCAATTACTGCAATGAAAATAGTCAAATATTATTGTGTACGGCAATGATACGTATAAAAAATCCTGAGACTAATGAATCAATGTTAGTGCGTGGATTACTTGACTGCGGCAGTCAGTCGTCGTTTATAAGTACTTCTCTGCGCGACGCGTTATCCATTCGAACTCGGCCCATCGATAGGAACATCATAGGCATTGGCAATAGCTCTGTTACTAATATCACCGAGTGTTGCACCGTTCAGCTTCAATCTATGTGCTCAGAGTTTGATGCAACTTTTTCTTGTTTAATCATGGATGAATTGACCGGGAAATTACCTAGGCATCCAATAGACGTCCGCATATTAAGTATACCTAAAAACATTGTTTTAGCCGATCCAAATTTTAATCAACCGTCCAACATAGACGTGTTAATCGGCGCTGACTTGTTCTGGGACATTGTCAAATGTGAACAGAAAGGCTTAGGAACTGGCAAACCAGTTCTCAGAAGCTCCCATTTGGGATGGCTTGTTGCAGGGCCAATTAAAATCAATAATACTCAACATAATATTTTTTGTAATCATTCACTCACTTCATTACCAGAACAGACAGTTGACAATTTGGTTACGAAGTTTTGGGAACTCGAAGAGGTACCCCAGAGCTCCAAATTAAGTGCCATGGAACAAGTTGCTGAAAAACATTTTTTATCTAATACTACACGACTTCCTACTGGCAGATTCTGTGTGAAACTACCTCTGAAGGAGTCGCCCATGTGTCTTGGCGATTCTTACGCTATGGCAAAGAGGCGATTTTTCAATTTGGAAAAACGTTTTCGCAAAAATTCAGACCTGAAGGCTCAATACGTCGATTTCATACGTGAGTACGAAGAGCTTGGTCATCTTTCTACAGTTCAAATAACTAATCCAAATACATATTTTTTGTGTCATCACCCGGTTTTTAAACAAAATAGCGAATCCACAAAACTTCGAGTTGTCTTTGACGGCTCCGCCCCCACCTCTTCAGGATTCTCTGTTAATGACATCCTGATAGTTGGCCCGAACTTACAAAGCTCTCTCTTCTCCATTTTATTGCGTGCTCGATTGTATAAATATCTTCTGACTGGCGACATCGAGAAGATGTATCGCCAGGTCGAAGTCAATACTGATGATCGCCATCTTCAGGTAATATTATGGAGAGAAGACGAGTCTCAGCCACTAAAGAAAATGCAATTAAATACGGTCACTTACGGTACCGCAAGTGCCAGTTATTTGAGTACAAAATGTCTTTGGCAGGTCGGAGAAGAGTGTGGGGATGAAACTATAAAAACAATCATCCAAAAGGATTTTTATGTGGATGACGTACTCACAGGGGCGGACGATGAGCAAACATTACAATATATTCAGAATTCTGTCACTGAGGCATTAAAATCTGCCTGTTTCAAATTACGTAAATTTAAATCTAACTCGCCGACAATTCAAAGTAATGTCGACTTGAATGCCAATCAAAATTTAACTTTTAGTGAGTCGCAGAGCACACTTGGACTAGGTTGGAGTCCTACAGAAGATTGTTTCTTCTTTCCAATTGAAATTCCACCCCAAACTAGCCAAGCATCCAAAAGAAATATTTTGTCATTGTCCTTCAAAATATTTGATCCTTTGGGTTTACTTAGCCCCTGCATAATACAGACTAAAATACTTTTACAAAGGTTGTGGAGAGAAAAAATTGACTGGGACGACTTTGTCCCGCATGATATACAGGAACAGTGGAATGAGTTTAGTCAGAGCCTACCATTGCTTTCTTCTTTTTCAATACCTCGTCGAGTTCTGTGTGACTCCCCAATTGAAATACAATTGCACAGTTTCTGTGACGCCTCTCAGTTAGCCTATGGTGCATGCATTTACTTGAGATCCACTAACATTCATGGCGAGGTTACGATGAAACTCCTGTGCTCAAAATCAAAGGTTGCACCTTTGCATCCCGTTACTATACCTCGTTTGGAATTATGTGCTGCTTTGCTTTCCGCTAAACTTTGTAAGGCAGTTAGCGAATCGCTCCGAATCAAACCATCTAAGCACATTCATTGGAGTGATTCCCAAGTAGTGTTGGCATGGTTGAGTGGCGATCCATCAAAGCTAAAGACTTTTGTCTCTAATAGAGTATGTCAAATATTGGAGAACACCACAGCAAAAAATTGGCGCTATATCCCAACCAAATCAAACCCAGCAGATTTCATATCCAGGGGTGTCAATCCTGGTAGTCTGCCAGATCTGGATTTGTGGTGGTCGGGTCCTAAATTTTTAAATCAGTCTGAGTCTGAGTGGCCCAGTTTAAAACAAGATGTTAAAGATTTGCCTGAAACAAAGGCTAACAAGGTTTTTGTTAATTTTAATTCAAACGATTCTAACAAAAAATCAGATTTATTAAACTTGGAAAATTATTCCAGTTTCACTAAAATTCAAAGAATACTCGCATATGTCCGCCGATTTATTTATAATTTAAAAAACTCAAAAGAAAAGAAATCAGGATATTTAAAATTAGAGGAATTAAACGATTCATTCGATTTACTTTGCCTAATGGCACAAAAACAAAGCCTTCCCCAAGATTACGATAGGTTAATAAAGAAAATACCCTTACATTCAAAGTCTAAGATTCTTTCCCTGTCTCCATTTTTGGATCCTAATAATATAATACGAGTAGGCGGTCGGATAAATGCTGGTTCATACAAATACGACAAGAAACATCCAATACTTTTGGATGGATCTCATCGCTTAACGCAACTTTTATTCGAACGCGAACACAAACGCTATTTACACGCGGGTCCTCAATTGCTTTTATCAGTTATAAGGGAAGTAGTATGGCCGGTGAACGGCAGACGTGTTGCGCGAAACACAGTTCACAGGTGCGTGCTGTGCCGACGCTTACAAGGCAAAACTCTGTGCCCAAAGATGGGTGATCTTCCATCCCAGCGGTTAAACGTTGATTTCCCTTTTGTGTCCGTAGGGGCCGATTTCGCTGGGCCTTTTTATACTTTAAACCGCAAAGGCCGCGGTGCTAAATTACAAAAATCATACTTATGTTTATTTGTTTGCCTAAGATATAAATGTGTCCACCTCGAAGCCGTCAGCGATTTGAGTAAAGACTCATTCATACAAACGCTTAAACGATTTACGTCGCGAAGAGGTAAACCTATGGAGATTTTCTGCGACAATGGTCGTAATTTTGTGGCAGCAGCACGAGAGCTAAGTGAATTTCTAAAATCAAACAATATCGCCCTATCTGACTATGCAAGTCAAGAAGGTTTCAAATTTATTTTTACGCCTACGTACGCTCCTCACTTCGGCGGCATTTGGGAGGCTGGCGTGAAATCTGCGAAACACCACGTCAAACGCGTTATGGGCAATTCGCATTTTACTTTTGAAGAGCTAAGCACTCTTTTCGCTCAGGTCGAGGCAATTTTAAACAGCCGTCCAATTTGTCCTTTGTCCTCCTCTCCTGATGACCTTTTAGCACTTTCCCCGGGGCACTTTCTTATAGGAAGAAGATTGACATCGTTGCCAATACCGGATTTTACCAATTACAAGGAATCACAACTAAACCGCTACACTCGACTAGAACAAGTGCATCAGCACTTTTGGAAACGATGGCAGCGAGAGTACATCGGTGAATTGCAGCAACGGTCGAGGTGGAAAACCAATAAATCCAGCTTACAAATTGGAGACATGGTGATACTCCAAGAGGATAATGCCCCACCACTTTTATGGCGTCTCGGCAGGGTGTCTCGCCTATTCCCTGGACCGGATGGCATCACAAGAGTAGCCGACGTCATCACAACCCGAGGATGTGTACGTCGACCGCTGGTGCGCCTGTGCCCATTACCAAATTCTGAGGATTTCCAGTGTTGAAAGCCGGAGACTTTCAACGGCCGGGAGGATGTTGCGGCGCGCCTAATGTTTTCTTCATAGCAACTACGTGGTTCATCAAATTTGCATAGCGAGAATATTTTAATTTTTTTGTATTGTTCCCTACCTTCACACACTTTTTATCGATACGTCTTCGAGAACATCTCTCATGCATTTTGCATATTTTTTGATATTTTAATAATAGTTATTCATGTAACTTTGAGTTTTAAACGATATTACATCGATTGTCAAGAAAACCTGGATTTTATTTCCACATTTACTCAATACTCAATACTCAATACTCAATTCTTTATTTGCAACCATAATGTTACAGAGGATGGTACATTTTTATAATTAAGAGCATTATGGACCCTGTCGGGCACGCAAAAGTGTAATAAGAGAGAGGAAACGCTTAATATAAAAGAAAGCTACATAATTATACAAAATTAAATCAAATTAACAAAATAGAGTTGTGTAGATTATAATGTTAGACAAGACGTTTTGAATTATTATTGTATGTATTTATTAATTATTTGCTGGTGTTTTCAGTCAAATATTCATTAATGCTATAATAACATTTAGATAGTAAATATTTTTTCAATATGTTAATGAATATGGGGTATTTATTTTCGTTTATTATTGATTCTGGCAATTTATTATATATTTTTATTGAAGAGTGAAATGTACTTTTGGATGTTAGTCTCGATTTATGTCTCATCGAACATTCTCCATTATTAAGAAAGTGTCGCCTGATATAACTTATACCTACCGTATAACAAAAAACAACAACATAACCGACTTAAAGCTTTTTAAACATTCAAATATCTATCCGATTGTCATTAATAAGTGCAGAAAAATTAATCGTTCCCTCTGACTTTGTTGTTCCCAGTACACACAGATAATTTTTATAACCTGACAGTTGATAACAAATTATATTTAATTCGAACGAAAGATATATTTAATTTTGTCCGCCAGTGTTTCGCGTTGCACTGTGTGTACGCTTTTGAAATGAAACTTGAGTGGTGAATTTATTACGACTAATTCCAGTACAAAGGTGATTTTCTGCGGAAGAGGACTGTTGTATGTATAAATATTTATATTAATGCTTAGAATAATAACACTAGAAGCCGTGTCCTCCTATGCAAAGTGAGGCAACCAATACTAAGCCAGAATGGCTTAGTTTTCAGATTTATATCCTTCATACGTTACCTAATCGTAACTAAAATCCAATATTATAGTAACTAATCTAATAAATGTAGGAAAATTAAAACTGTTTTGTACTTATTCGGTATGATTAGGTAATAATCTATACATATAAAACTCTAAATTGATTGACTGATTCATTGTTTGGATAGGCGTGGAGCCCTAACGGCTGAAGGTAGAGACACCATTTTTGGAGGGTAGATACCTTTCTTGATGTAGATGAGCACTAAGAAAGGCTTTTGGAATATTCCCGTTATACAGGGTGCTACAGGTTGTTCAGGTTTGTATGAGAATTTGTATAGAGTTGAAGTAGAGACACCATTTTTGGAGGGTAGATACCTTTCTTGATGTAGATGAGCACTAAGAAAGGCTTTTGGAATATTCCCGTTATACAGGGTGCTACAGGTTGTTCAAGTTTGTATGAGAATTTGTATAGAGTTGAAGTAGAGACACCATTTTTGGAGGGTAGATTCCTTTCATGATGTAGATGAGCACTAAGAAAGGCTTTTGGAATATTCCCGTTATACAGGATGCTACATGTTGTTCATGTTTGTATGAGAATTTGTATAGAGTTGAAGTAGAGACACCATTTTTAGAGGGTAGATACCTTTCATGGTGTAGGTGAGCACTGAGAAAGGGTTTTGGAATATTCCCGTTATACAGGGTGCTACAGGTTGTTCAAGTTTGTATGAGAATTTGTATAGAGTTGAAGTAGAGACACCATTTTTGGAGGGTAGATACCTTTCTTGATGTAGATGAGCACTAAGAAAGGCTTTTGGAATATTCCCGTTATACAGGATGCTACAGGTTGTTCAAGTTTGTATGAGAATTTGTATAGAGTTGAAGTAGAGACACCATTTTTGGAGGGTAGATACCTTTCATGGTGTAGGTGAGCACTGAGAAAGGGTTTTGGAAAATTAACGTTATACAAGGTGCTACAGTACAGAGTGTTCCAGTTTGTACATGATTTTTTTATAGGAAAATTTAAATGTGTGAAATGAGGTCTACTGATAAATACCTAGGTATATTGGTAATCCGAGACTTTCAAAATAAATGCACAACTATCTTAATCACGCGAACGAAGTCGCGGGCAAAAGCTAGTGGAAAATAGAAATCTGAAGACCGGGCCATTTTGGCTATTTTAGTTTCCTTACTTTTGACAGTGCGCTTTGTAGAGAACTATCGTTCTAGGTGTTCTTATTTTAAGTATTCATATAGAACCAACATTAACATAATGTGATTATTCATTTCTTATTCCCCATGTATGATTGGTAATATATAATTGTTAAGGCGAAATCCGTTCGAGGTTGCCGAGCTGTGAAATCTGTTGGTCTAATATGTAACTAATGTGCAAAACTTATCCGAAATTCGATGTTCCGAGATTCATTAATATTAACTATTATTTAATGGTGCTTGATAACTTCTTCTGTGCTTCGGTGCTTCGGCTGCATTCAGTCAGTAGCTTTGGTTTCCTAGGATAGCGGCCGTAATTTTACGAGCGTAAAAAGAAGGCCGTCTTTACGGTGGACTCTTGTGGAAAGTAATGATCATATACATGCGCTCAAGAAGACCAACAAAGCGTGGAAAAGAGAAGTTAACATTATACGGACAGGGTCTACAAAAAAAGAGACAAAGGATCAAGTGACATTGTGCCAACATTTTTTACAGTAAGAGCCCCTAGCGTCCCGCCTAGCAAAAGAGCAATCACATTTTTTTTTTAAATATTTGGTAATCTTGATTAAAATTTTAAATAAGGGTGTCGTGGAGCCATGGTGTCTTGTTCTGTTAGTAATTGTGATGTGACAAAATAAAAAATACAAGTAATCACACTTTTCACAGGTAAATAAGATATTGCTACACATTTCTCTAAAACCAAATTTTGCTACATTTATTCGTTTATCGACGAAGAAAACAGTATAGGACATAGTTTATTAATTTCCTTTGCCATAATATAGTCATATTTTATGTATGTAAGTCATATTTTACGTATCTCATATATATAATGTATACATTCGTTTTTCGGATCACCTGTTTATTGACATTGTTGTTCTTTGACATTCTATTTCTATGGTAATGATACTCGTACCGTTACGATTGTCTTTTTTTCCAGAAACGAACCTGAACGATCTTGATTTAGTATTAATTCTATTTTGGAGCATGATCAATCATCTGGAGAGATAACTCTATGGTGGAAGATTATTTATTCCATTTTCAAGGTACAGATGCAAATCGCTGTCTATACTGTGCATGCGTAATGAAGAGAAATCCAGAAATTACTTTCGCTTTACTCATTTTCTTCCACCGTCGCGGCACGGCACCACTTTTTGACGTTACGGTGTCCAGCACCGGTCTTGAAACCGCGCCGTATTGTTTACGTAGACAACGTTCTACGCCGCTATGTTACGGCCGTAATATGACGGCACCGCTGTCCTAGGAAACTTAAGCTTAAGGTGGTACCCTGAGCGAAAGTGGCGCCGCGGTGAAATATATTTAATATTATAATTCTAATACACATTTCAAAAAATGTTTATCGTGGAGATTTTAGGGCCCACAGTCTAGTATTTTTAGACGGTATCGTTACATTCCCTCGTAGTCACTGCTAGAAGTAGATAGCAAAACTGCTAAAAGTGGCCGTTTTTGACACATTTGCTATCTACTTCTACGAATGACTACGAGGGTATGTAGTGATACCTTCTAAAAATACTAGACCATGGGCCCTAAAATCTCCACGATAAACATTATTAAAATATTTTTCTATTAATAAGTTATTAAATAAAAACCTCTAAGGGCGCCACTTTCGGTCATACAACCGCCTTAAGCTTTATGGTCCATGCTTCCATGCTCCTAATCCAGCAATAAGGAAGATCTGTGCTCTTGCAGTCTATGTAACCATATTCTAGCAAATAAAATAATTATTTATTTATTTAAAGACCCACGATGAGTGTTCACTTTTAGTGAAATATACGATACGAAAGAGTTTAAATCAAACCAAGAGGCTGTTTATCAAAAATTGGTGGCGCGTAAATCAAGCGCCGAGTGCCACGTTATGTCAGATTCTAATAATAAATCTTTCGTGTGCTGTTAAAGTGACGGGTTGTAATTTATTGGACAGGTGTGTATGTGCTTTTAGGTACAAATTGCAGGTTAAAACACTAATAAAATGAATTTACTATAGCTAGTACTAGTTTTGTAAACTACTATTATTGACTCGGTAGCTCAGAGGTCAGAGCATTGGACCAGATAACCAAAGGTCGCGGGTTCGATTCCCGTACGAGAATTGATCTGGTGCGAGTCGTATTTTTTCTAGTAGGTATATCATTTAGTATTACTATTATTGATTTCCCAAAGTTTAATTTTGTTACGTCTATCTAATGCGGACCTAAATGTAGAAGTACCTCTGTCTTTCTGGCCTTTTCACGCCTGAACCACTAAACCAATTTTCATGAATTTTAGTGATGATAGACAGCATCCTCGCGGAACCGAACTCGGAGTCCGCGATGATGCTATATAACCTAGCCTGTAAGTACAAACAATAAGGACACTACCTTACTTACTTATGCACTGACTCTGTACTGTTTGTATTATTCTGGTTCGATGGAACTGACATGTTTTTTAAAAAAAACAAAGTTCCTAAATAAAAAAAAGAAAAAAAAAAAAAAAAAAAAAAAAGGTGATGATAGATTGGACCATGAGGATGGGTAGGCATAGGCTTTCTTTGGTTGCGAAAATATAATAATTGAAAGGTGTGTTATAGCGCAAGTTTCGTATGGGGTCTTGAACAAAATGTCGTAAGCGGCCGCTAGTAAAGTAAATGAAAGTCATGAAATAAAACACATTTAAGGCGCGGTGGTAGTGAAACTAGCGCCGCCACTACATTTATTTTTATTACTCGTAAACCAAGTAAATATTTAAAAAAAGCTCATGTAATAATTTTTTGAATACCTCTTCAACAGTTATCATTCATTCTGTATGTTTTAAAATCTTTAATTGCCAAAAGTGGCCACTTTGAGCTAAAATGGATTTTAAAACTTACAGAAAGAATGAAAACTGTTCTATAGTTATTCAAAAAATATTAGAGACACTTTAAGAAATTATTATGAGCTTTACTTAAATATTGACTTGGTTTACGAGTAATAAAATTAAATGTAGTGGCGGCGCTAGTTTCACTACCTACAGCGCCTTAACGGAAACTAGCGCGGTTTTATTGACCACGTCAGTCGCAAAAGTGCCGAAACGTCGGGAAAAGCAAAAATCAAACCAAATACCTACTAGTTACCAAAGTACTTTCAATAAAACCGCGTTAGTATCCGTTAAATGTGTTTTATTATTCATGTCTAGTGAGAGCGTAAGCTTGAGAGGTGAATAAATGAAAGTCATTATTTCATAACAAAAGGATCTTTTCCGATTTGCGTATATGTTCTCTAGCCAAATTAATTTTGTCCCCGTTCACATTTCTCGCATAAATAACCAAATTTAACTCTGTAATTTTATTAAAGCAATTATTTATGGTTTGCCTTTAATTAAAAAGTTAATTTCGCAGACTTCAACCGCTAATAACAGGGAGAAGATTTGACACAATTTCTAACCAAATTATAGATATTGAGTTTTCGGTGAAGCACATTGTAGAAAAGTTTGTATTTAAATCGGGGTGTTTAGTAATAGCCTTATAAAGCCGAATACAACATACAACACACAGAAAACAACCAGTTTTTTTTCTTTTTTATGATAAACTGCGTAGTAGCAACTCAGGGTCACCACCAACCCTATACCGAAATTATGTTTTGCTTTTTCCCAATACAATGGGGTTGGTAAACTTTTCCAAAACTGTTGTGAATTATATATTTTCTGGTAGCTTTTGGCTTTGGAGTCAGGAATAACAATTTGGGGAATTATATAATGCTTCATTTTAATTTAAATAAAAATTTAAGTTTTTAATTTACAGCATAGTACAATAAATCACTATTACTGCTATATGCGTAGGTTATGCCTTTATTTATTTTTAAAAGCCAATTTTGATACTTCTCTTTCCATCATCGCCATCGCCATCTAATAGTTATGGCCGGCAAATAAGTAGTTACTTTTTATTTTTTTAAATGTCACTTTCAAAAGCAATTTTCATTGCAAATTTCGGCCATGATTTCAGCTTAATCAAGACTCCAAGCCAAGTCCAGACGGTCTCGACTGCTCTAGTCCTACTTGTCGCTTATTTTGATAAATAAAACTGTGTGTACTTAAAACAGGCTCTGGTTTATTAAAAAAATCGAGAAAAATGAAATGGACTCATATATTTCGAAAAGTTTGAGTTAACTAACAATGGCCCTACCAAAAATGTAATTTAATGATAAAGATCCCTAAAATCAATAACTTAGATACTTACTTAATCTTAAATAAAAAAAGTAGTTTAAAATACAAAAATGTCATTCGAATGCCACACATAAAAATGTACCTAGTCAACCAAAATGTCGGGCATGCAATTTTAAAAACTTCTGAAAATTGGTTCTATTCAAAACTTCCAAATTGAAAATGTACCCCGATTTCAAAAGCAATTCCTCATTTTTTTGTCTTATAATATAACGCGGCGTCTGGTTTTCATGACATGATGGATAACTGAAGCGTTCTAAAAAGCTGTGCTTTTAAAGAATTCTATGAACGAGGATCTCATATTTGTGGCAGATAATTTACTTCTCGTGACATTTATACATCTTCATGATACTTATTTTAGCATTACGTAATTATTAATGGTATGATGAATTTTTCATTACTTACGATCTCTTTTAGAGTGGCCTAATACAAACGGAATTTCGACGGACACATTCTTAACGCAGCTAATACATTCCATACAAACCTATGGACCACAACACATGCGGGATTTTCCGTACGGAATTTTCATACATTATATCGATAGTCTGTATGTTGCCGGCTTTAACAAGACCTTTCTAAGAGCGTTTCGGACTGAATGCGAACTTACTTTTTTAATAATAATTTTTATTTTAATAAATAATAGAAAAAACCTAGGGTGTGATTGCGTAAAATCAATCGTAATAATTTGATAGTTCATATCGTATCCGATTGGCAGCAAATTTGTATGGAATTAGACACAAATGACTATATAATGAGTATAGAGACCGAATTATATGCAAATGCATACTGCATGTGCATTTGCATATTTAACCCCTTTTCAGTGGTAGTTGCATATTTTGAAAAAAAAAAATCGTGCATATTTACGCTCGATCTCGTTCATAGAAACAGAAATAGAAATAGAATTCTGCCCAGCTACCTCAGTGCATGCCTCAGTAGACGTAGAATGGTCCTTTCTGTTTACAAAAATATATTAAGCAATCATAGACACAATTTGTCTTCAAAACATTTGGAACAGTAGATAGGTACTTAGTCGTATACATTTTTCAAATAAATTTTGTAATTGATATGTTCGCAAATACGATTGTTATTGTTGCGTCTTTTGCATTATTTACTGTTGCATATTTTGGCCCTTTTTATAGATTTTCGTGCATATTTTAGCAATTTGTCTTGCATATTTGCATGCATATTTTGGGCTTTTTATGTTGCATATAATCCGGTCTCTACTAATGACATTCAATATGAACTTTCAAATGAATACGATCACTTTGCGCAATCGGCTATCTGTTTTATCAACTTTAACTGATACGTGGTCGTTAGTCTGAAGATTACCTAGTTAATGTTAGAACTATATATTTTTTTCCACTATAAAGGAATCTGCACTGATTTCCGCACACGAACGGTAACACCTGCACTAAGCTTTAAAATTATACTTTAACTAGCTTCCGCCCGAGACTTCGTCCGCGTGGACATTCGCAAAATCTCTAAAGAACTTTTGGCCGGGATAAAAGTATCCTATGTTTTAAACCAGGTTATAAACTATCTGTGTGTCGAATTTCAACCAAATCCGTTCAGTAGTTTTTGCGTGATTGAGGACCAAACATCCAAACCCACACTTTCACATTTATAATAATTTTTCAACACACTTGCTCGTAAAGTGAGCCCTAATACATCGCTTTTAGGGCCATAAACCGAGCTATAACAAACGCGTGCAATTAAAACACTAGTACGTAATAGAATTAACCCTAAAAAGTTAAATTAGTACCTTACTGCAAGTTCTAGGCGAGTAAACAGAGCATTCTCAATTTAGCCGGGTAATACAGTTATTTTTTTTAGTAACAACAAAGAGGTTTTATGCTGTTCAAAATTCATATAGATGTGTAAGTCCTTAAATAAGTCAAACAAATGTTTATTATTATTAAATTATTCATAATTCACAATATTTTGTTATAAAATATTAAAACATTTGCATTTTATCACTTAAAATTATAATTTTGAAGTAGGCTGTATGCTCCTCACCCCTTTGTTCGAAAAAAATATTTTGTGTTGGGCGTGTGAAAAAAAAAAAAAAACCTGCGCACCTTTTCCCATAAGTAATTGTCATAATTATTTTGTTTTTGTCGTATTTGTTGCTGTGTGGTACTTTGTTTTTTCCTCGCAAATGTGTTGAAAAACGTCGTATGAAACTTGTGAGCTTGCACACTCGGCTGAGTTACACCCTCGCCTATGGCTCGGGCTTCAACCCACAACCTAAGCTAACTTGTTTCATAATGTACTATTACATTTATAGTGTTAAATTCACAGACCTATATTAAATTAGTCGGACTATATGCCTGTTTCGGTCCATTACTCACTCATTGGAATAGGAAACTTTGGTATTCGTTTGTAACTTTTACTGTTCTACCTGTGCGTGAGAGTTGAGAGTGGTCCAATTCAGGAGATAAATGGCGGTTTATACTTCTCAACGTATACTTAACGATGGCTTATATTAAATGAATACAGGAAATCTCAATTCTGTTACTGGGCTAAACAATAGTCCTATAATGTGTTATAAATTGGAACTTATTTACTATACTCGTGTTACAAGTAGCCGGCAAACATCTTGAAATCAGTTGGAGATTGCGCAGAACGCGTATTACGCGTAGCGGTGAGGTAGGGCAGCGGGAGAGGGGCGCGCGCTGGTTGGTCGCGCACAATTGCACATGCGCGAACTTATTCCCACTCCGTCGAAAAAGCATCAAGAGTTTTTCCAGAATCTGTAATTTTTAAATCTGATTTTTTTAAATAATAATAATTCATTCATTTCGGAAAGATGTTCATCAACAATCAAATAATATACCACGTCCGGTAGCAATGTATTTTCCAAAGCATCTTACACCTCACCTCCAAACGTGTTTAAGGCGATTAGTATCCTCACAGTGGCGCCCTCACCTTAATTAAATTTATAGCTCGCTAAGTACATACTGTATCGAAAATTTAAACGTTGAGATTTAAGCTAAGGTTCTATAGTTTATTTACAAACAATAACCTCAGTTAACTATAGTTTGTTGTAGTTGTAGTAGGCAAAAGAGCAAAAAGTGGCCACTTTTAGCACTTTTTCCTACTACTACTACAACAAACTATATTTTAGAAAGTTTATTATTTGTAAATAAACTATAGAACTTTAGCTTCAATCGCAACGTTTGTTTTTTTGATACATTATGTACTTAGCGAGCTATAAATTTAATTAAGATGAGGGCGCCACTTGAGGGTACTAATCACCTGTTAAATTGTGCATTGACATTCATCAAAAAACGAACATTCACTATCGCTGGCGCTTATGACATGTTCCACTCCCCTAGGTAAAGAGATTTCAACTTCACGAACAAGTATTTGAAGGGAAAAAAAAGGAAATTTGTCGTGTTTCCGAAAACGAAAAACAAAGTGCCGTCCAATTGTTCGCCGAGTGTTCTCCAAGTTACGTCGCAAATTGTGCGTTTACTTCGAAAAGTTCATGTCAATAAGATGACAATCGTGATTCGTTATTTTTTTCTTTCGTTAACATTAGAGTTGAATGCTGTCATGATTGTAAAAATATAATGGAACGGTATGCAGTATGGTTAAGACGTTGTGTTTATAATATATACCTTGTTAGAATATTTACATGTATTTACAATACATACCTACACCGTTAATTTTTAAGTAAATCTAAAAATGAAAAGGGGATTTCAGACCACGTAAATGAACAACTTTTACTATGGGACCAGCTTTGAGATCTGCTGTTTCATACATTTAAATATTTTGTTTATTAATTTTTGTATGAAACAGCTGATTTTTTTTCGCGATTTCAAAGTTGATCCCATAGTAAAAGTTGTTCAGTTTGATGGTCTCTATCTACAATATCAAAGTCACGGACTACCAATATACCTAGGTATTTATTAGTAGACCTCATTTCACAAATTTAAATTTTCCCATAAAAAAATTCATGTACAAACTGCAACACTCTGTAGCACCCTATATGACGGGAATTTTCCAAAATCCTTTCTACCCTCAAAAAATGGTAGCTCTAACTTCAGCCCTATACAAATCTTCATACAAACTGAAATACCCTGTAGCACCCTGTATAACGGGAATTTTAAGAAACCCTTTTTTGTGCTTGTGTTGAAATGACCTCCTTCCAAACCGAGGTCAAGGTTAAGCCTGTCAACAAAATTTACAAACAATTTCAATATAATTTTAATTTCGTTAACATCTCTCTAGGGCCTCTTTCATCAAATTATGAACTTGCCGTCATAATTGAACAAAAAATATAAAATTTAAAAATTGATATATAACAATAAACTAAATTTAAATGACATTGTGAAATAGAGCACTCTTTTAATAATTATGTTCCAAGGGAGTCTGGTAAAGATTTCGAAATGAATAAATTGTATTAAGGTGAAAGTGGCGCCCTCAGAGGTTTTAATTTAATAAGTTGTTAATAGAAATAGTAGATTATACAACAAGTGCAAAAAGAGGGAATTTAGTTCGAGGGATACAAAGGACCGAGATGATTTTTTTTTTTCACGAGTTGTGTACTCTACTTTTTACCATTAACTGCGAGAAAACAAATAGCAGTAGGTACTTATACTTATATAATAGTTATCACATTTTTATTATTTATGTAGGTAATCGTAATATTTAAACATTAAAAATTGGTGGTGGAACTAGAAGTTTTCCAATGACATAAAACAACCACGCTAAGAGGGAAATAACATGATAATTGACATCAGTCCATTTCATCAGTTTGTATAGACTTTGAATTTTTACAGACTGAAGATCGTACCAGACTGATGGAATGGACTGATGCAAGACTGAACATCTAATCTCCCTCTAATATATAGAAAAGAATCCAAAGATGAGACACTAAAAAAGACCTAATTAATTTGGCGGGATATTTTTTAGAAAAGAACCCAAAGATAAGACACTAAAAAGAACCTAAATAAAATTTGCAGGATATTTTTTTAAATTTATTTGTATAACTATGGCTGAATAGCTCCATACTTTCAGCACATTTTTTTTTCTACATAATTCATACGATGCGCGCTTGTTCCAAATTCAAAATATTTTATTCACTCGGTGAATAAAACAGCGTTTTATTCACTCTTATCGTTGAATTAAACGCACATTTTCGAGTGGCGATGGTAAAAAAATTGTTTTAATTTTCCAATAACTTCTTGATATAGTAGTACTAATACAGTAAGTACTTGACATTTTCGTTATGATTGTACTTTTTCTGTAAACAAAAATCTGTCGAAACGGATATAAAAGAAAAAACTCTCACCACATACACATTTTATAAAGGGTATTGAGATATAATATCAAGGTTAATGGTATTAAGATGAACTTCGCAATAATAAATGAATCATTCCGATTTATACATTATTATTCAGATTATTATCAATGACTCATCATTTGTCGCTTTGATTTTCTTTCCCCTTCTATTATGTTTCCTTGGGTATGTAATAATATTAAGGGTGCCAAAAAAAGGCACTTTGGTTTAAACCTATCTCTTTTTCCTCTCTTTTAAACTCGCACGGCTACCAATATCAATATTAAGTATTTACTTGATTGTAAGCATAAAACGAAAAAAAATTAAGAAAAATGAGATTCAAATGAGAAAGAAACACAATATTTGGCCACAAAATTTATCCATTCATAAATGCACTCCCAAAAGTCACATAGAAAATGTTTTAATTCCCCTAACTAAGGTCGCCTACGCACCGGCAGGTGCATAGATTAGCGCCTAGATCCTAGATATGTATCGAAGTAAAACGAACGTTCACGAATGTTCGCAACCGGCCCCGCACTGAGCGCTAGGCGCCTCGATACATGCAGGCGACTATGCCTAACATGTATCGTAGGGTGAGTCTAACCCTCGTATCTATAGACGAGTAAGTAATGACTTGAGTAAAACTTGCAATTTTCAAATGCTTCCATATTATATTCACATGGAATTTATAATATAATTAAACTGAAATGCAGATGTAGTGCAGTTTCGGTGCATTTAAGATTCATTAATACTATAAATTGCATGTGAATATTATGAGATTAGAAGCATTTGAAAATTGTACTTGTCTATAGATACGAAAGTTACAACCAAAGACCATGAGACCAAGGCTCCTATCCTAGCGATGGCGACCCTCCTTCTAGTGCGGTCACCGTGTATCCCAGCAAGTAACCAGGGGGCTAATTGTCTAATTTCAAAATCTATCGCAATCGCATTCAGGATGTGATACATTGATGCTTCTTTTTGGCACAAATAAAAACTTACCAAAGAAATGCAGCAATGTGTCACATCCGCCTGTCAAATGAAAGCGATTGCGATAGATTTTGAAAATTAGACAATAGGTTGGCAGATGTATCTAGGCGCTAATCTAGGCAAATTTCGGTGCGTAGGCGGCCTAAGGAAAAAAAACTGACGAGAGCCATTTTCTCAGCCACAACAAAAGTCCTTAAATTAAATAAAGAAAAAAAAACAACTTGCGACGCAATTCGAAAACAGTCAGCAATCAGTTATCAAAATTTCAACACGCTTCGCCAGCTTTTGCGCAGTAGTTGTCGCTCGTCTGTAAGCTCCCTTATACTTACGACATTAGACATTAGGGATTTGATTTTAATATACGACCTTTAGCAACTGAAACTAATGAACCTTAACTCAATGAAATACTTTCAAGATTAATAAAATTTACTCTTGCTTTTACGATATTATTTAGCTGACTGAGTTACTACTACTAATAAATTCTGAATAATTTTATCCCTAGAATAATAAATACTTACTTCATTACTAATACTTATTAAAATTGTGAAACTCCGATTGTTTGTTACTCATTCGCGTCTTCACTACTGCACGATCATCATAAAATTTTGCATACACGTTGTCAGAGGTATAGAAAAGGACATAGGGTATACCGTTCATCTAGAAAAAACGTACAGTTCCTGAGGGATAGCTAAAAAACTGTCCACTGACCACTCAGACGAAGTCGCGGGCGGTCACTAGAAATAAATAAATGCTTGGACAATTTCACACAGTGCCATCTATCCCCAAACTAAGCAAAGTTTGCAATGTGGGTGCTGGCCAACTGATATACTTTTTAAATATAATACGTAATACCCACACCCGTCACCAAATTAAAATTAATCATTTTCAATTTCTGCCCGGCCTATCGAACCCGGGACCTCTTGCGTGGTAGACCGGCATGTTGAACACTACACCACTGAGGTCGCCGAAAATAATCACAATATATAAATAAAGATAAACTTGCCGTTTCAAGATTTAGGCTTGCAAAAACTAGAGGTTCATTTATGGGGAAAGGCATAGCCTTTATTAATAAAGTTCCACAACAAGTGATTGATCTTCCTTTGCATGAATTTAAAAACCATGTTAAAAAAAACGCTCATGGGTAAAGGTTATTATAAAGCTGACGATTATCTTAAAGATCAAAATGCGTGGAAATGATGTAACACATAACTTGCTACTAAGTACTTTGTTGAAGTAATATAATAAGTCTATGTTGTTGCCAATAATCCTGTCACCCTGTTGTATTATTATTATTGATATAATCAAGTTTGTAAATATCGTTACTTATGGCTGTTACAGCTGATAAGTTTCTTGCGCCCGTTCTTCTTGTCAGTTAAAAAAGTCTGGAACGGGTGGTAGGAAAATATAGACGATTCAAAAGTACTTAAGAGGATTGTCAACCACGTGGTCTCCATACAAACGGCGATAACGTTTCCCACCCTCTAAACCTTAACCTACAGCAATGAATTTTTGGTATGTTTTTGAAATGCCTAAAAACTAGGGCTGTACGTTTTGATTTTTAAAATATTCATTGTAGATTTGAAAATATTGGCACTTCTGTGTTTTGTATGAAATCACTAAAATGCAAATATTTCGAAATCTATTACTTTACTTTACTTTACTTTAAGCCTTTATTGCTGTCACAAAGCAAACAAACATTCTAAATATTGATACTAATAATAAACTAAATACATTTTATTCCTTTTTGGCTTTCGTGATCAGCGTGTCTTGTGACACGTAGGCCTCTTCCAGCTGTTTCCATTCTGTTCTGTCTTTTGCTTTTCGCGTCCAAAATGTTCCTCCAATTTTCTTAATATCATCTGCCCATCTTTTGGTTTGTCTTCCTCTTTTCCTTTTCCCGTCCCATGGTTGCCACTCTGTTATAATTTTGGTCCATTTTTCCCTGCTTTCTCTTGCCATATGACCAGTCCATTGCCATTTTAACTGTCTTATTTTCCTTATTATATCTTCCACTTTCGTTTTTGTTCTTATTTCCTCAGATTTTTGGCGATCTTTCAGCGTAACACCTAATAGGCTTCTTTCCATTTTCCTCTGGCATGTTCTAAGCTTTAAATAATGTGTTTTAGTCAGTGCCCATGTTTGACACCCATAAGTCAGGCACGGCAAGATACATGAATCGAATACTCTTTTCTTGGCCGTCATAGGGAAATGTTTATTTTTGAGTATTTCTTTGAAGGACCAGTACCTTTTCCAGGCGCCAGATATTCTTCTTTCTACTTCTAGGTCAGTTTGGTCTCTGAATGAAATAATTTGCCCTAAGTAAGTGTAGCTTTTCACATTTTCAATATTTTCATTATCTACTTTTACGGCTATCTCTTTCCTGTTTGTCATTACTTTTGTTTTTGATTTATTCATGGAGAGGATTCATCGAAATCTATTATAGATATTTAAAAAATCAAAACGTACAGCCCTAGTATTTAGGCATTTCAAAAAAATACCAAAAATTAATTACTGTAGGTTAAGGTTTAGAGGGTGGGAAACGTTATCGCCGTTTGTATGGAGACCACGTGGTTGACAATCCTCTTAATAATTAAGTTTATTTGAATAAAGCTTATTTGACTTTGACCTTTTTTTAAATATTAACCTGGTTTCCGTATAATAAAAATAAATGGATTGGCGGCTATAAGGGCCTTAACCCCTATTTTGAGGTGCCACAAAAAAATGTTGGCACGTAAATCGATATCAAATCTTTTCGGTTGAAAATTGTCCACTGATAATGTAGGAAAATCACCACTTGAGAAGTATTTTAAGAGCTGCCTGCCCGTGAAGGACGGCGGCTTTCTTTTTGTCTCGAGCCAACTCGAGAGGGAGCGCGTTTACATGTGATTCAAGGATCATTTCTGTAGCCCAAGTGATGAGAGTTTAGATATTTACATACCTGTTAAAGTGGTTGTCGTTACTCTAAGTTTAACTGAAGTTGAGGGGCAGTTTCACAGGATCCAGTAGCTCTACCATGAGTTGATTGATGCAAACTGTTTTAGCTTCCGGAAACTAACGGATATACTGCTCACTGTCAATCATGGGGTAGGAGGGGGGAGTGATGAGTTGCGCCCACCCCAGAATTTTGCTTTTAAAAATTAAGGCTGAAAATAAAAACACACACAAAAAGATAACACTGAAGCCATTTTCATAAAATACAAAAATGTCTGCGATTTACATAAGATCAATTACTTATTATTAAACTTGTTAATAGAATGTTAGCTATAATAGGGGGCAACATTCTTAATGTTACCATCTCTGAGGTCTCAAGTTCGATCCCAGGCTACTTCAATTTAGGAAAGATTTTTTTATATTTTATCGTTTGTCTCGATGTTTGTGGTACACACGACGGCACATCAGACTAGGTATACAATACATATATGTTTGTTGACCTTGAGACCGGCTTTATGCCCTACGTAAAAAGCTGTGGTTTCGCAGTTAAAATGTTTTACTTGATGTACCTACCGTCCGATTTTCATAAGTTTAACTTTAGAACCTGAGCAATGTGAAATAGCTCTCGCTCTTAAATCCGGTACGCTTATAACTGGTACCACACATTTCATAACGACATGGGATCCTGTCACAAGCAAATATTCGACAACTAATAGATTTTCGGACTTTCTGCTGTGAGTGAAGGCATATCGACTTATCCATTATGAAAAATGATTAAGATTTAATAAAAAACAAAGTTTGTTCTTGTAAAATTTTCTTCTAGAACTTCATTTCATTTCGAGGTTATAATCTCTACCTATACCTATATATTAAATACTAACTAATGCATATTAATAATGTTTTCCTCAGTTTACTTTAATTCGGTAAACATGATTACATTAATGATTATGACTATTTCGTTATCTCATTAATGACTCTTTAATCCCACTTTTTAGTGGGTTAATTATTATTTCATTAAAGAGTTGGGTGGAGGACGATGCGTTTTCATCGCACGAAGGGATTTATCACACACATTTCTCTAGTGTCCTCTAAAAATTTGGAAATGGTTTTCGATTTAAGGTAAAAAATGAAAACATGTCAATTCCTATTAACTATGTATGGAGCCTATGCGGGCATTGATAACAGCGCGCACTATATGGGATCGGTGATAGAAAGGTCATTTTTCAAAAATGAGGGTAGTTGATATTTTTTCTTGGTTTTGACTAGTTGAACGTATTATCTAATAGGAAATGCACAGACAAGGTTACCCTGTAACTTGCATTGCATCGTTCTGATAGCTAGAAGTTAACACTCTCAGTAAATTTTGATTAGTAACAACAGTTTTAACTAATTTAAGTTAAAGTTTAAGGTGGTGTATTTTGTAAACTATAACAGTCATTTTTACAGTGTTTGTTTACACTTGATATAGAAACTGTGGTACGTATTATTTTATTAAAATATGTAAAAAAACTTAATACTCAGAATTTCTGTACTGCTTTTTAGCCACAAATGCAGTTTTTTTCATTTCTTTTTGTGTCACAATGAAAAAAGGGCATAAGAGCAATGAGTTAAGCATATCTGTAAGTTGTTTTGTTTAGTTTAGAGTATCTATATTACGAATCCAAAGTCAGAAGTGCTTAACTTTCTGCTCTTCATTTTTTTTTTAATTTTTGAAACTCTCATGTCCTTTTCGCCAGAATAAACGAATTGTGTATTCGGGGTTAAAATCAATATTTTACTATTATTTTCGGAATTCCTCTTAACTATTGAGTTAATATTTATCAGTTACACACATGAGTTTGCAAAATTATACTTGCCTTAGACAAACTTTGGTGAATATTATATTTAATAGCACTTATAAGAATATTGATAAAAAATTTGAAGATCTTGAGTTATTTTTGATCGGGAAAACATACTGTGGTCAAAATCGTATACAAGACCTTAGAATAGCCTTTAAATTCCAATTTAAAAGCAAGTGGAATAAGTGCTGTCGAGTTAAGGCAAAAATTTTACTATCAGAAAAACAGTGGCTGATGGAAACAATTTATTTCCCTAAATATGCACAGCCAGTAAGGCAATAAGGACTTCAAAAATTACCGCGAATTTCAATCAAGAAAGTCATCCAGAATCAATACTTTGACAGACATTTTCAATAGAATGATGGTCTCTTCTGCCTGTCGATTCTGTAACCAAACTCGCATTTCACTTCGAACCTCACTTCACTTCGCGTGAATTTGTTATTAGAAATTAACTGAATATAAGCTATTTTACCGATTGCAAAAGGTTTTAGGTAGCTACTATAGCTATCTAAAATCTTTTGTGATTAGAAAAACAGGCTATCATTATCTCATTTAAGATTTAAAATTCCCGTGAAGTGAAGTGAGGTTCGAAGTGAGGTGCGAGTTTCTTACAGAATCGACAGGCTGACCTTATTTTATTTAACTAATATGTCACTTAAATTCAGAGAAATAAACAGAAAAGCATTCCACAAAGACGCTATTGATATCTTTAAAGTGCCAGAGCAAGAATCAAGTCAAGAATCTTCTGATTCAGAATGATTTTTCACTACTTATTATCAATATGTATGCGGATATTACCTACAATATAGCATTTCAAGACTGTTATTAAGTCATGTGTGGTCAGGTTGTCTTATTTATTCATTCTTAGGTAAATAATCAATAAACCAACCAGAAAAACCAATAATCATAATTAATATCACCGATAGCCAATTTGGCCCCAATGTGCGCCGTGTGCTTTATTTCTAAATTACATTTTAATGCTCAATGTGAGATCTGTAGATTTTTTGTGTTTTACGGGGTGTTTGGTAATCTATATATATAAAAGAGAAAATCACTGACTTACTCATCACGAAATCTCAGAAACTACAAGTGCTAGGAGTCTCAAATTTTGCATGGGGGTTCCTTTTAGGGTGTAGGTGCTCACTAAGACGGGATTTTGCGAAATTCAATCTCTAAGGGGGTGAAACAGGGTGACAAAGTTTGTATGGGAGAACGCGATTCCTTGGCCCGATTGACTTGAAATTTGGCATAGACATTCTTTCACAAAATTAATTGAATACGGGTTTCGTATTTTTTTGAAATGAATCCCCTAACAGGGTTGAAAAGGGGTAGAAAGCAATTTTTAGGGTGATTGATTTCAATATCGGAATCAAAACTTCTTAGTGCATTTGAATGATTAAGAAAAATAAATGTCAGTCGTCATGTTGTCACCTCCCCTGAGAGTATAATTATGTTCCTTGGTTCACCACAGAGAAAGCAATAAGTTGTCACAGGGAGTTTTTGGCGCCATTTCGTCGAGTTCAGTTCGGTGGCTATTTTAATTATTTGCAAATTGTTTATAGTGGATATTGTGTCTTAAAATTGGTGCAGTTTTGTGGTACAAGTGTCTACGCATCTGAACAATATGTGGGATAAGTAATTGAAATAGGTGCGATCTTGGTTGTGTGAAGTTGAGACTTTTATTGTAGTGGTGGCTACCTCGGCAGAACTTACCGAGTAAACTGTATCGATATATTTTAAGCCAAATGCTTCAAGCTGCATTGGAATGCGATGCACATGCGTTTAATGTAAACTGAAATTAATTGTTTCTAATTTTCAGTAACTTTTCAAAAGGCTTTCATATTGTATAAGTTTTTATCCCGATTTTCACTATTTTACGAATAATTTGTCAAATAAAACGTGGCAAAATCTGGTAAATATCAGTACCCGTAGCACGAACAGCTATCGAAAAAAATAACGCGAAAAACATTCGATAGAGTAATTTTGTATGGGAAATTTGTACAGCGTCATCTATCGCTGAAAAGCGAAATTAAGTTTTCCATAGATAATACTATATCGAGTAGTTTTACGCGTGTTTTTTTTTCGATAGCTGTTCGTGCTACGGGTACTGATGACATGATAAGTGATGCTAAATGCGCTTTAGACATCAAAACAAGAATAGCAATTGCAAAACAAGCCTTTCCCAGAAAAGGCAAAAATCGCTAAAAACATAAGAAGACGGTGCATCAAAACTTTCGTATGGGGTATAGCCCTCTATGGATGTGAAACTTGGACAATGACGCAGAGAGATAGAGAAAGATTGGAAGCATTCGAATGTGGTGTTGGAGAAGGATGGAGAAGATAAGCTGGACTGAGATGGTGACAAATGAGGAAGTACTGAAAAGAGTAAATGAAAAACGTTAGATATTGAAAATCATAGAAGACAGAAGAGGTAGAATGATCGGCCACTTGATAAGACACGACAAATTTATTACAAACATTATAGAAGGAATTTAGAGGAAAAAAGAGGAAGAGGAAGACCAAGAAGAGCCTATATGGAACAGCTCAAAGAGAAGGTGAACGTCGTGTCTTATCAAGAAACTGGCTTTGGACATAAACGAGTGGAAGAAGCTACACAGACAAGAGCGCGGCTCTTAAGTTGAGAAGAAGGAAACAAATAAACATACCTACATAGATTTTTATTTATAAAGAAGATAACTATTAAATATTAAATTTTACATAACATTATTATTACCTACCTAATACGAGGGTGGGTCAAAAAGTTCGCGGAATGGGGAGTATGGAGGGGGAAAAGGTCACTTTTTTTTACCTGCACTAGTTGTGCCACTCATTAAGGGTATAAATATAATTTTTTATTAAAAACAGGTCATTATTCACTGAGATACACGTCAATCAACAAGTCAATCCGGAAGAAAATTTAAAACATGGAAAAAATTGAATTTCGTGCAGTCATAAAGTTCCTTACCAAGCAAGGAAAACCTCCTCAAACCATTTGGAATGAGATGTTTTCTGTTTATGGGGATGCTTGTCCTGGTAAAACCATGATTTACAAGTGGCACAACCTCTTCAAGCAAGGCAGGGATTCGATTGAAGACGATCCCAGGCCTGGACGCCCTGTCGAGGCGACCACGGTGGAAAACGTCGAAAAACTTGAAAAAATTATATTGGAAGATGCCCGTTTGAAGAAGAAGCAGCTTGCAAAAATGATCGGAGTATCAGCTACAACCATTTTGAACATCCTTCACGATCATCTTGGCATGTCAAAGGTGTGCGCAAGATGGGTGCCGAGAATGCTCACGCCACACCAAAAGCAGCGGCGAGTTGAGTGTTGTCGCGAGTTTTTGGCTCTCTGTGGTGAAAACAAGGACGAAGTTTTAGACCGGATTGTGACTGGAGATGAAACTTGGGTTCATCATTATGAGCCTGAGTCCAAACACGACTCGATGCAGTGGCACAAAAAGGGCACACCACCCCCGAAGAAATTCAAAGTGTCTTCGTCGGCCGGAAAACTCATGGCCACTGTTTTCTGGGATACAGAGGGAATCCTTCTTATTGACTATAAGGAAAAGGGTGTCAACATAACTGGAACTTACTACGCTACACTGCTGGAACGACTGCGAGATGCTGTGAGGGAGATTATCTGTTTCCAAAATTGAAAAAAGAGCTTCGAGGGAAGAAATTTTCCAGCGATGAAGAGGTGAAAAGCGCAATTTCGGCCTATTTTGACGACAAAGATAAAACATTTTTTTTCGAGGGTATTAATAAATTAATTCACCGATCTGATAAATGTATTAGAATTAAGGGAGAATATATTGAAAAGGAAAAATAATTTTGTGTTTAATTTCTTAATTTTTCCCCTCCATTCCGCGAACTTTTTGACCCACCCTCGTACATGGGCGTTGTCGGTTCTGTAACCAAACTCGAACCCCACTTTGAATCTCACTTCACTACACGGGAAATCATAAATAAGATAATGAAAAGAACATTTTGTATCACAAAAGATTTTAGATAGCTACCTAAGATAGCTCATTTAGTTAGCTAATTTCTAATAACAAATTCACGCGAAGTGAAGTGAGGTTCGAAGTGAGATGCGAGTTTGGTTACAGAATCGACAGACTGTTACTGCTATTACCTATACACAAAATTGTATAAATGTGAAAGTTTTGATGTTTGGATGTTGTTCATGATGTACTCAATCACGTCTGAACGGGTGAACGGATTTAGACGAAATTTGGCACAGAGATATATTATAGAAAGTCAGGAATACTTAACACAGGCTTCTTTTTATCCCGATCATTGGTTACCAAGGGAAGACTTACAACGATTACCGTTGTGCAACATTTCACCCGAGCGAAGCCGGGGCGGGCCGCTAGTAGCCTTATAAAGCCGAATATTGTAGAAAGACACCATCAAACTGAACAACTTTTACTATGGGACCAACTCTGAAATCGCGAAAAAAAATCAGCTGTTTCATACAATTTTTTTTTAGTTATTATATGCTATCGTAAGACGCAATGACATATTTTTACCAAAACCCTTCAACCTAACATTGTACCTAAACATTATTTTTTCTACTAAAATGTCTACTGTCTTGCTTTGAAGATACAATATATTATGTACTTACATGGTATCGGACCTTTTGAAGCCCTTCAAATCGCTCGCTCGCTTTTGTAAACAATGCTATGAGAATATAAATATGTCAAAAACTTCCGTTTCCTTTTTCTTCCGGTCATTTACTTGATCCCTATTATGTTTAGTACAATAAGGCTGTTGGTTGACAATTCCATAAAGGAAAACGACTTGAAAAGATTTTTGTAAAGTACGTAAATACAATTATTAATGTATGTATCTAGTTTTATTTGTTTTTTAATTGTATTAGAAAGGAATTTGATGATTTTTGTATGGACTGGATCATATAGTCTTCGCCCGAAAATTTTAAAACTTGCGTCGCACTATGAAACTTGTATCTATTTAATTACCTACTAACTAACATTATTATAGTCTAAATCTAAAACGTCACTTTTTAGAGATATTTGGACAAAAATATAATATTTTCGCATTTTATAATCTTTTTGTCCAAATACCTAAAAAACTTTACGTTTCAGACCCTTCAAATTGACAACATTTCAAAATTTTTGCCCAATGTTTTTATTTGTTATTTAGAAATTACTAATGAAAACAAGAGACACGTATTTTTTTCTTTTCCAAAATTTTTATTTTAAGTTATCATATTAATATTAATTTGAAAACTTGTTCATTCTAAAAGAGCGTAAGTGCCGTTTAAAGGATTTCTGGCGGACAATCCTTTGCCAATATGGATAAAAAATACACTTTGACGTCAACCTAATCTATGGACTTACTTACTTTTTTTTTGTTCATCTATCTAGGTAGGTATATTGTCCGCAATCCAAATATGCAAGTTTCATAGAGCGACGCGAGTTTTAAATATTTCGGACGAGGATTATGCCAAAAGCTTTCAAACCCCAAATTATTTTATTTTATCACTAGCAAACGCTCGCGACTTCGTCTGTATTACTTTCATTCCCTATTTCACTTTCTTCTATATTAATTTTCGCGACTAAAATTAGCCCTATGTCCTTCAACTATCCCCATGGTCATTATGACCCCATACTTAATATATTCATCACAATTGGCTAAGTGATACAGTCATATTATGTAATTTCAATTTTCTAAATAAAAATAAAACCCAATTTCAAGAACAATATAATTTTATTGAATCTATTTATCACAAATTCTGCAGTTCTAATCAACCACCATAGAGATATTTTAATATCTTATTTATAATCTTAATTTAACAATAATCTTATCGACTAGAAAATAAATAATAAAGGTCTATTTCAAATCTTTCTTTGGTATAAATGTTTTAATGAGGTAAAGATGACAACTAACCGAAATAAAAAAATATAATACCTACTCGATTTGATTCCGACAAGTTTAAATTTGTTAATTGACAAATATAAAAAATATCTAAAAATGGAATATAGATACTTATCTAGATTAGATCTAGACTAAATTACTTATCTAGATGCTTATCTACATTACATTTTTAAATTTTTCAGTAGGTAAGTATTTTTCAGTACTTAATTAAGTATGCTATGTTTTAGAAAAAATTGACACTGCTTGTTTTTAAAAGTTCTCAATGTTCAATTTAAAAAATAATAATTTAATTATCATTTATCGCTTATTCTTTTTACATTTCTTAATAGTAAGCCTCCAAAAAGCAACCCTAAAGTCTGGAGAGTAGAACGCATAAATGAACGGGTTTATCGCCGAATTGAACCACCCGAGCCACGTCAATATATACATTAGTACAGGGTTCACATAGTGGGATGGTATGAAAGGTGTAAGAAGGTAGTAAAGGAAGAAAGGCAGCCAGCAAGCGACGAACCCCCCTACCACCAAACTCAACGTTTGCGCAGTTTTCGTTTCGCGTCGCAACGATGACACTCTGTTGTTATCAACATGGTCTTTCATGGAATGCGTCCGATGTCGTGTACTGTTCTTATATTTATAATTCGCTTTGAACGTAACTTCGTTGTAAAACCTAGATTCTTTTTCTCTGCTTCCTCTGTATAGTTTTGATTGTCGATTTTTCTTTTCCGCTTTGAAACAGCAGGGACATTTTTGGTCTGCTTGCGAGGAGCATTCGCTTTGTTGCATGGAGTTTTTTGAGGCCTGTTTCGATGCACTTTGTCGAAGTGATAGCTTGTCGGACCCAGAGTCGGATTCGGTGCGAATGCACGATAATTTTCCTCTCTGAAACAAAATTTGAATATCAATTAAGTTGATTAAAAAAATCTTCACCATCATCATGAGTAACTTTTTATCCTTAAAGTAAAGCTAATGCACATGTCTTACTCAAGGGCGTAGCCAGGATTGTATGACAAAGAAAATCCTAGATTATACAGGGTTATTTGTAAAACACTAACAACCTTGCCGGAGTGGATTACTATCATAATAATCATAGACAACAGCATTTGTTCTACGACTTTTCCGATAACAGAAAAAAAAACGACTCTCAGTACAAATGCCCGAGCAGCTAATCGAGTTTTGTATGAAAAGTCGTTTTTTTGTCCGTTTTTGGGAAAGTCGTACAACAAAATTTAATATTTATTTAATCTTGTTTCCATCTTTTCAGTCGACTTGTCTTTTTATGCAGGCGGGTTTTTTTATTTATATTTCACAAGCCAGCCTTCAAACCTGTCAGTTTTTTAGGTCTTTTAAGAAGCGTTGCAAGCTATGAAGCTCGTCAGAATTACAGTTTACCAGCGAGCGACCGCTCTTCTAAGCAGCTATCTTACTTAAAGCAGCAATGTAACTGCGGTTCCAATCGATTTCGATCGAGAATTGTTAGCTACAGAGTTACGTAATCAGGGGGTCGGTGAAGAAAGACCATATTACTTTTACTAGCTATATTTTTGTTTTCATACGAATGAATGTAGATAACTATCCTGAAAAGATCCGTTACATTGTGTATGTGATTCAATATTGATTTTGGAGGACTGTTTCCCGCTCATTCGTTCGAATATTCTGCTTATTTGATCGGATTCATGTGTATTCTGTATTTGATATGGTATTTGATCTGTGAAATGATTGGTGCATTCAAAATGAGGTAAGACAAAAAAGGCTTATCTAATAATAGGATTGAAAGCGTATAATTATTATTATTAAACTGTAATTGTTAGTTTTGAATTGGATGTTAGTTGGTTATAAAATTCATTGTCTATTTCTCTCAATGAATGATAAGACACCATTCGTATAATTTTATTTATTAGTTATACAAGACAGACAGATAACAACTTTCTATTCAGTAAAAAAAGTGCCGCGGTGAATTATATTTAATATTATAATTCTAATACACAACTTTAAAAATGTTTATCGTGGAGATTTTAGGGCCCACAGTCTAGTATTTTTAGACGGTATCGTTACATTCCCTCGTAGTCACTGCTAGAAGTAGATAGCAAAACTGCTAAACGTGTCTGTTTTTGACACATTTGCTATCTACTTCTACGAATGACTACGAGGGCATGTAGTGATACCTTCTAAAAATACTAGACCATGGACCCTAAAATCTCCACGATTAACATTATTAAAATCTTTTTCTATTAATAACTTATTAAATAAAAACCTCTGAGGGCGCCACTTTCGGTCATACAACCGCCTTAAAAAAGGTATTAGATTTTTTAATTTCCCGACTTTCGACACTTTTTTAGTTTTAATTTAAATTAAGGTGATATCACCGACAATACAATAATACTAATGTCTGTGGGTGATACCTACATACAGCTGAGCAGTGCCTACGACAGCTATTTACAAACTGGGTCACAATAACTGAATTCAACTTTCATTCAAAAAGAATGATTTGACGAAAAAAATCGTTACCTTATAAACATTATACAGATATCGAAGGAAGTGCTTTTTACAAAAATTGGCATACTGTAGGGTTATTGTTAAACTTGAACAAAAGTCTTTTGTAAAATAGGTGTAATTCGTGAACAAAATAAATTCAAATAATGCCAACAAAATTACACAATGACATCACAATCACACCTTCTTTTAAAGAGGCATAGCATTATTAATTTCCCCGAATTTACAACGATTAATGTTTTTTTTACTGAATACTCTTTTGTGTTAGTTTTTTGTTTTTTGTATTTTTTTCTAGGTTACTGGAACTTTGATTTAAATTACTAGAAATCTAACATAAGGTCACTGGTCAAGTAAAAAAAACATGTGAACGAAATAGCTTGGAAACTGTTTTAATTTACATATTTCTCAATCGAAATTTTGAGGAGCTCGGTGGCGCAGTGGTTTAGTGCCTGACCCAGCGATTGCGGAAGTTAAGCAACGTTCGCATGGGTCGGTCATGGGATGGGTGACCAAAAATGTATTATCTCGAGCTCCTCCGTGCTTCGGAAGGCACGTTAAGCCGTTGGTCCCGGCTGCATTTGCAGTCGTTAACACCCACCAATTGGGCCCGCGTGGTGGGTTATGGCCCATCCTCCTTACCACCCATAAGGAAGGCCTGTGCCCCAGCAGTGGGGACATCAAAAATGGCCCCTCTCTATCAGAATGACCTTTTCGCTAATAGACCTTACGTTGGATAACATGAAAGCAAGATACCAAGATTGCTGAAAGACAACTCAACTATATGACATAAAAGCAGAATACCCAGTCAGCAGAGAGTCAACTCAGCCGGACGACATAAAAGCAAAATGAGCTAGTAGCAAAACGTCTGGAATTGCAAATAGTGATGGACACAATAGAAAAATGGTGTATTTGTAATAGTTACAATTCAATTTAGCCATTCCGACGTGGATTTTCTTCTGTAAGATTGAAATGGATTCCGTCAAATCCATCCGGCCAACAAAACTAAAACCAGGCCAAATTCGGAGAAAAACCTTTTCGGCCCGAAAGCTCGAAATTGCTGAAGTAGAAAAGAAAACTTATGAAAGCCTGTTTGGCATAAGTTTTATGTATTTTAGTTCAGACAAAATGATAAATTGCCGATGATAAATTACTTTACGCAATACCCAAAACCTATTATGAAAACTTTGGTTTTAAAACATTAGTCATGTTGAATATAATTAGAATTATATAATTACAGAAAGCTAACAAAGGAATTCTATTAAAAAAAACAAGGTGAATCATCCAAGCCATACATATTTTGTTTATTTTTCATGTTCCAACTAAATATAAAAACTCTTAGAACCCTAATACAAAAAAGAAAAAAACCGGTGATTGGACGCCCAAAGATAACAATATAACCAAAGATTTAAATAGCAGGTACTCTTAGGCCGCCTACGCACCGATAGGTGCATAGATTAGTGCATAGAGTCTAAATATTATGTAACCAAGTAAAACGAACGTTCACGAATGTTCGCAACCAGCCGCACAGAGCGCTAGGGTGGGATCACGGGAGGCAGTCGTGGAGGGGGCCGGCCCCCTCCTGGCGAGTCCCAAAGGTGCCTCGATACGTCCAGGCGACTACCTAGAATAAGATGCAAATCGCCTGAGACGTATTTTTGGCCATAGCTCCGAGGATTTTGGGAAGATCGAGATGGAATAGTACCAAAAGTTGAGGAATTTATCGAGACACGTGTGAACGTTTGTATTTTTAAAATCGACTCGTAACTTTTTTTGAAATTTTGAAAAATTTAGAAAAATTCGGGTTTTTTGGGGGTGATTGTTTACTAAATTGTAAATATTTCGAAAAAAATACCGACTTAAGAAAAAAAAATGTGTCCTAGGGTATTCAAAATAGCGATCATTTTTTGAAAATCGGTTAATAATTGTGATTTGTAGGTGGTCCCTTTAGATTTGAAATTGTACTACCTAGGTAACTTTAAAAATATAAAAGGATTTTGCATTTGATTTAATTTTGGTTTTTCGTAAATTTTTGGGTTCATTTTCAATGCTCCGATTCTTGCGAGGACTGTAAAATCTGTGAATTTTTGATTACTTACCGAAAACAATAGTCTATTTGCGTTGGGTTGTCACTTTGAAGTTTTCCATGTAAATAAAAAAAAAATCTCATCCATGTGGTGGTTTTCAGGGTTTACACGGTTTATAAGAATTTTCCGCGGTTGTTGTATGGTGCCCTATCTACTATTTTCTGCTTGTGCCCTTTATCTGTTAGCTTTTATCTTATCAGCACCAAATCGCCTTTTCCATCACCCTATCCTATTCTGTCGCTCAGAACCGCCATTTGCTAAAGCGAGAAAGATAGCAGGAATGCGATCGCCCCGAGGATGCTGTCGCATTCCCGCTATCTTTTTCGCTCTATGGCGGTTCTGTCTGAGCGACAGAAAAGGATAGGGCGATGGCAAGTCGATACTGTGCTGACAGATCTGGTCCAACCCTTACACGTTGTATAAGGAATCATTATAATAACAACTTGAAATGCTACCCACCTTACTGGACTTGGTAGCGGTGCTGGCGAGCTGGTGGTGCCTCCTCGCGACCACACAAGATATCCTCGCGTAGACATACACCATCACAGCCATGGGAAGGAAGAAGGAGCCCATGGCTGAGAAGACTACGTAGCCAGCGTTCTGGTTGTAGCGGCAGACTCCACCTTGGTTGTGATCCGGTTCATACCTGGGGGGAATTATAATACTGTCAACAAAAGGATATATATTCTCCCGACCGACCCATCGTCACACCAACTTTACCACACCAGTATGACTGGGATTTTTTTTACCCGTAGTCACACCGACTCACCCTTGACATAAAAAATTACAAGAGTTTCAGAAAAATCTACCTAAATAGTAATCAGGGGTCAGATAATAGCTAGATAGTGTTTGAGTTGCAGGGGTCAGCCAATTGCTAGTTATTATTTTAGATGCAGGTGAATTACATCTGCTACTAACGATCTAACATAAAATTTTTAATATCTCATACGAATGATTATCAGAAGGTTTCTGTCTCTTTAATAAAAATGATAGATACTATTAGATTCTTACCATCCCAACATAGGAGGGCAGGTGATAGCCCCCGCAGCGATCCAAACGAAGAAGATCATAGTTAAGGCCAGTTTCTTGGACCTGCGTCTTCTGGAGTACGTCAAGGGTCTGGTGACGGCGAGGTACCGGTCTACGCTGATAGCGCACAAGGAGAGGATGGAAGCTGTGCACAGCAGGATGTCCAGGCTTATCCAGATATCACAGAGGATCCAGCCGAGCTCCCATTTACCTGAGGAGGAAAAATAAAGTTATAAATGGTCGAACTGAAAAGTGCAGTGTTCAACAGCCGGTCTGCCACGCAAGAGGTCCCGGGTTCGATTCCCGGCCGGGCAGAAATAGAAATGATGAATTTTAATTTCCGTGACGGGTCTAGATGTTACTATGTATAAGTATATATTTAAAAAGTATATTAATAGTATATCAGTATAGTCTGCACCCAAATTACAAGCTTTACTTTCGGGCTAGACGGCATTGTGTAAAAAAATAGGGACATTCGATTTTGCGGATTTCTAGAAAGGCATCCAAAATCCTTTGGTTTGATTATTGAATCAATATTTTTTTACAGTAAAATATAAATTATTGTACTTTCCAATAGATTTAATGATGATACAATATAAGCGTTCTTAACATAACTTAACATTCCCAAATCGGACTAAGTATAATAGTCTGATTTGGGAATTATGAGATTAAAAGGTATTTAATTGGTAGTTACTGTTCAATTTTAAATGTACTTAGATTAAATAACTATAGAAAAATATGATTGTAAAAATTCCTCTTTTATCATGAAACAAAATATTTTTGTGTGGTTTGGTTTCATTAAATTGGAAAAAAAAAGATTTTTCAATGGAGCCAACAAATGGTGACACCCATCCCATTACCAATACCAACCCTTGCAAAAATTTCTTAACCTCCGCAATCCGCGTAGGGTCAGACGCTAAACTACTGCGCCGCTGAGCTCCTTTAGTTTAGTAAAACTTGCCATTACCTACATTAATTGTATTAAAATTCTAACATTATATTCATGGCACACCAGGCCTTTATGACATGTGGTTCTGAAAATACAGGGGTTTTATAGCATTTTTTTGGAAAAAGTTCAAACAGTTGCAGCGTTGAATTCGTTACCATTTCACGTTGCTGCCTATTGAAAAATAGAATTTTCTAACTTCGCGGCCATTTCGCGCCGAACAAATCATTTTTTTTATTTTCATTTTGTAGACTAACTTTTTGGGATCAGAATGGTGACTAAAAATTGAAATATTTTATGTTTCAAAACTTTATCACCGAAATTCGATAATAACAATACAGTTTCGTATTTATTTTCTCTGTGATTTTCTTACTTTGCTATAAAATTGTGTCCAAAAATATAATTCAAAATGTAATACTTAACCAATAATTAATTGGCACTGTTAATCAAATATTATCTATATATAACACAACTCGTAGCCTCTACGATTGGACCCAATTAAATCGACTTAATAAAGAAATAAAGTCAATCAAGTGTCGGATTTGAGACATCTTTATTGGGATAAATTAAGTTACTGAATGTTAGACAAGTGACACTAAGACATAAATATAAATGATCTTTAGATTATGGGTGCCAAACCTTTACTTAATCTTTGTTTTAAGGCGGTTGTATGACCGAAAGTGGCGCACTCAGAGGTTTTTATTTAATAAGTTATTAATAGAAAAAGATTTTAATAATGTTTATCGTAGAGATTTTTGGGCCCATGGTCTAGTATTTTTAGAAGGTATCACTACATGCCCTCGTAGTCATTCGTAGAAGTAGATAGCAAATGTGTCAAAAACGGCCACTTTTAGCAGTTTTGCTATCTACTTCTAGCAGTGACTACGAGGGAATGTAACGATACCGGCTAAAAGTACTAGACTGTGGGCCCTAAAATCATATAAACATTTTTAAAATTGTGTATTAGAATTATAATATTAATTAATATAATTCACCTCGGCGCCACTTTCGCTCAGGGTACCACCTTAAGGTCTTTTGTTTTTATTTGTAATTAAATTTCGAAACGTGAGCGAAGCGTCTCCGGATCAGCTTGGGAAAAAATGCTTTTGTATGTCCGTCTGTTCTCCTCTACAGGTTGAAACCGATTTTTTTGTGTGCAGGTTTGATAGATAGATAGATAGATAAAAAGTTTATTTGCTAAAACACACACATTCATACAAATAACAATACATAGGTAGGTACATTAAGTGAATAATTCATAAAAAGAAAAAAGAAAAACAAAATGGACATATAAAAGAGATAATCAGAAGAAGGCATGCATGTGTGCAGCAGCAAGAAGGGTCCAGTCTCGGTGTGTGAATTTTGCCTTAATTAATTGCCTTAATTACATAGTAGTAAGTAGATAATTACATAGTATTTTTTTGTCGATTCAGATTTTCGAATTTAAAAAAACATTGCATGCTCTTATTATAATTTTGTCGATGACACTTCTCACATTGATATAAAACAAAAAATCGGAAAGTATAGAATTTTTAGATTTTAGCATTCACAATGCTATTTTTATATATTAAGTTACTGACTGAAAAAATATTAGAAAAAATCGACTCACCCGTAGCAGCTCAGACGGGACAGTGCATTGGGCCGGAATCCTAAGGGTGCGGGTTCGTGTCCCGTCTGAGCTGCTATGGGTGAGTCGATTTTATCTAATATTTTTTCAGTTAGTTATATAAGTAACTTAATCTGAAAGTACTTAACGAGTCTACAAATGGCTATTGGAAGCTCAGTTGCTACTATACATTTTATACCATTTATTTTACCAAATCGCTTGTTATGCAATAAATTGCGAAAATACGGATTCTTAGCGATATTTTAAAGACTGAGGTTTAAGTGGGTAGCCTTGATAGAAACATTGCAGGCTTTCGATTTATTGCCCTCGGGGCTATCTTCTGACAGGCTTATCTCGCTTGGAATTCAGTTTTTTTTAACCCTAGTTTAACTTTTAGTTCATTACAATCAAGTGTTTTGGGTTCATGCACCTTTAAATCTATATAAGAAGTAATACGCCCTTTAAAACTTTGAAATGAGATCATTATGAAATCAATTTTTGGAAACATCTGCCAGCATTATCAAGCGTTATTATTCTTTTAAATAGGGCGCATTAATTTAATTATAATTATCAAATTTGATTAAGAACTTAAAACGACTAAGTAAGAATTAAAATGGATTCATCAAACTTAATAATGTGAAATATCTTCATGGCTCAGTAAATTCAATTAGTTTCATTTGGATTGTGTTAAAGTATCAAATATTGCAATTATGAATAAAAAGCGAGACGTTAAATGAGTTGATATTTAAATATTTTTGATTTAGAAATACTTCAAAAGGTGTAATTAATCTCAATCTGCAATAGAAACGCCTCAAAGCCGAGATGAAAGTGAAAAAAAAACAAGTTAGTTACCTACTTAATAATTTTGAGCCGATCAATCAATCATTTCTGAAGTAATTTTAAGAGCTTTTCCTCGGAGTAAGTAGGTAAATCATTTGTTTACGCACTCAAAATTTATTTAAATGAACAACATTCCTAAAATAGAATTTATGAAAAAAAATAAAAGTCAGCGATAAATTTAGATACGAAAATTTAAAAATGACATGCAGTGTCGACATGCAACGTCACACGTTATAGATTCTTCGATCATTATAGCTTAGTTAGTTTATCAGAGAATAGACGTATTTATTTCAGGTCCCACTCTCTATTTTTCGCTAGGCGATCGATGACGTGGCCTAAATAAGTTCCGAATTAGAATAATCTGGTTAGTGCAAAACTTTCGTGCAAGAGTTTTAGCGTGGCTTTGGCGAATCCAATTAATTTTTAAAGCAAGATCAACGTTTCTTGGCGTGTATGAAAAGTGATATAGGCTAGTGACGTGTATGAGAAGTGATATAGGTTTTAAGTCGATGTGAATGGATCAAAATGTAATTATGTGAAGTTGGATATTTAAGTTAAAAATACAAATTTAAGTAGACTTCTGCTCTGCTTAGGTAATAATGATTATAATAACTTAGATGGATCTGCTACCTTGTTATACTTTAATATATTTATTTTGTGTAAAAGCTTTCATTACAACAACACATTTTGAGAAAAAAGTAAAGTATTTTCGAAATAACTAAAATACCTTTTTATTTTTATCTTGTTTTATATTATTCTGAAAAGGCTTGAAAAGTTAGTGAAGGAAAAGTTTTTAAAGAAACTTACAAACTCTTGGGTTTCACAATAAATCTCAATACCTATCTTTTGTTTCAAAATCTTGAAAACCACTGAGCTATCGACAGCTGTATAAAGGTAGTTTCTACTTCTATATTACAACGTATAGAACTTTTATGTTCTGTCACAGAATAGATAAATAAGTACTAGTTCTGTTTTACTCAAAAGTTATGTGCTTCAAGAAAAACATACTAATTTCATACATATAAAATGTTATGCGAAGTATTATATTATCACAGATACTGAAATTGCGACCATTAAGATTTCTTAAGTACCTAGTTTAAAGCTACTGTAATTGTTCACGAAATTCAGTTAGGTGTCTGGGCCTAAAAAGGCATTACTGTATGTTACGTAATATTGTTCATAGCGAGTATAATTTACTAAAATCTTTAAATTATTTTATGAATCAAAAAAATTATCATAAAATATTTTCGATCTTAAATTGTGAATTCAATATGAAATTGATTGCAGATGCTTCTTACTTAGTTCTCATAATGCATTATGTCTTTATTATTTATTGAATAATTCGTTAATACTTTTTATTCTTTCTAATAATTTTAAAATGGGCTTAAACGAGAAGTGGCCACGTCTATTCTAGTGCCGATAATAGTACTAAAATTTATTGTAACGCATGTATGCCCCGTAATATGCATTTTACCGTTTTCAAAGAATTTCAAAGTTACCTCGTTTGTATGAAAACCGACTGGTGTTTCTAATAATCCATGCACCTGTATATCGTGTTTCGGTGGTTATGCTACAGGAGGGGAAGCTACAACTCAGTAAATGTTTCATCCGCAATCTTGCCTTTTTAGGCCCCCGGGTACTAGTATCAGATTATCTACTTAAGCGAATGGATTTAGAGGGATTGTTTAAGAGGACAAGTAAAACCCATTTATTTGGGTAACGATACGATAGAGTGAGGCATCATGCAGGCACTTTTAAGGAAAGGTTCGACATTAACGACGATAAGTGCTTTGTGAGGAAAGAGAAGCTATCCGTTTCTTTAACAATTTAGTTTGATAAGATTATGTTAATGCAACAGTAGATCTAAGTAATTATAATTATTGTATTTCTTGCAAACATTTTTTTTTTGTTTCATCACTTTATACCCTTAGAGCTATTATAAACCAAATCTTGTATAACTTGGATATAATATAATGTTTTTTTTATCCATGATTCACGGTTGGCCTTCACCTTACCTGATGTTAAGTGACGATAAGGCCGAAAGTGTAAGCGCACTATACCTGGAATCCTCACCACTACACAACAATTTTTTAAATGTTTTTATGACGTCAGACTTAGATGCTTTTCCAATTTTTCTTGCACTATTCAGCTCAAAGCTTCTCTTATTTAAAAGATGCATTATGTTATAATTTTAATAATCGATTTGTAAGTAATTATTTTTTTTACTATAAAATGCTGAGGTCATGTTAAAAGATATATTGTTTTACTTTTTAACATAAAGTACACATTTCACATTGCAACTAGGTATAGGTATTATGAAATACCGTTTATTACGAAGACAAATATTTGTTTTCGGCGCTTCATGATTCACATTGAGAGGGAAAAATAACTCAGACTCAGTACAATAGCTTTCCATTTGACTAATGTTGGAGAAATTATAAATGACCCGAGAGGCTATTAGAAAAATAATTGCTATAAAGACGGACGATTTCGTCGATCGATTAAGCCACACAATTTTGAACCCTATTCTCGATTTGTTCTTCGTTCGCCCCAAAGGTTCGCCCCACATTCCAAAATTATCCTGGTTCGCCCCACATTACCAAAACTGAAAAGTACAGCCAACAAATAAATCAGGTAGGTACTTCGATCAAGAATATCCCAGATAACGCTTCACGAACTAAAACAGTTCGCAAAAATGCCACCTTAAATAGCGTCCCACTTACAAACTTGGCGCTTATATTGTACATAATCACCTCTTATTTTGTACAAACTCACATTTTATATCACTTATTTTGTACAAAATAAGCTTATTTGTACAAAAACACATCTTTTATAACTTACTTTGTGCAAAATAAGCGCCTATAAGTTTGTAGGTGGGACGCTATTTTGACGTGCCATTTTTGAGACTCAGACCGGACATCTAGTCTAGGGTATTCTCGATCGAAGGGTAGGTATGTTATTAGTGTCACGGAGTGAGTCAAAATCGTCAGAATATCGTGATTCTTTTTTTGTAATAGGCCCTCAGGGAATCCGGAGAGTGGTTTTTCTCCTGACTATCGAAATGGCTAGTGGTTCCTTAGGGTTGACTCTCACCTGTCAGCACGGAATCAGGTTCGTATTGCAAATACTTTCGCTCAGACCTCATAAACAAAGTCACATTTATAATCCGTTATAATTTCGCTATCGAAAGATGTATGGATATTTCTGACATTTTAAAATTGATGTTGGCGAAAACTTATATCTGTCATAGGATAATCGTATAAACCGGATCTTTGCATAAAACCTAGACTTAGTCGACTTCATCATATTCAAATGATCACACCTGCAGGACAGTAATTTGCTAGAGCAAGAAAGATGGCGTGTGTAAGCCATCGATTGAGCGACAAAAAGGAAGCACATAAAATACAATTCCGTACACACATGTGGGTCAACCCTTACCAACTTAATATGGTGGGGGCAGTCGGAAAATGAGTCATTGGTGCTTTTGTTGTAAAGGAAACAATTGAAGACGTACGTTTCCATCTGCCATTTATTTTTAGTTATAGCTGTTGTTGATTTTTAGGGTTCCGTACCAAAATGGTAAAACGGAACCCTTATGGTGTGACTAAGTCCGTCTGTCTGTCTCTCTGTCTGTCACAGCTGGATATCTCGAGAACTACTAATGGTAACTTGAAATTTGGAATACTTAGATGACCTTTGTCCAACTATTTTGCAAATAAGAAAGAAATAAAAAATAAATAGTTTTTTTACAACGGGGACTGAAAAGGGGTCTTAAAAATTTTAAGTGGGGCGACTGTGGGGTATCATATAAAAGAGCGCCGTTTGCATATTTTAAAACATGTTTTTTTAGGCCGCATAGTTTTCGACTTATGATGAAAAATGTAAAAAAATACCGTTCCCCCCCCTTTATCTCCTAAGTTTGCAAAGAGAAAAATCTGAAATAATTCTATGTGATAGTAGTTTATGTAAAGATTATAGGAAAAATAAAACGATGTCTCAATATAACACACTTTTTTAGAAATTAAAAACAAACAAAAAATTATTTAGTTCCTCTACCAGTCAACAAATGGCTCTGACCTAAGAAAAAATTATTTAGTTCTACTATCGGCCAAGAGATGGTGCTGACCTCATACAGCAATAATAATTTTATTATTCTACAGCTCTGTAGTGTATTTATTATGATGGTACGGAAACCCTCGGTGCGCGAGTTCGACTCGCTCTTGCTTGACCGGTTTTTTTAATATTGTATTTATAACTAGCGGCCGGCCGCGACTTCGCCTGCGTGGACAGTTATTTACCTATCCCTCGGAAACAGTACTTATTTAATGGGATGAATGGTACCTTAAGTCCTTCCTGTACCACTGACAACAAGTCATCATCATCATCATCATCAGCCTATCATCGTCCACTGCTGAACATAGGCCTCTCCGAGAGCACGCCACTGAGCACGATCCGCGGCTATACTCATCCAGTTTCTGCCAGCCACCTTGCGAAGATCATCGCTCCACCTTGTCTGAGGGCGTCCCACACTACGTTTGCCGATACGCGGTCTCCACTCAAGAACTCGTCTGCCCCAGCGGCCATCGGTTCTACGGCTAATATGGCCGGCCCACTGCCACTTCAGCTTGCTAATCCGGTGGGCTATGTCGATGACTTTAGTTCTCTGTCGGATCACCTCGTTCCGGACCCGATCTCTCAGAGAAACTCCGAGCATAGCCCTTTCCATAGCTCGCTGTGCGACTTTAAATTTGTGAGCCAGCCCTACAGTGAGTGTCCACGTTTCGGCTCCGTATGTCATGACAGGCAGGACGCACTGGTTGAAGACTTTCGCCTTTAGACTCTGTGGAATAGGCGACTCAAAGACTCGACGAAGTTTCCCATATGCTGCCCAGCCCAGCTGTATTCTTCTGTTGGCCTCTCTCTCGAAGTTGTTTCTACCCAATTGCAATGTTTGCCCGAGGTAGACATATTTCGTAACAACTTCGAGAGGACTACCTTGTACTGCCATCGGTCCTGGAATTACATGTTCATTGAACATAACCTTGGTTTTGTCCAAGTTCATTCGAAGACCGATGCGTAGAGAGGAATCAGCTAGGCTGTTCAGCATGTATTGTAGATCCTGCAACGTTTCAGCCACAATTACGATGTCGTCCGCAAATCGCAAGTGTGACATGTATTCGCCGTTAATATTAATACCGCGTCCTTCCCAGTCCAGCGTTTTAAACATATCCTCCAATGCATTTGTGAACAATTTTGGGGATATCACATCCCCTTGTCTCACACCTCGATGCAAGGGGATATGCTTAGTCTGCTGGTTCTGCAGTTGGACGGCCATGGTTGCGGCATTGTAGAGACATCTCAACACTTGGATGTATCGCCAATCGACTTGGCACCGTTGCAGGGATTCTAAAACAGCCCAGGTTTCGATAGAATCAAATGCCTTCTCATAGTCTACAAATGCTAAGCACAAAGGCTGGTTATACTCTTCGGACTTCTGTATAATTTGCCGCAATGTGAAGATGTGGTCTATGGTGCCGTATCCTCCTCGAAACCCGGCCTGCTCCGGGGGTTGAAATTCGTCGAGTCTTTGCGCAAGGCGGTTTGTAATGACTCTTGAAAACAGCTTGTAAACGTGGCTTAGGAGCGAAATGGGTCGGTAGTTCTTCAGTAAGGTCTTGTCTCCTTTTTTGAAGAACAAGACGACGACACTCCTACTCCACGCCTCCGGAGTTCTCCCGTCAAAGAGAACGGCATTAAAAATGTTTCGGAGCTCCTTTAATACAGGTTTTCCGCCTGCTTTGAGGAGTTCAGATGTAACGCCGTCCTCACCAGGGGCTTTTCCGTTTTTAAGCTGTCTAAGAGCCATCTCAATTTCACACAGGCTGATTTCTGGCAAGTCTTCGGTAAAGTGGCGGGTCAATGTGGCTCGGGTATCCTCATTTTCGGGATCAGGTCGAGATGCATGCGAAGCGTACAACTGGCTATAGAAGTTTTCAATTTCCGAAAGAACCTCCGGCTTCGAAGCTACGATGACTCCACTGGCCGTAGTCAACTTCGTCAAGTGACTTCTCCTAAGAGATTGGACAAACACTTTCGATCCCCGATTTCGCTCAATTGCTCGTTCAATCGAGCGGGTATTGGAGCATCGGAGATCGTAGCGCACCAATTTACCAATCTTCTTGTTGAGAGCCTGTTCGGACGAAGTGACAGGTGGGTCTTCACGTCGCTTCTTCATGAGCCTAAGGGTTTCTTCCGAAAACTTCTTCTTCCTGCCCTTGCGCTGATTTTCGCAAAATTTCGTGCCCTCTTCCCTGAGTATTCCGACCACATTTTCGAGGGCCTGGTTGACGTCAACAGCATTTGTGGTTTCCACGGCAACGAATCGGTTCTCCAGGTTCGACTGGAACGTTTCAGACCCTATGATGGTTTGGAGCAGGTTAGGACGGAGCCTGGACTTCATCAAGCGAGCTCGTTCAAGCTTAACCTCGATATTCAGAGAGCCTCGGACGAGTCGGTGATCGCTGCCAGTATTAAACCTGTTGATCACTGAGACGTCTCTGAATATATGCTTTTTATCCGCCATGATAAAGTCGATCTCATTTTTAGTCCTACCATCGGGGCTTCGCCATGTCCACTTTCTTTGGGGCTGTTTCTTGAAGAAAGAATTCATCACGAAAAGCCCCTCTTTCTCGAGAAAATTGACAAGCATTTGCCCCCTGTGGTTTCTGCACCCAAAACCATGGGATCCTACTACAGATTCGTCGCAATTCTGTACTCCCACTTTAGCGTTGAAGTCCCCCATAACAACGTTGAAGTGTGCCTTGGTAGTGAAGTGTAAGGCCTTGGATATGTCTCCAAACATATCTTCCACTTCATCGTCCGAGTGTGTTGAGGTCGGTGCGTAGACCTGTACAACCTTGAGGCTATACCTCTCGGTTAGCTTGATCACGAGGTACGCAACCCTATTTGACACACTCGACACTTCTACAACGTTGTCACAGAGGGCTTTATGTACCAGGAACCCTACGCCACCCTGGGATAGCTGGTCTCCCTCTCGGAAATACAGAAGGTGGCCCGATTCAAGGGTCACAGTATCCTCCCCCTCTCTTCGGACTTCGCTGAGCCCAAGAATATGCCACTTTATCCTTCCGAGTTCCTCCTCGAGTTGCGCCAGGTGCTCGTCGAGCCGTAACGTGCGTCCGTTGTACGTCGCCAGGGTCAGTTGTTTATGGCGGCCTTCCGTAACCCGGGGATTCTTCGCACCCCCTGTCCTGCCGTTACCGTGACCGCCGCCGTGATCAGGAATAGCAGGGCGGCCGGGAACTGGGGGCCGTGGTCCGTTTTGTGTAGCCATTAGGAGGGTTTGCCCATAATTGCCACGCTGGGCATGCGGGTTGGCAATCGCAGTGCGTAGCTAATCGCACCGGTGTCACTGCTGCCTGATACCGGTCTGTGTATTTCATTAGCTCGCAATGTTTGTGATGGTTATCCCGCCACCGGTCGGCCGCCAGAGCCTCGTTCGTAAGCCAGCAGGGTGCACCGCGAGCAGGAGAAGTTGGCTTGGGCTCCGAATGATGTTATTTGGAGCCCCTTACACCCCTTACTGACAACAAGTACCTATGCAGAATTTCATGATGACATTGAGTAGTTAAAAAAAACATTTGTACTTACACCCTAGCCATCAGGCAATCTAACTGACTATTATATTAATTACTTTACCTTTAAAGTCACTTCATAACATATTAAAAATCAGCTCATTAAGCAGTAGAAGCATAACATCTGATAAAACTTCTGATAGGTATTCATTTTTACAATTAGGGCTTTTCAAAGTGATATTTTGCAAGGCATGTGTCAGGAAAGTGCAATCTGTGTGTATGTGTGTGTGTCTAATTTTCGATAGGGTTTTTTATATATGAGTAAACTTTAAAAGCTCTAAAGCTAGGGTTTCCTAGGATGACGGTGCCGTCATATTATTACGGCCGTAATTTAGCGGCGTAAAAATACGGCGCGCCATATTGTATTGATATGACGGCATCGTCATCCTATTAGCGGTGGTGTCACAGAGCAAGTGTCTACGTGTCACGGTAGTGTCAGCAAAATGTTCCGTCAGCATACCCGCATAGGATTATCCATTAATTAGCTAGGATTATCCATAGTCTTATACATTAAGTTATTTGTCTGTTAATTTCCCAAATACAATAAAATAAAATAAAATAAAATAAAATACGTAGCATACAAAGCATACGCAGCAGTACGTTAAGTATACGTAGCATACGTAGCATTCGTAGCATTCGTAGCATACGTAGCTATGTTCAACCGTAGCTTGTAGCAGTTTCGTAGCCAGTCATCGGTGTTCGTGTCGTATGTTGCGTTACGTCGACGCAATGCATGTAATTTATATGAAATGCTATACAGCCCCAGTTATATACGACTATGTTGACCTGCCTACTTATTGTCAAATTTTCAAAATCTATCGCAATCGCTTTCATTTGACAGATGGATGTGAAACATTGTTGCATTTCTTTGGTAAGTTTTTATATTATTATGTGTCAAACAGAAGCATCAATGTATCACATCCTGAAAGCGATTGCGATAGATTTTTAAATTAGATAATTAGCCCCCTGAACGCCTGTCAGCATTATGTATGTATTAGAGATAGGTAGATATATGGCAGAAACCACGTCAAAGGTTTTGTGGTTTGATAGGCTCTGTAATTTTGTTAGCTAGGATTCCTACATGTCTGGAACTGGAAGGCTTATAATGTAATTGAATACGTGGCTAATTAAAAGAGAAAGCCGCTAACTTGATTTTACATAAAGCCTTCCTAGTATTATTAGATAAGTCCTGAACATTACTCGAGCTTAACAAGATTTATCAGCTAGTAAGGGTAAAATAAATATGAAATTTAATATTTTTTGTGTTTTTATGTCCATTAAAACAAAAAACCGGCAAAGTGCGAGTCGGACTCGCGCACGAAGGGTTCCGTACCAAAAACGGCAAAAAAAAATAATCACATTTGTCGTATAAGAGCCCCCCTCAAATATTTATTTTATTCTGTGTTTTGTATTTGTTGTTATAACTGCAAGAGAAATACATCATCTGTGAAAATTTCTACTGTCTTGCTATCAAGGTTCATGTGATACAGCCTGGTGACAGACAGACAGACAGACATACAGACGGACGGAGAGCGGAGTCTTAGTAATAGTTTTTTAGGGTTCCGTTGCCAAAATGGCAGAAAGTATTAGGATTATACAGTTGAAACTTAGTAGGTAACCTGTATTCTGTTAACCGCTTTACGATTTTAACACAAAAATAAAAAAAAAAGATTAAGGCGGGGCTCCCCATACATGGAACTGAAACTGAAAAAAATATTTTTCTTCATACCTATACGTGCGGGGTGTTTATAGATAGGTCTTTAGAAATGACATTGAGGTTCGTAAGACATTTTTTCTCAAAGTCAACCGTTTGAAAGATAAACACTGCCAAAGTGGTAAAATGTGTGTGTAACTTTTGAATTAAGGGAGTGAAAAATAAAAAAAAAATATATGCTATAGATCTTAATAAAAACTTTCAACGAAAATTAGATTGAACGATATATAGTAATTACTTTTCGAGATATATCATATTTCCCAAACCGCAAATATAACTTTGTCATTCAAACCAACACTGAAAAACAAAGTTATTTTTACAGACGAAAAATGATAGTTGTATTAATTAATATGGTATGGTATAAGGTAACTACAGAACCCTACGGCGCGTGGCCCGACACGCACTTGGCCGGTTTATTTTTTATTGTGGTAAAAATATAGTTCTACTTTTATAATCATTATTATCAGCTCTTCCTGCCCGAAAATAAGGAAAAAAATAAAACTAAACGTAACCTATGTTATTTTAAATTTTAAAAAAGTTACTATTGCATAATATAAATAGAATTGATATTGACTATTCAATGACTTTTCGGCTTGACAAATTGGTCTAGACACTTTGTTTGTTTGAATATTAATAGTTTTACACACTGATAGACCTTTCCCATAATTTCTCTTGTCGACTAACCTAACTAAAACAGTCTTCGATAAACCACTCATTTCAATAACAGAGGCCGATTGTAAACAAACACAACTGCCTTACTATTTCATTTTGTTTTAAGACTTTCTCTCCTTTTCTGTAGTGTTTTTTTAACATTCAAAGTGTCGTCCTTATTGGTATACAAATTAAATATCTACATATTCTACATAAGCCATTTTTAATGTCCTCACTACTGGGGCACAGGCCTTTTTAGGGGTGGATATGCTGAGGTTGTGCCATATTACCCACCACGCTGGCCCAATGCGAATTGGTTGACGTTAACGACTACAAATGCCTTCTGAAGCACGGATGAACTCAAGATAGTAAATTTTTTCAGTCACCCATTCCGTGACCGAACCTTGCAAAAGATGCATAACCTCCGCAATCACTCCTCTAATTTAACGATATAAAATTCTAAACTTACCAGATATATGTACAGCAATGGCCGGTGGCATCACAAATATGCCAACCAGTAGGTCAGCGACCGCCAAACTTGTCACAAAACAATTTGTTACTGTTCTCAACCTTTTCGTGGTCACCACTGCAGATATTATCAAAGTGTTACCAATCACCGTCACCACTATAAGCAAACACAGTATTATCACTACACTAATTTCTATACTATCGTAATTAGTATCTGTATCACACAAATCACTGATATTTTTACTAGTGATGTTTCTATCGCACACAGTTCTTAAGTTTACAGTATCTTCTGTTGCACTTATAACTTGATATATGCTGTTGTTCACATCGATATTTCCATCGGTGTTTTCTATAAGCAGTTCTGTTTCTGCTGTGCCGTTCCATTTTATGAATTCGTCTTTTTCGATATCAGGTAATGAAATCATGTGATTACGTTCTTCGTCGTGTCTGCGACTTCATTTTCTGTAACAAACGTATTTTTTTTTACATAATTTGATTGACAGGGTTGGAATCACACGTGACATAAGAAATGAGATTAGGTTATCATCTTTAATCTAATATTATTATTATTATGTAATATTATTTATTATTGTTCATAGGCAGACGTAATTACCTTGTCAGCTATGAGAAGTCTATTTACAGAAGAGCTCAAGTGAAATCGTTTATTTTGACTTTCACTTTGATTAGAAATATTATAATAACATACATTTATAGTGAAGTTTTCTTCTTCAAGTCTAAATATAATTATTAACACCAAGGTTATACTTATAAGCAATAACCGAATATTAACCTTTTTCCATTCCACAATAAGAAACCTTATGATACGTAATAATCTAACATTGCTAAATATATTATTATACTGTCACAATTTCAGATTCATCGAATCCACAGGTGGTAGTGGCATCGCATAATACATACACCACATTAATAATAATAACACATCTACCTATTCAAATAAGGAAGCATATCAAATAACAATATTTTGTATAGTCAGCGTCAAATAGAAAGATGGAGTCAAAGCACACAGACAACATTACACAAACACATTACATATTAGAGTTTTTGTCAAACTTATTTGAAAATAAGTATAGATTTTATAATGGTATCCGTGCTCCGTGCTTTGGAAGGCACGTTAAGCCGTTGGTCCCGGCTGCATTTGCAGTCGTTAACACCCACCAATCCGCATTGGGCCCGCGTGGTGGGTTATGGCCCATCCTCCTTACCACTCATAAGGAAGGGCTGTGCCGCAGCAGTGGGGACATCAAAAATGGTTGATGGACAATGGTATCCAGAGCATCAAAACTAAAATTAAACTAACTAGTAGCGCTTTTGAGTTGTAGACCACGCATTTGTGACATTTTTGAACATTTTTCGATATGGCTGAAATATTATTTTATTTTAAAAAAATTGAAAAACTAAATCGACAAAAAAACATAAGAATATTATCGAACCTGCTAGTAAAATTTCACGAGAATCGGTTGAGATATGCGGCTTGTAGAGGAGAACTGACGGATAGCCGAAAGCATTTTTGCCCAAGGTGAAACGAATACGCTCGCGTTACGCGCTCGCTCGGTCAATAACTATTGTTTTCAACCGTTAAATCTTATAGATTCGAAATTTTAGCATCAAATAAATGTTTTTTCATTTGCCTTTTTATTACACCTGAAATATTTTTCGCTTTGTTTCCGTGCAAAATCCTATAGTCGGGTTTTTAGACATTACCTTTGAGAATGAAATTTTCGAGAATTTTTCATTGCAAAAGCTATTACGTTCGTTCGTTTTAAGCCTTTCTGTAAAATATGTATATAGGAAGCTTTTCAGATTTTTGCAGTGCACTGAAATGGCGTAGCAGTGGTTATTGGTATGTATCGAGAAAAGTTAGTTTTTTTATTCACAACGGGGTATGCATGGCCTTCAATCTTCATCTCACTCGTATCTAATAATACTAAACGTACAGGCCACTACAGGCCCATCCGCGCGAGGACAAAAAAATAATAAGCTACTCTCATTATAGGCACCTCCGAAGGCTGCGTTCAAACGATAACACGACCCGACCTCAACCCGAACTCAACTCAAGCGCACCTCAACTGCAGCCCACCTTGAAATTCATCGCTTACAAATTTTGAGTCTTATGACACATTAGCTTCTATGTAATGTTCGAGTTTGAGGTGAGTTCGGGTTGAGTTCGAGTTGAGTGCGGAGCGTGTGCAGTTGCATCGACAAAATATAACGAGCTTATTAATGTGTCATAAAACTCAATATTGTAAGCGCTGTATTTCAAGGAGTGGGCTCCGGTTGAGTTGAGTTCGGGTTGAAGTCGAGTCGTGCGTTATCGTATGAACGCAGCCGAAGCGGTTATACTGTCACGTAGCTATCTGTCTTAACTTGGTCTCAACCGACACATGACGTCCTTCGTGCGCTGACTCGACTGAGTCAGCCGCGAGCAGTAGGCTAGCTATATAAAATTTAAGCGCGGAGTGGGAAATGGTCGAATGAATGGCGCACTTCACCCAGAATCCTCAACCAATGAGGAACTGGCTAACTACCCTCTAACTGCCGGAACACAGCAATGCTAAATTGATGTGATGGCATCAATCTTTGGTAAGATAGGGATTGTAATCCAGACGGACTTGACACAAGCCAACTAACTAACTAAAACAAGGGCTCTGTCACTCCGCGCGCGAGTATGAAACGCTTGGTGTCCTCAGAGAGGGCAAATTTCATATACATCAGAAAAGATAAGACCTACGCGATAGAGTGAGAGGAAACTATTAAGTACATATGTTTTGGAGCGAAGGGAGCGCTGTGCGACTTGAATTGCACTTTATTGTGTCGGAGCAAGAGTCGCAATTTATTTAAACGATTTTGCGGAGTGCAACTTCTGTACGCTAGTACTATTAACTCATCTGTGCTAAAACGAAGACGTTCACGTTAATGTTGACGCGCGGGTAAATAAATTGATGACCGCCTGGTTTAGTGGCTTGCACACCGGTTTTCATGGAGTTGCAATCTCTGAGGTTCTTGGTTCGATCTCCAGTCGGGTCAATGTATAAAACTAACTTTTATTTTAATGTCGGATTTATAAAAGAACTAGCTACCGCCCACGATTTCGTCTGCGTGGTCAGTTATTTTTCTATCCCCCAGGAACAGTATTTTTTCGGGGTGTAAGGTGTCCCTAATAATATGTCCTTTTCTGTACCCCTGACAATGCAAAAATTCATTTTTATTTTATTTTATTAGGAACAACAAACAAATACAAAATGAAGTTATACATAATAATATACACTTACATTAAGAACTTACCATATTTGTAAACAACCATGTTATAAATAACATTACATTTTAGAATTGAATAGTTTCTATAGTTACATATAATTTCAGATCTTACATCATAGTATTTAGATTTTGTAGATGCAGCAGGACTTCCTTCCTGAACTGCCCAGGAGAAAGTTTAAACAAATCGATTTCAACAAAATGATCATTATAAATTTACATAACGTGACGCAAGGGCGCACGTTTACCAGCATTAGTTTTACACATTTTAAAGCAAAGAATTTATGTGCGATTTCATGATGATCGGTAGGCGTAACAAACAAACTTACTTTCGCATTTATAATATTAGTAAAGATTACTGGAGTCGTTCACTTAAGCTGAGAAATTCATTCAAACAATTTTTTTTATTATAAGTTACCTCAACACAAGGATGTCTCAGAAATTCTATGTCATCAATCTTTTTCTAACAAAAGCACAAATGAGCTCAACAAAAACAACAAAAGTATAAAATCATTAGTACATTTGGCTGAAAAACAATAGGCCGCATTCTCGCGTTACACATTCAACTGAAAAAGGCGCAAAATGTAATTTGGGCCACGAAATGAACGAATAACGTTATTTCGGTGAAAACAATCAACTAAATACCCCATTATCGAATTCTCTATTTCTAAATACATGATGAAATTGTTCAGAATAAGTACCGAATTAGTACATACTTAAAAAAAATGTACTTACCCTGACAGTTAACGATTAAATTCGTACAAATGTTGGGGTTGCTGGGGAGATTCTCTACAGCAACCTCAAATTAAATTTCACGAAATCGTGTGTGAAAACCTACTTTTTCCATGAATGAGTATTTGAAAATAATTGTACACTTATTTTTAACAATGAATTTGCTAGCTATGACCAGATAAATTAGTTTTAGTACTCCAAACTATAGTTAGTTTACGACAGTAAAAAAACAAACATTAAGTGTTGTGATGTTTTTTAAATACCTACACAATTTGGTTGTTCTGAATTTGTACTACATATTTGACAAAATCCTTAGCATCCTACTATATAATATTGTAAATGTGATGGCGTTAGTCATCTCGTAACCAATAAGCTCCCGTATAAATAATATTAAAAATTAATTTATTCATAGTTTTTAATGATTTTTTAATGTAACACAAAGTTACATTAAAAAATCATTAAAAACTATGAAGTGAAGTGTGCCAGGAATAAAAATACTCAGTTAAATAGTTATGACATACTCAGTTAAATAGTTATGACATACTCAGTTAAATAGTTATGACATACTCAGTTAAATAGTTATGACATATTTGTTGCAAATGGTCAAAGGTTTCAAGTCCACCTACTAGCTTGGTACCATCTTAGTTATGTCTGACGCCATAACAACAATTTAAAATTATTGTGTTCCGGCAGTAAAGCTAAGATAGCCAGTTCCTCCGTGATGAGGATTCCGGCCGGGTGTAGTGCGCTTCCACCTTCGGCCTTATCGTCACTTTACATCGGGTGAGGTGAAGGCCAAGCACTATCCCGTTGTGGATTAAAAAATTATTAGGTATGCTCTTCAGTGTGTCAATTGTCCAATGGTTTGCTTGTAACAAGTTATCCATGCTTTAATTGTCTGACCAGTGTATACTCAGCTTTTTTTCAATATTTTTTTCTCAAAATATAGTGCTTTTTATTCATGTCTATTATATTTAGCTGTAGGTATGTTTCCATTATGTAAAAAAAAATAAAAAAAACAAGTTTCCGCGAAAAAATATACACACCACAGCACATAAAGTTAAACAGTTGAAACACGAAAGCAGCTTATATTACGTAGAGCATAAAAACGGTCTCAACGGTCTGATGTGACGTCGAAAAAACTTTCATACATTTTTTTGATGGTTTTTTGATTTGTAGCTGCCGTGGTGCAAGTGCAAAAATCTAATATTTTATTTGATTTTTGCAAACCCATTGTTATATTTTTGAACTTAGAAACAAAATACTTACAACATTTTCTACTTCGTTTGAGTGACTCAAGCAGACTAATTAAAAATGTTTACCATTTCAAAGGCCTATAAAGAGGATTATTTTCATACGCTATTTATATCGTCATCAATTAGGACAGCAGAAAGGACAGACATTTTGATGAGGTCGTTAACATGAAAATATAATGTAAGTAGTACAAATGTAAAGAAAAATTTAAATAGGTATAGGTAACGTTAAGTACGGAACTTTTTTCAGGTTTATGAGGTCAAGACTAACGTTGCAAATAAACCGGTTTCAAACCAGAACATAGTTTAAAACTGCAACCACGTTTTCAACACATCAAATAAATAAATTGAACTGTATCTTTATTTTTAAAGAACCAATAGGTATTTTTTCATTAATTTTATATTCTTGTTTCATCATCATCATATCAGCCGCACGACACCTACTGCTGGATTCTCCACGACGATCGGTCCTGCGCTGCCCGCATCCAGCGGCTTCCCGCGACCTTCACCAGATCGTCGGTCCACCTTGTCGCCATTCCAGAACCTTTCCGCCCCAACGGCCATCGGTTCTTCTCGCTATGTGTCCCGCCCATTGCCACTTCAGCTGAGCAATCCTTCGAGCGATGTCGGTTACTCTTGTTAAAAACAGTTTATTTACAATTATAGCAAAACACATTGATCGACGGCGTTTTAAGGTTTTTCGAAACAAAAAGATCACAAAGTACGGGAAACATCCTTTAGAATTTTCTTGGCGAATGGTTTCCCTTACTTTTTGATCTAACGGTCCAACCATCGTCAAAAATTAGAACAAAATTAAATCAAGTTGTTTTTATAAAATTTATATTTTTTAGTGTCAGAAGTCAGAACAGCTTTTGAGAATCCCTTGCTCAGCTTGTTGGTTTCCGTGCGTGATCGAATCAGAAATGAGGAGATCCGTAGGAGAACTAAAGTAACCGATACATTGCTCGAAGGATTGCTCAGCTGAAGTGGCAGTGTGCGAGACACATAGCGAGAAGAACCGATCTTGGTTGTGGTTCTGGAATGGTGACCGCGCACACCGGACGACGCTCCGTGGGTAGCCCCCGGCAAGGGGGACCGACGTGAGGGTGAAGGTGGCGGTGCACCGCTGGATGCGGGCCAAGCAGGACCGATCGTCGTGGAGATCCTTGGGGGAGGCCTATACCTAGCAGTGGGTGTCATGCGGCTGATATGATGATGATGATGTTGGTGATCCTAACGAATAAATATCCAGTAAAAAAATTAAGGTCGTACATGTCCATCAGCCATTTTTGATGTCCCCACTGCTGGGGCACAGGCCTTCCTTATGGGTGGTAGGGAGGATGGGCCATAACCCAACACGCGGGCCCAATGCGGATTAGTGGGTGTTAACGACTGCAAATGCAGCCGGGACCAACGGCTTAACGTGCCTTCCGAAGCACGGAGGAGCTCGAGATAATAAATTTTTGGTCACCCATTACATGACCGACCCTTGCGAACGTTGCTTAACTTCCGCAATCGCTTGGCCAGGCGCTAAACCACTGCGCCACTGACCTCCTAGGTACATACGTCATAATTAAACTAGCCCAGCCCTTTCCGCGTTTCGAACCCAAGACATTTAGGGTCACTAACTGTCGTTTGAAATACAAGATTAATTATTCGAAAAGTGTTTCGTGAAAGAAAAGGTTTTTTTATGCAAAAGGGTTGCGCCCATCAAATAGGACACGGCAGTAGGGGTGGCACTTTTTAAATATTTCAAAAAGAAGACTTCAAAATTTTCGTCAAAAACATGCTATCTTTATGTTCCACATTTGAAGAATAGAATAGAAGACAGAAAATAAAGAAAAATCTATAAAAAAATTGCCACTGACTAAAAGTCAAAGTCAAATAAGTTTTATTCAAATAAACTTAATAATTAAGTACTTTTGAATCGTCTATATTTTCCTACCACCCGTTCCAGACTTTTTAACCGACTTCACCAAAAGAAGGAGATTCTCAATTCGATTGTATGTTTTTTTTTACTGACAAGAAGAACGGGCGCATGAAACTTATCAGCTGTAAAAAGTATTTGTACCTTCATGATTAATAGAAAGCTTTTACCTCAAATAGGCATAGGTATAAATAAGATATTTTTTTTTCTTCTAAAGACCATTTTAATTCAAAATATCCGTTTAAAAGCCATCGCAGAAAATACTTCGACTTTTCTCATTCGAATGACTTATTCGTCAACTCACGCCATATTGAATCTGGCCCAGCGGCGAGTTGACGAATTTCAATTTGTGAATGCGTCAACTCGCCATCACAAAATTGAATATTTTTTTATGTTTTATAATAATATTTTCTTGGGAAACATACAGCATAAATTTTTACATGTAGTTGCAACATACATCAATTTACATTAGCCTAAACAGTTTCCACTACTAAGTAATGACAATAAAGTGTCGAGTAACAATAACAATGTAACTTACTTAAAAAAAACTGAATTTTGTTTACTTATAAAAATGAGAGGCCAAATATAATTAATTGGTACTATTAAGTGCAATTTTGAATTTAGCGGCCTAAGACTAAACAAATCAATGTGACTAAATTTAACGTTACCTATATAATTTCATCGCTCTAACTATAAAACGGTTTTTAGCATACTTTGTCCGTATTAAGTCAATAGTCATAAGTCAAGTTTGATTGTAAACGCTACAGCGATTTTATTCTATTAAGATTATTGACAAGTCATTATTAAAATCAAATACCCTCCGTTTAGCCTTTGCCATTACACAGATTTGGCAAACTCAAAATAAATACTAATAGGAAAAAAAACAAAAGTTATTTTCGACAGCCCTACGCCTTGTGCTTTCTCGTTAGTTCCAAAGTTGATTTATTTACGTGTATACACACGTTTATATCAAAACATACGTTTTGATTTAAACACGGGATATGTAACCTTCGGGCCATGCGTGAAACAGCCCTGTAGGGTAAGGGTAGCTAAAAATAGTCGTTATGTATTTTTCATGTTTTTGTTTTTACGACCTTGTTATTTCTTTTGGGTAGCTTTGAATACAAACTTTTCCTTTGACTTTGGCTAGCGCTAATCAGTTCGTTTATTCTGGCTTAGGCTGGATAATACTAGAGTGAAAATAATAATTATAAACATATTTTGAGATTAATTTAAAGTGAATGCTAAAATAAATCGAAGATTACCGAACGTCAGTATTAAAATAGTTGAACCGTACTGTAACATAAAATATTGTATTTTTACATATTAATAAAAAAATAATTGGACCCCGCAAAAAGAACTGAGTTCATTTTGAGAAAACTTAAAAAAATGTTATTATATACCTTAAAATTTTATATTTTTTAAAATATAATGCGATTGCAGTACCTTGTCAATTAATTAATTTATTTTGTTTTATTTTTCTCAATTTGGCATAAAAAAACTGCAGACTGATGTCCTTTCTGTATCAGACGGAATGGAATTTTCATAGAAATATGAAGGTTAAAAAAAATATGAAAAGTTTTAACCAATATTGAAGGGTTGATATACTTCCCTAAAGGGTAAATGATAACATTATTATTCTAGTCTGTTTTGTTCTTCCAGCTGTTAGTGTTGTCACTGAGAAAAACCCATTTAGATAAATAAATAAATAAAAATAGATAAAGGGCATTAGTCCGTTAATCATAAAAAGTGGACTGCATATTTATGGTGGTTCTAACATTGGACTTAGGCCCTTTTATCGCTGATAAGTTGCGTGACATAATACTAGATACTTTTTTTAAATACCGTCATTTTTGTAACTGATGCCTTTTCTGCGGTTGATTTAAATGTGAACCAAGGAAAATATTAGAAAACTTGAACGCATACGCTTGTATATAAGTTAAGTTAAGATACTTACTTTTAGCAATTAACTCCGGTTACTTCGAAAATGTTATAAAATTGATATTGACTTTACGAACTTAGGATTCTTAGTAACCTTTGAAACTTGCTGGGATAAGTTTTGATCGCTACCCAATTTTGCGGGTAAAATACTTTGGCATAATATGGTGTCGGATGTAAAAAGGACTTAAGTTATACCAGATTTCCTTCAACTACTTTGGGGCCTTAAGACTGCGCTACACTAGTGCCGCCAATGGAAAAAAATCGTAGTGCTTAAATAAAGACGAAATTGTGAATTGTTTTCTTCTAGTGTACCTACTCCGCAAAAGCTATGTTGTACTTTTATCGTTTAAACAATATTTTAGAACCTGTCGTTAAGTTGTCGTTTAGTTTATTGCTAAAAGTGGCCACTTTTAGCAATAAAACTTCATTAAACTAAACGACAGACTAGAAAATATTTTAAGCGATAGAAAGTACAACAAAGCTTATTCGGAGTAGGTACACTAGAAGAAAACAATTCACAATTTCGTCTTTATTTAAGCACTACGATTTTTTTTCCATTGGCGGCGCTAGTATAGCGCATAAAGCCTCTTAACACACAGTTCAAATCAAAGTGGGCTCGCCTTGCGCAATGAGTTCGCGGCGAGTTCTCAACGAGCGTACGGCAATCTCGCTGGCAAATCGCCAGTGTGATAAGGCTCTTACATCATTTTATTTTATTTTTATTTTATTATTATTAGGGAAACATACAATGTTTTAAAAGACTTATATAGACTTAACTTACATTTTAACGCATATATCAGCAAAGTTTCCACTGTTACATAACACACACAAAGTACCTAAATTTATCCAATAACGGGCGCAAAAGGAGAAAATTAAAACAATTGAGCTAAAAATTGGAAAAACAAAAAACTGAGTTAATTTAAAAAAAAAAAAAAAGGTAATGTTAAATTATTTAAAATGATATCATTATTTATAAACTACCTACCCACCACTATTATTATTATCGCTGCTAATCAGCTCATGGATGTTATTTTTCCACTGAGGAGGAGTACAATTAAATATGTCCACTGACGTAAAATTTTTGTTATGGACATTACATGACCTGTGTAAAAAAGTATTTCCAGCATACTTAGTTCTAGTAGTGGGCAAACAAAACACACTTTTAAGACGCGAGCTTGACCGAGGACATCTCAGACCTATATTTTCCAGAAGATAGGGAGAGTCAGTAATATTTCTTAAAATTTTGTAAAGAAACACTTGATCTCTCTCTGTACGGCGATCTACCAATGAAGGGATATTAGGAACAGGTACGTTAGAGCAGCGTGCTCTGTAGTTTAGATGTTTATAAAATTTACTATTAATTCTTTCAATTGAATTTTTGTGTACATTAAATTACGTCTTTTTCTATGTCCGTTTTTTGCATCGATAAAAAAACTTCTACTTTAAATGTTTTTTAACAATCGTAAACGCCAATGTTACAAACATTTAACAAATGTGGGAAAGACGCGTGCTAAGAAAAATGGCTGTGACATACGGACGGACGGACAGACAGACAGACAGACATGACGAATCTATAAGGGTTCCGTTTTTTACCATTTTGGCTACGGAACCGTAAAAATAAGTATCGGATCGAAAATAACGAAAGTCATAATCTTTGCTACAAATCGTACCTATTCATTCGATATGTTTTAGACCATAAACGATATTCTCTATATTATATTAAACTTGTTCCTTTAGTTTGGCAATAAAAGTTGAATCTTTCGATATTTATACATTTAATTCATCATCATCATCATCATCATATCAGCTGCACGACACCCACTGCTAGGTATAGGCCTCCCCTAAGGATCTCCACGACGATCGGTCCTGCGCTGCCCGCATCCAGCGGCTTCCCGCGACCTTCACCAGATCGTCGGTCCACCATGTCGGGGGCCTACCCACGAAGCGCCGTCCGGTGCGTGGTCGCCATTCCAGAACCTTTCCGCCCCAACGGCCATCGGTTCTTCTCGCTATGTGTCCCGCCCATTGCCACTTCAGCTGAGCAATCCTTCGAGCGATGTCGGTTACTTTAGTTCTCTTGCGGATCTCTTCGTTTCTGATTCGATCACGCAGGGAAACGCCGAGCATGGCTCTCTCCATTGCACGCTAGGTGACCTTGAGCCTCCTTATGAGACCCATAGTTAGCGTCCACGTTTCACTGCCGTAAGTCATCACTGGCAACACACACTGTTCATAGACTTTCGTCTTGAGACACTGAGGTAAGTCGGACGCGAAGATTTTTCGAAGCTTCCCGAATGCTGCCCACCCGAGTTGGATTCGACGAGAGATCTCTTTCTCGAAGTTGGACTTACCTAACTGGATTGCCTGTCCTAGGTATACGTAATGGTCAGCAACTTCAAGTGTAGTGTTCCCAACATGAACTGGAGAGGGTACAACATGGGCATTTGACATAATTTTAATTAAATTACATTTAATTATTTACATTTAATACATTTAATTAAATTACTGAAACTACCGTAACATAACTCCTCTAATACTTTACCAGGGGGCCTATTACGAAAATAACATACACAATTGCGTAACGCAGTCACTTGGTCACGATAGTCGTCCGCAGTTCGTCGGTTGTGGCTATTAAGGCGGTAATAAGACCGAAAGTGGCGCCATCAGAGGTTTTTATTTAATAAGTTATTAATAGAAAAAGATTTTAATAATGTTTATCGTGGAGATTTTAGGGCCCATGGTCTAGTATTTTAGAAGGTATCACTACATGCCCTCGTAGTCATTTGTAGAAGTAGATAGCAAATGTGTCAAAAACAGCCACTTTTAGCAGTTTTGCTATCTACTTCTAGCAGTGACTACGAGGGAATGTAACGATACCGTCTAAAAATACTAAACTGTGAGCCCTAAAATCTCCACGATAAACATTTTTAAAATTGTGTATTAGAATTATAATATTAAATATAATTCACCGCGGCGCCACTTTCGCTCAGGGTACCACCTTAAAAACATTTTGAAAGACTATTGAACGAATGATGTCGGATACGCTAGAAAAAATCTGTCAAACTTATGCAATCACTTTGCGATATCGCAAGTGCTTTGTAATAGGAAACAATCATAACGAAGCACGGACGCAGCTGCGTGTATCGCGTGAAACTTTTCGTAATAGACCCCCAGGAAGTTATCTAAGGATCACGTTAAAGACATGTTCCTTAATAATATAGGTTAACATAATAATTAGAGATCTGTAAATTTCGTGGTAGATTGAGGATATTTGTTTTACTAATTCAGGTTTGAGTTGGCTGTATGGAGTGTTGTCAATATTTTGATAGTCGTTGGGTAAAGGACTTCCTTGTATAAATTACTTACAGTTTAGTTTGAATTCGTTTGCAAAATAGGTATAGTATAAATTTAATTTAAGAGTCTGATGAAATCAAACAAAAATACCAATGTGTTATTAAAAAAAGTTTTATAACGAATGTTTAGTGAAAATATGACACGAACTTACAGCAAAATTAAAAGCAATAACTAAACTCACTAGTAATAATATGTGGATTCACTTCGATCATCTTTCTTTAAATGATCGAAGATTCTGTAGCTCAATGCGGATTCAATTCCTGTCTTTAGAAACTTTTTTTTTCCTGTCTTTAGAAAGTAAGATTTATGGGAGGAGCTCGGTGGCACAGTGATTTAGCACCTGTCCCTGCAGTTACGGAGGTTAAACAACTTTCGCAAGGGTCGGTCATAGGATGGGTAACCAAAAATGTATTATTTCGAGTTCGTCCGTGCTTCGGAAGGCACGTTAGGCCGGTGCCGGCTGCATTTGCAGTTATTAACACCCCCAATTTGCATTGGGCCTGCGAGGTGGCCCATGCTCCTTATCCACCCAGAAGGGAGACCTGTAGGGTTATTCACGATTGTCGGAAATCTACTCGAAAGCATTCGATTCGAATCCGTATCCTCTGATATTAAATACAAACCTACATTCGATTGGCATTCGATTCACTTTCCTACGGGAAAGCGCAATGCATTTACAAAGTTTGGTAGCTTAAGGTAGAAAATAAGATCGAAGACTATAGACTTTCCGATTCGTTCGGGAAATTTGGTTTTCGACAATCGTGAATAACCCCCCTGTGTCCCAGCAGTCCATCAGCCATTTTTGATGTCCCCACTGCTGGGGCACAGGCCTTCCTTAAGGGTGGATAAGGAGGATGGGCCATAACCCACCACGCGGGCCCAATGCGGATTGGTGGGTGTTAACGACTGCAAATGCAGCCGGGAGCAACGGCTTAACGTGCCCTCCGAAGCACGGAGGAGCTCGAGATAATACATTTTTGGTCACCCATCCCATGACCGACCCTTGCGAACGTTGCTTAACTTCAGCAATCGTTGGGTCAAGCGCTAAACCACTGCGCCACCGAGCTCCTCACCAGTGTGGGGACATAAACCCCCATATCTATAGACGAGTAAGTAATGACTTCACGAAATTTACTCTTTCACTATGTCTTTAGAATAAGGTTGAATATTGCATAGCTTTAATTGTCGCTTCGCCAGAAATTTGACGAAATTTAGGACATTTTTATTGATTGCTAAAATACTGGAACATTTATTAAAAATGTACTCGGTAATTGTGTTAGATCGATAAAAAAAGCTATCCTTTTTGCATAAAAAATCATATCACTGTCGTTGAAAATTACGAAATCTGACGATTTGAAATTTATTTTTATAAGTTTTTATGGTGCTAGTCAGGATTTTTTTACAGAGGTACCATACCATTTTTCAATATTCTGTTCGGTTATTTTTGTTTCTTTTTCAGTCTACAGTTATTTTTGTGAAGTAGAATTCTACATCAGTTCTTCACATTGGAAGTTCAAAAATCAGTCTTTTCATCAGAACGTGAACTGGCCTCGCCTTAAGATGAAATTGTACTATAAATATTGCATGTTAATAATAAAGTATTAAAGGCATTTGAAAATCACAAGTTTTACTCAAGTCATTACTTACTTACTCGTTTAGGGTTTATAATAAGGGTAAATAATATGGCTGATGTCGAAATACTCCCATCGGGTACATCAAGCTCGCTTGCAATCGCAACTTCTTCGCCATATAGAACGCAAATGGTCCGATTTAACATTCAGTCGGTCTCATTCGCGTAATGTAATGAATTTGTAATTCGCCATCGCGCGCGAGATGGGTTAAAGCATCGGCTACGTAGGGCGCAACAGCGGGTTAATTTTTTTGTTGTTTTTTTTTATAAATAGGACTTCCTTAATGGTGGATAAGTATTATAGTCCAACCCACCACTCAGGCCCAATGCAGATTGGTGAGTGGAAGTAAAAAGTGCCCGAAATGTTTCAGAGAAAAAAAAATCAGCCGTTCCATAGAAAATTTAAAATCGAATAGATCAAAATGTATGGAACAGCTGTTTTTTTTCTCGATTTCGATGTTGGTACCATTGTTTGTATGCATGACTACATTGACCCCTTAAAATTTCGTGCACTATTTAAGAAGGACCCTATATGTATGTATGTATGTAGGGTCTTTCAAGCTCTCGGCAATTTTTCTCTGTATTCACTTAACGAGCCTCTCTCAAATCTCACAAATGTCTATACGCCTGTCGCTTATAAAAGATGTACCCAAGCCGTGTCGGATTAATGGCGCGGGTTTAATGAAGCTATTTACAAGCACTCTTCTATATTTCACGTTTTCAGAGGGTAGTTTTTTCTTTATTAACTTATGGACTCGCAACCTACCTACAGCTACAAAATGTATATGCGCCAGTCGCTTTTAAAAGATGTGCGCAAGCCGTGTCAGATTATCTCACTGTGTTAATATTTATGGCGCGGGTTTAATGAAGCTATTTTTAACTAATCTTCTATTTTTTACGTATTCAGAGGGTAGAATTTTTTTGTTAACTTATCAAGCAATGGAGCCGCAACCTACCTACAGCCACAAATGTATATGCGCCAGTCGCTTTTAAAAGATGTGCGCAAGCCGTATCGGATTATCGCACTGTGTTAATATTTATGGCGCGGGTTTAATGAAGCTATTTTTAATTAATCTTCTATTTTTTACGTTTTCAGAGGGTAGAATTATTTGTTAACTTATCAAGCAATGGAGCCGCAACCTACCTACAGCCACAAATGTATATGCGCCAGTCGCTTTTAAAAGATGTGCGCAAGCCGTATCGGATTATCTCACTGTGTTAATATTTATGGCGCTGGTTTATTGAAGATATTTTCAAGCACTCTTCTATTTTACGTTTTTGGTGGGTAGTTTTTTCTTTATTAAATTATCAAGCAATGGAGTCGCAACCTACCTACAGCCACAAATGTCTATGCGCCTGTCGCTTTTAAAAGATGTGCCCGAGCCGTGTCGGATTATCTCACTCTGTTAATATTTATGGCTCGGGCTGAGCACCCCTGCGAAGTTACAAATTGTGAGCCATTTGATAGAATTAAACAGTAATTAAAAATATACGCAATGCTGTAACGATAATATAATTACGTGTAATAATAATTAGTTTAATTTCTAGAAGTATACCTAGTTGTAAACTGACAACAAAATTGTTCCTACTCTTTGTAAAGGGTCCTATTGACTGGACATGTTCAATAAATAATGGACTGTATCAAAATACGCCTGGTTTATTGCTTTTTACAATAAATCTCAGACTAACAAAGATGCAATAAAAACTCGGATGAAATCGTTTTTAAAACCCTTACTTCCCTAATTTCCGTAAATGTGATTTTATAAAGTCTGTATATATACAGTCTAGACTCAAAAGTTACAAAGATAATTCAAAGCTTCCGATTTCCGCTACTTTGCCATTATATGAGCCGGCAAAGTTGCCAAGTTGAAGTTGTTCACTTCCTCCACCTCTGAGCGTTTAAGCTGTTAAGTTCAGCTTTAACAATTTACTTGCCGAGCTGTGCGTGTGGCCTGTCAAAGGGAATACATACGGGAGAGTAGTTTGTTAGTACCCGTCGAGTTTTTGATAGGAATTTTTGATGACCCTATAGCCCTAAAAGTGGAGCCCTCATCATAATTAAATTTACTGTACAGTCGATCCTACTGAATCATGTTCTAGACCTACATTGTGTTCATTGTTCCCTCGTGTTCTGTATATCTCAGAACATGAGGGAAAATGGCTGATGATATTCATGATTGTAAAGATCAATCTCATCAACGTGACCTTCGCTCTTGTAGTAACCTTCTATTACTAACTAACACCTGCACATACTTCTGGCTTCGTCTCCTACTCTTTCACCCTTTCCGCTATACGACTCTGGAACGCTTTACTTCTAAATATTCGAAATGCACCTAGCAAGTACGAATTTAAAAAATTGGTCCGTGAGCACTACTTGAGTTCTTTACGCTAGTCTCGTCGTATCTGACATTGCTACTCCTTCTTATATGTATGTATGATTTATGTAGGTATATATGTATTTAATTATGTTTTTATTAGGATTTAGTATATACTTTATGTATAATTTTGTATTTTTTTTTGATTCAGGTTTTTTTTAATAAGTTTTGTTTATTGCCGCCACGATTTTTCTCCTTAACAACTTACCGGTTGACTGGTAGAGAATGCCCTTGGGCATTAAGTCTGCCATTTGCTGTTTTTATTTTAAGCAATAAAGATTAAATAAAATAAAAATAAAATAAAATAAAGATAAAGTGCCCAATTTACTAGTCAAAATCGACAGGAACGTGCCAATTCTAACCCTGTACATTCCTCGTGTACCCCACAACAAATCAACCAAGCCCCGGTTAGTCTTGAAAGGGTTAAATTTATTCAATTCATTTCGGCTGCTTCGTCTCCAATATACGGCGGGGCGCGTTTGTCCCGCCATTTATATTAAAAATATCACTCGGATGGAAACAAAATCTTTTGTTACGTTTTACCCATTATACGCTTATTTTATATTAATCTTTTTTTTACTTGCGCGCGTGTTTTCGGAAGTATTTTAGCCGATTTAACACTGCCCCAAATATAAAGTTTGTTCTGTAAAATTGAGTTGCTATATTTTATCGGAAATTTCGAAACTTTGTATGCAATTGAACGCTGCGCTTGCTATTAAAGCTTTAAAATAAGCAGTAAGCCATAAAATTACGCGCCGTAAGCTTGTCAATTCCGTACAATACATCAAAATCATCACATAAGTTTGCAACATGATGATGATGATATAATCGCCTACAGCTTACATAAGTTTTAAAAATAAATAGGTACTTATGCGTAGCGTTCCAATCGAACCCGGAACTTAAGCAATGGCGGCACGACACCGACCGAAAACCGGCGTACATTCGTACAACCCACGTGCATGGGCACAGAGTTCATCGTGCCTCATTGTTATGATTTTTAATTATTTTTCCCTTTTCGAAGCCTGTGGGTACTGAGCCTAAAACTGAGGGTCTTCAAATTAATTATTGTTTTTTTCCACATTGCTTTTCACTTCTTTTGATAAAGATTTATAATAGTTTCCTCGTGTTTATTACTTACTTTTCTATTTGAATTTACGGATTGTAATATACCAATATTTTAATTATTCAAGCCATTGCAATATTGACTGCACTTTTCATAATGAAAAAATGTTTACTTTGCAAACTTCACTAACCCCGACTTGCACCATATTTTAAATATTTTTTTAACGATGTTTTTGTCTTTGCCGCCATAAATTCTGACAAAAAGATACTTATCAGAGTCACCAACACCAAAAACAACAGAATTTCAATAAAACCAATAAAACGAATCGATACGAAATACTTCGAGGCGATCCTGGAGACCGCTCAAACGGAAAAAGGGTCTTTTTCTTTATCGTCTTTATAAAGAAAATGTACGAACGTAAGTAATCAAATCTTTTCACAGCGACAGATCCCGAGAAAAACTCATATAGCCATTGTCAGAGCGAATGAACCGATGGTATTGTTTTACCAAGCTATCTGTTCGTGCGGGCGAAACGGGAACTAAGATAAGTAACATTAAGGCCAGTTTGATGATGTATGCCTATGTTTGATTCAACGATAATCAATTAAATATTCTTTTCACTCCTCTTGCTCAAAAAGTGCGTCATTGTAACGTACAAGAGTCGAGATAAAATAGCATAATAAGCCCTAGGGGATAAAGTTTTTTCTTTTTTAATGTTTGTCTATTACCAATGAGCGTACTAAAACGAAAAAGTTTTTATTCATAATCACGAATAAAAACTCGCTCGACTTAACACTGGGGGTCTATTACGAAAAGTTTAATGCGATACACGCGGCTGCGTCCGTGCTTCGTTCTGATTGATTCCTATTACAAACCACTTGCGTATGCGATATTGCAAAGTGATTGCGTAAATTTGACAGTTTCTCTCTAGTGGATCCGTCATTATTCGTTCAATAGACTATGGACTACGATAGCTACATTGAAAATATTTGTAATAACTATAACCGACGAACTGCGGACGACTATCGTGACCAAGTTTCGTAATAGGCCCCCAGTTTCTCATTCTTATTTTTGAAAATGGAACTAAAAGCATCTCTTCGGTAAAATCATAGACTTATTTATACTCTGTGTACAGAGTGAATCGTAGAATGCGTGTCTGTGTTGCTTAGCTGCTACAGAAGAAATTAAAAAAGGTACCATGGCGCGAAATCTTTAGAATTTTTTTATAATTACAAACTGATTGAATTGTGTGACTGTAATTGGAAAGAAATAATTTTAATCTTCTGCCGTCAAGCACAAATCATTTATTTAAATATTGTACAAAAAGTTTATGAAGTGGAGGAAAAAAAAACGAGTGGATTCGTTTACGGAAGTAAGTAAGTAGGTATAAACTATTTAATATTGTATTTTATTTTCTCGCAATCGTAGTGAAAAGTATAGTGTAACACACGACGCTAAAACCCATTGTAACTCGGTTTCTATTTATTCCCTCGCTAAAGCTCGGGAATAAAAATACCTCGTATGCAATGGGTACTTTTAGCGTCTTGTATAACAATCTACTATTATTTTGAGCAGATAAAAATATATGTTGAAGTTTCATTAACGATCTTGATTATTTTACGGTTAAAAATACTATATTCGTATCTTCACTCAATAAAAAAATATGCAAAGACAAAGATTTTTTTTTTGATAATACTTAAAGTTTATCAATCAAATGACATAATGACAAAAATAGGTAATGACATATAGAAGAATATTCAATGGTTACTTTTTCAAAAAGTGTCTTTATGCTCAAAATAACAACAAAAACAGTGAAAAAATGAAAAAGTGAGGTTATTTTTATTACTCTTCACACGTAAAGAAAAAGACAGAGACAGAGTTTTTGGAACATACTGGCCTAATAGAAAAAATGCTGCTCTTTAGAAGGAAGAAAAATATTCTTCGGCTAAAATAAATAAAATACAATGTTGGTAGGATACCTTAAATAAAAAGAATATTAATATAATATTCCAGTTTGTACTGACGTTGAATGATGGCGAGGTCAAATTTTACCATTAAGACCTTAAGGTGGGTCAATCCGAGCGGGTCGATCCGTGATAGAGTGAATTCGAACGTAACTCTACTCACTTTGGGTTTAAATCAGTGCGCGTTCCAACGCGGCGGTTGCGTTGAGAACTATCACCGAATTCTCAATTTTTACATGTTTTTATTACTTTTCTTCGCTTTCAAGTTAGTTAAAAAAAATCTGTTCAATTAAGATTGAAGGTATTAACATCGCCGATTCTTCTGGTTTGTTTTAACATAAACGAATGTTCTGTTTCCGAGAAATTTTGCAAACAAGACCAGAAACAGGGTCCACGGAATATTTTTTACATCAAAGGTAACATTTTTATAAATGCTTTCAATTAAATCTATTGTGTATTATTTCAAGTACATTATACATTTTTTCCATGATAGCTTCACGCGCGTAATCTTTCAATATTTTGAATTGAATATTGGGATTTGACCCACCTTACGGCCTTAAGTAAGTAAATGAATTCACTTGGCACAGATGTATCTTATGTAAAACTGAGCTGATTTAGACCGGCAAACATCCTCCCCCCCCCCCTCCTTGGCAGGTAAGGGGGGGTGACATTCAAAGTTTCATGCCACCGCGCTTCAGGAAAAAACGTAATTATCTCCTTCAATACCACCTCGAGTGTGGTATCATTTTATGATAAATCGATCAGGAATGACGTATTAATTTTTGAGAGAAATAGCAAACCAATTTTGTATACAATCGTCAAATTGTTACGTTTTTTCTATGAAACTTTACATGAAATGTCTCAATACCAGAAGTGGGCTTCGTTACACAATCAATCAATCAATTATTTATTTGCAAAGACATGGTGTGAATACAGGTTTACAAAATTATTTTAAGTATAGCATGACCTGTCGAGTCCATCGACGTGCAAATCTTACATTTTGTTAATAAATTTAATAATATCAAATATGTTATTTGTTAGTTACTATAGTTACAGCAAGTATTAATTAATAAGATAATGTCAAATTAACTACTTACTAACTATTTGGAGTATTGTTACTAACTTAATAAATTACTATTAAGGATGTCAATCAAAAGTAATTAGTCAAATTATCCGTCAAAATTCAATAACAGAGTAAATGTTTTATCCATCAAAAAAATATATAAATTTGTTTTAAATATGTTAAACAACACTATCGATACTCAATAATACTGCAACCAAGGGTCCATAATAGGAAAACATGGTTTGCGCGGGCCATATCTTTATATAGAAAACGTAAAGTTGTAGCAACAAAAAAAACATACGACAAGCTAAAGAGATTATCTAGTAGCTACAAGTATTAAATTCCGTATAAACCTCACAGATGATTGTAAAAAAACATAATATCATCAAAAGCGCTTGTCGCGGGTCATATTTTGGCGCCGTAAATAATAGAGGAAACGTATTGAATTCTACATCAAAATACACTTTAAATTACTGTGCAGTTGCTCCATTAACTTTTTTTCAAGAAAGATAATTGTGCTAAAGATAATGATGAAAAAACAACGAAAAAGTGCAGAAGTGAGGTTATTTTCCATACACGTAAAGAAAAAGACAGGGACAAATGATTTTGCATAACAGAGCCTTAAAAAATTGCAGCACTACAAAAGGTAGTTTCAAATTGTTTATAATCTGATGTTAAAAATAATAAGATGACTGAAAAAAAACTACTAGCGCCACCGTCAACCGCAAAGGTAAGTTGGTAAAACGATACAGATAGAAAAAAAGGGTAAAATTTATACAATTCAGTTAGAAACGTGTTAAATGTACGACTGAGAATTGTCTTTTCTCTTCTTCTGTGAAGTTTTTTCAATAACATTCGTTGCGGCTATGCTAAAGAGAATAAAATAATGTGCGGATTTTATATAAAAAAAATTGTCGATACTTTTACAATAACTCATTTCTGTTCTTAATAAACTTAATAATAATTGTTATCGTTTAAATGTTGTAGTTTGTTTTTTACATTTTTTAACGAAATGCAAATCGTTCTTCTTTTTAGATTAACTAACATTGACGCAATCACCCAAAGAAAATGGATAGGTAATTATTTTTGTTAAAATAGAAAATTAGGCTATTCCAATTAAATATAACATAACATTAGCTCGGAAGCGCCAGCTATTGCGAAAGTTAAGCAACGTTCGCAAGGGTCGGTCATGGGATGGGTGACCAAAAATGTATTATCTCGAGCTCCTCCGTGCTTCGGAAGGCACGTTAAGCCGTTGGTCCCGGCTGCATTTGCAGTCGTTAACACCCAACAATCCGCATTGGGCCCGCGTGGTGGGTTATGGCCCGTCCTCCTTACCACCCATAAGGAAGGCCTGTGCCCCAGCAGTGGGGACATCAAAAATGGCTGATGGACATAACATAACATCGCTATTATTTGGTGTAGGCAGTCCATACACTTTTATGTCACCTACTAAGTTATGACGTCATAAAATTAAGAATAGCCGTTTGGTATAAGACGCTTTTGACGCGATCATTTGAGGGTTGTAAATTCAATATATTGAATGATATAAGGATTCGAACGTGACACTTTACAAAGGCTTAAAGTACCCATAAAGTGTCATACAAAAATACAGAAAAGTTTTGTGAATAGAAAATCAATAGGTTAGTAAAAAATAGATGACTAACAGATAAATGTAAAAAAGTTTTAGATAAGTATAAAACACTATAAATAATAATAACAGTATTCCAAATGAAATTCTTTAATGTTTTATGTGTACGCAAAAAAAAAGAAAAATCGATGTACAGCAAAGCCGTTGGTTGGTATACGTATACTTAGGTGAAAACAATATTTTGGACCAACCACGAAATCGCGAAAAAAAAAATCAGCTGTTCCATAGAAAAGTACTACATCGACTCGACTATAATGTATGGAACAGTTAATTTTTCTCGCGACTCCGTGGTTGGCCCCATAGTCCATCAGCCATTTTTGATGTCCCCACTGCTGGGGCACAGGCCTTCCTTATGGGGGGTAAGGAGGACGGGCCATAACCCACCACGCGGGCCCAATGCGGATTGGTGGGTGTTAACGACTGCAAATGCAGCCGGGACCAACGGCTTAACGTGCCTTCCGAAGCACGGAGGAGCTCGAGATAATACATTTTTGGTCACCCATCCCATGACCGACCCATGCGAACGTTGCTTAACTTCCGCAATCGCTGGGCCAGGCGCTAAACCACTGCGCCACCGAGCTCCTCAATAACATGACCCCATAGTAAAAGTTGTTAATTCACGTGGTTTGAAATCCTATAGGTTACTAAAGCCAAATCTAAATATTTCTCAGCTTTATCTATAAGCTACCTCTATTGACTCGATATTTACCATATCAACAAAGGCCTTTAAGACCATGACCTTGGTCCTCGTCATCATCATTTGTCACAATATCCGCATTTCAGGCTCCTGGCACCTTGAAGGTTAACAAAGTAGCTGTGTCATTCTGCCTCTCGTCGTTAACAGGATGTTAACGCGTTCATCTCACTCCATAATGTAGAGAAAACGGTGTGTACAATACCTTAAATATTTCCCTTAAAGGGCTGACATGAGCCAACTAGGTCAATATTCAAAGAAAGGGAAGATATAGATACTTTTCTTATGTTACAATTTATATTTCTATACGTTTCATTCTTTCTAATAAAGTTTTTAAAAGTTTATCAAATAAATATAGGACACCATAACTTTTGCTTTTTCCCTTTTTAACACGTTTTTTATTAGGTTACTTTCTCGTTTGTTTGCCGACAATGTTTGCAAACGCTGCCCGATGAGCTTTAAACATAGGTCAGAACTGGAAGACAATGCAATGCAATAATTTTTAGTGTCATGAAGCTGATCTGATGATGAAGCTGGAAGAAGGCCATAGAAACTTTATAACAATAACACACAACCCCATCGAGTTTAGGCTCGTGATTCGTCTTGACAAGTACTCTGATAAGAGATGGTGTATTTTTAGTTTTAGCTCGTTGACTCAAAAGCAAAAAATATTTTTTTTTTATAAAAACACGTTTTATTTACTTACTTACCTATATTCAATCTTACCTTTTCAGCCCTGTCATGACCACCTAAGCGCGATAGATATAGCGATTTGACAGTGCAGAGTTGATAAAAAGCTATAATCACGCGAAATAAAAACTATTGTGTTTCTGTGGTCATGCTAGCCCCTTATTCGCTAAGGGGCAATCTCAAAATGGCAAATCTAGGAAGACCCTTAGTCACTATATTATAGTAAAAACAAAGTCGCTTCCCGCTGTCTGTCCCTGTATTAGGTCTTTAAAACTACGCAACGGATTTTGATGCGTTTTTTTGATAGATAGAATGATTCAAGAGGAAGGTTTATATGTATAAAACATGGTGTCAAATTCCACACTATACCGAAGCGAAGCGAGGGCGGATCGCTTGTTAGTCATAACATTAAATGTATTGTCGGTGCTAGTTAGCGCAGAATGAGCGAGCTTGAGCTCGTTGGAATAGCCATGTCATGAAACAAAAGCTCTTAAATAAATGAAAAATAAAAATGTAGCGAGCTGAATCGAATCGAATACAAAATTAATTGCTTTGAAAGTTGATAAAAACTATCTAGCAATTATGTATTCTGTGCCCTATTAAACTTATTTTCATTACAAAATTACACCCAAAACGGTTGAAATTCAAATTAGGTACATTTTCCTAACAATAAAATGGTTAGAAAATAATTCTGAAAGGATAAAAACACCATTTCACAGGGCATAATAATTCTCGTAACGACGAAATCTCCACGCCCAACGGTTGTCTGCTTTTGTGAATAAGGGGGCTTTAGTTGACGTTCGAAATTTAGGGGAAAGGCAGAAAGTATTTATTTCTTCTTTTACTGGGGATAAAATATTACGCCGTATGTACAAGTTTGTATGTAACTATTACTAACGTTGTTGAGGGACGCACCGCAGCAGGCAGCCGCGCCTCCCGCGTACTCCCCTGATTGACCTGTCGCAACCGTAGAGAGCAAAAACTTTAAAATCATTGACGGCCAGTTTCTCAAACGAATTTTAAAATTCAAAACAGTGGTCAGATTTGACAGAAACTCTATGAAACTGACAGCTTACTTAAAGTTAAGACCCCGTAGCGATTTTACCGCTGACTGCAGCTCTCTTTTGCTCGCACATTTCATGTTTTCTCAAGATTTCTTAAAATTGAAAAATGTGTCTCTGCCACTTTTCGCAATATAAGATTACAGACATTTTAAAATACATTTCAGTTTTTTGTTGCTAAAGTACAAAAAGTTGTCGTTTTTAACAGTTATTTGAACTGGCAAATACGATAACTTTTTGTATTTCAGCAGCTCGAAACTGAAATATATGTTGAACAGCAGACAGCCAGACAGCGGGACAGCCGGACAGCGGGACAGCGGGACAGCCGGACAGCGGGACAGCGTGACAGCCGGACAGCAGGACAGTGGGACAGCCGGACAGCCGGACAGCAGGACAGCGGTACAGCTGGATAGCAGGACAGCCGGACAGTGGGACAGCCGGACAGCCGGACAGCGGGACAGCCGGACAGCGGACAGCGGGACAGCCGGACAGCGGGACAGCCGGACAGCGGGACAGGCGGACAGCGGGACAGCCGGACAGCCGGACCGCCGGACAGCGGGACACCCTGACAGCCGGGCAGCGGTAAATCCGGAAATAATAATATGAAAACATTTTTTCCAAGCTGAAACGGAGATGCTTCGCGCTCGCTTTAAAAAGCGTGTTTAGTGAAGTTAAATTGGTACTTAACACTTTTTATTATTTCCCTAAGTGCTTTTAAGTTTTTGCTCTCACTAACTTTGATAAATAAATTAAGCGATGGGCAAAGGATTCATAAAGTTATGGTAATGTTCACTATTAAAATAAAAGTTTTATTTTTGTTACAAGAAATTAAATTAGCTCCTACCTATTGTGGGAGATGTGCGAGTGGTAAAACTATATCTATATTGTGTTTGTGGTACTTACCGTAATCGTTTCCCGCCGTAGACATAATTCACCTGAGCTTATTCACCTGGGTGAATTAAGTATACTAATCAGTTTACTTAATTCACCTATTCCCTGGGTGAATTAAGTGTACCAATTAGTATACTTAATTCACCCAGGTGATTTAGCCCAGGTGAATTAAGTCTACAACGGGAATCGTTTTTGATTTTCATAACACATGTGCTCTATTTCGAATATTTATCATTAATTTATTATAAAAGTTAATTATTAGTACAGCTGCGTGACTCTTACCACAAAATTCAGTGCGCGCGGCGATAAAGCGATGCCCATCATACAAATTGCTATAGTTTTTTTTGTATTGAAAATAAACTAAAAAGTAAGCGACAGTCGCTATTCCGAGACGTTTTTATCAACTCTCAGCGAACCGATCATAAATATTTTTTGGATGGATTCTTAATAAAAAGTTAAATTGAGTAGGTACCTGATTATTAAGAAGTCGTACTGTAGTTGGTAAACCGTAAGCACGCGACAATATTGCCTACGTTATATGACATTACGATGAAATGCATGGCACACGGTCGGAAATGTTGTGCAGAGCGAGGATCAGATGATTATCGCAAATAAAATTGGCCGGAAGCTTGAGAAAATCTTTTACTTCCGGTCAAAATTTTAAAGTTATATTTACGTCATGTGACATCAGGACGAGACTCGTGGCGTAGCATCATTTAGCCCTTCAATTGTTAAGTAGAAAGAGTTTACATAAGTCTGTCAGTTCTGAAATGGCCGGAAGTCTGTCAAGTACTTTCAGGCCATTTTAGAAGTGACAGACTTATGTTAACTCTCTTTACTATTGTAGGCTAATGATGCCACGGGTCTCGTACTGATGTCACATGACGTAAATATAACCTTAAAATTTTGACTGGAAGTGAAGGATTTTCTCAAGCTTCCGGCCAATTTTATTTGCGATAATCTTGTGATCCTCGCTCTGCACAACATTTCCGACCGTGTGCCATGCATTTCATCGTGATGTCATATGACGTAGGTAATAGTGTCGCGGGCTTACGGACTATAACTACCTGTATACTACGGTCTACCTATACTACATTCATCGTCAAACACGGTACCTATTCGACGGGATTAAAAAACACCGCTGCCGCGATTCGAGCAGATTATTCTGGAACTTTTTAAGTATTTGCGATTTCTTTCTCCCGTCAAGCGTTTTCCTTAGAAGTATTTAAACTTTCGGCCGGTATTAATTTTCTTCGTGTCGACTGTATTTTCCGCTTGCCTCATTTCTTTAAGAGTTTTTTTTTGTTTCCTTAATGTGTTCCCCGTTATTTTGATGAACTTGAGATTTACGGTTTCGCAGTAAAGCGTGTTGTTAACAAAGGCGGAGAAAATTGATGCTTGCAAAATATTTTTGTATGAAAAAATATTGTAAGTAATTGAAAAAAAACCGGCCAAGTACGAGTCGGACTCGCGCATGAAGGGTTCCGTACCAAAAAACGGAAAATAATCACTTTTGTTGTATGGGAGCCCACGTTAAATATTAATTTTATTCTTTTTTTAGTATTTGTTGTTATAGCGGCAATAGTAATGCATCATCTGTGAAAATTTCAACTGTCTAGCTATCACGGCTCATGGGATACAGCCTGGTGACAGACAGACAGATAGACAGACAGACAGACGGACAGCGGAGTCTTAGTAATAGGGTCCCGTTTTGTCTAAAAAAAAGGCAATAGGTGTCTATTAAGAAATTTGAAACTAGAATATTTTTTAATTAATTTTATTCAACTTGGCATTACATTTGTATACTGTTTCGTATCTTTTACTTGTTTTTTGGCACATAGTGAAACTATTAGTCTGTTAGAATAATCTTGTTGATAAGTCAATGTGTATGAATGAATGACTGTTTGTTTTCCAAATAAAAATAAATTAATTGATGTGCAAACATCAATACTTGACCGAGAGAGAGCGAAGCGCATGCGAAGCGTCTCGGTTTCAGCTTGGGCAAAAATGTTTTCGTATGTCCGTCCGGCTGTCCGTTTGTTCTCCTCTACTGGTCGCATTCTTAACCAATTCTAGTAAAATTTTGTGAGCAAGTTCGATAATTATATTCAATTTTTCTACCATTTCAGGTTTTGATATATTTTTTTTAATGGCGGAGATATGTAAAAATACATATTTCAGCCGTTTTACAAAATGTTCTTATTAAACACAAACCTCAAAATGTCATAGTTCAAAATCATTCAAGACATTTCTGGACAATATACTAAATTTAAAAATAATAAGGTTGTATGTCTGCGATATTATTTGAAGGGTACAGGGGAAAAAATGCTATGTCACATTTTTATGTTTTTGAACTGGCAAATGCCATTGTGAAGTATAAATTTTATACTTCACAATGGCATTGCCAAAAAAAATTGCAATAAAAATGTGACATAGCATGTTTTTCCCCTGTACCCTTCATTTGTTTTTAAACAAAATACAATTTGAGCTACCTACTTTTAACCGCGAGGTCTACAGGGAACCATTAGTTCTATAAACGTCACGTTCTCATAAGTTTCCAATAAAGCCTAACAGAAGCAAGTGTCTTATATAAATAAATAAACTAACGAATCTCATTGGAATAAAAACAGCTTAATATTTTTTTGTTTCTTTTAGTTTCAAAAGCCTGTAAGAATCCAAAAATGCGAACCTTATGAATATAATGTAATGAGGTATCAGAACTTAATCTTATATCCTAGAATTTCCCGCCATTTCCAAGTTTGTTACCGTGAGGCGGAACTTGATTAAATCACAGGGTCATAGAATAGGGATGATGACTAAGATGACTAATGAATAAAATAACGAAATACTAATAAAAATCGTAAACATATTAAACTTTTAGAGTAGCTTGTATACCTCTTGGTTTTATATATTGCATATTATTTATTTTATGACCCTTCACAGTTGTGTGGACAAGTCCATTTAAAAAGTATAAAATTTATTAAAATAAATGATACCTTTAATTAGTCCGTAAAATGTATAGCAAATTTGTCTATGAAACTATTTTGATAAACACAATATTTAATATAGCTGCCAAACAAATTTCCTACGCGTTGCATACAAACTACTTATTCGTGACGTCATAACTAGGAAGCCATTAGTATGGAGCGTTTTTGGGCGAGTCCATTTGTGTGCATTTCACACTGTGATATCTCGGGCAGTTTTCATGCTAGCGAATTAATTCTTTTACCAATGTTTCTTTTTTTGAGAGGTAATTTATGTAACATAAAATAAAAAAATAGTCATCATGCCTATTAGGGCTAACATTTTGCATTTTTTTTAAACGTCTTCCATTTTTGCACATTTTCATATTGACTTTGACTAATTTCGAGAAAAACAGTCAGGTATTCATGTACTTACAAAAATACAAAGTCTTGGATCACTAATAGAAACAAAATTATTCACCAAAAAGTTGCACCGATACCTACCTTCTTCTTTTTTCCCGAAAGTTTTTATTCGAAACTTTCCTCATGAAAGGATAACCCTACTCCATCCACGCACGGAATGTGATCCCAACAACTGAACAATAAAACTGTAGAGGAATCGATATTCTCATTCAAACTACTCGCGTTGGGAACGGTTCTATTTATCTTGGAATTGGAACCAATAAATCGGACTTTAGATTACATTGCTGGCTTTGTATTTCATTTTATAAGATTCGCTCTCCAAAATATTTTGTTTTCAAACTTGAATAATGACAAAATTACAATTTCAAAATTAATATTCTCTCTTTGGAAGCGCAAGATGAACGGGAAAGCGGCTGTGTCTAGGCACATCATCATCTCCATACTAATATAAAAATTCATAGATTTTACCATAGACAGAAAAATTTTCGCTGCGCTAGACAGTCCCCGCAAGAATCGGAGCATTGAAAATGAACCCAAAAATTTACGAAAAACCAAAATCAAAACAAATGCAAAATCCTATTATATTTTTAAAGTAACTTAGGTAGTACCTATTTATTTTTACGATTGTGACACTCGGCTTCGCCTCGACGCGGCTGAAATATTATTAACCGATTTTCAAAATTCCAATGAATGCACTTCTCGTCTGCTTTTGCATCTTTTAACACTATTACCATAATCAATAATTATAGAAACTACATCACTTTTTATTTACACGCGTTTTTCTACCACTCCAAATCTAAAGCGACCACCTACAGGTCACAATTAGTAGCCGATTTTCAAAAGTTTTCAGCCATTTTGTAGCCAAACTAATACACTAGGACCTATTTTTTCATTTTTTCTTAAGTCGGTTTTTTTTTAAATATTTACAATTTAGTAAACAAACACCCCCCAAAAAACCCGAATTTACCCGAATTTTGCATAATTCCAAAAAAAGTTACCAATAGATTTTCAAAATTCAAACGTTCACACGTGTCTCGATAAATCTCTCAACTTTTGGTACTATTCCCATCTCGATCCTCCCAAAATCCTTGGAGATATGGCCAAAAATACGTTTTAGGCGATTTGCATCTGAGAACTATTTTCAATAGTAAAACATTTCTTGTTACAATACATAAGTCAACATTAAATGAATCACACCCCGCATTGTAAAACGTCCTCATGTTTACTGTCATTAGGTAGCTTCCTGGAAACTAAATAGCACTGCGAGCGAACATTTCACTTCATTACACTGAGGCTACGATAACGCACGACCCGACCTCAACCCGAAGTCAACTCGAACTTAAGTCAACCGGAGCCAACTCTTTGAAATACAGCGCGTACAGCGCTTACAATTTTGTAAGCTCCATTATATTTAGTCTATGCAACTGCACACGACCCGCGCTCAACCCGAACTCAACTCAAACTCCACTCAAACTCAACCCGAACTCACCTCAAACGCACATGAACATTACACTGGAGCTTATTAATGTGTCATAAGACTCAAAATTGTAAGCGATGTATTTCAAGGTGGGCTGCGGTTGAAGTGAGTTTGAGTTGAGTTCGGGTTGAGGTCGGGTCGTGTGTTATCGTTTGAACGCAGCCTGAAAGTTGAGACCACAACACTAAGCCTGCAATTTTCTAACGATAAATATTTGAAAAGTATTTCTATAAAATGAAAATTAAAATGAGGATATGACGCGACATAAAAACCTTTCTTAGATGGAAAATTAATAGAATTTTTTATCAGAAAAAAGATTTTGACTTAATATCCTGAAATAATGAGTTACTGATACCTCTGACAAAATATTTTCGGTCACTTTATCCGAAATGACACTTTTTAATTTATCATTTTTTCACCGACATTTCGGACACATATAGCATAAAAGCGTTTTTGTACAGTCAGAAAAAAACAGCATAAGGCATTTTTATACGATTTTAACGCTTTTCTATAAAAGTTTTGTCAGTTAATAATAAAATTAAAAAGTGTAATTTCCGAAAATAGATTGTACGAGGTGTAATTATTTCTTTCGAATTAGTTACCTATAATCTTTTTCAAATGATGAAATACAACATACTTATTTTTATATCATTATCAGTGTTCGCGCCTAATACGCACGGGGCGAGGAGCGCGCGGGGGCAGTGTCGCGACCGGCTTGGCCGTCATCGTTTTTGGACAGACACACACTCACGCCTCCGGCAGGGACGGCATTTTCAAAGATCATTATTTTAAGCATTGAAGAAACTTGAAGTAAATCACTTATAAATATATATATGGAGTTATTATTTCTTGTCCTGAACAAGAAAAATGGTGCCAGTGACCAGGACGAGAAAACTGAGTTGGGAGAAAGCCACGCCATGATGAAGGCAATTTGGTGAGCCCGTTCCTTTTCCCGTATTATATAATCATCCTAAATCTTTTGGAAAAGTAACGTTTGCTTATTAGTCATGTTAGTTTCATAGTACTTTTTACGATTTTCACGAGTAATTTGAAATAGCATAGTCATGTATCTCAAGTGAAACAAAATGGCGTCCTAGGGTCCCGAATAATTTTGACGTCAATTTAGTATATTTCCCTCCTTGTTTTCAGTAAATTCATAAATGCGAAGCTAATTTTTATTAAATATTTACAGGTTTAATTAAATTTCATGGTAAATAAATCATAGATCACTGCCTGCCTCCCATAGTCACAACGTGGTCATACCGAACAAAGTGCAAGTCACGCTATCGTATTGGAAGGTAAAAAGGTAAATCTGGTGAAAAGTGAAAGGATTTCTTTTGGAAACAACCTGAGGTATTTATTTAATTTTCTATTTTTTTTGTTTTGGCTGAATTTCGTTCTTGATTCCCACATCATTATGGCCGTTGCCACAGAAAAGGATAAACTCATCAAAAGACGTAGTTGCGTGAAAGGTCAATTAACTGTCTACAAAAACTATTTAGAAAACATTCAAAAAATTGACGTGACTAAACTATCATCGCAACAAATATCAGAACTAAGGTTGAGGTTGTCTAAGTTGGAGCGGAATTTGGCCGCTTTCGATAGTCTACAGACGGAGATAGAAATTCTTTGTGAAAATTCCGATGATCAACTGGCAGAGAGGGAAAACATAGAAAGTATATTTTTTAATTTAATGTCAAGCACTCAGTCTATCATTGAAGAAGCTAGTGTCATTGCAAATCGCAGACAGAGTTTAGTAAATACCACTGCAAATCAGTCGTGTAGTTTTGATCATTCTTTAACTAGTAATAACATATCATTGCCTGCCATAAAACTTCCCGTGTTCGATGGTTGTTACAGTAAGTGGTTAGAGTATAGGGATACATACCTTTCATTAATTCATAATAACAATAGCATAAACTCAATTAATAAGTTTCATTACTTACGTTCTTCGCTGGAAGCTGGAGCTGCATTAGTCATTAAATCCATCGAGTTTTGCGCAGATAACTATACAGCTGCATGGAACCTTTTATGCGATAGGTATAATAACAAAAGGTTATTGATCAACAACCACATAAAGGCATTATTTAGTATTGATATTATGGTAAGAGAATCAGATACTTCGCTTCGTTTCATCATAGACCATGTAACTAAAAATTTAAGCGCTTTAAAGAATTTAGGTCAACCAGTTAATCACTGGGACTCATTAATTATTTATTTAGTCGCTACAAAATTAGATAATTTCACAAGTAGAAAATGGGAGGAATTTAGAGGTTCGCTTGATGATATTCCCACTTTGCAGGAATTCATTAATTTTTTAAGAAATAGAGCAGATTTTTTAGAAACGGTAAAACATAACAAAAATCCAAAAAATGAAAGAGTATCTAATTTTGTATCGTCTGGTCAAACGTCAAGTAACTATAGCAGCAGATTGCAATGTATAGTGTGTAAGCAATCTCACCGCTTGCATGAATGTCCTAGATTTATTTCTATGACCTTGGAGCAACGAAATGATTTGGTTTCTAAAAATAAATTATGCGTAAATTGTTTGAGTACAGGACATTTTGCAAGCACCTGTAGGTATAGTCCGTGTAAAACATGTAGATATAAGCATAATACACTATTGCATAGGCCGAAGTTGCAAAGCAACAACAACGGCATGAATAATAATAATTCGCAATCACTCGTCGTGTCACAAGTGCAGAGCGGCGATCAGCTGTGCGCCGCCGCCGGCGGCGTTCCGGAACCAGTTTCCTTATCTACGATTGAGGCGACGGCAGCGATCCCCGCGCAGCTAGTTCTTTTGTCCACGGCGCTCGTTCAAGTTGTAAACAACTCAGGTAAAGTATTTGTAGTGCGCGCCTTGCTTGATAGTGGAAGTCAAATAAGTTTGATAACTGACTGTCTACGCGCCAAGTTAGGGTTGTGTAGTGTAAAGAACGAGCAGCCATTGAATGTGTCAGGTGTAGGAAACACTAAGTTATGCATATTGGAAAGGTGTAATTTTGTAATAAGGTCGATGAAAGGTAATTTCTCGTCCGAAGTAAAAAGTATGGTAGTACAGCGTATAACAGGTATGTTACCAAATGTAAATGTAAACACGCAGACTTTGAATATTCCTAAAGGTATTTTGGAAAATTTAGCAGATCCACAGTTTTATAAACCCGCTGAGGTAGATATATTAATTGGAGCGGATTTATATTGGGAAATAATTTGCGGTAAGCAAATAAGATTAGGAAAAGGTAAACCCACTTTGCAAAGTTCAAGGTTAGGTTGGTTGATTTCTGGTCCACTGAGTGAACAGGGACCGGGTAATGATGCGGTAAGCTGCCAACTTAACTTAGAGTTAAATGACATATTAAAAAAATTTTGGACAATTGAAGAATTACCCTAAAAAATAGTGAAGAGGAATTTTGCGAAAATCATTTTGTAGAAAATACGTATAGATTGCAAGACGGCAGGTTTTGTGTAAAAATTCCGTTTCACACATCCCCTGACATATTGGGTGACTCATTGCAAATGGCGAAACGGCGTTTTTACAATTTGGAAAAAAGATTTGATAAGCAGCCGCTTTTGAAAGAATCATATGCAAAGTTTATAAACGAATATAAGGAATTAGGTCATTTGTCACCTTCACGTAAAATCGACGCTGCGTATTATTTACCGCACCACCCGGTTTTAAGAGAAAAAAGTGAAACAACGAAACTCCGTGTCGTGTTCGATGCGTCCGCGAAAACCACTACCGGGCGGTCGTTAAATGATATACAGGGTGTCGGTGCAGTTGTACAAGATGACTTGTTTAGAATATTATTGAGATTTAGGCAGCATAGTTTTGTAACCACAGCAGACATAGAAAAAATGTACAGACAAGTAATTGTCAATGAAGATCAACGGCAGTGGCAGATGATTGTATGGAGAGAAAATCCAAACGAGTCTTTACAATATTTTAAGTTAAATACATTAAGTTATGGTACCGCTTCTGCGCCCTTTTTAAGCACTCGCTGTTTATTTCAGTTAGCCCAGGAGTGTAGTGATGAAAATGCAAAGGCTGTCTTGAAACATTGTTTTTATGTTGATGACGTATTATTCGGGTTTGATAATGAGTTGGAATTGGAAAAAACAATAAAAACAGTAGTAAAAATTCTAGATTCAGCTGGATTTAAATTAAGAAAATTTCGTACAAATTCAAATGTTAAAATTCAAGAAAGTAATTCAAGTGAAGATCAAATATTTTCCGATTTAAAGGCGACAACGAGTACACTGGGGTTAATTTGGTCACCGTTGTCAGACAATTTCATGTTTCCGGTAAATATAAATGCAGATAAAGTTATTACAAAAAGAACATTGTTATCTATTATCGCGAAAATATTTGATCCTTTAGGTTTGTTAAGTATTTTTATTATTAAAGCTAAATTAATAATGCAAAATTTATGGAAATGTAAATTAGATTGGGACGATAAGGTTCCCGAGAATATTATGGTAATGTGGTTAACTTTTATAAAAACTATTAATTCATTGTCCTGTGTAAATGTTCCAAGACACGTTGCGTGTAAGGGTCCCGTAAACATTGAAATACATGTGTTTTCAGACGCCTCTCAGGCGGCCTATGGTGCCTGCGCTTACGTTCGCTCAGTGGATCAGAAAGGAAGTGTATTCGTGAAACTTCTATGTGCAAAGTCGAGAGTTGCTCCGATAAAGTGTGTAACAATCCCTAAACTCGAGTTATGCGGGGCGCTGCTCGCCGCTGAGGTGAGTGCAAAGGTTAGGCAGGCCTTGCGTTGTGAAGTAGCGAAATGTGTACATTGGTCAGATTCCATGGTTGTAATTGGGTGGATACATACCTCTTCAAGTAAAAAATTAGACGTATTTGTAGCAAATCGAGTAAACGAAATTAAAAAACTAACTAAAAATTATGAATGGCGGTATGTGCCAACTGGAGACAACCCTGCTGACCTCGTATCACGTGGTGTAGAAATTTTCGATGAAAAGGTGTCAAGTTTTTGGTGGGGAGGTCCCGAGTTTTTAACTCAGGATGAGTCGCAATGGCCTACTAAAAGGTACAATTCACAAAGATTGAACAACGAGAATGAAGTAAATGTATTGCACAATATGGTAGATAAATATAGTAAAAATGAGGTATTAGACTTTTCTCGTTATTCAAGACTTGCTGTATTAAAACGTATAATAGGGTATGTTCTTAGATTTATAAGTAATTGCAGGAATCCTGAAAATAAAATTGTATCTTTAGCGTTAACTGTAGAGGAATTAAATAATAGTATATTGGCCTTAGCAAAATTATCTCAATTTGAGTCATTTAATACTGAACTGCAGTCTCTTAAAAATAATCAGTTAATATCGAAAAAATCTAGAATCTTATCACTCAACCCATTTTTAGATAAATTAGGTGTAATTAGGGTTGGTGGAAGAATTGAAAATTCAAAATTCGCTTATGATAAAAAACATCCTATACTTCTTGACTCAAAGCATCGTTTATCTATTCTTATTTTTGAAAATGAACATAAAATTCTTATGCATGCGGGTCCGCAGTTGTTATTAGCTTCTGTGAGGGAGCAGTTTTGGATAGTTAACGCTAGAATTCTTGCTAGGAGTATACCGAATAAATGTAAGGTCTGTAAACGTTTCAGAGGTAAAACTTTGCAGCCAATGATGGGCAACCTGCCAAATCAACGTCTCACTCCGGGCATTCCGTTTGAGGCAACTGGCGCTGATTTCGCAGGACCATTTTTAATAACAGATAGAAAGGGTCGTGGTTGCAAAATAAGTAAATGTTATTTGTGTATATTCGTCTGTTTTGCAACCAAGGCTCTTCACTTAGAAGCAGTAAGCGATTTAAGTAAAGAGGCATTTATTTTGAGCCTAAAAAGATTTATTTCACGGCGTGGAAAGCCAAAGTATATATTTTGCGATAACGGTACTAATTTTGTGGGAACTAAGAACGAATTAAATAAGTTAATTTTGTCTAATGAGGAACATTTAGCTCAGATTGGTTCAGATGAAGGAATCACATTTCATTTTTCACCAGCGTACGCACCTAATTTCGGCGGGCTATGGGAGGCAGGGGTGAAGTCAGCAAAGTTTCACTTAAGGAGAATTTTAGGAGATAGGCATTTGACATTTGAGGAACTTGCAACGTTATTTTCCCAAGTAGAAGCCATCCTTAACTCCCGGCCTATATGTCCCATGTCTTCCGATCCAAATGACCTATGTCCTCTTACACCCGGGCACTTCCTTATTGGCAAACCAATGATGTCATTCCCAACGCATCAGTTAACAGATATCAATATTAACAGATTGGATAGATACAATCAGTTGGAGCAAATGCGACAGCATTTCTGGTCACGTTGGCATAACGAGTATATTGCAGAGCTACAGCATCGTTCTAAATGGCAGCAGCAACATTCCAACCTCAAGATAGGAGATCTGGTTATAATCAAGGAAGACAACTTGCCACCCTTAAAATGGCGTATGGGAAGAGTACATGCACTGTTTCCTGGTACCGATGGTATTCCTCGAGTTGCAGATATCAACACTGGGAATGGTATAATACGCAGAGCTCTCAGCAGACTGTGCCCACTTCACCTCGAGGACTGCGGCGCTCAGGAGTTGAAGACGTCTCCTTCTTCAACGGGGGAGGATGTTCGCGCCTAATACGCACGGGGCGAGGAGCGCGCGGGGGCAGTGTCGCGACCGGCTTGGCCGTCATCGTTTTGGACAGACACACACTCACGCCTCCGGCAGGGACGGCATTTTCAAAGATCATTATTTTAAGCATTGAAGAAACTTGAAGTAAATCACTTATAAATATATATATGGAGTTATTATTTCTTGTCCTGAACAAGAAAAATGTTTTGTCATGTCATGTTTCATCGTTTTTGGCACCGGAGGAGCTCGGCCGGACACATATGTCACTCGTCCGGAGCTGGATTCAAAATATGCTCGGAACTGGATCGAAGCTTCACCGTCGTTAGCTTAGCTCGTCTGGAGCTGGACTGGCTTCTGTAAAAGAAATCGGGGCAGGACCGCTGCGGAGGCGGCTGAAAAAAATACCATAATATGCAGTGATTTTGACACAAAATAAGACTTGGCAGCCGGACACCTGGCCGGACATGTTTGGCTTTTTGTCTCTGGCCTAGCTGGACATGTTTGCCTTTTTGTTTTCTTGTCCAGCCAAAGACTGCGTCTGACCTGTTAGGCTTCTTGTGTAGCTGCCACCGAGTCGTAAGTCGAGCGTAAGTAGTACTCCGAGTCCGTCCGACAGCTGATCGCAAGGCGGTAATAAAATATAGTCCGGCTTTTAGAACTATGTCCAGCCTTAAAAAGGCTATGGACCTATGGTCATTAAAAAGGGTATATATCCAGCGTTTAGGGTAAAATGTCTGGCCAACTTAAGCGCCGAGTCCGGCTTCAGGGCAGCTCCGATCGAGCTTCAGTGCCATGCCATCTGAGGACCTAATTAAATACGAGTTGGTGTTTTCACTTTTTGAATAGTTAACTATCGTTTTCTATGAGCAGTATATCCGATAATTAACTATGCGAGAAGCGAAAGACTCGTACTAGGCCACCTGCGTGAAGGTTACTGTCGCAATGTTCCTTGCATTCAAAGAATTCTCGCCACGATTCCTTCACAATCTTTTTCCGCCATTAACTTTTCACGACTCCCCGTGGTGCTTTAACGGTTTCCACTGTTTATTGCTGACCGACTAAAGATAAGCCACTGTTGGTCTATTTGTAAAGGGCAAAGATAGCTGTGGATTAAGTTATACGTCACATGATCGAAAAGTCGAAATTAAGTCAAATATAAACTATATAGTGGCTCAGTGAGCTGAGATCTCGCGTTTGTGTTATGTTTTTTTTTTAAATTGTTGAAATATGATATATTTTTCGGAAAATTTCGAAAATCTGGGGGTTTATTACGAAAAGTTTAATGCGATACACGCAGCTGCGTCCGTGCTTCATTTTGATTGTTTCCTATTACAAATCACTTTCGTATGCGATATTGCGAAGTGATTACGTGAGTTTGACAGTTTCTCTGTAGCGTATCCGACATCGTTCGTTCAGTAGTACCTAGTCCATGGGCTACGATAGCCAAATTCAAAATGTTTGTTATTTACTACAACCGACGAACTGCGGACGACTATCGTGGCCAATTGACTGCGCTACGCAATCGCGTACGTTATTTTTGTAATAGGGGGGCCTATGTCGACAAAAAAATATATCTAATTACCGAACTTGCTCACTAAAACTCATGAGAATCGGTTGAGTAATGCGACCTGTAGATGAAAACAGATGGACATCAGGACAGACATACGAAAGCATTTTTGCCCGAACTGAAACGGAGACTATTAAAAATAATTTAACTTATTATTTAAAGGGTAGTATAGTATTCCATCGGGTAACAATAAATTTCCATTTTGGGTATCAAAAATACTGAATATAGCGTACTGAAATACTAAATGGGCGACGGACCGAGGGCGACTAAAGATATTGAAAATGGATGACTTTAAAATAAAAATTAAGTAACTAGTTGTTCTGAACGGACGACCAAATTACTATTTGGGCGACAACCTTAGGGCACACAAATAATAATAATAATAATAAAAACATTTATTTCAGACGTTACATTCATAGATTATTAGTAATATGTTAGTTACAATTTTTACTTAATCCTACGTTAGTATTGTTAGCATTATTTAAGTTTAACATTTCATTTTCACAAAACATTTAAAAGGCATATATTTTATTGAAAAAGGAGACTTTATCTATTCTACGATATGGTCTCATAATATGGGGAAATAGCACGGACATCAATAAGGCATTCATTGCTCAAAAAAAATGTGTTAGGGCAATTTGTGGCGCTGTACCTGATGAACCGTGCAAACCTCTTTTCAAATCCCTTAACATTTTAACGCTGCCATGTCTATATATCTTGGAGGCTGCAAAATTTACTAAACAACACTTACATTATTTTAGGAAAGCCAAAGATGTATATCCACGTAACACCAGAAGTTCCGATAGACTAGTATCAGATATTATTCCTAAGAGCACACGATTTAAAAAAAACTGCTACTGGATGTGTATAATTTTGTATAACAAAATACCTAAATTAATTCAAGATTTACCTTTTAATAGGTTTAAAGTAGCATTATATAAATGGTTAAACGAAAAAGCCTTTTATAGTATCACTGAATATTTAAATTACAATGAACCTTAATTTTTTTATTTTTTTTATTATGTTACTTAATTAATCATTGTAATTAATTGTGTATCCTTATATATATTTTTTTTTTTTTATCTGACATTTATAATTTTGTTATTATTAATTGTTTAATTTGACATGTGTGTGTGTAATATTGACATTAATTACCTAATTTTATTGTATCTTAGAATTGAATTGAATTATTTTATTATTAATTTCTGTGATTGTAGTCAATAATACCAATAATAACTATTACTTACATTACTATTTAATATAATATTTGCATGCTATTGCTGATGGCTAAACGAGCTGAACTTAATTAGTAATATAAGATCTCCAGTGTACCTTGTTTAAAAGCAAATAAATGATTTCTGATTTCTGATTCTGATTCTAATTATCCTAATCGAGATGACAAAAAACAAACAAACAAACGAGAAAGCAGCTTAAATCATTTATATAGTTACCTACTTGGTATAATAGTCGCCCACTCAGTATTTTTGTCACCCATTAGAGTTTTCACTGGTAACTTAAATTATTTGTCACCCAAATGTAATCGCCCGTTTTAAGTATTTTTGTAATCCACGGTTAGTCGCCCATTTTTATTTTGTCGCCCAAAAAAATAAACTGCTGCCCGGTTTAGAATTTAAGTATCCCATTGACAGTCGCCTTAAATTATTTCCAGTTACCCAATTAATGAATTCCCTTATTTCTTTATTTTAATTTATTCTTTATAAGTTAAATTTTTTTTTAAGAAAATCCAATTACAATAGAAGCGATTATATTTTTAAAGGTGTTCCTAGAATTCTTTATAAAATAAAATGATTCTTTACCTCAGACCACACAACACATTGAAAATTCAATAGAGAAACATACCTATATATTCTCAAAAGACATTTCCTAGTATCTTCCATCTTTTGTAGTGGAAACTTTATGTTATTTGAAAATGGATCTTATGTGCATCTGCATTGAAAACCATTTCCAATGCAAAATGTCGTTCCGTTTATTTACTCACGTGATGTCGTTTTGGTATTGCATAGTTTGTTTTCCTTGTAATAGCATTGTATCTTGAACCATTTATTTAACTGTGCTGTAGAGTTTGAGGTTTTTATAACAAAGGAAACTCGATAAATACCTACATTAATATTTTGTTATCATGTACGAGTATTTGTATGAGTATTTTATGTATTCTTTTATAAGAATGTTATTTGAAACTTTTTTTTTTGTCAAAGAAAACCATGTTGCAAGATTTCCGCGAAAAGACGTGAAGGTGATAACTTGGGAGATTTTACATTTTCAACTTAATTTTAAAAGTAAATTAAGTATCGTCCCGAGAGTATCTTTGCGAAGGTATTTTCGTCAATTTAAAACACTTGACATTCACAAACGTAGTTTAAATTAATTATAAATTTTTAATAAATATTTAATGAAACGGAATTTTCGAACTATTTTAACACTAAAATGGTTCGAAAATTCCGTTTTCGTGACGATACCTACTTTAGTAAGTGTAAATTCGCTCTTATATTAAATCCCATCGACTATTTTCTATAGTCACAGGTTCAACTTAATGATATTAATTTGTTTTGTTAATGATGCTGATAACGAATGTATTAACGAAGCATTTGGTTAAGTAAGGTTGTGACCAACAAAAAATTCACAGACGAATCACAGAAGGGACCACCTACAGGTCACAATTATTAACCGATTTTCAAAATTTTTCGCCATTTTGTAGCCAAACTAATACCCTTGAACGCATTTTTTCATTTTTTTCTAAGTCGGTTTTTTTCCCGAAATATATACAATTTAGTAAACAAACACCTCCCAAAAAACCCGAATTTACCCGAATTTTGCAAAATTCCAAAAACATTTACCAGTAGATTTTCAAAATTCAAACGGTCACACGTGTCTCGATAAATTCCTCAACCTTTGGTATTATTCCCATCTCGATCCTCCCGAAATCCTCGGAGCTATGGCCAAAAATACGTTTCAGGCGATTTGCATCTGATAACCATTTTCAATGGTAAAAATCGTGGGCGAGTTTCATAATTCTTCTCTTCCACATTGCTATGCCTGTCAAGGCATAATTAGTTACTTTAAGATCTAGTAGTTAAGTCGCATGTAGTGCAAATGTATAAATAAAGAAATAAAGAAATAATTTGGGCGAGTTGCCACCTAAACTATTGGTCTATGGCACTGAAGTTGCAAATCAAGAGTAAAAAATGCCACAGTTCCAATGCCGACCGATCGAGATTGTTTATTTTACCGTATGAAATAAAACCCATATTTTATCAATACGCGCCAAAAAAATCTTGTGATATTTTCTCGCGAACTAGATTAACGCAACCGGCAGGCAAATTTATATTCCATGAGCGACAGAATTACATTGATTTGCGAAGCAGGACACGTCGCAGGTTATACTAGGTATCGGATCGAAAAAAACGTATTATCTGGAATTACGAATAAAGCTGCGTTCCCACTAAAGATGTGCGAGGAAGCTAAGCGGCGCGGCGCGATTGGCTCCGTGCACGCTTTTAGCGCCACCTAGCGTTCGCAACTTTGTTGGCTCTGACCTGACCGTTTTGACGTTTAGATAATGAAATGGCGGCATTGTGACAAAATGTTAAAAAATACTATACTATATTGTGTTATTTAATGTAAATTTTAAAATTACTGTGATTTGGGTGGACAAAGTGTTTTGAAATCATTTTTGGTCATTTAAAATTAAATATGGCAAGTAAAATCTATTCAAAAAGAGTGTTTTATTTTGGTTAAATCAGGGTTTGTTTACTTCTTTTTTAGTTTTAGATTTTGTAAAGCAAGAGGATAAAGCTACTTTAATAATTTTATTAAGTGATAATAAACATATATAATCGTTCCTGTATCGCTAGTAATAAATTAAATATCGTTATCAAACAGATTACAGAGCCTACATTATTTCTACTTTTTGCCACCATGAGCGCTGCGATCGATTATTAGACCTTCGCACCCAGCGAATAGCGAAGCTATGAAATCTGATTTCTGCCACAGATGTCAGATGTGTGAATCTATCCTGTGCGAGGATACGTAGCGGACTTTTTTATACTTATATATTTTTTATTATATAACTAGCGACCGCTCGTGACTTCGTCTGCGTATAGACAGTTATTCCTTCAGTCTTACAGTTATTCCCACGGGAACAGTGCTTATTTTCTAGATGAAAAGTACCCTATGTCCTTCTCTGTACCCCTGATAATGTGTATGCAAAATTTTATGGTGATCGGTTGAGTATAGTTAAGACATGAAGGAGTAACGAACAGACTGACTTTCGCACTTATAATTTTAGTAATGATAATATACTCGCGTCCATCTCACTCATTTCATGCAAACATTTCTTGATTGCATCCCTCGCACGCATTCCTTGCTTTTATCCTTCGTAGCTGTGAAACGCACACGAATCGCATAATGTAAAAATACCAACTCCGTTACGACAAGTCAACTGAAAAGATGGAAACGTGATTAAATATTAAAGGCAACATAATGACATGCAGTCGGAGGCATGCATAAAGAAAGTGACATTATGAATGATTTGAATTATTTACGGTCATGATATACCTTTTTGAAATCCTTATAATAAGCCCTTTAATTTGACACCCATATTGCAGTATTCTAAAAAACTACTACGTATAATAGCACTGTACAGCCGCCATGTTGGTTTTTATAACGCCACAATCTAACGATATGTTAATCATAGAAATCCGTTCAGCCGTTTGAAAGATACGAGGTAATAAAGAAAAATAATAATCTTTATTTTTTCCCTTCTTTTTACATAATTTGTCGAATTTATAGAATATTACATACAAACAAGATACGCGCGAATAACATAATCCTCTTGCAGTCGGGTAAAAAATCTTGGTAAATGAAGTGATGCTTATTGGTGGATGTTTTCCTCGCCCATCGCTTAGCTACCAGGTGTAAAAGTAGCCTAAGATTTAAACATACAAGGCCAACATACAATAGTAGCGTTTGCGCAAAACCTTTGATAAAACAGATCGAATATTGTATTCTCACACGCCGATGAAGTTAATAATCTCATTAATGCTACTCTTGTGAATAAATAAGAATTACTTTTGTATGAGATTACTTTAGAGCAAATTTTATGATTCTATGTCAATGGGATACTTACCTAATTAATTTGTAATAGAATTTTGTACAACTTATTTGGTGGGTACCTTAACATATTCCAAAGCGCGGAGGTTCGCACACCTAAGTGGCTACCCACCCTAAAATACTTAGCCATCTTTTGTTTGAGTTGACTGAAGCTTGATATTTTTAACCGACTTCAAAAAAAGGAGGAGGTTCTCAAGTCGACGGTTTTTTTTTTTATGTATGTTTTAACATAACTTTGTCAATCTCAAACCGATTTTAAAAATTATTTTTTTGTTTGAAAGCATATAGTTACAGATTGGTCCCATTGTCATAAGATCACGATCTGATGATGGGATCCTGGAGAAATCAAGGGAACTCTTCAAATATTATAGGCACACCTATAGCGATTTTGGTATTTTCTTAAGTAACTCGTGCATTTGCTTTCGAAAAGTACCATTTTGGTGAAGTGGAACTGATGATGAAGACCATAGATGATCACCGGAACTATTCAATAGGTACTAAACTAAGTATCTCACTGGTGCGATACGATTACTTTAATACGGTTGCTAGGCTATTTATGTTGTTCGTCATAATGCATATGGTGAAGTGGAGCTGATAGTGAAGTACCAGGAGAACTCCTCAAGAACTAACGCCCCTGCGTCGGGAAAACCAGTATTTTGTAAAAGGTGATGAGCTATTGACATAAGACTATTGTAACTTAGATAATATCGTCGCTAAATATACCATACTTACACAAAAAAGTTAAATTAAAAAAATAATAACTTTGGGTCTATCCATGTTTTATCTACCTAGATAATATACTTACTGGATAAGATAATATAAATAAACTAAAGTCTACCAAATACAGAAGGTACTTACTAACACTAAAAATAAAAAAATAAAAATGTTTTAATAAAAACAAAAAACCGACTTCAAAAAAGCTGAAAATGAAAACAAAAAAGCTTTAAAATTTAATACCTCTAAAAAGCAAGAAATAATATTCAAATCACTAGATACGCATATCATTGTAATAAAACACGTCTAATGAAGTCGGGTGGGGCTTTTAGAATAAAAAAAGATGTTGAACTTCAGCCCCACCCGACTTCAATAGACGTGTTTTATTACAATGATATGCGTATCTAGTGATTTGAATATTATTTCTTGCTTTTTAGAGGTATTAAATTTTAAAGCTTTTTTGTTTTCATTTTCAGCTTTTTTGAAGTCGGTTTTTAAAGTTCCAAGCGCCTGTATAGATTTTAGTGTTCATTATAAAAAGGGACTTCACAGACAAACAAACGAAATTATACTTTTTTCTTAGGAAGCCCTAAAAATGGCAAAAATAAAACTGTAACAAATTCAACTTCAAATTGGTGGCCAAAGTTTCAGAATAGTTAATATTATTGTATTAATTAATTGCTATAAGTGAAAACCTGTTATTGGCTTTCTGTTTAACATATTAGCGCCCTGCACACGTAAAGTTCGGAACGCGGGAAACATAATGATACTGGTGGTTATGGATGGCCAACTCTCGCCTATTTTTTGCATATAACCGGATACAAGCATACAGCGCCATCTCTTTTGCATGAAGTGAATTACTTCGCTATAGGTCAAAGGGCCCATACGGTCGATCGGCAAGGATAGCAGATTTGTCATTTTGCACCCAATGTAGTTTTATATGCAATTTTTTTCTTGTTAAATATTTGGTGGGTTAAATGGTCAAAATGTCGATCTCATTAAGAGAAAGTATGGGCTCCCCTATGCTATACGTAGGTAGGTACCTACCTACCTACCTATTCAATATTTTAATGAAAATTAGTTGCCAAAGTTATCTGATGTTTATTGTACAAAAAATTACAAACTGTTAGGAGCTTGTAATTTACTGTACAATAAACACCAGATAACTTTGCCAAAGAGTTATCTAAGTTGGTAAAAAATGAGAAACATCTAATATTCATCAAATATTTCTTTTTATAAGTATTTATATCTATTATGCTAAGTATAAATTACAGGTAAACACGCTATAGACACATAGCTAATGCAGTACAAGTATCTGCTGCGGGCTCATAAAATACTTCCAGTGACAAAGCCAGCTAACGCGACGACCAAACGAGTATCCATTTTTCTTACTAGGTACTGTTGAAAAACTTTTAAAATTTATAACGCTCCACGCGCCAGTCCGAACTGCAGTCCAAACTCTTGAAAATCAATTTACACGCACAGTTCGAATCGTTTGCCTTAACATGTAAGATTCGCCGGCAGTCCAAACCGTTCATCGTAAATCGCACGACAAATAGCACCACTACAGTTTGATCCGCAGTCCAAACCGCACAGATCCATCCCAGGTTTGGAACGCAGTCCCAGATGCGCGGTCCAAACATTACGTGTGCAGGGCGCTATTGTAGTAAGCTACCTGGAAAAACCAACAGCAACAATAATACTCTATATAGTATTATTGTTGCTGTTGTTTTTCCAATAAAATAAACAAACAAATAGACTACTGCGAAATTGAAAGGAGTAAAAGACAGTTTGTATGGAACCTAGTTAGAACAAAGTCCACTAGAACCCCTTACTGAGGTTAAATTTTTTACCACACTTAAAGAGACCATAATATTAATATTATCCACTTTAGAGAAAAGGTTTAATCTTCTCCGTTCCATCCAATTTAAATTCAACAATATCAATCAAATTCAGGAAACGGAAAATGGGAAAGTATTTTTTTACTTTTTTGAATATATTATTTGTTTGAATTTCTATGCTAATTCTCTTTTAAATCGGCGTTGAGCGCTACCTCAGCTTTTGTAATAAGTAAATTCGATTTCAAGTCGTTTCAAACAGATTTTCGCAATAAAATTGGACGGAGAATTTTTATGATAGAGTTATATTGTAATACTTGCTCCCGCTCGGAGCTCCGCTCCGGAGTTCGGTGGCGCAGTGGAGCTCCTCGCCAGTCGCAGTCGTTAACACCCACCAATCCGCATTGGGCCGGCGTGGTGGGTTATGGCCCGTCCTCCTTACCAACCCATAAGGAAGACCTGTGCCCCAGCAGTAGGGACATCAAAAATGGCTGATGGACACTTGCTTCCGCTCGTGAATTCGTCTGCGTGTAATTCCGCTTTCCGATTACATCGGAATTTTTTTGGGATAATATTGTTTCCGTTTCGACAGATTTTGGTTTCGTCAGATTTTTATTTCGACAGCGATTATTTCAATCGTAAGGATACGTACAAAATAAAATACAGGCCGTATATTAATAGGGGTTATTGGTGGTAAGTGAAAATTAAAGACGTAAAATAAGTTAAAACTAAAACGTCAAATAAGTGAAAACGTCAAATTAAATATACTTAAGGCCTTAGAATAATAACACTTAGAACGATAGTTCTCTACAAAGCGCACTGTCAAAAGTGAGGCAACTAAAAGAGCCAAAATGTCTCCGTTTTCAGTTTTTATTGTCCATTATTACCTAATCATACCGAATAAGAACAAAACAGTTTCAATTTTTCTACATTTATTAGATTAGTTACTATTTTATTGGATTTTAGTTACGATTAGGCAACGTATGAAGGATATAATTCTGAAAACTAAGCCATTCTGGCTTAGTATTAGTTGCCTCACTTTGCATACGAGGACACGGCTTCTAGGTGTTATTATTCTAAGCTTAAGGCTTGCAAACCTAATAGCAATCTACTGACAAAAACTTATTGTGGTACTTACTTAATTAAAAACAAAAAAAATGAAAAAGAAGTTTTAAAACTTGTGAATGCGGATCCTAATAAACTAGGAAGTAACAAAGTTACCGCTGAAATACCTATAAATAAATAATAATTAAATTGTGTTGAATTTAAAATAATATATGCTTAAGCTTTTATTTTCGTTTCGTCACATGTTTATAAGATCACGTTTTGACAGATTTGCGATATACACGGAATTGCGAAAATACGCAATTGCGATAACACGGAACTGCGAAAACACTCAACAGCGACAACATGAAACATAACATGGCGCTTCGATGACATCGAGAGTGAGGTCCAGGATCTGATGATGAAGCTGGAAGGCCATGCCATAGGAACTCAATATTGAAACCGTGCAACCCCATCGGTTATGGGCTCGTTTGAATCTCCTTGACGAGTACTTTGTTGGGATATAGTTTTTAGGGTCTGATGATTGAGCTGAAAGGCCATGCCATAGGAACTCAATATTGAAACCGTGCAACCCCATCGAGTTTGGTTTGGGCTCGAACTAGCAGCAAAGTATTTGACAATAAGTTTCCAACACAAATTGCCAAAAAGTTTCCATATTAATTTCAATAATTTTACAACGACACCAAATATAAAAAAGCGAAACGTTTTTATTATCGTCAAATCCATTTTTTCCGCCGGACTGATTCTAAAACGTATCAGATAAGGGTGGCCGTACATTCAATCTTATAACGCTGAAAACGAACTTGTCACAAAAGGACGGCCGCAAACGAATTATTGTGCTTGTTGTAATGAACAATGGTAGAATTTTGTACACATTTTTCACAATAGTAACGTGAATTTGCAGTTAAAAAAGATTTTTTTTTATGTAGAATTAATCAGGTTAGTGATGAATAGAGGTTTTTCTTTTGTTTGCCTTTTTAACACATTTTTATTATTTTAAATAATTATAATTTATTTCAATTGGAGGTATTGTAATGGAAAGTCTTCACATTTAGCGTATTGTTATTTGATATTCATTCATGAAGAATATTGCAAGTTAATTTAAAAAAAACTATTTTAATAAAATATGTTTTAATAAAAGAATTCAGTAACTAATTTTAACGGTTGAACACATAATAGAAGAATAGGTATAGCAATATAAAAACTAACTTTCTAACTCACTTAACATTATTAAAGAGGAATTACCTAAAGGTTGGATATGTTTTAGATTTCAAATCTATTAGATATTTTCATACGAATACCTACTATTAAATTTTTTGGCTCTTTGCCCACAAGCCCTGTAGGTAAGTAAGAGTACCTACTAAAAAATTGCGAAAGATCTTAAAATATTTATCGCTTTAACTATAGCTTTCTTTTTCTCGCCTTATATTTTTATGTCATGCCATCCAGCAGAAAAAACACAAGAAAGTATTTACTTTATTATAATTATTTCCAAAATATACGAATCTCCGATGTGCAGCGAAACTATGCATGTAGTTTCACTGCACATCGGAAATTCGTTTTTCATTTCAAATGTGGGTTTTTTAAAAAATGACAAAATGCTGTAGGCTCGATAGATGGCGTTGATAAAAATTTATGTCTCAATGTATTTTTTTTACTAATCTTCGAGTACTCAGAGTACTCAGGTAGACAGGCAGATGTAACCAAAAAATGTTTCTCTTTGGGCAGATGTCTCTTTGGTACAGGCCGTTTATTTTTAAAAGCCAATTTTGACTCATCTCTTTCCATCAACGGCATCTACTGAGGCAAATAGTTACTATTTTTATATTTTAAATGTCACTTTGAAAAGCCCTCATTACAAACTATTTAAACTATCATCACTTAAACTCCATAAATGACCGCCATAACTATGACTAATCCTAAATAATGTATTACTAATACTAAATAATTTATTGCCAAACCCAAAGCTTTCGGAGTAATTAGTAATTCTGATTGTGCAGGCTTAAAGCTTGCCCAATTTATGAATAATATTAGTTGTTGTTTACGCAAACAAATGCTGGTTTATGATAATAAATTTTGAACTTAAACCTTTGAATAATATTACCATCATCACATTATTATGTTACCGAGCACAATCGACTGTTAAGAGCGTTTATGCGCTATACTAGCACCGCCAATTGAAAAAAAAACATAGTGCTCAAATAAAGGCAAAATTGTGAATTGTGTTCTTCTAGTGTACTCCGAAGAAGCTTTGTGGTACTTTTTATCGCTTAAACAATATTTTATAACCTGTCGTTTAGTTTATTGCCAAAAGTGGCCACTTTTAGCAATAAAACTTCATTAAACTAAACGACAGACTAGAAAATATTGTTTAAGCGATAAAGAGTACCACAAAGCTTCTTCGAAGTACACTAAAAGAACACAATTTACAATTTCATCTTTATATAACTACACTCACCTACACTCACTCTCAAAAGCATAACACACACATACAAACACACACACACACACGCAAACACACACACGCAAACACACACACACACAAACACACAGATCAATACTATTTAGGGGCAGTCAATTTATATATAGGTAACCATTTCTTTTGCATTTAGTAAAAGAAATGAGGATAATCTCAGAAATCATTGTTAATTTTATTTTTATGTTTAAGTAATCTAGTTTCTATTCTTGTTAACTTTAACTATAGGTAAATAATATGTAAAACTCTGAATTCTAAGGTACTAATTTTTATTTGTCAAAGGTATGAAGAGCGGAGCGGTCTAACACAAGTATTTCTTTACTTAAATGGTTGCTCCAATAACTGATATTGTTTATGTACCCACCAGTTATCACAATATTTTTATTTATTTTTTTATATAAGGACTATGATTTTTTTTCGATTGGCGGCGCTAGTATAGCGCATAAACGCTCTTAACACTTTTTTATAATAAAAAAATAACATTATGCATAGAATCGAATTTATTAAGAAAGTTAAGTAAATTTAACCCGGCGGCAGTGTGGTGGCAAAAAATTACACATAGTATGTGGCGTGTTGTGCATACCCCAATACAAAATGGCATGTAATATAAGTTTTTGACTGAAATAACATCAAATGATTGTTATAAATATTATATTTGGAGATAATTTTAGTGTGATTCAAATAAAAAAATATGTAAATTCTTTATATTTTCATTAATTTACTTAGGAGATCTAAGACAATAGTTTTTGGTAACCAAAATAATTATCTTCATTTTAAATAATATAATAATCAACAAGTTTTACTTATACAAAAAACTTTAGGAACTTCGAAAAACATGAGTTCATGGATAAAATAAAAATATGAAAAAGTGAAGGAAAGTTTAGTAACACATTAGGAACTTGAATCAAAATTAGTAAAAAAAATTCAATGAAAACTATTCTACATTCATCTGAAGAATGTTATATAACTTCATCCAGCCATGACATAAAGTCGTCATTCACCACTTTCCATTGACATTTTTATTTATAACCTAAAAAATTAAAAATTTGCTAAAAAAACCAAGCCAAACGCACAAAATGTATACACGAACTATGTGGTGGGGTGTGACTATAAAGAGTACCAATGTAAACTGTATAAGGGGGTTGTCACGCCCCACCACACTCTCGCCGGGTTAAATAAAAGTTATTGAAATAAAACACTTTTAACGGATGCTATAGCGCGAATTTATTGAATGTCCTTTTTAATTAGTTTGGTTTTGAATTGATTTTTATTTTTTTTCGACGACGTTTCAGCACCTTTGTTTGTGGCTGCCGTATGCAGCTGAACGTATTTATAAATTCATCAAAATCTCATTACAAGTGGCCTCCTTCAGTCCCCAGTGACACGGCAACTACAAAGGTGTTAAAAAAAACATCGTCGGTAAAAACAATAATCAAATCAAAACCAAACTAATAATGCAAAGTGAGGCAACTTAACGTCAAAATGGCTTAGTTTTCAGATTTATATCCTTCATACGTAACCTAATCGTAACTAAAATCCAATAATAGTAACTAACCTCCTAAATGTAGGAAAATTGAAACTGTTTTGTACTTGTCCATCAGGCATTTTTTGATATCCCCACTGTTGGGGCACAGGCCTTCCTTATGGGTGGTAAGGAGGATGGGCCATAACCCACCACACGGGCCCAATGCGGATTGGTGGGTGTTAACGACTGCAAATGCAGCCGGGACCAACGGCTTAACGTGCCTTCCGAAGCACGGAGGAGCTCGAGATAATAAATTTTTGGTCACCCATCCCATGACCGACCCTTGCGAACATTGCTTAACTTCCGCAATCGCTGTGCCAGGCGCTAAACCACTGCGCCACCGAGCTCCACACCGTTTTGTACTTATTTAATGGAGAATAAAAATCTGAAAACGGAGCCATTTTGGCTGTTTTAGTTGCCTCACTTTTGACAGTGCGCTTTGTAAAGAACTATCGTTCTAGGTGTTATTATTCTAGACTAATAATTACCAAATGGTAATCAATAAAAATGAAATTCATCTATTTCACCTTCATCATTCATCTATGACACAATATTTGTGCAATACTTTACTTTTTACTTTTTTTCTGTATTCTGGTAATGTATCAATAGTTTATGACTTCATTCTTATTTTTATCAGTGGTCGCTAAAGTATTGTCAAAGGGCACGTAAAATTTATTACCCACAGCAAAGATACATTGAAATGACCTATCTCAATGTATGCAACTTTATTAATCAGAAACTTCAATAAATGTATTTTATTTTTTTATTATAAACCGCGTAGTGTTTTATTTTAATAAAACATTTGGTTTAAACTTACTTTAACTTTCTTAATTCATTAGGTATATAAAAACCATATAATTGCAGTTATTTCTACACATTAACTATTGGTTTCACCTTTTATTTAAAAGTTCATTATTCAATTATATTTTTGACAATACTTTTTCAGTAAATTTTCTATACTTAGTAATATTGTTTTAAGTATTTTCAATTTACTTACAGGTGCTTTATCACGAAGAAAATATTTTTTTAGCATTAATTTTCTCAAAAAACTTTTACTTTCATCTAAACTTATAATTAAGAAAGTTAAAACATACCTGAATTAGTTAGAACCCGAACGAAGAACTGGTCAATTAAAAAAACACTTCACTATAATATTAAAACAACTGCACCCTTCTCACAAACTTTATAAGTATAAGAAATTACTTTCACTTTATTACGTTAATATTCGGAGCTTTTCAGGGGTGACGCGACCACCCTTTCTGGCTTTCAAAACTATACTGACGAGTCTTGGGTTAGCAACTTTTGATGTCACTTCTCTCTCCCTTGGGATAAGGTTTAAAGTTCCATCAAGAAAATGCAAGATGAATTACGCAAGCTGTTTTGGGTTATGTATACTTACTTTTTGGTCGCAGTTCTACCCAAAAGCGTCAAACTTTCTTTGATTAACTAATAAAAACATATTTTTATGTACAAGTAAATTGTTTACTTACAATTCTTCATTGGATATACCTAAGTTATTGATAGAATATTTCAATCGATGAAACCAGTGTAAAGTCTATTTTGGGACAAAATCGTATAAGGATTAAGAGAATCTCTCAACCTAAAATTCTTCAACCCACACAGCCAATAATATTTAAGCGCACGAGGCAAACGGCTTAAAGATTTTCGTTATAATGGCGAAAATTTAAGGAGTGCTAAGACGAAATCTTAGTCATACCTACTTCCGAAAGGTAGTCGATGTATTTGCGAACAAAGGTATTCAACTAGATGCAATAAATCCTAACTAATCCTATTTATACTATAACCCACTTACTAATAAAAATTGTATAGCAGATGTAAAGTTACACAATGGTTACTCTCTGTCAAACTATTTGAGTTTGACATTAAAAAGAAAATGACAAAACACTGTGCAACTATACATCTGCTTTAAGGCGGTTGTATGACCGAAAGTGGCGCCCTCAGAGGTTTTTATTTAATAAGTTATTAATAGAAAAAGATTTTAATAATGTTTATCGTGGAGATTTTAGGGCCCATGGTCTAGTATTTTTAGAAAGTATCACTACATGCCCTCGTAGTCATTCGTAGAAGTAGATAGCAAATGTGTCAAAAACGGCCACTTTTAGCAGTTTTGCTATCTACTTCTAGCAGTGACTACGAGGGAATGTAACGATACCGTCTAAAAATACTAGACTGTGGGCCCTAAAATCTCAACGATAAACATTTTTAAAATTGTGTATTATAATTATAATATTAAATATAATTCGCCGCGGCGCCACTTTCGCTCAGGGTAACACCTTAAAGGTACAATCTTTATTCGTAAGGGCATAAATGTGAAAGTTTGTGGGTTTGGATGTTTGTTCCTCAATCACGCAGAAACTACTTAACGGATTTGGTTAAAATTTGGCACACAGATAGTAGATAGCCTAAATTAAAACATTGAATACTTTTTATCCCGATATTCCCACAGGAACGGGAACCACGCGGGTGAAACTTCGGGCGGCCGCTAGTATTATAAATGCGAAGGTCTGTTTATTTGTTTCGCCTAATAAATAAATAACTTATTACTACTCAAACCGATCATCATAAATATTTGCACACAATGTTGACAGGAGTACAGAGAAGGACATAGTACCTTTCATCCTGATAAAAATATATAGAATGTATTAAATATTTTATCTATATGTAAGTATATTATATTATCTATGTTATATATATGTATGTATACAGGTATAAGTTTTTGTAAGTACTTCGAGATACACACAGACTGCCCTTCTCAATGCTCTTTCCTGTCCCGGGCCAACTGGAAGAAATTTCAATATGAAATAAGCTGTGCCCTTGTACTACTCTTCTGTCCATTTTTTTTCATGTAAAAATTGTGTGTGTACTAAATAAAAAGTACTGTTTCCGAAGCCCAGGATAAACATAATATACTTACTTAACTCTCCATGCAGACGAAGTCTCGTTATGAAATCAATGTGAGATTTCATCAAACCTTTATCACAGAATACATAGTACTTTTATGAATAAAATTGTTTATATTTTGTAACATTGAAGTATCGACATTTAGCTTAATAAATCTGGCCTATTCAAACATTCGTGAATGGAGGCTTTTCATTTTATGCTCATTCAAGCCGTTATAGAAAACGTGGAGTGAAATTTTCAGCGTTTCTGCTCCGCTTTCAGTACCTACCTCATTCATGGATTCTGGCAAGTAGGTATTTGTGACAGTTCCAATGAATAGTTTATAAATCAATGTCAAAGATTATTTTTCGGACATTTTTAGGTCAACCTTGATCGGGGGGTAATTATGTAACTTTGTTGCAACGAACTCTGACAGAAATCGCAGTTACATTGCTGCTTTAGTAAGGACCAATATGAGAACTATCTTCATCGATTTCACTCGAGAATTGTTAGCAACAGAGTTACGTAATCCACGGGCAGGAGTGTTTCACAAACGTCCATGATAAGTTAATATGTAGGTACTTACCCACTTGTTACTACAAACTCGATCAAATGTTTAGCAAACATTATTATCTTTTTTGTTGATTGTAAAGAAAGAGTTTACGAGTTTTTAGTGAATTTTATGTTATGTTTTTTACGTTTAATAATACAATTGGAGTTGGAGAGGACAATGCGACAACAAATGATAACACTGTAGACACTAGTTCATAGAATTATTTTGAAACTATCAAATAATTCCTAGGAGCGAAAAAAAAAAATCGTGACTTTTTAAATGAATCTTACGGCTTAAGCATAAGGTACAATTTGGCAACGTTGGTTTAACTTATACTGATGTAGGGGTTTTTGACTTGTCGGCAATAGCTTAGTAATAGAAACAGCATGTAGAAAATGATAAAAACGAAAAAAAAAATCCTGTGACTAAACTACTGGATATTTTTAATTGATATTTTACAGGCAGACTGGGATCGTTACTAGATATACGAAATTTAATTTATAGTCGCATTGTCCTCTCCACGTTGTATAATACCTACGACAATATTCTTTAAAAGTGTAAACATTTATTGCTTAATGAACTCGATAGTACCAGTTTACAAAGAAACTTTGTAATAAAATCGTATTTCAGTTCCCTGAACAAATTCCAAGAAATCTTGCCTTTTTACTTTACAACTGTGTAGCTTCCTAGTAATTAAAACTTTATTGAAGTTCTAGCTTACATTTTTTAAATAAAATAGTGAGTCCTGGTTCAATATAAAGAATAAACTTCACTTATTCAGGTAAATTACACCCATTTACAGAAACCTAACTAAAAACGTACTTAGGCACACCTAAACGTATTTAGGTGTGCCTAACTAAGTACGTTTTTTACTTAGGCACAGAATAGAATATATACTTAACTTAGGTCAGAGATCACACAGTCATGATAAATTGTTCAATAATAGGTGTTACTAACAATAGGTAGGCTAATAGAAAAGTGTATCGATATTCGATAAACAAATTAAACATTAATAAAACCGCCATGAATAGCAGTATGCCAATTAAAATTAAATTAAATAAATATCGCGTTTATATCCAAATTTAGGATTTATTCCCATGGCATAAAGACTCAAATCGATACGAAACGTCCAATACCCTTACCGAAAAGTTTTAAGTTAATACAACAACAAACAAGTTAAACATAAACTCGCAATTAAATACCGCAACATTTGATAAAAGGGCGCGAGAGATTTAGGTGGCCTTCAGGCCGAATGTATAGGTTGTAATAGGTAAGCCGAAAGCTAACAAACAACTTTTAACATTTTGTCTTGAAACTTTTTTTTAATACCAAGTTGTGGTTGTGGCAGTTAGCGGCAAAGGTATAATCTCCATTCTACTGTTACTTTCATACATTTGCAAAGTCAAGAGACTTTGATTTTTTTAAATTTTTTCACGCAACCGAAAATTCTGAAACTTTATTCTATTACTAAGGAACCTTATTCCTACCTATAGAAAAATATTTAGCCAATCTGATTTTTTTCGGACATTCCCCATTGATATTTTTCAGGATTATGAAAAGACTAAGCCAGATCTCTGTAAATTTTTATGGGACCCAAACGAACTATGTTCTTAGAGATGAAAAAAGAATTTGATAAATCGATTAACAATAACTGACAAAGTTATGTCAAAACATACATAACAAAAAATAAAAATACCGTCGAATTGAGAACCTCCTCCTTTTTTGAAGTCGGTTAAAAAAGTAGTTTCTGTACTCAATTTTCATTAATGTACCGTCTCAAAAATCCACCCTGTAAATATTATTATGTCAAACGTCTCATTGAAAAAATATTATTACGTTAACGCGTACGTCTAGACTTTACGCAGATGTGGCCAACACTTTTACGTGTTAATTAATGCCTTAGCTAACACGTAGTTGGACATTACCATTAAAGTTAACGCAGGTGGAGCCGTAGCATTAAAGTAAGTGTCTAAGTTGCAATAGTGTTAAAACTGAGTAAGTAACTGGATAAAAGCAAAGTTACTGAATACATTTAAAGGAAAATTAGGCAAGGCATTAATGTATTTATTCCCCTTAGCTGGAGCGAAATCTTTTATTTGTTAAAATTAGCTTTAGCTGGACTTGTGTTTACCCTAAAGCATAATTTTAGCCTACTGATATTAGGTGCTTACCTTTTATAATAAATTTGAAAGGATGTTTGTTAGTAATTCACGCAAAGACGGCTGACACAGTACACAGATATCCACACAGGATTTACACTATAGTACTTTCTCATTGCAATTTTAACGGTAACACGCAGTTTGACAAATTAACAAAAAAAGCTTTAAAAAAAGAAAAACTTCCTTCAAAAAACCTGAAAATAAAGACAGAAACTTAAATATTTTATTGAAGGAGTACAAAGTACTAAAATGTTAAGCAACTTTCATTGCCGACTGTACTCTCGACATTCCAAAGAAAATTAGATAAGATGTAATAGCTATTACTAGAAATAAATTAATAGCTTTAGGCACAGAATAAATTATAGCTTTAGGTTATAATGTGACTAGAAAAATAAAATTTAATATAGCACCGATTATTATAAAGGGTGTTCCAAAAAGACCGCACTTTTTAAATTTTATATTTTTTTCGTGCCAGTGGCGACTCTGAAAATTTCAAAGCAGTGACTTAAGATTATTCCGATTATTAAAAATTGAGCGCTATCATTGTGAAAACCCATTCCAAAAAGAAGGAAAGTTTACGCTCTCACACTCACAAACTTCGCGGAGCATGATAACGAAGTTCTTGTGCCTTCAACTGATCGGCAGGAATCAGGACGACACGTGGTTTCGTCCAGATCCATGTCAGGATAGGACGACGCCACCAACCACACTGCGCAACATTCGGTTTATTGCAGGTTCGCCCACCCGATGCAAAGACGCAGGGCTCCCTGGTTGTCAGGGCGGCAGAACGGGGAATTCTGTCGTCCAATTATGGCCCGGATGTGGAAGAGCGCTCCTGTGTTCCGGAGTGCCACACCGTAGGAGACGCTTGGCGTCCTCATGTAGCCGGAAAGGGACCGGCGCAGGGCGGGGACACGGAGATTGCCATCCTGGTCCTGCTGTCCTCGTCCAATGCGCGGATGGAACACCCCAGGGTTTTTAGTGGTTGCACCATACAACCGCCCACGTGTTCCCCGTGGGGGGGTGGTAACTATGCGAAGGCATTTTCCCCGGGTAAAAAGGGCTCCCGGGTTCGATTCCCAAGGGGGATACAATTTGTACTCGGTTTGGTTGGTGGTAGGGCTTATTTCACCCTGGCTAGTGACGCCATAACAACAATTTAGAAATTGTTCTGTTCCGGCAGTTAGAGGTAAGATAGCCAGTTCCTAGGTGATGAGGATTCCGGGTGTAGTGTGCTTCCACCTTCGGCCTCATCGTCGCTAAACATCAAGTGAGGTGAGGGCCAAGCACTATCCCTTTGTGCCCCTAAAAAAAATCAAATTCCAGACTAAAACATCTCACGAAGCCACCAATATCAATATGCGATTTAACGCCGTGCGTTTTTCTTTGGGGTTTTGAGAATTCTCAGGGCGAATAAATCAGAAACATTTCTTGAGCTAAAGGTCGAGAATTCGAGATCCAACGCGTCATTGGTGAGATACAGCCACCGTCTTTGCAGAAAAAGTAATCGAAAATTTAATGAAATGAGCAAAGGCCTATTTATTATCAGAGCCTCGGGGGCGCTTTGCTGAATATTTTTATTATACTTAATCAGAACTTGTCTACTTTATAATGCAATAAAAATATCACAGTTCGCTCCAAAAATAAGTGATTCTATTTCTAAATTAAAAGTGCTTGAGTAATTGAGACACCCTATATTTTAATTACTTATAGAGTTGTTAAAACTATATGGTTTTTATTCCTAAAACAACGACTTGTCTCAACAAAACATAAAATCTGTTATGAACCAGTTTATCCTAGCCCGTGGGCACTTTAGACACGAATTTGCGTCGAACGTAAATAAACGTATGTGATCCTCGTACGAATTGAGTGCACACACTGATACGTCTTTCTCCGTCAAATATGTACAGATATCGCAATTCGTGAAGTCATCTTTGGTTGGAGCGCAATGAATAATTTAAAGGACATCAGGCAGAGTCCCATAGAAAAAAACCAATGAATGTATAGCGTTTTTGTTTTTATCAAAATGTAGGCTAGTAATTAGTAAGCCATAGAAAATATTCAGATTTTTACAAAGATTTATATTCAAAAAGTTATTTATGTTTGAAACTTTTTTTTTGGTAACCCTGACACTAAATAGCAACACCAGGAGCCCAATCGCGGTAATTCTGAACGATAAAACCAAAAACGTTCAACAAATCTTTGGTTTAGCTTCATAATTTTCACTTAAATTGTCCCAGATTGTAATCCTAGACTCCTTAGGCAGAGTATTCAACAATTGTAACGAAACTAAAGCGAGTATTTTTCTTTAAACGAACATTGAAAATTAGCGCGATTAGGCCCCAGTACCACGACCAACACGTTTCGTTAGAGAGCTGCGTTAGTGATACAGATTAGTACCACAATCAAATGTACGGGCCGGAACCCTGATCAAACGGAAAATCTGTGCATATGTCGCACGTAACAAAACGCTTTTGACAGTTGACTGACAGATGGCTGTCAATTCAATAGTGTCAAATGACATTCTTTTTTTTTAATGCGCAATTACTTGTGCAATCGCTAACAAAGATGTCCGTTTCATTGATATACTTTCGTTTTTTTTTTCAATAATTAATTAAAACTAAATGTAGGAGTAAAAAATAAACTTGCTACTGTTTTATGATTCTAGTAACATAAAGTGTTTATAGATTACAGAATTATCTTTATACACTTTTGGGTCTCATGTGCCTGATGTCCTTTGTATCTTCAAGATAACTCTGTTATAATTCGGAGACTGCGACAGAGAGTTGTCGCTGTTGTTGAATCGAAAGAATGCGTGAAAACGTGATATCGGTGATGAAATATCATATTATGGAAGACAAAAATAATGGTCTTTGATTGGGAATCACTCTGATCCCACAAATATTATGTTCGTAAATTAAGTTAATTAAACATTTCTACATCTATTTTCAACTGTTTTAAAATCCCAACAAGTTCAGAGGGCCTATTACAAAACAGAATCACGATAGTCGGACGCAATTCGTCGGTTAATTTACTTGAAATTAAACCTTATTCGTGAGGTGATAGTGCCACGGATTGGGACGAACATCGTACGCTTATCGCGATGCTTTTTTGTAATAGGCCCTCTGTACCCTTAGCACGAACAGCTATCGAGAAAAATAACGCGCATAAAAGTACTCGATAGAGATTTATCGATGGAAAATTTAATTTCGCTTTAGTGCGATAGATGGCGCTGTACAAATTTTCTATACAAAATTAATCTATCGAATGATTTTACGCGCGTTATTTTTTTTGATAGCTGGGGCCTAATCGCGCTAATTTTCAACGATAAAACCAAAGCTAAATCGTTACCGTTTCAGTTTCGTTTACAGAAAAATACTCGCTTTAGTTTTGTTAAAATTGTTGAATACTCTGCCTAAGGAGTCTAGGATTACAATCTGGGACAATTTAAGTGAAAACTAAGAAGATTTTTAAGTAAATATAACCTAAATGACAACGTAACGTTTTTGGTTTTATCGTTCAGAATTACCGCGATTGGGCTCCTGTTCGTGCTAAGGGTACAGATTGTATACTTATTAGGACACCGGAAGTATACGTACGTACATATAACGTACGACTAACAAGCAATGTGGGCAAAAACACGTCCATAGTGCTCACGGCCTAATGCTATTGATTTATAATGCGCGCCTTATGTTTACTCGTACCTTATCTTATCTCGTATCTGACTAATCGTAATTCCAGATAGCAATAGTGTTTGATAATATTCCATGTAGTAACAGCACAGAATAAATAAAAGTAAGTACTCAGCTACAATAATTGTGATTCCGAGAAATCTAGAAACGGGAAGAATTCGACAGTCTACATGATATATACTGTGATAATAATGTATTAACCCTAATTTCTTAATTGAAACTTTGTATATTGGTATATTTTAGCTACTAAAAACACAATTTATCATAATATATAACAATATCACAACAGAAGTAACTATTCAATTTTCTAAAATAAGTACCATAATTCTGTAATTTTTTTTATTTTAAGCCTATAGGTATTATAAACTCTTGTTATTTGTTATTACCAGTTGAAAACTAACAAATAAAATAATAATAGTTAACTACCTACGTTTGTACGTACACGTACACATGGGCGTACCGACGGGGGGGCAGCTGCACCCCCCTGGGGTTTGTTTACCCGAATCCCGATATTTTCAAATTTTCTCCAGATATTTTGAACTTCTGGTCTGCCAACCCTACTCGAGATCGTGCGGGAAAATAGTTCATTTAAAAAAATACCTATTTTAATTTATGTTTATTTATTTGACTAGGTGCTTATGAAAAATCTGATTTGCCCCCCTGGCCCAGAACCTGGGTACGCAGCGTACGTACATATTATTATACGCCCATGAAGTATATTTTTTAGTCCCAAACACAAAACCAGTTTTCTCATATCCTCCTCTGACAAGATAAATGAATACAATTTAACATCGATAGATTTTGAAATTTGAGATTTTTGCATTCACAATGCTATTTTTACACAATACTAAATAATATACTAGCTACTAAATAATATAATATATAGGAGCATTGGACCGGATATCCAAAGGTCGCGGGTTCGATTCCCGTCTGAGTATTGATCTGGTGCGAGTCGTATTTTTTCTAGTATATTATTTAGTATTGTGTAAAAATAGCATTGTGAATGCAAAAATCTCAAATTTCAAAATTATATTAGCTATTTCATCTTAATCGATTGCCAAATATCTGGAAAGATATTTCAATTGAATGTCGAGGTAATTCCTCACATTGGTGAAATAACGCTGGCTTGCAGCGTAAGAGTAGGATATACTAGAAGAAATTTGGCGATGTCACTAGTGACTCGGTAGCTCAGCGGTCAGAGCATTGGACCGGATATCCAAAGGTCGCGGGTTCGATTCCCGTCTGAGTATTGATCTGGTGCGAGTCGTATTTTTTCTAGTATATTATTTAGTATCGATAGATTTATTAGACGAGTTAAAATGTTAGCTACTGATTTAGTACCTTTAAAATTGAGTTGTTCAAAATTAAAAGTGATATGACATGCTGTTCTGAAAATATGATGATGATGAAGAGATAAGATAAGATAAGATAAGATAATGCTTTATTTTCAACACCACAGTAACATATAACAAAGAAATAAAAATAAAACATAGTGTCAAAACATAGAGAGATTGTGTCACCTTAGCACAACTAAAATGCGTTGGTCAACGAGCACGATTAGTATTTAACTAAGTGTATTGCAGGTACGTGGTGTTCACAGAACGAGGTTTTTTCCCCCGTGGTGCTAGTTGACAGTTCATAAACATCCACACAACACCAAAGTATTTTTTTGTGAAGCAACTTTTTCCAACATGTTACTCAATATATCAATTGTGCTATACATCCGAAATAAACAGAATGAAGAATGATAATGCAAAGTATTGAATTTATAGACGGAATATCTTTTGCGACATGTTGAATCCAGTTGGATGTAATATTCAACAGTTTCAGTTGATATTATTATAATACTCGTAGTATACATACTGTGCTTTGGTCTTTGCGTGTAACGAAAACACAATATGTCTGCTACGAATGTATGTCGTACAACCGACGATTTCGTATAAATGCTACGTCGTAGTCGTACGTAGCACATAAGTGAGTCCGTAGATTATTTCGTAGCAAAACTTTATTCTCATGTAGCACGAAAATAGAGATTTCCAGAGGTACCTATTGTAGTTTCACAATACCACGATAATTAAGTATACTAAATTTAAAGGCAAATTGATTAACGATTGTAAATTAAAAAAGCTTCTAAAGTCAAGCAATAAAAATACAACTACCATATTTTATCGTTTCCCGGCTCAAGAAGCAAATCATTCTATCAAAATTTAATTCTCAATATAAAATCGCTTTGAATTGCTTAAACAGACGATTCTCAATTTCGGGCGAAAACGTGACTCTGTCTGTCTCTTTCAGTGCTGGAACCATAGAAAGAGAAAAAACATGATTTCCCTGAAGATTTCAAACAATTTCAGCGGGTGTCTGTATGAGTTATCACCAAAGTGTGAGGTTAGTGATCTCGATAAATCATTTCATGTTTTTCTTGCATAATTTTCTTTATATTCCCCTTACTAATTTGAAATGCAAGTGGTTAGAAGTTAATCAACTTTTTATGTATTTTATTGTATTTTTATGTAACGGAGCAATGTATGTGATGTTGTCAAATATTTATATTTATTTATTTATTTATTTATAGCAGCTGTACTTTGACACTTTTCTATCTACAACGGGTAAAGTACTTTGGCGTTCATCTAGAGCGAAGCAACAATGATAAAAATACATAAAAGTTTGCGTGAGAAAGGGACATATACAAACCGCACAACACCACAAAAAGTTAAATAATTCATATAACTGGTAAATATACATTATACGATTTTTGGTTGTTTTCTAAGTATAATAGCATATATTTTTTTTAACTACTTTCTTCCGATCCAAAAATGTATTTAAAATCTATACTTTGTGAATACAAATAAGCTACTTGGTGTTTATATGCGAAAACAAATTAAATGAGTATATTTGTATCATATTTAGTTATGCTATTAGTTATAAATACTGTATGTTTTCCAATGAAAATAAAATAAATAAAATAAAATAAAATACTCATTCTAGGGATACAGGTGTTTTTTTCATACAAACGAGGTAACTTTAAAGCCTTGGTTTCCTGCCAGGGATGTACCGTGCTGTGATCTGATGATGGCCATCCAGGGAGTGAATGGAGGAGATTCAGATCACACACCCAACTGATCTGACTAGCGTTCTAAATGAATGATATGTTTAAAAAAACCGCGAAAAGAGCATGAAAATGTATGGTAATCCTCTGATCCAATAATCTTTTAGAATGCTGGTCAGATTAGTTGGGTGTGTATAGCGATCTGAATCTCCACCATTCACTCCCTGGATGACCATCATCAGATCACAGCACAGTAAATCCCTGGCAGGAATCCAAAGGTTCAAAATTACCTCGTTTATATGAAAATAACACCTGTATCCCTAGACAAAGTTGATGTGTGTATTTTAAAGAAATCGCTATATAGTGGCTTTGAATTAATGTAAATTAGATTACAACTCGATAATATGCAATTTATTTGAAATAAATCGATTTTAGTCTAAAATTAGACGTTTGTGATTTTTTCTTCGAAAAAATATTATATATCCTCGACCATTTATAGGGTTGTTTTTTGGGAAATTACATTTTAATAGGGGTATGAAGTATGAAATTGCTGATTTTTTCTCACACACAGAGGCTCTCATATCTTCTATGATGTTAAAGATGCTTCAGTTATTATTATACTCTTTATTGCACTCATAAAAACAGTTACACAAAAATAAATTGAGATATGTACACAAAGGAGGACTTATCTCTAAAAGAGATCTCTTCCAGCCAACCTGAGAACGTGTTCGAGATTTCGATATTAAGCGGGTGACATAAAGTGCAAAAACTAAATAAGAAAAACTGTGAATTTAAAGTCCAAAATATAGTACCTACAATATTTAAATAAATAAATATACCTACTTTACCTATAATACATACATACACATACATACATACATATTAAACCTATATTAATAAATAAATAAGAGATGGTGTTAACTAAGTATCTCATGATTCTGATTGGGATAACCGTGATAAAAAGTGCGACTTAACTTTGGATTTAAATGAGTGGGTGCTTGGGGAGTCCTGAATATTAGTTACCTACTTACATAAAATTATAGTTTTGTAAAATTCTATATTGTTACTATAAGCGAAAACCTATAATTAGCTTATTGTTTCTTACGCTTTTCTACACCTATTTGTACAGCTGCTGGTTTTCCATGAAATAAAAGAAATAAAAAATAAAATACTCGTATGTGTAAGGAGCTCGGTGGTGCAGTAATATCCAGATTGAAATAATTAGTGACGGGTCAACTAAAGCAGGCTGTTACTACCGGCATTGAAACACAGTATTCGCATAATTAACTATTTCACCACCGAACTAAATTATGTAACCATTTTGTATTGTGGAACGAACTTTCTTCTAATTTACTAACCAAATATTTATCTTGGTTAAACGGCGGCCTATTTTGATACTTAAGAAAAACACACGAGTTTCAGTTTGTGGTATAAACCTCACCCAATCACGTTTTGAAATGCTCGATTCACATGTTTAATATTGACTTATCGTGTGGGCGTGGATTCAATAACAGCGACGAGAGAAGCTATTGAAAATCAGCATCGTCTCACAAGCTGACACCGGGCTAAATTGGCCTTCTTATTTTGAAACATCCGTGAGAACTGCCCCCCTACCATGACTGTCAAAAGTAATATTGAAGCAATGTTGTAAATGAGATGGCGCTATACGCGATGATAGCTCTGTCCTTAAAACAACATTACTTTAAGGTTGCTGCATGTAAGAGCTAAGAGTACGGCCTCTGTATTTGATTTTATTATGAGAAATGATATTTTTTGTTTGTATTATGGGGTATTTACAAGGGCGACTAAAGTCGCACAACTTTCGCCGCACGGCGAAAATCGACCGTGTAAATGGCAATTCTGGCGTCGCTGTCGTCTATGTAGTTGATGGCGTAACCTAGGTAACAATCTGTAATAAGCGTAGTTCCAGTTTTGGCCACCGGATCAGATAATTTTACTAGGCCGCAGGTGACTGAACAAAATTATCGGATCCGGTGGCCAAAACTGGAACTACGCTTACTACAGATTGTTACCTAGGTTACGCCATCAACTACATAGACGACAGCAGCGACACCATCACCTGAGATTCAATTTTGTAAGAGACTTGCTAGGTGACTAAACTCGACCGTCACTGGTGTCTAAAATCGACCAATGTAAATAGCCCATTAAATTTCCCTAAGCGGATGTCTATTCAGGGTGTGAACAACCAAATGTTTAAAAAACCTCGATATACATTAAAATGTATCTAAATCTTGAAACTGAAAACTCTGATCCTTATCGTATCTGATCCGTCTTCCGCCGTGTGGTAAATTATTTTGTTTTTTTTCTTCGCAGAAACGTCGTATGAAACTCGTGAGCTCTGCTCAATACACACTCGGCTGAATTACGCACTGCAACCCACGGCCTCGTGTGTATTGAGCAATTTAGCTCACTTATATCATAATATAAGTACTATTACGCTTATTTAACGCATTTGACACTACAAGGTTGTAAATTTTTCATATTCACCTGGACTACCACAACTATTTTACCTGGACTACCACAACTATAGAATTAGTTTTGAAGCATTTGAATTTATTAGATATTAACAAGGGTGCAGGACCGGACGGGATACCGCCCTTATTTATAAAATACTGTCGTCAGTCTCTGTCACTACCATTAACATTGCTTTTCAATAAGTCACTTAATTCCGGCTGCGTACCACAACTCTGGAAACAAGCTCTAATAACCCCAATCCCAAAAGGTCCCATTAGTACCGATATTGAAAAATACCGTCCAATATCTAAACTTTGCCAATTTAGTAAAATTCTAGAGAAAATTATTACATTCATAGTCTTTACAGCCGTTCATAGATTAATTAATCCTAACCAACATGGATTTTTCAAGGGCCGTAGCGTCGACACTAATTTGGTGACTTTCACTGATATGATTTTGAGCGCCATGGATGACAAGTTACAGGTAGATGCTGTATACACAGATTTTTCAAAATGTTTTGACAAAATTTGTCACCATACACTTCTCTCAAAGATATCTAAACTTGGGATCCATGGTGACCTTTTCAGGTGGATAAAATCTTATATAGAAAACAGAAGTCAGGCCGTTGTTTATGCTGGATACACTTCCTCTTTTAAGCCTATAAGTTCAGGGGTGCCTCAGGGATCCCATCTGGGACCCCTTCTATTCATATTATATGTCAACGAGATCACTGATAACTTGCACAATACTAATTCCTTACTCTACGCCGACGACACAAAAATATTTAAAATTATTCGTAATAAAGACGACTGTGTACTGATGCAACAGGACCTCATGAAATTCGAAGCTTTTTGTAAAGAAAACAGTTTATATCTGAACACTGATAAATGCTATACAGTTACTTTTTCTAGAAAATTCAATCCTATTATTTTTGATTATTCCTTAAATGATAGGGTTTTAACAAGAGTTAATGAGATTCGTGATCTAGGTGTGACGCTTGATTCTAAGCTGACTTTCATACCACACATCGATAAAATGCTAAACAAAGCCTTCAAACAACTTGGATTCATACTCCGTGTTAGCAAACCATTTAAAAACTCACTTACTTACAAATTATTGTACAACTCATATGTCCGAAGTCACTTAGAGTTTGCTTCAGTTGTCTGGCAACCCACCTTTAATACTCATGCTGATAGAATCGAAAGAGTCCAGCATAAATTTGTCAAGGCTTTAGACTTTCGCACAGGTCGAACGTACGTTGATTATGACACATCTGTAAAGCATCACAACATACCCCTGCTCAGTCATCGCCGTGATCTCTTTGACGTTACATTCTTATACAAATTAATTAATAACTTAATCGATGCACCTAAACTCTTACAAAATATCACATTTCGTATCCCCCGTTTGCGTGAAAGATCGTGCAGAAAGAAATATCTTTTTTCGTATCCGCCTGCAAAAACTTGTTACGGAAGCAACACTTTCACTAGACGTTCCTGTAGAATCTATGATGATAAGCTGCATGAAGTCGACATCTTTAGCTTGAATTTAAGAACATTTAAAAAAGATACTCTTAATATTCTATCAATTGATTCATAAAATGTGCCTTTCTCATCCTACTTTATTAATTAAGTACCTACTTTAGTAAATTGAAAAATTATTTAAGCTTATACACTTAACTCAATCTTTTGGCATACATAAATCTACTGTTAAATTTCACGTTAACTTTATATCTTTACATGTATAATAATTCTAGGGAACTATAGGTCTTTAAGTACATCATGTTTTTTTTTTGCAATATGTATAAATGTGTGACTGTTTGTTCCTCAATAAAGAGAAAAAAAAAAAAAAAAAACTATTTTTACTCTAACCCCCATACTAATAAAGAGTGTATAGCAGATGTATAGTTACACAATGGTTACTCTTTGAAACTATTTGTGTATGACATTAAAAAGAAAGTGACAAAACACGTGTAACTAACTATGCATCTGCTATACAATCTTTATTAGTAAGGGGATAAAAGTGGCTGCAGTTGAATTAAAACCCCACCCTTACACAAATCAAGCGTGAAGGTGGCTTCCAAAGTAAATAACAAAATAAAAAATGGCTGGACGAACGATGAGAAAATTGATGACGAAGTTAAGTCACGTGCAGATTGCAGAACAAGCGATAGGCTCCTCGGCCACGACATCACCGCGCGCGCGTTTTGCGTATTGCGTTGCGGCAACCACTGCGAGGTCGCGACGAGCTACGAGCTGAGAGGCCGACATCCCTCGGCCACGACATCACCGCAGCGGGCGGCGTGGCTAGCGAATTAAATAATTAATGCGCGCTTACTCGTTGTCACGACTTGATAGCGACAGGGAATGAAATGAAAGCTGAGAGAACTGTAAATTGATATATATGAATAATTATGTAAGTAAATTACCTTTCGAACAAGCTTATAAAGTATGTAGAAGCAACGAAGACATTTTCAGACAGTCTTTTTCTGACAGATAAAAAGTGACAATAACACAAAGGATTTTGATTTAAATTGTTCCTGAAAATTAACCTAGACTTTGCACACGGCAAGGAGGTGGGCAACATCCAATTCGCATGCCGCACCGCTCGCCGCGGTGAAGTCGTGGCTGAGGCCTATCGGCCCGGCCACAACCAGCAGCGGCGGGCGGCGCGGCAAGCCAATTCGGTAATCACTGCGCGGTCATGACGACGAGCTGAGAGGTCGCCATCGAAATAGCGCGCAGTGATTATTGAATTCGCTTGCCGCACCGCCCGCCGCGGTTGGCTGTGGCTGTGGCCGGAGTTCTTGTTCTCGGAGTTCTGGTGCGCCGGTCGCTTGCAATCTATGCGCTGCGTGAACTGCCCTAGCTAAGCATTGCTTGCGAGTACGTCGTGCGACATCGTTAAAAATATGTAGGTATTATGAGACGACCATCAGCAGAGGGCGCACCGCACGCGCGCGAGCCTTGCGTAGGTAAGTTACGGTAGGTTTGCTCATCAAACTTTTGCTGGAACTACCTGCGTGCAAAAACTTCGTCGCTACGACATTTCGAACTGATTTTCAAAGATATATTTAAAAAAAGTTTTGATATATATCATTGATGTTTTTATACTTTCGCGACGACGCGACGTCGCGCAATATCGTCGTCACGAGCAATCGCGTCGTGACGCGACTGCTCGTGACGACGATTTTGAAATGGCGTAGGGTTCCCGATTATATTAGAATGACGTCACGATAATAATTTTCTCCGCGATCATAATATTTCTTTCGCAATAGTATACTTTCTTAAATGTAAACCAGCCCTAATACCACTAAATAGAGCTACCTAATAGCTTCCCAAATAGAGACCTAAACCATCATGTCTGTAAAACAATGATTTGTAATATTTATTTGGGGATGGAAAGTAGAGCATTCCTACAATTTGGACGATAACAACTCCATTGTGCGATGATAAATTAATGTGCTTTGACAAAACAATGGTGTTGCTTCGTCACAGATAATGGGTATTGCTATCAAAGCTGGAGTCAAAAAAAGATTTACTTTTTATGGAATTAGGTCAAACCTTTCCTTTTTTTAATGAATGAATGAACGAATGATATATTTTAATAAAAGAAATATATTATAATGAAGTCTAAAATGTGTGGTTTCTAAAGTTAGACCCGTGGACCCCCGTGGTATACAATTTGTAAAAATCCGTCCAGCCACTTAAATTATACGATTCACCAATAATTCGTAAATGCTTCACAATCCACTAATCCAACGAACGTGATCTGATCTCAAAATCATTAATTGTTTACAATAAACACAAAAATACTTAAGTCGTAAATCTATTTACGTCTATTTAACGAAGTTTCGTAGAATAACAGAAAAAGTTACTAAAAACACGAAATTAATAGTAAGTACTTACTATAATTCTAATTTTGTATCAAATTCCAGGATTTATTTCAAAGATTATTTTCTTTTCTCCTTTTAAAGACGTGGGATTTAGTTGGTAATTAATTTTGCACAAAAGCTTTTTACTGAAGGCTATTTCTATTTATATCTGGCAATATTCAGAGCTTTTTAATACGTCAGGCTCGATAGCAGGGGGCCTATTACAAATTCAAAACGTGATGTTCGTCATTCGATTTGCTTGAATATGAACCTCATACACGAGTATAAGGTGTGTCTTCATACGATCCCTTTCCCTTTCACCTCACGCACACCTCAAGGCATTCAATAGCGCACGCTGACCGTGCGCTTCCGCATTCCTCTTGCGCTTTCAATAGAGGCATTCCTCAAGGCATGCAATAGCGCATGCCCTATCTCCTCTAAAAACTTTAAAGGGGTATGGGCACAAATGTATGGACTCTGGACCTGGACCCAATAGATATAAATAGTATATCGTTAGAAAGGTATATTCTCATAGAGCACGAATAGGTATGGCGCTTGTCCTGATATTCTATGGACCCGCCGCCGTTAATTGATTTCTATTGCTCACTGTATTATCCGAGATGCTGAAAACACATACTTTATAGGCCGCTATCTCGAATCGGACAACAAATCCAAATGTTACCCCATAGTATTTTTTTTCCTCTAGAAAAGACCTATCCATCGATGTACGTTTCAAATCTATTTATTTGGCCATTAGGACCAAAGTGCCCGAACCCCTTTGTATGGCAGACAGTTGAACGTGAAAGCCCATGGTTTGGAGGCAATCAATATTGCATGCATTTGACGCAAGCGACTCGGTGAAGACTGACCATTAGTGTCACGGAGTGGAACGAACATCGTCGTCGGACGATGTTCGTTCCACTCCGTGACACTAATGGTCAGTCGCGATTTTTTTATTGTAATACGCCCTGAAATTCGAACTTTTAACAACCTCTCACCGTAGGTTGGATCGAGTTGAAACTGTTAGAACATTTTAATTGAAGGATGTCGGAATTGTTGCATTGCACTGTGACAGTGAAGTTTGGCGTTTAAAATCCATTAGCAACTTCGAGAGTTTTCTGATCCAGTTTCCAACTATAACTAGTGACGCAGTGAGCTGTTATGTAGACCTCGTTCAAATTATTATAAGTAGGTTATTTAAAAATTTATAATAATAATAAAACACTTTATTGCACACAAATACAGAACATAATATAATAATAGGATTTTGCATTAGTTTTGATTTTGGGTTTTTCGTAAATTTTTGGGTTCATTTTCAATGCTTTGATTCTTGCGGGGACTGTAAAATCTGTGTTTTTTTTTCGAAAGGCTGTTTTTTTTTCCTTTCTGGAAAAGGCAAACTTAATGAATGTTGCTCAAAGTGGAGATTATGATTGATTTGAGTTATATGCCTCCGACTGCATGTTATAATGTTACCTTTAATATTTAATCTTGTTTCCATCTTTTCAGTTGACTTGTCTTTTTATGCAGGCGGGTTTTTTTTTTTTATTATTTTTTTACTTATTTATTTCTTTTTAGTTATTATATAATTATTACGGTCATGGTATGTCTTTTTTAAATCCTTATAATAAGCCCTTTTATTTGACAAACATTTTGCAGTATTCTAAAAAAAAATTTTTCCACTATGTTTAATAGCACCGTACAGCCACCATGTTGGTTTTTTTAAAACGCCACCTTCTTAAGAACACTTGGGCTGACAAGACAAATCTAACGATATGTTAATCATAGAAATCCGTTCAGCCGTTTGAAAGATATAAGGAAATAAAGAATATTTACATACAAACAAACATACAAACAAACAAACTAACATACAATATACGCGCGAAAAACATAACCCTCTTGCAGTCGGGTAATTAAACAACCGCTCGGTTATTTTTCAGTATTTATGAAGCTTAATAGTGTAGCAAAATAGTAAAGACCGAACGAACAATATAAAATAAAAAACAATCATAAATAATGAATTAATAAAATATTGGAGTACAATACATACGAGTTGGTACATTGCTCCGATTCTAAAGTACGAATTAAAAAAGATACAATGAAAACAGAGACGAAACAAGCGATGTATCACACGCAGGTCGTCACAAAAGCAAGTGGTCAGGTACGCATTTCGCAACTCGCCACAATCGCAACTTGTAACATTCCCAACTTGCCACATTCGCAAGTCGTCACATACACAACTCGTCACAAACGCAACTCGACATATTTTTTTCGTTTTATTTACTAACAATTTCTATTAATTAATAATAGTATTATTATTATTATTAATTTCACTCGGCTCTGGAACTTTTCAAGCTTAAGCTAGGGTTTCAGTAAATCACTAACGATCTCTAAAACTTTTAATACCAACTTTTCCCTCGCTGATAAACCGAGATCTTCACAGACTTTAAAACCATAAAAGGAAGGATATTAAATATATTCATCAAGAACTTTTGAATAGAAAACTGTAGGTTGCGGCGTTGAAATTAGTTCCTAGAATCTTCTACCACAGTATAATAAATAACAGTATTGTGTCTTGCTCGTGTTATTGAAATATTTTTATGGCGATAGTAAATAAATTAAACTAAGTAGGTACTTACCTCTCAAGTTTTAAAATGTTACTGAATAACTTGAAGTTTATAATTTATACTTACATAAATAAAGTGAGGGAGCGTCGTCGTACACCACCAGCGAGCGTCCGTATCGTATGATATTGTGTGCGCACTCGTTGTGTGTTCGCTTGCGTCAGACGCATGCCATATTGCCTCCAAACCGAGCAAACTTGCGTCATACGCATGCGATAATGTTTGTCTTCAAACCGAGCGCCTTCACGTTCAACTTTCTGCCATACAAATTTGACATTTTTTTAGAAGATAGGGCTTACGCTATCGCGTGCGCTAAGGCATGCGCTATGGCATACGCTATTGCATGCGCAATAGGGATGTTGACTATTTTTTTATTTTATGTTACATAAATTACCTCTCAAAAAAAAGAAACATTGGTAAAAGAATTAATTCGCTAGCATGAAAACTGCCCGAGATATCACAGTGTGAAATGCACACAAATGGACTCGATCAAAAACGCTCCATACTAATGGCTTGCACGTTATGACGTCACGCCGTGCAAGTTTGTATGCAACGCATAGGAAATTTGTTCAGCAGCTATATTAAATATTGTGTTTATCAAAATGGTTTCTTCGACAAATTTGCTATACATTTTACGGACTAATTAAAGGTATTATTTGTTTTAATAAATTTTATACTTTTTAAATGGACTTGTCCACCCAACTTTGAAGGGTCATAAAACAAATAATATGCAATATATAAAACCAAGAGGTATACAAGCTACTCTTAAAGTTTAATATGTTTACGATTTTTATTAGTATTTCGTTATTTTATTCATTAGTCAACATCCCTATTGAATGCGTCAGATGAAAGTGAAAGGGAACGGGAAGCGATCGTATGAAATTGAAGACACACCTTTAGGAAGGAAAGGAAATAGGAATAATGGTATTATTTTTAGACTGTGCTTTTACCGATGAACTTGTCCCTTTTAACAGAAACTCCTTGCACTTACGTAAAAGATTAATATAAGCAGACGATGTCGATCATGATATCAGCCGCACGCACCCACTGCTGGGTATAGGTGTAATGATCATTTCGACACAATATAGCACAACAGAGTAATTTACAAAAGCATAGATGTTTTGATTATAATATAAACCTTATATTATGAACATTGGACATTAATTAAAGTATTTGCACATCGAACCATTCGGTAGAATATGTGGGAACCATACTAATTAAAATCTGTATTTTATGATTATGATTATGTGTGTGTTAGAAAATGTCGGAAATTTTATGTTTAAACCTTGTTTTAAATATCCTTTTTATTATTGGACTCCAATTTTCAGTCAGTTCAGGGGTCTATAACGAAAAATTTAATGCGATACACGCAGCTGCGTCCGTGCTGCGTTCGTTTTTCTTTTTACAAAGCACTTGCGTAAGCGATATTGCAAAGTGAATGAGTAAGTTTGACAGTTTCTTTCTAGCGGATCCGACATCATTCGTTCAATAGTCTAGGGCTACGATAGCCAAATTGAAAATGTGCTTAATAGCCACAACCGACGAACTACGGACGACTATCGTGACTAAGTGATTGCGTTACGCAATTGCGTACGTTTTTTTCGTAATATGCCCCCAGTTAAGTATCAAACACCTTTGAGACTAAGATAATTCCGAAAGCACAGTGACTCGAGCAATCACCGGTAGAGGAATCGGGACCTCCCAGAGGAAATGGCTTGTCACATATCGTTGAGTAAGGGTAAAGAGTGACGTGGAAATGGTATTAAAGTGATCCAAGGTATAGGATTGGTAAGAAATCTTTTACGATTACAGCTTTATAAATTACATGGGAATTGTGTTTTTATGCTTAAATAGTGGGTAAGCGATGATGCGATCTACAATGAAACGCGCTTGACTAGAAGATACCTATTCACTCGCGACTTTAAGGACCCCAGATTGTACCTATCAGGAAACACAGTATCTACTCAGGCAAGGAGTCACTCTTTAGCGGTACGGATGCTCAAAATTGAGAAATTTTTGAAAGTATTTACGGGTCACGGCCACGGGTAAGTAGCAAATAATTTCGGTTAACCTAATAGTTTACTCTCAAAAAATCAACGTTTACCTTTCATATTACCGTAGGTAGGTACTTAGAATAATAATACATAGGAGCCGTGCCCTCGTATGCAAAGTGAGGCAACTAATACTAAGCCAGAAGATAGGCTAAATCGTAACTAAAATCCAATAATATAGTAACTAATCTCCTAAATGTAGGAAAATTGTAACTGTTTTGTACTTATTCGGTATGATGAGGTAATTTAATGGAGAATAAAAATCTGAAAACGGAGCCATTTTGACTGTTTTAGTTGACTCACTTTTGACAGTGCGCTTTGTAGAGCCCTTTGTAATTATGTTACCCTTTTGTAATTATGTTACCCTGGTAACGATATATTCAAGTTTGTAAATATCGTTACTTATGGCTGTTACAGCTGATAAGTTTCTTGCGCCCGTTCTTCTTGTCAGCTAAAAAAGTCTGGAACGGGGTAGGAAAATATAGACGATTCAAAAGTACTTAACAATTAAGTTTATTTGAATAAAGCTTATTTCACTTTCACTTTCACTTTCAGAGAACTATCGTTCTATGTGTTATTATTCTAAGTTACCGTATGAATTAACAAAAATTCATATATATCTTTTTTTCTAAAGTTACTTTTACATTTTCAATGAATCAACCACAAGTGAAATGAAGCTTTTTCTAAATCGCTTTTTAGTTATAAAATGCAAAAACCTTATATGAGAAATAAATTTCTTAAATTGCGATATGCAATTCAATGGCACGCATGCATGCATGATTGTACCTAGCTAAAATCTAGATTTAAGAATTAAAATTTCTGGAATAGCTCGTTTTAACTTAGTATTTTTCCATTCATTATTCAGTTTTAAGTTTAACTCAACTTCCAAAAAGAAATAGTGCGTTTGCTACTAGCGACCGCCCGCGGCTTCGTCTGGGTGGTCAGTTTTTCTCTCTCCCTCGGGAACTGTATTTTTTCCGGAATAAAAGGTACACTATGTCCTTCCCCTGACAACGTGTATGCAAAATTTCATGATAATCGGTTGAGAAGTTAAGACGTGAAGGCGTAACAAACAAACAAACTGACTTTCGCATTTATAATTTATGTCCTGTGCAAATTTTAAGTTTTCTTGAATTCCTTTTTCTTTTACTTACAATAATAACTAACTAACTAATAAAATAAACTATCACCTTTGCTTAGCAAATCTTTACTATGACGGGTAATATTTTTAAAACGAACGATAGGTAGGCATATCTAGTTTTTTTATTATAAAAGCTATGCTCTATCGAATTTGTTTACTAATCCATGCATGATATTCCAATCGGTGAATCGAAATGGATGACAATTTTTATTTTTCACTGGTTTAACTTAATATTTAAATTCTGATATGATTAGCAATTTTTTTTTTGTTGAAAAATGGTTTTTTAATTGCAAAATTCAATCATTTTTAAAAACTGACCAACGTTACGCCACAGAATACATAATAGTACAAGGTTACGTTACGCTCACTACACCTATGACATTTAGATAGCTGAGTCTTTAATTAAACGATGTGCATCAAAGTTCTAAAACATTGGCGTTCATGGTTGTTATACTTAAATAAGTTAAAACAATTGAATATCTAAAACGCTACTGGCTGCTGGTGGTGTACGCAGTGACAAAAACCGCAGGGCATGTATGAAAAGATTGATGGATGTGAAAAAAGCGAAAGAAGTGTGTAAGGATCGTAGCAGGTGGCGATCCATAGTCTCTGCCTACCCTCATGGGAAACAGGCGTGAGTGTATGTATGTATCTAACATGCAAATTCTTTAAAATTCTCCGGCAATTTCATACTTAAACCCCTAATAATAACATTATAGGTACTTAATCTGTCCATCAGCCATTTTCTTTTGATATCCCCACTGCTGGGGCACAGGCCTTCCTTATGAGTGATAAGGAGAACGGGCCATAACATAACCCACCACGCAGGCCCAATGCGGATTGGTGGGTGTTAACGACTGCAAATGCAGCCGGGACCAACGGCTTAACGTGCCTTCCGAAGCACGGAGGAGCTCGAGATAATAAATTTTTGGTCACCCATCCCATGACCGACCCTTGCGACCGTTGCCTAATTTCCGCAATCGCTGGGCCAGGCGCTAAACCACTGCGCCACCGAGCTCCTCAAAGTTCGTACGTCTTAATCTAATACCAGTAATACCTATAAACTAAAAACGAAAGTAAGCTTAAAAAAGGCCATTTCATCTCAACACCTACACACGAGAGGACGTGACGAGGTAAAAATGTCCAGTAATGCAGAAAAAATATCTACCAAAAAAAAATGTATTTGAACAAGCATTATTTCTACACCATAATGGATTCCGCACGCATTACTGAACAGCCCGAAATACTTTGAAACCTGATAAATGGTTCATGAATGAAAAAGTCATTACGGCCGTTACTTTCGGTTTTATCAAGGCAACTAGCGACATCTTGTATCATCGTGATTGATTGTACCTACGTACCTACAAAAGGTTGGATATTGCGACTCAATTAGGTTATCAAAGAGTTTAAAAAAATCTGTGCAGAACTGATAGGTAATACTAATACCCGCCTGTAGCACACCTCCGCCCGCGGAACACCGCAGCAGGTTTCGCCATGAGTTCGACAAGCGACACAAATGCGAACAGTCGGGTTCTAATGCATAGATTTTTCACGCGCGATCCCACCCGATCTGCTCTGACATACACCACTACGTAGATGTGATCCTCATTATATCGTCGTCGATAGAAGACAACTCATAGCGAAACTATGGCAGAACTGCCGCGATGCCAGTGGCACCTGGGGTTGGTTACGTACGTATTAAAAAACTCTTTAATATTTCTAGCTAAACAATCACAAAAAGAGTTATTTGATAAAGATATTCACGTCCTAACAACATTAAAATGTTTACATCCAAAATCAAATATCTTACCGTTGTTGAGTCCTTTTCTTGAGGATAATAACGTTTTGCGAGTAGTTGGACGAATCCAAAATGCTTCCCACTGTCCATATGATAAAATTCACCCAATTTTGCTTGACTCAAAGCACGTGTTTACAAAATTATTATTTGAAACTGAGCATCTTCATTTGCTACAATGTGGTCCTCAACAATTATTAAGTTCTATTAGTGATCGCTTTTTATTTTTAATTTCAAATCGCAAGGGCCGCGGAGCAAGAACCACAAAGTGTTATTTGTGTATTTTTGTTTGCTTGTGTACAAAGGCTGTACACCTAGAAGTCGTAAGCGAACTGAGCACGAATGCATTTCTTTTATGTTTGCGTCGATTCATCGCTCGCCGTGGTAAGCCGTGTACCATTTACTGCGACAATGGTAGAAACTTTGTTGGGGCAAATAACGAAATTGCTAGATTACTAAAATCATGTAGAACCTCAGTAGATGATTTTGCGAGCAGTGAAGGAATAGTGTTTAAATTTTCACCGGCCTACTCACCGAACTTTGGTGGAATTTGGGAAGCGGGTGTTAAGGCCGCAAAATTTCACTTAAAACGCGTCCCCGGCAACTCCACACTGTTTGCACAAATTGAGGCAATCTTAAATTCTCGGCCATTGACAGCATTGTCTGCTGATCCGTCAGATCTCAGACCATTAACTCCCGGGCACTTTTTAATCGGTCGTCCGTTGACGGCACTACCTTCACCGACCACCGAGAAGATCCACGTCAATCGTTACCAATTGATTGAGCGTCTACGTCACCACTTCTGGCATCGGTGGACAAAAGGGTTTTTGTCAGACCTGCAACAACGAGTCAAATGGCGAACTCAAGGGGTGAAGGTGAACCCAGGAGATCTCGTCATCATCAAGGATGAAAGCTTACCGCCTTTGAAGTGGCTGTTGGGTCGCATACATAAACTACCTATATATCCCGGACAAGACGGCGAACCCAGAGTCGCCGATATCACCACCACTAAGGGCATCATTAGACGAGCACTAACTAAAGTCTGTGCTCTTGAACCAGATTCCCATGAGCCTCTTGAACCCGTTTGTTTCAAGGGGGGGGAGGATGTTCGCAACCTTAGCTCAGGCAAGCGCGGGGCCTGAGGCGGAGGGGACGACCGAGCGGCGGCCATAGGGACTTGACTCAGCGACACAGCGCCATCAACATCATTTCTCTATACAATCTCTATTTTATGTAAAAAACCCATTATAACATACCTAAAACCTGAAGATTTTGTTATTACATCACCCTTACAAATCAAATTGGAGTCAGATAAACGGAGTCCTCGCAACATATGGTTGGTACGCGGCAGTTCTGCCATAGTTTCGCTATGAGTTGTCTTCTATCGACGACGATATAATGAGGATCACATCTACGTAGTGGTGTATGTCAGAAAAAGTAATAGTACAAGTACAGAAACAGCACTCGGCAAAGTCATTTAAATAAATAGCGACATTTGCTCCGACACAATAAAGTGCAATTCAGGTCGCGCAGTTCACCTAGTAGTTGCCTCTCTTTCTATCGTGTGCTCTTACCTTTTCTGACGACGCAACGCTAGGGTTGTCTTATTTTAAATGAACTGCGTAGCATACCTATATCATAATGTGAAAAACGACGATTGTTTATTGGTTTATTGATTTTGACATCCGTATTATGGCACAGTAATGTCGATTCGACATTGTTACCATAGAGGAAATAATCACTACGTTTTAATTGTTACTATAATAAAGAGGCAATATCTACTTGTGCAGTAAGATGCCGCGCTTGTATGGAGGCGGCCGTGTGGCGGCCCTCTGCTCACTTGTCCCGCCGGCGGAACGGCTAGCGGTAGGTGCTTATCGCGCGACCTTGAGCGAGTGAAGGAGGCCTGCCAACACTGTCTGATTTTTTCAAACCAAGGTTCTTTTTAAAGATGTTTCAGACCGTTCGTGGTTTGAGTTGAGCTTTTCGATGATGAATCGGATAGTGATTCAGTAAAGACATCCCTAATATTTAAGTAGGTATACCTAGTGTAATAACGAGTATGTATTAGAAATAGAGTAGAATAGAATTTATTGACACAAACATATTTACAGAAAATAATAAGAAAAAAAAACAGCAAAGTTGCCTATAGGATAAATTACAGGAAACAAAGAAAAATCAAAAAAAAAATCAAGGTGTATAGTACTCGTATAGTATTATGTAATCTGTGACGGTACCCAGCGAAATAAAATCTATGGAAATGTAATTGCAAACAAATTCTGCTTAAAAATTGGTAGGTAGGTACCATGATCGAAGCACGGGGCCGAAAAAGTACAACCCGCTCAGCTTCGGGCCAGCCACACACCCGGTGACTGACGATAACGTTTATTGCAGTTTGTATTGTAGAGAAAAGAGAGGAAGAGAAAGTTTATTAGAAATGACGTTCTGTGTTGTAGTCAAATGGTGTAAAAGACGTGAAGAAGGCAATAAAAATATGCAGAAATAACTTATCATAATATATTTTTTTCGTTTAAGTATCTATAGAAAATATCTATAAGTATACAAATTATGGTCGCTAATAAGCAACCAGTGCTCTGACGTTTTGTGCTGCATAATTAAACTCCATCCACTTAGTTGTACTTTTCGTGTGGTGCCATTTTTGAGCGCAATGCCTGTTCCATAGATTTTAGTTCACTGACGGTACCCAAATAATGTAAGGCCACTAAAAACCCTGCCTCAACTTTATGCCTCTGTGTCAGTCTCAGCTCAGCTGGGCAGATTGAGCACAAAGAAGCTGTTAGGCGGCCATTACATGCTCATGCAAGCGTCTGTCAAATTCCATCAGTCATGAATTACGTTTGACTGACTGAGAAGAAGAAATCAACTTCATGCAACAATCAGGCAATACATTACACGATAGGTTAATCGTCAGTCACAGCCGTGACTGTGGTTAAACTGACAGCAAAACCTACCGTGTAATGGCTGCCTTATTCTGACAGGGTCATTTCATTATGGGTCAGTAGGTATACATGTAAAATCGTGGTGATTTTCGCTCTGCCATTTTGCAAACAGATTCCAGAATCCTTCCTTTGAACGGTGTTCGTTGGTTTGTCGCGCGCGCGTCGCGGTTACTTTACGTCGTTAGCGCAAGCACGCCCTTCCCGACTGTAGGTAGGTAGGTACCCAAGTAATTTTAAAAATGAAAATGAATCAAGTCTTATTTACAAAAGTATGTTTTTATAAAATAAAATTAGAGCTGACCTCGCGTTTGTGACCTTTTTTGATTATTTTTCGAAACGGCAGATTTTTTTTAATTCAAAAAATTCTGAATTGCCAAAGTAATTCTATATAATTCCCAACCTGCTCACAAATTGCTTTTCAACACCTTTATAAACGATATCTCGTCATGTTTTACTCATGCCAAAATCATAATGTACGCTGAAGACATGAAGGTGTTGATGCCAATCAACTCGACTCGAGACGCTCAGCGTCTCCAAGAGGATCTCTCCAGATTTGAGCATTACTGCCATGTTAACAAACTTGACATTAATGTCTCCAAATGCTATGTCTGTACTTATACCCGAAAATCCGAACCCATGTTATCATCTTACAAACTACTAGGCGCTGATGTTACCAGAGTTACTACCACACGGGACCTAGGAGTAACCTTTGACAGCAAATTGCTTTTTGATGAACACATTAACAACATTGTGGCTAAGGCATCTAAAGCTCTCGGCTTCGCAATGAGAATGTCACATGACTTCGGTTCTATTAAAGCTCTAAAAATACTTTACTGTGCTTACGTACGTAGTCACTTAGAATATGCCTCTCAAGTATGGAACCCCTGTTACAAACTATACGAAACGCAAATTGAAGGGATTCAGAAACGGTTTCTACGATATTTACAGTTTAAAACGAAAACTTATACTCGTGATTACGACCAGCGATGCCGTAAGTTTCACTTTTTACCAATTGCAGAAAGAAGACGCATTGCAGATATATCGTACCTTCTTAGCATAGCGGGTGGCGCTGTCGATTGTCCTGAGCTGTTGAGTGGCATTGGTTTACAAGCTCCGGTAGCTTCCTTCCGTAACCCTGACGCACTTCACGTTCCGTGGTGCAAAACGAAGTACAGGCGAAATTCTTTCTTTATCAGAACAAGCAGGTGTTTCAATAGTGTTGCAAAACAATTTGAAATAGACCTTTTCAACACTTCCTCAAGTAAGCTTAAGCGAATATTAAGCGATAGTTATTTTTCTAACAAATAATTTGTAAAACTTTAGTGGGTAGCTACTTGTTTATGATTAAACTACTGTAATCACCTAAAATTCTTAACATAACGTAGGCTAACATTTTTGTAACTAATAATATTTGGCTATATGTGGAAGCTTGTAATTGGCCTTCGATATCTTCTCAACCTAGCTGTTAGCTTCCCGAAGATTGTAAAAATAAAATAAAATAATAAAATTTCAAGAGAATCGGTTGAGAATTGCGACCTGTAGAGGAAAACAGACGGACAGACAGACAGACACTATAGTATTGCCCATGCTGAAATGGAGACGCATCGCGCTCGCTCGGTCAATATACGAATTTATATATCTCAGTATTGAGTATTTCTCAAACATCGACATTATGTATGGTTTCAGAACTCTGATTGAAATTGGTGTGGCGATGGAATTTCATAGCGAAGGCGAAGCTTTATAAATATTTGAAACTAAAACTTATATTGCGCGCTGAATTTGGTCACACTTCATTTAATCGCATTGTAGCGAAATAACCTCAAGAATAGTATATTAGAATATAGCATTAAAATCATAGATTTATAGTACTTATATTAAAAAGGGGATTAAAATGAAAGTCAACATATTTTTTATTCCAGAGACTTCTATGTTGTTTTTATTTAAATTAAGCACTTTGGATTGGAATCGTCTATATTGTTCTACCACCATCCACACTTTTTTAACTAATAAGAAGAATTACTTATCAATGTTTTATTTTTGTTTAACTATTCAACGCCCGGAAAATGAGGCACAATAGAAAATCTATTGTGTCTCGGTCGCCAGCGACCGCTCCGGCGCCGCGTTAATGAATTAAACAACGTGTTAAAAAAACAGCCGAATATGGTAGACATCAAACTGAACAACTTTTAATATGGGACCAACTCTGAAATCGCAAAAAAATCAGCTATTTCATACACATTTTGATATTTTCGTTTGAAATAAGTATTCATTTTTGTATGAAACAGCTATTTTTACGCGATTTCAGAGTTGGTCCGTAAAAGTTGTTCAGTTTGATAGTCCGTATCTACCAATTCGGCTTTATGAGTTTTTTGTAACACGTTGTGGGTAACCTATTGTATAATCAATTTTATTCATGTTATAAGTAGTTTTATTTTTTGATCGACAGCGTACCTTGTAAGTAAAAAAGCTTAATCGACATCCCTTTGTGATAGTTTTTACAAAGAAAAGTATACCTAAGTATGAGTAGTTGGGAGCATGATCAGCATAACTTATAAGCTATATCTTTTGATCTCAATAGTTTTCATATGAATGAAAGGCAGATCTTGTTACGTATGTATTTCACATATGAAACATGTTGCTTATGTGGTTTGGTATCTACGCCTTTTTAATACGAACTAGAATATAATGTATAAAAATGTGTTGATGATTTCCATGAGTAGGTACTGACCTAACATTGAAAATAACACACTGTTAAATAGCTTTTTTACCCGACTGCAAAGAAAGGGTTATGTGTTTCGCGCGTATCTTGTAAGTAAGTTTGTATGTTTGTATGTATGTATGTTTGTATGTAATATTCTTTATTACCTCATATCTTTCAAACGGCTGAACGGATTTCTATGATTAAGATATTGTTAGATTTGTCTTGTCAGCCCAAGTTTTCTTAAGAAGGTGGCGTTATAAAAAAACCAACATGGCAGCTGTACGGTACTATTATACGTACCTACTTAGTGAAAAAAAAGTACTGCAATATGGGTGTCATATTAAAGGGCATAATATAAGGATTTCAAAAAGGTATATCATGACCGTAATATATAATAACTAAAAAGAGATAATTAAAAAAACAAATTTAAAAAATTAAAAAACCCGCCTGCATAAAAAGAAAAATCGACTGAAAAGATGGAAACAAGTTTAAATAAATATTAAAGGCAACATTTCATAATAACATGCAGTCGGAGGCATGCATAAAGAAAGTGACATTATGAATGATTGAATTATATGTAGCTAAATGTCTACCAATACACCTGTTTTAGTTTTATTTAAATCAAGCGAGTATTTTTCAAGTTATAAGGGTTTGAAAGAAATGCCAATCGCACTGAAATATGTGCATTATAATGTACGACGTAAGGTTCACCACCCGCGTTATGACTTCATATAACGCAAGTCAAAATAACAATTTTCTAGAAATTAGGTTAAAGAATTTAGGTTAAAAAAGTTATGTATTGGATATATACATAACTTTTCCAAAAAATTAATTACAGTTCGTTCGTTGTTCACGTGGTACCATAAAACATGGTTTGCGCGGGCCATATTTTTATATAGAAAACGTAAAGTTGTAGCCACAAAAAAAACATACGACAAGCTAAAGAGATTATCTAGTAGGTATACCTACTTACAGATGATTGTAAAAAAAATCTGAATAAGTATTATCATCAAAAGCGCTTGTCGCGGGTTATATTTTTGGCGTAAATAATAGCGGGAACGTATTGAATTCTACATCAAAATACACTTTAACGTACTGTGCAGTTGCTCCAATATCTTTTTTTCAAGAAAGATAAATTGTGCTAAAGATTATGATGAACAATCAACAAAAAACATCGAAAAAGTGCAGAAGTGAGGTAATTTTCCATACTCTTTACACGTAAAGAAAAAGACAGAGACACACTAGTTAAACAAAAATCTTTGACAATTTGAACAAACACATTGAATGTGAAAGGAACATATTTAATGTTGAAAAGTGGTTTTCAACAATTTTCCCAGAATCGTTCATTAAATTAAATCGGCAAACAATAGTTAGTATTCAATTATCAAATTAACGACCGTGTTCCATGTTCCATAATGCAAACATTAATTAACATTTGATAATCAAGATTAGGTATGCTATTCCGGGAAACGTTTAATTATCTAGTTGTCTAAATTGATTCATTATGTGGTGTAGTTACGCCAACACTTAACTATAAGTATTATAATTTAAATAAATAAAAAACTTTGTTATGTGGACATCATTTTCCGACAACATACAAAAAATCTGAGGTAAATAAAATAGGTAGGTAAGTACTAAACTAAAAAGGACTTTAAAAAAATTAAGAAATAATAGTGTTGGTTTATTTATTTTTTTAATTGTTTATCAAAATTTGTCAATGCTTTTTTGGTAATCAATACTACATTTTAACTTTTCTGAATTCAATTTAGGTTAAAAAAATCTGTCTATAAAGGGGTGAAGTTATTTATTAAGTTAACTATAACTTTTGAACACTAGGTTTTCCCAGACTTTTGTTTAGTCCACTGATATAGTAAGTAGTACCTATCCCTTTTACCTTTTCTTTCACCTTTCTAACATTCATACATAATACTTAATATTAACATAGCTTTTTATGTAAGAAAATACCTTTTCGTGAGCTGCTGCAAACGTCCGGAAATCCGGACGACCCTTGAAATGGCCGAATTAGTCCGGACTCCGAACTAAAGATAAGTCGCACAGATCGTGTTGAACATGTCGAATTCTGCGCACGGGTGAATGTAAAGCTTTGCTACACTGCAAGATATTATAATAAATTATAAAGTAGAAAAGCACCAACTCTTCCTTCATACAGATGTGTCTTCATACGATAGCTTTCCCGTTCCCTTTCATACTTTCATCTGACGCATGCCTCTAGGCAAATAGCCCACGCTGATCGTGCCCCTTCGATGCTTCCTTCCTTCCTCTTTACGCTTCCAACAGAAGCATACCTCAGGGCATGCAATTTCTAAAAAAATACGTCAAAGAATGGTGGCAAGTCCCATACAATATTTAAAATATAAAATATAGAGAGTTTGAAACTGTATTTAATTGAAAGATAATCTTACTGATAATTCGTACATTCCTTTATAATATTTTTAAACCCCGGGAATATCAAAATATTCACAATAAACCAAAAGTAGAACCATATGTCTATAATTCCATTGTCTACAAAAAACTCAAAATACGTGCTAGTACCTACCTAATCTGTGTTTCTTTTGGTTCTCTCAGCTTGTTTTATATTATTTTACTCTTTGGCTTGTTTTGTTTGTTTGAAACATGGATTCCAAAGAAACAAATAAACAAAAAGAAAGAAATAAGGTCAAGCAAAAGCAAAACGAAAACGAGAAAGAAATTAAATAAAAAGAGTAAAAAAGGCGCGAAACGCAAGTTAGACATTGACAAGACCACAGAACAATATACTACTAGGGGACAATATAATAAATACAGACACGACAGTCACACAGATGACAGTTGCGAATTTTTTTATGGGTCCGACTTTGATCCGAGAGTTTCGTTACATATTATCTCATTTTTTCAAAAATAAATAACTCTTTCCCCGGGTTCAAAAAATGTATTTATTGATTTGGTTTTTTTTTATTGTTCCTGAATGTGAATGGCCAATCTTTATATAAGAAAACTTTGAAGTTCTCGATTTAAAGTTTTAATATTTTACCAACTACAGATATAATAATTATGTATCATAATAATATAGCTTTGTGTGTAAAAGTGGCCTATCTAATGCGTGTCATAAGTTTTTTTGTAACCGTCATAGTTCAACGTAGTAAACCCCTATAAGAAATACCCTCAATCTTTCCACCCTATTGGACCCCTGAAATTGAAAGACCGTATGTGACCAAATATACGAACATAAAAGAAAAACTACCTATTTGCATTGGGTCTGTTTTGGAAAAAAAACAAAGCGACATTTTCATTGTGCAAGCAAATTTTAAAACAAAGTAATCATTTAAATTTTCAATGAGGGTCTAACTGAATAAGTTTTTAACTTACCGTAGCAGCTCAGACGGCCCGTAGCTCTGACAGGATTCCGTCTGAGCTGCTACGGGTGAGTAAGTTTTTTTCTAATAAAATATTTATCTTAATATAAAAATAGCATTGTAAATGCCCAAAATATAAAAAAAAAACTAAAAGTTTTTAACTATTCATAAAACGCAATTTACGGCCCAAAAGATATTTCTCTTTTGATATATTTGGGTGTGCTAACTGCTTAGCTTAATTAGTACTGTCAACTCTAGTGTTTGTCTGTGTATCAACTGAATGATGTGAGAAATAATAATTTCTTTGTTTATTTCGTCTTAGTTTTGCATTAGTTTTGGAATAATAACAACCTAGAATGATAGTTTCCTACAAAGCGCACTGCCAAAAGTGAAGCAAATAAAACTGAGCCAAAATGGCTCAGTTTTTTTGCCTCACTTTTCATACTCTTACAAGGACTCGGCTTCTAGGTGTTATTATTCTAAAGTCTTAGTTTAATTATACTAGATATTGAATATAATTCCTCAAAATATTCAAATTAATTATGTTCGAGAAGTATAGGAAGAGTTATAGGTGGATTTAGTTTTAAAGTGCTCTTTTGTCCCATACATTTTAAAGAACCAGTATGCTGAGAGAGAACAGTCTTAGTACTTATAAAGTCTAGACTAATTTAACTTTTTTAAACTCCGTCTGACAGTCTCAGTACTTAGGTACCCATAAAGTCTAGCTAGACCAATTGCCTCTTTAAAACTCCACCTGAGATGGAAATAGGAAACCACCGGGAATGCCCCACTTTCGAAGTTGTATAAGGCGATATGGAAATAGAAGGTGACCTTTTAAAAGTAGTGCCACAAACTAGAGTAAAAGTACCAAAGTAGTGCCACAAACTAAAGTATTAGTACCTACCTAGTCACGAATGATTTGTCTGAGTGCATCAGACTGACTTATATACCAATAAAATTTCAAATAACCCTCTTGCAGTCGGGTAAAAACCCGCCTGCATAAAAAGACAAGTCGACTGAAAAGATGGAAACAAGATTAAATAAATATTAAAGGCAGAATGTCATAATAACATGCAGTCGGAGGCATGCATAAAGAAAGTGACATTATGAATGATTGAATTATATGCCTCCGACTGCATGTTATTATGACATGTTGCCTTTAATATTTATTTAATCTTGTTTCCATCTTTTCAGTCGACTTGTCTTTTTATGCAGGAGGGTTTTTTAATTTTTTTAATTTATTTTTTTATTTATCTCTTTTTAGTTATTATATTTTACGGTCATGATATACCTTTTTGAAATCCTTATAATAAGCCCTTTAATTTGACACCCATATTGCAGTATTCTAAAAAAAAATTTTTTTTTTCACTACGTATAATAGCACCGTACAGCCGCCATGTTGGTTTTTTTTATAACGCCACCTTCTTAAGTACACTTGGGCTGAAAAGACCAATCTAACGATATTTTAATCATAGAAATCCGTTCAGCCGTTTGAGAGATATGAGGTAATAAAGAATATTACATACAAACATACAAACATACTTACAAGATACGCGCGAAATACATAACCCGCAGTCGGGTAATAAAAAGACTTAGTGAATGTTTTTTCCACACGCGATTATTATAAGTTCCTATCCCGAGTTAGGGTGACCCCAGACCTACCGGTTTCTTTTCTTTGCTTTGCTGTTCTACTTTGCTGTTTAGACCGCCGGCTACCAGGGTCATTTCAATCTATCGCATATTGGGACCAGACCAAATTGACAAGATAGCCATTAGCTGTCTGGGTTGCGAAGTAGGAAGCTTATGGGAGATATGCCACCCTGAACATGGTCTCCGATTGCTAAAAATAAATCGATCGCATATTTATATAAATTATGAACAGGGTGGCATAATCACCTACCTAAACTATTATTTGTGTTTTCATAATGATCGTTTAAGGAACAAAGCTCACAGAACATACATATATGTGAAATGTACGTAGATTGAAAATATGCGATAGATTGAAAATGAGCCTCTTGGCCGGCGGTCCATTGCCAAACAGTAAAGCAAAGAAAAGAAATCGGTAGGTCTGGGGGGACCCTTAAGAGAAAAATAAAAAATATAATAATAACAGTCAAGGGATACTTTACTGAAATGAAAATATTACTAAAACGATCAGATTTTCTTTATAGTTATGAGAAACAAAAATACTTGAAACAACATCTCTAAAATGATATTTTAACCATTTATTTTTAAGTTTCTTTTTATTAATTCATGAAAATTACAAATGAAACAGACAAAATGAAGGAGGTATACTTTTCATTAAAAATTAGCTTCTTTAAGTAAATTGTTGCTTTCCGTGAGATTTAATACAACTGCAATCTTATTCTTTATTTTTAGTAGGTAGGCTACTTTGGACTCACTGCTACTTGGATCATAAACTATCCGATGAGAAAATAAAATGGCTGGAAAAGTGGAGCCAGTGACGTTTAAAAAAGAGTTCCGTAATATTGTTTTTCTCCTAATTTTTCTTTAATAATTTTTCACTCGACTTCAGCCATTTCAAATGTCCCCACTGCTGGGGCACAGGCCTTCCTTATGCTTGGACAAGGAGGAATGGGCCATAACCCACCACGCGGTCTAAATGCGAATTGGTGGGTGTTAACGACGGCAATTGCAGCCGGAACCAACGGCTTAACGTGGAAGAAGGACTTCAGAAGGACGGAGGAACTAGAGATAATAAATTTTTGGTCACCCATCTTATGAGCGACCCTTGGGAAAGTTGCTCAACCTCCGCAATCGCCGAGCCAGGCGCTAAACCACTGCGCCATCGAGCTCCTCGAATTAACATGTTTTCATTTTTTTTACAAGGTACCTTAAATCGAAAACCATTTCAAGATTTTTCAATTTCTGACACCGTACTTAATTTTTCGGGGTTTTTGGCATTGATATATCAAAACAAAGTTTAGATGCGTTATGCGCCAACATCATGAAATTTAAAACAGCGACAGGTACTGCAGATACACACATTGAGATATTATTACATCAATAGTGGGACAAAAATGAACGCCACCATACGGAATCCCTGTCGTTAGAAAGAGATAAACAGACATCATAAGTTTCGTCTAATACGCTGCATGCTCATTGTCGCGTCTCGCTCTTTGTAAAAAAATGGCCGATTAGAGTAATACAAAATACGAAAATACATTTTACGGTTAAATACAGTACCTACTTACGTGTGAAATAAATCATTTTTCCGATCTCTGACTGTTGCTGTATAATTTGCACATCGTTTATAGACGCAGGAAGGCATTTTTGATCAGAATGTCACGGTTTTTTAGTGTCTGACTGACGAGAGTGGTGTGTGTTTACGTGTCACGAGCCTGTGTCTGACTAATTGAAAGTCGGGCAATTACCTTACTTTCGTCTTGCCATTGTGGAGTGCGGGTAACGCATCTAAACTTTGTTTTGATATAAGTATCGTTGGTTTTTGGTCAATTATTTAAGTGTTGGACCGGGCCGTGCCCGGTGTTGGGGATTTTTATTTCAAAGCCTCTTGTGTGTGTGTGAATAACACACATACCTACTACTCGTATGAACACACCTGAACCAACATACTTTTTCGAAAAGATAATTCATTTATAGGACATACTACTGCCTTTAATCAATCTACTTACTTACATAATTAGGTTTTTTAATTTCAGAATGTGTTAAATAAAACTGACTTTATTTGAAGTCAATCATATTTTATTTTCTGGTGGAACCCTAAAACAAACTGCAACTGTAAAAATTAAATTAATACAAAACTCTCCTCGCCGCTATCTGTCTCACGTCACGTGAAGCTGAATTCAAGATAAGTTTCAGGGCTGTCAAAAATATAATTAATAATAACTAATAATTTTCAAACCATGATCCATGTAATGTTAGTAGCTACATTGTTTAAGAATATTGTTCCTTTTCAGGTTTTTACGCAGTGAAAAGTATTACTGTTAAAAAATCCGAAAATTAAAATTGCAAGTTCAATTTTTTTTATTTAAAATAGGTATTGAATTAATCTTTTATTGTAAGGAAAATAATATTTTTCAAAAGCCAATATTTTTACTTGAAAAAAAACAAAACAATTTGCAATCCGAGCGAATGCTCTCTGACCCTCTACTGAAATGGCCAGCATTCTATAATACGTTTGAACGCTAAATAGACGATTAAATCACATGTCGCAAACCTATCTAAATCACAGATTTTGATGCATTGTTGTATGGTATTGACAAGCTAACAGCACGTCATTTTTTTATATTATATTTTATATTCATTTCTTGGGAAACATATAGCATAAATTTTATAGTTTAGGTACTGCTTATTTTAAAGCTTTAATTTAGCGTTCAAAAGCATAGAAGATTGGCCATTTGAGTAGGGGGGGCTGGGAAGTCGTTAGAAGATGTTTTTGTTCTAGTTTTTGCTTATAAAATTAGCATTGGGGAATGCAAAAATCTAAATAAGTAGGTACCGCCTCTGTGGTCTAGTGTTTCGCAAACCCGTGTGCACGACGCAGGGGTCACGGGTTCGATCCCCAGGAGGGGGGTACATTTGTATTCGGTTTGGTTGGTGGTAGGGCTTTTTCAAGTCCGCCTGGCTAGCTACCACCATCTTACCTAAGTCTGACGCCATAACAACGATATAAAAATTGTTGTGTTCCGACAGTTAGAGGTAAGATAGCCAGTTCCTCAGTGATGAGGATTCCGTCCGGGTGTAGGCTCTCTACCTTCGGCCTTATAGGCACTACCCCGTTGTGCATAAAACCCTATTTATCATGTTTGCCAGCCCTAAATGCAGGCGTTTAATTTTCACCCGGCAGACGGTAGAGGCGCTGTTCATGTCGGCTTATTGCCTAGCAATTTCAAGATTTATATATAGGTATATATTAGGTACTTATACGAAGACTTTTGCTTCACAGTAGCCTTGAGCGGAAGCCCGCATTGCTCTAAGCATCTTGGCTTGGAGTCAAAAATCGAGGGAAAACTTAGTCTAGGTATCTAATACGTGCTACTTAATACTAATTATTATACTAGAAAAATATAGACTTGTCACTTATATATACCCCTATAGCACGAACACATGAGTTAAAGATGGCACAAGTATGGTACAATTGGAAGAGCATTGGATCGGACTTCCAAAGGTCGCGGGTTCGATTCCCGTCTGAGAAAATGATCAGCCCCCCTAGCCAAAGTAACATTTGCAAATTTTCGTTATCGCTTCGCTTCGAAACATGTATGGATTTGACGTTTTAAAATTCGATTGTTAACGAAACCTTATGTCAATCCCAAACATGTTTCGAAAGCGAAGCGATAACGAAGATTTGCCAATGTTACTTTGGCTAGGCCCTCTGGTGACGAGTCGATATTTTTCTAGTAAGTTTAAATGTATTATTTAGTATTAGGTACCTATAGAAAAATAGCATTGTGAATGCAAAAGTCTCAGAAAACTTTGTAAACTAAAATTATTGTGCGAAACGCTGCCATAGAACACTGAACTGTCAGATTTCTCGTTTATTCGCTGGGCTTATGCCGTTTATCCACCCTAAAACAGCCACCCTAAGGTGGATATACCCGAAAAACGTGTGTCCATCTATCTACCCCACCATACTTGATAGTACGATAGGGTGGATAGATGAACATGCGTTTTCCGAGTATCCACCTTAGGGTGGCTGTTTCAGGGTGGATCTATCATGCCAATGAGAGATTTTTTACCCTGTGCCAATGCTTCGGTGTCACAAAATGACAACCAATGACAACATGAGTCAAGATCAATCATTTTGTTTACCGTTCTCTATCCCCTTTTTAATATACTATATCTATGTTGTCTATGTCAATAATAATAACATGACTTGGACAAATAAACCACATGATCATACTTTACCAATATTTGACCTTTGATTAAATGATCAAAACACTTTCAATATCCTTTTCCAATGAAATTTTCCGTGGGTTTCATCGCAGTGTTATTCCTGTGAGTTAATTTATTATTCCGAATGCATTATTGCAAAATGTGTACCTATGCACATGCACAGGTAAGGCACAGTACTAATTAGCTCAGTTTTCGGGATTAAGTTTTGATGATAATAATTGATCTAAATATTTTTGTTTTTAAACAATTTCCAGCCCCCTGATAACGTAACTCTGTTGCAAACAATTCTCGATTGAAACTTGAAACTGTTTTGAATCGTTTGAAGTTAATGAAATTTGTCAGATTCTGTTGCTAAAACAGTAGTATGTAGCACTCTCACTCTCTCACTCTCACACACTCTCACACTCTGTTAGCACTCTCTTAGAACCTGAAAATGACAAATTCATTCATTTCAAACAGTTTCAATCGAGAATTGTTAGCAACAGAGTTACGTAATCAGGAGGCTGATCCACCAATCAAATATCAATCGGATGGTCACTTCATAAGCTGATGATGATTCTTCGATCTAGGACACTTTCGTCAGATTAAAAATAATTAAAATACTTATAGGCTGTTTTTTTTACTAAAACAGAATTCCTCTTAGGTCAGAAAAAACTTTGGTTAATATTTAAACCTATTTCCAGATCGCATGTGCTGCTGCAACTTCTGCGGCAGTCTAAGATGCATCTTCTGCTTCACTCTGTGCGCGTATTTGTTCCACTTATGCGGCATCGAGTGCGATTGTGACTGTTACCAGTGCTGTGTGCCTAGCAGGGATCCCGACTAGTAGAATATACCTACCTAAGTCTAATAAAATATATAAAGAACAGTATTGAGTTTTAATTCAGCCTTCTCTCAAGATACACAACTTTTATAAGGAGCGGCATCCGGCTTTCCGCGATTAAAATAGGTAATATATATTAAAAACATGACTGTCCTGACAAAAACTAACGAAAAATTTAAATACCTAACAAGTTGCAGTTATAATAAAATGTGGAACAGAGGGTCCCCTGACTGCAATGAATGACCCGTTATTTTACTTTTTAATTCGGTTTTGGCAAGGCAGACGTGTTTTTAATACTTATTTATATTTGTTTCAAACATTTTAGGGACATAGTTTTGGAATTTGCTCATCAATTTATTAGCTATAAATTTGATACCCATATCATATTGTAATAAATGAAAAAAAAACGCTGGACAAGGTGTTAGCTTTTTTCAATTATGTTTATTAAGTTCCCGACGAGGTTGTTGACTTGTTGTGACAATTCCCCCATTACGGCACACAGATTCTGTAAGACGTTGACAAGAATATGCTCATCATTGTTGTTATCTTGGGATGACATTTTGCAATCAGACTTGATTTTCTTGACGTTTCCACAGTAGCAGGAACAGGAACAATCATCTGGCCCCATAACTCCCATGACACCTACAGAAAAAATGCGACATTGAATTGAATACAAGGATCCTTCGTGCGTAAATTTTGCCTCCAAAAATGGTGGAACCAAGAAAATGTTAGCAGCAAACAGAAAATCATAATCCAATAGTGTAAATAATACAAAATGTTGTTGCAGTTAATACCTTGCATGAGAAATCAAAAGAACTCTTAAAAATAAAAGAATATTCTTTGAAAGCGATAAAACTACTAGGTCAGACAGAGTATCGTATTTTATAATTGAAATATTTATGTTATGATTATGACCAAATAAAACAGTGACGAAATTCAAATTCAATAACATTAAATTAATAAACGTACTTGGACCGCATTTGGGATAAGAACTTGATGTTTTTGGAAGAGGCGGAGGTGCAGGTCTGTAAACACAATCCGGGTTCGAGCCGAGAGAAGGTGGAGCTGGCTGTTCGTCCGGCTCCATGCAAGAAGGAAAAGGTGGAGCCGGAGAACAGACTGGTGGACTTTTTTCCCCTCCACAAGTTCCTTTCAGTGGAGGAGTCTCTGGCGGTAAATCTGTTTGTGACTGATGACACGGAGCTCCTTTTGCTATAAAATTGTGTTTTCTCGACTGACATTTGCATTTGCATTTAACTGGTTCTGTTTTTGCTTTAGGTGTACATTTTGAATCCGGTTTAGGCTTAAGAGGGTTTGATGGTGGACATTTTTGCCCACAAGTTTCTTTCACTGGTGGAGGCTCTGGAGGTAAATCTGATAGTGACCGATCACACGGCGGTGCTGTATCGCAACCACGAATTGTAGTTATCGGTTTTGGAGTAAGAGGTGGAGCTGGTGCATTTATTATATCTTGACTTATGAAGCGAGATGGACATTCTGGTTTATCACAAACAGGAGGCATTGCGGCGGGGCAGCATTCGTCCTCGCAATTTAGTGGGACATCTACGAGAATCTCCCTTGGCACCGTAGTCTTGCAATTTGGACAAGGGCAGTTCACCTGGATTATTCCTTTCTTTATGTCTTGTATTTTCCCCGGTGTGAAGTTTAAACACTTGAAGTGCATCCATCGTTGGCAAGCGCCTCTGCATTGCAAACCTGTTTTTTTGGTCACCGGCTCACAGCATAACCTGCACTGCTGTTTCGTTTTTGACTGGGTTTTCTTCATAGTGTTGTTGTTTTTATCGCAACATTTTCAGATTTTATTTGGTTTTGCCTGGGTTTTTTACACTGATAAATTACCTACTTCATGTTGTATTTTAGAAAGAATTTGATTTGACACGGGTTTGACGGGTTTGACGTGGCACGACGCGACGGGGTTTGAAGTCAAAGTTATTCCTCTATGGATCAAAGAATAGATTTTTATATGCGTTAGATTTCGCACCATATTACATGCAGATGCATAGTTTTATACATGGTCTAAAAAAACTTAAATTATTGTACCAAGGTTTTTCATAAAAACAAGGCTGGTTGCTCTAAGGCTTAGAGTAAGACGCGTTTCTGTTCGTACGAACGAAGCCGCGATGCTGGAAGCTCTAAGGTAGGTATAGTATAAAGTGTTTTGTTTCTTTTATTCTTTTAACAAAATGAACAACAAATTCATTCGAATATGAATATAAAATTCTTGTACAATAGGTAGATACTAGCTAAATATAATTATTATGCGTTTATGAAAGGCCGTAGGTAACTCTAAAAGTCACAGCACAGTATAAAAGAGTTGGTGTAGGTTTTATCTTTTTCTAAGGCATCACATAGATACTTAATCGTAAATTCGTAATAATAAAGTATCAAAAATAAAATGGGTTCGCTTTAAAATGTACGTTATTTGCTAAACTTCCCAGTAATTTGAGCAAGCACGATAAATACAGAGGAGGCACAAACCAATTCCTTCGATTGCCGGCCCACGGAGTGTGTTGGTAAACAAATAGTGTGGGGATAATTATCTTCGATAACAAACAGTCGATAGGTACTTTTTCTATCGATCTTTTCATGTTCATGGAATAGGGTACCTAGGTTGCGTTCAGAACGTTTGAGCGTCGGTTGTTTGGTTGTTTTTTAACTCGCTCTAAGGTTTGGAACGACCAAGAACTTTAAATGTCAATGTCAATACAAATTCTTCATTTTCCATTTGGAATACGAATAATTTAAACTTTTCTTTATACTAAATCAAATAAAATCCGTTTTTTGAGGATCTACCATGACTATTTTCTTCTTCTTCTTCTTAATGAATGGCTTGCTCTGTGGTCTAAGCCATGATTATTTTAAAAATTAGACATAAAAACATCAAAAATACAAAATAATGTCAAATGACATTGACATTTTTTCTATAGACAAACGTCAGAGAGTTTTACAACCATCATTTTTGATGGTTGTTTGGTTGCAACGCTCTGACGTTTGGAACGACACGGTTGTGTCAACCGAACGTCACGCTCAAATGTTCGGAACGCCGCTAGAGCGTTCGGTTGTGGTTAGGTTGCACTCGGAGTGTAGGTTTGGAACGCGCCTCTAGTCACTTTTGCAAAATACAGGGTCATTTTTGGACCCCTTTTCAAATTTTGTCAGGTCATTCTAAACCAACAGTACAATCAATTTGTGATGTACTTAAAAAAAATTTTTTTTTTTAATTTTACCCCAAACTTTTTCCTACACGAATTGAAGTAAATGTCACTGTTTGCGCATCGCACGGTCGACCCGGTCGCGTCGCTTGCGTGCGCACCTAGATTTTTTAGACATAAAAAGTGGCTGAAAACTGTGAATTTAAAAAGAAATAATTTATTCTCACCTATTTTTTTTATTACTTCCTTGAACTTATATTTGATTTTGTAAAGAGGTCGCAAAATTGTCCTGTATTATACAAAAGTATTTTTACCATCACCACTCGAAAAAGTGCGTTTAATTCAACGGTAAGAGTGAATATAACGCTGTTTTATTCACCGAGTGAATAAAAATATTTTGAATTTGGAACAAGCGCGCATCGTATGTATTATGTAGAAAAAAAATAAAACGTGCTGAAAGTATGGAGCTATTCCATAGATGTTTATGTGTGCAGGACTGGATCCGAAATGATTCCGACAGTATTTCTTTTAACTGGTTTATTGAGCCCAGATCTCTCACAATTAATTAAAAATGGAAAGTAATACAAAAAAGATGGCGAGCCCATCCAAAAGCCTTGTAGGTATGTAGTAGGTATCATATCTTTCCGGTGTTGTTAGTTCAATGAACATCTTGTAGGAGGCGCTAATGTTACGATCGCCGCTGCCAGCGCCCTCGCGTTGGTGTTGTGGTGATGTCACAACAATAGATAATATAAAAGCCATAGTTATAAATAAATAAAAAATACCGCCAATTTTATTTAGGTTCTTTTTAGTGTCTTATCTTTGGATTCTTTTCAAAAAAATATCCCGCCAAATTAATAAGGTCCTTTCTAGTGTCTCATCTTTCACTCTCTCTTTTTCTCGCAGTCAATGGTAAAAAGTAGAGTACCTACACAACTCGTGAAAAAAAAATTCATCTCGGTCCTTTGTATCCTTCGCTGCTTTTGGGATCCAACTTAGTCCCTCGAACTAAATTCCCTCTTTTTTCACTTGTTGTATAATCTACTATTTTATCCTTACTTGTCATACTATACTTAAATAGTTATTTAAAAATATGTTGTCTTACCAAATCTCGTCTGTCTAATTAAATCAAATTTTCACTTATAAATTAGTAGGTAATTTCTTTCGTAATCTATGTGTGGAAAACCACTTGTTGTAAGTACTTAGGTAAGTATTTTAAATAATTGTTTTTTTCGATAAAAAGTAAATTGTTTACCAAAGTAAGGATAAACAAACATTATCTTTTTATTATTTTATTAATAAAAAAATCCTAAAAAAAATATCACGAACCTTGGAAACAATGTTTTAATTTTTGCTATGCATCCCTTCTTGAAAGGATGAACTCATGGGTCGAAGAACTACTTACTTACAAAAAAAATTAAACTCCTATAGATAGCCTACTTACGAGGATTAATTACAAAAATGCTCAGTTTTTTTACAAACAATTATTTCCGTACGCTGGCTATAATATAAACAGCTGGATGAGCTGTATGTATGATATACGAGTACGAGAGTTGTGTCGAACATGTTCCTTAAATAGATAAGTATGCTAATGATTTTGATTTCACCTTGATGTTAAGGCGGTTGTATGACCGAAAGTGGCGCCCTCAGAAGTTTTTATTTAATAAGTTATAAATATAAAAAAAAAATTAATAATGTTTTACATGGAGTTTTTAGGGCCCATGGTCTAGTATTTTAGAAGGTATCACTACATGCCTTCGTAGTCATTCGTAGAAGTAGATAGCAAATGTGTCAAAAACGGCCACTTTTAGCAGTTTTGCTATCTACTTCTAGCAGTGACTACGAGGGAATGTAACGATACCGTCTAAAAATACTAGACTTCGGGCCCTAAAAATTCCACGTAAAACATTATTCAAATTGTGTATTAGAATTATAATATTAAATAAAATTCACCGCGGCGTCACTTTCGCTCAGGGTGCCACCTTAATTAATTCTCCATGTATACTAACATAGTACCTAAGTATCTTTTCCTATTATTGTTTGCTCTGGATCTATGATATCTGAGAATAAATGTTTTTTTTAATTGCTACCTAGGTACTTAGGTACTTTTTAAAATTTAAATGTTCAATCGATATCTTTCTATCGATAAAAGATACAACATTAACCGCAATAAATTCTAATGAAACCCCTATAAGATTAGATCTTTCCTTGTAAGATTAAGTTCGGGTTTTGAAACATTAATTAAAATCTAATTAGATTATATTCTCGATGTCTTTGATATAAATTACCTAGGTACATTGTCAAAATTTTTATACTTAAGATTAGAAAAATCAGTTGCCGAGGAACTTTTGGTGCTATAGACTGTATTTGCAGTCGTTAACACCAACTTTTATCGGAATAAATACACACCTTTTTTTTCTCTTACAAGAGAAAAAAAAGGTCAGTAGGTTTGACCTACAGGTCAGTAGTTCAGTCCCATACTTTGCGTACCTATAATGATAATGTACTACCTACCTAGATACAGCACTGATAAAAGTTACGAAATTACACTGATAATAGTTATTTGTTATACAAGTTACCAAAATCAATTTGTGCTGCGAGTTCCGACTTTAAATCACGAACTAGCGAAGTAGTCTAGAACTGAATCACGAGCGTGTGATTCTAATATAGACTACTGAGCACAGTGAGTGATTTAAAGGCACGAGGCAGAACAAAATTTTGGTCTCGTGTAAAACATACAACTTTTCACCTCTACCAGCGAGAAAATTTTCACGTGACTTTCTTAATAAAAAGCTAAATTCAGCATTAGAAACAAGTTCACTCAACTATTTTGGAGTTAGACAACTCTCTTCATTGTTGGACGCGTAGGTAATTCTTTTTTAAATTATCACAAAAATAGTTCGATCAAACTTATGCTGAAAATTTTTATTCATAAAGTACCTAGATTCCCGTCGTTCTGTTTTAAATTACTTTGTGTTTTTCTCTTATTCATTCATTAATTAATATCCTATCTTATTTATTTAATTATAATCATAAAACACTAATTTGTTAATAAATTTCATTAATTTTTCTTATTTTATATTTATTTCATACATGCGACCTCGTCCATACTGTTTATTTCGAATTATCAACCTTATTTTTTAACAATCCTTATTTAAAACTCCTTGGTATATTCGTGCATTTTATTTTTTTACTTTTTAATCCATGTCCATGTCCAACCATGACACCATAAAGCACTCTATCTATCCTTTTCTGACATATCAACTTTACAAGTCTCATCCTTGTCACTTTATATTTTTTTATTTATTATTTTAAAAGTTGGTGTTAGAAATTAAAAAAGCACTTTGCCTCACGCTTTTACGCGCCAAAGCCAAAAGCGCCCTTTTCGTGCTGCAGAGGTGAAAATGTCATATTTAGATAGCTATAAATACATTTTTGCAACCAGAATAAAAAAAAAGTTATCATTTTCGTTAACATACTTTTCAGACTTGATTTACCTAGAACACATTACTTAATTTCTCTTTTGATGTTACATTTATTGGTAAAAGGTGATAAATAGATACTAGGTCAGTATTATCAAATAAAACATTGACTCACAAATAAAAAAATGAATCATCATTCACACACACGCAGACTGGCCGACCGCAAAGCATTTACATAAAATTGATCTTTATATTCTAGTCACATAGAATCATAATGGAACGTCACCATACATTATCAGGACAATGGCATTATCTTCTACAGGTAAACAATATAATAAAGATTTCTGTCACGAACGATTACTCAGTTACGATAAGTTTGCGTAACACAATCGACGTTAAAATTGTTTTCTTTTTATTTTAAAAAAGGAACCAACTTGTTTGTTTTTAATCTATTCTTAATTCGAACAAAAGTTTTCGAGACAAGTGAATAAGCGTTCGATATTCAAAATGTGCAGTTGTGATTCGTGTGGTCAGATCATAAGGTGCCTTTGCTGCATAACGCTATTTGTGTTTTTGCTCCGAATGTGTGGAGTTGATGTTGGTGATCACTGCTGTTGTGGTGACCAAGAGGCGGGATAACGACAACGACAGAATTTCAACGTATAAACCGTACCTGCTAATTTTAGCTATGTAAGACTTTTTTGAGTAAAGATTTCTTGGTGTTATCAACTCGTTTCATTAAAGTTTAGAGCCGTTCCAACATGTTAATGTTATTTTAATAGAATATAATATATTAAATGTAAGTAATACCTAAGTATGGTCAACGGCACGCTGGGCTTCCGCGACAGTTGATATTCAATCAATTTTATACTTAAATTAAGGTTCAAAATAAATTACAGATTTTTGACAGTTTTGTAGGTATAACCTCATGTGGCTGCTGACTGTACATACATTTAGTGCTTAGTGCTAGCTGTAGACTCTGGACTGAAACAGAAACCTATTATTTACAGAGCTACCTAACTTAATTTTAACAAAATCACTACCTATTTAATTCAATAAAAGTTTTGTTTTTTATTCTGGCAAAATTTTCCGCGAGAAACGTTTGACCAAAACAAATCTGTGCAAGGTCTTATTGCTTAGGTAGGTACTTTGACTTGACATAGATACTTCACGTAGCTAAGGCTACAAACGGAAAGGTCAATGGTTTGTTTTTTTTTTATTTTCTTCTTACAAAACCCACAGAAAGCTAATAGTGTAACCTTGGAACAGTTTTACAGCGTTTTGAGAGTTGTCCACACAAATAAGTATTCTGTGAAAATGAAGATCTAAAAAGAATTCAAAGATCTGAGGGCCTAGCCAAAGTAACATTCGCTAATCTTTGTTATCGCTTCGCTTGCGAAACATGTATGGGATTGGCATAAGGTTTTGTTAAAAATCAAATTTTAAAACGTCAAATCCTGTTTCGAAGCGAAGCGATAGCGAAAATTCGCAAAGGTTACTTTGGCTAGGGGGGCTGGTGTAATCTTGGAACAGATTTACAGTTACAGTTACAGTTTTGAGAGTTTTCCACACAAATATTCTTTAGAATCGAAAAAAGACAAATGACATAATAACTGTTAATGTTTAGTCTAGATGTAAGTACTTAAGTTTCTTAATTATAATATTCTTATGGGTCTTTCTTTAAACACGTCACTCATGGTCGGGTTTTACTACTGTTCAGTGTTTGTAGGTAAGTATGTACTTAATAAAATTTGTCGAGAGAAAAATTTGAACTTTTTTACAAACATTATTGCTTGTTAGTGTTATAGAATAATAAGACAATGGATTTGACGCTTCTGAAGAATGACCATCAGCCCCCTTAAATAGCATGACCACTCAAACGCGTTAATGATTTGCGATTTATCACGTTGGTGTCAAAAGAAAAGACAATGGATTTTGACAGTTGAGTGTCGATAATAGGGATGTTGACTAATGAATAAAATAACGAAATACTAATAAAAATCGTAAACATATTAAACTTTTAGAGTAGCTTGTATACCTCTTTGTTTTATATATTGCATATTATTTGTTTTATGACCCTTCAAAGTTGGGTGGAAAAGTCCATTTAAAAAGTATAAAATATATTAAAATAAATGATACCTTTAATTAGTCCGTAAAATGTATAGCAAATTTGTCGAAGAAACCATTTTGATAAACACAATATTTAATATAGCTGCTGAACAAATTTCCTATGCGTTGCATACAAACTTGCAAGGCGTGACGTCATAACGTGCAAGCCATTAGTATGGAGCGTTTTTGATCGAGTCCATTTGTGTGCATTTCACACTGTGATATCTCGGGCAGTTTTCATGCTAGCGAATTAATTCTTTTACCAATGTTTCTTTTTTTGAGAGGTTATTTATGTAACATAAAATAAAAAAAATAGTCAACATTCGAGGTGTCCCAAAACATTGCCACACGGAGGGAAAGTTACTTAAATATCGAAGAAAAAAATTTTACTGAGGGAAGACTTCATTTTATTTTTAAAAATAAATAGAACTGCATTCAAAGTTTTTTTTTAAATCGCATACGATTCGATACAAATACAATCCGTAATAATTTAAATTTAAATGTTAAATTACATGGTCTTCCTTTTGTTTAAGATGCCGTGACTTAAGAAAAAATAATCCTTAAAAGTTAGGTTAGGTTAGGGTCCCTCAGGGCCAATCGGCGGCGAGAGGGCAAGTGCCGGAGGTTTTTAGTGGGTATTCCCTCCTCCCGAGATACCACCGAGCCATTTGGCTGGGTGGGATCACGGGAGGCAGTCGTGGAGGGAGCCGCAACGGTGAATGTTGCGGTCCCCTCCTGGCGAGTCCCACATACCCCTCCCTGCTCACCTTCGGGGAGGAAGCGCATAAAAGCGTTTTCCTTCGGCATAAAAAAAAAAAAAAAAAAAAAAAAAAAAAAAAAAAAAAAAAAAAAAAAGGTATCCTAGCCTAGTTAGGTATCGTAAAAATAAATAAATAAAAAAGTAGTTTTTGGTGGGTTCGATTCCTGGTTAAGGCAGGCGATTTTTCAAAATCTTTGAATGCAGTTCCGATTATTTTTTAAAACAAAAAGAAGTCTTCTTTCAGTAAAATTTCCTATTGGCAAAGTTTTGGGACACCCTGTAAGTATTTGTGTTTCGTCAATCATGCCATGGGGCAGCTAGGTGTAGATACTTATTTCCATTAAATCTTATGTAGGTACTTGCTTAAGTATTTTATTCAATGTTGGAATTTTTTAGTAGGTAGGTAGGTAGGTACTTACTTAAATGAATCATCAACAAATGATTAAGACAATTAGTTAAGGAAGTTGCACCTGATATAGAATGCAATTAAAGACCATGACTACGTAAGTAGGTAATTAAAAACCAAACAAACCAAAGTGACGTAATAGAAGAAACAGCATTATTTTATCTTTTTTAAAGCAAACATCTTCACATACAGGTTTACGCGCGTGCCTACCTACCTAGGTACCCACGTATCGTTTTTAGGGTTCCTCTGTCTGTTTGTCCGTCCGTATGTCACAGTCGTTTTTAACCGACTTCAGCAAAAGGAGGAGGTTCTCAATTCGATTGTATGTTTTTTTTTTTTTTTTTTTTTTTTTATCGTTGTTCGCGCGTAACTTCGGCATTTATGGACCGATTTAGATGATTCTTTTTTTGTCCGATTGAGTTTTCTTGCGAGATGGTCCCATTTAATTTTTTTCAAATCGGTTCAGTAGTTTACAAGTAATCCTGAAAATACTATGATATTAAATCAACTAACTTGACAATTTTGTTATTTATGAACCGAATTAGATGATTTTTTTTGTTGGGGAAGGGATACCTTTGTGTAGTCTTTTTAACCGACTTCAAAAAAAGGAGGTATTCAGTTTGTATGTATGTATGTTTCTCCGCGATTATCTCACGTTTGGCTGAGCCGATTTTTCTACCTAAATAATATACCTACACTACCTAATACACAAGATACTTACACTAAAAATAAAAAAATTGTTTAAAAAACAAAAAAACCGACTTCAAAAAACCTGCCTCTAAAAAGCAAGAAATAATATACAAATCATTAGATACGCATTATCATTGTTATAATAAAACACGTCAATTGAAGTCGGGTGGGGCTTTTAGAATAAAAAAAGGAAGATGTACTCCAGCCCCACCCGACTTTAATAGACGTGTTTTATTATAACAATGATAATGCGTATCTAATGATTTGTATATTATTTCTTGCTTTTTAGAGGCAGGTTTTTTGAAGTCGGTTTTTTTGTTTTTTAAACAATTTTTATTCCGAAAGTATTAGGATTACACAGTTGAAACTTAGTAGATGTATTCTGTTAACCGCTTAACGATTTTAACACAAAAATAAAAAAAATAAAAAGAGAGAGGGGATTAAGGGGGGCTCCCCATGCATGCATGTAACTGAAAAAAAATTGTTTTCTTCATACCAATACGTGCGGGGTGTTTATAGATAGGTATTCAAAAATGACATTTAGGTTCCTTAGACAATTTTTTCTCAAAGTCAACCCTTTGAAAGATAAACACTGCCAATGTGGTAAAATGTGTCCCCCCCCCCCTCACTTAATTTTGAAATAAGAGAGTGAAAATCTAAAAAATATATGTTCTATTAGATCTTAATAAAAACTTTCAACGAAAATTGGTATCATATTTTCCAAAACCGCAAATATAACTTTGTCATTGTGAAAAACAAAGTTATTTTTACAGGCAAAAAATGATAGTGGTATTAAATATGGTATAGTATAAGGTAACTATGATGGAATGGAACCCTCTACGGCGCGTGGTCCGACACGCACTTGGCTGGTTTTTTATCATGTTTTATTTAGGTAAATAGATATTGTATTGTCACAGAATAGATATAAGTAGTTACCTACTACCGTACAGAAAGGACACTCTCCGCCCCGCCCCAGAATCAATTACCTCACCCCACCCCGCGAGTTCGTGTGCCAAATCGTATGCTCATTCAATAGCCCTTAACTTCACGCACACAGTTGCGCGTGTGCAAAAACGTCGCCTGTGTAGTGCCTCGGTATAGTTGAAACGCGGCGCTTGTATGAAAATAAAATAAAATACTGAAAAATATAAAAACTCGAATAAGCTATCAACTATTTTTGTATGCCTTAAATTCTAAGTTTAAATGTGTTCGCGTAGTTTTTAACTACACAAGAACATTGAAACCAGGAAAAAAGCACATACAAAAATAGTTTATAACTTATACTAGTTTTTATATTTTTCAGAATTTCATTAAACATAGTTATTTCGTTGTAATGTTTTTTTCTTGATTGGCGCCGCTAGTGGACGCGCGATGCACCCTTATCAAGCAAGCGGTCTCCATACAAACGGCGATAACGTTTCCCACTCCCTAAATCTTAACCTACAGCAATGAATTTTTGATATGTTTTTGAAATGCCTAAAAACTAGGGCTGTACGTTTTGATTTTTTAAATATCTATAATAGATTTCGAAATATTTGCATTTTAGTGATTTCATACAAAACACAGAAGTGCCAATATTTCGAAATCTATTATAGATATTTAAAAAATCAAAACGTACAGCCCTAGTATTTAGGCATTTCAAAAACATACCAAAAATTCATTGCTGTAGGTTAAGGTTTAGAGAGTGGGAAACGTTATCGCCGTTTGTATGGAGACCGTTTGCTTGACAATCCTCCTAAGACACTGAGGTTTGTTTTCAACTAATCGAAGCTTTAAAAATGTACTTATAGCTTTGGTACTTATGTAACTGTAAGTAATTTGCTCAAAATAAGTAGAATAAGCCGATAATTATGATGTAAAACTGTGATTTATCAATTGCTTAAATACAATACAGATACCTACTCATTCCTAATATTTGCTATCAATTTTTATCATAAATATTTTCGACGGTTTCAGAACGAAAATTTGATATTAGGGACATCCATCAAGATTATGGCCTTACTTACGTGGGAAGTGTCTTGCTATAGGTAATTTAAGTAAGTAGGTATATTCCTGTTTTTTTTTAATAATAATAATTGTATTAGTAGCCATACATACCTACATTTGGAGGTTTTAGAGTAAACAGGATATTTCTTATAGGTAAGTAGTATAAAACAAAGAATGGTTTAACACAAAGATAATTTATTTGTCCATTTTGATTATTTATAAATGCATTGTTATATGAAAAAGACACATTATTTTGATACACATTTTATATCGAACATTCAAAATCATAATTATATTATAAAAAGTATCTGTACACCGATTTCAAAAGGCACTTATAATCTAGATATAAAATAATAAATAAATATAAACAATAAATATCTTACAATATAAAAAATACATCTTATTACTTTTACATTAACACCTTCGATCAAGAATACCCTAGAATCTACATCTAAGGCCTAGATGTCCGGTCAAAGTCTCAAAAATGGCACCTCAAATAACGTCCCACTTACAAACTGGGCGCTTATTTTGCACAAAGTAAGTGATAAAAGAATTTGTACAAATAAGATTATTTTGTACAAAATAGGTGTTATAAAATGTGACTTTGTACAAAATAAGCGCCGAGTTTGTAAGTGGGACGCTATTTTTGCGTACTGTTTTAGTTCGTGAAGCGTTATCTAGGATATTCTTGATCGAAGATTAAGATTAAGACCCACCTATCCGCATTGGGTTTGCGTTTTGGCCCATCTATCCATCCATAAGGACGGCCAGTGCCCAGCTGTGGGAACTTTAAAAAAAAAAAAAAAACACAATCGAATTGAGAACCTCCTCCTTTTGCTGAAGTCGGTTAAAAATGGCTCATAATGAAGTATGCGGGCAGCGCAAGACCGAGCGTCGTGGAGATCCTTGGGGGAGGCCTATACCCAGCAGTGGGTGTCGTGCGGCTGATAATGAAGAATTTATGCCCAAGTTTTTTCAGTTTTTCCATTTAATTGACTGAAATCAATAAATATTACTATAATTACTTACCCACAGACAAATATAAGGTGGAACCAAATGATGTGATGATACTGAAACAGGTGATCTTTCTCAATGGAACATAGGTCGGAAAACTAACAAAAATCCATACTCCCATACAAAATGTATTAGTCAGCTGATCTACTCACTATGGAAAGGCGAAAAAAAATTGTTTTTCTATCTATGTTCCTTGGAGAATGTTGTTCAGTTCAGTATTATTACAGAATGGATAATAGTACTAGCGTACAGAAGTTGCACTCCGCAAAATCGTTTAAATAAATTGCTACTCTTGCTCCGACACAATAAAGTGCAGTTCAGGTCGTACAGCGCTCCCTTCGCTCCAAAACCTCACTTAGTAGTTGCCTCTCTTTCTATCACGTAGGTCTTATCTTTTGACGTATGAAATTTGTCCTTTCAGAGGACGCCAAACGCTTCATACTCGCGGAGTGACAGAGCCCTGGTATTATCACATCATTTGATTCCACCTTACAATAGGCTTGTTTCCATTAAGAATAAATATAATGGATAGGGGTTTATAATGATTAATTATATTATGGAGAAAATAACAAACAATTTTAATTATTAAAAGCGTTAAAGATTAATAATATTTTTAAAAAATAAATTTCGTAAAATGAAACCTTTAGTCACGTGACAGTGAACACCAATCAGAAAGCGTTACGTCACGCCGTGCGAAACTCCAATCTTGTCTTTGACGTTTCGAGTATCACTACCGGAGGCGCGTTCCAAACCTACACTCCGAGTGCAACCTAACCACAACCGAACGCAAGTTTTAGCCACTTTTTCCGTATTTCTCCATTGTTTGGAACATATATAAATAACTGGTTTGGCGTTTTTATAGTCGTGCTATCACACTGGGGCACTATACAGTACTTATAATATGAGAAATTCATTTTTAAACGATAAAAACTAGCTTTAACGTACGAAGACACGATCGCTCTTTTGTTTGTTTTGCACGGCGTGACGTCATTCAAGACGCCATGACAGTCTTGTGCGTTTTGGAACCAAATTAAAATTGGTTTTTTTAAACGCGAAATTTATAATGTAAACGCTCGATTAAAAATAAATAAACCTTTTTTTTCGATAAAATGCCTAATAAGCTAAAATATTAAGCAGTTATTGAAATTTTGTCAACTAGCCTTATTGTCTATGCATAAATCAACGATTGACCAAATCGTTTGTAAATATTTCAAATGATTGAATTTATCTATGACGAAGAAAGTAAGTTATATTATACTGTCAAGAGCATAATTTCTTTAAATAATTGTTTAATGTCGATTGAGAAAGTTTTACATATACAACTAGAGATGGGCAAAAGACCCGGATTAAACCCGACCACTGGGTTTAAACCCACTAAAAACCACATTGTATGTTACAGAAACTTCTTATTTTTTTTATTTCTGTTGATATGTCAAATGTGACGTTGCTATGGAAACAATTTCTTGTTAAATCAATACAGAAAAATATTGTAAGGACGAATCATCTCTTATTTAAAGGTATAAAGATTTTATTTAGTTCAACAAAATAGTCTATATACAGTCGGGTCGAAATGTAAAACTATATAAAATAAATATTTAATATCATCATACTTACAGAATCTCTCAATGAATTCTCAGCTAGTATGAACACCTCTGACTGCGGACTTAGCGTCATCTTGTAGTTTGTCAAAGCTATCCTATCCTTTTGTTTGGCCAATGTTTCAATCACTACTGGTTCTACCTGGAAAAGAAATATCGAAGTGAATGAAAGCAAAAGTCTTGATAGAAAAGCAAAATATCATGCTGGGAAATAATTTTGGACCTTAAGTGTAGGTACTTATCACCATCATTCCACTTTGATTATGCATAATAAAGTTTATACAACGTGTTAATGAATTCATAAACCAAAATGGCAAAACTGGTTTCTTCGGACCATCAAACCAAACTACTTTTACTATGGGACGAAAAAAATATCAGCAGTATCATACATTTTGATATTTTCTTTATTCATTCTTGTATGAAGCAGTTGGTGTTTTTTTGGCGATTTCAGAGTTGGTCTCATAGTAAAAGTTGTTCAATTTGATGGAACGGTTTTCCAATTTTTGGTTCATTTATTAACATCCTGTATGTATAAGTACTTTGATTTATTAGGCTGCTTGGACAATCCCAGACAAAACTAGAGCTTATATTACGAGGGTGGATTGATAAGTCCATGACTTTGTAATGAAGAAAGACTTTTTATCGGAATATTTTGTTTTATTTCTCTACATAATTATTGTAGCTCTGCGTATTCAGTCCAACGAAGTTCCTACCTCTTTAAACCATTATTTTTTTACTCATCATCGCCTGAAAAATGGTAACTGAAATGAGGGCCCATTTCAGACACCACCATTTGGTTTGATGAAAATCTTTGCCCGCCAAGACATTCATTCATGTTTGTTAGGAGAAAAAATCTCAGTGGGTTGAATTTAGAGAATAGGAAGGATTCGCATTTTCATTTGATGTCATGAGCGCCGCCGAGAGGGTCGACAGGGTCATTAAGAAAAGTTAAAAGTCGCTTGAGCTTTATGTTTACAAAAGTAATAATCTTTTGCCGAATTTGAAAAAAAAAATGTGTACCTATAAGATTATTATTTTTAGTATTCGCAATATAAGATTACGGACATTTTAAAATATATTTCCGTTTTTTGTTGCTAAAGTACAAAAAGTTATCGTTTCTAACAGTTATTAGAACTGGCAAAAACGATAACTTTTTTTTACTTCAGCAACTCGAAACTGAAATATGTTGAAATGTCCGTAATCTTATATTGCGAAAAGTGGCCGAGACACATTTTTCAATTACGCACTCAGATTTAAGAAATCTTGAGAAAACATGAAGTGTGCGAGCGAGAGAGCGGCGAGTGCAGAGTCAGACTCTTTAAGCGTAGCTGGTGCCTTAGTACCTAATAAATAACTACTTTACCTTATACATCTGTGCCAGTCTCAGTCTATCGTCACCGGAAGTGATCTTGTTGAGGCAAGTCGCCATTAATCGCTTGCTCGCTTGCAATTCGCTCAGTCGAGCGAGCAGAGTTTCTATAGGTATGTGAGAGGATACTGTAGTGCGACCGAGCCAGTCCTGTGAAGTAACATACAATTAAACAAGGTTGATTGATTTCAATCAAGTGGTTTTTTTTATCAAAGATTTATGGATCATTCACACAGCTCAGTGACGTCAAAACGGTCAGTCTAATCCCTTAAATCAAATCGTATTGTTCCCTAAAGACAATTTAATTCTTAACTAATAAAAAATATTAATTTGGACCAAATTTTCTTAATTGTCGATTGTTAGTTATGTCATGCGAGTGTTGCTAGAGTAGAAGACAAGTAATTTTTATTTTGGAGTTGCCAGTTAATAAGTCAAAACTGAAATAAGATTTGCGGCATAAATAAAAAGTAGCTTCTAAAAGCCAGATAAACAGCGCTGAATGTCAATTCCGGCACGTTACGTCAAAAGTCCTGCCTGTCATGACATACGGAGCCGAAACGTGGACACTCACTGTAGGGCTGGTTCACAAATTTAAAGTCACGCAGCGAACTATGGAAAGGGCTATGCTCGGAGTTTCTCTGAGAGATCGGGGGCCCTATTTTTGGATCCTTCGACTGGCGTCGAGCGCTTGGTTTCTACTGATTTTCGTTCGACATTTGACTTTCCATATTTTTGAATCACTCGACCGCAACGAGTGCCCTCACCCACTCGTTTGCAGTCGAGCGATGCGGTACGGCGAGCGATATTCTTTTCTACTAAAAAGCAAAGATTTTTATTAACAGCCAATAGAAACATGGATATTACGTTCCGTTTTCGATGCGGTAGTTATCGGTTTTCTCTAAATTCCGCGTGGAACGGATAAAATCCAACATTTCGTATTCCGAAAACGAACGATTCAAAAATACGGAAAATCGGCGTCATGCGACTTGGAAGACGAGTGTGACTTATGTCGCATGCGACAACATAATGTCATACGAGCGATTCAAAAATAGGGCCCCGGGTCCGGAACGAGGTGATCCGACAGAGAACTAAAGTCATCGACATAGCCCACCGATAAGCAAGCTGAAGTGGCAGTGGGCCGGCCATATTAGCCGTAGAACCGATGGCCGCTGGGGCAGACGAGTTCTTGAGTGGAGACCGCGTATCGGCAAACGTAGTGTGGGACGCCCTCAGACAAGGTGGAGCGACGACCTTCGCAAGGTGGCTGGCAGAAACTGGATGAGTATAGCCGCGGATAGTGCTCGGTGGCGTTTCGTACCGGACCCGGCAAGGCCTTGACCGGGAGTTTTATATTCGTATTCAATCTAATAGAAGACGAATGTAAAGCTTTTGGCGTTGGCTTGTCGGACCATGTACGAAGGAGAGTCCTGGACTCGCCGGATTTACTCCCAACATCCGGAAGTCTATAAAAGAGTCCCCCTGCGTAAAAAAAAAAAAAAAAAGTGCTCGGTGGCGTGCCATCGGAGAGGCCTATGTTCAGCAGTGGACGATGATAGGCTGATGATGATGATGATGATGACGTCAAAAGTAAAAAATAACCCCATAGGAAGGGGGAGCGAGGGGTGTAAAATTTACAAATTAAAATATGTACATCATTTTGTACCGGAAGCAGTCTGAATTTGGTCAGTACTGTTGTACATAGTTACTTTAATCGCATTTACTTACTTTTTTAGTGAATAACGTTTCCACTATGTCCCACTTCTCTGATTTAGCGTGGACATTCAGGACTACCCAATCGTACTGTATAGGTGGGATCTGAGTTCAAAAAAAATATTGTTATAGTTCTATCTCACGAAGTCCGTTTTGCTATGAATGTGTGAGGCATGCACATGCACATTGCTTTAGTGTGCGTCTGCACGCTCTTGTATTACGCACACTAAAGTAATGTGCATGTACACGCCTGATAACATTCATAGCAAAACGGTCGTGAGATAGAAATAGAACTACACTATCAGGCACTACACTATGTATAAAAAAACAAGACATGTAAAAACTCATCGGTTGGACTTTACAATAACAGTAAGATCCATTTTCGTTTGACAAAAAGTTAAACACATCAACTTTGTCTACGGATCAACGTATGTTTTTTTCCATACAAACGAGGTAACTTTGAAACCTTGGATTCCTGCCGGGGATGTACCATGCTGTGATCTGATGATGGCCATCCAGAGAGTGAATGGAGGAGATTCAGATCGCTATATAGACCCAACTGATCTGATCAGCATTCTAAAACATAAAAGGACTTGTTTAAAAAAACCGCGATAATAGCATTAAACTGTATGGAAATCCTGAAACTGAGAACTCTGACCCTTTTATCTCTTAAAATGCTGGTCAGCTCAGTTGGGTGTGTATAGCGATCTGAATCTCCTCCATTCACTCCCTGGATAACCCATCATCAGATCACAGCACGGTACATCCGTGGCAGGAAACCAAGGCTTCAAAGATAGCTCGTTTGTTTAAAAAAAATACTTTGATCCCTAGACAAAGTTGATGAGTATATTGGTTACCTGTTGCCTCTGACAGACGGTCATAGGCGACATCATGTTGCCGGCCGTGTCGCTCCAGTGTTGCGCGCAACAATACGCCAAACAAAACAACGCCGATTTGTTGTTAAGCTCTTGCTTATTGGCGAACTTTTGCCACTCTGCAATCGACATTTTGAAAATAAGCCTTAAAGTCATTGTGCTAAGACATAACATTAACATCTCGGATGACTCATTTTTTTTAATACACAATAAGGCTAGAAGTGTACTACACTACTATAAGTTTTATGTCAGGTACGTACAGTAAATATTATACTGAGAATATACCACAACATATCAAAATCCTAAGCAATTTTAAACGGGGAATATTTAAATGCACTTTAAAAATCATGTAACACACTTTAAAATGTTTAGCTTCAAAATTTATTGAATGAACTATAAAAATAATGGTTGCCACTATAAATATGCTAAGCTTTAAAATTAATACTTTGCACTATGCAATTTAATTGCTTAGCTTTAAAATAAATACTTTGCACCATACAAATTAATTTTATAACTTTAGTGCTGGTAAACAGACGACCAGGTGCGACGACGAGCGGGCGCAGCGAGTGAGGAGCCGAGGAGGAGGTTAGGTTCCACTGTGACCAACAACGCCAGAACCGACCTGCTGGCGTGTATGCATAATGTGCCACAAGTTGTTATCATCTTGCCTCCTCATTTTAACAGTGGTCAGTCTGACATGGTTGGACAGAAACTAAATGATTTCGGAGTTGGGGCACAGTTATAGTGCAAACCATTATTTTTGTAGTGATAATATTAAATTATGGATCTATTATTATTTTAAAGTGCTGACAAAATTGTTAAAGTGCAAACCAATATTTTTGTAGTGATAGTATTAAATTATAGATCTATCATTATTTTAAAGTGATGATATACAATTTTATAGCTGGTTTCATCAAATTTAAAGTGCTATTAAATACATCCCATTTTAAACTTTAAGCTGAGCAATTTAAGGTTCAAAATTAATTAAATATTTTGACAATTAAGTATAGCTTGATGTGCTCCTGACTGTATCACTAAATACAGTCTTTTGAAAAAGTACTTGTATTTTAAGGTTGTAGCCGAAAAAAGAAGCTGAAGCGCTCATGGCGGTGCTTGACAGACTGATCGTACTAGATCACGTTTGTTAAGCAACGCTCGGCCCGGTCAGGTGTCGGATGGGTGACCGTTAAGTGGCATTACAACTGAGCGCTTCCGTGCTTCGGAGGTTAAAACCGTCGGTCCCGGCTGTTGTCATCTGATAACAGTCGTTAAGTCAAGTTAGACGTCTTACAGGCGGCTTGATAAACTCTAACACAGAAGTGGCCACTAAGCCTCATACGTTAAGAGGGTTTATGCGCTACACTAGCGCCACCAATGGAAAAAAAATCATAGTGCTTAAATAAAGACGAAATTGTGAATTGTGTTCTTCTAGTGTACTCCGAAGAAGCTTTGTGGTACTTTTTATCGCTTAAACAATATTTTATAACCTGTCAACGCGTGTGTTTCAACGTGAATAAATGATTTATGATTTATGTCGTTTAGTTGTCTTTTAGTTTATTGCCAATAGTGGCCACTTTTAGCAATAAAACTCAATTAAACTAAACGACAGACTAGAAAATATTGTTTAAGCGGTACCACAAAGCTTCTTCGGAGTATACTAGAAGAACATAATTCACAATTTCGTCTTTATTTAAGTATTATGTTTTTTTCCATTGGCGGCGCTAGTATAGCGCATAAACTCCCTTTAGTAAGCCGAAAAAACCCAGCTCACCCAATAATTTAACATAGTCAGCCACCATTTTTGCGTGTTGCGTGTCTCCGCCGGGCTGGTTTAAATGGTTCGCTATCAGATGGCTGAGTTTGCGAAGTAAACCGTCCACGTTGCTGCCTTGACTCTTAACGTAGTGCTGGAATTGGTACATCTGTAAGATGTACAGCGTGTTACAAAAAACCGGCCAAGTGCGAGTCGGACTCGCGCACGAAGTGTCTTGTATGTCCATCAGCCATTTTTGATGTCCCCACTGCTGGGGCATAGGCCTCTCTTATGGGTGGTAAGGAGGACGGGCCATAACCCACCACGCGGGCCCAATGCGGATTAGTGGGTGTTAACGACTGCAAATGCAGCCGGGACCAACGGCTTAACGTGCCTTCCGAAGCACGGAGGAGCTCGAGATAATACATTTTGGTCACCCATCCCATGACCGACCCTTGCGAACGTTGCTTAACTTCCGCAATCGCTGGGCCAGGCGCTAAACCACTGCGCCACCGAGTGTTGTATGGGAGCCTTTTAAATATTTATTTTATTCTGTTTTTAGTATTTTTTGTTATAGCGGCAACAGAAATACATCATCGGTGAAATTTTCAACTAGTTTTGTCTAGCTATCACGGTTCATGAGATCCAGCCTAGTGACATACAGACAGACGGACAGGACGGACTCACTGTCCGTCTGTCTTAAAAAAAATTACCCTTTGGGTACGAAACCCTAAAAATGGTTTAGTATCGATATCGACACAGAATATTAATAGTACGTAATAGTACGTATCGAGATGAATTACTGTACTGTGGTGTGAGTACCTAAAATGAGTATGCAACCATACTTGATTAAATTTAATTGATTATTTTATTTTGTAGTGTTCAAAAAGACAATGTAACAACACAATAATATTTTCTAATGAAAAATCATCAACAAATTTTACTTACAGCTGCTTCCGGACTTCTACCAAGCATTCTGTAAGAAATTAACTGCAATTTAATAGAAATAATTTGAAACTATTAAGTATCTACCTATATTTTTGAGATAGTTAAGCGAGTTTAAACTAGCAAGTTCTTCCTACAATTTCTTGAGCGAGCATGTTCTGCAAGCTGCAACACTTTGAGAATTTAGCTTGCCACACCTGTTTACATTACACAGAGGTAACAGCTTGCGGAAGTCAACTTCTGCTAGTTTTATTGCTAGTCTAAACCTCGCTTGAAGAAAAACTGCTGTGAAAACAAACTGCTGTCAAAACGCAAAGAGGGCTTTTCAAAATGACAAAAAGCTGTAGGCTCGATAGAATGGCGTTGAAAAAAATAGAGGATTCAAAGTATTTTTTACTACGCTTCGAAGAGTACTCTTTACAAGAAATGTGTGTCCTAATACAACGCGAACGATCTTTGCGTGAATTAACTTCGCCACCATAGCGTATGTTTGATCGCGGATTCGTACGACTAAAATTCGCACGAACTTGCAATGATCGCGTAATCGCGTTCTATTAGGTTAGGACCATCGAAAGGCGCGCTGTTAGATGTGTTGACACAAAACTCACGTCAAAAGGTCTGTCAACTCGGTGATTTTGCCCTCATTCTGAAGGAAGCTGATGTAATGGTTCAGAGCGATGGGACGAGATGACAGTAACTCGTAAACTAACTTCTTGTTTAAGGTTTGTATGAGAAACAGGACCACCTGTAATTACAATGCAATACTTATTTAAAAAATAATAATAAATAAATAATTGTTTGGACAATTTCACACAGCGCCATCTAGCCCCAAACTAAGCAAAGCTTGTAATATGTATGGGTGCTAGACAACTGACACTTATTATACTTTTTAAATAACTTAAAATTAACTAATTACCTACACTATACATAGTAACACCCAGACCCATCACAGAAATTAAAATTCAATCATTTCGATTTCTGCCCAGCCGGGAATCAAACACTTCTTGCATGGTAGACTGCGTGTTGGTCACTGCACCACTCAGGTTGTATCCTTCCTTACTTAATATTATAAATGCGAAAGTCAGTTTGTTTGTTTGTTAGGCTTCAACACTTAACTACTCCACTGTCCATCATGAAATTTTGCATACACATTGTCAGGGGTACAGAGAAGGACATAAGGTGCGTTTCATCCCGAGAAAAGTACTGTTCCCGAGGGATAGAAATAAAACTTTCCTCGCAGACAAAGTTGCGGGTGGTCGCTCGTTTACTATACTTTATAGGTAGTAGAAAAAACTTACAGTTAATATAGCATTTCCATCTCCAATAGCTATAGCACCGTCCAACAGCTCTGTCTTACTCTTCAAGCTTCGGTGCACATGTAGCGAACAACTTCGTCCGAGCACTAACCGCTTCAAAGTCACCGCTACGGTCTGTTCAGTATCTACCTTGATTTCTTTAGCTGGGTCTTTGCCTGATTGGGCTAGAAGTACTGAAATAGTATTTTTATATTAATTGGTTCATAACCCTCTACCTACACTCCGTGCACCATACCATTCTTTTTACACACACACACACACAAACATACACACTGTGACGAACTGTTTCAGCACAGGGTAAAAACATTTTCGGTGTAGGTTAGGAGAGGTTCACAAACCTAAGTAAGGGTATAAATTCCTGTAATTTTATCTTCTCATAGCTTCGATCAAGAATATCCTAGATGTCCGGTCAGAGTCTCAAAAAATGGCACCTCAAATAGCGTCCCACTTACAAACTGGGCGCTTATTTTCTTCACAAAATAAGTGATAAAAGATGTGTTTTTGTACAAAATAATCCAATTTTGTAGAAAATAAGTGATATAAAATGTGAGTTTGTACAAAATAAGAGGTAATTATGTACAAAATAAGCAGCAAGTTTGTAAGTGGGACTGACTCTATTTGAGGGTGCCATTTTTGCGTACTGCTTTAGTTTGTGAAGCGTTATCTAAAATATTCTTGATCGAAGTCTCATAGAGTGGCTTTGATATAAGTCGGTTTTGAGCCAAAGGTCTTGCGTTTTAGTTTGGGTAGGGTTACACAAATATTAATTGTGTGTTGGCTTATGACTTGTTTTTTAATCATGGACGATTGCATCTTACATTACAATTAACATTTTATGGCATTCAGTACATTGATTACAAGACACTATTTAAGACAAAAATGTAACAATAATTTCAAAATATTGTACCAAGTTTTCATATTGTTGACGGAGATTTAAAACTTAATAAAAAACTCACTCAAATCTAAAACTTTAGGAGATACCAAACTATTCAGAGGCAGTAATGTTTTGGCACTACTGACAGTTGTGTTGGCGAATATACTATCATCCTTTTGCCCTGATGATGGTTGCTGGCCTATGGCTAAAATTTCTTGTGGTGAAAGCTGAAAACATGATGTAAACGGTCTCTCAAAAAGAAAATTTGCTGTAAAATACGCATTGTAATAATAGACGTTTGTCGCGGCAAAATACAAAAGGAAAGTTAAAACTCTACTCACAACATCATCATCAAAACTGAATGCGTGTGATTTAGTTTCACTAGAATTCCAATAGTCGTCTTCATCCATTTTTATTTCGATTGTGAGTTTTAATGTAATCAATTCACCTTTTCACACAGTCAAATAATTAAACTATAAAGTATTAAATTTTAAATAAACTAAACTTTAAGTACAATGTAAGTAAACAAAACATTACAAAATCTGACACTGAACCATAGAGTACATTATTATACTAGAGATAGAGTTATCAGTCAGACCTAATGATCAACGCCATCTAACGAAATGTGACAAAAAGTGCACGATATTATAATATAGGTACTAGTAGGTTCCTATTAGGGCTTGAAGTCCGGAACTCCGGTTTTGGTCTAGCTCCGGAGTTTCGAAGAATTTCAGCATCGGTTTATAAAACCGGAGTTTCACAACCAAAATCGGAGTTTCGATTTTCAAAAAAAAATAAAAGTAAGCATTTTAATTGCCGTGGCCATTATACCCCTGGGCGGTGTTACAGTCTCTCCAGATTTGCCAAGTGGATTACAGGTATATCGAGGTGCTGACTGAGGTACATAAGTATACGAAAAATGCCACCATGTCGATCCGATTACAGAACCAGAGCACAAATCCCAATCCAACTGCAGCGATGTGAGAAACAGGAAGACGTCATTTCTTAGAAGCTGTTTACAGCTGAATGATACTATAAGCTCTTGAACTGTTAAGGACTTGGCAGCAACATTAATGTCGAGTACCTAACACACCTTCGTTTTGCAGATCAGTTCTCACGGCTGAGGCTTTGTATAACCTGAACATACTCGTAATGATCGAATATTTCCGTAGTGTTTTCGAAAAGAGTGTCTCTTAGGGTGAACATGGATGGATAGATGGAACATGAACATAAGACAAAAATCATGTCGAATGGCCATGTTGTATTTACCCGCTCCTTCATGTTGGGAACAAACACAATACTCGAAGTTCTAGACCATTACCTAGGATAAGACAGACAGAAAATATATCTCTCGTTGAATTATTTAGCTCGAATGGGCAGCATTCGGGAAGCTTTAAAAAAATCTTCGCGTCTAACTTACTTCAGTGTTTCTAGACGAAAAGGCCTTGATCAGCGTGTGTTGCCAGTGATGGATGACTTAAGGCAGTGAAACGTGCTCGCTAACTAAGGGTCTCATATAAAGGCTCAAGATCACCCAGCGACCCAGCGTGCCAATGGAGAGAGCCATGCTCGGCGTTTTCCTGCGTGATCGAATCAGAAATCAGTAGAACTAAAGTAACCGACATCTCTCAAAGGATTGATCAGCTGAAGTGGCAGTGGCCGAGGCACTTAACAAGTAGGGATATTAGATTAGAGAATAGAGAACCGATCGCCATTGGGGAAGAAAGGTTCTCGAATGGCGACCGTACACGAAACGCTTCGTGGGTCCTGACAAGGTGGACCAATGATCTGGTGACTAGTGAAGGTCGCGGGCTCGTGGGGGCGCCGCTGGATGCGAGCAGAGCAAGATATATAGAGGCCATAACCAGCAGTGGATGTCGTGTGACTGATATGATGATGAACCAACACTCGGCAAATTTGAGTAGCGTGAAATGTAAGAAAAATGTATTTTAGTCGAATTATTTGCGCAATAAGCAAGTAAGTTCCTAAGTGATTCAACTTATTAATTTATCGATGACAAAAGTACGAGTATATCTTGATTTTCGGTTAGTTAATAACCTCTATAAACACGCTAAAACACCACTGCAATTTTATTTAAATAAAGACTGAAAACTCCGGAACTCCGGAACTCCGGAGTTGGAACTCTGAAAATCGAAACCCAACTCCGGAGCTGAAAAAGACTCCGATTTTCAAGCCCTAGTTCCTATAAATCTTGACTTGTAATTTTTTTGGGAGGTAACCGCTATGTCATGATATAAATTTAAAATAATTTAATTTGCAGTAAATCAGCTTTGACTATATAAAACTGTAAATCAAGTACTAAGTGAAAAGCCCCTGGTTCAGTGCAGGGGCTTTTCACTTAGTACTTGACTCACTACAAGGGAGCGCGGCCTAAGATTTTAGTTCCGGATTTATTTGATAGATGGCGCTCATTTTTCGTTTGTCAAACAGTCGAGAGATGTCGCTATCCCGTGCTGAATCGCGGTATCGTGTGTCTTTCACAGTTTTATATAGTCAAAGCTGATTTACTGCAAATTTAATTATTTTAAATTTATATCATGACATAGCGGTTACCAGGGGCTTTTCACTTAGTACTTGACTCACTACAAGGGAGCGCGGCCTAAGATTTTAGTTGCGGATTTATTTGATAGATGGCGCTCATTTTTCGTTTGTCAAACAGTCGAGAGATGTCGCTATCCCGTGCTGAATCGCGGTATCGTGTGTCTTTCACAGTTTTATATAGTCAAAGCTGATTAGCTATAAAGTAAATTAATTTAAATTTATTTCATGACATAGCGGTTAACTCCCAAAAAAATTACAAGACAAGATTTATAGAAACCTACTAGTACCTATATTATAATATCGTGCACTTTTTGTCACATTTCGTTAGATGGCGTTGATCATTAGCAGTGGCGTGCCCAGGCCTACAGGGTAGAGCAAGCCCGAACCCTCAAATCAAGCAAATTTTTTTACCAGCTCAAGCAAAAAAACAATGCATAATTTTTTTTCATACGATGATCTTTACCAAAATATCGATGCGACACACCCCAGCGCCATCTAGACTAATTCATAGATAACTCTCAAAAAATCACTAAAAGCACACCCCTTAAGCTTACTTTAATTATTCACAAAATGCTAGATGGCGTGACTTTATCGAATTATATTATTGTGTAATCAAAACTAAATTTTTCGTTTGTCACTCATAATAAATATCTAAATCAATTCACAAAATAATAGCGTCCCTGAGCTTTTGCTAGATAATTCCAATCCTATCTCCTGCATTCCAAACAAACATTATTGTCGTTCAAATGAAAGACGCAAAACTAACCTTACCTATTTATTTTTATAAGAACAACCAACAATGTAAACAAGTCCACTACAAAATTACGATACTTACATTGAAGAATATTATATTTCTTTGCAAAATACTCAAATGAAAAGGTTTATTACCTACCGGACTGCAAGGAAAGAGTTATTTTGTATTTATCTTGGATCGACTCGACTCGTGGACACTTTCACAGAGAATAAACATTTTAATCCATCACAAAAAACCATTATCAATCATTAAACTGAAATTTAAACTCATTTTTAACACAAAAACACTATTTTAGGCAAAACACTTGTTGTTTCAAAACAGCTGTCGTCACAGATTGAAACAACTTCACACTGCTCAGCGCGTTGTGCAGTCTACCGAACTGAGCGAACTTCGGAGGCAAGCCGGCTTTCGCTCAGCATTGTGTAGTTCTCATAGAATCTATAGATACGTACAGCAGTACTATGTATGCGGGTAGCACTTTTGTTGATGTTAGAAGAGAGCGGATATATACAGATCGCAAAGCCCGGTTGCAAGCCAACGAGTGCGAGGGAGATAAATGCATTGTAGAGGGTTTATTGAGGAAAGTAATGCAGTTTAGCGACTTGTCTATCGATCAGTTGTTGTAAAAATTGAATTTGTGGTTATTGATTATTGAAAATTAACATTTGTTAATAATATTGTGTTGTAATTAATTACGATTCATTGGTGTAGTGTTAGCAAGTTATTGTTAGGGCAAGCCGGGCTTTTGGGCTTGTATGGAGGTACCGCCACTGATCATTAGGTCTGACTGATAACTCTATCTCTAGTATAATAATGTACTCTATGGCGGTTACCTCCCAAAAAAATTACAAGTCAAGATTTATAGGAACCTACTAGTACCTATATTATAATATCGTACACTTTTTGTCACATTTCGCTAGATGGCGTTGATCATTAGGTCTGACTGATAACTCTATCTCTAGTACAATAATGTACTCTATGCACTGAACTGACAATACTGACATGACAGTGACACTGACAGACATGACATAACTGCGGGTCTACCGGCTAAAAATAATGAAGTTAATGTTAACTGTAAGTATGTGATACATTGCTTCTTTTCTTTTTATCTATCTATAAGTACTATTAGTTTTTCTTTATTATTTTCTGTATTATTTTTGAAATGGGTCTATGCCTGAAATAAACGAATTATTATTATTATTATTATATTATTTTCTTTGGTAAGTTTTTATTTGTGCCAAAACAAAGTAGCAATGTATCACATATTTACAGTTAACATTAACTTCATTGTTTTTAGCCGGTAGACCCGCTGAGGCCGCGTTCCGAATCACGCCAACAACACTGGGTTGCGTTCCGAACCTACGCTCCGAGTGCAACCGAACGCTCTAAAGGCGGGCGGCGGCGTTCCAAACATTAGAGCGTAACGTTCGGTGTCGTAACTTGACACAACCATTTTTTTTTTTTAATTATTCGGAAGACCAACAGCTAAAAATACAGTAGAAAGCCAATATACCTAACACTTGAAAGCCAATAATTACAGGTCCTCAGCGATGATGGAAACAATTTACTAATCACTTAATAAGTAGGTTTTCGCATTCCACACAAGATATACAAGCCAAATAATAAACAAACAAAAAGTAGATTCAGCTAAAAAACTAATACTACGTACATAGGGCAAATAGTCGCTTCAACGATGCAACGCTAGTATTAAACAAGTCAATGTCAACTTGCACGCAAGAGGTAATTTTGAAGATGCAGATAATACCATAGTAGAACCTTCCCGTTCCAAACGTCAGAGCGTTGCAACTTATTAACCATTTTGTTTTGGTTTTTTTGGTTTTTTTTTGTAAAACGCTCTGACGTTTGTCTATAAAAAAAATGTCAAAGTCATGATGTTTTTGTGTCTAATTAGGGTTCCGTACCAAAATGGTAAAAAAGGAACCCTTATGGTGTGACTCAGTCTGTCTGTCTGTCTGTCACAGCTGGATATCTCGAGAACTACTAATGGTATCAACTTGAAATTTGGAATAGTTTAAGATGACGTTCTATGTTGCAAATAAGAAAAAAATAAAAAAATAAATATTTTTTTTACAACAGGGACCGAAAAAGGGTCTTAAAAATTTTAAGTGAAGCGACTAGGGAATGTAGGGTATCATATGAAAGAGCGCTGTTTGCACATTTTAAATATTTTTTTCTTTTTTTTAGGTTGCATAGTTTTCGACTTATGATCAAAAATGTAAAAAAAATACCGTACCCCCCCCCCCCCCCTTTCTCCGAAGTTTGCAAAGAGAAAAATCTGAAATAATTCTATGTGATAGTAGTTTATGTAAAGTTTACAGGAAAAATAAAACATTGTCTCAATATACTTTTTTTAGAAATTCAAAAAACAAACAGAAATTATTTAGTTCCTCTACCAGTCAACAGATGGCCCTGACCTAAGTAAAATTAAATTAGTTCCACTATCGGTCAGGAGATGGCGCTGTCCTAAGAAAACAAATTGTTCCACTATCGGCCAAGAGATGGTGCTGACCTAATACTGCAATAATAATTTTATTACTCTGCAGTGTTTTTATCATGATGGTACGGAAACCCTCGTTGCGCGAGTCCGACTCGCTCTTTTTTATTTTTAAAATGATAATGGTACTTAGATCCTCAAAAAAACGGTTTTTATTTGATTTAGAATAAAGGAAAGAATGAGGCGACTCCCACAGGGGACCCTCAGGGCCAACCGGCGCCGGCGGCGCGAGGGCAACTACCGGAGTTTTTAGTGGGTATTCCCTCCTCCCGGGATCCCATCGAGCTATTGGGCTGGGTAGGATCACGGGAGGCAGTCGTGGAGGGAGCCGCAACGCTGAATTCTTATGGTTGCGTTGCGGTCCCCTCCTGGCGAGTGCCACATGCCCCCCACCCGCTCACCTGCGGGCGGGGAAGCGCGTAAAGGCGTTTTCTCCGGCCTATAAAAAAAAATTGTGTGTGTGTAGATATATTATTAAAAATGATTATAATCATAGGTCACTACGTTGAAATCTGTTATTTTTTCCGTGACGAATCTCCCAAACACAAATTATAATAAATAGGTAGGTAAGTGTTTATTGTAAGTACTAAAGCAGAGCAAGCAATTTACTACGTTTTATACTAAAGTAGGTAGGTACCCCCAAATATGCAGTGTGCCAACCAAATGTCAATGCCAAAGTTGTATAACCACTTTTTACATCAGTGCGTGACTTTTGCGCCACCCTGTATTATCATTGGCATGACCTACACAACACAACGTTTATATAGAGGATGGAATATTTTAACTGTTTACTGAAATCAGAATCAAAGAATCAAAACTGGATAAATTTTTTGGTGTTCCATAATACCTACCTACCTTCCGTCTGTCTGTCTGTGTCAGTCAAGTCAAGACCCATAATCTCGGGAACGCATGGAGGATTGGAGGTATAGAGTTGAAATTCCACCATTATACTCTGGTCTACAGTCCCTTGAAGTTGTGAAAAATCAAACTACTAGTAACTACTAGGTACTTACACTTTTTCTATGTTTTTCGTTGTTTTTTCATCTTTATCTTTAGCACAATTTAACTTTCTTGAAAAAGAGTAATTGGAGCTACTTCACAGTACGTTAATGTGTATTTTGATGTAGAATTCAATACGTTTTCGCTATTATTTACGCCAAAATATGACCCTACGCAAGCGCTTTTGATGATATTCTGTTTTTTTTACAATCATCTGTGAGGTTTATACGCAATTCAATACTTGTAGCTACTAGAGAATCTCTTTAGCTTGTCGTATGTTTTTTTGTGGCTACCAAGGGCGGATCCAGGATTTAAATTTGGGGGGGGGGGGGCCATCAGAGCCTCGGGTCTAGGGTCTATGTAAGGGATCCCTGTCTAGGATGCACAAAATTCCTGATTTAGAAAAAAATACTCCATATTGACAAAACGGCGATTTTTAGCCACTAATTTTGTGGTGTTATCTATAGTAAAAAAAATGCCGCGCAGCGCGATTTTTTGTCAGTTTAGCCACTTGTATAGTCAAAAAAACGGCCGCGCAACGCGATTTTTCGTTAGTTTAGCCACGTGTATGTACTCTTTATGCATATTAAAAAAACGGCCACGAGGCGCGATTTTTTTGTCAGTTTCATCCACTAATCTTGTACTTTTGTATACAAAAAACGGCCGTGCAGCACGATTTTAAGTCAGTTTTAGGCACTAATTTTGTAGTGTTGTCTATAGTAGAAAAACTGCCGCGCAGCGCGATTTTTTGTCAGTTTAGCCACTTGTATGTAATCTTATCTATATTTAAATAAAACCGGCCGCGCAGCGCGATTTTTAGTCAGTTTCATCCACTAATCTTGTAGGTACTCTTGGGTACCTCGTGTGGGGGGCCATGGCCCCCATGCCCCCCCCCCCTGGATCCGCCATTGGTGGCTACAACCACGTAGTGATTATTTCCTCTGCGGCTACAACTTTACCGCATACCATGTTTTCCTATCATCATGGACCCTTAAAGGCTTGCTTCCGTCGTCCGGGCTGGAATTGACTGTCTAAAATAGAGAAAAATAAATGCCTCTATACTAGTAGGTACCTATAGTAAGTCGGCCGGCTGACCAATATACATTTTGTATGGGAGAATGATTTTTTTCGTTTTTCGACTACCTATGTTCCTTGGAGAATATTGTTTAGTTTTAGCAAAACTACCTATCACCTGAAATAAAAATTATAAGAAGTATTGTTGTATTGTAAGGCTTGTGCCTGCAGTACCTATATACTTATCACTTCATTGGGTACCTACAGGGTTATTTGTAAAACACGAACAACCTCGCAGGAGTAGAAGACTAACATCATAAACAACAACATTAATGTTCTACGACTTTTCTGAAAACCGACAAAAAAATTGACTCTCCAACTCTCCATACAAATGACCCGAACAGCTGATCGTTTGTCTGTTTTCGAGAAAGTCATAGAACAAAATAATGTTGTTGTTTATGATGTTAGTAATCTACTCCTGCGAGGTTGTTTGTGTTTACAAATAACCCTGTATACAGTGAACCGCTGCATTTTCACTTGAAAATGTATTGACAAAGAAGAAATTTTACAGATTACATGCATCGTTTTGTACCGCAAGCGCTCTGAAGTTACTCACTTCAGTTGTACATTGTTAAATTAATCGCATTGTACCAAGAGCACACGGTGGACCAGCCCCCTGATTACGCAACTCTGTTGCTAGCAATTCTCGTTTGAAATCGATTGAAAAATCTATATTCTCAACGAGTCACACTGAATCGTGACACAATCACAATGTGGTTGAGAAAAAAAATTGCAACGAATAAGTAATGTGACTCGATGCGAGTTTTTATTCTCATCTAGTAACACTGGTTCATGTATGGTGTCAGGACTCAGGTGTGACACGTTCGGAAAAAAATCGCATCGGGTAGGTAACAGTGTGACTCGATGCGAATTTTTATTCTCATCTAGTTACACTGGTTCGTGTAAAGAGTAGGTATATATATATTGTGTATGACACGTTCGGCAAAAAAATAAAAAAAAATACGCTTAGATGATGACGAAGGAGATGAATGAATATAAACCATCTAGTAACAAGTGTAACTAGATGAGAATAAAAATTCGCAACAAGTAACAGGTGTTACCCGACGCGATGCGATTTTTTTCCCCGAACGTAGGTAGGTATGTCACTTCACTATACACGTTGCAAAAGCAAAAAGCACATATGAACTCAGTCTTGATGTTTTCAACAACAAATTCTCGACAAAATACAAATAGTGTCAGAACAGTCACCTGAAAAGTGCAACATCCTGAATATTTCATAATTTCAATGGTTAATCTTTTTATCATGTTATTTTTGTAATGTTTGCGTAAGGTATTCTGTCTACGCTAAATCTGGATTATTGTCTCGTTTTATCTTTTTATGATAGTTTATAAATCCTGGTACCTAATGACGTTTATAACCTACAACAAATAAATAAAAATATATTATGTTATCTAAAAAAAATTACCAATCTGCCAAATATTTCCAAAAGTGGCCCCTTTCAGCTAAAACGGATTTTAAAACTTCCTACTACACTGTACAATGAAGCTTGCGCAGTAGCAATTTTCAGTAGGTACCTACAAATATTGTAGTGCGCAAAAATTGGGTCAAGTTATGTTATGTTGCGCTAGCAGTATTACTTACCTACCCTACCTAAGTTTTTGTATAGGAAGGTCACTGTTCGCCGGCCTCATATGTAATTATTTATCACTGTTAACTACAAGGTAGGGAGTTTGTTGTTATTACTACCTAGGTAGATATACAAGTGTGTAGTCCATCCCATATCTTAGATTATTATTAGGTATTGCCTATCTATATTTCAATTTGTATCAGATACTACGTTTAGTACCTACCTACTATAATAATAAATTATACTTAGCTTTTGCCCGTGACTTCATTCGCGTAGACATTTCAGAAAATCTTTAGAATTTTTTAAATGCTGTAGGTAGTAGGTACCTAGGCGTTCGTTCCCGTGATCCCGTCCCCGTCACCATTCAGAATATGGTCCAGAGATATTAGTAAGTATCCCATTTCCCATCCCGTTACCGTTGCTGTTCCCGTTACCACTTTTCACTTTTCACTTGTCATTTATTACTTGTCACTTATCACTTATCACTTCAATTTTCACTTCCGTAACCGTCAAACTTTATATCAATCTATCGATCGCCGTCTCCCCGTCCTTCCTCCCCTTTCCCCTTCTCTCCCTCGAATAGATTACCATTTCATAATTTTTTGAAATAGATTAAAGATCACTTTAATCTAAGTACCTATTTCAATAAATTGTGCAATAAAAAATATTCGAATTGATTCAGTTGATAATAGCAAATAAATTATTGCACAACATGTCGTTAATCATATGTAAAAAGAAATAAAGGAGAAGGTCCAATCTGGGCCAGGTATATGTACGGCACACCAAAAAACAGGAAAAAATATAAGGATTCTCAGAAAAATAGAAATATTTAAAATTTGCTAGTAATTTTTTGGCTCATCGATGATTTATGTTGAGATTTTCCACGCACTACCTATAGGTACTTATAGGTTAGGTATGTCGCATTTGGGTAGATACCACTAGGTTTATCACTGTTAAAACTATTTCGTCAGTCCAACCAGATAAAATAAATAGTTTCAAATCCATTTTAAAAATTATTGCAAATCATGAGATATATATAGATTGAGTTGTCAAAATGACATTGACATGCCGCCATCTCGGTATAAATGTCACAAAGTATTTTAAAATGCTTTGAGCCAGAAAATAAAGCTAAATCATGAAAATTTAATAGTCTGAATCGACATAAAATTTCATTTCCTTCATTTTTCTATGCCGTACATAGACCTGGCCCAGGCTCCATACATTTTTGGACCATCTCTTTTAGAAAACTTAAATCTATAACTATGTAAAAAAAAATAAAAACTTAAAAATCCGCCTGCACCAAAAGACAAGTCAACTGAAAAGATAAAAGATAAATAAGGTGACAAGATCAAATAAGTATTATTAACAACGTAAACTTAATACAACGAGTAACAAAAAATCCGTAATGCCGAAAATGGTAGATAGGGACCATCAAACTGAGCAGCTTTCACTATGGAACCCTGGGACTAACTTTGAAAGCGCGAAAAAAATACCAGCTGTTTCATAAGTACATTTTGATAATTTTCGTTATAATTTTTTGGAAACAGCAATTTTTTTTCGCGATTTCAGACTTGTTCGAATAGTAAAATTTGTTCAGTTTGATGGACCCTCTCTAATCTACCATGTTCGGCATTTGGCAATACGGGTTTTTTTGTAACACACAGGTTTATGTATATTGATGGTAGTGTTTAGATCTTTAATAACATAATATCATGCAGTCGGAGGCATGCATAAAATGATATTTTTTGACTTATCATTAAATTATTATTCCTCAGACTACATGTTATTATGTTGAAAAGTTTTTTTTTTTCAATTTTTCAGTTGACTTGTCTTTTGATGCAGACAGGAATAAAAAAAATTTTTTTTCATTTAAGTAAGTCCATATTGCAGTAAGTATTCTACAATTTTTTTTTCTATTCAAATAATAGCACCTCACAGCCGCTATCTTATAAGAACACTTGGGCTGTCAAGATAAATCTAACAATATCTAGATATTATTATAGGAAATCCGTTCAGCCGTTTGTAAGTTAAGAGGTAATAAAAAATATCATGTAGGTAATACAAACATTCAAGATACGCGCGAAATACGATCTATTCCGAGCTAATCCCAAAAACTAATACCAAATGGTATTTGGTATTAGTTTTTAAATATTTAAAAAAGCTCAAAATCCAATTTTTTTAATATTTAAAAAAAGCTCAAAATCTATTCCCAACGAATTCCAAAACATAAGATTTGGTACAGTCACAGAAACAATTTATTTTACTTTTAATAATTTAATATTTTGATGATCATAATTATAATAACATAATATAATCCTAAACCTCCTATAATCTTAGTGCGTCACCAAAGTACCAGGATCACATAAATATGGAGAAAGTTAACTTCCATTTTTCAAACACTTTTATTCTTTTCCTCGTAATACTTCACCAAAGTAGGTCCTAGGCACGGAGAAAAAAAAAGAAAATATAGAAGAACCTTCTCCGTATTTATGTTATCCTGGTAAAATGTATTATGGAGTGTTAAAATCGTTTTCATACTACATTTATGTTTGAAAAGTGAGATTTAAAAAAAAAAAACACTAGGTACTTATTAAAATTACATTTTTATTACTGATTGTACCTCGTAGCATTTAACTTGTTATTTAAATTTTATAACGGCAATAAACAAATACCATTTGGTATTAGTTTTTGGGATTAGATCGAAAATAGATCCGAAACATAACACATCCCTTTACTTGCAGTCGGGTAAAAATAATAATTATTATTATTATTTGTGTGTTAGGGGCTCTGTAGCTCTGATAGAGCTGTAGTCACTGCGACCTAAAAGATCTATAATGACTCGCCACCCAATTATAGTAACTCTTTAAGCCCTGCCGCATCCAGGGTATTTTCCTGGCTTCATCATCATCATCATATCAGCCGCATGACACCCGCTGCGGGGTATAGGCCTCCCCCAAGGATCTTCACGACGATCGTTTCTGCGCTGCCTGCATCCAGCGGCTTCCCGCGACCTTCACCAGATCGTCGGTCCACCTTGTCGGGGGCCTCCTCACGGAGCGCCGTCCGGTGCGCGGTCGCCATTCCAAAACCATTCCGCCACAACGGCCAGCGGTTCTTCTCGCTATGCGTCCAGCCCACTGCCACTTCAGCTGAGCGATCCTTCGAGCGATGTCGGTTACTTTAGTTCTTTATTTCCTATAGAATCAACGAGTCACACTGAATCGTGTCACACTGTGATGTGTGTGACTGGTTGAGGAAACATTTCGCAACGAGTAATAGGACAGGTGTGATGTGACTCGATGCGAATTTTTATTCTCATCTAGTAAAACTGGACACTACTACTACCTACTACAACTTTCTCGATGACAGCGTCAAAAAGGCGTAGCCTATGCGTTTTCTGGTTTCAAGAAGTTTTTAAGTATTTCCTAAAAACAGTCTATTTTTACATACGTCCTTTTGAACTGACAGCAACTAAACCTGGTATTACCCGACGTGATGTCGTGTGTACCATAATGCTTTAGATTCGAACTAAAAATAACAAATCCTAATCAAACAGATCTATCGAATAATGATTTCTTATCATCTCATTTTTATTAAGTTTTTTTTATCTGCTCTATACCAAGGCTATTGCATAGAATACGGCTTTATGGTCGATATTTGAATGACATATACCTACGCGATGAGCTGAATTATTATTATTACAATACCGTTTTTGCACATAAAACGAAGATAATTCAGTTCAGTTTCAGTATTCAATGAAATATAGAGAAGTAATGTCACAGTGGGCAAGAGTGCTAGTGAAACAAACCTAGTGAAATTTTTATTATAATTAGTGAAAATGTTTACAAAAATATTTGATGGACATTTGGTGAAGCAGTATGCTATTGTGATAGGGGGTGTGTATTTTTTATTCTTTCAAAAAATACTTATTTAGTAGGTACCTACTTACCTACTTACTTAATATATTTTTTGTAAATATAACAACGCGATATTAACTTAAGTATGCTAAATAATGCTGGATTTTTTGTCCAACTTTTTTGGAACATGGTTTTTATATTTTTTTATAGGTAGGTATTCAATTCATTAGGTGTCAATATTTTAATAAATTATTTGCGTAACATTTATTCTTAGCTCATCTTTTTTTACCTGATTATTGTAGGATGTAGGAAATGATGCTCTGATTTTTTTTGTGGTGCGAATTTTTTGTATGCAGTTATAGTGGAATAAAGTAACTCACATACATACATACATACATGAACCCGCTGAACTCATTACGCAGTACACTACCTACATTCTTTTTTTTTGGCAGTCGTGTAAAACTAGTACCTACTCATACGATGAGCACTGTTTTTACGAACGTTTGTATGAATTATCAGAAAATAATTGAAAACTAAATCACACCTAAATGTCAAATCTTTTGGTATTTATAATTAAGGCGATTATCTCATCTTAATTAAACTAACTAGTACTAACATGTATCGAAAATAATTCACATGGGTATACATTGAAGCTAAGACAAACAATTTATTATTTTGTACTTACCTACTTAATCTATCTAAAGACACAAAATCCACAGCACATATTAATATTAATATTCGTAATGTCGAAATTGCTTCTTTTATTCAACTTCCAACCAACTGTACTAACATGTAATTTCAACAACAAACAAGTAATAATGACACTTCAAAAAAAACGTACTCATACAGCATAATACAGTTTCATAATAAACCATAAAATTTTGATTTTATTTGTATGGAAAACTGCAAAGTGAGAACCCTAGACGCAAATAGACCATAATTGTTTTCGATAATCATTCCCATCATTGGTAGGTAGTCTGAGGGCCTAGTACGAGTTGTGTTTCTCACCTCACTTTGCGAATAGTATCGGGTGAAAGAGAGAAAATCATACGAGTGAGTGAAGGAGAGAAAGAGAGAAGACGATAGTTATCTATTCGCAAAGTGAAGTGAGTAAGTACAAAAAACCAACTCATACTAGAACCCTAGACGCAAATAGACCATAATTGTTTTCGATAATCATTCCCATCATTGGTAGGTAGTCTGAGGGCCTAGTACGAGTTGTGTTTCTCACCTCACTTTGCGAATAGTATCGGGTGAAAGAGAGAAAATCATACGAGTGAGTGAAGGAGAGAAAGAGAGAAGACGATAGTTATCTATTCGCAAAGTGAAGTGAGTAAGTACAAAAAACCAACTCATACTAGGCCCTCTGACTGTGTGTGATCAATCCCGTTGATTGATGGGCAAAAGCGAAACACAATTTGTGTCTAGGGTTGCCACTATGCAGTTTAATCATGAAATGTTTTTTTTGTGGTGGTTTTCAAGGTTTATAAAAAATTTAGTTTATAACAACCCCGGAGTATGCATAATACCCTATTTACCATTCGACTTTAGGGGTGTTTTGTAACACGTTGTATAATTAAATAGTGGTCCAAAATTTTGGATAAGTAGATAAAGGATCTAGTTCTAGGTATTCTCGAAATTACCTGTAGGTAGACTATATTCTCATCGAGTCACACTGTATCGTGTGCGTGACTGGTTGAGAAAAAAATTCGCTACGAGTAACAGTGTGACTCGCTGCAAATTTTTGTTCCCATCTAGTAACACTCGTTCGTGTATAGTGTGACACGGTCGGAAAAAAATCGCATCGGATAACAGGTGTGTCTCGATGCGAATTTTTATTCTCATTTAGTAACACTTATTAGTGGTTCATATTTATAATTAATTCATATTTCTTTTAAGCCGCGATTACATATCCCAATCTAGCATCCTAGTTAGGATCCAATTTAGAGTTGCTACCCGTATAATAAGTTAAATTTTAACAATTAATTAACACAAATAACGCAAAGGTCAACATTGTTTATGTTTTTTCATTTTCGATTCTCATCTCCAATCTTATACAATGTTTATCTTTCCGTTGTAGGGTAAATTCACTTTTAAAATCGAACCTATTATACAACATTTTATTGTCAAGTACGAGTGGCAACCCGAAATTGGTTCCTAACTAAGATGCTAAATCGGCGTATGTAATCGCGGCATGACATGAGTTACCCATAAACAACGTTACATAAAGAATATTTTTCCTCAGTCAGATGATGAAGTAGGAGAAACCATTTAGTAACAAGTGTTACTAGATGAGAATTAACTTCCGCAGCGAGTAACGAGTTTTATTCCGAACGTGTCAGTCACAACTCACACTCGAATACACGAATCAGTTTTACTAGATGAGAATAAAAATTGGCATCAGGTCACACGTGTTACTCGTTTCGCTGCGATGTGTGTGACTCGTTGAGAATATAGGGGCGTTTATGGACTTATCCGCGATATGCATCGTACGTGTACGTGTGCACACTACAATTACCTATTATAAATACCTACTGTAAAAGTTCGCCGTAATTAATATTGATTAGATTACATTATAATTGGGGGGGAAAAATTAATTGTTTAAATTATTACAGTGATCAATCATTTGAAATAAGAACTCTTTGGTGTATCTTCACCGAGTCGCTTTCCCGATCCTTTTCCCTTTCTCTTTCAACTTTCAATTCACCTTGTGTCAAACGCGTGTCTTTTCTAAGTATTTTTGAGAAGACAGGGCATGTGCTTACAGGACCTAGTGCCCTGAAGCATGCAAGCTCGCGGTAAAGACCCTGCTAACATCTTCCTACTTCTTAACCATCTGCCATTTTTAATGTCCCCGCTGCAGAAGCACAGGCCTTCCTTATTAGTGTGTAAGGAGGATGGCCCATAACCCACCACACGGGCCCAATGCGGATTGGTGGGAGTTAAAGACTCCAGTTGCAGCCGGGACCAACGGCTTAACGTGCCTTCCGAAGTACGGTGGAACTCGAGATAATACATTTTTGGTCACCAATCCCATGACCGACCCTTGCGAAAGTTGCTTAACCTCCGCAATCGCAGGGCCAGGCGCTAAACCACTGGGCAACCGAGCTCCGCTAATGGCCCGGCCACAGCCAGCGCGGCAAGGGCGGCGAGGCAGGCTGCGCGGCAGCGAATTCGGTAATCACTGCGCGGTGGTGACGACGAGCTGAGAGGCCGCCATCACCATCGAGTCAAGATAGCGCGCATTGATTATTGAACGCCGCCTGCCGCACCTTAGTTAGGCAGCCATTACACGTTAGGTTTTGCTGTCAGTTTAACCACAGTCACGGCTGTGACTGACGATTAACCTACCGTGTAACGTAGTGACTGATGAAGTTGATTTCTTCTTTCCATCAGTCAGTCAGTCAAACGTAATTCATGATCATGACTGATGGAATTTGACTGACGCTTGCATGAGCATGTAATGGCCGCATTATAGCTTAGCTTTAAAGACTTATAACATTTAAACCTCTTTGCAGTGAATCTCAGCTTGCTAGGTACAGGCATGAGTCTGTCATGGCCGTCTCCTATGATCGTAAAATTGAGGGACATCGATCAGACGCCGCTAGACAGACCCATCACGGAGGAGGAGGGATCATGGATCGTGTCTATTGGATACATAGTCGGTATCGTAAGTAAGTAACTAAGCTACAAATTTAGTGGTGTGATGATGTATTATGTGGTGTGGCTTAGACGTCAAACTGAACAACTTTGTCTATGGGACCAACTCAATCAGAGCAAAAAAATAATCAGCTGTGTCCCTAGAAAACGTCGTCAATATCTACTCGTCCAAAGTGTATGGAGCTGATATTTTTTTTGCTCCGATTAAGTTGGTCCCGTAGACAAAGTTGTTCAATTCTGTCTACCCACACCACAAAATTTGACGACTGTTCGAAAAATCGTCCGTAGGTTACGGACCTATTAATGGGCCCTTCACAATTCACATACACAGGCCCGGCCTGCAGGATCGTGCAGAGAGGCGCGGCCGCAAATCTCTACGTGTGTAGAGGGAGGTGCGGTGCGGCCTCTTTAGTCCTTGTGGGAGGCTACGCCGCTTCCTACACACACGTACAGATTTGGCTGGAAGCCCGCGGGAGGCCGTGCCTTTCCGTACGATCGTACAGGGCTGTGCATGTGGAGGGCCTAATAGGATGGTACTTACAAGATACGTAAGCTATCATTTAAACTAATTACTTTTCAAAAACGAATGACACACGCTCGAGCGCGCGTAGACTAAGCTTAACTTCTGTAGTTTCTCTATTTTGTGGTCTATCTTTTTTCCAGCCAACCTATTACCAGCCGTCCTGATGGATCGCATCGGCCGCAAGTACTCTGTCTTAATGGGTGTTGTTCCCAAAATCGTGGGCGGTTTCTTTCTGGTCTTCGCCTCTGACATCTGGATGCTCCTCCTGGGCAGAGCGCTCAATGGTACCGGCGATTCGATCTTGTTTTGTGCGGTGCCAACGTACGCATCAGAAATAGCTAGTGTAAGTAGTTACTAAATTACTTCAAACCTCACCCTAAACCAATGTCCCAGTCGCCACCACTTTGCCTTGCCACCACTGGTGTAGAATGGGAAATTTTTAAACAAAAATTCCCAGTCTCCCCCAGTAAACGCGAAACTGGTGTTGGTTACTGGGAATGACCGAATAAACATAAAGTGATACGAACGATACCTACGAACTTTGTGAGCGAATGATGCTACATTTCCAAATCAATGTTTAAAAGAACCAATTATGTCAGCACTGTATAAAATAAACAAAAGAGGGCCCAGAATAGACCCTTGTGGAACACCACATTTAAGTGACATAGCGTTAGATGCTGAATCACAACCAGACTCGCCCTGAAGCATAACGGTTGGCGAAACCTTTTATGTCAATCCATAATCTCGTTTATGTACCTTTGACTTGTCCGCGGGGCACTGACTCAGAGGCTCAGACTAAATCTCACGTGCTAAAGAGACCGCGTCTCATACTAAAGACGTGAGCATTGACCGAAAGGCCGCAACAGTGTCTCATGTGAATGTAAATGAATTCTAAAAATACTAGACTGTGGGTCTTAAAAATTCCACGTTTAGTTTTATTGAAATTATGTTTTATTATCACAATATTACATTAAATTCACCTCAGTGCCACTTTCGGTCAGGGTACATGTTTGTATATCCGTGTCTATTTTGCAGAAAGAAATCCGTGGAGGCTTGTCAACAATTTTACAAGTGATGTGTTCTGTGGGTGCCGTCACCATATTGAGCATAGGTCCCTTCGTGTCTTATGTGACGATGAGCATTATCTTCCTCGTCGTCATGATCGTCGCAGCTGTACCCTTGATATTCGTGCCGGATAGCCCGTACTTTGTGTATACAAAAGGTTTGTTTAATACTACAACCCGCGCAAATAAAGAATGGGATTGAAAATGGCGGTTCACTGCGTTTTCTACAATGAGTGGGTGGGAGTGAGAGAGCGATAGGTGTGGCGTTTAGTGTGAGAGTGAGAAGTGAATATGAACAACGCCATTTTTAATCCCATTCTTTACCTGCGCGGTTTCAACATTGCCGTTACCTCTCGGCCCGCTTCTTCATACCGCACCCCCTGCGTCACCTTCACGGGCCTTCACTTTACCTGTGTGTTACGTCGTAGCCCGCTTCTATCAACAAAAATAGGTAACTTTATGACATTATTTATATGGGGGGTGACTGTACAAGTTGTATACCACAGAAAAAACATAGTTAGATGCAGTTTATATAGAAACTTTAGACTAAACGCCTGGCGTTTATATTAGAGCAATAACTTAAAAAAACACTCGTACACACCATTGGCCGGATCACGACGACGCGACGTACACACATGTGACGCAGGGTGCGGTATGATAAAGCGGGCCGGGGATGTAGCGAAAATGGTGAAATTAATACGTAGTTTAATGATTTGCAGTACTATGCGCGCCAAATAAGAATAGTACCTACTGTCAAACGGCAATTTTGATCTTTGTTCCTTTTCTTGAAGCGCAACGCAAACAAAAATGGCCGGTTTGAGAATACTATTCTTATTTGGCTCGCATAGTAATTACCTATACTTCATTGGAAACATTAGCTTTGTTGAAATCTCGAATCTTGAGCAAATTATCTTGATCATCAATACCCAATCTTATCTTTAGACATTTTATCTATGCCAAAAACGTGCGGCAGCAGACAGAATAATATTTTAATATACCCATACGTAAAAATGGTGTGCCATAAAAATTGCTGATATTCCAACCAATCATCACACTAATAAATAAAATACATCATGTTACAGGTGACAATGATGCTACACTAAAAGTTTTGGTATTTCTCCGCGGCTCAGAAACAGCTGCTAATGAAGAATTAAAAGAATACGATGCCAATAATATTGATGGACATAACCAAAAACGCATAATAGAAATCTTAAAGGATAATATGTTTTTAAAGACATTCCTTCTAGCGGGGACATTGATGGTCGGTGTTCAGTTATCCGGTTATACTGCTATATCCTTCTATCTACAAACTATTTTGGAGTCCACGGAGACAAGTGTCAGACCAGAAATAGCTTCAGTCATCTTAGGCTGTATTCAATTGGCTGCTAGCATCTTCACAATGTCCTTTACAGACAAATTTGGAAGAAAACCGATCATCACAGTCACTTTGATAGGAATGATAGTTGGAATGGTAAGTAATCGTGATCTTTCTAAGACAGTATGATAAGATATTTTATTAGTCGAATACGCACTGCTTTTATTTATCATCTATCGATACATTTTGCCTATTAGAAAATATCCCAGACGTGGCTTTAATCTTATACTTAGTAAGTAGCCAGTTGTGTTATAAAAATCAGAAACTTGTGAGCTTGTGAGCAGGTTCGATAATTATGTACTGTCTAGAATTTTTTAGTCGAGCCAGTTTTTGAAGTTAGGTCTGGTAACTTTTTGACAGAGCGAGCCATATGGAAGTCTTGGCAACATTATACATGAAAAAGTTTTGGTGGGATATTATCGTTAGCTTTTGCTCGTGCCTATGCTTGCAATCAACCGATTTACAACCCCAAAAAACCCAACTACAGAAAAATCGCGCTCTAAAAAGTACGAAACAAGAAAATATTCGAGTCCTAAATTCAATAAAAAGTATAACTGTAGTGACTACGGTAAGTGGCATGCGACTACGGCGTAGTCGCAGCGCATGCCACTTTGGACTACGGCGTAGTCGCAGCGCATGCCACTTTGGACTACGGCGTAGTCGCAGCGCATGCCACTTTGGACTACGGCGTAGTCGCAGCGCATGCCACTTTGGACTACGGCGTAGTCTCAGCGCATGCCACTTTGGACTACGGCGTAGTCGCAGTGCATGCCACTTTGGACTACGGCGTAGTCGCAGCGCATGCCACTTTGGACTACGGCGTAGTCGCAGCGCATGCCACTTTGTCCTAGACACACACTACACGGACGACCATGAGCTGGAGGCGGCACTGTGGTATGCGACATTTTATTGAATTTTGGACTCGAATATTTCCTTGTTTCGTACTTTTTAGAGCGCGATTTTTAATAAACTTCTTTTTAATAAATCAACTTGTTTTCTGAATTGTAATAAAAAGTGATATGAAATTATATTCTGTATTTTTATTCCAGGTGAGCTTGGGCACATTTTTCTTCGTGACTGAAGACGCCGATTACATCTCTGGTTTTATGAATTTCCTGCCTTTGATATCTCTCATTCTGTTTGTATTTTCTTATAGTGCAGGTTGGTACCTATTTTTTACATTGATTGTTATATCTACACGTTAGTACTATTATAACGTATATTCTGTGGTTGGTTATACAACGTGTTTCAAAAATACCCCTAAATGCCGAATAAGTAGATACTTAGGGAGGGACCATCAATTTAAAACAATTTTTACTATAGGACCAACTCAGAAATCGCGAAAACAATCAACTGTTTCATTTCATACAAAAATTAATAACGAAAATATCAAAATGTATGAAACAGCCGATTTTTTTTGCACGATTTAGATTTTAGACATCACTAGTTTAGAACAAAAAAAATCACCATACAAAAAAAACACGTCGTAACTCCTCTCTTAAAGGCAATTTTATTTTAAAACTGCGACTTAAAAAAATTGTTTTGACCTCAAGTTGTGTATTACCTACGTACTTATATGCCAAACGGCTATCATTTTCTTTTAACAGGTCCTGGCTCTTTAGTCTGGTCTATAAGTGCCGAAATCTTCGATAACTCCTACAGGGCACTGGGCATGACCTTGGGCGTTATGCTAGCCAACGTTGCTAGCGCCATGAGCAGCAGATTCTTCGCACCCGTCATGCTCGCCATTGGACCAGCCGCCACTTACTGGATGTTCAGTGGAATTACTGCCTTGTTGTGTGCCTTCATATTCTTCTTAATCCCTGAGACTAAAGGCAAGAGCGTCGCAGAGATACAAAGGGAGCTAGGCGCTAAGCAATTATTGGATGAAGAAAAAGTTGGATTTGAGGAGAGTTTTGGTTCCTTGTGAAAGTGAGAAGCAGAAATTCTAATACTATTCCAGTAATTTTACGTGACACGTACCGTACCGTACCTGGTAGTCAGGTCGTTACGTAGTCATATAGGGTTCTATACAAAATTGTAATGTGGAATAACACTTGTACTATTATGTATTCTGTGGAATAACTGAGAAAACTTACAATATTCAGACCAAAATCATGCTCAATCATGAAGAATCATCATCGGTCAATAAAACGGGTAGGTATGTACCTACCTAACTAGGTACTTAAAAGTTCTGTTCTGAATTTTATTATGGTGGTCAAAGACAGAATCCTGCAGGTGCAGACTGACAACCACAAGAACCTATATGGGGTTCGTTTTTCCTTTTGTGGTACGAAACCCTAAGGCCACCTACGCTACGCACCGACAGGTGGCTTGCTTAGCGCTTAGGCCTCTAGATGGTCACCTAGCCTGTAGCGACTAGCGAAGGAAGGCCCGAGACTGGCTTAAGGCCTAACGGCCTTCGCTAGTCCCCTGGCTGGTTGCGAACATTCGTGAACGTTTCTTTTACTCCGCTATCCGCTACACATTAGGTGACTATCTAGGGCCTAGGCCCTAGGCGCTAAGTAAGTCACCAATCGGTGCGTACGTGGCCTAAAGCTCAGAATAGAAGATTTGGTTTACCCTGTGCCTAATAATAGGCCTTCCACAATGCACAGACCCGCCTCTGTAGGATCGTACGGGACTGAAGAGGCCGCACCTCCTACACACGTAGAGATATGGCCGGAAGGCCGCGGGAGGCCGCGCCACTCCGTACGATCCTGCAGGCCGGGCCTGTGCTGTGCATGTGGGGGGCCCCATAAAGTGTAGAAAAAAACTACCTACTCTGTTTTTAGTCTGATAATAAAAGAAATTGTGTGTCGTGGTAAGGTCGTGGTTTTCAATTGTACAATGAGGAATTTTCCAACATTAGTTTATTACTAAAGGTACACAACTACCTAGGTATAGGTAGGTAGGTACCTACTTATATTGTTTTTTATGTCTTAAGAGTTTTTATGTTAACAGTTTAAGTAGGTTAAGTTAAGTTTTTATGTCCATTATTACCTACTTTAGGTTTTTTATGCTGTGATATCTTTAGCTATAATAATAACTAAAAGGTTATTAAAATATTATGTTAAGTTTATTGTTTGGTCACGAGTCACGCACGAATCGCTCGACGATATAACTTCAAATAAAAAAAATGTACTTAGTGGCTGTACCTCTTATGTGACGTACTTAGTTCGCTAGAAAATACAATAAAAATGTACAAATGTTTAAAAATTCTAAAGGAAATAAAGAAATATTTAAGTAATTGTTTTATTTTATTTCAGAGATATTTTCCCCTCTTAGATAGATTTATTTATTTATTCATTATTTATTTATTAATCTTAAGGAAGACCAACAACTAGTAAAAAACAAATAGCACTCTTAGTAACAGTAGGAAGTCATTTACAGGTCCTCGCATATATATAACAGGCTGACCTACAAAAAGCGATACAAGCTTATAAAACAAATAAGACGTTATACTTACACTAAAACATACACAAAGTTGTTTGTAATTACAAAAAAAAAGTAAAAATCTAGTACTTACTTACTGCACAAAGTAATTATAGTCTAAGCTTGAAAGCACAGAAATACAAAAAATGAAAAAAAAAAAAACCGCTCATGTAGCCAACAGAAACTGAGACAATCACTCAAAAAAGCCATTCGCTAGCATACGCCTCGCCTTCTGAAAATCAGTATTAAAAAGATCAATATCAAATTTATTATTTAATTTATTGAAACTGCTACACGCACGCCACATAAATGCGTTTTGCCTGTAATTAGTAGTAGCCAACGGAAGATTGATAAGCACAGTAGATCTAAGGGTCTTTCGTGGTATTAAAGCTAATAGTTGAGCTATCAATGACATTAGAAGTTATTTTATGAAGAAAGCAAAGATCTGCGATCGTACGTCGCTGCTTCAATGGAAGAAGATGATGTCTTTTACATTGATCCAAATATTCAGAAGAGGAAAAGATAGCTGGGTAGGTCCAGCCAATTTACCAACCGGGTGAATCTACGCTGTTTCTTACTTCCTGCGTCATTGCCCTCACTCGAAAATGTTTAAAAATCCAATGCATCACAAGGAATAAATTAAAAATATGCCATCATTTACATTAGAGTACAATAATAAATTGTATTAATTTGCATATTTTTGATAATTATTCCTTGCATTGGATTTTTAAACATTTTCGAGGAGGTTCAGCTCCACATGCTCAGTGTGATAATTTCGTCCATGAATAAGTTTAATAAAAATAAAAAAATCCTTTCGTATAATAACAAAGAAGCTTATTAATCCTAGGTACCAACTGAGATCAATATTATAAATAGTAGTACCTATTTACTTACCAAGGAAAAGAAGGAAAGGTCAAAAGGTGACAAAACAACTTAAAAAGCTAGCATAGCAAAGTTTTGCAATGCCTATAATTTACTTATTAAATTCAATAATTCGCATGCAATACCGACAGTAGATTGTATTGTTGATCATCATAATAATTATAGAATTTTTCAGTCGAACCAAATTTTATTTATTTTATTTTATTTTTATTTATTGCACATTGTTACCACAGCTCGTTTTCGAAATTTTTCAAATTGGCGGAAATAATAATATGCTTAGAGCAGTTCTACATATAATATGCTCTTAAGATAATATTATTATGTAAAATAACAAAAATGTTACAAAACCTTTTAGTTAGCGTTGCAAAGCTCTTTTATTTTAGAAGACAAAGTTCATCAATCAAAACATTTCTGGCCAATATCCGAAATAAGGTTGTGACTTTGTGATAGAACCTAGGACTGCGTAAGACGCGTTTCAAGCCGCGATGCTCGAAGGACTGCGTATATTATTTGCACAGTATAGGAAGGTACGTAGATAGGTACTTAATAGTTGAAAAACTAATATTTATTCTGTGTTATTTGTAATTATTTGTGGGGTATGTACCTACTCCAATCCAATGACCTTTTTAATTTCATCTAAGTTGCTATGTCATTGTGGTAAAGCGTATCTACTTCGTCGATTGTACTAGTGCCTGCTCATTTCACAATAAACAGGTTCAGTTCAGGCTTTTGCTCTTGTGAATCCAATGGACACCATACAAATTTAACAATAAGTAAATCGTACACATTCACTAAAGTCAGTACAGATTGCGCATTTTATTCGCCAGTCACAAAATCATCGCAAAAGTAACCAAGCAGTGTTTATGCAAAGAATTGACATTTCAAAGAGTTGCCTTTATTTGACGTTTCCTACCCAGTATCCGATGGCCTTTCATTTACTGCAAGCGATGCATTAAAACTGTATAGCCCTTGATATAAAGGTGAAAATAGCATGTTTTTCAATTTTAACAACAGCTAAACAGTTTCTAGCCATTTGCTTTTCGACCACGGACCAGCCACCAGTTACCGAATTGGCACTAAAGTGAAACGATGTTGTCATGTCATTATACATAAACTTAATATTTCGAGTAGAATATTAAGTTTATGGTCATTGTCATGTCGTGTTTTTTTTTATAAAAAGTGTTTGAGTGTTCGAAATACTTAAAAACTTTAAAAACTACTAGTGAAAAATATGTTAGTCAAATTATTTGATGGACCTTTGGTCAGGCAGTATGCTGTTGTGATCATAGGTAAGTAAGTTTTTTAATTTAAATTTTAAGAGACTAGGTATAGTAGGTATCTACCTACCTACCAAAAAAGTGGGAATCTTACGTGTGAATGTTTATTTTTATGTGAGTCTAGTTCAGTCAATTTATAAACTTAGTTGGTAGTTTGCTGATAAGTAGGTAGGTAGGTAGGTAGTTGCTTTTATTGTTCATTTTATAATCATACGAATTGCTACCTACCTAAATCACGTACTAACTAACCTACCTTACAGCTAGGTTATACACGATTATCATTTTAGTACCTACCTACCTAGGTCGGTATCATAAACTTAATATTCCACTCGTAGTATAAATAAGTTTGTCCATCAGCCACTTTTTATGTCCCCACTGCTGGGGCACAGGCCTTCCTTATGGGTGGTAAGGAGGACGGGCCATAACCCACCACGCGGGCCCAATGCGGATTGGTGGGTGTTAACGACTGCAAATACAGCCGGGACCAACGGCTTAACGTGCCTTCCGAAGCACGGAGGAGCTCGAGATAATACATTTTTGGTCACCCATCCCATGACCGACCCTTGCGAACATTGCTAATTGCATAAATAAGTTTATGGTCGGTATATAAAAAATGATCGTAGGTATTTAATCTATATCTATATTAATATTATAAAGAGGAAAGATTTGTTGGTTTGATACCAATTATAGGCTCCAAAACTACAGGATCGGTTTGGAAAATTCTTTGGGTTTCACCCTTCGATCAAGAATATAAGATGTCCGGTCAGTCTCAAAAATGGCACCTCAAATAGCGTCCCACTTACAAACTGGGCTCTTATTTTGCACAAAGTAAGTGATAAAAGATGTGTTTTGTACAAAAACCGACTTCAAAAAACCTACCTACCTCTAAAAAGCAAGAAATAATATTCGTAATAAAATACGTCTATTGAAATCGGGTGGGGCTGGAGTACAAATTCCTTTTTTTTATTCTAAAAGCCCCACCCGACTTCAATAGACGTATTTTTATTATTACGAATATTATTTCTTGCTTTTTAGAGGTAAGTAGGTTTTTTGAAGTCGGTTTTTTGTTTTTTTTTTAAACAATTTAATTTTTTTTTATTTTTAGTGTAGTAATCGGTGGACATACTTACACAAAAAAAAATATACAGACGAACATAGAACCTCCTCCTTTTTTGGAAGTCGGTTAAAAATAAGCTTATATTGTACAAAATAAGTGATATACAATGTAAGTTTGTACAAAATATATAGGTACAAAATAACCGCCAAGTTTGTAAATGGGACGCTATTTGAGGTGCCATTTTGCGAACTGTTTTAGTTCGTGAAACGTTATCTAGGATATTCTTGATCGAAGGTTTCACCATTAGAAAGCTATGTCCCTGATGTATTGGCCAGATTTTGGATTGGTGACCGCCACAAAGCGCAAAGCACGATTGCGCACGAGCACGAGCTAGCGATTACCTAGCTACCTAGGTAGGTATACTTATGCAAGATTCAAATAATTTATTTTTTAAACATCGTTTGTCTATATTAAGTATTTAAAATAATAACTTACTTACTTATTGATAAATTCAAAACGTACTGCAAAAAATTGTAAGTGCATCGTAGATACGTGGTCCAACCTCATTCAAGTAGGTACCTACCTACCTACTTAATAAAAAAACCGGCCAAGTGCGTGTCGGGCCACGCGCGTAGGGTTCCGTAGTTACCTTATATACCATACCATTTAATACCACTATCATTTTTCGTCTGTAAAAATAACTTTGTTTTTCACAGTGTTGGTACCTATGAATGACAAAGTTATATTTGCGGTTTTGGAAAATATGATATATCTCGAAAACTAATTACTATATCTCGTTCAAACAAATTTTCAGTGAAAGTTTTTATTAAGATCTATATAGCATATATTTTTTTTAGATTTTTCACTCACCTATTTCAAAAGTTAGAGGTGGGGGGGTACACACATTTTACCATATACTATATCTATGATTTTACCACTTTGGCAGTGTTTATCTTTCAAACGGTTGACTTTGAGAAAAAATTGTCTTTGGAACCTCAATGTAATTTTTGAAGACCTTTAAATAGATTTTTTTTCAATTTCAGTTCCATGTATGGGGAGGATTTTTTTTATATCTTTGTGTTAAACGGTTAACAGAATACATCTACCTACTAAGTTTCAACTGTGTAATCCTAATACTTTCGGAATAAAATGGCTGTGACATGCAATAACAGAGGTTTACTACAAAACGATGACCATTGGGAAATTCTTGGTTGAATGCTCTAAGGGAAAATAGTATACAACTGAGAGAGTTGTCCATCGGAATCGTTAAAATTATGGGACAATTAATTAAAGACGTTGTGATGTGAAGATATTTGACATAGAATCAGACAGCAAAATCAAGACTAACCTTTCCATACAGTGAGAACATTTACAACGAAAGTTTGATATAGGTACCTACGAATAGAAAATATCTAAGTATTGCCATTTATGATAAGAGAGTGATTTCCAGTTCGTACAGAAAACAATGCTGCAAAACTGCAAATACAATGGCACATAACTACAATGCACATTTGCATTAAAACTTGCTAATTTAAAACGGTAATATCATTATATTACCGTTTTAAATTAGTCGCAGATCTAGCATATGCTTTTGAGACTATCTATAGTCGATAGCGTGAATAATAATAATAACAAAGGAAATATTTTTTTGGATGCGCCAGTTGGCACTGGAAAGACGTTTCTTGCAATGATACTTGCTTAGATAAGACAATCAGGGAAGAAAGCGATTGCAGTTGCTTCGTCAGGAATTGCTGCAACTCTCTCTTAAAGGGCGGAAAAACAGCTCCTCTAGGTCAATGATATTAAAAGTATATTGATCTAGGTACTTACTTTTAAACTTCCGCTATCTTGATAATTAATTAGCTATAGTTCGAATCACGAAAGATGACCGACCACTAATGGCGCCCATCTTAGCATCCTAACATACTTACTCATGAAAAAAAGACTTTAGACAAAATAATATTTCATATTCAAATAGATATTATAGTACCTATATTAATTAAATATATGAAATATTATTTTGTCATAGGTTTTTTCTTCATGAGTTATGATGCGAAGATGGGCGCCATTTGTGGTCATCTTTCGTGATTCGAACTGAATGAGTGAACACTTTATTACCGCGTCCGCGTCCATAGGAAGTGAACTATTATCTTACAATTCTAGCCTAGATTGTGTAATTCCGTCGAAATGCGAACCGTGGGATTTTGTATTTAGTTGTTAGTTCCATCAGTCGTATTTACTTGAATGGAATTCTATCAAACAACCATGACATCACTGTTTACTAAATATCGATTTTCCTTGTTTACTGAGCTTATTGCCAGGATTATCTAGCTAGAATCACACAGAACGGGAACTACCGCATAGGTTTTGATTTATTTAGAGACTTAGAGCCCTATGAATGCTCTTACTATGTTTACAGCCAATGAAATGCAACATAAATGGTTGACAGAAATCACCAGCAAAATTATTGTCCGCGGCCAAAACGTCTCCTTTTTGGAACTGTGTCTCCTTTTTGGAACTGTGAGTGAGGTCACCATTCGCCTGAAACTGACTATTCATTGGTAGAAGAGATTGTGCCTAGTCAAAACTGTGAGGTTCTTTTCGTCCCAAAAAAATGGAATACGAAAACGAGTGAATTTTTCCAATATATAAACAAAACTTAGGTCTGTCGTGCACTACCTAATTTATTTGAGCCTGTAGAGCTATACGTTCCCACGGCAACACCGTCCCGTTTTTTGCAGGTTAGGTACCTACGATTTTTTTCAGGATCCCATCCCATTTAGTAAAGTAATTACCTAGTACCTACGATTTTAATACTGACAGTCACACGCTCACACGAGCATCCTGAAAACAGGATCCTGTATAAAACTGTACCTGCAAAAACGGGAAATATCTAACTGCATAACACTACTAAAGCGGGATCCTGTAAAAACCATACCTTTAAAAAAACGGTATTTTGCCGGAGGAACATAGCCTAAGAGGGGCTAGTGTTTGCTCCGTAGAAAGCTAATACCAATACCAACTTTTCATAAGATATAAAATGTGTTTTTATTTTATTTTATTTATTTCATGGAAAACCAGCAGCGGTACAAATAGGTGTAGAAATAGCGTAAGAAACAATAAGCTAATTATAGGTTTTCGCTTATAGTAACAATATAGATTTTAATTTTGTATTCCAGTGAACTTGAGTTTGTTCGCCTGTGGCTTGGGTCTGGCGTGGCCTTCTCCGGTGCTGGTGAAACTGAGAGATGAGGAAGACTTGGTGTTAAGTAGACCGATCACTGAAGAGGAAGGGTCGTGGATCGTCTCCGTTGGATTCCTCACTGGGACATTATGTAAGACTTTTCAATCAGCTATCTAACACCTAACACCTTGCTCAGCTGAAGTGGCAATGGGCGGGACACAATAGCGAGAAGAACCGATGGCCGTTGGGGCGGAAAGCTTCTGGAATGGCGACCGCGCACCGAACGGCGCTCCGTGGTTAGGCCCCCGACAAGGTGGACCGACGATCTGGTGAAGGTCGCGGGAAGCCGCTGGATGCGGGCAGCGCAGCACCGATCGTCGTGGAGATCTTAAGGGGAGGCCTATACCCAGCAGTGGGTCGCGTGCGGCTGATATGATGATCTAACACCTAAAAGAGTACAGAGGGATTTATATGAAGCAAAATAAGGAAGACCATAAATCTCACGTCGAATCAGGGAGATCAAGGAGATGGCAATGTGTAGGGAGAAGTGGAGAAGACTTCACTGACAAGAGCACGGATCAAATTTATGAATGTACAAATTCGACTTTACAAAATGTGTTGCGATAAAATTAAAAGAATTTTAATTTAACGTAAGATGATAGGTAATTTATTATGGACCATTTAGAATTTGCTTTTACTTTCTCCAGGCAACTTCATCCCAGGCCTCCTGGTGGACCGCATCGGGCGCAAATACTGCATACTACTCGGGATTATCCCCAAGATAATTGCTGCGTTACTCCTGACCCTCGCCTTGGAGGTCTGGATGTTGTTCTTGGGCAGGGCGCTCAGTGGCATAGCAGACGCTTTCATATTCACCGCGGTGCCTATGTATGCTTCGGAGATTGCTAGTGTAAGTAGCAAATTGTTAGAATAGTAAGTATTCAGAAGTAATAAACAAAATTCCGTTGAATCGAAATCGAAACGCCTCTTAAGTGCTATGGAACGAACGCAAGGCTCTAAAACTTGCCACAAACAAACCACAATGACATGACATAGCAACTACAAATGTGCGTGCGCTGTGGTGGAACCACATGAACGAGACTGTTCACGCGCACATCTACATTGATGATAAAGTAACAACTTATATATACATATATATATATATATATTAGGGATAAATATTTACAGACGAATTTATTTTATTTTTTTTCAGTCTGTTTTTACTAGTCCGTTTTAACACGGAGTTAGTCATAACAAAGTACTCGTCAAGACGATTCAAACGAGCCCAAACTCGATGGGGTTGCACGGTTTCAATACTGAGTTCCTATGGCATGGCCTTCCAACTTCATCATCAGGCTCATCAGAAATAAAACTGTCCTCACCCAATCAAGTCAACCAAACCAGCTAAATCTTCTTTTTCGCAAGATCTCACTAATCTTATATATTTCCTTTCCAGAGAGAAGTCCGCGGCTCCCTAGGCACAATGATCCAGATCATGTGCTCCCTCGGCATCGTGGTGATGTTGAGCGTCGGCCCGTTTGTGTCTTATCTCGCTCTGAACATCCTCTTTGTGACCACGGTGGTGGTTTGCGCAGTACCTGTGTTCTTTCTGCCAGACAGCCCCTGCTTCTTGCATTCGAAGGGTAAGTTGTGTTTCGTTTATGCAATGCTGTTAGAGTTCTAGAACTACATCGCCAAATTCATTTTGTAAGTAGTTTTAAGACAGTTTATTTAATTATTTTTATTTGCTTTAAGTTCCATTTTGCATCTAGCATTTTTATATACTATTTTTTCCAAAGCATCAGTTTTTGAAAACGGATTATGGTTCAGTGGAATATGTTTCCTCTCAGTAGAGAGGAAACATATTGTAGGTAGTTTACCATAATCCTTGACTACTAAGAATTTGGCCATTTAAATCTTCTTCGTGATCATCTCCATAAGAGAGAATCATGAGCTCTCATAAGCTTATAATATGTAATATTATTATCTTATATTTAAATTATTTTACAGGTAGAGCAGACGAAGCATTGAAGGTCCTAACATTCCTCCGTGGGTCAAAAGAAGCAGCTAACCTTGAACTAAAGGAATACGCACTAGAGAAGAAAACTGACGATATTAATAAACTGCAGCTATTCAAAAACAGACTGTTCCTAAAATCTTTTGCCCTCGTCACAACCCTTCTCATCGGCACACAAGTCATAGGCTTCAATGCTGTATCTTTTTACATGCAGACTGTTTTAGAATCTACGCATACAAGTATTAAGCCAGAGATAGCGTCCGTTATCGTAGGGTGCATACAGCTCACTGCTAGTGTGTTCACGACGTCTGTGACAGACAAGTTTGGAAGGAAACCTATTATGTCGACCACTTTAATCGGAATGATGTTGGGAATGGTAAGTGGATCAGATCAATAATTTAATGTGAAATTCTTTTGAATAAAAAATGGAATAGTACCTAGCATACGGCTAGTTTGATGTAGTACTTACTTTACATGCCAATTTATCCATCCTAGCATAGCATTGCTTTGTGACTACTTAACTCAGATGAAGAGACCTTAATATTTTATTACTTGCTTACTTATAAGGTAATGTTTATTAAAAAAAATTTCAGACCGGTCTCGGCACGTTCTTCTACGTCACAGATCAAACTAAATCCGTCACAGGGTTCATGAACTTCTTGCCGTTGTTATCTTTGATAATTATCGTCTTCTGCTTCAGTGCAGGTTGGTGTATAAACTTAATCCTTATTTTAAAAAGTTTAATTTCCTCCTTTAATACCTTAATTACTTACTTGCTTGCAGTTACTGAGGCGTTGTCTTGCAGTCTGAGAAATGTTGTTACCGTAACAATAGCATCACTTTCCAAATAATTTTATAACACTCACAGAGTCTTTGTGTAAACTTATGTCAATCCTATATCCAATCATCGCGTAGTTCAATCTAATTTTATCACAAAGGGTATGAGAGAAGCACAATTCATCATCATTTAAATCATAATGTTTAATAGCAATAGCTAATAGTGGCTATGATTTAAAAAAAATATTTGTTACAGGTCCCGGTTCTCTCAATTGGGCACTGTGCGCAGAACTCTTCGACAACGCAGCAAGAGGATTCGGTTTATCAATCTGCATGACCATATCGATGCTAACTCTATTCCTCACTACAAGATACTTCGCTCCTCTGATGCTGGCCATTGGACCAGCAGCAACTTATTGGACGTTTGCTGTTAACTGTTTGTTGCTATGTCTGTTTATAGTGTTTCTCATACCGGAGACAAGAGGAAAGTCTTTCTCTGAAATTCAGGAGGCTATGGGTGGTAAGAATGGTAGTAATGAGGAGACGGGGGTCAAATGATTTGTTGTGTAAATTATAAGTAATTGATGCTAAACAAAAGATTAATGAAGAAGTTGAAGCCAAAATGAATTGTGAAGTAATTGTTTGGAATATTGTTGGTCAAGTTTGGGTTTTAAAGCTACTGCGCTACTGGTATTTTGTTTTGTTAGTCCATTGAGTTTTGAACCGATTTTTATTCGTATTCGTTATAATTTAAATTGTAAGTGATTATTATTTAAGTAGTTCAACATTATTATTTAATATGCAGTACAAGGTAGATTTGCGTGAGACGAAGAGTTGGTAAGTGTCACGTAGGTATTTTTATTATATGTGAAGAGTATTGTTGTATGGTCGGTGGTGTGAATTAAATAACCAACCTACTTACGTGGCGTATTAAATTAACAATAACATTTATTGTTTCTTTATCTGCCTTTTTTTGCGGTGTACCTAGGCTTTATTTATGTAGAACAGCCGGGCAATTCTGAAACGCAATTCGCAACTCACTTTGGAACTCACCTTACTTCGCAGGAGTTTGATATAGGCGATTTTATATTTTGGGTATAGTATATTCTTAGATTCATTATGTGTATTTACCAACAATTCTGCACTTTGTGTTACCTGCTAACTTATGAAATCTCTTATCTCTCATCTCTTATGAATGGTTGGCGGGAAGAGATCTCTTTTAGAGATAAGCTCACCTTTGCTCATAATAATTGTAACTATCTTTGTAACCATGTTATTAGTGCAATAAAGTATATGGGCATTTTCACTTTAAATGGTGCAGGTTATTTTTTCACCCTTAAAAATTTCATTACCGTTTTAAAACATTAAACCTATGAATAATTGTAAAGAATATTATTATTTATATGATTTATATAGAAGGACTAGGCAGAAATGTGTATTTATGTCTTAGTTTAATATTTTCGAAGTACATTAGGAAAAATTGATCCTGTTAGTAACAAAAATCAAATCGCGATAAAAATTCAACTGCTGGAAATAAAATTATAAAATGCTTATTAATGAGTTTTAATTACGTAATTAAAGAAATGAAATATTTATAATTGGGCAATTAGTACATCATTTTATTTAAAATTCAACAATATGGTCAGTTTCGTAACATACTGGCCAAATGCAAGCTTTATTTGTCGCATAACTTTTTTGATCATACAAGAAATGATAAAATTAAAATAGAATCCTAATAACGGACGGAATAATTAATTATTTTTTTAAGAAAGAAGTTTAGAATTTGTTGGGACAGTTTTACTAAATGGACATGTGACGTGACGAAACATAATTATTAAGACTAGTACACCCTATGAGGTTAAATTCTTACAATTAATTCGTTGTTCTAATGAGTGAGATACCTCCGTATTATGTCCCCATTTTGAGTGATTTCATCACTAACTACCTGTAAATAAAATAATCTGGGTACTACCAATCCGATATCATCATAAAATTAGAATTAATAACATAATTAATAATAGTTTTTTTCAGTTATTGAGTACTATGCTTTACATGTCCGTTTTGTAACATTTTGTCCGTGTATATATAGTAGTAACGGATCAAACGGTTGCTAACAGGACGTGACGTATTTAGCTCGTTTTTTAAAGTAAAATTAAATACTCAAAAATTATTATCATAAACCTTCCAAATGCTATTTATATGCCTTCAACAGGGTTTAAATTATATAAAGCTCAAGAAAAAATATGGATAAATCTTCTGTTAATAATAAAAAACCGTTACTAACCACTATACATTTTTTCTGACCAAAATTTTAGTGACTTGATACCGTCGCATAACTGGACACACCTTTCGTTATTAACTTCAAAATGGCGTTTTATCTTTGGCATTTGTACTCGGGGTTGCCATGAAGACCAAGTTTGCCCGTTAAATTAATATTAAAAATAGTAAAAAGCCCGTGACTAAGCAGACATGTCCAGTAGTCGCGAATTCGTAAGACAAGCTTTTTATTTATTTATTTAATTATTTTATTTACTAACTGATGTGAAATACTAAGTGTAAATGCTTAAATAACTATTTAACAATGGAAATAAATTCCCGCTATGCAAGCCGTGTCGTAAGAATCTTCACAAAATTAAATTCAAAGAGGCAAACTGTCGTTGGGACACCATAAAACTATACACAATATCAATTCATTTTTAATTTAAATAAAATAGAAACTGTATTCTTTCAGGAGCCAAAACCCAAAACAATACAGATTATGAATAAACCTTCAGTGTATTATGCTTTTCCTTAAAGAATATGTTAAAATATATTTTCTAGATCGATTTGTTGTCATGGGACAACCGAAAAACAGCCTGCACCATTTAAAGTGAAAATGCCCATATTATATATTATATTAGATAGGTACCTAATTGTAGGTTACTTAATCAATTGAAAATTGAAATTAGATAACAACAGACAGAAGCCACATGAAATCTCTGTCTATTATGGTATCTTATAATATCAAACTTGTGACTTGACTTTCAAAGTGAGAGTGCGAAGCAGAAGGAAGGACAACTGTACCCTTAGCACGAACAGTTATCGAGTTAATCAATTTAATTACGCGTATGATTGAAACATTACAAAATCTACCTATTTTTGTAGTAAATAAAAAGTTTTGAAATAAGTATACCTACTTACTTATTTTATTATTATTTTGGATTTTAGAGTGGTGGTAGACCCTCCCAGTTCTAAAAAGTACCAACCTACGGAGTAATTTCTGTCATGGAGTTTCATATTCTGAAATTATAAAGCTAGGTGTAAGTAAGTACCACTTTATATCCATCGCGAATTCGCGACATCGTCTATCAACTTAAAATGTTTATCGGTGACACGCACAGCAAAAGAATGGTAAGATGTATCAACCTCTTCCTCATCAGTAAAAATACGAGCTAGATTCGATACTTATGAACGAAATCCATGTGGAGAAACCAGTGCGACTTTAGCTACCTCACCTACTGTGTACTATGTACTATTAGGTATGTAAGTATTCTGTGCTACTGTCACACCCCGGACACTCCATACGACCGCTCCATACCTATGGAACCACTTGGCCTGCGTGAATTACGTATCTCCGTTACGGCCGTTCTGCGTTCTCCGTGGTACATCAGTCTGATCTCCCCCTCATCGGGACCGCTGCCGGCTCCCCGGCGTTCATAAGCTTCGTTCGGACCAGCGAGCGCTCCAGTAATCGTGAATTCGTGATTCGTGGGTGACACAGCGTTCATCCCATTCGCTCCGACTGGTCGCGAGTGCTCCAGTGATCGTGATTCGTGGGTGACACAGCGTTCATCCCATTCGCTCCGATCGGTCGCGAGTGCTCCAGTGATCGTGATTCGTGGGTGACACAGCGTTCATCCCATTCGCTCCGACAGGTCGCGAGTGCTCCAGTGATCGTAATTCGCGTGTCACAGCGTTCGTTCTATTTAAGGGTGGTGGGTGCCTTAGGAAAATTCCCTCCAGACACCACGTTCCCATTAGACCCCTCCCCGGAATAAAACGCACTCTTTCTGTCCTCTCGTCCTCCTCTAAATTGCTGTGTATGTATTTATAAGTTTTAGCTACCTATTTGTTTAGGATTGTTGTAAATAAATACTCTATTTTTGTTAACCTATACTTCTGTTGTTTTTTCTTTTGACTAGATAAGCTTCCTCATCCTTCATCTTAGGCAGGTTCTCTTACGCTTTTCTTTCTCTTCTCTTCTTGTAACGTCACTAAGTGAAACGATATTCTCATCATGTCGTGTTTTTTAATAAAAAGTGTTTGAGTGTTCTAAGTATTTAAAAACTTTAAAACTACTTGTGAAAAAATGTTAGTGAATTTATTCGATAGACCTTTGGTCAGGCAGTATGCTGTTGTGATCTTAGGTAAGTTTTTTTAATTTTCATTTTCCGTTGCTTAAGTTAAAGGGTTTTAAGAGACGACCTACCAAAAAATGGAAATCTTACATAGTGTTTATTTTGATGTGAATCTTTGGTGAGACAGGTGAACAGGTCACAGGAGTTAATGTTAAAGTATTTTTTTTTATTCAGTTTTTATTTTTTAGGTTAGTTGGCAGTTTACTGATAAGTAGGTACCTAGGTAGTTGTTTTTATTGTTCATTGTTATTATGATCGAGCATACGAATTGCTACCTCAAGCACGTAGGTACCGTACAGGTAGGTTCTAAACGATTATCATTTTAGTTTGGTCGGTATATAAAAAATGTTCAGAAATAATTTTGAAGATAGAAAAATGTTGAATTTTCAATTCTCAAATACGGTGAAAACTGAACCTCCTACTTTCTATGGGTTTTTCTTAATGATTAATGCGTATGTAATCTTTATTGTTTTGTTTATGATCATAGATTGGAAGGTCAGCTATTTACCTTTTGTCAATAATATCATTACTAGTGGGCTCTGTGAGCTGTAGACCTGGTGTTTGTGAAATTTTTCGAGATGGCTGTAATTTTTTTTTTCGAAAAATTTCGAAAATCTGCCTTAACAAAAAAATTCAATATAATCGTGTTGCTGTCTTGCTAAATGCAGGTATTGTGCACTTATATTTTGTGGTGTGCATGTGCATATTTTTGCGGGCGGGCGGGCGGTGCATCTTGCATATTTTGTTTGCGGAAGTAAGCTACATATATTTATTTTTTCAAAATGGTTTGGGACTTCCGCCAAGTGACGCCTGATTCAATCAAATGCTTTATACCTAATTTTTAAATCTTGCTTGGGGCGCTCTTGATCCTAGAAATAAGTATCTCTTGGGACGCAAAATTCAAATCTCGGCAGGGGCGCTCATGATCAATGATCATGACCTTAGCTACGCTACGATGCTGGTGAGTAGATCTGGCAATTATCTATAAAGTGAACACTTTATTACCTACCGCTTCCGCGTCCATAGGAAGTGAACTATCTTTCAATCTAGCCAAAATAATACAGTTGGATGATTGTGTGATGTTGGTTAAGGTTTGAAATGCGGACCGTATATTTTAGTTGTTAGCTTGTTATTATGTTAGTTCCAAGAATCTCATATTAATTTTGGTTAGTTCTATCAGTCGAATTCACTTGAATGGAATTCTGCCAAATAACCATTATGACATCACTGTTTACTATTGAAAAAATATAAGTGCATTGCAGACGAAATTGTGCTTAGTCAAAACTGTGGGGGTCTACTTCGTCCCCAAAAAAATGGAATGAAATGAGTGATTTTTTCATATAAATTAACAAAACTTCGATTTTTCGTGCACTAAGTATCGTTTTTTGAGCCAAAAGTAAAGCTATACGTTCCTGGTCCCACGGTGACAATCATCATCCTGTATTTTGCAGGTTACAGTTTTTGCAGGATCTCGGTCAAACGACTATCCTGCAAACAGGATCATTGTATAAAACCGTACCTGTGAAAAACGGGAATTTATAATATAATATCTGTCTGCATAGGTAGTTAGGTACACTACTAAACGGTATCCTGTAATTAAACCGTACTTTCAAAAAACGGGATGTTGACAGCGAAACATTATAAGTAGGCTAAGAGGGATTTATACCTAGTGCAACTTTTCGTAAGATAAAAAATGTGTTTTTCATTTTGTATTCCAGTGAACCTGAGTATGTTCGGCTGTGGCTTGGGTCTGGCGTGGTGTTCTCCGGTGCTGGTGAAGCTGAGAGATGAGAAAGACTTGGTGTTGAGTAGACCAATCACTGAAGAGGAGGGGTCGTGGATCGTCTCCGTTAGATTCCTTACTGGGGCATTATGTAAGACTTTTCAACTAGGTACGAGTATCTAACAGCCGAATACTCAAAGGCATATTAACTAAAATCTTTGGATGGTCTCCTTAAATTTAAGGAAGTTTTCAGTTTCATAGATACTTTTTTGAATCTAAGATGGCTATATCTTTAAGGATCGGTTGAGTATTTGGCTTTAACACCTATTAATAAAACCATCTGAAATCTTTTGGAAAGGAAGACCGTAAATGTAACGTCGTTTTAGGAGATCAAGGAGATGGCAATGTGTAGGGAGGAGTGGAGACGACTTCACTGACAAGAGCACGGATCAAATAAATGACTATTAATGAAAGAATCGATACTAAATTCTTAATCCGATGCCACCATAAAGGGACTTGACAAAATGTGTTGTAATAAAATTAAAAACACTTTTTAATTTTATGGAGGAATGTCTGAAAAAAATTAAATTGGCTGAATCTAAATATTTTTATAGGTAGAAGAATAAGCTCCCTCAGTAATAAAAAAAGTTTTAGAATTTAAGATTGCGTGTTTTTTTTTTAAATTAAAGTCTCTTTGACTTCACAAATGTACGAAAGTAACTAACAGCAGAATGGAGATTATACCTTTGCCACCACAGGCTATGGCCTGTGCCACAAGCCACAACACGTATTGAAAAAGGGAGCTTATTCCTACCTATAAAAATATTCAGCCAATTTGATTTTTTCAGACATTCTCTATTAGGGACTAGGTATTTAAAATTTGCTTCTACTTTCTCCAGGCAACTTCATCCCAGCCCTCCTGCTGGACCGCATCGGGCGCAAATACTGCATACTCCTCGGGATTATCCCCAAGATAATTGCTGCGTTACTCCTGACCCTCGCTTTGGAGGTCTGGATGCTGTTCTTGGGCAGGGCGCTTAGTGGCGTGGCAGACGCTTTCATATGCACCGCGGTACCTATGTATGCTTCGGAGATTGCTAGTGTGAGTAGCAAATTGTTGGAATAGTATAGGTATTCAGAAGTAATAAACATAATTCCATTGAATCGAAATTAAAACGCTTCTGAAGTGCTATTGGATCAAATCCAAGGCTCTAAAACTTGACACAACCAAACCACATAGCAACAACAAAATGTGCGTGCGCTGTGGTTGAATCACATACATGAACGAGACTGCAATAGCGCTTCAGATGCGTTTTTACTTCTTGGTCCCACCCAGCCAACCCAGCTAAATGTCTTCTTTTTCCCAAGATCTCTAATCTTATAGCTGGTACCTATCTTTCCTTTCCAGAAAGAAGTCCGCGGCTCCCTAGGCACAATCATCCAGATCATGTGCTCCCTCGGCATCGTGGTGATGCTGAGCGTTGGCCCGTTTGTGTCCTACCTCGCTCTGAACATCCTCTTTGTGACCACGGTGGTGGTTTCCGCCATACCTGTGTTGTTTCTGCCGGACAGCCCCTGCTTCTTGCATTCGAAGGGTAAGTCTTAAATTAGAGCATTGTTTCTTGAGCTCTAGAACCACATCACCTAGTTCATTTTGAGAGTTTTTAAAGTCGTTAAAACAGTTTATTTTATTACCTACCTACCTTTATTTTTATTTACTTCAAGATTCATCTTGCACCAGCTCGTTTTTCTAAAGCTGAAAGAAAAATATATATACTGTAGGTGCACAAAAAATTTGGCCATTTGACATCTTCTTTATGAATGAGCATCTCCATCAGAGAGAATCATAAAGTTCTCATAAGCTTCTATGTAATATCATAATAATATCCTGTATGTAAATTATTTTACAGGTCGGACAGACGAAGCATTGAAGGTCCTAACATTCCTCCGTGGGTCTGAAGAAGCAGCCAACCTTGAACTAAAGGAATACGCCATAGACAGGAAAACGGACGATATTAATAAACTGCAGTTATTCAAGAACAGACTGTTTCTAAAATCTTTTGCCCTCGTCACAATTCTATTCATCGGCTCACAATTCGTAGGCTTCAATGCTGTATCTTTTTACCTGCAGACTGTTTTAGAGTCTACGCGTACCAGTATTAAGCCAGAGATATCGTCCGTTATCATAGGGTGTATACAGCTCACTGCTAGTGTGTTCACGACGTCTGTGACAGACAAGTTTGGAAGGAAACCTATTATGTCGTCTACTTTAATCGGAATGATGTTGGGAATGGTAAGGGAATCAGTAATTTAATGTGAAGTTCTTATAAATAAACAGAGGTTTTAAACTATGTAGGTGGAAATGTAGAATATGGCCAGTTTGATTGATGGCAAGAAGTACCCACTAACTTTACTTGCCTTACGTAGTTTAACCAAGTCAGTCTAATTTATCCTTCCTAGGCCTAGCATAGCATTGCTTTGTGTTGTGACTAACTCAGATGAAGAGACATTAATGTTTATTTGTCTTATTAATTAATACTTATTAAAATAATTATCTTTCAGATCGGTCTCGGCACGTTCTTTTACGTCACAGCTCAAACTAAATCCGTCACGGGGTTCATGAACTTCTTGCCGTTGTTATCTCTGATAATTTTCGTCTTCTGCTTCAGTGCAGGTTGGTATACACATTATCCTCATTATACGAAGTTTAATAAACTTTGCATTTTGAAGTCGATTCCCAAAGTTGTCGGGTAGGTAAAACAAAACGAGCTTTTTTATAGGTACTTGGTTACTTACAGTCACTGAGGCGTTATCTTCCAGTCTGAGAAATGTTGTTACATCAAAATATTTTCACTTTCCAAATGGATTTGTAAGAGTCTAGACAAGACAGGGGCCCTTATAGATAGGGACACTTAAAATTTAAGTACCTATTGTTATTAGCTTAGATTACAACAAAAAGGTTATAGTCGGTAAACTTATTCTATCACATACATATCCAATCTTAGCTTAGTTCAATCTAACTTTATCACAGGGGTATGAAAGAAGCATTTCATCATCATCAATTTTAATTATCAATAGCTAGGTAATATAGCTATCACATATGAAAAATAACTTTGTTACAGGTCCAGGTTCTCTCAACTGGGCATTATCAGCAGAACTCTTCGACAACTCAGCAAGAGGATTCGGTTTGTCTATCTGCATGACCATAGCGATGCTAAGCATATTCCTCACCACAAGATACTTTGCTCCTCTGATGCTGGCCATAGGACCAGCAGCAACATATTGGGCGTTTGCTGTTAACTGTTTGTTGCTATGTCTATTTATAGTGTTTCTCATACCGGAGACGAAAGGAAAGTCTTTCTCTGAAATTCAGGAGGCTTTAAGTGGTAAGAAGGCCAGTAATGAAGAGACAGAGGTCAAATGATTTGTTGTGTTAATTGTAGAAGTTATGGATGCTAAACAAAAGATTAATAAAGAAGTTGAAGCCAAAAAGAATTGTGAAGTACCTAATTGTTTGGAATATACGATCAAGTTTGGATTTGTATTTGTTATATTTTAATGTATGAGTGATAATTAAGTAAGTAGTTCAATATTGTTATATGCAGTACAAAGTACTTTACGTAGTGTAGGTAGTTAAAATAAAATGGAGGCGAAGAGTTAGTATTAGTAGGTAAAATGAAATGACCCTATTTACCTACCTACTTGGTGTATTTAATTAACAATAAAATTGATTGTTTTCTTTATCTGTTTTTTTGCGGTGTAGGTAAATAAAGAACATTTATGTAATGTAAGTACCACCTAGAACAGCCGAGCAATTCCGAAACGCAACTCGCTTCTCGCACTTCGGAAGTCACCTCACTTCTCTTGAGTTTGATATTGGAAGATAAATACTCGTATTGTAGGTTACTTAATCAATTGAAAGTTAGATACTTACAGAAGCAACCTGAAATCTAGTCTATTATTATCTTATAAAGTAATATCATCGAGCGCAGCGAAATTTTTTTAAGTCTATGGTAATATCAAATTTATGCGAAGTGAGGTAATTTTCAAAGTGAGTTGCGAGTTTCGTTCGGAATAGCACGGCAGAATTGCCTCGTCGAATTGAAGAGCCTCGTCGGTGGATCAGAGGAATAAGGAGGGAGAAATACAGAGTTCGAGTATGCAAACTGCTCGTATTAGTTCGAACGTAATATAAACAAAGGTACAAAATCCTGCAAAATCCAAAATTATATGCATAATTTCTGTTCTGCATAATTTGCATTTGAAAAAATGCATAATTTCTGTTCTGCCAATGTTCTGCCTACCTATCAACAGTGATTACAATCAACATTTTCTCCTTGGTACAATCAATAAAATGACATTGACTTAATAACTTGGCAGATAAACTCATGATTACGGTTTCCTCTACGAGATAAACTTATAAATACAATGAGACTTCTGAAGTATTATCTAAATAATTTATCACAGATTCAACCCACTCAAAAGTTTCACAATTATTATGAAAAGTAAGTAAAACTTCCTCTTTCTTTTTAATAACTTAGCTAGCAAGTGGCGGGCCAGTGTTATGTTCTTTGGTTTGATACATTTTATCAAGTACTTCCACTGCATCGTCATAAGTTGAAGAATCACGAACGTGTGGATAAATATGTGCTGACAAATGATTCATCAAAAGTTTAAGCTTTAAAGTATCGGTACCTCGTCTCCTCGAGTAAAGTATATTTCCAATGTGTCCACTTTAGGTCCGCTTCTGTTGCGGTGGGCTCCACGTCAAACTTCTCGGGTCGGAGGTACCTTGCCATATTAGGCACGAGTTTCGTTTCGGTGTCAGGCTAATATGATCAGCAAATATCAGCAATGCCAGCAACCCAAAGATTTTAAATCTTTGCAGCAACCCAGCAAAGCTGTTATAGTTAATTCTCCGCTTTACATTAATCCAGTGGCATTCCAGCACTGATTCCGATCACTGGACTGGATTGCCCTGAACTTGGATATTCTGAAATTATAAAGCTAAGTGTACCTACCTAGGTACTATGTAGGTAGGTACAACCACTTTACTCATATCCATCGCGAATTCGCAACATCGTCTAATCATGAGCTGTTCGATTTTTAGGAAGCCACGGCATCTGATATGCTTCAAGCAATGGACTGCCGAAATGGTCATGGAAATTTTACGCAGTGCCATCAACTTAAAATGTTCTGTCGGTGACACGCACAGCAAAAGGATGGTGAGATGAATCAACCTCTTCTTCATCAGTAAAAAATACCGGCTACCAAGATTCGTTACTTATGATCGAAATCCATTTGGTGAAACCAGTGCGACTAAGTACTAGGTTCGACAATCTCCATCATCTAGCTAGTAGGTATATTAGTGACTTATTTTAGTAGAGTATGAAAGTTGAACACCATTCCACTCCAACCAAGCATTTATAGAAATAAATTACTTGGGTACTTATACTCATCACAATCAGTGACTTTTGAACTACTTACTTACGTTGCTAATGACACATAGGTAACACATTTTATTGCTCAAGGTAGGAAGAAACCTAGTAGGTAGTTCTCAACTAATCCATAAAGATGGGATAGAAACGTTGTCTTAAATACTGTAAGTCTTGTGTCTTAAATACTTCAAGTACTTAAATACTGCAGGGCATATTGACCAATTCAAAAGTGATGATTCTCCAAGAGTTGAACGAGCCGATTCTGAACATGGCGGTGTCGAAGGCTGCCACGTTCCTCGGTGCCTATGACGTCAACATTATAGATCATCTCGTCTGGGAGAACGATTATATTGGCAAGTAAGATAAGTAAGATTCAAGCACTTTTACTCACCAAGTACCTATTTCACTTGTTCAGTAATTTGCAATCCACTACTTACACATTGCTTAGCAGAACGTGATGCGGAAGTGTTCAGTTGCTTCTGAGGCCGTCTGTACAGCAAGTCCTGCCTATAACACTGTAGGCTGTGCTATAACCATGACAATAGCGCCACTCTACTAGCAATGCTAGTTGCTATAGCTGCAATTCCTATAAAACAGATCTCAACTAGGCTTTATATTATAGTATGCTGTGCTGGAAACCCATCTCCTTATTCTCGATATATTCTCCTGCATCGACTTAACACCCGGAATCCTCAGTGCTGAGGATTCCAGGTGTAGTACGATTCCACCTTCGGCCTTATCGTCACTTGACATCACGTGAGGTGAAGGCCAAGCACTATCCGTTGTGCATAAAAAAATTGCAGCTCTTGTCTTTTCTATCATCTGACGGAGGCACGTGGGGTTTTAGAATGCAAAGCTATTCAGTATAGCCTGTCGATTAGCTTAGTCATTTATTCACTATTCACACACGCTGTACCTACTTACATACAGAGGAGCTCAATAGCGCAGTGGTTTAGCGCCTGGCCCAGCGATTGCGGAGGTTAAGCAACTTTCTCAAGGGTCGGTTTTGGGATGGGTGATCAAACATTTACAATCTCGAGCTTTTCCGTGCTTCGGAAGGCACGTTACGCCGTTGGTCCCATTTGGCCATTGTGGCCGCATTTGCAGTCGTTAACATCCACCAATCCGCATTGGGCCCGCGTGGTGATTATTATCCTCCTTATCCACCCAAAAGGAATTAAGGCCTGCGCTGTGCCCCAGCAGTGGGTCAAGTGGAAAAAATGGCTGACGGTCATACTAACGTGGTTAATGCTTAAAATTTTCTTCTTTTTTGCAGAGTGTTTTCTCTAATGGCAGATGTTATCTTTGTGGCCACGTCTACACATATGTGTGTGCAGCGGTTCGCGGATCAGTCCACAGTGCCAGTTCTCTGCATGAGGTCCAGGACGCACGCCAGCATTCAATCCTTGGCCACCATCATGGCTATTGTTGTAAATACAGAAATTTAACTCACGAACCCCTTTTTTTAGAGTGAGGGCTAATACAATCTTTACGTATCGGTCTGTATCTCGCCGCTTCCGGGTCCCCCGTCGAGCCTGAATAGTAGGCTCGGCGGGGGATCCGGGGGTTTCTAACGGGGGAGAGGGAGAGAGCCTACTCCCAAAAGGTTACCCACTCAGGTGGGCTGACCAGAATAATGGGATGATCGAGAGCAGGCACCACTACCAGCTAAAAACTCACGAACCCCTGTAGGGTATATAACATCAGATCAATTTATACTTCACGGCGGAAGACTTAGCTTAGACCGCAATCGTTTTAGTTATTCTTACGAGTCAATCTCCCTTTTGAAGGTAATTTTGAAAGTTTTCCCTCCCATTGACAGGAAGAATTTGGCACGATGGAGAATGTGAATGTCGCTTACGTGGGACACGCCCATCCAGTTCTCAATTCCTACCTCCTTCTGTGCCCAATGCTGGGCGCTCACATCAGGTTTTTGTGCTGTTGTAAGAAAGAGGTAGGTACCTACCTACCTACACTTCTAAACTATGGGATTGCTTTAACAGGGTCTCCACGGGCGTATCTAGAGATATTTTTAGGGGGGCCTGGCCTTCAGTTCCGGGGCAATGCTAGGAGACGCGTTGGAGTTTGGAAAGGCAATAAAAAATATACTTATCAGGTTTTTTCTGGGGTAAGCATCAGCTAGGTGATTGCGTAAAGTCAATCGTACGTATTCATTTGACAGTTCATATATATTGTATCATAATATATGTCATCCCATACAAATTGCAGTCGATGGAATACAATATGAACTGTCAAATGAATACGATTACCTTACGCAATTCCACCCCAGATTGTTCAAGGGTGGGCCCCCCTCCCCTTCCTACGCTAATGGGTCTCCTCTCCATACAGTACAGAGACAAGCTTGACGAACAAAGAAGTTGTGTCAGACGGGCCATGGGCGTAGGACAGGGACTTCATTACAGCACCCTAATGTTGTGTCTTATTAGCTAGAAGTAGAAACCTACGCCTTACTTAGTGCGAGTTGCACCAAAACGCTGTCAAAGTTAAAGTTATCGTCAATGATAATGCTACCTATTTGTCACGTCAAACTTGTCAAAGGACAACATGCTGGCTGGTAACTGGCAACCTTCTTTTTTTGGCCAAACTTATGCTTAAAAACGGTACTTTAACAAGGCTGAGTTGCACCTAAATAAACAACTAACTTTAACGATAACAATAGCTTGATAAAGTACCGGTTAAGCACAAGTTAGCCAAAAAAAGAGGTTGCCAGCCAGCATGATGTCCTTTGACAAGTTTGACGTGACAAATAGGTAGCATTAACATTTGACGATAACTATAAGGAACTAAGTTAGATAGATGGTGCAACTGAGCCTTAGTAGTTAGTTATACTTATACCTACTTTCTTTTGTTTTTAAAATCCTTAGGCGGCTACCAGTCCTCTCCTGTTCAAAGCTAGCACTGATCTAACCAGCGAAACCCACACTGAGAGTAAGGAGTGCCTGGATAAAGAGCAAGTGTTGTGCAACGCGTCAGTCATCATATCGGGGCCCACTTCACATGACACTGAAGAGTTGAAGGCGTTCAGATTAACGGAATTGGTTTGTTTCATGCCGGCACTACAGTATTCGCCAATAATCGGCACAATAATTAATCGTAGCTTAGACAGCAACGCACTTGTACAGTCAGCAGCATATCAAGCTATTCAAAACCGTCAAAAATCTACAATGAATTTTGAACCAAAAATTGCTCGACTAAAGTTTAAAAATGATTGAAGAAATTTGACAGGTTGTAGAAGCCCAGCGTGCCGTCTACCGTAGGTAAGTACTTTAGTGTTATTAAATAATATTCTGTGGCAAGAAAACGCGGCTTCCTATGGAAAAGCCCGTATTGCTCTAAGGTCACATGAGGAAGGCCGCGTTCCCTTTTGAGCCAATAGTACTGTTGGCGATGTGAGCGCTAAAAGCTGTTCCGTTTTGATTATCGCGCTGACAGCACTGTTGACGCGATTTCAATTCGGAACGGCTATTATCGCACGCATCGCGCGCCGAGCTTTGTTTTGACGTTTTGTAACGTCAAAACAAAGTAAATAACGAATCAGCTAGGTGATTGCGTAAAGTCAATCGTATTCATTTGACAGTTCATATTGTATCATAATTTATGTCATCCCATACAAATAGCAGCCGATGGAATACGATATGAACTGTCAAATGAATACGATTACCTTACGCAATTCCACCCCAGAAGTGTGTAAGGACATGAACGTCAACTCAAAACGTCAAATTTCGAATCCCACTGAAATTGTTATCAATAATGAGAAATTAGATTTGCTCGATTCAACAGTTTTCTTGGGTGTTACTCTTGACAGTAAACTTCAATGGAATATGCATATCGCAGCTCTGCCTGCCTAGCATGACCGATTTATATCGCGTGATATAGCATTTTATCGACACTCAACTGTCAAATTCTTTTGTCTTTTTGACAGTTGAACGTGATAAAACGCTATATCACGCGATATAAATCGGTCATGCTAGGCAGGCTGGCTGGCAAGCTCAGCTCTGCTGCCTATGCCATTAGAAAAGTTAGACAGTTAACAGATGAAGAAACTGCCAGATTAGTGTATTTCAGTTATTTTCATAGCATTATGTCATACTGTATTCTTTTATGGGGGATAGCAGCCGATATAAATACTATTTTTGTTTTACAAAAACGAGCAATAAGAGCTATTTATCAACTAAGTTCTAGAACATCTCTTAGGGATAGATTCAAAGAGATTGGTATATTGACAGCAGCAGCTCAATTTATATTAAACTGCATACTTTTCGTGCGTCGCAATATTAACTTATATACAAAGCATAGTGATTGGCACAATCGGAATACCAGAAATAAAGACAAACTTGTAATGCCTCAGTATAGATTAGAAAAAGTCCGTGGTTCTTTCATAGGTCTTGGTATAAAGTTTTATAATAAAATTCCAAGTTATATTTTGGATTTACCATTTGAAAACTTTAAGTCTCATGTAAAAAAATGTCTTCTCAAAAAAGGATACTATACCGTTAAAGATTATTTAATTGATAAAACAGCCTGGTCGTAGATTTTTCTATTCTATGTGAAAATTGAGGGAATTGTCCTACCTACTTAAAACTTATTGTAAGCTTTTTGACTCGACGACGCCTTAATGCGAGTAGCTTTAGTATGTCATGCTCACTTTAAACATTTCTGCGGTGGTGTCGTGTGGGGCGGGTCGTTACGTTCCCTCAAATATGGTTGAGCGAAGCGATGGCTGGTCCATGCGTCATGCTCGTGAACGGGTGCTGCCAGTGGGAATGGGTCTGCTTCTGTCTGCTTGTACTAAGGGCGTCGTATATTTATATATATTTTTTTTCTCTGTTTGATGTTATCAATATGTATGGCACTTCTTACTCAAAACATAAAACTAATAGGCAAGTAAACCTTGTTTTTATTTCTCTTTTTTTTTATTGCAATCATTTTGCTTTCTATAGTCAGTAGTTTTTGTAAGTAAAGGCCTATGAAAAGCTTTTGGATATTAGTTTTCAATTCAGTGCCTTAGGATGGGTAGCCTAAGTATGTCATGCTCTCTTTAATCATTTCTGCGGTGGTGTCGTGTGGGGCGGGTCGTTACGTTCCCTCAAATATGGTTGAGCGAAGCGATGGCTGGTCCACGCGTCATGCTCGTGAACGGGTGCTGCCAGTGGGAATGGGTCTGCTTCTGAGTACCTATCCTAACGCATATTGAATTGTAAGAATTGCGTTTTTTTTTTTTGTTAATTTTTATGTGTTGTATCAAGTATTTTTTGGTAAATTTTGAGGTGCACTTTCGAGTAGCAGACATAGCGATTACTGATTTCTCAACTAGTTGAAAGTTATTTACTCTCACAATTAACTATCTGATATGTAGTAGGTATTTAATTTCAACCTACCTACCCATTGTGTACAAACTTTTGTTAATTATTGTGATGGAAAATGACCTCACTTTAAATGTGGAGCTCATTTTTCAATGTTGACGACTCTGTATGAAATATACAGGGAGAAAAAAGCAGCCCTTGACGAGTTTCTTGCCGGTTCTTCTCGTTACAAGGTCTCCCGCTCAGGGTTTGCGAACCGATGGCGTAGCTTCTTTGACATTCACAAGTGCTTGTAACAGCCTAGACTGAATAAATGATTTTTTTTTGATTTTGAAATATGACAGACTGCTCACAGTGCTAACGCTCGAGAACGATATCACTGTAATCGCAAAATGGCGGCGACAGTGACGTCATCCGTGACGTAAATACTGCTATCGTTGGCGCGCTCACATCAAATCGGAACGAAGTGTGAGCGCGATATCAGTGATATTATCGCTGTTGGCGCAAAAGGGAACGCGACCTAAATAAACGGGGCATAGAGTACATTATTATACTAGAGATAGAGTTATCAGTCAGACCTAATGATCAACGCCATCTAACGAAATGTGACAAAAAGTGTACGATATTATAATATAGGTACTAGTAGGTTTCTATAAATCTTGACTTGTAATTTTTTTGGGAGGTAACCGCTATGTCATGAAATAAATTTAAAATAATTTACTTTATAGCTAATCAGCTTTGACTATATAAAACTGTGAAAGACACACGATACCGCGATTCAGCACGGGATAGCGACATCTCTCGACTGTTTGACAAACGAAAAATGAGCGCCATCTATCAAATCAATCCGCAACTAAAATCTTAGGCCGCGCTCCCTTGTAGTGAGTCAAGTACTAAGTGAAAAGCCCCTGAAACGGGGTACGTTGCCGGTTTTGTAACAAATGCTTCCAAGAGGTTCTTTCAAAAGCATCAACGTAAAATTGTGCCGATCATGGGCGAATACTTATGTAGTGCAACCATCATAACTGTAACAGTGACGTAGTCAAAAGCTAGTTCCACACTGAGCGAGCATCTGGCATTTGCCGGCAGGACGAGTCCAATAAACAAAAACAAACTTTTTAGTGGATGTGGTAGCATGGGCGTAGGTAGTCAGGCTAGTTTACAGAAGGGATTTTTTTTTAAAAAGGATTTTATTCACAGAACACATACTCCTAGCGGAGAAGAATAACAACTCCATTGTTAAGAAATGGGTTTCCGTTTTTACCGGAAGTACGCTTCTAGTGTCACCTATAGTCAACCCACCACAAACTCTATGGCGGGAACATTTGAACAATACTTTCTTATAAGATTTCTTTCGATGGAGGTATAGGCAATTTCACATGTAAGAAAACTTTATGGTAAAACTTACCATAAAGTTTCCTTACAAGTGAAATTGCCTATACCTCCATCGATAGAATTCGTAAGCAATATTGCCCATCAAATATAAAATAAAACAGAAAAATGTTCCCAAACATGTTTATTGCATGAAATAATAGTGCATAATAAATATTTATCCATGAGTAATATGACTTATTTAAGAACATAAAATTAGGTGTAAAGTCAACCCGTTAAACAAAATATTCTATTAGTGTCCATGACATCAAACAGGATAACATATTTTTTCTACGACATTATTATCTTTTGGATAAAAGTTATCGGTTGATCACAAAACTATCAGAGATAGTAAATTGTAATTTGGACAACTTATCTAATTTCTATTATTTATGAGTTCTAAGTTCAAAGGGCAAGCAAAAGTAGAAAATATCTGGTTGTTTGTATAACTAATAATATTTAACTGATTTTATTGCACTATTTAGGGATAAGTGGAAACTCTCGAGTACCAGGGCCACATAACTATTGAGAAGCTAACTTCTGTTAGATTTTAGTATGTTAACATTAGTTACTCCTGTAATAGGTTACTTCTTTGTAACTATGTAGTCCTGGTACTTCTAGTAGCTAATAAAATAGGTATACTTAAAACATTTTACAATTAGGTCAGTTCAACTTGTTTTCAAACATGAATGCCACAAAAAATGAATATAATCTGGCATGTTGCTTATTTATGCAAAATTATATTCATTTTGCGTTTAAGTGCAGACGCTGATGCTTCGTCTGCAAACAGACGGTTTTTAAGGGTACAGAATCTATTCACACATATATGAAAAACATTTGTGACAATAAAATTAATATTATCATTTTTGTGGCAGCTATGGAGAAATTCGAAATTAACACTAGTTTTTAAATTTTCTATTAAATATTTTTTCAATTCTTTCTTATACCCATTCTCTTCTAAATACAAGTTAATATTTGTTGCACATGCTTCTACACAAGCAATTAACGGTTGGCTAGCATAATGTAAACTTTTTTTATATTCATTATATTCTTTGCATTGGACAAACATATGAACAATATTTACATTTTTCGATACAAGGACTGAATTACAGTGTTTACAGTTTAAATTAGCTATATTTTTTAATAAAAATCCACATACATAGGCACAAGCCTGTACTTCAGGAGTATCACCAATATCCAAAATGGGAGTAGATAATGGACCTTCCACTACCATTTCCTCTGTGTCCAAATCTTCATTCGCCTCAGTGGGTTGTGGAATTGACAAAAAAGTTGTAAAATTATTTATAATTATGTTGTTGTCCGTTTCACAATTATTCCCAGTGGTCCCAATATGGGCCATGCTGCTTATTATAGCGGTTTTAAGTCCAGCCACAAATTGGCCTACAGTAGGGTTGGCATTGGAGCCACAGTTGCCACGAATGCAACCAAACAAATTCTCTATTGGATCTTGTTGCAAACGTCTAGTGGCCAGACTTTTAATATTTTGGGTAGTAGACAATATTTTAAATAAACGTTCTACCCCATTAATAGTCCAAATCCATCCATCCTGTGACGGAGGGACACGTGGACTACCCACAAATTTTAAAGTACCAAAAAATGTTTTCATTTCCGAAAACAGCTGCAGATGTGGAGTTTTCGCCGTCATATTTGTAGCGTGTAGTTTACCGCGTCGCAGGTCGGGCGTGTCGCTGTTTAAACAGTCAAATATCTTATCAATTTTTGCTATAACACTTGCTGTGACAGCTGCATCAGGAGTGAGTGTTCCTGAAATAAATAAATATCGTCAATATTGTAAAATATCCCTAACCAATTCACAATTTATTTTCTACATATAAAGCTCAACAGTAAAAATTACTGTTAATGTAAACTAAAGTTTACATTATACGCTATAAGGGCCAGAATTACAGGTTAAGGATATGTCACAAATTGTCATATCTGGCCTTTATCTAGCAGATAATTTCATACAATCCTGTCCCACTTTTAAGTCAGAGTGCTATCCAAAACCTGTGATCGGGGCCTAACTATTGTTTATTATTATTACCATCAGATACTTTGGCGTAGATCCCCGCTGCCACAGTATGGCTTAAAACCTGAGCGGCTAGTTTCACGCGCATTTTTTGTTTGGCGTTTGGGTTTAAATGATCCTTTGTTAGAGCAGGGGCAAATACAAAATTATTGTTTTGTTTATCAAGTTCGAAGAAATTTTTAATATGAGACCACTTTGCTACACCTGAAACCAAAGAATATCATTAGTAACAATATAAATTGGTAACTTGAATTCTAAATAATAAGTTTGATTAATAATGCATGGATTAATAAGCATTAAAACTATACCTCTTCCTCTCTTATCTCCAGATGAAATATCCACCATGCAGTCAATATCATATTTTAGGAATAAATTTCTAAAACATTTTAATAGATGAGGTGTGTCAAACAATGTGACAATTTCTTTTCCATTGACAATTATACGTGGGTGCTCCTTAGTTGCACCCAAAATAGACAGAGCTCGCCTGTTTACTCCATCCATGTCACATACAGTGGCAGATATTTGAATGCCTGCTGCAAAACACTGATGCAAAATCTGGAATATTAACATTAAATATTGTTTTAGGTTTATCTAGTAGTTATATAATAATATACATATAACAAGCACTTGTGTTAGGTGCTAAAATATTTACCTCTTTTATAAGCACAGCCAGTCTATCAGCAGTTGAAAAACTGCTTGAAAAATAATGTGCAACAGGTTGTTTCACCTTCTTCCTTATTCCAGCTATCATAAATACTAAGGCATATGATGCCACATTTGGGGACCTTCCTTGTGGCCCATGATCTTCATATCCTTCGATGAAATCTTCTCTTCGATTATAATTAATGTTTTTTTTTAAAGACATTTCGTCAAACATTAAAATAAAATGATTGTCTGAAGGCTCTTGGTGTTTGACAAAATTTGATATTACTTCAAGCACAGGGTTGGCAATGCCAACAGCAAAAGGAATCCTATTGAGTAATGCCTTAAGAGTACCAGGTGAAGGCAATTGGAACAGTCTTCTTAACAATCTGTAGCAGGTTGGTGATCTTTTGTAAAGCCTCAAGGCTACAATTTTTTCTTCTTTTGTCCACCTGCAACCAGTGGACTTGTTACAATTCCTTATTTGAGCTTGCAAAAGGAAAGCAAATGTAGGAGATAGTTTTTCTTCCAACTTCTTCACAGCATTATTATCAGTGAGGTTATTTAATATAGCTTTCTTTTTCATGTTCTTCATACGATTTCGTAATTGACATAATTGTTTCAAATATTTCGAACATTTCTTATAAAGGTACTTCTCTTTTTCTGTTTTTAACTTGGGCTCCTGTTTAGAAGATGTTTCTACTTTTTCCAAATTCGATTTTCCACAATAACTTGTGTTGGATATATTTTCTAAGGGTGTTCTTTCAACAGCTTGTGAATCACCAGCCTTAGAAGAAATAGCTTCTGGGCCTTGAGAAATAGGGCCATATTCTTTGCACAGTTGTGAGGGACCCGGCTGTGGCTTGTTAAAAAAATGTGGTATCACCATGGACACTTGCTGAATCTGTAATGTAATAAAACTGAAAATAATATTTGTTTATTGCTTATTATTATAAATCCCAAAACAAACTTAGTAAAAAAAATCAATATAAATAAAATAAAATCCAAACATCTGTCTTGAGATTCATAAAATAAGTGGATTTAGTACTATGGAGACTAATTATTATTTTATTAGATACTGATATATATAATGAAGATAATAAGAAAGCCTGGAAGAGGTCTTCTAGGTGTCGCAAAGGGAGCAATAATACAAAGTTATTTTTTTCTGAAAATCCAATAATGTTTATGGAAAAAGTACAAGAGTAAAAGTTATATATTTTTATCTTATCAAACTGAAACAATAATAAAAAGTAAGCATTATCATAATATGCTACAAATTTGATTTAGTAATAACTAGCGGCCGCCCGCGACTTCGTTTGCGTGGACAGTTTTTTTGCTATCCCTCGGGAACAGTACTTTTTTCTGGATGAAAAGTTTCCGTTTCTGTACCCCTAAGAACATTTATGCAAAATTTCATAATGATCGTTTCAGTAGTTAAGTCATAAAGGCGTAACAAACAAACAAACGGACGGACTTTCGCATTTATAATATTAGTAAGAATATATTTAGTAAGGATTATATTGGGATCAATAATTTATTACTTACATCACATGGGACTGCAGAGTATAATAATCGTTTCTTTGAACTGTCAGTAAAATCATCATCAGTAAAATGATCTTGACACAGCATTCGGTGTTCACTAAACAACTTTTTCTGGAACTCAATTGAAGTGTGCTCTTCTGATGGAAAAAGATATTTTGCCCACATCGTACAACTGAAAAATTAACACATATTATTTCATTAGTTCTCTGTGTACCAGATGCTTCTTTAGCTATACATTGTTACAGAACCTGACTCTCCGACCTACAGTTACTTTGTATTATAATCAGAACAATGTGATGTTTCCTAAATATAGGTTATCATAGCATGATAAAAACCCTCAGAACACATTCAGAAATCACTCAACATTTAGTATTTATTAGGATTACGAGTATTTATTGATACTAAAAAGCCAATAAATATTCGTATACGCAGTTAAGTTGAACAATTTGTAGGGATAACATTAGCAAATACGTACCGCAAAAGGTTTCTTGTAGCAGGTTTTGGGAAACGAAATAGTTTGCAATTGTCCGAGGCAGGCGATTTGCCGCACTTGAAACATTTTCGTCTGTTTTCCTTATCAGACATTTTTAACAAGTTGAACAAAATAGGTAATCAAAGGTTTAACACGTCGGTTAGGTTAGAGTCACTGTCTCGTATTCACTGTTATTATGAACAACAATTATAATTGTCACTTAACAAACACAGACGGAGGAACCTAAGCTCAAACTCAACGTCGTACACTTGCGAAAATGATCAGAAGTATTCGAAATATTAACGAAATTGAAACCGAGATCGCCAATAAACACCAACAAACTCGACCATTGTTATTGTTTACAAAAGTCATGCATGTCATGACTTGGTGTTGCCAGCACAAATAGTCACATTTCTGCCAACCGTTTATTCACATATGAAAATAAATTGCTTGTCTTATATTTAGCCAAACGTTTTATTATGTATTGCTAAAAAAAAGTTTGTTTAAAGACTATCCTACAAATTTTACTTCTTATTATTAACAAATTCCTTAAAATCTTATCCTGCCCTTTATTTACACAAAATCTACCATTCGTACTTTACACTTCATGACGGGTATTTCTGCGGGTTACCATAATAGAAAAATATGTTTTTTTTTACTTGCAATACCAAAGTTTTCCCCTGTAGGCAAATTTCAATCCGAACAATAGAGTCGACCCCCCCTGATTTTATTTAGTAAATTATATCCGTGTTTTTATTTCGGAAGGGGGGTTTGAACCCCCAAATCCACCAGCTTTAGCTTAGCTTTAGCTTGGATTGGAAGCAAATGAGAGATAAGTTAGGAATGGCTTAAGGTTAGTGCAAGCAAATTTTTCGCTAGGAGTAGGTAGCTTAAATTAGGCAAGAACTTAGGCGATTCTTATGTTTAGTGCAAACGGGCGATAGAGTTGCATAAAATATAATGACTTACCTACCAACAAAGTAGGCATTCTTAATTAAAAACTATAACATTTTATGTACCTACTTATCTTATTTGAGGAGCTCGGTGGCGCAGCGGTATAGCGCCTGGCCCAGAGATTACGGAGGTTAATCAACTTTCGCAAGGGTTGGTCATGGGATGGGTGACCAAAAATTTATTATCTCGAGCTCCTCCGTGCTTCGGAAGGCACGCTAAGCCGTTTGTCCGGCTGCATTTGCAGTCGTTAACACCCACCAATCCGCATTGGAGCCCGCGTTGAGGATTATGGCCCATCCTCCTTATCCACCCATAAAGGCCTGTGCCTCAGCAGAGGTTGGGACATGAAAATGGCTGATGGTCATATTTACGTATTTAAAAACGTTTGTCACAATTAACTTTGCGATAAGTATGCCAATCATTAAACATTATTCTTTTGCAGGATATCAGAAAGAATACATCCAACTACTGGATCTACTTTCACACATGCCCGAGAGGAGCAGAGGTGGAAGATTCCTTGTTTAACCACTGGAACTCTCGGGTCACCAATTCATTCCACAACATGCAGTATATCGCTGCTGCGTTGATGGCAAATGCAGTAAAAGGATATAAGTTTTAATACTTAAAGGACAATGTTTTAAATAAAAGAGATTGTGTGTAAAATTTTGTTTAATTATTTTATTAACATTTTTATTATGTTACACTAGGACTACAGCGGGGATTCATCCAGGGGTTGTCATAAATGAATAATTAATAATTACATTTGATATTTGATATTTTTAAAGTAATTTGGCTATGGGGGTCTGAGGTATCAGCTCATTTTGGGAATTTAAAAATTGTTGTTTTGGCAGTTAGATGTAAGATAGCCAGTTCCTCAGTGATGAGGATTCCAGGTGTAGTGTGCTTACACCTTCGGCCTTATCGTCACTTAACATCAGGTGAGGTGAAGGCCAAGCAACTATCCCGTTGTGCATAAAAGAAATTTGGGAATCACTGATCTAAAGCTTTAAATTAATAGGATAAATAGTGAAAAAATGAAATTATGCAGTTCTATACATTATTGATCTTTTCAAACTTGTTGCAAAAAAGTTACCAATAAGATAATTAGATGGTTATGTATTGACGTTTTTAGAATAAACTATATCAGGGTTTACACTATCTGTTTATTTTTGAGGCTCTAGATATTTTGGCGCAGTTGCATGTGCCTGATTGCAACCAATTTTGATTATGGCCTAAAGGCTGATCGCAGATGAAAAAAAAAAAGTGATGCATGAAAAAAAAAAGTGATGCAGGAAAAACTGATGCATGCAACTGCACCGAAATATCTGGAGCTTCAAAAATAAACAGGTAGGTGTTAATCCCGACATAGTATATTCTAATAAAGATTATAGGTTGTGGCACGTAAGTTTAGAGGTGAGAGAAATTGGAGAGGATTACTTCGCATGTTTGCAGTGAGTTAATGAGATCCCAAAAATCCCAAACAGCACTAAAGTTACATGCCAAGGCTTGTAGAATGTTCAAATGCACAATCCATTCTTACACAAATAGTAAATGTAACTTAAATTAGTCAGTAGCATTTTTATATTTCCCTCTCATAAATTTAGGCAGCGGAACTACACCGGGGCAAGGTATTTGTCCATAAACTTCACAAATGCACGGACGCTCACACCCAATACCAAAGTTCGCCGGATTGTCTTTCTTCTCAGCCAACAATGCTTCAGCTTCGAGCACTTGTTTAGACTTTCCTACAGTATGTATCAAATGCTCCAGAATCTCTTCTTTAGATTTGTTATCCACGTCCACTAACATTTTTCTACCGTCTTCAAAGTAGCACTTTACGAAAGGAGAAGGTGTTAAATTCTTCAAAGTAGCGACTTGAACATTAGGGTTTTTATACTGAATTTGTGGCAGGTACCAGAAAACGAACTCTTTTGCGCCACTGTTATTCGTCCCTTGGATATTGTAAGCAACTGAAAATATCTTAATTTTATCCTTCAAAACCAATTTGCCGGCTTCTAGATATTTTAGTGTACGACGAATAGGGTCTCTCCCTTTCATGAACGGCATTTTTCAAGATTTAAAGAAAACTTTAGGCAAAAAGTTAAATAATTATAACCTAAATCAAATCCTTTTTTTTTTTTTTTTTTTGGTAAATTTTTTCCGCTTCGAGCAGAAAAGGCAAAGGCTCATTGGCGCCATACAGCCATGACTTCAGAGTTTATTTTCAAAATATTTGAACAGCTTGTTTTAAAGTTTTCAGTCTTCATTCTTAGGCCGGCCACACACAGACGGAATCACGTTACGGAATTCCGTACATACGTGATTCCGAACGCAGCTAATCTATACAAATCAATGGACTACCACACACAGACGGGATTTTTCCGTACGGAATCTTCATACATTATCGAAATTCCGTTCGGAATTCCGTAACGGGATTACGTATGTGTGTGGCCGGCCTTATAAGTATTCTATAGTGCTTCTTATAAAATGCATTTAATTTTTTAAGTAAATCTGGAAGTTAAGGCTGCGCACACTATTGCATTCCGTCCGAGTCGCGCCCGGCGGGTCTACCAACCGCCTAACTCTATGGAGCCCCTAGACGATCAAGCATTTCTTGTCAATCATTTACACTGCATTTACCATTTGGGGGCGTGGCCTACTTTTGATTGGCCACGGTAATCTATCTATTCTGTGGCGCTTGTCAAGCATCGCTCCTAGACGATCAAAATGTGATTGACAAGCAATGCAATGTAAATGATTGACAAGCAATTTTGATCGTTTAGGGGGTCCACGCTTTGGTTTATGACGTCCGTCAGTGCACTGTCCGCTGTCCGTCCTTGTCATCGTGTTATGATATGACAACCCCTTTTAATATACTATATCTATGTATGACAAGGACGGACAGAGCAAGGTCCGGATACGTTTGTCTGACGCTACGCGTTAACTGCTTTCTTGTTTGTTTGTGTAACCACAAATATTATATGATATAGATATTTTTTGAAGCCCTCATTGTATTAGTCTAAATCAGTTATATAGTTACCCACTTAGTTTAAGACGCCCCCTCAGTATTTTTGTCACCCATTTAGAATTTATTTTCACTGCCAATTTAAATTATTTGTTTCCCACATTATAATAGTTACCCATTTTTATTTCTTTTTGTAACCCACAGTTTGTTTCCCGTTTAGTGATTTTGTCGCCAACAAAATAAACCGCTGCCAGGTTTAGTATAAGTATCCCATTAACAGTCGCCTTTAATTATTTCCTGTCACCCATTTAATTAATTCCCTTATAATATTGATCCGTGTTATGATGTGATCGCTCTTAAGTATTAGGTATTTTGATCTATGATTAGGTATACTAATTACATTAGGAATACAAAAAAGTCTGGAACGGGTGGTAGGAAAATATAGACGATTCAAAAGTACTTAATAATTAAGTTTATTTGAATAAAGCTTATTTCACTTTCACTTTCACATGATTGTTACTGCCTCGATACCTTTGGGTAGAAAGGTCGTATAAACCATTTTGGCCAAATTGAGTTATATATTATACCATTTTTCTCAGAATTTTTTCTCTATCGATCTGTATAATAATATACGAAATACAGAAATTCGTAAAAAAAGTGTTTATACGACCCAGAAATTTTTGGTCATAACGTCTTGCGAAAGGTAAATTATCAACGTAAAAGCCAAATGTTTTATTTTTGTAGTTTTGATAAGATGTAACGACCATTTTTTTTATCAACTCGGGGCGTAAAATTCAACGTTAATTGTAAATATATTGATAACACTCTCCTAAGGAAATGGTTTATACACCCTAAATTCGCTTTTAAGGATATGGTTTATACACAAGTGAATGGTTTATACACCCTTTAGGCAGGTCAGGTATCAATCGTATAATAAAATAACGGTTATTTCTATATGCTTAAGGTGCAATTGGCATTAATTTTAAACCAACTTCAAATTTTTTTTGTATAATAATTTAATCATATCGATACCTTTGGGTAGAAAGGTCGTATAAACCAAAACCCGACTTTTCAGGACAGACGAAAAACGTTTTAATTTTAAATAAAAAATCACAACTTTTTTGTTTTTGAAGTTCTAAAAAAATTACCAAGAAAAAAGAATCTTAGAATTTAGGAATTAAAAAACTTAAATCATTAAAACTTATATCTATCTTCTTTAGTTTCAAAGTCAGCTTGGATTTACGTCTTGAAAAAACAGTTCTTATGGTTCTTACACCCCACAAAAATTTTCCTAAAAATAACACAATACGTCATATATCCGTTTATGATAAAAGACCATTTATAATGAGAGATAATTAGAACCCTGTTACTCCCAGAATATGTAGAAACTCATTATTATTTGTCTAATACCCAATTAAAATCGATATGAATAGAATGAAGCTATTAGAAATACTAAATTAGCTTTATTTTGTTAAATTATTATAATATTACTTATATTATAATTATAAATTCCTTTTTCTGTATATAATTTATATTATATTAATCATACATATTATTATTGTTGTTATGTCAAGGTTTTTTAAAATCAACGAGTTATGGCTTTCCGGTTTTTATGTTTTCTGCGTGAAATGAAAAATGTTATAAGATTCGAGTTTTAGGGCAACACTTATTTCTATTATTTCAAAAATACGTAAAATTGGGAGCAATCGAAATTTTGATTTCGTTGTACGTTTTGCTTTCGTACATGAATTTAAGATTCATTTTGAATGATTCAAAAATACGCCCCCGGTGCGGCCGCATCGCATTGACGACGGAGTGTTGACGGATTTAAGTTTCTTGTGTCCGTTCTTCTTGTCAGCTAAAAAATTCTGGAACGGGTGGTAGGAAAATATAGACGATTCAAAAGTAGGTTCTTAATAATTAAGTTTATTTGAATAAAGCTTATTTGACTTTGACTTTATTTTTAATATTTTTATATGGTTTGCACTGTGTTGAGCAGATTTTTGCGCTGCGCGACTCGCCTGCTTCGCCCTGACATAATGTGCGCGAACTTCTAGTATAATAATGTACTCTATGCGCGAACTGATCAAGACCATTACATTACTTGTTGTGTTTCTACTGTATTTATGAATTATGATGATTATCCAGAACTGTAGGATTTTCTAAATGAATTAATAGAAAAAATAAATCCAACTTTTTAATGTTTATTTCAACAAGTAAACGTCACTTACATCATAAATTGCCAATAAAATTCTGTGAAATTCCCAAAGTTTTTTAACGATCCTCGTCTTCATTCGAGATCGTCACACTCACAGCATTCACAACAACATTCATGTATATCCAAACCACACATTTGTGCTAAAAATGTACATAATGTGACGCAGCATAAAATCCGCAGGCAGGTGGGAAAACAACCATTGCCTTTCATACAAGGACTACAACAACACATCTTGCTCGGTGTAAACAAATTTTATGTTTAAAATAATTATTTTATGTCCACGATGAACAGGTAATTGTATATTTTCGTTTTTGATTTAAAGGGATTTTTTTCGTGCATGTTCAATAATTACTGCACCACAGAACTCGGGCTTCAAGATTTTATTCTTAAATTGAAGAAAAACGATTTCCTCTTGACAAATTTTAGATTTAGATATAAAATAAAAGAATAGATCTTTATAATTTAGATCTAATAAAACATTATATATACATGATTTATACAATCAAAACCACATCAACACCCAATTTAATTTGATAGATGGATGTCAAAGAAAGCAAAAGAAAGAGTTGTCATGTAGGTAGATTCTTGACGATCACAGAGGAAATAATCACTACGTTTTAGGTACGATAAAATGTCATGTGATGATAATTTATCTTACTCTTAAATATATTATGGATGATAGCGAATATAGCGATAGGTATGGTAGGTACACGTACCTAGCTAATGTATTCTGGGAGAAAATTTAAGGAGAATATTATAGAAAACGAGCCGTACCGTACAGATTCCGGCAAAAATCTTTGCGACGCTCAAGACAGAGTGGGGATTAAGGGTTAGTACTATTATATATTCTGTGAGCGGGCACATCTGTCTGACGCCACGTGTTAACACGCCGTATATTTTATATAATAATAATAATATTAATAATAATAAAAAAAATCTCACACAAAATAAACATTTACAGTATACAATATTTTAGGTTGCGAGGGTACATTAATAACTTATTCTACGGTGCACTGCACCGCGGGTATCGGCAATCGGAGCGCTCAGTGACAATGTTTTGTTTACATTATCTATATGCAGCGCTACTTCATAAACTTCGAACCTAAAAATTTAACAAAATGTAGTGTAATTTTGGTATTTAGGAATTTGAGTAGGTACTAATTTAGATTGTTACAGACATAATTTAAACAATACCAATGTATTGTATGTACAATACACTGGCACCAAAACTAGGCCAGCCTGCCTAGCATGACCGATTTATATCGCGTGATATAGCATTTTATCAACACTCAACTGTCAAATTCCTTTGTCTTTTTGACAGTTAAACGTGATAAAACGCTATATCACGCGATATAAATCGGTCATGCTAGGCAGGCTGGCCTGAGGTGCTTCAGGTGCCAGATCCTTCCCCAAGTCGCTTGTTGATTATTTAATTTAATAAGTAAGTAATACAAAATACAGCAATAAGAATTTTTAAAAAAAGACTAATTTATTTTTAATTGAATTGAATCGCAATACATTATTATACTTATATTTTAAATTTTCTAAATTATTTAAACTCAGGATAATACCTATAGCCACTAATACGTAACTACAAGAAAAATCAGTTATTTCACAACTGTAAATAAATTTTCAGTTTCATCGTACGTTAGAGCTTTAAGCCAGTCTGTCAGTTTAGTTTTCAGATTATGCTTGTTAAGGTGATGGAATTTAAGAATTTGATTAATTTTGTTATATAAAAAGTGACTGATGTTGAAGGGAAAACTCTGTATAAAAACTGTTCTGGATGTAAGAGTTGGAAAGACTGTGTAATTTCGACGTTTTTGTGGTTGATTGGTAGTATATTATAGTTTCTTATGTTGTGATAAAATAAATTTCTAGTATAAAGAGCTGTCTCACCGATAGTACTTCCGATACCGCATAACTCTGGACTGTGGGGAAACGAAAAGGCTCCCCCCCATGCTTTAATACAATATACGCGCGAAAAACATAACCCTTTCTTTGCAGTCGGGTAAAAAGAGTTCGCGTTCGCGTTATCGCGTTATAGTGAGGCCGCAGCCTAATAATAAAATTATTAAAACAGACTGATTTTGAAGTGCGAGCGTTTTTTTTAATATTGTTGTTTTCATAGTTTAGAATGATATACTGGTTATTTTATATTAATAAATGGATATCATTATTATTATTAGTAAACTAAGTAGCAGGTAGGAATTCAGCGTAGACAGAGTTCGGAATTCAGGGTGTTATTTTTATTACATCTGACATGACAGTGACAGCCCGAAAATTAGTACCGTACGAAAACTACGCGACGTTGTGCTGCTTTACGTCCGCGCTAAATAAAACTATTGAAAATGCATACATCAAAATGGTAGAATCTCTGCAAATGTTTTTATTTCTGTTCAAATCTAAATACAGGCGAAAAGTCTCATGGTTCTCACCGTTCCTATGTTCGGTCCTCATAGTGTTATTGTTTTGTGATGGTGTACTTTCCAGGTGTAGTGATCATAACTGTATAAATGGTGTGTGTAAGAATGATACATGCGTTTGTTACGAGGGCTGGCAAGGTCCAGAGTGTCAGTACTGCGGCGGGAAAGTCAAGTGAGTACTCCAGGATATGTAGTTTCCAAAAAAAGCTGGTGGCGAATTTTAGGTTCAGTGACCTATTTGACAGGCGCGCCTACATATTGAAAACAAGAGTGATTTCACGAGAGAAAGCCAGTGTAGGATTATCCAATTATCTTATTTGGCTTCTTCACTTCCTCTTGAGCTCATTAAGAAGGTCACAGTTTCTGTCGCTAGGCCTTTTTCATGCATAGTAGCATGAAAAAGGTTACAATAATGATGTACTTATTGGTTAAAGGTTGAAATATTGAGAACTATGCCTAATATTTGTTTATAACTCATGCCATAGGTTTTAATATTATATCATTTCAAAGGTTTACAGAGGTTACATTCCATGCTAATGTTAGGGTTTTAGACGCAGAAGACCATAATGTAGACTGGTGTGAATAAGACCGGGAGACTTGTGTTTAACTCTTTTATTATCTTCTCACATAACTAATATAACTAACAGACATTTATAAGCAACTGCTTAACTAAGCTTGACTATCACCTGACGGTACCACGGATCACAATAGACTGAGTCAAACCTATAGCTGTCGCGCATGTGCAAGGATTGACATAATAGTACTGACTTTAATATTGGAACGTACCATAGACCTTCCATCGTGAAGGTCCGATACTTCCCTCAACACACCCCCTCAATCCGCTGCACATGCTGACCATCCTGACCTAAAACCAGTTTTCTAACTTCCTGTACAGCACTACTAAATTTCGAATTATCTGCCTAATCATTCTTATACAATCTTAAACACTTTCCTACCCAACAGTTACAAAACCTTTATCTAAGTTGTATCTATCTCTCATTACCCCTGTCTACCCCTTAACATAACGTTTGACGTACAATACATAACCCATAGCAAAACATTGCAAACATTTTCAAAACTAAAACTTTCTATCTGCCTCTCGATTCCTATAACCCGTTACAACACTTCTCGAGCTCCTTACTACATTTCAAAACCAAAAACTTTCAACTAACTTTAACTCCTACTCGACCTATCTTATTTCACATCATAAATAACTTTAACTCCTACTTGACCTCTAACTAATCTACCACATACAACATGCAACTAAACATAAATACAAATAACCAAAAAACAAATCTTCAATTATAAAATACACTTTAATATAAAAACCGTAAATGTGATAGGAAACTTAAGGCCAATCTAGCAATAGTTATTGTATAATATGTTTTATTGAAAGTTGTTCCCCTTTTCTTTTGTTTCCGTGGTTTATTTAAGATTCTGAAGTCAATGATTCATTTACTTACTTTTGAATATTACCATTCCACACCCCCTTAAATGAATCATTACATATGCCAAATACACCCCCCTTAATTAGTATATGCACCCCCTTAATTGACTGGGCTTCTTAAGTTTACATCACGCCTTTACACCTTTCTTATACAAATCTTACACACCCCTATAAAACTTACATACTAATACCCCACAATATTGACCGAAACGCAATTAGTTCACTTTTGCCCGCACTTATCACTACTTAACACTCACTCTGATACGAGTTTTCTTTGACACCTTTCAAACTTCACTGGTGGCAAACACTTTGTGAGTATGTCTGCTATCTGCGAACCCGTTGGACAGTACTTGACTGTTATTCTATTTTCATCAATCTGATCTTTTAAATAGTAGTATCTCACATCTATGTGTTTACTTCTTTTGTTCATAATTCCTTTCTTCATAAGCCAAATCGCTGACTGGTTATCCACTTTCATTTCTATTTCTAATTTTTCATTGGTCATTTCATATATAAAATCTCTGATGAATAGGAGTTCTTTACAGCATTCTGCTGCGGCTATAAACTCTGCTTCCGCACTCGATAACGCCACTATCGGCTGCTTTCTTGAGCTCCATGCCACTGGTCCACCGTTCAGCCAAATCACGTAACCCGACGTGCTACGCCTAGTGTCTGGATCCCCCGCGAAATCTGAGTCACAGTAGCCTCGAAGCACTTTATCACCTTCACCAAAATGAATGCCTTTGTTTTTCGAACCTTTTAAAAATTTTAAAATCGTTTTAGCGTTGTTTAAATCATTCAAATTTGGAGAACTTTGTTGACGCGAGCAATACCCTACATGGAAGCTAATGTCTGGCCTTGTTTTATTCGCCAGATATAATAATGATCCTATCATTTCCCTATAGAGTTCATGGCTCTCTATATCTATTTTCAGCTTTGGATGTTGTTCAATCAAAATGGTTGGGGTTTTGCATTCTCTCGCTTCATTTACATTAAATTTCTTCAAAATTTTTTCGATATAGTTTTTCTGACAAATTTTTACTCCTTGCTTTTCTTGTGTTATGTCCAGCCCAATATAATTTGATACTTTTTCGCAGATTCTTAGATCGAAACCTTTTCTTAGTGTATCCAGTACATGCACCAGATCTTCTTCTCTTTCACCAACTACTAGTCCATCATCAACATAAATCGCAAGAATTATCCTTCTTTCACCTTCCATTACAAAAATACATTGATCTAACCTTAATTGTTTAAAACCCATTTTAACTAAATGTTCTGTAAATTTAATGTTCCACATTAATGGGGCTTGTTTTAACCCATACAGACTCTTATTTAATTTACATACTTTATCTTCTTTATTGCTGTAACCTTTTGGAACTTTTAAATAAATACACTCCTTTAGATCTCCATGTAAAAATGCTGTTTTAATATCGAACTGTTTCATTTTCAATTTTTTATTTGCAACAACTGACAATAGTACTCTCAAAGAATTTGTATTTACAACTGGACTATATGTTTCATCATAATCTATTTTATACTTCTGTTGAAATCCTCTTGCGACTAATCTTGCTTTGTATCTTCCATCTGACTTGACCGTGAAGATCCATTTGCTTGTTACTAGCTTTCTTCCTTCTGCTTCTTTCTTATCCACAAAGGTCCACGTATTGTTTTCTTCTAACGATTTGATTTCTTCCTCTATTGCTTTCTTCCATTTATCTTTTTCCCTTGATTCTATCGCCTCCTCATACGTTAACATAGATACTTCCGTATCATATTCCATTAAGCGGCTACCTTTAATTCATCTATAAAGCCATAAATGACGATTGTCCCTACAAACATGAAAGCAGAACAAGCGTTTTCCGCCGGGTCATAATAGCAGGGGTGGAAACTGATTCCATGGCCAAAAATACTGATTTTACTGACTAAAACCTTCTAAAATACTGACCATTTACTGACCAAATCCAGCGCGGAGCCTGTGGCAAATTCTATCAAGGGGCCCTAGGTTTGCTATAAGTTATCAAGTTTATGGTATTACTACTAGGGTTACAATTTTCGAAAGGATGGAAGATGCCTGCCTAGGATGCTCAAAATGCCAGATAAAAAAAAATACCTATTCATAGTGAAAATAAAGTTTCAAGTCTCTAGCTCATCGGGAAGCTAGTATAAAACCGTTCGCAAACTTTGCGGACAAACAAACAAATAAACGAGAAAGCAACCTAATAAAAACGTGTTACAGGTCGCGCAGCGCGAATTTTAAACAGTTTCATCCAATTCTTGTAATTTTGCCTATCTTTAGTACAAAAATAGGTCGCACTGCGCGGTCAGTTCCATCCACTACTGTTGTAATTTTGCCTGTTCATAGGAAAAAAAGGCCGCGCAGCGCGATTTTTGTCAGTTTCATCCAAAGATCTTACAGTTTTGCTTATCATTAGCAAAGAAATTGGCCGCGCAGCGCAATTTTTAGTTAGTCAGTTCCATCCACTACCTACTTTTATAATTTTGCCTGTCGTTCTAGTCTCAATCTACAGAAACCAGACCGTAAACCCGTATAGCTCGTGAAAATACTGACTTTACTGACCATTTTTCGAAAAAACTGACTTTTACTGACCTTAGCCAAAAAAACTGACTTTTACTGACTTTACTGACCATTTTCCACCCCTGTAATAGTATTCAAAGTCAGATGAAACTGTACATTTTTATTTTTTTGAGAAGCTACTTTTACAAGATTTGTTTAATTTTCTACATTCAAAAACTTTTAGCAGGTGAACATTCCCCATTGTAGTCCAGTCCACAGCATCACTTAATACCGGGTGTGATTGTGGACAAAATTAAATGCTTTCTAGACAAAAACCATTTTTAAAATAATAAAAGTAAAAATTATCTTTCAAAACACATTAAAAGTATTGTTTTTAAATAAATTTGTAATATAATAAACTATTTCAAAATTCTCAATATTATTAAATTTCTTTTTCAAATCCGTTAAACTTAATAGGTATTTGTTTATAATCATTTTTTTTGTAACCATTTATATATTTTGTTTACATGGTGTTGTTTCCGTAATTGGCTTATGTATTGTATAATTATACCTGCGTTAATGCTCTGTAAATGCCGTGGTAACAATGTTCAATAAATAAAATAAAATAAAATAAAATTGTTTCACTTTAGTCCCTCTAAAGGTTGAACTTGTTCATAATTTATTATATTAGTGAAATTTTACTATCCATGCGAGATCCCGCAAGTACCTGAATCCCGTGGGATTGAGAATGTCCAGTGCCACAAATACTGGGATTGAAATTTCTTGCGGAATTGCATACCCTAATCAGGTACATGTTACACTGTTGTCCTGCTAATTTCTCAATGGAAAGAGTAAGTTCACAACTAAACTATACACAGAATCAGGAACAGAGAAAGATAAATTATGTTTTTTACATCCAATCCTAAACACCTAAAACATAGCTTTGTTAAACCAATTTCCACCAGTGCTAAGCAAAGCTTTGCTAAGAATTAATGAGCCTTATTGGTGGATTGGATATCATACACATTCTTAGCTATAGTACATCTCTGGTTTGGAAAAAAGCAGCCTTGTTAAAATAAATACTATAAGAGCTACATTTGCCACTATACTTCATAATATTATGTTATTTATAATATGCTCAGGTATGGTCCACGGCACGCTAGGCTTCCACGACAGCGTAATGATATCCAATCAATTTTATACTTAAATGCTAAGCTATGCTAAGGTTCAAAATAAATTACAGATTTTTGTCAATTTTGTATAACCTCATGTGCTGCTGACTGTACATCAAAAACAAAGATCACTATCACAAATAAGGTAGATAAATTAAGTGTTTTTTATACACAGACAACCAACAAACGGTCTGAATGCTATTTTCATGTAAATTCCATCTGACAATGTGTTTTACAAAACATGACCTGCCTTTTTTATAATCTGACCTGTAAAACTATTATAATATTGTGTATTATCTATGTCTATTCTGTAATTGAATATGTAGCTGAGTCACCACATGCAGCATTTCCACATCATATACTATCCCATACTATTTATTTACTTGTCTTTTTTTAGTAAACAGTTTTTGACAGTTGTGAATCTTCAATCATTATTTGGAAATATGTTGTCTTATTAAATGATTTCATCATTAATCATTATCAATCTCTTCTGTTATCTGTGTAGAAAACCATTTCTTGTAATATTTTTTATCTACACTCACAACGTAATGTTCCAAATATGAATTCAAAAAAGATAATATAAATACGTAGGTACTTTATTTTCGTGAGTAGGTAAAATAAAAAAAAAACTCATTATGATGCAGTCAGCTGCATCATAAAGTAACTTTTTTTCTCATTACGATACAGGGCAAATCCAAGAAGAAGGTAGTGCCGTGATATTAAAAAAAAACAACGATATTATCCCCATGGATGGATATGGCTCATCTAATTTTTTTTCTAATGGAGTGCGCGCCATTTTTAGAGCATTACAAAAAAAGTTTTTAATTTTGATTTAAATTATTTTTACATATTGTTATACTGAATTTCGTAGGTGTTTTTTATTCTTGCTTAAAAATGTGAAAAAATTGACTGCAAAATTATTTTAGATGCAGCTATAAGGAAATGACTTATTAAAAGGTAGATAGGTACATAGCTAATACAACCAAAGTCTCTCTCTCTTTTCTAAAGCGCTTATTACACCATCCTGAATGTCGGACCCGGAATTTAGTGTCCGATTTAGGACGAGAAATTCAGTCGCCAATTAGACCGTCCTGAATGTCGTATCCGATATCACAGCTTTACGATCATACAGTAGTTAAACGAATGTTCTTGTAGCTGTAAAAATACAAAGCTAGGTAAATAGGAGGTATATGTAGGTAGCTAGGTAGGTACGTGTCATTTTCAACGCTAATCTGAACTAGTTTTTAACCGACTTCATCAAAAGGAGGAGGTTCTCAATTCGATTGTATACTTTTTTTTTTATCGTTATTCGCGCGTATCTTCGACATTTATGGACCGATTTTGATGATTATTTTGACGTTCGATTGAGTTTTCTTGCGAGATGGTTCCAATAATTTTTTTTTCAAATCGGGTCAGTAGTTTTCAAGTAATCTCGAAAATACTATGACTTTACATCAACTACCTTGACGACTTTGTTATTTATGAACCGAATTAGATGATTGTTTTTGTTGGGAGAGGGATACCTTTGTGTAGTATTTTTAACAGACTTCAAAAAAAGGAGGTATTCAGTTTGTATATGTATGTACGTTTCTTCGCGATTATCTCACGTTTGGCTGAGCCGATTTTACTACCTAAATAATATACCTACACTACCTAATACGGAAGGTACTTATACTAAAAATAAAATAAAATAAAAATGTTTAAAAAACAAAAAAACCGACTTCAAAAAACCTGCCTTTAAAAAGCAAGAAATAATATATAAATCATTAGATACGCATTATCATATCATTGTTATAATAAATCACGTCTATTGAAGTCGGGTGGGGCTTTTAGAATAAAAAAGAAAGTTGTAGGTACTCCAGCCCCACCCGACTTTAATAGACGTGTTTTATTATAAAAATGATAATGCGTAGCTAATGATTTATATATTATTTCTTGCTTTTCAGAGGCAGGTTTTTTTGTTTTTTATATTGATGTAGGTCAAAAAAAAGCAAATCACAGAGTGACAACCCTTATATACTTTTAGTCGTTGCGCCAACTGTCTATCTAGACGAACGGCGCGGCGGATATTTTTTCGCCAACATAAAAGGCGTTGACTGACTGTACTATTTATGCTGTGGTACTACTGTGTCGGAGCCGAGCGTCCTGAATGCGATTACACTGTCCTAAGTGCTTCCGATTTAGCATCCGTTATGTCGGAGACAATTTCTATCCTAACTAGGATCCTAAATCGGATCCTAGCTTCCTGAATGCAATTACACTGCTCTGAATTTAGGAGTGACGTCATATCGGGTCCGACATTCAGGATGATCTAATTAGCTCTTAACGTTGATCTTTTATTTAGTAGGTTCAATCCCAAATGTATGAGTGTAGATAAAGTAGTGTATGAAACTGCACATAACTAGGTATTAAAACACTCGTGTGATACTATTAAAAACCTCGCCTACGGCTCGGTTTTTAAACACACACTCATGTTTTAATACCCCTCATTATGCATCAGTATCATAAACTGCTATTAATTTTAATAATGAATATTTCAATAAAGAGTTGGGTGAAGATTATAAATGCGAAAGTCCGTTTGTTTGATTGCTAAGCTCTTAACTACTGAACCGATCATCATGAAATTTTACATGTTGCCAGGGGTACAGAGAAGGACATATTACCATTTAATAAAGTACTATAATATATTTCCATTACGCAACCTATAAAATTCCCAACATTAAACCTGGAGTGGGATGGATAGCTAGGTTGGGAGATGGGATCAAGTCTGAAAAGCATTCTAAAGTAGGATCGTTTCAATTTCCAGGCTGACAGCGCCGACAGGCATCATAACAGACGGGCCTGGCAACTACAGCGTAAGCACACAATGCTCGTGGCTGATATCCCCCCCCTGGCTGGGGCCGGCGCCCCCGCCGCTACGCGTGCGCCTCGAGAGCTTCGCCACTGAATGCGGATGGGATCATTTATATGTGTATGATGGAGACAGTGTGCGGGCTGAGCGACTGCTGGCTGTTTTCAGGTGAGTTGTCTTTTGTTAACGCCTGTAGTACACTTCCGCCCGCGGAACACCGCTGTAGGTTGCGCCATGAGTTAGACAACTAAACAACCGCGCTCTAAGGCTCTGAACGCAACCCAGCGTCACGCCCTCGAATTTGAGAGAGATTCGTCTGAGATTCCGTGTCGGTGAGATGTGTATGTTGTTCGAGCGTGCGCAGTACTAAGCTTGACTTCTGCCCTCCTAGGATAACCACCGAAACACGATATAAATAAATAAAAAATAAATAAAAATTCATTTATTTCAGTAATCTTAGGTACAAAAAATTGCTGAGACTTCCCTGTAAGTAATCAAAAGATTGCTTAGTTTGGGGCTAGATGGCGCTGTGTGAAATTGTCCAAGCATTTATTATTATTTATTATTTATTTATTTATACTTGTATTGAGAATGACCCGCTACTTCCCTATGGATAACAGTAGATTACAAAAATAAATAATATTATAACAATAGAAATAGAAAACAAATAATAGAGAAAAACCAACTGTTTTTAATATGCGTGTTTGTTGAGGTAATCTAGCTACGAGATGTCATGAAATGCGTGTGAGTGTGTGTGTGAGTGTGTGTGTGAGTGTGTGTGTGAGTGTGCGTGTGAGTGTGTGTGTGAGAAAGTGTGTGTGTGTGTGTGTGTGTGTGTGTATTTAAGTGATTCTAGATCGCGTGATATAGCGTTTTATAGACACTCAACTGTCAAAAGACAATGGATTTTTTTAATGGATTTTGAATTTTTGACAGTTGAACGTGATAAATATCATAATATTCCATTTCAAAGGTCATGCTAAGATTGCTACAGCCCTGTCCTCTCTCTATTTTGTGGCGATAAGTAATAGTTATCTCTATTCAACTCACTTTATTTATATGGTAGATATTTATTTTCTAGTATTTAGAGCCATTTGCTTATTAAGGGTGCATCACGCGTCCACTAGCGCCGCCAATCAAGAAAAAAAATGTACATCGAAATAAAATAACTACTTATATTAAATAAAATTCTGAAAAATATAAAAACAAGTATTAGCTATCAACTATTTTTGTATGCGTAAAATTTTTAGTTTAATTGTGTTCGCGTAGTTAGCGTAGTTATCTGGATTAACGCCTAAAGTAGCCACTTTAGGCGTTAATCCAGGTTTTAACTACACAAACACAAAAGGCATACAAAAATAGTTTATAACTAATACTAGTTTTAATATTTTTCTGAATTTTATTAAACATAGTTATTTCGTTGTAATGATTTTAGGGTTCCGTACCCAAAGGGTAAAAGCAGGACCCTATAACTAAGACGTCGCTGTCCGTCTGTCTGTCTGTCAGTCACCAGTCTGTCTGTCTGTATCTCATGATGTATTTCTGTTGCCGCTATAACAACAAATAGTAAAAGCAGAATAAAATAAATATTTAAGGGGGGCTCCCATACAACAAACGTGATTTTATTGCCATTTTTTTGGTACGGAACCCTTCGTACGCGAGTCCGACTCGCACTTGGCCGTTTTTTTCTTGATTGGCGGCGCTAGTGGGGGCTCGGTAGGCCCTTAATTATTTCTGAAGTTTCATAATTGAAGCCTTATTTCGACGTCTAAAGTGAAAATCTCGTAAGTGTAAAAGAAGAAACTTCAGGCAGAAGAAAAAACTGCGTGCTGTAAATTTTTTGTAGATGATGATAAATAGATGGCGTAACGATATACGAGTATCGAAAGAACAAATTAGTGAGATCAGCCCCCCTAGCCAAAGTAACATTTGCAAATTTTCGTTTTCGTTTCGCTTCGAAACATGTATATATATGGATTTGACGTTTTAAATTTCGATAGTTAACGAAACCTTATGTCAATCCCATACATGTTTCGAAAGCGAAGCGATAACGAAGATTTGCAAATGTTACTTTGGCTAGGCCCTCAGGATTATGCGTTGCGAGATTTTCAATCTAAGACGTCGTTGGAGCGGTAGTGGCCAAAAATTCTTATCCACATTTATCCTATGTCATGTGTCATAAATCATAATCACATGCCTGCTTACAAAGTGAGTACCACTTATTCTATTCACGGCTACGATTATCATTGAATTTGGTAAATGGTTCTATAACTCTTGTATAGAAGTACGTATAGCTGTCAAAAACTTTGAATTCGCGACATCTACATGTCTTGCTTTTCAATTTTATTACTCTTACGATATGATAAATATACGTAAATTGTTTAATTTTTCGCGACTGAAAAGAAAGGTAAGATATAAAGTAAAATAAAGCAGTATTAAAGTATGATTAGATTGCTGTGATTATTATTTTTACTGTAATCCCAAATAACAATATAATTGATAGCCCCTTATCATTTGAAGTAATCTCATATTTGTTTTGGTTTATTATTTGGAAACCTTGAGCAATGGCAGGTGTGTGTCCTACCTAAGTGACGCCCGCCGTACGAATCTGAGGAACACGCTAGACTAGAGTCTACTTCCCAATTAGTTTTTACCACCAAGGGGTACCCCCTCTCCCTCCCTGATATCAAAAAGGTTACTGATATATAGAGACCGGATTATATGCAACATAAAAAGCCCAAAATATGCATGCAAATATGCAAGAAAAATAGCCGAAATATGCAACATGAAATAATAACAAAGACGTTTTTCAATGTTTTTTTTATTCTTAAAAGGTATTATTACTCACCGATAACAATCGTATTTGCGAAAATATCAATTACAAAATTTATTTGACATTAATATTTACCTTTAAAAATGTATACTAAGTACTGTTGCAAATGTTCTAAAGACAAATTGTGTCTATGATCACTTAATATATTTTTGTAAGTGAAAATAACAGTTCTACGTCCACTGAGGTATGCACACATCTGAACGATGAATGAGATCGAGCGTAAATATGCATGATTTCAAAATATTTTGCCAAAATATGCAACTACCACTGAAAAGGGGTTAATATGCAAATGCATATGCAATATGCATTTAATCCGGTATCTACTGATATAATACCTTACTTAAGTAAGAGATTGTCCCGCGTACCCTTGGCTTGGGGTACGCGTACCACTAATTGGAAAACACTGCGCTTGAGAGTGCCCCATAGAGTCGTGCCCTTGTGCCGGCCTGTACACTCTCGCCTGAGTGCTCTCGTTCATTATCGCCCGATTGTCTCGCACGAGAGTCCCGGGTACGAGAGCGACCCTGTACAACATATAAAATTACTCTGAGCGAGTGACAGCGAGACACCCCGAGAGACAGCGAGAGCTACCTTGTACAGTCAGCAATGAAAGTCGCTTAACGCTTTGGTTCTTTGTCATGGCAACTTTTTGACAGGTGTCTGACGGTTTGAAACATTAGTCAAAAAAGTTACTATGACAAAGTACTAAAGTGTTTTGCTGACCACAGCCTATCTATCAGCCTAGCACTCGGCCTGACTAGTTGTGTCACATTGAGTATGGCCGCTTGGCATTGTGTTTTTATCATTGTTTCTGCATTGTTCCAGTGGGGTCCTAGAGCCGGGCGAATCCGGTTGGACGCGGCAGGTGGTCGCCCGCTCGGGAAGTGCGCTGTTGCACTTCTTCTCGGACGACGCGTACGCGATGGAGGGGTTCAACGTGACGTATGCCGCGTACTCGTGTCCCTCCGACGACCACCGGACTAACTGCTCAAGTAACTATTCAACTGAGGCAGTACCGGCTAACGCATTGAACTTCGGCACGTCTGCCGGGCTTCAAATTAAAACAGATAAATCGAGCCCCAAACAGGCCAAAATAGCGAACCCTAATTCACGATGTCACACGAACATCGATATTATCTTCTAAATGTAATACCAAATTTCTTACTTCGATTTATCTGTTTTCAGACCCGTCGAAGTTCGAAAAGTTAGCCGGTAAAAAGTAATACCATTGAACCACGATTTTGACTATAACAATAGCGGACTTGACCCCCTGAATTTCAAACTGTTTTTTTTTCACCAAATAAAAGTGATAAAATCAGTTTAAAACCAGATCAAATTTTATTATCAAATAGAATAATGTGAAAACTTCCGAATTGAAATTTTGGTGTTTTATCTAGTAGGTATATAGCAAATCTGTAAAGCCGCGTTGACATGATCAGAATATTTTTTTTTGATAAAAATTTTGGTCAAAGTGCGCTTTGATTGCTACAAGTAGTCATCAAGCAAAACTACTTGGTCAATCAAAGCATACATTGATCATGTTAACGCGGCTTAATAGACCTAAAAAAGGTTCTATGCTGCGTGTGGTTGTAGTTTTATTTTTCAATAGGCAATATTCCGAGACAAACAAGAAAAGAAATTAGTTCAAAAATCTCGATAGATGGCGTTTTATCGTCGTAAAGTTGCTTAAAATGTCTATCGCTGTTTTAACTTCCCTGTAACTTATCATTATCCACGGCGGAGGGGTACCTACAGAATTTGTGATCAAAATTTTCAAAAAATTGCATCCGATAAATTGCTCAGTGTTTAAGGGAGTTTAACTTTACGGCTTGGCTTTGCTAAAACGCCATCTTATCGAATTTTTTTAAACTATTTTTTTCTTTTAATTTGAGCTGTCAGAAAATCCCATTCATAATACACTGGTCATCACAAAAATCAGCCCACCTACATTTTACACGCAAAACTCATGTTTAAATATTTTGAATGAAACAAATTGTAGGTATTATAATCGTATTGTTTACTAAACAAGATCATTTTTTTACAAATCAGTTACTACAATAATAATGCAATTTGTTTCATTCAAAATATTAAAACGTGAGTTTTCATGTAAAATATAGGTACGCCGATTTTTTACCGAGTGTATATGTTTCAAGTTAACTAGTTTCAATATATTTTCAGACCACGGTGAATGCGACGATGGTACGTGTAAATGCGAATCAGATTGGATAGGAGCGGCCTGTGACCAACCTCTATGCCCAGGTAATGTGTGTTCAAACCACTGTGGTAATAGGCTTGTTTCCATTAAGAATAAATATAATGGATAGGGGTTTATAATGATTAATTATATTATGGAGAAAATAACAAACAATTTTAATTATTAAAAGCGTTAAAGATTAATAATATTTTTAAAAAATAAATTTCGTAAAATGCAACCTTTAGTCACGTGACAGTGAACACCAATCAGAAAGCGTTACGTCACGCCGTGCGAAACTCCAATCTTGTGTTTGACGTTTCGAGTATCACTACCGGAGGCGCGTTCCAAACCTACACTCCGAGTGCAACCTAACCACAACCGAACGCAAGTTTTAGCCACTTTTTCCGTATTTCTCCATTGTTTGGAACATATATAAATAACTGGTTTGGCGTTTTTATAGTCGTGCTATCACACTGGGGCACTATACAGTACTTATAATATGAGAAATTCATTTTTAAACGATAAAAACTAGCTATAACGTACGAAGACACGATCGCTCTTTTGTTTGTTTTGCACGGCGTGACGTCATTCAAGACGCCATGACAGTCTTGTGCGTTTTGGAACCAAATTAAAATTGGTTTTTTAAAACGCGAAATTTATAATGTAAACGCTCGATTAAAAATAAATAAACCTTTTTTTTTCGATAAAATGCCTAATAAGCTAAAATATTAAGCCGTTATTGAAATTTTGTCAACTTGCCTATTAGAGATGGGCAAAGGACCCGATTATTTTGACCCGACTGCTGGATTTAAACCCAGTTTTTTTTTTAGTTTATTTGGATCACTAACAGTTAATACATTTATACTTTTGCAAACATATTATTACGAGAACTAAACTTAATGTACAACTACCTATATATAGGTGAACGCAGTATGCACTGTATTATATACTATAGTTTAAGTAGGTACTTAGCGCCTAATTAAATTACTGGTGTGTAAGTCTGTGTGTAAGTTTGTGTGTTGGAATGTTTGTTGTGCGATGAATGAGTTAGAAATCGTATGAATATAAATGAGTATGAAATTACGAATTTGAGAGTTATCGCCTAAAGTCCATTTTGTTGAACTAAACAAAATCTTTAGAAATAAGATAAGAGATGTTTCGTCCTTTGAATATTTTTCTGTATTGATTTAACAAGAAATTGTTTTCATAGTAACGTCACATTTGACATATCAATAGAAATAACTGTAAAAATAACATAAAATGTGGGTTTTAACCCAGTGGTCGGATGACGATTTAAAACCTTCCAGAAAAGTGCAACGAAGCATACGGCGCTGGCAGTTGCACATCAACCGGATGCGACTGCACCCCATCGCGGACGGGCGCAGACTGCTCCCGCGAGGCGGCCGCTGCGGGGTGGAGGTGGCTGTGGAGGGAGCCGGGGGACAGCCCCCCTCACCCTAGATCTGCGCCCCCTCCCGCGCCCCCGCCGCCGGCCGCTGGACACGTGTTGCTGCCTTACAATAACGATTTGTTGAGAGTGGGAGGAGAAACTTTTTCAGACGAGCCTTTTTTGTTTAGGTGAGCTTTACCTCATTTTCTATCTTTATAACCGACTTCCAAAAAAGGAGGAGGTTCTATGTTCGTCTGTATATTTGTTTTTTTTTTTTGTTTTTTTTTTGTGTATGTCCACCGATTACTCGAAGACGGCTGGACCGATTGAAATGATTCAAACGTTATTACATTAGGTACACTCCCAAGTTGGTCTCAAAATTTGGAAATCGGTTCAGTACTTTTCAAGTAATTTTGAAAAAAAGCACTAAAATAGTATGATTTTGTGTGAATTACCTCGATGATTGGTCGTATTACTTCTTTGTTTATGTACTGATTAGGATAATTATTTTTTTGTTGGAAGAGGGATATCTTAAGTGTAGTTTTTTAACCAACTTAAAAAAGAAGGTTCTCAGTTTGACCCGTATTTAAGTATGTTTCTCCGCGATTATTTTACGTTTGGCTGAGCCGATTTTTCTACATATTAATATACCTTACCTACAAGGTACCTACACTAAAAATAAAAAATTGTTTTAAAAAAAACAATAAATCTACCTCTAAAAAGCAAGAAATAATATTCATAATAATTAAAATACGTCTATAGAAGTAGGGTGGGGCTTTTAGAATAAAAAAAGGAATTTATACTCCAGCCCCACCGGACTTCAATAGACGTATTTTTATTATTACGAATATTATTTCTTGCTTTTTAGAGGTAGGTTTTTTGAAGTCATTTTTTTGTTTGTATATCTTTTAGTGTACTTTTAAGCCCGATTCACACATATTAGTGAAGTCACAGTTCCGACACAGTACCGCCACTGCGATAATATTCATTCAAATATTCTTGTATTGCTGCTATACAAAGAACTGTTGAGGATGAAAAAGAAATCTATGAATGATCTTGAACTGCTTAGTATGATATGGGGATATGGAAGAACAGATTATTGATCAAAGTGACCATTGAACACATAATATTATGTAGAAATAAAATAGTAGCCAATAAGGCCGCTGTAGGATAGGATTGGCTATGAGGGAGCTGGGGGACAGCCCCTCTCCCCCAGAGCTTTACCCCCTCCCGCGCCCCCCGCTGGACACGTGTTGCTGCCATACAAGGACGATTTGTTGAGAGTGGGAGTAGAATCTTTTTCAGATGAACCTTTTTTGGTTACTATTTATTTGGATACCTTTTAGTTAGTGGTGAAAACTTCGGAATGTTTACGAAACTCTGGAATCATTTCAAGAATACTTCCGGAAATATTTTCGGAATATTAAACAGTGTCTAAGTTAATTAGGAGGAGGTTTAGGGGAGCTCGGTGGCGCAGTGGTTTAGCGCCTGGCCCAGCGATTGCGAAAGTTAAGCAACGTTCGCAAGGGTCGGTCATGGGATGGGTGACCAATAATGTATTATCTCGAGCTCCTCCGTGCTTCGGAAGGCACGTTAAGCCGTTGGTCCCGGCTGCATTTGCAGTCGTTAACACCCACCAATCCGCATTGGGCCCGCGTGGTGGGTTATGGCCCGTCCTCCTTATCCACCCATAAGGAAGGCCTGTGCCCCAGCAGTGGGGACATTAAAAATGGCTGATGGACAAGTTAATCAGGGGTTCAAAAATCTTTTATGATTAAGTAATAACACCGTTTGTGTTCATAATGTGAATCTGTAAATGTTCAAAATAAACACCTACTCTATTCTTTCCAGATATAAAGTGTCGGAGAACGTGTGGGAGACGGTAGAAACTCGCGGCGCATCTCCGGCCCCTCGGTTCGCTCACTCCGCGGTCATGTATGAGGATGAGCTCATCGTGTATGGCGGAGTGGTGGCCACCGACGACAAGGAGAGGGGGTGAGAAAATTATTCATAAAAAAACAATAGGTCTAAACTCATTTTTTTCTTCATGACAGTGGCATAGTTTTACAATCCATACAGTTGTTAAACGCCTTTGAGGTCGGTCGAACTGTGTAGATACTTACGGTATCAGGCGGAAATGTGCAAGGGTTGGCAAAAAAGAAAAAGAAAATGTGATTATTATGTTATGCAATCATTTATTTACAAGTACCTATGTACCTAATACCTAATTACATATGTGTTGCACTGCCAGATGTTTCTGTAACTTTATTTTTAGAACTTTCATTATTATAAAAAGATATGTAATATATTTGTTCTGAGCTCCCAGTCTGTCTACCCAGACAACCTACCAACGGACGTTGTTTCTTTGTTCTAAATAAGGTTCTTAACTACACAGATGGCCCGCGTTCCCTACTTTGAAAATTCCTGGCTCCGTATTACTACCTCTTAAGGGGCCATAATAGGAAAACATGGTTTGCGCGGGCCATATTTTTATATAGAAAATGTAAAGTTGTAGCCACAAAAAAACATACGACAAGCTGAAGAGATTATCTAGTACCTACAAGTATTAAATTGCGTATAAACCTCACAGATGATTGTAAAAAAAATAGAATATCATCAACGAATAGCGACAATAGAATAGCGGGAACGTATTGAATTCTACATCAAAATACACTCTAACGTACTGTGCAGTTGCTCCAATAACTTTTTTTCAAGAAAGATAATTGTGCTGAAGATAATGATGAAAAAACAACGAAAAACATCGAAAAAGTGCAGAAGTGAGGTTATTTTCCATACTCTTTATACGTAAAGAAAAAGACAGTGTAGGCGGTTCAATGGGTCATCGATGTCAAAAAACGCCGGTTTATGGAATGATATCGTTTACTTCAAAAAATACACGAGTTTCAAGGCAAAAATGACAAATTTTAAAGAGCACGTTTTTTATATGGTTCTCAGGGTAGCGCGGTGTCGCTTCCATGAGAGCTCGCGGCAGACTGGCTGGGCGTTGGTTTTGCATCAACTACTTTCGCGGGGACGACGCCGTACTACCCTCTTTTATTTAACAAAAATAAAAACTAATTATAACATAAAGAGCGCGTCGCTTACAGACAGAGACAAATGATTTCGCGTAACGGAGCCTTAAAACTGGCCAGTTGTCCGAATGGCGCTCTTTTATTTGTTAACAGCGAGAAAGTGATGTAACTATAGCAAATCATAAACCAACGGGTCTACCGGCTAAAAATAATGAAGTTAATGTTAACTGTAATTTGACAGATGGATATGATACATTGCTTCTTTTTTTTGGTAAGTTTTTATTTGTGCCAAAACGAAGTAGCAATGTATTACATACATCTGTCAAATTACAGTTAACATTAACTTCATTGTTTTTAGCCGGTAGACCCGCTGGGGCCCTACCGGCTAACTTTTCGAACTTCGGCGGGTCTGCCGAGCTTCAACTTAAAACAGATAAATTGAAGTAAGGAATTTCGTATTGTACTATTTGTTGAAGTTATTTGGAAGATATTGATGTTCGTGTGACATCATGAATTGGGGTTCGCCATTTTGGCCCGATTAGGTCTCGATTTATCTGTTTTAATTAGAAACCCGGCAGACTTTCCGAAGTTCGATGCGAATCCCTAATCTATAGCATCGTAGCTCCTTAACGAATAAACCGAAGATTATCGTGTTTTTTTCTATTCTTTTTATAATAGGGGCGGTTTAGCGGGTCTGGAAGGGCGGGCGGGGGAAGTGACCAATGAACTATGGCGGATATCGCTAAGCACCCCGCGGCCTTCATGGCGGAACGCAACCCCAGTCAATTGCGCGCCGCCGCGCCCCGCGCCACTGCGCCATTGTGGTACGTACAATCAAAATACTAATCGTAATGTGTCTACCTAGCTAGCATGACCACCGAAACATGATATATATCGCGTGATATAGCATTCTATCGACACTCAACTGTCAAATTCCATTGTCTTTTGAGAGTTAAGGGTCCATGATAGGAGACATGGTTTGCGGGGGTCATATTTTTAAATAGAAAACGTAAAGTTGTATCCACTAAATAAAACATACGACAAGCTAAAGATATTCTCTAGTAAAACTCACAGATGATTGTAAAAAAAAGAATATCATGCGTAGGGTCATATTTTTGGCATAAATAATAGCGAGAACGTATTGAATTCTACACGAAAATACACTTTAAAGTACTGTGAAGTAGCTCCAATAAGTTATTTTCAAGAAAGATAATTGTGCTAAAGATAATGATGAAAAAAAAACCAAAAAAACCGACTTTAAAAAAACCTGCCTCTAAAAAAAACAAGAAATAATATACAAATCATTAGATACATACGCATTATCATTGTTATAATAAAACACGTCTATTAAAGTCGGGTGGGGCTGGAGTACATCTTCCTTTTTTTATTCTAAAAAATTTTGAAGTCGGTTTTTTTGTTTTGTTTAAACAATTTTTTTATTTTTAGTGTAAGTACCTTCTGTATTAGGTAGTGTAGGTATATTATTTAGGTAGAAAAATCGGCTCAGCCAAACGTGAGATAATCGTGGAGAAACATACATACATACAAACTGAATACCTCCTTTTTTTAAGGTCGGTTAAAAAGACCACACAAAGGTATCCCTTCCCCAACAAAAAAATCATCTAATTCGGTTCATAAATAACAAAATTGTCAAGTTAGTTGATTTAATATCATAGTATTTTCAGGATTACTTGTAAACTACTGAACCGATTTGAAAAAAAAATAAATGGGACCATCTCGCAAGAAAACTCAATCGAACAAAAAAAGAATTATCTAAATCGGTCCATAAATGTCGAAGATACGCGCCAACAACGATAAAACAAAAACATACAATCGAATTGAGAACCTCCTCCTTTTGATGAAGTCGGTTAAAAACAACGAAAAACATCGAAAAAGTGCAGTAGTAAGGTTATTTTCCACACTCTTTATACGTAAAGAAAAAGACAGAGACAACTGTTTCCGCATAACCGAGCCTTAAACGTGATAAATCGCTATATCATTTCGCATTTCGGTAGTCATGCTAGGGGGGCTGGTCGCGATTTTTTTAACCGACTTCATCAAAAGGAGGAGGTTCTCAATTCGATTGTATGTTTTTTTTTTTTTTTGGCAGTTACATGTCATTTTAACCGACTTCTTTCGTATTAGCAATTTGCGGGGCTTATACCATAACATAGCATAGCACTTACTGTATATTTTTAGCTAATTTTAGATACCAACCTTGTTAGTTATTTGATAGGTAGTTACAAGTAATTTTAAGTAGACTATATTTTCTATTGCATGCCGTGGCAGCCTTTAATTAAGATAACACTAGTCCTAGATTAAGTTCAACTGTATTTAAATCATGTTTTTAGTGTTTGCTTTGTTGGTTGTCCTTAAATAAATGAAAAAAATAATAATAACATAATGTATTATACATACAGGCGGGCTCCACGTGTCGGGCCACACGGCCGTGGTGGTGCGACTCGGCCAGACCAAGAAGCCAGTGATGCTGGCGTTTTTTGGCCACTCGCCCCACTATGGATACTTACATACTGTGCAGGTTAGTGCCCGTTCACACAGCGATCCGTTTTACAGGTCCAGTACTATGTAGTAATCACTTAACCAGTTAGCGACAATACTCGTGTGCGCACGTATCAGCCCCGGATCTACGTTTTCAAAAGGGGGGGGCAGAATGCAATTTGCCCCCCTTTAGGAAACAAATTACAACCAATTCGTACGCGCCTAGGGTTATCATTTGCGTAACGGAGGATGCCTGTCTAGGATGCACAAAATGCATATTGTTTTCAGAAAAATGCATACCTATTTGAAATAAACGCCGCGCAGCGCGATTTTTAGTATGTTTCATCCACTTACCTTAAAATTTTGGCTGAATATAAAAAACGGCCGCAGCGCGATTTTTAGCCAGTTTAATCGACTAATCTTGTAATGTTCTGTGTTTATAGTAAAAAAAATGGCCGCGCAGCGCGATTTTTAGTGAGTTTCATCCACTAACTAACCTTGTAATTTTACCTCGGTTGTCGGCCATACGATATGATGGTGATGAGTTCCATTTTTCGGGATGAAAGTTAGTACCTACCCTATTTCCTTTTCCGCACCCCTGACAATATGTATGCAAAATTTCACGATGATCGGTTGAGTAGTTAAGACGTGTAGGCGTTACAAACAAACTGACTTTCGCATTTATAATATTATTTTATTTTATTTTATTTTTACAATCTTCGGGAAGCTAACAGCTAGGTTGAGAAGAAAGTGGTTAACTTAAAATAAATATCGAAGGCCAATTACAAGCTTCTACATATAGCCAAATATTATTAGTTACAAAAATGTTAGCCTACGTTATGTTAAGAATTTTAGGTTATTACATCCAGTACAGTAGTTTAAGCATAAACAAGTAGCTACTCACTAAAGTTTTACAAATTATTTGTTAGAAAAATAACTATCACATAATATTCGCTTAAGCTTACTTGAGGAAGTGTTGAAAAGGTCTATTTCAAATTGTTTTGCAACACTATTGAAACACCTGCTTGTTCTGATAAAGAAAGAATTTCGCCTGTACTTATTTGTACGGAAAACGGGCGAGCGCGAGTTTTAGTCCGTTTCATTCACTAAATCTTTTAATTTTCCCTGTTTATAGTAAAAAAATGGCCGCGCAGCGCGATTTTTAGTCAGTTTGCACTCCACACATGAGGGCGCCCAGTGCGGTCGCACCGCTTGCGTCGCCCTAGGGCCGCCCCTGCAGCCCAGCCAACAGCAAGCAACTCTTGCCGGTCTTACGGCCGGCCGCCGCCCCCCAGTATTCGCCGCCCGAAGCAAGTGCCCCCCCCCCCCCTCCTAGATCCGGGCCTGGCGCGTATCGCCCCTGCACGAACTAAACGTAGGTTGTAAAGGCGCGAAGTGCAAGCGATTTTAACCTTAGGAGTGGATAAACGACGCTGTTGGCCATGGTACATTTTATTGAATACGTTGCAATATTATCGTTACTAATTATAGAGAAACAAACGAGGAAAAATAAAGGCACATCCTCTGTTGCAAAACAGATAAATCTATAAGAACCGCGTGTGAGAGCCCGGCGACTCCGAGTCGTTATAGCAGCGACCGGCAGCTAGACCGCCTATCTCAAAGCGATAGCAATGCTCCATCCGTCCTTGTCATATCATAACACGGTGACAAGGACGGACAGCGCACTGACGTCATAAACCAAAGCAATAGTCAAATCAATCGAGTTAGGCAGTAGACCCGCGGGCGACCAAGTGCGTACGCGTCCATATAGAAATAGAATAGATATAGAATGTAAACGTGCAGACGCACAATAAAACAATGTGCACGTGCACGCCTAACCAAGGGCGTCGCCAAGGGTGGGCCCCCCAAAAAGTGGTTAAAAATGTAGCTAACTGCAAAATAACTAAAGTCCTAAAACCGTGCAATTGACTTGCTTTTCCGATTAATCCCGCCCCATCTCAAAACTTGAATAAATTCACTAGCTGCTCTTGACTGTACATACCTACAATTCATATTTTTCTCATCCTCTTGAATATTAACTTGCCCCCCCCCCCCCCCGGGCCATGGGCTCGCGACGCTCTTGCGCCTAACAACATTCATAGCCGACGCGCATTCGTGAAATGAAACAACAATAGCAGAAACTACAGTCGCTTTCGACAGTCACTCGGCGACCGGTCGACAGAGCGTTTTGGCTCCTATTGCATTTAACTAAAGTTAATTTTTCCAGGAGTACTACATAGACGAAGGCGTATGGGTCGCAGCGGCGACTATAGGCTGGCCGGCTCGCGCGGGGTTCGGGCACACAGCCACGTGGGACCCCCTGTCGGGGAGGGTGTACGTACATGGGGGACTCGTGTCGGAGTCTGAGGCCACGCAGGTGAGGAACTGTACCGTACTGTTGTGTGACATTAGATTAGTCGACACTATAGGTTGGTCGGCTCGGGGGTCGGGCACACAGCCACGTGGGACCCCCTGTCGGGGAGGGTGTACGTACATGGGGACTCGTGTCGGAGTCTGAGGCCACGCAGGTGAGGAACTGTACCGTACTGTTGTGTCACATTAGATTAGTCGACACTATAGGTTGGTCGGCTCGGGGTTCGGGCACACAGCCACGTGGGACCCCCTGTTGGGGAGGGTGTACGTACATGGGGGACTCGTGTCGGAGTCTGAGGCCACGCAGGTGAGGAACTGTACCGTACTGTTGTGTGACATTAGATTAGTCGACACTATAGGTTGGTCGGCTCGGGGTTCGGGCACACAGCCACGTGGGACCCCCTGTTGGGGAGGGTGTACGTACATGGGGGACTCGTGTCGGAGTCCGAGGCCACGCAGGTGAGGAACTGTACCGTACTGTTGTGTCACATTAGATTAGTCGACACTATAGGTTGGCCGGCTCGGGGTTCGGGCACACAGCCACGTGGGACCCCCTGTTGGGGAGGGTGTACGTACATGGGGGACTCGTGTCGGAGTCTGAGGCCACGCAGGTGAGGAACTGTACCGTACTGTTGTGTGACATTAGATTAGTCGACACTATAGGTTGGTCGGCTCGGGGTTCGGGCACACAGCCACGTGGGACCCCCTGTTGGGGAGGGTGTACGTACATGGGGGACTCGTGTCGGAGTCTGAGGCCACGCAGGTGAGGAACTGTACCGTACTGTTGTGTCACATTAGATTAGTCGACACTATAGGTTGGTCGGCTCGGGGTTCGGGCACACAGCCACGTGGGACCCCCTGTTGGGGAGGGTGTACGTACATGGGGGACTCGTGTCGGAGTCCGAGGCCACGCAGGTGAGGAACTGTACCGTACTGTTGTGTGACATTAGATTAGTCGCTACTAAATGCTCACGATCGAAAGTGAGGTAAAAACACTCGTACAGACTCGTAAGATCAGTCTAATGAAAGCGTATATCCAAATGGGGGCGCCACTTTCCCTGTTAAATTAATGTTATTGGAAACTTTTCGATATTAAGACGCAGAGACGTGTCAAAAAACCGGCGGTTTACTACAATTTGACAAGGTGGCGTTGCGGTTGCAGCCACACAATAACGGGTGTAACAAGACACTTAACGAAGCCGAAGTTTATCATTTTTGTTTTTTAGACTATACCTGGGAAACCAATAGCTACGAAGTTATTGAAGGTCAAAGTCAATTTTTTTTATTTTTTTTTAAGAAATCTTTATTCGTTAAATCCCAATTTTTGTCTACAAAAACATTTTCAAAATTTTATGTATTTCGTAACAAACAATGGCTTCAAAACGCCATCACTCAATGTATTTCATGAGCACGCACATAAACGCTGCCTTTCAACTCGGCCGCACGCAGCTGTGTAGCATACACTCGCAGGCGCGGCCTGTTGTACGCGTTACATTGCGCGGTAATGTATGCTATGCTTTTTTAACACCAAAAATTAAAATCGTTTCGTTTCCCAGCAATAATTTTGAACAGAAATGGTCCTGATGATGGGCAGAATACGTAGACCTCGGCTTCGTTGAAGGTCTTGTTACACCCGGTAGATACCTACGTAACAGAAACTGACTCCAATAATACTAAATAATATACTAGAAAAAATAGGACTCGCACCAGATCAATACTCAGACGGGAATCGAACCCGCGACCTTTGGATATTCGGTCCAATGCTCTGACCGCTGAGCTACCGAGTCACTAGTGACATCGCCGAATTTCTTCTAGTATATCCTCTACTCTTACGCTGCAAGCCAGCGTTATTTCACCAATGTGAGGAATTACCTCGACATTCAATTGAAATATCTTTCCAGATATTTGGCAATCAATTAAGATGAAATAGCTATATAATTTTGAAATTTGAGATTTTTGCATTCACAATGCTATTTTTACACAATACTAAATAATATACTAGAAAAAAAAAATTGATCTGGTGCGAGTCGTATTTTTTCTAGTATATTATTTAGTATTGTGTAAAAATAGCATTGTGAATGCAAAAATCTCAAATTTCAAAATGACTCCAATAAAATAAGGCGCAAAATTAATTACTTTTCCAACCACGTGCCAGCTTTCGTTAGACAGACGACTTCAACTTTAGTTCTCATTGCCAAATACCTTCTTTTCGAAAATATAATGGAAACAACCTATTGTTCCAAATGTTCAAGAGATTTTATTTGTATGTGCGTTGCTGTTTACTTTGTAAACGAAATGTTTTGACGACCTTTATTTATTTTAGTATTTTATTAATGTTATTTATCGCTGGTTTGAAAAATACAGAAATAATTTTAAAAAAGCTCGTATTGTATATTTGCTTTTGTGACCCAGGTGCCTTCGCCGGCGTTGTATGAGTACGACGTGAACAAGAGAATATGGAGGCCGCTGCCTTCCGCGCCCACGCCTCGATATCTGCATTCTGCTACTTTCGTGTCGCCTGGTAAGATCCATTTTAATATTTTTTAATTTTATTCATTGTTACCTTTTTAGATAATATCCACAAGAAAACATTTGCCAAGACAATGTACAAATTAATTTAAAAAACATCAGACCTAACATCATAAATGCATTGCTCTGATCCTAAAGTGAAAGCTCTGATCCTAAAGTTCAACCGCCTCTGTGGTCTAGTGGTTCGCCAACCCGTGTAAGACGCAGGAGTTCCGGGTTTGATTCCCAGGGGGGTACAGTTTGTACTCGGTTTGGTTGGTGGTGAGGCTTATTTGAGGTCCGCTTGGCTAGCCTCCACACCTAAGTCTGGCGCCATAACAACAATGTAAAATTGTTGTTTCGGCAGTTAGAGGTAAGATAGCCAGTTCCTCAGTGGTCAGGATTCCAGGTGTTGTGCGCTTCCATCTTCGGCGTTATCGTCACTTAACATCAGGTGAGATGAAGGCCAAGCGCTATCCCATTGTGAATAAAAAAAAAAAGAGCGCGCACTCGTGTTATAGAAATCAGAAATGCTAATGTCGTCGTTACTACAAACACCAAGATCTGACAACATATAGAATAGAATAAATGTTTACTTGGTACAATTACTTTAAAGTTAAACTAAAAAAAAACATAAAATCATAGTCTAGGTCAGGGGTGTCCAAACTCCGGCCAGCTCCGGCCCGTGAAAGCAGGCCGGATCGTACCAACAATACTGTTATTTACAGTATTTTGGTACGATGAGCTAGCTAGATCTTGGCCCTTGGGACTTCGTGGAGGAGTTAATCTGGACCTTATACCAAAACGTTTGGAGACCCATGGTCTAGGTAAGTCAGCAATGAAAGTCGCTTAACGCTTTGGTACTTTGTCATATCAAGTTTTAAACAGGTGTCTCACAGTTTGAAATATTAGTCAAAAAAGTTACTATGACTAAATACTAAAGTGTTAAACAATTTTTGTTGCTGACTGTAATAGGCCTCTACTCAGTATAAGCCGTAGCAACGTACGTCACCACGGCACTGGTTTTCTGCAGATGCCATGCCTGTAGAGGGAAAATATTATTATATTATTGTTGAAAATATCGTTCTGGAACACTACTCCTTTTGCCCAAATATAGTTGTATCATCTCGCTATCGCTGATACTGACATCTGCAGATATTGTAATGAGGAGCAGGAAACGCCCAAGCACCTCTTATGTGATTGTGGACCTCTAATCCACAAGCATAGTATCCATCTGGGACGACACGTTATCGACCCGGAGGAAATAAAAACTCTTAAAACCAGGAAATACTAGACTTCCAGCCTGCCTAGCATGACCGATTTATATCGCGTGATAAAGCATTTTATCGACACTCAACTGTCAAACTCCTTTGTCTTTTTGACAGTTAAACGTGATAAAACGCTATATCACGCGATATAAAATCGGTCATGCTAGGCAGGCTGGAAGCCGCTGGGCTCCAAGAGTTACTATAATTAGGTGGCGAGTTACAATAGATCTTTTAGGTCGCAGTGACTACAGCCTCATCTTGAGCTGCATAGCCCCTAACACTCATAATAATAATAATCATCTCGCTATGATTGTTCGTAGGTATGCTTCTAGTTTTCGGCGGTAACGCGCACAACGATAGCGCCGCGGCTTCTATTTCGAGCCCCGCCGCAGCGCGGTGCTACTCGGCCGGCGGGCTAGTGTACGACGTCAGGTGAGATGAATTACCAGCACAATAAATTTAGTGTGTGTGTGTTTTATAAACAAAATACCGGGTGTAACAAGACACTCAACGAAGCCGAGGTCTACGTATTCTGCCCATCATCAGGACCATTTCTGTTCAAAATGATTGCTGGGAAACGATTTCGATTTTTGGTGTTAAAAAGCATTGCATACATTACCACGCAATGTAGCGCGTACAAAAGACCGCGCTTGTGAGTGAATGCTACACAGCTGCGTGCGGCCGAGTTGAAAGGCAACGTTTATGTGCGTGCTCATGAGATACATTGAGTAATGACGTTTTGAAGTCATTGTTTGTTACGAAATACATACAATTTTGATAATGTTTCTGTAGACAAAATAATGTTTCATAAAAATTTTGTAAAGCATTTTTGACTTTGACCTTTAAGAACTTCGTAGTATTGGTTTCCCAGGTATAGTCAGGCTAGGCGCAATCCGCTCCTTAGGTACGAAGCTACAAGTAGCCGGCGGGTCCGTCCGGACGGACTAATTTCAGAGGGCCGCCGCGTGCCGGCCGGGTCGCACGTTAGCAACATTAGTTCGATTTCGATACTCATTCACTTGTCAGTATTTAGTAGGTATAGTCCGTTTATTCTTAGATACAAGTGTATCTATATAATACAAGTGTCTTATTTGCTAAACAATTTTCACTCAACTATTTATTGAAATAATAATTTAGTAGGTACATAACATACTTACCTACTTACGAAATAATAAGCAAAGTTAATTATTAATGACAATATAATTTCGTTAGAAAGCATAATTTTTGTACGACAATGGTACGGCGGCATAAAGGCTGCCAAAGTCAATATGTATAGTCTGATGTGGCGTTGACTGTACATTTATTTGAAAAGTAATTTGTTCACATTAAAGTACCTACACATTATAATCACAATAACTTGTAATAAATTAAGTATTCAGATTAATTATTATTTAAAAGAAGACAACCCTGAAGTCGTTAGAAGAAATAAGAGCTACGCGATAGAAACAGAGGCAACTTCTAGGTGAATATAACTGTAGGCAAGGGTGCGGTGTGCGACCTGAATTGCACTTTATTGCGTCTGGGATAAAGTCGCTATTTGTTTAAATGACTTTGCGGAGTGGATCTTCTGTACTTGTACTATTATGTATTCTGGGTATGGTCTAAAAGACAAAAATGATGCTGATGATGGGCGGAATGCGTGGACATCGGCTTCGTTGAGTGTCTTGTTACACCCGTTTTATCTACAATGGCGGTCACATAATTAAAGACACCCGTCGATTTTCATACAAACGGGGTAACTTTGAAGCCTTGGTTCTCGGCCAGGGGTTGACCTAGCTGTGATCTGTTGATGGACACCCAGGGAGTGATTGGAGGAGATTCAGATCGCTATACACACCCAACTGATCTCATCAGCATTCTTGACAGATGTCGCACGTGGCGGTCTCACTCGCCCCCCAAGGGCGCCGCCCGCGCCGCGCACGCGGCCGCGCCGTTGCCGCTCCGCAGCCCGCCCACTGTCATCATACATGGAGGGTGAGATTACTATAGTCGCTGACATATAAAAGGCCGATTTATCAGCTGATTATAATAATAAATAATAATTAATATTGTTTATTTACTCTTCACAAAGGTTATTATAATACGTAAGTATACTAAGAGCTAAAGCTTACAGATAAAACCTTTGTGAGAGACTGGAGTCTATACTAGGATCCCCAAGGATTATGGCAATAGAATGTAACTCTTTTCACGTAATTTCTGAAATAAAATGTAGTTTTGTATTGCTACGAAACGTCTTAAAAACTCTTACGTTCTTATTCCTTTAGTTTTTGATTTAATGATCCATGATCAATGAATGAACTACATAGTTATTGGGTGATGTCAATATTATTTTAAGTATAAAAGGATGTCCATTGATTACGTGAGGTGATTTTGGCGATATTTCGACCCCCCTCCCCCTTGGTGAGATGTCGTGAGATTTGGCTCGACCCCCCTCCCCCTTGGTGAGATGTCGTGAGATTTGGCTCGACCCCCTCCCCCTTGGTGAGATGTCGTGAGATTTGGCTTGACCCCCCTCCCCCTTGGTGAGATGTCGTGAGATTTGGCTCGACCCCCCTCCCCCTTGGTGAGATGTCGTGAGATTTGGCTCGACCCCCTCCCCCTTGGTGAGATGTCGTGAGATTTGGCTCGACCCCCCTCCCCCTTGGTGAGATGTCGTGAGATTTGGCTCGACCCCCCTCCCCCTTGGTGAGATGTCGTGAGATTTGGCTCGACCCCCCTCCTCCTTGGTAAGATGTCATGAGATTTGGCTCGACCCCCTCCCCTTGGTGAGATGTCGTGAGATTTGGTTCGACCCCCCTCCCCCTTGGTGAGATGTCGTGAGATTTGGCTCGACCCCCCTCCCCCTTGGTAAGATGTCATGAGATTTGGCTCGACCCCCCCTCCCCCTTGGTAAGATGTCGTGAGATTTGGCTCGACCCCCCTCCCCCTTGGTAAGATGTCATGAGATTTGGCTCGACCCCCCTCCCCCTTGGTAAGATGTCATGAGATTTGGTTCGACCCCCCCTCCCCCTTGGTGAGATGTGAGATTTGGCTCGACCCCCCTCCCCCTTGGTAAGATGTCATGAGATTTGGCTCGACCCCCCTCCCCCTTGGTAAGATGTCATGAGATTTGGCTCGACCCCCCTCCCCCTTGGTAAGATGTCATGAGATTTGGCTCGACCCCCCTCCCCCTTGGTAAGATGTCGTGAGATTTGGCTCGACCCCCCTCCCCCTTGGTAAGATGTCGTGAGATTTGGCTCGACCCCCCCTCCCCCTTGGTAAGATGTCGTAAGATTTGGCTCGACCCCCCTCCCCCTTGGTAAGATGTCGTGAGATTTGGCTCGGCCCCCCTACCCCTTGGTAAGATGTCATCAGATTTGGCTCGACCCCCCTCCCCCTTGGTAAGATGTCATGAGATTTGGCTCGACCCCCCTCCCCCTTGGTAAGATGTCATGAGATTTGGCTCGACCCCCCTCCCCCTTGGTAAGATGTTATGAGATTTGGCTCGACCCCCCTCCCCCTTGGTAAGATGTCATGAGATTTGGGTCGACCCCCCTCCCCCTTGGTAAGATGTCGTGAGATTTGGCTCTACCTTTATGAGGGGTGATCCCTCATAAACACGTGATATTTTTTAAAACGCGTATTTTTAAAGTAATTACGTTAATCTATGCTTGCTTGCTTGGCATTTATTTCAATAAACATTATTGTTATAGGATTTAAGTCATATTTTTTGTAAGAAAAATGGTTAACTTAATTTAACCCAGTTTTCTCGCGATACTGTTTCTGCAAAAAAAAACGTGATATTTGCCGAGACCCCCTCTCTCCCCCATGTGAGATTGGGTGAGATTCGGCTCGACCCCTCCCCCCTGAATAATCGTAATTATTACGTAATTAATGGACGCCCTCTAACGAATATAACGATAATTTTATACTGTGTGTTGTCATAAACCAGTTTCGACGGTCGCCTCCGTTCCGACGCGCTCCTATTCGAGGCGGGCGAAAAATGCCCCTCGTACACGAACGAGGCCACGTGTCTAGCGGCCGCGGGATTAGCAGCGAGGGCCTGCGTGTGGCACACACGGCGACGAGTCTGCATGCCGGTGAGTGACTGTATGGTGTGTGTGTGTGTGTGACAAATGCCCCTCGAACACAAACGAGGCCACGTGTCTAACGGCCGCGGGATTAGCAGCGAGGGCCTGCGTGTGGCACACACGGCGACGAGTCTGCATGCCGGTGAGTGACTGTATGGTGTGTGTGTGTGTGTGTGTGACAAATGCCCCTCGTACACGAACGAGGCCACGTGTCTAGCGGCCGCGGGATTAGCAGCGAGGGCCTGCGTGTGGCACACACGGCGACGAGTCTGCATGCCGGTGAGTGACTGTATGGTGTGGGTGTGTGTGTGACAAATGCCCCTCGTACACGAACGAGGCCACGTGTCTAGCGGCCGCGGGATTAGCAGCGAGGGCCTGCGTGTGGCACACACGGCGACGAGTCTGCATGCCCGTGAGTGACTGTATGGTGTGGGTGTGTGTGTGACAAATGCCCCTCGTACACAAACGAGGCCACGTGTCTAGCGGCCGCGGGATTAGCAGCGAGGGCCTGCGTGTGGCACACACGGCGACGAGTCTGCATGCCGGTGAGTGACTGTATGGTGTGGGTGTGTGTGTGACAAATGCCCCTCGTACACGAACGAGGCCACGTGTCTAGCGGCCGCGGGATTAGCAGCGAGGGCCTGCGTGTGGCACACACGGCGACGAGTCTGCCTGCCGGTGAGTGACTGTATGGTGTGGGTGTGTGTGTGACAAATGCCCCTCGTGAACGAACGAGGCCACGTGTCTAGCGGCCGCGGGATTAGCAGCGAGGGCCTGCGTGTGGCACACACGGCGACGAGTCTGCATGCCCGTGAGTGACTGTATGGTGTGGGTGTGTGTGTGACAAATGCCCCTCGTACACAAACGAGGCCACGTGTCTAGCGGCCGCGGGATTAGCAGCGAGGGCCTGCGTGTGGCACACACGGCGACGAGTCTGCATGCCCGTGAGTGACTGTATGGTGTGGGTGTGTGTGTGACAAATGCCCCTTGTACACAAACGAGGCCACGTGTCTAGCGGCCGCGGGATTAGCAGCGAGGGCCTGCGTGTGGCACACGGCGACGAGTCTGCATGCCGGTGAGTGACTGTTTGGTGTGGGTGTGTGTGTGACAAATGCCCCTCGTACACGAACGAGGCCACGTGTCTAGCGGCCGCGGGATTAGCAGCGAGGGCCTGCGTGTGGCACACACGGCGACGAGTCTGCATGCCCGTGAGTGACTGTATGGTGTGGGTGTGTGTGTGACAAATGCCCCTTGTACACAAACGAGGCCACGTGTCTAGCGGCCGCGGGATTAGCAGCGAGGGCCTGCGTGTGGCACACGGCGACGAGTCTGCATGCCGGTGAGTGACTGTATGGTGTGGGTCTGTGTGTGACAAATGCCCCTCGTACACGAACGAGGCCACGTGTCTAACGGCCGCGGGATTAGCAGCGAGGGCCTGCGTGTGGCACACACGGCGACGAGTCTGCATGCCCGTGAGTGATTAGTCTTATGCCCATTTGCACTAAACTAAAGAGGGTTTATGCGCTAGACTAGCGCCGCCAATGAAAAAAAAACATAGTGCTTAAATAAAGACGAAATTGTGAATTGTGTTCTTATAGTGTACTCCGAATAAAATTGATACTTTTTAGCGATTAAACAATATTTTCTAGTCTGTCGTTTTGTGTAATGGAATTTTATTGCTAAAAGTGGCCACTTTTAGCAATAAACTAAACGAAACCTAAACGACAGCTTATAAAATATTGTTTACACGATAAAAAGTACCACAAAGCTTCTTCGGAGTACACTAGAACACAATTCACAATTTCGTCTTTATTTAAGCACTATGTTTTTTTTTCATTGGCGGCGCTAGTCTAGCGCATCTCATAATATTATTCGATTGAGCTACCCTATAGATTAGTGGTCCCCAATTAGTTTTTTCTACTACGTTAGTAATACCGTTTGGATGCTAATCTTATTATTATTTTTCACAGTTAGAAGAAGTTGGTTGGAAGGAATCATTTGAAGGCAGCGTCAAAGCTTGTCAGGCGGAGCCGGCGTCTGGTAGGTATCACCATACCATAGTGGGGGCTTATTTTTATCCTAAGGAATAACATTGGCTCATAATGGGAAATAGTTTGAACTTCCAACTATGTCTAAACTCAGTTAACGCAATGATATTAAATGTAAAGATAAGTCATACTCCAAATGGATTTCTTCAAGCTGATTCATTTCCAATAACTGAACAAGAAAAACACTAGAAAATAAGCTGATAAACAAACAACAACATTAGGTCGTGATTATGATTATACTCTTTGTCACTGTCTGTCAAATCTGTCAATCAGTTTTTTAAATCAGTAAATGCAAAGAACTTTGTGTTCAGCTGTACGTTTAATATTTTATATGCGATAATAATATAAAAAATATATTTGGTTAACAAGGTAAAATAAAGAAATCATAATTTTATTTTCTTTATTCTTCAAACTTGTGCTATCAAAAAAAAATATAAAACAAATAACCTTCGAAACAGTTTACCAACCCCACTGGAGACTTGATAATATATTTTTCACTCCTCTTGCTCAAAAAGTCTGTCATTGTAACGTACAAGAGCCGAGATAAAATAGCAAAATAACCCCTAGGGGATAAAGTTTTTTCTTTTTTAATGTTTGTCTATTACCAATGAGCCTACTAAAACCAAAAAGTCTTTATTCATAATCACGAATAAAAACTCGCTCGACTTAATACTGTTTTTCATTCTTATTTTTGAAAATGGAACTAAACTTCGGTGAAATCATAGACTTATTTATACCTACTCTGTGCACAGAGTGAATCGTAGAATGCGTGTTTGTGTTGCTTTGCTGCTACAGCAGAAATTAAAAAAGGTACCATGGCGCGAAATCTTTAGAATTTTTCTATAATTACAATCTGATTGAATTGTGTGACTGTAATAGGAAAGAAATACTTTTAATCTTTTGCCGTCAAGCACAAATCATTTATTTAAATATTGTACAAAAGTTTATGATGTTGGCGGATAGAAAAACGAGTGGATTCGTTTACGGAAGTAGGTAGGTATAAACTATTTAATATTATATTTTATTTTCTCGCAATCGTAGTGAAAAGTAAAGTGTAACACACGACGCTAAAACCCATTGTAACTCGGTTTCTATTTATTCCCTCGCTAAAGCTCGGGAATAAAACTACCTCGTATGCAATGGGTCATTTTAGCGTCTTGTATAACAATCTACTATTTCAATACACTTGCTCGTAAAGTGAGCCCTAATACATCGCTTTTAGGGCCATAAACTGAGCCATAACAAACGCGTGCAATAATATATAAAACACTAGTTCTTTTTTATTTTATTTAATAAATAAATTACTTTGTTTTTTCCTCGCAAATGTGTTGAAAATAGTCGTATGAAACTCGTAAACTCTTGTTTATTGCACACTCGGCTGAGTTACGCCCTCGCCTACGGCTCGGGCTGCAACCCACAGCCTTGTGTGCAATGAGCAACCTAAGCTAACGTGTCTCATAATGTACTATAAAAGTATATAATACATGTATATCAGTTGTCTAGCAGCCATATTACAAGTTTTGCTTAGTTTGGGGCTAGATGGCGTTATGTGAAATTTGCCAAGAATATATTATTATTTATTTATTTATTCGCAGACGAGCGACTGTGTACGACGGCGGAGTCTTGCACCGCGTGCACCGCGGCCGGCTGCGCTTGGTGCGGCACTTGCCTCGCGTCCTCTCTGTACTGCACGCGGCATACGCATCAAGTGAGTTCTTTTAGTCTACAGGGTTATTTTATAACGGATGTACCAAGACACAACAAAGCCGAAGTCCACGCATTCCGCCTATCATCAGGTTCATTTTTGTCTTTTAGACTATACCTGGGAAACCAATAGCTACGAAGTTTTTAAAGGTCAAAGTCAATTTTTTTTTCAATTTTTTTATGAAATCTTGTTTTATTCGTTATTTCCTAATTTTTGTCTACAGATATATTATCCAAATTTTATGTATTTCGTAACAAACAATGGCTTCAAATCGTCATCACTCAGTGTATCTCATGAGCACGCACTTTAAGGGTCAGTTGCACCAGCTTACTTTAACAATAACAACCGGTTAAGCACAAGTTAGCCAAAAAAGAGGTTGCCAGCCAGCATGATGTCCTTTGACAAGTTTGACGTGACAAATACATTATCATTTGACGATAACTTTAACTTTGACAGCGTTTTGGTGCAACTCACCCTAAGTTTTAAATAGTTAAAGAGTTAGTAAGTAATATGAGATCAAATCAAATCAAATCAAATAGTTTTATTTGCAAAATATGGGTAGGTACAAAAAGTTGGTCTTATAAATTATTTGAGCGCCATATCTAACCATTTCTGGTGTGCAAAAATATAATGATTGGGTACAACATTATTATCATTTTTTCCATCTAGACAGAGAGGCAGATAAGATTCTGTAAATGAGTGAAAGTACATACATACATCGTTTTGTTTTTCTTTAATTAGGCCTCGCCTTACAAGTTCAGAGCATTGACGTCAAGATTGAAGATTTTTAAGAAAACAAGGGTTAATATAATTTTATAATAGTAGCCAGTAATTAAAAGAAAGAGATAGCACATTATGTGACAGCAAACTTCAAGTAAAACAGTGCTTTATGGCTTTATGTCATTAAGTAGAGACTACGTAAGTTCGAAAAAAATAAATATTGCAATGCTATTCTTGAGCTAATGCTCAACTGGGGCCGTGCCGGCTAACTTACATGGCTATCGTAATCGCTTTCATTTGACAGATGGATGTGACACAATGCTACTTATATTGGGCATAAATTCTAATTCTAATTGTGAAAACTGTTTAAGGCTTTTTGTTTTTAAAGAAACACTGTACTAATGTTTAAGATAAATAGCCGTTTGTTTTCCATGAAATATAAAATAAAATAAAATAAAAAATAAATTAAAACATACCAAAGAAAAGTAACAGTGTATCACATCCATCTGTCAAATGAAAGCTATTACGATAACCATGTAAGTTAGCCGCTAATCAAATCCAAGGAGGTATTACAAGCTCTTGGAACTTGACAGTTTTCTGAATGGCTATCAATGCATCTCTTTTATTTGCTATACAGCGAGAAAGAGATAAATTGATAGCCATTCAGAAAACTGTCACGTTTTAAGAGCTTGTAATACCCCACCAGATCTGAAAGTTATTCAGTAAATATTACTTTTCTAAGTAACATCGTTATTAATACTGGCTCATACCAAGTGCGACTTAATTAAGATATACAAATGATTTGTTAGTATTGCGTGATGTATTCTAAGTACACAGTTCTCGTGTATTGAAACAGATGGCGCTGTCAATAGACGAGTGCGGTGCCAACAGCGAATCTCCAAGGGAAGCTTGTGGCAGGTTCCATTCCTGCGCTGCGTGCTACGCGCATCAACATCATCATACACATGTAAGATAATTTATATGACATTTACGTAATACTAAATAATATACTAGAAAAAATACGACTCGCACCAGATCAATACTCAGACGGGAATCGAACCCGCGACCTTTGGATATCCAGTCCAATGCTCTGACCGCTGAGCTACCGAGTCACTTGTGACATCGTCGAATTTCTTCTAGTATGTATATCCTACTCTTACGCTGCAAGCCAGCGTTATTTCACCAATGTGAGGAATTACCTCGACATTCAATTGAAATATCTTCCCAGATATTTGGCAATCGATTAAGATGAAATAGCTATATAATTTTTAAATTTGAGATTCTTGCATTCACAATGCCATTTTTATACAATACTAAATAATATACTAGAAAAAATACGACTTGCACCAGATCAATACTCAGACGGGAATCGAACCCGCAACCTTTGGATATCCGGCCCAATTCTCTGACCGCTGAGCTACCGAGTCACTAGTGACATCGACGAATTTCTTCTAGTATATCCTACTCTTACGCTGCAAGCCAGCGTTGTTTCACCAATGTGAGGAATTACCTCGACTTCGACGATGTCACTAGTGACTCGGTAGGTCAGCGATCAGAGCATTGGACCGGATATCCAAAGGTCGCGGGTTCGATTCCCGTCTGAGTATTGATCTGGTGCGAGTCGTATTTTTTCTAGTATATTATTTAGTATTGTATAAAAATAGCATTGTGAAAGCAAAAATATCAAATTTTAAAATGACATTTACGTAATTTTAAATTTTATTATTTAGTTTTTAAGATTTGTAACGCCCTTGTAGGGTTCATATTACGGGCTATTTTGTACACCAGACCAATTTGTACCAACAACCTACTAATTAATTATCGGAATTATATTTTATTTAATTTGCATGTCGGGATCCGGCGAAATATGTGTACCTGTTTAAATCTTTTGTCATCTAATAACAATGTTTCATGCAATCAATATCTTTATCTTTATTCTACTAATAATATAAATGTGAAAGTTTGGATGTTTATTTGTTACTCATTCACGCAATAATGGCTGAACGGATTTGGATGAAATATAGCACATAGATAGTTTATAGCCTGGATAAAACATGATACTTTTTATCCCGGTCAAAGGTTCCCTAGGGATTTTCGGAATGTCCACGAGGGCGAAGTCGACGGCGGTAGTTAGTATTATAAATGTAAAAGTTTGATGTTTAGATGTTTGAATGTTTGTTACTCAATCACGCGAAAACGTCTGAACGGATTTGGATAAAATTTGGCACACAGATAGCTTGGATTAAAACACAGGTTTACAACAGATCTTTAGGGTCTAAATGTGATCCTTTTAAATACAAATTTAAATATTAAACTTAATTGAACTATTTGTTTCTCGTTAGCCATTTTGTTTGAGTCAGTATACACTTTGCAATTTCTATAAAAATACAATTATGTTGACAGTTAAAAAACTTTAAGCATGTGAATATTTTCTAACATATTGTAGGTGGCATTTTAAAGCTCCTAATTTTGTTGTTTAATTTCAGGGCACTGAAGATTTGAGTCAGAGACTTTGTTATTGGGACTATGACACTATAAAGTGCAAACCTGCGAATTCTTCAGATGATATTAGGTAAGCATCGAGACTTTTTTAATAAAAAGTAATATCGACAAAAATATTAATAAATTGGTTTTCTATATTTCGTGGTTAGTTTTCATATCTACAATATTAGCAGGGGGAGTTTACTCCGCGCTTAAACTTTTATAATAGCCTACTGCTCGCGCCTGACTCAGTCGAGCCAGCGCACGAGGGATGTCAAGTGTCGGTTGAGACAGAGCTACGCGACAGAAAGAGAGAGAAGCGCTTTAATTTCGTTTGCCTGTAGGAGTGTGGCATCGGCTGGGCCATGCAGCGCTGCATGTTCGACGTTCCAGACTTGCGCCAACTGCACTGCGGAGGAGTGCATTTGGTGCGCCTCTGCGGGGAGGTGTGTCGATAAGGTTAGTAATAAAGTTACAAAAAATATACTGTTTCTATATAACACCATAAAAACTTATAAAAATAAATTTCAAATCGTCAGATTTCGTAATTTTCAACGACAGTGATATGATTTTTTATGCAAAAAGGATAGCTTTTTTATCGATCTAACACAATAACCGAGTACATTTTTAATAAATGATCCAGTATTTCAGAAATCAATAAAAATGTACTAAAATTCGTCAAATTTCTGGCGAAGCGTCAATTAAAGTTATGCAATATTCAACCTTATTCTAAAGACATAGTGAAAGAGTAAATTTCGTGAACTGGCCTCGCCTTAAGGCGATTAGTATCCTCACAGTGGCGCCCTCACCTTATTAAATTGATTGCTCGCTAAGTACATACTGTATCGAAAATTCAAACGTTGAAATATAAGCTAAGTGTCTATAGTTTATTTACAAACAATAACCTCAGTAAAATATAGTTCATTGTAGTACTACAATGAACTTTTTTCACTTCTCAAGCTTACGCGCTCACTAGACATGAAATAAAACACTTTTAACGGTTATACTAGCGCGGTTTTTAACCGACTTCATCAAAAGGAGGAGGTTCTCAATTCGATTGTATGTTTTTTTTTTTTTTTTTTAATCGTTGTTCGCGCGTATCTTCGACATTTATGGACCGATTTAGATAATTCTTTTTTTGTTCGATTGAGTTTTCTTGCGAGATGGTCCCATTTTTTTTTTCAAATCGGTTCAGTAGTTTACAAGTAATCCTAAAAATACTATGATATTAAATCAATTAACTTGACAATTTTGTGTTACTTATGAACCAAATTAGATGATTTTTTTTGTTGGGGCGTGGGATACCTTTGTGTAGTCTTTTTAACCGACTTCAAAAAAAGGAGGTATTCAGTTTGTATGTATGTATGTTTCTCCGCGATTATCTCACGTTTGGCTGAGCCGATTTTTCTACCTAAATAATATACCTACACTACCTAATACAGAAGGTACTTACACTAAAAATAAAAAAATAAAAAAATTGTTTAAAAAACAATTTTTTGGGTGGGGCTGGAGTACATCTTCCTTTTTTATTCTAAAAGCCCCACCCGACTTCAATTGACGTGTTTTATTATAACAATGATAATGCGTATCTAATGATTTGTATATTATTTCTTGCTTTTTTTAGAGGCATGTTTTTTGAAGTCGGTTTTTTGTTTTTTAAACAATTTTATTGAAAGTACTTTGGTAATTAGTTGGTATATGGTTTGATTTTTTATTTTCCCGACGTGAAGTTACTACTAGCTACTAATAAGCTAGCTAGCTACTAATAAGTTAATATTAAAGAGGATGAGAAAAATATAAATTGTAGGTACAGTCAAGAGCACCTAGTGAATTTATTTAAGTTTTGAGATGGGGCGGGATTTATCGGAAAAGCAAGTCAATTAGCACGGCCTTAGGACTTTGGTTATTTTGCAGTTAGCTACATTTTTTAGCCTCTAGGGGGGCCCACTCTTGGCGACACCCCTGGTAACCGGGGTTAGTGTATCTGATTATTCTGAACCGATTCGAATTTCAATGTGGTTAAAAAGTGATTAAAAGGTAAGTATGTAGGTAAAGGAAGTATGTGTCGACAATCTTCAAGAAGTTACTTTGCTCGTAGAACGCGTACGGCGCGTCCTTCCCGCTGGGCGGTTGCCGCGCTTGGTCTACGAGCGGGGGAGCGCACACGTGCGGGTCCACGGGCGGGTGCAGCGTGCACGTGTCGTGCGGCGCGTGCAGGGCGGAGCCGGCGTGCGGCTGGTGCGACGACGGCGCGGGCGGCGGCCGGGGCGCCTGTCTGCCCGGCGGCGGGCGAAGGCCGCACGCGCCGCACGTGTGCACGCAGCATAGGTAAGAACAACCTCCATTGACTTCAAAGTATATTCACACTCTATGGTTTTCACACAAAGAACATGTATTTACACGCTCGACTCGACACTAAACATTCGCCATAAGACACTCGTGTGTACACAGTACAGGTAAGGAATGTATCCAGGCGATAGTGGACTCATGCAGAATAGGTACGTATACCCTTTACACTCGACATATGGGTCTCGATATTAGACACTTAGCTCTGGAAACCTGTCACTCTGTATAGACTCGCTATTTTAGACTTGCTATTAGACACTCGGTATAAGTCGCTCGAAACTAGACACTTGATATTATACGACCGTAATATACTCGATTGAAGACATCGATATTCGAAACTAGTTACTCCTTGTTCGGTATAGACTCGATATAGGAAGTATAGATACATACAACGTTGATAGACTGTGTTGCGGCAAACAATCTTGGTCGATATCACATTTTATCACCCCGCTTGGGTCGCCTACACTCGCGGGTGATCCGGCGGGTGTAGCGTGCACGTGTCGTGCGGCGCGTGCAGGGCGGAGCCGGCGTGCGGCGCGTGCGGTGGGCGGGGCGCCTGTCTAGGCAGACAGGCGCCCCGCCCACCACCAGGCGGTGGTGGCCGGCGCCCGCACGCGCCGCACGTGTGCACGCAGCACAGGTAAGTAGTATTGATACGTGGTTCACTTGAGTTCGGTATTAGACACTAAACACTGGACACCTCTTACCCGCCATTTGCGATTAGATACTTGATATCAGACTCTAACTAAGATATTATTTACTCTTTGTTAGGCACTCAAAATCAGACACACTCGACAAAAGAAGCATGGTTAATAAAAACCCTCAAAATTGACATTCAACATAACACACACAAATAGTCATTGCATATACATTCCGCATAGGCTCGACATAAGACACTTGAAACTCGACTGTCACTTGACATGTGATCTCGGCACTCGTAACTAGATACTTGACATAAGTAATTAGACTCTCGATATTGGACACTCCACGCTGGACAATGAAACTGGAAACTGACAATACAGGTTATCAGACACAGTTTCAACGCTGCCACTTTGTATATATATGTTGTTCTTCATATATTAAAATGTTTGGCGATATTGTTTTCTTTCCCAGATGGCACTTCACGCGCTGCCCCGCGTGCCAGTGCAACGGACACGCAGTATGCGACAGCGAAGCTCGCTGCATCCAGCCATGTGGGGGGCGGGCGGTGGGGGAACATTGCGACACTTGCGCGCCCGGGCATTGGGGGAACCCGCTCAACGGGGGCGTCTGCCAACGTGAGTATACAGGGTTTTAGTAGTAGCCTAGCGAAATCTTGCCTTTAACCTTACCTTCCCGAAATTTTCATTCCCCAAACAGTACCTTTCCCAAAATGCACCTTTTCCAAAATGTACCTTAGCATAGATGGAATAACTGATTTGATTGGGTACATTTTAAATCTGTTTAAAATAAAATAACGTGGTCAATCAAATTTTAATAGTAGGTTTTTTTATATAGTAATAATATTTATTTTCACAAAAGAAGTTATTTTTCACTGATATATCTTTAATGATGCACTAATTCAAATCATGGAAAAAAAATTGTCAAGTAAGTCCCCAAATTGTGGAATTAACTACCTGTATAATAGACGCTTTATTTTCCTCTGCCTGCCTAGCATGACCGATTTATATCGCGTGATATAGCGTTTTATCACGTTTATCTGTCAAAAAGACAAAGGAGTTTGACAGTTGAGTGTCGATAAAATGCTATATCACGCGATATAAATCGGTCATGCTAGGCAGGCTGGCAGAGGTAAAATGCGCTCCGACGCGGGCCAATTGGTTTGAATCGTACATTATTCTTTTTTCATTTGTCTCCTTTGCCCACAGCATGCGAGTGCAACGCGCAAGCAATATCGTGCGCGCCAGACACCGGGCGATGTTTCTGCACGACCAAAGGACTAGCCGGCGACCGCTGCGACAAGTGCGATAATACCAACCACTACCACGCCGACTTGTACAACAAGGGAGCCTGCTACTGTGAGTAAAAAAACACCTTTTTCAATTTCTAGGAAGGCCAACAGCATCAAACAATTATAAATAATGGGCATAGCAGTAGATAGCCAATTAAAGGCCCTCACAAATAGCAATTTAAGATATTAAATTAACACTTACGAACTTAAATTACACACATCGTTTAGAGCACTATATCTTATACAATAGCTTTATGAAGTTATACAGAAAGTATCATTATAATGACTTACACTATCCATTACACAAACACCTTACTAGTCCTATGAAAACATCGCGAATGAAGTTGTCATTACGCCTAAGAAGGTTTCTATAAACTACTGTAAGCCAGATTTGTATCTATCTATAAAGTAGCCTCTGATTAGTACGGTCATGTTACTGCACGACAAAAGGACTGGTCGGTGACAAGTGCGATAATACTAACCACTACCACGCCGACTTGTACAACAAGGGAGCATGCTAGTGTGAGTCCAAAAACACTATAATCACTTAAACTGTCCATTACACAAACAATCTACAAACTACTGTCATTATGATACAAAGAAGTACAAAAAAATTAAAAAAATCAGACGAACTGAGAACCTCCTCCTTTTTTTGAAGTCGGTTAACGATAAGGACACTACTTTAATTACCTTTGCACTGACTCTGTACTGTTTGTATTATTCTGGTTCGATGGAACTGACATGTTTTTAAAAAACAAAGTTCCTATACAAAGGATTAGCCGGCGACCGCTGCAACAAGTGCGATAATACCAACCACTACCATGCCGATTTGTACAACAAGGGAGCTTGCTACTGTGATAAAAAAATCACTTTTTAATGACTTAAACTGTCCAATTACACAAACAAACAATCCACAACCAACAGTCATTATGATACAAGGGATTAGCCGGCGACTGCTGCAACAAGTGCGATAATACCAACCACTACCATGCCGATTTGTACAACAAGGGAGCTTGCTACTGTGATAAAAAAATCACTTTTTAATGACTTAAACTGTCCAATTACACAAACAAACAATACACAAACAACAGTCATTATGATACAAGGCATTAGCCGGCGACTGCTGCAACAAGTGCGATAATACCAACCACTACCATGCCGATTTGTACAACAAGGGAGCTTGCTACTGTGATAAAAAAATCACTTTTTAATGACTTAAACTGTCCAATTAAACAAACAAACAATCCACAAACAACGTCATTATGATACAAGGGATTAGCCGGCGACTGCTGCAACAAGCGCGATAATACCAACCACTACCATGCCGATTTGTACAACAAGGGAGCTTGCTACTGTGATAAAAAAACACTTTTTAATGACTTAAACTGTCCAATTACACAAACAAACAATACACAAACAACAGTCATTATGATACAAGGGATTAGCCGGCGACTGCTGCAACAAGTGCGATAATACCAACCACTACCATGCCGACTTGTATAACATGGGCGCTTTCTACTGTAAGACAGATTACAAACACTTTAATATTAACTAAGGTGTAACAATATTCTACAAAAAAACTGTCTATCACACAAAAGATCCACACACGGCTCACTAGTACTCCTATAACGTCGCAACTTAAGTAGTTATCATGCGCTAAATCATGTAATCCTGTCTCCGCGGAAACTTTCACTCTCGTCGTAATAATGTTACGATCTAATCAATAGTAGTCTGCATATGTAGTAGTAGACAGTAGTAGTCTGTTATGCTAATTTAGATTCAAGCTCACATTAGATTTAGCTGTACTTACGCTAACCGTGTGAATCTATTATTAGCTTTTTAAGTTTATACTTTGTAATTTAAAGATATTGTTGTGTAAGCTGATGATTCACCGAATAATAAATAAATAAAAAATAAATGAGTATGTCTTTGTGATAGGGCTTTTGCTGCATTTTTACACACTTACAGGATTAGGAGCAATTAACTGAATACAGATGATGCAAGAATTTCTTAGTCAATTTACAACGAAAAGTTAACTTAAGTGCTGTTTTAGCGGAGTCAGGTCATAACGACGACAGCTCGTCACGTTTACATACGTTCTTCCGCTAATACTGCATTTCTTCGCTAACCAAACAACTGCGATAGCGATACGATTGCGTCGATACAAAGTTATACACTTTCCTATACAAGGTTATTTTGAGTACATATGAAAACTGAAAATTGTTCAGAATCAGTAATAGAATCGATTGCAATATTTTTATATCATATTATATTTTGACTAAATAATATTGACAAAACCATAATTAACGCACACCCCACTAAAATGTCTCGCGCGTGCATCATAAAAAAGCTTGTAACTTCGTGAGTTTTTACAGTATCATTATCTTTTTCTTTATACTGATTCTGAAAATCAAAAAATGTGACCCGTGTTTCGGCTTTCGTATATACAAAAAATAATGTTGTATAATTGTCTAATTCTGATGTTTCTTTGTCCAGACGACCTAGCCGTAGACTACCAGTTTACCTTCAACCTGTCCAAGAAGGAAGATCGTCACCTGACAGCGATCAATTTCAGAAACGCACCAGTCAAGCCCGACGTGGACGCAGACTTTAGTATAACTTGCTCTGCGCATGCGCGGATGAACTTGACTGTACGCACGAGAGCCGAGCCAGCAGAAAAAATGCTGTTTAGTGACGTTAACTGTACTAATTTTAGATACAAGTAAGTAATGTTTCTGTAGTACTTTAGTTCAGAAACGGAACGCAGACTGAAAGTGAAATAAGCTTTATTCAAATAAACTTAATTATTAAGTACTTTTGAATCATCTATATTTTCCTACCACCCGTTCCAGACTTTTTTAGCTGACAAGAAGAACGGGCGCAAGAAACTTATCAGCTGTAACAGCCATAAGTAACGATATTTACAAACTTGAATATATCTTACTTTGACTTTTGTATAACTTGCTCGGCGCATGCGCGGATGAACTTGTTTTTACTGTATGAACAATGTTTTTACTGTATTTTAATTTAGCTTAATGAATTTTTAATTACAATTTAAGTTTTTCTCTCGCATTGCAACGCCCTCACAGGGCGTCACAGGAACTGAATTACTATGTATCATCTTCTTACTATGTGACAAGCAATAAATGAATAGGCTTGTTTCCATTAAGAATAAATATAATGGATAGGGGTTTATAATGATTAATTATATTATGGAGAAAATAACAAACAATTTTAATTATTAAAAGCGTTAAAGATTAATAATATTTTTAAAAAATAAATTTCGTAAAATGAAACCTTTAGTCACGTGACAGTGAACACCAATCAGAAAGCGTTACGTCACGCCGTGCGAAACTCCAATCTTGTCTTTGACGTTTCGAGTATAACTACCGGAGGCGCGTTCCAAACCTACACTCCGAGTGCAACCTAACCACAACCGAACGCAAGTTTTAGCCACTTTTTCCGTATTTAAATAACTAACATACACACATAACATATATAAATAACTGGTTTGGCGTTTTTATAGTCGTGCTATCACACTGGGGCACTATACAGTACTTATAATATGAGAAATTCATTTTTAAATGATAAAAACTAGCTATAACGTACGAAGACACGATCGCTCTTTGGTTTGTTTCGCACGGCGTGACGTCATTCAAGACGCCATGACAGTCTTGTGCGTTTTGGAACCAAATTAAAATTGGTTTTTTAAAACGCGAAATTTATAATGTAAACGCTCGATTAAAAATAAATAAACCTTTTTTTTTCGATAAAATGCCTAATAAGCTAAAATATTAAGCAGTTATTGAAATTTTGTCAACTAGCCTATTATGAATTATAACTTGACTGTACGGACGAGAGCCGAGCCAGCAGAAAGAAAGCTGTTTAGTGATGTTAAGCATTTCTCGAGATAAGCATTATGACTCAGTGGCGAGGGGGGAAATTATGCTGAAGGTAAGCCGTTCTACAAAAATGTTGTGATCTGCATAGTGGATCGGTTGGGTGGGATTTCTAAAAGGTAACCTGATGGGAATCGGTTTGTATGGACCCTTCGCCACATGTATAGTGCTTTTCTCAAGAAATGTGAGGAGCCTTGTACGGAAAGCAAAACATTGCCTCGAATGATTTAAGCCAAACCATCCTCAACAATGTAATTGAGGCGTTATTTACAAAAACAGCCTTTGTCCATTTTTGACACATTTTACTTTTTGACTGTTAGCAACACTTGGGATTGCTGTCTTTTAAGCTGTTTTATTATTAGTTTTGACAAAAACCATCCTACAACACACATAATCTTGGTGTGAAACCTTTATTGGTGTGGTGGTTTTTTACAAAAACCGTCAAGGTTTGTAAGTAGATTGCTCTTATTTTTTACAAAAAGAGCCAAAGTCAAAAACTGTTTTTACTGTGTCCTGAAAAGTCAATGTTTTGGAAATAATGCCTCAATTGCTAACTTCCCGTTCTTTGGCTGTAATGTACAGTCGGCAGCACGTCAGACTATACATGTTGACCTTGAGACTGCCTTTATGCCGTACGTAATAAGAGCTATTTTCGTAGTTCAACTGTTTAACCTAACGTGCTGTCGTGCGTACTATTAGTTTGATTTACAAGTAACATCGCTAGTGTCATAGCCCCACCTCAAACACAGTACAATGACGCGCAGAACTTTCCATTACAGATTCGCAAAGTCGGAACACTCCTTCGGCGTAGAGGACAACGTGACGTTAACGACATTCTTCGTGTACGTGTACGACTTCCGGCCGCCGTTGTGGATACAGATATCGTTCTCGCAGTACCCTAAGTTGAACTTACAACAGTTCTTTATCACGTTTTCGTCGTGTTTTTTGCTGCTACTGCTCGTGGCGGCGGCGCTTTGGAAGATTAAACAGGTGAGCTTTAACAATAAATACTTAAAAAAAATAACGCATCGGTATTTTTCCGAAAATTCTCTCAAAAACTAAAATTACTTACATTCAGTTTTTTAAAACAAACAGTAAAGTCAAATAAGTCCCTGAGCCTTACATTCGTTGCAATCACTTCGACCGTATTCGAAACCAAGTTTCGAAACCTGCCTGCCTAGCATGACCGATTTATATCGCGTGATATAGCATTTTATAGACACTCAACTGTCAAACTCTTTTGTTTTTTTGACAGTTAAACGTGATAAAACGCTATATCACGCGATATAAATCGGTCATGCTAGGCAGGCTGGTTCGAGAGAAGAATTAAAATTATTTTTCGAAACCAGTTTTGAATAAAGAATGTGTTAAGGCGGTTGTATGACCGAAAGTGGCGCCCCCAGAGGTTTTTAATCAATAAGTTATTGATAGAAAAAGATTTTAATAATGTTTATCGTGGAGATTTTAGGGCCCATGGTCTAGTATTTTTAGAAGGTATCACTACATACCCTCGTAGTCATTCGTAGAAGTAGATAGCAAATGTGTCAAAAACGGCCACTTTTAGCAGTTTTGCTATCTACTTCTAGCAGTGACTACGAGGGAATGTAACGATACCGTCTAAAAATACTAGACTGAGGGCCCTAAAATCTCCTCGATAAACATTTTTAAAATTGTGTATTAGAATTATAATATTAAATATAATTCACCGCGGCGCCACTTTCGCTCAGGGTACCTACCACCTTAAACAGAAAACTCTTATAAAGTAATTTTCTCTCTATACTGGGCTGGTTTATACGGGGCCAGTGACTGGACCAAGTGACTCGGAATTTCGGACCCAGTAACTGGGCCCAAGTAGACAGGATCGGCAGTAAGTCGTACTGTGCCCGCTAATAAAACGAGTGGCTAGTCAGCTGGACTGACTTGCGAGCGAGAAGTCAGCACTGGGGGGGTATTACAACCTCTTAAAACTTGCCAGGTTTATGAATTGCTATAGTTTCATCTCTTTCTCGCTGTATAGCAAATAAAAGAGACGCATCGATAGCCATTCAGAAAACTGGCAGGTTTTAAGAGGTTGTAATATGGGGGCTGGACTGGATTACTGTACCTACTTCAATGTTATTGGCCCCGTATAAACCAGGCATATTTGATTGGACGGTCACTAGAAAGCAGAGCAATGATTTCGGGCCTCCCAATTTCTTTTGTCGTCTACACATTTCTGTTTGTATTACGCATAATAACACTTACTTGATGTTTTGTTTTAGAAATACGACTTGTACAGAAGAAGACAGCGTCTGTTCGTGGAGATGGAACAGATGGCATCGCGGCCTTTCAGTCAAGTGTGCGTCGAGTTCGAGCGCGGCTGGCTCGGCGGAGGTAGGTTGTGATACGATAAGAGTGAGAGAGAGAGATTTAGAGAGTGCGTAGAAGAAGACATCGTCGAGTTCGAGCGCGGCTGGCTCGGCGGAGGTAGGTGTGATACGATAAGAGTGAGAGAGAGAGATATAGAGAGTGCGTAGAAGACGACATCGTCGAGTTCGAGCGCGGCTGGCTCGGCGGAGGTAGGTTGTGATACGATAAGAGTGAGAGAGAGAGATATAGAGAGTGCGTAGAAGAAGACATCGTCGAGTTCGAGCGCGGCTGGCTCGGCGGAGGTAGGTTGTGATACGATAAGAGTGAGAGAGAGAGATATAGAGAGTGCGTAGATTAAGACATCGTCGAGTTCGAGCGCGGCTGGCTCGGCGGAGGTAGGTTGTGATACGATAAGAGTGAGAGAGAGAGATATAGAGAGTGCGTAGAAGAAGACATCGTCGAGTTCGAGCGCGGCTGGCTCGGCGGAGGTAGGTTGTGATACGATAAGAGTGTGAGAGAGAGATATAGAGAGCGCGTAGAAGAAGACATCGTCGAGTTCGAGCGCGGCTGGCTCGGCGGAGGTAGGTTGTGATACGATAAGAGTGAGAGCGAGAGATATAGAGAGTGCGTAGAAGAAGACATCGTCGAGTTCGAGCGCGGCTGGCTCGGCGGAGGTAGGTTGTGATACGATAAGAGTGAGAGAGAGAGATATAGAGAGTGCGTAGAAGAAGACATCGTCGAGTTCGAGCGCGGCTGGCTCGGCGGAGGTAGGTTGTGATACGATAAGAGTGAGAGAGAGAGATATAGAGAGTGCGTAGAAGAAGACATCGCCGAGTTCGAGCGCGGCTGGCTCGGCGGAGGTAGGTTGTGATACGATAAGAGTGAGAGAGAGAGATATAGAGAGTGCGTAGATTAAGACATCGTCGAGTTCGAGCGCGGCTGGCTCGGCGGAGGTAGGTTGTGATACGATAAGAGTGAGAGAGAGAGATATAGAGAGTGCGTAGAAGAAGACATCGTCGAGTTCGAGCGTGACTGGCTCGGCGGAGGTAGGTTGTGATACGATAAGAGTGAGAGAGAGAGATATAGAGAGTGCGTAGAAGAAGACATCGTCGAGTTCGAGCGCGGCTGGCTCGGCGGAGGTAGGTTGTGATACGATAAGAGTGAGAGAGAGAGATATAGAGAGTGCGTAGAAGAAGACATCGTCGAGTTCGAGCGCGGCTGGCTCGGCGGAGGTAGGTTGTGATACGATAAGAGTGAGAGAGAGAGATATAGAGAGTGCGTAGAAGAAGACATCGTCGAGTTCGAGCGCGGCTGGCTCGGCGGAGGTAGGTTGTGATACGATAAGAGTGAGAGAGAGAGATATAGAGAGTGCGTAGAAGAAGACATCGTCGAGTTCGAGCGCGGCTGGCTCGGCGGAGGTAGGTTGTGATACGATAAGAGTGAGAGAGAGAGATATAGAGAGTGCGTAGAAGAAGACATCGTCGAGTTCGAGCGCGGCTGGCTCGGCGGAGGTAGGTTGTGATACGATAAGAGTGAGAGAGAGAGATATAGAGAGTGCGTAGAAGAAGACATCGTCGAGTTCGAGCGCGGCTGGCTCGGCGGAGGTAGGTTGTGATACGATAAGAGTGAGAGAGAGAGATATAGAGAGTGCGTAGAAGAAGACATCGTCGAGTTCGAGCGCGGCTGGCTCGGCGGAGGTAGGTTGTGATACGATAAGAGTGAGAGAGAGAGATATAGAGAGTGCGTAGAAGAAGACATCGTCGAGTTCGAGCGCGGCTGGCTCGGCGGAGGTAGGTTGTGATACGATAAGAGTGAGAGAGAGAGATATAGAGAGTGCGTAGAAGAAGACATCGTCGAGTTCGAGCGCGGCTGGCTCGGCGGAGGTAGGTTGTGATACGATAAGAGTGAGAGAGAGAGATATAGAGAGTGCGTAGAAGAAGACATCGTCGAGTTCGAGCGCGGCTGGCTCGGCGGAGGTAGGTTGTGATACGATAAGAGTGAGAGAGAGAGATATAGAGAGTGCGTAGAAGAAGACATCGTCGAGTTCGAGCGTGACTGGCTTTGCTTTTTTTGTTTTATTTATAATGATAAGTACAATATTCACAAAACTCGAACCTAAAATAGCACTTACAAAATAAAGATTTTGTAAAATATGATCAATTTCGGACTATTTACATATTATTTGGTTCCAAAAAACAAAGGCAATTCAAATTACTTTATTCACTGGATTCACCATCAAGATAATTTGCAATGTTACTTTGTCTAAGGGGGCCGTTTATTAGCTTGTTACTTTATAATAATAATAGTTATAATAGTTTATTTAAAACAAGTTACATTGTTACACTTAGTATTGTACGTTAATAACCGCAAAAGTTATAAAAACTGTGTCGCAGCACTAACGCCCGTCTCCGGTAATAACAGGGATTTTGTCTAGGGGGGCCGTTATTTACCTTGTTACTTTGTCTATGGGGCCGTTATTTACCTTGTTACTTTGTCTAGGGGGCCGTTTATTCGCTTTCGAGATCTGTATAGGACTATACCTTGTTTCAGGCGGCGGAGTCCCAGCCCCAGTGGCGCTGGAGCCCTGTCGGGGCGGGCGGGCAGCCGTGCTATCACTGCTAGTGCGGCTGCCCACCGGGGGCACAGGCAGGGCCCCGCCGCTGGGGGGCCTCGCGGTGGCCTCCGCGCTCGTGACGCTGGGGCAGCACGCGCCGCCCCACGCGCCCCACGCGCCCAAGCACGCGCGCCATCACTGACACGTGCGTACTAACATCATCATCATCATCATATCAGCCGCACGACACCCACTGCTGGGTATAGGCCTCCCCCAAGGATCTCCACGATGATCAGTCCTGTTTGGGCCGCAGCAGGCCCGAGGCTTAAACCGCCTCTGTGGTTTATGGTTTGCCCACCCGTGTAGGACACAGGGTCCGGGAATTCCCAGGGAAAGTACAATTTGTATTCGGTTTGGTTGGTGGTGGTATTTCAAGTCTAGCTACCACCATCTTACCTAAGTCTGACGCCATAACAACAATTTAAACATTGTTGTGCTCCGGCAGTTAGAGGTAAGATAGCCAGATCCTTTGTGATGAGGATTCCGGGTGCTAGCGTTTCCACCTTCGGCCTTATCGTCATTTAAAGGTATAGGATAGGTATATAAGAACAACCACTATACCGTTGTGTATTTAAGGCGAGGCCAGTTCACGATCTGATGAAAAGATTGATTTTTGAACTTCCAATGTGAAGAACTGATGTAGAATTCTACTTCACAAAAATTACTGTAAAATGAAAAAGAAACAAAGAAACACAATAACCGAACAGAATATTGAAATTAAGTAATTTTCAACGACAGTGATATGTTTTTTATGCAAAAAGGATAGCTTTTTTATTGATCTAACACAATAACCGAGTACATTTTTAATAAATGATCCAGTATTTCAGAAATCCATAAAAATGTACCAAATTTACGTCAAATTTCTGGCGAAGCGTCAATTAAAGCTATGCAATATTCAACCTTATTCTAAAGACATGGTGAAAGAGTAAATTTCGGAAACTGCCTCGCCTTAAAAAAAAACCAGCGGCTTCCCGCGACCTTCCCCCTCCCGTCTCGGTCCCCTTGTGGGGGGCCTACCCACGGAGCGCCGTCCGGTGCGCGGTCGCCATTCCAGCACCGCCCCGCCCATAACCAACATCGGTTCTTCTCGCTATGTGTCCCGCCCACTGCCACTTCAACTTTGAGCGATGTCGGTTACTTTAGTACTGACTCAAAGTCATAATATCTTTATACAAATAAACTTAGTAATTAAGCTTATATAATATAGAAATAGTTTGCATCTTACATGTATCCCTCGACAGCACGTGAGATGACAGTATGTTTATTTATTTCTTCTAATCTTTCCTGTATCTCTGCATTCACATAATAAGTGAATGAAGAAATAGATCCCCTACAAAAAAGGTACCGTAGTAACTATACAATACCATGAAAAATAAAACTATACTGTAATAAAAATCTTCATAAACTTTTGATACTTACATTTAACATTGTAAATTAACATTGTGACTTTTTGTTTCAGATTACAACACCAATGTATATAAATAATGTAAGTGCTGTATATAGGATTATATTTAGTGCGTTGCTCAAACCGATATGTTTGAACTATAATACTCAGTCAAGTATCGTTTGTACAGAAATAAAGTTCACATTTGACAAGCTAAAATGTATCTTATGCCATTGCAATAAGACGTATAAAAACTGCCAGTTTTAAAATAAATCAAATTATAGCCAAAAAAATATATTCTTGTCGAAATAAGGCTGAAATGCTTCTTAAAACCTTTGCTATGAGATACATTTTTGTTTGCTGATTACATAACAGTGGATATTCAAATATAGTGTCATTTATTACTAATTTTATTTTATGATTATTCTAAAACACTAAAAGCCAGTTTTAATGAAATGAAAATGGGGATAATAATAATAATTCTACTTAATTTATTTATTTTATAGAAATTATATTTATTGTTGACTGTTATTATAAGCTGTGCCAGATAAAGATCATTATACAAAATATCTGTCGTAGTGTGTATTCGAATGGCGAAATGAAATATTTTTTTATTGTATAGATGTCATAGAAAACTTTGTTTTGTCATCATTTCTTTTAACAATCATAAGTGGGTAATTTTTTAGTCACTATCCAAACTTAAGGAAGTGTTTAGTTCATGAAACTGGACTTTCGAAATACGCCACAAAATGTTGAAATCCCTTACTAAACTGATCACGTGATCTGTTTGATTTGTTCCTATCCAATGGATAGTCAAAAATTTTTTTTACATATTGTTCCCTATGTTTTTTAGATAAAGTTGTTCAGTTCAGAATTGACAACATCCTTAAACAGTGACTAAAGAATAACCTATTATGTTAATGTTCAGACTAATGATATAATAAAAAAGTAATATCATCAGTCACCGGGTGCGTGGCTGGCCCGATTAAGGCGGTTGTATGACCGAAAGTGGCGCCCTCAGAGGTTTTTAATTAATAAGTTATTAATAGAAAAAGATTTTAATAATGTTAATCGTGGAAATTTTAGGGCCCATGGTCTAGTATTTTTAGAAGGTGCTACATGCCCTCGTAGTCATTCGTAGAAGTAGATAGCAAATGTGTCAAAAACGGCCACTTTTAGCAGTTTTGCTATCTACTTCTAGCAGTGACTACGAGGGAATGTAACGATACCGTCTAAAAATACTAGACTGTGGTCCCTAAAATCTCCTTGATAAATATTTTTAAAATTGTGTATTAGAATTATAATATTAAATATAATTCACCGCGGCGCCACTTTCGCTCAGGGTACCACCTTAAAGCTGAGCTGGTTGTACTTTTTCGGCCCCTTTGTGTCATTTTTTAAGCAATATTTGTTTGCAATTACACTTCCATAGATTTTAGTTCGCTAAAAAAAAAAAACATGAACTAAACTTTTTTTTTAATCTGGTATGATGACAAAATTAAGAACAGCCATTAGATTAAAAAAAGTCGGATGGTAGCAATAAATTGTAGCAAATATCGTAGTTCACGTATTGTAATCACTGACTTCCGCTTACAATGTTGCCAAATAATTAAAATAGTATTTTTAACACGTCAAAATTTGCACTTGTAGGCTGCTAGTACGTCGCGGTTAGTTTATGAATTATGGGCATTGTTGTAAAGTCTAAAAAGCTAAAAAGTGATTTTTGTAAAAAAATGTTTCGTTAGAGGAGCGTTAAAATCTCCATTTTAAATTAAAACAATATTTTTTACTCGATTTTATATAATCGACTTATTTATTTGTATTTTATTTTTTTATAATTGTCGAAGTATTCTCGCGCGTTCATGTTGCTTGAAAAACTTTTTTCAATATTCGCTTAAGTAATAAATAATATTCTTTGAATTAATGTATTTTCACACATTTCGTAATGTATTAAAATACGTTTTTAACCGTTTGTTAGTCGCTTGCGGTTCGCAAATGTACTGAATCAGTAGATTAGGTATAACGTCTATTCATACTTGCGGGTTAAAGCTTAACTCGATTTCACAACGACGTAGTCATGTAAAGACATCACAGCACTGTGTGGCCATTGATAAAGGCTGATGATTATTACACACATCAATGAGGAGAAGTAAGATTACATTACGTCGTATGAAAAGTAGGCAGTGTCGTAACATAGCTGTTTGCCACGTCTATGGTCACACAGTTTAAATTAAATCATCTATAAATAGATCACTAAGTATATCACGTATTAATTTAGATGTAAATACGCAGCTACAAGACTATGATATTTTTTTTACGACTTGTGTATAAATGGTGTATAAATGATTAATTTCATTATTGAATGGTGGCATTTATCAAAGATGTTGTGTCGGCTCCTTTTAATATTATATTTCACTTTATTAAAAAAACCGGTTCGTATTGCATTTTTTCCGTCTTTTAATTGACAAACTAATTATCTATATTTGTACCTCAGTAGGGCAGCATGTTTTTTTGTTTTTCATAAATAGTGAATGATTTAGGTTTTTGCAACTATTTTAAATATTGTTTAAATTTTTCGCATAAGTAAAATTTGCACACCCGCGAGGGTAGGATATGGCGTACTTTGTTAATTTTAAGTCATCTGTATTGTTTATACCCATGTTCAAGCTTATAAATATATTGATTGATTGATAAATCCGCCTAAATATTTATATGCAAAAACATGAGTTGTCTACTTTTTTTATTAACGTCGCATCTCATGAGTTTCTGACACAACATTATTTGACTTTAGTTAGATTATAATATTAATGTAGACATAAATAGTTTATCGCAAAAGAATATACCTATGCGATTTTTTATATTATCGACATGATGGATGAAGTTTGCTTAAGGTTCTGATTAAGATTCGAATATTCGATGTATAAAAAAAGTATAACCGACATTTATCGGTATGTCATATTTAAGAAAATGTCAGTAACATGATGTTTGATTTTTTAATTTTGATTATCAAAAAAGATTATTTCTCGCTTTCGTATTATTTCAATTCTTTAAATTTTTTATATGATCTCATTTTTTTAAACTCGAATATCAATGATATGGAAAAATAATTTCCTTTTTTGTCAATTGAGTATATTTCTCAAATCCAAGTATTTTTCTTTCGATCTTATTCATAAACTCTTTACAAATGAATTTATCCAAAACATTATTAAGGTATTTAATTGTAGAAACATATTTTTTTACCTCGACTAATATTTTTTCCATTCCTAGTTATTTGCTCATTCGCTGAATAGTTTAACACTGTACATAGTTACAACATAAGTTATCAAGTCTCATTTAAAATCCGAATATTTAAAAAAATACTAATAAGTTTTGTGTTATTAATGACAATCAAAGCAAAATAGTAACGTGGTATTAAGGGTGTAAAAAGACCCTTAACAAAGCCGAAGTTCACGCATTCCGCCCATCATCGGGATTATATTTGTCTTTTAGACTATACCTAGGAAATCAATAGCTATGAAGTTATTGAAGGTCAAAGTCTCACACAAACACTGCTATTCAATTCAGCCGCACGCACGCGGCTGTGTAGCTCGCACTCGCAAGCGCGGTCTTTTTAACACCGAAAATGAAAATCGTTTCCCAGCAATCATTTTGAACAGAAATGGCCCCAAATAGTCCCGTTGATGGGCAGAATGCGTAGACCTCGGCTTCGTCGAGGGTATTTTTACACCCTGTATGTTATTAACATCTAATTTTATTTACGTAGGTTCCTAGGCTCCAACAAAACTGCCAATTAATGTAATTCAAGCATTCGTTATTCACTGGCAATGATTAATAATTACCTAATTCCTTAGAATATAGTGAATACATTTTTTTATTGTTGATATTTTTAGACTGTTCTATACTCTTCGATACCTTACGTAGATACTCGATTAAGTGTCTTTCCCTTGTTATGAATATTTTACAGTATAATGATGTTTTAAGTCCGGTTTCTGATAACAAATTTTTATGTTGTGGTCCTTTTTTCAATAAAATAATAGTGTTAAAATTATTTTTCTAACGAACAAAATTTCCCATTTCAATATTCTAATAATAAGATTGTAATAAAACATAATAAAAAATAAAATATGTATCAATGAAATTCAATAATCTTTATTTCAAATATCATTTCATCTGAGGTTTATATTATCATGCTAATAAATATGAATTTTAAAACATTTAAAAATATGCAAATATCTACATCCTTAGTATTTTTGTGACAATAACTGTACGTAAAAGTTGTATCATATTAATAATTATTGCAGAATGGCAATATTTAGTGACGCGAAGAAATCTGTTTATTATTATTAAATCTATGTTAAATACTATTAGAAAAATATATGCATCTATTTGAAAATAATATTTCACAATATTTTGCTTTACGATTTTATGTTATGATGAATGACGGATTTTGTAAGAAAAAAAAATCCAATAAAGTAAATAAAAAACAAAATACGGCTAAACTCTTGTGTTGTCAATGGCTTTATTTGAAATCTTTAAATTAAAAATACATGCGCTTTTTATTCAAAATATGTAGATACCAATGGTTACTGTGTTTTTTTTAACAAATGTATATAAGCCGGATTATTTTATCAATCGTCGTAGTTTTCTAGTTATGAACACGACAATTTTTTGCATGCCAAGCATCAAGTTGTGAACATATTTAATTGTAAAAGTGTGGGTGTCGGTTTTAATATACAACGTGTACAAAATAACCCCTAATGCTGAAATAGGGACCAACAAACTGAACAACTTTTACTATGGGATCAACTCTGAAATCGCGAAAAAAAACAGCTGTTTTATACAAAATATTATAACGTAAATATCAAAATGTATGCTCCCATAGTAAAAGTTGGTCAGTTTGATGGTCCCTATCTACCATATTCGGCATTAGGAATTATTTTGTAAGAGGTTGTATACTACTCAAAAGAAAATAGGGGCTACTATGATTTGCATACAAAAGAGCTTATTTCTGAAAGGTATTTTTATGGTAAATTCAATCGCATTTTATTTGAATTTGATATTGTTCGAAAGCTGGAACGGACAGTTTGGATACGGTGTTTTCAATTTTACTATACAAAATCTCGTATTCGTAGTTTGTCAGTTAGAATAGAAAGAGATTGCAGTTTGATACAAAAATACGCATTTAACTTTTTTCTATTCTAATGACAAATAATATGATAATTATGGGAAAAGGCGCGCAGGTTTTTTTTGTTTTTTTTCACACGCCCAACGAACTCAAGAATATTTTGCTAACAAAGGGGTGAGTGAGCATACAGCCTACTTCAAAATTATAATTTTAAGTGATAAAATGCAAATATTTTAATATTTTATAACAAAATATTGTGAATTATGAATAATTTGATAATAAAAAATATTTGTTTGACTTAATTAAGGACTTACACATTTATTTATTCCAAAAATGTATATGAATTTCCAGCAGCATAAAACCTCTTTGTTGTTACCTACTAAAAAAACTGTATTACCCGACTAAATTGGGAATGCTCTTTTTACTCGCATAGAAATTGCAGTAAGGTACTAATTTAACTTTGTAGGGTTAATTCTATTACGTACTAGTGTTTTATATATTATTGCACGCGTTTGTTATATCTCGGTTTATGGCCCTAAAAGTGATGTATTAGGGCTCACTTTACGAGCAAGTGTGTTGAAAAAGAAATTATGGTGTAAATTCGACAGAAAAGACCGCAAGGTGACTATTATTACAGCTTTCGAACAATATCAAATTCAAATTGAATTTACCATATAAATACCTTTCAGAAATTAGCTCTATCTAAATCATAAAGTGGCCTCTATTTGCTTTTGAGCAGTATATTTTATTTTAATTCGTTTATGTTAAAACTTACTTACTTAAAAGTACTAGACGTATGAATTCATGCCTTTATTAGTACTTTGAATGTAACATTAACTCCCAGTTTCTGAAACGTATGTCAAATATTGAATTAGTCAACAGACTGTCATAATTAACAAACTGTCAAACAACTATGGGTTTCTAAAAAGCCATTTACCGAAAAATTTGTTGATGGACTGTTAACAGATGATTTATTTATTCGTCTAGCCACACTTGCGAAAATCAGTCAACTTCATTCACTCATTCATATTTTGTTTCTGTCTAACGCATAGCTTTGTCTCTATTTTCTATCATAGAGACACCATATGTCAAATTTGAATTCTTCTTAATTTTAGTTTGGCAATCTACTTTCCTCATTTAGGGAGTAATTTTTGCCAGTGTCAAGTGTTGAATAGTTCAGTGGTAGATATTGTTTCAATTTTCATTAGAATGCGGGTGCATCGCATCGACTTTAAATATAGGTAGTTAATAAATAAATATTATGATACAATAAAATAATGCTGGCGGAGGCAACGTACTTTAATTTATGATTTTATAATATCTACTGAAATACTCAAATGTCCATCAGCCATTCTTTTGATGTCCCCACTGCTGGGGCACAGGCCTTCCTTATGGGTGGTAAGGAGGATGAGACATAACCCACCACGCGGGCCCAATGCGGATTGGTGGGTGTTAACGACTGCAAATGCAGCCGGGACTAACGGCTTAACGTGCCTTCCGAAGCACGGAGGGAGGAGCTCGAGATAATAAATTTTTGGTGACCCATCCCATGACCGACCCTTGCGAACGTTGCTTAACTTCCGCAATCGCTGGGCCAGGCGCTAAACCACTGCGCCACCGAGCTCCAATACTCCAAATACTTAAATATTAGAAATAAATTGTATTGACAATCTGTTAATGATAGATTTTCACAAATTAACTAATAATTTGTAACAAGACGTTGACGTTCAGTTAACAGGCGAAAAAGCTTTCCGGAAACCCAAAACTACCCTAATCGGCCATTAATTTGAGATTTGATATTTGCAATGACAAAACGCTAACAATCTGTCAGTTGGTTCGTTCAGCACATAGATATAGTATATTAAAAGGGTTCAGCAACCCAAACTGCATTTAAATACAGATTAGCAACTTGTTACGTAATCTTTGCGATGACAAGCGTTTCAGAAACCGGCGGTAACTCTAGGTAAATTTTAAAAAAATAGTAAAAATTTCCTTTCAGCTCAAAATGTCAACTCAAAATGTCAACTGGACAAAAAAATAACATTTCTTATTATGAAAGGAAAAATTTAACCGAAATAATATATAATATATGCTGTGCCTAGTAGTTACTCATCCGTCTTTTGATTTTACGAGTTTTGTTCAAAGTTGTATAAGTTAAGGATTACCTACTGAACCGATATAATCACGATAATTACAACTATGTGTATAAAATAGAACATAATATTTTAATATACAGGCATAATCCTATTTTGTCAATCAAATCTTTTTTGTTTTGATTAATTCTTGCTTATGAAATTATTTTATAATTATTATTTATGATGCCATATTCAATATTTTTATCAATGTTATGATTTGAAGCCACGCCCACACAAAGTCACTTGTAATATAGTATCGTGTATACATAGTATATGATAGTCTGCCGTGTACTATTATTGACATAGTATATCTTTACTTGTAAGCGTAACGTGAGTATGCGTGTAAATATCCTGTCACATAAATTATTGTATTTCATAATAAAATATTCGATCGAATTTATGAAGTTTAATTGTTAGCTATAATTTCTGAATACTTTAGATTAACCTATCTTCTCACAAAAATATGTCGGCCTTATTAATAAACGAAGAGTTAGCTTACACCTGGTTTAACCAAAAATTAGGCTTAGCAATATTACTCCTTACGTTTGATGTCTCAAAGCGTCATATTCCTAAGCAAGCTTTTTGATTAAACTAGGTGTAAACTTACGGCCGAAATTAATAACCCTATCCTCAGTAAAAGATAGGGTTACTAAAGATTTGTCGCCTAGATATTTCTGTTAAATGACGGGAAATAACAGTTGCCTAGTAACATCCATAGTAGGCGTATCTCTTACTGAGGATAGGTTGTTGATTTTGGCCGATTCTTCGTTTATTAATAAGGGGGCGATAGGTACACGGGATGCAAAGCCTTGTCATCGACACAAACATACTTTTTATTTTGTGATGACAGACAAAACTCTGCACTTGACAGCCAAAACTCTGCCACTGTACTTAAAACTCTGCATTTGGAGAACGCATCCGAACTCAACCAACAGTTGATAGTAAAGAAAGTTGAAATCTATTCTGGGGCTAAACATACTTAATATTTTTTTACTATGGGTATTTTACTTCCGTCTATGGATGTCTATATCCTCTATGGTCTGGATCTATGGTGCTAAAATGTCACTTTCCACAATGCTTGCTACCGTTATTTAGTTATTAATTTACAACTTATGTGAAAGTAATGTGTATAGATATATATTTTTGATATTTATATTTGTATTTGACAATTTGCAATATCAAAACTCATTATGGTGCTGGATTCCGATAAAGCAAGCTTCTAAGTGGCAACTCGGTAAGTTGTTTTGGTTGTTGTTCTTTTCAACATTATCTGTTTATATATAACATTATGTTTACTCCGCTGGTCAACAAACTTCCTTATTTGACTCACCTTTCCAGCTTACAACACCTCATAATAAACTGTTTTTTTGTGGATAGAGGCCCTAACTAAAGACCAAAAATTCACCCTTAATTCCCATCTGCCATCGGGGTGGTGGTTGGCCATAATTGGTGGCGTTTACGACCTGATAGATGGCGTTTACCACCTATTAGTGCTAATGCCAATCACCACCCCGATGGCAAGCTCGAAGTTGGCAGACGGGAATAAATAGGTACCATTGACCACCGGGGTGGTAAACGCCACCTATTAGTGCCAATCACCACCCCGGTGGCAAAGCTCGAAGGGGGTAGATGGGAATAAAGGCAATCAACACCAAAGTGCGGCAGTCATTAGTTTTTGAGAAATATTTGTTTAAGGAAACGTAAAATTACATTGATAAGTGCTGTTTTTGACAGTTCTTGTTCTAAAAGCAGAGGACACACAAAAGGGGTAGACACAAAAGCAGGGGGAGCCAAGCCAAAAGTCTTAGTGAGGTTAGGTTAGAACTGCGACCAAAGACGCGCGAGCGGAGCGAGCGTGCCGCGGAGGCAGCGGCCGTCGAAGCGATAGAAACGACTTTTTTGTGTTGAGTTGTGTGCAATGACAAAACCACAAATCTTTCCCTCAGCCCTTTATCTTTCTGGGGTAGAGAGCGAATTTTCTCTTCCCTAATGAAAAGTGTATTCGTTTGTCGTGTCACTGGTCGCATGCCCAAACGCATGATTTCGTAATCATGCGTTAGGGCAGCCCTTATGCATGATCATGAAATCATTTGGACAGCATGCTATTTTTTTATTATTTATTTATTGGTTCTGTACACACACAATAGGGATGATGACTAATGAATAAAATAACGAAATACTAATAAAAATCGTAAACATATTAAACTTTTAGAGTAGCTTGTATCCCTCTTGGTTTTATATATTGCATATTATTTATTTTATGATATATATATTGCATATTACTTCAAAGTTGGGTGGACAAGTCCATTTAAAAAGTATAAAATTTTGCCAAACAAATTTCCTACGCGTTGCATACAAACTACTTATTCGTGACGTCATAACTAGGAAGCCATTAGTATGGAGCGTTTTTGGGCGAGTCCATTTGTGTGCATTTCACACTGTGATATCTCGGGCAGTTTTCATGCTAGCGAATTAATTCTTTTACCAATGTTTCTTTTTTTGAGAGGTAATTTATGTAACATAAAATAAAAAAGTTGTCATCATCCCTATTACAAACAGAAAAGAAATGGACAGAAGAATTTTACAAGGGCACAACTTATCTTCTTGTTGAAACGTGCTGCAAATGTTTCACTTTTTAGTATCTCCAAGCCGCCATTAATAACACGAAGTTTTGCGCAGTGTGACCGTCGGCGTCGGCGCGCTGCTAATGTCGTCGTCACCTATATGTGAATCTAGTGATGTCGAGCTCTCCAGATGTCTGGCGATGTGCGTGGCGGATCATCTGCTGGTGATCTGGACGGCGGTGACCTGGACGGTGGCGCTGGGCGTGCCGGAGGACTCGCCGTACTGTGCGCTGCGGTACAGGCGCCTGTGCCAGGGCAAGGGCTTCCACGTCGGCTGCCAGTTCCCTGATGTGAGTCTGTCTTATTTTCAACTTTCCCCGTATATTCGGCTTTCGACAACGCCTGGTGGCCGATGATCTTGCCCAAGGCAAAGCGAAGGCCCATAATTTAGGAAAAATACGATATTAGAGAACAAAAAACGTGTGAGTGTTAAAGAGAGAGTTTGTGTGGGTGTGTGTGTGTGTGTGTGTGTGTGTGCAACTATGGGTTACCTACCACTAAGGTTCGATGCTAGGGCGTGCCGTCGACGCGCTACTGCGCGCTGCAGTATCTGCCAGGTTTATGAATTGCTATAGTTAAGTATATCTCTTTCTCGCTGTATAGCAAATAAAAGAGACATTGATAGCCATTCAGAAAAAGAGCTTGTAAATTGTAATACAGGGGCTGATAGTACTTATTTACTTTATACGTTTGGTGCAATCTGTGGTTTGGTTTCAGACAGGACCAGGAGAGGCTTGCCGAAACTACTCTCCCATAAAATTCGAGGATAATATCAAACATTTTATAACACATTATATAAATAGGTAAGTAGATAATTTGTTATTTATTGAAATCACTATTTATAAATATGGGTGGTGAGGTACACTTGGTACCGGCAGATAACTTGACCTCGATTTTAGTAGATACTACGTGACTTACGCAGTAGCAATTTCACAATAGCAAAAATGTTTAGTCCGCAAGCCTATTGGTCGTCAAGTTACATGCCGCGTCAAGTTACGTGCCGCTTCAAGTTATGTGCCGCATCAAGTTATAGCAAAAAATCTACAGATCTCACACTACGCGCAACTATCAAAGGCATTGAAAATGTAAATAATTTAGAAATAAAGCACGCAGACTGACCTCGCGCGGGAACCCGCTACAGCCTACACTTTTTGTCCGCCCGCCTCCGAAAATAGCTCAAGCTATAGCTTAATTTATTCCCGGGATTCAATATTTTCGGTTTCTTGAAAAGCAAGCTTAAAAAAAAGTTATTAAGATAATATCGATCTAAGTCGGCGAAAAAATTTTGAAGTTTTGACAAGTTTTGAAAAATCTCAAAAGTTACCGATTGATTTTGGGAATTCATATTGCACTTTGAAGCCCTCCAGAGAGGCAGGCGCACATTTTGACATATAGCCCATCCGCCTAGCTCTCATACTTGCGAAACTACAGGCAAATGTCACAATTTCATAAATCAAAGCACTATACTCGATCACGAAAACACAAATTTTCAACGTTAAAAACACTATTACTCTTTGGGTAGGAGGTAAGGTCTTCCTGACTGATTGGTTGAAACGTTGCAGACGGAGACAGCGCATAGCAGCCGGCGGCGAGAAAGTGCGAGGTGGTTTGCACTTGCCCAAGCCGCAGCTCATGATGATGGTTGTAAGTTACTGTAGGTTTCGAAGGTCTAGAACACATATTTGCTTCAGTTAGATTTAGCAAAGTGATCTTATTATCAGCTATTTTAAAAACGCTACTGCTGGGGCACAGGCCTCTCTTATGGATCAGGATTTAAGGATTGGTAATATTATTAAATGTTGTTGACAGAAAATACCTCTACCTAGTTTCTAATTTATTGTAACTTATTGGATTATGTATAGCATTTATTTGTAACCCATTGTAATATCCATACATCCATCTGTTCATCCAGTAATATATTATATTATATTATACATATACTGTACTATTATTTAATTTGTTACCTGTATTTTTTTACCATGTCTTGGCAAATAAATAAATAATAATAATTATTATCGGTAATCTTATTTTTCGCAATTTTTCGCAGCTTTTATTGTTATTATTGCGCAGGAGTGGGACAGAGAGCTGGCCACGTTGGCGCAACGACTCGCTGACCAGTGCAATTTTGCGCATGACGATTGCCGAGCCACGGGTAAGTATTTAATGAGGATAAACACGACAATTGAATATATTAATTTTGTATATCACATCAAATACAATATCAATATCTGAGTAAATCTCTGTTTAAATTTCTCAAATCCATCAAGAAATTAGAATAGAAAAGAAACAAACACCTGCCGCGCCGTCAGGTGTTTGTTCGGGCGCCGACGCGACGTCATCAGCCAATCGTGAATTGGAGAGCGTTTTTGAGAATGCGACACGAAAATCGCTCTATCTTCGTCATTTTTGGTCCAATTTCAATAATTCTTTCACTGAAATAATTTATTTTGATGTTACTGAAACTCTACATAATTTAACTAAAAACCTCGTTGATCCTCATTGCGGTAGACAAATAAGTACAAAATATGACGCACATTTTTCCATCAAGCCATCATCTATTCTGCAGTCTTTCTCTTGCTTTCCAGCCATCAACCATGACTCTTCTAGTAACATGCCTTTCATCCGAGTAGCTATTCCAATTTCTATGGGAAATAGTAAACGAATACTTATGGGGAATGATTAATTACTGTTTTATCTCTTTTTCAAATGTCAAACTTCATTAGTTCCACAGAAAGTACCTACTTCTGTGTAACTATAAAAACATTTCATAAAAACATAATATAAACGATTCCAGTTGTCGGAACACTCTAATTGTGTAAAAACTAAAATCTTGGGAAACCACGTTATGTGCCTACAATAACGAGTCACGTGCTAATGTTTAGCCTAAATGGACTCCCTAAACGATCAAAATTGCTTGTCAATCATTTACATTGCATTTACCATTTGGGGGCGTGGCCTACTTTTAATTGGCCACGGTAATCTATCTATTCTGTGGTGCTTGTCAAGCATCGCTCCTAGACGATCAAAATGTGATTGACAAGCAATGCAATGTAAATGATTGACAAGCAATTTTGATCGTTTAGGGAGTCCATAAGAGCCCGTACACATTTCACCGCTGACTGCCGCGCCGCTCTCTCGCTCGCACATTTCATGTTTTTTTCAAAATATATGTTGAAATGTAATATTGCGAAAAGTGGCCCAGACACATTTTTCAATTACGCACTCAGATTTAAGAAATCTTGAGAAAAGATGAAATGTGCGAGCGAGAGAGCGGCAGTCAGCGGCAAAATGTGTACCGATTCTTAATAAGGACATTAGTATATTCCAGTCCGGTACCCGTACGCCGGGCAGTCGGTGGGCGAGGTGAGATGGCGGCGATCGAGTGAATCGGACGAACTCACTGCGCAGCGCGCCATCCGGCGGGTGTTCGACGCGTGGTGGGGCGAGCGACGACGAGTACAGCCTAGCCAGCTCACAGCGCCGTTCAGACTCACTGCCAAGTATGTCGTCAAAAGATAGCTGGTTGGTTCAAATGCGGCTCGAAGGACCTCTTAAATAGTAGCGCTGTCATATCGTCGTGTTGGTCTAAACTCTCTTAATTGAGGATATTTTTGGAGCGGAGGCGCGTTTAATAACTCCATATTAAACGCGCCTGAAACACACCTGAAACGTGACATGTGACGTCACCGTTTTGTATAGAGCGTTTTCGGCGGGTGCTGATGCGTGCTAACTTCAAGTAACTGCGTATATGACGAGAAAAAAATGCAAGAGAAAAGTTTTAATATTACAGTTGATTTTCTCACGCATTATACTTTTGATTTTGATTAAAAAAAAGTTGATGCATATTCCTTATTGAATCGAACTTTCTTTATCATAGAGGCACAGTATGGGGCCACTTCAGCCAGCTAGCAGTATCGTCGCTCCGCGCGGTGGGGTGCGGCGCGGTGCGGCACGGCGCGCACCATCCACGACTGCTGCTAGTCTGTGACTTCTCTCACACCAATATGCTGGGTCAACGGACCTTCACTCCTGGTCCACTTGCCCGCTGCCCCGTGCATACTGAGCGGAGACCCAGGACGTCGTACCCACTACTTTGTGCCCAGGTACAATAGGGTCAGAGCATCTGCTGTTTCTCTGTGACTTTTCTCACACCAATATGCTGGGTCAACGGACCTTCACTCCTGATCCAATTGCCTGCTACCCCGTGCATACTGGGCGGAGACCCAGGTTGTCGTACCCACTACTTTGTGCCCAGGTCAGGTACAATAGCGTCAGAGCATCTGCTATTTGTCTTGTCTGTGACTTCTCTCACCAATATGCTGGGCCAACGGGCCTTCACTCCTGAGCCACTTGCCCGCTGCCCGTGAATACTGAGCGGAGACCCAGGTCGTTGTACCCACTTATTTGTGCCCAGATACGATTAGGTACATTAGAGTCAATAGCGTCAGAGAATCTGTTGTTTGTCTGTGACTTCTCTTACATCAATGTGTTGGACCAGAGGACCTTCACTCCTGATCCACTGGCCCGCTGCCCCGTGCATATTGAGCGGAGACCCAGGTCGTCGTACCCACTACTTTGTGCTCAGGTGAGATGATAGATTAGTATGTTAAGTGGCCATAATGTCTGATACTTCTGCGACTTCTCTTACACCAATATGTTGGGCCTGAAGACCTTCACTCTTGGACTACTTTCCCTCTGCCCCATGCACAGATCGATCGGATCCTGCGGAGATCTAGATCAACGTACGTCCATCGTCCACTTCTTGTGTTCAGGTAGATAAAGTCTCTTGTGAGTTTTATTATTTGATTAGAAGCTTCTGCTGATGGTTTGCGACTTCTCCTTGCATGTTCTCCAGGAACCATAAAGGTATCGAGGCATTTTGGTCCCCTAGACTTTAAAATATATATCAAGTAAGTACTTAGGTAAACTCAATCCAAAGATTCATTCATGTCGCACATTTCGACTCAAACTGAAATCCGTGTGGTATTTTCTGTGATCTACTTATTACTAATTTTTGATCGAAAATAGCAATTTTTATACATGCCTTTATTGCTATTGGTCAGGGGCCCTATTTTTGAATCGCTCGATTGGCGTCGAGCGCTCGTTTCTACTGATTTTCGTTCGACATATGACTCTATCTCGAACATTTGAGCCATATGTCGAACGAAAATCAGTAGAAACGAGCGCTCGACGCCAATCGAGCGATTCAAATAAGGGCCCCAGGTCCTGTAAAACAGCGTCATCTGTGTGTCTTGCTAACTTTATTATCACATTAGGATATGAAGTATTTATGCAGTTTTTCTCACGCGCAACAGCGGTGACTGGTTCGCCTATAGTCGGAACAGAGGACGCTGTTACAAATCTATATAAACAGAAGACGGTCATACGTCGCCGTCTTTTTCTTGAGCTAGCATCTTCAAAATGAAATCCCATCTTATTCCTTCGGGGCGAACCATACAGGTTCGCTACTCAATACCAACGGAACATTACGAAGTGGAAATAGAGGAGGGTAGCTCGGACGAAGAAGACGAAGAAGATGAAGAAGACGAAGAGTTCACGATTCACACTGTCACGACTACAGCCAACTCTCCCACGGAACAAACACACCGCACGACGAAGTCGGACAAGCTCAGACACTGGACCAGAACTAACAAAGACACTTGGCAGGCGCAACAAGACGGTATTTAAGCCTACTTTTTTGAAAATTTAATTTAATTTAATTTGTTTATTATATTACACAAGACAGATTACAATTTACAACTACATTGAAGTTCTTAGCTAAATTGCAATCCAGATAAATTAAGATACCTTTGATGATTCATTAGGTAATCGTTTTCGATTCCGTTGCTGTAAACGTAACGGGAAAATCCCCGGTAAAGACGATTTCTTGTCATCGTTGCTTAGAAAAACAATGTAACATATACCGGGTGTAACAAGACCCTTAACGAAGCCGAGGTCAACGTATTCTGCCTATCATCAGGACCATTTCTGTTCAAAATTATTGCTGGGAAACCATTTTAATTTTTGGTGTTAAAAAAGCATTGCATACATTATCACGCAATATAGCGCATACCTACAGCAGACCGCGCATGCGAGTGTATGCTACACAGCTGTGTGCGGCCGAGTTGAAAGGCAGCTCATGAAATACATTAAGAGATGACGTTTTAAAGCCATTGTTTGTTACGAAATACAAAAAAAATGATAATGTTTGTCCAAACAAAAATAAGGAAAATAACGAATAAAATAAGATTACATGAAAAAAAATAAAAAAAAATTGGACTTTGACCTTCAATAACTTCGTAGCTATTGGTTTCCCAGGTATAGTTCAAAAGACAAAAATGATCCTGATGATGAGCGGAATGCATGGACTTCGGCTTCGTTGAGGGTCTTGTTACACCTGTTATACGCGACGGGGCGGACCCGCGGGCACGGGGCGTGAATGGGACGGGGGAAAATGTAAGGCGCAAAGCACTACTCCGTCCCGTCCAGTGTTCTTTACAGCGACCTTAAAATGTTTTTAATCAAAATGTGTGGTCACCCTTTAAAACGTCTCTACGCTGTAACTGTAACCCAGGCCTTAGTTACCGTAGAGTAAGAATTAAAAGGTTTCTTAAAACTCACTCGTTTGAAGAAACCTTTTAATTCTGACTCTGCCACAGTGTGCCACTGTGTCACGTCAATGGCACTAATTTAAAGGCACCGTCAACCGACCCCCGTATAATAAAGTATTTTTATTCGAATTGAATGACTGAGTAAAATAATAACTGGATGATTGAATTTAATTATTAAACCATTGGGTAAGTAGAAAATGGGATAAAGTGTATATCTATTATTACGAAATGGATGGTAGAATAATTGCATCAGCGAAAATTAGATTTTTGGGGGACGATATATTATTATAATTGCCTGTGGTTGATTGGAAGATTTGATGTCTTAAAGATTGAATGATTGGATGACTCGATGTAGCAAGCAACAAGTATTTATTTATATTTCAATCTTACACAGCTATCATTACAGGATAATCCCAATTCGACATTGTGGGCATCTTATTTTCATATTATAATTCCTACTTAGTAGCAACTAGCAACGGAATATGTTTTTTTTCAATTGATAAAAGATGATTTTCTAATTTTGATAGATCCGACAGAAGCACATCGAACTCGCTCAAAGGGTGCCATTCTCCACAAACTGGATCAAGAACTAGAGGTCCGACAGAAGGCGAGCACTAAGCTCATACTCAGCTACATCAACAACCTCAGGTGGAGGTCAAGCACCCTTACTGTTGCTGATGATATACGGTTAGATTTCCTGCGTACGAGTCGCTAGATTACAAAAGCCTGTTGATTTGGGCCAGGTACATAGACGAAGCGCTCTGGCTTTTGGAGTAAATTTTTTTACTCCAACGATTTTTTTCCATTGGCGGCGCTAGTGTAGCGCAGTAACCCTCTTAATCGGACAATGTTCGTCGTTCGATTTACCTGATTTTGAACTTTATAGAGTAAGTAGGTAGGTATATACCTAATAATATTAAAAATACTGCATATTTTCATTCCAGTCCTTCAAGGTTTAGTTTGCGAAACGGTGATAGTTTAGAAGGAGACGAAGAAGAAAACACGGCGGCATCAAACGACCGCTGGAGAAGCAAATTGAAGTTTAGACAACCTCTGAATTACTCAGAACCGGTAAGTTGCAAAAAACAAGTTTAAGTTAAGGGTTTATATCTCAATATTAAATTCAAATAGGGAACATGCATATGCATAAGTCACCGATTTTAATAAATTTGAGCTTGATCGCTGCGGGCACGTATAAGAACATGATGGAACAGAAAAAAAATAGTTTTATCACACAGGGGAAAAAAGCGATATTTTTTTTCATTTTCGGATATAATGCACTTAACAGTCGGATAGAATAAGAAATAATATTTTGTATGACACATATGTACTTAACCCTTCAGCGCCATCCGCCAATTTGTTAAAAAAACAAAAAAACCCTCCCCACCAACTGGCAAGAAAGAAATAAAATGGCGTCTTTCACAAAAATCCCGATAATTTCGTAATCAGGCTATAATTTATCATTTTGTAAAGATAGCTTTATTTATGAATACTTTTCTCATTTCTAGATACCAAAATCATAGTCATTTATATAGAGAAAAAACCGATTACCAGTACCGGTCGCCGGCGACCGTACTGGCACTTAGAGGTTAAACGCAATATTGAAAATTCTTGGCTAACTCCATACTAATGCGCCTGAAACGTGGCATAAGTGACGTCACAAATGTTGACCGTTTTGAATAGAGCGTTTTCGGCGGGTGCTGCTGCGCGCTAACTTCAAGTTCACGAGAAAAAAACGCAAGAGAGAAGTTTTAATATTACAGTTGATTTTCTCACGCATTATACTTTTGATTTTGATACAAAAAAAATTGATGCATGTTTCCTATTATTGAAAGACTACATGAAGGTATCACAATGGAAAAAATATACAACGTGTTAGGTAGATAGGGAGGGACCATCAAATCTGATGTCATGACAAATAATTAATGCGGTTGTATGACCGAAAGTGGCGCCGTCAGAGGTTTTTATTTAATAAGTTATTAATAGAAAAAGATTTAATAATGTTTATCGTGGAGATTTTAGGGCCCATGGTCTAGTATTTTTAGAAGGTATCACTACATGCCCTCGTAGTCATTCGTAGAAGTAGATAGCAAATGTGTCAATAACGGCCACTTTAGCAGTTTTGCTATCTACTTCTGGCAGTGACTACGAGGGAATGTAACGATACCGTCTAAAAATACTAGACTGTGGGCCCTAAAATCTCCACGATAAACATTTTTAAAATTGTGTATTAGAATTATAATATTAAATATAATTCACCGCGGCGCCTCTTTCGCTCAGGGTACCACCTTAAACATTTTTTTTTATTACAGTATATCGGACGACACAAATGGCGCCCAACGAGGGACCGCCCCATAAGGTTATCCAAGCTTTTGTAAACATTTAACTAATATACTAAAAAAATACTTTACAAGTAAACTTAGCACGAAAATTTATCAAGAAAATAAAACGTGCGTACAAAATTCAATAGAGCAATTTTTGGGAGATTTGTACAGCGCCATCTACTGCAGTAAAGCGAACTAAGATTTAGGTCCTGCCTACCTACCATACCAATCACTGATTTTAAAGTTTTTAGGCGAATTTAAAAAATACGCGCCTTTTACTCGATAGAAAGGTACAGAAATCAGTAACCTTAGCACAAACAGCTATCAAGAAAAAAAACGCGCCTAAAATTACTCGATAGACAATTCTCTATGGAAAATTTCATTTCGCTTATCGGCGATAGATGGCGCTGTACAAATTTCCAATACAAAATTTATCTAAGGGTAGGGTAAGGGTATTTTATTTAAGGGTACTGTACCCTTAGCACGAACAGCTATCGAAAAAAATAACGCGCGTAAAATTATTCGATAGTGCAATTTAGTATAGAAAATTTGTACAACGCCATCTATCACCGCATAGCGAAATTAAAATTTCCATAGATAATTCTCTATCGAGTAATTTTACGCGCGTTTTTTTCTGAGAGGAGAACAAACGGACAGCTAGACAGCCAGACGGACATACAAAAGCATTTTTGCCCAAGTTGAAGCGGAGACGCTTCGCGCTCGCTCGGTCAATTATGTAATTTTGTGTAATTATGTTTTTAGACCCGGAGCAACTGCCTTACTAAATATAGCAATGATCCCAGCGACTACTCGCCGTGTTCATGTAAGTGACAATTGTTAAATTTAAAAAAGGTTAACACTTCTCCGCCGCGAAACAATACCAGCGAAACCGCAGTAGGTTCCGCTATTACCTAAGCATTTATTATCATTATTTATCATTATCATTATTACTTAACATAATTTATGTGTTAAAACAGACTGTTTCGCATCTGTTTCGCTTGTCGTAAAACTGACAAGTTAAGGCAGATCCAACTGCGGTTTCGCTGGTATTGCTTCGCGGAAGAAGACTAATTAAAGGGTTTGTTAGCAATGAAACGACAGTTACGAGGCACGGTCCGTTTATTACTGGCTCGTACGTACACGGCATCGACAACACATGATATGTAGGTATAGATACAATACAAACACTACACTTATACCTTTCCACATTCGCCAACTTAATTTTTCGCAAATTCCTGATTTGCCAATTCCATAATAGAAATAGAAATAGAAAAATGTTTATTCAGCAAAACAGTTACAAAAAATATAAAATTAACATCGAATTTACACATTTTTTGCTGAAACGGTAACATCTCAGCTTGTGCCGCTGCCTGAAACAGTGGCGCTGGTTTTCAGATGCAACCGTGGTGGTGACAATGATTATACAATTATTTTCTTACAGTCAAAACTACATTTATTATTCAAAACATCTAGGTATGCACTATGATACTACATTATTACTTTCATTATTGATCAATTTACAAATAATTACTCTGTTAATTTAGTTTAAATAAGTACAAAGACTTATTAGGTATAGATCCAGTCACAAAATACATAATTAAACCATTTAGGTATACAGTGATGCAACATTACTAATGATTTGACACTTTCATAATCACACTTTCATAATGACCTACAGCCAATCCCAAACATTGCCAATGTAAGATGCTATCTATTATATTCTGTGGCGGAGGCGTGCTACAGGATTAAATCCTTACTTCTGTTGTTAGGGTTCCCTGAACTTGGACAAGGAAGACATCGACCAGCTATTCAAGGATACTGGCTTCAACCCGATCTTGGTGAGGCCAAATCTGTGATTATGATTATCAAGATCATGTTGTTTTATTTGATAATAAAAATAAATTTAAAATATGACTGTTATTTCATTTATATAGAGGTTTCACATATAGACTCAAATATTCACATAATAGATTGGAAACAAAAAAAACAGACAGACGTGACGGGCCAATCAATCAACTACCTAGTGGGTAATGCAGTGGGTCCACGGGTCACTAGGGGTGATTTGGCTTACATTAATAACTTGTGTAATTAAAAAATACTAAAGTAATATAATAAAGAAATAAAAACCGGCCGAGTGCGTGTCGGGCCACGCGCCATAGGGTTACGTAGTTACCTTATATACCATACCATATTTAATACCACATTTTTACCCACCATCATTTTTCGTTTGTAAAAATAACTTTGTTTTTCACAGTGTTGGTATGAATGACAAAGTAATATTTGCGGTTTTGGAAAATATGATATATCTCAAAAACTAATTACTATATCTCGTTCAAACCAATTTTCAGTGAAAGTTTTTATTAAGATCTATAGCATATATTTTTTTTAGATTTTTCACTCACCTATTTTAAAAGTTAGAGGGGGGGGGGACACACACACATTTTATATATATATTCTTTATTGCACTTGTAACATAATTACACAGGTAAATATAAAAGTTGTTTACAAAGGTGGGCTTATCTCTAAAAGAGATCTCTTCCAGCCAACCCAGCATTGTTTGAGATTTTTAAGTAAGCAGGTAATAGAAAGTGCATAGTAAGATGGAGATAAGTGAAATCCTAAATAAAACTTAATCTAGATCATTTTATACACATACATATACTTATAAATAAACTTTAAAGTAGGTATAAACTAAACATAATTAAATAAATATAAATATGAATAAATACATACATACATACATAACATGATACATATACATAAAATAATATATACCTATGTAATATAAATATATAAAACTGGTTGTATTAACTATCTCGTGAATCATGAATGAGACAATTGTGATAGAAAGTGAGCTTTGACTTTTGATTTGAAAGTTATGATGTTCTGGCAATTCTGGATGTTTGACGGGAGTTTGTTCCAAAGCTGAGCGGCTTTAACGGAGAAGGAGTTACGCAGGAAGTTGGTGTTGCTTCTAGGCAGCTCAAGCATCTTAGTGATACAAGCCTGCCTAGGGCGGGTGGGAGGAGGAAGGATTTGGAAACGGGAAACAAGGTAGTTGGGTGAGTTAGGATCCTTGAGGATTTTGAATAGGGCAGAAAGGATGTGCATATCACGGCGAAGGCGAATGGGAAGCCATTTTAGTTGACAGCGAAATAATGACACATGGTCGTATTTGCGAAGTCCAAAGATGAAACGAATGGCTAAATTTTGCAGTCGTTCCAGCTTGTTTAGCTGTTCCTCAGTAATATCCAAAAAGCAAACGTCGGCGTAGTCGAGAAGGGGGAGGAGAAGTGATTGCGCCAGCATAATTTTGGTTTTAAAAGGAAGAAAGTATTGAAGTCGCTTGAGGGAGTGAGAAGCGTAATGGATGCGTTTGCTGACTTCATTTATTTGCGGGGACCAAGATAAGGTGCTGTCCATAATAAGTCCGAGATTTTTGATTTTGTCGGTGAACGGGATAGGCAAATTGTTATAGATAAGTGGTGGAACAGATTTAAAGTCAAGCTTACACCTTAGCCGGTTGCTACCCACAATCATAGCTTGGCATTTGCTTGGGTTCACAACAAGACCAAAAGAAGAGGCCCAGTCCCGGATCGAAGCCAAATCCCGATTTAACGAATCTATCGCCTCCGCAACCTCAGCAATGGGAAAGTGTCTGTAAATTTGAAGGTCATCAGCATATAGGTGGAAAGGGGAAGATATAGCACAGGAGACATTGTTGATGAAAATAGAAAACAGTAATGGGGAGAGAACACCACCTTGTGGCACACCCGCTGATAAATGTGACCAATCGGAAGAGGCGTCATTATAGACTACACATTGAGAACGGTCGAGAAGATAGGATTTGAACCAATCGATGACAGAGGCCGAGACGTTAAAGGAACGAAGAGCACCGAGGAGAAGATCAAAGTCAACACAGTTGAATGCACTGCTAAAATCCAGCAAAACCATTGCCGTGAGTTTGGTGTTGTCCATCGCCCCACGAATATCCTCCGTAATGTTCAGCAGTGCACCAACTGTGCTGTGGGAAGGGCGGAAACCGGATTGGTAAGGGCACAATAGGGTGTTGGTGGAGAAGAAGGAGTATAGTTGTTTGTGAACGACAGATTCAAGTACTTTGGAGAGGATAGGGAGAATAGAAATGGGACGATATTGGGACAAAGAAGATGGATTTAGGGTTTTAGGGAGCGGTATGACGTGGGCTTTCTTCCACGATGCTGGAAAGACATTGCATTGCAGTGAGAAATTAATAATGTGAGTGATGACTGGCACAATGTCCTCCAGCACGGGAAGAAGCATCTCCAGACTGAGTCCATCGCTACCAATAGCCTTAGTGGAAATAGATTTGATGCTCTTCGTAACGTCTGACTCAGAAACTACACTAAAAGAGAAAGAGGAATGGTTAGAAAGGTCAGGACTAGGTAGAGAACTGAGAGCGGCTGATTTAGAGGCTGAATCTAAAATGAGAGGGGGTGATGAAAAGTGCTTGTTTAGTGAATTCAGGTCCACGGTACTCGGACTGGATTCCACAAGCTTGCCCACGCCGAGAGATCTCAGGAAACTCCAAATTTGTTTCTGATCTAAACTCTCAATTTGCGAGTGTATATATTTACGTTTGGCGTCCCGACACATCCTGTTGCTGAGGTTACGTAGTTTTTTATATATCGCAAGGTTTTCCTGGGAAGGTGACATTTTCTGCCGACTTTTAGCTTTGTCACGTTTTGCCATAACTTTTCTAATTGCTGGAGTTAGCCAAGGAGCCGGTAGATGTTTGACTCTTACGGGGCGTACTGGCGCGTGAAGATCATAAACCTTAATGAGCATGGCAGTAAAGTAGTCAACCATGGCATCGATGCTGTCAGACGTAAGTACTGGAGACCAATCTATTTTTCTCACATCTGCTCTCAGACGTTCAAGAACCATATGCCGGAAGTTGCGCAGAAGACGGACTTTGGGTTTAACTTTGGGAGGACGCACTTTGTGGGTAAGGAAAATCAAGTCGTGGTAAGAGAAAGGAGCATTCATTTGCCCATGAGAACCAACTAAATCAGGATTGGAAACAATGCTGAGGTCTAGAAGAGACGGCTCAGAGTTTGGGAAATAATTTTACCACTTTGGCAGTGTTTATCTTTCAAACGGTTGACTTTAAGAATGTCTTAGGAACCTCAATATCATTTTTGAAGACCTATCTATATAGACACCCCGCACGTATTGGTATGAAGAAAAAAATTTTTTTCAGTTCCATGTATGGGTAGCCCCCCCTTAATCTTTATTTTTTATTATTTTTGTGTGAAAATCGTTAAGCGGTTAACAGAATACATCTACCTAAGTACTACGTTTCAACTGTGTAATCCTAATACTTTCGGAATAAAATGGCTGTGACATACGAACGGACGGACAGACAGACAGACATGACGAATCTATAAGGGTTCGGTTTTTTGCCATTTTGGCTACGGAACCCTAAAAAGTGTAGGTCTAATAAAAAATAATCGGGTTTGTATCTGCAAGCGTCATCTACCGTTGCCTTGAGCAAGTTTTTATACTTTGTACTTAGTAGTGCGGCAGATGGCGTAACTTACCTTATGTTACGCTTTCGGACAGTAACGAATGGCTTTTGGTTTGGACAAAAAAAAAAGTTTATTTTACTAGGGTGGATTGATAAGTCCATGACTTTTTAATGAAGAAAGACTTTTTTCGGAATATTTTGTTTTATTTCTCTACATAATCTTATTGTAGCTCTGCGTATTCAGTCCAACGAAGTTCCTACCTCTTTAACCCATTATTTTTTTCCTTCATCGCCTGAAAACTGGTAACTGAAATGAGGGCCCATTTCAGACCACCTGATGGCTTGATGAAAATCTTTGCCCGCCAAGACATTTTATTCATGTTTGGTAGGAGAAAAAATCTCACTGGGGTTGAATCTAGAGAATAGGAAGGATTCGTATCTTCATTCGATGAGTTTTGATGTCATGAGTGACGCCGAGAGGGTCCACAGGGTCATTAAGAAAAGTTAGAAGTCGCTTGAGGTTTTTGTTTCCAAAAGTAATAATCTTTTGGCGCATTTGAAAAAATGTAGTGTAAAGATGCCTAAAGAATAAGAAGTTTCTTTTTAAGACACAAAATAAATTATGAAAAAAAAGTTTTTCTTCTTTTCAAAGTCATGAACTTATCAAACCACCCTCGTAGGTACCAACCTATACCTAGCTAAGGCGGTTGTACGACCGAAAGTGGCGCCCTCAGAGGGCCCATGGTCTAGTATTTTTAGAAGGTATCACTACATGCCCTCGTAGTCATTCGTAGAAGTAGATAGCAAATGTGTCAAAAACGGCCACTTTTAGCAGTTTCGCTATCTACTTCTAGCAGTGACTACGAGGGAATGTAACGATACCGTCTAAAAATACTTGACTGTGGGCCCTAAAATCTCCTTGATAAACATTTTTAAAATTGTGTATTAGAATTATAATATTAAATATAATTCACCGCGGCGCCACTTTCGCTCAGGGGAGGTGGTACACCTTAATAAAAACTCGCGAAGTAGGCTTCTGTAATACTTTGCTGTTTTTTATTTTGTATTCTGAATTTTCTGAAATAGCCATTCAAACTGTGAGAAAAAGTCCATTCTTTTTGCTTAGCGCGCGAAAAAGATACTTACCTAAGCTGCTGTATTTATTAAGAAAAGACATTTGCAAATTGCACTATTTTTCTTTTGTTTGCACAAAAACGCATTTTCAAGACAATGATGTCGGTTGTCTAGTAATAGCTTGTAACTGTAAGACAGACAACACAGAAAAAAAAATCTGATTGTATGGGAAAACTTGTAGGTTAATATTTTACAGGAAAAAGAACATAATTAATAAGAAAGACATTCAAAGGTAATTCATTCAAATTGACTTTTCATTTCTGTTGCTCAGTTAATTTGAGTGGTTTTTCCGTACCTAAATCGATAAGATAAAATAAAAAAATTAAAAAGTCATCCTCTTAAAATTTTGGTTTTCAGGCGAACTTCTACTATGAACATTCTTTAAATTTTTTGCCTCTAACTAAACCATAATTTATTATATTAGTTAGTATGGTGGTGACTACAAAATAATACGAAGTTTCCTTTAAGTCAAAGCACGTCAGAGGCTAAGTTAACAGCTCTTTATCGAGTACCTAATGAAGATCAGCGTTCCACTTTTTATTTTCTTATTTGAGCATAAAAACGTAACATCTGTTAAAGCAAATAATTGTAGTCATTAGTGTTAACGCGACGGTCGCGTGTTCAAAGCTCGGTTTAGGCAACTATTGTGTGGATTTTAACGATTCGTGCATTTGAGAGCACAAAAATAAGGATTTTTCATAATTAGCGATAATTTCCAAAGCTCTTTAAATTCTTTAATAAAAAAATGCTCTAAACAACTTCGTGAAACTGGCAAATTATTTCGGAATAGCAATGAAACCCATTATTTTAAAAGCATGCTAAGTACTAATTTTTACATGGAGATAATCGTTAACGAATTTGCTCTGAAATATACTTGTCCATCAGCCATTTTTGATGTCCCCACTGCTGGGGCACAGGCCTTCCTTATGGGTGGTAAGGAGGATGGACCATAACCCACCACGCGGGCCCAATGCGGATTGGTGGGTGTTAACGACTGCAAATGCAGCCGGGACCAACCGCTTAACGTGCCTTCCGAAGCACGGAGGAGCTCGAGATAATACATTTTTGGTCACCCATCCCATGACCGACCCTTGCGAACGTTGCTTAACTTCCGCAATCGCTGGGCCAGGTGCTAAACCACTGCGCCACCGAGCTCCTACTAGACGTATGTCTACTTTGTTCAACGGAAAGACTAATAAAAACGTGATAAAATGAACTGCACACTGCTCATGCAATGTTATAGATTTGTAAGTATTTTGCTACAAAATTGCAGTTTTTTTTCACAAACAGATAACCTCTAGCTTTTATAATTTAAAATATGCATCAACTTTGCATTTGGTAATAATGAATTATGACCATGACGGTCAAATTATCAGTAAGTAATTATTTTAATACGTTTTGATGCAAAAGAGAATTATTAATGATTACCTAATCTTAAACAAAGAGCCCCATGTTTTAAGGTTTAATATAGGCTAAATCGGGAAATATTATAATCCGTTTTAAAAACGTGTTGTTTTTACAAAAAAAAGTTTTTTTTCTATTTAATTTGATGTTGTTTTTTTATAAGCTAGAAGAAAACAACATTCGTCTTTAACTTCCATTTCATCCGAGTATTAGAGACAAGTTTTTTTAGTATTTGGGCTTTCAATTATTTGACAAAGTTTTTTAAGTTAGGTGATAATAATGACTCTGATACAAAAAAATGAGTGGGTAGCGATGCAGAAATTAAACATTTAGAAATGATGTTTTTGCCTTACAAGAAATAGGTACCTACTTGATGATTCAAAATGATTTAAATAGATATGATGACAATTTTATGTTACATAAATTACCTCTCAAAAAAAGAAACATTGGTAAAAGAATTAATTCGCTAGCATGAAAACTGCCCGAGATATCACAGTGTGAAATTCACACAAATGGACTCGCCCAAAAACGCTCCATACTAATGGCTTCCTAGTTATGACGTCACGAATAAGTAGTTTGTATGCAACGCGTAGGAAATTTGTTTGGCAGCTATATTAAATATTGTGTTTATCAAAATTGTTTCTTAGACAAATTTGCTATACATTTTAAGGACTAATTAAAGGTATTATTTATTTTAATAAATTTTACGTCCATTTTTTTAAATGGACTTGTCCACCCAACTTTGAAGGGTCATAAAATAAATAATATGCAATATATAAAACCAAGAGGTATACAAGCTACTCTAAAAGTTTAATATGTTTACGTTTTTATTAGTATTTCGTTATTTTATTTTATTCATTAGTCATCATCCCTATTCAAAGTATGTATTTTTCATCTGTATTATTTTATCAAAACTAGATGAACAGGTGTATGTAACACGAGATCTGTTGACAGCGATCTCAGCCACAATTGCGGTTCTATAAACGAATAAAATTATATTTAATGTCGGCTAAAAACAGGTTGTTAAATAATAATTGGATTCATTTACTTACAAATGCTACAAATGCAAATGATGTTCTACTGTAGAGACCGCAAATTATTTTGTAAATCTTAAATAAGAATTTATAATCATGAGATTTAAATGAAAATTTGATATGGGGCTTTATAAACCTAAATTTAAAAAAGACCCTGGGAAAATCTGTAAATCTTAAGCTGACCCTTAAAATGTAGGTAGTGCAATTCCTATAGCCTACCTACGTATCTAAATAAACCTATATAGAAGGTATATTGGCTCTGTAGTGGAGCAAGCAAGACTCCACTAAAGTGGAGAGCTGACGAGAAGAGAGGTGTCTGAATTTGTTAATGTCCTTGTATTTATTATTATTAATACATTAATAATTTTACACGGTTACAAACAGTGTGATTTAATCATTTTTCAATACAGTTGCTCGAAAATGTAAGTTTACGATGACAGTCGAGCCGCCGTGCGTTTTTGTTTACGGATTAGTACAGCGTGCGGAAAGTTGATTTTACCGCACGCCGGCGTCGTGCGTTTTTGTTTACGAACTTTTTTTTTATTTCTACTAGCGTCCGCCCGCGACTTCATCCGTGTGGACTTTAGACTGCAACCAAATGACCCCTTTAGTGTATGAAAGCTAGTAGGTACTACGGAGAGTTCAAGCTGTTTCCCTGGTTCGACCCACCTGAATTTAATGAAACATAGCTTAGATTTTATGTTGGACCTCAATCTACTAAATTGTGAAAAATCCATCAAAATTCGTTTAGTGGTTTTTGCGTAATTCGCGCACAAATATTTAGAATTTACAGTTTTATTATATGTATAGATTACAATTTCAGTAGTACCTATAATGTTTTCTCGCAAATGTATTGAAAAACGTAGTATGGCACACGGTTGTTAAGGTTTTTTAAAACCTTCTTACCAACCTTGTATCATAAACTACTATAACAGATTTCGGATATCCGAACCGAACGCTTAAAAATAAACATAGCGCCAATTATAACTTTTTTATATAAATTTTGCTATTGTATATTGTAAAAATAACAGTAGAAAAAACTGATAGGTAGGTAGGTAGTTACCGAGTACTTAAGTAGTTTAGTTAACCAGTCTGAATAAGCTTTCGAATTTCAACTACTTACTTAATTTATCGAGTTACACAAAAATATTACAAATTGGGTAATCCACAATTTTAAAATACTTTGTAAAACGAAACAGAATTTCCGTGAAACCTTGAGAAAAAATATTTCTTACAGGTAAAGCTCATTTATAGAGGTCATCGCTCTTTTGATAATATTAAACTATGTAATAATAGAGTAGTAATAAAAATATTTAGCAATTAGTCCGGGCGGGTGCAGTTGAAATGGCGGCGGATGCACCTGAATTTTTTTTATCAAAGCAGGTGCTGATTTCGGACCGTTTTTTTAGCTAGCACGAAAAATTATAGACATTTTTACCCTTTCAAGAGTTAATTTAACTTTTTTCGTAAGTCGTAATATACATTTAGGCATATACTTATGTGTATTTCCAGGTAAAAAAAGTTAAGTAAGTAAATACAATATAAGGTTCTAAGTTCTAAGTAAATCGACCTTAGTGGTGCAGTGGTCAGCATGTCGGTCTACCACGCAAGAGGTTCCGGGTTCGATTCCCGGCCGGGCAGAAATTGAAATGATGAATTTTAATTTTTGTGACGGGCCTGGGTGTTATAGTTACATTCCCACATGACATAAAAGTGCAATATACGGTGTTTCGTGATCGTGGGATATCCTTTGGCAGAGTGAACCTTCTGAACCCTTAGATCATTTTAAGAAGGGGAGCCATCTTGGATTTTTGTATAGGAGGGAGTTATAACTCAATCTTTTTTTGTATGGAATGTGATTTTTTTTTTCAAAACCCATCGTGTGGGGTATCAAATGAAAGGGCTTCTTGAGTTGATTCCAAATATATGCAATATGATTACATTGCCAGCTACTGGTTTTTTTAAAAACAGAAAATCATTTTCCAAACATACTAAGTTTATGGGCTCTTGCTTGCAGGGCGAAAACCATTTAATGAATTCTTATGAAACATACGCCAAATAACTCGTAATAAACTCTTATCTCACATCCTGGAAGCATTTTTGAAAATACGTACCTATCAAAACTCTTTTCGTCATCGCCATAACCTCTTCAGTAAACCTCACAATCTATTTTCTCCCAAACCAGTATTTGAGTTCGAGAAAAAAAGAAAAAAAGACATTCAAAATTCGAATCGGGCACCGAAATGGCGGCTCGCTCCCCCCACGTTTGCAGCTGCTTGGCCAAGGTCAGTGGCACTGTGAGTGCAATGCCCAAAGGTGCAGCGAAAAATACATGCACACACACTAAGATAAATTTGGCGTGCAATGCGCGAGTGTGCGGAGCGCTTGCGGCCCGACAAAAAGTATCCGAAATGCGCGCCAACCAAAGATTAATTGAAGATGCAGATGTGATATACCTACTGAAATAAGATCTCTCTACTTCTTATTTACATTGCCTGGGTTCTAATGAAGCTGAACTACTAATAGAAAATAGAGAGCCATTAATAGTGTAACATGAACCAGGCACGCATCCAGAGGGGGTATAGAAGTCTGGATACGTGCCTGACATGAACGACCCACCCAGCCCAGACACGAGGCAGTAGGTAGGTATAGCATCTATAACATTATTTCTACATTGACTAAACCGGGACCTTCAGTTGAAATGCTTCAGGGAGAAAAAAGTTTCATCCAACAAATTGAATGAACCTTTTTCAAAAGTGACCCTAAGGTCACTACCTATATTTCTTTCTAATTATGGATTTGAACTTATCTTAATAAAACTGAATTTCAGAAAACACTGAAAAAACAACACGTACCTATAGGGACCTAATCGGCTTACCGTCCAAATAGGGAACCCTTTCTTTCTTTCCCTTATGTAAAAGGAAAAACAAATCATGACCACAGAATAAACTAATATAAACTGTGTCATGATCAAGGTTTAGGGTCTTTTAGTCGTCACATAAAAAGAGAAGCCTAACCCAAAATCTACCTGCATCTAACAAAAGCCAATCGGCGTTCACTACTCTTTGGCAAACGAGAACAAAAAATACAAACAGCCAGTCGTCGTGGCCGAAATGCACGCACACTCGCGCGCCAAGTGTAAGGTCATGGTCTTTCGGCTGTTTTCGGTTTCGTTCGTCGTCGGCGCGGGCGCAGGCTCGCGTTGGGCGGTGATTTTTGGACTTTTTTTTAAGTATACGTCCTTTGTTTCGCTTCTCGTTGGCCGGTTTTGGATGTTTATAGTTAGTTATACCTATATTATGTAAAATTCTATTGCCTACTGGTTGGTTTTAGGTTTAGCAATACCTAAGTGGGTAGGTATCTCATTTGTGTATTGGTGTGATAAACTGAAACTCATTTTTTTTTATTAGGTAAACAAATTAAATTATTTTTTTACAATACAGTTTACATTTACGAGGGTGGATTGATTAGTCCATGACTTAGCTTTGTAATAAAGAAACACTTTTTTTCGGAATATTGTATAATTATTCATGTCATGTCATGTATTTGAGTTGAGTAGGTACATGAAATATTAGCTAATAAATAACACAATTAATTGATATACCTACCTCCTTATCTGATTATACTTGTTTTTGTCACTTCAACGCCCCCAAGACATCAGACCGAATCAGAAATCAAAATTAGAGAAAAAAAATAAAAACTACCTACCTACCTACTTTTATAATAAATGCTCCTCTAAGTCGAAATACTTAAAGCAATTTGCAAAAAAATATTCATGTGGCTTTTTTGGATGCCATCATTTATGATGGCATACGTAGGTACCTACATTAATATAATATGTTTTAAATAAGTATAGCACATTGGACCCATGTTACAAAAACTCGAACTCAACAAAAGCCAACAGTTCATTCATTTTCAAAAATAGTTGCAACAGAAATAACCACCAAATTGAACAGCTAAAAACCAGTTCCATCCAATTGTTTTATTTTAGCGGCTTCACGAATGAGCGAGGCTTTTGAAATATTTCGTACAGTGCTCAAACAGGGATCTTTTGGCACTCCAATGGTGGCGCCACTTTCTCTGTTAAACTTGTATCTTATTGGAAACTAACCCTTAATAAAGCTGCCAAAATTAGTTCCGATTCTCGCCACGTATACCAAAAGATCCTTGTAGCAATGTACTTAGGTAGGTACTTCAATATTTTTTGTTTTTTTTCACGTGTGGCCTTGGCGCCAAGTGCTATCTCGCCCCAGGCGTAGGTAGGTATTCGAAAAATACTTTGTGAATCTTACGGAAATTAATTATTTTTACTTTATGACTTGTAATTTGCGGTCTGTTATTGTTAAAAAATGTAATTTGACTTTTCTGCGGTTGCGAATTTTATTGTAAATGATCCTTTCGGCGATAAGCATATGGCTGATGAGAGCTGTCAAAACGGGTCACATTGTGTTTAAAAAGAAATACGGTTTTGAGGTTGGTGTGTCAATGGCCTATTTTCGGTTCGTCCCTTTATAATAGTAGCTGGTTTTCTTTATATGTGAGGTACTTACATTAAGTATTTATAAAAGGAACTTAGAAGTACAATTTCTCTAACATTAGCATTATAACTTGCTGGTTGTAGATATATAATTTAATCTTACGGTAAATCGTTTCTACTTTGCGAAGCACATGCGAATTTAAGTCTGTAGGTAGGTAATTAAAGAATATATTTGTAAAAAAGATTATGAAAATGAGTTTCTTTATTTGTTAACTTCATGGATCGCAATTTCGTTTCTATAATAGTTTAAAATACTTCAAACTATGTCAAGTGTGACGCTACAAAGGAAATAATAATAAAAATATTTCAACTTTGCTTTACTACATTGCATTACTGTTCACTATACATATACTTACTGTGTATTACTGTTGACTATGACTCAATCAAAATGAATTATTAAATATTGGCACCACTTTTGAAATTATGCTGAAAATATTGAAAAGTGTTATTAAAAATATTAATAAATAACATTATTGACATCAACGGCTTTTCCAAACGTTTATCTTGATAAATGTTACTTTTAATTGTAACGTGTCGAAGGGCAGCTTTTATCTTAAGGCAGCCATTACACGGTAGGTTTTGCTGTCAGTTTAACCACAGTCACCGTCAGTCACAGCCGTGACTGACGATTGACCTACCGTGTAATGTAGTGACTGATGGTTGCATGAAGTTGATTTCTTCTTACCATCAGTCAATCAGTCAAACGTAATTCATGACTGATGGAATTTGACTGACGCTTGCATGAGCGTGTAGTGGCCGCCTAAGAATCAGGCGTGGCATGTAGAGTGCAAACCTATCATTCCTAATTTCTTTGGGACTGTGGGAAACAAAATATAACCATAGAAAAGAAATAATAAAAGGTAGGGCATGTAGGGATGGTGATGTGCAAGGGCCAAAATCTTGGCCCCTTGGCCCTTGCCAAGACTTCGATTCGGAGCAAGGAGTAGTTTGTAATTTACTGATGAGTACCTAGTGTTGAGAGAAATATTAAATTGATAGAATCAATGTAAGACCGAATCATAGTAAAAAAGGACAATGTAGGTAGTTATGATGCTGGGAGTAAGTGATACTTAGGTAAATTTTCTTTCGGTACCTATGTTAATTTATATAATTATTTAAATTCCCATAATGATCTGCTTGTTGTTAATGGTGTGTCGGCGCTGGCTAGTCTAGAAGCCATTTCTCAGCCTAGGAGCATTAGAAGATCAATCAGTGGGTCAACTTTTTCATTCGCAGTCTTCGATCAAGAATATCCTAGATAACGCTTCACGAACTAAAACAGTACCTACGCAAAAATGGCACCTCAAATAGCGTCCCCCTTACAAACTTGGCGCTTATTTTGTTCATAATCACCTCTTATTTTGTACAAACTCACATTTTATATCACTTATTTTGTACAAAATAAGCTGATTTTTAACCGACTTCCAAAAAAGGAGGAGGTTCTATGTTCGTCTGTATATTTGTTTTTTTTTTTGTGTATGTCCACCGATTACTCGAAGACGGCTAGACCGATTGAAATGATTCAAACGTTATTACATTAGGTACACTCCCAAGTTGGTCCCATTTTTTAAAATTTGGAAATCGGTTCAGTACTTTTCAAGTAATTTTGAAAAAAGCAGGAAAATAGTATGATTTTGTGTGAATTACCTCGATGATTGGTCGTTTTACTTCTTTGTTTATGAACTGAATAAGATAATATTTTTTTTGTTGGAAGAGGGAATATCAGTGTAGTTTTTTAACCGACTTGAAAAAGGAGGTTCTCAGTTTGACCCGTTTTTAAGTATGTTTCTCCGCGATTATCTTACGTTTGGCTGAGCCGATTTTTCTACATATATATTATACCTTACCTACAAGGTACCTACATTAAAAAATAAAAATTGTTTAAAAAAAACAAAAAACCGACTTCAAAAAAAACCTGCCTCTAAAAAGCAAGAAATAATATTCGTAATAATAAAAATACGTCTATTGAAGTCGGGTGGGGCTTTTAGAATAAAAAAGGGAATCTGCGTACTCCAGCCAACGAGGCTCCACTAGTGGATGGAGCAAGCAAGAGAAAGCAGCAAAAATTTCGATTATTCAAATAGTTGCGGAAAAACTCTCCTTTCTTTAGGGTTGTGCGAAAGAAAAAAATGAAACAAACACAATTTCAACAAATGAAAGAAATTTATTGTATACAGGTTTTAAATATCCTCGCACATTCGTACACCTGCCTAACCAGCCACATCATTAAGATATTAACGTAAGTTATAAAGATCTTATAGATAAAGGACATTACATATGAAAAAATTTCACCTCAAATGATGCTAAGTTACAATATACGTAAGAAACAGTTTTTATTTTTATTTTTACAAACATTGTCTACAATTCCACAATTTCAAATCAACTTTTTTGGTCGCCAAGCGACATTTTTTTGGACGCTATTATAACTTTTTATCAAAAAGTCAGTCGAATCGCCATTAGCTTAGCTCTTCAATTTTCCACTCTTAAAATTTGACTAGATTTAATACAATAATTATGTGCCAATCACATTTTTTAAGCCAATCATTTTAATATTTCGAACTCAAGAACAATAATAAAACCAATTTATAAACATCACTTTTCTTACTGAGGAAGTGAAAAATATATAATAATATTCAATATTTATTAATAAAAATAAACGTTAATGAGTCGCTAATATTAACGCAAAATCATTTAATTTGTTATGACAATTAAACAATAATAATAAAAACTAAAGGAACAAAATAACAAAAATATAGAGGCGAGTAAGATATATTGAAAAAAATATTCCATTAAAACTTGTACTCAATAATTAAATAACAATATTATAATTTGATCTTGTAAGGTTCTTTAGCGGATTATATAATATTTAAAAAAAACATGAGCCATTTAGGAGATAACAGTGCCTACCTATGTCGGACCATTACCAGAGTTTTTACTACCAATTTTTTAAAATGGCGTCGCAAAGAAAACATTCTTAAAAAGAAGGAATGTTCCCCAGCAATGTGATGTGTTTAGTTGTAAGCGTTTTTTCAATAAATACATCATGAAAATAAGTTGAATTTACACTATTCATTTTAATAAAGATAACATTATTAATATGTCTAAAATTAAATGCTTCTTCTTGTACATATTAAAAAGAAACGAATGTTGAACATTCTCGAATTGCGTTAGGCAATTCATTTTCTGTTTCAGTATTCTATACCCTTCCACGATAATCTAAATGTCAATAATAATAAGACAATTATTGTAATAATAGTACAATAATTATTGTTTAAAATTAATCTTCTAGAAATACATACAGTTGTAAAAGGAAAACAATAAGTGACAATAAAGGTGGAACTTACATTTAGAAACTCGTTAAGTCGTTATTCAACTAAAGTTCATAGATCCTTTGCACTTTTTAGTACATTATTATATAAATTTGAAGTACAAACTTCACTGCTCTCCAGTTGAACAACGACTGTTATAAAGATAGATACAGACACACAAACAAACAACTTGTGTTCACGTATGCTAAGAAATAAGATCTGGCAATGTCTTTTATAAATACCGTTCGACGAAACCTGTGCGCGATTAAAAAGGTTTTAGGTAACCGATCGAAAACACATCATTCGAGGTTTAAATTCAAATTTCGAATGGACAAAACAAATAATTCTATCACGCGTAAGTTTCGTGCGATCGGATACGTCGAGATGCGTTGCACTCATTCACAGTAACTTGCGGAGCCCTTACTTTACTTTTCTTTTTAATTAAAAAAAAAATGCAACTTCCCTTCATTGTCTTTTTGTTCCGGGACCATTCGAGGACCGTTCATATTAAACCTATCCCTTACGCAGAAATTTTATATTTACGAAAAAAATTAACAAAATATTAAAGAATTACTACCTGCTACCTATTAATTGAAATTTACGCTACTACAATACAACTAAAATTCTTAAACTATATGGAAAATGATTGAACAATATACAATAAAAATGATTCACTAAAAACCAGTGATCTTTACAAATAAAAAGATGCTCGTAACCAAAAATTGTATTTGCCGTCGTAACCAATAACGTTTTGCTATTTGAATAAGGTACTTCGAAGGAGGCAGTTAATATATATTTTTGTCGGTTTTTAAAAGGTTAAATTGTTTGAGGTTTGGTAACGAGCGTCTTTACAAAGTTTATGTCTAAAATAACCAATCATACAGAAAATTGCTTTGGGCTCAGCTCGCAGCGTGTAAATGTATCATTTTCTGCGGATTCAGATTATTTCTCATTGGAAAGATCACTGTCAATAACATTTTAAGTGTTAAGGCGGCGTATACCTTTGTACAGACCGGCCCAGTGCTAAAAACACTCGGCATTTTCTACTACATATCAGTCGCAACTCTCTTTTAAACCGGGTTTGAACCCCAAACACTTTGCACAAAAAACAATGACGTATAACATCTCAATATAATATTATAATCATATATTGGGTTATTTATAAAATAAAGCCACTTAAAATTAACTAACGTTACAAAATAAGATTAAACAACATAATTATTTTGTTCCCGATGCAAAAAATATTTTTTTCATTATTATAATAGTAATAAAAAAAACTAATAACATTCTAAACGGAATGTTCATTAATATCTAAGTTCTTTTTTTGCAAATTGTCCCATCCTATTATTTCTGTACAAACTTACACAAAATAACCTTTTTTTAAGCTACTCAACAAATGTCAGGCATAACACACAGGTTCGGGTACGTATTTAAAAAATTAAGTTGTTCGTTCATCTTTTCAAACGCAACTCGAAATGCGGTCTGGTGGGGGCTTAAAGTCAAAACGACCAATAAAAAAATAGATCATAGATAATGTCCAATGTAGAAAAAGTTGACATCACTCAGATAAATGCACATAACGTTTATATAGATATTTTTTTAAGATTCTAAAAAGACGTCGAAAATGATGCACAGTGAAACAAAAATTTAAAGACATGCGCTATCGACTAGTTTAAAATTTTGAATATAAAAATTTTTGTTTCTTTTTATTCTCTCGGAGAATGGGTTCGACATCTCGGCACTGTGGATATGTATTGTGATACAGATATTTCAACGACACCTTGTATAATGAAGTGATTTCTCGTCGCTAAGGCCGCGTACGCACCGACAGGCGGTTTGCTTAGCGCTTAGTGACTACCTAGACATGTATTTAGTAGGCGACAACTAACGAGGCACCAAGCGCGCAGTGCGGCTGGTTGCGATTATTCGTGAATTCCTTTTACTTCGATACATAGGCGCTAGGCGCTAAGCAAGCCACCTGTCGGTGCGTACGCAGTCTAACTGTCCTCGGATTTAATTAAATATTATGACGAAATGTCGAGTCGAGTCTCACTAGTACTTCCTATTTTGCACATCATTTGTGGTCTCTGAAGAAAAAGTATGACATTATTTGTTAACTTGTATATAATATATGTATATTTTAATTACATACACAATACAAAGACTTGTTAATTTTCATGAGGCGCACATGTACACATAACTTACAAGTATCGTATGATAATTTTATATCCAAATAGTTTTTACCTAAATTTATTCTGGGAGAGCGTATACATTATTTTCATCTCGTACTTCAATAATATACTTTTGATTGAACACCAAAAAATTTCACAAATTTGAAGATATCAATATTTTTTTGAGGATTTTTGGGCTAATTTTAATTTTTAAAGTTGACAAGAATATAATAATGATTATCCATACTTTTGTATAGTCGATAAAACATTTAAAACTTGGACCATGAAAAATAAGAATATATCTTCTTAAGATACCATAATAGTACATAAAATATATATAAGTTCGCTAGACGTAGGTACTTATTTAAAGTACATACGTGTATGCAAGATGGTGGGGCGTCCCCCCCTCCCCCCGCCGAACAAACCGCTCGTAATACCTAAATATCACATTCAGTAATATGGAAATCCACGTGTTAGCTTAGACACAGTTAAATTACTATTTTTATACAAAATAATAATTGCACATAAGTCCGAACTTGGCTCCGTATAGTCGAAGCTCCCGCTGAAACGACGACTTATCTAAATCTACGGCCTTCTTCTTCTTTAATCTCGCGATAGAAAAAGACGGTTAGACAACCGCACTACCCGCCAAATAGCGCTAATAATTTCATTCAATATATTACCTATCTAATTATAAAAACACCGCACAAAATCTGCAATAGTTCACTTAAAAATCGATAACATTTACACTCATAGCTAGCTTTATAATTAATTTGTTACATTGTTTTTTTTTACTTAAAATTATTTAAATAGTTAATTTTTAATTTAACTTTTGGTTGTCTTTTACTTAAAACAAGGTCAAAAATCGAGGCTTCACAATATGTTCACGGAAATTTTGTACAACCCTAGACATCTGTGACGACGCGCAGTACCATTCTACAACAAGTGGGGAATTGAAACATTATAATTTTATATGGAATATTTTTCACTTCAAATCGAGTTATTTGGTTTCTATTTTATTGAATAAGGGATTTTACTGGAGTGTTAAAAAAATCCTTCGTACGATTTGACTATTACTTTACTTATGTAGAATATTGTAACTGGTAAAGGAAGCCAAATAAACTCGAAACGTAATCGGAATATCATCGATGCCTTAACGGTGACACCAAAAGGAGTTGACGTCGGTCTAAACTACTTGTGATTTTGCATAGTAAAGCTGTGTTAAGTTGAACTGTGACTTTAGGTAACTATTGTGTTATTTGGTGATACGTGTCCATGAATGAAAATTGAAGGTGAGAGATCGTCTGGGTCGACAAGTAAGCTAAACCCAAACAGAAGTAATGACTGGTGAAAGATTACTAAGAACTCATCCAACCCAGTCTACATCGGAATACGAAAGCCTGCAACTATCGTTATTGTCACTACAACAGTATTCCACAATTAATGCGTGATTTCCGTACGAAGTATCCTTAAATGTTTTATTGCACACTAAAATGTCGTCAATGTAAAGTTGCGTCGCCGCGGACGCGAGAGGGCGGCCTTGCCGGTTCTGCCCCCCTAGCCAAAGTAACATTTGCAAATTTTCGTTATCGTTTCGCTTCGGAACATGTATGGATTTGACGTTTTAAATTTCGATAGTTAACGAAACCTTATGTCAATCCCATACATGTTTCGAAAGCGAAACGATAACGAAGATTTGCAAATGTTACTTTGGCTAGGCCCTCTGACCTCACGTTTTCGGCGGCTTCGGGTTTGCAACGAACACCTATCTCGCTAGGCACGACATCTGCAGAAGGCGGCGATCTTATACCGCCTCGAGGCGAAAGACCGCCGCCTGCTGCTCGCGGAGACCTGCCTCACCAGACGACTTAGCCCAACCGACGTTTGGACTCGCGCCTCTCCCAACGGAATGTACTTTACATAATATTATCACAAGACTGAGGAGATCGGAGCGTCTCGGGTGGAATCGGGGCGCGGCGCCACTAGGCGCGATCGGGGGGCGCGGGTGCGGGGGCGGGCGGGGGCGAACCGGGCGCGGGGGGCGTGGGGGTACCGTTGCGCGGCCGAAGTTTGTCAGCGCGCAGCCGTTGTACCGCCTCGCGCATCTCCTGCGCCAGCTGCCGGTCGGAGCTGTCGAGGCGCGCGCGCCGCGCTGGCGGCTCGTCGGGTTCGCCTGTCAGACGTCGCAGCAGACTCGGCGCGTCTTGCGGAGCGAGCGGCCGCTGTTCCGTCAACCGGTGCATCAACGCCGCACCCGGTCGCTCTAAACTCGACCTAATTATACCTTCGAGGAACGACCCGTTCGCCGGCGGCGGTGCTTCTTCGCGCAGTCTACGCATCATATGCGACGCGTACAAATCCGGTGACGGCGGCGGGAAACCAGCTCCCGCCCAGAACGGGTAACCGGACGGGTACGCCGGCGTATCTGGTCCGTTCATTCCATTCGAGAAAGGCTTCGTCGGTTGCGGCACTTTCGGCTGGGGCTTCGGAGGCGGTTTCGGGTCCTGTTGCGGTTTCGGTTCTCTCTTTCTCGGTCGCATCAAATGTCGCTCCTTCACCTTATACTCGAGAGTCGAGTGCGGTACTCCGTAGTAGGATCCCGCTCTGTGGACTGACATTTCGCCTCTCTGCACCGCTTTGACCGCTTCCACGAGACTATCGCGATCATAGTTTCTATACTTCCCTCGCTTGGGCCTGGTGCCCTTGCCGCCCATGACGGGCTGGCCGTTATTCGTCGCCTTCGAGTTGCTCGGCACTGAGTAGTTTCTTTGATTTTCCGGAGGCGTCTTGATGACGGATACGTGTCGATCCGGTGCTCTCATGTACTGTAAGTCAGAAGGTTGATGCGGTCGGTCTGGCAACTGCTGAAATTTCTGGCTGATGCTTCTGACTATGACATCGTTGATAGACGTAAACAGATGCTGATTGGTGGCCGGTGGGTCCGCAAAGAACGCTGGGAGGTGTGCAGGGGGGTTGAGTGTTGGTTGTGGGTGGGAGATTATCGGTGTAATCGGTGTGACGGGAGTGGTGCAGTCTCCACTCCCGCGAGTGGCTGGGGAGGGACTCTTGTCGTCCGGTGGGGGGAACGTTGGTATTTTTAGTATGACGGAGGGGGGTGATTCCGGGCGTTCTGGATCGCTGTCGGGTTCCGAGTCGTGTTGTTCGGAGATGAGGCCGAACTTGTTGACCTTGTTGCGGAGCGTGGAGCGCGGGATGCCGTAAACGACGGCGGCGCGGCGCGTGCCGAGACGGCCCGACTGGATGTCACGCAGCGCCAACTGCAGCTCGTCATCGGTGTACGCGCGCCGCGCCGCGCTGTTGCTGTCGAGCGCGCCGCGCTTCAACCTGTAACAAGCGTTGTGCTGAAATTAAACCGCTTATACTTTCTAAGTATACCGTAATTGCTATGGAACCAATCGTCAATAAACCAAGTCCATTGCTGGACACACGCATTACCAATAAAGTTTCGGTGCCGGACTACCTTACTCAGGCTTCCAGTTTTGTGCATCATTCGCTAATCCAACCATTAATCATCCAGCGACAGTCAATTCAAATATCATGAAAACTAAATTGAAAAATTCTATTATTTAGTAGCTAGTTAAAGATCTATCGAAACCCTTTTGATATTTTGCTATAAAAAATATTTTTATACACGCTATAACATAAGAAGGAATGCAGGTATTTATAAGCTAACGTAGCCACCAATATGCTGCCAAATGATTTATGTTAATGTTGTTGAATAACCCACCAACGTAGCTTTGCTCCATCCTGTGACGAATTCATTCATCGGTCACACGGCACACCCACATAAAATATCCAGCTCATACTGAGTCATCAACCGAATCAGGCGTCAAATAAGACATTTCAAAACAGTCCTCATATTAAACCCAAGATAAGCAAAATGCGAAATATTTACTCTTCGCCTCACCGATAACGCGCTACTATGAATGCATCTTTATCTTGCCTTATTTTCGGTGTCCTCACTCCACAATCGACTCTCCCACTTTATATTTAAAGTTTTAAATTGCTCGGTGGTCGTCAACTTCTTAAGTTTCATCTTGGATCTAGCTTTCTTATTTTTCACGGTGGCCGTCGACGGATTTTGCGCTTTATGTAGATGCGAATAAGTTTATGTTCGTTTGTAGTTTTTGCGTGTATGTCGAGGATGCAAGGTCAATGCACCGGAGACTATCGCTTGCATTTTTATTTGTTTTGGCGAGGCGACCCAGATCGCGGTCCCAGGGAATGAATTTATTCAGTTATCGATTGGGTATTGTGTGGATACTTATGTCTGGTGCAACTTGCCTTGACTCGTCTGTTCTCGATTGGGAAGATGAGCTTTGTTAAAACTCATTAAGGATCGGTGTTTTTCAGAAGATGACAGGATGGGATGAGCAAAGTTTTAAAGTGCATCTGTATACACTCTAAGTAAGAACAGTTTTGCACTATATTTTGTTAAGGGTTAAAACTATCTACAGTCTTTTAAGAAAGTCATGAAATTTTTCACCACTTTCATTGTCATTAGTGTTATTGTATTGTATGTTAACACTTGACTACTTTTGTATGCAACAACCACGTGTTGCTAGTAAAAATAATTCATGAGTTTCTTGACACATTGTAGGTATAGATTTAAAGTTTTGAAGAAAATAACAATGTGCTTGTTGGCGACAGGGATTTACCATAGGAAACCAAGTCAACTATTTCGATTAAAAATTTGTAAGATTGGGTATCGGTATCGAACTATCGAACTGTTTTTCATTGATTTCTTTCGTTTTTCAACATGACACTTTTATGGAAGTTAACTTTGAGATGACGAGTGATAGAGATGTATGGTAGAAAAAGACATGCTGCGCCGACCCCAAATAAATTGGGATAAGGGCAGGAGGATGATACTTTCAAGGTTCTTGCTCATATAGGCAAAGATTTGCTTGCTTTGACAAGGTTGCGTATGGACCTTAACGGGTTAGAAATAACTGTAAAATAGCTGTATAGGAGATAACTCGTGGCCTTGCGAAGGCTGCCACGAGCCGGTATATCAGATCGAGTCCAGGCGTGGACGGGTTAGTCACGGTATTAGACGGCATACAATTATAATGTCGTCTAATACTTATTTATGTATATTTCCTGAGTTTGTGTATTTTTTCGGTTTTTAACGGCAGTATTTATAAACCGATCTCAATGTTGAGAGCTATCTTCAAATGCTGTTCCTATAAGGAGAGCATCTCAAGTATGTATGACAACTCAACGTTGAGAGCGGTTTATAAATACGAGCCTAAGATTCCTTAATGGTGCTGTCTTTAATTGAACTTGTTTAATTACCACACCCAAACCTAAAAACCGAATCATAAGAGACCTATAAAAATATAGGAAGATAATAAGAAAAACTTCTATGTAATTTAATCAGTTGCTTATCGATTCTTTAAAACTTTGAAGCTTTTTCTTACGTTGTTTTTATCAGTTTCGTTGCCATCTTCAGTTTCATAATCAATTTAATCTGGCCCCAAAGATTTTTGCTTCACCGTTCCTATTAGTACTATTATTACTATAGTTTCTGCCTACCCCCATGGGAAACAGGCGTGAGTGTATGTATGTATGTTCCTATTAGAACGTGGCACTCTTTGTGTGACATTAATCATGTATGGATCAGAATTTTGGGCTATGAAGAAGATGGATGAAAGAAAATTACATGTAGCAGAGATGGAAATGCTGTGGTGGATGTGTGGTGTGACGCGAATGGATAAAATTAGAAATGAGTATGTTAGAGGAAGTTTATATGTTTAAAGGGAATCGTCTGGCTTGGTCATGTTATGATAAGAGATGAAAGGCATTACTACACCTAGAAAAGTAATGGATATGGTTGTTGAGGGCTGGAAAGTAAAGATGGATGGATTGTGTGCGGAATGATATGAATGTGAAGGGTGTGGATGAGGAGATGACGAGTGACAAAAAGGAATGGAAAAGAAGGACGCACTGCACCGACCCCAAATAAATTGGGATAAGGGTAGGGGATGATGATAACTCCTCGTGTCGTGTGACATTTACCCCATTATTAAGTCCATTGCAGGCCAAAGTCTTCTCTCGTGGTTGCTGTCTCTTTTTTGCGACACCTCTAAGTGTAAGGTTTGGTGCTATTAAGTAGAGCAGTTAACGGCTAACAATTTACACTCGCCTTGAATTTCATCAGGCAAATGAATCAAGGCACACAGTGATAAGCAGTTTCGCAACTGGACGGATCGTCGACACACAGATATGGGTTCTTTGACATTGCGACTGTTATTGACGCACGTCTGGATTTCATCGCGAATTAGAGGTAAGTACCTACTAACTGATGTGATGACCGATAACTTGCACTGTGACTGTTTTTACGAGGGCTTGCTTTTGAGTCACTTATTTGAAATGTTGGTTTAAAAATAATATCAATTGGTCTTTTGATAAATGTGACTCCTCATGTAATCTTGATTGTTACTTACATAGATGCTAGAAGTTTGTGATTCCTGTTGAGCATTTAGTTTTTATAATGAGCATGAACAAGATTGATAAGACATTCGGTGCTGATGATCTGTTTTTAAATAAGATACGCAAAGAACTGCTGTAAGTAGGTACCCTACCTAATACAAAATTGGTCTAAAACGTTCTGTAAATTAGGCAAGTGTAGATGAAATTTAAATCTACTAGGTAAGTTACTATAAAAACTATTGTTAGTTTCTGAAGATTTCCAAATTATCACATTCGTCTGTAGTATTAAGCTTTAGTTTTATTAAAGCACGAGTATACCTACTTGGAATCTCAGAATTGAACAGAAGTACTCAGCACAAAATAAGATCGTTAATTTTGTGAATTTAATTGCATAGCAAATAAACTAGGTAGGTACCCACAATATCAGAAGGCGTCACGTCAAAAGGTCACCGACCCCGTCCAATCAAAGTTTCGTTTTCACAAGTTTATGGGTGCGTTCACATCACATTGTTTGCGTTATCCGATCCCGAGGAAGTCGGCTATGCGCCCGTTGCGAATCAAATGTCGCACACTGCTAGAGGTGCTATTGAATGCTATAAGTGACCGATTATTAAACGCATGAAGCATCAAAAATGTTAGTATTACCTACACAATGGACATATATTTACTGTAAGACTGTCATTTGAATGAATTCTATTAATCATCATCAGCTGATTTTTATGTCCCCCCTCCCCACTGCTGGGGTATAGGCCTTGTTTATGAATGGATAAGGAGAATGGGACATACCATAACATAGCAACCTACCATTCGGGCCCATTGCCGATTAGTGGGTGTTAACAACTGCAAACGTAGCCGGGACCAACGGCTTAACCTGCCTTCCGAAGCACGGTGGAACTCGAATAATATTTTTTTTGTCACCCATCCCATGATCAACCTTTGCGAAAGTTGCTTATCCTCCGCAATAGAAAGACCAGGCGCTAAAGCACTGCGCCACCGACCTCCTCAATCTAATCACTAGGCAAATTCGATGCTTCAAGTGAGTTTAAGGTAAGGTAAGAATCATTATAAGCTACCAACTTTGTTGAAGAGTGTTTGTCTTGGACTTTAAACTTTAACACACTTTTTCAAAGGAGACAGCTTTTTCAGATTTCTGCAAGTAACCACAAAGTTCTATTTTATATTATTATGTAACCGTGAACATAATAACTGTACGAGAACTTTTTAGAAATACGAAATACTTACAGCAGTTATTTGCCTATACGAATACTTACAGCAGTTCTTTGCCTAAAGAAAAAAATTGAGAAACCAAAAAAGTGATAAAGATCTAAATTGATTTATGGATTCTGCTTCGCTCGTAGTGTACCCCAGCTTTTTATAGGTTATGGGCAGCCTACAGGACCCCATGGAAAATTGTAAATGGTATGTTTTCCTGCGTAGAGTCATTGTGCCCCGCAAATGTAGCATTTACAGATTTATTAACGCCCCTTACCTGTAGTATTTATGGTTTCCTAGAAATAATGCTACTGTTCATAATTGCCACGAGACTACGTGCGTGAAAGGAGGATTTCTCGCTTAATTTGATGTTACTTTATGGATTAGGTTTAGACTGTATTATTATTCCAATCAGCGCTTAATTACCTAGGTAAGCTAGTTATAAATAAATGACAATACAGGGTGTATTTGTAACCACTCTCCAAATATTAAGTATGTGTTCAGTCTATGAAACTAAACAACTTTCTCCATGAAACATGTTTCGAAATACGCCAAAAAATTTTGGTCATCCCATACTAAACTGATCACGTGATCTCTTTGATTTGTATGAAAGGCAATTTTTTTTTACATATTTGACCCTATGTTTCTTAGAGAAAGTTGTTCAGTTTCATAGACTGAACACATACCTTAAAATTTGGAGAGTGGTTACAAATACACCTTGTATAATATGATAATTCCCAACTAGCTCACAAACACTGTTATTAGCGCTACAGTAGTCAGATAGAAGATTTTATAAAGGTTTTTTAAATACAGCGGGATAGTGCTTGACCTTCACCTCACCTGATGTTAAGTGACGATAAGGTCAAAAGTGTAAGCGCACTACACCCGGAATCCTTACCACTGAGGAACTGCTATCTTACCTCTAACAGCCGGAACACAACAATTTTTAAATTATTGTAATGTCGTCAGAATTAGGTATGTATGATGGTGGTGGCGGACTTAAAATAAGCCACCAACCAAAACAAGTGCAAATTGTACCCTCCTCCTAGAAATCGAACCCGGGACCCCTGCGTCTTTACACGTGGAGGCGAACTACTAGACCCACAGAGGTGGTTCAATGTCCCCCCTTCTGGGAATCGAACCTGGGAAGGTACAGGGTCTTTACACGGTGGGCGAACCACGTATACAGAGAAAATCCATAATAAGGATGAGGATGATGAGGATTCCGGGTGTAGTGCGCTTCCACCTTCGGTCTTATCGTCACTTAACATCAGGTGAGGTGAAGGCCAAGCACTATCAGGTTGTGCATAAAAAAAGTTGAAATTGTTAACAATTGTAAATAAAATTTATTTTTTATTTTATTTTATTTATATTTCAATTAAATGAATGGATAGAAAGTTATCCATTTAATTAGGGGGGCTGTTCAAAATGTTTGCACCACATCGTGATAGTTTACCTGTTGTCCAAGATCTTGGAATCAGGCGGTGGGGTCCCGCTAGTGCTGGAGGTAGACTTGGCGCTCAGGTCCAGTGGCTGCTCAGCCAGGGTCGGCGACGAGGGCGACGGCTTCTCAGCTCCTTCGGGCAACCTGGGCAACATGAAGATATTGTAAATACACCAGAAAATCGACGGGAAATGTTCTTACGGGCGCTTGGAGAATGTGATGGCATACGGAAAAGAATATCTGTAACCAGACTATTGTTGGTCGATCAATTTCCTTTTAAGGCTCTTCTGGAAAACCGGGCAATATGTTCAAATTATTTTTGTTTCTTTCTTTCTTTCTATACAGGAATAATGCGAGAAATATTTCTCGGGAGAAAATTTGTGCTCGTAGGTATCACAAAAAACTATTGAGTAAGTCGTAGGTAGTAATTTGAATTTGTAAAGAGGATTCTTCAGAATCCAATGATATGTTTCTTGGTCTAAATGTTTTATATCAAATTAGAAAATTCAAATGGTCAAACTGTACGAGTATACCTACCTACTTAATAAAAAATCAAATTTCATCTGAATTCAGATCAGCGGGTCTACCGCCTAACTCTATCGCTTTGACTCTGGCTGTGGTTAATGACGTCAGTGCACTGTCCGTCCTTGTCATCGTGTTATGATATGACAAGGACGGATAGAGCATAGCTATCGCTTTGGCTATCGCTTTGAGTTAGGCGGTAGGGCCCCGGATCCCGTATTATAAAATGACCAGCGGCCACCAGCAACTAAGTAGGTACCTATTTATTTTTCTAATCCCTTAGAAACAGTTCTTTTTTTAGGGCGAAAGGTATCCCTGTATCATTTTCTGTATCCCTGATAACGAGTATGCAAAATGTCATGATGATCGCTTTCAGTAGCTAAGACGGGAAAGCGTTAAACAAACAAACAAACACACTTGCCCGCGACTTCGTCCACATGGACCTTAAGAAATCTTTGACCAGGATAAAAAAAGTATCCAATATTTTATCTGTGCGCCTAATTACATCAAAATCCATCCAGCCGTTTAGGCGTGAGTTGGTAACAAACACACACACAAAATTTCACATTTCTAAGGATCAAGTAGGAAGGAAGTTAGGATGCACCTACCTGTAGACATTTTGTATGTAATCGAAACAAAAATGGTAAAGATAACACTTTGAATGCGGCCCCATGGCACATGCAGTTTAGTGGTACAACAAAGGTAGACTGAATGGTTATGGCTGGATAAATCAAGCAGAGAAAAATTTAAGGCAGACTCAGAAGCATTTGAACAAACAAAGTTGGGCCAGTCACTGAATAACATATTTATTTATTTTGTTGCGCGGCCGTAAGTTATTTAAGGGGAGTTGTTTTTGAGAGTTGTACCAAATTAAAAAATATATATATTTGGTGGTACAACAAAGGAAGACTGAATGGTAGGTAATGGCTGAATAAATTTAGCAGAAAATAATATAAGACAAACGCAGAAGCATTTGAACAAACAAAGTTGGGCCAGTGACTGAATAACATGTTTATTTATTTTGTTGTTCGGCTTAAGGAGAGTGCTTTTGAGAGTTTTACCAAATTAAATGCATTTTTTTAAAATATATTTTTCTTCCCATTTAGCCTTTCATAAAAGTATCTTAGAAGACACGTTTAAACACTTTTAAAACGAAAGTTCCGTTCTTTTTATTCTTTTTATTATTGGAATATATATTTTTTAAATTAGTTAAGTATTTTTTTAACAAACCTTAATTGCTTTCAACAAAGTCATCTGCTTAAACAAAGATGATGTTGCTACGCTTTGTCCTTTCCCCCCAACAACCCAAATTCAGATAAGTGACAGCAGACTTCTTTCAAAACATAATACAAATACAAAATGAAAAAAATACTGTTAGTCATGAAATCCTAAATAAATAATTATTTATTAATTTGAAATTTCACTGCCTTTATCACATAATACATAATAGTACAAGTCCTTTATAGGCAGAGGAGAATAAGTTCTGCAATGGTGACCGCGCACCGGACGACGCTCCGTGGGTAGACGTGAGGGCGAAGGTCGCGCGAAGCCGCTGGATGCGGACCAAGCAGGACTGATCGTTGTGGAGATCCTTGGGGGACCCAGGAGGCTTCAATATGAACACGTTAGAGATAGGTAGTCATAATTAAATGGCAAATCTAATAGAGAAAATTTAAGGTATTAATCAGAAGCATGTGAAAAAACAAAGTTGGCCCACTAAATATCATAATATTTGGTTGCGCGACTGTAACTTAATTAAGGGGAGTGTTATTACAAGTTTTTCAAAATTCAATAATTAATACAAAACATATTTTATTTAAGTACTTACTTACAAGTTTGAATTTCCCATTGAATCTTTAACTGGATTCGGAAAAAGTATCTCAAAGTTTCATACCTAAATTGATTTGATTTGGTAATTTTTAAAAATTGCAAAAACTTTTAGCAGCGGAATCCATTAGTTTTTACTTGAAGAATTTTAGGTAGTTTTTAATGATACTTTTGAGATGCTGCTTATTAATGGCAAGACAGTCTTTAAATAAGAGCAAAGTTAAATTTTAACTGCACATTTAGTTTAAAAATGTAGGTTACCTAGTGTGAAAACATTGATAATTGTCATTTACACAGCTGTTGTGTCTTGTTCAAACAAGTGCGAATTTGGCAATGCCAATGTCAAATATTGGGTAGAATGCAAAATTAAACAATACTGCATTTGACATAGTGAATTATATTCTTATAACGAAATATTCCCTATTTGCTATACAGGGTGTTACAAAATAACCATTAAACTGAACAACATTTCTTAACTCTGAAATCGAGAAAAAAAATTGCTGTTTCAGTCAAAAATTAATAACGCTAACATTAATAACCAAAATGTATTAACCAATAATACCAAAATAACTAAATTAATTGAATTTTGAACCTAAATTAATATTATCTCAAGTAGGAACTTGTAAATGGCTTTCTGTATCTATATATAAATTTATTAGTAATATAGCTGTAAGTTTCCTGTAAAACTATAAATTAAAATAAATAAAATAAAATAGCTGTGTTTTTTTTTTTCGCGATTTCAGATTTGTTGCATATTCGGCATTATGGTTTGTTTCGTAACATCCTGTATAATTGTCTTCCATTTAACAATTATGGAATAATTTCGAATTACTGTTTTTTTCTTTACATTCCGTTTGGTGAATTATATTGCTATAAGCTTGTTCTTCCTATTTTGTCTAATTATGGGTCCAAATCCAAATCCACAGCATTTTTCAAACGGTTCATTATCTGGTCTAAAATTGCAGGGTTTGATTTCCGGAATAGTCGTTCGTCGTAACTTTTTGGTTTGCAAAAGTTTTAATACCCTTAATAATTCTAATGATGATCATAAGAATTTTAATATTACCTATACCCAAATGATTAGGAACTAAAATAATATTCAAAGAATAATAATATTACATATTTATTGCAATAACTGTTTAATAAATCAAGATTAATTATACCATGCAGTTTTAAATTAAATAAAAATTACAGTTGAACGAACTCAAGTTATCTCAAGGAGAAACGATGTATGAAATTGAAACAAATAAAATGTAAGTAATTTAATTTAACGCAATTTAATGCAAGTTGCATTTGTGTCAATAGTTTTATTTTCATACAGTGTTTGTTCGTAAACTCCAACACATTCGTACTTTTCGTCCTTTGTGCATTGTGCATAATTAATATGTTTTCAATGTGAATCATTTTTCATTAATTTATGCTGTTTAACGAAGCTATTGTTTGGAGCTTGTAAACTAGATGTTGAAGGAGAAAAGGGTTATCTGTGACATATTTCTTAATAGCATAACAAGCCATAACAAGTGATTAAAGAAAAAATATTTCTCAATACATAGATTGGTAAGAATATTTTGTTCTTATTTTCTATTGGTTAGTCCAAGGTTGGTTGGTTTTATCATGTTTCTTGCAAGTTTCTTGTCAAAAAGTGAGAGTCAAAATGGAAAATAATTCGGCTAATGAACTTTTGAGAGACTTCCAAGCATGAGTAATGAGTTATTACATTATACCTATTAGAGCTTGGAAGGCTAAAATGACATCTGCTAGACCTTGATAAATCAAAGATTGTCAGTGACATTGTTCATATATTTTTTTACAACTGCTCCCCAAACATAGGGTCCAGGTCTTTTTTTTTCTTTCTATTTTCTACTTTTCTCTTTCATTCCAGTTCTATCTTATTTCACATGCCACATACTTTTTCTTTCTTATATTCTTCCTCATTCATGCTTTTAACGGGTGGGATTCCCGCATATTTCTATTCTATTTTTATTTTGTTACTCTTTAGGGTAAATAACTTTTACACTTTTCTTTATTTTCTTTTTCAATGTCTTCCAAATTCATTACAATTCTTTCTGACATTATGCCATTCTTTATTTCTAGTTATATTGTATGTCTTACAGTATTTATTTTCATTATTTCTAATCATGCATATTTTTAAATTTTCAATATTTCTGTCATTATTCCCATGTATACATATTTTATATTACAACATTCCAGTCTTGCCCTATGCCTTGTTTCTTTCATTTACAATTTTTATAATTTTCTTCGCGTAGTCTATTAACTTATCTCTCTCTTTATTGTTTCTCATTATTAAGGTGTCTTTGCTAAGTGGTGTGTCTAGTGTCGGTGTTAATGTGGACGTTGTATATTAGAATCACACCGCTGTTACTTGAATAACTCCATAACTTACAGAAGCACAAACAACAACTGAATTGAGACAATCGGTGCCGCTCTATAACGTCGAATATTTCAATGCGCTGTCACCTTGAGCGAGCAACAATAGCTTACGCCTTCGCCTTTGTGGGGCGGCCACTGAAAACCTGCAGGTATTGAGTTTTCGTTCTCAGTCCGTCTGTCTGTTCGCACGATGAAACTGTATTGTGAAGGAAATAGGTCGATTTCGGATTTGCATGTGGCATAGTTCTTTTATGACGAGTTGTAGGGGAAATAATTTCATTGTATAAGAATGACATAATGTTTTGACTGTTATGCTATACCGCTCCACCCGCGTTAACGTTAACGTTAATGGTAATGTCCAACTACGCTTTAGCTAAGGCGTTAAGTAAATTTAGCAGGTACTATCCTTTCTAAATTGACACCGTTAAGTCTTGGTCACATCTGCGTAACGCCTAGATTAACGCGTTAAGACGCAGGTGGAGCCGTAGCATTACACAATGCTCGTTCAAAGTTAATTGCAGTTTTTAAGCACATTATTGCAAATAACAAAATGAAAACTTTCATTAGAACGACAATAAGCTAAGCAGTATTTCGTAAATCTACAACAAGTTAATAGATAAAAGGAGAGGATATATAGGCTCTTTTCTTTGTCTTAGGTATTTTATATGCTACGGCTCCACCTGGCGTCATAACACATAGCTTAAAGCGTTAATCACGCGCTTATATACTTCTGGGCAAAAACTGAAAATCAGTGCTTTGCTTTAGTTAAAGCAAAGATATCACTGAGTTTTTGCCTTTTTCTGTCGATGCGGCGCACAGTCTAGTTTTTTTCTTCTTTATAAGTTATGTAGTCAATTATCATCTGTGTAGGTACGTATGTGATGGAAATAAACAATTTATCTATCTATCTTAATCGTGGCGTTAAGCAGATGTGGCCAAGACTTAACGGTATCAATTTACAAACGACAGTACTAAATTTATTTAACGCCTTAGCTAAAGCGTAGTTGGACATTACCACTAACGTTAACGCTAACACAGGTGGAGCAGTAGCAATACAGAGTAGCTGATATGTGACACAGATTAAAAAAGTATATATAGTTGAAATTGTACGTAATACCTATTAATTATTTATTAAGGTACCTACTCATATTTATCTAACCATTCAGAAATTATTATTAACAATTTTTTACAATCTGAAAATGAAGTTTGTAATTTAAATATTCACAATGATTGTGGAAACCTAAAAAACATATGAAATCTGGTAAATGTAAATGGCTATTGATAGTAGCTAAAGTGAGAGATATTGTTACACGAAACAGCCCCAGTAGCTAGAAACTTCTGTACTTATTAGAATTACAAAATAATTAGGTAAAAATCGTTAAAATGAATGCAGCTCGATATCGATGTCCTACAATCACGCTAAAAATTAATACAAACAGTTTTTTAGAAGCAATTAAACTATAGTCAAGTAGAATTATACTGATAATGATAACGACGGCGATGCCATTGAAATCTGTTATCAGAACCAAAATTAGCATTCCTAATTTCAAATAATTGATGTTCAAATCACAAGTACAACAGCTTTTAATGGAGTAAAGTGATTAGGTACAGATGTAGTACAATGACGTTTTTAATGTTGTTTCTAGCAAAAAGGTGTGAATATAACGAGGTCGACACCTCCTGGGAGTACCTTAAAGGCCTTTCTGAAGATGGTGAACTATGTCAAGATGTTTAAAGCTATATTTTTCTGAGAACGAGCAATCCTACTAATATTATAACCCCCTTACTAATAAAGATTGTATAGCAGATGGTATAGTTACACAATGGTTACTCTCTGTCATACTTGAGTCTCTAACTTGTCTCTGTCAACTATTTGAGTTTGACATTGAAAAGAAAGTGACAAAACACTGTGTAACTCATTGTAACTATACATCTGCAAATTCTGCAATACAATACAATCTTAATTAGTAAGGGGTAAATGGGTTTGGATGTTTGGATGTTTGTTCCTCAATCACGCAAATACTACTGAACGGATTTGGTTGAAATTTGGCACACAGATAGAAGATAGCCTAGATTAAAATATAGGATACTTTTTATCCCGATATTTCCACGGGAATGGGAACTTCGCGGGTGAAACCGCAGGCGGCCGCTAGTTAACGATAACACCAAAACTGATGATTCCTCAGATGATGATTGATGTTAAAGATATTTGAAAGCAAGAATATTTCCGAGAATGAGCTAATTTTGAACGCATAATATCAAATCTGAATGAAGCGTGTTAGACACCACTAGTTAAATCCAATTATTTTTCTGTAAACAAAAATGAAATGTTTCATCAGTATTTGTAGATATTATTAAATAATATATTTTAATCTTAGTTTTTACTAACTTTTCTAACTATGCTGACTTTGTTGTGTGAAAAAATAAGATATCTGTTAGCGCGTGTTTGACATACTACTGTCAATCGTAAAAAAATCAGCTGTTACTTACTTTTGGTTATTTTCGATGATATTTTTTTTATGAAACAGCAGTTTTTTTTTCGCGATTTCCGAGTTGATCCCATAGTAAAAGTTGTTCAGTTTGATGGTCCCTATCTACCATATGCGGCATTACGGGTTATTTTGTAACACGTTGTATATAACAATATGACACTTTTTAATCCTCTCTAAATCTTTGCATAGCTGTTGACATAAGGCGGTGTCCACACAGGTGCGGCGAGGCAACCTGGCTCGCCGAATTTGAAATTTAAATGGCCGTAACTGGAAATCTGTGTATATTGTTCGCTATGAATTCAGGGCATCAATTAGGTACCTACAATGTTGCTGGTATAGACTAGCAAATGGACGGATAAGCTGAATGCAAAGGTCTTTAACAGCGAACTAAAATCTATGGAACAAGCATTCCGCTCAAAAAATAGCACCAAAAATTACAACCAAGTGGGTGGGGCTAAAAATGCTGGCATTTAGTTATGCAGCCCAAGCGACTGAACAATGTAGCATAATGCCGATCAAAATCTGTGGTAGGTAGGTACTCATTCGACGGTTGAAAGGCAAATTGGTCTAAGCGACATTTTTTGCGATATTGAGTTCTATACATATTCGGAATCAGCAAATTTTTCTCCGTCGTTTGAGCTAGGTTTCAAATTTTTCTGACTACTTTTTTGGCGCTTGGCACCCACAGCAAAACAGGCCTCATTTCTAAGCTCATTGATCTATACGACACAAAATTGGACCGATTTGAGGACAGGACAACTTAAGCTGTTTTGATTTTACGAACTTTTATAACATGTGTCGATTAAGGCATTTGGCTTTTTCGCCATGGTTGTGGTTTTGTCGTTTGGCATATTTTGGATTACACCAAAACGAAAAGCTATGTCGTTTGACCCATTTTACATTCAACTACATTAAAAAACTGTTAACTACATTAAAATATTAAAAAAAATATACAAGACACCATCTAAAATTGTATAAAGTGGCAAAAAGCCTCAAAATTATCTTATGGATGTTGCTGAATAATGTTGACCTTAGTATCAATATCTACTATAAACCTAGTAAGGGTTCATTTTGTTTCATCCTGCAGTCTTTCTAATGAGCATCTGCATCAAACAACTTCACTCGGGTGCAACACCATCATGTTGCTTTGACTCATTGGGTATATTCAACCGTCAGTGACTTGGCGCTAAATTCATTTTCTCTCGTATTATTTTACTCGAAGTCAATGCTTGAGCCAGTTTACTTTCAGCTATTTTATTTACGGTAAGCGTTTGAACCATTTTGCCTTTCTCTAAATATAACTAAATTTGATGCATTTTGGGCCAACCAACATAAATTTTCTAAAATAATACACAATTATCATCAGTCATATCTTAGAAAACTTCCCTATTTAATTAGGGATATTCTGTATTAAATAAATAAAAGTCTATTCAATCGTTTTTTTTATGATTTTTTTTCCAAATAATAAAACTTTAATCATTCCCCCTGCAAGTTTCACAAAATGTCGTTTGGATCAATTAGCCTTTCAACCGTCGATATAGATATTTTCAAACTTAAACGAAAAAAATTTTTAATAAGTACTTATGATACGTTATTTTGCATCTTGTTGCCTTCTTTTACACCATTTTACTGCGCAGAACATAATTTCTTTAAAATACAAATTGCAATAATATTGTAAAGAACGCTCGTTTATCACTGGGCGCGTGGTTGGCCCGATTAAATGATGTGGGTTGTAATTTTTTAACCCCATGGTGCTAAGAATTTTTTAAGCAGCATTTTGTTTGCAATTACACTTCCATATCTACTACCTACAAACGAATATTTTTTAAGAGAATAAAATGTCACGATTGTATTCACAAATCGTTTCGGAATCAGGACATTTATCATGTGGCCGCAAAACGATTGTTATTCAGGCTGGCGACACGGTGTAACGATGGCGGCTTTGCGCTAACTGCAACAAGCCGCTAGGCGTATTGGGGGACCCGGCCGCGTACATTCGAATTAGTACTAGTAAAAGGATTAAAACAATGATTTATATTAAAGTTTTCAGCGGCGAACGTGTTAATATACTATGGGTCGAGCACGACCTTTAGGGATCATTTACACAGCTCAGTCATGTCTCAGTCACGTTAACGGTCAGTCTCAATACAAATTTTGACTTGCCAATGACTGACGCGTCACGTGACACGTAGTGCGTACCTATATAATATCTATTCTGTGACGTGACGTGACTGTTAAAACTTGTATTGAAATTTGAAGTGACTGAGCGGTGTGAATGATCCATTAAGCAGAGTAAAAAGTAGCCTAAGTATATATAAATGTTAATCCAGGTCCTAATCTGTTTACCAACCATTCATCCAAAAACGTCTAGCCATTTAGGCGTGAAGAGGTAACAAACACACAAATACACATTGCACACACAAACTTTACATAATATCCAAGTATAAATATATATAGAAGTAGGATAGGAAGTAAGGTTGATAAAAATGAAAGTTTTGTTTTCTATGTGTATTAATTCATCCGAATGCGGTGAAACTAATTATGTTGAGTTATTCTATTATGTACGCGAAGGTTCCAAAACAAAATAATTATCTATTTTATTATTTTATTTATTGAACATTGTTACCACAGCGTTCCCAAAGCATTTCCTACACAAATAAACAGTACATAAACCAATTATGGATACAACACTTTGTAAAGTTTTTATGTCTTCTATCCTAAACCATTCATCGTACAACGATTAAGTATTTCGTATTCATCCCATGACGTATCATCCCACGAGGACTTAAATCCTTTACTTATTCCATTTAATTAAACTCCTATCTCATCCCAAATCTATTCCTTTAGGAATATTATTTAAGAAAAGTAGGAGTAGCAGAATAATGGACGTGGTACAGTTTATTAAAAAATATAGAATTGGTACTTATTCACTTCTCAAGCTTACGCGCTCACTAGACATGAAATAAAACACTTTTAACGGATACTAGCGCGGTTTTATTGAAAGTACTTTGGTAATTAGTTGGTATTTGGTTTGATTTTTGATTTTCCCGACGTTTCGGAAGGCCGATATAATATATAAAAGATATAAAAGACGGAGGTCGGCCTTCCTCTCCAAGTTTTATTTCGCCATTTCTTTCTTGGAGGGGCCTCCCAATTTTTTGAAATGGTAGTAGTTTCAGTAGATTCTCTCTTTTTAACATATAAAATTAAATTAAAACCAAACCAAAACTTAAACTAATAAAAAATTTGATAAATTTTAATTTCTGAACGTTCTAAAAAATTCATCGCTTGAGGGTAGGCTCACAAGTAGCTTCAGTCCCCCGTGACCACGGCAGCTGCAAAGGTGCCGAAACGTCGGGAAAATCAAAAATCAAACCAAATACCAACTAATTACCAAAGTACTTTCAATAAAACCGCGCTAGTATCCGTTAAAAGTGTTTTATTTCAATTGGTACTTAGTCATTTAACTTAACTATGTTATGGGGTTATTTGTAAAACACCAACAATCTCGCAGGAGTAGATAACTAACATCATAACAACAACAGTTATTGTTATTGTTTTTGTCTGTTTTCGGAAAAGTCGTATAGCAAATGTTGTTGTTTATGATGTTAGTAATCTAGAATCCTACGAGGTTGTAGGTGTTTTACAAATAACCCTGTACTCGAAAATACCTAACTACCTACTTTATAAAAAGACACTTAAGGCTGGTTTACATTAGATTATTTTTAGTTGAGTGCTTTAGTAGCGTGCGAGATAAATTCGAATGCGAGTGCTTTAGTAGTTTTGGTGCCTTTCCAGTGAGCGTTTACATGCTTCCAGTACAGTGTCATTTGACTAAATCACTCTACTAAATACGCTACGTACTTACTACGTACGATACGTAAAATGTCGATTTACATGCTTCGAGTGCGAGCAAAGTGTCGCGCGGGGGGTGAGCGGGCGGCGCGGGCGCGCAGGGAGTTCTACTGGAAAGCGATGATTCCAGTTGAATGGCTACTAGAACGTTACTCTCTTTAGTCATAAGACGACCGTTTACATGTTTCATTTCAACTAAAGCACTCACCTAAAGCACTCTACTAAAGACTAAGATAATGTAAACCAGTCATTAGTCTTTCTCAGAATTTGTTTTAGTTTCTTACACGTTCCATAAGTGCGAAGATTATTAATTTACTATTATAGTAAAAAAAACAATTGTCTGAATCGCGATTCTATCAAATTGCAATGCCTATTGTATTTAAAAAATAACATTTCCGTTCATGTACTTTAAAATAAGGATGCAGCACATCTATGGACAATGCAGGTTTTAACAATACTGTGTAATAAAATGATGGAACTATAGTGTCAATATGATTTGTCTATATTAAGATGGATCAATAGTTCACACTTTATAAACATTCATAGTACATTTACTACTGTTTCATTGTTTCCAATTTAGGTAAGTAATAATACTTAGTTATAATGACGATAAGGTTAAAAGATACATGTAGAAAAGAAATCGTGTCCAATCGCGCCAATTTTCAACGATAAAACCAAAACTTAATCGTTATCGTTTCAGTTTCGTTTACAGAAAAATATTCGCTTTTATTTTGTTAAAATTTTTGAATGATGCCAAATGAGAATTCTAAAGGAAAACCAAGATTTTTAGGTAAATATAACCGAAATGACAACGTAACAGTTTTTGTAAATAAATAAAATTTATAAGAGATAAAAAGTTATTAATATAATTGAAAAATATTAGAAAAAATCGACTCACCCGTAGCAGCTCAGACGGGACGACGGGTGCTACGGGTGAGTCGATTTTTTCTAATATTTTTCAATTATATTAATAATCTTAATATAAAAATAGCATTGTGAATGCATAAAATTTAAAAGTTTAAAAAGATAAAAAGTTAAAAGAATATATAGATATTAAGAATTAATAGATAAAAAAAAAATAAGAAATGATTGTCAAGTATGAATAATTAAATTATTTTCCTTAACGTATAGGCGTGCCAAAACCGTTTTTCATGATGACCAAAACTGAAAGGACATAATATTAAGTAAACTATTTGAAACAGCGAGATTGTGAGCTCAGTGGTCGCGTAGATTCTGGACACGTACCGATCGTCCATCTTTATTTATGCTGTATGTATAAGGTCTGTTTGCGAGCTACGGTCGATTTTGGGTTTAAATGCTTTTGAATGAAGTCTTGTATTAGGAATTGAGACAATCGAAATGTGGGGAACGGGGACAATTATTTATTTTATTAGTCATGAATTAAGTATAGCCTACTTATTATAATATTAATTGGATCATGAGTTGATGCAAACTGTTTTCGATACCGTAAGTAAACTATCGTTTTCTCTCTTTCACTCCCATTGACGTACTTTATATCCGGTAGTCTACGGTAGCGGAAACAGTTTTCATCAACTCATGGTAGACCTTCAGGTCAGGTCATAAACATTTTTGGTACCAATGTAGGTAAAGCCTACTTTATTATCCTCTTTCGTACCTGTATCATTAATATTGTCCATCAGCCATTTTTGATGTCACCACTGCTGGGGCACAGGCCTTCCTTATGTGTGGTAAGGAGGATGGGCCATAACCCACCACGCGGGCCCAATGCGGATTGATGGGTGTTAACGACTGCAAATTAACGTGCCTTCCGGTCCTCCGGAAGGCACGTTTATCTTCTTATATTATCTTTATCTTAGGCTCCGGAAGGCAAAAATTTATTATCTCGAGCTCCTGCTCGAGATAATAAATTTTTGGTCACCCATCCCATGACCGACCCTAGCGCACGTTGCTTAACTTCCGCAAATGCTGGGCCAGGCGCTAAACCACTGCGCCACCGAGCTTCACAATCATATCATTGATATTATCTTTGTTTTATATTTGACACTGTTTTTAATAATTTTCAGAATCTTTTGTTTTCTTTCGTGGAACTGCTATTAGACAGGTTTTTTTGGTAAGACTTACCTAAAACTAACTTACATAACCTATGTCTCAGTAACCACACAGGTAATTTAAGTTCTGCTTACTTAATACTATTCAGAAAAATTGTATTGAGACATGAAATAAGTAATAAGTTAATTTAAACTGTAAGTTCTTACGCCTAGTAAAAACCGCTAAAACAAATACATAAAGAGCAAATACAGATACCCTGAACTTCTGTTGACTGACATTTACAACCTACCTATGTCCGTGGGAAAATCATAGAGACAATAACGAATTCACAACTTAACAACTACTTAGATGCTAGAGCGATTTGTATAACAGATACCATTGTGAAGAATTCACCGTTTGAGGCCACGCCTTGATATTTCGCCTCAATCTTTCAAGGCCATTAGAACGGCCCAGCTAGCGTGGAATCATCATAAATAATCGTCAATTTCATATTTGTAAATAAGCGATAAATAAACTTTATCTGGCACTTGGTTACGCGTTTTCTACTAAGAGATTTTGCACTTAATGGCTGAGGTCGTGAAACGAAAACGACGTAAGTGGCAAAGGTAAGAAGACGAATAGAAGTTAGTGGTGAGGGTTCCGGGTATAGTGTGCTTACACTTTGGGCCTTATCGTCACTTAACATCAGGTGTGGTGAAGGCCAAGCACTTATATCCCGTTGTGGATAAAAAAGTTAATTATTGTTATTATGATTTTACATTATTGTTATATTCTTTCGGTTAACTTTCATTTCGGACGTTTTTTCGATCTACAAAACAATAGTTTTATAGAAAGAAAAAAATACAAAGTGACTTACTTATTTTTATTTTATTTTATTTTATTTAGGATACAAACAGTCTTATACATTGGTATTGCATACAAAAAATATGAGTTTCTTATAGACCTATAGATCCATAAAGAATATAAAATTACACAGAGTTTAGTGTTATGGAAGTAAGTAAGTACTAACATAAACATACACAGTCTAGTGCTTTAGAAAATGTACAATAAATCATCAAGTTACTATTAATAATCAAAGTGCTATTGACAACTTATTATGCAATAACTTTCTATAGACAGTTAGGCTATTGCAAAAGATATCTATATCATTGAACTTTTTGTTATAAGTTTCAACACTACGTCGAAAAAAGTTATTTCTGGTATATACAGCTGAGTACGAAGGGACAACAAATAGTTTTTGTAGGCGCGAGCCAGGTCTGGGTACTCTTAGGTTAATTTTTTCTAAAACCTTACGTAGATAAGTAACAAAGTTTGTGTGTGCCGGTCTAATTGATTTAATACAAAACAGGAAGGAAAAAAATAATTACTTAATCAGGAAGAGTGAAAACAAAAATTCGGTCTGCGACAATTTTGTTTTTGTTTTGAAATATCGACGACGTGGTATGAAATAAGAGCGTTATTTAAGTACCACTTAAACCATCAAACGTAAGTATAGTTGTTCTATATCACGAAGACCGACCGTTTACCGTCCACTCACCGGTCGGCCACCGCGCCACTCACCATCCGCTGCATCAGCCACACCTGCGACAGCACGGCGGGCGGCACCAGCTCCGTGCCCAGCGTCGCGATCGCCGCCATCATCTGATGGAACTATACCACCAATGGTTGGTCTCCACTCACCGGTCGGGCTGCGGTCGGAGCTGCGCCATCCGCTGCATCAGCCACACCTGCGACAGCACAGCGGGTAAGACCAGCTCCGTGCCCAGCGTCGCGATGGCCGCCATCATCTGATGGAACTATACCATCAAAGGTTGGTCTCCACTCACCGGTCGGGCTGCGGTCGGTTCTGCGCCATCCGCTGCATCAGCCACACCTGCGACAGCACAGCGGGTGGGACCAGCCCCGTGCCCAGCGTCGCGATCGCCGCCACCATCTGATGGAACTGTACCACCAATGGTTGGTCCCCACTCACCGGTCGGGCTGCGGTCGGTTCTGCGCCATCCGCTGCATCAGCCACACCTGCGACAGCACAGCGGGTGGGACCAGCCCCGTGCCCAGCGTCGCGATCGCCGCCACCATCTGATGGAACTGAACACACCACAACTTCAGTATTTCAATCATTTATAGATTAAATAGGGTTTGTAAATTTTTTGACGATGACAGTACATTATCTGTCTTTATGTCTTCAATCTGTCCTTCTGCTAATCTGGGATTTTGCTATTCCGGGATATAGCTATTCTCTCTGCACGGCAATAAATTACAATTTCAAATTGCACAGAGCTGCGTGCCTATTATTATAAGCACCTCCGAAGCGCTTCTTCTTCTATCGCGTAGATCTGTTTCATCCGACACATGACATCACATGGCTATATGAAAGATATAAGCCTACTGCTTGCGGCTGATACTCAGTCGAGCCAGAGCACGAGGGATTTCATGTGTCGGTTGACACAGAGCTACGCGTCAGAGAAGCGCTTCGGAGGTTTAACTACGGAGTGAGACTCCTGGCAGTAAATTACCTGCGCAATAGCTTGCGGGCTCTGCGCCTGCAGCTGCAGCTGCAGTAAGTGCTGCAGCAGCGGCGGCGCGCCCGCCGGGCTCTTCGCCCCCGACACAGAACTGCTGTCCGACTCTGACGCTGGACTCTGGAACAATGGAAATGGGATTAGTTTCTATAGTCTAACCGACTTGATATCAGCGAATTTTTAATGTCCCCACTGCAGGGGCACAGGCCTTCCTTATGGGTGGATAAGGAGGATGGGTCACCCACAACGCGGGCCCAGTGCGGATTGGTGGGTGTTAACGACTGCAAATGCAGCTGGGACCAACGGCTTAGCGTGCTTTCCGAAGCACGGAGAAGCTCGAGATAATACATGTTTGGTCACCCATCCCATGACCGACCCTAGCGAAAGTTGCTTAACCTCCGCAATCGCAGGGCCAGGTGCTAAGCCACTGCGCCACCGAGCAGCTCCTCACCGACTTATTCATACAAAAAACCTTAAGGCTCGGTTACGCTGGAACATTAATTAGTCTTTGTCTTTTTCATTAGGTATACATGTAAAGAAAAGAGTAAGGAAAAAACCTCACTTCTGCATTTTTCGATGTTTTCGTTGTTATTTTCACCATCATCATTATCACAATTATCTTTCTTGAATAAAAGTAATTGAAGCAACTTCACAGTATACCCACGTTAAAGTGTATTTTTTATGTAGAATTTAATACGTTTCCGCTATTATTTACGCCAAAAAGATGAACCTACGCAAGCGCTTTTGGTGATTTTCTTATTTTATTTACAATCATCTGTGAGGTTTATAAGCTAACTTATAACTAGTGGCTGTCCGCAACTTCGTCTGCGTGGAAACTTTTCGCTATTGAGCGATTATGTATAATAATTTTTCAAGAGGCCTTTTATAACTTTTATGAATAAGACTGTAACTAGATATGTAGGTAATGTGACAGTAAACTTTTTGCAGAGGGAATGTTATAAACACAAAAATTCTTTAATATTAAAATTATTTTAAATATCCATCCTTTTTTTCCTTTTTGTACATTTTACACTGTCACCAGAGTCTTGTTATTAACAAAAAAAAGGATGCTTAATGGCTTCTCTGATTTTTTTACCTGAAGTTAAACAAATTGTATTGTACAAACAACCAAACTCTACAAAAGGTGTACTTTAATGTACCTAATATTTTTTTTATGGATCCACCGACGAAACTAAGATTTTGCGGCAACACCAAAGTTGGCGGGAAACGAAGACGCTCAAAAATTCATGGATGCTGAACTACACGGCCGAAGTAAGCGCGGGCTTCAAACTGGGTGAAGTTTTTTAATAGAATATAAATATGTCGATACTTACAATATGGAGGATAAGAGATCGAAAATGATTAAGGCTACTGAATAAATCATTACCTACTTTTAAGATAAGATAAGATAATGCTTTATTTTCAACACCACAGTAACATATAACAAAGAAATAACAATAAAACATAGTGTCAAAACATGGCGGTCTTATCGCTAAGAGCGATCTCTTCCAGACAACCTACGGTATGGTGAGATTGACAGAAGAGGAATACAGGGGGTGCAAAATGGCATGAGATGTAATTATTCTAAATTCCTAAATATTATTTAACTAAATTAAAATAAACCTAAATATGTAGATATATACATGTTACAATATGATATACATATATATATATAGTTTAAATATATACATAAATACATATTGTCTGTAAATGATGAATAGTTGAACAGTAAGTACCTACAGTGGCGAATAGCGAAAGTCAGTGAGATAAATAGTGTTGTTTTTACTTTTAATAGCTTTTCTAAGGATTTCGGCGTAGACAATATTTTATTGACTCGTAGCAACGCAAAGAAAATCAATTGAAAATGAACACTTACATATGTTTAATGTTTTTAATAAATGAAACACGTTGCTTATTTATCTTTATCAATTTTGCCTTTTCTTCTTTCTAATGTAGGAATTGGTAAGTAAACTAGGAAAATATTTCAGGATTAAGTATTAAAATCAAAGAAAATACCTAAAATTCTAACCGTACACAACAAAATGTCGTCTGTTTTTGTAGCAGGTAATTTGCAGTTTTATATGTTTTAGTATTTAGTAAAGATAGTTAAAAATGTAGTAAAAAGTTCGTAAAAAACAAGCCTATTGAAAAATATCCTTTACGAGTGCCGCTCAAGGTTCAAGGCATAATAATTCTGTCAGCACACACGTTCGTTACCGTGTCTGCTAAACAATTCGTTAGTTATTATTCAAGGTGGACGTGATTAGCGAAACGTCAAGGTGAAACCGGTCTCGCGCGGTCGCCATTTTGTGTTTTCGTCGTGCGTGAAAACAGCGGCGTTTGAAAATGGAATTAGAAATCTTTTTCGAAATTATGTTGCCAGAACTTGAAAAAATTAAATAAAGGCAGGTAAATGTTTCATTGATTTAGTGTTCAATATCGTTTCTTGGGAATTTTTTGAAGTTTTTTTGCGTGTCTGTTTTAGGTGAAACCATGATTAATAGAAAAATAATTTACTAAGTATGTTATTTTCTAGCAAACTTATACCTACTGTTAAAAGAAAAAAGGGTTATCTTGTGACAGCTATTTTTATGATTCAATAAGATTTTATTTGAAATTGATTTTGTTCGAAAGCTGTAATAGTCACACTGTATATTTTCTCGTACCTATTCGCCGTGTGTCAGTTAGATTAGAATAAAAAAAAATGGAGTTCATACAAAAATATGCAAAATACCTATATATTTTTTCAATTCTATTAGCATTCTAATAGAATTGAAAAATTGTCCCAAAACTTTGCCACAGGGAGGGAAAGTACCTACAAATATTGAAGATAGGAAATTTTACTGAAAGAAAACTCCATTTTGTTTTTAAAAATAATAAGAACTATCATTGTAAAAATGTTAAGTAGGTAATCTCGGTTCTAATCTAAGTAGAAAGTTCGTACAGATTTCAAGTGCGAACCCCCTACAATGCCGAGAAGTGAGTAATTAAATGATATTAAAAATAATTGCTGTTAATTTTACACTCGTCAAGATGACAGTACGGTAAACGCGGCTAGGGATGGCATTTATTCAACGTCAACAGTTTTTGTTTGAGTTTAATAATATCATTATCGCCTCGCCTTATTTATTTAACGTCAACAATTTTTTTGTTTGGATTTAATAATATTATTACCTATCGCCTTATTATTATAAAACAAATCATTATTTTAAAATAGTAAAATTCTTAAATATTTTTACTAGTTAATGGCAATATTTTAATATAGTAAGTATTGGTACGGACAATATTTGATGTCTTATATAATGAATCATAATGAATAAATAAATAAACAGATTTAGAATACTACTTAAATGAAACTAATGGTAATAAAGTATCCAGTAATTTAAATAATTTTCAAATGTTGAACTTCTCACTTATCTGGTAAGTATACAAAGGTTATACAATAACAAACGATTACCTGATAACAGACCATTAAATTGTTACAAACAGCATTTACCAGTCATTAATACTTGTCTGACTATAATTATTTTGAAATTATGTTGCATATTAATTTTAATAAAGAATATAAAATGCAGTAGATACTAACCTTATGGGCCATAGACCATAAATAACTAATTACAAAAAAAATAGCCTAGAAAAATAACTATTATTTATTTCTAGCACCGTTAACGACAGCCCTAGCTCACTCGACAGCTGCTTCCATAATTTGAACTTCGGATGTAAAAAAAGCTACATAATTTGCCGCTCGCCAAATGGTGGGGTCCACACATTCTAATTCTAAACAGCGGCCTCGACCAATGGCGGGCGAGGACGAGCCAACATGGCGGCCGTGGGAACCGGTTAATGGCCCGTTTGAATTTAGAATAGTATTTTTATTAATGCGATCGAGAACAATTGTTTTTTTTTCTAATTCTTAATACAATAGGCGGGGAATTAGGTGCGTTCTTCCGCGAATAAAGGCACAAGGCGCAAGACGCCATTTGAATAAGGTCGTAAGGTGATGATTAATTGGTATGTTCGAATGATTTTGCTTTTTTATAATTTTACTAAGCATTAGTAATTATAATAAGCCAATTATTGTTGGCGAATGCTTGGAGTTTTTCTGTTCTGTTAGTATAGAATTTACTAGTTTATTACCTACTACTATTTTTATTGAATTTTATAAAAGCAACATTCAATTTTTTTATTTACTTTTACTCACTTTATTGTAATTAGTTATTTTCCTAAAATATAATTTGGCCTGTCAGTAAAATTTCGGTAATAAAGACGAAATATATTAAAATTTATTACTTTTACGTTTAAAAAACCATGTACGTAATGTCTTGGATATGGAAATCATCGATTCCTTAGGATCGATGATTTCCATATCCAAGACATTTTTCTTTAATGGTACCTACTTATCTTTTAAAGATTATGTATGTTTGCTTTCATTTTGTGTAATAAGGCCACTGTCACTTATTTTCCTACGCCATCGAAATATTCGTTTAGAACTAAAGAGGCACTTTTTTTCGTCTCCTGCAAAATTTTCAACTAGACAATACAGCGTGACAATTGACAAGTGCTCTTTTAGAAATCATCGATTCAATCTCATTTTGAAAACATGAAAGATCGAAAACAAAAGGCATCTGGTACAAAACAATGCAAAGCGAGCTTCCTCGTATACCATGGTTCATAAACTGTAATATAGGTAGGAAAAAACTAAAACTAATACTAAGAATTAGGTCCGGTCATATTCCATCAAGGAAGTTTGCACATAATATGATGAAGAAAGTAAGTACACCTAATTGTGAAATGTGTGAACGAATTGAGGATGTGCATCACCTTTTGATGGAATGTGAGCGGAACCGAACTCAAAGAAACTTATTTTTAAGTAAATTTAATATAAATAGGCTGGATGTTGATTGTTGGGATTGTTCAGAGTATTCTGAGCAACCCTGATTCTGAAGCCGCATTATACTTGTGTAGTTTGGTGGAGTACTGCCAACAAGCTACACAACTTAGTTTTTAAGTATTACTATGTTAAGCTCCAAAACAAATAAAGAAAAGAAAAAAAAAACTTATTTTAGTGAATTATCTAATGCTTAGTGCAAGACGGGCTTCTGAGCCGTGTTGCTCTAAGATCTAATGTGACCTTTTTGTTCAAATTGTGTATAACTTGCTGGTACTTCTGTAAACTAGCATGTGTTGTATTAAATAAAATAAAATAAATATTTTTAATATTTGCTTTTACGGTTGTTAAATAATTAACCAAGGTTTTGTTAGGCAAGTTGGAACTTCTTCAAAAGAGAAAAAAGTGTCTGAAAAATATTAATTGCATTATTAATTTTATTAAAATAGGTAGGTTGTCGGAAAAGTTTGTGGCCTTTTTGAAGCATAAAGTTTGCGTGTTATATTTCTGGCAATACTAAACTTAGGCGGGAATGTAATATATTGTTTGACAGCTGACTTTCTGGTAATAGCGGTAAAATTAAAAGAAATTGATAATCATCTTGCTTTTCCATATTTTTTAATATTTTTTATTCGATAAGTACTTTTTGCTATTTTTTTCGATTAGGATATTATTATTTTCTTTGATTAGGGTTCAGACCCTTAAAAAAATGAATGCTGCTAGTGCTCAAAGAAAGAATAGATGCTTTGTCGAATGCTACCGGTAAAAATGGTTCAGCAGCTTCAGTTCTGGTAATTTTTATGATAAACATGTTCCTCGCTGTAGTATCTTTATTATTTTTAGTACAAAAAGGCCGCGAACGTTTCCGACTACTTATAGGTAATACAAAAAAAACTAATATCATGATGTTTTGAAAATTAATGCTTTACTTGACTCGTGATAATGTTAATGTTGACATTTTCCATGATTCTTTGCCTCGCTTCAAATCTAACGAAATATTGTAAACAGATAATATTGTGAATCGATTAAGTACTCATATTTGAATGCTGTACACACCTGTTGTTGGCCTACACATCAGAAGTGAAGTTTTGATTATTGTTTCAAAGTGTATGTTTCATTGTGTATGCTGTAGGTGTGTCTTAAATAAATAAATAAAATGAATTTGAGTTAATCAAAATAATGTTTTTAAAATGTTTTTTTTAAGAATTCAAGATGCTATGTTAAATTTGACTTGACTTCTAAAAATAAACAACTTTATCTCTTGTTTGATAGAGTGGAATCTGTCTACTATTTTTGTGAATTTCAATATTTTGATAGTTAATTAAAATAAGTGTCCATTAAGATTTTTTTACTCAAAAAATCTAAGCACAGAATCAGTAAGCAACCTAGAATAAGCCTAGGAAAGCAACGTCATAAAATGCCAGCTATGTGGTCTGAATAAAAAAAAAATGGATGCACACAGCTCAATCACGTCAGCGGTAAGTCAAATTTCAATAAAAGTTTTGACAGTCATGTTACGCGTCAGTCACCGGCAAGTCAAAACTTGTTCTTATTGTTGACTGACCGTTGACGTTACTGAGATGTGACACGTGACTGAGCTGTGTGAAAGATCCCTATATCACTAGGTAACTTTTTCTGCCAAACATGACTCAGCACGTTACAACACTAGTAACATGTAGGAACAGATTGTTCATGTTTCAAAACAGTAACCAACTAACCATGAAATCGCTTCATGTTGTGTTCCCTTCCATTTCACACAAAAAAAGTAATAAAGCACTCTCAAACAACAAACGGTCGGTTTTCATTTACAACCTTTCCGCTGCTTTAACACAAAAAAGTAAAAAGTCAGCGCCACCCGCGTTCTGTTTTCGAAAAATGATATTTTGAAACGACAACGCGCGCGCTCGTTTTTCTTTTTTTTTCACGAGCGGCAATGATTAGTAAGGCGTTCGTACTGTGAGGCTATTTGGTTGCACGTGTTCGACGTAGGGGTGTGCCCGGCACGTGAATTTTCCGAGGTTTCCACCCTCCACGGACCGCCCCTATAGGCTTTTCTGTCCGGCCTATGCTGTTTAACCGATCGGCTATAGAATACCATGGAGAGGACCGTGTGTGTGTTTTTTTATTACTTTGTAAATTAAAAAATATAATAAATAATAAAAAACCTTTGTTTTAGTTAAGCAGAAAAAGTAATTTTATAAGTTGTTTTAAGCTTTTAACTTTTTCACTAACGAAAAGGTTTTATTACAGGAATTATGAAAAAATGTAAATAAACAAGAATAATGATAATGGTTAAATTGATACATTTTTTGTGAATACAGGAATATCTATTTCCACAAAGCAACAAAGACTTGTTAAAGAAATGTAGATACGTTGCTTACAATGTAAAAAATGGAGTCAGTAGAATGATGGAGATAAAAAGGTTAACGATGATTGCAATCTCGTGTTTTGCAATTGTAATATAAGACAAAACGTACAATTAGAAATTGGAGGTCTATCATTACATCAGTGAGGAACGCTGTCGAATGATTTACGTCATTGCCGATGAATTAATTAAAATTGAACATTAACACTGTACTAGTTAGGTACTTTTTTTAGTCGTAACTTTCTTTTTTAATCAGTACATCTTAACTTACTGAAACAGACACGAACGAGAGCTTTGAACAAAAAAATGATATTCATGATCAGATCAGAGAAGCTATAAGTTTATCATTGACCATTACGTATTACTTGATTTTGAAACATTAGTGGATCTGTACTTTTAAATGAATCTTTTAAAATAAACAATAAACTTATACAATACTAAAAACAAGACTTACTTGATTTGTGTCTTTGTGTTTTTAATGAAGCTTTTATTATTTATTAGTGTAATGATACTCATATTTCTTACTATATCTCTGATAACATCTTCGTCGTTACAAGTTTGCGTTACATAAAAAAGTATTTTATGACGCAATAAATTAATTTTACGCACCGCCCATTACATAGCAATTATATTGCCTTTACAGTTTCGTATAATTGTTAAATAATTCACTTGCAACGAGTAATGAGTCAACGATCATGTCATTTGTATTAAGTTTTCTAGAACAGTTATACCTTAAAAGGGGTAAATGTTCTGACTATTAATTTAGGTATATGCGTTCAGTTTTATAATGGTAATAAATCTCTGATTAATAATCCTTCTTGATTTAAAAGCTCATTTTAATGTTTGCATTCATTTCCGTTCTGTGTTATTTGAACTAGCGAAACGTTGCAAAATTGTCAACCCCATTATTGCATGCAAAATTAGCAACAGCAGTAAAATATAGAAACACTCCGATCCACTCGTCTAATTAAAAAGCGTCACAAACGCCACCAAAGAGTGCACTTAAACACAGACGGAAAGTAGCTTTCAAAAAAATAATGTCACAATGACCTCTCCACGGTTCGCGATGTCCAAACACTGCCTACTTTTCACGCTACGCCTACGCGCTCACTATTTCAGCGGCGTACAAAATATCAAAGCAAAATTCGACTTTAACACACGAATCACAGCGTCCAGAGCTCTGTAAACAGCTCGCCGCACGCACCCCATCTCTTTCTCTCGTATTAATCAAAATACGAGTTTCCACTTTGACGTGGAATCGCAGCAAATGGATAAGGCATTGTTTGGTAAATTGAAACTATGGTTTGTGTAGCAGCCGGCGTAGCTTGGTCCCTTCCTAGAGCTTTTGTTGGAGGAAGGTTCGTACCAACGGCTGATTGTTTGAGGACGGAGAGGTCTCGTAGCACTGGTGCTACGAAGCTTAGAATATAATAATTGCTATTGTAGGCTAAAGGGTTTACAATATAGTCTTATTATCTGACAGTGATTAGAAATGTTGATGCGGATAGGTCGCTAATTACTGGGGTGCTTGTTTAATAATTTACCGGCTGTGGCTTTTGTATTATTAATAATAGGTGGGGGACAATAGGTCTGTTAGAACCGAAGATAATGGACTAGATTATTAATTAACAGGTAACAGCTTAACAAATAACTGTGATTTATTTATTTAATCAGTTTTTATGTGACAGTAAACAATTTTTTTGTAGGTCATTTAAAAAAGATGTGATCAAGTTATTAGGTCTCTTTTTGTATGTAAGTTAATTGGAATGTATTAAATATCTTAGGTAAATATTTTATTTCATTTAGAGAATTAATTAGATAAGGTTTTAGGATTAAATGATTATTTCATTCATCAAATCAGTGAAAATGTACTTTTCTGAGTAGCTTTTCAAGATTTGGCTCATTAAATATGCCTCCAAAGATTGAAATCCTTAGAACAATAACATCTGGAAGCCGGGTCCTCGCATGTAAAGAGAGGCAACTAGGCTCAGTTTTCAGATTTATATCCTTCACACGTTACGTTACTGTAATTAAAATAAAATCAAATAAAATAGTAACTAATCCCTTAAAGGTAGGGAAATTAAAACTGTTTTTTACTTATGGGCACGGTTAGGTAAAGGATAAAAATCTGAAAACATGACTCAGTTTTAGTTGCCTCACGTTTGACAGTGGTGTCGATTCGGTTGGTACAACTAAACTTAATTGACAGGACTAAACTTAATTTTAGCATCCTGTTCTTGTCTTTTTGATACCAAAAGAGAAGGATGGAAAACTAAATTTAGTTTAATCCTGTCAATTTAGTTAAGTCGTTGCCAACCGAATCGACACCAGTGCCATTGTAGGGAACTATCTTTCTAGGTGTCATTATTCTAAGTTGAAATCTTTAAACAGAAGGAAGTTGAAGAAGACAATTTAAAACATTGTCAACTTAAACTGAAATTAGCAATAAACTCCTCAATTACATCTGTACACTAGCAAAAAGCTCGCAATCCGGACAATTGCACAATTTTTTATGACCATAGACAATAATTTCGATTTGATTGCACGTGGGAATCTTTCGATGCACCCATTGTCAACTGTGTAACGAGACTAACATAATAAACGGCAGTTACACTCCAATTTGGACTTTAAAACTACTTGAAAATAGTATATTTTAACCTAGACGAATGGTTGGTTAGATTTACAGTTCACAGTGTAAATTGTACTTTAATATGACGTTATAGGTTTTCTTTTGTAAGTTGTAGTTGTAGGTGTATTGTAGGTGTTCTCAAATTGTTTCTATGGGAAATAAGGGGATATTACGCGTTTTTGAACCGTTTCAAAGATGGTTCAGTTAATTTTTAACGGTTTTATTTACACTAAATAGCTTTCAAATACAGGACACTTTTTTGTTTAATGTTCTCCCTTAAATAGGATGCAAAGGAATCTATGGCTGTACAGCCAAGACTAGTGATTTATTTTTATTAAGCTAGCATTTTTTTTATTAAATTTACACTTTGTTTATATCCTAACTAAGATTTATCTAACGAAGGGCCGCCGGTGACGCAAACTGAGTGACGTGTCGCACTGAGAAAAATGTCATTTTGGGGTAATCTTAAAATATCGTGGCGTACGTTTAAATTAAGTGCGTTGTCCTAAAATAAGGAAATAATAGGTTTATATTACGATATCTTGAAACGTGTTATGATGTAGTCGAATTATATGGTTAAATAAGGCAATATTATGACACTTATCATCTTAAAAATTGGTCATCAAAAATAATATTATCTTCTTAATATTATAACACTATGTAATAGAAAATAGCCCACTGTCCTATAAATATGTATGATAATCTATAAATAAGATTATAATTCTAAATCACAATGAAAGTGGCACCTTCCATAAAAAGATGTCATAGTATTTGAGAAGAAGCATCTCTAGAATACGATGACGTCCCCTTATAGTAGTATGATAAAATTATGTGCCAGTTCCTTTTATTTTGAGATTACCTTCACTTAAAATATAAGGAATTGGCATCAAAATTCAAAATGAATCCTACAAAAATACGATTACAGAAACTTATTTAAGAGTTTTGGCCAAAATATTATATCGTAAAAATTGGTCATCAAAAATAATATTATCTTCTTAATATTATAACATTATATAATAGAAAATAGCCCACTGTCCTATAAATATGTATGATAATCTATAAATAAGATTATAATTCTAAATCACAATGAAAATGCCACCTTCCATAAAAAGTTGTCATAGTTTTTGAGAAGAAGCATCTAGAATACGATGACGTCCCCTTATAGTATCAAAATTAAAATGAATCCTACAAAAATACGATTACAGAAACTTATTTAAGAGTTTGCATCAATTTTTGTATGATTCCTAAAAAATACGATGACAGCACGTAAATTCGCCGTTCATTACTCATCGTTTTGTATATTCTCTCCATTCAGTCAGTCGGAGTCGCAGAGTCGCAAGGACAGTTTTTAGCGTGTACAGAATTTATTTATATTTGACTATTTTTTTAAATGTGAGTGAGTGCAAAGTGCAATACTTATGGATAAAGCAACTCATGACTTGCTAAAATAATGGAATCTAGCTCAATACTTATATACAACGTTTTGAAGGTAAGTTGCCAAGCCTATGTAGTGCGCGTGCGCGTGCACACTTTATTGGGGGGGAAGAAAATTAACTTTTTATATAAAACGTATCATTTTGGAAGACAAAAAAACGTATTTGGGGTAAATTTTAATTTTCTCTTCATATAAAGTGTACTTATCATTTGAAGGAAAAAATCAAATGATCATATTATTGCCATTGAAATGGACCTAAAACATTGAATTCTTATCACAAATTACATGTTTGATTTTAGCTTAAAATGCGGCGGTCTCGACAGCTTCGAAGCTTCATCTGACACCATTTAAAAGCTGCCCGGCAGAAGCTGAACACCACAAAGCACAAGTTTCTTCGCAAAAAAATAACAGACACACTAGCAGTTTGTGACGGTAAGGATTTATGTAATTATTCTGGTCTGTCCTCGTTTGACAAAAAAATAAATTAATAATAATGTGTAGTGTTATATACAATAAGCATTTTTTTTTCAGATACAAAACCAGAGACTAAATTTCATTGCTGTCATATTACTCCTCGGTTGCTTATTTAACATACCTCCTGCGGCTCCTGCCCGTCGCTCCAGGAAAAATTGGCAAACATCACGAGCAGAAATATTGGAAGGATTTGACGGAGACGGTGGGTATAACCCACAGTATCTTGCAGAATGCTGGGTGATTCTTATCTTAAGTCATTGAAAGCGAATCATGATTTTACTTATTAAATTATTTTGCATATTTTATGGATTTTCCTAAAGATTGTTCTTAGTGTCATGAGTATAATTAGGTACGTAAGTAAGTTGTGACATGCTAAATAGGTATTTATTTTTAACTATGTAAATTATTTTTGACTGACAAATACTGTGATTGTTATAAGCATAAAGGTACGGGATTATATCTTTTACTATCGGGTAAACTCTGAAATCGAAAAAAACTGCTGCTACTTAAGGCGGTTGTATGACCGAAAGTGGCGCCCTCAGTGGTTTTTATTTAATAAGTTATTAATAGAAAATTATTTTAATAATGTTTATCGTGGAGATTTTAGGGCCCTTGGTCTAGTTTTTTTTAGAAGGTATCACTACATGCCCTCGTAGTCATTCGTAAAAGTAGATAGCAAATGTGTCAAAAACGGCCACTTTTAGCAGTTTTGCTATCTACTTCTAGCAGTGACTACGAGGGAATGTAACGATACCGTCTAAAAATACTAGACTGTGGGCCCTAAAATCTCCACGATAAATATTTTTAAAATTGTGTATTAGAATTATAATATTAAATATAATTCACCGCTGCACCACTTTCGCTCAGGGTACCACCTTAAGTAAATTTCGTCGAATTATGTTGTGCCCAAAGTAAAAGTTGTTCACCATAATGAGTACAATGAGTCCTTTTCGGATTAGTACACCGTAAGCTTATAAGCCTGTGTTATTATAATTAAGTACTATTATGTGCTCAATTTGCGAATAGGTAGGTACATTATTTTTGGTGTCTTTATTTTCTGTTGTACAATACATTTATTTATTAATAAATAATTACTTATATAAAAGTAAAAAAATAATATTGTAAAAATTTACGTTACTTACTTTCAAAAAGAAATATTGATATTGCAATAATTAAACTTTCAAAAATAAATAAAATTACTCTTGATTACTATTTCTGTTTTTTTTATACACGTGTCTTCCTGTTCTCTTTAAGTTTTTAATGCAATTGCATATTGCCAAGTTATGAAGGTACCTATTACTTTTTCTATATTTCACATGCTTTAAATTGTTATTTTTTACTTATGCGCGATCCTCTTTTTTTAAGTATTTTAGGAATGTGAATTAGGTAAGAAAGAAGTAGTAGGTACAGTCGTCTTTAGATATGTTGTAGCAAATAAGGTGACTCATATCCTTAGATAAGTCCAACCAATTAAAATAGACTTTTCTTGTGTTTTGGGTAAGATCCTACAATTTAGCAACGATTTCTTCATATCTCCGGTTATATCCTATTACTTTACGTACCTACTATTTTTTATTAGGTACATCCTCTTACCTTGGGTTATCCTAATACAGGCGCCATCAGATATACTGTAGCAGAAAAAGTGATCAAATACTTCTGAACAGTTTAAAATATCAATAAATTCCATACACTTCGTTTACACTTTGTATAGAATTTATTGATATTTAAACTTTTCAGAAGTAATTGATCACCTTTTCTGCTACAGTATATCTGATGGCGACTGTACTAGGATAACCCAAGGTAAGAGGATGTAATAATAAATAGCACGTAAAGTAATAGGATATAACCGGAGATATGAGGAAATCGTTGCTAAATAGTAGGATTTAACCCGAAATACGAGAAAAGTATATTTTAATTAGTAGGACTTCACTAAGGATATTAGGAAGTCACCGATAAATAGTAGAAAACAACCGAATATATGAGGAAATAATTTCTAAATAGTAGGAAAAATATTAGGACCTAACTGGAGATATGAGGAAGTCATCAATAAATAGTACGAAAAATAATAGGACATAACTTGAGATATGATGAAAGAATATTATATTTTTTGACATAAGAGGATGTCATCGAGAAATAGTAGGAAAAATAATAGGATATAACTCGATGTACAATGACAGTAACCATAAGTAGTAGGAACGAGCATACAATATTTTATATTGTAGGACGAGCATACAATATTAAAAATATTGTATGCTCGTCCTACCAAAGGTATGGTGACATGTCATCTTAAATACCGTTATCATCAGCAACAGTAGTATCATCGTACTTTTTGGTGATATCAGTATACTCCGTGCTTTAAGTGAATCCATCTTATTTTAATCTGAATTCACGTCATTTATGATGGGCATTTTTCTCAGTGGCGGCCTTGACATTTAATCGTGCGTATAATCATTCACATTACTCAATATTGACTCACAGATATTATTATGTTGATTATTTATTTACAATATTGTGTTACATTGTTTTGTTTTATATTTTTATAGCGGCCACGGTCATATTCCTGAGATTTAGAGGAGGTTAAAAAGGCTGACGACTTGTTTTTGGTCAACATTGTAGGTTATTTTTTACTTTTGATTTGTATGTCCATCAGCCATTTTTAATGTCCCCACTTCTGGGGCACAGGCCTTCCTTATGGGTGGATAAGGAGCATGGGCCATAACCCACCACGCGGGCCCAATGCGGATTGGTGGGTGTTAACGACTAAAAATGCAGCCGGGACCAACGGGTAGAAGTGCCTCCCGAAGCACGGAAGAGCTCGAGATAATAAATTTTTGGTCACCCATCCCATGACCGACCCTTGCGAATGTTGCTTAACCTTCGCAATCGCTGGGCCAGGCGCTAAACTGGGCCAGCCACCGAGCTCCTTGCTTTGTATGGTTTTGTCATAATGGTATGGTAATAAAATTTAAGAATATTATTTTATTATTATGGCACTAAGTATATCAATTTAACGATTGATCTTTTCGACTTTGATTTGAGTTTGATCAAAAGAAAAATTTGGTAGAAAAAAAGATAAATATTTATGAGTTTTAAGTATAAGTGAAATTTTGCCAAAAAATAAGTCAATTTATTTATATTTCACTGATCGCTCTGCATTTTTGTATAAAAACACATATTTATAGTAAAAGTCAGACTATTGATTTATTTTTATTAAGCTAGCATTTTTTTAATTAAATTTACACTTTGTTTATATCCTAACTCAGATATTATCTATACGAAGGGCCGTCGGTGACGCAAACTAATGTTGTTTTTCAATTAAAAAATATCAATCTACGTTTCGGGGCAATGTTAATAGATTCAATTTTGCCATCAAACTGACTAATGGTGGCTCAACACGAATAATCTACATCGCCCACGAACCGAGCTGACCTAGATTCTGAGCCGAAAAAAAAATCGATACCACGATAATCCGACCACGGCTGAAGCGACACTAAACTGCTTTTTACCGACCAACTTAACTACATTGAACATTGATTAAAAACTTTTTCGCAAAAGTAACTTTTATATTTAGAATTCGTATGAAGCTTTTTTATGCACAACTGGATAGTGCTTGGCCTTCACCTTACCTGATGTTAAGTGACGATAAGGCCGAAGGTGGAAGCGCAATACACCCGGAATCCCATCACTGAGGAACTGGCTATGTTACTTCTAACTACCGGAACACAAAAATTGTTAAAATGTTGTCATGGCGTCAGACTAAGATGGTGGTAGCTAGCCAGGCGAACTTGAAATAAGCCCTACCACCAACCAAACCAAGTACAAATGTCCTTCCTGGGAATCGAACCCGGGACCCCTGCGTCTTACAGGGCGAACCACTAGACCACAGAGGCGGTTAGGTTCTAATGTCGCATTCTTTTGTTTATTTTATAATTGGTCTATTGAAAAAAGTTTTTAATTAAATTTTTAAACGTAATATAAAAACAAAAGCCAGTAATAGGCATCGTTAAGAATTTTCAGTTTCAGAACAAGTAACTTTTATTTAGAATTCGTGTAATGAGGCTCTATTAGGTCTCATTCTTTTGTTTACTTTTTAATTGATCTATTGAAAAAAGTTTCTAATTAAATTTTACATTAATTAAACGTAGAATAAAAACTAAAGTCAGTAAAAGGGATCATTAAGAATTTTCAATTTCTGAATAAGTAAGTAACTTTTATCGTTGTAATGTTTATTGTTTAATTGATCTATTGAAAATGTTTCTAATTACATTTTTAAATGTAGAATAAAAACAAAAGCCAGTAATTTACATTGTAAAGAATTTTTAAATTTCGAACGAAAACTTTTTTCAGAAAAGAGCATCGCATAAGCGTCGGGTTAATTCGTTGAGTTTTCCGCGGAAACGCTTGCCAAAAATCTTTATCAAGGGCGGTACTTACAGTCGCGCCGCCCTGCGCCCCCTCCGCGGGCTCACCCCTCTCCCCGTCCACACAAAAGTAACATTTGTCCGGTGGTTTCCAATCTGTGGGCTCTGGCAGCTCCAGTTTCGGCTGCGTCGCCGGCCGCTTGATCAAACTCTCCAGAATTGTCTCTGGTCGCGAGCTCTTCTCCTCCGCTTCGGGCGCGTTTATTTGCTCTATGGTCTTGATCTTGAGCGCGGGAGGGGGGTCGGTGCCAGGCATAGATTCGTCGCTCGAAGCTTCTGGCTCGCTCCTCTTTGGTATTAATGCGTCTTGGCATAAATTCCATTTTCTTCGACCCATCAACTCCTCCGCCACCCGTTCTAGACCTGGAATTAGACAAAAAAAATATAAATATTAATAAAGTTAAATATTTTTTTTATTGCAATACAATTTATAGGTAACTAAAAATAATAAACATTTTGTGATGATCACTATTAACTAATTTAAAGACAATTCTTATTTATTTTTGTGCTAAAAAGTAAATAAAATCACTTATTTTTAACTACAAAATTTATGTTTTCTTTTATTGTACACATAATCACTGTTAGTAAATAAAATCTCTTAATGCTCTTAACTATCATTTTTTAAATTATCAACATAAATTGTAAAATTGTGCCAAAGTTGTTTCTATCGTAAACTAACAATAAAAGTTAGTTATTTTGTTTTGAACCACTAAAGTCGTAAAAACCACTTTCACAGAACGAAAACATGCTTGGAATAACTTAACACATTTATTAATCGTATTGAAAATTTATTTCAATTTAATTTAGCATGGTAATTGTAGAAAATAATCATAATATCCTGTTTAATATATCAAGGGTCTCACATTTGAATTCTTGTATGAATACTGATGATGTTTACCTATATGTTTAGGTACACTGGATTTTAAAGATACTCCACACAGATCACTCTAAGAGAGAATTTTATTATTTTGTAAAAACCCATAAAGAAGGATTTCTGACCTGTCAAAATATTGATTTTATCAATTTTAGACCATATAGTATTGCAATGTGTAGAGAAGTAATATAGCTCATAAAATTGCATTTTTTATTTTTATTTATAAATCGCTTACTAAAAAAAATCAGCAATACAGAAATAGAAAAAATAGATAACAAGATTTGCAATATTACAAACTAGAACTTTTTTTTTGTTAAATTGATTGCCAAATCAAAATTCAATGAATGCTAGTGTTCAACGATCATAGCAACTATTCTAATATAATGTGAATTTATGGAACTAATTATAATACACTATTAATTATTATTGACTTTTGAGTTCGATACCAATTCGATTCGCAATCGATAAGTAGTTTTTCGTTAAGGATATCGTTTTTTACATAAGTTAAATTACTAAACTTGTTTGTCTATGGCAAAAAGTACAAGTCACTTATTATTAAATGATTGATAGCTAAATGGAGAGTTTACGTCGATGTTTTACAAATGAGATACGGTCAAGGAGGCAGGGGTGCTCAACCTAAAGTGATATTATGTTAAAATTATACTTTTTGTTTAAATGCTTTTTTTACGGATTTGTAAAAAGATATATTATAAATCTTGGTACATTTTTTAAATATTAATTTCTACTTTAAATATTTTTATGAGAATTTCGTGTAGCTAAATAAAGGAAACGTAAAGTAGGTGGTATCTTACTTAAAGTTGAAATAAAAATAAAAATAGCTTGAAAATATAACAGTAACAATAACTTACAAAGTGCCACAACCAATGAATAAAACTAAGAAGAAATTAGAAATTAGTAATAATACCCCAATCATGTAACTTAACTAATAACCGTGGTAATGCCTTTATAGTTAAGTTATCAGCAACGTTATATAGGTACCTAACTTTGGACTGACAGCCTATAATTATTTGTTTAATCTCCCACTAGAACATAAACTTTAGAACATAGTTTTACAGTCATTTGCCACGTAAAACACTACCATAGACAGCAACAGTTATTTCTCATATTATGTTTTTTTTTATATTATGTTAAGTAGGTACTTTAAAATCAATTAAAATAAAAAATGGGTTGAAAATATAAAAAGACGCTAATGCAGGTTCCGTACGCATGTGTTTCGATAAAAACTATTCAAAGTTAGAATTTGAATTGCAATCATAAACAAGTAGAATTAGCATAGACCGTGAAACAAAAACTGCTCATTGTCTATAGCATCCGCTTAAGGGATGGCCAACCTTTTGCCTCGTTATTAAAATGTGCAACTGTAATAAGCGTAGGTACTGCTTAAAGTAAAAGGCAATAAAACGTTGCAGTTTTCCGCTTTAGGATCCAGATTGCCATAATTTAAATTAAAGCAGTTTCTACACTTTTTTGTACTAGATGGGTTGTTTATTTCACTTTCGTTAAGTGGTGTTTTTTTTTCAACTAATTCAGTCTAGCGGCTCTGTAGAGCTTAGAACACAAGTTTGTGTCGTCAAAATGATCAAAAGATAATTTTTCGAAATGGCTCAATAGTACATTACAGCCGTGAACGGGAAGCTAGCGATTGCATTGTCGAGGATGGTTTGAAGCCCGAGCCGCAGGCGAGGGCTTTAATCATTCGAGGCAATGCAAGTAGCTTCCAGAACAAGGCTTGTATAGTGCTTTTCTCAAGAAATGCGAGGAAATAAAAAACTTTTCAATTGAAACTTAATTAATATTAAAAATGAGATTTATCATAGACAAATCCTCTGAGTAATCTTGAATTACGTGCAGCGCCATCTACCGCCGAGAAGCAAAAACCCATCTCATTTCGCTTCTCGGCGGTAGATGGCGCTGTACATAATTCAAGATTACTTAGCGGATTTGTCTCTGATAAATCTGGTACAATACAATGTAATATTTATTTATTCTTATAGTAATATACTCTGTGCGCACCATTTTTTTTATTGTATCGTTATTATAGTACCTATTAAATAATTTTACCTTTATAATATTAACTGTCTTGTGGCTTGCGTGCCAGAAAAAAGGAACTAAAGTTATGGCTGTATGGTGCAAATGTGCCTTTGCTTTTTTTGTTTTTGTGAACAGCTAAAACAAAAAAAAGAAGTTGCCGCAGACCACCCAGATCATCTTCGCACTGTACCTACTTCCCGCACTGGTGCTGGTGCGGGAAGTAAGTATTGAAATTCATTCCTGGCCTGAATTTTAAATTTAGAATGTGATGAACCAGACCCCCTCGGAAATGTGGAACGCCCCGCATTCCTTTTTCAAATGGAATGATAAGATTTCAGAGCATAAGTGAGAAAATATGATTTTCCCCATTATCCTCGCCATATTGATTTTTTTTTTAAAACTGATACGATAAAAATTTCGTTATACCTATAGGTATAAGTAATTATTGAAACTGCTAACAAAATTTCACGAGAATCGGTTAGGAAATGCGACATATAGAGGAGAACAAACGGACAGCCGGACAGACGGACGGACTTATGAAAGCATTTTTGCCCAATCTGAAACGGAGACACTTCGTGGTCGCTCGGTCAATTATGTGAAGTCAGTCATTTTTTAAGACATTACATTCCTATCTTTTAATAAATATAAAGATATAAATAGGTAATCAAAAATATGTGAAACCATTTAGAAACCAATCATAGCGCCAAGTGCAGTGCTTCAAAATCCTTTATTGCCCGTGGTCCGATCGCCGAGTTATACTGGTCGACGGATGGAAGATTATTATCTTCAGCTCACGTGACATGTGCTTCAAAAGGTTTAATGTAAATAATAGAATTGGATTGTGTGATGATTAGCTAAATTATATCATCATCAGCTGCATGACACTAATTACAAAGATTCTAAAATTCCTCCAAGGGTCTCCACGACCGACGATCAGTCCAAGAGGCGATTTCGCTTCGCGTGACACTGACACCCGGTGACCGGTGTAGCTCATGACCTACCTATGAACCTAAACTGAAACTGAAATGCTTTATAAAGTGGTTTTTTTATGCACAACGGGTAGTGCTTGGCCGTCACCTCACCTGATGTTTAGTGACGATAAGGCCGAAGGTGGAAGCGCACTACAATCGGAATCCTCATCACTCAGGAAAAAAGTTGATGGTAAGCATCATGCGCTGATTAACTATACAGATCGTGAAGCCCTTGAGTAGAGCCTATATGCCCTCTTAGCATGATCACTGCACATATTTATGATTTAGATAGAGATTCAATTGATACTTGACTGCCAAATAAAACGGATTTTAACAGACATTAGTATAGATAAATCGCTATACTTATTATATTAACATGTTTCGGTGGGCATGCTACGGGGCCTGAGAAGATTATGTGGCGCCCTCATGTTAAAAAATACATATTTTTCAGAAATCAGCAGCTACCGGTTGAAGTAAAGGTACCTTATTATTTGAAACTCATAAATTTTGCCGTAGTTGTAATAGGCAAAATGATTAACGATATAAAACCAGCCAAGCCGAAACAAAGACTACCTACGAAAATTACATTAAAAAAGTCTTAAGGTCCAAACGCTATAATTTTCTAACGCGATGCAGAATTTTAACGATAACGAAACTGCGATTGCATACAACTAACTGATGCGAGACCCTCACAAGTTAATATTGTAATTAATGCGATGCCAACGAACTGCAATAGCAGGGGGTAATAAAAAAATAATTACACATCAGAGCTTCTGAGGAAATCGGACGGGCTAATGTCTTTTGAAAGCGAGAACAATCTTTGTGATGTTTTTAAAGCACTTTTTAATGTATTAGGTGAAATGTGCGCTGGCCATAACCTTTGCACTTCCAAGAAATTAGTATTGTGTAACTGTTATCAACAGCCAGACCAGCCCACCTAGCATGACCACCGAGACCTTTGTTCGCTTTAGGACAGATTCGCTTTAAGACAGATTCTGTCGTATAGCGAATGGTACGTAAAGCGAATCTGTCGTAAAACGAACAAAGGCACCGAGACTCAATATGATAGAACGAACGTTGTCTCTTGACAGTTAAATGTGATAAACATTTAACTGACAAGAGACAACGGATTCTGACAGAAGTGTCTATAAAACTACATCACATAATAATATCGTGTTTCGGTGATCATGCTAGGGGGATAGGGGGTGTTAGAAGCTCTTAAAACTTATCAGTTTTCTGAATCTTGCCGTATAGTAAATACCCAACTGATCAGATTTAACAGAACCGTCATATGGATAGGTACCGAATACCTATAAGGAAGGGTTATCTAGTTTCAAGTTCGATAAACAATAAGATATTAAGTGCTAATAGTCTAGGTAAATTGAAAGATGGCATGACTAGAAAGGATATCATTACTCAGATTATGACTCAATGCCATGCTGACTAAGCTAACCCCAAATTAGATAAGGATAAGGAAAGGATGGATGATGAGTCTAGGTATCTAGTTAAGCAATGTCATAATAGTGGTTTCCCTAATTTGGGCGACATTAAAACCTGAAGTTGAAAAATCACCTAAATATTTAAGGGCTGGAGGATTCTCAGTTCAGAATCAGAAAATGGCGGAAATTTACTAAGATTCTTTCTACTTAATGACTTTATTAAAAGTGTTTTAAAATTCGGACACTCGAAGTTGTCTAATTTTCGATTCGATCTTTTGCTGATCAGGAATTGCTAAAATGCAGATAAATTCTTATAAAAAGCAGAAGATTATAAAAAACCTGACAATGCTGACCTTGGCATTGCTAGTATAATTGTATTAGCGAACGTCACAGCCGACAATTAAATGCATTTGAAACTTGTGGAATAATTTCAATTGACAACAAAAGGTCATTTTAGCAAAATGGCGTGACAAAACGACGATAAACAAAGGATGGTGTGTGCTGACTACTGATTGGCTAAAACTGCGATTAGACTGGTCTATTTCAAGGTCACACTGAGTCAGTTTGCATTTGTGTGTGCATGGTTGGGTGTGGTGCAAGCAATTAGAGAATGTGAAGTGGTATATCAGCGATTTATATTTTACGCGTAGCGTCTCCGTTTCAGCTAGGGCCAAAATGCTTTTGTATGTCCGGATGTCCGGCTGTTTTCCTCTACAGGTCGCATTTCTCAACAGATCCTCGTAAAATTTTGTGAACAAGTTCAATAATTATAAAGGTTTTTTTGGCGATCCAGTTTTTTTTAAATTTTCGAAATGCAATAAAATTTCAGCCATATTATCGAAAACTGACAAACACAAAATGTGAGGTCTACACTTGTTTTAATAGTATTGTGTGTGGATATGAAAAATTGGATTTGATGGATCAATTGGTTATTTTTTTCCATTGTCATTATAATTATTTTTATGTCTTGAGATTAAACTAAGGTTCGTCATGAAATATTTTACAAACTATAAGATCCCTACATCAAGTCACAACCGCTATTAAAAACAAAATTGTGACAGCCGCTTCATCTCGTAACTCATCCCACACCGAAGTGATTCAATGCGGAAACATAGTCCGTCCTTGTTTGGCACATCGCGAATATGCGCGCGGAATTGTCGACATTATTCGCTGTTAATTATCATTATTAAATAATATCCTTCTCGAGATTGCGCTTAAGAACGCATTTACCTTGCAAAAAAACACACTGTACAAGGACTTGTGAGGATTAGTCGTTAGATTGTGTGAGACCGGTTTTTGATTCAACCTTTTTGCTTGCAAAACTTCTTTATGTGTGAGATTCTAGAAACCACTAATAAAAATAATCGAGTTATGTTTGCCGTTTGGTCAACAAATCCTGTAGCAGCAATTTTCATAAGGAAGTAACAATAAATGCAAAATACACTACACACATGCCATAGGTATAAATATTTTTTGTGATATCTTTTGCTAAATACTTAAAATAAGTGATGTTTACATATTAAGTTGTTTTTAAAAAATCCTCTACCAATACGATGAGTCATTGGTGAACTAAAGTTCAAAGATAATTTGTTCCCTATAATAAGAATTAAATATGAATATGCTTGATTTAAATTATCAGTAATACCTATGCATTTTCATTAATTTAGTATTTATCCATAAACATTTACCATTGGTAAATACTGGCAAAATTGGGTGACTCATAATCATGATTCATAGATAGTAAATCATTAAATTTTAATGATTGTACTTCTAAAGATTCTTATGAAGTATCAAAATAACTGATTCAATAGCATAAACATAAAGTTGACCTTATAAACAACTTAATAGCAAGGTCTAAAAACAATGCACTTACAAAAGAACCTAGTAGCGATCGTAAAAACAAAGACGCAGCGACAAGAAATATGACATCTGATACCGCTGAATCTCAGAGACAATGAAAGGCCGGAAGTGGTACATCTCGTGACCTACAACCCTGCGACGATAAAAACAAATATGTTTCTGAAGTTTTGACGATTAAAATAAACAATAGGTGTGTATTTTCCGAACAATTAAAACCGAGACAGAACTCGGATTCATCTTTGACTATCCGTACTGCTTAGAGTTTTTGAAGCAACTTTGAATCTTCTTGAGGACTTGAGGTACAAACATACAAAGGAAGACGAATTTATATCACGAAGTTAATGTCATGCCTAATGAAAGTAATTTCGTGAAACTTGTTGCAGTACTTGTGTAACTAGTTTCGTTAAAATAATCGGTAGGTAGTATCGTGAAACAGTATAGCATAACCAATTTTTGGTAAAACTAATGCCATGCAACAAATGTTTCTCTTTAATTATATTTGTGCTAAGCTAAGGTAATGAATGATAGACAGAAGAATGTTTGCCAAATGTAACTGAAATCACAACTTTAGGGTTCAGCTGTCCTAGACAAAGTCTCATTATAAAAATGAACTTCACGAAAGGATTAGAAAACTCATCGATGGCAGAGTTCATTTCCGCTTTCGCAATTATTTGACATTGGCTACAGGATCTGAACTTGTTGAAGTTCGAAAGACAAACCACTGATTTTCACTGAAACCTAGGTAATTCGATTGGCCCTGGGCTCTGTTCAAACATCAAAGATGGCTGCTCGACGCAGCTGTTAATTGTGGTAACGCAGCAAATACAGAGCTGTATCAATTTGTTAATTGATTTACTCAGCTCAGCTACATTTGGGAACACTGCCATTTAATTAAATTACTCTAACAAGCGCTCGCTCAGGTAATTAAGCGAATATAATGAGACGAAATTGACGAAAATACTCGTTTTGCCATGGAACGTTATTTTTTTATCTATGTTGGCATCGTGCACGCAACCACGCGCATAGCCATGGCAAAATGAAAGCCATCGATCACAATCTATGATAAAAATATAAAAATTATGTTTTGTTTATAATTTAAAAAAATAAAAACAACTCGCTTTTAAGTCGTTAAATTTCCTACGCATAACCAATTATCGCCTTTCCTAAACGCGCTTGGAATTAATTAACCAGTGACGTAAAAGGTTACGTGCCCCTGGATCGAACGAGTCATTTGAATGAGGAATTAGAATAAGATGGCAAAAAATATGAGCATTAGAAAGAGCGGAGCAATCAGCGTGCGACAAGGACGGAAGATGAGCGTAGCCTGCTATTGGCTGACCACTTTTTATGCTTTAGTTCCCCTAATCTTCATTTCGAGCAACATCTGCTACGCTAATGTTTATTCGAAATAGTTCTTTAAATTTATCGAGTTAAGATCTCATTTGCAATTCGCTGGCGAAGTCTTATGTTATTTTTTCCTCTTTATCTATCGTTCGGTCGTTGCACGCAAGTTGTTATTTCAATTTTTAATACATCTCCTATCGAATGGGTTCCTTTTAAGGTCAGCATTTTGTTGGAAAAAGGGCTCGTAGGTTTTTAAATTATAATTATTTTTTGTCGTTACTCAACTCATTGGTCGGCAGATGGGTAGCGAGCATATAATCGCCCAGTACAGTCGTACCATAATAGGAGGCTCGTCCAAAGATAACGTATGGGAACAATTATGTTGCAAAAGAATCTAATTTATGGGGTCTTGACTATTTTCTGACGACGGTTAAACATGGATCGACGTACGAATTAATGGACACTGGACAGTTGTGAATATAATAGTTCTGTTAATCGAATCGAAATTGTAGTTGTCATTGAAAAAGTGATACATTACCATATAATTACGTGATAATTGGACTGTCACAGAGGAAAATTGGACACAAACATGATAAGTATTGACTACAATTACCTAAGTCTTAAAACTATAAAGATACCTTTACTATAATGATTTCCGAAGAATAATTTTAATTATCTTTGCTCGTTTATTTATAATTAAACTTAAACTTATTATAATTACCGTAAAATTAATTCCAGATAGTAATAGTCGACTTCCGTTGTACGGTCAAAACAAGTACCTACTTACAAAGTAATCAAAAATACAATTTCTTGATAAAATCACATTATCGCATCGTATCCTCTTGATTAAAAAGTATTTGTGAGAAATAATTTTTAATGTCATTACCAAATGTTTCTAAGCACTGTTTTCAAAAAGTTACACTCATACAGACATATTTTTACCGACTTCCAAAAAAGGAGGAGATTCTCTGTTCGTCTGTATATTTGTTTTTTTTTTGTGTATGTCCACCGATTATTAAAGACGGATTGAAATGATTCAAACGTTATTACATTAGGTAAACTCCCAAGTTGGTCTCATTTTTTTAAATTTGGAAATCGGTTCAGAAATTTTCAAGTACCTAATCTTGAAAAAAGCACGAAAATAATATGATTTTGTGTGAACTCAGAACTCGATGATCAGTTGTATAACTTCTTTGTTTAGAAAGAAATAATATACGTTATAATAAAAACAAGTCTATTGAAGTCGGGTGGGGCTTTTAGAATAAAAAAAAAGGAATTTGTACTCCAGCCCCACCCGACTTCAATAGACGTGTTTTTATTATTACAAATATTATTTCTTGCTTTTTAGAGGTAGGTTTTATGTAGTTGGTTTTTTGTTTTATAAACATTTTTTTTTAAATAGTCAGCCCCCCTAGCCAAAGTAACATTTGCAAATTTTCGTTATCGTTTCGCTTCGAAACATGTATGGATTTGACGTTTTAAATTTCGATAGTTAACGAAACCTTATGTCAATCCCATACATGTTTCGAAAGCGAAGCGATAACGAAGATTTGCAAATGTTACTTTGGCTAGGCCCTCTTATTTTCATCTTATCTGTACCTGAACTGGCTATCTTACCTTTTGGACTTTGATCAACTGGTAGATCGAATAGAAAAAAAAATCCATAAATCCACCGATGCAAGCCTCGTCGATGGATCGTCGTAGTGGAATATGGATCACAACATTAAAAAGTTCACAATATTTTGACGACAATTTACGAAAAATGGTTTTAAGCCGGCCACATAGGTACAGTCGGAATCTCGATTCGGAATTTAATAATGAATATCAATAATGTATGAAAATTCCGTAAGTTATATCTGTATCTATTCCCAAAAGATTTACATAAAAACATTTTATTGATTTTAGAAGGTTGTTACAAAGGTAAGGTACCTACGTAAGTCGATTTAAAAAAAGCACGACAAGCTTACCAACCGTAGTACACATTATTTGAAAAATGAATGCGTCCGTTTTTTATTTAAACGCGATCATCCCATGAGTAATTAATCAACGGCATAAATACTGTTGGTGTACTTCTTTATGGCCGAAAGGCAGAGGAATTCATTCGCGTACTGCCAACGACGTTTTTCCCATTACGGTACGATTGTGCGATTCTCACGCTGCGCCCGCGCTTGCCCGATGGCCCGTGACTAACGCACTGAATTGCCAACAACCTGAGCTTTTATGAAGAACTGAACGTTTGAACTGAATTTTATTAAATAAATTATTAGTACTAATAAATAGATTATAACGCTAAAAGAAGATTTTGTAAGAAGAGTTGAAGAAATGAATGATGAGAATCTGTAGCATTGAATTTAATGCGATTTTCAATCCAATAACGTATTTACTTGTAAAAAGTAGTAAAAACGAAGTGCTTGGTTAACTAAACTTAATTATCTTAAACTTAATAGTTAAAAAACATGACACAATGTTCAACTGAAACATAATCAAGGCTGTTGTTATGAAATCCTTTTGCTACAACTCTATTTACGTTTGGATTAAAAAAAAAGAAAGCGTTAGAATACGTATAGGAAGTGTTACGGTCACGTTCACAAAAAAAATATAAACATTGTAATTGAATGGATGACTAGTGGCCAGGTGTGATATTGCTCAGAGTTGTGGCCAAACTATTTTAATATCGGTGGCCATTGTGCGATATGACGGTGCGTGGTGAGGTGACATAACGGACAGCAACTATCGGTAAAACTATTCTCATTATTGAAATTGTTTCGGATTAAGTTCGGATGTCGATTATTGGCGGTCAGTTGGTTAGCGATTTGTAAGTTTTAGCTACACAACCGGAAACAGGTTGACTTTATAATTAACACCACATAACTTTCATTGCCAATAACTATTTACATCTAGCACCCCTAGATTTAAATAGATAAATTTCACTGTCTTTTGACAGTTTCGGTGGTCATCCACCGAAACTGTCAAAAGACAGTGAAATTTGACAGTTTTGTGTCGATAAAACGCTATATCTCGCGATATACATATAATAGTGTTTCGGTAGTCATGCTAGGGCGCTGAAATATTTTCACAGTAACAAAAAAAAACATTTTTTAAGACGATTACTGTAGAAAAAACACAACTATTTGACAAATCTATTTCAAATACTCTAGTCAAAGTGTAACTAAAAAAACTACTGCAGTTGAAAATAAATTCACATCAAATTACTTTTTAAGTGAAACAATTAAGAACATCGTAACAACACACACTGACGTCCGAAGAGCCCATAATTTAATATCTGAACGCAACCGTAACTTGTAATTTTAAAATGTTGGCATCACTGCCTAATGACAGTTGGAAGCGCGCGCAAAATCCAAAATGGCGGACGCAATAACGAAATGATGACGCGTTGCGAATCGCTAAAGTTAATTTATATTGTCAATTCGCAAAGAAAAGTGATTTTTGTAAGGTAGGTAGGTACTGTTTTTGCTGTTGAGCCCCACCAATGTGATTTATTTCATAGGCAGGTACAGTCAGCAAAGTTATGACCGTAACAGTTTGAAAACAAATCGCTTGCAAGGATGGCACTAAAAGTTCGTCATTTACCTGCCTCCATTGTTTTTATACAAAAGATGCTTTTGTGACTTTAAGGTAAATGCAAGACGATACAGACTTCTCAATCTAAAAATGAACTTTAAGGTGTTCAGCTCATAGCTTTGCTGACTGTATATACTGAAGAAAACTTAAAAGTGAAATTTGTTTTTCTAGATACGACTACCTTTAGGATTTAGCTACATAGTGGTCTAACTTTTAACCATAAACTTACGAGAGTTCGTATAAGGATTGTGTTACAAAACCTATCAATGCTAAGCTAACTTACCTATCTATAAACTGGAAAAATATAAATTAAAAACATTATTAACAAGAAAATAATACTATAACTATAATTACTTACATTGACAATTTATGCTACTTTTAAAAAAAACAAATATAATTAATCCAGCATTTGATATAGGGAAAAATAATAAAATTACAAACATTCAAAACATGCCATCAAAAGGAAAAACCAACTGCCACAAAGCATTGAGCATTATTTTCCGGATTATTTCTGTTTTCTTTGATTGGTAAACACTGAAATACTGAGAATTTTTATAAGATTCTTCTTGCGCACTTTAGAACGTGAGTAAAGTTAAGTAGTCATCATAGCTCACGCCTATGACCTTTCTTTTTAAGTAGTTTTTTTCTTCATGATTGTTTTTTTTTGCGCTAATTTTAACATGAAAACATAATGTTACTAACATTTAAAACATTCCAAAGGTCCGGATTCCTTAATAATCATATAATATTTGATTTTAAAATATTTTTCTAATGTTTTCGTATCTAACATTATAGCGTTATTCTATGCATGCAAGTTATTATTACAAAGCAGAAACATTTTGGATTGAAAGGAAAAAATAACTTACCTTAAAAGTATTTAAATTTATCAAAAAAGCTGTTCTTTTATATAAATCATTATTATTTTTTACCATTCACCCATTAAATCATGTTTCTATTCAAAAATACTTCAATCTCAATCAACTCAATGCAGTCAATGTTACGTAGTATTACGTATAAAGTGATAATAAACTTGGCTCCAAAGCATATAATATGTTACTCAGCTGTGCAACATATAAGTACGTAACACATACACAGTCGTTTACACTGGCCGTGACATACAATTCCACGCGTTGACATACTATATGTTCAGTATGGCTGTTTATTTGATTGAACATTTTAGTTGGTATTTAGCTGTTTAGTTTTACGATTGTAAATTGGTAGTTTATCTATTAGATTATAATTAATTGTTAAGAGCTATTTTTTGTTATGTATGAACTAAGAACTAAGACAAAAACATATTATGCAGGACTTTACAACACGACTTTAAACGAGGACTAAAATTAGTCCGAGATTAAAACGGATACTCTCATTTTTATTTGCTGATGGAAAGATTGATAGCATCAGTTTAAAAAAAACATAGTCAACTTTTGAATAGAACTTAGGATCTAAATACCAATGGTATTTGTTTATTGTCGTGTCGTAATAGATTTTCTATTCCAACTAATACCCAATTTTAAATATTTAAAATGAAGTTAATTAGGATTTCGTTTATGAATGGTATTGGTTAGGAAAAGAACAATAAACAAATACTATTGGTTAGTCTTTGGTATTAGAAAGGAATATAGATCGAATTTAGGATTTGCATTTTTTATAATTACCGACACAGCGCATTTCACCAAAACGCAATAATGATATAGCGACTTATAACATTTAACTGTCAAAGACAATGAATTTTGACAGTTAAATGTTAATAAAACGCTATATCACGTGAAATATATAGTGTTTCGGTGGTCGTGCTACGGAGCAAATGTTTTTTGTTTCTTGGATTTATTTGACAAAATTTTCTTACGTGAGTAGCTAGCTAAAGTCAAGTAGGTGAGTAACTATAAAATATACGGATATTCCCAATGTACAAATTAACGATCTTTAATAAATAAAATACTTACCAACCAAAAGATACTTAATTGATAGGAAACAGACAATAATTAACGTTAGACAGCAGAAAAGTAATAAAACACTATAAAATTATTACGACTCTAGTAGATAACTGTCCTAAGCGAAGTTTATAATCTAGGTTAGTTAAGTAATTAAAAACATATTTATAAATATTATTAAAACTCTTATTATTATAACGATCTATCGACTCTACCTTTTGTTAATTGTTTTCTGTAAGTTGAAATAATGAAATTTCATTATTGTTGTTAAGTACAACAAACTTTTAATCACTCACCACAAACTGCTAACATAAATTTTTCCTTATTTTGTTAATTAAAAACACTATTAAAAATAAATCGACAGCAATAACAATTAACACTGTATTTACTAAACGTACTATCCAAACATAACTACATACGTCTAAGCCACTAAAGTTGTACTATTTCTAAATTGGATTCATCCTATGCCCGTTCAAATGAAGATACGCCCATAATGTCACACCAAAACCGACCAATGCCATGTCAACTAACAAAAGTAATGTATAAATCACTAGAGGAAATAGTTGTAAGCTCTTATTGGGACAGGGTAAGGTCGGGATTCGTGTGATAGCGGTGTCGGTTGCGTACGCGCATTGCTGTGAATGGCTAGCACACTAACGTACAATGTCACGAAATCTAGAGTGTTTCTAGGTTAGAGTCGGCGCGTTGTGGGGTGACTATGGATTTGGGATGTATGAGACATGATGGTTTGTTGTTCTGGGAGATTATTTGTTTATATAAAATACCTGAAGATAAAGTAAAACAATTAAGTTAGGACAAGAAATTCGTGTTTTTATTTTTGCATAACTATTGAAGATATTTCTGTTTCAAAACCATTTCGTGTTGGTAACGAAGATGACTCTATTTGCCTTTCGGAACGTTCTGCCCTTTTCCCACAACATCCGTTCTAAAATAAACGTAGCCCAAAAGACCCGTTTCTCATCGTATAAGTATGTTATCGTGCAGGTTTCATTCTTACTTATTCAAATGCTGTATAAAATAATTGAAAAAAAACAAAAGATGGTAAAATGAGTTAGAACCTAACTCACAGAATGATTAGTAAACTTATAAAACTATTGGCAGATAAAAAAATGGACGTAATAATGGTTATTGTTAACTAACAAGCAGTTGTTATTAATTTATTTTACAATTAATTAATTAAGTAGGTACAGTCGAGTTCATTAATATGTTGGCACTTTTGACAGCTCATCAACCTTTATGGCTTTATAATAAAGGTCAACAGCCTGTCAAAAATGCCAGCATATTAATGAACTCGACTGTACCTAGTTATCTATTTGGATTTAAAAAGTTAACAAACCGAAATTATTTAGTTGCAGAAAGTAATTCATATTTAGGAAAAATATATAAATATTGTTTTAAATTATTAGTTATTCAAACCAAAAAATATCAAATATCCAGCTTATTCCCAATTCAGAGTGCCCCTAACCCACTGACCTTGTAATGTTTGATCTAGGTACGTCCTTAGCTGTTCGTTCGCTCCAGTTATTTGATAAGTGTGATTTGTACGTACTATGTTGTTACTTATTTGCGAAAACTCTGCACAGATTTAGATTACGAAATGAATAATATTGCCATGAAGAGATCAAGATTTATTTAAAATATCTTGCGAAACTCCTTAAATAACATACTTAGTCTTATTTAGTATGATGAAAAAATTTTAATCAATACAATCCATAATTGAAATGTTTTTTTTACTGATTTTCAGCCCAAAATTCATTGAAAACCCTCTAATAGTTAGGTTATTTGGTTTAAAATAATTATGTTTTTACAGTAATATTCCTAAATGTCTATTTTTTACAAATTTAGTAATCGAACCAGTATCGGACATTTTGCACAAATAAGTCCTCAATTAATTACAGTATTTTAACTGTATAAACCCACTTTATAAAAAAAATACACAAAAAATAAACAAAATGTTATCTTTAGCTTAGAAGCATTTCGTTTCCATATTATATTGACAACCTCCGTGGTCGAGTGGTTTGCACGCCGGTTTTCAAGGTGTCGCCATCTGTGAGGTTCCGGGTTCGATCCCTGGCTGGGTCAATGTAGAAAATGAACTTTTCTATATTGACTCAGATCTGCGTGTTTGTGATACCATCGTTGTCTTTGATTTCCATAACACAAGTACTTTAGCTACTTACTTTGGAATCGGAGCAATGTATGTGATGTTGTCAAATATTTATATTTATTTAATATTTACTTCCGTTTTACGTTCTACTTTACCCATCATAGTTAAATAATGCTTTATTTTATTCAGCCTTCAAAGTCCTTTTAATGCTATTTATAGTATTCGTGCCACAGAGAATAATTAAGATACGACATAAGATTAAACAAATTAGATATAGAATACCTATGTACCAGTGCTGTTATTAATCTAATTAAATTAAATCAGTGCTAATGCGAAATTAAATACCAAACAATTGACGCTCGTAAGAAACAAAAAGATTTTTTCCCTTGCATTTTTCTTCACGTTTTCAATATATTTAAATACTCCCAAAAGTTATATTTATTTATATTAAATCCTTGTAATTCCTATTAACAATCTATCCTCGTGAATCGAAAACCATGGTCGCCCTACCCCGGTGACCTTGCGCTCATGCATCGTATCGCGTCCCGCTGCGATTCAGTTTTGTTGATACCATGTGACGCTATAGCATGAAGCTGCATAATATACTATATAATTAGGTATAGGCAGGTATATTTATCTGTTTAGGAGCTAAGCAACTTTCGCAAGGGTCGGTCATGAGATGGGTGACCAAAAATGTTTTATATCAAGCTCCTCCGTGCTTCGGAAGGCACGTTAAGCCTTTGGTCCCCGGTGCATTTGCAGTCGTTAACATCCACCAATCCGCATTAGGCCCACGTGGTGGGTAATGTCCCAACCTCCTGTCCTGTCATTTTGAAGCCAAATAAAATAATGGCAGTTATTTACCATCAGTTTAAACTATAAAAGCTGTTAAATAGATTTATAACATTTTACATGCGTTTACCACGGTTGAGAAATAAGCTAAATAATTTTAATAATTTTGTAATTTTTAACTTTCGAATCTCAATCATATTAAAAGAGGTTAATCTTTTCAAGTGCCGGTAGACAAAATTTTATATCTTGATTCAAACACGTAATTAATTAATAAGCATTTATTCAAGATGCAAACACAGTACGTTATAATAGATATCTTATAGAGAGAGAGAGAGACAAAAGTCAGTGCCTCTCAGTTAGGGATACCACACAAAATATGGTTTTAGTGGTCTGAAAACTCGTCAGCAAATGAAAAACAATACACGAAAGTGTTAAGTGAACAATAAGTTCGTGTACAGACGTACTAAGTGATGCTCTTTTTTGCTATTTTGATATTTTTATAGAATATTTTGGATATTTGACGTTCTAATTTGTGATATATAAGTATACAGATAAAATACCCTAACTAAGTACGATATAGGCAGTATATACACAGTTTCTATGCATAGTTTTAAGTTATAGTATCTAGAAGTTAAGAATTAATAAAAACAGTCCTCCTGAAAAATTGGTAAATCTGTAATTAGCATGTTTGTCTTCTAGACCATGGGTCTAGCAACTTTTTAGCATGAGGACCAGATTAACTCTTCCACGAAGTCCTTGGGACTGGGCCAGGATCTAGCTAGCTCATCGTACCAACATACTGTAAATCATGTACTGTTGGTACAATCCGGCCTGCTTGGTGCTCGCGGGCCGGAGCTGGCCCGCGGACCGTAGTTTGGTGACCCCTGTTCTAGACCATCGATGTCGTGTTATGGGGCTGGATGATTTAGCTGATTCAAAAATCATCCACCAGTCGGCGCACTAAGGCCAACTTGGCGCTAGTGTATGAAGACCTGTCATTTAGTTGTTTGCTATCAATTTTTGGATGTTGGAAGCAAATTTTCGTAAATATCAGTTTTCCTTCCAATACATTTTGTTTTTCTTTCAATTCGATCTTTAATTCGTTTGCTGTCCAAGTTCCATTATAACAATAGTTATTTTAATCAACTATTTTTAGATATAATTGAAAAAATAACCGTGTAAATATGCACCTACAACAGCAATTGAGTGAAATAATTTATATGTTATGAACAAAATAATTAAATATTATGTGGTGTTGCGACTTTGCCGTAGGGAAAACATCATGTAATGGTAATTGTATGTGTGAAATAATAATAAAAAATTGGTTGATAAAAGACATGTGTCTTTTATCAATCAAAGTTTCTTAATTTTTTATAATGTGGTGTTAAAATAAAGTGTTATCATCTAGTCAAATAAATAAAGACAGTCCAAATTTTTCGTCGCAGTGTTTTTCATTGTTAATCACAGAATAAGGGTGTAAATATTGCTGTCTCAAAATATGAAACATTTTAGATTAGAGTGCCATTAGGCAATCAATTATGATATGCTGCAAGTTGTGATGGTACTAATTAGATTTAGAAAAAAAATTGACACCTAATTTTTGATTCTATGATTAGTTTACTTTTAATCTGTCTAAAACTTATAAAGTATCCATTATAATATTTTGTGTACATATCTTTAAAACCTTTAATAAAGATTGAAACCAAAGACTTTTAAGGAACAAAAACATGTGATAATATATCAACAAAATCAATTAACCCAGGATTTGTTTTAAACCGGGGCGGTGATATAACTTCAATGGACAGGCGGCTGTGACCTAATCCGTACGGAATTTGTTAACAATAACACGGTTATAATAATACGGTGACTTTACGGAGGATAACTAAAATAAGCAAACGAACTGACTGAACAAAATCATCTTATTAGGCAACTTGCTTTGACACCATGGCCTATCATTGAATTTCACTTTACGCATAATGTCCATCAGCCATTTTTTTTTAATGTCCCCACCTTCCTTATGTAAGGAGGATGGGCCATAATTCACCACGCGGGCCCAATGCGGATTGGTGGGTGTTAACGACTGCAAATGCAGCCGGGATCAACGGCTTAACGTCCCTTCCAAAGCACGGAGGAGCTCGAGATTATAAATTTTTGGTCACCCATCCCATGACCGACCCTTGCTAACGTTGCTTAACCTCCGCAATCGCTGGGCCAGGCGCTAAACCACTGCGCTACCAAGCTCCTCACGCATAATATGTGAAGTGAAAATGCTGTATATTCTTTCTTAGCGCACGCCTACGTCCTAACGACATTTTAACTTTGGCTCATATTTTTACCTCAAATTGACTCCCTCATATCAATCAAATTTATTGCTCGCTAAGTACATAATGAATCGAGAATTCACATGTACAGTTTGAAGCTATGGTTCTACAGTTTATTTACAAAAAACAACCTCAGGAAAATATAGTTCGTTGTAGTAGGCAAAAGAGAAAAAAGTGGCCACTTATATGACAGAATCAGTAGACCAGAAAAAAGGCCTAAAAATTTGCCCTAATTTTCAGCAACTTATGAACTGTTCTAGTGTGTCAGTGTTGCCATATTCATTCGTGTTTGTTCTACACAATTAGCGACCATTAATCACGTTGACAAACAAACTGCGCCTCGTTAGCGTTTTGATGAATGTTGCCCACTCGAAAATGGGACACAAAAAAAATCTGTGATTTGAAATGACATTACATTGTGAGCAGATTTACGTTTCATTTGATTTGTTGTAAAAGGGGGAGGGGTAGGAGGGGGGGTAGGGAGGGAGTTCCTTAGACACACGGAACCCCGAGTATCGCAGTCGTCTATACTATACATCAACAAGTTACATAAATTAACTTTAACTGACCAAATTAATTTTAACTTTACATCTGTCATAATAACATAAAGTACGACGAAGTCTTTGTGAATGGAACCTTAATTCTTAAATAAGAAGGATTAAAATTGGTTGCTGTCAACCAGCTTTTTTATTACCTACCTTAGCTTAGAAACTTTTATTTGTTTATAGTTTCAGTGTTATTACAATTAGCTTTAACAAGAACTGTACGGTTACAAAGATTATATTTATTATTACCGGTTGTAATGTCGCTTCGTCACAAACAGGGATTGATAACGTTATTTTTAAATGTAACGTTATTTTTTACTTTTTTTACCGTTAATTTTAACATTAACGTTATGTCAATAAATAACGTAACATTGAAATTAACGTTATTTCAGTAAATAACGTTAATTTTAACGTTATTTCTTACTTATTGTTACCGTTACTTTAAAATTAACGTTATTCCAATTAATAACGTTACTTTTTTACCGATAATTTTACCGGTACAATATTTTTAACGTTATTTTTACCGGTAAATTTACCGATAAAATGTTTTAACGGTATTTTTAACGTATTTTTTTTGTATCGTTATTTTTTTTAACGGTATTTCAATCCCTGGTCACAAAATAGTCGGTTCTGTAAGTACTTATATGTGTCTCAAAGAAAGGCACGGTTAGAGAAAATCCAGTTTTTTTTGTCTATTTGCTCTTGCTCAATAAATTAATATTCTGGGGGGTTTACTCCCGATCACCGGATCCGAATATCCCGATCGGGAATATCAAAATCGAGTTGAAATCGAGTAAATGTCAAATCGGTGCTATGGAAATCATGAAAACGGTTTTCAATGCAACAAAACAGATTTTTGACGTTTATTCTTTTTTTAACCATATTTTATTGTCTCTAATTTGTATGTTTATTGTGAACTAATGAAGTAAAAAAATATGCTAGTCTAAAGTGTAGTGTAAGTGAAAATAGTTAAGTTAATTTAACCAATTATGTATAATTAAATTGATATCATAATGTCCACGTAACATACTCGAGAGATTCCACATGTCAACAGCGGTATTTTAGAGTGCACGCAATTGTTATTTTTTATATTACCTTTTTAAGGGTGTTAGTGTATATTATTAATATATTTTCTCTACGAAACCATTGTAAAAAAATATTGCTTGATAAAAAACATCTTTAAAAAAAATTAATACCGAATTCGAAAACAGCAAGTTAAACACAATTTAAATTATTATTTTTAAATTCTTGTTATGGCGTCAGACTTTAAGATGGTCGTAGCTAGCCAGGCGGATTTGAAATAAGCCCTACCACCAACCAAACCGAGTACAAAATGTACCCCCTCCTGGAAATCAAACCTGGAACTGCTCGTCTTACCCGGTGGACCACATTGTAGGTAGGTACTACAGTTTTTTTATGCACAACGGGTTAGTGCTTGGCCTTCACCTCACCTAAGGTTAAGTGACGATAATTAAGGCAGGTGGGAGCGCACTACACCTGGTATCCTCATCACTGGAGGAACTGGCTATCTATCATATAATTATTACATTAAAAGTTTATATATGTTAGTTTCGCGCCCAATAAGTTACCATAGACACGAAGCAAATCTCACACTTGTCCGTAATTTTAATGCAGTGGTGTTGCCATGTATAATTTGTGTAGACTCGGTGTCAGCCCGTTGACCTTGCTCTATTGAAATAGCTCTCTTATCTGGGACAACGTAATGGCTGCACTTGCAAATTATATTTTCGCTGCATAATCTGTTGCTTTGCAATCGAAATAATAGGTATAAGAATAAAAAAGTGATTTGCCTTCATTTTGGCAATAAAATCATATTAGAGATAGACAAAATTACTGGGTTTAAACCTAGTGAAAGCATAGACAATTTTGTAGAACTACATAAAATCTTTATAAATATATGATGTTTTGTCCTTTGAATATTTTTCTGTATTGATTTAACAGTAAATTATTTCCATAGAAACGTCACATTTAACATATCAAGAGAAAAAGAAAAACTGTAAAATGTTTCTTTATCAAACAATAATGGGTTTTACTAGGTTTAGTTAAATCCATTAGTCGAGTTTAAACCGGGTCTTTTGCCCATCTCTAATCATAATAATATAACATTCTCTGTTTTTTTATTTTTTTACTAAAATAAAAGCGCAAAGGAACCAACGCGCATACAGCCTATTCAAAAAAGGATGCAACTTAATTGTCATTTGCAAGCAATTTTGTAGTCAACCTCAATGCAACCTTTTTGCTTCCGCCTATTTCTAAACAAACCTTTATTGTACAAAAACGGGTCTGACTCAGGAAAATAAATTGCGAAATCTAGTATTCTATGCACTACCAAGGTCCATTCCATCTCAGCAAGGCTGCAGTTCCGTGTTTTGAGGTAATATTTAAGTAATTGGTAAAGCAAATGGTTGTTTTGCAACGCGGCTTGCATTATAATTAGCGATTGACTGTGAAGATCTATATTGTGCGTGATTGGTCTATGGATCTTATAATGGTTAAGTGATTTTAAGTAGCTGTTGGAGAGGCACTGGGCGTACCCAGGTTCTGTACCAGCAAATTTATTGTATCGCCCCCAGGGGGGGGGGGGGGATTTATTGTAAATCAAATATATTGTATGGCAAATAAGAACTTTTATTGATAGTTAGTTGGAGGTAAACAAAATCCGGGAGGGGGGCTGCAACCCCCTCGGTTCGCCCATGAGGCTGTGCTTAAGAATAATTAACAAGACCCTATATTTAGAGAAAGGTCACTTATTCAACACCTATTAGGTACTAGATAATTGTAATTTGAATGTTGATGAAAACTGATGAAAACTCCCATAAAACGGATTAGACGATTTCTAAACGCATCAACGACCTCTCATATACAAAAGGTTTCTTAATAACCCGTAAAATTTGTTTTTTTTTATTTGTATGGAAAACTGCAAAGTGACAACTGAGCCCTAAACGCAAATGACTATAATATTGTTTTCGATAAATAAATCCCATTAATGGGCAAAAGCAAAACACAATTAGGTCTAGGGTTGCCACTATTTGACATATCAAAATAGTGTCGGTTTTTAAGGGTTGTTATAAATTTTCCTGTATGTATGTATGGTACGCTATCTACCATATTCGGCTATAGGATTTTTTTTGTAATACATTGCTTGCCTACAAAGGTATGAAACGTTACAACAAAATTATATGCTTATTTTTGAATAGGACTGTCTGTTAAGCTATTCGAGAGCCTTATAACAAAAAACGGTTTAAATTTAATTTGAGGAGCTCAACTCTAGCCTAAGTAACATCCTAACTTCATTTATATTTAGGTATAATAATAATTAAGTATTACAAACGCGGGCCTTTGTTTGTTACACTTTCACGTCTTTACTACTGAACTGATCATCATGAATTTGTGTATACACATTGTCAGGGGTACAGAAAAGGACATAGGGCACCTTTTATTTAGGAAAAAGGATTGTTCCCTAGGGACAGAAAATAACTGTCCACGTAGATTAAGTCGCGGGCCGAAGCTTGTACTGGAATGCTCCATTTAGGTAATACGAATTCTTACAACATAACAATTCTATCTATCAATAATTAATTATATACCATGGTTTTTCCCCAATGCCATAATAATAGGACAAAAACAATACACTATTTTAAATCTACTGCTTATTATACGAGTATTTTGTGGAATATATCAAATGCGTCATGATTAGTCACTATACTTAATAAGATAGCTTTGTCTTTATTGGTGTACTTAAATTGTGGATTAGCCAATCAAACGTGTTGGGTATTCTGTCATGTCTCTACATAATTGGTATTTAAACCACTGGTAAACTAATAAAACTAAGGTGATATTTCTGCTTAACAAATTTGCTTCAAAACTACCTGACCCCCTATTCTCTAAAGTTAGCATCGTCGAGTTCGTCGCTGAGGCAGCGTTGTCTGACAGGTGTAATTTCTCATTACGGTTAAACACTTTGGAATCTATGACATATTACCTAGTGGCTCAGTAATAGGCGTATATGAAATCTGTCAGAAACTCGTCGACGCGATGACTGACAGTGAAGTCAGATGGTATAGAATAGCACCCCTGAAGTTTTAAGCCGGATTTATGCTAGACCGGGCCGTGCCGTGTTCGGGGCAAAAGCTACGTTGGTCGTACTAATATTATTTTTAAATTTGAGATTTTTGCATTCACAATGCTATTTTTACACAATACTAAATAATATACTAGAATAAATACGACTCGATGCGATGTCACTAGTGACTCGGTAGCTCAGCGGTCAGAGCATTGGACCGGATATCCAAAGGTCGCGGGTTCGATTCCCGTCTGAGTATTGATCTGGTGCGAGTCGTATTTATTCTAGTATATTATTTAGTATTGCGTACTAATATTATTTAGAAGATCAATGCATTTTGAGCCTCAGGAGCCGAGCGGCAACCGGAACTCAACGAACACTGGTATCACATGTAGAACGTTGACTCGACCAACGTAGCTGGGGCCCTGGACACGGCACGGCCCGGCCAGGTTAGTACCAATATAAAAAAAAAATACTCGAAACAGAGAATAATTTAGGTAAAATCACCATCAGCACAGGCTTCTCGTAATACCATCAGCCATTTTAATGTCCTCATTGCTGAGGCACCAGACTCTCCTTATGGGTGGATAACGGGGATAGCGCTCATGGCGGAACTTGACAGACTGATCGTACTCGATCACGTTTTTTTTAAGCAACGCTCAGTCCAGCCAGGTGTCGGATGGGTGACCGTTAAATGGTATTTCAACTGAGCGCTTTCGTGCTTCGGAGGGCACGTTAAACCATCGGTCCCAGCTGTTGTTATCTGATAATAGTCGTTAAGCCAAGTCAGGCGGATTGATAAACTCTAACACGAAGTGGCCCTCCTCATTCGATAAGAAGAAGAAGGTGGATAGGACATAACCCATTACGCGGGCCTAATTTAAATTAGTGGGTATTAACGACTGAAAATGCAGTCAGGACCAGTGGCTTAACGTGCCTTCTGATCTGAAGCACGGAGGCGCTTAAGATTGTACTTATGACACGGGTTTTCCCAGTATAATGTAACTCGAACCGTCGGCGGAAGGTGGCTCGCCGCCCGCTAGATGGGCACCCCAAACTGGTCAGCAACTGCGACCGAGGCGCAACACCGGCGCGGGCGGCTCAGGGTGTAGAGAGGTGTGCACCGCTTTCTACCCACTGTACAGGCGACAGTGTGCCAACTCGCGTCTTACGCATGTTTCACTTCTGCCCTGCGAGCGTATAGCTCTATATAACGACTCCACCCTGGATGGCCGTTGAAGTCGAACCAGGGGCGGGAGTCCGCAGGCCCCCTTGGGGCCCACCCCTGCTGCGGGGACGAGGGCCTGGATCGACTCCCGGGAGCACTCGGGTCCGTGGTGTCGCTACTCACCAACAGCTATTATTATTGTATCTTTTTATGAAAAACTGCATAGTGGACAACCCTAGACCAAAATTGTGTATTATTTTTTACTATTAATGGGAAGGATTATAAAATACATTAGGCCATCTATCGTTTTACCGTTTTCCATACAAACAAATTAAAGGCTTTACAATAATTTTCCAGGATTGTATAAGTATACGTGGTATCCTATCCTTTCTTCTATATACGAGATTATACGGGTATTACCAAAAGACCTGGTATATTTCCAATTAAGTAAACAAAACTAGTGACAAAAATGTATGTCAGTACAATGTGTCAAGTATCAAATATATAAGTGTACCTGAAAATATATGAAATGTGGTAAAATGCTGATAATACTTATCAGAATGGCTTGATAAAGAGATTACCGCAGACTGATATCACAAATATCATAAAGGGGATGTAAGACTTATCAAAATTGTACCTAAAAGTTTATATAACATTTTATTTAGTACAGTCAGCCTCTACATAAAATGTTGTTGGTTTTGATAAAACTGATAAGTTTTTGTATCTGTTCTTCTTGTCAACTAATGCCCTGAATAGTTGGAAGGGTGACACATTTTTATATCATCCAGTTCTTCATTTATTTATACTAAACGAAGAAAATCAGAAAAATCGAAGCATAGATTATTTGGTAAATTCGCCGTTTTAAAAAAGGAACGCAAAAGATTTCTCTCACCAGCTGTATTCTGGCAGATCCTATGAGGATAGTTCTAACGCAACCAGTCTGAGCGGAAACAGGTGTGCAATGATTAGCCACAACTATAATACAACTACCATACTAACTAGCGAGATAAGCTAGCCACAAAACTTATTATCAAACGTGTATAACAATTTTCGATTAATGATTCCATCCAGTTGATTCGCACGCAACCTTAAAAAGTTAATCTTGCTAAGTTGGCAAGATTGCTTACGACTTTTTCTTTTTTAATTAAAGTTTAATCGCGGTTGAATTATGAAAAAGGTTGCATCACTTTTTATTAATCCGAATAAAAATACAGATTCCTTTGCTTTGATTTAAAAACTAATTCTGAATTTAACGAGATTGAAGAATATAATTAAACATAGTAATATTTAGCGCTCGGTAGGTCTATTAATAGTGTAGTTATTGGTTAGTGAGCTCGTGTACTATGTAATTACATACATTTGGTATTAGTTATTAAGCTATTGGCGCAAGGTTATATCCTTGTATGGCGGATAAAATTACCTATCAACGTATGGTAGTAAATACGTATAAAATTTGGAATATCAACTTATTTTGACATCATTATTGAATATTTGTTCCAATATTTGACATGACACGACCTATGTTTGTTTGTTTGTATCATAGCTCCCGTGTTTGCATTAGATTTTATTAACTAGAATGTCTGTTTAGTTCTTTTAAGGCCTGCGTTTTCATAGTTTTGGTTAAGTTCCAGTAAATTTATTTGATGGTTAAAATAATCCATTTTTAACTAGCATTTTACTGCTATCGGGATCCTGTGAAACAGGCTTTATTAAAATTTAACATAATAATATTGAATAGTTGGTAAGATTCTTAAGTAAAAGTTAACATACCAATAATTTATAGCGATGAAAGTGATGCTCAAAATTCCATCACAATAACATTCTCAAAAAAATCACAACACAGATCACACGAGTTTAGGTTCTTTAGAAATCACTTCTGTTCTCTACAAGTTATTGTTTGGTAATTAACATAAATGGTAATTAAAAAAATATGAAAGATGTACACTACGAACGAGGAACAAAATATTACGAAAAAAATACACACTCGTCCTTTTAAATATCTCATCTGCTATGTTATCAAAAAACCGACCAATTACGGCGAAGCGGTCGAATCGAACCGACCAATCAGAATGACGAATGATTAATACTATTAGCGAAAAACAAAAATGGTTGTGCAGGAAATGATGGTTTGTAAAATTATGTTGGTGCCGCCTAGCTTGTTAGGTACCTATACAATTTGATTACGTCACTGTGTCGTTTTCCTTAAACTTTGTTCTGAAACTGAGGAAAATACACTTGTTTTTAAATGGGTGTAAATAGTCGTGTTTGTTATCTAGGATATTTTTGATCGAAAATTCTAGAAGATGAGTGAGTGAGTGAGTATTTGAAACCTGTGAGACCCTCAATGTTGTAAACAAACGAGGCGAGACCGAAAAGTCCGCATCCGCGTTCTATTTTCAAACTTGGCAAGAAGTTCGAAATCCGAAGACTTATTCGAGGCATTTCCCGCCGTCACCAAAAGTCAACGGCGTTATGCGGCAAACGATAGCGACCGTACGGGCCGTTAACTAACCGCGAAAAATTACCGCTCCCACCCACTGCCTCTCTCTTACTTACGGTATTTCGAACGTGCGAAAGAGACCCCACACGCGTTAGAGTGGGTCCACTATAATTTTCTGTGATCCCATCGTCGGCCTAAATGAAGGTTTTATACCCGTATTAAGTAATTGTGATGTCATGAGTACTTATGATTGTTTTTGTCGAGTGTTTTCCGTTTTTCCGATTACCGATATTGTTTGCGCGTGGAGCGAAATGTTTTGTTTGATATTCTGCAGGATAATTGATTAATGTTTTTAATATATAATGGAATTAATGGACCAATAGTCAAGTCATGAGACATAAAAAAAAGTTTAATTTTAAAATTCTATTGTCTGATTTTAGCCACTCAAGCAAAGAGGTCTGACCTCTTTGCTTGAGTGGCTAAAATTAAAAAAGCAAAACTTTTTATAAGATTTTTAGCTAGCTTACAAACGATGATTTTGTTTGAAGTTTCACAAAAACTGTTTCGGTTGGTGGTAGGGCTTATTTCAAGTCCGTCTGGATAGCTACCATCATCTTACCTAAGTCTGACGCCAAACCAACAATTTAAAAAGTTGTGTTCCGGCAGTTGGAGGTAAGATAGCCAGTTCCTCAGTGATGAGGATTCCGGGTGTAGTGCGCTTCCACCTTCGGCCTTATCGTCACTTAACATCAGGTGAGGTGAAGGCCAAGCACTATGCCGTTGTGCATAAAAAATACATCATGAGGTAGGTACCGGGTCTATATTAAAATCCATAATTGAAAATGCCTATAATGAAAACGCCTAACACATTAAAACATATAATCAATAAAATCCATAATATTAAAATGTATTTGTATATATTAAAAAAGCATATCTTTACTATCGATAACGTCATGCATAACGATTAAAAAACATAAAATTAACATTAAATTTTTAGATATTAGCATTCACAATGCTATTTTTATATAATTGAAAAATACTAAAAAAATCGACTCACCCGCAGCAGCTCAGACGGGACTCGAACCCGCACCCTTAGGATTCCGGCCCAATGCACTCGAGAGCACAATGCAATGGGTTCTAGTCCCGTCTGAGCTGCTACGGGTGAGTCGATTTTTTCTAGTATTTTTTTATATTAAGTAACTTAAAAAAATTAACACATATAATAAATTTTAATAATTATGTGTTTTCATGCTATGATTTTCAAAGTTATAGTTTTTATAATTATGGATTTCAAAATTATGGATTTTTATTGTTATGCGAATTAAGGTTATGGCAAGACTGTTATGGATTTTCAAAATAGGATTATTAATGTTATGCAATTTAAGGGACCCTCGGTAGGTACCACATTGTTTAACACAAAGAGACACTCGGACCAATCAGAGCGTTACTGTTAACCGCTGTGACAATATCGCATAACTACTGTGCTAAAGCGATTTTGGCTTAATATCACTTAAAGTAACAACATATGCCATAAATTGCCGCCACGATTTCTCTCTTTAACACACTAACCCTCGTATCTATAGACGAGTAAGTAATGACTTGAGTAAAACTTGAAATTTTCAAATGCTTCTAATATTATATTCACATGTAATTTCTTATATAATGCACCAAAACACTTGTATTCTGTGGTGCTGGAGAGGGTGAAAATAGTTTTTTCACTCTTCTGAGAAATCAAAATTTTAAAGACTGATAGTATTGAAAATAAAAATTATACAACGTTTTAATGAATAAACGCAAAACCTCTTAGGTAGTGATTGTGCTCATGAATATGAACAACTTTTACTATGGGGCCAACTCTGCACTGCAACTCAACAAAAATCAGCTGTTTCATACAAGTTGTCAATACCTACTCGACCAGAATGTATGAAACAGCTGATTTTTTATGTTGAGTTGCAGAGTTGGCCCCATAGTAAAAGTTGTTCATATTCATGAACACAATCACCACCTAAGAGGTTTTGCGTTTATTCATTAACACGTTGTATAAAAAAATGGAAAAAGGGATAGGTCGTTTTCCATCCCTGACCAGCTGGGATCACAAATGAGACTTCCCTAATACTTTTTATTTGGATCACTAAACTTGCTCAACCATCAGCTACGTTTGCTGACTCTACCATCAGAATGTATGCCTGTTTGCTACGCTTAAGCGGTGTAAAAAAAGCATTTACCCCAGTAATGTATAACCTCCATTATTTCAGGGCAAAAATAACGGTGACTCACATAGTGGCACAGTGGTGTTACTGCCACATAAGTCACCACTCCTTCCAGTTACGACTATGTAAAAACCGACATCATACGAAAGGTGAATTTCGCTTAACTAAAAAAAATTGTATTTTAAATTTGAGTTTTACCCATAATATTTGTAACCTAAGTCTTAATTATAATATTCCAATGTTTGCTGTGATATTTGTATTTATAATATAAATAACTATTTTAATTAAAAAATAATGCCTAGAAAAGTTTTTTATAGATAATTTAATAACAATTTTGTGATAACTGCTCTTGTCTGTCCCATAATTTATGGTAATCTATGAAAAATGAACTATCCTTTTTTTCCATGAGCACTTACACAATGATCTCTAAAATGCATATAAATCCCGCGCCATCTCAAAACTTAAATAAATTCACTAGGTGCTCTTGACTGTACACTACAATTCATATTTTTCTCATCCTCTTTAATATTAACCCTCTGGGCCATGGGCTGGTGACGCCCTTGCTTGGGTCACCTTGGCTGGGACATGACTTGTAACCGTGTGTCTCTTTGTCATCTGTATTTACCATGTTTCTAGCAAATAAAAATACCAAAAAATCATACAATGCACTTAAAGCCTTTTGTAAAAATTCACGTACTTACAGTAAAACTTTAAAGAATTCAAATGCACGTAGAAAGAAATAAAATAAAATAAATTGTGGTATTTTATTTTATGAAATTCATCTAAAGCTTGTAATTGTCGTGACACGATAAAGTTAAGGAAGAAAAAGCGATAAGTTTTACTATTGTAGGGTTATATGTATAATACAAAATGTATGAGATGTAGTAAAGGTATTGTTGCATTCATGTAGGCATTGTAGGCAATACACACACAGGTCCATACAAGCCTTTCCCAACGGCTTACCCCGCCGATCCACTATGCAGATCATAACATTTTTGTAGCACGGCTTGACCATCAGCCATTTATTGTCCCCACTGCTGGGGCACAGGCCTTCCTTATGGGTGGATAAGGAAGATGGGCCATATCCCACCACGCGGGCCGAATGCGGATTGGTGGGTGTTAACGACTGCAAATGCACCAGAGACTAACGGCTTAGCGTGCCTTCCGAAGCACGGAGGAGCTCGAGACAATAAATTTTTGGTCACCTAACGTATGACCAACCCTTGCGAAAGTTGCTTAACCTCCGCAATCGCTGGGCCAGGCACTAAACCACTGCGCCATTGAGGTAACTACTAATATTTTATCTGAAATTACAAAAAATGAAAAAAACATAATCCTACTTCCTACTAATATTATAAATGTGAAAGTTTGTGAGTTTGGATGTTTGGATGTTTAGATGTTTGGATGTTTGTTCCTCATTCACGCAAAAACTACTGAACGGATTTGGTTGAAATTTGGCACACAGATAGTAAATAGCCTAGATTAAAACATAAAATACTTTTTATCCCGATATTCCCACGGGAACGGGAACCACGCGGGTGAAACCGCGGGCGGCCGCTAGTTACTTATAAACATCTAACGTCCTTAATAAAAGTGATTGTTAATCTGAATATTAAATCTCCTCTGATTTATGCTCCATTTCCCCCGGCCGGAGCAGTTTAATATTTGATTTTAATTTCTTATGCTCTCTAGTTCCCTACTGACCCATATAAATAGTTCCCATTGCTCCGAAACATAATTAAAAAGTATATTACAGCCGAGAACGGGAAGTATTTACATTGCCGAGAATTAGGCGAGGGCTTTAATTATTCGAGGCAATGTAAATAGCTTCCGGTACAAGGCTTGTATATTGTATAGTATTTTTCTCAAGAAATGCGAGATTTTTTTTTTTGTAAAATTTTATTTTTAGATTTGTTCGTGTGACCATGTGAGTGCGGGAATTAGGAAGTGTGCGGGAAGAAAGTATTGAAATTAGTTACCGTATTGTTGACCAAGTGAACCTGTGACATAAAAAAGTACTTTTGCTTTTCGGGCAACAATACTTTAAGTTAATGGGGAATTACTCTTAAAGCCGGCCACAAACAGACGGAATTCCGAAACGGAATATCGATAATGTAGGTATACGGACAAATCCAGCATGTGTGTGGTAGGTACATCCATACATTTGTATGGATTAGCTGCGTTTTATGCTGCGTTTTTAAGTGGCCAAAGTGTTTCTAAATCAAATCTCCTCTGTCATACACGTTAGTACTATTATATATTCTGTGGTCATACTATGTTTTAACAGATTGAAATGAGGGCTTTTCATAATGACAAAAAACTGTAAAATAGGTGTCAATGTGATTGTTTTACTAAGCTTCGAAGAGTATCAACACCATCTAGTGAGGCAAATAGTTACTATTTTTAGACTTCGAAGAGTATCAACACCATCTAGTGACACAATTAGTTACTATTTTTATTTTTTAAATGTCACTTTGAAAACCCCTCATTAGTAAAACAAAACACTTTTTTAGTATTTTTTTTTTAAAAAGGCCGTGTGTTTTGTTTTTATTAAGTAAAAGAAGATAATTATGTTTATAAGTTTTTTTAAATTGAATCTGTTTTATACACATGACGTGTCTGCCAGAATGAAAAGATTAGAAGCTAAGCCCAATGATAGATTCGTGTCGGCTGACTAGCCAATAGGAGACAGACCCTTATCAGCCAGATATCAGAGGCTTATTTCCTGGTTATCTTATCGAAATGCTATAATAAATAGTAATATATAACTTTATTAATATAATAATAATAAATAACTTTATATAGATGAAGGACAGAAAATGATAGAGCCGAGGTACTAAATATGAAAGATATCACAGTAAATAATGGGGACTATTTTGACTTATTTTAACTATTTTAGGGACTAGTCTCTTCCTTTAAGTTATAAAACTTTATCTTAAGCTACGTAATGTAAAAGAGAAAATAAATGCTTTTATTATTATTATTATGTTGTTTTCTAAATTCTCAGTTCAGTTTTTATTATTAATAATACATAATTATTAAGGTTAATTGTTATATGGTGGTAACAAAATGGGCTCATCAAATTTTAATTTTTTGCTCTATCTGTTTTCCTGTCCCCAAACAAAAGTTTTCCTGAAAACAAATAGGTAATGGTTTGGGTTAAATTGAATACTTAAAGCATAACTTATTCGGTAACAGAAATAAATATGATTTGTTCCTATTTTAACACCTTAGACGCCGCGTAGATCACCGGTGACATCAATTTTAAAATTAACTTTTAATTTTCTTTTTTCCCCAAAGGAAATTTTCGTTTATTCTTGATATTGTGTATGAAATCTGAAATGTTCTACAAACGTTTTTATTTTTGTTAATTTATTTTTAGTGTTTCATTATTGAATTGTAAAAAAAAACAGTTTAAGGTGTTAAGAGAGATAAATCAATATTATCATAAATCGGCGTTTCGTTGGTCATGCTAGGGCACGACATACCTATATAATGGTTTGTGTGCCGTAATGTTCACGTTTGACAGACAGAGATCTGTACTCTATGCAGAGATCGTAGTATGGGCGATATGGGACGGTTTTGGCGTTTTCATCGGAAACGGTTGTCCACGGAGGTGTTAGATATACAATGCGATTAAATAACAATAGACAGTGATCCGCTGCAACTTTATTCGAGAATCTATGGCAATTAGAGAAAATTTTTACAGATTAAAATACATCGTTTTGTACCGCAAGCGTTCTGATGTTAGCCACTTCAGTTGTACATTGTTAAATTATTTGCATCACTACCTATTTCATTAGCTGCTTTTCACGATAAGTGCTGAATATAGTGCTATATTCTACTCTGCCAGCCTCCACACAAACAAAAATATTTAGTTTATAACATATACAATTTAAAAACAAAATTGAAAAATACTAGAAAAAATCGACTCACCCATAGCAGCTCAGACGGGACTCGAACCCGCACCCTAAGGATTCCGGCCCAATGCACTAACCAATTTATTATGCTACCGAGTCGCTAGTGGGAGTGGCGAAATTTTCTAGTACTTTTTACGTTTTCGCTGTACGTAAGCCAGCGTTATTTCATCAAGTGAAGAATTACCTTCAACATTCGATTGCAACACCTTAACAGATGCCAGACAATCGATTAAGATGAAACAGCTATAGGTTTATTGAATTTTTCAAAATAATAAAATAAAATAATCATAGTTACCCTACATGTTAATTTTCGGTTTAACAAAATACTAGTTCTGCACTTGACTTGTGGTATCTCGTTATCAGCGCTGATAACAACGTTATTTGCTATATTAGCATTTTATCACCGCACTTGTATAACTATATGTTTTATAAGATATAGAAAATATCAGGGATGTCATCTGAAATAATGAGGTCTTCTGCCATAAATTAATTAATCATTAAATAAACAATTAGCTTAGCAGAATCATCTAAATTTGGAAGAAATAAAAAATAAGAAGCAAGCAGAGGGGCCCGAGAAAAACAAATGAGCTTTTTAAAAATTATTAAAATGCTTTTAAATGAAAAATGGAAATAAGTGAAAATTATTTTCTTTACTTTCCAAACACTTTTCCTTTTGTTCTACCAAGCTTTATAGTATTTTTTAATTGGGTAATATTAAATCAAACCTTGTTTTAGAATACCAGCTAAAATATATTTGTATCATATGAACATAATTTAAGCTAAAGTTGGGACATGTAAGATTGTAAGTAGCATGACCACCGCAACAAGATATAGCCTGCCTAGCATGACCGATTAATATCGCGTGATATAGCGTTTTATCCCGTTTAACTGTCAAAAAGACAAAGGAGTTTGACAGTTGAGTGTCGATAAAATGCTATATCTCGCGATATAAATTGGTCATGCTAGGTATTAAGTATATCGCGAAATATAGGGATTTATCGACACTCAACTGTCAAAATCCATTGTCTTTTGACAGTTAAAAGTGATCAATCGCTAAATCATTATCGCGCTTCGGTGGTCATGCTAGGAGCTGACTAATATTCTTGTTTTTTAATTATGTACTTTTGTTTTTCAAATTTTTCATTGTTTAAAAAATATATGTTAATTATACGGGATAATTAACAAAATTATTTCTTATTTTTTTATTTTTTAGCTGCCAACCCTAGATATTACATTCACTATTAGTGCGTACATGTATAGTGTTATCACTAGGTACCTCTGAAAGCAACCTTGTTATTTTAGTGTTATCATTTATCTAATGTAGGGGAAGAGACTAATGTCATTTTAAAGTTAGATGATAAAGCGAGTGTCAAATATTCTACAATGTATTATGATGATATTTGTGTAGCTGTAGCAAAACTTTTAATTCTACCCACACCTCGAGACAAATTAATGTAATTCTGATAGGATAATGTGATTTAATAAAGTCAGATAAGCAACGCGATATCTACACTACAAAGCATACTGTTTTTAAGTCCCACGTTAAAAAAAATTATGTTGATGTCATTTTCTATTATATTTTTGATAATTATAATTCGATCATTAACTTTATAAGTAATAATTCAATAATTTATGTCAAATTAATAACTCTGATCAGTGTAATAATTTCAATAATTATTTCAATATTTTGGCGTAATAATTATGTAAACTAAACAATATTAATTAATGCAACTTTTATAGTACCAATTTATAATAATTGTAATAATTTAAATGTTTTCGCATCGCATGTATTTCTGTGTGTGCAATGTGTTTGGATGTCAGTTTGGTTCAAGACATGTCTAGCTGTTATTGTGTGCTACTGTTGACTGTCATCTGTTGTATATGCCATATGAATACAAATAAATAGATAAATTATTCTCATGTAAGTGACGATTGCCGGAATGAGAAATAAAGATCTTTGAACCGATTTTTTTATTACGTTGACTCCAAGAATCGAGATTAATCGAACGATAGGTATTCGTCGTTTGAATTACTTAATTCAATTCTTCTTGTAAAAACAGGATTTTCATAGATCCAAGCTAACACCTAAGTATTGTAGAGACCTCTTAGGTCACCAACTCAAATTAAAGAGGGTGTAACTTTAAATATGTTTTTATTTAAGTGAATTTATACTTTACAACAAAACTAATTTTATTGATCTCGGCCCTGGGCCCGTTGAAATCAAACCCTGTCAAGCAAAGTGTGTAGGTTCTACACACCAACTATTCTAAAAAGGCTTACATACACACAGAGTAAACATTTACTACAGCTGATACAACCTATAAATACACCATCCTTACATTTTCTATTAGATAAAAAAAAGGAACGGAATTTCTACACAATACTAAATAATATACTAGAAAAAATACGACTCGCACCAGATCAATACTCAGACGGGAATCGAACCCGCGACCTTTGGATATCCGGCAGTCTGTCGCAACTTCCATACAAAAAAAGATTCTATGAAACGGACACGAATTTTGATGGCGACTATATTTGTCTCACTCTTCCTCATTCTTTCTCGTTCTTTGATGATAGGTCATCTGTCAGAGAAACATGGCGGCAACATTTAAAGTATTGTAACAAATTAAATTAATTTGTGTATGTACCTAGTTAAAAGTTTGTTTTATAATAGTTTTGTGATATTTAAAAGTTTGTTTTAATGTTTTAATTTGTTAATAGTCAAATTAAGGTGCAGTACATGTAAATCACAATGAAGCATGTAAAATGTGAAATTTGTGGTTTAAAATCGGCGTGAAAAGACGATACAAAATGGTTTTTTATGGCCAAATTTCCTTCAGATGAGCTTCGGTGAGTAATACATTAACCAATTTAACATTCGTTTACAATTTTTGGTAGGTATTTGAATGAAATAATAAAATTTTAGTCCGAAAAATAATCTGCATGCAGGAAAATTGTCTGCAGGTGCTACATCATTATAAATATCGATATCGATGCTTTTAGTTTTAGGCGTAAGAAATGGGCTTGGCCCAATTCTGAATATTATAAACTAGTTTAATATTTTATTATAATTGCAATTTTATATCTGTTTTGATTTAACTCTTACTTCAGGTCACTACTATGGGCTAACGAATTAATTGGCGAAAATGCGATTTTTTTGGGAATAAATCTTTTTTATGTTTTTTTTATTATATTAGCAATTTTATATCTGTCTTATTCCAGGTCCCAACTAAGAGCTAATAAAATGTTCAGCAAAAATGCGACATCGACTTTTTTTTGGTGATAATTAATACTTTTAATTTAATTTTTTTTACTATAATTGTAATTTTATATCCATTTTAATGTAACTCTTATTTCAGGTCACTATTATGGTCTATGAGCAAATGAATTGATCGGCGAAAATGCGACGATGAGGATTAATTTTGTTTTTTTTTATTATAATAGCAATGTTGTATTATTATTTATTATGTATGTATTATTAATGAAATGTGCGGTGAAAATGCGACAGTGAGAATATTTTTGGGAAATACATATTTTTTAATTTTTTTAGTTATTATTTCTAATATTAAACTGAACACATGCTCTGTTTTTTAATTAAAAGTACTGCCCATAGGTTAAGTGCTTGATAATTAATTCTAACATACTTGTTTGACTCAGTACTGGTTAAAAAACAGAGTATTGTGTCATGTTAGTAGAAATTTTAAAATTATTCCTTGAGTAAAGCGCAGTTCAGTGCATTCATCGATATCGATAAAAAATTAATACTATAAGGTCGCCCATCTCTATTTCTTTCCTGTAGGTTGGCAAAACATTGTTTTACATTCGTTATGTTGGCTACGTCGAGGTATGTTTGATTTGACATTTCGTAGATTTTTTTGGTCTATGAAGTCCCGTCTCTTCTTACTATAGTATTGCTTTCTCTGTGATATCCGGTCCATGTATGTATTTTTTCTAGTATATTATTTAGTATTGTGTAAAAATAGCATTGTGAATGCAAAAATCTCAAATTTAAAAACGGAATTTCTATTAAATTATCTGCCAAATAAGGTATCTAGAATTTATAACTATACAACCTGTGTTGTGGTACAGCCCCCTAGCCAAAGTAACATTTGCAAATTTTCGCTATCGCTTCGCTTTCGAAACATATGTATGGGTTTGACGTTTTAAAATTCGATTGTTAACGAAACCTTATATCAATCGCTTCGCTTTCACAACATGTTTCGAAAGCGAAGCGATAACGAAGATTTGCCAATGTTACTTTGGCTAGGCCCTCTGGCCCTTAATATTAACTTTAAGTTGCTTAGCTACCACAAATCGCCCGTCAACTTTCATAATAACATTTAAAAGGTCACCATCTTGAAGCTGACCATTTCCAAAAACGCTTAGCATCAACAACCGTTTATATTTAGAAATGTATGCCACAATTCGCCCGTGAACTGTCAGGTGACATTGACAATTGGGTCGTAAGTTGCATAATTTTCCGATAACATTGTCATTCGGACACAACACTATGTTGTGGCGGCATTTTTTTCGCATTAGCAATTCAAAATGCTTGTTGCCATTTGAGCGATTTCTAAATATATTTAGACCGATCGGGATACGTTTTTTTTTAGGTTTCAAAAATATTAAAGTTAAAGTTTTTTTTTCGTATATAGTTTCTGCACCATTCACATAGCCTAATACATGAATTTGTGTCATTTTGGATGGATGCATAAGTAATAATTTAGGCTTTTGTCTTTTTTAACACTATCGGACGACAAGAAAATTAAAGTTGATTTTACTTTAATGATGATTACGAAGTTGCATCCGATGTAGGTACATGAACTTTTTTTTCTTCGTCCACGGGAATACTGTTATTTGACTATTACCTCAAAAGTTGCCGTAGTACCTCCAAAAGAATATTACAATTGGTTAAATAAGTGTCAAATGTTTTAGATCAATGGTATCTGTTGTACAAAATGTTTTGTGCCAAATTCATCAATGGCATTTTCAGCTTTTTTATTTTTTATTTTCAACACCCTGTAAAAGTCACAAAAGTTTTTTTTTAAATTGTAATATTTTTTTGACAATGTTATTAATGTACTGGCTCCACGTCAGTTTCCATGGATGAAGATGACACAAACTAGGTTTGTACACTATGCAGGCTATCTTAAATACAATACTATTGATTTTTTTTTACTTTGAATCAATTTTGACAGTTTTGAGTTTAATTATTTATAACCAACACAAATAATTGAATTTCTAAAGATGCATCGGCTAGATGTGACACAAAACGCAAAAATACACTTTATATATGCCAATGTATCGACAGGCAAGATTTCATAAACTTTAGAATTTTTGAAGGTTATGCACTCAAAATAACGTATCCCGATCGGTCTAAATTTAGCACCTGTGAAAAAATGGACTTTGAAAATGGAACATGGAATTCGGACGGCATTGACATGCATTGACGAATGCTTTCTTTTTAAAACATTGACGATCGTTTTACAATTCAAATTTCGAAAATTGATGAAGGCGTTATATTTTTAAATAATTTAAAATAAGCATTTTGTGTGATCTCCTCAGTGTTTTACTATAGAAAGCAGATCATAAATAATACAATGTCTTGTTTTACCTTCGATCAATAATATTCTAGATAACGCTTCACGAATTAAAACAGCACGAAAATGTGGCACCGACAGACAAAAAAAATAAGCGAATCGAAATTTTGAAATTGGAATCTCCACATGAATATTTTTAATAATAAATAAATAAAATAATTAATAAAATGAAATGAAATGAAATAAATAATAAACAACAATACTTAATTTCAATCCAACTATTACAATCCAATTCCTATTTCCTATTTGTTAATTAGTTTTGAACTGAGTACTAATTCTTATTCCTTCCTCATTTTTCATAAAGAAGAAAATACTTTAAACAAAATAACAATCCAGTTTGAAAGTGGGGCGTTATTTCGAGGTGCCGTTTTTGGAACTCTGACCGGACATCTAGGGTATTCTTGATGGAAGAATCTCAGAAAAATATTCAGATATACTCTTTATTGTTCACCATAATAGAAAAACATTACAAGAAAAAATACATATATATAGAACAATTTGGCGGCCTTATCGCTAAAAACAATTTCTTCCAGGCAACCATTCAATTAAATTCATAACAACCGTTGATCGAAGTGTTTTACATAAATATCACATTATCATTGATTGTAGATATACTTACGCGGTAAACGCTAGATACTTAAATACTTCGGTACTTTAAGTAATTTAAAGTTTTTGAAGAATGAGGGGTTTTCAAAGTGACATTAAAAAAATAAAAATAGTAACTATTTGCTTCACTAGATGGTGTTGATACTCTTCGAAGCCTAAAAATAGTAACTATTTGCCTTACTAGATGATGTTGATACACTTCGAAGCTAAGTAAAAAAATCACATTGTCACCTATTTTTATCAACGCCATCTATCGAACCAAAAATTTATTATCTCGAGGTCCCCCGTGCTTCGGAAGGCACGTTAAGCCGTTGGTCCCGGCTGCATTTGCAGTCGTTAACACCCACCAATCCGCATTGGGCCCGTGTGGTGGGTTATGGCCCGTTCTCCTTATCCACCCATAAGGAAGGCCTGTGCCCCAGCAGTGGGGACATTAAAAATGGCTGGCTGATGGACATCTATCGAGCCTACAGTTTTTTGTCATTGTGAAAAGCCCTCATTACTAAAAAAAGAATGCCACGTTATAACCGATAATAGTTGATACCGAAGGTTAATTTAAAAGAGGTAGAAACAACAATCTATTCTTTCACGAGATAACACAATCCAGAAAGAGTTCACAGATTGGGATATACGTAGAGCCATAGCCGGAAAAATGTCTGGCTACGAAATGAACTTTCTTAAAAACTAGAAGTCGGACCTACGAAATTACTTCCTTGGACACTGCTATAAAACTCTTTGGGCGAAAGGTGTGGTGCCACTGACGGCGAGGGGAAGAGCGATTGTTTTACAAGCTTTTATTTAGTTTCACCTGTCCAGTGTCCGTCCGTCTATAATCAAATGACAGTCAAAAGCTTTTAAGAGCGTAGATGTCAATAGTACCATAACATTTACATCTAGTAGTTATCAAAATATTGACAAGCTGCGTCATTAAAAGTATTTTTTTAATAAGGCTTGTTTTGTGTCTCTCTTTACACGCGTAAAAAAAAAAGAAAATTAATATTAATGACTTACTGATATTTGCCACCATTTAGTTAGTCTATTTATTTGTATGAACAGAATTATACGAAAGCATTTACGAATTTATATATAAAAATCCCGGTACATACCTATTATTATAAATTAAAAAATGTTTTATACATATCGGGTGTAACAAGACACTCAACGAAGCCGAAATCCACGCATTCCGCCCATCATCAGGATAATTTTTGTCTATTAGACTATACCTGGGAAACCAATAGCTACGAAGTTATTGAAGGTCAAAGACAATTTTTTTTTTCAAAATTTTTATGAAATTTTATTTTATTTTAATTATTAGTTATTTTCTATTTTATGTCTACAGAAACATTATCAAAATGTTATGTAATTTTTCTGCAAAGTGGTAAAGCATGTGTGTTGCCGATCGTACCTCTGCATGTATAATGTTACGGCTAAAACCCGAAGTGCGGTTAAACCTAGTTTTAGCGGGCTAAAACTAGGTGTAGCCGATAGCTTTTGGCTAAAACTAGGTGTAACCGATCTGCTTTACTCCTGTAGGTCCCGAATATTATACTCATCAACTTTGTCTAGGGATACAGGTGTTATTTTCATACAAACGAGGTAAATTTGACGCCTTGGTTTTCTGCCAGGGATGTACCGTGCTGTGATCTGATGATGTCCATCCAGGGAGTGAATGGAGGAGATTCAGATCGCTATACACACCCAACACCCAACTGATCTGATCAGCATTCTAAAAGATTGATGGGTCAGAGTTCTCAGTTTCAAGATTTCCATACATTTTCATGCTATTTTCGCGGTTTTTTTAAACATGTCCATTAATCTTTTAGAATGCTGGTCAGATCAGTTAGATGTGTATAGCGATCTGAATCTCCTCCATTCACTCCCTAGATAGTCATCATCAGATCAAAGCACAGTACATCCCTGGCAGAAAACCAAGGCTTCAAAGTTACCTCGTTTGTATGAAAATAACACCTGTATCCCTAGACTAGACAAAGTTGATGTGTGTATTTAGGTTAGAAATTTATGGCGAGCGCGAAGCAGAAGAGCAGCGGAGCGTGAGCCTTTCGAGGTTATTTTTTTAACAGACAACAGAAAAACTTTCTTTATACCCCATGCTGGACCTAGTTTCAGCCGGCTACACCTAGTATTAGCCGCGAGCAAATCGGCTACACTTAGTTTTAGCCAACAGCTAGCGGCTACACCTAGTTTAAGCCGGCTAAAACTAGGTTTAGCCGCACTTCTGGTATTAGCCGTAACATATACACTTAAAAGTATTAAGTAACTTAAGTTAAATTACTTTACCGTGTAATATTGACGTCAAAAAGATCGTAGGTTATCGAATAAATTAATATTTTACTATGACTATGAAGTTTAAAAATTTTAAAATTTAAACATGTTTTTCACGTTTCATTTTTAACTTTATATTGAATATTGAAAAAAAACAGATTTGGATCATTAAGATCCGACAAAATATTAAATTATCGTCATCATTATTTATCGTTATACTAAAATTTTGTTTATCAGCTTCTTAAAATAAAAAGTAACTATTTGGTATTTGTCTTGCTTCAGTTAATAAAAAAACTTATAAAAACGGAGAAAAGAAACGCACATGACATAAGCTGTTTAAGATTTTTTTATCGATTGCTAATCAACTAACAAACAACAACCTAACTCATCTATTCTTACTTATAACAAATACTAACAAGTAACAAGAAATCCTAAATCCTATCTATAATAACAAGATAAGAACTTAATAAGCAATACAATATCCGATCAAATATTGAGCTTGAAAAAAGAAGGATATTACCTAAGTATTATTACATGCAAAAGAATTGTTTAATCTTCGACTAAAGGCAAGCAATTAAACGCTACCCGCTTTCAAAGGGGCGCTACGGGGGCGAGCTAACCTCCCTCAAGGGGGGTAAGTCTGGAAACGTAATTGGGACTTTTTCTTTGGACTTTTAGCCTTTTGTTTTGCAAAGTGACTTTTTCTTGTCTCGCACTTAGAATCGATGGTGGGTGAAAATGAGCTCTTAGTATTTAGGCCAGCGCTGTTAATTATCTCCAGTGAGTGGGCGGCTTTATAATAAGGTCGGCAATGGAAGGAATTCTAAGACACATTATTACATTTATTACTACTTATTTGGAATATAAAATTGTTTTAAAACTATTTCCGACATTTATTGTTTTATTTGTGTTAAAAAGATAAATAGTTTCTAGTAGAATGTTTTTGACGAAAAACTAAGCGATAGCGCCCACGAGCAACTTTTGTCTCCGCAACTAATGTGTCTTTCACATGGTTTGTATGTAGATAAAGTCGCCGCGTCGGCTGTTGTGTCGCTACGTGTGCGCACTTTCAAACAAACCCGTAGACTTGATGTGAGACACAAATTAGTAGTGGAGACAAAAGTTGCTCGTGTGCGCTAGCTCTAAAATGAATTCAAAATCAGTGGCCAAATTTTGCGCTAATAAATATCTCGTAAACGTTTACAGAAAAATTACTCGCTTTAGTTTTGTTAAAATTATTAAAATCTTTGCCTAGGGAGCCTAGGATGCCAATCTTGTACAATTTAAATGAGACTTCTAAAGATTAACCGAAGATTTTTAGGTGAATTTAACCAATGATAATGTAACGGTTTTGGTTTTATCGTTTCGAATTAGCGCGATTGCTCCCCAGTTTTTAGCTTTCTGCCGATTACCCTGTGCATTCTGATTAGTAAAATTGTTTGTCGTAATATTTAAAAAAAATAATGTGATCTATTTATATCTAAATACTTATATTTAGCTACTTACTTACACCATAAGGCTCAAGTAGGTAAAGGTTTTTGTCTCTGGTAACTTACCTGTAAAAAAAAGAATAGTTAATAAAAAATGGCTAAATATGTTTATGTCCTATGGTAAATGAAAAAGACTTAGTAATAGGGTCCCATTTTTAACCTTTGGGTACGGAAACCTAAAAAATAAACTAAATAAACATTTACCGACATCCGATAACTTCGTAAGTTCAAGTTAAACTACCGGATAGACATTCTGTGAAACTAGAAGATAATACTATCTGGAACCTATGAAACATAGCCAAGGACTTAAAACAGACTAATTTGACTTGTAACCATTGACTTTTGACTTGTACTTAACTAAATAAAAATAAATATAATAGAAAAAATACTAGAAAAAATCGACTCACCCATAGCAGCTCAGACAGGATTCGATTAAATTTTTTCTATTATATTTATTATCTACCTTAATATAAAAATAGCATTGTGAATGCCAAAAATCCAAAAACCAATAACTAAAGCTTTAAAAAAGCAAAACCTCCTTCAAAAACCTTAAAACTGGTCTAAAAAAGAAAAAAATAATGTCTATTGAAGTCTGGTGGGGCTGGAGGTAATTTGTTACTTTTATAAACCACCCGACTTCATTAGACGTTTTTAATTAGTTGATTGGAAAATTATTTCTTTCTTTTTAGAGCTGTTTTTAAGGTTTTTGAAGGAGATTATATTAGCCTAGAAGCGACTGTAAATAATAAAACAGATTGTACTCTATACTAAATATAAGGTCTCAAAGCACTAAAACTTAAAACCCCCAGCCTTAGTACAGCTAACAGCGCTATAACCTAAACTTCAATTTGCCATAACACCCGTGAGCTGCGCTCCTAATAATCTTGTATCGAACGAACAATATCTATTTAGTGTAATGAGCCGATTTCAATGCCGGCAGTGCGCCAGACGGGATCACGCCCCGTGAAAAAAAAAACTTATAAAGAGGTTGCAAGGAGACTTTTTTATATTTTGTAATCGAAAGAAGGTGTGCCTTGGCTTCTTCTTCCATCTTTTTGAATGCAAAAGCCACTTTGTTCTAAATTTAAAAACAAAAACGAAAATCGATATCCTGTTATTTTGTGACGAGATGTTCGAAATAGTTTTTTCTTTTATGAATTTGCGAGTATTAGGTATATTGACTGACAGTCTGTGGTCAAAATATTTAAAAAAAAGCTATGGCTTATGGATAACTGGATGAGTGTGGGTTTTTTATGTTTCACACATATTGTATTTTTTTACTGTAGGTACCTAAGTATTTATTTTGTTTCAGTGCATTTTTAACTGATAGTTGTAGGCTTTGATTATTTGTATGTCTAGATAGACAGTCGAAGCTACGAACGCGTCGAAATAAAATATCAACAGGTGACCAAAACACCACGCACACATTCTAAGTAGTGTGACCCGACCCATAGTTTTATTACAATACTAGCGGCCGCCCGCGGTTTCACCCGCGTGGTTCCCGCTCCCGTGGGAATATCGGGATAAAAAATATTCTATGTTTTAATCTAGGCTATCTACTATCTGTGTGCTAATTTTCAACCAAATCTGTTTAGTAGTTTTTGCGTGATTAAGGAACAAAGATCCAAACATCCAAATCCACAAACTTTCACTTTTAAAAAAAACCGACTTCAAAAAACCTGCCTCTAAAAAGCAAGAAATAATATACAAATCATGAGATACGCATGGACTGATACGGCTGGAGTACATCTTCCTTTTTTTATTCTAAAAGCCCCACCTGACTTCAATTGACGTGTTTTATTATAACAATGATAATGCGTATCTAATGATTTGTATATTATTTCTTGCTTTTTAGAGGCAGGTTTTTTGAAGTCGGTTTTTTGTTTTGTTAAACAATTTTTTTATTTTTAGTGTAAGTACCTTCTGTATTAGGTAGTGCAGGTATATTATTTAGGTAGAAAAATCGGCTCAGCCAAACGTGAGATAATCGCGGAGAAACATACATACATACAAACTGAATACCTCCTTTTATTGAAGTCGGTTAAAAAGACTACACAAAGGTGGGATACCTTCCCCAACAAAAAAAATCATCTAATTCGGTTCATAAATAACAAAATTGTCAAGTTAGTTGATTTAATATCATAGTATTTTCAGGATTACTTGTAAACTACTGAACCGATTTGAAAAAAAATTAAACGGGACCATCAAACAAGAAAACTCAATCGAACAAAAAAAATTATCTAAATCGGTTCATAAATGTCGAAGATACGCGCGAACAACGATAAAAAAAAAAAACGTACAATCGAATTGAGAACCTCCTCCTTTTGATGAAGTCGGTTAAAAATATTAGTAGGACTCTTGGGACGTGATGATGCTAAAAACGCATATAACCATGCCAGCTTTTTTAGGTTGATATATCACCTTAAAAAGCTGGCCTGTTTGTTTTGTACCTACGTCAAAAGTGCAATACTCTGTCTAGACATATTAATAATCTAAAAGCTGTGCATGATTTGACGTCACTATCATATTCAAATTTAAATTCCATATTCAAATTAAGCAGTCATCATTCCGTTTAGTTCGGCCCGACTCCCACGCAAGCTCAATTGTTAAATCGCTCTGATCTAATTAAAGAATGCCAGTTTTGATCCTTAATACACAGACGTTGTTTGGTACTAGGCAATCTTCGTATTTTTCCGGATGCTCCCGAACATTAACGTTTTTCTAACATTTTCACATTGTTATGTTTAATTTAGTATAATGATGTTTCATAAAATTTTGAAGATTCAAAAGAACTTGGTAGTCATAATAATTGTCAAATTTTTAGGAACAGATTTTATTACTTCATAATATATACTATAAAAATAATAGAAGGTATTACATACCTACATCTAGTTTTCACCGTAATATTGTAATAACTACACTACTACACGCATGTTACACAACCGCAAAACGTGCCGATCTGAAGCGCGACTAGATTTGACTGTCTTTATTTTCGTTTTTATTCGAAGATGCAGTTTATACAGCCATAGTAATTTATAAATTTATTTTTTCACAATTTATATTTCAACGTGCAAGTGTTTGTGTTTTGTTTTTTGTTATGGTTTTTAATTTATATTAAGTATTTAATTGTTTTCTTTTGTCATTTTATAATAATTTGTAATATGCATTTGTGAGATCTGAAATAAATTATTATTATTATAAAAAGGTTACGTACGAGTATATTGATGACCTCTGCCCCCCTATCAAATGGCCAACTTTCTATACGTTTATACGCTACGCTTACTTTTTAAATGAGCAAAATACGATTAAATTACTTGTCTAAAACTTATGTAAATCACAGACTTTGGAATGTATGGAACTGAGAATCTTACGGCATGTATTTTTATACCGCTTATTAGGGTTCCGTAGCCAAAGCCAAAATGGCAAAAAACGGAACCCTTATCGATACGTCATGCTGTCTGTCTGTCTGTCCGTCCGTATGTCACAGCCATTTTATTCCAAAAGTATTAGGATTACATAGTTGAAACTTAGCAGGTAGATGTATTCTGTTAATCGCTTAACAATTTTAACACAAAAATAAAAAAAAATAAAGATTAAGGGGCGGGGCTCTCCATACACCTCTCTTGTACTTCACCAAATCAGCGTCTTTGTTAACACTAACCATCTCCTTAGTCCTTTCCAGTCGGGTTTCCGCCCTGGACATAGCACTGTCACCGCCTTGACCAAGGTATCTGATGACATCCGAGAGGGTATGTCTAATCAACAGCTCACTACCTTAGTACTCCTGGACTTCAGCAATGCTTTTAACACGGTTGATTTTGATATACTTCTTGCAATGCTGAAAGCTGTCCTGGTTTCGGATGCTGTGGTCGGGTGGTTTCGCAGCTACCTCGCCGAACGTCGACAATGTGTCCGTGTTGACGATAAATTGTCTGCTCCTTCTGACGTCATGGCAGGTGTACCTCAGGGTGGAGTCCTTTCCCCTCTTCTCTTCTCTATCTTTATTAACTTCCTAACACCTCTTTTTTCATGTCAGTATCATTTATATGCTGATGACTTGCAAATCTATTCACAAGCTCCTATTGACAATATTTCCCATCTGATTGCAAGTCTTAATGCTGACCTTGCCACAACCCTTGAATGGAGCCAATCCCATGGGCTCACTGTAAATCCCCATAAATCGCAGGCCATCATTATCGGTGGTTCTAAGCAGATTGCCAAATTAAAACACGTTAATGTCCCACCTCTCCTTTTCGATTCCGTTCCATTACCCTACAGCGATGTAGTCAAAAACCTTGGCGTTCTTTTTGACAGCACCCTGTCATGGTCTCCCCACATTGCCGAAGTGAGCAGAAAAGTTTACGGTGCAGCTGGTTCCTTACGTAAATGGAGAAATTTGCTCCCTGTGAGGACCAAGGTCGAGCTTTCGCAATCACTCCTTTTGTCAATCCTCGACTACGCAGATGTCTCAGCCATTGACCTCAATGAGGATTTACTAAACAAACTGGAGCGTCTTCAGAATCTGTGTATTCGATTTATATACGGGTTGCGCAAGTTCGACCATGTGTCCGAGTACAGAAAAGAGTTAGGGTGGCTGCCCATCAGGCTGCGTCGTCAGGAGCACGCTCTTACTCTGCTGTACAAAATACTGTATGATCCAAGATCTCCCCCTTACCTTAAGGAGCGTTTCCAACCTCTCGGCGTCAGCCATGATCGGCCACTTAGGTCCAAATCTGACAACCGCCTGAACACCCCTCTCACCCAATCTGGCTACTACAAAGAGTCTTATACAGTCAAGACTACAATTCTCTGGAATAGCCTACCAAGTGAAGTCCGCCACTCGGAATCCCTTGCTGTTTTTAGGAAAAAATTGCACGCTAACCTTCAGACCAAATCCTAGTTTGCAACAACTATTATATATGTGTATGTTTATGTAGTGTATTTATATTTTATATTTTTATTTATGTAATTTATATATTGTTTCGTAAGTGTAAAATGTAATATTCTGTGTATTGTAAGTTTGTTGCTGGCACACTGCCTGACTTTAATTAATAAGTTATCCTTTGTAACAAAGGTTTGCCTGGAAGAGATCGCTTCCAGCGATAAGGCCGCCTTTGCCCACTATAGTTTTAATGTCTTTTGTAATTATTCCTGTAATTTGTGAGCATTAAAGAGTTTTATCTATCTATCTATCTATCTACATGGAACTGAAACTGAAAAAAAAAAAATTTTTCTTCTTACCAATACGTGCGGGGTGTCTATAGATAGGTCTTCAAAAATGACATTGAGGTTCCTAAGACATTTTTTTCTCAAAGTCAACCGTTTAAAAGATAAACACTGCCAAAGTGGTAAAATGTGTCCCCCCCCCCTCTAAGTTTTGAAATAGGTGAGTGAAAAATTTAAAAAAAAATATGCTATAGATCTTAATAAAAACTTTCAATGAAAATTGGTTTGAACGAGATATAGTAATTAGTTTTCGAGATATATCATATTTTCCAAAACCACAAATATAACTTTGTCATTCATACCAACACTGTGAAAAACAAAGTTATTTTTACAGACGAAAAATCATAGTGGTATTAAATATGGTATGGTATAAGGTAACTACGGAACCCTACAGCGCGTTAGCCGGTTTTTTTTAAAGCTTTAACAGTAAGCGTAGCGTTCAAACTTATAGAATGTTGGCCATTTGGAGTAGGTATAAATTAATAGTCCTAACTTTTTTTTATTCCCATCGAACGTCTGCCCGTAGACGCAAGCGAAAGTCGTTTTGATAGAGTTTTAAAACTAATGAAAGAAAACTAAAAAGAATGAAGAGGAAAGAGATATTTAACAAATATAAGAGACATACATTTAACTTTTTGTTAAAACTTTTATGATAAATCAGGTAATTAGTAAATTATGACCAAAAGAGAAAACTTTAAAAATAATAAAATCAGGATACTTACTTCATTTATTATTAAGACACAATTTTCAGGCAAAAAACTTTAAATTAAAACTTCAAGTTGGTAACCCTACAATAGTTTATAAAGTCCTTAGCCTGTATGATATCTATCGATGATACATTAATTACGCACACATCTGCCGCGACCGCGACACACATGCACAATGACGGGTGTGTGTGTGATAGGCACCCTAACAATTTTTAGCCTAGGTCCCTGTCTAGGTCCGGTACTAGGGACAGGGTGCGCCTAGATAAACGTACAGTTAGCAAAAACATCAGGTCAACTAAAAATAACTTACTATATCTAAATAATTCCTCGTTCTATATTCTATTTTAACCTAGCTGTAAGTTTTCCGAAGATTTGTAAAATAAAATAAATTCGTAGAAACTTTTAATTATTTTTTTTGATTTTAGGCTTTCACAATGCTATTGATATATGAGAAAAAATACTAGAAGAATCAAATCACCCGTAGTAGCTCAGACGGGATTTTGAAACCGCCCAATGCACTGACCAATTATATGCTACTGAGTCGCTTTTTTCTCATAATATTATCTTAACTTTTAATAAAATTGACTTTACTACACTAACAAAAATATTATTATTGAACTTTTTAGATTTAAAGCATTCACAATGCTATTTTTATATTAAAATAATAATTATAATTCCCGTCTGAGCTGCTAAGGGTGAGTCAATATTTTCTAGTGTTTTTTCAATTATATTATTATCTTAAAAATATTATTACTTGATAATCACCTGAATTTTTCTTTTAAATTTCCTCTTTTTCCTATTACCCACCAACTTAATTTTGCGGTCAAACGCGTAGCACAGATGAGCCGCTTATATTCTACATTTGGTACGGAACGCTAAATGTGCGGAGTCCGACACACACTTGGTCAGTTTTAAAATGTCTAATTATTAAAACAATGAATGTATGAGCCTCTATTTAGTGTAAGACCACAGAATAGATAATAGTACTAGCGTACAGAAGTTGCACTCCGCAAAATCGTTTAAATAAATTGCAACTCTTGCTCCGATACAATAAAGTGCAATTCAGGTCGCACAGCGCTCCCTTCGCTCCAAAACATCCATTTTGTAGTTGCCTCTTTTTCTATCGCGTAGGTCTTATATTTTCTGATGTATGAAATTTGTCCTCTCAGAGGACGCCGCGCGCTTCAGACTCGCGCGCGGAGTGACAGAGCCCTGGTAAGACGTGTATTAAATTGTGATGTGTCTGAACTGAAGTGCTCCCCTACTCAAATGGTCAATATTCTATGCGTAGGAACGCTACGCTCACTATAAAAGCTTAAATAAGCAGTAAACGATAAAATTACGTGCCGTAAGCTTGTCAATTTCATACAATACATCAAAGTCTGTGACTCTCATTTTTTTTTTATTTACCTACTTATCACATACATGTTTTTAAATTAGATTTGCGACATTAGTTGCGACATGTGATTTAATCGCCTATTCTATTGCTCATATTAAGCTCATATAAAGCTTTAAAAGTAAGCGTAGTGTTCAAACTAGAATGTTGACCTTAGAATGTAGATTTGAGTAATTGGGGGGCTGTAGTCGATATCCGAAAAAAGAATTATTCCGCTTTTCGGTAATTTTCTGATATTTTTCTTAATTAATGAGTTTTTCTGCTGACCATACTGAAACCGAACCCTCTTTAGCAACGATTTGTTTTAGAGGTCGTCAACCTCCTTCTGTCCCATTCACGCACTATACTGGCCACATCGTGCATCCCTCTCGCACAATGGGGAAACACGCCTACGGAACCCCGTCAAGGAAAGGTTTTTTTACAACCGGAAGTCAGGATTTTGGAGATATCTGGCTGAAGAGACGGAAGTAGACGGAGCTGTTGTCATTATTAGCAGTCTGATATTTTGTTTGACAAGTTTAGTTAGTGACTATCAAGGGACTATAAAGGTATGTATTTATTTCATTTTACAAATATCGAACCAATATTTTTTTTTGCAAGAAAATGTAATTAATAAATTTTCGATTTTTTGCATATCCTCCATTCACTCCCTGGATAGCCATCATCAGATCACAGCTAATTTGGAAATCGGTTCAGTACTTTTCAAGTAATCTTAAAAAAAGCACGAAAATTGTATGATTTTGTGTGAACTACCTCGATGAAGCCCCTTAGGCCTGAAGAGGGCTTTACGTGTATGGGTCCCCCCTCTAAAATATCTTAAAAATAAACTTAAGGTGGCCACTTTATTAGGCAAGTTTTATAAAGAATTATACTTTACTGAGGTTATTGTTTGTAAATAAACTATAGAGACTTAGCTTTAATCTGTAAATGTGAATTTTAGATACATTCTAGCGAGCAATCAATTTAATTAAGATGAAAGCGCCAGTTGAGGACTGTAAAATTGGTACCTAAGTAGGTTAGACTTAGGGTTGCCAACCCTACTATATAATATAGTATGCTACTACATTGAGGGCTCGCCTACTATAAATTTAAAAAAAATATAGTAGGCAAAACTACTACTTATATTTTTTCAAGTGAAATAATTAAACAAAAGCAACAAAAAATATTTATTACTTATATGTATACATAAGTAATTGCATAATATTTTTTTGTGATTAAACACCTGTCTTTATGGTTGTTGAATAAATTATGAAAATGATAGTACTTACTTAAGTATGAAAAATGCAACTTCTTTAAAATCCTCCATACAAAACGGTAACTTTAGCAAGTTTCAAGATTTTTAGTGTAAAAATATAGTAGATTTTTTCGTTATCTACTATATTTTTACACTAAAAATCTTGAAACTACTATAATTTTGATCAAAAAAACCCGGGAACCCTAGTTAGACTAGACTTTTGTTTTCTTTATAATACTGATAAGAAAACCAGTTTCTCAGTGGTCGAGGATTTCGATTAAGTTCGCATCTTTCTTTTCAATAAAAAAAAGAAATTGCTAATTTCGCAATCCAAAGTGAATTCCAATGGACGAAGGAACAAATCCAATATTCTGTCACCTTAATCAATATGGTGGATTCACACTTTTTTGCTACCGATCTACTGACCAGAGAGATATCATTGCATTTTTTTTCTCTGACCGAGCGAGCGCGAAGCGTCTCCGTTTCCGCCTTTCTATTGTCTACTTTCAAAATCTATCGCAATCGCTTTTAAGATGTAACACATTAATACTTCTTTTTGGCACAAATAAAAACTCACCAAATAAATGCAGCAATGTGTCACATCCATCTGTCAAATGAAAGCGACCGCGATAGATTTTGACTTTAGACAAATTTATGCTATCGTATGTCCTTTAGGAGCTCGGTGGCGCAGTGGTTTAGCGCCTGGCCCAGCGATTGCGGAAGTTAAGCAACGTTCGCAAGGGTCGGTCATGGGATGGGTGACCGACAATTTATTATCTCGAGCTCCTCCGTGCTTCGGAAGGCACGTTAAGCCGTTGGTCCCGCCTGCATTTGTAGTCGTTAACACCCACCAATCCGCATTGGGCCCGCGTGGTGGGTTATGGCCCATCCTCTTTACCACCCATAAGGAAGGCCTGTGCCCCAGCAGTGGGGACATCAAAAATGGCTGATGAACATGGATGTCCTTTCGGCTGTCCGTGCTGTCCGTTTGTTCTCCTCTACAGGTCGCATTTCTCAACCGACCCTCGTGAAATGTGAGCGGGTTTTCTAATTAGGTATATAGTTTACTTTGACTCAGTTTTTCGAAATTTTTTAAAATGCCAGAGATAAGGGAAAAAACATATTTCATCCATTTCGAAAAATGTTCAAAAATGTCACAAACGTTTACTCGTTATCATTTTGACTCTGACTATGATATTTGCTTTATGCAAAAATGAGTAACAATTATAATTAAAATAATTATTATTGGTGATATTAAAGTGGTCTCAGTATACGTGACGAGAACACAGACGGGACGTGGATGGGACGGGGAAAAATGTATGTTGCAAAGCCACGTCCCCGCCCGTCCCGTCCGTGATATTTTCCCATCCCGTACCTATACAGCGAAGAAGTTTGTTTCTGAAAACTATCACTGTATCTAGTCATAAGAACATTGCCTTTTTAATATCTTATAGAGGTGCCTACATATATGATCACAAACGGGTGGGTGTCAGCCTCGAGACAAAAGTAATGTGGGACGCATAGCTCAATGTTTACCGGTGACCTAAAGACGGTGTATCTACGCATAAAACAAAGAAAATGTAGGTTATGCTACTCGTGCTACAAATGACCTATAAAAAAACCTCTTTTTATAGGCAATTTCAGAACCCTCGTTCTAAAATTGAAATTTAATTTCGGGTTTCAAAATTCAATGACATTCGTAGCAATAAGGGAAAATGACAATGTCATGTCATCCTGCTTTACTAACACGTAACACCATCTAATATTTTGGAAAGTACCTGACTAACTGTTCCAAATTCAAATCAATACGATAAAATAAAAACAGTTTGGAACACGAATAAAACAAAACGACTCTATTACAAATTCAAATCTGAAAAAAAAACACCGACATTTCTGAATTACGAACAGTAGAAAAAAAGAAGCCGCTCTTAAAAAGAGGTTACGCAAAGCGCGCAAAATTAGAATTCCTCTCGGAAAACTTTTTAATTTTAAAAAGAAATCACCATTGGGTAAGGTTAGTGACCTCCGTCATTCATTCCAATTTCAACTTGGAATTCCGAGCGAAGAAGCCACGCACACACGCGCAGTTACGCACACGAATTCGGGTGACGTACATTAGTGGGGCACGCACACAGACGCAGCTACACAAGGGTTGTCGTTTCATTGTTGCTTATTTTGTCCTAATTATAATTGACTACATCTACTGAAAAAACATGGTTTCTCTTAGATAATTAATCAATAAAACTATAAACGTTTAAGTTCAACAGCTACAATACAAATAACGACACTGCTGAAATTAACAATCTTCGTTTTAAATCCATGAAAAGTGAAATATTTACTTCAATAAAACAGTTCTAACGCCAAAGTTTAAAACATGACATGTAAATATTCCTTTAAATAAAAAACACAGAGCTCTAAGTATTTAACCGTATTTTAATAAACACTTTACTCTCTCTTGAAGTTTTAAATCTTTTAATCTTTCTAATTTATTTTTCGTGATTTTTGTCAAAGTTTGTTTTGGAAAGTCAAATTACAAATTAATAATTTTCGCAGGCAGCCCTAAAACTATATGGGTCGGCCCTCGGCCACAAAGCATCGTTTTTATAAAGGTGGTCAAACACGTTTGTGCGAATGTTATATTATGTATCTTAAGGGCCTTATCACAGTGCCATCATTGATCTGTATTTAATCTGTGGTTTAGATATAAGGACTTTCTATTGTTTTTTTATTACTTTTTTTAGTGCTGTCCCCTTTCATCAATTAAATTCTACCTACTTGACTGTAACAACCTCGCAAGAGTAGATTAATAACATCATAAACAACATTTTCTTCTACGACTTTTCCGAAAACAGACAAAATACATACTTTTCATACAAATCTCGATCAGCTTTTCGGGTCATTTGTATGGAAAGTATTTTATTTTGTTGTTGGTGTTTTAAAAATAACCCTATTATGCTTATATTTATTTTAGTAGTTTTTTAAATTAATTATGTATAGATTGTCGGTTTTTGTATTAAAAAAAACGAATAGTTTAATTTAACTAAAAATAAATAAGATTGTTAAATCTTTAACTTTGGTCGTCTCTTAACAAATAATTATTTATGAACGCTCAAACTATTTATTTACAACTTCTAAGTTTCAACAGGCCAACAACCCATCTGTCATTAAAATTACATACATAAATGACCATAGTTAAAAAAATAAAATGATTTTGTTATTCTACCAGTGGCTTGGCTCTACTACACGCATCGACAGACAGCGTCATTACTCGTCATTATGTTGTTTATGGACCAAGTATGGAAAGAAACGGTAAGTATACGATAGTGTATGAAACAAAATGTCGAATCGACAAAGGGACAAAAATTACTGGCATAATAGGTGTTTTGATATTACATAATTGAAGAAAAAAGGTAATTAAAAATAGGCAAAAATAAAGATGATTTTTATGAAATAAAACACTTTTAACGGATACTAGCGCGGTTTTATTGAAAGTACTTTGGTAATTAGTTGGTATTTGGTTTGATTTTTGATTTTCCCGACGTTTCGGCACCTTTGCAGCTGCCGTGGTCACGGGGGACTAAATGATTTTTATTTTCATATTCACTTCTCAAGCTTACGCGCTCACTAGACATGAAATAAAACCGCGCTAGTATCCGTTAAAAGTGTTTTATTTCATGATTTTCATTTTCAGAATAATTATGAATTTCCTTTACTTACGTTACCAGTTAGTGTTTTCTATTTTCTACACAAAATTCAAATTTCGAACGAAAAAACCTTGATTTAGAACTATAGGAATTCTAAATTTTGAAATTTAAACGTCAAAATTTTTTGCGTCACCATTGTTTTACTTTTAAAATTCAATTTTAGAATCCAAAGGAAACATAAACATCGTAAGGCACACACACACGCGCCGCTTGCTGAACAGGCTTGGGGTAGGTTAGGGACGGAATTAGGGTGGCCCGCCGCCGCGCCGAATGTTAGGTTAGGTCCTGAATAATATACTGGTGACACGGTGAATTGGTGGCTTTTAATATTTCAATATTTGTTGTTTAATTTTTTTATATGGTTTTAAGGATACCTACCTACTTGTAAAGATTTTTTTTGAGTTATTTTTTAATTAAAATATAAAAGAACCTAGAAGATAAAAAGAAGTAAACTTAATTTAACATCATAATAAACAAAGTGTATGTATTAAATAAAGTGCTTACCTACCTATTCATTTTGCATGTTAATTAAACCAAGACGAAGATTTTATCAAAATTAAACTGCATTCAATAATCTTGTAATTGCTTGTTTTGCTGCTCAATAGCTAGAAGAAAAAATAAATAAAGATACTTCGATATTTAATCGTCTTAATGTTTAAGAGCGCTACTGAACTGAACGATCAGAGTAAGATGCCACTTTCTGATAGCTTTTAAGTTCAATCACCTAAGATATCATTCTTATTTCATATTCAGATGTTGGACGTATTACATCGCCACAAGTTAACGGCATCGAATGAAAAACCACATATCGCCTGCATTCCGGTCTGACCAGAACGGTTCGGTCTATCTTGACTATGACAGAGCTATAAAACTCATTTGAATTTTATTTATTATAGCTTTTTGCGCTAACTAGAGGGAGCATAACTTGAACTCGATGTTGGTAAGCTTAAAATGTGCAGACATTAATTGCTTTACCTTTATACCTGTCAAAACCAAAAACTTTGTTGAAGAATATACAATACATTTTTGGTTATTCTAGGCATAAACTTATTCATAGTCAGAGGTTAGTCCAATAATAAATTTGCAAAGTAATGTTTTCTAATAGAATATGTGTCATCTATTATATCCTGTGACTATTTTAGCTGTCACTATGTGTTCAAATATTACATATGCAAGAAGTAAAAGTATGCGACTATAATTAAACTCCGAAGCTAAAATAAACAAGTTGGAATCAAAACGAACGGACAAAACCAGCCTTTTAAAAAAAGAATTCCATCTGACATCATATCCTTCCCAAGCAAAAATAGTAGTACCTATCAACTGACGCGTTCGGTGCCGATTTTTCAAAAAAAGAACGTCAACGGCCAACGCACGATGCGAGCAGTACGCGGTGCGACTGCGTTCTCGCAAAAAACTGGGGTGAATGACCTCGCGGCGTGTCCTTCGGACGTGCGTTTGTGTGAGTGTGCGTAGACGAGGACACACGACGCCGCATTTTTCGTGCGCCATTTTTTCGCGCGTGTGTGAGCCGTGCGCTTGTGTGCGGCACGCACGGAAAGCGTACGATTTAAGGATGTGCTCCGTATGCTAAACGAGTTATGACTTTAAATTGATTCGATGAATAATTTAACATTTGATGCTTTTTGTTGACACTAGCAGGCGTTAACTTTTATAATGTAGATAATGTAGGTACTATTATTAATTCTGTGGTTGTTTTGATAAATAGTGATTGCAATAATTGGTACTTATTATTAAGCACCATTTCTAAATATTTTAACATCTTTTCGTTTAATTTACTTATTCTAATGCCCGATTTACAGGTAGATATTAAGTTGACAAGTTTATTTAAATTATATTAAGTAGATAGAAAAAAAATAGTTAAAATAACTGCTTGACTAATAACTACCTACGTGAATCTGGCACAAAAAGGCACTAAGTTCTTTCATTCAATTTACTTTTGCGGGCCTCAAACCCGCGACCGGTAGCTTTCAAAGTCAGGGTCAGTAACGCTAAAGGCAATCATGCATTATTTTCTTACATTTCATACGGGACAGCACAAACTAAAAAAAAATATAATAGAGATTTGGTAATAAGGTTGGCTAAATAGATCATCGACCTATGGTTGCCAGCATTTTTATTCAAAAAAAGTATTAAAATAAGTTTATTTTTAAATTATGATTCCCGCCATAAATTATGCTGTCAGTGTAGAAAAGAATTTCGAATTTCGAATACGTAACCTCTTTGTGGCCCGTACTTACATAATTTACCTCCTTTCCAAGCGTTAGGATTACCCTCATTTTACGCTCTCATTGTGCAGGTTGTCGTTGCTTGATTGCCAGCGTTTTACTGTTTTCCCCTTTTCTAGGGTAAATAAAACTAATTTTGTGAACTACATCTTACGAGGCTGATGCTGATGAAGTGTTAATTTTAAAGACGAATAAATTAATAAAAAAAATATTTCTTTTATTTTCTTATAAAATAATCTGCTGAAAGCATTTGCAACTACAGGTCAACTTAATATAATAATGGCTCAATTAGATATTTAAGAAATAACACAAAACGACGAAAAGTTGATTTACCCTTTAACCCTCAGTTCTAAACGAAATCACGACGAATGAAAATTCACTTAATAAGTAGGTAAATGATTTTGAAAATCTTGAAAGTATTTGTAGCATCACCCAACCTAGACTTAACAGTATAAGAACGCCTTGAAGGTATTTTTCAAATATAAAAAGGCAACATTAAGTCTTCAACGCCCGGAAAATGAAATGAGACACAATAGAAAATCCATTGTGTCTCGGTCGCCAGCGACCGCTCCGGCGTTAATGAATTAATTGAACAATTTTACAGTTTAATACTTAAAGTTAGTAGAGGGAGATTCACTCTATCTTTCGAATCAAGTTTTTTTTACTTTTTCATCTTTATTTTTGAAACTACATGGTATTTCTTAGAGAAAGTTTTTCATAATCAAACAAATATCTATAACTATTACAGCCTAATTATCAAAGACTTCTTAAATAAAATCTAAGCTGTCAGATCTGACAACTTTATTGAATATAAGGTGACCTTAACTTTAAGATTCGTTTCAGTATTTGGCCTTATTTACTTAAATTAAAAAGCTAATGACGTAAACAGCACCGTAATGGAACAGCACCACAAACAAATGAGTTCGCATCTAAAACGATGCCAATCAAGCGTCAATTAGCGTAAGGCATTTCGCTCGCACACATCGCAAACACCATGGACAAATAAAGGCACGACACACGGCGAGGGCGCGGCGTTATCGATGCGCTATCGGTGTTGCCAGTTTAATATTTTTTATTGTTACCAAACATTATGCTCACATAGCATAATCACCTTTTAAGTTAACAGTAAAGTGTTAAATTAAGTTAGGTTATTAAAATGTTTAATGCTTAAAATCTAAAGGAATACATTGCAACATAATTAAACCATTATAATTATTTGTGTCATAATCGACTGAGTTCAATAATTTGTAAACAGTGTCAATAACCCGCCATTATCGTTTATAAGGATAAAATGACTATAAAAATATCGTACAAGTACCGAGTGAGAGCATAATTACGTACGAAGTTGTTCTGAGACGAGATAAAGAAATACAAAATAAAGACAGAATACGACGCAAAATATGATAAAAAAATATTTTGTAAAAACAAATGTCTTTCTAGGTAAAGTTAAAATATGTAAGTTATTGTTAAAAAAAGGGTTTTGCGGCTGAATAATAACTTGAATAATTTGACATAGTTTAATAATTATTATCTTTGCATATTAATTTAGTAGTATAGTTTAGTAGGTATGTTTTTTGTACTAATAATTAGTTCAAAAAATATATTTAAAGATTCATACAAAACAACATTATCTTTGGAGAGGATAATTGACTTAATCCAGAATCAAAGTTGCAAATTTTCTGTCACCTAAAGTCACAACAAACTACTTACAAAGTAAATTTTACATCTATTTTATTCACGCATATTGCATTTTTATCTGTTGATTTGGTCTCCAGTAACCAATAAAAGTGGTCATTGCCCATAATAATGAACTTATCTCGACGAATATTCTGGAATTAAGCATAATTATTCTTCAAATTGTATGCACCAAGTCAAAACAGGAAAACCTTGGCATGTCACAAACGCGCAGTTCGTACAACGAAACGCATTGTGCAGCCGTTGCAATTGAGTTAAATTTATAACCTCACTAAATTATTATTTAGTGCCAGAGAGGAAGCTCTATCGACGATACGAATTCAATACCATTACTACGTGTAACAGAATGGGGAACGTGCATAAGTCACCGATTTTGATAAATTTGAGCTTGATCGCTGCGAACACGTATAAAAACATGATGGAACAAAAAAATAAATGTATTATTTTAGTTTTATCACTCAGGGGAAAATAGCGATTTTTTTTTCATTTTCGAATATAATGCTTAACTTAACAGTTGGATAGAATATCAAATAAGAAATAATATTTTGTATGACATGTCATATGTACTTAAACGCAATATTTAGGGAGATATTTGAAAATTCCTGGCCAACTCCATACAAACGTGGCATACCTAAGTGACGTCACAAATGTTGACCGTTTTGTATAGAGCGTTTTCGGCGGGTGCTGCTGCGCGCTAACTTATATCACGAGAAAAAAACGAAGATAAAAGTTATATATTACAGTTGATTTTCTCACGCATTATACTTTTGATTTTGACACAATAAAAATTGATGCATGTTCCCTATTAATGGCTAATATGGTAGAGAGGTCCACCAAACTGATCAACTTTTTCTATGGAAACAACTCTGAAAACGCGAAAAAAAAATCAGCTTTTCATACAAAAATTAATAACAAAAATATGGAAAGAAATGTATGAAAGAGCTGTTTTAATTTCGTGATTTCAAAGTTGGTCCTATAGTAAAAGTTATTTCAATAAAAAAAAAGTCTTTAGTTTGATGGTCCCTCTCTACCATTATTAAGTAAGGAAACACTATGATTCATTTGATAAGAACAGCAACATTCACCAATTTAATACAAGAAATAAAGATAAACTTGCCGTTCCAAGATTTAGGCTTGCAAAAACGAGAAGTTCATTTATGGGGAAAGGCATAGCCTTTATTAATAAAGTTCCACAACAAGTGATTGATCTTCCTTTGCATGAATTTAAAAACCATGTTAAAAAAACGCTCATGGGTAAAGGTTATTATAAAGTAGACGATTATCTTAAAGATCAAAATGCGTGGAAATGATGTAACACATAACTTGCTTATATAAGAACTTTGTTGAAGTAATATAATAAGTCTATGTTGTTGCCAATAATCCTGTCACCCTGTTGTAATTATCTGGTAACGATATATTCAAGTTTGTAAATATCGTTACTTATGGCTGTTACAGCTGATAAGTTTCTTGCGCCCGTTCTTCTTGTCAGCTTAAAAAGTCTGGAACGGGTGGTAGGAAAATATAGACGATTCAAAAGTACTTAATAATTAAGTTTATTTGAATAAAGCTTATTTCACTTTCACTTTCTGGTTTAGCCATTAATTCTGTTACAGGTTGTATAATACATTAACGTCGACTCTATCATGCTCGATTTAATTAAAATAGTAAAGATAGATACTTATTTATAATTTGTTAACATAGCCTGAGCCTTACTAAAAAAATACTTAGATTTACTTAGATTACTTAAGATTTTTTTATCATTAAAAAAGTAACAATTTTGTTAGAAAAAACATATTTTTTAATTATTCCAAAAAAAGGAAAAGGTTCTTGCTCTTAAAATTATAATATCGTCAAAATTTACTATTTTTCTTGTAAGTATAAAATAGATAGGTACCTAATAGGTAGAGGTAGCTTTTTTAAGTTTAGAAATAAGTTATATTTTGTGTAATTAATAAAAATAACCGAAAGCTTAAAATAATTATCATAATGTCAGCACAGCAGGAAGTAACGAGAAAATGATTTGCCATTTATGAGCAGTAACCACAATAAACCTGAATATGAAAGTCATTATGTTTATTTTAAAAAAATATTTCAAATAATTAAAAGATATCATTTCTTAGCACTAAAGTAAACTTTGATAAATTATTACGATTTTGTCTAAGTTATCATATTTTGGTACCAATTTAAAATAATTAAAAAACATTTACATTATTAGGGTAGGTAATTCATCGTAATAGGCAGGAGGTATGTCAATAATAAAACATTAACTCCGTGTGTGAGGTGCTTTACATTATTGGATATTATTGCAGTCTTTGGTAGAAATGAAAAATAGACTCGATCAAATTCAAATTTGGAATACCGTTAATTCATTTCAAATAGGTTTTGTTTTTGATTAACGCTTAGGTATATTTTATTACATGTCTGTAAATGAATGGCTAATATTACCTAAGTTGTAATGTTTTTTGGCTTTCATAACTTTTGTTACTTGTTTGCCGAAACTTGTTAAGTACTTGAATTTACTTGGCAAGTTGGAAAATACACTTTTCACGCAGGCTTAAGTTTTATATCTTTGCGGAATGCAATCAAGCAAAATGCAGCAAGATGAGTGTTTAAAAAAATTGTAAACTATGAAACAGTTAGTTTTTAACATTTTATTCAAAAGAGACAATAGGTACCATTTATTTAAAGTAACGTGTAACGTTTTCAGAGAATATTAGCAGAACCGTTTTTTGAAATGGTTATTTTACCATTGAAAATGGTTATCAGATGCAAATCGCCTAAAACGTATTTTTGGCCATATCTCCGAGGATTTTGGGAGGATCGAGATGGGAAATAGTACCAAAAGTTGAGGAATTTATCGAGACACGTGTGAACATTTGAATTTTGAAAATTTTGAATTTTTTTTGGGGGGTGTTTGTTTACTAAATTGTAAATATTTCAGAAAAAAAACCGACTTAAGAAAAAAATTAAAAAATGGTCCTATAGTGTATTGTTCGGCTACAAAATAGCTAAACACTTTTGAAAACCGGTTAATAATAATTGTGACCTGTAGGTGGTCCCTTTAGATTTGGAATTGTATAAAAACGGGTGTTTCCGTACATAAAAAGTGATGTAGTTTCTATGATTATAGACTGATCGTCATGGTAATAGTGTTAAAAGATGCAGAAGCAGACGAGAAGTGCATTCATTGGAAATTTGAAAATCTGCTAATAATATTTCGGCCGCGTCGAGGCAGTCAGCAGGCGCTTTTGTGACACGAGGCGAAGCAGAGTGTCACAATCGTAAAAATAAATAAGTACTACCTAGGTTTTGGTTTTTCGTAAATTTTTGGGTTCATTTTCAATGCTCCGATTCTTGCGGGGACTTTGCACCCAATCTGTTCAGTAATTAGTAGAGTATCACTAAATTAAAACCTTTTTGACGTTTCACTCAACGTAGTCGAAAAGAGTGCTCATCAAAAAACACTGGCCGTTTCAAAAGACTATAGAGGTGAAACATCCGACCTGTTTAAAAAAGCCAATTTAAAGTTGCGTTCGAATTTCGAATCATCGTCGAAAAAAGGTCATTGTCTCCGTCAAGTCAGTCGAATTGACAGGCCCCGCCCGCGCGCGCTATTGGAGGGCCGCGCGTCGAAATTTGAACAAAAACCCCAACCTAGTTCCGCCTTCTAAAATGTTTTTAACGAACCAAAATGGCGGACGTTCACTATTTGTTTATAGAGCGCTAGACTCGCACGCTTTGTTTCGACTAACTTCGTTTTTTGAATATGGAATGGGATGGGACAGTCCACGTTTGAAATGGGAGCGTTTTATTTTTTTCGTTTGCCGTGTACTCTTTTGAAATTGCAATTTAAAGGCTGTTTTAAATTATACTATATATAGCTCGATTACCACTCACTCACTGACTCATTGACATGATTGTTCTCCCAGAAGTAGGTGGAAAAGGGTATAGTGGTGTTTGGGGAAAATGTGCAAAACCCCAATCGAACTGGGGAAAAATTATGACATTTGGGAAAAACAAGATGGCGGCTGTGGCGAAGTTTGTAACTTTTTTGTTTTCCAACCGATTTTGCTCAAACTTACAAGAGTGGTAAAACATGACATTTTAACTTTAGAAAAATATTAAAAAAACAAAAAAACAAAATGGCGGCCGCGCCGGAGAGTTTTGAAAAAATCGGTTTTTGGACCCCAAACCGCGGGGCCATAGCTGTAAAGTGTTTTTTAGTTTGAGAATATTTTTTTTACTGTTTCACCACAATTACCCTCAATTTTTACCAATCGGGGAAACTTTTTAAAAAATCAAGATGGCGCCTGTTGTAGATGCCATGTTGTTTGAGGTACGAAAACACGCCATTTTTTAAGTCAATTTTCTTCCAGATGGCAACACTGGAGCGATTTGAGGTTCATAGAACGGCTGTAGGTATAGCTACAATGTATTGATTGGTAGAATATTTTTACCCCATTTCGGGGTAACTTTTGAGATTTACCCCAAAATGCAAAAAAGTGAAATAACCACTTTTTGGAAATTCCGAGTATGAGGGTTCGTGTATAGTCTGTATACAAGTGACATTTTGGTATTTTGGTTGACAACGTCTGGCAACCCTGAAACCTGCAGAGGAAAAATACATTTTCGAGATGCCTTTTTTTCAAGTCCTATTGCGGCGGCTGGGTGCGAGTGAGATAGAAAATCGAAACGTCATTGCACGCAGTATATGCTGCTTAATATAGGAAAAATATGAACAATCGAAAAATCAATATGGCGGACGCGGTGGCGGCCATTTTGTAAATTTTATACATTTTTCAAATATTTTAAGGCTATTTTGAGGCAGTTTACGACACTTGAGAAAGTTGCCATGTATTGACGAATTATGCAACACATCAAGTAGTAGTGCCCTGTAAAAAAAATTACCCATTTTCAGGGTACTTTTTGAGATTTACCCCAAAAATGTGAAAAATAGAAATAGCGGCATTTTAAAATAATTTTTATCAAAAACCATTAGATTTTGCCAATATTAATGACATTTGACTATTTTTTTATCAAAAAGATGGCAACACTAGAATTTAAAGTGAGGTTAATTTCCAGGTAAAGCCACATTTTTATTACCAAAAAGGAGTAATTGTAGATGGGTACAATGTAGAAAAAAAGTATTGAAAATTTAAAAAAACTATAAGAAAAAAAATAAAAGTGGAAGTCCAGGTCAAGATCCTCATGACGGAGTACTGCCTGCCAAAATGGTACTACATAGATAGATGGTGCTCAAACTAAAGTTGTAGAGGACTCTAAGCAGATCCTGAAGCGCAAAAAAAAATTCAAAATGGCGAAAAAACAAAATGGCCGCCATACAGAATTACAGAAAACCCAGCATATAGTCGATTTTCTTCCAGATAAAAACACTGGAGCGTTTTGAGGTTTATAGAACGGCTGTAGGTATAGGTACAACGTATTGATTGGTAGAATATTTTTACCCCATTTCAGGGTAACTTTTGAGATTTACCCCAAAATGCAAAAAAAAAAAATAACCACTTGTTGCCTGCATGTATTGACGAATTATTATGCAATATATCAAGTAGTAGTGCCCTGTAAAAAAAAATACCCATTTTCAGAGTACTTTTCGAGATTTACCCCAAAAATGTGAAAAATAGAAATAGCGGCATTTTAAAATATTTTTTATCAAAAACCATTAGATTTTGCCAATACTAATGTCATTTGTCTATTTTTACATCGAAAAGATGGCAACACTGAAATTGAAAGTAGGTTTATTTTTCAAGTAGGTACCTTACATTTTTAATACTAAAAAGAAGCATTTGTAGATGGGTACAGTGTAGAGAAAAAGTATTAAGAATTTAGAAAACTATTAGACAAAAATTAAAAGTGGAGGTCCAGGTCAAGATCCTCATGACGGAGTACTGCCCGCCAAAATGGTACTACATAGGTAGATGGTGCTCAAACTAAAGTTGAAGAGGACTCTAAGCAGATTCTGAAGCGCAAAAAAAAAATTCAAAATGGCGGAAAAACAAAATGGCCGCCATACAGAATTACAGAAAACCCACCATACAGTCGATTTTCTTCCAGATGGAAACACTGGAGCGTTTTGAGGTTCATAGAACGGCTGTAGGTATAGGTACAGTGTATTGATTGGTAGAATATTTTTACCCCATTTCAGGGTAACTTTTGAGATTTACCCCAAAATGCAAAAAAAAATAACCACTTGTTGCCATGTATTGACGAATTATGCAAAATATCAAGTAGTAGTGCCCTGTAAAAAAAATTACCCATTTTCAGGGTACTTTTCGAGATTTACCCTAAAAATTTGTAGAATAGAAATAGCGGCATTTTTTATATTTTGTATCTAAAACCATTAGATTCTGCTAATACTAATAACATTTGACTATTTTTATATCGAAAAGATGGTAACACTGAAATTGAAAGTAGGATTATTTTCCAAGTACCGCCACATTTTTATTACCAAAAAGGAGAATTTGTAGAGGGGTACAGTGTAGAGAAAAAGTATTTAGAATTTAGAAAACTATTAGACAAAAATTAAAAGTGGCGGTCCAGGTCAAGATCCTCATGACGGAGTACTGCCCGCCAAAATGGTACTACATAGGTAGATGGTGCTCAAACTAAAGTTGAAGAGGACTCTAAGCAGATTCTGAAGCGCAAAAAAAAATTCAAAATGGCGGAAAAACAAAATGGCCGCCATACAGAATTACAGAAAACCCACCATACAGTCGATTTTCTTCCAGATGGAAACACTGGAGCGTTTTGAGGTTCATAAAACGGCTGTAGGTATAGATACAGTGTATTGATTGGTAGAATATTTTTACCCCATTTCAGGATAACTTTTGAGATTTACCCCAAAATGCAAAAAAAAATAACCACTTGTTGCCATGTATTGACGAATTATGCAAAATATCAAGTAGTAGTGCCCTGTAAAAAAAATTACCCATTTTCAGGGTACTTTTCGAGATTTACCCTAAAAATTTGTAGAATAGAAATAGCGGCATTTTTTATATTTTGTATCTAAAACCATTAGATTCTGCTAATACTAATAACATTTGACTATTTTTATATCGAAAAGATGGTAACACTGAAATTGAAAGTAGGATTATTTTCCAAGTACCGCCACATTTTTATTACCAAACAGGAGAATTTGTAGAGGGGTACAATGTATGGAAAATGTATTTACAATTTAGAAACCTATCAGAAAAAAAATTGAAGTCCAGGTCAAGATCCTCATGACGGGGTAGTGCCCGCCAAAATGGTTCTACATAAGTAGATGGTGCTCAAACTAAAGTTGTAGAGTACTCTAAGCAGGAAATCTCCAGTACTCCTAATGGAAGGAAAAAACTTTCAAAATGGCGGAAAACCAAAATGGCCGCCATACAAAATTACTGAAAACCCGCAGGAAGATAAACGCTAAATCGTAAGACCCTATTGCTAAAAATAAAACGAATCCTTTCATCCAGCCTGCAATAACGAATCAATGAGCTCCGCTTGCGGACTCGGAAAGGCGGCATAGAACCACTACCACCGAAGTCCTCTAAATCAGTTACATACAAACGACAGATGCCCGATTAGGTAGTTTTGAGGAACAGCACGAAGGAACCCAAGCATAAAGCTAGGTGCGCTTTATGTGATAACACGGGCTATTAGATTACTGCCTGTGGCAGGTTTACAAAATTACAGAAAACCCAGCATTAATTATAGCTCGGTTACCAGGTACCACTCACTCACTGACTGATTGACATAATTGTTTCCGCAGAAGGAGGTGGAAAAGAGGGGTATTATGTATGAAAAAAGTATTTGGATTTAAAAAACTCCAGAAAAAATATTAAAAATTAAAGTCCAGGTTAAGATCCGTGATAAACGTGAAGGTTCCCGATCCTAAGTGGGTACCCACCCTTACGCCCCGCTTGCTAGAAATAAAACGGCGCCCAAATCGTTTCATCCCGCCTGTAATTACAAATCAATGCGCTCAGCTTGCGGGATCGGATAGGCGGCATAGAACCACAACCTCCGAAGTCCTTCAAATCAGTTACATACAAACGACCGATCTCGTCCGAAAAGATATAAAAGAAGGCAGGAAGGACGAGCTTGTCGTCTCTCTCACTGAACTTAGTTGGATTCTGCATGGAGTTTCATCGTCAATTTCGAGGAAGATTATGCCCGAGTTTGCTTGTCACTTCAGTCCGAAGAAGAGGATGAACTTCACCTTATATTAGAGAATTTAGACTTGATAGCATAGGCATCAATAATTCTAAGCTGCCTAGATATTCTCCAGAAGAACGACGAGCACTTCGCATTCTCGATACTAAGTCGAAGAAAATCGACGGCCACTGGGAGTCTGCTTTGCTGTAGAGGAACGACGACATCAAGCTTCCCAACCCAACAACAAGAGAAACGTCAAAAATAGATTACGCTTGATTAAGATGATGGATTTTGATCCGAGATGCGCAGTAGACTACACGAAGCAGAATTATGCATAACATCTTGGAAAAAGATGATGCCAAGAAAACTGCTCAGGCACCAGTTGGGCGAGTCTGGTATCTCCTACATTTTAGCGTTCGAAATATCAACAAACTTGGAAAATACTTTCTGAATACCGAATAACTGACTGGCCAAGATCTGTCGAATTCATTAGTTGATGTCCTGCTTAGGTTCCGAAAAAGAGAAGTAGCCGTTACTGCAGATATCAGGGAAATGTTCCTGCAGATTAAGTAAATGATCAGGATCAAAACGCCCAGTGCTTCCTTTGGAGGGTAATGGAAAGAAAGAGGCCCTCAGAAACTTATAAGAGCACCTCGATGACCTTTGGTGCCACATCATCTCCATGCACGGCTACTTGTATTATTCGTCGTAATACGATACGTCGATTTTGTTTCATGTCATCATCTACAAGCAGTCAAAGCCATTAAGAGAAGGCACTATGTTGATGACTATCTCGACTCCACGGATAACGAGAAGGAGATGAAGCAACTGGTGAAAGGCGTGATTGTGATTCATGAGGCAGGAGGTGTAAACCTGTAAGCTTAAAGAAGGTGGACAAAGAGATCACCGAAGTTTTGCGACCGCCAAGGAATCGCGAGTTGCTAAAAATGTTGTCACTGGGTATGTTTATGCCCCTTCCTGATTAATTAAAAGATATTGCTGCAGGAAGTTTGGCGATCTACGATCAAATGGGATAATCAAATCGTTGAGAAGATGAACAAAGATTGGTATTTATTTTCAGTACTCAGATGCTATGGTTTCTCACAGATGACTAGATTTAGATTACACATTTTCGTTGACGCCTCCGAGCAAGAATTATGCCGCTGTCGCTTACTGACTAATTATGACGATGTGGCCTTTGTAACTGGGAAATGTAGAGTTGGCCTGAAAACTGTAACGATCCCTAAGCTGGAGCTGCAGGCTGCTTAATTGGAAGCCCGTTTAGGTCACACACACACCATGAATTGTGCAACTCGAAATAGCAAAACGATTAAGTTAAATAGCAAGTGCTATTAATTTCCCAGGTGCAGTTTTCGTAATTGATGGTAGCCGAGCCGCACTCGGGATTACTAGCACCCCCTGATTTGATTTGATGTTTCACATAGTAGTTTTATATTAGTTTCTCTATGATTTAAATATCAGCCAGCAAAGTTTTTAGAAAGATTAATAGAGCATTCATTTTTACCACGCATCACCACACCGCCCTGAAACTTGCAGACAAAAGGCAATGTGATTTGATCGGATGGCAATATGGCTATTCGACAATTTGCAGTCCAAAACTTCAAAGTCCACCACTTACAGCCCAACAGGGCGATGCCCGCGGGCTGCTTCAGCAGCCCGCGCACCAGGGCGAAATACTAGTTTTGCGTTTATGAAATTGATTGAGTACCTATATAGTACGATTTTTTATTAAATAACCCACAAATAAATATTTATGTACCTCTTTGTACCACGTACGTATTGTATCCACCGAACACTGAGCAAAATTTTTTTTCTTCAGCTTATTTATTTTATGAAATCACATATTTTTTCAGCACATTTATAATAATGCATCACTAATCTTTAACACAATTTGAATAAGTAAAAAATCTCTAAGTATATTATATAAGTCTGCCATGAAACTTTTCACCAAAGAACTAAACTTTTTTGTGTTTTTTTTTCTACGCTCCATTTTCCGACGTCAAACTTTTCGTCGCCACAGATAAAGTGCACTTGTGTATGTAACATTAGATAACGCAAATTGCCTCAGGGTTATACCAATCATATACAGTTATTTATGCCTACGTAGGTACCTACGACCGGTCGCAATGAAATATGGACGCGAAAATTTATCAATGTGGATAATGTACTTCGCAAAACGCGATACACGCGCCATTTTGTTATAGACGAGGTTGCTTTAATGATTTATGGTTTTATTTTGTTTTACTGGTTTTTCAAAAATCATTTTCCTAAGTATCCCTACCTAAAAAACTAGGTTTAAAGTTCTCATAGCCTATTAATACTCTATAATAAGGTTAGGTTTAACAAAAGTTTAAAACAAAAGTGCTTAGAGTACAAATTTTTATTTAAAGTGTTATTTTTATTACGGTACTCACTAAACTAACCTTCCAATTTTTGAATAAAGAAAAGAACGGATATAATTTTTCGGTTCTTAATTCAAATCTTCCGTTCACATGACAGATTGTATTACAAATGAATGGGTACAAACAAGATTTGATCGAGTGTCCCGAAGGTTGTATAACCTGTTGGATGTTGTGCGCCGTCTGGCCGGTTTGTCGGAGCCTACCTCAACGAGTGTTCCATTTTTGAAATGTTGAAGAGAGTCAAGTGGTGAGATTAAAAAAGGAAATTTAAAACTTAGATCAAGAATACCCTACATATCCGGTAAGAAATCTCAAAAACGGCACCTCGAAATGACGTCCCAACTGGAAGGTTATACAAAGTATTCTCTTTGTTTCCTACTATTTAAAGTTGAATTTGGAAAGAATGGTAATTTGTACCTAGATAAAAATATTCATGTGGAGATTCGAATTTTAAAATTTTGAATCGCTTTTTGTTTTGTCAGTTGGCACAAATCTTGATCGACAATTGAAAAAGTGAATTTATGTCAAATGCCTTGTTTTTTATGTAAACTAATTTAAAAACTAAATTAACTTCAAAGTTATTTGGTAAAGACGTTAATGTAACATATTCATAGACAATTTCGTTACCTATGTTTAATCAATACAATTACAAGTAAGATTACTTAAGAGTCATCATAGATTTTTTATAGTTTCCTAGAATTTAAATTAACAAACGACTTAAGCACGTGACTAAGCACGAGGCTCTGACTAACCCACGAAAAGTTTGTTGAAAACACGTTTGTCGATACTTCATTAGGTACACATGATATTAAGTTATTTTTTTTGAAATAAATAAGTACTTATATTGAGTAAAATCATCGTTCATTATTATATTTTGTTACGTAGTAAAAAATATTTTCCACGCGAAGGCTTCCACGCTTTTCCATCCACTAACTAAGTAGATTGAAATAAAACATATTTTTTTTCGGATTAAGTAGATGTCCATCAGCCATTTTTGATGTCCCCACTGCTGGGGCACGGGCCTTCCTTATGGGTGGGAAGGAGGATGGGCCATAACCCACCACGCGGGCCCAATGTGAATTGGTGGGTGTTAACGACTGCAAATGCAGCCAGGACCAACGGCTTAACGTGCCTTCCGAATCACGGAGGAGCTCGAGATAATAAATTTTTGGTCACCCATCCCATGACCGACCCTTACGAACGTTGCTTAACTTCCGCAATCGCGGGGCCAGGCGCTAAACCACTGCGCCACCGAGCTCCACAATTAAGTAGATACATATCCCAAAATGGGAAAACCGTTTCAATCGACCATCAAACTGAATAACTTTTACAATGGGACCATCTCTGAAATCGAGATATAAAATCAGCTGTTTCATACATTTTGATATTATTAGTTAATAATTTTTGTATAAAACAGCTGATTTTGTCGTACACTTTTAAACTTTCGCGTTGCATGTTTTTATTAAATTATTATCACAGGTATTAAAAAGTAACACGGCAACTTTTACAATCAAAACCGACGTTGAAATCGGTTTTGATAAGACAAATCTAATCAAAGTCCAATCAAAAATTACAATAATCTTAGGTAAAACCGCGTTAGTTTTGGTAAAAAGTTTTATTTTAATGTTTTGCTACGTTTATTTAGCTTTTCTTTTATGACGGCCATATTTATTTTATTTTATTTAATAAAGAGGACAATACGAAAAGTTTGCTACGTATGATAAATCTGAAAACTGAGCCATTTTGGTTCAGTTTTAGTTGCCTAACTTTACAAGCAAGGTGGCTTCTACGTGTTATTATTCTAAGCTTTGTCAAGGAAAAAAGTTGGTGTTTTATGAAAACAAGTTTTTTTTCAATACTATGTCTGTCTCACTCATTCAGTAGTACATTTACGCGGGAAACAGTGAGTGAAACTTGACAGTGGCTGTGAGTCAGTGATAAACCGACGTTACGCATTGACTCTGGCGCGGTGCCAACTGGGCTACTGGCTAGCACTACTGTACTGTGTCTTTTTATAGCGTTTAATTAATATTTTTTATTTTTCTCTTTTTCAAAAAATCTGGCAAATAAATAGGGCACTACTGGACACTGTCTCTTTCAAACTTTTTTGTCTTTTCTTGCCTCAAAAGTTTAACAAACAAACATGACTATGAGCTCTGTGGTAAGAGCATTGGACCGGATTTCCAAAGGTCGCGGGTTCGATTGCCGTCCGAGAATATGATCTGGTGCGAGTTTTTTCTAGTAATTTTATTTAGTATTGTGTTATAGCATTGTGAATGCTAAAATCTCAAATTTAAAAACATGTTTTTGTATACAGATAAAATGGACCGTAGAGAAAAACATAAGCTGATAGTCAAGAACTTTAAATAAATTGTCAGTTCTTGCTGATAATATTATTCTCGAAATTCTATTCTCACAGGAAAATTAAATCCATTCTTTAAGATATACCTAGCTAGCTTTATCAAAATTAGTTATGCGTCAAAACGTATTAAACAGAGTTACTTTTACGTTAATATGTAATTTATAAACAAAGTACTTAATGAAAATCCTTCTAGTGATATTAATTTATTACAATGTAAAACAATTAAACAATTAATTTGGCTAACATCAACAACCGAGAACTGAACCCAAGACCTCGTAACTCGTGACACAGACGGCTAATATTGTGAAGCTGGCTGCGCGCCAACTGGGATGGTACAATCGCAGTCAAAGTGGGTGAGTAATATTATATTATGGAGTTGAGATTTTCTTTCAATAATAACTTCAGTACCTCTGTCGAGTGGCTAGAACACCGGTTTTTATGGTATCGCCCATAGTACAATAATATACTGCGCTAGGTATAGCACTCCAAGACAGTATAAGTGACGTAGGTCTGCGGCTTACGTCATCGGTATTGAAAATAAAGTTATTCGTCTTTAATTGAACTGTTTCGTTTGCTATCACAATGAGGATCAACGTTTTCAAAATCAATCATTTCAGTGAAAGAAGTTGGACCAAAAATGGCGTAGATAGAGCGATTTTCGTGTCGCATTGTCAAAACGCTCCCCAATTACAGGATTCGCTGTTGACGTCATCAGTCACGTTCGCCGCTCAGCGGCGGCGCGGCACTGGCGGCGGCGGCGGGTGTTTGTTCGGGCGATCGTGGCACGTGACGTCTTCGCATGTTCCGCAAGGGCCAGGCGTGTTTTTTAATCTCACTTTATAAAACTTAATAATTTTGTCATTTCTTTATGGATTTGAAAGATTTTAACAGAGATTTACTCAGATATTGATATTGTATTTGATGTGATATACAAAATTGATATATTGAATTTTATGATCCTCATTACATAAAGTCGCGCAATTGGATAGTGACCTATGCCTGTGATGTGCATCTACCGAAATGCCAGACCTTGTTTTCTTAGCCCTTGGTATCGCCTGAGGTCTTAGGTTGTATCCCTGGCCTTTACTAAAAAATAGTTTAAAGCTTTTAAATATACTACTACTACCAGTCTCACTCCTTCGTTAACAGAGCACCCAAACTACTTAATTCTATGTTTTTTAAATACCATAGACCTTGACTTTTTCAATTCAAGAATACCTACATTCAAGAGATTATTAAATTAAAATAACAGAACAATTAATAGGCCATTGTTCAGATTTAAACTGAAATAATTAATTTATCATTTAATCATGTTACTTCCGTCGACGAATGTACAGTTTGCGACGAGAGTGAAATTAACGACAAAACAAGGATTTGCTAACCGCTAAGTAAACTATTAAACATTTATGTGTGTCTATTTGTTTGTTTGACGATTATGTGCTACTATATTCCTACTTTCTATGTCCATCAGCCATTTTTGATGTCCCCACTGCTGGAGCACAGGCCTTCCTTATGGGTGGTAAGGAGGATGGGCCATAACCCACCACGCGGGCCCAATGCGGATTGGTGGGTGTTAACGACTGCAAATGCAGCCGGGACCAACGGCTTAACGTGCCTTCCGAAGCACGGAGGAGCTCGAGATAATAAATTGTTGGTCACCCATCCCATGACTGACCCTTGCGAATGTTGCTTAACTTCCGCAATCGCTGGGCCAGGTGCTAAACCACTGCGCCACCGAGCTCAACTACTTTCTTTAGCAGGATACTAAAGTACTGTTTCTCGTTTCCGTAAAACTTTTGGTTCAGTTAGACATTTTTGGAAAATTTAGGGAAAAATTCGGCCTATTCCCGTTGTCCCCCTATTTTTGTCTACCACTGGGGGATATCGGGAAAAAGGTTTTTTTCCATACACTTGACCGTCTATACTTTATTTCCCGATATTTATCAGTGGGGGACAAACAGTGGGAGACAATGGGAATATGCCATTTCTGTTAAATAATCAATAGACTACCAAAATTGAAGCATAGAGTCAACGCCCGCTGTGCCCTATCGGGCACAAACAACAATAGAAATCTATTGTTGTATTGTTTTCCGGGCGTTGAAGAGTCCAGTTAAGTTTTTAATAAAAAATATCAAAAAAGTTTTTTTAAGAAAATTTAGACAAGTGTGAAGTTCTAATTAATTATTTTATTCATTTTAGATAAACTTCTACCCTTACGATATTCTACATACCTCCTACATCAGCTGCCCTAGTCCTAGTTGGATGTTAATCCAGACTTTGAACTATCTGTGGACCAAATTTCATCAAAATCTGTTCAGCCGTTTTTGCGTGATCGAGTTACAAACATACGAACTTTCACATTAATAATATTAATATTAGGATTTTCTTCATTTTCATGAGTATAACACTACAATGAGTACTTACTATAAGATACCTATGTACAGTATACTCTATAACACAAACTGTCCTAACAATCTGGATGCTGACTGTGTGACAGATCCACTGGGATCTTTGACCGTCTGAGGAACAGATATGGGAAGAATGGACGCGGTATTTGTTTTATAATGGGTTATTTTGTTTTATAGTTTGTTCAGAAATGGTGGCCTGATTGAGTAACTCAATATCAATGACGAATGATATTTTTTATTTTATTTTTGAGTTATATTTCTGGCAATACTAAACTTAGCTTATTAAATTATTAAATGCATCCAATATCTAGACATTTCAATTGTAATTTAATATTTATTATTTGGTATAGATATAATAATCTGACATATTAATTTTAAATTTTAACAATATTGTATAAATTTGCATGCTTAGTAATAGGCGAAACATGATAATGTACAAACAAATTTTACCTTCCATCTTATTTACCATGTTTGAAACAAATAAATAAATGAAATGATGATGATTAGGCGGGAATGTAATATATTGTTTGACAGCTGACTTTCTAGTAATAACGACAAATTCATAATTGACATGCTTTTTCATATTTTTAATTAGATACGTTTTGCATTTTTTTTTCGATTGGAGTTCAGTTTGTACTATTATGTATTCTGTGGTTCAGTCAGACCCTTAATAAATAAAAAGGAATGCTGCTAGTGCTCAAAGAATGATTTTTAATGTTATGATGATGATATTTTGTCGAATACAACTGCAAAAAAATGGTTCAGCAGATTCAGGTCTTGTAATTTTGATGATAAAGATGTTCCTCGCTGTGGTAACTTTATTATTTTTAGTACTGCGAACTTTTCCTACCTAATATGTACCTACGTAAACCCATTTCATCATCATCATCATTTTGTAATGCCCCAAGGAATAGATTTAAAGTTTACAGGGTATATCAAACTTATTACGATTTGTACACAGATGCTGGCGACGGATCTTGGCGGCAGACCCTGGCATCCACAGTCATCATCATGGCAGCCATTTTAATGTGCCCACTGCTGGGGCACAGGCCTTCTTTATGATATCTTAGAATGCTGATCAGATCAGTTGGGTATGTGTCAGCGATCTGAATCTCCTCCATTCACTCAATGGATGGCCATCATCAGATAACAGCTAGGTCAATCCCTGGCGGAGAACCAAGGCTTCAAAGTTACCTCGTTTGTATGAAAATAGACTGGTGTCTTTAATTATGTGACCGCCACTGTATATACGCGTTTTGCTGGTCATGCTATTTTTAACTATCTATTAACAAACTGCTTATGCAAAAAGAGCTTATTATTAAATTAATTCGGTTTTCTCACTAGGCAATTTTTTTTCTTTAGCAACGGAGTCGTCAGCTCACCCTTTTCTCCACGGACTAAAATGCCGTATCCTTATTTCTAACATCTGTGCGGCCATCTTAGCAGTTTTATAGGTCGTAGTGAGTCCACTCGACTATATCGATCCCGCCAAACGACGGCTCCACTGTCTCGAAAAATATCCGCCATTATTAATTGGCGAGCAAGGAGTTTTGACATGGCTTGGGAGTTTTGAGGTTTTTAGGTGGCAACACTATCTATGCTGTTGAACGGATGAACTAGGCCCAGTGACGTCCATTATACAAGTACACTGGACAGGCTATTGTCATGAAATGACAGCAATTTTTTGTGCCGGTTTTAAAATCGCCATATTGGCGCTGAGAGCAGTAGATTCTACTATCTACTAGTGAGTGTACTTGGAAGTTATTAGTTTTAAGTACACTCACTACTGCCATAGTAGCATCTAAAACTCTCAGCGCCAATATGGCGATTTTCAAATCGGATCGAACGATTGGTGACGTTCGCCTGTCCAGCGTACTTGTATAATGGACGTCGGTGACGAGGCCCTATAACGTGACAATTTGTCACGTTTTTAGGGTTCCGTACCAAAATGGTAAAAAGGAACCCTTATGGTGTGACTCAGTCTGTCTGTCTGTCACAGCTGGATATCTCGAGAACTAAATGGTATCAACTTGAAATTTGGAATAGATAAAGATGACCTTTGTCCAACTATTTTGCAAATAAGAAAAAAATAAAAAAATAAATAGTTTTTTTTTCAACAGGGACTGAAAAGGGGTCTTAAAAATTTTAAGTGGGGCAACTAGGACATGTGGGGTATCATACGAAAGAGCGCTATTTGCACATTTGAAATCATTTTTTTTCTTTTTTTTAGGCCGCATAGTTTTCGACTTATGATGAAAAAAGTAAAAAAAAAATACCGTTCCCCCCCTTATCTCCGAAGTTTGCAAAGAGAAAAATCTAAAATAATTCTATGTGATAGTAGTTGATGTAAAGATTACAGTAAAAATAAAACGATGTCTCAATATAACACACTTTTTTATAAATTCAAAAAACAAACAAAAATTTATTCGTTCCTCTACCAGTCAACAGATGGCCCTGACCCAAGAAAAAATTATTTAGTTCCACTAACGGTCAAGAGATGGTGCTGGACTAAGAAAAAAATAGTTCCACTATCGGCCAAGAGATGGCGCTGACCATTAGGTCAGCGCCATCTCTTAAAAAAGGGCCCTGGGTCCTATTTAAAAAAAACCGGTCAGCTCTACAGTTAATACTGTAATAATAATTTTATTATTCTACAGCTTTGCAGTGTATTTATTATGATGGTACGGAAATCAGTGCGCGAGTCCGACTCGCTCTTGCTTGACCGGTTTTTTTAAATAGGACCCAGGGCCCTTTTTAATAAACTTGACAATTTGTCAGCTATCATATCAATTTCATATCCGTTGCGTCAACCAATTTGAATAATTTGTTCTATTTTTTCAACTCATTTCAGTTTTCACTCATAACTACATCGCAATTTAAACCAAATTGTCATGACAATTGACAAATAGTCTCGTTATTAAATAGGGCCCTGGTATGTCTAATATGGTAATGTTATGGACTATAAGGTTAGGAGTATCATAGCGGAATATATAGAATTATAGATCTTTAAAAAGAAAACATGTTATAAATTATAGCCACAGTTTTATAACGTAAAATTAACTTACTTTATGTCATCATCAAAGATAAAACCATAACAATGAAGGAATTTGTGGTGACGAATCATTAATTAAATATTATTAGGTACTTAATAGATAACAAAACAATGAAACAAAACGGAACGTAATGTTAAATACTAAAACAGAATGGTCACGTTTCTATCATCAAAGTATATTTTAAAAAATCGAACTTCCTATCTATCGATTTTCAAAACTAACAATATACCGGGTGTAACAAGACCCTCAACGAAGCCGAGGTCTATGTATTCTGCCCATCATCAGGACTATTTCTGTTCAAAATAATTACTGGGAAACGATTCTAATTTTTGATGTTAAAAAAGCATTGCATACATTACAACGCAATGTAACGCGTACGAAAGACCGCGCCTGTGAGTGAATGCTACACAGCTGCGTGCGGCCGAGTTGAAAGGCAACGTTTATGTGCGTGCTCATGAAATACATTGAGTGATGACGTTTTGAAGCCATGTTTGTTACAAAATACATAAAACTTTGATAATGCTTCTGTAGACAAAAATTAGGAAATAACGAATAAAATAAGATTTCATAAAAATATTGAAAAAAAAATTTTGACTTTGTCCTTCAATAACTTCGTAGCTATTGGTTTCCCAGGTATAGTCTAAAAGACAAAAAAGATCCAAATGATGGGCGGAATGCGTGGACTTCGGCTTCGTTGAGTGTCTTGTTACACCCGTTATTGTTCTCAGAATGAACATTATAAAAAGCCCTTAATAAGGGCATTAATTCCTAAAAGAGCAACAACCTCTATAAGTCTGCACTAATGATCGATCAAATAGTACAATTTATTCATAAACGATACTTGTGTGACTCATAAAAAGTGTATTGAACTGATAAAACCGACTGTGTGACCTTAAAATACGAACGAATGTGTTTACTTCATTATACTGAGAGAAAATTAATTGATACATTATGGTTTTGTGTTTTTGTTATTATTAAAAATAAAAAACGTTTACATCCCTCATATTCGGTAAGTAGGTCCTTATGACCCCCAAATTGTAGGTAACCAATTAGCGCTCTAAGGTAATAATGTAGCTAGAAAAGCCCTAGGGCGGTAAGTAATTTAAAAAAATCCAGCAAGGTGGCTGAAGGTTACATTGATACCCAAAAAACACCTGTCCCTAAAATTTGAAATTTGTTCTCATTTCACTATAAATTTTAACTAATAAAATGTTTTATTCTTGTAATGCCGGTTTTTTTTACTTACCTCACCATCGAGATGTAAAGCAGAGTAGTTAGCTCGGGTGTAAGCATCAATTGCACCCTCGAACTATAGGCGCCCTCGCTGCGAGATGCAATTGATGCCTTACAGCCCTTATAGCTACTAATCTAGTATTTAACTGAGGTTGAATAATTAAGTAAACTCTCTTGATAAGTTAACGTTCGTTATTTAAAAACATATTCGGGTAGATACATTCTAATTTTAATTTAAATTAGCGTTCTACTTTTTAAAATGAAATATTAAACCTTCGATCAAGAATTTTCTAGACAACGCTTCATGAACACGGAAATGTGGCACCGACTGACAAAACAAAAAGCGATTCGAAATTTTGAAATTCGAATCCCCGCATGAATATCTTTATCTGGGCATATTATGTATTCTGTGATCTGGGTACAAATTACAATTCCTTCGATATTCAACTTTAAACAATAAGAAACAAAGATGATAATACTTTGTACAAAATAAGCGCCCAGTTTGAATGTTTGAAGTGCCGTTTTTGAGACTCTGACCGGATCTATAGCGTAGGTATCCTTGATCGAAATATTAAACCTACCACAAATAATTACAAGCACTGAATTGCAAAGCAAAAAAAAAGATTAATCTCTTATAATCAAAAGTGCAAAGCCATCGCTTCAATATGCGTTATAATACTTTTCATCTTCGGAATTTATAAGCGTCATGACTCGAAAGACTCACAGATGAGTAATAGTGGTCCGACCAGCTAGGTGACTGGCAACCGAGCCAATCCGATGTTAAAAAAACGCCCACAATTCAAAAGGAGAACGCACCTCAAAAGCTGTCAAACTGCCCGCGATGACAGTGCACTGCTCTGTGGAGTAGGAGAAAAGCGGAAAGCGGAGATTTCAAATGCGGTTGCGACTATAAAAACTATTCAATATGAAATCTTTAAATGTTCTTAATTAAGTTTCTTAAAATGTTCGACAAAGTTTTGTCAAGATCAATAACAGTCACGTCACAACGCTACCATAATTGATTTTAGAAGACTTTTTCTAGAGCCAAAGCCAAATTATATAAAAAATACTATAAGTATTGTATAAAATACCTCTACTCTACATTTGTAAAGAGACAAATATTTAAAATACGAACTCTAAACTTTACTTTTACTTCCTCTTTTCTTTTCCCCGGGAGTCAGTGGTCAAGGTCTAATTATAGCGTTCGAAAATCAAAATTATTTTTCTTAATTTAATCTATGGTATCTGGTTTCCCGCCACTCGCGCCACGGGCCCGTCCGAAACCAGCCCTACCTCAACTCAACCGCGGCTCGGTCGTTCAACCTCTATTTATTTCGTTTTTTACCCGCATACAAACTAACGCACACTCCCGTACGTAATAATTGCCAGTTAGGGCTGCTACTTGAGACAACGGTACCTGGCCAGAGACAAAAATAATAATATCTTCATTTAACAAATAATTTAAAGCTATGAGAATGTCTATAATGTTACTGTCATTTGCGTTAAGAAGCTTTACGTGTGAAGTTTGATAATTGAACTTAATAAACCAAAAATATCTTGGTAAAAGAAAATATTATGAGACAACCAGCAGTATCAAGGTTTTATAACGGAAGCTAAATCAACAGTTTTGATATGTAACAATATAATAATTATGTAGGTAGGTAGGTAGGTACTGTAACATACATTAAAGTTCACAAATATAAGCCAATGCGATTTTATACTTAGACCGTAAAAGTGTGACGTCATTAATGGCGAAGTTAGACATTTTGGGTAAAATAAAAACAAATATTTGAAGCAAGCAAGTTTCTCTTCTTCAGACATGGAATCACATCCAGGAATAAATCAATATGGCGTTATATTTATTACTAACACAAAACAGTTTGGTTGTTATTTTGGTTCGAATTATCTGTTATTCAATTTGAAATGCTGACGGTGTACTTAAATAAATAAATATAAATATTTGACAACATCACATACATTGCTCCAACTCCAAAGTAAGTAGCTTTAAAGCACTTGTGTTATGGAAATCAGAGACAACGGTGGTATCACAAACACCCAGACCTGAGCCAATATAGAAAAGTTCATTTTCTACATTGACCCAGCCGGGGATCGAACCCGGGACCTCAAGAGATGGTGACGCCTTGAAAACCGGCGTGCAAACCACTCGACCACGGAGGTCGTTAAACACAACAACAACACTTATTGCACAATATTCGAGATTAAATAGTAATTCATACAAATAATCGAAATTGTTTATTATAGAATTAAAAATTCAGAATTACATTGCAGAGTTAAGTTTAAAGTTTCTAAAAGTAATTAAGTTTTAAGTTAGTAATTTATCTTTCTATTCATTTTAGCAAACGGCTTCGTATTAAACTTATATTTTAAGTTAGCTTCATTCCGGTCCCGTTATACATGATGATAATTTTCAAGTTAATCATATTTAAGTACGACATCTTCATGCTTACTTATTTGCTAGAGTATTTTTTAAAGTAAACAAATGTTAAGTAGGCAATTAAAAATAAGTTGGTTATAGATTATTGCTACTTAGGTAAGTTAAGATAAATGTTTAATCCGCATTACTATTCACATTCACAATTATTTTTGTTTGGGCATAAGTGGTCTTATAATGTAGTTAGTTTAACAATATACGCCATAAGTGACTAATCAAAAAAGTTGCTATGACAGAGTACTAAAGTGTTAAGCTACTTTCATTGCTGACTGTACAAAACGACGTATTTTAATCTGTAAAATCTGTTAAATGTAGAACTTTATTTATGATCAACGTATTTTTTTTAACTTAGTTGTCCATTTTTTTGCCGCCACGATTTCTTTTTTTAACACCCTTTCCGGTCGACTGTTAGAGAATGCCTTAAGGCATTAAGTCCGCCAATTGTATTTTCTTATGCAATAAAGTTTAAATAAATTAATAAATAAAATTTTCTCTTTCTTTGTCATTCATTCTCGAGTAATGTTGCAGTAGATCACTATTATCAATTTAATTTTAGCATTTGTACTTCGATCTATTTATTATTGTAAAAACAGTATTTTACAGAGCCTTTCCACTAGTCAATTAACAATGTTTTCAACATTGTATCGGAACAGTCTGACAGAAAGTGATAACATAACGCACTATAAGACTATAAAATAACTGATTTCTTTTTCATTCTAAGTTTGGCATTGAAAAAATGCAACAATATTTCACTTCACTAAGCACTAAGCTGTTTTTAAAGGCCTAGCTAGTCTTTTATTTTAAATAATCATAGTTCTTCAAAGTTACAATGCTATTTAATTGATAAAAGTGATCCGCTCCAACTTAATTAGAGAATGTATTTCTTTATTTATTTATTTCTTTATTTATACATTTGCACTACATGCGACCCTAATGTGGAAGAGAGGATCAGACATTTAAATATTCCTGTCATTAAAATATTCGTTAACAGAATATTAACATTTAGTTAGTAACAGTTGTTTTAATGAATTTATGAACTTATTAATTTTTGGATTTTCTAGTAATTTATTATAATTTTTTATTGACATGTAAGGCAAAGAGAAAATTTTACAGATTAAAATAATATGTTTTGTACCGCAATCGCTCTAAAGTTGGGTACTTCAGTTTTATATTGTTAAATTAATCGCATTGTAAGACCATTCGGCCCAAAAAACAATAATTACTTAAAAAAAGCTCTCGTAAGATGTCGGAAATATGACTTACTTGAAAATCATCGTCATGTATAACAGGACATCAGTATGAAGCTAACTTAAAATATAAGTTTTCTACCAAGCTGTTTGTTAAAATTAATGGAATGATAAAAACTTAAAAGTAAAATCGTCTTTGGTACATTCTCAGCCCTAGCGCAGATAAAACGCATAACTCGTATTTGTGAAGTTTTGTACTGGTTCCTTTAACCAGCGCCCGCAGATGGCCGGTAGCGGCAGATTAATATAATATCTGTAGATTTATTCATTTCAATATTTATTTCCTTTTATTCATTTGATTGCTTGGCACCTGTTTTATGGAATAAGCTTCTTCTTGATAGGCACATCGATAGACGAGTCAACCCTTTATGAAAGAACTTTTTATGTCATAATTATTATGCATAACAGCGGATGACATGACGTATTTTTGCGAAATGAAGTTTATGCATAAACTTCATTTCGCAAAAATACGTAAATTCGGACATCTAAAGATTTGGCCAAACAATAATATCTATTAAATAATGTTTATGCCTTCAAAATATTCGTTTAAAGATTATGCCAAGTGTGTTATGCCAAATAAATTTGGAAGTATCAAGATTATTCAAGATTCTGCCAGATAGAGGGAATACCCTCGACATAGATTGATATTGAAATAATAAATTTCTTACTTCTGACATAATAAATACTACTCTAACGCTTATAAAGTGGACTTAAAACTTTTCATTCTTTAGTCAATGATGCAATATTACTTTGGTTATTTTGATCTGAAAGTTTCGTATAGCTGACAAACTAAAGTATTAGTAAAAACAGTCAAAATGGAAATAACAAAAAAAAATATATAAAACAACCTGTTTTCGTTTCAAATTAGGGAGTTGGTTCGTTGGAAAAGTTTTCATATTTTAAGTACAAAAACTGAATTTCATGCTTGTTTCAGCGAACTCACAGTATTAGAGTAGAGTTAAATAATTTAAAAAAAGTGCTGTGAGTTAATAAACCTTTTATCACCTATAACTTACTTATAAGGTGAAAATTGCCCTATTTAAGCTCTTTACATGCAACATCTCACACGAAACACAGGATAATATTGTAAGATATATATAAATAAAAAAGCAAAAATCCTTTTTGCGAGGCGTCTCGTAACTAAACGCTTGTCAGCTCTGCTCCTTCAGGTTAATTTAAAAAAAAACGCGCCATAGACAAAATAAAATGGCGTCCAGCAACGGGCGCCTAAGAACCGGGCGGGAATGGCGACGACGGTTTTTGTCAGTTGTTATTTCTCGTTTTAAGTCGTAGACAGATGAGGTGCATCAGTTTTTATTTTATACTGAAAGAATAAAGTAGTAGGTTCGTTATGTTTTAGAGTAGCAAATGTTTTTGTCTTTTATCTTCGTCGTTAAGCTATATTATTGCATATCAGCCATTTTGAACCGACTTTAAAATCAAGGAGGATGTTATCTATTCATTGCATATTTTTTTTAACTTGAACTTGAAGACGGCTGGACAATGCTGGACCGATTGAAATGGTTCAAACGTTGTTTCATTAGCCCCTCTGCTCAAATGGCCAACATTTATGCGTTTGAACGCTTCGCTTTACTATTAAAGTTTTGAAAAAACAAGCAGTAAACTACAGTTAAATTACGATCAAAGTCTGTGAATTTCTCATTAAAGCTTTAAAGTATAAGCGTAGTATTCAAACATAATTAGAATGTCAATTGAGTAGGGGGACAAGTTTGTCCCCAAGTTGGAACAATTTTTGAAATTTTGAAATCTGTCTAGTTTATTAATTTTCCCAAAAAAATTTTAACATTATTTTCATCATATTATGAAAAGCGTGCACTTTGCCTATCGAAATAAAAATATTTGAGAAAGTAAAATGTTAATTTAATATTTGTTCTACCAGAGTACAATAAGAAAAAAAAATATTTCACTGATGTTTCCCCCCAATTCTTTATTTAATCTCAGTTTTTTTTCAGTTATTAATATTATGTGTTTTAAAATAATTATTTATGATCACAAAGCACAGTTTTACAAAAATATGCTAAGAGCTACTATCTAAATGGCTCGGCAATGATGAGTTTCGGTTTCGGCTAAAATTAATGCTCATGGGAAAACTACAGGCATTAAAATTAAATGTTTTCAGACGATTTCAAAGCAATAGTATTTAGTATTTTAATCTGTAAGATTTTCTCTTTCCCATACATTTTTGAGTTAAGTTGCAGTGAATCACTGTTTATAATAGTCAATTTAATCGCATTGTACCTAAGTAACTACAAAAACCGTATTTTTTAACACACTATGTCCGGTTAGTATTACTTACAAACAATTTTCTATATATTGTGCAGATAATTTCTCGCAAAAATTACATTGCAGTTTAAAATTACAATAGAGCTTGCCGATTTAAAAAAGGGACTTGAAATTCTGAATGACAAAACCGAAATTGTCATTTAGGTTATATTTACCTAAAAACTTCGAATTATTGGCATATCTAGGCCACAGAATATATAATAGTACTAACGTACAGAAGTCCGACCCCGCGAGGACCATCAAATAATAAGCTACTCTCGCTGCACGGCAATAAAGTACAATTTTAAACTGCACAACGCTGCGTGGATAAAATTATATGCACCTACGAAGAAGAAAGAGAGGCGTCTCTTTCTGTCGCATAGCTCTGTCTCAACCGACACATTTCGGGGTTGCTACTCGCTAGTTACTGATATCATAGAAAACATTCGTTATGCCCATGAATAAACAATGAAATTACTATAATAGGTACCTACTTATAAAATAAAATAAATCTACCTAATAGGTGAGTACCTAATTTAAAGAGCATAAATAATAAGTATTTCTAAGTAGTTAGAGAAGCTCGATGGCGCAGTGGTATAGCGCCTGGCCCAACGATTGCGGAGGTTAAGCAACTTTTGCAAGGGTCAGTTATGGGATGGGTGAAAAAAAATAGTATTTTTTAGCTTTTTTCTTTACTGGTGCCATATTTCGAACTTCGATACAACTAAGTATGTAAATATGTATACAAAAAATACAATAAACTTTGGTAGGTAGGTAGGTACGTTAGTAATTAAGTATCAAAAACGAAGTGCATGCAGTTTCGCATTCGGCGCTTGACTGCCTCGTTTCGTTCGTGACCAGGGATGTTAGATGGCAACTCAGGAATAATGACATCAGCCTGTCAAAATCATGGTACTTCAGGAAAAAAAATGGTACCTACGGCTTTTTAGTCTTATACGGTCTGAGAAATATTATTACAAGCTTGCGTAGTTACCACAGAGAAAGCAATACTATTCTTGGTAGTTACTTGGAAATGGGATTTCGAGCATGAATTAAAATTACCTACAATCTTCTTGATTTCGAATCGAATTCGAACAGAAAAGCCGCATTCTTCGAAAAGAAAAGAGTGTGAACACTCTGTTGACATTGGTGCATTTCAGCAGGCTAATCGCTGAGTGGCGATCGATAGATCGCCATGGCCCGTTTTAACCACGAAAAGTAAAAAATTGAACATTTTAACTACTTATTATTTTTCTAAGCCATGCTACTTACGCATTAAAAGCAGAAACAAAACATTATGTTCATTCCATTACACGAAAAGTTGGTTTAGATGAAAGAGGTGAAAATAATGGTACTTTTGCGTACCATGATGGAAGTCCAAAGGTACATGGTACGATAACCTAAATAATGGTACTAATACCATGATAATGGTACGTATAACATCACTGTTCGTGACGTTCACGCGCTGCGCGCTCTCGTCGCTTGCACACGCCGCGCGTTTCGGTCGGCGCGGTGATATCCCTCGACAATGGCCCTCTTGGAGTGGGCCGCGAGCAGTAGGCTAATATAAAAGTTTAAGCGCGGAGTTATACCCCCCTGTCTAGGCTCTCTAGGCGTAGGTTTTATTGTTGAAAATTAGCACGATTGGGCCCCGAGTCAGACATGACTTGTTCGAAATTTAAACTTTAAACAATATTGAGTTATTTACACAACATTGTTTTTTTTTTCAAGAGCAGGTATTGAGTTTGTATGTTGACTATGGTTTTTTGATAATAATAATAATTATTATTATTACTTGTAATAGGTTTTTTACTTGGCAGAATGTATTTTGCCCGTTGCCTTGCTCCAGGATAGATAACCTGATCGTCGCCCGCGGCCGCCATTTTGATTTTAGTTTTCTGCTACCAGAAATTATTGCTTGCGTTTCGTGCTGAATCATTTTTATACGTTCATTTTGTAGCTGTATAAAATTGGTGTTAGTCTTTACTCAAACTTGGATAAATCTTAATGAAAGGGCGTATACATATTTTTTACTAAACACACACTTAAAAACTTACATATGTTTCTAACAATTTGGGTTTTGAATTTATACTTTCATTTTGCTTATAACGCAATTTCATGTTTCATCCTAAAAAAATAATTTAATTTAATTTTTAATTTAAACATTTATTTCAGGCATCAATGGCCCATACAATAAATACATTATAGACTAACATACATACATGATATAAAACAATTTACACTTTATCACGTATTGACGGCATGTTGCGCAACGCAGTGTCCGGTAACCGACCGCGGAATCGACGGAACAGGACACCCTTCGGCCAAAAATCTTCATTCATGAAGGTCTTCAGATGTTTGGAAGTGTATTTTTTTTTCACTGCTCAGTAGCGAGTACCTACTGAACAAATCTAACTGGGTTTAAGTCGCTCGGTAATTTTTCTAAATATTGTATGTTTTATTCTTTTAGTACATAAAACAAAAAAAAAAAGTTTACTTAGGTACTATTCCCGCAAATTGGTAATACGATGGAACCTTGTCACATAATATTTACTTAACATGCGGTTTTCACCAATAGATACGAGTGATTTATGAGGAAGGTTTAGGTACCTATATAATTTGTTAAGGTTTTGTGTAAATTGGTTGAAATATAACATAAGCCAATTTAAAAAAAAAATGGTGATAACCCCCTCCTATGATAAACAAACTTTTGGAGCGAATGGAGTGGAGGTGCCGACTGGAAGGTATTTGTTTTCTTTTTGGAGGTTGTGGAAGGTTGTGGTGTATGTCATAGATTAAACATTTAAATAAACCACAGCCTAACTAGCTACTTACCTAACATCATCCCTTTTTTTAAATTAAGACATTCAACAATTGGTAAAAAAGAAAGAAACCGAAGCGAAACGAGGGTAGGTCGCTAGTTTATTAAAAAGAAAACAAAAAAACATCAAAAATTTCTTTTCAATCTTCTCTATCTTCTTGAAATATGTTCGATTGGAAAAACAATAAAGTACATACCTACCTTGCACCTTAAAAGTGATGAATATAAAAAATAACCCTAAATATTACCAGTTTATAGATAATAAACTGTTGAATCATAACCCGTCAATATTGTATAAGATTAACAAAGTAGCAACTCACTATTAAATAATTAAACAATTGTTTAATTTTCCAAACAAAAGTGACTATAGTAAACAGGAGTTTCAGACGCAAACAAACAAACAGAACAAATGAAAATATTTAATGTTATCGAATACTTCCTATTTGTGATATTCAAAGTCGTTACTGATATTTTCCAGTATGATTCAGGCTATGTGTTATAAAAATAGTTTTTCAAGCATGTTAATACAATATCCTATACAAAATATTGTTCAAAAATTAGAGGTCGTAACAAACCCGGCATTGTCTTATAGTTTATTTATACAAATCAATCAAAAAAAACCGGTCAAGAGCGAGTCGGACTCGCGCACCGAGGGTTTCCGTACCATCATAATAAATACTCTGCAGAGCTGCTGTAGAATAATAAAATTATTATTGCAGTATACGGCCAGCGCCATCTCTTGACCGATAGTGGAACAACGATAATTTTTCTTAGGTCAGGGCCATCTGTTGACTGGTAGAGGAACTTATTAATTTATTGATTGTTTTTTGAATTCCTAAAAAAGTGTGTTATATTGAGACATCGTTTTATTTTTCCTGTACTCTTTACATAAACTACTACCACATATAATTATTTCAGATTTTTCTCTTTGCAAACTTTGGAGATAAAGAGATTTTTGTCACAAATAGAGAACCTCATCACTTCTATGACTTAAAAGGTTCATGTATTATATCGAATAATGATCATCATAGACAACTATCAATAGTAAAAAATCCTTTTCTAAACATAAAAAAATACTTAAAATGACTCCTCATTTGTAAGCAGAAATAACCACTTAATTTGTTTTAACTTAGCCAAAACTTATTTTTTTCGCATATCTAAGTGGCATACGTTTAATTTCAATTCAATTAATATAGTGTATAAACATTAGTGCATAAAAGTTTTAAGACATTAGCGTTCATGGTTGTTAAATAATTTAAGAAAATGTTAGTATGGAAAATCCAACTCCTTTAATATTCTCTATACAAAACACCTCCTTAAAAATTCTCTATATTTTGTAGAGCACGATGGCCCAGTGGTTTAGCGCCTGGCCCAGCGATTGCGGAGGTTAAACAAGTTTCGCAAGGGTCGGTCATGGGTGACGAAAAATTTATCATCTCGAGCTTCTCCGTGCTTCGGAAGGCACGTTAAGCCGTTGGTCCCGGGTGCATTTGCAGTCGTTAACACCCACCAATCCGCATTGGGCCCGCGTGGTGGGTTATGGCCCGTCCTCCTAATCCACCCATAAGGAAGGCCTGTGCCCCAGCAGTGGGGACATCAAAAATGGCTGATGGTCATTCAAAACGCCAATTTCCTATGGACCTAAAAATTATTAAATTATGATCCAATTGTAAACCAAGTAAAATCCAGTTTCTAGTACATAAATAATCCACCTGTGCCTAGTTTATGACCTAGGTCTAGACTGGAAGGCTACTAGCCTTACTTTGTCTGTCTTTAGCTCGTAAAATCTAGGAATGTGTCTGTTTGCTGTTCGATACTATTTTAACGGTTAGAGTTGTGTTAATTTGATTGGTTACTAAATGGTCATTAACATTGGTTTAGAGAAATTTCTATGTTAAGGTGGTACGATGAGCTCAGTAGCGCCACCAATGGAAATAAATCATTGACGTTGTATAGATAGATAGATAGATAGATAAGTAGTTTATTTGCCAAAACACACATGTATCAAGGGCTTAGAATAAAAGTTTTGGACATTTTGCGCAAATAGAAGAGTAAAGTGCAATTTTAAATATTTTTTCATGGCCTCAAATATAAACAATAAGTTATGAATGTCGATATTGCTAAATGTGGCCACTTTTGGCACTAGTGACATGCACGACTTATTGCTTAAGTTTGAGTTCTTGAAACTATATTTAGAAAATGCATTTTAGTCTTTTATTTGCGCAAAATCGTTCAAACTTTTAATCTAAACCCTTGACAAAACGTAATTGATTTATTTCCATTGGTGGCGCAACTGAGCTCATCGAACCACCTTAATGTAAATTATTAGAGTAGTTAAACAAATAAATCTGTAACTTTATTTCGTACATCATTTCGTATCATAAAGATACGAATCTCAATAACGACATATTGAGATTCGTATCTCAAATTCTTTATTTTTTTAACTTGGTAAATGGGATATTTACTGTTAGGTATTTGTACTAAGCGTAATCGACTTTTTAGTAAATCATTTGAAAATATAACGGGTGTAACAAGACCTTCAACGAAGCCGAAGTCCACGTATTCCGCCCATCATCAGGATCATTTTTGTCTATTAGACTATACCTGGGAAACCAATAGTTACGAAGATATTGAAAATCAAAGTCAAATATTTTTTTTCAAAATTTTTATGAAATCTTATTTTATTCGTTATTTCCTACTTTTTGACTAAAGAAACATTATCAAAATTTTAAGTATTTCGTAACAAACAATGGCTTCAAAACGTCGTCACTTGATGTATCTCATGAGCACGCACATAAACGCTGCCTTTCAACTCGGCCGCACGCAGCTGTGCAGCATTCACTCGCAGGCGCGGCCTGTTGTACGCGTCACATTGCGTGGTAATGCATGCAATGCTTTTTTAACACCAAAAATCAAAATGGTTTCCCAGTAATAATTTTGAACAGAAATGGTCCTGATGATGGGCAGAATACGTAGACCTCGGCTTCGTTGAAGGTCTTGTTACACCCTGTATAATAATAAACTAATTATATTTCCTATTCTGTATTAGACACATAAAGTAAAGTTCTTTGATGTTTTGTAAACGTATAGGTAAAAAATTTGCTATAATGATGTCTTAACTACACGTACAGTCACTTTCCAGTCTTAATTGTTCCCTAAGCTATCGAGACGTTTTTTAACTGCCAATTAGAATAAATCATCTCTTCATTCTCGGTCACCCATCCAAACGTGATCGTTACCTCCATACCTTAACAATCGTAACTCAATACAGCTACCAGATTGCAAGCACCTGAACTAGATTCTGTGAGGATGTTTACGATATAGACATACTATATCTCTATATTGAGCCTGTGTGTCGTATGAATGGGTTTAGGCTATACTATGTTATAGGTAGTTTACTACATTAAATTAAAAGGCTCTTAGTATAAAATGGCTAACTATGTTTCTAACTTTGTATTATGGAGGATCTTAACGATATCTCTATAGTCTATTATTGAGACTTTGTGTCATATGAATCACTTTAGATATACTATGTTATAATGATATACTTATTATTTATTTTTAGTTTTCATTATTTTTATTTTATTTTTCAGGATTGCAAATTATTACAAAAAAGCTTATGAGTTAAGTGTTCACTAAAAAAACGAAAACAAAATTATCGTCGCACTGGCCGTCAAGTTTTTTAAAGCATTAAAAATGATCACAAAACAAAAGACGAGCGAATGAGGTCACAGCCACAGAATATAAAGTAGACAGCAGAGCCGCTTGGAACAAATTGCGGTTATTCACGCACACATACGCAGACAATACGTAACAGGCAATCTCAGGCCAAGTCAGATCATATTCAGTACTTTTTGTAGCATAATGAGATACCACGTCCAAGCTTCTAGATCCGTCTGAACACGAGGCGATTCATATTTTCGCATGAAAAATACACATGCACGAAGCAACTTCAGAGAGAACTATATAGAAGTTTGATATGCCCTCTACCTAGCGCGACAAAACTTTAAGATAAAGAATAGGCATCGGAAAACATTGGAAAAAATTATCTAACATAACAAAGACTCTCAACAAAAAGTAGTTTGGCCATAAATGAAATAAATGTCAATGTCATTTACACGAAGTTAGCCTATACCCATTCTTTATCTAGATGTACTGTAATGCTTTCGAATACAGCCAAAGCGGTGCTTCTATCGACTAAATATTTTTGGCCGGAAGGCGCAGCCGAAATTTCGCTGAGGGCTGCGCTGTCGCCGATAAATTTTATTATGGAGACTCATATGTCACGACGAGACATGAGAGCGATCGTGTTTTGTTTCATTTCTTTATTCAAATTTCATATATAAGTGCATGTAACCGAGTCAATGAATACTCGCCAGAGCTTTTAATGAAAATGATCAATAATTAAGGAATTTTTTTGGCTGTCAAATGAAAATGACTAGTTAAGAGCGCATTCAAAAATAGGGTTCATAATAAGACGTAGGTACTTACTATTTATTTTAATAAAAAAATTAGTAAGTTTTATTTCACCCAGCTGACATATTTTGTCATTGAAAACGAGACAATGTCACAATTTTCCTAACTTTAAATGTAGTGACAATTTTATTATGTTGTGATGAGCTTTGAAATCTAACTTTCAAACCTACTACAGTAAACGAGTTATTTAATTTGGAGTGTAGTGAAGATTATCATAATTATTAAAGATATTTTAGTAACACTGTGTTATACAGAATGCAGTTTAGAATTTGACTGTGTTCGGTGAGAATTAATCACTCAGATGCTGAAATTGCAATTGAATTTAATAGTTGACTTCATGTTACCAATTTCAACGTTTTGATCCAAAAGGGAGCCTGCATCATGTCAAAGATATGTGTATATCTTTGACATGATTCACTATGTAGTGCATGCCAATAATAGGTCAAAAGGAGCCAATAAATGGACTATAGGTCTATTTTAATAAACATTTGTGTTATGCCTTAAAACGATTGAAAATAGTGAAAAAAATATTTTAAATGTAATGTTTACAATATACATTCTTTCATGGTAATTTATCTGAACGGAAAAATCAAGATTAATGTGGGAAATATTTATCATCTGAGGAGCTTTTTTGTAACATATTGCTTAAAGTGCCAATAATTGGGTAGTTTACCCTAGTTAAAATGATTGCAGACTTACTTTCAAGCCAAATTAGTTTAAAAAGAATTTATTTGCCATTCATTTTTAGTTTATAATTTTTCAAAAAAGATACCTTCTTTCAGTTCGTTTGTTAAACAATTACAAAGTTTTGAATAAAGAACGAAGTGACAAAAAAACAAAACAAAACACGCACGCACATGGCTGAGCGAGAAGAGAGTTTCATTACATTACACAACGAGCAAAACAAAAGACTGTCGAATTTGGGTCATTCGAATTTCGGGCGGCCGCCGCCGGGGCGAGAGCGAAAAGATTTTGTTTTTTTTTACTGTTTCGCGCGTCTCGGCGGCCATTACTTTCGTCTCGAGGTCGAACAGATGTGCCGTATAGCGTGTGAGTCAGCCAAATTTCGGCCGCGAAATAAGGAAGTTGTTGATAAAGCTCGCCTCTTTGATTCGCCTCGTTGTTGTCTCGATTATTAATTAAGTTCAACAAAATATTAATATTGTTTGAATTAAGCGGACGAATTGTTTATTGTGCTTTAAAAGTCTGACTCATAATAATTTGCCAAGAATTTGGTTCCCTGTTTGAATCGGTCTGAATCATATTTGGAATGAATTCAGTTTTAAATAATAAAATCTATATAACTAGCGATAATTATGATTAGTCGTGTCTTTATAGCTTTGATGACAGTATTTTATATTATTCCTAAATCCTACTATGTAAGTTTTTTGTATACAATTATTACTTATATATTATTATTCATAGGTTCCTAGTAGTTTTTTTGATTTCACAACTAGAAACATAATAGATACTTATACCTAGTCCTACCGATACAAGTAGGTAATATAAACAAGCTACATTAAACGTGATATTGTAGTCTTTTGATTAGTAAACAAAACATTATACCTAGTTTCTTAAAGAAAACATTTTCTTAATTTGTAATGAATGATGAACTTTAGCCGAGTTCGATATTGAGTGAAAAAGATTAAAAAGTATCACATTCGCACCCGAGATACGTAGAAATCAGTTGACATAACGATCGCATAATGGAAACATCAACCGATCGAGCGATACACAAATCGATACGCCGTATTCGATCCATTCACCACTAGCCAGTTCCAAGATGGCGACCACTCGGTGACATTGACCGTCTTAACGCAGCACTAGGTGGGACGTGGTCTTAGATAATACTTGCTCGTATTATAAATTTGTTCCTTTTTCACATAGTTTCTGGAAATGAAAACTTTTTGGAATTCTTTCGAATCTAATCGGAGCGTCGTGAAATTTTTCGGTACTTTTGATCGGCTTTTGTTATTTTTAAAATTAAGAACTTAGGGATAACTGAAATCCTATTATTAGGTTTAAAATTATTTTTAACACGAAAATTGGCAAGCGGCAAAAAAATCTAAACAGTGTGTGATTTTCATACAAATATGCTCACTTCACATTCTCATAAATAAAAAAGTACTTCAGTGACTTTTATGTTGATGGATATTATAATGTTCATCTCTCATGTGATTTCTTCTTTCTCAATGTTGATTTCTCAATTTAATCAAACATACAAAAGAATAACATTGATTTAATATCCAAACAAAGTTGTACAGTAGTTGTGTTGTTGTTGGCTTAACCGGCATATTTTTATTTTTTTGAGGAAATTGAGAGGTTTTTTGAAGATTGTTGAAATGCTTACTTGAGTGACGAATATTTGATCTATCCATCAGCATAAAAGTCACTGCAGTGATGCATGTACTTTTTTATTTATGAGAATGTGAAGTGAGCATGTTTGTATGATGCAAATCACACATTTGTTTCGTTTTTTGAGAGTGTTAATATAGAGACAAACAATTTTAACTTAACTATTTTATTAGAAACACTAAGATTACCTAACCTAAGACATAAGAGAGAGTATTTTTTGTGAAATTTTCATAAAAACCTAGTATTAAAGTTTATAAAACTAGTCGGTAAGAAGTTCAGTGCCATAATGCACATCGGTTTCAATATGTATTTTTTATATAGTTATTGTTTTTTTTATAATAGGAGTTAACCTTCTCTATCTGTAGTAAGAGTGTACATGTTGGTACTGAACGGGTAATAACGTTACGCGTGCTATGCAAGTGCAACTTAAACGCGCACAGTTAAACCCGACTCCGTTCTATTACGACCGCGCTGACATTAAACTAGATAGCGGCGGCCAAGGCGAAAGCTCCACTCTTGCGCAGCTCACCTCACGTAACTATTTGCGCTGGTAGCGAAATAGCGAAATCTTTGCTGTTTCTTTTTTAATGCAATGTAAATTCGGAACTCAAACGACTGTTGATGATTCTAAATTCAAGTAAGATGATAAGAAGCAAAATAAGTTTGGAACTTTCATCAAAAACTTTTTGAACGATAACAATAAAGAACAAACAACCCATTCATTCAATTTTTTTAAATAAAATACTTACCATATTTGTTTCTAATTAATGTAAATAGAATCAATATTGTAAGTTTTAACACTTAATACAATATAAGTCTGTCCATCAGCTATTTTTGATGTCCCCACTGCTGGGGCACAGGCCTTCCTTATGGGTGGTAAGGAGGATGGGCCATAACCCACCACGCGGGCCCAATGCGGATTGGTGGGTGTTAACGACTGCAAATGCAGCCGGGACCAACGGCTTAACGTGCCTTCCGAAGCACGGAGGAGCTCGAGATAATAAATTTTTGGTCACCCATCCCATGACCGACACTTGCGAACGTTGCTTAACTTCCGTAATCGCTGGGCCAGGCGCTAAACCACTGCGCCACCGAACTCCATTATACATTATAAGTATTTGCCACTTATTTATGCTTTTTCTCTTCCAGATTTTATTATGTAGAGACAGCTATGTCAATATATGGGTTGAGAAATACTTCAATTTCTACATTACAGTTTTGATATTTCAGCATAAACTAAGTATTGTAGAATACGCTTTTTGAACGGAATTTTCAAACCCTAAAAAGCTTACTCCTTCGCAAAAAAGAAGTAAAAAGTCACCGCATCACACCGCTACGATTGCGCGCAGTCCTTGCGCACACAGCTCGGCCAAGGCGAGTCTAGCTCAACTGTCAATGTTACTATAACCGCCATCTTGGATCTTGTGCTTAGACCGAAGGCTGCGCGCTTCACGGCTCAATATGATGCAAACGTTGCTTGTCTACTTTTTTTTCTTTTTTAGTAGCCCAGCGCATGAAGTGGCCAGTTTATTTTATAATATTAAACTGGTGGCTATGTGAGCTGTAGACCTCGCGTTTGTGATATTCTTGTTAATTTTTCTAAAATTATGTTATTGAGAAATTAAGAAAATAGCAACGGTGTACATACAAAAAACAAAAAAAAACGGGTCGAATTGAGTACCTCCCTCCTTTTGAAGTCGGTAAAAGTATATGTAAATTTATCAAGCCTGCTCACAAAATTTCACGAGAAGTTGAGAAATGCGACCTGTAAAGGAGAACAGGCGGACAGACAGTCAAACGAAAGCATTTTTTATTTTTTGCCCAAGCTGAAACGAAAACGCTTCGCGTTCGCCCGGTCAATGCTGTACTAGAAAAAAATCGACTTGCCACCAGATCATTTTCTTGGGCGGGACAGTTTATTTGTTTTTATTAATATGAAGACTTTGTTGTGAATAGATACTTATAATAAACTTTTTTTTATTATTTTTAATCTAAAAAATATTGTTTTTTTTTATTAATTATAGCTCGGTCTTTTCAAAGCTTTGTTTTGATTTGGGTTTGTTAACAGATAGGCATTATCTTCTAACGTGGTCTGCTAAGGCGCCAAATACGCGAGAAATTAAAAAATCCAATGAAAACATCAAAAAATCTTAAATAAAATTGCGTATATTCGTAAGTATATAGGTACTTTAAAATTAAGGTGTTATTATAACTATTTTATTTTAAGTACGTGTGAAAAGCTAAGAAGTGAATTTAGGAAATCTGTTGAGAATTTTTTCTTTTTTTTTAACAGCTAGCTTTTAAACTACATAGATATTTTAAATAACTTGCAAATAAGAATTGGTAAAACAAATTTGCCTTTTATCTTGTGTTAGAGATAATAAAAATTCAAATGTAGGTTGTTTAGAAAAATAGCTTGAAAAACCAAAAGCAATTCTGATACAATTTTTGATTCACTTTGATTTAATATTGTTGCTTAATATTTTAAATGTTACATTTCAGTTATATCAGTGTCAAATCAAAATAAATGACCTTATTGTATAAAATTGAGGTTTCAATTACTTATCAATCAACTTTTTTTAGGTTATGTTTCCGACAAAATAACTTTTATCAATGTATCACATCCTGAAAAGCGACCGTGAAGTTATTTTAACCAATCCTCTCATTATTGTTATAAAAAAGAAAATTACTGATGATAGATTATATACTTACTTAACTATATGCAGTGGCTTTGTTGTTAAACCGTGAAGTGAGTTAGTGAGACGCCATATTGAAAACCATAACTGACCATAACAATATAAGAAAATACGCTGGTCATGGCCGTAATGGTAACAGCCAATATACTTACTGAATAATATTCCACTTTAAATTTTAACTAATCAATTTATAAATATTAACCGTGTTATTTATATAAATAATGTTTTTTGTAATTATATTTATTAAACTCAAAATGATGTTTTAATTCATTTTAATACAAATTACAAGAAAAGGTGTATTAAATTGCCCAGAAAAACTTAAAAATAAATTTCAATGTGAAAATTATGTTCTTCTAATCTTTAAAACTATGTTTTTCTTATAGATAACTAATCAATTTGTAAAATCATAAAAAAATAAAACGTCGAAACTTTTAATAATTATCTCAAATTAGTCAAAAACTATGTCTGAATTCGCCCGTTATATTTCCGTCGGTAACATTTTAGCCTACGATCGTAGAAATGTAGCGTCGCTGCCTTTTAAGCGCCCAAAATAATGAAAACTTATTAAAAAGTCATTACTTTTATAACTAAAGTACTTGATTTTTATGTTTTTCATAGTAAAATAGTTAAAGTTAACTTTTCCAAAAAAAGCTTTTAAGATTTTTTAAGTTGGTTTATTAAAAAGTATAGACTATTGACATAGTCGTATTATTGTAAAGTTAAAAAAGAACTTTTCTATTTATATAAAGAGTATGAATAACCTAAAGATATTCTCTCCTACATAATTATTGGCCTTCGATCAAAATATAGGTTGCTATTTATTAACGCACACACGTGCGTGCCACGCACACATCGGCGAAACGGCGTAGTCATCGAAAAAGAGTGGGACAGATAAACTATAACGACTAAAGGAGGGGCGATGTGGTGGGGAGATTCGTTAGAAAACACAAAAAAATGTGCGTGAACCCTAACGCACACACGCTCACGGGTGACGTGTACGCACACATCCGTCAATCATGTGAAGTCAAGGAGAACGCGAGATTAAGGACACTTGTGATATAATCGAAAAGTTCTTTGTTCCAAATTCGAAATTCAAACTTGTTTAAAATTCTGACTTCACTGTACTCACATGCGTCAGAGGTGGTCGGTTCCTCTTCCGTCCAGTTTGACACTTCGGTGGTAATTTTGTAAAAAAAAAATAGTTCCAATCTCAAATCCGGCGTCACCTCGTCATGTAACACTCACAAATCCATTCAGCCGTATTTCACAGCGGTGTCACTGTCACAGCGTAATATTATAATGTAACACAACATCACGACTGTCACTGTACACAAAATATTCCTTTTTCTCTTTTTTATTACTTAATTAAAAATATAGTTCGGGTCCTAAGTTTCCATGTGATATGTGTCTTGCATCGCGCGCGGCAACCGCACTTAAATACGAGGGAAAAAATCGGGAAAACTCACTAAATCCGAAAATATGTTTCGTTAATCTCTCGTCGAAACCACTACGCGAATGATATGAATATATTTTTTTTTTATAAAATATATTGTCTGTGGTCAAAATATTTTTTTTTAAATTTGGGTTCCTGTTTTTTCGGAGGTTTTGAGCGGTTATGTCGCGTGTTGTGGTCCTGTATGTTGGGAGCGGAAATGCGACTCTCTACCGATTGTGCATAGGCGGGACTGCACCGGCGGCGCACACCGTACTAGACCGCGTGCGTACTTAGCCATTACCTTGTATTTACTGCGACCGAGCGCGAGGCTCGCGCGCACTTGATACTAGCATGCAACACTGTTTACCACTATAATATGCTAAAAGTCACAAAACTATCATTTTTTTAAAGATTTTCCAACGCTTTACTTACATCTTAAGGTCTTGACAAAGAAAATGGATAGATTTACGCTGAAAAATTTGTGAAACAATTGAAATTGCATTTTATTTTCTAAGTAACGTTTTGTTTTTTTAATAAATAGTTAACTTTTTACAGAAATCAAAGCCAGATATTGAAGACTAACCTGTTAACTACTTAATAGTTAGATAGAGAAGAGTTATAAAGTATCGACTCAGTTCTGATTGATGAATGGCACATCTGAAAGTATTTCTTGCGGCTCAAGACTGTCGGGTCGCCCTATACACCCTTACCACTGCAAAGTGCAGTGCCGTCTACGATTTGCAGCTGTGTGAGTGCCCGCTCTTGTACGAAACCTTGTGCATTTTAGTTCTGCAAACTTATCTTCATTCTTCTACTAATCATAAAGACATTCTAATTAAGTCTATCCCACTTCAAAGGTCACGGATTAGAAAAGTTTGAATTTAGAATTTGCAAAATTTTCGTAAATGGAAATAGAACGAGTGTATTGTGCCAGTGTGCTATGAAGAAGGTTGTTTGTGTGCAGTTTTTTATCGTTTTTTTCTCGGCGTGTGGGTGCGTTCGATTGTATTCGTATTCCTTGTCTGTGTGTGTGACAAGTCTAGCTCTGTGTGCCGAGTTCTTGTAAGAAAATGGTTCGGTGAAAAATTTTTCGGAATCCGTAGAGATGGCGTTAGTAACTATGATGCACATTGCACATCCCATCAAAAATTAGTTCCGGTTCATACCTCCGACTTTTATTATTATTGTGATGGCTGTAAGGTTGAGATTCGTTTGCTGGTTCTGTTGAAATGTGTTTTTTGTTCGGAGTTTTAGTGTGTCGTTTTTATGCCTTTGTCTACTTATGTAATTCCGTTGTGATGTTGTTTTTTAACATAATGGTGTGATGGAACGTTAATGACATTTATAGGTCTCATACATTCAAGAGTTCATTTGTTGGTTGTTGGCAGAGACATCCAAAAGATTAAGGCGAGGCCAGTTCACGAAATTTACTCTTTCACTATGTCTTTAGAATAAGGTTGAATATTGCATAACTTTAATTGACGCTTCGTCAGAAATTTGACTAAATTTAGTACATTTTTATTGATTTCTGAAATACTCGATCATTTATTAAAAATGTACTCGGTTATTGTGTTAGATCGATAAAAAAGCTATCCTTTTTGCATAAAAAATCATATCACTTTCGTTGAAAATTACGAAATCTGACGATTTGAAATTTAGTTTTATAAGTTTTTATGATGTTATTCAGGATTTTTTTACAGAGTTACCATGCCATTTTTCAATATTCTGTTCGGTTAATTTGCTTCTTTGTTTCTTTTTCAGTCTACAGTAATTTTTGTGAAGTAGAATTTTACATCAGTTCTTCACATTGGAAGTTCAAAAATCTGACTTTTCATCAGATCGTGAACTGGCCTCGCCAAGTTAATGTAGTTTTCATAATTTGAGAGGTATCAATTACTTATTAAAGAATGTCTACATCTAGTAAAAAGCACATATATTCTTGCATACTTTCAAAGGTAACTAAAAAATATTTCTTACGATTTTCAAGGAGAAAGGTAGAAAAGTGACAAAAACAACACCTAAAAAGTTTCTTTTTCATTGATTACTCCGGGAATCGAAGCCAGGACCTCAAGAAGTGACTGCTATGCTAACCACTCAACCACTAATAAGAAAAACATCACATGTATGTAGTACATACATGTGATGTTTTTCTACATACTATGTACTACGTTGTAATAATCCCAATAAGCAGCTCTCTACAACACTTCTGATAAAGAAGTCAGAGTCGACGATGGAACCACATATACCTAGACCCACTGGCGGACTAAAGGGGGGCGGCAGGGGCGGTTCGCCCCGGGCCCCACACGTGTGGGGGGCCCCGGTTTGATAATAAAAAAAATACTGACTAAAAGTCGCGCTGCGCGGCCGTTTGTTTTCTATATACAAGCAAAATTACAACTAAAAATCTCGCTGCGCGGCCGATTATTTTTACTAAAGATAGTTAGACAAAATGCAAGAGTATTTGATAAAACTGACTAAAAATCGCGCTGCGCGGCCTTTTTTTGCTATGAACAGGCATTTTTCTGAAAAATCAGGTATTGTGTGCATACTCTTTAGTAACTAGGCGCGGGGTAATACAAAATTTAATTCTTCCACTCAACATTGACGGAAATTTAATCACTCCACACCATGTACACATTGCAAATAAATTGACAATGGACATGATTTGCGGCAACATCAACCGAGAATGTATAGCAAAGAGTATACAGATTAAAATTATAGTTTTGTACTGCAAGCGCACTGAAGTTGGTCACTTCTGTTGTACATTGTTAAATTAATCAAACTGTAAGCTATCAATTACATATTTCAAACACACTGTGTTACTAAACAATGAATTTGTATATCTTACGGTCACTGAACCGAAAATGTGATTAGTAAATTAATATGCAACAAACAATTTGGGGTAAGTGCACACACCAACTTAATGCAATTAAGCTGTAAGTTTAACTTAAATATTCAAGTTACTGCTTGTTTGACGCCTGATTTAGGCACAAATAGACTGTTAAATTCAATATCAATCATAGATAGCTTAAGACGTAATTCAGTACTACCAACCAGTGGCTTTAACCGCCTCTGTGGTCTAGTGGTTCGCCCACCCATGTAGGACGCAGGGGCCCGGGTTCGATTCCCAGGGGGGTACAAATTTGTACTCGGTTTTGTTGGTGGTAGGAATTATTTCAAGTCCGCCTGGCTAGCTACCACCATCTTCTGAGTCTGACGCTATAATAACAATTTAAAAATTGTTATGTTCCGGCAGTTATAGGTAAGATAGCCAGTTCCTCAGTGATGAGGACTTTGGGTGTAATGTGCTTCCACCTTCGGACTTATCGTCACTTAACTTCGGGTGAGGTGACCCCCTAGCCCGTTGTAAATAAAAAAAGGCTCTATGAGCTGGTAGACCTCGCGTTTTTGTCATTTTTGGTCATTTTTCAGAAATATTATTTTTTCCCATAACTCCGCCATTTTGAAAATTTTCTAAAAACTGAATCGAAAATAGAATCCACATAAATATCGAACCTTGATCAGGTTATAATTCCACGAGAATCGATTGAGAAATGCGACCTGTAGAGAAGAACAGACGGACAGCGGGACAACGGCCGTACAAACGAAAGCATTGTAAAATGTTAAAAAGACAATGAAATTTTTACCATTGAAAATGGTTATCAGATGCAAATCGCCTAAAAAGTTCGGGTAAATTCGGGTATTTGGGGGGTGTTAGTTTACTAAATTGTAAATATTTCGGAAAAAAAATCTACTTAAGAAAAAATTAAAAATTGGGTCCTAGGGTATTAGTTTAGCTACAAAATGGCGACAAAATTTTGAAAATCCGTTAATAATTGAACAAAAAAAGTAATGTTGCTTCTATGATTATTGACCGATCGTCATGATAATAGTGTTAAAAGATGCAAAAGCAGACGAGAAGTGCATTCTCATTGTAATTTCGAAAATCGGTTAATAATATTTCGGCCGCGTTGATGCAGTCAATGTACTATTAAAAACATAATAGGATTTTGCATTGGTTTAATTTTGGTTTTTCGTAAATATTTGGGTTCATTTGCAATGCTCCGATTCATGCGGGGACTGTAAAATTTGTGTTTTTTTTTTACAAAATTATTGTTATTAATTACAATCACCGACGTACAAAATTACCATTGTACATTTTGATGACATTAATTTTTTAACTGGAAAACACTTTATCAAGTAACAATTTCTACCCGAAATAACTTCAGGTTCAATAACTCACTCTCTTAGAGAGCGTTATCCAAAATTGTCCCCGACCTCGTCAAGTGACTTCGTCGTCACAATAGTCCATCTGTCTTTGTTATCACTGTTATCAGTTGCATATTACGTCGTAATAATTTCCGGACAGAATGGATCGACGGAGGTCAAGCTTGCCTGTGTTGGGTTACAGTGACCACCAAAACTGTAGTACGTTTAGCACAAAGTTTTATACAGGGTGTCCCAAAATTTTGCCATAAGAGAAAGAGATTAAATATTCAAGATAGGAAATTTCCCTGGAAGAAAACTTCATTTTGGTTTTAAAAATAATTGGAACTACATTCAAAAATTTAAAATAAAATCGCATACGATACGACCTCGAAAAAATAATCCTAAAGATTAACCCTTTCGATCAGAAGGTATCGTAAAAATAAAAAAAGTGTTTTTTTTTCATATTTGGTGGAACATTGGCTGAGGCAGGCGATTTTTCGAAAAAAATTGAATGCATTTCTAATTATTTTTAAAATCAAAATGAACTTCCAGTTAGGTATATTAGATAAATAAAAGGGAAATATAAGTATGATGACCGTGATAATTTGACTTTGCCGTAACAATAGTCTCTGTGTTTCTGTTATCGGTCGCATTACGTCGTAATAAGTTCCGGAGATCTTTCAGTAAGGATCGACGGAGGTCAAGCTTGTCTGTATTGGGTTACCAGTGACCACCAAAACTGTGGTCTGGAATTTTAAACTATTAATTATTTTTTAATTTTGATTTTTCAGCAGTAAATCTTACTCTCTCCATTTTTTTATCAGCTACTGGGCAGTGAGCAGTGCTTGGCCTTCATTTCCCCCGATGTTATACGGCCGAATACAAAAATGCTAAATTGTTGTAATGGCGCCAGACTTGATAATATGGTGGCAGCTAGACATGCGGAGTTGAAAAATTGTTTAAAAAACAAAAAAAACCGGCTTCAAAAAACCTACCTCTAAAAAGCAAGAAATAATATTCGTGATAGTAAAAACACGTCTATGAAGTCGGGTGCGGCTGGAGTCCAAATTCCTTTTTTTATTCTTAAAGCCCCACCCGACTTCAATAGACGTGTTTTTATTATTACGAATATTATTTCTTGCTTTTCAAAGGTAGGTTTTTTGAAGTCGGTACCTTCTGTATTAGGTAGTGTAGGTTTTATTTAGGTAGAAAAATCGGCTCAGACTAAACAAACATACATACGGGTCAAACTGAGAACCACCTTTTTATGTCGGTTAAAGAACTACACTTAAAATATCCCTTTTCCAACAAAAAAATAATTATCTTATTCAGTTCATAAACAAAGAAGTTATACGACTGATCATCGAGGTATAGTTCACACAAAATCATACTATTTTCGTGCTTTTTTCAAGATTACATAAAAGTACTGAACCGATTTCCAAATTTTAAGAAATGGGACCAACTTGGGAGTTTACTTAATGTCATAACGCTTGAATTATTTCAATCGGTCCAGCCGTCTTCGAGTAATTGGTGGACATACACAAAAAAAAAGTAAAAAAGTCCTACCTTCAATACAAATGTACGCTACTCCTGGTAATCGAACTCGGGCCAGCGTTTTAAACGGGTGGATGAACCACTAGACCACAGAGGTCCGTTATGTTAATATCTGTCAACATTGCTAATTTGACTTCGTCGAGATCTTCGAGCAGCGACGGCTTCGTGGTACAGAAGCCCGTCTTACTCTCAGTCTGTCAGTTGCATTACGTCATAATAAGTTTTGGAGATAGAATAAATCGATCCATCCGACGAGGGTCAAGCTCGCCACTGTTGGGTTACCTACCAGCTACTAGTGTTACCACAACCACGTAAACTCTGGTCTGAAAGAATATTTACTGTATTATCTTAGGAATTTAGAATAATTACATCTCATGCCATTTTGCGCCCTCTGTATTCCTTTTCTGTCAATCTCACCATACTGTAGGTTGTCTGGAAGAGATTGCCCTTAGTGATAAGACCCCCATGTTTTGACACTAAGTTTTATTGTTATTTCTTTGTTAAATGTTACTGTGGTGTTGAAAATAAAGCTATCTTCTTATCTTATTTTAATTCTGGGATTTGTGGCAGTAAAATTAACTCTGACAATTTTGACAAGTGACTTCGCCGTGACAATAGTCTCTGTGTCTCTGTTATCGGTCGCGTTACGTCGTTATAAGTTCCGGAGATCTGTCAGTATGAATGGACGGAGGTCAACCTCGCCACTGTTGGGTTACCACAACCACGTAAACTCTGGCCTTAGAGTAAAAAAAACTGTATCATTTTGTTCTGGGTTTTGTGGCAGTAAAACTAATTCTCTATATTGAAATATGACAATGTTGATTAAGTATGACGATCTTGCTAAATTATTTAACTTTACCGTGACAATAAACGTCGTAATAAATTCTGGAGATCTGACGTTTGTGGCAGTGAATCTGAGGTCCTCTCATTTATGTATCACACTTACACTAGTGTCGCTATTTTATTTATTACTAGCTGACCCGACAGACGTTGTCCTGTTTTAGTTATGAATATTTAAGTGACATTTAGTTTTTTTACATACTCTTTGACGATATTTGCAGCACGTATTCTGTCATTTCTATGTCAAACGTCATAAGGTTACATTCAAAAGTTAATATTGTCCGAAATAATTTTATATGGTGGTGAAGTATTCTTAAATTTTCTAATTTTCCGCGCAATTATCTTATTTTTTCTTTCATGAGAACTCTCTCCTGATAATAACAAACACAACAAAAAAAAATTTGCGAAATCGGTCCAGCTAATTATTGTGATTGCTTGACCAAGGGAAACAGGGATAAGTAGATTTATTGATTACATTTGTATATTGACATTTAGTCATTATTCCTCGCAGTCACAGTAATTCGGCGATAATATTTAAAAAAAAAAATATTTAATATTAGTCCAAATAAAAAAAAAATGACATTCATTGGTAACAAATGCTCTCAAACACATACGACCTAAATAAGTCCAACTCCAAACTTGTGTCGCTGAATTATTTTGCCGTTTTGTCAATTTACTGCGAAGTCACGGTGATTTGGCATGGGCATTACCAAAACGCGAATTTGATTAACTTTATGACGAATTCAGTTCTTTATAATAAGGTACGTAAACTCTTTTCTTACACATGACAAATTATGATGTAACTTTATAATAACAGTCCGTTATATAGCCTTCCCCATAGAAGAATTTTGCAATATTCTCCACGCTTGGCTCTATTTAGTAACGTGACAAATTGACAATTGTCATGACAATTTGGTTTGCATTGCGGTGTAGCTATGAGTGGTTTGTTCTATTTTTAATTCAGTTGACGCAATGGATATAAAATTGTCATGAAAGGTGACAAATTGTCACTTTTTATTGTCACTTTTATTAAATAAGGCCCAGGGCTCTACTGACAATTTGTCACCTGTCATGACAATTTTATATCCTTTGCGTCAAACAATATGAAAATAGAACAAACTAGTCATAGCTACATCGCAATGTAAGCCAAATAGTCATGACAATTGACACGTTATTAAATAGGCCTCAGATCATTTTGTTGGATCGTTTTCATTGGAAAACGCTATCGTTTTCTGGTTCACGGAGATATTAACTGTAATGTAATAATTACCTCTAAATCATGAGTCGTTCCTACAATCCTTTCAAAACGTTGGTGTTATTGTACTTAGCTGGACGCCACACGGCTCACATGTTATGTGACCTACATTGCGCCAACTCCACAGTTGTAGTTGTGTCACTGTTTTATTTTGACATTGTGTCGTTATTCTCCGAAGTCACGGTCATTTGGCGATTTTTATGTGCATCGTTGCATGCAGCCGCAGTTTGGGTCAGAGTTATAACGACACAACACAAATCGCGCAGGTACAGTTTTTAACTTTGAGTTGGTCTGCGCAAAATGGATAGATTGGTTGTTAAATTCTAACAAAGTTATGTAAGCTGACTTAACTGTACTTTTATTAATTAAGAACGAAAATTATTATAGTCAAACAGCATGATGTTTTTTTAATAATAAGAAGTTAAGTTTCACACATCACTTTTTTTTACATTTCCTTATCTGTTTGGTCCCTTCAGCCAGTTCGTTTTATTTCTTCAACCACCTAGCTACTTAAGAGGATTGTCAAGCAAACGGTCTCCATACAAACGGCGATAACGTTTCCCACCCTCTAAATTTTAACCTACAGCAATGAATTTTTGGTATGTTTTTGAAATGCCTAAAAACTAGGGCTGCACGTTTTGATTTTTCAAATATTCATTGTAGATTTGAAAATATTGGCACTTCTGTGTTTTGTATGAAATCACTAAAATGCAAATATTTCGAAATCTATTATAGATATTTAAAAAATCAAAACGTACAGCCCTAGTATTTAGGCATTTCAAAAACATACTAAAAAATAATTACTGTAGGTTAAGGTTTAGAGGGTGGGAAACGTTATCGCCGTTTGTATGGAGACCGTTTGCTTGACAATCCTCTTAAGTACATACAATGGGAGGATGTCACAAAATTTATCCCGCTTGGTGGCGCTACTGCTGCTGGAGACCTTTGTACGGGCATTTATCCCACTTATGAATCAAATGATTCCTAGGTAGCCATGACATATGAAAATAAAAATATTTTCAACACACTTGCTCGTAAAGTGAGCCCTAATACACCGCTTTTCGGGCCATAAACCGAGCTATAACAAACGCGTGCAATAATATATAAAACACTAGTTCGTAATAGAATTAACCCTACAAAGTTAAATTAGTACCTTACTGCAAGTTCTATGCGAGTAAACAGAGCATTCCCAATTTAGCCGGGTAATACAGTTATTTTTTTTTTGACGACAAAGAGGTTTTATGCTGCTGAAAATTCATATACATTTTTGGAATAAATAAATGTCCTTAATTGAGTCAAATAAATATATAATTATTATCAAATTATTCATAATTCACAATATTTTGTTATAAAATATTAAAATATTTGCATTTTGTCACTTAAAATTATAATTTTGAAGTATTAGTAGTAGGCTGTATGCTCCTCACCCCTTTGTTCGCAAAAAATTCTTGCGTTAGCCTGTGAAAAAAAAAAACATGCGCGCCTTTTCCCATATTATCATATTTTGGTTTTGCCATATTTGTTGCTTTGTGATATATAACTTTGTTTTTTCCTCGCAAATGTGTTGAAAAACGTCGTATGAAACTCGTGAGCTCTTGCTTATTGCACACTCGGCTGAGTTACGCCCTCGGCTGCGGCTCGGGCTGCAACCCACACAGCCTAGTATGCAATGAGCAACCAAAGCTAACTTGTCTCATAATGTACTATTAGCATATTGATGAAATAATTCACTATAGTCCAAGTTTCACCGAGTAATCCTGTAATATTATGAATGTCCATACACTACAAAAACCTAGAAACCTATAAGCGATAAAAAAGGAAATAGAACGTAACCTAATAACATAAATGTATTGAGGAAAACTTCCATTTAGTGCAACGGCTTAGTCACATAAATCCTCATGCACATTAAAATGTATGTGTTTGTATGTACTTTGACTTGTTTTGATTTAATTAGCCACATTGTGACTACGTCTTCCGCGTTTTTTGTATGTTGTTAATACTGGCTTTAAATAAAAAAAAACGTACGACAATTGAAATCGAAGAACGATCACGATTGTTAACACTTTTTACAAGTTATAAAAAGCAATTAATAATATTGTAATCACATTAATGTATTGAGTATAAGTAGGTACCTAATAATAATTATTATTATAATAAAATATTTATTTTCTCACACAGTACCTAAGTAATTGACAACCATATGACACATGAGAGAGGAGCTCGATGGCGCAGTGGTTTAGCACCTGGCCCAGCGATTGCGGAGGTTAAGCAACTTTCACAATGGTCGGTCATGGGATGGGTGACCAAAAATTTACTATCTCGAGCTCCACCATGCTTCGGAAGGTACGTTAAGGCGTTGGTCTTGGGTGCATTTGCAGTCGTTAACACCCACAATCCGCATTGGGCCCGCGTGGCGGGTTATGGCCCATCCTCCTTACCCACAAGGAAGGTCTGTACCCCAGCAGTTGGGACATTAAATATGGCTGATGGTAATAGTCATAATTATTATTATGACACATGAAACTTTACAGTTTTGTTCAGTATCTACAATACAAAAACAATCTAATTTAAAAGAAATAAAATATTTTAGGTTCATTTTTATAAATACCAAGGAAAACATGTAGGATTCCTTATAACGATAATAATATTTAGGCACATACCTAACCTTCAAAGTTTGGGAATTTCAATAATGCAACTTACACCCTCAACGTGCATAAATTTTATTCACTTATAGCACAAACAGTTTTTTTTTGTAACATCCATGTCGAAGTAACTACTTCCAGTGAACTAAAATCCACCTTATAAACTACTCTGCTATAAAAGCAATTACATAATTATTTTAGCTCGTCATTTTCCTGTCGTTATACACCAATTATAAAACCACTGCCTTTTTTTAAAACACTAAGTTTTCAAACGCTTTATTCGTTAAGGAATAGAGTTAAAATTTGTACACTTTCAAAAATTGTTACAAACCCCTATTTTGTTTTTTTTCTGTAAAGGTATCTTTGGATTGCTGTCATTATTTCGGTTGTTAATATTATTATTTATTTATTATTTGAGTTTTAAGACTTCCTGTGACTTAGTTTTGGATACAATTATGACTCTTTTTTCGTCGAATTGAAAGAAACGCAGGAAATAATAATGTATGTTTAAATATGTAAACATTTTAGTATTTCATTGAATTAATTCTTCTTCATAGACTCGAGTTGAATTTTTTGGCGCCATTTTGTCCAGTTTAGTTCAGTAGCAGTTTTAATTATTTGCAAATTGTTTCATAGTGGAAATTTCGGTGCAGTTTTTTGGTACAAGTGTCGACGCAACTGAACAATATGTGGAATAATTGAAATAGGCGCGATCTTGGTTGTGTGAAGCTGAGACTGTAGTGGTAGCCACCTCGGCAGAACTTACTGAGTAAACTGTATCGATATTACTTGATGCCAAATGCTCCAAGCAGCATTGGAATGCGATGAAAATGTAACGACATTCTAATGTAAACTGAAACAATACCACTGAATTATTTAACACTTGACACTGGCAAAAATTACACCCTGAAGAGGAGTAGATTGCCATAACAAAAATAAGAAGAAGAAGACTCGAGTTGAAAACTTTCAATTTCAATTGTTTTCATTGGCTAAGTCGTCCTATTAACTTTTTCTATTACTTATCAAATGAAAATGAGTGTTGTTACTAAAACACATTTTCACTTAACATTTGCGAATATATTTTATCAATTTCTCTGCATGACGTAGTATGACCACTCGAATTATGAATATTTTATTTTTTTATTTGAAGACAGTGCAAGCGACAGCGGCCCACGTTTGGCCCACTCAGCCGTACAGCCTGTCCACTTGTCAGAGTCAGCCGAAAAACTGTCACCAGACCTCCGCTGAAATGGAGCGGTTCATTTTTAAATATTGGAAATGAGGTTCCATTCTCCGTTTGATTGTTTTTTCGTTTATCATTTTGTGTTACGTAATTTTCAACTGTTTCAATGAGGGGTTTTCAAAGTGACATTTAAAAAATAAAAATAGTAACTATTTGCTTCACTAGATGGTGTTAATACTCTTTGAAGCCTAAAAATAGTAACTATTTGCCTCACTAGATGGTGTTGATACTCTTCGAAGCTTAGTAAAAAATCACATTGTCACCTATTTTTATCAACTCCATCTATCGAGCCTACAGTTTTTTGTCATTGTGAAAAGCCCTCATTCAAATCCTTTTTAGGGCTTTTTCAATGCCCAAATAAAGCTTTATTCGTTTGATAACGTATTGTTAGTAGTGCCAAATTAAAAATGTTTGCCTGTTTTGACAATTTTTTTAAATTACTTTTATTTTATTCGGGTAATAATTTAACTGTCTGATATCTGTTATCATCATGAGAGGATTAAAATATCAGCCCTTTAATAATGGTGTCGATTCGTCAAAGATGACAAAACTAAATTGACAGAATTAAACTTCATTTTCGCATTCTGATATTGTCTTTTCGATACGGAAAGAAACCGAGGCAAACTTTATTTAGTTGGGTAGTCTAGTTATGCTTTTTCTTTGATCATATTTTTTAATAAAGCAAATTATTTTACATCAAAATTTGTACCCACTAGGAAAACTTTTACCGAATTTAGGTTTTTGAACCAACATACTTAAACAATTCAATGCACTTAATTAACTTTTTTGAAGTGGATTATGATTAATCATTTAATGAAAGAAGAATTAAGTAACTCTAGTAATATCCTTTCAAAGTATAAAAAAATGAGGTTTTAAAATAGGGCACATTGTTCTCTTCAGAACTAGAACACAAAAGCATCTATGGTGCCGCCATGACACTTTTTTTGTCGCCGACCTAAGATGGCGCGTGCCGGAAGCCTTAAAACAAAAGAAACCCAATCCGCCCCACCCACTTACCGCAACAAAACTATTTTGCTGCTGAAAAAAGAAAATCTAAAGTAATGAAAAAATGCAAAAGAGTGTGTAGCGAAGAGGATTTAACTCGGGAAAGGTTTTAAATCAACGCCGACACCAGCGAATGGCAAATCAACAAACGCGAACAACGAAATCCCGAATTTACTCGAAACGGGACGGCAGCACGTACAGATCGCAACATAATCCCGCAAAAGTGGGCATGCAAAGTCGTATAACAGTGGCACATTTACCGGGAAAGGCATCAGGCGACCACTTGTTGCTTCCTTCCAACTTCTCGCTTTCACTACGGTGTCGCCTCTAACTTCGGATCTTCACCCCAATTATTCGCTGCACCTACTTGTCCAAATTACTACACTGAGTTTAAATTTCGAATGTCCGCTATTCGAATCAGCACGCGAATTTAAAAAGTTTAATTGCGATATCTAACTATTTTTTTTATTTTATCACTATTTTTAAATAAACACTTAAAGCCGCATAGAAAATATACAGCGCAAACTTCCTAATCGGAACTTTGTCAACAGGAACTATCTCAAATGAATCACTAAAACTTTTTACTAATGCTAGCAATATCGTTATAAAATATACAATCAATCTAGAGCACCATCTACATGTTTCAATCAATTCTCACTGCACTTCGCGTCTTAAAAGTCTAAAGACGTAACGCACTTGTACAAGAAACTGCATGCGGAACTTGCAATTTGGTGTTATACAACCTCGTTTCGCGTCGAACCGAATCTTATTTCGAATTTTGAATTTGGAATGTCGTAGCCGTATTAGATTTAGGGTTCCGAATTTGAAATTTTAGCTTTTGATTACGGAGACGAGTTGCATTAGTGCACGCCGGGCCACTTGCAACAGGTTGTTTGGCGGAGCGGGCGCGGGGCGCATGCGCGTCGCGACGGCCGATGCAGCGCTCCACAGTGACCGCAACTTAACTCGTTGGCACTTGCACAATTTAATTTCAGGAACTACTCTGAGGATGCAACGTTTGTAGCGACGCCACTTAAGGTGTTCATTCCTTATTAGGGATATGGTTTTCACAAAAATGATCGGAAAATTTTTGTTTCTCTCTTTTCTGCAGCGTGGGTCAAATACTTACAGAATAACTCGATAATCCAAAACCCAAAATCTTCTCTGAACTATCAAACAAGAGTGCTTAGCTCAATGATTAAAGGGACGCTATTTCAAATTGCATTTAATTCTCACTTTACTTTTATATTACCTACTCTTATACTCGTCTGTGTTTTACTAACGATTGTGTTCAGGTCAGTTTTTCAGCCGTCCTTTTCTTAATTATTTGTAAACTCAAATATAATTAACAAAATACCACCACACGGAATCAGTTTGCGACCACTGTGGAGGCGCCGCGTGCATCGCTACTGGCCTCCATATCCGCATCTAGAATTAGGTGCAACCAGAGATATCACACAAAAAAGTTAGGTGTATCTCTCGTCTTTTATTATACAAGCATGGATCACGGCTGAATCACTGAGTTCGAAATTCAAATGCGTTGCTTGATTAGAAAAACAAAAGAAAAATCAAACAGAGTTTTGAATTCGGAAAAATAATGTACATATTTTTTTTGGAGTTTTGTTTGACTTCGACTTTTAAATCCGTTACTTGATTAAAAAAAACAAAACAAAAGATAACGAAAATGAATTTTGAATTTAGAATAACTGTAATGATATGGTCTTCGAATGGGATTTCCTTACAGTTTTTATGTGTAGCTTACAAAAAAATACTTATGCCCATTTGCACTAAACTTAAGAATCGCCTTAGTTCTTGCCTAACTTGTTTAGGCTACTCCTAGCAAAAAATTTGCTTGCACTAACCTTAAGCCATCCCTAAATCCACTTAGGACATTCCTAACTTTATGACATCGAATAGGAAGCGCCCAACGCGTAAGGCGATACCTAAGTAGTATTTTTGTGTTACAGCATGGAGGTTTCCTTAGCCTGTCTTATCTAAATAATTTTCAACTAGCAAGTGCGATGGTTAGGCAAACAACTATTCGTGGCGGTTCTGTAATTTTTGTGAATAATAATATAAAGTATAAAGAAAGAAAGGATATTGTGAAACTTACATCAGAGCGCCATGTGGAGTTGTCTTGTATAGAATTAGATAGCATGATAATTGTGTCTGTATACCGCCCCCCTAAAGGTACCTATGAAATCTTTGAATCTGTCATGGAAGATGTTCTAAAAAAATTAAAGTTAAAAAATAAACCAGTGGTAATTTGTGGCGATTTTAATATTGATATTCTTGAGAACAATTCTTCGACCACTCGTTTTCTGGCATTATTTAAAAGTTTTAATTTACTTAATAAATTTTTAGAACCCACACGGGTGACTGAACACTCCGCCACTTGCATAGATAATGTTTTTTCAGAATGTGATCCGGAAAACAAATATGTTTTTAGTAATATTTCATCAGACCATTACGGTTTGAAAGTCTCATATGCTGTGAACGTCATAGATACGCCTAAGACTGTAGAATGCAGACCTATCACAAAAAAGGGATTGGACAATTTTAAAAACAACATTGATGAACAAATTTCTTTAATGCCATGGAATTCGGATAATCCTGATGTTTTGTACGGGAACCTCTTTCATTTAGTTACTTATGAGTTTGATAAAACATTTAAAACAAAGACAATTAAATGTACACAGAAGTTACGGTTCTGCGATTGGGCTACGACAGGTATTTATAAAAGTTGAAACAGACTTTATGAACTATACAAACTTAGAGAAACGAACCAAAGCCCAGGTTTCCTAGAACATGTTAAAAAATACTCGAAGACTTTTAAAATACTATGTGCAGTTGCAAAGTCTAACTGCATTAAAAAGCAAATTAAAAACTCGAGTAACAAAACTAAAACAACCTGGGATGTCATTAATCGTGAAACTGGTAAAACTAAAGCACGGGAAAATAGCCTATCGCTTAAAATTAATAATGAATTAATAAACACAGATAAAGAAATTGCTAATATTTTCGATAAGTTCTTTGTAAACATACCAGTAGAAACTACATCAAATTTGGATTCCTCACCAGCGGCTGCTGTATCTGTGCTAAAGGGACATGTGGCTGAAAGTGATTCATTGTTTAATTTTAAATGTATTAATGCTTTAGATATCATTAAAGCTTTCAATTCTCTAAAAATGAAAAGCTCCACTGATTTATGGGGCATATCAGTTAAGGTTATTAAAAATATTGTGTATACTATTGCCCCTTATCTTGCTGACGTTTTTAATCAGTGTATTGATCAAGGAATATTTCCTGATCTTATGAAGTTTAGCAAGGTAGTACCATTGTTTAAATCAGGAGATAAAGAAGACCCTAGCAATTACAGACCAATATCGATATTACCTGCCCTAAGCAAGATTTTTGAAAAAATAATACTTGAGCAATTATTATGTCATTTTAATGTAAATAAACTTTTGCACAACAAACAATTTGGTTTTACGAAAGGTCGTTCCACAACTGATGCTGGGGTTGCGCTTTTGAAGCATGTCTTTGAGGCTTGGGAGGGGTCTCAGAATGCCCTTGGCATTTTCTGCGACCTGTCCAAGGCTTTTGATTGCGTGGACCATTGCACGCTGCTGTTGAAGCTGAATCATTACGGTGTAAAAAATAATGCTCAAAAATTAATACTGTCGTATCTCAGTTCCAGGACTCAAACAGTTAATATCAATGGAATAAGTTCGTCAGGTTCTCATGTAAAAATGGGCGTTCCGCAAGGCTCCATTTTGGGCCCTTTCTTATTTTTAATATATATAAATGATTTACCCTTTTTTGCAGAAAAATTCTGTGATATTGTTTTGTTCGCAGATGATACTTCTTTAATATTCAAAGTTGACAGGAATAAAACTGATTTTGACGATGTGAACAGGGCACTCTCGCAGGTTCTTGCTTGGTTTAATGTTAATAATCTCCAGCTTAATGCTAAGAAAACAAAATGTGTTAAATTCGCTTTACCTAATGTACAGGCGAATCCCACTGAAATTGTTATCAATAATGAGAAATTAGATTTGCTCGATTCAACAGTTTTCTTGGGTGTTACTCTTGACAGTAAACTTCAATGGAATATGCATATCGCAGCTCTGGCTGGCAAGCTTAGCTCTGCTGCCTATGCCATTAGAAAAGTTAGACAGTTAACAGATGAAGAAACTGCCAGATTAGTGTATTTCAGTTATTTTCATAGCATTATGTCATACTGTATTCTTTTATGGGGGATAGCAGCCGATATAAATACTATTTTTGTTTTACAAAAACGAGCAATAAGAGCTATTTATCAACTAAGTTCTAGAACATCTCTTAGGGATAGATTCAAAGAGATTGGTATATTGACAGCAGCATCTCAATTTATATTAAACTGCATACTTTTCGTGCGTCGCAATATTAACTTATATACAAAACATAGTGATTGGCACAATCGGAATACCAGAAATAAAGACAAACTTGTAATGCCTCAGTATAGATTAGAAAAAGTCCGTGGTTCTTTCATAGGTCTTGGTATAAAGTTTTATAATAAAATTCCAAGTAATATTTTGGATTTACCATTTGAAAACTTTAAGTCTCATGTAAAAAATTGTCTTCTCAAAAAAGGATACTATACCGTTAAAGATTATTTAATTGATAAAACAGCCTGGTCGTAGATTTTTCTATTCTATGTGAAAATTGAGGGAATTGTCCTACCTACTTAAAACTTATTGTAAGCTTTTTGACTCGACGACGCCTTAATGCGAGTAGCTTTAGTATGTCATGCTCACTTTAAACATTTCTGCGGTGGTGTCGTGTGGGGCGGGTCGTTACGTTCCCTCAAATATGGTTGAGCGAAGCGATGGCTGGTCCATGCGTCATGCTCGTGAACGGGTGCTGCCAGTGGGAATGGGTCTGCTTCTGTCTGCTTGTACTAAGGGCGTCGTATATTTATATTATTTTTTTTTTCTCTGTTTGATGTTATCAATATGTATGGCACTTCTTACTCAAAACATAAAACTAATAGGCAAGTAAACCTTGTTTTGATTTCTCTTTTTTTTTATTGCAATCATTTTGCTTTCTATAGTCAGTAGTTTTTGTAAGTAAAGGCCTATGAAAAGCTTTTGGATATTAGTTTTCAATTCAGTGCCTTAGGATGGGTAGCCTAAGTATGTCATGCTCTCTTTAATCATTTCTGCGGTGGTGTCGTGTGGGGCGGGTCGTTACGTTCCCTCAAATATGGTTGAGCGAAGCGATGGCTGGTCCACGCGTCATGCTCGTGAACGGGTGCTGCCAGTGGGAATGGGTCTGCTTCTGAGTACCTATCTTAACGCATATTGAATTGTAAGAATTGCGTTTTTTATTGTTATTTTTTATGTCTTGTCTCAAGTATTTTTTGGTAAATTTTGCCTACTTAGGTGCACTTTCGAGTAGCAGACATAGTGATTACTGATTTCTTAACTAGTTGAAAGTTATTTACTCTCACAATTACCTATCCGATATGTAGTAGGTATTTAATTTCAACCTACCTACCCATTGTGTACAAACTTTTGTTAATTATTGTGATGGAAAATGACCTCACTTTAAATGTGGAGCTCATTTTTCAATGTTGACGACTCTGTATGAAATATACAGGGAGAAAAAAGCAGCCCTTGACGAGTTTCTTGCCGGTTCTTCTCGTTACAAGGTCTCCCGCTCAGGGTTTGCGAACCGATGGCGTAGCTTCTTTGACATTCACAAGTGCTTGTAACAGCCTAGACTGAATAAATGATTTTTTGATTTTTTTTTTTTTTTTTGTCCAGCTTTACTTGACAAACAGCCAAATAAAAAAGTTATTTTATGACATTATCTGTCATTTGTCAAAGACATTCTTCTTCTTATTTTTGGTATGTCAATCTACTCTCCTTTTTAGGGAGTAATTTTTGCCAGTATCAAGTGTTGAATAGTTCAGTGGTTTGACAAATTCAAACAGATTTTGTTTTTTTAAATAATAGATCATAAACAATCTATCATTTCAATCGTTCGTCATTCGTTTATCATTCGCTTTACTAGGCAATTCCCATGTTTTGTCACAGCTGAGACCGAACTGTTAGTGCAAACCAAATTTTTAGTTAGGCTGCTCTTAAGCTTAGGTGTATCTTAACTAGGACAAGCCTAACCCAAGTTTAGTGCAAATGGGCGTTCTTTGCAAATTAAAACATAGTTTATACAAGCTTTTTCATTACAATTCTAATACTTATATGTTCATTGATCTCTTTAAAACACATTTGTTTTCAGAGCAGGTACTATATAGTCTTACATTTTACCAACATTTCAATATCTCTACTTATCCAGAATTCTAGTCAGTGTCGAGCAATTTACAAAACATATTTTTTTACTTGTCACTTCGATTATTTCCTACCCAGTACAAAATAATTGTTTGCCAAATATTTTAAATTTGTTTATTTTTTTTATTTGTCTTCCAAATATTAACATGTTTTGTTGAAAACTTTTTACGAATCTGTGTCGTTTTCCATCAGATTTTTAGAAAATGTCTACTACAAAATCTAGTTTTTTGTATTTTTCATATCAAATAATGTTCTACTCGCAATAACAGCATAACGTTGATTCAACGAAAAATATTTGCTTTTTTCACGTATCTTAACTTAAAAAATATTCGCATTTTGTTCAGTCAAGTATTGAAATCGAAAAATATATTTTCACAAAGTAGTCTGTTTAAAACTACCCTTTCTTTTTAGCTTGATCTGGAATTCAATGGTAAGGACAGCTTCCACTTCCGCCCGCCCAAATTCGTATTGTTGTCGTTTAAAATTGTGAAAAGTATGAAAAGTGAACAAAATTATGTTTTCACTGACCAGAAAGAAGATTAGTATTTGCACGATTTTTATTTTATTTTACGGTGGGTAACATCAAATCTAATTCCTTAAAACCCTGTTTTAAACTAGAGTTTAACCGTTAAACGGCAAAAACAGCTTCCACTTCCGCCCGCCCAAAATCTTGTGCTTACCAAAATATGATGTATTGATGATTTGATATTGAAAGTATGATTTTTGTATCAGTTTCTAACATAAAATCTAATTCGATATAACCCTGTTTTAAACTAGACAGCCCTTAAAAGATAAAGACAGCTTCCACTTCCACCCGCCCAAAATCTTGTCGTAACGAACATTTTTTTATCTGTTTCTACTAATAAAGAATAGTAGAATAATATTAAACTTGAAATCGTTTGTTTCCATTTTATGAGGGTCGGGGGATAAAAAAAAATTTCATGCCATCGATTAGATTACCCTGTTTCATCAGGATTTAAACTAGAATTTAACCCTTAAACGGCAAAAACAGCTTTCACTTCCGCCCGCCCAAATTCTTGTCGTAACGGAAATATTTTAATCTGCTTCTGACCAGAAAGAATATTGGTTTAAGCTCGAAATCTTTTGTTTCCATTTTACGAGGGTCGAGAGGGGTAACATAAAATTGAATGCCATCGAATAAATTACCCTGTTTCACTAGGATTTAAACTATAGTTTAACCCTATAATACCCAGACAGCTTCCAATCCCGCCCTATACCGCGCGTGGGTTTCCATGCGTGACCTTTGACCTACTTCAGTTACATTTTTAGTAACAACATAAACAGCTGATTTGAGGCGGCCATTTTGTTGTTGCGTCACTGATAACTGGGATTTTAATATACCTACCTAAAAAGTTTTTTTTTATATCCTTCGTTATAATATTTTCTTACTATTACTTAATCTTACTTAAATAAATCTTAAAGTATTCAACAGTCTGATGGCTTTTTAAAAACTTTATGTATTTTCAATGGTCTGCAAAAGCGTGACCATTTTATAAGAAGGTACCGAATCATTCGTTTTTCAATATTTCTTTTTGAAACTTTTTTGGTGGATATTCCAAAGACTCGCACTAAGCGTTTTGCTTAATATTTTATCATCAGTGCCGCTAGAGAGTGGAAATCCTTGCCTGAGTCTGATGGTACAATCTGGGGGCCTTCAAGTTGTGAGTGAAGGCCTTAAGGTGGGTCAATCCGAGCGGGTCGTTACGTGATGGAGTGAAATCGAACGTACCTCTACTCACTTTGGGTTCAAATCAGTGCGCGTTCCAACGCGGCGGTTGCGTTGAGAACTTGCACCGAATTCTCAATTTTTACATGTTTTATTACTTTTCTTCGCTTTCAAGTTAGTTAAAGAACATCTGTTCAATTAAGATTGAAGGTATTAACATCGCCGATTTTCATGGTTGGTTTTAACATAAACGAATGTTCTGTTTCCGAGAAATTTTGCAAATAAGACCAGAAACAGGGTCCACGGAATATTTTTTTACATCAAAGGTGGTAACATTTTTATAAATGCTATCAATTAAATCTATTGTGTATTATTTCAAGTACCTATACTGGGTGTAACAAGACACTCAACAAAGCCGAGGCCTACGTATTTTGCCCATCATCAGGACCATTTCTGTTCAAAATTATTGCTGGGAAACGATTTTAATTTTTGGTGTTAAAAAGCATTGCATAGTAACTAGTCTTAAAAATCATTTATCTAATTAAACATTTACACATATACCGGGTGTAACAAGACACTCAACGAAGCCGAGGTCTACCTATTCTGCCCATCATCAGGACCATTTCTGTTCAAAATTATTGCTGGGAAACGATTTTAATTTTTGGTGTTAAAAAGCATTGCATAGTAACTAGTCTTTAAAATCATTTATCTAATTAAACATTTACACATATACCGGGTGTAACAAGACACTCAACGAAGCCGAGGTCTACCTATTCTGCCCATCATCAGGACCATTTCTGTTCAAAATTATTGCTGGGTAACGACTTAAATTCTTGGTGTTAAAAAAGCCTTGCATACATTATCACGCAATGTAACGCTTACAAAAGACCGCGCCTGCGATTGAATGCTACACAGCTGCATGCGGCCGAGTTGAAAGGCAATGTTTATCTGCGTGCTCATGAAATACATTGAGTGATGATGTTTTGAAGCCATTGTTTGTTACGAAATACATAAAATTTTGATAATGTTTCTGTAGACAAAAATATGGAAATAACGAATAAAATAAGATTTCATAAAAAATTTGAAAAAAAAAATTGACTTTGACCTTCAATAACTTCGTAGCTATTGGTTTCCCAAGTATAGACTAAAAGACAAAAATGAACCCGATGATGGGCGGAATACGTGGACTTCGGCTTCGGCACTCAACGGAGTGTCTTGTTACACCCGTTATATATTTTTTCCATGATAGCTTCACGCGCGTAATTTTTCAATAATTTGAATTGAATATTGGGATTTGACCCACCTTAAGGCCTGAATAGGTGATCTTCTAGGCAAGCGCGTTTTATCGTAGATCGCATCATCGCTTACCATCAGGCGTGATAGCGGGCAAGACACATTTTACCACTTTGGCATTGTTTATCTTTCAATCTTTTGACTTTGAGAAAAAGTTGTCTTAGAAACCTCAATGTCATTTTTAAAGACCTGACACCCCACACGTATTGGTATGAAGATTTTTTTTTTTCAGTTTCAGTTCCATGTATGGGGAGCCCCCCCTTTATCTTTACTTATTTTTATTTTAGTGTTAAAATCGTTAAGCCGTTAACAGAATACATCTACCTACTAAGTTTCAACGTGTAATCCTAATACTTTCAGAATAAAATGGCTGTGACATACGGACGGACCGACAGACAGACAGACATGACAAATCTATAAGGGTTCCGTTTTTTGCCATTTTGGCTTCGGAACCCTAAAAACTAAGAATGGACCGCAATTTCACTTAATCTTGCCTACCAGACTATATTGTCCAGGCTTTTAATTTAGCTACTAGTACTTAGACTATCCTCTCCTCAAATCAAGTGTTTACTTATTAAACCAGCACTCATATCAAAATTTCATATAAACCGCTGAGAAATCAAACAAACTTAAGCTGCGTTGTTGATTCTAAGCTTTTTCCACCCACGCGACCGCACGTGTAAGTTTGCACGCTGTCTGGCTCATAGCTAATGAGGGCTACCAAAAATAAATTTAAAAATCTCGGACAAATTCTTAAACATAATAAAATGTCAGGCCGTTTGACCAAAACGACGTTTAAGTAATTCAATAAATACTTAAGTTAAATATTTCTTAAAAAAAGTTTGCACGCTGTCTGGGCTGTAGGCTGGCCTATTACTATTAACTAATTATGAACGCTACCAAAAATAAATTAAAAAAAATCTGACAAATTGTTAAAACTATAAAATGTCCGGATGTTTGATCAAAACGTCGTTTTTAGCCATTTTTTAGTAATTAAATAAATAAGTTAAACATTTCTTTAAAAAAATAATAATCTTAATAATTTAAAAAAACAAACAAACACAAATTAACTAAACCAATCTCAAAAATTCACAGCTTAAAAAACGCCAGATGCCTTAATAAAAAAATCAAACCGATTTAGATTGGAACTATTTGGAACTCAAAAAACCCGGTGATCTCCTAACGTGTGACAACCCTAACTACGGCCAACTTCCGGCAATAAACCTTCCTTGTTCGGAGTTGTGTTTTACTACGGATCCCTAAAACTCAATAAGGGTGGACGGGAGTTAATAATATAACGTTGAATGTCTAAAGTGGACTTTCGAAGTCAATTAAACAGCCATTTTGAGGATTGCATTAACCTTTTATAACGTACCTATTTATTATTTAAAAAGTTTTTTTGTTAGTTTTTTCTCTATTTCATAATAAGTCAGGTGTGACGACGTATTTCTTGATTCCTGAATATAGTACTAAAAATAACTGACTAATTTCTTGGGTACCCTAGTACCCTAGAATTTAGTAAGTGAAGCTTTATCTAGATTCTAGTGTCTAGATAAAGCTTCATGAACTAAAACAGCACGCAAATATGGCACCGACAGCTGACAAAACAAAAAGGAAATATTGAAATTCGAATCCTCTCATGAATATTTTTATTTCAATACTTACCTACATTTCTTTCCAAATTCAATTTTAACTTGAAAGAAACAAAATAAAAGGACACTTTGTACAAAATAAGCTCCCAGTTTGAGAGTGGGACGTTATTTCAGTGCTTGATTTGAGACTCTGTCCGGACATCTAGGGTATTTTTACACGACTCCCCAAAAAGGAGTGATTAGGGTTCATGTATGTTTGTGGGTATGTAAGTTTTTGATTGAAGTAGAGGACACAAATCACTGTCCACATATTTGACGACAGGGTAGGCGCCCCGTAGATCACGTATACGGAAAAATTGATCGTTTACGCGAGCAAATGAAGCGATTGTCAATTGCGGAAAAATTGACAATCGCTTCATTTGCTCGCGTAAACGATAAATTTTTCCGTCAATGAGCGTCATTTGCGGAAAAATTGTCAATAGCAATTGATCGTTACCGGCGGGCTTAAAATAGGATCATAATAATAGTAACTCACCGAGTATGTACACCATGTTTTTGGTCCAGCGCTGCAGTTCTTTGCGGATGTTGCGTCGTTCTTGCTGACAGCGAGCGAACGAGCACTCCGCCATGGCACACGTGCGGCGACACTGTCGACAACATTCAAAAAAGGAAGGTTATAACTTGCCCTGCACATTATCTTTGAGGATTTTGAAAAAAGAACATTGTGTCTTTCATTACTTTAAATAAAATTAACATTCAAAAAAGGACGTTCAATTTATTGCCCTGCACAAAAAACAAGATTAATTGGAAATTGAAAAAAAGGAGAAGTAAAAAAGTCTTAGCAGATTTTGAAAAAATACCACTATATTATTTTTAAAATAAATGTGATTATTTTTAAAAATAGGGTGGTGGGGAATGTAATGTACAAAATACATTGTTTTAAGTATGACATGGATAGAATGGAAACATTATTCATCTGTCATCCTAAATGAATAAAGTTTTTTGAACAGGTAGACGTTTGTTTCTATAATGAGGAATAAACGATACTCATTGCAGTTTTTCTCAAACAAAATTTCATCACCAATAACTTAACAATCGTTCAAACTATTTTATTAAACAGAACCTACGTCAGCGTATACGTAACGTAGCATAGAAGACGTAATCAAATCGTGGGTTGCAGTTCCTTTACTGTCATTGTTAACAAAAACACAATTTCTCATGAGCTCATTCTAAGTTCAACAGCTTGTGTTAGCAACAATTTTTCACCGTACAACTTCATATCGCCGGACAAAATAACATGATTACGGCGAACGTACCGAATGTTACCCAACTAGTTTCGGTCGGGCTCTAAACTTAATTCCATTTAGCTTCCGTGTCCTTTGCATCGTCTAACAACTCAAATTTCATTAACCCCCGTTTCCTGATAGTGGTATCTGAGCTAAAGGAGCGGCGAGACGAAAACACTCCTCTAAAAAGGATAAAAATCGAGCTCAATCCAATTACTATAACATTCATCGAACAAGTATCGACTCAGCCGGTCAATGCCCTCGGCGAAAGGAGCTAACGAAATTCCACGAAAAACCTTCGTTCTCATCAAGGAACACCCCGACACCCACCGAATATGCCCGACCCACCCGAATCTGGCCCCCGAATTCTTATTTCAAGCTCCAGACGGGAGGGGGTATCGCGAAACTATTCTTATTTTAAAATCTCTCTCCACGGAATATGCCACGAAAGAGGTTCTTATTTTAAAAATATCACGCTCCACCGAAATTTTCTTATTTTAAAAACTTGAGGGGGGTGTGAACGTTCTTCCGAAATCCGTTCTTTCAGCCCCCACCTCCCCGATGGCCAGTTATGATATTCTTATTTTAAAATCGCTCGGAGCGTTCGGATTCTGTTATTAAGATGTTGGTGTGTGCAAGCTTTTATGAGACCGCTCGAACGTGAGCTAGGATCGTCTAAGACACAAAGGAGTTCGCTCGCAAATAAGTTTCTACCTACCGGATATATTGGAAAGTACGAATGAGACTCGTAATGAAAATTCTCATAACACGTGTGGCGCGATTTATGATTGAGCTACAAATAGCGACATCAACGTTGTGTGATAGCTAGTCAAAAACTTCTCGCTGAATCCCTGTCGTAATGTAATCAATATATTTCATAACAACTTTCAGAGAATCGTGAAACCTGACAAATGAAAGTCGTGAATACAACAGCAGTCCACAGATAATACAACAAAAAACAAAACAACCTATTTGAATCCCGACCTACATGACCCACTTTAACTTTTCCTTGAGGTTTTACGTCACGCAATTGTAATTCCAAATTTCAAATTACAAATTCAAACCATTCTGATGCATTCAAATGGAATCGAATTCAATTTCGTATTTATATTATGGGAATGAATGTCACATAAACATTTGATAGGTAACAGGAAAAAAGTTGTAAGAAATTAATTTAGTTATTTTTAATAATCAGTAGGGTTGTTTAAGCTTAATTAAAACAAGATTTTTAATTACACGTAAGAAATTGCTAAGTAACTAATTTACAATGTAAAAATTTGATATTTACAATAATCGAAATTCGAAATAGCAAAATTCGAAGATTAGAATTTCAAAAATAGAACACAAAAAAGCGGGCGCGATGCAACCAATAATCTTTCCCGCCAATTTCCATCGCTGTCAAATTTGGAACCGCGTCGCCCCCTCTGCGCCCCCCGGCCCAGATCAATTTACGATAACTCGGTTTCAGCGCGCCATCCCTCTCCGCCTTAAGACATAGTACTATCCCCGTCTCCGCCCGGATAAGTTCTAGAACTGGGCAACTGATTGCCTAGAGAAGAGCGTAACTGCACTTCCTTGTTGCTTGATTAATTACTATCAGATAGTCATTTGTTTTTTTTACAAATAGGTTTTCTTTTGCCATCTTTATACTTTGAGAACTTTAGTTTCAAAAGTTTTTTTTTATTTCTATATTGCTGATTGCATGCACATAGCAGGGTTGAAAGAACAATGTAGAGTCTTAGGGATCTTTGAATTTTGGTCACTATTCAAATATATTTCTATCAATCAATAATCTTTGTTATATCAAAAGAAAAAAATATACAACCTAAGTATGTACTTACCTATGCATTAGAAATGAAATATTTGCAAGCTTTTCTTAGTTAACATGAGATTTAGATGCGTTCCAAAAAGAATCCATCTCTATTCAATACAATTGATCGCTAATCACTTGTAGGTCATTACCGTTGTCAGATACCCTGTTTTGGTGGTGAACAGTCCCGGGCCATTCTCTCACGCGGATATAGCCCGGGACTTATTTTTAACTGTTGTGTGCGTCACGCGTGCATGTGTGCACGGGGGTGGCTCTGTGTGTGTGTGCGTTTGAAATATTCCCCCGTAGCGTGCTGCTCGGAATTGATGTTTTTAATTAGTTTTCAACGCTTTTGGTTGCTGGCCAGTATCGCCTTTATATGAAATTACACGCATATATAAAACCTATTTCTTTATCCCACTAACATTGTCATCCTTCCTTACCCATTCATAAAAGCTACATTTATTCAAGAACAAAAGCTCAGTATCGGGAATGTTAAAACTTTAATTGAATAAACCATTCACGTTAAACAATTTCGTCAAAGTTACACTTAAATATAAAACGAAACTACGGAGCCGGTGACCCGGAACGCTTCCTGAAAACTTTCCTTTGTAAGCGAAAATTGAATAGGCGGGAAGTCGCTCTCGTCGGCACAAACCGCCTCGCATTGTCGAAAGGTTGACGGACATTAAAAATATCCAATAGAAAAAACGAAAAAACCTTATATTCATTTCCCACCTTTTCTTTTCCATATTCAAATTGGAATATTCTTAATGCACCTTTTTAAAATTCAAATTCGGAACGTCGATACAAAAATTCGTCGTTGAATTTAAATTTGGAATTTCGTATCTCGTGACTCATAAAGAACTTTATTTGAATATCACTTGTCTGAGTCACAGAGTAAGTGATTGTGTGTTTAGTATTTGTGACACTGTTGGTTTTCTGTTTAAATTTGGCGGTAGTCTCGTTTGTCTGTGCTCAGTTTCGGTTAGCGGAGTGTGTGCGAGCGGCTGGCGGCGGCGGCTGTATATTTATTGTGGAGGGTACCTGTTGCTTCGCGCTTTTGTTTTTGTTGATCGTTTGCTAGTTTTGGAGTTGGCCGCCTGTTTGGATTTGAACAAGTTTATTATGAAGCCACGTGGAGTCATACGTTGGCTTGCGTAGGCTTCAAAGTTGTATTACACTGAAAAAAAAGAATGATTGATTTTACTAAATTCCGCGTAAATTTTATCAAATTCGCGGGTTAATATAGGTCCTACACACTAAATTGTTGATTTTACCAAATAAAACTGGTTGATTATTTAACCCATACGTTTAGTAAATTTAATAGTATGATTTCGTATATTCAACTAATCAAGTCCTGTATATATTACGTCGATGACTTTCGATATTTTACGATGAGATTTAATAAATGTCACTAAACGTGTTATGTAAAATATGTGAAATTAATATTGCTACATTTACTCATTTCGTTTTGTATATTTGACTAAAAAGTCCTGTATATATGTTACGTCGATTACTTTCGATCTTTTACGATGAGATTTAATAAATGTCACTAAACTTGTTTTGTAAAATATGTGAAATTAATTTTGCTAATTTACTCATTTCTTTTTGTATATTTGACTAAAAAGTCTTGTATATTTTACGTCGACTTCTTTCGAGGTTCAACGATGAGATTTAATAAATGTCACTAAACTTGTTATGTAAAATATGTGAAATTAATTTTGCTACATTTACTCATTTCATTTTGTATATTTGACTAAAAAGTCTTGTATATTTTACGTCGACTTCTTTCGAGGTTTTACGATGAGATTTGATAAATGGCACTAAACTTGTTATGTAAAAAATGTGAAATTAATTTTGCTACATTTACTAATTTCATTTGGTAAATTCAACTGATTCAGTCCTGTATATTTTAACATCGATTATTTTCGACCTTTTACGATGAGATTTAATAATTGTCACTTTATTTGTCTCGGGCTTTCTCTTCTCTTCACTTCTTCTCTCTTCTTATTTTTTTCTTCGCTTCTTCTTCTTTTATTCCCACCACAATTTTTGAGACACTTCGTTATTCTTTTTATTTGTCCCTACTTAATACTTCTTAATAACCATTTTCTGCCCTTTTCATCCTTTACTATTTAATTTTAACTATTCATCTAGCATTTTCTATTTACATTCTTCTATATAATAATGCACATTTGAAAACAACCAAACATTTGAATCAGAAAACCATCAACGACTGAGGTTCGAACCGCGGCCTCTTGAGCATTGAGCGAGCAGTCACACCATTACACCACGGCAACTTGAAAGTTAGCGGCTAAATTGGTCATTGCTTGATGCTCCACGTTTCATCTATGTCATGTGACATCCCAAATGTCACATTACGAGTATGTACCTTGCACAATATGTATATTATGTACCAAGTCATATTAACGTAGCACAAAAATAAATAGAAAGAGAAAAAATGGGTAGTGTACTTGTACATCCGTGTCTTATAAATCTTACTACAAGCAAAATATCACTTAGGATTTAATGACCAGCGTCTCCAAAATGTAAATTATTTTTTTTTGTACCTACACTACCTACCATGAAATAAGAATCAAAATCGAAATTAGAACACGAACCTTATAAACATTAAACACGTAATACGAAACGTAAAACGAAACAAAACACGAACCTGAATTCTAAATCGAACTTAAAATTGGAATCCAAAACCGGATCGGGTCGGACCTGTTTTTTTTTTTTTTTCGACACTATGAGGAACCTATTTAATTTGTATTAGCAAATAAAAGTTTGAAAGTTTTAATATTTTATACTAAATAATATACGAAAAGAAACCACAACCCGCACCAGGTCAACGGGAATCGATCCCGCGACCTCCGGACATCCAGTTCAACGCTCCAACCACTGAAATATCGAGTCACTCAGACATCAACTTTTTTTTAAATTTGTATAAAATAAAATAAAGGATAATGACTAATAACAAATATCGTCCACACAATAAAATTCTCAAGTGCTAAGCCAATCCGCATAATAGCGCTAATGAACAACAAGTCATCACAACTTATCTATTTTCATGTAATTGAATCACAATAGCTAAATAAGATTGAGTTAAGTCTGTACTAGATTTTGAAGAGAGAGAGAGAAAAGAAAAATCCGTGAAAGGGCGCTATTGTCCAACTTGAACTTCATAACTAATAGTACTATTATGTATTCTGTGAGTCTGTGACTATAGTAGTTTAAAAGCATTTACTAACTAAACAAAGAAGTACATTCTTGGGCAGTTTTTCAACAAGTAAGTTGAATGCCCCCCTAAAGATACAGTCAACGGCACGCTGAGCCTCCACGACAGGTCAATGATATTCAATCAATTTTATAATCAAATGCAAGCCATCAAGGTTCAAAATAAATTGCAGGTTTTTTTTATAACCTCATGCGTTGCCGACTGTACATAAAGGCACATCAAAGGGTAAACAAGACAATTTTAGTAGAGTAGCAAGCGTCACTTATCGGAAATTTGGAGAACTATGTTGCTAAAGTTGATTTTATTGACAAGCTTGTGTAAAATGTACATATTTCTAATGTCAATTATATTAAATATATATCTCATAATTTGTGTAAAGTAAAATCAATCCTCTAATTTGGTAGTTTTTACGAACAACTTTAGTAGAGTAGCAAGCGTCACCTATCGGAAATTTGGAGAACTGTGTTCCTAAACTCGTACTGTTGTTTAAACAAAAGTTCTTTGTTGATTTTATTGACAAGCTTGTGTAAAATGTACATATTTCGAATGTCAATTATACTAAATATATCTAATAATTTTTGTTAAGTAAAATCAATCCTCTAATTTGGTAGTTTTTACGAACAACTTTAGTAGAGTAGCAAGCGTCACCTATCGAAAGTTTGGAGAACTGTGTTGCTAAACTCGTACTGTTGTTTAAACAAAAGTTCTTTGTTGATTTTATTGACAAGCTTGTGTAAAATGTACATATTTCTAATGTCAATAACATTAAATATATATCTCATAATTTGTGTTAAGTAAAATCAATCTTCTAATTTGGTAGTTTTTACGAACAACTTTAGTAGAGTAGCAAGCGTCACCTATCGGAAATTTGGAGAACTGTGTTGTTAACTCGTACTGTTGTTTAAACAAAAGTTCTGTGTTGATTTTATTGACAAGGTTGTGTAAAATGTACATATTTCTAATGTCAATTATACTAAATAATATAAAATTCAAAGTCTTGACTGACTGAGTGAGATATCAACGCACAGCCCAAACCGCTGAACCTAGAGACTTGAAATTTTGCACATAGGTTCCTTATCAGGTCTAGGGGTGCATTAAGAAAGGATTTTTCAAAACTCGCCCCCCAAGGGGGTGAAACGGGGGTCCAAAGTTTGTATGAAAGTCCCTCAGTTTTGAAGCTAGGATCTTCAGATTTTGTGTTTAGGCTGACCATTAAAAATTAATAAATACGGGTCTCAGCGTTTTTCAAAATTCTACCCCCGAAGGGGTCAAAAGGGGGATGAAGTTGTGTATTGAAGAAAATCCTTTATTTTCGAAGTAAAAATCGCTAAGTTTATAATTTAGGCTTATGGATGGAAATCTAACGCAACGTATATTATTTTTGTTAGTATTTCAACCTCTTTGGGGATGAAATGGGGGTGAAAAGGGGTAAAAAAACCCAAAAAAAACATATGGATGTCGTTATTGGGGTTTTCTGGGATGACGATTGCAAAAATTACATTTATTTTGATGTCCAACACGGTGGACATGATTTGACCCCTAAAGGGGTGAAAATGGGGTTCAAATTTTGTATGGAAAAATAATCTAAAATAGACATTACAACTTTAAACATCGTAGGAGCACATCTAAAAATAAATAGGCAAACATATATTTTGTAATTTAAAAAATCAACCACTTATGGGTAAATGGGGTGAGTAAACATAAAAAATCGATATGGATGTCGTTCTTGAGGTTTTATGGGATGGTGATTGCGAAAATGAGATTTATTTTGAAGTCCAACAAGGTGGACATGATTTAACCCCTAAAGGGGTAAAAATGGGGTTCAAATTTTGTATGCAAAAGAATATAAAATAGACATTACAACTTTAAAATTTGTTGGCGCATGTCTAAAAATAAATAGGCAAACACATATTTTGTTATTTTCAAAATCATCCCTTAAGGTGTAAATGGGGTAAATATGAAAATCGATGTGGATGTCGTTCTTGAGGTTTCATGGGATGGTGATTGCGAAAATAACATTTATTATGAAGTCCAACACGGTGGATATGATTGGACCTGGACATGCACATCCAGGGGACGGGGACAGGGACGGGAACGGGAACGGGATACTAATATCTCTGGTTACAATTCTGAATATTATAAACTAGCTTCCGCCCGCGACTTCGTCCGCGTGGACATTCGATAAATTCCACATGTTTTAATTTCATTAAATTCTGATCAGCCGTTTTTACGTGATTAGGCGGATCCCCACCAAGCGAGCAGCCTCGTTCGAGGCCCGTGCGGTAAACGTCCTGCCTCGCGAGGCAGCGCGCTTGGTGGGAATTCACGTAATCAAGTAAAAACGGCTGATCAGAATTCAATGAAATTAAAACATGTGGATTTTATCGAATGTCCACGCGGACGAAGTCGCGGGCGGAAGCTAGTACTAAATATACCTCATAGTTTGTGTTAAGTAAAATCAATCCTCTAATTTGGTAGTTTTTACGAACAACTTTAGTGGAGTAGCAAGCGTCACCTATCGAAAATTTGGAGAACTGTGTTGCTAAACTCGTACTGTTGTTTAAACAAAAGTTCTTTGTTGATTTTATTGACAAGCTTGTGTAAAATGTACATATTTCTAATGTCAATTATATTAAATATATCTCATAAATTTGTGTTAAGTAAAATCAATCCTCTAATTTGGTAGTTTTTACGAACAACTTTAGTAGAGTAGCAAGCGTCACCTATCGAAAGTTTGGATAACTGTGTTGCTAAACTCGTACTGTTGTTTAAACAAAAGTTCTTTGTTGATTTTATTGACAAGCTTGTGTAAAATGTACATATTTCTAATGTCAATTATACTAAATATATCAAATAATTTTTGTTAAGTAAAATCAATCCTCTAATTTGGTAGTTTTTACGAACAACTTTAGTGGAGTAGCAAGCGTCACCTATCGAAAGTTTGGAGAACTGTGTTGCTTAACTCGTACTGTTGTTTAAACAAAAGTTCTTTGTTGATTTTATTGACAAGCTTGTGTAAAATGTACATATTTCTAATGTCAATTATACTAAATATATCTAATAATTTTTGTTAAGTAAAATCAACCCTCTAATTTGGTAGTTTTTACGAACAACTTTAGTAGAGTAGCAAGCGTCACCTATCGAAAGTTTGGAAAACTGTGTTGCTAAACTCGTACTGTTGTTTAAACAAAATTTCTTTGTTGATTTTATTGACAAGCTTGTGTAAAATGTACATATTTCTAATGTCAATTATACTAAATATATCTAATAATTTTTGTTAAGTAAAATCAATCCTCTAATTTGGTAGTTTTTACGAACAACTTTAGTGGAGTAGCAAGCGTCACCTATCGAAAGTTTGGAGAACTGTGTTGCTAAACTCGTACTGTTGTTTAAACAAAAGTTCTTTGTTGATTTTATTGACAAGCTTGTGTAAAATGTACATAATTCTAATGTCAATTATATTAAATATATCTCATAATTTGTGTTAAGTAAAATCAATCCTCTAATTTGGTAGTTTTTACGAACAACTTTAGTAGAGTAGCAAGCGTCACCTATCGGAAATTTTGAGAACTGTGTTGCTAAACTCGTACTGTTGTTTAAACAAAAGTTCTTTGTTGATTTTATTGACAAGCTTGTGTAAAATTTACATATTTCTAATGTCAATTATATTAAATATATCTCATAAATTTGTGTTAAGTAAAATCAACTTTCGAATTTTGTTAGTGTTACGAACAAATTTAGTAGCGTCACCTGTTAGAAAATTGGAGAAGTATTATACAAACTTTCTTTAGTGTATTCAAATATTTGTTTAATGAATTTTACTATACTAAGAATAGTTTTAGTCAATCTGTTTTGTTATGTAAAATCAACAAAGTGTATTTTGTTAAATTCACCCTTGTTATAGTAAAATTAACCATGAAAAGGGTTGACTATGACAGTTCTCTAGGCAACCTACGCTACTTTAGTACATTCAACAATTCTTTTTTTTCAGTGTAGGTTTTTTGCTCATTTCAGTTTAGAGTCGGGAAAATTTCACCGCAAATTTTGCGGGACGAATTTAGTTTTGCGATTATGTTGCCGTGTGGGTTTAACGGATTCTTTGGTTCCGTATTTAAGCACCGTTTGAAATCTTTATTTGGTTTGCTTTTGGGAATTCCGTTTCCTCTTTAAACGGAATTTTTATTTGCGACTTGAGAGTTGTACGTTTAAGCATTTATGTTTTAATTCCCCTTTTCGAATAGGTAAGTAAGTACTTGAAAAGAGTTTTTTAATAATTTTGTTTACGCTGCAATAATGGAAAACAGTAAGTTTAGCTTACCTTTATCATTTAACATTGCAATAATGATTTAAAATATTTTTCTTAAAAAGTTGTCTTAAATTTTATATCGACCAGAATAATAAATAAGTAACGCAACATGTTCAAAAAACAACTTAGAAAAAAGAGAAACAAAACTACGTTAACTTTTCCTTTTTCAAACTTAAATACTCCAAAAACAAACGACGATCGAAACTTTGAAACATTCGAATTCTATTCGAATTAAGAACTCTGCAGTTTAAAAACTCGCAGACAGTGACCGTCACGTCCACACATCGACGTCTTGGCCCAAAAAAGTCTTATCCCCGTTTATCCCAAGTTCCGAAGGGGGTGGAGAGTGGGGGGGTGGGTGCCTTCGCGCCTGTGTGAAAGAATGCCATGGAATCAATACAGCGGCACATTAAATTGGCCTGGGTACACGCTTGACCCCCTTTGGAGATTCGGGGTGATTTCGTCACATATTTCCCCGGTTTTTTGCGTGACGTGGGGTAGGTCAGGTTGATGGTTATTATGTTACTTACCTCTTGACGGTTCGTTGACCGATTATTGTCCTAAAAATACTAAATGTATTAGGCGGGAAGAAAACGTAGTCGTAAGTTAAAATCGAGATTTTTTATTTATTTATTTACCTTAGAGAGTAGGTTGTTAATGATTTATTTTATTATTAAAAGGTGTAAGATTAAGGCCTATTTCACAAATTCCGGATAGCACCTATCGTCTGGTTTCTCTCAAAGAGGAACAGCATTTCCTTAAAATTATAAAATTATCAGAAAAAATCCGGAATTATATCACTGTGATTCCACCTAATAACCTCAGATCTGTGGCCCTACCATGAGTTGATGCAAACTGTTTACGTTACCGTAAACTATCGGATATACTGCTCACAGTCAGTGCGGGGGAAAGAGACAAAACGATAGTTTACGGTAACGTAAACAGTTTGCATCAACTCATGGTAGGGCCACTTTATTTACAAAAGTTTTGCTAATTTCATCAAAAACTTTTAACCATTTTTTACGATCGAGGTTCTATACTTTTTGTCAGATTTACGGAATTGTTATACCACATTTTTTAAGAAAAAAACTTAAGGTGGCTATACTACCGAAAGTGGCGCCCTCAGAAGTTTACGTGGAATTTTTAGGGCCTAGTATTTTTAGAAGGTATCACTACTTTCTCTCGTAGTCATTCGTAGAAGTAGATAGCAAAAGTGTAAAAAAGGGCCACTTTTATCAGTTTTGCTATCTACTTCTAGCAATAATGATACCGTCTAAAATACTAGACTTTGGGCCCTAAAAATTCCCTGTAAAGTTTAATTAAAATTGTGTATTAGAATTGCAATATTATATAAAATTCACTGCGGCGCCAATTTCGGTCAGGGTGCCACCTTAACACTTTCGTCTCACTGTATTACAAAACATTTTCGATTGAGCTACCTCAAGACAAAAGGTACTAACCTTAGAATTGCAATATTACTTATATAAAATTCACCGCGGCGCCAATTTCAGTCAGGGTGCCACCTTAACACTTTCGTCTCACTGTATTACAAAACATTTTCGAATGAGCCACCTCAAGACAAAAGGTACTAACCTCCAAAAAACGTAAACGACAGATAAGTAGCGACCCATTTCAGCTTTAATTGCTCCAACGAAAATGTTTATTCCGAAGTTTCCCTCGCTCCTTAACAAAAACTTGAATAGAAAGACAGAATGAGCCATCACTGCAACAATGCTAGGAAAAACAGTGGGGTAAAATTGGTCATAATGAGTGTCTTCGTCTCCCCACCTCCCCCGTTGGGTCAAGCGGGGAATAAAATTTTAAATTGAAGCCGTGAAAAAGACAAAAATGTGAAGAGCGGGGATGTTAGCCTTGGTGCACACTGAGCCGCGCCGCGGTCACTTACTATATACGACTGTATTTTTTTACAAGTGAATTTTGATCACTTGTAAAAAAATACAGTCGTATATAGTAAGTAACCGCGGTAGTAGAACACAAAAAGGTTTTAAATTGTTTATATCTAAGTATTATTGGCATTCATGTAAGAACTGTACCTTTAGCTAATAATTTTATATAAGAAAGTATGTACATTAATTAATTTGAGATTTTAGCATCCACAGTGCTATTATTAGGGTAGTTCTTGGGAGAGCAATTTTTGAGTGTCACAGACTCATATCTCCTATAAAAACAAATAATTATGATTAAAACTATCATTACATCGTTTCTACATTTCATAAGGCTTGGTGTCATATAGCTTTCACTGGTTAAAAACTACGTAGATCGGAGTAACTCACCCTCAACACCTCAAATCCGGTTAATTTTGCACGTTTTTACGTTGTCACACGGGCGCCGGCTTATGAGAAATCGCGGATATTTTTGAAATCACTTACGTTTTTAATCTGTTTTGTACACACATTTAAAATAGACATATCACGTTATATACTGATCAAATTTTTATGGACCTAAGTAAGTATGTCACACGCCTAGCTACTTTTTCACTGCGCCCTCTTGCGAAGGCCATTGCTCTGGACTGGCTAGGCACAGACAAATAGTGATTGATGTTTTCGAATCAACAGTTACACCACTACTGACAGGTAAGATGGCTGTGTTGCTGTTTCCCACGCTTTTGGTGCAAGACTAAGTTCTACGATTTTAAAAATTTATTTCCATGTCACATTTTTGCAATATAATTGTGCTATTTTTTGTAAACGGGTTCTGAGGTGTAATACCTTACTCCCAAATGTACTTAACCAGTAACAAAGTAGCAGGTTATATCTTTTCAATGCCGATAAATTTCAAAATTAATGCTTTTTGGTAATTTCCATGGCGTAATTTCCATGTATAAAACACCATGGAAATTACATAAAGCCCATGGAAATTACTTTGTTTTATTTTTGGTTTATTATATCAGCCGCTCGACACTTACTGTTGGGTGTAGGCCTTCCCCAAGGTTCTCCACAACGATTGGCCCTGTCCTGCCCACATCCAGCAGCTTCCTCCGACCTTCACCAGATCGTCGGACTACTTTGTCAGGGGGTGGGGGCATCCGGTGCGCGATCACTATTCCAGAGCCACCGGTTTGTCACGCTATGTCCGCCTACTGCCACTTCAGCTGTGCAATCCTTGAAGTGATGTCGGTTACTCTTCAGCTGTGCAATTCTTCAAGTGATGTCGGTTACTTAAGTTCTTCTACGGATTTCTTCATTTCTGTCGCCAAACAAGGCAAGTTGGCAACACACACACTGTCGTTTTGAGACACTGAAGTAAGTTGGACGCAAACAATTTTCGAAGCTTTGAGTTGGATCTGACGAGAGATCTCTTCCTCGAAATTGGACTCACTTTACTAGGACTGTTTGTCCTAGGTATAATTAATAGTCTGGATAATTTGAGTACACTGTTCCTAAAGCATCGGCTTTCCGTCAGCTCTCAGAAGTTCTCTAGTGATTCCATCGTCACCCGCCACCTTGTTGTTTTTTAGCTGTTTGAGGACCATACTATTCTCAGGCTGGCGTCCTGGATATCTTTGGTAAAGTGTCGGGTGAGCTTGTCTTTCGTCGATCCTGTATTAATTTCTTCGTTACTCAAAAAAGAAAATCAAAAGCAAAGCACGTGGCTTTGCTTTTGATTGAAATACTCGTACATAGGTCAGTTACACTCCAGTCTCCCGATATGACGATATGTGCTGGTGGTTACTCTACTGTATTGCTTCGTATGCAGAACTGCCACACCGGTGTAGGTCGCATTATCACCTGGCTGTGGGCTGCCGTGTTACCGTCGTCCGCCAGTTGCCGAGTTGCTGCTGCAGGGCTTAGTTGCATTTGATTGCAGACCTAGAAAGCTAACTCCAATCTTCACTCATTCATGAGGGGTGGTATACTTTGCTGCTATCCAGTGTCGGTGGTCAGGTAACCATTGTTGAGGAAGGCAGGTCACGTCGTATATTCAGCGAAAAGGGAAGTATGTACTTCTGCCGGGCTAGGAGTCTGTGCCCGGGACTTGCAGTCCAACTGATCTGAATTAGAACTTGTATCGTTATACAGAGCAGGTTGGTAAACTTTGTCAGCGTTATTGTTTGAAGACCATACATAATTAGTGAAAACTAGTCTTTAGTAAACGAGTATTGACCTAGGTCGTACAGATTGTTGATACTTTTTACCAAATATTTGTTATTTTTATTATAATGATGCTCATCCATTATATGCAATCAATAATATACTCTAAAAGAAATTTATTAATTAATAACATTATTATTTATTACCTTCATGTTTCTACATTGAGTTCCTTTGTAAGTTTTTTTTATTAATCTACTATTTTTGCTAAATATAATTATAATACAATGTAGTTCTTAATACTACCCCAACTAACTTTTATTTGAGCTTTAATTTCATATCTGACATGATGTTGAGCAAAATTTTATCTGCTGGGTAATTTCCGTGGTCTTTACTGTAATTTCCATGGATCGCAATTTTTCTATAATTTTTTTTAGCAAAAGTATGCATTCGCTACGTGGCGAATTTTGATATAATGTTTGAATTTGCATAAGCTTTCAATTTTTTTGTGTAATTCACTTTAATTTAGTGATTTCAAAAATGCTGTGGAAATTACACGGAGAACACTTTTCCGAAGAACTACCCATTATGCAATACTTAATAATATACTATAAAAATTTGAGTCGTCATCAGGATTATCTCAGGCGGGAATCGAAACCGCGATCTTTGGAAGTCCGGTCCAATGCTCTCTCACCAACTGAACTACCGAGTCACTTCACTATAGTGGTTTATCGTCGAAATCTCTAGTATATGCCACTCTTACGTTGCAAGCCAGCGTTATTTCATCAAAATGTGAGGAATTTCCTCGATATTCAATTTAAATATCTTTCCAGATATTTTGACAATGTATATTTTGAAAAAATTTGTATAATATCGAACTCTTGAACCGAAATTTATAAAACAAGTAAGAATGTATTTATAAATAAATAATAATAAATAAATATTTGACAACATCACATACATTGCTCCGACTCCAAGGTAAGTAGCTAAAGCACTTGTGTTATGGAAATCAGAGACAACGGTGGTATCACAAACACCCAGACCTGAGACAATATTGAAAAGTTCATTTTCTACATTGACCCAGCCGGGGATCGAACCCGGGACCTCAAGAGATTGTGACGCCTTGAAAACCGGCATGCAAACCACTCGACCACGGAGGTCGTCTATTATAATCGCATTTTTTTTTTAATTTTGACCTTAAAGTTTCCAAACCTTTGCTTTTTTATTAATTCTTTGTATTTGGCTGTGTTTTAAAAAATAACTACATTCTATTTAAGGAAATTAAAATAATATTTTTTTTAAATTCATACCATAGTGTACAAACAGCTTAATAAGAAATGAACTTCATCAGTTCATCCAGTGCTGAGAAAATGAAAATTATTCTATGAATTTACTGAATGCTATTTAACATTTTCGATATAATTACTTGGGAGATTTACGAAAATTATACAATACTAGTGGCCGTCCGCGACTTCGTCCAAGTGGACAGTAATTTCTCTATTCCTCGGGAACAGTACTTTTTTTGGATGAAAAGTACCCTATATCCTTTTCTGTACCCCTGAGAATGATGATGATCGGTCGAATAGGGATGTTGACTAATGAATAAACTAACGAAATACTAATAAAAATCGTAAACATATTAAACTTTTAGAGTAGCTTGTATACCTCTTGGTTTTATATATTGCATATTATTTGTTTTATGACCCTTCAAAGTTGGGTGGACAAGTCCATTTAAAAAGTATACAATTTATTAAAATAAATGATACCTTTAGTTAGTCCGTAAAATGTATAGCAATTGTCGAAGAAACCATTTTGATAAACACAATATTTAATATAGCTGCTGAACAAATTTCCTATGCGTTGCATACAAACTAGCACGGCGTGACGTCATAACGTGCAAGCCATTAGTATGGAGCGTTTTTGATCGAGTCCATTTGTGTGCATTTCACACTGTGATATCTCGGGCAGTTTTCATGCTAGCGAATTAATTCTTTTACCAATGTTTCTTTTTTTGAGAGGTAATTTATGTAACATAAAATAAAAAAAATAGTCAACATCCCTATTGTTTAGGGGCCATCCATAAATTACGTCACACGTTAAGGTGCAGGTTGGGGGTCGACAAAGTGTGACATTCTGTGACAAGGGGGTGGGAGGGGTCCTATGTTTCGTGACGTCACATTTCAAAATAATTTAAATTGAAATCAAACAGATTTCTGAACTGCTGTTTTAGATTAAACAACTCCTGTAAAACGTATTTTTCGGATGAGTGACATACTTATACAAGAATAAAACATTTATCAGACTCGGTAAAAAAATCCTACACCTTTCTAAGATCCAAACCCGGGACGCAAGACTCAATAGGGTGAATCTACGTTGTCTATTACTTCCTGCGTCATTGTCGTTTCTCGAAAATCTTTAAAAATCACAAGGAATAAATCCAAAATATGCCATCATTTACATTAGAGTACAATAATAAATTGTATTAATTTGCATATTTTTAATTTATTTATTGCGATGCATTGGATTTTCGAGTAACGACAATGACGCAGGAAGTAAGGAACAACGTAGATTCACCCAATAGGGTCGTGGAAATTTCGCACCAAGCACGTTAGTACTATTAAATATTCTGTGACCAAGCTCAGTTTTCATTGTTCGAGCGTGAAGGCGAAGCGTCTCCGTTTCATCTTGGGCAAAAAATGCTTCGTATGTCCGGATGTATCCGGATGTTACATTTCTCAACCGGTTATCGTGAAATTTTGTGAGCAGGTTCGTATAACAATAATTATATACAACGTGTTACAAAAAACTTAAAGCCGAATATGGTAAATAGGGACCATCAAACTGAACAACTTTTACTATGGGACCAACTCTGAAATCGCGAAACAATAATCAGGCTGTTTTATACAAAAATTGATAACGAAAGTATCAAAATATATATATAGCACCTCTTTGTATATATTTTTGTCGATTCAGTGTTTCGAAATTTTTCGAAAGTAAATCATATTTCAGCCATTTCGAAAAATGATCAAAAATGTCATAAACACGAGGTCTAGAGCCACTTGTTATAGTTATAAGGTTTTTCTTTTAGTTAACCTTCTTATATACTTGTCAAAGTCTTTTAAAAACATAATTGCCCAAACAATAATTAAGTTTGTCCTTTACGTAAGGTTATTTTTAATGAAATTATTTTATTCAAGAACACTTTAAACTACATAGTTTGAAATATTGGAAAATTCAGCATTGCGTAAAAAATTTTCCTGTCTTTAGTGGTTATTATCTCGTTGCTAATTACTAATTTAATTAGCTTACTGTAGTAAGTATTCATTATTAGTAGAGAAAGATTGTTTATGATTGCGGTTTGCGATTATTTATCAAATTACAACAGAGACTCCTTTGTTGAAACCATTACCAAACTAATGTACCAGTTGTTTTTTTTTTAATTTTTAGCAAACAGAATATTCGAAAAGAATTTAGTACTTTAAAATTGAGGCCAATAGGGATGTTGACTAATGAATAAAATAACGAAATACTAATAAAAATCGTAAACATATTAAACTTTTAGAGTAGCTTGTATACCTCTTGGTTTTATATATTGCTTATTATTTGTTTTATGACCCTTCAAAGTTGGGTGGACAAGTCCATTTAAAAAGTATAAAATTTATTAAAATAAGTGATACCTATAATTAGTCCGTAAAATGTATAGCAAATTTGTCTAAGAAACCATTTTGATAAACACAATATTTAATATAGCTGCTGAACAAATTTCCTATGCGTTGCATACAAACTTGCAAGGCGTGACGTCATAACGTGCAAGCCATTAGTATGGAGCGTTTTTGATCGAGTCCATTTGTGTGCATTTCACACTGTGATATAAAACACAAATAAAACACAATAAATTATGCACTTTTGAATATGTTTAATCTATTGTATAAGCTTAATATTTTGTTTTTATATAACGATGCTCATCTATCTCATTACTGAAGCGAAACTGTTCTAAATGTCTGTTCTAAGTTAGCATAAATTGATTTATTATGTTATTGCATTGTTTGGCGAGTGTTGTCGCTATAAAAAACATTTGGCTCCACCTGAAAATCAGTGTCGCACAGGATGTGGCAATAGCTGAGGTTGGAGACCATTTTGGCTAATTTTCTTTTAAATTGTGTTGATTTTTTGTAACAAATGTCTTTACGCTGAATAAATTTTTTCACTTTCACTTTCACTTTGATATCTCGGACAGTTTTCATGCTAGCGAATTAATTCTTTTACCAATGTTTCTTTTTTTGAGAGGTAATTTATGTAACATAAAATAAAATAATAGACAACATCCCTATTACACGATAAGTAAATAACAATGCAACTTTATCTGCGAAATTCATAACATTTTACATATTCCATCGCAGAATAACAATTAAAAAAAATCCTTCGTCCCAAGCAAAAAAAAGTGATCAATCACTTTTATTAAAACCCAGCATTGGGGCACACTAGCGCCACCGATACGCCGCTATCTTAGGAACACACACAAACTAATAATTAATCATCCAGTTTCTTCTCCCTACCACCCCCCCTCCCAAGTTTAATTCCTGGTACAGTACCCCCCACTTTTTTCCGAAGCATGTTTTCATTTTGTACGTCTGCGGGTATAAGGAGCGCAGTTTCTGAGTACAAATTGAATTTTGTGGTGTCCGTGAATATTTTAGACCGGAATAGAAGGATATTGGTGGTTTTTCTAGAGCGAGCGTTTTAGTGTTAATTTATTTTTTGAAAAAAGAACGCGCTCTTTCTTCGTGTATAAATCCTTTTTGCTGGGGCGATTTGTTTTTTTCTTTCTCTTCTAGCTTTGATATAGTGCTGTTTTGAGAAATGTAATTTTCTAGTCTATTTTATTTATTTAAGCATATATTTTGTAGATGTGGGGTTGAAATACTAATTATCTGTTGTAGGTTTCTTGAAGTATGTGATTTGCTTAAGTATACTATGGTAAGTAACGAATTTTCGAGAAAAGATTAAGACCATCAGCCATTTTTAATGTCCCCACTGCTGAGGCACAGGCCTTATGGGTGGACAAGGAGGATGGGCCATACCCCACCACGCGGGACCAATGCGGATTGGTGGGGGTTAACGACTGAAAATGCTGCCGGGACCGGCGAAGCACGGAGAAGCTCGAGACAATAAATTTTTGGTCACCCATCTCATGACCTACCCTTGCGAAAGTTGCTTAGCCTCCGCAATCGTTGGGCCAAGCGCAATCACTGCACGATAGAGCTCCTAGAAGAGATGAAGGCAGGCTAGAAAAGATTAGGGCATAAAGGAATTTATTAAATCACCAAACTTTATAACATAAAAAAAACAATTAATGTTTTATCTTCAAACGTACCTACTTCTTTAGTAAGACACAGTAAACTAATACGAGTAAACAACTTTTCACAGATTCAAAATGTAAAATTTTCCACGTGACACAAACATAACCAAAGTATAAAGACCTTTCTAGTGAAGAGACATCTTGAACTACACAGCTCAAGTAATGTTGGAATACACTCAACAATAATGTAAAATATTGTGTACAAGTACGTAAGCACATTAAATAGGATACATAGTTAGGTATTAGTAATCAAAAATTAACCTATGCTATGATTATCGACTTTTTTCGTAAAATCCCAAATTAGATATATACCTAAGCTAAAACCTATGGGATGTGAAAATTATTAAATTACTTTAATTAATTCAAATACTTAACATAAAATTTTGCCCTAACTTGAATCGAACCCGTGAAACACCTTAAAATGTTCGATTCTTTGGTCCACTTTTGATTTTACACAGCTGATACATTTAGTCTAAATACCTTTAAATGAAAAGTTAATTAATATTAATGTATGAAAAGGTAGAAAGTGACACTGATTATTTCAATACAGGTATTTACATAATTACCTAAATTAAAAACTTAGATACCAAAGAAAGTCTAATAATCGTATAAGGCTGAATGTTAAATGAAAGAGATTTTAAAGTGCATAAAGATTTTACTATAAAATTTTCTTAGTCCAAGCAAAATATATTGCAACAGCACCTTTAATTTATTAAACAAATTGAGTTATCTATAAAATTAATTCCGATATCCTCCAAGAAACGTGTAGAAAAACAACTTTAAAGACGTTAAAAAGCGTCGCATATTTAAAATGATAATATAATTTTTTTTATTATATATTTAATAAAAAAAATATTTAGTATTATGCCTGATTAGTTTGTTTGTCCGCAACTCAACCAAAATCTTTAAAATTATATAATCTTTAGATTTTTGGCACTATTTGGCACTGTTAGGTCTTTTTGTTTTAATGTTTACAATGTATATCGTATGCTTTAGATATGACTGTTTGATGCCATAATAAATGAAAAAAAAAAAAAAAAAAAAAAAAAAAAAAGTTAAATCACCTAAGATGGGAGGAGATAGATTATTATTGCTCTAAAATAGCATGCTTACAAGACTCGACGCATAGTGCCAGAAACGCAAATTACCGTACACGTTAACGATGATCCTCATTACTAGCAATGTTTTGACACACATGCTAATAAATAACATTTGCTCATTAATAGCATGCTTTTGTACTACTAATGAGTATGTCTATCTGTAGCTTTATGTTTTTAAAAATGGCGCTTCGCGGCATAATTTCGAATGTGGAATGTACGAAAGTGGTTTCTCGCGCCCAAATAGGTTGAATATGCGAAACCTAATTAACTTCGACTGGTAACAAAGGATCCTTTGTAACATCTTAGGTCCGAAGAGAGAGAGAGACCGACCGCGAGAAAAATGCACTTCCCCACCCCCCGGTTACTAGGGAGGCCCCCCAGGGTGGCTGTATACATTTTTTCTTTTCCTTTTCTTAAGACGAAAATTTGTTACGCTTTTTATAGTTATATACTTGGGGTGGTTGAAACCCCGATCAATATGGGGTGGCCACCCTTTTATCAATTTTTCGTGCTTTAGTTTCTTATTATACGCTACCTGAGTTTAATTAAGTAAAATTATAATGGTTGATAGATAAGACAGATCGCGCTTCTCTTCTTGGATTTAAACTTTGGTTTTTGGCTTAAACTTTGGTACGTCTGTTTCTTATAAGTAATTGAAGTTTGAAACTCGTTAATATAGTTATTGAAATATAATCAACACATACCAAATATTTAGTCCTTAAAAGCACAGTTTTAACTTTGAGCTTGAAATAAATGACTGATTTGAATCAACCTTAATTAGTTAGTTGTCTTTTTGAGGTTTACTATTATTTTTCATGTAAGTTGTTTAAGTTAATTACTACCACAGGTACCTACTGTCAGCAACGAAAGTTGCTTATCACTTTAGGACTTTATCATAGTAACTTTATACAACGATAAAAAAATACAAAACCAAATTCCAACTTAAAGTTTGCATTTCGTTGAACTATTTATATCATAAGAGTTACTTTCTCAATACAACATAACAAATTGTAGGTCGGAGAATGGGATGCATTTGACTTAGACAAAAAAAAACAAAATGAAAACTCAATTTCAGTCTAGGCCAAGAACTTCTGAATGTCAAAGAAGCTTTGCAATCAGCTTTGTAACGTGAAGAACTGGCAAAGAATTCGTCACCGTCTGCATTATTTAAAATATTTAAGGTAAGGTCACTTTTTATCACAGTCTTATCTTTAGTTACCACGTTTTTTATTGTATCAAGCGCTTGACCGCCATCACGCCTGGTGGTAAGTAAGCGATAATGCGACCTATGATGAAACGCGCTTGGTAACCTATTCACTCGCGACTTTAAGGCCCCCAGATTTTTCCGGCTTTCCGGTCACCCATCAGAAAATTCGCCTCTGCGGACGTTTCGTAAATTTAATCATTGCATTATAATATTAATTCCATTTTTATTCTCAATTTTTAAGACATTTCTAGGTAGGTATTTTTGACGTAGGATGGGTTAGTAGCTACTGACGAGCTTTTAGTGTTATCAAAGAAATTTCAAATCATAATTATGTTTTCCCCAAAACGTTAATATAAATGTTGGTAACACCAACATGTGTTTTATATTATACTTACATATAAAATTAGATTTGTATAAATTTTCCCGATGTTTCCGCAAGAATTTTCCCAAACTCCTGTCGCAAAACTATTATTCGTTAAAAGTAAAGATTCTTTCATCAACGCCGGATCTCCAGTTCGGCCGCTTTGAGATCAAGTGCCGTGTTTTTTCACCCCCCACCCGCCCCCCAAAGGGGCGAATTATTAACATTTAACTTTTTACCCCACCTTAAACGTCGTCGTGTTTACGTGACGATCTCGGATCTCTTTTGGTTTGAAACGGACGAATTAAAAACTAACTTGGCAAATGTATGAAGCTAAGCGAAAATAAAGTCTACGGATAGCTCATTTGTATTTACGGAAAAAACAAGTACCTAAGTATTTTACCGCAAACAACTGCGCAGTCTAAAATGCTAATACATTCGATTATCATAGCATGAAAAACGTACGAAACCAGTCGTTTAATTGATATAAACAATGACAAAACGCGCGCGAGCGCCGCCGCCATCTTGCGTAACCGACCAATCAGAGAAAAGCGCGCCAAGGTCGGGCGCAATGTCAAAACTAGTCGCTTCCTAGTTAAGTGTCTAGCTAGGCTGTTGCTATGATCGATAACAGTTAGGCAGCCATTTTGTTTCTATGTTATCGGGGTTTGGTGTGATTCGTTCTTGATATTATCTTGTTGTGTTAAATTACGTTAGATAAGTTGATGTGAGTTTGAAGGTTATCTCATGTTGAAATAGTTTTCGTTTCACGCTATTTGTAAACTCGTTAATTTTATATGAAATATCATGTGACAGTTTCGTATGGTTTCGTCACAGTTTTAATTCAGTTAGTCAGTTTAATTTTCATTTTTGCTTTTCGATATTGATCAACCAAAAAAAATCAAATCAATTAAAGCGGATAGATTTCCATAAAATCAAATATTGTCATTTAGAAAAACACACTGCCAAACCAAACAAAGCTGTGTTTTACGTAATTTATCTAAAATAATCATTGAAATTTTTATCAGTTTCAACTTTAACCTCCAACAGCTGTAAATTTCTAAATTTATTTCCCATCTCCCATAAAGTTATCAATATGATTGTATAGTATCGTAAAATTTTAGTATGGCAAGTGTTTCCCATAGTGTTTTGTGTAAAACCCGTCGCGCGCGCAGCATTCCTGCAAGCAGTGAAAGCACGACCTGTGATCTTAGAAACTGGCTAGTGGGTGAATCTGTAATTCTTAGTTTTAGCAGGAACATCGTAATGGAAATACAATCAGTATACCACATCGGTACTTAGAAATTTGTTTTTTTTTTATGAACCGCAAACATAAACCATGTTATGGACCAAGAACTTCTTGGTCCATGACCATGTTAAGTATTACAAAATATTTTTGAACACTGTTTAAATTTTCTTTTTCATTCATAAATTTTTCTGTTTATATTTTTTCTCTTTGTTACTTGTCTCTTTGTATAACGTTTTACTTTGTGTGTTGTTAATAAAAGATTTTCTATTCTATTCTGATGTCTCTTTCTAACAATATTATCAAAAAGTGACAGATTAACATTTAAACAGTCTAAGTTAAACAGTATTTTAAATTTTTTGTGATATCGCCGAAAAGGTTTATGATAGTTTTTGTATAATCCTGTGAGTTTATGTTTTTTTAATTATTGTTGTACAAGTTTTGTGAAATTATCTAGGTACTTTAAATTGTTAAATACAGCTGTTTAAGACAATTTTTAGTCCGTTGTTGCATATAACGTGTCTTAGGTTATCAAGGGTATTCATTGTATATCTACGTCATTCCCATTCTTACGAAGTTTATAAAATAGATAGTTGACTCGTGATTTACAAGAGCAAGGACATTATCCCTTAAAAATATATATTTGAGTACTTATTTACACTTTTGCAATATTTTTCATTGATTACGAATAAACAAAAAAAAATAAAAGGTTTAGAGAAATTTAAATAATACTGCTAATGACAGTCTATAATCTAAGGAATAATCAAGAAAATAGTTACCGTTTTTACTTTCACTGTGGTGCAGATAGCGGGCCGTAACAAGTTGTTATTTGTTCAATTCCAATGTCATACTTAAGATAATGGTTCTCTAAAATACTGCAGTTACCGGAAATACCATATTGGATTATATAATATTAGACAAGACAACTATATAAATATACTAATAGTAAATTACTTTTTATTTATGTTTTTATGTATGGCGAAGTTTATTCAATTTAAAGGTTTATTTTTTATAAAATTTCAAGTACCGACATTTCCGGTAAAATAATGTAATAGTAGGTATACCTGAAAGTACTTACACTGCCTCTCAAATAGTTTTACGTAATTTTTTATTTTTATTTTACACATTTTAATTTAACATTAAAGTTACGATAACATTCCTTTTATGTACTTTAATTTTATATTTTTAAACTTTTTCCTATCCTCTAATTAAGCTCCGAGATATCGAATAACAAACCTTTATTTAATTCGATTGTCAAAACATCTGCAAGTATGTTTCTTTCGAATGTTGAGTTTCCCTCCCTCCCTCCTCCCTCACACTAATTCAAATAAAATACTGGCTGACAGCGACAAAGTAGAAAAACTAATAGAAAAATTTAACGAAGCTTTTAACGATCCTATAGCTCAGGGTCAGAGATTGAAACGATTAGGGTTCGATTCCTATCTGAAACTAGATACTTTGTCAAATTATATTCTTTATTGCACTGACAACATTGTTACATCGATAAATTATCTTTGTGAACAAAGCTGGGCTTATCTTAAAAAATCTCAAACATTGCTAGGTTAGCTGGAAGAGATATTTTTAAGCAGGTGACACAAATTGCAGAATTTAAATACGAGTTATAGCACAAAATAGAGAGGACAGAAGTCAAGCTTAGTATAGTACTACGCTCGCTCGTCATAGAGGGAGATAAACATAATCAGTCTGGCATCAATCCTTCCATCGGTTTGTATAGACATGAAATTAATATATCACTTTTTATTGGATACTAGCGCTTTTAATAAAATTACTTTGGTTTGGTTTTTTTTTTTAGACGTTTTGGCACCTTTGCAGGGTCAGGGAAGACTGAAGCTGCTGGTGAGCCTACTCTCAAGCGAAGAAATTTATAAAGACGATCAGAAATATTTTTTTTTAAATTGGTTTAGTTATAATTTAATTTTGTGAATTAATTAATGCTAAAAGAGAGAGTTTACTGAATCTACCACCATTTCACAAAATTGGGAGGCTTCTCCAAGAAAGAAATGGCGAAAGAAAACTAGGAGAGGGAGGATTGCCGATCTCCGTCTTTTATGACTAGTCTGTATAGACTTTAAATTATTTTCCAGACTAATGATCCAAAATTTGTAGCAGACTGTTGGAATGGACTGATGCGAAACTGGACAAGTAATCTTCCTCTTTGACAGCTATCACCGACCGACGACACTGCGCCACGCACTTGAACTCGTTTCAGATTCGTCTGATATTCCGGTTAGTGAGAGGTCCGCTTAGTACTAAGCTTGACTTATGTCCTTCGATCAAGAAGTCAGGTCAGAGTCTCAAAAATGGCACCTCAAATAGCATCCCACTTACAAAGGGCGCTTACTTTGCACATAGTAAGTGATAAAATATGTGTTTTTGTACAAAATAATTGATATAAAATGTGAGTTTGTACAAAATAAGAGGTGATTATGTACAAAATATGCGCCAAGTTTGTAATTGGGACGCTATTTGAGGTGTCATTTTAGCGTACCTACTGTTTTAGTTCGTGAAGCGTTATCTATAGAATAGAAAACTGATTTATTTAGCGGCACAAAATAAATTACATGCTTAAATTAAAATACAGAATGTGACACTAAAAAGGCAACCTCCTCAGCATGTGTCGGGTGTCGCAGACATTCCGACGCTGATCTTCCGTGTTTACCTAGATATCTTTTTTTGAGAGCACTACTACGCCATGATTACCATTAAAAGTTGATGTTGACAGTTTGTATAACTTGATTGATGATTTATTTTCTTGTCAACTAAAAAAAGTCTCGAAAGGGTGGTAGGTAAATATAGACAATTTCAAAGGCACACAATTCAATTATCTATCATATTCTTGATCGAAGCTTGTCCTCACTATTTTGCGGTTGCAGTCAACAGCGTTTGCTAATCAACAAGTGAGCTCTTTGTCAGCCTTGTCTCCAATCCCCAAAACTGCATGAATTTGTAACAGCTGGAGGATTAAGCCGGCTTACGGTCCGGCAAAATGCGACGGTTAAGGCGAGGCCTGTTCACGAAATTTACTCTTTCACTATGTCTTTAGAATAAGGTTGAATATTGCATAACTTTAATTGACGCTTCGCCAGAAATTTGACGAATTTTAGTACATTTTTATTGATTTCTGAAATACTGGATCATTTATTAAAAATGTACTCGGTATTGTGTTAGATCGATAAAAAAGCTATCCTTTTTGCATAAAAAATCATATCACTGTCGTTGAAAATTACGAAATCTGACGATTTGAAATTTATTTTTATAAGTTTTTATGGTGTTATTCAGGATTTTTTTACAGAGTTACCATGCCATTTTTCAATATTCTGTTCGGTTAATTTGCTTCTTTGTTTCTTTTTCAGTCTACAGTAATTTTTGTGAAGTAGAATTTTACATCAGTTCTTCACATTGGATGTTCAAAAATCAGACTTTTCATCAGATCGTGAACTGGCCTCGCCTTAACCGGCCGGTGCCGGATTTATCGATATATCGATACGCAGAATTGGGTTACTGTGGCAAACGGATTTTTATGCGCAAATTGAAATGAATGGTAAGTGGAACATGGTATGGAAGCTTTTTTATTTTATTTTAAAAATTAGCTTTTTCCTTTGTTCTGTTTCATTTATTTGGAATTTTTATTTTTTACAAGTTGGGACTTTTGAATTTGTCTGATTAGATTGGGCTTAGTTTATGGTAGTCTTAAATTGAGTCCACTTTCAACCTTGATCTGTTAAAAACATGATTGATCTAATTATTGTTTTTAAAAAAGGGATCATTAATTATTAATGAACCCAAAATGTGATAGCTGTTTCTTCGGACCGTCAAACGAAACAACTTTTACTATTTGACAAACTCTGAAATCACAAAAAAATCAGCAGTTTCATTTAAAAATTGATAACAAAAATATCAAAATGTATGAAACGTCAGATTTTTTGGGAATACTTTTGGGAATACAAATACTTATATTATTGGGAATCTAAATACTTGGGAATATTTATTTTTTGGTATGCTACAGATAGCATACCAAAATAAACATTTTTTTCTCCAAAATTAGTAAATGCTCACTAAATTCTAAACCGCCCAAGAAGATTTGGTGAGCACCAACTAATTCTGGGTTAGGTTAGGTTAGTATGGTGATCATTTGAACATAAGCCGATTTTTTTTGCGATTTCAGAGTTTGTCCTACTTCTATAGTAAAAGTTTTTCAATTGATGGTCCGAATTGGGTTTCTTTCAATAACACGTTGTAGTAGTGAAAATAGTAATAATACTTAGGTATAAAACTACTGGTTGTAAGGATATAAAGCTTAGAGAATGAACAACTAAATTTATGACTAAGAGGTTGCTTGCACTTTATCAGAGGTTCATTTGTCACTACATACAAAACGCAATAACAAATTTTCGTCTAGACTTTGTTTTGTGACTAATTAGGTAACTACCTACGTATACGTTTGTGGACGTCCCATAATTAGGACTTTGTTCTTTGAGTATGATAATTTAATAACACTAAGTAACATCCCCGTGAGACACAAATATTTTAAGCACTGAAAACTATTACAAATTTTCGGAGCTTAAAATATTTGGGGGACTTTGTATCGCCATTTATATTTTTTCTCCTAATGTTTATTATAATGAGGTTTTTATCGACAAATGTAACATATCCATACCTACAGCACTGTTTATTTTAAATCGCGTTATAACATTTAGAGGATATTATAACAGCCCGGTACATTTCCTACCATCCACTAGTCTGAAACTTTCAGGCGAGCCAACAAAGAATTTTCAGCCCTGAAACTGTTAAGCAAATCTCTACTCTAAAGATAAGCGCTTTAGATGCATTTTCAAGTGGAAACTCTCCGTAGTTTTCTATGTTGTTTTCGGATGCAACTTATTTGTGAAAACACGAGAGAGCAGGACGGGTGTAGTGGTCTGTTGTGGGAGTGAGAAGGACAGGAATACACTAAATTTACGAAGCCACAGGTGGTGCACCTCGTGTACAGACACAGGCGATGTTGGATTCAGATTTAAAGAAAATTAAACAAAAAATAGAGATACTATTCATAAAATCTCAGCACATTTTTTTTTTGGTATTTTATAAGTCGCCGAAAAGAAAAGATATGGACTAACATAGAAACAAAAAAAAACTATTCATTGGCAAAGTCTCTACTTTATCAAAAAAATGATATTCATAATTAACTAGTTAATTATCTTATAATAATACAACGTGTTAAAAAATGGGAAAATCGTTTCGTCGTACAATCAAACTAAACAACTTTCACTATAACCGATTCCAATATCGTGAAAAAAATCAGCTGTTTCATAAAAAAAAATTAACAAAAATATTAAAATGCTGACTACCTACTGATTTTTTTTCAAGATTTCAGAGTTGGTCATACCATTGTAACACATTGTATAATTATATCGTCTAAAAATTCTATTATTAAAAGCTTGTCAGATAGACTTATGCAGACGTCGACTTACGCACAATAGCTTAAAATAGCTACCTAAAGTGTACAACGTAAATGTATTTTCTTCCAACTATGCTTTAATTTCATCACAATATTCACAATCACACTAAAAACTCAGTACAAAGCGAGTCTTTAATGCTCTAGATAGAGCAATAAGAATGCATGAAATTTCATTAATGCATAGTTTTTTTTTAATCGCACCAAAAGGTGCCAATCTCAACTATATCTATGATCTCAATGGATTAGCTCTATTCAGCCAGCCGATATCAATCCTTTTTTTTTACGAACGTATTATTCGTTTCTATCCTACTTGTTCCAAATTTAAAAAATGATTGGTGCTAACTTTTTTTTTTTACTGTTTTGAGTCAATGCTGTGTACAATTGTTTTGAGTCAATGCTGTGTACAATTGTTATTGGGATATAAATTTAAAAAGTGCTTTTTAATGTAGATTGCAATGTAATAGTTTGTATTCTGTTATTGTACCTTTAACAATAAAATAAAATAAATAAATAAACTCTGATTTAAAAATGAAAGAAATTTAAAAAAGTGATTTTGCGGGAACTTTGTTAATTTTGCTTGTTTTTTTTTAAATTAAACTTCTATTTTAACTGTTTGATATGAGTTTCTTTTATCTACTATTCCTATAGGTAATAGTTGAAAGAAAAGCAGATTATGAACCTCATTTTTGTGTGATATGGACGTTTTTGTCCGAAATAAAGATTTTTATTATTTATTATTATTATAATTGTATCGTAGAATAGAGAAAGTATACGAGCCAATTGAGTCCATTTTATTCTATCAACTAAAGGACTCCATCAATTACTGTCTAGACAAAAAATTTAACTAGAACGAAGTTTAAATTAGTGGCCAATGTCTAGAACATCTGCGCATTTCCCAGGGAAATCATATTCGGTCAGCAGTTCTTAAATTACTGGTTGCAACCATTTTGTTTTTATGGAAAATGAAAAAGAAATATTTTGAAAGAATTCGTTTTTTTACAATCGAAAATTGCAGTTGATGGTTGTTTTTTTTTAATGTTGTTAAACAATTTATTATGTGAGATAATTTCATTTTATTGAGCATCTTGGTAGTTAAGTAACATTACTGCCGCGGTCAATAATGACTGTTTTGCTGGCAGCGATGATGCTGGCCGAGAGCGGAGCTTAGCGCAGGTCCAGGCCGTCACAGCGCGGTCAGCATTGTAGCCCTTGATGGACAAGCTGGAATAAAGGCCGAGACCGGAGGTTTGAAACAAAACTCGACAATAATGGATTCTCAAAGAAAATTGCTGGTGGCTAAAGCGCTTATTACACCTTCCTGAATTTCGGATCTGGAATTTAGTGTCCGATTTAGGACGAGAAATTCAGTCGCCAATTAGACCGTCCTGAATGTCGGATCCGATATCACAGCTTTACGATCATACAGTTGTTAAACGAATGTTCTTGTAGCCGTAAAAATACATAGCTAGGTAAATAGGAGGTATATGTAGGTAGCTAGGTAGGTAGTAGCCGATTTTACTACCTAAATAATATACCTCCTACACTACCTAATACAGAAAGTACTTGCACTAAAAATAAAAATAAAAAAACCGACTTCAAAAAACCTGCCTCTAAATAGCAAGAAATAATATATAAATCATTAGATACGCATTATCATATCATTGTTATAATAAAACACGTCTATTGAAGTTTTTAGAATAAAAAAAGGAAGTTGTAGGTACTCCAGCCCCACCCGACTTTAATAGACGTGTTTTATTATAACAATGATAATGCGTAGCTAATGATTTATATAGTATTTCTTGCTTTTTAGAGGCAGGTTTTTTAAAGTCGGTTTTTTTGTTTTTTATATTGATGTAGGTCAAAAAAAAATACCTTTAGTCGTTGCGCCAACTGTCTATCTAGACGAACGGCGCGGCGGATTTTTTTCGCCAACATAAAAGGCGTTGACTGACTGTACTCTTTATGCTGTGGTACTACTGTGTCGGAGCCGAGCGTCCTGAATGCGATTACACTGCCCTAAGTGCTTCCGATTTAGCATCCGTTATGTCGGAGACAATTTCTATCCTAATTAGGATCCTAAATCGGATCCTAGCTTCCTGAATGCAATTACACGGCTCTGAATTTAGGAGCGACTTCATATCGGGTCCGATATTTAGGATGATCTAATTAGCTCGTATTTACAGTCAAGTTTTATAATAATAAACAACGTGGTACAAAACAACCCCTAATGCAGAATATAGTAGATAGGGACCATCCAACTTAACAACTTTTACTATGGAACCAACTCTGAAATAGCGAAAAAAACAGCTGTTTCATACATTTTGATATTTTCGTTATTAAATCTTGATAGGTATTTTTCGAGGTTCCATAGTAAAAGTGGTTCAGTTTGATGGCCCTCATCTACCATAATCGGCATTAGGGTTTGTTTTGTAAACACGTATAATATTAATTAGATTAAAAGAGCATATTTTATAATAATAAACAAAAAAATACGATTCCTATACTTACGAAAAAAATATACTTATTGAAAAATTAATTCCTTCAGTAGCGACCATATAAACAATTTACATTGATTAATGATTACAAAGGACCAATTATAAGGCCTTTTACTTATGCAAACATCTGTGGGAGCACACGCCATTTACACTATACGATTTAAATCATAACGATCGAAGTCGTATCGGTAGTCGTGGGGTCATTTACCTAATTGAATAGTAGAAAAAAAGGAAACAATATTTTTGTCGCTTCTTGGTGCATCGATTTTTTTTATTGAACAAACAGATTTCAAATTTTGTTTTATTTTTTACATCAGTTTATATTTTTTAATTATTGTTATTATATTATTATTTATTTTTTAATGTTTATCTTTTTCGTGGACTAATAATAGTTATTTTTATCAAAGTGTTATGCTTACGACTCAGAAGAATTATATTTTTTTTGATTTTTTTTGTATGTGTGTAAGTAATAGTTAAAGTAAGGCGCGAATAAGATATACTCAATTATATCAGTGATATTATGCAACATTAAAAGTTTCTGTATATGTATATACTTTCTTAAAGTAAGTTAAGTAGTTGCAATAAAAACATAAACATATAAGTAAGATGATACAAAATTCATAAGCCGACAACAAACAAGGGCTCAACATTACCATAAAAACTTAGCCAAGGTTAAATGTATGCAGAATTATAAACTAAGCGTATATTTTATAGAGGAAAAAGTTTGTATTTGGATTAGAAGGCTATCTCCGAAACTACTCATGGGATTTCAAAACTTCTTTCATCGGTAGAAACTAGAAAATATCACGGCATAGAAATAGCGTGGCTGTCACCACGCAAGTTGCTGATCACCCCAGTGGGCACACTGGAGCTGTCAAATTACTGCACCGAATTAAAAGTCTGAGTATAGTGACATTTTTTTTCAGAATTTCCACGAGAAATGGTATTCCAGACGGATAAAGTCGTGGGTGGAAGCTAGCTAGAAACCGATCGTGTCGTGACTTATAAATGAGAAAGTAGAATCGATGCATTCTTCGAAGGTGGGAATGTGAGCAAATGCTCAGTAACCGATCAACTCATTTTACTTAAATAAATAAATGCTTGGACAATTTCACACAGCGCCATCTAGCCCCAAACTAAGCAAAGCTTGTAATATGGGTGTTAGACAACTGATATACTACTTAATACTTTTTAAATATATACTTATTATACATAGTAACACCCAGGCCCGTCACAGAAATTAAAATTCATCATAACAATTTCTGCCCGGTCGGGAATCGAACCCGGGACCTCGTGGTAGGCGGCATGTTGATCACTGCACCACTCAGGTCGTCAATCAAATATTTAACAGTTCTATGGCAGGTTTTAATTAATGCATTGTTTTGTCTTGCATCTGACAGTTCACATTATTAATATTGCAAGTGCTTAAATGGTTAACACTAGCCTATTCAATTAACAGCTGCTTACGCTAGGACAACATCAGAGGGAAATCTTACAGCTGTAGGCAAATAACTGATAATAGAGGTGCAGGAAAAATGCCTGTATACAAGGTGTTTGGTAAAAGCCTTATAATGCCGAATTCTTTTACTATGCGACCAACTCTGAAATCGAAAAAAAAACAGCTGTTTCATACATTTTGATATTTTCGTTATTAATTTTTGTATGAAACAGCAGATTTTTTTTTGCGATTTCAGAGTTGGTCGCATAGTAAAAGTTGTTCAGTTTGATGGTCCCTATCTACCATATTCGGCCCTATAAGGCTTTTACCAAACACCTTGTATTTATAGTCTTACAAAGTACAAAGATATACATCGAAATCTCGAACACGTTCTCAGGTTGGCTGGAAGAGATCTCTTTTAGAGATAAGTCCTCCTTTGTGTACATATCTCAATTTATTTTTGTGTAACTGTTTTTATGAGTGCAATAAAGAGTATAATAAAGAAGTGAAAGACAGTTGGTAAGGCAACCCATTAATGATGATGACTAACCGTGAGAATCTTGCTTCTCAATTGTAACCATCTCCATAATTATTATATTGGGTCCCCTTACCTATGAAATTGGTGTTTCTTTCTTACACACAGAGAAAAACCTCATAACTTTTTTATTTGTTAAATGACCACTGTATCCGTTGTAACAGCCTGAACTTATTTTTTCGCTTAAGTTATGTTTCCTAAGTTAGCTTAATGTTCAAATATTACCTAATATTTTTAATAAGAAGGATGGGCTCTATGTGGATTGGTGGAAGTCAACGACATGGAAATTCAGCCAGGACTAACGGATAAACATGACATTCGAAGCACGAAGGAGTACCAGTTTAAAAATATTTGGTCCTAGCGATAGTTGCATAACCGTCACAATCGCAATTCTATAGCCCTATGAAACTAAGCCAAGCTTACGTTATTCAGATCAGTACTACGAGTATATAAAAAAAAATAGTTCATGGCTTCACTTGATAATCTAAGCCCTCTACAGAGTCTCCCTACAGTCTACTGAAATCTGGTTTAACTGTCTAATGACGCTGGTGCGAAATAAATTCAGTACTCGTAACACAAATACATATTTATTGTAGCATCGTACGTGAAACAAACAGGACGACCTTGTTGCATAGTGCATAGTTCACCAGCAGTCTTTTTCTATGACACCAAACTAGTTTTGTACTTTTACGGACACAGAGTGAAGAACCTATAGCTTTTGGAGCAGGGTGGTTCTGGAATGAAAACCAGAGTTCCAGACGACGACGCTTCGTGGTGGGTATATCCTGACAACGTGGACCAATGATCTGATAAAGGTCACGGGAAGCCTATAGCTATTGGGGCAGGGCGGTTCTAGAATGAAAACAAGAGTACTAGACGACGCTCCGAGGTGGGTGGATCCTGACAACAGGGACCAACCAACGATCTGATGAAGGTCACGGGAAGACGTTCACTTAAGATCGCAACCGATGTGAACGGTTGTTTGTATCGTATTTACAACCAAAGACCAGACCTAGGCTCTTACTTTAGCGACCTACCTTCCAGTGCGGTCACCAGATGTATCTAGGCGCTAATCTAGGCACCAGTCGGTGCGTAAGCGGCCTTATTGCTGATTGACACACATTTATCATATTTACAGTTATAAAAAATATATAATTAATATATAATTTAAAAAAAAATTAGATGTTCTGTACGTGTACATGTATGCAGCAGCAACAGGGCATAGGTAGGTACTGTTCATTGATATAAAACACTTACTTAATTACAATAAATTACGCATTGTAATCTATGAAAGTGTTTCTTTATATAATTACCTATTAATAAAACGATTCATCCTAATTCTATGTTTATTCCAAGTTGCCATACTGTCCTACCTGCCAATCACGAACTTGCGAGGGCTGTCATTGGAGAAATGTTAATTTCGTGAACTAGGTCTAATTCAATTTCAAAGCGCAACCCTGAGCGAGATGTATTCAACTATGTCGCTAAGGATTTGTGGTTGTACAGTCTACGTTTGCAATTTATTGTTTATATCCATAGAATAAGTTATTTGTATGCTCAACTTTATTATTGCTAGCAATAGGGCTGAGATTCGGGTGTCTGGGAATCAACAAATAAGTGTACTTCATAAAAGTACGGGCTATTGACAGATGTTGGATAATATTATGTTGAGAGTTGCGGATATTTTCAAACAAATTATTATGATCCATTTAAAAATGAAACCAAAAGAAAAATATAAATAAAATCAAGTCTTAAATACTTCTCTAATACTTACCAGAGAGAGTTTAAGATATGTTTTATGCGACTGAAAACATTTTGAAAATCTACTAAAAAGGTAGATTCTCTTCGTTCCATCCCAACCAGCGGGTGTACGCTAACTGTTGCTTCTGAGCGCCACAGACAGACGTGCACGTTAAAAACGTTCTATTGTATTGATTTTGTTCGATCCGACGGCAACGAGACGCCGTCTAGGTCTTAAGACTTTTTGCTTGCGTTTTGAGACCTTTTGAACATGGTAACCTAAATACAAGTTAGGTTGAAAATCTTACCGAGATGATAATAGACGTAGGTAACTACATATTTTACAATATGATTAGAATTTAAAAAAAATTGGTGGAACTAGAAACTTTTTTTTATAGTAATTTTGTAATCTGTGACCAAACCAAATCTACCTTGTTTTATAATAAAGTAAAAGTAATAATATCGTTGTAGTCAAATAATACCTATGTTCTTGAGATTTGTTCTGTTAAAAAACCTACCTCTAAAAAGCAAGAAATAATATTCGTAATAATAAAAATACGTCTATTGAAGTCCGGTGGGGCTGGAGTACAAAATTTTTTTTTTTATTCTAAAAGCCCCACCCGACTTCAATAGACGTATTTTTTTATTAAGAATATTATTTCTTGCTTTTTAGAGGGAGGTTTTTTGAAGTCGGTTTTTTGTTTTTTTTTAAACAATTTTTTATTTTTAGTGTAGGTACCTTGTAGGTAAGGTAAGGTATATTATATACTTATGTAGAAAAATCGGCTCAGCCAAACGTAAGATAATCGCAGAGAAACATACTTAAATATGGGTCAAACTGAGAACCTCCTTTTTTTAAGTCGGTTAAAAAACTACACTTAAGATATCCCTCTTCCAACAAAAAAATAATTATCTTATTCAGTTCATAAACAAAGAAGTAATGCGACCAATCATCGAGGTAATTCACACAAAATCATACTATTTTCGTGCTTTTTTCAAAATTTCTTGAAAAGTACTGAACCGATTTCCAAATTTTAAAAAATGGGACCAACTTGGGAGTGTACCTAATGTAATAACGTTTATTTCAATCGGTCCAGCCGTCTTCGAGTAATCGGTGGACATACACAAAAAAAAAACAAATATACAGACGAACATAGAACCTCCTCCTTTTTTGGAAGTCGGTTAAAAATAGCTAGGTCTGTTTATCAGGGTTTTGTTATAGATTGATAGTGGTACCAAAATGTTTTCCCCGTACAAAAGAAAATGGAAGAAATAGTTTAACTCTAATTTTTGTCACCTTTCCGGTAACACGTGAAACAAATCATAATCAACAATATACTTCGACTAACAACCCAGTAAGTAAGTTTCTTGGAAATTTCTAGAAATTTCGCAAGTGCATTGTCTTAGCTCTAAAAAGGGGAGGCAGTGGGCCGCGCAAAATCAATAGGGGAGGGGCGGCTAACTGCGTGAAACAGATACGGCCACTGTCACACATACCAACGGGAAACGAGGAGCTTTGACTATTAATAAAAGAAAATTAAAAAAATAGTTAAAAAATATTAAAAACACGACCCCCTACGACGAGAATACTTCTATGAGGTTGTTGGTGTTTTACAAATCGTGGGGTGACAAGTAAAACTCACTAAATAACGAAAATAAACAATGGAGTAATAAACATTTTTAGTTTTATTAACGTCAAAATTTCATTTAAAAAAAATATTATTATGATGCTTAATATTCTACATTCTAAAACTATAAACTTTTACAGAAATATCTTTTTATTTAGGAATTATTCATTAAAAAGTACTTACTTAGTGAGCGAGTTTTGAGTACACTAAGTAACAAAAGTTATTTTTTACATGTTAAGTGGCAGGAAAAATTCACTAAGTATACACTGGAGTACGGCTAAGTGAACATTTACCTGCCGAGTTCAACAAATAGTTTTGGATTTAGTGATTTTTATTTTATTTATATATTTTATTTTATTTGGGGAGCTTACAGCATCATTTACAAATTATGGAAATAAATATGGGTGACCAAACATTTTTTATCTCGAGCTCCTCCGTGCTTCGGAAGGCACGTTAAGCCGTTGGTCCCGGCTGCATTTGCAGTCGTTAACATCCACCAATCCGCATTGGGCCAGCGTGGTGGGTTATGGCCCATCCTCCTTACCACCCATAAGGAAGGCCTGTGCCTCAGCAGTGGGGACATCAAAAAAAATGGCTGATGGACTAGTGGTGGGCAAACGGTTGGGGATAACAAGAACAGGCCGATATGAATTAACCGCCTCTGTGGTCTAGTGGTTGGCTCACCCGTGTAAGACGCAGGGGTCCCATGTTCGATTCCCAGGGGGGGTACAATTTGTACTCGGTTTGGTTGGTGGTATGGTAGGGCTTTATTTGAAGTCCGCCTGGCTAGCTACCACCATGTTACATAAGTCTGACGCCATAACAACAATTTAAAAGTTGTTGTGTTCCGGCAGTTAGACTAGAGGTAAATCTTACCTCTAGTCTAACTGCCGGAACACAACATGAAGAACTATGGCTATCTAGCCATAGTTCTTCATGGTGGTAGGACTTATTTCAAGTCCGCTTGGGTAGCTACAGCTAGCTACCACCATTACCTAAGTCTGATGCCATAACAACAATTTCATAGTTGTTGTGTTCCGGCAGTTAGAGGTAAGATAGCCATAGTTCCTCATGGTGGTAGGACTTATTTCAAGTCCGCTTGGGTAGCTACAGCTAGCTACCACCATTACCTAAGTCTGATGCCATAACAACAATTTCATAGTTGTTGTGTTCCGGCAGTTAGAGGTAAGATAGCCATAGTTCCTCATGGTGGTAGGACTTATTTCAAGTCCGCTTGGGTAGCTACAGCTAGCTACCACCATTACCTAAGTCTGATGCCATAACAACAATTTCATAGTTGTTGTGTTCCGGCAGTTAGAGGTAAGATAGCCATAGTTCCTCATGGTGGTTGGACTTATTTTAAGTCCGATTCGGTAGCTACAGCTAGCTACCACCATTACCTAAGTCTGACGCCATAACAACAATTTAAAAGTTGTTGTATTCCGGCAGTTAGAGGTAAGATAGCCATAGTTCCTCATGGTGGTAGGACTTATTTCAAGTCCGCTTGGGTAGCTACAGCTAGCTACCACCATTACCTAAGTCTGATGCCATAACAACAATTTCATAGTTGTTGTGTTCCGGCAGTTAGAGGTAAGATAGCCATAGTTCCTCATGGTGGTAGGACTTATTTCAAGTCCGCTTGGGTAGCTACAGCTAGCTACCACCATTACCTAAGTCTGATGCCATAACAACAATTTCATAGTTGTTGTGTTCCGGCAGTTAGAGGTAAGATAGCCATAGTTCCTCATGGTGGTTGGACTTATTTTAAGTCCGATTCGGTAGCTACAGCTAGCTACCACCATTACCTAAGTCTGACGCCATAACAACAATTTAAAAGTTGTTGTATTCCGGCAGTTAGAGGTAAGATAGCCATAGTTCCTCATGGTGGTAGGACTTATTTCAAGTCCGCTTGGGTAGCTACAGCTAGCTACCACCATTACCTAAGTCTGACGCCATAACAACAATTTAAAAGTTGTTGTGTTCCGGCAGTTAGAGGTAAGATAGCCATAGTTCCTCATGGTGGTAGGACTTATTTCAAGTCCGCTTGGGTAGCTACAGCTAGCTACCACCATTACCTAAGTCTGACGCCATAACAACAATTTAAAAGTTGTTGTGTTCCGGCAGTTAGACTAGAGGTAAGATAGCCATAGTTCCTCATGGTGGTAGGACTTATTTCAAGTCCGCTTGGGTAGCTACAGCTAGCTACTACCATTACCTAAGTCTGACGCCATAACAACAATTTAAAAGTTGTTGTGTTCCGGCAGTTAGACTAGAGGTAAGATAGCCATAGTTCTTCATGGTGGTAGGACTTATTTCAAGTCCGCTTGGGTAGCTACAGCTAGCTACCACCATTACCTAAGTCTGACGCCAAAATAGGGATGTTGACTATTTTTTTTATTTTATGTTACATAAATTACCTCTCAAAAAAAGAAACATTGGTAAAAGAATTAATTCGCTAGCATGAAAACTGCCCGAGATATCACAGTGTGAAATGCACACAAATGGACTCGATCAAAAACGCTCCATACTAATGGCTTGCACGTTATGACGTCACGCCTTGCAAGTTTGTATGCAACGCATAGGAAATTTGTTCAGCAGCTATATTAAATATTGTGTTTATCAAAATGGTTTCTTCGACAAATTTGCTATACATTTTACGGACTCATTAAAGGTATCATTTATTTTAATAAATTTTATACTTTTTAAATGGACTTGTCCACCCAACTTTGAAGGGTCATTAAACAAATAATATGCAATATATAAAACCAAGAGGTATACAAGCTACTCTAAAAGTTTAATATGTTTACGATTTTTATTAGTATTTCGTTATTTTATTCATTAGTCAACATCCCTATTGTTGTGTTCCGGCAGATAGAGTAGGTAAGTAAGAAAGCTAGTTCCTCAGTGATGAGGATTCAAGGTGTAGTGCGCTTCCACCGTCGGCCTTATCGTCACTTGACATTAGGTCTTATCCCGTTGTGTATAAAAAAAAATCGATTCGCACCTAGAGTTTTCCATGTTAAGGGTATGTTAGGTAATATCAAGTAAAATCCACCATCGAGTGTAGTCAGGCGTCTTAGCTAGTTAACTCGCAGTCGCGAATATTGCAGGTCACACCAGCGTTGGGAAGCCTCGCCGAATCAACAAGTATGAAATCTACAGGCGGCCGTAATCATAGTCGGGGCATAGAACTGGAAATGCATTTTTGATGTTTTCTATAAAAAATACTTAAAATACAATTCTGTGGAAAACACAGGTATTTTGCTCTTACATTGTTAAGTGTAAGAGGATATTAGGCCAATAATTATATTACTTAGTAAGTATTATTTTATTTAATACTATTAGTAAAGTTACTTTTATTACTTACTGATGCATAGCAATAAGTCTACTTATTGCGTATCTCTCGTCTTCATTAAAATGTTCTTTTGATTCAATTAATGAAATTACTTACTAGTAGGTTCATTCAAACACTTTGTGCTGAGTTCTCCAAAACATGGCTGCATAGTCTATTTAGTCACTAGTCTCAAATACTTCACATATAGGTATGTACTGTCGGCTCATGAAAATGTTGAACATATTTAGGACCTTAATTGTCATATTGACGAGTGACATTATACTAGCATGTCACTGTCACTCTTTGCCGTATTTGGTATTTAATTTGACACATACGTGCTCAACGTTTTCATGGGTCGACTGTACACTCAAAATATAAAAGTCGGCATAACATCATCTGAAGTTCCCTACTATGAATAAGGCCCAACACCGACGGTAAAGGCGCGCACACACCCACGCCGGCAATATTGGATTTTGTTTATGTAAAATGGCTTCCCTTTGAAACCGCGCGGCTAAGCAGATTACTAATTACTGACAGAATGCGCTGCGCCAGATTTAGTTACTACTGAACTGCGTACCTTATCGTTATACACGTGCAACTAAGGCTTAAGTTCACTAATTGATTTTTAACCATTTGTTTTCAGCATTTTCTACTACTAATAAAATTCAAAATTTAAAATAATCAGTCTAGGCTGTGAATGTCATAGAAGCTACCGCCATCGTAATAATGATAATGTCAAAAACAGACAATTAAACGTATTTACGTTTCTCTAAAATTGGAACTGAAAATAAAAAAAATCAGTGACGTCATTCGGACTAGAAGCGTTTCTAAGAAATTAATTAAGATTAGTGTGCCGAGGAACGAATATCCGAAATTCCGGAAAAATGAGAGAATTTTTCTGTACTCCTTCAGTAATAATATTTCTGTAGGCAAATACAAATTAATAATTATGTTGTTCACGATTAACTTTTTCTTGGATGTAAGTACGTATATTTCTTTTAGAGATTTTTTTCAGATAGAGTAGGTACCTACTTAAGTATTTATTTTGTTGGTTTCACCGTACCTGCTGAAGCCACTGATTCCACTGAAAGTCACTGAAAACGTATTATTACGAAGAGTTTTGTTTACTCGTTGTTGTGTTTGTGAATAGATTTGGGTAGGTACCTACTTGCTTAAACTTTAAACCGGTCAAGTGCGAGTCGGACTCGCGCACCGAGGGGTATTTACCTACTTGCTTAAACTTTAAACCGGTCAAGAGCGAGTCGGACTCGCGCACCGGAACTTCAGCCTTAAAGTCCAATAACATGTAATAGTAGGACAATATCGACTTCCTAGCATACGAAATTGTATGTAAACAATAAAACGATAATAGAAATAAGGAATGTAATAGTTTGTAAGTATGCTAAAAGAAAAATGTATAAGAAATAGTATAAGATAAAATGTTTTTCATTGATATAAAATGTAACTAGAAAATAAGATAAGATGTATAATATGTAGTATGTAGAAACAAAAACAATGTATGTAGATTAAGAAAATGTAACCTGAGTTATTTTAAATAAAATAATGTGTTGTGTTCAATTCGAACCCCGAATTAGGAAAAGTAAGAGTATAAAGTATAGTTAGTAAAAGTATAGTTAGCAGCTAGTAGATAGGAAAAATTAGGCAGTCATCCCAACTGCAAAAGTAAGAAAGGAGATGTAAGAATGTGTAGTATGCAGAATGAAAGTACGAGAGGCATAAAAGCGAGAACTGGTATGAAAGAGTAATATAAAATTGTTAAAACAGGCTTTGACCTAGAGTCAGAGGTAGTAGAGAATAAAAAAAAAAAAAAAAAAAAAAAAAAAAAAAAAAATAGTAGGACATTACAGCCGAGAACGGGAAGATAGAACGGGAATTTGATATTATTCGAAAGTCGTAGTCAACTTTGCCAACTTTACTATCGAATTTAGGTACTGTATAATAGGCATGATGACTATTTTTTTTATTTTATGTTACATAAATTATCTCTCAAAAAAAGAAACATTGGTAAAAGAATTAATTCGCTAGCATGAAAACTGCCCGAGATATCACAGTGTGAAATGCACACAAATGGACTCGCCCAAAAACGCTCCATACTAATGGCTTCCTAGTTATGACGTCACGAATAAGTAGTTTGTATGCAACGCGTAGGAATTTTTTTTGGCAGCTATATTAAATATTGTGTTTATCAAAATAGTTTCTTAGACAAATTTGCTATACATTTTACGGACTAATTAAAGGTATCATTTATTTTAATACATTTTATACTTTTTAAATGGACTTGTCCACCCAACTTTGAAGGGTCATAAAATAAATAATATGCAATATATAAAACCAAGAGGTATACAAGCTACTCTAAAAGTTTAATATGTTTACGATTTTTATTAGTATTTCGTTATTCTATTCATTAGTCATCATCCCTATTACTCCCATTAGCCGTGTGTCAGTTACGGCCTTACCACAAAACACTGTTTAACACGTGTTTAACTAAAACACTGTTTAAATGTGATGCTGTCACTTTTTTGACAATATTGTTTAAAAGAGACGGCATGACATTTAAACAGTGTTTTTACTAAACAGTGTTTTAAAATCTTTTGTGGTAAGGCCGTTTGAATTTAAAACATGATATACGCTACCACCATCTTACCAAGTGACTGTAAAACACAGCTGCGACAAACAAAAGAACGAAACTCACTATAGCGACAGAACGATATTTCGACACACGTTGAAGCGACAGTACGTATAGCTGCGACGAACTTTTTTCTTAGTTAAGTATTTTTATGATATGATTATAAAGACAGCACTTGATGTAACGTTGTAAAAAATGAAATTGAATACCTACATGTTCTTTTTTTTTAATATTTTTCATTTATCTCGATGGTGGGTGAACCTCGATTTAAAGGATTTAAAAAAAACAATTAAAACGAAATGCCTAAAATACTTACCTAACTAAAAAATAACTAAAATAATAAAAAAAATCATTCAAGTTTGCGTCTCCAAAACGTGCTGTCGCAGTAACGTTTGTCGCAGTAGCGTTTGTCCCAGCTACGTACTGTCGCTAGAACGTGTGTCGAAATATCGTTCTGTCGCTATAGTGATTGTCGCTCTTTTATTTGTCGCAACTGCGTTATACAGTCCCAAGTCTGACGCCATAACAACAATTTAAAAATTGATGTGTTCCGGCAGTTAGAGGTAAGATAGCAAGCTCCTCAGTGGTGAGGATTCCGGGTGTAGTGCGCTTCCACCTTCGGCCTTATCGTCACTTAACATCAGGTGAGGTGAAAGGCCAAGCCTTTAAAAAAAGTTACTTTTTGCTGGTAGTTTGTACATTTTCTACAACTGCACCTATTTTATCAAGCATTGCTTATTGTCATAAATAATTAGTAGATAAAAGAACACTTGAATGTTTGTTTTGGATCACTCCAAAATTGTCCACTTTTCCGACGTCAGTGATAATAACAAATGTCATAACTAACAATTTCTAGATTTTCCATTTTAACAATACTGGAATGACATCACAGGTCAGCCAACCTCAGGATATAGATTCAAAACATCCATTATACTATTCTATGCAACTTTGGACTAGATTAAAAACAAAACTTGTCTATTCTCAGGCGTGGATTCGAACAATGGCTTTGTCCTATGACCTTGGTTAGAATAGTTCAATGGGTCATATTTTAATTGTCACCTATTGTTGGTGACACGTGTATTAAATTTGGATTAGAAGTTACATGTTAAGAATGCGGGCGTTTAGGATTTAGGACGATGTGGTAGGTAGAATCTTAGACGTCCCATGCTTATTTTATGCACGGATTTTATTTATTTGTTTTATTCTAGGAATGTTTAACGATATCCAGTACACTTACGACCGATTTCTATAACTTATACATATTTATAAGGATATATACAACTTCTTAGGATGAGTTACTAGGAAACTGTTCTTACTTTCAGTCTTTTAACAGAAATATCTAGGAATCAAATCTTTGACACGCCTAACCTCACTTGGGAATAGATTATAGTACTTAAATAAAAAAAAAACTATTTTTTTTATAATGAGAAAACTAAGTTATGATTATTAGAAAAACTTTTGACTTGTTTAATTTAAATCATTACTATGAATAAAGTACTATTTTTTGCATTTTATTATGAAGAGATGTCTCATCAAGAGAGCTTAAACTTCAATTAACTTCATATTTTGTGAAATTATTTAAACTTTAGAATTAGTTTCTCTAAAACATTAGAATATCAATACAAAATCGTATAATTTAAACATGTGTATATATTGAGTTGAGATCTATCGATGAAAAAAATTCGTTGGAATTGCATCGGCCTTGGTCGAAATGTCTAGACGCTTATATTATAATGCATTATATTTACAAAAAAAACACATTTGTATTAAAAAAACTTTTGGTTGCTCACACATTTGTCATTGACCTGACCTAGGCAAAGGTAAAAAAATAATATTACTAGGAAAACGTTACGAATTGTGGAAAGACAGCTGTATCACTTCATATTATAAAACAAAGTCCCTCGCCGCGTCTGTCTGTCTGTTCGCGATAAACTCAAAAACTACTAAATGAATTTTCATGCTGATTTCACCAAATGATAGAGCAATTCTCGAGGAAGGTTATAGTGTATAATAATTTCAGGTTTTATGTAAATTGGTAGAAATATGACGATAATTGTTGAACAAGTCGGCAAAAATTAAGCCGACTGGGAGCTTGCATCGAAAACGCTGCATAAATCTTTTGAGCTATAACAAAATAATGTATGATGGAATTGTTCATTTTTAATAGGTCTACAAAAAAGTCCGCGATGGCATATCTATCTTTTAAGAATAGGTCACTATACCCATTTTATCTTTAAAAAATTGGTAACTTACAATGCGGTAATTTGGAAAGCTATTTAGAAGTATTCAGTACTAATCCTTATAATTTAAATACGTTAGTTACCTTAAGCACTTTATGCACATTATTTTACACTTTTACAATTAATAATACCGTTTAAATAAATATCTTAGCAGTTATTTTTTACACCGATGACGGAACGGGACTGAAACAAACTTTGGAGCGAATGGGTGATGGGTGTTGTTGGAAGGTCGCATTTGGCAAAAAAGGAAAGACCCGAAGCGAAGCGAGGGCGGGTCGCTAGTGTAAGATAAAATAAAAATTATAAAAGTAGGTAGGTAGTTCATTGCTGAAAAGATTTTCCAATACTGTTAATTTTGAAGTTAACCACGAAATAAAAAGGCTGTAAGACATATTTGACAAAAAACATCCTTGGCTTGCTCAGGCGAGAACCGACCTTACTTCTACAGGGTGAAATTGAAAACACTCCACGTGGTGTGGATTAGACCATCTAACTAAACAACGTTGTCTATGGGACCAACTTGTCCATCAGCCATTTTAATGTCCCCACTGCTGGGGCACAGGCTTTCCTTATGGGTGGTAAGGAGGACGGGCCATAACCCACCACGCGGGCCCAATGCGTTTGGTGGGTGTTAACGACTGCAAATGCAGCCGGGACCAACGACTTAACGTGCCTTCCGAAGCACGGAGGAGCTCGAGATAATAAATTTTTGGTCACCCATCCCATGACCGACCCTTGCGAACGTTGCTTAACCTCCGCAATCGCTGGGCCAGGCGCTAAACCACTGCGCCACCGAGCTCCGTGGGGACCAACTTAATCAGAGCAAAATAATAAAAAGCTGTTCCATATATTTAGGTCGAGTATATTGACGTTTTATAAGGAATTGCTGATTATTTTTTTGCTATAAGTTGGTCTATGTCCAATAGTTTTACGGTGCCACGTCACAAGTCGAGTGTTTAAGAAATCACCCAGTTCATAAGCACGTACAAGTAATTAACCAATCATCATCGTTAATACTAATTAAACAATCCATAGCAATAAAACATAATACATTTGCAGAGCGTGGTATCATGTGGCTCCACATTTCTGTTCAAATTTTATTGTCGACCTAATGACATACAAAATGTGGACGGTCAAAGTCCAACGATTTGCGTACGATTCACTTCACGATTTTGGACAAAGATCGATAAAGGAATCGATTCGTCACATAAAATTTTGGACATAATCAAAATAAGAGGAGCTCGGTGGCGCAGTGGTTTAGCGCCTGGCCCAGCGATTGCGGAAGTTAAGCAATGTTCGCAAGGGTCGGTCATGGGATGGGTGACCAAAAATGTATTATCTCGAGCTCCTCCGTGCTTCGGAAGGCACGTTAAGCCGTTGGTCCCGGCTGTATTTGCAGTCGTTAACACCCACCAATCCGCATTGGGCCCGCGTGGTGGGTTATGGCCCGTCCTCCTTACTACCCATAAGGAAGGCCTGTGCCCCAGCAGTGGGGACATAAAAAATGGCTGATGGACAAAATACGTTAAAAAATAAAAGAAGAGGGGTCTTCATGGTAGAGAGAAAAAAGTATCTACTTAGTAGAGATTAGTGATTGCTTGCTGTTTCCATGCGTTGTCGATATAAGTAAGTAAGTAAATCGTTTATTGGCCACAAAGTAGGAAACAAAACAGAAAAACGAAAACAAAGTGTGCGGCCAACTAGGCCCCAGCCTCAGCTAATGCCACTACGACACAAGGCCGTCGCAGCGCTGGTAGTCGATGTCGTCGAATCAGACAGGGTTAAAATCCGTAAGCGAACTGAGGTTATGTTTTTTTCTGTGACTGAAGCAACCGACATCGCTCGAAATATAACGAAAAGAAACAATGTACGTATTTTTAATCGATTTCAATCAAGAATTGTTAGCAACAGACTTACGTAATCTAAGGGCAGGTGTAGGTCGCGGGAAGCCGCTGGATGCGGGCCAAGCAGGACCGATTGAGTGGAGATCCTTGAGGGAGGTTTTTGCCCAGCAGTGGGTGTCGTGCGGCTTACAAAGATACTGATAGTGATTTTGTACGCAAAACTTAAACATATACAATACAATATGGCATTACCATAAAATATTTTAAAACACTTTTTAACAAGTGTTTAACTTAGACACTGTTGAAATGTGATGCTGTTACTTTTTTAACAATTATTGTTTGAAAGAGACGGCATCACATTTAAACAGCGTCTTAATTAAATTGTAGTAAGGCTGATATTGTTTTCTAGAGTATTTTATCTTATCTCAGTTCACACACTAACTTTATAATAAAAGCTGTTATCGTTAAAAATGCCTAACTTACGAAAAGTCCAGTTCACATTTCATGAGATATAATTTCGTGCTTTATTCTCACGCTTTTGAAACTAAGTACCTAGACAAGGAATTTCGCTAGATTCAGTCGAAATATTTGTTGATTAAATGAAGTGGAAAAAACCGGTCTTTTTTACTAGATTTTTTTATAGGATATAGTAGGTATCTGGTATATAAGTAATACCTAATAGTAGCTATATTATTTTAAAAAAATCATTGCTTTCAGCGAATGACTGTTTAGATTGTAGGTAGATACCGGGTGTAACAAGACACTCAACGAAGCCGAGGTCTACGTATTCTGCCCATCATCAGGACCATTTTTGTTCAAAATTATTGCTGGGAAACGATTTTAATTTTGCATACATTACCACGCAATGTAACGCGTACAACAGACAGCGCCTGCGAGTGAATGCTATCAGCAGCGTCGTGCGGCCGAGTTGAAAGGCAGCGTTTATGTGCGTGCTCATGAGATACATTGAGTGATGACGTTTTGAAGCCATCGCTTGTTACGAAATACATCAAATTTTGATAATGTTTCTGTAGACAAAAATTAGGAAATAACGAATAAAATAAGATTTCATTAAAATTTTGAAAAAAAAATTTTGACTGACCTTCAATAACTTCGTAGCTATTGGTTTCCCAGGTATAGTCCAAAAGACAAAAATGATCCTGATGATGGGCGGAATGCGTGGACTTCGGCTTCGTTGAGTGTCTTGTTACACCCGTTATTAATTAGTTTTGTACCCCCCCTTGGAATCGAACTCGGGACCCCGGGTGGGCGAACCAGTAGACCACAGAGGCGGTTAAATTAATGCAAAGCACTGATTTTCAGTTTTTGCCCAGAAGTAAGCGCGTGACGTAGACACCCACTTACATATCCGTTTAACAGCATCAAAGTACAAAGTTTCAACGTTAGTTTAATATTTAACCAAAGGTATAACCTTGTTGAAATAGTACCTGTGTAATATGGGTACACTAAATGCCAATTAAGTATCTATGTAGTTTTGTTTAGAGCGCATTTGTCCTTGCGACAGAACGCGGGTGGGCAGTGTCGAGCGGTTTTAAGTTCTCGGGTTCCGTATCATTACTAATAGGTATTATAAATGCAAAAATCAGTTTGTTTGTTTGTTACGCCTTCACGTCTTAACTAGTGATCGTAGCGCTCATGGTGGCAAAAATGAGAAATAATGTAGGCTCTGTAATCTGTCTGAAAACGATATTTAATTTATTACTTGCGATATAGGAACAATTATACATAATATGCTTATTATCATTTAATAAAATCATTAAAGTAGCTTTATCTTCTTGTTTTACAAAATTTACAACTAAAAAAGAAGTAAACAAACCCTGACATAACTAAAATAAAATACACCTTTTGAATAGATTTTACTTGCCATATTTAATTTGAATTACCAAAAAATGATTTCACAAGCTTTGGTCCACCCAAATCACAGTAATTTTGAACTTTTTGTCACAATGCCGCCATTACATATAAAAACGTCAGAACGGTCAGCGGGTCTACCGCCTAACTCTATCGCTTTGACTCTGGCTCTGCTAGGTGATTGCGTAAAGTCAATCGTATTCATTTGATAGTTCATATTGTATCATAATGTCATCCCATACATATTGCAGCCGATGGAATACGATATGAACTGTCAAATGAATACGATTACCTTACGCAATTCCACCCCTGGTTTATGACGTCAGTGCACTGTCCGTCCTTGTCATCGTGTTATGATATGACAAGGACGGACAGAGCATTGCTATCGCTCTGGCCAAAGCTTTGAGATAGGCGGTAGGGCCCCAGGTCAGAGCCAACAAAGTTGCGAACGCTAGGTGTCGCTGATGACGTGCACAGAGCCAATAGCCAAAGTGAAAATAAAATGTTTGCACTGTTCCAGGTTCGCGGTGCGCAGAGGTTCGCGAAGCTAAGTGAGTACCCACCCTAAGACATGAGCTAGCTAGATCTTTTATTTTACAGCGGAACCCTATAATTGAACACAGACGCATAGAAGCCTACACGGCGCATTGGGCACAAGGTCACAGATCTGGGTCGCCAGTTCGGTGCTCGGCTCGTGTACGCATCTGAGCTAGATTGCTGGCTGCTGTTTTAATGCCTAATTCTAAAAACTGTTCAGCTCTTGCTGATATTTAAAATCTAAAATTATACTTCAAAATGTGGTGATTATGGCTGTTTATCTCGTAGCATTTATTAAAATAAAAGTTGAACTATTTAACGAACAGATAAATTGTTGCCATAGCTATTACCTCGCCAGCCTTAGAGCAACACGGCTTTTCGGGACGAAGCCGGCGTTGCCTCCAGCGTTCCTAGCAAAAGACTATCACCTATTTTCTGTATTAATTTGAAAATGGAACACAATCTGTATGAAATTATCTGAAGATGTTATGATTTCAAACCAGAAAACATGAAAGAGTTTCAAAAGGTAGCATCCTGAGCGAAAGTGGCCCCGCTTTGAATTTTAATTAATATTATAATACTAATACACAATTTTAATAATGTTTTACGTGGAATTTTAAGGGGCCCACAGTCTAGTATATTTAGACGGTATCGTTACATTTCCTCGTAGTAGATAGCAAAATTGCTAAAAGTGGCCGTTTTTGACACACTTGCTATCTACTTCTACAAATGACTACGAGGGCATTTTTAGAAGGTATCACTACACCTTCTAAAAATACTAGACCATGGGCCCTAAAACTCCAAGTAAAACATTATTAAAATCTTTTCCTATTAATAACTTATTAAATAAAAACCTCTGAGGGCGCCACTTTCGGTCATACAACCGCCTTAATACAAAGAACATTCTTACAGCTCGTTAATCATTCGACACATTTAAAAATCGAACAATAATTCTTTTTAAAAACCACCTTGGAAGTTGCCAGTTGCAAAAAAGAGATGGTATGACCGAAATATTCGGTCGTAGGGAAAAACTCCTGTAACAATGGGTAATGGTTAGTATGGCTCGACACGCGATGGTATGAGTATGAGTAGCCACCTAAAATTCCTTTAAGCAGTCAAATAAAATATCCAAACTGTTTTGTACTACTTAGTTCTTTTTTTTTTTTTTTTTTTTTTTTTAGTTTATTTTTCAATACAAAAGAAAATTACAACAATTTTTTTTTTTCCAATCGCAGCAAGAGAAACCGTAAAAGGTTTATGTATTGCTGCCATCACTCACTGACACATTGACAGATAAAAAGTTTTTAATTGTCTTTTACATTGTTCCGGGTTATCCAGGATTTCATCAAGTAAATCCTTTTGCAGCTCATTTAACAATGACGGTAACATAAATATCGAGCAACGTTTACCATATGTGTTATTGTATGAAGGCAGCACATACTTAGGTAAGTAAATCAGATTACGTAAATTACTATTTCTAATTCTTAATTTTAACAAAGAGCTGTTTTCTATTTCGTCGCAAATTACATACATTTTTATTTTATTGTATATATCTATTATTCTACAATGTTTGAATAAGTTACTATAATCATTTTTATATTTATTTTTGACTGAGTTAGGCACAATAGTTTTTAATAATCTAAGTTGCAATTTATATATATTTTCGATGTACGTTTTGTATGTCCTGCCATAACTACTGAGGCCATATCCTATTATCGAGTCAGCTAGTGCATTATACAGCATTCTCATAATATTGTATGGTAATTTGTACTTCAGTAATGAAAGTTTGGATAAAACAGCTCTTAGTTTTTTACAAACATATTCAACGTGTGGCTTCCAATTAAATTTATCATCTATTATTAGACCAAGGTACGTATGCTGTGACACAGATTCCAAATCGTTACAGTTACAATAATAGCGACTTGTCTCCCTTATTGTACTGCTGCGGTGATGCAGGCAGAGATGGGAGTGGGCCTGGATAGTTGGCTGGATCACAGATTTATTGTGGGAAGAGTGAATGTGGATATATTTAGTTTTATCATAATTTATGATTAAGCCAACATCGTGGGCCCATTTACAGAGAAGATCAAAGTTAATTTGCATTATGTTTTGTACAGTGTCTAAGTTCTTATCTGCCACCAGTAAACATGTATCGTCAGCAAATTGGTATACAGAGGCCTCCCTAAAGATATTACACATATCATTACAGTAAAAAAGATATTCGGTTGGACCGATAACCGAGCCTTGAGCTGTGCCTTCTTCGGTTGGCATAAATTGACTATGTACGTTACCTATCTTAACAGTAGTTTTCCGGTTAGTGTGATAGTTTTTAAGAAGATCCAAGAGAGGGCCCTGTATACCATTTTGCGAGAGCTTTGCGTACAGGGTGTTGAAATTCAAAGTATCGAAAGCTTTGCTAAAGTCAACAAATAATGCAATTACATGCTTTTTGTCATTTAAATAGGTATTGACTTCGTTTGTGAATTTACATAACAATTGGGAGGTATTTTTATTTTTTTGGAAACCATACTGTCGCTCGTGTATTATGTTATTCTCTATTATAAAACTATTTATATGTGAACCTAAGTATTTTTCAATTATTTTATCTATACAAGAAAGAATTTGATTTTGCATATCAAGTTTATCTTACGATAAACACATTTTCTGCATTTATCAGTAGAATATATCAAAAAGACTTTATAAAATATCTCAATGACACGAATAAACGCCTAAAACAGCAATTTCGAGCTAAAAACACAAAAAGTACCACCATGTTCGATGAAAAACCTTTTCACATTTCAATGTTTTCCCATTCGGTTCAAAGACCTGAAAAACAAAACACTACAACGAGCTTCATCGTTTTACACCGCCACCGATTCTCGGCGCTTTCGTCATCACTCGACGTTTTTCGTCAATCTTCGTCGTTTTTCGTCATTTTTCGTCGCCCGTCGCCGTTTTTCGTGGCCGCCTGGTTCCACGAATTTCGCCCGGTATTTCAATCTGGTCGGCGGCGCGGCGATTCGCAGAAAAAGTATTTTGTGGACAGGAAAAGTAATGGAGTGGACTCCTTTTACTTGTTTTTGTGTGGGATTTAATATAAACATATAAAAATAACTTTTATTCAATTCATTGATAAAAAAAATTACAAAAATCTGTTTGTGTGACTTTTTTACTTTCCACTTATTTAAAGAAAAATAAAAAATCTGAATGCTACGAAAATTTAGTATAAGTACTTACTTTGCTATGTATATTGCCATAAAGTGATTTACCAGAGAAAATTCTTCAATATCGAAATACTGAAATTACAGTTAGATACCTCACTAAAATTAAGAATCAAGTATTAATTAACAAAATGATAGTTTGACGACTATTAAAGTTTATCAGTATCCTGAGCTACAGGTATTGCCTAGTTCGGGTACCCCTGTTAAATTTTCTCTTATAACTACTTATATCTGTAAAATTACTGGATATCATACCCTTCTGTAATATAATGTTGTTAAAATGCTTTTGCAATTAATTCAATTAATATTATTATTTATGACCATCAGCCATTTTTAATGTCCCCACTGCTGGGGTACATGCCTTCCTTATGGATGGATAAGGAGGATGGACCATTACCCACCACGCGGGCCCAATGCGGATCGGTGGGTGTTAAGGATTCAAATGCACCCGGGACCAACAGCTTAACGTGCCTTCCGAAGCACGGAGGAGTTCGAGATAATAAATTTTTGGTCACCATTCCATGACCGACCCTTGCGAAAGTTGCCTAACCGCAGCAATCGCAGGGCCAGGAACCACTGCGCCACCGAGCTCCTCCTTTATTCTTCTTGTCCATCAGCCATTTTTGATGTCCTTACTGCTGGGGCACAGGCCTTCCTTATGGGTGGTAAGGAGGATGGGCCATAACCCACCATGCGGGCCCAATGCGGATTGGTGGGTGTTAACGACTGCAAATGCAGCCGGAACCAACGGCTTAACGTGCCTTCCGAAGCACGGAGGATTATTCTTCTGGTTAATTATTATTATTAACCATAAGAATAAATAATATTCTTATGGTGTAACATCGTCTCCACGCCTCCCAACGGCATCCATTTCAGCTAACAAGTAATTACTGCTAGCTTTTAGTGGCGCTGGCGACTATGTAGGTAGCGAGTCGCGCCACACTGTGATGCTACGTTTTACTAATTTCTATAGCAATGTAGTGCACTATTGCCCTAAGTTAATATGTTAACTTTCTACAAATTTATTTTGATGGTAGATAGATAGATAGATAAAACTCTTTATTGCTCACAAATTACAGGAATAATTACAAAAAACATTAAAACTATAGTGGGCAAAGGCGGCCTTATCGCGGGAAGCGATCTCTTCCAGGCAAACCTTTGTTACAAAGGATAACTTATTTATTAAAAGACACTGCCTCTTTGCCAGCAACATACTTACAATACACAGAATATTACATTTTACACTTACGAAACAATACAATGGTAATTTTATTATAGCAAAGAAGGAAAAAACTATATTTCTTTTAGTCAGTTTGAACTTTTACTCTCTAAAAGAAATTATGTACTTGAACAGTTTTTATGGGAAATGGACATTAGGGTGGGTCGCTCTTGTATGGGGATTTTTTTTTTTGATCTGATTGTTTTGTAATAGTAATAAAAACGTAATCCACCTCTAATAATGATAAAATAACCAATAAAAAGCTTTCTAAGTGGTTTCCTTCTACCCGCGCATTGACTTTGAAAAATTAATATTTTATTTTTTTTGTGAATTGCTTGGACTACTATTTTTTCTTGACTTTAAAAGAAAGTCAGATATTTATTATTAAAAAATCCACAGTTAATGACAACACACTATAATTCAATATGATAATTCAACATATTAAGTGCAGAGAAATTTAAAAAAATCATTCAAATAACGTTAAAATTTGGTTAAAATCTTTCTTACTTTCAAACTTAGGCATTTGCTTTCGAAAACGAATATCTCGAATTATAGTGGTAAATTGTAAAGACACCTCTGTAACTGTCTTCACAGCCCGCTCGGCAGCTTGGGTACGACATATATAGTAGCCACAGAAAAATTGTTTAAAAAAAAAACAAAAAACCGACTTCAAAAAACCTACCTCTAAAAAGCAAGAAATAATATTCGTATAATAAAAATACGTCTATTGAAGTCGGGTGGGGCTGGAGTACAAATTCCTTTTTTTTTTTATTCTAAAAGCCCCACCCGACTTCAATAGACGTATTTTTATTATACGAATATTATTTCTTGCTTTTTAGAGGTAGGTTTTTTGAAGTCGGTTTTTTGTTTTTTTTAAACAATTTTTCATTTTTAGTGTAGGTACCTTGTAGGTAAGGTATATTATATATGCAGAAAAATCGGCTCAGCCAAACGTACGATAATCGCGGAGAAACATACTTAAATACGGGTCAAACTGAGAACCTCCTTTTTAAGTCGGTTAAAAAACTACACTTTAAGTCCCTCTTCCAACAAAAAAATAATTATCTTATTCAGTTCATAAACAAAGAAGTAATTCGACCAATCATCGAGGTAATTCACACAAAATCATACTATTTTCGTGCTTTCTTCAAAATTACTTGAAAAGTACTGAACCGATTTCCAAATTTTAAAAAATGGGACCAACTTGGGAGTGTACCTAATGTAATAACGTTTGAATCATTTCAATCGGTCCAGCCGTCTTCGAGTAATCGGTGGACATACAAAAAAAAAAAAACAAATATACAGACGAACATAGAACCTCCTCCTTTTTTGGAAGTCGGTTAAAAAGGACTTCATCATTACAACAGAATTGTAATGATGAAGTCTATGATTCCACAATAGAATAAAGAGTTTCATCAGAAACATCGCTTAATATGGTGACTGATGAGAATAAGTTTACTGACAGACAATCAATTCTATGCATGAAATGTTCAAATTGATCTTTAGCACTTCCAAGACCCGAAGCTGACTTGGATTAGATGCTGCTAGCAGAGAGTTCTCGCACGTGTGTCTGTTCATCAGATAACATGCCAAAAGCCAGTTCTCCCGGATGTGCAAAAAGCCATTCACCTAATAACAGGATCAACTATTCTTGTGGAAGATACATCTAGAATAAAATACCAATTTCCAGAAGTGTCTTGCCCTATTTTTGCATAACAGGTGTCCTTTAATTTAGAACCAAATGGGAGAATAAACTTTAACTACAAACGTAGCATATAGTTTCAGTTAATTCGTGGTATTTGTAGTCTGTTAGCCGAAACATAGCCTCAAGATCCTACCTATATTAGCCTTTGTAAGCCATCCTGGCATGTGACATTTTTCCTGGTGAACGATTGGACAAAATCAGGAGGACACTCGCCACAAACAGCAGATGTGTGTGATACCATAAAAGTAGCGTTGATCAGAACTGCGAGGTATTTAACTTTGGAAATATTTGGTAACATAACTTATTTAACTTCGGAAATATTTGGTAACATAACTTCAATCTTTTCAAATATCACAGCAATACGCTTTTCCCAATCGTCCAGCAATTTCCCGATAAAACCTGAATAAAAACGAGGTCCTGTTCTGGTGCCATCAAGCATAGTCTAAGTGGGTCTTCTGAAGCTCTAAAAATAGGTCAATTTGTGGCTTTACGGGTATTATCCGAAATTTCCGAGATGCACCAATGTTATATAACAAACAAATACCATGCAAAATATCGAAATAAGAAAGTAGAATTTATTTCACGTAGGTGAAGTACTCAAACAATTACGTGCGAAAAGGAGATTTTTCGTCAACTCTCCCCTCACTCCCATGCACTTCTCGCCCGATTAGTCTATAAGATTTTAATTTTAATTATCATTTCTGATTGTATCTTTTATTTTTTAAGCCTTCCCATCATTTTATGTCATTTAGTTTTTGAATTAAATTTGAATAAACGGTCTAAGAAAAGGGCAGATTTGTAGCAATTATCTAAAACTTCAAACGTAATGCGCGGGTAATTTAAAGCATCAAAAAAATATCAAAAAAATACTAGCTTTTTAGTCTACAACCAGGTCACGTTTTCCGCACTATTACAAATCAAAATTGTAAAAAAAAAAATCGACCCACCCTAATGGACATATTGGGAAGTGGTCCTTTTAGGAAGTGGCCAATGTGGGAGATGGTCAATCTGAGAAAGCAGTCATTACGGGAAGTGGACGTTCTGGGAATGGTCATTCTGGGATGTGGTCCTTTTGGGAAGTGGTCATTTTAAGAAGTAGACATTATGGTCCTAAAGGACTTAAATAGTGTCTACCTAATTTGATTAAATTATAATAAGCTCTTCTTAAATAGTAACTGACTTTAATTTTACTTCGAGCAGCGAAGCGCGTCTTACTCTAAGACTTATGGAAATAACTCTGGGTTTTAATTTTACTAATTTTCAATCTGTTATGCCTAGTTTATTATGGCGAGTAAATTAGTCGAGTAGAGATACATTGCCTGCCATGTGTGTTGATTTTAGTTGGTTTTAGAATAACATCAAACACACATCAACATTTTAAAAGCATATATTTAAAAAATCGCGAAACTAGCATAAAAATGTATGGAAATCCTGAAAGTGAAAGCTCTGATCCTTATATCGCCTCGAATGCTGATCATCAGTTGGGTGTGCTATCTGAATCTCCTCTAAAAAGTTAAAAGCTTAAAAGTTACCTCGTTTGTATGAGACTGGTGTCCATGGTTTTACATTTAAAATTTGAGTCGTTCCATTCTCCCTCGGGAACAGACAAACTAGACGTTTAAGAGTGGCACAGTCCGTGAAATTGCACTATCTTTAATTATCCGGCGAATTTCAGCTGAATTTCACCGAGACACTAATGACAGCTGAAAACATGCACCATACACTGTACTGTGTAACTGCGACTAATTTGAGCTGGAGGTTTCTAGTCTGTGGAAAGTAGCGAAGGAATCATCTGCTATACAGCCTCATGTTTTACTTTTTTCAGCAACTTCGTCCATGTCTTTCTTTTTCTATAGCAATTTCGAGAATGATAGTTTAGAATTTTAGTTAACTTTATCTTTCGACAAAATCCACTATATCTCTATAGTTATCAAAATCTTGAAAACATAACAAACAGAGTTCAAAGTATTTGCATTTTACAAAATTAATAAATAGGTGCCGTAAACTGGGGTGATTAGCAACTTGCGTGGTGAATAACAACAGATCGATCGATCGAAAAAAAAACAAAATTACCCCAAGCGGTCCATTTTGAATTTATGATAATTTTTCTATTGAAAATTTCCCTGTTATTACCACGCAAGTTGCTAATCACCCCAGTTTACCGTAGTACAAAATTACGCATGATATATATAACAAAGGATTCATGGCGTACGAGTAAAGCTTTTTCCAAAAGGCAAATAAATATTATAACATTGATATTGTCAATGCTATTCATAAAATTGCTTTAATGAAATAAAAGCGGTAGTCCAATCAACAACCGAGGAAATTAAAGTTCCGACATGTTTCCCCTTGCTTACAAGCCTTTCAATGGGATAAATAATACTTTTGTGGCAACACCATTTTATCCAAAGGGAAGTGCTAAATCCACGTTTTGACTACTAAAAAAATTAAGTATATCTATTCTATTCTACTTTTAATACAAATTATCGAAAATTGGTCAGGATAACGTCGGTTGAGTCAGCTTGTCCTTACTATCCTACTAATATTGTAAATGTGACAGTTTGGATGCTTGTCTCTCAATCGCGCAAAAACGGCTAAACAGATTTTGATAAAATTTTGCATAGTGACAGATAGATTATTACTTGGATTAAAACACAAATAAGCCCTTTTCTATCCTGATCAAAGGTCCACATGGACGAAGTCGCGGGCTAAAGCTTGTATAAAAACAATAATCTTTATAAAACCATCCATGCGAGCACATCTCCAATATCGAGCCTCACAGCATATCGTTTAGGACGGTTTCCAAAACACTTCACAAACTAAATGAAAGTACGGTCGGCATAGAAGTTGAGCAGCCGCGGGACAACGGCGCGGATACTTGCCGGAAAGCGGTAGCGTACGCAAAAACATGCGTATTTTATTTTTCTCACTCGTGCTCTGAAATGATATTATTATCATTCCATTTTAAAAAGATTTGCAAATATAACCAAATTCTAAAACGTACTTAGCGTACTGATATTTGGATGTGTGTTAATTAAATTTTGATTTCAGTAGGTACCCGTAGCACGAACAGCTATCGAAGAAAATAACGCGCGTAAAATCATTCGATAGTGCAATTTTGTATTGGAAATTTGTACAGCCATCTACCGCCGAATAGCGAAATTAAAATTTCCATAGATAATTCTCTGTCGAGTAATTTTACGCGCGTTTTTTTTCTCGACAGCTGTTCGTGCTAAGGGTACAGGACGAAATAGTTAATTTTAATTGTTAACGAAAATAATCTTTATAAAAATGTTTCTCAAGTAAGTATTTGAAATAGTTTCATTTGTAATAATCAGTTGCAGCTTTGTTGCGATGTGTATGAATAATAAAGAACTACTTATTAAAATAAAAAACACATTTCAATCATTTCCAAAAATCTTCAAAAATGTCACAAACGGGAGGTCTACAGCTCTACAGAGCCACTATGATAAATTTATTTGCTTGATCTGGAGACTTATATGTATTCTATGCCTGGAGGCCCAAGTCTGCTATTGTTATCGTCGTAATCGTGTTTCATTGTGTTTGAATGGTAATGCTTTATGACACAGTTCTTGTTTCTTAAACCTGAAATAAATCTTACGTTGTGTTTCGGTTTAGGGTTTGAGAAAAAATTGTGTTTCGGTTTTGTGTTTAAGAAACAAGAACTGTGTCAAAAGCATTAACATTCAAACACAATTGATACACGATTATGAAGTTAACAATAGCAGACTTGGGCCCCTGTTTTGCTGTCTCTCCCCATCGGATGCGCGGCAGCGGGCGTGCTGTCAGCGAAATCGCAGATATTACACGGAACCGAACCGAAACTAAGCTGCACCGACACCACTGCACCACCGCGGCCATTCACCGCTTTGACTACACCTACACCAAGCTGTGTGAAGTTCGATAATTATCATATTGATTTTTACAACCTTAGCGTGTCCGTGGAAAAAATATATGGAGAAACATCGTAAAAAATACAACGAATTAAGTCAACGACAAATGGAGTCACTTTAAACTTTTTTTAGTAACCGAAGCATCTTCAACATCTTAAAAGATATGAGAGCGAGAGATTTCCTGTGTCTGAGAAAAAAATTCACACTTTAACCCCTAATGTCAAACAATTTTTTTTATTTTACAATGAGCACTAACATAAGGGTTGTTACTAACAAACAGTTGTCAGCCAGTTCCCTATTTTATGGAGCAGTATCCAACTTATCATTTTAATAACTTGCCTATAACTATTTATCACTACCAGAGTATGAATCCGGGACACTTCTACGATTACTGAGCTATCCAATAACCCAGTATGCAATGCAAGCACTTTTCCATTTCGTTCCCTAACCTCTAATTTTCCATTTCCGTTGCAAAGCAACTGGTTAGTAAAGTGTACAACACAACAAACTTAACACATTATTACTGTGTACTTTATTGCTTTGAGTTAAACGCCAAATTTGCGATGCTGTTAAATGTGTTTAAAAAGCTCATTTTAAAGTAATCACACTGGTTGAAACTGTGATAGAAAGTTTTGAGATGGGGAATTATGTGATTAATGTGTCAATGAACTCTAACGCAACCGTCCAATGACTTTTGCGAAAATTATACATTGCCTACATTTTGTTAATTATTATTGTTTATTTACAATAATACCTTTTTTAACCTTTGTAGCGTTCTTTCCTTCTTCAAGGTTACACCTTGAAGAAGGAGCGCAAAAAGTTTGAAAACAAGAAAAAGTTTTTTTGACTAGTTTTAAAAATTTTAGAACACACAGAAAAGTCAGTTATTTTGTCATCGTCGCCAAAGATGGCCAGGGAATAAAGTTTAAATTGTTCCAAATTCAAATTTGAAACCAAACTTGTGCGGCTGGCGCAGTTCACCGAAACGAAACGTTCCAAACTCAAACAATAGCTCAAGTGTCCTTCCCCGGAATTGGCGCGGAAATTTTTGTTATCTTTTCGTGTTCCCCGAACGGATTTTAAATTGAGAACATAAAATGTTTGAACGCTAAAATGTCGTTTAATACCGCATGTGAAATCTGTGAGTTTTTACTTTGATTTTCACTTCATTTGAATCTGAAAGTTACCAAAACCTTATCTGGGTGGGACTGGGTGATTCACACATGTCCGACCCATGGGCTAACGCATACCTATTTACTGTTGTAAGCAACAATGTTTAGGATATATAGGTATACAATGTTGGAATAACTATTTTTTTTTAAACTGTGATCTTGCTTGCTATACCAGTCGTCAATGGTATAGAAACAACGACAATGTCATCCTTGGATTTCAAGTAAGTAGGTTAGTACATAGAATACCTCAATCAGAAGAATTAATTACTTGTGCTGGTTGCCTTCATCATGTTATCTTCTCTTATATAAAAGTGAAGGGGAGACTGACATATCAACGCCCAGCCCAAACCACTGGACCTAGAGACTTGAAATTTTGTAAACAGATACTTTATACAGTGTAGGAATCCACTAAGAAAGGATTTTTGGAATTCCCATTTCATCCCTTTAGGGGTGAAATGGGAATTCAAATTATGTATGGAAAAATAAAATTCAATAGACATTTTGACTAGATACTTTGTAGAATTACTTCCAAAAACAAATAGGCAAACACGAATTTCGTAATTTTCCAAATATTAACTCCATAATGAGTAAGTGGGGCAAATAAACCTCAAAAATCGATATGGATGTCGTTATCGAGGTTTTATGGGATGTTGATTGCTGATTTGTTTTGAAGTTCAACACGGTGGAAATGATTTAACCCCTAAATGGCTGAAATAATACGGGAATGGGAACAGGAACGAGAATGGGTACAGGAACGGGGCATGAACGGGTTATGGATATCGTACTCATAATTATCATGAATGTAAAAGTAACGGAATATGGATATCCTACTTATATTGTAAATGTGAAATATTCAATTACGTAAAATCGGGTGAACGGATTTGGAATAGCGCACACAGATAGTTTTACTTTTTATCCCGGTCAAATGTTCCCTAATGTCCACGCGGTCGAAGTCGCGGGCAAATAAGTAATAAAAAATATAATTATCAAAACAAAAATGATGAAAGCGTCTTCTTAGCGGCCAGTATCGGTTCGCGCGCCATAATCGCAGTGATAAGAGCGCATTGTTCGCAAGTTTCCATTTGCGCTCGTTCGGATGTGACCGATGGATTTTCGTACAATCGATCGCCACGATTGATGTTCTCGAATGTCGAAATTGTTGTCTTTGGTAGAACATCTTCAAATCGTTGATTTTCAAATGAAGAAAGTTGATCTTCGATCAAAAGATAACGCTTCACGAACTAAAACAGCACTCGTCAAAACAAAAACAGAATCAAAATTTTGAAATTCGAATCCCCACATATTTTTTATCTGAGTACAATTTACTATTCTTTTCAAATACAACTTTAGTTAGTGATAATCAAAGAAGAAAATACTTTGTACAAAATAACAACCCAGTTGAAAGTTATTGGGCGTTATTGGGTGCAGTTTTTGGGAATCTGACCGGACCTCTAGGGTATTTAGGTATAATGAAATAGTTGGTACCTAGTTGTTTTTTCATTATACAATTACCTACCATTCCTTTTTGTAAATATTCATTAAACCCGTTTTACTCATCAGACACGCAGGTTTTATCTATATCTGGGCGTAATTAAAAATAAACTCCAAGGAGTCTTAAAAGAACGCATTAAAAAAAGAACAACGAATCCTGTTCAAACTGCAAATAAAAGAGCATCTGATTCTAGCCTGTGACGTGGGATCATCAACCCCGCGTAAAAACGCGCTTAATTCCATACACTGACCTCTTATTAAAAAGCTATAATGGCAGCCAACGGATCCGTGAGAACAGCGCATGCGCGAAACTCGTAGTTAAATAATACTGCAGCTCGCAAATTCAATGTAAAGATCAAGACCTCTTATTACATCGTAAGAAAATGACAACCGTCTACGCGCCATTTATGTACCTGCCAACTTTCGAAAACACCCAAACAAGCTAAAAACAACTCTACCACACTCAAATTAGGTGCGTACCGTATGTAAGAATAGACCATGTTCAAGTTTAGAACGGCTGGAAATGTCAAACCTTAACCTCAAAACCGTGACGCGATCGACGCCATATTAGATACGTTCGGTTATATTCGGCGCTATTCGAGGAGCGCTCGTTAATCCAATTTATAACGACCTCTCCGGCTGATATTAGAACCATTAACGACCTATATGGTAAGGTCTAGGCTAGTGAGTTGTTGGGATCTTTTAATGCTGGTGACTTCTAAATAGTGCGAAGGGTACCATTGAGTAGATAAGGTTGTCTCAAATAGATAGATATAGTTAACTGGAAGACGTTTGTAAGCGTTTGGTTGCAAATAAATCGGTTTATCTGTCTTTAAGGTAGTCGATATTGTAAATCTACGACTGTTTATTGGCGTTTAACGACGTCATTCGGTTTTAATGACTTAAGACATGTTTCATTTGGCCACCTAGGATGTTCAATGACAGCTAGAAAGTTAACTTGATGCGTAAAAAAATCTTGTAGTAATAAATAGTTACAATAGATGTAATTATATACAAAATAAAACATAAGAAACATCTATGAGTATAAGTTGGAATAAATCCTTATAAATTTTTAATGAAATTTATTAAAAATAGAACTTTATAGTTAATTGCAAACTTCTAACACACAAAGAAACAAAAGTGCAGTGACATTACAATCCTATGGTCCCGACTTAACCATAGATTATGAATGCCACTCGTTAAAGTTTCATTCCAAGAATTTTCCAGTAAGCGCTTTGAAAAATTATCCCCAGATAGCATACTTTCGCCCGATGCCACCGCGATGGTGGGGGAATGTGATGTTGTGACGAAAATTCCCTCCAATCGACTCCAAATAGACACACACGACACCTCTCAACAAGCTACCACAACATCTATCTTACACACAAATAAAGTCCAAAATCAAATACAACCATTCCTAGTTAAGACCGTATTCCAAATTCAAATATTACTTGGCGGGCCTAATGACAAGGTTAGCGTATGAAACGCGTAAGAAACTGGTTCTAGCATTCGCTCGGCCGTTAAGCGATAGACAAAAAATAACAGCGGCCATCTTGAAAGCGGGTGATGACTTTTCTTGCGTTTAAAATTATATGGGCGCGTTCCAGGAGCTTAGAACGGTTGGCTGCTAATAATAGAGAAGGGTAACTATCTAACAATTCGTTCGTTTTTCAAAATAAGTCAAGCTTCGTTTGTTTTATATAGCGAATTACATTTCTAAGAAATTGACTGCGCTTCCTACAGTTTAATAACTGAGTTGTAAATAATAAATACATTTTAAGTGCCTAATAAAAAAGTCCTATTATGTTTTTTCATTTACAAGATTCGATGTGTACTAGCAAAATGTTCCACGTACTTATTGTAAAAATAAAATTAGATCCTTAGTTTGTAGTCGATTATATAATAAGACACCAGAAGTTTGCTTACTAAAAACAAAATCAGCAATCTTTCTCAACGGTTAAAAATAAAAATGAGCTCAACACTTTTATACAAATGACACTAGACAATTTATAACTGCCACACAAACAATATGCACGCGATAATCACAATGAGTCACGAAAAAAATGCACTAAAACCAAATTGCCTGCACCCACATACCTGAATTACTCAAAAGCACTAATAGCCACAAAATATTCGGCTTCCGTGACAAACCCTAATACTAGGGCACGGAAAAAAGAAAAAAAAGAAAACGTCACAAATGCAACCCCAAATAACGATAACGTGTAATGGCAGCTCTACGGCTTTGTTACCTAAATTATTTAGCCTGGTCAGGGGGGGTATTACAACTTCTTACAACGTCAGTTTTCTGAATCAGTGCGTCCCTTTTATTTGCTATACAGCGAGAAAGAGACGCATTGATATACATTCAAAAAACTGTCAAATTTTAAGAGGTTGTCATACCCCCCAGGGTAGTATTTAGAAATGTAATTTTTAAATTTCGAACTAAAATTTGCATTTCGATATACCATAGAGAATTAAAAAAAAAGTAAAGAGATTTTTTTGGGGAGATGGGAAAATACACATTGATATTGAAGGTACACTATCAATATCATCGCGCTACCACGGAATACGATACGCTGTTCTTAATATTAGTAAAAAAAATTGCAACTCGTGGTTTTTCTATAAAGTAATCGAGTGTTGCCATACAATAACACTAAGACAAAGCCGGATTGTACTATGTAAAAAAATGACTTTTAATACAAATCAAAGAGATCACGTGATCAGTTTAGTATGGGATGACCAAAATTTTTTGGCGTATTTCGACACATGTTTCATGGAGAAAGTTGTTCAGTTTCATGGACTGAACACATTCTTAAAATTTGGAGAGTGGTTACAAATACAACCTGTATAAGTGCTTTTCTGTTTTATTCGTAATACAGTGACAATTATCTCAAAATTTTCGCCGCACTTTGCAAATAAAGTTTTTTTCAACTGAATCGATAAATCGTAGCCTTTTACTCTGTGCGTAATTTGAAAAGTCTAAAGCTTTTATCATTTTGGCGTATCAGATCACCGTATCTTTAGCATACATCGCTAGTTTGGTTGGTGGTACATACGTTGGAGTAATACTGTATCAAAGAGACGATGTATGACAAAGATACGATGATCTGATACGCCAAAACATTATGCTGAGTCGGGACCGATTTGGGGCAAAACTAATTATGTATTATCATTTTTAATTGTGTTTATTTACTGTTTTGTCTTAAATAAATGTTTTTTCTTTCTTTCTTTCAAAATGATACAAGTGTGGACAAAGCTTAATGCGGGATTCAAAAAATACTTTTTTAAACGAATACTTTTTGTCAAATCTTTTTTACGGCGACTGTACGATGCACTCAGCATGACAGTCTTCGTGTCCGGTAAATATCGATCGCCGAATTGCGTTTAAATTATTAAAATACGGACATTTTCGTCCGATCAATATTTCGTACCTTGCGGTTAACGGTTTGTTAGCCTTCTAGTCGCCGATAATTGTTTAAAAATGTTTGCTTTACAGTAAACTTGTGTGGTTTGAATGATAAAGTGGTTGGTTGTTGGTAGTTTATATTTTAAAATTGTGTTCATTGATCTCTATTGGATACCTACTACTTAAATAATTTGTGTTTTGTTTAATTATGGTTTAGATTAAGTAAACTTAGTAAAATAATATTTAATTTTTAGATTTTAGCATTCACAATGCTATTTTTATATATTAAGTTACTTAATATAATTGAAAAAATACTAGAAAAAATCGACTCACCCGTAGCAGCTCAGGCGGGAATATTTTTGATAAAAAAATATTAATTTCAGTGAGTGAATAAAATATTTATTTTTTGCTCTTTTATTTTAATCGGTATGTACACCTATGTTTAATTAAAGATTTACTATTGAAGACTATTAGTGATAATTATTTGAAAAGTGATATTTTTTTCTTTTCTCGATGATAAAAGTTATCTGGTTTTCTTTAGAAAAAAAAACAAGCATGAGGAATAAACCAAACAAAAGACAACGCTATCACATTATGAACAAAAACATTCGATATTTCTTCTTCTTATTTTTTTTGTTATGGCAATCTACTCCTCTACAGGGAGTAATTTTTGCCACTGTCAAGTGTTAAATAATTCAGTGGTATTGTTTCAGTTTACATTAGAAAGCGGGTGCATCGCATTCCAATGCTGCTTGGAGCATTTAGCATCAAATATATCGATACAGTTTACTCGGTAAGTTCTGCCGAGGTAGCCACACTACAATAAAAGTCTCAGCTTCACACAACCAAGATCCTATTTCAATTATCCCACATATTGTTCAGATGCGTAGACACCAAAACTGCACCAATTTTAAGACACAATATCCACTATAAAACCACCGAATTGAACCCGACAAAACGGCTCCAAAAACTCCTCCATTCGATATTTAAACCAAAACAAAGGAACGATGATTGAAGAATTTCAATTTTCGAATTCCAAATCGTTTAACCTCCGATTTGTAGTTCTGAAACGTAATCAAATCGATTATCGCAGAAAACGAAAACGAATCGATGATCGGTCTGGTCCGGCCACCCACCGTAATCTACATTGTCTACTTGTCTGTCGGTAATGGATTTGACAGATTAGAACCTTTCTACTTGTGTACAGTCATGATACTGTTTTTTTAATTAACCATTTTAATCTAATACTGTTGGAATTTTTAATTGATGTGCTTCGTTTGAATAGAAGAAAATGTATTATTTTGTACTGTATTCGATGCGTGTGAACAAAATTAATGCAATGGAACCTAAGTAGGTTCCACACTTATAAAGACGGTCATTAGAGGGAAAGTACCCTAAATATTGATGATGGCAAATTTTACTGAAAGGAATCATTCCTTTATTTTTGAAAATAAGTAAAAATGCATTCAAAGGTTTATAAAAAAATAGGACATTTTTTTGTCGATAATATTTAGGATTTTTTTTGTCGATTCAGTTTTTTGATTTTTTCAAAATTGTGGAGATATTGAAAGTGTGCGGTGAACATTTAATTCAGTTTTAAGCTATCCAAGAACATACTCGCAGGGTCTGCAGCTCACAGAGTCACTAATAAATAAATAAAAATAAAAATAGTTAATATTTTTTTCTACTTTACTTGAATTTTTATATATTTGCATGTTCACCAACTTGCAGGCATCGGATTGAAGTCTCTGTATGTATCTAATGTTTCTTTAGAGATACTTGCTGTCATTTATTTCTCGCCCAACGCAATAGACATAATAACTCCACAATATAAACACAGATACAGAATAGGGATGATGACTAATGAATAAAATAACGAAATACTAATAAAAATCGTAAACATATTAAACTTTTAGAGTAGCTTGTATGCCTCTTGGTTTTATATATTGCATATTATTTATTTTATGACCCTTCAAAGTTGGGTGGACAAGTTCATTTAAACAGTATAAAATTTATTAAAATTAATGATTACTACTACTTTCCGAGGTACATCTATCCAAGTAACCGATTCTCTCCAGCTCCTTGGCATGGAGTTATCTTCTGACCTTAACTTCGGCACCTCCATCGAGTCCAAGGCTCAAACTGCAGCTAGGAAGCTGAGCGTCCTAAATAAAGTCAAGCGGTACTTTACGCCTGGGCAGCTTTTAACTCTTTATGAAGCTCAAGTCCGATCTTGCATGGAGTACTGCTGCCACCTTTGGGATGGCTCGGCGAAATATCAACTTGCTGCACTGGACTCGGTGGAACGCAGAGCTAAAAGATTAATAGGCGATGGAGAACTGGTAGCAGCTAAGCTTAACAGTTTAGCTCACCGCCGAAAAGTTGCTTGCCTATCGGTCTTTTACAGATTGTACTTTGGTGAGTGTGCTCAAGAACTGCATGAACTCATTCCACCTTCTCCTTTCTACCATCGGACATCCAGACGCACTGCAGGTTACCACCCGTTCTTAGTTGATATACCTTTTCTGCGTACCAAACGCTACTCATCATCGTTCATAATGCGCACAGCTATGGAATGGAATTCCCTGCCGGCGTCTGTGTTTCCGAGCGCATACAACCTGACTCTATATTCAAGGCCAGAGTGAATAAGCACCTTCTGGGCAAGCTCGCTCCATCGTAGACCCTGTCTTTGCTTTTGGGCAAGACTGGGGTCAAGAGCAAACCCATTAAATATAAAAAAAATAAAAAAAAGATACCTTTAATTAGTCCGTAAAATGTATAGCAAATTTGTCTAAGAAACTATTTTGATAAACACAATATTTAATATAGCTGCCAAACAAATTTCCTACGCGTTGCATACAAACTACTTATTCGTGACGTCATAACTAGGAAGCCATTAGTATGGAGCGTTTTTGGGCGAGTCCATTTGTGTGCATTTCACACTGTGATATCTCGGGCAGTTTTCATGCTAGCGAATTAATTCTTTTACCAATGTTTCTTTTTTTGAGAGGTAATTTATGTAACATAAAATAAAATTAAAATATTCGTCATGCCTATTAGCCCATTCAAATTCCCCTGAAATTTTGATATCTGAATGATATAACATCACTTTAGATATCGTTTTTTTCATAAATAAAATCGACTACAATCATGCTCTTTGTTAGGGTTCTGTACCCAAAGGGTAAGAACCGGACCCTATTACCTACTAAGACTCCACTGTCCGTCTGTCTGTCTGTCTGCCTGCCTGTCTGTCTGTCACCAGGCTGTATCTCATGAACCGTGATAGCTAGACAGTTGAAATTTTCTATATTAATACTTAACAACGAATCTGCTTCGCTATACTTCGCTATATTCGCTATACTTAACAACAAATACTAAAAACAGAAAAAAAAATTGAGGAGGGCTCCCATACAACAAAAGTGTTTTTTTTTTTTGCCGTTTTTTGGTACGGAACCCTTCGTGCGCGAGTCCGACTCGCACTTGGCCGGTTTTTTCTCTCTTACTCTTAAGGCGATTCTCACACTGCCTCGCAGTAACGTTTGTCGCAGTAACGTTCGTCGCAGCTACGTACGTCGCTACAACGTGTGTCGGAATATATAGTGATTGTCGCTCTTTTGTTTGTCGCAACGGTGTTATAACAGTCTAATTTTAGCATTCTGATCTTATCGTTGCGATACAGTAAGAAAAGTATGAAAACTAAATTTAGTTTAGTGCGGTCAATTTAGTTAAGTCGTTAAAATTTGTAACCATTATGTTTTCAGCAATAAACATGTATTAATATTTGGCTTCGACTTTCCATTATCCAGTGGCATCCGCAAGCAAAAGCTATCTTGTAGTATAAAAAGGAGCTCGGAGGCGCAGTTGTTTAACGCCTGGCCCTGTGATTGCGGAGGTTAAGCAACTTTCGCAAGGGTCGGTCATGGGATGGGTGACCAAAAATTTATTATCTCGAGCTCTTCCGTGCTTCGGAAGGCACGTTAAGCACCACCCACCAATCCGCATTGGGCCCGCGTGGTGGGTTATTTATGGCCTGTCCTCCTTATACCCATAAGGAAGGCCTGTGCCCCAACAGTGGGGACATTAAAAATAACTGATGATCAGTCAATATTTGGCAATACTTTACATTTTCCTTATTTGGGTTATTCCCAAAAATATAATCTGTGGTTTGAAATGACTCGGGTCAGTTGTTTCATAACAAAAACCAGTTATTTTGATAGTTACAGGACAAAAAGACTGTGTGACTAATTACTGAAGTGGTAGATATCACAGTACAATGCGTTGAATGAAAAATCATTAAAATCTATTAAGGCGCTGTAGGTAGTGAAACTAGCGCCGCCACTACATTTATTTTTATAACTCGTAAACCAAGTCAATATTTAAAAAAAGGTATGGTAATAATTTCTTAAATTGTCTCAAATATTTTTTGAATAACTCTTCAACAGTTTCATTCTTTCTGTAAGTTTTAAAATCCATTTTAGCTCAAAGTGGCAACTTGGCAATAATGGTATTTAAAACTTACAGAATGAATGATAACTGTTGAAGAAAAAATATTAGAGACAATTTAACAAATTATTACATGCGCTTATTTTAAATATTGACTTGGTTTACGAGTAATAAAAATAAATGTAGTGGCGGCGCTAGTTTCACTACCACAGCGCCTTAAACACATATTTTATAAGTACCTACACTACAGACATTCGATCAAGAATATCCTAGATAACGCTTCACGAACACGCAAGTGTGGCACCGACTGACAAAACAAAAATTGATCCAAAACGAAATTCGAATTCCATCATGAATATTTTTAATCTGGGTACAAAATATTATATTCTTTCAAAATTCCGACATTTCTCATTTTATTTCGAATTACCGAAAACACAATTGCTCACATGAACATTTTTTTGAGTCAAGTTTTGTAATAAAAAAAATTGTATAATTTATGCAACTGTACTATAATGACGGGTATTAAAACACGAATGTGGTTTTACATACCGGGTGTAACAAGACCCTCAACGAAACCGAGGTCTACGTGTTCTGCCCATCATCAGGACCATTTCTGTTCAAAATAATATCTATTAGTTTCCCAGGTATAGTCCAACAGACAAAAATTATCCTAATGATGGACGGAATGCGTGGACTTCGGCTTCGTTGAGTGTCTTGTTACACCCGTTATTTGCAAAACAATAATATTTAGTCACACATATTTTTGGAAGTAATATATTTAGGTGTCCTTATAATACCCAAATTCAACAAACACGGTTATTTTAGGCGATAACAAAACGCATTGTTTTTAGAAACTGCAGCTTTTAATTAGCTTATTATTTATATTACAAATACCTAACAATTACAATAAATAATGGGAATTTATACTTCAGCGTACCAAAAAAAATACATTTTATTCTCTAAAATTAGTAAATTTATGCTCACCAAATCTTAAACCGCTCAAGAAGATTTGGTGAGCATATTTACTAATTCTGGGTTAGGTTAGGTTGGTATGGAGATCAACGAACAGTTACTGACTACATAATGAACTTGAGTTATATAGAGACAGAATCACTTTTTACCATTTTACGTTAACCCACATACATACATACACAAACACACACTCACACACACACAAACAAACACACACACACACACACACACACACACACACAAACAAACACACACACACACACACACACACAAACAAACACACACACATAAACATACACATACTCGAATTCATTAATATTTTTATATCTTTTTATTTTTCTCCAAATTAAGCTACTTCCACAGCATACATACCCTCACGCACACTTACCGTACCGTGTAGCACCACATCCAAACGCTGTGTCTTTCACCACGGGTGAGAAAGTGAAAGTGAAAGTGAAAGTGAAATAAGCTTTATTCAAATAAACTTAATTATTAAGTGAGAGGTGAGAGGTGAGAGGCCTGGAGTCCCGAAATACAGGATTGTCCTAGTTTAGGCTCCAGTCCATCAATTGTTTTATTGTTACCTAGAATTTTGATTTATATACTTAGATAATAATGAATGTAACTTTGGTGGAAATAAATTATTTTTCATTTTCATTTAAACATTGGAACCATGTTACCGCCTCTGTAGTCTAGTGGTTCGCACACACGTGTAAGACACAGAGGGCTCGATTCACATAGGAGGGAGGTTACATTTGTACTGGACTGAAAAATCCCATAGCCTCTATTGAGTCTTATTTAAAAAAGTATAATTTTTAAATATTCGTTTACAATCTCGAATCGAATCGAAAAAAAGAAATTGCAAGTTTTACAAAAAGTAAATTGGGACAAAATATTTTTACTTATGGTGAATTATATTTAATATAAAAATTCTAATACACAATTTTAAAAATGTTTATCGTGGAGATTTTAGGGCCCACAGTCTAGTATTTTTAGACGGTATCGTTACATTCCTGCTAGAAGTAGATAGCAAAACTGCTAAAAGTGGCCGTTTTTGACACATTTGCTATCTACTTCTACGAATGGCTACGAGGGCATGTAGTGATACCTTCTAAAAATACTAGACCATGGGCCCTAAAATCTCCACGATAAACATTATTAAAATCTTTTTCTATTAATAACTTATTAAATAAAAACCTCTGAGGGCGCCACTTTTGGTCATACAACCGCCTTAATGTGTTTAGAATAATCATTCTTAAAAGATTAAAAATTTAGTTTTTGGTAACACAAGCTTTTATTGCCGACTGCACTTTTGTCTGCCATTTAGACTTAGAGTGACGTCACTTTACTTTTCAAGTTATTCTCAGGAAGCTATTTCATTTGATACCCATATTGTAGGAGTAGTTTCTGTTTTGATCACGCAGGGATAATACGAGCCTTAGTTAGGAATATTTAGAAAGATTTTATTAATTCTGTAGCCAATATCCACTTTAAAATTTGCTTTTATTACGACTACAGTTTTTATACAGCCCCAACACAAGCTTCGCGGAGCTCAAAGGATCCGTGGAGCACACTTTGAGAATGGCTGACAAATAGTTCATTAAAAGTAATTGAATTATAAACCTAACAAATTGACCAACACTATTATTTAAGCATTACAGAATAAAAATTGTTCACCAATTTATATTTTTGTCAAATTACTCTGTAAATACGTCGTTATAAGACGATTTAAAGATTACTCGAATAAGTTTAATTTTATTTGAAGATTGCGAAAACCAGGATGGCTTACGACAATGATTGATTCGTCTAAAATTGGTGTAAATTAACATTTAATAGGAGGGATCTCCACGATAAACATTATTAACATCTTTTTCTATTAATAACTTATTAAATAAAAACCTCTGAGGGCGCCACTTTCGGTCATACAACCGCCTTAATGTGTTTAGAAAAGATTAAAAATTTAGTTTTTGGTAACACAAGCTTTTTATTGCCGACTGCACTTTTGTCTGCCATTTAGACTTAGAGTGACGTCACTTTACTTTTCAAGTTATTCTCAGGAAGCCCTTTCATTTGATACCTATATTGTAGGAATGCATTATAAATAACTAGTCGAATATGGTAGATAAGGGTACCAGCACACAACCCCGGAAAATTTAAAATGTTTGACCATTTAGAACCTCCGCACACGGCGTCTCGCGCGTCGTAGCGTAAGCGTATCGTAATGCGCGCGTCGTAGAGTCTGTTCGGAAAGAGAACCGTCTTGGGCTTTGTACTCGATTCCCATTTTTGACATGTTGACGGCACTGTAACGTTTTAGTGCAACTGTAATATCTTGGTATCTATCAAGTCAAGATAGTCGCACCATAATTTCGTATAACAGTGCCGTAAACATGACAAAAACGATGATCAAGCACAAAGCCCACGACGGTTCTCTTTTCGAACAGACTCTACGAGAGCAATACGAGCACGTTGCGCATGTACACAAAGAAGTCCGCACACGGCGTCATTGCGTAAGCGTATCGTATGAGATGTTATTGTCAATACAATAGTCTTAGCGTACGGCGTAAAAAAGCAAGCGTAGAAAATACTCTCTATCATGATTGTTGATGAATTTCCGTCAACGTGAAGCTCTAGTTTATATTCTGGAACAATATCTACGCCTACGCTACGATTCATGTGTTGAACTCTGCTCGTATCGTACTCGTCGCGTCTTGACGATACGCTTTTGAGACGACTACGCTTACGAGCAATGTGCGTAGGGCCTTAGATGACTGAGGCAACATAACTTCTTCTTATTTTTGTTATGGCAATCTACTCCTCTTCAGGGAGTAATTTTTGCCAGTGTCAAGTGTTAAATAATTCAGTGGTATTATTTCAGTTTACATTAGAATGCGGGTGCATGGCAATCCAATGCTGCTTGGAGTATTTGGCATCAAATATATCGATACAGTTTACTTGGTAAGTTCTGGCGAGGTAGCCACCACTACAATAAAAGTCTCAGCTTCACACAACCAAGATCGCACCTATTTCAATTATCCCACATATTGCTCTGATGCGTAGACACTTGTACCAGAAAGCTGACACAACTTCCACTGTAAAACAATTTGCAAATAATTAAAATAGCTACCTAACTAAACCCGACAAAATGGCGCCAAAAACTCCGCAACATAACAAAAGCGAAAAAATAAGTTTGTCATCCTCCCGCCCGCCAGTGTATTGAGCCTTATGCTCTTTGGTCTGCTCTCTGTTCGATTACCCACGCGCCCACGCAAGTGCCATCTCAATGTAAGTTTAATAACGTAACATCTAATTGCCCTTCCTCAATCTCCATACACAGTAATTCCTACAGTACATAACGTCATTTAAGGAGCTCGGTGGCGCAGTGGTTTAGCGCCTGGCCCAGCGATTGCGGAGGTTAAGCAACTTTCGCAAGGGTCGGTCGTGGGACGGGTGACCAAAAAATTATTTTTTCGAGCTCCTCCGTGCTTCGGAAGGCACGTTAAGCCGTTGGTCCCGGCTGCATTTGCAGTCGTTAACACCCACCAATCCGCATTGGGCCCGCGTGGTGGGTAATGGCCCATCCTCCTTACCACCCATCAGGAGCGTCGCCAAAAGCGGGCAGGGAGGGGCAGCTGCCCACCTAGAGGTGAAAATGTAGCCAACAGCAAAGTATAACCAAAGTTTTGAGGCTATGCAACTTGCTATTCCGATAAATCCCGCATCTCAAAACTTGAATAAATTCTTAAATTTGAGATTTTTTTATACTTCATTCCTCATTCACAATGCTAATTTTATACAATACTAAATGATATACTAAAAAAATACGACTCGCACCAGATCAATACTCAGACGGGAATCGAACCCGCGACCTTTGGATATCCGGTCCAATGCTCTGACCGCTGAGCTACCGAGTCACTCGGTGACTCGAGTATTGATCTGGTGCGAGTCGTATTTTTTCTAGTATATTATTTAGTATTGAATAAATTCACTAGGTTGCTCTTGACTGTAGCTACAATTCATATTTTTGTTTTCTCATCCTCCTTCCATTCCTGGGCTGGAATAAGGAAGGTCTCGGTCTGTGCCCCAGCAGTCAAGTAGTGGAGACATTAAAAATGGCTGATGGACAAATAAACATTTTGGTGATTCCCCTACAATACGAAGCGTTAAATCCACCGTACTCTACCTATGAAACAAGTAAGCGTTATACATAAATATTTTTTCATATTTGTAAAGAAAATTAAATTCTGTTATCGCTGGTAATCTTTAGTTGTACACTGCACTATCGGTCAGCGTATATTCGTCCTTTATTGCGCAGGAGTTTTGTGAAAATATGACTGTGCTATGACTAAATACTATGTGAAAACTAATGATAAATTAATCGCTCTTATCTCTTTCCAAAAGTGTTTAATGTTGTATTTCAAACAATAACTATAAATATGCAAGGAAATACAAATATTCTTTCTTAAAAAAAATTGATGGCGTGTTGTTTATAAAAAATCTGTGAATAAACCTTCAAATAAATAAAATATTTGCAATTACTAGGTAATACCGGCTTTAAAGTGAGATTTTAAACAAATTACAGGAAAACCAATTTATTCACTTATAAGAAAAATTGTCCAAGAATTACTTATAAATCGTAAAAAAATAAAGCAAGATTTGCAATTCGACGACCTCCGTGGTCGAGTGGTTTGCACGCCGGTTTTCAAGGCGTCACCATCTCTTGAGGTCCCGGGTTCGATCCCCGGCTGGGTCAATGTAGGAAATGAACTTTTCTATATTGTCTCAGGTCTGGGTGTTTGTGATACCACCGTTGTTTCTGATTTCCATAACACAAGTGCTTAGCTACTTACTTTGGAATCGGAGCAATGTATGTGATGTTGTCAAATATTAATTAATTATTAAGTACTATATTTTCAACAAGTTACTTCGTTCTATTTTCGTTTTTATTTTTTCGTCAAAATTTCATGTAAACAGGAAAATTATTTTTTAATTGGAAAATATCAAAAGTAGAACCAATTTAATAGATCACATTTGACATATCTCAGTCCATATTAGTTTGTCAAGTAAATCGTTTCTTTTGTGATTATTTATTACAATAAATGTGTATTATTAACTGAAAAAAAAACTTAAGCAGTGCATTTAAAAACATAAATATTGTGTGACCGCCGCTGTCGTTAAAAGGTTGAATTTGATGAAGTGTCAAAATTTAATGTGATCTATTAATGTGGCCCTACTATACGTAGTATTATGGAGAGGAAAATAGTCTAAAACAATGGCCATATTGAAACTGAGTCTAATAACTTCATACCCCTCCTAAGCTCCGGGTCATAAAACGCCAAAGGATCAACGATCTATGCGTTTTTTTATTTTTACATTCTTTTTCTAGTGCTTGCATATTCCCTACCGGTTTTTCGCACCTGTCCGCATCACCCGATTACGAAGAAGGTTAAGTTTAAAGCCCTTAAGCATACAACCTTTTTAGAAACAAAAACTTTTAAGAACAAGTGCTAATGAAAACTTTTTTAAAAGATTTTAAATCTTTTCCTAAACCTCGAGAACGTCATTGAGGGAACTATTCATAAATTATTCATGAAACACCAATTCAATAGCAAAATTAATTAATTATTATGCTAACAAACCTATACAGCTAGGTTAGTTAATAAGTACCTACCTAGACAGTGATAGCGCGAAGGCCATTGGACCAACTAGGTACTCCAGTGCAAGGGAAAATCGCTCAAGAGCGCGAATACGCCATTTAGAATACAAAAATATCCCTGACAAGTTCGTCAACCCAAAAAATTGCATTTACTCAAAAGTCGACCGTAAACGAAGTAAGTTTTAATCGCTTTTACAATTTCACATGCCCGCCGCATGAAGTTTCCGACACCACATTCGCGGTGTTGAAGTCGCACGCCCGCAATGCAACTGACTCGCGGCTGTGTTCACTCCGTTCAATCAAGTTCATAGATTAAGATTGGCGTTCGTAGACCGTCGATAATTATCATGACTTATCAAAACGAGAATATTTATATTTTCATAAGTTAAAATTACTCACCTATCGAAGAGTTTGCAGTATTTGTCCATACGCACACATTGATTGTCTCATCGAGTTTTTACATAAGTACATCCAAATAAGTTCACGAACACTTTAACCTAGTTTATCTTACTTTGCACTTTAACATCACAAAATTCCATTAGTTTTGTACAGAAAAGGCACTATGTCTACATCACAAAATTGAGCAAAGTGAAAGAAAAAAATAGTTTCACTTTATGAGGTCATCGAACGCGCGGCAAAGTAACTATTCGACCGCGTTCGAAAATGGAACGATTTGAACACATTCACACTGAGTTCGAATTTCGAATTCGGCGGGATCCGCCTTGTCGTGGTCCATTCGGGTGATTTCGGGTGCGGTGGAGCGGCGGGGCGCGTGCGGGCACAGCTCGCGCGCAACTGAAGATTGTCGTAGGTTAAGTTTGGAAAAAAACACCGCTAGCTCAATTTTCCGCGTTGCTATCCAGCCACGGTTTCACCGCGTCAAAAACGCGGCTGCTCAGCTCACATCGCCAAAGGGAGCCCTCACAAACTTATATCGCCTTATGCCACAAACACAAGAGGTTATTGTTTTGACAGCTCCATGAATTACAACCATGTGTACTACGCGGCAATATAGGACACTCGTAGGGGGCGCCACTGCATGCAGGAGTCGCGAGAAAAAAACACCGTTAACTAAATAAACTAGCAACGCGCGTAAACACAACGAATTTACTGAATGCCACTTTTCATTATATTATTTCGCTATGCACCGGCCGACGTCACCGAAATAGCAGACGCGGGGCTGTTATATTCGTCTCTTTCACTCGCGTGCTCGATTTGAGCATTTCACATCTAAATTCGAGCATTCGGCTTTTCAATAGGAACTGTCATCTTTTAATATTGTTTTGTTTCTTTGGCGCGCGTTGCATAGATAGTGCATGCGTGCACAGAACTGCTATTGCCTTATTGCACTGAGGCTAGATGACATTCACACAGACTAAACTCAAGTTCATACGGATGCAGTTCTAGTGAACTGGACGAGCGATGCGCGCTGGTGACGCGCCGATGCTATTTTATTTAAGTTACGTTTAACACACGGTCACGCACTTTGAATAAGTAATGCAAAATGCAAAACATAATAAAACTATAAAGTTCAGCCTACTTTGCTTTGCAGCTATACTTTTTTGTGCACTTATTTGAAGTGAAGTTTTCAAATATAACTTACAAGTAACTTAGAACGAATTCTCCGTTACTAAAATTTACGCGCAATCACATTATCACTTATTTTATTCATCGGATGACTTGTATAAGGAAACAGTAGAAAAACTCAGAAAAAATATCATTGTTAATTGTCAAGTTGCTAATAATTGGTCTAAGTTATTTCTGTAAATAATTGCAACTCGCATTATGCTGGTTTCAGTTAAAATAACGAGGTCAAATGTGTTTCACGAGACATTTTCTTAAATTATCACGATAGGTACACGATCAGCTAGTTTGCTAATTTATTATCTTTATTAGATTTTCTCTATCAAAGTTAAAAAAAATGCGTTTTCAAATGCGCAAATACCTATGAAAGATAGGTAGGTACTTTATTGTTAAGTTGTAAAGTTTAATACAACAAACACCTTTTTCGGAAAATTTGATTTTGATTTCAACATTCGTAAAAAACTACGACAAAAAGAAAAAAATATTTAAAAATATTATTTTTAGTATACATGCAAAAGCTGACAAGCTTTTTTATAACCTTAATTATAAAACTAATCAACCTTTAATTAACAAATATTCTAAAAAAATATTATAATTAATTGAAAAAGATTGATCGTTCGACTTCAGTCACAGAATACATAATAGTCTTCAGTGTTAATTTCAATCTTCGTGTCGTTACGCAATCGCCAAGTGTTATGGAACACCTGTAACGCTAAATAACTGCCGTCCTGTTTTAATGCTGACTTTGCCGACTGACTCATTCTCAATGATATTTGTTTAATTTCACTGCTACAAATATTATTAAAAGTAAATTAATAATGGACAACAGAAGGGCACTAAAAATCTAGGTAATTCGTTCTAAATTTAAAAGTAAAAGGCCGACGTAAAAATTACGTGAGGATTCGACATTCCAAATTCAAACGTGTAAAACATCACATCAGGCCGCGTTCGAAAAATCAAATTCTGAATTTCGCCGTTCATTTTCATTTAGCGAAAGTGATCTGTCTTGTTTTTATAATAAAACGAGTCCTGCCGAATGCAGTTCGTATTCGGCCTCGGGGTCGGTGCATGCGGTCATTGACCCCAGTATTCGGCGTCGCTTCCATTACGTTGGGAAAGGTCAGGTCTGTGTACGCCACATGCTGTCTGTGTGAGTGAGCTTTTACTTTCAGCAACACATATATACGAACTCTTTTTGTTTCCAGCGACGGTTATTGTCTTGACATTTTATTTTTGAACGTGGAACGATTTAAAATTTAAGCTTCACTTTTATGAGGAGAGTTTTGAAAAACTTGTTACCACAACTATGTTAAATGATCTGCGTTTGTTACAGACAGAGGTCATTTTCACTCTCGATTTATAATTTTCTGGATTTCGCGAATCGCTATGACTTTAACTTAGTATTAATGCACAACAGTACCTGGGTACTTATTTAACTTGCAAGCATAACTTGATATCTGTATGTTACCAAAACCTCTCCTATCGTTGGTACCTAAGACTTATTGCATAATTACAAGCAAATACATAGCAACAGTTTAATAGAGAAGAAATAGAATTTTAAATAAATTATACAGAAAACACTAATTTGTGGAAATTCAATCGGAACAGCCATTTTCACAAAAAAAATATCAATTCATGTGCTGTCAAATGTACCAAAAAAAATACTTTATCATACAAAGACACGCCTTTTATGTAAACATACATATTATCGATATCAGCTGTTTGTCGTAATGCCGAATAACGAGTGTTGCAAAAATTCGGCGATATCTTATCGGGTCAGTGACCTCTCGATATGGCGTCAGTTGAGTAAGGTCATGGTTAGGGTTGTCACTTTCCAGATTTTGCCATTGTGCTTGCAAATAACTGCTTCAGTTTAGTTGTAGTTAAAAAGGTTTTTCATCGTTACTGAAATGAATATTTCATGTTATTTCAAAACATCTTTATTTTTGTGTTTAGTCCATTCATATATATTATTATTTTTTATTTTATTTATTTATAACACACATCTATCTTTACGCCCAATGCGATAGAGTAGACAAAATTATGTACATTTATGTATATATAGAAATGACACAAATTAAATTAGAGTAGTAGATATTACCACAATTAGGTAGGGCAAATGAAAATTGTATCACTAGAAAAATAAAATAAATTCATTTTTTTATTTGCATTTTTATGCGAGTATTCCAGTTTATTTTTTTTTAAACTACAGATATAAGTACTTAAAGTTCTACCCCTATTTTGGCCAGGGTTTCTTTTCTTGTCGAATCACCTCAAACGAAAAAAGTTTATTATATCACCAATTTCCATACAATCTTTTGATTTGTATTTTTTATTTAACTGTTGTGAGACAACCCTAACCATTAATACTGCTAACTTCACTGCATTTGTTTCTATAGCCTGTCTGTCTCTCACGTCACATGGTTTACACAGGTGATGGAACAGAAGTTGAAATCATTAAGATTATTATTGCTTTATCGTCATGCATGCACCTATAATCTTCCAAAAGAAAACGTTAATAAAATTATACAATACATAGTATTTTATTATTGCCAACAGCAATTTTTATAGTCGCCTCTGCTGAATGAATGAAATTAAATAATGAAATGAAATGAAATAAATATTTATTGCACAGAAGATTCGTTTTACAAATGTGAACAGAGGCCTCCAAACTAGGCATAGCCTGTATCTTGGGAAACCAATCTAATTTTACATGGTCAATCGACCCGAGTGTCTACTGTGAAACCTGCCTATTAATAAAAACATTTTTTTACAAAAACAGGAATAACAAATAGTTCTATAGTATCACTGTTAAAAATTATACTTAGCCTAGAAGAAAGTTCGTACTACATAGTTTAATTGGTTGCTGTAATAAAAAATAACTATTGAAGTTCAACGACTTAAAAACATCGGCTAAGAAGAGCTTCAGTATCATTATATGATTTACTAAGTAACCACTTGGTTACCAAATGTAATTGTATTATAGTACATTATGAGACAAGTTAGCTTAGGTTGCTCATTGCACACAAGGCTGTGGGTCGCAGCCCAAGCCGCAGGCGAGGGCGTAACTCAGCCGAGTGTGCAATAAGCTCACGAGTTTCATACGACGTTTTTCAACACATTTGCGAGGAAAAAACACAGTAATTTACCACACAGCAACAAATACGACAAAAACAAAATATGATAATTATGGGAAAAGGCGCGCAGGTTTTTTTTTGTTTTTTTCACACGCCCAACGCAAGAATGTTTTGCGAACAAAGAGGTGAGGAGCATACAGCCTACTCCAAAATTATAATTTTAAGTGATGAAATGCAAATATTTTAATATTTTATAAAAAAATATTGTGAGTTATTAATAATTTGTTAATAATAAATATTTGTTTGACTTAATTAAGGACTTACACATTTATTTATTCCAAAAATGTGATGAATTTTCAGGAGCATAAAACCTCTTTGTTGTTACTAAAAAAATAACTGTATTACCCGGCTAAATTGGGAATGCTCTGTTTACTCGTATAAAACTTGCAGTAAGGTACTAATTTAACTTTGTAGGGTTAATTCTATTACGTACTAGTGTTTTATATATTTGCACGCGTTTGTTATAGCTCGGTTTATGGCCCTAAAAGCTATGTATTAGGGCTCACTTTACGAGCAAGTGTGTTGAAAAATATATTGTTGTGTGTTGTCAAATTGTGACATCACAACGCCAGCCGAAGGATTCAAAAATAAAGCTGGTTCAGTAAAGAAAAAGATTAAAGATCGAAACGTCAAATAAAAAGACGGCAAACAAAAAAGAAAATTACACTTACCAAAGCGACTTCAAAGTTATGCCTTCAGTGGGTAACTTCTCATTACAACTTAAACTGAAGCCCACTTTTGTAAACTGCTATTTTCCTTGTATGTTGTTAATAACAATTGCTGGACTTTGTTACTGAGATAAGAAAATTTGGTAGTTACAATTTTGTTGTTTTTGTCAGTGGTTAGTCATTCACAATTTTTAACCATTAATTACACAATACAATTTGACATACACAAACAAACCTCTAAATTTAAATTGAACTCTATTACGAAGTCTATTTTTTGTTTGATAACGCTAATGTGTTTCATGCGCTATTTTTCCTGTTAATAAAAGATGTTTATGTCAGAGGGCCTATTACACAAAAGCATATCGCGATAAGCGTACGATGTTCGCCCCACTCTGTGACATTATTAACTCATGTATAAGCTTAGAATAAGAACACCTAGAAGCCGTGTCCTCGTATGCAAAGTGAGGCAACTAATACGAAGCCAATTTTTTTATTCTGATTTGAAATCTGCAATCAGTGCTTTCCACTATGAGCAAATGAGTTCCAGTCTTCGATTGGTGTAGAGTGTGTCCCTCAGCAGAGACATCTCCTCCTTCATTCCTCCTTACAGAATAGCTTTCCTTTTGAGGCGGTTGGTATAGCTTCGAGTTAAAGCCCAAATGGCTTAGTTTTTAGATTTATATCCTTCATACGTTACCTAATCGTAACTAAAATCCAATAATATAGTAACTAATTTCCTAAATGTAGGAAAATGAAACTGTTTTGTACTTATTCCGATTATAGGTAATAATGGAGAATAAAAATCTGAAAACGGAGCCATTTTGGCTGTTTTAGTTGCCTCACTTTTGACAGGGCGCTTTGTAGAGAACAATCGTTCTAGGTGTTATTATTCTTAGTGTATAAAGTTCAAAATCAAGTAAATCAATCAACGAACATAGTCCAACTATCGTGATTCTTTTTTTGTAATTGGCCCTCTGAATGTGTGGTTTGAAAAAAAAATAACAGTTCAAAAGTATATACTATCTTGTTGGTCTATTTGAAATAAATAGTTTCATTTCATTCACCTACTGTAAAGTTGAGGAAATTTGTTTTTTTTTTTGTTGAAATAATTACTTACACAAATAGTTTATTTATTATTTATTTATTTACATAAAAAACAATACAGAGACAACTTTAAACATAGTCTCGCAAAACTTATTACTAAGTTTGTCTGCGAGGAACAAAGTTACGCTCAGATAAATAAATATTAAATTAAATTGAATTGAACATCGTTTAGCTAAGTGAAGGTATGTTGTTGAAATATCCCTATATTTTAATCCAGGCTACCTTCCATCTGTGTGCCAAATTTCAACCAAATCCGTTCAGTAGTTTTTGCGTGATTGAGGAACAAACATCCAAACATCCAAACCCACAAACTTTCACATTTATAATATTAAGTAGGACTTAGAATACTTTACTTTACATTGTTTATAAATGTGTAATATGTTTTATAGTTTATTTAACTATTAGGAAATTAATTAGGACAATTACCAAAAATTTCATATTCAATAAGGAAATTTAAATACTCGGAAATCCAACGCAATATTGAGAAAACTTAATTCATTATAATTAAGTAGTTTTGGTAAACAGGCAAACATTTTTAGTAGTTTTGTGGTTTCTAGGCAAACATTGACGTCTGTTTAACCGGGAAAATATTTTTTTGTGCGGTTGTATTCATAAAATTTCTTATCTTAATCGTAATGACCACAGAAATCTTATAAAATTAATAAAAATTAGAACAGTAGGTATATAAATAGATTAAAAGTTTATAATTTTTCAATATTTTATGTATGTATGTACCAAACAAATCTATAAAGATAGACGTTATTTTATTATAGATAGAGACCATCAAACTGAACAACTTTTAATATGGGACCAACTCTGAAATATTGAGAAAAAAATCAGCTGTGTATTACATTTTTATTTTCGTTACTAATTTTTGTATGAAACCAAAAACGAAATTAAAATTATCTTAAAACAACAGTATCTTCGTTGCGTTTTGTGTCATTTTGGCCGAAAAATAGTTTTGTAAATAGTTGAAAACCATTTTTAGAACTGCCTAAAAAAATTCTCATTTGTGAATATACCAAAATACACTAAAGAGAGGAGAGAGAGAGCAACTGTGATAATAAAATTGTCCGAAAAAGTGTTTTATTTCCGCGAATTACTTTAGTGTCAATCTTTCTTCGATACAATTAATAGAAATATCATTACGTGTAGAATGCGGATGTAACACATTACAATGCATCTTGGAAAGTTTGACACGAAATCCTACCACTTAGGTCAGCAAAATCACACACATATTATTGTGTCAACATTTGAGACAAAAAAAAGGAAGAAATAATATACAAATCATTCGATACGCATTATCATTGTTATAATAAAACACGTCTATTAAAGTCGGGTGGGGCTGGAGAACATCTTCCTTTTTTTATTCTAAAAGCCCCACCCGACTTCAATTGACGTGTTTTATTATAACAATGATAATGCGTATCTAATGATTTGTATATTATTTCTTCCTTTTTTTAGAGGCAGGTTTTTTGAAGTCGGTTTTTTGTTTTTTAAACAATTTTTTTATTTTTAGTGTAAGTACCTTCTGCATTAGGTAGTGTAGGTATATTATTTAGGTAGAAAAATCGGCTCAGCCAAACGTGAGATAATCGCGGAGAAACATACATACATACAAACTGAAAACTTACCTCCTTTTTTTGAAGTCGGTTAAAAAGACTACACAACGGCATCCCTTCCCCAACAAAAAAAATCATCCAATTCGGTTCATAAATAACAAAATTGTCAAGTTAGTTGATTTAATATCATAGTATTTTCAGGATTACTTGTAAACTACTGAACCGATTTGAAAAAAAAATAAATGGGACCATCTCGTAAGAAAACTCAATCGAACAAAAAAAAAATATCTAAATCGGTTCATAAATGTCGAAGATACGCGCGAACAACGATAAAAAAAAAAAAAAAAAAAAAACATACAATCGAATTGAGAACCTCCTCCTTTTGATGAAGTCGGTAAAAAAGAGCTGGCTTCTGCCCACGACTTTGTCCGCATGGACATTTAAAAATATTTTCTTCTCCATATAATATTCACAACAAGTTAAACGATAAGGGTGGTGCAAAAATTTGCTATTTGTTGTTATTGAACTAAATCGATAAACCAATATTGACCCAGTTGTGTTGTGTTGGGTTGAATATACTGTCGACTTGTATGAACTTGGGAAATGTTTGGTTTACACGTTGTATCTAAACTTTAGTTTATTTGTACTTTAAACCACCTTGAAACTACATACCCCGTCAATTGGTAATGCGCCTGTTTTTTTATATAAGTACCTAGACCCTTTCTTATTGAAAATAAGTATTATTATATTATAGAATTTTCCTTTTTTTTGTCATTTTTTGTTGCGGATAACGTTGATGTGTATGTTAATTTGACAAAGTTCCAGCGCATTACCAATTGACGTGGATAGTCAATTATATTAGCCCCCCTTTCTATTCGCTTTTAATAGAAAGGGGGTTTCTATTAATTCGCTGGAACGCTAAAGCAAAAATAAATGTTTAAAAATCATTTTAATAAATGCATTTTTGAGTTATTTATTTATTTACTCTTTATTGAAAAGACATAGAAACAAACCAAGACATACAAATGTCAGCCTTATCACTAAAAACCGATTTCATCAGGCAACCTTTAAGAAGGTTAAATTGAGTTCAGTTACCTCAAATTTTTAGGAGAACCTTAAATATTTCAACTTTTCAAATTAATTGCAATCTTCCACAGCCTGGTTATTCTGTAACGAAACTCGCTTCTTACTTCGAACCGTGAATTTGTTGTTATAGAAATTAGGTAAATATAAACCTACTTTACCGATTGCAAAAGGTTTTAAGTAACTACCGTAGCTATAAAAAAATCTTTTGTGATAAAAAAACAGCCTATCATTATCTCATTTATGATTTAAAATTCCTGCGCAATGAAGTGAGATTCGAAGTGAGGTTCGAGTTTGGTTACAGAATTATCAGGCAGCTTCCTCCTGTCTAGACTTCAAAACATATACTCATGGATACATGTATAGTGAACTAACGTAATCGTGTTTGTTTTTTGACATTGAATTAGTAAAAGTAGTTATCTTTTAGGCAATCAACTGGTTATCAGCGTAAAATGAAACATCAGACCATTGATAAATTTAGCAACTCTGATAAAAATTGAGTCACAATCTATTTCAGATTTGCTTGAGATTCCGTATTGGCTCCGTGCACGCTTTTAGCGCCACCTAGCGTTCGCAACTTTGTTGGCTCTGACGACCGTTTTGACGTTTTGATATGAAATGGCGGCATTGTGACAAAATGTTAAAAAATACTATACATATTGAGTTATTAATGTAAATTTCAAAATTACTGTGATTTGGGTGGACAAAGTGTGAAATCATTTTTGGTCATTTAAATTAAATATGGCAAGTAAAATCTATTCAATAAGAGTAAGTAACACAAAGTTGGAAACAAAACAGAAGAACGAAAACAAAGTGTGCGGCCAACTAGGCCCCAGCCTCAGCTAATGTCAGACTGTTTTATTTTGGTTATATCAGGGTTTGTTTACTTCTTTTTTAGTTGTAGATTTTGTAAAACAAGAGAATAAAGCTACTTTAATAATTTTATTAAGTGATAATAAACATATATAATTGTTCCTGTATCGCTGCATCGCTGGTAATTAATTCAATATCGTTTTCAAACAGATTACAGAGCCTACATAATTTCTACTTTTTGTCACCATGAGCGCTGCGATCGATTATTATACCTTCGCACCCAGCGAATATATATCAACTAAGTAATAAATCAAGAGACGTCTATTAGGAAGTATTTAAGATTTTACAACCAGGTACAGGCAGCGGCACGTCAGACTATACATGTTGACCTTGAGACCGCCTTAATGCCGATGCCGTACGTAATAAGAGCTGTTTTCGTAGTTCAAATGTTTAACTTAACGTGTCGAAAATGCAAATTCTTTTAAATTCTCCATAAAAACGGGAATTTCATTCTTAAACCCCTAATAACAAGAGCTGCAGTTAGAAACCTATACCACAGAATAACTAATAGTACAAGTACAGAAGCAGCACTCGGTAGTCATTTAAATAAATAGCGACTTTTGCTCCGACATAATAAAGTGCAATTCAGGTCGCGCAGTTCACCTAGTAGTTGCCTCTCTTACAAGTCCTATACGTCATCTCATCCGCCGTACTTGCCAGACCTTGCTCCAACGGAATACTATTTTTTTCGTGATTTAGACAATTTTCTACGTGGTAAAAAATTTTCTTCCCAAAGCAGTACAATAGTAGATTGTTATACAAGACGCTAAAATGACCCATTGCATACACAAGGTAGTTTATAAATAGAAACCGAGTTACAATGGGTTTTAGCGTCGTGTATTACACTCTACTTTTCACTACGATTGCGAGAAAATAAAATACAATATTAAATAGTTTATACCTACTTCCGTAAACGAATCCACTCGTTTTTCTATCCTCCCACTTCATAAAATTTTTGTTCAATATTTAAATAAATGATTTGTGCTTGACGGCAAAAGATTAAAATTATTTCTGTCCTGTTACAGTCACACAATTCAATCAGTTTGTAATTAAGTATAGAAAATTCTCAAGATTTCGCGCCATGGTACCTTTTTAAAATTTCTGCTGTAGTAGCTAAGCAACACAAACACGCATTCTACGAGTCACTCTGTTCACAGAGTATAAATAAGTCTATGATTTCACCGAAGAGATGCTTTTAGTTCCATTTTCAAAAATAAGAATGAGAATCAGTATTAAATCGAGCGAGTTTTAATTCGTGATTATGAATAAAGACTTTTTCGTTTTAGTAGGCTCATTGGTAATAGACAAACATTAAAAAAGAAAAAACTTTATCCCCTAGGGGTTATTATGCTATTTTATCTCGGCTCTTGTACGTTACAATAACGGACTTTTTGAGCAAGAGGAGTGAAAAATGCTTTCACTCAGTTTGTCGAATCTAGATCCCCAGAGTTCTATCGCAAAGGCATAAGTGCATAGCTATTGATGCTTAATCTTGACGTATATTCCTGAAACAAATAAAAAACTCATTTTAGAGACAATCCCACAAACTATTATACTCTTGTTAAATGTAAATTGACATTGTAAAGGCTCAATAATTGTTTTGCAGAATCCTAAAAAGAGCAATGACCGACCAATATTGGTGAGACAGTGACACACTGAGGTGTCTGACTGATAAAAAAGTGATAACGACACTATTTGCAGGATATCTGGCGCGTAGGTACGCAGTTTTGAAATTGCATTCGTTACTGATAAATTGTTATTTATTATACCTAGGTATGTTATCAGAATTAGGTTGGCACAAAAAAAATTGTGCTGAGACTTGCATTTAGCAAAAAATAGAGGTTAAAATTGACATTAGTGCTTGCGGGAAATGTGTTCGCATGATTTTTTTATTATTAACTAGCTGCCCGCCCCGGATTCGCACGGGTGGAGCTTTCTATTAGTTATATTGCGATTCAATTGACGGAAAAGAGAAAAAAAACGTCTTTCCGTACATTTTTTGAAAATTTTCTTTTATACAAAGCTTGTCTTGATAGTAGATAATAAACACAACAAAAAAGAATTATCTAATTTGGTGCAGTCGTTCTGAAGTTATGAGCTTATACATTTCGGCGATTCAATTTTATTTTTAAAGATTTTTCTCACTCGATGGCTCAGTGGATTAAATTTTAGTAATCTTCGGAACGGTTGGACATCAAAAAAATTACTATCTCAAGTACCTCTGTGTTTCGGAAAACACGTTCGTTCAGCCATTTGTTGCGACTGCATTTAGTCATACGTTCGTAGACAGAGCGGAATGTTGAGCCTCGGAAACCAGAGTGTTTTCAAAAATTCGTCCCGCATAATCACCCATGACAAATAATTATGTATCAGCCAGAAGAGCAGGTCAGGGCAGTGCAGTAACGGTGCCACTAATCAGTGACGACGCGATTTTACAAAAGAATCGATATTTATAATTGTTTATACTTAGATCTATCTTAAATTATTAATTTTACGCTAAGTTCATGACTGAGTATAGACGCAAGGTTGCAAGCTTATCGAACAAATTTCGGAGAGTGTACAGCGAAATTGCACAACCTAATTCCACCCTCTCCCTTCTTCCATCGGACAACCAGACGTACGAATCAGCGCCACCGCTTTTGGTGGATATTCCAAAGACTCGCAGTTAGCGTTTTGCTTTATTCATATACCGCTAGATATTGGAACTTCTTGCTTGAGTCTGTGTTTCCTGGTGATACAATCTGGGGAATTTCAAATCGGTTACTTAGAGGCAAGTGCGTTTCATCGTAGAGCGCATCATCGCTTACCACCAGGCGTGATGTAGTCAAGCGATTGACTATATATTTTAACCTTTTCTGTGGTCTAGTGGTTTGGGGTCCCGGGTTCTATTCCCAGGGGGTACAATTTGTACTCGGTTTGGTTGGTGGTAGGGCTTGTTTCAAGTCCGCCTGGCTAGCTACCACCATCTTACCTAAGTCTGACGCCACAACAATTTGAAAATTGTTGTGTTCCGGCAGTGAGAGGTAAGATAGCCAGTTCCTCAGTGATGAGGATTCCGGGTGTAGTGCGCTTCCATCTTCGGCCTTATCGTTTAACATCAGGTGAGGTGAGGGGCAAGCACTATCCCGTTGTGCATAAAAAAATCAACAATAAAAAGTTCGTTGTGTATAATGATTTGTCCCAATATTTTAAATGTTGCGATGCATTGTGTCACCAGTAGCCAGTAGCTGCCATTGAGCGGGTCAGTGCCGCGCGATAACGCCGCCGTCGCCCGCCGGCGGGCACGGCGCGACGTCGTTCGCGGCGCATTTAGGTCGCACGGTGGGCAAAAAAAGGGATTTTGTAAATCCCTGTACAGTACGAGGAGGCAAACATCTTGACACTTTTTTGACGAAGTCGGGATAAGTTCGCGCATGTGCACGTGAGCCGCCCGCGTATCTCACCGCTACGCATAATATAGTGTAGGAAATGAAGCGATCTTTTGTATGGAGTCCCCAACATTAATACCTCAGTCGATGAAACTTTGCAAGGATGTAATATATTTAGTATGAACCAAAACCTATCTTCAAATATCCAAAAAAAAAAACGATCTACCTTCCTTTCCTACACTAATACCCAAAAAAAAACGGGTCGAATTGAGTACCTCCCTCCTTTTGAAGTCGGTAAAAATACGCGTTCCGCGCTATCATTCAAGATATTTGTCGCGTACTGTAATTTTGATATAATACCTAAGGGTGAGTTGGGTACCCACATGTCCATCAGCCATTTTTTAATGTCCCCACTGCTGGGGCACAGGCCTTCCTTATGGGTGGTAAGGAGGACGGGACATAACCCACCACGCGGGCCCAATGCGGATTGGTGGGTGTTAACGACTGCAAATCCTTCCGAAGCACGGAGGAGCTCGTGATAATTCATTTTTGGTCACCCATCCCATGACCGACCCTTGCGAACGTTGCTTAACTTTCGCAATCACTGGGCCAGGCGCTAAACCACTGCGCCACCGAGCTCCTTCTGCGCCACCGAGCTCCTTTACCACATAGGTACGCGAACCTCGTGCTCCGAGAACCTATGTTGCAGGGTCGCGGGGCTCCGGCGGCGGGCTGCGGAAGGAATACCAAACTATCCCCGGGGTCCGTCGCACTAACGGCCGACGAACACCCAGGGGGTTTTAGTGGGATCATGTCCCACATACCCCCCTCGTCTCCCCGGATGAGGGGGCATGCGATGGCATTTCCCCCAGGACAAAAAAAGGGTCGCGGAGCTCAATGTGCGAACTTCTACTTGCTCTCCTTTGTGTTAGTTCGCATCGGATCGCAAAATGTAGAGCGCGCACCGAGGTTCACACACGTACCTACACACTATGGCGCAATGTTGCAGGTTCGCAGAGCGCGGAGATTCAAAAGAAATCTAATAGCTGTTTCCAGTGGTATGACCCAAATACGATTAACAATTTATTTCCTCTCATTTGCCAAATGCACTATCACTTTGTATCCACTTTCACTTTCAACAATTAATTTGTTGACCGTACACACACGAATAGCAATGCATCATCAAAACGCGGGTCATCGACCCCTGAATCACGTCTGCTCATTTGGAATTTGTATGACACTGTCCCTTTCGCACATTATAGCTGTCACATGTCTCATGTTCCTTTCTACGAAAAAGTAATCTTATCTTGCCAATGGTGGATTATATTTTGGCTGTACGCCAGAAAGCCAGGCCTATTGTGCAACGAAAAAAAATCCTAAGTGATTCTTCTTTTTTTAATATTTTGCTACACGATACACATCATTCTCTAGAGAAGACTGTGTGTTCTGTGGTAAAATGACTTATTTTACTTACTTATAGCTTTCGTCCGCGTGGACATTCAGAAAATCCGTAGGGAACCTTTGAACGAGATAAAAAGTATCCTATGTTTTAATCCAGGCTATAAACTATCTGTATGTCAAATTTCAATTTAATCTGTTCAGCCGTTTATCGTGATTGAGGAACAAACATCCAAACCCACAAACATTATACACAAACAAAATAGATTAGTAGGATAAGATACTTAGGTACCTACCTAAGTAATTTGTTATTATTAAAAGGGGAATATATAAATGCACTTTAAAAATAATATAACACATTTTAAAATGTTTAGATTCAAAATTTATAGAATAAACTATAAAAATAATGGTTGCCACTATAAATATGCTAAGCTTTAAAATTAATACTTTGCACTATACAATTTAATTGCTTAGCTTTAAAATAATACTTTGCACCATACAAATTAATTTTACAACTTTAGTGCTGGTTATCAGATGACTAGGTGCGACGACGAGCGGGCACAGCGAGAGAGGAGCCGAGGAGGAGGTAAGGTTCCATTGTGTTGTGACTGTGACCAACAACGCCATCAGAACTGACCTGCTGGCGTGTATGCATTATACCACAAGTTGTTATCATCTTGCCCTTTCATTTTAACAGTGGTCAGTTTCAGAGTTGAGACTCAGTTATAGTGCAAACCATTATTTTTGTAGTGATAATATTAAATTGTAGATCTATTATTATTTTAAAGTGCTGACAAAATTGTTAAAGTGCAAACCATTATTTTCGTAGTGATAGTATTAAATTATAGATCTATCATTATTTTAAAGTGATGATATACAATTTTATAGCTGGTTTCATCAAATTTAAAGTGCTATTAAATACATCCCTAATTAAAATCGATTGATAAAAAAATTAGGCTAGAATAACCACGTGCTGTGCTAGTAAGTAATGTGATTATAAATAATTACATAATCATTTCCTACAGCTACTTACATATTAAGTTACTTAAAACTTAATATAATTGAAAAAATACATACATATATTGCAACAAACAATGCACAGAAACTTATTTAGGGAAAATACTAAAATAGCCGCTGTTTATCGAACTAATTATAGATTTTAAACATGCATGCGGTTTCTTAAAATGTAGAATTTATTTAAGTAGGTAGGTACCTACATCATAACTCAGTACAAAATAATTTTCTAAATATCAATAATAGGTAGGTACCTACTTATACATTTTGAGACATAAAAAGATAATAGAGACCAATTTCACAACGCCTTGTCTCGAAGCATATTAAAATTTATGGGCACATAAAATCGTAATGCCTCTTTGTTTCGACAATGATAGCGGCAAACTTATTATTCGATCTCAATTCGTTAAAAAAACCTTAAAAAAATATAAAAGGGTCATTGGCATTGGTCCACTGGCTATAAAAAGATTAATTAACCTACAACGAACGTTGGTTCGAAATTCAAAAAAGAAAAAAGCAAAGCAACCCCTGCTGTTCCATATTTAAATTGACGCTCCCTTCTTAAATACGATCCCCAAAATCAGGCGCCGAAACAAAGGGGCTGGTACACTGTGCGACCAAATTCAAGGTCGCTTGAGGCAGGTCAGCGCGTGACGTCAGCGACGCCCTCCAAAACACGGGGTCATCGACCGTGCCGCCATTGCGGAAACTGTGCTGTGCGCGTTCGGAATTCGAATTGGGGCCTATTGTTGTTGTGTGCGTAAAGCCCGACCACGAAATTATATTGTGTTGGCAACGTAAACCTGTTGTTGCGTTTGTGTGAGTGCAATTTGGGGTTTCTTTTTTTTTGTTCTCTCGAGGCAACTGCGTCGGTCGTGTTGTGAACTTGTGATAATATTATGATATTGACCCTGTTTTATATTTTCGTTGTAATTCCGCGTTGTGGATTGGTTTCCTTGAACTTAATTTACGAAATGGTAACAAGAATATTACAGAAAGTGCTTCCTACTTTTACGTTAATTAATATCATATTTACTGATCGACATAATTATGATTAATTTAATAATTAAGTTTAAACTTTAAAACATTTCATTTCATTTTTATTATGCTTTAAAAATCAAAGTTATACTAACACTAAAAGACCATAATAGTAGCCATATATATTTACAACCGTGCAATAAAAAGCATACAACTTATTATTTATTCTGTAATAAAAGTGCAAAGAAAACTAATTCAAAATGGCTCCACGATTGTTCTAAGCCGGTCGCTAAACAAAAAGACCAAAATGGCGGGGCGGGACCAATCATCTAACGCGCTTCAAATTTCGGCGCAGGAGTGGGGCATACATTAGATAGAATGGAACACATGGAGAACAATCTATGTGCCTATTTATTATAACATTGTGTGGGTCTGACGGTCTGACCCACACAAGGGTCATATCATAACTCGTTAGATTTTTATTAAAATTGGGTTAATTTAAAGATTTTTTTTATTACTTCTTTGTTTTGCTAGTATTTCTGCTGACATAATTTTACTTTTATTTAATTAAAAAAGAACTAAATTTGAACATAAACTTTTCTTTTTTTTTAATTTTCAGGTCATCTATTAAAAACGGAATATTTAGTACTTAATTAAGTAGGTACAATAAAATAAAATTAAAATGCATATTAGACATATTATACTTTGTTTTACATAGCTGCAGTATTCCTAAAACTTTAATTTAAAAATATAGTTAATCAAATCAAAAAACATCATCATTATTTTACAAAAATAACTAAACTCATCTATTTATCATTAGAACTAGAAAATATATAAATGCTATTACATATATATCTTCTTCGCCCTAACAAATAAAGTACCTCCCACCAAAATAACTACAATTTTATATTTACCAGAGCTATAATCATCATAGATCAATGTCAAACCGGTTAGACGCTCGGCCAATGGCATGACTTCCTAATTTTTTCTAACGATCCCTCGACCAATAGCGTGCCCCCGAAATTCGTGATGCGCGCGAGTGGCCGAAATTCTAATGGCGTTAGATGTGTACTTGAGTGTTAGATGTATTTGTGTGTGTGCGTGAGATAGGGCTGTGAAAGAATCGTTGTTAAATATTTCTATTTGACTTAAGCGTTTTTAAATTATTTTTTTAATGTGCTGGCGATAACAATAGTACATTACAGCCGTGAACGGGAAGCTAGCCATTGCATTGTCGAGGATGGTTTGAAGCCCGAGCCGCAGGCGAGGGCTTTAATCATTCGAGGCAATGCAAGTAGCTTCCAGAACAAGGCTTGTATAGTGCTTTTCTCAAGAAATGCGAGGAAATAAAAAACTTTTCAATTGAAACTTAATTAAATTTAATTAACATTAAAATTTATATTATTCATGTTCGGGCAATTATTAAATGTAAATGTTTTTATTCTTATAGTAATATACTCTGTGCGCACCATTTTTTTTATTGTATCGTTATTATAGTACCTATTAAATAATTTTACCTTTATAATATTAACTGTGTTTAAGTTGCATTATCACATCGATCCACCAATAGTAAAGTTCGTCCAACCAATACTAGATGGCGCTGTACCCTCGTGGATCGCGGTATGGTTTTGCTTTAACAATTGTATGAGGTCCTAATGTGATTCATTATTTTCGTTCGCTTTTTTTGACCACGGCGGTGGTAATATATCTATACGTTTAAAAGTGTGTGTTTCATTGAAGGTGTCGCCCTCTATAGTGTGATTTGTGTTGTTTTTGTGAACAGCTAAAACAAAAAAAAGAAGTTGCCGCAGACCACCCAGATCATCTTCGCACTGTACCTACTTCCCGCACTGGTGGCTGGTGCGGGAAGTAAGTATTGAAATTCATTCCTGGCCTGAATTTTAAATTTAGAATGTGATGAACCAGACCCCCTCGGAAATGTGGAACGCCCCGCATTCCTTTTTCAAATGGAATGATAAGATTTCAGAGCATAAGTGAGAAAAATAATATAATACTTGGTTAAGCACATAAGGAGTGTTAAATATTTAGCGAGTATTGTGGAATGTTTATGAGACCATCGATAAGCTCGCGCTCACTAATCTGTGGGATTATGTCGTCGATGAATCCAAGACGCACTGGCCACTAAGAGATCCGATACAGCGTTCAGAGTATCTTCATACCTTACAGATTAGACAGAAATGGACCACCACTGGCCATACTATTAATGTCGGAACTGTTGTCATTGTGGGACAGGAGGATTCTCCTCCCTTGAATTGGCCTTTAGGTGTAATTACGGAGATTCATCCCGGGTCGGACGGAGTTATTCGAGTGGCGACGGTGAAAACTAGATTCGGGATCTTTAAGCGTCCGATTGTAAAATTATATCCGATTCCTACTCAATAACTCTCTGCATTATTTTATATTTAGTTGTAACTTAGGTTGTTTAGGATTAAGCCATGAAGTTTGGTCTTTCTGTTAACCTTAGTATAAACTGCGTGCATGTTATTTTATGTTGCTACGATTATGTTTGTAATTTATTTTTTTGTTTTGGAACTTCTGCGAACTTCCAAGGCGGGGAGCATGGTTAAGCACATAAGGAGTGTTAAATATTTAGCGAGTATTGTGGAATGTTTATGAGACCATCGATAAGCTCGCGCTCACTAATCTGTGCACTGAGAAAAATGGGGCACTATAAACTATTGTGAATGCACAACTTTTTGACCAATTGTGCAAGCACGTTAAGTTACGCTGCTGGCGGTGCACATTAAATTATGGTTCCACCGTAATTTAGCGACGTCACAACGTTATTTGCTGCTCGCACTATAAAATAGAGGTCAAGAAACAAAACATTATAGTGCATCACTTCAAAATATCTAATTGACGGCATTTAATATTATAATGCATTGCGATTACTCGTAGTTCCGTATCGTTATACTATTATGTGCGTTTGCATTTTACTTATTGGTGACTTCCAGGTTGTGCCCTATAATATTTCGTGCCTGCCATGATATTATTTGATTGCTGGAAGCATGTCTTTACATGCGAGTGCACAATATTTTATAGTGATTTTTTACCTTAGCATGATACTTTTACGTGCCCGAGCCCTTTTTCCGCACTATTTAATATCGTGATGGCATATATATTTTTCAAGATTAGCACTAAATTTATACAAGGTGTTTCCGGACGATAAAATAATATAAACAAATTAGTGTTCGGAGAGGTATCCTGAGTCAGGCAGGATTGATAAATCAAATGAAAAATTCGGACGTTTTTTTACTCTACTTACAAATTAGTGCCCCGTTGGAACTAGTGAACGATTTATATGGGGAGTCAAAAAAAACGCCTTTTTTTTGTTTCATCTATCAATCGTGACTGAAGATACCTCTCCGAACACTCCGAACTGATTATATTATTTCATCGTCCGGAAACAACCTGTATAGATTTAGTGCTAATCCTGAAAAATATCCAGTTACATCACAATACATACAGAACAAACGTAATACTGAAAAAATATGCTGATATTCACGATGCCTGAAGTAAAAATCTAATCACACACAAAGTCTAGACTCTAGGGTATGAAATTTTAAAAAACTTTTTTAATTTTACAATCATTTATTTTCCATAAAAATCAGGTCTTATCCAAAGAACAGTTAAAAACCTGGAGTTTATTAGAAAACCATTATGTAATCGATAAAAAAGGTGCATAAATATTTTACATTAGTCATTATAATAAATTAATATAATATACCTACACTTGGAAAGCTTGCAGCTATACATAAGTATATAAATAGAAACAGTCTTAATACTAAAAGGCTATTAAAGGTTTTTACATCTGCACTAAACACACAAAAGTACCTACATATTTAAATATATGTCTCTGACCACAGTTTTAGGGAATGCCCACTATGCTTCGGCTGGTCTATAGCACTTTTTACCAATTCAACTTTACACCTGAAACAAAATTAATAATATGAATACAATATAATAAAAAATAAAGATGTTTTTCCACAATCGACCATTGCATTCTGAACCCCAAGAAGTAATAAACTACTTCCGAAGACCCCGTTCCAGGGTTATATTCTTGTAACTGAAGACTGAGAAGCAAGGCAATTTTTGGAAAAAAAATACGAAATACCTAAATATTGCACTGGGTTTCAAAACAAACTGAGATAATTGACAATGTTACTGGCAAAAGACGCTAGAGACCTTCAAGAAGACTGAAGGCTGATAGACTGACTATTTAATGCATCTTACCGGCTTCGAGTTGACACAGGTGACCCGGTGTCCATAGAACACGAATGAGATCGTTTGGCTGGTGGCTCCATAAATCCCAGGCTCGTCAGGGTTTTTTCTGGTTATTTCGAGCATTCACCATCCACTCGGATGTGTTCTTCCTTGGCGTAAATTTTCCTCTTGTGGCACATCTCACTTACTGACAAAGCAAAAGCTTCAACTGTTGATTTCTTCATCAAAGCTCAATTTTCTAAGGAGAACATGGGATCTATTTTATTTAACTAAAATTACTTCACACACTAAAAGCACGTCACGATGTTCGAGGTCACAATGAATGAATGAAAGATGTCACATTGCATCGACTCGCCTACCTCCCCGTCCCCGGACCCCCGCCCTGGAAACCCTGGCGTTCGCAGCATGCACGTAATTTTTATGTGCAATATGCACCATATTTTTTAATTTATTTTTATACTTTTTTGTGTTGAGCAAATTTTTTCAACCTGGCACGATTCTTTAACGTGCAATAATACGAGTATCTATACGCACTGAATTTTAATGTTCCTCGGGATTGATGTACTTATTGTGCAAATAATCGAAAATGGCACTATCAAACTTGCTGCATAGTTTGAAATATATACATGCATTGCATCAAATGCCATGGTGCAACTTTTTGAAACATAACTTTTAACGCAAAAAACGATATTTTAACGTGCATTTAAGACGTCACTAATTTATTGTGCTTTGATCACTATACATTATGATGTTTAATCCACAATTTTACTATGCATTAGTTTTTGCACGATAAAAGATAAGGCATTTGTTCTATAAGATTTGGTGAGGTTTCTTGCACATTGAAGTTTAATGCTCAGCAGAATAAATATACCTTCGTGTCACTATTTAAAGTGTTGCGCATTGTTTTATTAGTGGTGAGCAGGGCATTATATAATGTTTGCATAATATTTTACTACGTCGACTTCAATCCATTTTTCTCAGTGTGGGATTATGTCGTCGATGAATCCAAGACGCACTGGCCACTAAGAGAAATGATCTCTTTGCATTCTGAAGTGTCTAAACCTCCCTGTCACTTACTTCTCTCTGACTTTTCTTCTCTGTAATTAAAGCAGCAATTCGAAGAATGTGAAAACCCGTAAATAATGTGTATCGATCTTAAAGTGCCGTTGATCGAGACCATCCGGATGGCGTGAACTGCTCCGCATCGTCCACCAGGTGAGTGAGTGCATTTACTCGATGTTTCCATATCTTCATCCATAATCCTCCTAGGTGTAATCCACCCCCATGGTGCTTGGCTATTTACACGCCACACCAATACTTGTATTTTTCTTTTCCTGCGCTAAGTTTTATACAAATCGATTTAAAGCTATTGAAAAAATTACTGTAGTTGCTAATCACGATAAATCGTAGACGCTGAAAAAAATATTTACTCACCTTTGATTTTTGAAAGCTAAATCTATATTTTTTTATTGTCAGCCCTAAATAGCCTACGATTCGACTCAGTTTGTGGTATGCTTGTCAAATTAGCATTTAGTCAATAGGTGTCAACGGTATGCTTGCTGAATTGTTAATCTCGCATTCGTCTATAAGCACACCATCGTGAGTGAATACCTACCTGTAAAAATTAAGTAGTTTAAAATAGGTACAGAGTTCATTTTAAAACACCAACATTCTCAACACGCCACAGAAGTAGATTACTAACATCATAAACAACAACATTATTGTTCTAAGTACGACTTTTCCGAAAACAGACAAAAATAGTTTCCGTTCAACAGCAGAACGAGCATTGTATGAAAAGTCATTTTTTTGTATTTTCAGAAAAATCGTAGAACAGATGTTGTTGTGTATAGGATGTTGGTAATATACTCCTGCGAGGTTGTTGTTGTTTTACAAATAACCCTGTACAGTACCGTCACCAGCCGCCATTATTCAGTTAATACGACAATTATTCGAGTTGTAACAAAAATAAACGATTTTTTACAAAAATAAAATACCATTTAATAATCGTGTCTAATCACCTTGTTAATTATTCTAATTTGTGTCATTAAAATCGAAAAATAGTTTTTTTATGTAAAAGTTTACCTATCCTTCAAATAATATTTCGTAATCATGTAAATAACATTAATTATTGTTTCATCTTTGTAGTAGGTAGATAGAGTTAGGCAAAACTTTTTAATCAAAAATAACTTTTTTACCCTTCTCTAATGAAAAAAACTATCCAAAATGAAACTAGTCTCCAGAATTACAAGATTACAGAGCAGACACGCTGCAGACTCCAGTGCCCTAACGTATCTTATTTAGTCTCCAAATACACTGGCGAGCAACTTAACTAGTACATATTGAAATAAAAATAATATTTTTAATGAAAAATATATAAGTATCAAGCTTGGACGACAATTCGTCCAAGGTATCAGGATAATAAAATTTCTAATATATTATGCCTAAAATCTAAAAATTCAAATAATATGTAAGTATCATTTTGAAGTTAATTATAATTAACGTTTAAGTATTACTTTTTCTTCATCGTGTCGATGATTCCAACAATAGATATAGACAAGTATATAGGTGCCGGCACGAATCGTGAGCGGTGGTGAGAGAAACTGGAGGGGATTACTGCGCATGTTTGCAGTCGCCCCGCACCACTTCCTCGGCCAATGAGACCTAAAAATGACTTCCGCGCATTAACAGTCACCGCTCAAGATCCGTGCCGAGGGCTATAATACTAATAAATCTTATAATCAAGGCCCTGAATGAATCATGTTTTAATTTGTCACAAAATATTTCCCAAGTGAAGTACCGAAGTACTTTTTTGTTAAGTAACTCATTTGGGGATACAAAGTAGTTTTCAATTATTGTCTTGTTATTGTGCTATTTAGTTTGAGTTTGAGTTTTATCGACACCTTTGCGGCACCAGGTCATGAAAAGACGAAAAAAACCGTCGGGAAATGAAAACCAAACCAAATAAAACATATAAAAAACGCGTAGTTTAAACTTCTTTTTTAGCAATACAACATCAAACCAACATCTTTTATATTTTGCTACCTTTTTGTTTACAAATAACATTTTAATTTTTAACACTGTGTTGTGTACACGTCTAATTTTGTCCGCCAGTGTAAGGTACAATGGGCGCGCAATTTTTAAGACTAATTAACGCCGTTCGTCAGTGTCGCGAGTCGACACGGCACATTTGTCCAGCGGTACAATGGACAACATATCAACTAAGACATGTGCGGTGTAAAGAAAGACCGGCACTTTTTATAGAGTAAAATGCTATGGTTGAATTTGGTTAAGCTCTATTTAAAATCAAGTTTTTTGGGTAATGTTAGAAATTAACTACAAAGTAGGCACCGTACTAAAAATTACAAACATGTCCAACATGGGTTTGATACCTAAGATCAACACTCATTAGGTCAACATTTACTACATCAACACCACTAGATCAACTGTTCATTGGATCAACAGTTTACTACATCAACAAATTACGAGATCAGTGGATCATAAGATCAACAGATTATTATAACAATTGACAACTTTTCATTTTTTTCAAGTCAGTAAAACTCGAAAACCATTTCGAGATTCGAAGTCAATAAACATAAATATAATATTTTTAGATTTTCTGGTTGCTCATTTAATGAGATATTTAAAAAAATGTGTAAAATGGTCGATATAGGTCTTCCTAGTGTGTATGCATTTGCATTGAATCAATCACAAAAAAGAAAAAAAAAGTCATTGTAACTTGACACTCCAGCTGGCTAGCTAGTCTGTTGTATGGTTTGTAGTCTAGGTAGTCTGTCATGTCAATGTCAAAATGTCACATCCTCGACTCAATAGTGTTGTTGATTGACTCAGCTCAAGTATCGAATTATTATCGACTATTTTCAATGGAAAATGAGTAAGGGTCGAGTTCACCAACTACAACGTAATCATTGATTACCTAATAGTTCCATTAAAATTTAATTTGTATTTAAATCAACTACATTTTATTTAATAGAGTAACATTTTATGAATAACAATGAATATTTTTACAACAATTATAATCAGGCAGTCTTCCCTCATTTCAGGCGGTTGTATGACCGAAAGTGGCGCCCTCAGAGGTTTTTATTTACTCAATAAATTATTAATAGAAAAAGATTTTAATAATGTTTTACGTGGAGCTTTTAGGGTCCATGGTTACACCACTTACACCTAGTAGAAAAAAACCACGTAAAACATTATTAAAATTGTATTTTAGAATTATAATATTGAATAATATTCACCGCTATGGTAAATATTCTGTAGTCCTACATTCTTTTAAGAAATAGGCCCCTTATTCTTTTATGATTAAATACTGATGGATCACAGTAACATGTGTGTAGGGTTCTCCTAATAAACAAAAATACCATTATTATCGATACAAAATACTGGCGTGCCTACATCCCTATGGACGTCACATCATAGACATTTTTTTTTATTTAAGAGGCATGGCAAAGGAATCGCATATATTTTACCTATATCATGTACTTACGTCCTTTTAGAATAAACCGTTTTCTATTAATTAATATCTCAGTAATGTATGAAAATAAATGGAAAAGAAAAAATACGTGTTGCCTAAAAAACGATAAATTTTCATTAGATTCATAAAAACAGGTACTTAAAATTAAATTTTGAAATGTTGTCAATTCACTACATCAACAGTTTAGTAGTCTAAAATTTTACATATTGTTTTGTCACTCAACCCAACTCTGTTTTTGTAATTATTAGGTACCTACAGTCAAAAGAAAAGAAACAATTACTTTACTTAATACACTTTCGTTTAAGTAAAGTAGTACCTATGCATTAATAAAAATTCGTACTTATCTACCGAAACAAAATTAAATAAACATGTCATTTTTAAAAAACTCGATTTAAGTAAAGCAATCATTGTTTCTTTTCTTTTAAAAACTTAGAATTGAGTTGAGTGACCAAACAATATGTTAAATTTTGGACTACGAAACTGTTGATGTAGTGAATTGTTGATATAATAATCTGTTGATCTTATGATCCACTGATCTCGTGATATGTTAATGTAGTAAACTGGTTGATCTAATGAACAGTTGATCTAGTGGTGTTGATTTAGTAAATGTTGACCTATTGAGTGTTGATCTTAGGTATCAAACCCGTCCAACGGGTACATGGCTTTTCTTTTTTCAGAAATGACAACTAAAATCAGTCTAGAGAATTTCAGATAAAAATATTTAATACAACTGTACAACTAAATAAAATTACAACAAATGGTTTTTCACACATAGATCACAAAAGCAATCACTATTATTAGTGACGATTTGATTCAATTAAGTCAACATAATTTTTAAATAACGATTTTGGTCATTGGGCATTGAAAGTTCGCGTACAGAAACTAAACCAGTTTCAAATTGAAGAATTCGATCACACTTTTATTTATTATATTATTTTTTATGTACCGACCGGCAGAAAAAGGTTATTTTTCAACACACTTGCTCGTAAAGTGAGCCCTAATACATCGCTTTTAGGGCCATAAACCGAGCTATAACAAACGCGTGCAATAATATATAAAACACTAGTACGTAATAGAATTAACCCTACAAAGTTAACTTAGTACCTTACTGCAAGTTCTATGCGAGTAAATAGAGCATTCCCAATTTAGCCGGGTAATACAGTAATTTTTTTAGTAACAACAAAAAGGTTTTATGCTGTTGAAAATTCATAGATTTTTGGAATAAATAAATGTGTAAGTCCTTAATCAAGTCAAAAAATGTTTATTATTATTAAATTATTTATAATTCACAATATTTTGTTATAAAATATTAAAATATTTGCATTTTATCACTTAAAATTATAATTTTGAAGTAGGCTGTATACTCCTCACCTCTTTGTTCGAAAAATATTCTTGCGTTGGGCGTGTGAAAAAAAACAAAAAAAAAACCTGCGCGCCTTTTCCCATAATTGTAATATTTTGTTTTTGTCGTATTTGTTGCTGTGTGGTAAATTACTTTGTTTTTCCCTCGCAAATGTGTTGAAAAACGTCGCTTATTGCACACTCGGCTGAGTTACGCCCTCGCCTGCGGCTCGGGCTGCAACCCACAGCCTTGTGTGCAATGAGCAACCTAAGCTAACTTGTCTCATGATGTACTATTACATTATGTGTGTGAGTATATTTAAAGTGTTAATAAACTTTTGTTAGTACTTAAAACAGAAGTTTTACTTTCAGCATTGTGAAAATGTGTAGTACGGTACAAGCATAATAAACGTTTGTATTGTGTTTATTTATTTATTTTATTTTATTAATTATTGAAATGCTATGATAATATTGATAAAAAATGAAACATGCCCTGCAAGAAAAAGAATGCGACCCATACCACTGCGTAGCAGATTCATTTATCAACATACCTAGACCTATTTTGTTTGTGTACGCCGTAGGTCAAATGTGCGAACAAAATGCCCAATGACCTTTAAAAGACGTATCACAACTGTTACTGTCAATAACTGTTTACTAAATTGTCCAACAGCCATTTTTGATGTCCCCACTGCTGGGGCACAGGCCTTCCTGATGGGTGGTAAGGAGGATGGGCCTTAACCTACCACGCGGGCCCAACGCGGATTGGTAAGTGTTAACGACTGCAAATGCAGCAGGGACCAACGGCTTAACGTGCCTTCTGAAGCACGGAGGAGCTCGAGATAATAAATTTTGGTCACCCATCCCATGACCGACCCTTGCGAACGTTGCTTAACTTCCGCAATCGCTGGGCCAGGCGCTAAACCACTGCGCCACCGAGCTCCTAAATAAGACAATGAAATAAACAGACTTTAGTATAGTGAGATTAGAAAACAATCAGCTAACGTAACGAGTGGACAAGGTAAACAGGCAAACGTCGATGGCGCCGCCATTGTTGTATATTTTGGTTTGTTTTCATGCCATTAACTTAAGTTTTAACTTATCAAGGAGCAAGTTATGGGAGAAAGCGGTATGCATTATAACAACGGAATGAGAGCTTTTCAAAATGACAAAAATCTGTAGGCTCAAGATGGCGTTAATAAACAGACGAGTGTCAAGTCAACTGTAGAAAACGTACGAAAACTTTTCGAAGCCAATTTTGACACTTCACTTGACCATCAACGCCATCTAGTGATGCAAATAGTTAGGTACTATATATTTTTTAAATGCCACTTTGAAAGGCGATCAACATTTGATTTGGAATTGTACTCTTGATAGTAATCTAAAATTAATCAGACTGTAAGTTTTTATGACAAATAAATATTTCTTAAACCGAAATGTTTTATCAAGTTTTTAGTTTATAACCACTAGACATTATGACGTATGGAATGCACAAAATCATTAAGTTTTTAATAACAAAGTAATATTTTTAAACTTTTAAATTTTATGCATTCACAATGCTATTTTTATATTAAGATTATTAATATAATTGAAAAATATTAGAAAAAATCGACTCACCCGTAGCAGCTCAGACGGGACTCGAACCCGCACCCTTAGGATTCCGGCCCAATGCACTAACCAATTATGCTACCGAGTCGCTAGCGAGCTTGGCGAAATTTTCTAATACTTTTCACGTTTTTACGCTGTAGGCCAGCGCCATCTCATCAATGTGAAGAGAATTACTTCGACATTCGAAAGCAACACCTTTACAGGTGCTAGACAAATCGATTAAGATGAAATAGCCATATATATTTTTATAATATTTTTCAATTATATTAATAATCTTAACAAAGTAATACTTTCTATTTAAAAAAAGTTGATCGAAGGTAAAAAGTAAGTACAAACACGTTCAAAGCTTGCTACGTCTTTCGTAACTTGAACCACATCAATGCTTTTAAGTTAATTAAGCAATATCCAGCACTTGTACGGAATTCCCCTGGACGTTTTGGTACTAAGTCTCACACTTTACTTAATGCCAACTTGAAAATACTTCCAACACTAAGCAATAATATACCTTTTCTAACCCTTAAATATATGTGTCAATGGCGGTTGTGTTCAATTTACTAATTGGATCAGACAAGAGTGATACTTGAGGGTTATTTTCTGTACCTTTCATATTGTAACATGTAAAACAAAAAGATTCTAATGAGGGTTTTTCAAAGTGACATTGAAAAATAAAAATAGTAACTATTTGCCTTACTAGATGGCGTTAGTGGAAAGAGATGAGTCAAAATTGGCTTTTAAAAAAAATTGTTTAAAAAACAAAAAACCGACTTCAAAAAACCTGCCTCTAAAAAAAGGAAGAAATAATATACAAATCATTAGATACGCATTATCATTGTTATAATAAAACACGTCTATTAAAGTCGGGTGGGGCTGAGGAACATCTTCCTTTTTTATTCTAAAAGCCCCACCCGACTTCAATTGACGTGTTTTATTATAACAATGATAATGCGTATCTAATGATTTGTATATTATTTCTTCCTTTTTTTAGAGGCAGGTTTTTTGAAGTCGGTTTTTTGTTTTTTAAACAATTTTTTTATTTTTTTATTTTTAGTGTAAGTACCTTCTGCATTAGGTAGTGTAGGTATATTATTTAGGTAGAAAAATCGGCTCGGCCAAACGTGAGATAATCGCGGAGAAACATACATACATACAAACTGAAACTTACCTCCTTTTTTTGAAGTCGGTTAAAAGACTACACAACGGTATCCCTTCCCCAACAAAAAAAATCATCTAATTCGGTTCATAAATAACAAAGTTGTCAAGTTAGTTGATTTAATATCATAGTATTTTCAGGATTACTTGTAAACTACTGAACCGATTTGAAAAAAAAATAAATGGGACCATCTCGCAAGAAAACTCAATCGAACAAAAAAAAAATTTTTGAAATCGGTCCATAAATGTCGAAGATACGCGCGAACAACGATAAAAAAAAAAAAAAAAAAAAAAAAAAAAAAAAAACATACAATCGAATTGAGAACCTCCTCCTTTTGATGAAGTCGGTTAAAAATAAACGGCCTGTACCAAAGTTACCTGAGTAACACACAAAAAAATTACATTGAGACATACATTTTTATCAACGCCATCTATCGAGCCTACAGCTTTTGTCATTTTGAAAAGCCCTCATTCTAAAATATAATGTTACAAAACTTTTTAAATGAAATCGCGAAACTGCTGTTTCATACATTTTGTTATTTTCGTTCTTAATTTTTTTATGAAACAGCGGATTTTTTTTCGCGATTTCAGAGTTGGTCACATAGTAAAAGTTGTTCAGTTTGATGGTCCCTATCTCCCATATTCGGCTTTAAAAGGCTTTTACCAAACACCCTGTATATCCAATATTTATTTAGTAGCTTCTACCTGTTCAAACTTTAATAATCTGTATAATCATCATCATCATCATCAGCCTATCATCGTCCACTGCTGAACATAGGCCTCTCCGAGAGCACGCCACTGAGCACGATCCGCGGCTATACTCATCCAGTTTCTGCCAGCCACCTTGCGAAGATCATCAGAATCTGTATAAAAATGCACATAAATCATGCTGTGTAATGAAACAACAAACAGCGAAATGCACAACCGAGGTCACTTCACTGTGTCACCAGGTGTAGGGACACCATGAACTGAAATATTTTGAGGACATTCTATACGATACTAAATATTTATACTTTTATATGCAAAACGGGATAGTGCTTGGCCTTCACCTCTAAAAACGTCATAATGGGTGGTAGGGTAAAAGATTTGACGATTTAAAAAATGCTCATTTAAATAAAGATATTTTCATTTCATTTTATTTCATTCCCTCTCCTGATGTTTAATGACGGTGGAAGCGCACTACACCCGGAATCCTCATCACTGAGGAAATGCCTATCGTACCTCTAACTGCAGGAACACAACAATTTTTTAATTGTTGTTATTATGGCGTCAGACTTAGGCAAGATGGTGGTAACATAAAATAAGTAACTTGAAATAAGCCTTACCACCAACCAAACCAAAGTACAAATGTACCCCTCTCTTGGGGCTAGCTATAGCTGTAATATCCAATGCTAGTAAAACAGGCAGGGTTTAAACACAGTAACGTGGTTTAAGGCTCATCAATTTTTATAATTTCAAGTGTTTATATGTGCTAAAAAAATTACGAATTAGACGTTATGATTTATAAACCCATACCAAATCTTAATATGCAATGTGAAATTGTGAAGTAATTTAGTCTAGATATTTCAAACACAAAATTGAGGGTAGTAAAAGCTGACTTTATTATCCTACTAGCTTCCGCCCGCGACTTCGTCCGCGTAGACATTCGACAAAATCCTCATGTTTTAATTTCATTAAATCTTATCAGCCGGTTTTACGTGATTAGGCGGGTTCCCACCAAGCGCGCTGCCTCGCGAGGCAGGACGTTTGCCGCACGGGCCTCGCACGAGGCTGCTCGCTTGGTGGGAACCCGCCTAATCACGTAAAAACGGCTGATAAGATTTAATGAAATTAAAACATGAGGATTTTGTCGAATGTCTACGCGGACGAAGTCGCGGGCGGATGCTAGTTTATAATATTCAGAATTGTATCCAGATATATTAGTATCCCGTTCCCGTTCCCGTTCCCGTTCCCGTTCAGTTATTATGTAGTGATCAGATTATTTCAGTTATTATGTAGTGTCACCCTACATTTGGGTGAAAGTCCTATCGTCCAATTAGTACCCGCTCCCACTTTAGGCTTAATTCTGGCCTGCGATTTATCGCAGTGTGCGGCTCGAGCCTAATAGTGGGTCATGACTTTTGTTTGCTGCTTTTGCACGGAAGTAGTATTTGTTGAATTTGTGTTGTGTCAGTGACAGATTTTTACCATTGAAAATGGTTATCAGATGCAAATCGCCTGAGACGTATTTTTGGCCATAGCTCCGAGGATTTTGGGAGGATCGAGATGGGAATAGTACCAAAAGTTGAGAAATTTATCGAGACACGCGTAAACGTTTGAATTTTGAAAAACAGCTGGTTACTTTTTTTGGAATTTTGAAAAATTTCGAAAAATTCGGGTTTTGTTTACAAAATTGTACATTTTTCGAAAAAACAACCGACTTAAGAAAAAATGAAAACAAGGGTCCTATGGGTATATTATTTTAGATAATAGGATTTTGCATTTTAATTTTATTTTGTTGTTTGTAAATTTTTGTTTTCATTTTCAATGCTCCGATTCTTACGGGGACTGCAAAATCTGTGATTTTTTTATACTTAAAATAAATTTTGTTTCATAAACATTTGAAAGCTAAGATAGGTATTTGTTTGGGTTACGATTTATTTAGATCAGAACGTTTTTTTCTACATTCTTCACCAACAGGGTGATTTTTTTAAACATTCGACCAATTTTGAGTTTAGACCATCAAACTGAACAACTTTGTCTATGGGACCAAATCAAAGCAAAAAAAAACAGCTGTTCCATACATTTTGGTCGAGTAGATATTGACCATTTCTATGGAACAGCTGATTATTTTTTCATCTGATTAAGTTGGTCCCATAGACAAAGTGGTTTAGTTTGAAGCCACACCACAAAATCTGTCAACTGTTTTCGATTTCACCAATCTTGATTTTTTTCTCTATTTTCCATGTAAAAAGACTTGACAGTAGGTATTAGCCTCTTTAAAAATGGTTACTATTCGCTGGGTGCGAAGATATAATAATCGCAGCGCTCATGGTGACAAAAAGTAGAAATAATGTAGGCTCTGTATCTGTTTGAAAACTATATTTAATTTATTTGATTGAATCAGGCGTCACTTGGCGGAAGTCCCAAACCATTTTGAAAAAAGAAATATATGTAGCTTACTTCCGCAAACAAAATATGCAAGATGCACCGCCCGCCCGCCCGCAAAAATATGCAACACACCACAAAATATAAGTGCACAATACCTGCATTTAGCAAGACAGCAACACACCTTGCACCTTCACCAATTAGGCTACTCTACACGTGTTTCGCCCCAACCCGGAGCATCCTCAGGAGTTAGATCGTGCGTAAACCAACACCGAATGAGCAACTACGCCCTCCGACACCGTATTTATTGTCACTTCCTCCCCACTGCGCATCGAGTGTTTGACAGTGACAACGTTTGAAGAATGTTGCCAGTTTCAAATAAAAAAGAAAAAAGAAAGAAAACATGTTTTTTAATTTAAATTACCTACAAATAAATTGATATACATTAAATAATGTGTTTTATTAATAAGATACTTATTTTTAAGAATTATTATTATTTGAGAAAATACGCAGCAATGGCGAGGAAGAGACGTCAAGTTGATTGTTAAGTATGGTTCCATCAACATTGTGTTTGATAATTTCTAGGTTTTCCAACACGTTCAGTCGTAGACCTACGACTGAACGTGTTGGAAAACCTAGAAATTCACGAAACCTAGAAAACACGTTCAGTCGTAGACCTACGACTGAACGTGTTGGAAAACCTAGAAATTATCAAACACAATGTTGATGGAACCATACTTAACAATCAACTTGACGTCTCTTCCTCGCCATTGCTGCGTATTTTCTCAAATAATAATAATTCTTAAAAATAAGTATCTTATTAATAAAACACATTATTTAATGTATATCAATTTATTTGTAGGTAATTTAAATTAAAAAACATGTTTTCTTTCTTTTTTCTTTTTTATTTGAAACTGGCAGCATTCTTCAAACGTTGTCACTGTCAAACACTCGATGCGCAGTGGGGAGGAAGTGACAATAAATACGGTGTCGGAGGGCGTAGTTGCTCATTCGGTGTTGGTTTACGCACGATCTAACTCCTGAGGATGCTCCGGGTTGGGGCGAAACACGTGTAGAGTAGCCTAATTGGTGAAGGTGCAAGGTGTGTTGCTGTCTTGCTAAATGCAGGTATTGTGCACTTATATTTTGTGGTGTGTTGCATATTTTTGCGGGCGGGCGGGCGGTGCATCTTGCATATTTTGTTTGCGGAAGTAAGCTACATATATTTCTTTTTTCAAAATATATTTAATTTATTACTAGCGATAGAGAAACAATTATATATGTTTATTATCACTCAATAAAATTATTAAAGTAGCTTTATCCTCTTGTTTTACAAAAATCTACTACTAAAAAAGAAGTTAACAAACCCTGATATAACCATAATAAAACATTCTTTTTGAATAAATTTTACTTGCCATATTTAATTTAAATGACCAAAAATGATTTCACAACACTTTGTCCACCCAAATCATAGTAATTTTGCATTTACATTAATAACACAATATGTATAGTATGTATTTTCTAAACATTTTGTCACAATGCCGCCATTACATATCAAAACGTCAAAACGGTCAGGTCAGAGCCAACAAAGTTGCGAACGCTAGGTGGCGCTAAAAGCGTGCACGGAGCCAATAGAGAAGATATTTTTTATGTGTAAACCTCTTTTTTTATACGTTAATCAGATATTTTTGTTAGTTGCAGTTGTATTAGTTTTCCTAGGTAGGTATATCTCTTCGTCTATTAGGATAGTGTGGGCGCCAGACGCATTCCTGCTAGATTGCCACAGTTTTAGCACAATTCCATAAATTGATCCCGAATGAACCTCAAGGACTCGGCCATTGGAACTGATATTAACTGGACGAAACTGGCGCTTCCAACGTGTGAAGTTAAAACTGATGTAAACATTATCCTGGTGTTTTAATCCTGGTTATAAGCTATAAGTGTGTGTGGCAAATTTCATCCAAATCTGTCCAGCCGCAGGCGTGAAGAGGTAACAAACAGACACACAAACTTTCGCATTTAATATTAGTAGGATATCATGAACAATATCAACTTATGAATTCTTTTTTTTGACGCGTCTTTCAAAGATGTTATTAAAACATACCGTGTTATTACAAAAGATTTTAAAACACTGTTTAACTAAACACATGTTTTAATGTGATGCTGTCACTTTTTTGACTGTTTGACAAAGACAGCATCACATTTAAACATGTGTTTAGTTAAACAGTGTTTAAAAATCTTTTGTAATAACACGGTATGTTTTAATAACATCTTTGAAAGACGCGTCAAAAAAAAGAATTCATAAGTTGATATTGTTCATGATATCCTACTAATATTAAATGCGAAAGTTTGTGTGTCTGTTTGTTACCTCTTCACGCCTGCGGCTGGACAGATTTGGATGAAATTTGCCACACACACTTATAGCTTATAACCAGGATTAAAACATAAGTCTTTTATCCTGCTTATCCCATTACGTAACTCTGTTGCTAATAAATTAACAGAGTGCTTATAATCATTTTATTTCTGTTGTAGTTAAGGCGCTATATCAGTAAAAAAATTGTCAGTTTTAGGTGGTAACAGAGTGCTAATAATCATTTTTCACTCCTCTTGCTCAAAAAGTCCGTCATTGTAACATACAAGAGCTGAGATAAAATAGCATAATAACCCCTAGGGGATAAAGTTTTTTCTTTTTTAATGTTTGTCTATTACCAATGAGCCTACTAAAACGAAAAAGTCTTTATTCATAATCACGAATAAAAACTCGCTCGACTTAATACTGTTTCTCATTCTTAGTTTTGAAAATGGAACTAAAAGCATCTCTTCGGTGAAATCATAGACTTATTTATATCATAGACTTATTTATACTCGTGCACATAGTGAATCGTAGAATGCATGTTTGTGTTGCTTAGCTGTTACAGAGGAAATTAAAAAAGGTAACATGGCGCGAAATCTTTAGATTTTTCTATAATTACAAACTGATTGAATTGTGTGACTGTAATAGGAAAGAAATAATTTTAATCTTTTGCCGTCAAGCACAAATCATTTATTTAAATATTGTACAAAAAGTCTATGAAGTGGAGGATAGAAAAACGAGTGGATTCGTTTACGGAAGTATGTATAAACTATTTAATATTGTATTTTATTTTTTCGCAATCGTAGTGAAAAGTATAGTGTAACACACGACGCTAAAACCCATTGTAACTCGGTTTCTATTTATTCCCTCGCTAAAGCTCGGGCATAAAACTACTTCGTATGCAATGGGTCATTTTAGCGTTACTATTATTAATTCTGTTTTAGTTAAGGCGCTATATCAGTAAAAAAATTGACAGTTTCAGGTGTTAGCACAGTGCTAATAATAATTTAATTTCTGTTTTAGTTAAGGCGCTATATCAGTAAAAAATTGTCAGTTTCAGGTGTTAACAGAGTGATAATAATAATTTTATTTCTGTTTTAGTTAAGGCGCTATATCAGTAAAGCGAGATAGCAATGAGAAAATGTCACAAGCGAGAGCGAGACCGATTTGGCAGATTAGGCGAAAAAAAAATCACGAAATCAATTCGTTAGTAAATAACGATAGTTATTAAAGAGAAATGCTTCTACACGATTGTGAATATTGATGATACAAATTATTAAAAGCAAATTTCGACTTGAATACCTATGCTGCTTCTAAATAATTCCAAACTTTATACTTTTTAAGAGGTAAGTAGGTTGTAGGTAGGCAATTTTCGAAATTAAAATGTATCGAGCCAAAATCATTAAATTGTGTTTCTAGTTCAATACGTGTCTGGATAATTATTTAAGAAATATATTTTGTATCTTAATTTCAGATCCGTTAGAATATTTCAGTGACCTATGGCATTTACATCAAAAAGTGTTTATTTTCTTTAAAGATCGTCTTAAGATCAAACATTAGCACGCACGTAACTCATGCACTACAAACGGCAATTGTTTACTATGAACTATGTTATTAAAGCAAAATTACTTATCTCATTAAGGTGGTACACTGAGCGAAAGTGGCGCTGCGGTGAATTATATTTAATATTATAATTCTAATACGCAATTTTAAAAATGTTTATCGTGGAGATTTTAGGGCCCACAGTCTAGTATTTTTAGACGGTATCGTTACATTCCCTCGTAGTCACTGCTAGAAGTAGATAGCAAAACTGCTAAAAGTGGCCGTTTTTGACACATTTGCTATCTACTTCTACGAATGACTACGAGGGCATGTAGTGATACCTTCTAAAAATACTAGACCTTGGGCCCTAAAATCTCCAAGATAAACAGTATTAAAATCTTTTTCTATTAATAACTTATTAAGTAAAAACCTCTAAGGGGCGCCACTTTCGGTCATACAACCGCCTTTGTACTATTTGACGAATACTACTTAAGTGTGTACAATTAATTGAATAAGTATTTATTTATTTATTTTTATTTCACACATACAATTACCATTACAGGATGTTTTCTCTACGGTAAAGTCGCAACACAACATAATATTTAATTATTTTGTTTATAACATATAATATATAAGGCCGATCTTGTAAATTCATTCAAATTACATGCAAAAAGGTATACCTACACCTACACACTAGAGTTGTATTCGGCAAATTCTTCAAAATGATTGCATTTAAGTCAGGCGCAGTCGCAGCTTGAAATTTTGGAGGGAGTCACTAATAATAATACAATTGCTTTTTTTGTAAACTTTTAGAAGATCTTTCTATTTGACATGTACGATTTGGGAGTGGGGGGATTTCTCCTATGACCCCCTGTGTAATGTGATAATTTTGCTTTGATAACATAGTTCATAGTAAAAAAATTGCCGTTAGTTGTCGGATAACGCTAAAATAAAAGCTGAAATCCGACGTTATGTGCCTACAATAGCGAGCCGCGTGCTAATGTTTACCCTTAAATTATTGTTTTCGTAGTCGAGTCCCCCGTGTGCAGTAAACAGCGCGGCTCGACGGCATTACGCAGCTGTGGGGCTTCTGTTTCAGCTAAGTCAATTTATTTCGCGAGCTTCCGAACTGCAAGGTAGCTTCACTCAAATGCACATTGTTTTAGTCAGAAATACATCATGTTACAAAAAAAACTCCTAATGCCGAATATGGTAGATATAGACCATCAAACTGAACAACTTTTACTATGGGACCTATCTGAAATCGCAAAAAACAGCTGTTTCATACAAAAAAATCACAGATCTCGTGCCTTTCACGATCTTCGGTACATTGAAAATGAATTTATCGAATTTTATAAAAAATATATTCCTTTGTTTGAATTTACTTATAATACTTTGAAATCACAGTAAAGCTATAGCACTTTTTCGTGTAATCAGAGCCTATACTGGAGCGAACGAAAAGACATATTCAATGACAAAATAATAACGAAGATATCAAAATGTAAGAAACAGCAGATTTTTTCCCGATTTCAGTGTTAGTCCCATAGTAAAAGTTGTTCGGTTTGATGGTCCCTATATCTACCATATTAGGGGTTGTTTTGTAACACGTTGTATAATCCTTATGCGAAAGTCCGTTTGTTTGTTTTTTACTCCTTCACGTCGCAACATAACATTTTTTTTTATTTATTTATCAATATAACATAATACAGAGTAAAAAACTAAATTTAAAAAGCACTACGTAAACCACTGAGGTTTATAGTGAGTGCTATTAGAGCCTACAAAGTCGATACTTACGATTACTTTCGATACTTTATTAAAAGCAAAAAAATATGTGTAACAATAAAGAAATAATCTTTAGGTTTAGGTTACATACATTTATCGTTAACTTAAGTAATAAATTATTTTTTACCATCGCCACACAAAAAAGTGCGTTTAATTCTACGATAAGAGTGAATAAAATGCTGTTTTATTTACTGAGTGAATAAAAATATTTTGAATTTGGAACAAGCGCGCATCGTATGAATTATGTACAAAAAAAAATAAAAAATTCTGAAAGTATCTAAAGTATGAAGCTATTTCATAGATAAAGATATAGTTTTACAATTAAATGACAAAAACAATCCCGCCAATTTTATTTAGGTTCTTTTTAGTGTCTTATCTTTGGGTTCTTTTCTTAAAACTAGCTTGCCAAATTAATTAGGTTCTTTCAAGTGTTAAAACTAGCTCGCCAAATTAATTAGGTTCGTTCATGTTTGGGTTCTTTTTTATATTTAGAGGGGGATTAGATGTTCAGTCTTGCATCAGTCCATTCCATCAGTCTGGAACGATCTTCAGTCTGTAAACATTCAAAGTCTATACAAGCTGATGAAATGGACTGATGCCAGACTTGATCATGTAGTTTTCTTCATATAGTTAGCATGGTTGTTTTATGTCATTGGCAAACTTCTAGTTTCACTATTTTTTAATGTTTAAATATTACTGATTACCTCCCAAATAATAAAAATGTGATAACTATAAATACTATAGGTAGGTACCTATAAGTACTGCTATTTGTTTTCTCGCAGTCAATGGTAAAAAGTAGAGTACACAACTCGTGAAAAAAAAAATTCATCTCGGTCCTTTTGTATCCCTCGTTTCGCTCAGGATTCTACTTTTGAATCCCTCGCTACGCTCGGGATTCAACTCTAGAATCCTTCGCTGCTCTCGGAATCCAACTTAGTCCCTCGAACTAAATTCCCTCTTTTTTCACTTGTTGTATAATCTACTATTTTACCATCGCCACTCAAAAAAGTGCGTTTAATTCAACGATAAGAGTGAATAAAACGCTGTTTTATTCACCGAGTGAATAAAAATATTTTGAATTTGGAACAAGCGCGCATCGTATGAATTATGTAGAAAAAAAACAAAACGTGCTAAAAGTATGGAGCTATTCCATAGATAAGGCCATAGTCATACAAATAAATTAAAAAAAAATATCCCGCCAATTTCATTTAGGTTCTTTTTAGTGTCTTATGTTTGGGTTCTTTTCTAAAAAAATATCCCGCCAAATTAATTAGGTCCTTTTTAGTGTCTCATCTTTGGATTCTTTTCTATATATAAGAGGGAGAATAGATGTTCAGTCTTACATCAGTCCATTCCATCAGTCTGGTACGATCTTCAGTCTGTAAAAATTCAAAGTCTATACAAACTGATGAAATGGACTGATGCCAAACTGATCATGTCTTTCTTAGCGTGGTTGTTTTAAGTCATTGGAAAACTTCTAGTTTCACTATTTTCTAATGTTTAAAATATTGCTGATTACCTACCTAAATAATCAAAATGTGATAACTATTGTATAGGTATTAAGTACTTACTGCTATTTGTTTTCTCGCAGTCAATGGTAAAAAGTAGAGTACACAACTCGTGAAAAAAAATTTTCATCTCGGTCCTTTGTATCCCTCGAACTAATAAATTCTCTCTTTTTTCACTTGTTGTATAATCTACTATTTCAACACACTTGCTCGTAAAGTGAGCCCTAATACATCGCTTTTAGGGCCATAAACCGAGCTATAACAAACGCGTGCAATAATATATAAAACACTAGTTCGTAATAGAATTAACCCTACAAAGTCAAATTAGTACTTTACTGCAAGTTCTATGCGAGTAAACAAAGCATTCCCAATTTAGCCGGGTAATACAGTTATTTTTTTACTAACAACAAAGAGGTTCTAAGCTGTTAAAAATTCATATACATTTTTAGAATTAATAAATGTGTAAGTCCATAATTAAGTCAAACAAATATTTATTATTATCAAATTATTCATAATTCACAATCTATGTTATAAAATATTAAAATATTTGCATTTTATCACTTGAAATTATAATTTTGAAGTAGGCTGTATGCTCACTCACCCCTTTGTTCGCAAAATATTTTTGCGTTGGGCGTGTGAAAAAAACAAAAAAAAACCTGCGCGCCTTTTCTCATAATTATCATATTTTGTTTTTGTCGTTTTTGTTGCTGTGTGGTAAATTACTTTGTTTTTTCCTTGCAAATGTGTTGAAAAACGTCGTATGAAACTCGTGAGCTTTTGCTTATTGCACACTCGGCTGAGTTACGCCCTCGCCTGCGGCTCGGGCTGCAACCCACAGCCTTGTGTGCAATGAGCAACCTAAGCTAACTTGTCTCATAATGTACTATACCTAAATATGTGTTATACTTAATACACTAGTCTAGGTTAATAAAATAAAGATTTTTAACTAACGCAATGAATATGACACTGAACCGATCATCAGAAAAGTTTACATACAATGTTGTCAAGGGTACAGAGAAGGACATAGGGTGCCTATTATCCCGAAAAAAGTATTGTTCCCTAGGGATAGCAAAAAACTTTCCACGCAGACGACGTCGCAGGCGAACGCTTGTAATTTTATAAAGTGTTCTATTCCATAATTGTCTTTTATGTAAAATTTAATTTCACGAGCTTTAGAGCTTAGAAAGATTATTGTTTATTATGTTGTGTTTGATTTGAAACAAACTTATTTAACAATATCACCTCACTCAATAATAATATAATAAGTAATCAAACTGCGACCAACAGTGCAAAGTTTTACACCACTAAGCCGCCATGGTACATGTGTACGGTATTTTGTGACAAATCTTATTAAGTGTATACGTAACGTAACGCTGACGTAGCGAATACGTTACGGGTGACGATTGCACTTTGTGTGGTTCTGATTGAAAACAGTTATATTAAAACAAGGATACACTTGTTGAGGAGCTCCATGGTGCGGTGGTTTAGCGCCTGGCCCAGCGATTGCGGAGGTTAAGCAACTTTCGCAAGGGTCGGTCGTGGGATGGGTGACCAAAAATGTATTGTCTCAAGCTCCTCCGTGCTTCGGAAGGCAGGTTAAGCGGTGGGTCCCTGGTGCATTTACAGTCGTTAACACCTACCAATCCGCATTGGGCCCGCGTGGGCCCATCCTCCTTATCTACCCATAAGGAAGGGATCCCCAGCAGTAGGGACATAAAAATGGCCGATGGTCACACTTGTTGAAATCTTTGCATAAAAAAATGTTTTGACAACCTCCGTAGTCGAGTGCCTGCATACCGGTTTTCATGGTGTCCCGGGTTCGTTTCATGGCTGCGTCAATTAACAAAACGAACATTTCTCGATTGTCTTTCTTCTGTGGTTTAAAAATTTAAAATTTTAGACTACCCTGACAAATTAAAAAAATACAAAAGATTTTTTTTTCAGTTTAGATTATTTTATACGCCTTTTATTCATAGTTTCGATATACTTATGAAAAAAGCTGCAGTGTGTCGGGGATATCGAAAATAATAGTTGTTTATTAGCTCCCCCCACCATCGCGCACGGAAACACACGAAGTGGCGCGACGGCATCCGACAGCGCCGATAGCGTCCGGTGAAAATAGCGCGAAACTGTGCTGGCGACGCGCGACGCAGCCCGGATAGAAAGGACCACTGGAAGAGGCGACCACTGGAAAAGGCAGCTTTTTTTGGTTTTTAGAAAATAAGTACCTATGGGAAAAATTTAATGGTTTTTTTTTAATTATCTTGTTATTTATCTCTTTTAGTTATTACATATTATTACGGTCATGATATACCTTTTTGAAATCCTTATAAAAGCCCTTTAATTTGACACCCATATCGCAGTATTCTAAAAAAAAAATTTTTTTTTACTTCGTACAATAGCACCGTAGGTACAGCCGCCATGTTGGATTTTTATAACGCCACCTTCTTAAGAACACTTGGGCTGTAAAGACAAATCTCACCATATCTTAATCATAGAAATCCGTTCAGCCGTTTGAAAGATATGAGGTACCTAATAAAGAATATTACATACAAACATACAAAGAAACAAACATATCAAGATACGCGCGAAAATAACCCGCAGTCGGGTAAAAACATAACCCGCAGTCGGGTAAAAATTAGGCCAGTAGCTCTACCATGAGTTGATGCAAACTGTAGCTCTACCATGAGTTGATGCAAACTGTAGCTCTACCATGAGTTGATGCAAACTGTTTTCGCTACCGAAAATGCTCACAGTCAATGCAAGTGAAAGAGAGAAAATGATAATTTACGCTATAGTTTGCATCAGCTCTTGGCAGAAGAGCCAAACAGTCAAGGCACTGTGTGGTTGGTCCCACAAGTGCTTTGACTATTTGGCTTCTGCTGACCATCGATGAAGAAAAAACTTCAGGAATTCATATTTTTTGTATGTCAAAATTGTTTTACATGTCAAGGGGAACCTTCTTACAATAATTTTACAAAAAAACGAGTTACTTTGAAAACAACGAATCTTCTAAAGTAATTGGTGACTCAGTGTTCGTTCATTCCTACGGATTTCGCAGAACACGATTTTGAATCTCACCTGAGCGATTATAGACGAGTTGTTTTTTTTTCTAGTAAATAATATTAGTAAAATTCGCCACGTGCTGACTTCAAATGATTCATGAAATTTAACCGACGCCGTTTAATTTCTTTGACTTGATGAGCGAATTTTGCAAGGTTTTATTAATTTTCTTTTTCAAATTTTATACTAATAAAGTTATTTAAAACTAAAGTAAAATAATAGAATGTTTAAATTACTTTTACTATAGAATTTCATATACCGTGATAATTTTGGGAACAACTAAATATCTTTTCTAATACTTAAAGTTACTGTCAAACACATAAATATTTTCTCACAAAGTTTAACGAAAACATATTTCTACATTTCTTGCCGGTTCTTCTCGTTACAATAGGTCTCCCGCTCAGGGTTTGCGAACCGATGGCGTAGCTTCTTTGACATTCACAAGTGCTTGTAACAGGCTAGACTGAATAAATTATTTTTTTAATTTGATTTGATTATATAATTTTTTCTGTGTCCCATCCAGTAAGACTTAAAATGTACCATAGCCTACATCTATGGTTTCTATTCACCACTCGATATGGGTAACATTTAAATGAATATGCAGACACAAATACTCGTCGTTTGTGATTTGATATTGTTCATATTTATGGAACATTTCATTGTTGTTGCAAAAGATACAGGCACTAAGAATTTTACCCCGAGTTTCAGGCGTTCTTAACAAGGTTATTTCTTACTTTTTGTTACCGTTACTTTAAAATTAACGTTATTCCAATTAATAACGTTACTTTTTTACCGATAATTTTACAGGTACTATGGTACCGGTAAAGATTAACGCTATATTTAACGGTAATTTTACCGGTACAATAATTTTAACGTTATTTTTACCGGTAAATTTACCGATAAAATGTTTTAACGGTATTTTTAACGTTATTTTTTTGTATCGTTATTTTTTTTAACGGTATTTCAATCCCTGTTCTGATCCTCGCTCTGCACAACATTTCCGACCGTGTGCCAGGCATTTCATCGTGATGTCTTATGACGTAAGCAATATGACGTCGCGGGCTTACGGACTAAATGCATGGATTAGACATTTTAAAATACACTATAGTCCCATTATTATCATAACCACAAATCATAGTTCACTGCTGGACACAGCCTTCTCCCGTGGTCGTCGGATGTCGCCCTAATATTAACAACGCATGCCAGTGGTAATCCTTGCTGCCCCCTAGTCAAATGCTATTCTACTAAAATTCACGCTCGTAGAATAGAATAAAAATGAATGGGAATGACGTGATACAACTGTGCAGACCGCAACTTCGCCTGGTAATGGTAACAGGTGCTATTACTGGTCATGGACAATTTAACAGATATCTTTTTAACTTTGGTGTCACGGCCAGTCCCCTATGCAGAGGATGCATGGAGGAAGAGGAAACAGCCGCCCACGTACTGCTGGGTGGCCCCTTACCGGGCGAGGTACCTCGGCTCGCCGGACAGCGTCCAGGAAGCGATCACGAATGTGAAAGCCCTTGGAGCGTTGCTGGCTGAGCTGGGCTGGCTGGATCCGGCCGCACATCCTCCAACGTAAAATAGGCGCAATAGACGTCGAGTTGCGGAAACCGCCTGCACTGACAAGAAGAAGAAGAAGAATGGGAATAACATAATTTTATTTATTATATTTTATTTATTTTAGGAAGGTTTACAGCTTTATAGGCATATAAAAACATTATTAATTACTCGAAGCCAATTACAAACCTCCACATATACATATCAATAGTATCCTATATATAAAGTAAAATGCATTATGCACAAAAAAGTACAAATTTCCACTAAAAATAAAAATTTAACCAAAAAGACAACCAGTGACGTTAGAAAAAATAATAAAAACAAAAAGTAATATGTTGCTATTGTTATTACACAATTAAGGTTGAGCACCCACACAGAATTGCTGCCGAAAGTAATGCAAGTTTACAGTTCGCCTGATAGTCGCCGGGCTTGTCATAAATAAGTCGAAGTCATGTTCGCTACTATACCTATTATAAGTTTCGCAGCCACGCAACATAAAGGTGTTATGACGGTAGTTTGTGTGGGCTGATGGTAAATGAAGCAATGGACGCCGACGAAGACCAAGAGTGTTAGTGCGAAAACCAATCTTAGATAATAAGTCCGGGCAATCAATGGCGCCATTAACAAGTTTAGATATAAAACAAACGTCATTTACTTCACGGCGAATTTGAAGAGGTAGAAAGTGATATCGCTTACAGCGGTGCTCGTAACTCTCAGAATATTGCCCGGCCTTATAATCCAGAAATCGCAAAAACCGTTTTTGGATTTTCTCCAGGCGCGTAATGTATATGTTATACATCGGGTTCCACACCTGCGAAGCGTACTCTAGATGGCTGCGTACGAAGGCACAATACAGAACTTTGATTACCTTTAAAGATTTTAGGTCACTGGACATTCTCATTACAAAACCTAGAGCCTTGGAAGCCCTTTTAGCAATGTGGTCAATGTGATCGTTAAAAATTAATTTAGAATCATGTGTCACACCTAAGTCCCTAATGCTGTCAATCCGAGTTAAACTGTGGTTTAGAAGATTGTACCTGGAATCAATTTTATTCGTCTTACGAGTAAATGTCATATAAAAACATTTTCCCACATTGAGATCCAACTTGTTGAGAAGGCAGTATTGCTCAAATCGTAGAAGATCCTGTTGTAAATCACAAACATCCATAAGCTAACGCTTAGCTCTTGTCAATCCCATACATTGTCATTCTATTCTACTAATAGCGTTAATTTAGTAGAATGGCAATTTTTGAGTAGGCCCTCTGATCACGCCGCCTAAAACTCAAACCGTGTTATTACAGAAGATTTTTAAACACGGTTTAACTAAACACATGTTTAAATGTCATGCTGTCTCTTTAAAACAATATAGTCAAAAAAGTGAAAATCAAAAAGTCAATATCTACGAAACAAAATGCCTAAAATTCATGATTAAAAAGCAAAATGTCTCCTAATTATTTAACCTCCTAATTGTCCACCATTAATTGTATAAAACGCAGAATGACGAAACAGCACAGTCACAAAACACAAAGACTAATATTTAGCTCATTAAAATTAATTATAGCGTTCTTTTACTGTGACTTTTAACGGGAAAAAAAACAAAAACAAAATTTATTCACCTATTGTGTTATTGTCCTCAAAATAAAATCTACACAAAAAATGTGTTACTTCTTATTAAATTAAATCTATGTTATTGCAACTAATTATCATAACAAGCTTGCAATATCACGAAGCAATAATTATCCAAGGCCTTGGTTCACTGAAGATCACATCCGGTATTGCTACGGCGTAGCTCGTAGCATAGACCAATTAAATCGTAGCATCTACGAACTTAACTTTCTAAAAAGGTATAGATAGGTATTTAGAATTATATTGTGTTTTATGAAAAGATTGTGTTTTATTAAACTGTTCTATTATATAGGTATTTAAGGGTGGATTCGTCCAAACTTCAATATAAACGGGAATAACTATACCAAGAATACATCTATTCCACGATTTTTTTCTCGAGTAAAGAAATGGTCATTTTTCCATGCAATCCAAAGATAAGTTACTCTTGGGATTCTTATTCCTTCATTAGTGAGTGAATATGTGAATGAACGTATTATCCTGCCAATTGTCATTGTTCTATAAACAAACTATTTAAAAGGCAAAGTCTTGTCAACTCTATTTTGTCGCCTTGTACGTATCTGTAGCGGTCAAAGTCACATGTCAAACAAATGTCACTGACATTATGGCACGCGGACGCCATTAAAATAAAAAAATAATAAATAAATACTCGCGGATTAACTCTGTTATTGCCCGCGAAATGGTGGTATAGCGACTATTCCCGAATAGGCAAAATACTCTGAGGATAGTGTGTGGTAAAACGTAATTTCGATTTACTCTTGAATAACTGGTCATTTTATCTAAGAATAACAGTTATTCTCTCTTGGTCGAATCCGCCCTAAGTGTGTTGTATTGAAAAAGTGTATCGTTGTCTAGCACCCAATATGGGTCTAGCTTTGCATAGTTTGGGGCTAGATTGACTAGGTGCAAGCGTTTATTTTTCTAAATATTATTTATTTTATTAGATACGTCTATATTACTTAACCATTAGGATATTTAATACAGTTCAAATGATGATAGTCAACTAATCCAGAAAAGAGTCAAATTCACTTATATAAAGGCTGAATTTGATAATAATTTAAAAAATAAATTATTAATGAGGATATAGTTTTGCGGTTACTGCAGTGCTCAATAAGCTATCCTTAGGAGATGCTCTGCTGCAGCAGTCATTTTATAACAAATATACTTAACCAACTAACAAATCCTACGCCTTCGACTAGCGATACATTAATATTATTATGAAAGTTTCGTTAAGGTTGTGGGTTCGAGTCCCATCTGAGTATATTATGTCAGGTGGGACTCGAACCCACAACCTCTGCAAAATCCCCTCCAATGCTCTTCTAATTACCTACCGAATCATGACTTGATTCAGATTCAGAACAGGAAAGAGCTATGGAAAATTCGGAGCACAGTTATCTTTAAATTAATAAACTGACAGTTAAATGAAACAGATAAGTAATATTTATATATAAAACGGTAAATGCAGATTATTATATATTCATAGCATTTTACGGTATCGCAGAGACCCCAAGAGTGAACCGAGTGAACTCAGACAGGGTTTAAGATCGAAAATTGGAGTTTCGGTCACAGGAACTTTTAAAACGGATATAAAAATTTAACACTGGCCATACAGGAGACTGCGTATGACACAGCACCCCTACTGTGAATTCATGGTAGGTACATTCGAGTTCATAAATACGTATTTAAGCACTTTTTTGACAGATGCTGACTTTTATTACAAAGGCATAAGGTTGATGAATTATACCTCATTAGGTCTAATAATATTTGTGTGGCGAGTGCACAGTGTTTTTTTAATCTAGCTTTTTAATGATTTTCCTGGGCAAGCATGCTACACCTTAGACCACATCCTGTTTATGAAGCAAGATGGTGGTCAAATACCTGCCTAGTTACTAATAAAAAAAAAATAAAAAAAAACTTCTCTAAATTGATAGATGGTCCATCCAGAAATAACACCGGAGATTGGTAAAAGAAACAATATTGTCACATCTGCCGTTTTGTATAAACATTTCATAAGATAAATTATTTTAAACATTACAAATACAAAAAACTTTACAGGACGGTTTCATCTTCATCTAAAAAGCTCATATTTAAAGACTTACTAATTACACATTCAATTATTTACTTGCTACATTAAATCTCAGCTCTTAGGGCTTATTTCCAGTCCGCCTGGCAAGCTACCGCACCATCTTACCTAACGCAATAACAATAATTTAAAAATTGTTGTGTTCCGGCAGTTATAGATAAGATATCCCGTTCCTCAGTGATGAGGATTCCGGGTGTAGTACGCTTCCACCTTCAGCCTCATCGTCACTTAACGTCAGGTGGGGAGAAGGCTAAGCATAATTCCGTTGTGCATAAAAATGTCCTAATTTTAACTTCTAAAAAGTGACATGCTTTCGAGTTGCAGCCCTTCGAGAACCAATAGTACTACCCCCCTAATGCTGCAGTTACGAGCACTCTCTATTTATGGCCCACATAAACTGGGAGCGCTCAGTCGCACCTAAGGTAAGGGAGGAGGGGGCCCCATAACTTACTTATCATCTCAGCTCAGATGTATGTCGTCTGTCACCTGAATTCTGATCATATGACGCATCTTGCAGGTACTAGTATAGTGGGGTAACTCGGGGAATATTCCCGTTGTCCCCCATTTTTGTCCCCCATTTTTGTCCCTCACAGGGGGATATCGTGAAAAAAGTTGATATAATATGTAAAAAACACGACGTCCCAAAAAAGTGGCAGTAGCAGTAAGGCCGCCTTTTGTGTACTTGTCCATGTTTATTGTTTGCTCCTATGTAATGTCTTTGTCTAGTGTGCAATAAAGCGTTTTTATTATTATTATTAAGTGGGGTACTACGGGATTAGGTCCAATTCGGCCGTCTTGACAGGGCAGCGATGAGGCGAGGTGCGGGGCAGAGGGGCGTCTCCTCACCGCTACCGTGCAGGCGAGCCGTACCTAATTTTTCCCTACTGAAAGTGCGGTACCGTTGTAGTCGTCTTTTGTCTGCATTTGCGCCGAGACAAAGAGTTCCCTCACTATAAATAAATTTACTGTATATTCGGTCACACTATTCAGAGAATATTGTAAAATGATTTTATACTTTTTAGGGGGCCTGCCTACTAAATTTCTTTGAAAATTCGAATGCGTTTCTTTCCCAAATTAACTATTAATATTTCATGTGGTCTAGTGGTCCCACCAAATATATTTCAGTACGAAAATAATACTCATGTTTTTGCTGTTATATCGGCATGTTTCCGTTTTTCACTACTGTGGGATATCAGGATTTTTTTTTATAAATTTCTTCCCGATATCACCCGTAGTGGACAACGGGAACATGCCACGAACAAGCAACGTTCGCCAGGGTCGGTCATGAGATGGGTGACCAAAAATTTGTTATCTCGAGCTCATCCGTGCTTCGGAAGGCACGTTAAGCCGTTGGTCCCGGCTGCATTTGCAGTCGTTAACACCCACCAATCCGCATTGGGCCCGCGTGGTGGGTTATAGCCCGTCCTCCTTATCCACCCATAAGGAAGGCCCGTGCTCTAACAGTAGGGACATTAAAAGTGGCTGATGGACACTTTATTTCCCGATGACCAGTGACCAGTGGTGAACAAACAGTGAGGGACAACGAAATTGCGCCGTCATATCCACGCTCTACGTTTTACAATCTTTAAGAATACGGCATAACAAAATCTGAGACTTGCAATTAGCATTTAAGAGCCATTACGTTTAATCGAATGTACAGAGAGACATAAAAAGGCGTCATTGCAAGTTTTTTATATTTACCTTATCAACATGTTATGAAGTATATGCTATCAAATAAGTAGGTAAAACTTCATTCTTGTTTGACAGCTTTGCAAAACGGATTAAAAATATAGTTTCGATGTTGTGGCTTTTTTTAACTTTAAATTAGTAAAATATTAACGATTTAGATGCAGACTTTTCCAATAAAATAGTAAACTACTAACAACTAAATAACGCACAATCTTAAATCCTTGTACACTAAATGAAATCAAAATAACAAACTCAGTTGAAAACCGGAAATTCTGAAAATTACACGAAACTAAAATATTTTGTATAAAAATCAGTGTTGCTTGGAAAAGTTACCTACTTGTTATGTAGTAACGGTTTTCAAGTGATGCATAATTTTATACAAACCGTAGTTCCTTCCTACCCATGCAGTCTTTATTCACACTATTCAAAACTTTTACTTTTCAGAAATATACAATCCATTATTTTTTAATTATTTCATTATTCAATTATTCCATAGTATTTTATAAATTAAAATAAACATGTATTTATCTTGGTGAAAATTGATCCTCGGATCCATCCAGAATTAGCTAGTTAGAAGTTACAAATTTTTCAGTGTCCAACTGTACCTACATTTTCAATTAATTAAGCGACAGACAGCACTGATCCGCGGATTACACTGAACTCTCCGTTTATTTCCAGCAATTACATGGTCCGTAAACTGTGCTATTAGCCTCTGCGACAGACCTATTCTGTACAATATTTAAATTTTCATACTATTTATGCGCCTTCGAAAAAAATAAATAAAATAATTGATATGATAACTAACTAATCACTCTCGAATTATAAGTACTTACCCTACTACTGACCAACAAGCGATTCAAAAATACCGGTCGAATGAAAATGAATGATAGTTTTAATTGGTCGAGAGTGAAAATTCGGTCCATAGACCAAATTACTATTGTGTGTTCTATTGAACAATAAATACTTATAAAAGAATTGTACAGCTATTATTTTACAATATTCGTTAATAATTTATTTACAAAAAATAAAGTCCTAATTCTAAAAATAATAACACAAAACAGAAGAAAATAAACTAGCAACACTTTTTAAAAAGCATCACATCACATCACCGTAGACTCTCTGTCTACGACATCACGCTGCAATAATTTCGAATATGGAACGGTTATTTTTTAAAAATGTCAAAGCTCGGTGCACGGTCAATTTGGCCAGTGCCGTCGAGCACGTTACACCGCACAGTGAACAGAGTATAGACAGTGAACAGACAGTGCTCTCTCTATGATCAGGCTGCGGCACGTAATTGCCCAATCGACAGTTCCAATCCGCTGGACATCAATGTTGGACCGTCCGCACATAGGCTGCGTTTAATCGAAATTCGAATTCCAAAAAAGGAAACCTTTTTTTTTTCAAAAGTAGCGGAAAAAAGTAGTCATATCTTTGGCAATATTCGGAAAAGTTGCCTAAAAAGTTAGTCAATTCTTTGGCACTATAGGTCTTTCTTAACCGACAAATAATTTCATTACTAATTTATTTTTTTTATGTTATATTTAAAGATAGTGTTCTGTAGCTAACAATAAAAATAAAAATAATTAACAGACAAATCCCTAATTCCTTTACTTACAGACGAAACCCTTGTGATGACCTGAAATTTAGAAAGTTTTGTAAATTTATTCTCTAAGAGTAGCTTTCTAGCAAAAAGTCGCATCAAAATCAATTTAGTAGTTGTTAAGAACTCTTCAAGTGCCGACTTATCTAGTTGCTGCAGCGCCCCCTGTTATGAAACATGTCAAAGAACCTGCTCTGAAATAAAACCTTTTGAATGCAAAAAACCGCATCGAAATCGGCCCTGAAGTTTCCAAGGAAAATGGTAACAGACATACAACCTCTAACCCCAATCGCGTACCTATAGGTTCCGTTTCGTCCGTCGTGGACCAAAATGACATAAATATAATAATTCAGATTGATGATTTGTTGTTTTGTTGTCCTTACATCGTCGTCCCAAACGCATGTAAGCATGAGCCTGGACCGCTACTCCAGTAACGGATAAACCAATAAAATTCGAATGTGACACTAGTCCAGGAGCACGAATGATTATGAACACATTAACAGCTAATGAACTAAATTGTTGGAGTAGCAAACATTAGGTGAAAATATAAAAATCATCTTGTCATCATCCCGTCTGAGCTGCTACGGGTGAGTCGATTTTTTCTCGTATTTTTCAATCATATTAAGTATCTTAATATTAACAAATAGCATTGTGAATGCTAAAATCTAAAAATTCAATAATAATTTATCTTGATATTTCGCACTTTTCTTGATGAAAATTGCGGTAAATCAAGAAATCTGAAAGCCTGTTCTGAATGAGGTCCCGGGTAAAAGTTATGCGCATTTAGGTAGGTACATACATTTCGGCGACGGAAAAGAAAAAAAATGATTTTTACGGCTTTCCGAATAAAAATTGAAAATTTTCTTTTAAACAAATCTTGTTCTGATAATAGGGATGATGACTTATGAATAAAATAACGAAATACTAATAAAAATCGTAAACATATTAAACTTTTAGAGTAGCTTGTATACCTCTTGGTTTTATATATTGCATATTATTTATTTTATGACCCTTCAAAGTTGGGTGGACAAGTCCATTTAAAAAGTATAAAATTTATTCAAATAAATGATACCTTTGATTAGTCCGTAGAATGTATAGCAAATTTGTCTAAGAAACTATTTTGATAAACACAATATTTAATATAGGTGCCAAACAAATTTCCTACGCGTTGCATACAAACTACTTATTCGTGACGTCATAACTAGGAAGCCATTAGTATGGAGCGTTTTTGGGCGAGTCCATTTGTGTGCATTTCACACTGTGATATCTCGGGCAGTTTTCATGCTAGCGAATTAATTCTTTTACCAATGTTTCTTTTTTTGAGAGGTGATTTATGTAACATAAAATAAAAAAAGTTGTCATCATCCCTATTATAGCAAAAAACAAATCAGTTTCATTTTTATTTATGTACACTAGCTTTCAAGAACAAATACTAAAACTGAATAATAATCCTAGTCTTAAACTAGTATATCTAACAGTGGCCATATTTGGCCAGGCCGGTGCAAGACGGACCTTCACCTGTCACAGGTGGCCAATGGTGGCCATTGCCAATGAACTAACCGACTATTTTGCATTAGAAATATCGAAATGGCAATTTATATGTCATATACACCAATCCGCATTGGGCCCGCGTGGTGGGTTATGGCCCATCCTTCTTACCACCCCTAAGGAAGGAAAGTGCGTTTTATTCAACGATAAGAGTGAATAAAACGCGGTTTTATTCACCGAGTGAATAGAAATATTTTGAATTTGGAACAAGCGCGCATCATATTATTATGTACAAAAAAAACAAAACGTGCTGAATGTAGGTATTACCAACTGGCTGCTATTCCATAGAGCATTCCAATAGTTATATAATTTGTACTTACCTTGAAAAATGCAAATAATTCAGCCAAATTTTACCGTCTTTGATATTCAAAAAACACTTGCAGAGAACCATTAATTATTAAGTTTTGTTATCATGTTTTACATGTCGATAACTTAACCCTCAATACACTTCAATTATATTTCTGTAATTTACTAGATCTTAAGCTTTGACGTCAAAAATTCCATTAAATTAAAGCTTATTCAAAATACACTTTTTGGTCAGAATGTTTAAGTAAAAACTTAATAATCTCTTGCATGGTACCTACTCTCAAATCTCTCAATGTTTTTGTCAACGAGTCGCGAGCTCGAAATTGTCGTAGCCTTGACTCGGTCGACGACTCTTGCGCATATTCACGAAATAAAAAGAAGGAACACGAAGCCCTCGCAAAAATATTACACGTGCGGTGCATAATAAATAATAAAATGTATTGCTGAAAATTGTTTTACATATTCGATGAAAAGTAGAGATGGTAAATATTACAAAACTTTAAAACGCTTTACTTAATCCTAGGTATAGGTACTCTTTTATTTTCCGTCCCGATTTAGGTAGGTGTAGCTACCTGCTACCTAATCTGATTTTATTTTGAATTATTTTTGATAAAAATAAAAAGTAAACGTCCTAATATTCTAATCTAACGTTAGATCGCCGCCATCTTATTATAACTAAATACAATTTGCATTCAAAATAAAAATAAAAAACTCTACCAAACTGACTCCACCCTGAAGGTCAATGGCCTTAGAAGCGTCATTCTTATATCGGCCGCATTTTGGCCGAACGAAACGGAGGAAGTAGCCCCGTCTCCCTCGCACCAATACAGGGTCCCATTCATTTTCGTGTGCGTGATGAATACCGATTATCTCATTCAGAGAACTCTTTTTAAAATTTTACGTATGTGTAAGTCATCTGTAAGTGTGTGCGTGACAAAAATTATCTGTTTCGCGCTTTGTACAGAATGCGAATGGACTCTCGTTTTAAAAATATCGTTCCATGAATTTTTATTACTTACGAATTCTGGACACAATATCGCCCACACATATACGCGCGAATGTTGCTCCCAAACGCATGTGTTGGTAATTTTTATGTAACAGTCATTTGTTTTCTTGATAGCGCGCGTTGCGTTGCGGTAGGTCGGGATCGGGACCACGGTAGGTATAGGTACCTATGCGTTTCGGGAATCGAAATTTAAAACCGGTATGAACCGGTTTTTGTTTTGTTTTTGTTTTATTAGAAGGCGTTGCGTTTTGTTATTGGTCGAGATTACCTACAGTCATTCATCGAATCGGCATTAGAATCGTAATTTACCAATAAAGTTAAGCGTATAAAAACTTTATAGCTAGGTAGGTAGGTACTTACATATTTTTGTTCCATCAATTTAAGTTTAAAATCTTTATAGGTTTTGTAGGTCTCATTTTGAGATAAAAACTTCAATAGGGTACCTACGTACTTAATTTGGTTTTTTCTCCCAAAAAGCTTAATTAATATGATCTTTTTCCCAAAAAACAACAACACTTCTATGAACCAACCAACTATCTCGTGACATTGATCCTCATTCCTCACAGAGATAACTAGGTGTAGGTATACCTACTCTACTAACACTTAATAAAATTCATCTTAACTACATTTACTATAGGGTAAAGTGCCAGTTTCCGGCCGCTTAAGGCAGTTGTTGACTTTGAACAGTTGTAACTTAAATTTAACAAATAGTAATGATCCCAACTATTTTTTATGTTGTTGGATATATCCTTGAGAATTACTTGTATTTTTTTTGAAAATTTCCATCAGTCGGTTTTGTCATTAGAAATTATTTTCCAAAAAAGTACGATTTGCCCAGTTTCCGGCCCCCCTGTTCCTATATCCGGCCCCCCTTTGCCCAGTATACCGGCCGCCTTTCAAAGAACATGACGGCCGGATACTGGGCAAAAGATAAGCTAGCCCAGTAAGCGGCCTGTGACTCTTAATACAGTTTAAATAAGGTCGATTTTTCTTTGATTTTTGTATGAAATTGAATTTCAGATAATATACTTAACAAGTATTGTCCTATGGCTTGGCTTGTGATGTGAACTATTATTTTTGAGTTAAAAAAATCGTTGATTGTACTTTTATTTAACATTTACTATTAATTGGAACCTTTATATTAATTCTGGAATTAGCCTTGCAGTTCTTCATAGGAATAGGAAAATTTATAGAAAATCTAAATCTTCGATTAATAGTTTTATTACAGTAATCAAGAAGACATGTCCAACAGCCATTTTTGACGTCCCCACTGCTGGGGCACAGGCCTTCTTTATGGGTGGTAAGGAGGATGGGCCATAACCCACCTCGCGGGCCCAATGCGGATTGGTGGGTGTTAACGACTGCAAATGCAGCCGGGACCTACGGCTTAACGTGCCTTCCGAAGCACGTAGGAGCTCGAGATAATAAATTTTTGGTCACCCATCCCATGGCCGACCCTTGCGAACGTTGCTTAACTTCCGCAATCGCTGGGCCAGGCGCTGAACAATTGCGCCACCGAGCTCAAGAAGACATAGGTAACAAATAATAATTTAATAATTAACAAAAAAATAGTTTCTAAAGCCGAATATCAATAGGTCTCTTATAAACAATAACAATAAATATAATGGGTATTATGATAATGACCTGAAGTACGTATAACCTGTAAAAAATATAATATTAACAATCAATAACATTGATTGGTATTCAATAATAATATAGGTATAATAATATTTTTGTGTATTTTTTTCTAATTATAATATATAGATTAGTATTAAAGTGTAGTGTAGAAATAAAGAAGTCTAGCTAATAGGCAAGTCTGCTTAAAAAAACACATCGTTCAATGCAGTAGCGTTCGTTTGAGTAATTCGCTGACATACACTTCGGAAATAACAAGAGACAAATAGGTATTCAGCGAGGGTCAACGACCTGGATGGCGGGCACGTCGCCGTCGCTTGTTCACGAGACGCACAATTAATTTTATTAGTAGATAAATTTCAAAGCTGGCCGGTGTACTGGGGGTATTTTGCAGGATAGCCAGTATACCGGCCTCCTAGTGTATACTAGGAGGCCGGTAAACTGGGCAAGCACCCAGTAGAACCGGCCACCCGTTTCCATACGAAAAGAAAAAATCAACTTCTTATACAAGCACATTTAGGCGGCCGAGTACTGGACACAAAGTACTTTAAAATAAATAAAAAGGGATAGCATTATACATTCTTCTATGGAATCCCTCTTTTAACAAAAAGAGACAAAACAATATATCGAACTCAGTCCCAGTTAACCGGCCCCCGGCCGGTATACTGGAAACATGTGGTTTCGTTGTCTAGTAAGGCGGCCCCCTTGATATTACTAAATATCTGCTTATTAAGCCATATTTAACGTTAAAATAGTAATAAATAACAACATACCTTGAGAACAAACTAAATATTTACCTTTTAACGATGCCCTGAAGGACAATATTGACTATTTGGCAAGAGCTCTCCACTATTTTTTTTTTATCTCCACTTGCGAAATCGACCCAGATGCGGTAGGCTTCAACGTGAAACACAAATTATAAAATATTACGTAACGTTTCGCTAGTGGCGTCCATACCATTCGATAGATCGATAACAGTGCTGCCAGGAAAATATCCAAATTGTTAAGAAATTGCCACGAATTTCTTATTTTATTCGAAAAACTGTTGGGGGGCCGGATAACTGGGGGCGGCCGGTTAACTAGGCATATTACCCTACCTACTTAGCTCACTAGATTTTTTGCCCCGTACAGAATTTAAATAGGTAGGTACCTACTTAGGTAGGCGTAGGACTTGGTACTTCATCTTTTAAATGCTAAACGTTTTTTTAGTAAGTACCTACTTATTTGATTCAATAGTACAACAACAAAACTAAACGTAGGTAGGCTACCTAGCCACCGAATCGCACATAAAATCTGTAAGTACAACGTATCTCGCCGGCGGGGTGGCTGACCGCACAATAAGAAGAGTTGATATCCCGTCACCTGCTCCGACAAAAACTCTGCCACAGAATAATTGTAGCCGGAGCAACGCAACTGCGTCAAAATGGCCGAGATGGCGCACTTACAAAGTTACGCTTTGCTATCGCGTCGCTATCGCTTTACAAAAATGGGGAATGTCTGAAAAATGTATTTTTGAATTAATTTAATTTGTAAGTATTGTTTTTTTTTATAATTATTTAATTTGATTTGTTTTTTTTTATTTGATTATTTTTGATATTTTGATATTTTTGATTTTTTTAATTTATTTGATTTTATTTTATTTTATTTCTTTTATTTGATTTTATTTTAATATTAAATAGATGCATGACGACTGAATTATTCGCATATCGCTAGAGAGCGCGGTAAAACATGTATGAACTTTTTATATTATAACATCTGAATTGTACCATGTTTTATGTGAATAAACAAATTCATTCATTCATTCATTCAAAAATCAAATTGGCTGAATATTTTTTTATATATTTTTTTAGCGCCATCTAGCCCCAAACTAAGTAAAGCTTGTAATATGGGTGCTAGAAAACTGATATAATAATATACTTTTTAAATATAAGTTTATATATTATACATAGTAACACCCAGACCCGTCACAGAAATTATAATTCATCATTTCAATTTCTGCCCGGCCGGGAATCGAACCCAGGACCTCTTGCATGGTAGGCGGCATGTTGTCCACTGCACCACATAGGTCGTCGAATATATACATGTAGGAATAGGTTCTCTTAGTAATAGAAAATAGTTTCAGTATTTTTAATTGCCTGAAAAAAAAAACTAACTATTAATAAGAGAGTTTATCCCTACATAAAATGAATTTTTCAGCCAATTTGATTGTTTTCAGACATTTCCCATTTCAAAATAATGGAAATTATGTCAAGTGTATGAAACTGTCATACACTCGATTCTCTATGATATATCGACGTCTTACAACAACAATTCCCCGAAATTATTTTTCCCTTTTAACTTATTTTTCTTATTCTAAAATAATTTGTTTCCTTAAATTGTTTAAAAAAATTTTTCTTAAATTGATACCTATCTTTGCGTATCTAATTATTTGAATATTGTTTCTTGCTTTTTAGAGGTTTCTGTTTTTATTTTTTTTAAACTTTTTTTTATTTTCAACTTTTTTGTGATGTGTAAGCGTGCGTTACGCTTAAGGTAGGTATCTCTTTTCCAACAAAAAATATCAATCTAAATCGGTTTTAATAAAAAAACGACGAAGTTATTAAGGTTCATACAAAATCATAGTATAACGACTTCTTTCAGGATTACTTGAAAAATACTAAACCTATTAGTATGAAAAAGAATTTTGAAAATCGGTTTATAATTTGGGAATATCTCCTCGAACATACATACAAAAAAAAATCAGTCGAATTGATAACCTCCTCTTTTTTTTGAAGTCGGTTAAATTAAAAATGGGCATAGTTAAGATTCTGGTTTAGTTATTTACTGTGACCAAGCCTCAACCGGTTGCTGATTTAACGATAACCGTTTTTAACTATTGCTCACATGATATTTTTTTAACTGGACCTTTTTTAGCAAATTCATTTACTGGACCCGTTCGGACCATAGACAATTTATGGTAGGCAAAGAACTTTTTAAATGGTTGCAGAAACGTTTAGCGGCTGTCTTGGTTTTTATAGGTTATTATCCGTATTTTGTCTCAAAAATCTATATTTTATAAAAACATATTAAAAGCCCGGTGTGGCGATCGACTACAATGAAATAATTTTAAAGGTCCAACATCAGCTTTTTGCTTTTGCGCCTTTTCTTAATAATAAATTAAATCTTAGTTAAAATAACAGGAATTAAACGCGTACAACTAATGATAAGTATTTTCACAACTAGGTACCTACCTATTTTCCCGACGTTATATTCCGAAAGTTTAAAAGTGTATATGTTACAGTCAAAACCCTTAACCAGTCAATAACCTTATTGACCGGTAAAATTAGTCAATAAGGTTATTGACTAAGGGCGTCGGTCAAAATCCTTATTGACTGATTTTATCTGACAAAATCAGTCAATAAGGATTTTGACCGATACCCTCAGTCAATAACCTTATTGACTAATTTAAAGAGCAGACATTCAGTCAATATAGGTTTTGACCAACGTACCCAGTCAAAACTGATATGGACTGATTAGAAAGTCAAACGTTGAGTCAAAACTCTCCTCAAAACAAGACCTCTCTTTTTCTTACTCTTATTTCTTTGACAAGTTTCACACATGGATAAAAAGATATTTATCATTTCCTTAGTAATGTTAGCATATTTTTTTGCCGTTTCATTTTCCAGTCTATCTCGGCCTCCATGTCCAATAGAAATATGAGCAGCATCAATTATATCATAGACTTCTTCAGCGGGTACATAATACTTTATTGGGTCGGAGTAGATAACTAGTTTTCTGATGCCACACATTTCGATAACATTAAAGCGTTTTAGTCTATTATACTGTGTGCCAGTCTTTTTTCCGCGAACTTTGCATCTTCCACCTCAACTATAAACTTTTCAAATTCTTCTTTCACCATCACATTGAAATGACTAGTTTTGGATTCTTAGTAGAAAACGTTCGTTCTTCTCGTTTCCACTCATTTTATTTGAACTCTACAAAATTTTACGTTGCACTGATAACAAAAGTGGTTTATTATACAGGCAGGTCCAAAATTCATGAATCAAACTTAAAGATCAACTTTTGCTCAAATTCGAAAAATTTTAACAAAAGTTGATGTAACACCCTAGAATAAACCATATGTGAGCAAAAAAAGTTAGTACGATGAATTTTAGACCATCCTGTAAAGTAAGCATTATGGCAGTGAAAACGCATCCTAAAGGCCTGTTCACGTCATGTCCACGGCGCGGCGCCATCCGCCCAGTGTCATGAATTTTCACGGTGACAATACACCATTAAAATTCACGACGACCGACGTGACGCTGGCCGTGGAGTAGAGGACGGGCCCTAAGGCGGAAGCTACACAGAAGAGATGTCTCTTTTGAGTAGCTTGTGCCTTAGGGTGCGTTTATACTGATGCCCAGCTAGGCGGAGTGCATTGTATAGGTCACTTGCTCCAATTCGCCTAGCTCTGCATTATTTGCTGTTCATTTAGCACGTGTGTATATCTAGAAGCCCACGGAGGACGCGAACAGCTTTATCCCCTATAATGTAACTGTACATAATTGTTATTAAAACACAATTGCCATCTTCAAAAATATTTTGGGGCACGTATTCTCGCGCGGTTGCAGTTTACAGACCTCAAACAATACCCCGAATTAATTAATAAAACACAAAACTCTTAAATATTGCACTTAAAAAAGTTTTATGAACCTTTTTAAATGATTTTCTAGTATAATTTCACTAACGTCCTTAACTTTTATGAGTTTTGACTGGGCACGTCGGTCAAAACCTATATTGACTAAATGTCTGGACTTTAAATCAGTCAATAAAGTTATTGACTGAGGGTGTTGGTCAATAACATTATTAACTGATTTTATCAGATAAAATCAGTCAATAAGGGTTTTGACCGACACCTTTAGTCAATAACCTTATTGACTAATTTTACCGGTCAATAAGGTTTTTGACTGGTTAAGGGTTTTGACTGTAACATATACATACCTAATAAATTAAATAGAGACTACGATGCTGAAGAAATATAATTTGGCCAAGATAGTATAATTATTATACTGTCTTACATTTAATTGTGCAAAATAGTAATAAAATTATGGATGATTAACGAAGCATTTTAATTTAATGTAGGTAGGCCGATAAAACATTCTAATGAATACAGTCTAACTTTTGAAAATTTTCAATAAGTTACCTACTTACTTCAAAAGGATGAATAAATAATAATTGAAATAAAACACTTATAACGGATACTAGCGCGGTTTTATTGAAAGTACTTTGGTAATTAGTTGGTATTTGGTTTGATTTTTGATTTTCCCGACGTTTCGGCACCTTTGCAGCTGCCGTGGTCACGGGGGACTGAAGCTACTTGTGAGCCTACCCTCAAGCGATGAATTTTTTAAAACGTTCAGAAATTAAAATTTATCAAATTTTTAATTAGTTTAAGTTTTGGTTTGGTTTTAATTTAATTTTATATGTTAAAAAGAGAGAATCTACTGAAACTACTACCATTTCAAAAAATTGGGAGGCCCCTCCAAGAAAGAAATGGCGAAAGAAAACTTGGAGAGGAAGGCCGACCTCCGTCTTTTATATTAATTAATAAAACCGCGCCGGACACTACCGTTAAAAGTGTTTTATTTCATGTCTAGTGAGTGCGTAAGCTTGAGAAGTGAATAAATAATAATTATTCTTCCTGCGTACCTACAAGCCTTTATTGCAATTTGATATCACAAAGCAAACCTTCAATTCAGGAAAAGATAAAAAAAATCTGAAACAATCCTTCAATAAGTGGAGGGGAGATATTAATTAGTGGCAACACTAATGTGCGTGCCGACTCACGCTTGGCCGTAACATTTTTCCAGCAGGTTGAACGACCGGGCGGCATGTAAAGGCTCGGGCAATTCATCAAACTGCAATAATGCGTGCAGGATGGGGCATGGGGCTAGAAGAGGGGGGGCGAAGCGTAAAGCGCTTCATAGACAAACTCTTTGGTTGGACGGAAGTGATTCTATTTTTAAAATATTTAAATAACCTTTTTACGAATTGTTAACGCCATTTTGTCCTTTAGCACGAACATCTATCGAAAAAAATTACGCTTGTAAAAACATTCGATAGATAGAGTAATTTTGTATGTAAAATTTGTACAGCGCCATCTACCGCCGTAAAGCATAATCAAATTTTCCATAGATAATAAATTTACGCGCGTTTTTATCCTCGAAAGATGTTCGTGCTAAGGGCTGTTTTAATATTTGCAAATTGATTCATAGTGGATATTGTGTCTTAAAATTAAGTAATTTTGTACTACAAATGTCTACGCAACTTAACATTGAAATAGTTGCGATCTCGGTTGTGTGAAACTGAGACTTTTAATGAGGGCTTTTCACAATGACAAAAAACTGTAGGCTCGATAGATGGCGTTGGTAAAAATAAGTGACAATGTGATTTTTTTACTAAGCTTCGAAGAGTATCAACACCATCTAGTGAGGCAAATAGTAACAATTTTTAGGCTTCGAAGAGTATCAACACCATCTAGTGAAGCAAATAAGTAGTTACTATTTTTATTTTTTAAATGTCACTTTGGAAACCTCTCATTGTAGTGGTGACACTAGTGACTACCTCGACAGAAGTTAGCAAGTGGACTGTCTTGATATACTTGGTGTCAAATGCTCCAAGAAGCATTGGTATTTGATGCACCCGCATTCTAATGCAAACCGAAACAATATCGATGAGCCCTACCTACTTGAAACTAGAAAAAGTATCATTTTTATGAAATTGATCAAATTTTCTTAATGATTTGATAAGATCAAAAGTGCTTATGTAGACCCTTAAGGAAAAAAGGGAACTCACTTAAAAAAAACAAAGAAAATAGTCTTCAATCACTAATAGATGCAAACGAACAGTTACTGACTATATAATGAACTTGAGTTATATAGAGACAGTATCACTTTTTACCATTTTACGTTAACCCACATACATACATACACACACACACACACATACACACACACACACACACACACACACACATAAACATACACATACTCGAATTCTTTATTATTTTTATATCTTTTTATTTTTCTCCAAATTAAGCTACTTCCACAGCATACATACCCTCACGCACACTTACCGTACCGTGTAGCACCACATCCAAACGCTGTCCTTCACCACGGGTGAGAGGCCTATGGAGTCCCGAAATACAGGATTGTCCTAGTTTAGGCTCCAGTCCATCAATTGTTTTATTATTACCTAGAATTTTGATTTATATACTTAGATAATAATGAATGTAACTTTGGTGGAAATAAATTATTTTTCAATCAAGGTTACGCTAGCTCAGCGCTTAATTTGTCTAGGAAGCGCTTTACGCTGGAAGTTGCAAAGCATCCCCTATCTATACCTGGGTTCCTCATTGGTGGAGCGCAACCAACTAAATCCTGAAACCACCCTTTGTACCAACACTGGCTTAACAAAACAATGCGCCATTTTAGATTTTTTTTCATCCGCTAATCTAGGGGTGAGGGTAACGACCTGAGATTTCTGCTCCATTTGTAGAGGGGAATTGAGTTACCTAGTTTTTTTATTGACACACGTCAATCATCAATATAAATAAGTAACTAGTTGTGGATATCATACGCTTTCTAGAGAATTATCTACATAAGTTGTTCCTTTAAAGGTACACTGAAAAATACGACACACCTTTTTTATTTGACGACTTCCGTGGTCGAGTGGTTTGCACGCCGGTTTTCAAGGCGTCACCATCTCTTGAGGTCCCGGGTTCGATCCCCGGCTGGGTCAATGTAGAAAATGAACTTTTCTATATTGTCTCAGGTCTGGGTGTTTGTGATACCACCGTTGTCTCTGATTTCCATAACACAAGTGCTTTAGCTACTTACCTTGGAGTCGGAGCAATGTATGTGATGTTGTCAAATATTTATTTATTTATTTAAATTAGAGACTCGTTTTTTTAGCCGCTGAAAAGATAGTTTTAGTGCTATTTTTATTTTAATCTATTTTGCAGGCGAATGGGATGACATAGCAATTATCATTTCTATTTAACCGATTTCAAATAGGTATTCCGAATAAAAATATAAAAGTGAAAAATATAAAAAAGGCCAGCTCTTTCAGTCCGCAACAATGGAGGCTTTATTTTCGGTAATTTATAAAATTATCAGCTTATTAAAATACCATCACTCATTACATAAATGGTCCCCTTCTCATTTACACATCTCAAGTTCATAAACCATTGAACCGTAAAACCGCAAAAAACCGGTTCGCTCCACGCTGCACCGGTAGAATGAGCGAGCAGCATTACTATGGACGAATTATGTATATACCTAATCATTAAAATAACACAAGGTGCGTTTATTCATCAAAACAATAGCAGCTGATCCTGCAATAGGCAATAGCTAATTTTCCGCCACACTACTTCTTCTTCTTATTTTTGTTTTGGCAATCTACTTTCCTTTTGGAAGTAATTTTTGCCAGTGTCAAGTGTTGAATAGTTCAGTGGTAGATATTGTTTGAATTTTCATTAGAATGCAGGTGCATCGCATTCCAATGGAGCATTTGGCACCAATAGTATACGCCACGCTTCTTTAACCTGCTCCAAAAATAAATTACTTATTTGTTTCTTTTTTTATTTTATAGCACATTAATAGTACATAATTAAGATAAATTTGTGTAATTATTTATAAATCTTAATAGTTATAGAAACTCTTCCAAAAAATAAACAACTCCTTTGTTTTCAAGTACAAAATAAAATGTTACAAAAAACATTGAATCATTTTGGTATCTGAAAAACTCTTGCTGACTTAGAATGTCGATCAGAAAATTAACATGAGCAGCTGGCAAAATAATTTACCAAAAAAGTTACCACAACCACCACAGGTAGGTAAGGTTTTGGATTAAAAAAAGAATCCCACTTATTCATGGTTAATTAAGTTCACTAATTAATGGACTATCTATCTACTATTGAAATTAATGGGCCATGATACTTACTACTTTTTAGGAGTGTTCAGTTTTTTACTTCAATTTTACTTTGTAACCGAGTAAAAAGTTTATAAAACGCATTCACAAGATTTAATAAAATTTCATTTTTACCTATATAGGGTCCTAGACTGTCTACGTCATCACCAATCAAAACATATACATTTGTACTACATTTGTTTGGTAAAAGGACGTGGAAATATACGCTACCCAATATATTAAACAGGCTTCCGCACACATTGCAAAATAGCATCTTAAAGATCTACAAGACCTGTAAACATTTATTAAAAAAAATACTATACTTATATTGGGATCGAGTGAATGACATTATAATGCTGTAATGCGACTCATTCGCGCAAGTATAAACCTTTAATAGGTTTAGAGCGCGTCTAGTTTTTAACTTTTATAATTATTGTTATATTATGAACAAATAAAAAAATACTTAAGTAAAATAATTAATATTATTTTACTTAAGTTTTTTCTTCATGAGTTCTAGGATGCGAAGATGCGCGCCATTTGTGGTCATCTTTCGTGATTCGCACTGTAATGACTTGAGTAAAACTTGCAATTTTCAATGCTTCTAATAATTATATTCACATGTAATTCAGAGTAGGTACTTATACATTAATCTTAAATGCACCAAAAAAGCACTAAAACTGCATTTAAAATTAATTTTAAACATTATATTGCATGTGAATATAATATACCTATCATTAGAAATATTTAAAAATTGCAAGTTTTACTCAAGTCATACTTACCGTCTATAGATATAGATACGAGATGGATACGAGGGTTAATGTCAGGGTTCCATCGAAAAATGACGTAACTTTGGGTTTGTCTTCGAACAAAAAAGCTACATATCAGCTATACAAATACAAATACAAAATTATTTATTCAGTAGCAGGAGATTACAAACTTAAAATTAATAATGGGATCGCCAGTTAAGTGCAAAGCACTTGTGTTAGGAATCCCGCTCCTCCATAACGAATATGGTACACAATTAGTTCTCCAGGGTAAGTAGCTATTATGTTAATGATCAGTGATCATGTTACTGTAAAAGCCCGTATATTCGTACATCTTAGATTTTACTGGAAAATCTTAAGATTTACCAACATGAGATGATAAATGTAAGGAATTTTTAAAAGGGAGACCATTTCTCGAGCTTTTGCTATTAGAGTTTGGCACATGCTAGGTTTTACCTAGTATAGTATTATATTATCTGTGGTTTTACCAATGACGGTTGGTCAATGTTAGATTTATTCAAAATAAAAAAGTGAATTATAGCTATCATAACTTAGTGATTCATTTCAAATTGCCTATCAGAAAAATCCCGAAATATTTTTCATTATCATTTTGATTTATTTTTATTACCCGACTGCGGGTTATGTTTTTCGCGCGTATCTTGTAAGTATGTTTGTATGTATGTTTGTATGTAATAATCTTTCAAACGGCTGAACGGATTCCTATGATTAAGATATCGTTAGATTTATCTTTTCAGCCCAAGTGTTCTTAAGAAGGTGACGTTATAAAAAAACCAACATGGCGGCTGTGCGGTGCTATTATAAGTAGTGAAAAAAAATTTTTTTTTTAGAATACTGCAATATGGGTGTTAAATTAAAGGGCTTATTATAAGGATTTCAAAAAGGTATATCATGACCGTAATATATAATAACTAAAAAGAGATAAATAAGAAAAAAAATAAAAAAATAAAAAAACCCGCCTGCATAAAAAGACAAGTCGACTGAAAAGATGGAAACAAGATTAAATAAATATTAAAGGCAACATGTCATAATAACATGCAGTCGGAGGCATATAATTGAATCATTCATAATGTCACTTTCTTTATGCATGCCTCCGACTGCATGTTATTATGTCATGTTGCCTTTATTATTTATTTAATCTTGTTTCCATCTTTTCAGTCGAATTGTGTTTTTATGCAGGCGGGTTTTTTTTTAATTTTTCACTAGGTATCATTATTATTTTTATTTATCTCAATATAGAGGAAGTATTTCTAAGTCGTACATGACAATAAAACTACCTGTCAGTCAAATCCTTAGTTTAAATTATTATGATTTGATGAATTTATTAGTCATCATCATCCCTACCTTGGGGTCGGTGCAGTGCGTCCTTACTCTTCTCATAACATGCCCAAACCAAGCCAGACGATTCCCTTCAACTTCTCTGTTACTGGTGCTACTTTCAGATTTCCTCTGACATACTCATTCCTAATTAATTTATTAGTAACTCGTCAACGCCCGGAAAACAATACAACAATAGAAACTTCAAAATAATATTTTTGAGCATTTACCTCGTCTCTGAGGTAAAACCTAAGATTTACCGAGTTCGAACTTTTACCATTAAGAGTTAATTGGTAAATCTTAGGTTTTACTGGGAAATCTTAGGATTTACATAAGTTCGGGGTTTTGCAGTAACAATCACACGAATCTATATAACAAGAACCCATGCATGACATAATTTATTTTCTTTAGGAATTTTGCCATAATTTCGCAAATCAATTCTTAAGTCTCCAAATGAATTAAAAAGTGATCCGTCCACGGTCAACTAACCTACGACAACGTGTCCTGGCGTGAGTGCGTGCGTGTGTGCGTGCATCAGCATTTCGTGGGTTCATTCACCTTGCCAGTTGGGGAAGTTGGGAACAGAGGTGACACGGAGTTGACAATGTCAAATAAGTTTTTTATATTTTTTTATTGAAAACTAAGTAAACTAAACTACGTTTGTCTTTCGTAAATAAACGTTTAGGTTCAATATTATGACTTTGTTATATATAAAACTTCTATGTTTGCAAGGAGTTCCGGATGCACGGCTATTAATAAATATTTTCATAGAATTCGAGTAGACTCTCTTCTTGAAGTTTTAATTAAAAACTATACCTAATCAGTAAGGTAATTATTTATTTATTGTCATTTTATTTGTAATCTAAGTAATTAAAAGACTGCATGTTATAATTTGTTATTCAAGTAATAAAGGTAAAAAAAAAAAACAAGCGATGTCTATAGCATTTAAGTACATAGAATTATTAATATAGAAATAAGCGCTACGCCTACAAACTGTCATTGCAGTTTGGCGACAGAAAATTTTGTAATTAGCTTAAATGTATATTTGGAAAATAAATAAAAAAAAACATTAACTTTTAAACCGCTTTCTTATAAAAACTCTTGTCTTTTAAGTAGGTACCTAGATGTTACCTACTCGTCGTTCCGGTTTACTCACACACTCATTCATTATCTATCTACCTATAGGTAGGTAATATTCCTGATTTTGTATCATGTTCCATTTTTTTATTAGTAATTAGTCGTATCCTTAACTTTCCCTGTGCGATATTTAAACAAGTCGACGAGTTGCATTTTTGAGCTGTGCGCACCGTACGCACACGCGCGCATTTTAACGCGCCCTGCGTATCATATTCACGACGCATCGCAAGACGTATCGGATGGGCAGAAATGCAAACATGTTAACCAGCAATAAAAATAAAACTATAGTTACCGAAGTAAGTTTTAATTATGTTGCCTATTGCACGAACTAATGATCTACAAAAGTTAACTAGGCAAGTTTTAAAGGTCTACGCTGGGACCGTTATAAATAAGGCCGCGATTATACATAACATATACCTATCCCGATCTAGCGTAGTAGTTAGGAACCAATTTAGAGTTGCCACCCGTATAATAAGTTCAATTTTAACAGTGAATTTGCACAAATAAAGGAAACGTCAACATTGCTATGATTTTTTTATTTTCGATTCTCATCTCCAATCCTAAAAATGTTTACCTTTCGGCTATAGTGTAAATTCACTTTTAAAATCGAACTTCATTAAAACTTACTACTTATAAGTTAATTGTCAAGTACGGGCAACCCGAAATTGGTTCCTAACTAGGCTGCTAGATCGGAATATAATCGGCTACCTACTAACTGATAAAGAATCTGAGAAACTCAGCACAGGGCAATTGATCTCTGTCCTTTTGTTTCATCAATAATATTTATAGGTACTTAGGTACTGGATAGAAAATACGTCTTATAAGTACCTACCTATTTAGGTATCATCACAGAATAAATAATAGTGGTATCATTCAGATATTTACTAACTTGTGCTATATGAGACCCAAACTTCTTGCCTTATTTCATGAAAGCTCGAGTTGATAAGAAAAGATCTAGAAGACAATAGACAAAAAGGATTAATTGCAACAAATTCATTTTAAAAAAGTTGCACTTTACCATTTGAAAAACGGAACCATAAAACAGATATTACTTTTACTTAATGCAAAAGCATAAGCCTAAAGATTTTTCTTATGAAAGTGAATTACATGGTACTACTGTTTCTTCACGTAGTAATGAAACAAAATGTCACTGTTTTATGTACGTATGCCGTCCTAAGACAACATAGTTTGTGTACAGAATACAGACAAACAAGAGGTGTGAATTTCACTACAATTAGTACGTAGGTACGTGCTAAGTGGAAAACCTATGAGTGCCTGCTGGTTTTGAATGCTGGTGCTGAGTCATGGGTGGAAAGCGTTGTTATCGCCATCCATTCCATCTTCCTCTTCGATCAAGCTGATCTTCTTTATCAAAGATCTTCCTACGATAAAACAGGCAGGAAGTGTCCTACAATTCGTAAGACAGTAGGTCCTAGCTTGCAAACGCATAAAACAATGAATTTTATAGAACTATGAACATAAAATTCTTGCTTAAAATTGTTTAAAAAAAACAAAAAACCGACTTCAAAAAACCTACCTCTAAAAAGCAAAAAATAATATTCGTAATAATAAACATACGTCTATTGAAGTCTATAGATATATATTATATATTATATAGATATTTTTTTTTTTTTAGTGTAGGTACCTTGTAGGTAAGGTATATTATATTATGTAGAAAAATCGGCTCAGCCAAACGTAAGATAATCGCGGAGAAACATACTTAAATACGGGTCAAACTGAGAACCTCCTTTTTTAAGTCGGTTAAAAAACTACACTTAAGATATCCCTCTTCCAACAAAAAAAAATTTATCTTATTCAGTTCATAAACAAAGAAGTAATACGACCAATCATCGAGGTAATTCACACAAAATCATACTATTTTCGTGCTTTTTTCAAAATTACTTGAAAAGTACTGAACCGATTTCCAAATTTTAAAAAATGGGACCAACTTGGAATTGTACCTAATGTAATAACGTTTGAATTATTTAAATCGGTCCAGCCGTCTTCGAGTAATCGGTGGACATATACAAAAAAAAACAAAATATACAGACGAACATAGAACCTCCTCCTTTTTTGGAAGTCGGTTAAAAACTAAACATATTGACTTATTTGAGAGATGTTTCACAATCGCTACCACTAGTGACTCGGTCCCACCCAATATAGGTAGGTAGGTACTTCGCGTCGCCTAACCCCTTATTTCGGGGCTCACCCCGCTTCTCCAATTAAGCCCCATTATTGTACCTCACGGCCCCAAATTAATGAATTTCAACACATACTGTTTGATCCCAACCTTGTAGTTCAATTAACGAAGTCTTGCTAACAGACTTCCTACACATACTTAGTTCAACTTTGTGGTTAGAAAATGTTTACTTTTTGACTAACTTTTTTATCATCTCAATTTTTTATATTTGGTTAGTTGGAATAATTTAACTATCTTCTGCCCGCGACTTCGCTATCGTGCAATAGGGATGTCGACTAATGAATAAAATAACGAAATACTAATAAAAATCGTAAACATATTAAACTTTTAGAGAAGCTTGTATACCTCTTGGTTTTATATATTGCATATTATTTATTTCATGACCCTTCAAAGTTGGGTGGACAAGTCCATTTAAAAAGTATAAAATTTATTAAAATAAATGATACCTTTAATTAGTCCGTAAAATGTATAGCGTCTAAGAAACTATTTTGATAAACACAATATTTAATATAGCTGCCAAACAAATTTCCTACGCGTTGCATACAAACTACTTATTCGTGACGTCATAACTAGGAAGCCATTAGTATGGAGCGTTTTTGGGCGAGTCCATTTGTGTGCATTTCACACTGTGATATCTCGGGCAGTTTTCATGCTAGCGATTAATTCTTTTACCAATGTTTCTTTTTTTGAGAGGTAATTTATGTACATAAAAAAAAAAGTTGTCATCATCCCTATTCCAGAGTTCCTTCGTTTTCGTTAATAAAAACAAAGGAACCTAATAATCCTTGAACGAACGCCTTATGCCAAGTTTCAGACCGATCCGTCCAGTGATTTAAACTTTACTAGACTGTAGAAAACTGATATAGGTATTGTGGTACAAAATCAAAATGTATGAATAGCCGTTATGTCGCCCGCTCGCGCACTAGGTGGATGTCTTTCATACATTTTGATTTTGTACCACAATATAATGTTTTCTACAGTTCGATGCTTTTATTTCCATACAAGATCCTACATAAATTGGTCCTTCGAGCCGGATGTGAGCCAATGATGAACCAGTCAGTCAGGACTCAGGACCCTCAGAGCCACGGTGGTCATCTTCCTAAAGTCGTCTTCTTTCCAAACTCAACACTTTCCTATTTGGTCACGCTTCTAAGCGGTCAATTTCCTATAAGTGGTTTCAGGACAAAGGCCCGGTTATTCCCAAAGAATCCACCCTGAGGTGAATTCTAGGAAACGAACTTATATTAGTACGAGAATTGTCCCTATGCCATGAGCCAGGGAGGACGGTATAGGGAGAATTCTCGGACATAGGACAGGGTGGATTCTTAGGGGTAACAGATTGGAATGTCGCACCGCACAAGCTTATTATTAAATTATTGAGATTTTCCGCATTCACAATGCATTTTATATTAAGATAAATAATATAAGTAATATTCAAAAAAATACTTACTAGAAAAAAGTCGAGTCAGCAGGCACCCTTGAACGCTGCACGGCGGAGATGTAAAATCTTCGAGCATCGCGGCTTCTACGAAGGGAGGCGCCTTAGCGATTTACTCTATCCAAATTATTCTGGCATTTTTTGCGGGGGGGAAAGTGCACACAAGTGCAGTTCCGCACACTCACATACACAAACAACACTGTAATGACGACACTCACACATAAAAAATAAAACAAAACAGCAAAAATTTGTGTACGGATGAGTCACACATCAAAATATGACACGTTTTTGACATAAAGGGCTGGGCTCAACTGTTGATGGAGCAATATCGATAAATTTCGAAAAAGGAATAAAGGTCAAACAAGAACAAACTCAAACATTTTACTACTATTTGTATTAATCTTTATTACTAGTGGCTCTGTGAGCTGTAGACCTCGCGAGTCAATGTTCGCCCTTTAAAGGGCCGTACAATTTCAAATTCACATAATTTCACACAGTGCCGGATTAAAATACGTTCTTTTAAATATCTCCGCCATTTTGAAAAATATCGAAAAACTGTCTCGACATAAAAATTCTACATAATTATCAAATCTTTTCACAAAACTTCATGGAAAGCGGTTGAGAAATGCGACCTGTAGATGAGAACAGCGGGCAAAAGCTAGCTAGTGATCAGAAGAAGTTCATTGGTTTTTAAAATGAATTAATTTTGTGTAAATTCTACGGATGCATTTATTTGGGTTCGATTTTTTCATTAGAAAAGAAATTCTAGTGTCTATGTATTTTTCCATGATTAATCTTGCAAGTTCTAAAGTCAAGTAGCGCCGTGACTATTTCTCGACATTTATCTCACGATGTCTGTCGCGCTCACATCATCATGTCATGCAAAAATATCGCAAATGAATTTGACGCAGAATCAGTGCAAATACCAAAATTGACCAAAACTTTATCGAAAAACATTATATAACGGTAACATCACTAAGTTGCCCATCGGCCAGAACTCGGATTTATCTAGCGACAGATCTGAAATTTGTACGGACGAGCCATGGACTAGCAGACCCGATGTCACTGAACAAATCTGACAACTAATCAAGAATAAAATATACGAATTTAATGTTTAATGTAAACAAATAGCAATAATACGATAAAAAAATACTTTCATGTGAAATGTAACACCGTCTTTTTATTTACTTGATGTTCCAGACCTCTTTTAACAGCAAAAAACTCATCAATTCGACATTTTAAACGCAGCAGCGTTCACATGCGCAACTGGACTCGGTCTAGAAAGAAATCCGGGCGCAACTGGTTTTACTAAAGCGTATGCCCATTTGGGCTTGTACTTCGGCAGAGGGGAACGCTTCGTATGGCTTCTCTTTCTGGAACAGAAACGCGCGTCTTACTCTAAGTGTGAAATATTAGTTAGAGTGAGCACAGAATATTATAATACTTAGTATGAGCCGGTACGGAATAAAATCTATGATCTAATCAAATCAAACTATTTATTCTGTCTTACTATTATAACCATAAAGTTAATATTATAACTGACATAAGTAGATGTCAAGGCATAGAGTAAGATAAATAAATTGTCAAGGTGTCAAATAATATCGTGTCAACGTTTTTTCATAGTTCCTGAAATATTTCGTATTCAATAAGTTTTTCTCGTAAAGCTTACCTAAGATGTCTTCTAAGAGAGTAGAAGACGCCCACGTCAGCATGCTGAGCCAGCTGCTCTCGGAGTCAGGGTTGGAGTGCATCAGGACACCTTCCGAGTACAGCGAGGTTTCATCACTGTCCGGGGAAATTGAGGAGCATGGTACAGTTTTCAGATTTTATAGCCATAAAAGTCAATAACAAAAGCGACTCCCGTAGAAGGATGTTGATATTATCTCCGCTCTTGGCAGGAGCTCGGTGGCGCAGTGGTTTAGAGCCTGGCCCTGCGATTGTGGAGGTTAAGCAACTTTCGCAAGTGTTGCTCATGGGATGGGTGACCAAAATTTATTTTCTTTAGTTCCTCCGTGCTTCGGAAGGTACGTTAAGCTGTTGGTGCTGGCTGCATTTGCAGTCGTTAACACCCACTAAAGCCTCCGAGTCCTTTTGTCTAGAGCTCGGAGTCGTTTTACAGGGCTCGGCTCGTTTGTATGACGCTCGATGACTCGGGAGTCTTTCTCAGAGCTCGAGTCTTTTTGAGAGCTCTATTGACTTCGAAGCCTTTTCTTTTTGAGTTTTATTTTTGGATATTTAAGTCAAATTTGTAGGGCTCTGTGAGCTCGATAGCGAGCTCTTTGAGCAACAACTCGAACCTTGAAAAGTGTTCGAGTCTTTAAATGAACTTGAGCTTTCAAGAATAGCTCGAGTTTAAAAAAACTACTTGAAGCTTGACGCTCTAAAATTGTTTAAAAAAACAAAAAACCGACTTCAAAAAACCTACCTCTAAAAAGCAAGAAATAATATTCGTAATAATAAAAATACGTCTATTGAAGTCGGGTGGGGCTGGAGTACAAATTACTTTTTTTTTATTCTAAAAGCCCCACCCGACTTCAATAGACGTATTTTTATTATTACGAATATTATTTCTTGCTTTTTAGAGGTAGGTTTTTTGAAGTCGGTTTTTTGTTTTTTTAAACAATTTTTATTTTTTTTATTTTTAGTGTAGGTACCTTGTAGGTAAGGTATTTTATATATGATGAAAAATCGGTTCAGCCAAACGTAAGATAATCGCGGAGAAACATACTTAAATACGGGTCAAACTGAGAACCTCCTTTTTTAAGTCGGTTAAAAAACTACACTTAAGATATCCCTCTTCCAACAAAAAAATAATTATCTTATTCAGTTCATAAACAAAGAAGTAATACGACCAATCATCGAGGTAATTCACACAAAATCATACTATTTTCGTGCTTTGTTTCAAAATTACTTGAAAAGACCGATTTCCAAATTTTAAAAAATGGGAACTTGGGAGTGTACCTAATGTAATAACGTTTGAATCATTTCAATCGGTCCAGCCGTCTTCGAGTAATCGGTGGACATATACAAAAAAAAAAAAAACAAATATACAGACGAACATAGAACTTCCTCCTTTTTTGGAAGTCGGTTAAAAAGGGCTCGAGGCGAAATTTCTAATACTACAAAACTCTTCCACTTAATAAAACTACTACAAAATATAAAAACAGGTCCTACAGAAGAACTGCCAGAAGCTCCACCAGAAGAGGCAGGAGCTGAAGAACAGCCCCCAGAAGCAACCGAAGCAATACAAGAAGAAGCACCAGAAATATTCCCAACTCCATCTTTAAGACGCGTTTTACCAGATCGCGTCAGGAAGATTGAGGAGCAGAACAGAATCCACGTTTTACCGAACGAGTTCAAGACAGAGATAGATCCGAATTCTATACCGAAGATAGCGACGACTGCTCCTCAGAAGTATATTGATATATTGGCGGCGCTTGTCGGATGCAAGGAGTACAAGCACAGTTTGGCTGAATACTGGTTTTTGGACACTTTAGCAAATTTATTAAGGAGGGCGCAGGAAGACGAGTTGCATAGACGTAAGTTGTTTGATTCTTGAGCGGTTAAAGGTCATTTCGAATCTAGTTACAGTTGCCTAGATATACTTACTTAATAGTGATAGGTATTTTACGTTAATTTCTAGCCACGCAGGCAGTCCTAATATTATGGTTTTGCGAATGGATGAAAGAAATGCAACATTTTGACGCTGCAGATCGAAAGAGGATGTTGAGAAGATTCCAGGTAACTTCTGACGAATATGTCTGACATTTAAAGCAAAGTAGACCAGGGAAAGGAACATTGTTCATAATCATAAGTCTGATTCACCTAGATAGGTCAGTTTCAGTAGAAGAAATTACATTCCGCATGTTTTCCGCAACATGGCGATAGGTATTTCATTTTATTGTTCAGGCTTTATCCAGTTAACACAGGCATTATTATCTTTTAATCTCATGAAATCTTTTACATATCCTAAAACTAATTGATTTTAGGATTCACTTTGTAATGCTTCCTTGATTTTATTCTCACTTAAGTATCTACCTACTTAAGTGTTCTAAATCGAATGTGACCCGTTATTGATAATACCCACCTAAACGGTTTAATTTAAAACTTTCTTACCAGGACAACATGCTATCAGCAGCCAAAGTGATAGGCGAGCAGGACGTCCTCCCAACGCCCACCCAAGCAGGAGTATACTACGAGGCTCGGGAAGTGACAGAAACGTCTGGATTAGATACCCTTTCTACCGCCACTACGGCCACCGTGGCAGCTCCCACCGCACGCACTACCACTGTCCCCGGTGCCACTGTCCAGAATGACGACATGAAGCACCTGGTCACATTCCAGGGAGTCGCATATGCATGCTCTTTGAGGGACCTCACACAGATCCTGCATTATATCTTCGATTTGTGAGTTATTATCATCAACCATACCTGCGTCTCTATTGTCTAATTTCAAAATCTATGGCAATCGCTTTCAGGATGTATCACATAGAAGGTTCTTTATGGCAAAAATAAAAACTTACCACAGAAATGCAGCAATGTGTCACATCCATCTGTCAAACGAAAGCGATTGCGATAGATTTTTAAAATTAGACAATTAGCCCCTGGTCACATTCCAGGGAGTCGTATATGCATGCTCTTTGAGGACCTCACACCACACAGATCCTGCATTACATCTTCGATTTGTGAGTTATCATCGTCAACTATATAGGTACCTGTACCTGGTCACATTCCAGGGAGTCGCATATGCATGCTCTTTGAGGACCTCACACCACACAGATCCTGCATTACATCTTCGATTTGTAAGTTATCATCATCTACCATACCTGGTCACATTCCAGGGAGTCGCATATGCATGCTCTTTGAAGACCTCACACCACACAGATCCTGCATTACATCTTCGATTTGTGAGTTATCATCATCAACCATACCTGGTCACATTCCAGGGAGTCGCATATGCATGCTTTTTGAGGACCTCACACCACACAGATCCTGCATTACAACTTCGATTTGTGAGTCTGTTGTCATCATCAACCATGCCTGGTCACATTCCAGGGAGTTGCATATGCATGCTCTTTGAGGGACTACACAGATCCTGCATCACAACTTCGTTTTGTGAGTTATCATCATCAACTATATAGGTACTTGGTCACATTCCAGGGAGTCGCATATGCATGCTCTTTGAAGACCTCACACCACACAGATCCTGCATTACATCTTCGATTTGTGAGTTATCATCATCAACCATACCTGGTCACATTCCAGGGAGTCGCATATGTATGCTCTTTGAGGGACTACACAGATCCTGCATTACAACTTCGTTTTGTGAGTTATCATCATCAACTATATAGGTACCTGGTCACATTCCAGGGAGTCGCATTATGCATGCTCTTTGAGGACCTCACACAGATCCTGTACTGTATTACAACTTCGATTTGTAAGTTATCATCATCAACTATATAGGTACCTACCTGGTCACATTCCAGGGAGTCGCATATGCATGCTCTTTGAAGGACCTCACACAGATTCTGCATTATATCTTCGATTTGTGAGTTCTCATCATCAACCATAAATATCACTGGTGGGTGTAAGTGTAAGCCTCCCATATGAATCTCCCAAAGATCGGCAGTTTAATAATGTTTCTCATATCATTCACCAAATTGTCAGACCAATGTTAGATAGGTACCTACTTAATTGTACTTAATGTTCTATAGGGATTTACTAGTTATCCTGCACTCCAACTGATTTACGCACATTAGCTTTAACACAAACACGGCGTGACCGCGAATTGTGAACAAGTCCGGCTCGGTTACGACATTTTTTAGGTACCTACCATGGGCAACAGCGTCGCTTAACCACTCCTAAGGTTAAATTAAAATCGCTTGCACGCTGCGTCGTCTCACAATAAGTACGTTTCGTGCAGGGGAGATACGCGGGCACACGAATTTTGTTGCCTAACTGGTTAAGCGACACTGTTGCCCATAGTACCTAGATCCACGATTATAATAGTCTATTTTGAATAATTTCTTCATCGCAGATTCAGCACCGACTATCAGTACAACCTGGTCAGGTCAGTGTTCACGTTCCCCCCGGAGTACATCCTCATCGACGCGCCCTACCAGATCCACAACCCTAAAAATCTCTACGCCCCTCTCAAGTACAAGCCCAAGAAGGAGAAATCTCCCAAGAAAGACCCTAAAGCCGGCAAGGATAAGAAGAAGAAGGAGCCGGAAACTGCGGAGTACTTGGCATTGTTGGAGGTAACCGCTCGGCCATGACATCACAACGAGCGCGCCCTGCGTCTTGCGACGCGGCAACCACTGAGCGATCGCGACGACAAGAGCTGAGGGCCTTAACCGCCTCTGTGGTCTAGTGGTTTGCCTACCCATGTTGGACGCAGGGATCCCGGATTTGATTCCCAGGGCCCGGGGGGGGGGGGGGGGGGGGTTACAATTTGTTCTCCGTTTGGTTGGTGGTAGGGGTTATTTCAAGTCCGCCTGGCTAAGCTTAGGTAACCACCATCTTACCTAAGTCGGACGCCATAACAACAATTTAAAAATTGTTGTTTTCCGGCAGTTAGAGGTAAGATAGCCAGTTCCTCAGTGATGAGGATTCCGGGTGGAGTACGCTTCCGAGAGCCGAGACGCAATACGCAGGACGCGCGCGCGGTGATCTTGTGGCCGAGGCGTTTTTGCATCATAGATTGGCATATTTTTGCAGTGAAGAAAATATATTTTTAGATATTTTGGAAGCATGTTAACATTTTTCGAAATGGCTCAAATATGATATTTCCCGATATCTCAGTCATTTTGAAAATTATCGAAAAACTGAATGGACAAAAAAACCATAGTGAGTAGGTACGTAATATGACGGCACCGTCATCCTAGGAAACCCTAGCTTTACCGGAGCGCTTTACACTTTTACAGCTGATGCAAAGAGACGAGCGCGAGCAAGAGGAGCTCGAGCTGCAGGCGATGGAGTCATGGAACCGGCGGTCGCACATCCTGCCGCTGCAGCAGGCCGCCACGGACGCGCTTTTCGACAAGTACTGGCCGCCGCCCGAGCCCGAGCCCGAGCCAGAGCCCGAGCCCGAGCCCAAGGCCAAGCCCAAGAAGGGGAAGAAGTGACAATGTCGAAATAATAAATGGGGATTAAGATGTTTAGGTACTCATTTTTGTTCTCATTTCTTTCCTACTAAATAAGTACCACAGAATATACAGTGCCTTTGGTCTTAAACTAGCGATAATTAAAAGGCGTGAAATACACCTAATATATGTTGAGGTCTATCCCCACTCCTGTTGGAATGGCCGCCATTTTAAGGCGTGGCCAGTTCACGGTCTGATGAAAAGACTGATTTTTGAACTTCCAATGTGAAGAACTGATATTGTAGAATTCTACTTAACAAAAATTACTGTAGACTGAAAAAGAAACAAAATAACCGAACAGAATATTGAAAAACGGCATGGTAACTCTTTAAAAAAATCCTGACTAACACCATAAAAACTTATATTAATAACAAAAGTTGAAAAATTTACATTTTTTAATTATTTTTAATTCATTTACATTGACCATACGGCTGATCATGTCATGGTTACCTTACCATATACTTCCAAGCTCATTGAAGTAACACTGTACCAAATTTTGAATCGATAGGACATGTGGAAGGTAGTCAGATCCCCTCATCAACTATTAAAGAGCTGATGATCTTCAAATGGCTGATCAGGTCATGGTTACCCTACCATTTACTTCCAATATCATTGAGTCAGATCCCCTCATCAACTAGAAAAGAGCTGATGACCTTCAAACGGCTGAACAGATTTTCATGAAACATGACTAAGAACAATCGGGATAAAATTATATATGACACAAAAAAAAACTAAACGAGAATCGGTTCATCCGTTTAGGAGCTACGATACCACAGACAGACACACAGACACGTTAAACTTATGTATAGTTATATTATAACGCCCCTCTCTTTTTGCGTCAAGGGTTAAAAATAAATTTCAAATCGTCCAGATTTCGTAATTTTCAACATACATGCATATGATTTTTTATGCAAAAAGGATAGCTTTTTTTGAGAACTTTTTATATAAATGATCCAGTATTTCAGCAATCAATAAAAATGTCTTAGGCTTTAATGTCATACAACCTATGACCGAAAGTGGCGCCCTCAGAGGAAAGATTTTAATAATGTTTATCGTGGAGATATTAGGGCCCATGGTCTAGCATTTTTAAAAGATATCACTACATGCCCTCTTAGTCATTCGTAGAAGTAGTAAATGTGTCAAAAACGTCCACTTTTAGCAGTTTTGCTATCTACTTCTAGCAGTGACTACGAGGGAATGTAACGATACCGTCTTATTAAATATAACTCACCGCGGCGCCACTTTCGCTCAGGGTACCACTTTAAATTTCGTCACATTTCTGGCGAAGCGTCAATTAAAGCTATGCAATATTCAACCATATTCTAAAGACATAGTGAAAGAGTAAATTTCATGAACTGCCTCGCCTTAAATTTGACTTTTTATTTAGATGACCCTACGGAAAAATACTAATTTTGATTTAGAAGTCCTACAAAGTTAGTTAGTTATAACAAAAATACTGTTCGAAAGCTATAGTATAGATGATCGAAGCGAAGTCTGGTAGAGGTAAAATGCGCTCTGACCGTTACTTGCTCGTGGTTCCCCTACCCTAAGATCCCTTTGGAGTATGTCCCGAGTAAATATTTTAGCCCGTGGAACACCTAAGGGGTACAAAGGGGTACCATGGGAAAATTATAAGGCGCGTGGTACCCCTTATCTCTTTTATGTCAGATTGAAATGTTTGAGATGGGATGCCAAAGACAATAAAAATATATTAAAAGGCTCTGATGCGGGCCGGTCGGTTTGAATCCTACCTAAAAGAACAAAAATATGATGAAAGATAAAATAAAAATGCCTATATTGGTTAATATGCCTTTTATTATTTATTTACGTGGATCAAAACGTTACCAATGTCTATGATACAGAGTACAAGAATATCTTTCTCTCAGTACATACTTACATATCCGATTGTGCATACAATACACAATATGACATCACATTTCGTACCTTCTTAACTTGACACGATAATATTTCTAATTTACAATCACTTAAAGTTCATTTTTCTGTGTCAAGTGTTAAGACTTGTTTGGTTTTACTCATCCGTACCGTTATTTGTTAATTGTTATCTAAATAATTAATTAATTTGAGTAAAAAAGGTATTATTTATACTTTTTTGAATGGCCTGTTTTTAATATGAGTGAGATTTGATACGGATAAGTAAAATCAAACGCAAATACAGAAGGTACCACTAGAATCTACATATTTTTAAATTCACATTGAACATTAGAAATTTGGCAACAAATAATTCGAACAAATTACTTACAATTTTACAATTGGTACTGTCCCCGCAAATTGGTAATACGATGGAACCTTGTCACATTAACATCCACCACGTTAACGTAATCCGCAACAAAAAATTACATGTAAGTAACAATAAAATTCTTGAAATATTATTTTCAATAAGATGGGTCTAGGTACTCTAGGTGTACTTATTTTACAATTGGCACTATCCCCGCAAATTGGCAATACGATGGAACCTTGTCACATTAACATCCACCACGTTAACGTAATCCGCAACAAAAAATTACATGTAAGTAACAATAAAATTCTTGAAATATTATTTTCAATAAGATGGATCTAGGTACTCTAGGTGTACTTATACATTTTTTTTTTAAATTGTTTTTCGTTTTGAGGTAAAAAAAATGGCCGCCAAGTCCTTTAGCAATTTGCGGGGATCAAATTGGTAATACGATGGAACCTTGTCACATTAACATCCACCACGTTAACGTAATGCGCAACAAAAAATTACATGTAAGTAACAATAAAATTCATGAAAAATTATTTTCAATAAGATGGATGAGTCTAGGTACTCTAGGTGTACTTATACATTTTTTTTAATTGTTTTTCGTTTTTGAGGTAAAAAAATGGCCGCCAAGTCCTTTAGCAATTTGCGGGGATAGTAGGTCTTGTAAAAGTATGTTGTCTACAATAATTGGCAAAGTTACGACACTAGTTCTTATTCTTACCGCAACATGATGGATATTTTGTCACTACTAGATCATTTAATTAAATGCATTGATTTGACCAAGTAAATGCATTTTTTTATTTGTTAATGGTTGAGTTATTAATATATCATATAAAATAAAAAACCTTTATTATGTTTAGTTTGATTTGCGACCTTATTTCTCAGTAATAACGTTTAATTTACGACATTGATAAATATGTTAATAAACATACCATTTTGTTCTGCAGTCAGATAGTTTTTAAAACATATTTACATACTAAAATTATACGAATACATGGCATTCATAAATATACACTTATTTTTTTATAATTACACATTTGATAATTATTTACAATATTTACTACGAGTAATTGAAAACTATTAATAAATTGTATATTTGGTTACAAAGTGATTAAATATTGAGCATACAATCCAGAAATAATAATAAGCTTTATCTGTGGAGATTAAACTTTTTTTATACTTATTCACTTACCAATAACTTGAAAACATATTAAGTTTTTATATCTGCGTCAATAAGAGCTTTTCAGTGACATTAAAAAAATAGTAACTATTTGCCTCGCTAGATGGCGTTGGTGGTCAAGTGAAGTGTCAAAATTGGCTTTGATAAATAAACGGCCTGGGCAAAAGAAAGTGTTACTTCGTTTTCTACAGTTGACACCATAGAAATAGAATGTCAAAGAACAACAATGTCAATAAACAGGTGATCCGAAAAACGAATGTAAACATTATATATGAGATACGTAAAATATGACTTACATACATAAAATATGACTATATTATGGCAAAGGAATTAATAAACTTCCATACTGTTTTCTTCGTCGATAAACGAATAAATGTAGCGAAATTTGGTTTTAGAGAAATGTGTGGCAATATCTTATTTACCTGTGAAAAGTGTGATTACTTGGATTGTTTCTTTTTGTCACATCACAATCACTAACAGAACAAGACACCATGGCTACACGATACCCTTATTTAAAATTCTAATCAAGATTACCAAAATTTAAAAAAAAATGTGATTGCTCTTTTGCTAGGCGGGACGCTAGGGGCTCTTACTGTAAAAAATGTTGGCACATTGTCACTTGATCCTTTCTCTTTTTTTCATAGACCGTGTCCGTATAATGTTAACTTCTCTTTTCCACGCTTTGTTGGTCTTCTTGAGCGCAGCGAAAAATTTTCTATGTCTATGGTTGACACTTACCTTTATATCAACACCATCTATCAAGCCTACAGTTTTCTGTCACTTTAAAAGGCCCCATTAAAAAAATACGTTGTCGGTTTTAAAAACCCTGTATACAAAGAAATGTAAAGAACTAACAACATATTTTTTTATTAAAATTTAAACTTTGTCCCAATCTATCTTATATTAAAATTTGATCATGTATTATCCACAGGTTAAAGATGAAAGCTAAGAAGTAACTATTATATACTTAAAGAGTAACAATCTTGCCTCTCATTCATAACTACTGGAATGAGTAAGACGAGTGATGTCTGTAGTGAAAGTTTTTGAACTAAACGAATGAGAAAATGACATTTTAGACATCTTACACAATGGGAAATGTCAAAAAAAAATCGAATTGGCTGATTTTTTTATATGTAGGAATAAGTTTATGGATGTGGCAGGTGGTAGCAACCAAAAGTTTTAAAACTTTTTTAACAATAAGGGAGCTTATTGCTATAAAAAAACTGGCAATTTTTTTTTCAGACATTCCCCAATATGAGCCCTACAAACTATTCGGCAATCATCGGCTTTCACTCGGTATCTGTCGTGATCGAGTGTGCAAACGACTATCGCCTTTCGGTGTTTGACTTTATTCTTGCAATGTACAGTACCTACAGTCGAGACGTCACTTTTGATAGATTATTGTCTTTTTTTACAAAATGACATAAGATTTCTGAAGTGACAAAAGTGTTTACTAGACTGATATTCTAGTATTAATAATTATTATGACCTATGTCTTCCACATGAAATCTAATTTCCTCCAAAATTGTAGAGTTGTCCAAAATGTCATTATATTTTCTTTAGTTCATAATAACCTAATCTAAAAATATTTACTGGCACAATACATGACCGCAAAAATTAAAAATAATGGCTAACGTGCTCCAATGGAAAAACGATCACAAACTATATTTCTATAAAAAGAAATGTTTATAGGAGATCTTAGTCAGTTTATCTACACCATAGACCTCTATATTATTACACTGGACTGGCTGCTGTCAAACTATTCTTGTGTCTACTTGATTTCCACCATTTTGGCGCTGTAGGTCGTAATATGCGTACAGGGTACTAAATCTAGTGATGTGCTTATGTCAACGCAAATACCGATAGCCCTCTATACAACTTAAAACTTCCATTCAAACTTGTCAAAAATGTATGCCAAATGCCAAAATTAGTTCTTTAGACGCACGCTAGTGGAGTTTCAAATAGGCACAAAAACTTTGCTGTCAAACCATACAGACAGCCAGTCCAGTCAAATAGAAAAAAAATCAGGTCAGTGATCTACACCAATGCTTTAAATCCTCTATACAAGTTTCTGAAACAGTTAGCTTATTTTTTTATGCACAACGGGACAGTGCTTGGCCTTCACCTCAACTGATGTTAAGAGACGATAAGGCCGAAGGTGTAAGCACACTACACCCGGAATCCTCACCACTGAGCAACTGGCTATATTACCTCTAACTGCCGGAACACAATTTTAAATTGTTGTTAAGGCTGTTAAATATCATCCAAACGAATTTTATAATGTTGTACTAAATTTTATAATGCAACTCCTTTGCAATTATGGTTTCTATAACACTAATTGTTTTAATATTGGCAATAAGCTAACTGTTTCAGGACCTTTTATATCGTGGGGTGACAAGTAAAACTCACTAAATGACGAAAATAAACAATGGAGTAATTAACATTTTAATAGTGTTTTTGACGTCAAAATTTCATTTTGAAAAAAAAAAATGTTTATTTTTTATGAATATGATGCTTAATATTGTACATTTTAATACGATAAACAGTTTTATAGAAATATCGTTTTATTTAGGAATTATTAATTAAAAAATACTTAGTGAGCGAGTACTCTAGTCACAAAAGTTATTTTTACCTGTTGAGTGGCAGGAAAAAAATCACTAAGTATACAATGGAGTAAGGTAAGTGAACTTTTACCTGCAGAGTTCAACCAATATTTTTGGATTTAGTGATTTTTGCTTTTTGGAATTCCCTAAAGTAATGCACCTATGCTTATGATGACTTTTTCCTTGGACAGTTGTTGATATTTTAATGCACTTAGTGTATAAATAACAGTTTTATTTTTTTTGTACTTAGTGAGTTTTACTTGTCACCCCACGATATAGTAATCATATCATGGGTGTAGATAAAGTCTTGTATGCAACTGTACATAATTAGGTATTAAATTAAAACGCTCGTGTGGTAAACCCATATTCATGTTTTAATACTCCTAATTATATAACAGTTGCACAAATAACTAATACATACATTATACAGTCAGCTTGATAAAAGAAATTAAGCAACAGTTTCAAAATAGAAACTAACCAAACAACATTGCAACAATATTTATAAAACAACATAATATTGCACATTCAAAAGCATTTACAAATTACTTTAGTTACTTACTAAATACAAAGGAGCAAAGTTGTAGATTAAAGACTTTTTTTAATAAATAATACTTGATTATTATGGCTGCTTTATTTGTTTTCATGTTAAATTAAAAAGGAAGCGGTAAGGCAACGTTACCTTTAAAAATAAATTAAATCAGTCTCATTTTAGAACTATATTCGAAGACATTTTCCTTTCAATTTTACTTTATTCCAATAATCTATCCCCAGTAAAAAATAGTTCTACTAAAGTCTGTTAATCCTTACTCGTCCTATTTGGTAAACAATTTTCACCCAACCCTTAATTAAAAAAAAACTATTTAAAGTACAACAAATGTGTTTCTACGCATATATTACGTAATTATAAGTGACATTAAATTTTTTAAATGTCCATCAGCCATTTTTGATGTCCCCACTGCTGGGGCACAGGCCTTCCTTATGGGTGGTAAAGAGGATGGGCCATAACCCACCACGCGGGCCCAATGCGGATTGGTGAGTGTTAACGACTGCAAATTCAGCCGGGACCAACGGCTTAACGTGCCTTCCGAAGCACGGAGGAGCTCGAGATAATAAATTTTTGGTCACCCATCCCATGACCGACCTTGCGAACGTTGCTTAACTTCCGTAATCGCTGGGCCAGGCGCTAAACCACTGCGTCACCGAGCACCTCGAATTTTCAAATAACGATAATTCGATTTAAATTTAAGGCTCGCTTATGAAAACATTTGTCTCCGTCTTTTTCTTTACGTGTAAAGAGTATGGAAAATAACCTCAAAAACAACGAAAAACATCGAAAAAGTGCAGAAAAACTTTTTTGATGGTTTTCGTCGTTTTTCATCATTATCTTTAGCACAATTATCTTTCTTGAAAAAAAGTTATTGGAGCAACTGCAAAGTACGTTAAAGTGTATTTTGATGTAGAATTCAATACGTTTCCGCTATTATTTACGCCAAAAATATGGCCCGCGACAAGCGCTTTTGATGATATTCTGTTTTTTTACAATCATCTGTGAGGTTTATACGCAATTTAATACTTGTAGCTACTAAATAATCTCTTTAGCTTGTCGTGTTATTTTTGTGGCTACAACTTTACTATATAAAAATATAGTCCGCGCAAACCATGTTTTCTTATCATGAACACTTAAATACTGATAACTGTCAATAGCTGTTTACTAAATAGGACAAGTAAGGATAAACAGACTATTTTTTCCTAGACGGAAAATAACAAGTTGCTTAATAACGTAGTAACTGATAGATAGCAGACCTATCTATTACTGAATGTAGATTATAGAAAATGGCCATTAAACACTCTTAAACATCATATAGATTTGCTATTTGAAGAATATTGATGATTCCATTGATATTTTTTAAATTTTTAATTGAAAATCCTGATTAATATTTTTTAACATACCGCTAAGACAATCTTTGCAGAATAGTGTAACAATATATTATTACGCATCCTGTATAAATATCACAAAAGTAATTGAAAAAGATAAAATGAGCAAGATTTTTTTTCAAAAGAAATGTCAAGGCCGGTCATGATACAAAAAAATGACTTACAAAAAATATGTAATTCATAAAACACTTATTTTAATTAAACGCATGTAGTAAGGTTAATAATTATACGTTAATCTAAATGTTAACCCAGTCGGTGACAGTAGGTAGTTTTTGCAAAAATAAGATATTTATACTTAAATATTTTTAAACTTAATGGAACGCAAAATCTGAAAATGTATAGAATGTAAAATCATTACCAGAGATATTTTTTAAATGACCGACCATGATTGATACATAAGTTATCACAAAACAACACCAATATTAATTTTAATAATCACAAAATTACTTATATAAATTATGACAAAATACCTACTTAAAAAATTAATGACAAAATTTTGCTAGTGACTTAATAATATCAAAACGATTTACAATTTTTTGGTAAATATTTTTGAAATCTAAAAATTTGAACACTTTGCAGATAGAGTAGATGCATATAAATAAAGTAATTATTTTATTACTCTTTACCTAAGTCGCTTCACTTCACACAATTGATTATCTGGCACCAACTTTTTCTTTTAAATATTTTTGTGCCTTTTGTTTTATTTATGTATACAGTAAAAATTATGTGGCAAAATATTTTTAATTTAAATAAACGGTTTTAAAATATGTAAGCACATTATTCTTAATTAAAAGAAAACTCTGTTAAATTCCTGACTGAATTCAAAACTTATTGTAAACCTTAAGATTATGTTTAATGTTAGGTTCAAATTAGTTTGAGACAATAATTTTATTTAGTGTGCTAGCTCGGGGCGTGAGCACATTATAACTGGTGTAACAACACCTTCAACGAAGCCGAAGTCCACGTATTCCGCCCATCATCAGGATCATTTTTGTCTTTTAGACTATACCTGGGAAACCAATAGCTACGAAGTTATTGGAGGTCAAAGTCAATTTTTTTTTTCAATATTTTTATGAAATCTTATTTTATTCGTTATTTCCTACTTTTTGACTAAAGAAACATTATCAAAATTTTAAGTATTTCATAACAAACAATATCTTCAAAACGTCGTCACTCGATGTATCTCATGAGCACGCACATAAACGCCGCCTTTCAACTCGGCCGCACGCAGCTGTGTAGCATACACTCGCAGGCGCGGCCTGTTGTACGCGTCACGTTGCGTGGTAATGCATGCAATGCTTTTTTAACACCAAACATCAAAATGGTTTCCCAGTAATAATTTTGAACAGAAATGGTCCTGATGATGGGCAGAATACGTAGACCTCGGCTTCGTTGAAGGACTTGTTACACCCTGTATTTTTACGGTGTACACGTTTAAACTTTCGCGCTGCATTTTATAAGATTAAAATTCTTACAGTGGCCAATATAAAGTATATTTAATTAGGTAAATAACTGAATGGAATGTTATTAGTCTTTTTATGCTCATAATTCTATGAGATTGATATAAGATTTATATTTCAGTGTAGAAGACTATTGTTAATATTAGTTTATTTTACAACTATGATGAATGCTGCCGTTTTCTGAGATTCAGAACTAATGCGATTTGTTTTTTTTTATATTTAATGAGAGACTGCCATTTTAAAGTTATTATTTTTACTATTACTATCACAATGTTCGTTTGCAAAACATTTGCAATTCATATCTACTCTTCATTAATAATTTGTAAAGAATAATAATGGTAGCAAGGCTAAAATGTAATAAAGACAGTAAAATTGTGATTTTTAGTCAACAATGGCAGTATTATATTTATTTATGTAATTAATAGAATAAAATATCATTTATAAACTAGCTGGTAATATAGCTGTTAGAGACTTACAAATGCATTGATATAAAGTAAAAGATCAGTTTGCTTTATATTTTTGTAATTTTTTTTTTTAATTCGGCGTATACCCTATTAAAAATGTTTAATATCATGTTAATGAAGGAAGACTAGAGAGCATTATAATTTCTAATACATGCATAATTTGAATTAAATTAAGATTTAAATGTTACCCTCCTAAACATCAATCACAGACTCGATCCATTTTATAATGCCGAAACTTCTTTTAAGTAACATAGTAAAATATTATCTTATTCGATACTAAATACACATATTTATTTCCACAAATGTTTCTATAGCGTTAAATAATACGCGAAACACCACTTTGACTATACATTACGACTATCACTGATTGAACATTACACTAATAGTTATGTAGTTACATTTACACATTTAAGAAGTGTCACTATTACACTGCTACGCCGTAGCCGCTCAGTAACGCCGTAGTCATTCTAAAACTTGATTAAACGCTACCCCGTAGCCGCTCAATAACACCGTAGTCTTTCCTATTGTATAACGTAGCTTACATAGCTTGTTTAGCGTACTGGTAAGCCGTTAGTAGGCACTACCATGTTACACATGAAGTAATGTTACGTCGAAGTATCTCGACCAAACCATTATTTTCTCTTAGGTACCGTGGCTGCATATTGTTGTCATAGCGCGCTAGTAGTTAAATAGCTATTAAACGTAAGCTAGTTGCTACTTCGTGGGTTTGCTACGTAGTCTTTCTTATTCAACATAGTAGCTTAACGTTGACGTAGTGCGGTTATTACACTGTAGATCTGTTAACTTGATGTATAGCTACGCCGCAGTGTACGCTATTTACTTGGCGGGCGTCGTAGCCGTAGGTAGGTTTCGTAGCAGACTACGATGGGCTTCGTAGTCGCTGATTTGTTCCGTAGCAGACTACGGCAAGCTCTCGTAGCCGCAGGTCAGTTCCTTAGTAGATTACAGCGGGTTTCGTAGCCGCAGATTTGTTCCGTAGTAGACTACGGCAAGTGTCTCGTAAACGCAGGTCAGTTCCATTCCATAGCAGACTACGGGCTTTGAAGCCGCATATTTGTTCTGTAGCAGACTACGGCAAGCGTCTCGTAGCCGCAGGTTTGTTCCGTAGCAGACTACGACGGGCTGCGTAGCCGGGTATTTGTTCCGTAGCAGACTACGGCAAGCGTGTCGCATCCGCAGGTTAGTTCAGTAGCAGACTTCGACAGGTTTCGTAGCCTGTTGATTCCGTAGCAAACTATGACGGTCGACGTAGCACTTACTTACTTGGCGAGCTTCGTAGCAGCAGGTTTGTTCCGTAGCAGCCTACGGCGAGTTACGTAGCTGCTTGTTAATTCCGTAGCAGCCTAGAGCGGAGGGGTGGGGATGGTGTAGGGGGGCGGGCGCTAGAGCAGCGCGCGCCGGCACTCGTCGCGGTAGGCGCCCGCGCATCCCCTGTTTCATGTCTGCCATCTGGTAAAAAAATGTCCATCCATCAGCCATTTTTTTATGTCCCCACTGCTGGGGCACAGGCCTTCCTTGTGGGTGGATAAAGAGGATGGTCCATACATAACCCACCCCACGGGCCCAATGCGGATTGGTGGATGTTAACGACTGCAAATGCAGCCGGGACCAACGGCTTAACGTGCCTTCCCGAGCATGAAGGAGCTCAAGATAATACATTTTTGGTCACTTATCCCATGACCCTTGCGAAAGTTGCTTAACCTCCGCAATCGCTGGGCCAGGTGCAAAAAATAAATAGATACATACTAAATAAATGAATAATACATTTTCACACGGCGCTTTAACTTCTATATTAGCCTACTGCTCGCGGCTGACTCAGACGAGCCAGCGAACGAGGAATGTCGTGTGTCGGTTGGGACAGAAAGAGAAGCAGAGCTGTGAAATTTGAGATTCTACTTTATTGCCGTGCAACGAGAATAGCTTAATAAATAAAATAAAAATATTTTTATTGCTTTAACTTAACAATTAAACCACAAAACAGTGATTGATTCCACCTTTTAGGTGCTTAGGCACCTGTATTAGACAGAACCGCTAAAACATAAAAAAACTTAGCAATTACAGATAAGGTAAAGGTATAAAGATAAAATTTATATTATTTTGATTCAATCAATTTTGTATTGTATTAAATCCGACCATAGTGGACAATTAGCCTCCATTGAGCACCATCATGTTCCGCCTAAGCGGGAAATAATGTGCAGGCCAATAAAAAACACTGTATTGAAAAATTCAGAACCAATGTCACAAGTAAAATTGAAACATTACCAGAACCAAATTTTGAAGCCAATAACTTATATAATCATTTATTTAGCATAGTTAAAACTGAATTTAGTGAAACTTTCAAACAAAAAGTCATCAAATGTAATGATAGTACGAAATTTAGTGACTGGGCCACACCCGGCATATATAAAAGCAGAAGGAAATTATACGAACTTTATGCAGAGAAAGCTACTTCTTGTGATCCTAACTTCATTGAATTGGTCAAGAAGTATTCACAAACATTCAGAGAAGTTTGTATCCTAGCAAAGTCTAAGTACTTTGCAAATAAAATAAAATTAGCTGATAACAAAATTAAAGCTGCCTGGCATATTATTAACAAAGAAACGGGCAAATCAAAATCCAATATAAATTCCTTCTGTTTAAAAACTGGTGATCAAACTTTTGAATCTGACAATGAGGTTGCTAAAGTTAATTATTAGATTACTTCACATACAATAATATACTTCATAAAAATCAGTTTGGATTTTCCAAGGGTAAAAGTACTACTGATGCTGGAATTGCACTTCTCAAACATATTCTTGACGCTTGGGAAGAAAAGCAGGATGTAATTGGCATTTTCTGTGACCTTTCTAAGGCATTCGATTGCGTTGATCACCAAACACTATTAAAGAAGCTAGAACATTATGGTGTCTCTGATAAGTCAGTTAGTCTTATGAAATCGTATTTGTACAATAGAACTCAGAAAGTAGTAATTAATAGAACTGAATCTACTGGAGCCCCCATCAATATGGGTGTGCCGCAGGGATCAATATTGGGCCCATTGCTGTTTCTAATTTATATAAATGACCTTCCCAACTACGCGAATAATTTATGTGAGACAGTACTATTTGCGGATGATACTTCTTTAGTTTTCAAAGTAAACAGAGGTAATAACTGTTCGGACGAAGTAAATAGTGCCCTCTCTAAAGTTTCACACTGGTTTAATAGTAATAATTTAGCACTAAACCCCAAAAAAACTAAATGTGTAAAATTTTCATTACCTAATGTTGAGCAGACAAAATTAAATATTAATTTGAATGACGATGAAGTACACTTTACTGAGAGTACAAAATTTCTTGGTATTACACTAGATTCTCGATTGCAATGGGATCCACATATTGAAGCCTTGTCAAGTAGACTTAGTTCTGCGGCATTCGCTGCTCGGTTCAAAGATCTTTATTTCTCATTCCGACAATCGTCACTTACATGAGAATAATACTATCAAAATTACATTAATTTGTCTCGAGGTGTGGGTAGAATTAAAAGTATTGCTACAGCTACACTCACTGCATAGTACTGCATACAAGTTGCGTTCTCGTGGGTAAATAGGCATAAGGCGGTGGTCCAAGTAACAAAATAATAAGTAGGTATGTTATACATCACTGACTAAGATGATACATCACTGACTAAGATGACTGTTAAGAAAATAAGGCTTTTAACTGATATTGAAACGGCAAGGTTAGTATACTTTAGTTATTTTCATAGTGTAATGTCTTATGGACTGCTATTGTGGGGCTCAGCTGCCAGTTTTGAAAATATTTTTGTACTCCAAAAAAGAGCTGTTCGCGCCATATACAATCTACGGCGGAGAGATACCTTGAGAGATTTGTTCAAAGAAATAAATATTTTAACTTTGGCAGGCCAATATATTTATGAAAATTTAGTTTATGTAAGGAAACACTATGATTCATTTGATAAGAACAGCAACATTCACCAGTTTAATACAAGAAATAAAGATAAACTTGCCGTTCCAAGATTTAGGCTTGCAAAAACGAGAGGTTCATTTATGGGGAAAGGCATAGCCTTTATTAATAAAGTTCCACAACAAATGATTGATCTTCCTTTGCATGAATTTAAAAACCATGTTAAAAAAAACGCTCATGGGTAAAGGTTATTATAAAGTTGACGATTATCTTAAAGATCAAAATGCGTGGAAATGATGTAACACATAACTTGCTAATATAAGAACTTTGTTGAAGTAATATAATAAGTCTATGTTGTTGCCAATAATCCTGTCACCCTGTTGTAATTATCTGGTAACGATATATTCAAGTTTGTAAATATCGTTACTTATGGCTGTTACAGCTGATAAGTTTCTTGCGCCCGTTCTTCTTGTCAGCTAAAAAAGTCTGGAACGGGTGGTAGGAAAATATAGACGATTCAAAAGTACTTAATAATTAAGTTTATTTGAATAAAGCTTATTTCACTTTCACTTTCATTGTCCTCGCGTGGATGGGCTTTTGTACGTTCAGTACTAATATTCTGTGTTAATATCCTCATCAGGCATTCTTAATGTAAGGCTTATTTAGGTAGACAAAGAGGACTAGCCACAACCCACTACGCGGGCCCGAAGCAAATTGGTTGTACCATCAATAAGCTTTTTCATAAGATTATCAATATCTCGGGAACAAAATAATGCTTGAAAAAAATATTTGACAAATAAATAAAAACATAACCCCTACAAGAATGATAACCAAAGATCTTTAGCTTTAAAGATAGCAAAAGCTTAAAAGCTCTGCGGCTGTCGTTGCGAAATAATAATATAATATAAATATTTGACAACATCACATACATTGCTCCGATTCCAAAGTAAAAATAAATGAAGCTACTGTAGCTGAAGATTGCTTCAGCTTCAGTTGTATTGTGTTGTATTGACAATATGTTCTTGTTTTTGATTAGAAGTTTTTTTGTTTATGCATTTTTACGCTTTGTGCATGTGGTATGTGTTGCCAATAAGTAATATTCTTTTTTTATGCACAACGGGTTAGTGCTTGGCCTTCACCTCACCTGATATTAAGTGACGATAAGGCCGAAGGTGGAAGCGCACTACACCCGGAATCCTCACCACTGAGGAACTGCCTATCATAAGTGCCGGAACACAACTATTTTTAAATTGTTGTTATGGCGTCAGACTTCATTAAGATGGTGGTAGCTATCGAGGCAGACATGAGATAAGCCCTACCACCAACCAAACCGAGTACAAATGTACCCTCCTCCTGGGAATCGAACCCGGGACCCCTGCGTCTTACACGGGTGGGCGAACCACTAGACCACAGACAGTTTTTTTTAATTTATTTTTCAAATTTTTTACATTTAAGTTAATTACAAAATTTTCTGTGGATGTGGAGCTCGGTGGCGCAGTGGTTTAGCGCCTGGCCCAGCGATTGCGGAAGTTAAGCAACGTTCGCAAGGGTCGGTCATGGGATGGGTGACCAAAAATGTATTATCTCGAGCTCCTCCGTGCTTCGGAAGGCACGTTAAGCCGTTGGTCCCGGCTGCATTTGCAGTCGTTAACACCCACCAATCCGCATTGGGCCCGCGTGGTGGGTTATGGCCCACCCTCCTTACCACCCATAAGGAAGGCCTGTGCCCCAGCAGTGGGGACATCAAAAATGGCCGATGGACAAGCAAAGAAAATACCTTTTGAATAAGAAATTATAACATGCAGTCTTTTAACTTTCTTATTCTCATTCTTATTCTCAGTTAATATTCTTATTCTCACCTTGCTTTCTGCAACTCTATCTGTCCTTCCAGCGTCTTCGCGAGGTATATAACGAACAGCTGTGATAACGCTACGCCTAGCGCTACAGAAGCGATTGTGTAAAGATTCCTCTCGGCCCACGATCGCACAATCTCTATACAACCACTTGTCCATATACGCTTGCTGGCTTCTGCCACCTGAAATGTAAATATTTTAAAGTTAATTTATTGTAGTTAGAGAACAATAAATGAAAAATTAATAAGTAAATTAGAATTAACTTAAAGAAATTGGAGTCCAATTTGTGTCATACTAACTGGGTGATCTTTCATACTAACCCGGTGATATGTCTGTCATACTAACAGGGTGATTTGTCTTACTAACCGGGTGATCTGTCATACTAACTGGGTGCTCTTAAATACTAACCGGGTGCTCTAAAATACTTACCGCGAACGCTTAAATGCTAACCGGGTGTTTCAGATATTAAAAACTGGGTGCTCTTACATACTAACCGGATGATCTGTCATACTAACGGGGTGCTCTTACATACTAATCGGGTGCTCTTACATACTAACCAGGTAATCCGTGTAACAGGGTTGGCATGATTAAATCACATTAATTTAAATCAAATGATTTTTTGAATAAAAATCATTGATTAAATCAAATTGCCTTTTTTCTTTCCTATTTGTATAAAAATATAAAATTCAAATTTTAAATAATTGATAGACACATAAAAATGTATATGAAATGTAATTTTGTGTTAGAATTACTGCTTTATACTGTTTTTTCTTCCAAAAAACCGCCAAATCATCTGTCCTAATATTTAACTTTCACCAGGCATTTTTATTTTGAACTGTTTTATTGATCTTTACTTGTGTTTCTTCCGAATTAAAGTGTTAAATAAGTCAAACAAAAGCGCGTTGTGGTTTCACGCACTATATTAAGTGAATTTTAAAGGCTCAAGCAAAAAATCGAAAAAAATCGAGATTTTTTTGATTTTTTGAAAAAAATCAGGGATTTTTGATTTTTTGAAAAAAATCAGGGATTTTTGATTTTTTGCAAAAAATCATGATTTTTTTCCAACCCTGCCGTGTAATCTTTAATACTTACCGGGAAATTCTGCACCCTATACCCGCATTTGATGTTGTCGAGCCCCGACGATAAGTCGGTCGCGTTGATTCAGCACGAGAACAGAACTACTCGACTAACAGTCTATGGTCTGTTATATTAACTGGGTGAATTGTCATACTAATCAGGTGATTTATCATACCAACCGGATTATCTGTCATACTAACCGGGTGATCTGATGTCATATTAACAGGGTGATCCGACATACTAACCGGGTGATCTGTCATACTAACCTGGTGATCTGTCATACTAACCTGGTGATCTGTCATACGGGTGATCTGTCATACTAACCGCGTAATCTGTCTGGCATACTAACAGGGTGTTTTTACATACTAACCGGGTGCTCTTAGATACTAACCGGGTGCTCTTAGTTACTAACCGGGCAATCTATTTAAAATACTTACCGGGTAATTCTGCACCCCATACCCGCACATGATATTGACGAGCCCCGACGATATGTCGGTCGCGTTGATGCAGCACGAGAACGGAACCCCGCACCGCTCCACCGACGGCGACGAACAGTTGAAGTACTCGTTCTTGGACCAATCCATGTACCCGTCTGAGGTTAGACCGCAGCAGTGAAACTGGTTAAATAATAATATTAAATTCAGAATCCTAAAATCATTGGTACAAATAACTAGTATTTCAGTCACAATTGAATGGGTCCCCCGAAAAACGTCGTAACCATAAAGAACCAGCCCCCCTAGCCAAAGTAACATTTGCAAATTTTCGTTATCGTTTCGCTTCGGAACATGTATGGATTTGACGTTTTAAATTTCGATAGTTAACGAAACCTTATGTCAATCCCTTACATGTTTCGAAAGCGAAGCGATAACGAAGATTTGCAAATGTTACTTTGGCTAGGCCCTCTGATTTTATGATGGAATAACGCCTATGGCCTTCTCTACTCTCGGACTCTATTCCATCATAAAACCCGTTTCGACTTATTTGATGGTTACTATATACGTTTATGGGACCCCTTCAATTATATTTATACATTTTTACATAAAAAGATCTTGTATATTCTTTTAAGTTTTAAAGTTAAAGTAAAATTGATTATTTTAATGTTAGATTTTCATAGTATTAAACCTTTGATTAAACCAAACTCATTTTCTGACGTCATTGTCGCTCTCTCGCTCGCACATTTCATGTTTTCTCAAGATTTTTTAAATCTGAGTGCGTAATTGAAATATGTGTCTAAGCCACTTTCCGCAATATAATATAATATAGATTACGGATATTTTAAAATAATAAAAAGTCATTGTTATTGTATAAAAAGTTATTGTTTCCAACAGTTTTTTGATCTGTCAGAAACGACAACTTTTTGTACTTCAGCAACACAAACCTGAAATATATTTTAAAATGTGGGTAATCTTATATTGCGAAAAGTGGCCGAACAACTTTTTTTATTACGCACTCAGATTTATGAAATCTTAAGAAACATTATATGTGCGTGCGAGAGGCGGCAAAACGTGTACGGCCTCTTAACCAAAAGTATATTTTCACTTATACGGATAAATGCAAAAAGAAGAACAAGTCATTAATACAAAAATATTACTAACTAGTGGACGCCCGCGACTTCGTCTAGCTACGTGGAAAGTTTTCTGTAAAGTTAACTTTTCTGTACCCCTGACAACGTGGATGCAAAATTTTATGATGATCGGTTCAGTAGTTAAGACGTTAAAGCGTAACAAACAAACGGACTTTCGCATTTATAATAGGTATTAGCAATAGTAATAATAATAAAAAGTAAATAAGGATTTTCTACTCACATCGCTCTGCGCGAAGTCGATAAAGTTCTGCAGATCAGGGTCGTCCCTATACGCGTGCACGACTCTCTCGGTGAAGCTGAGCTCCAGCAGGCCGTGCAGCGAGCGCGGGAACACGAACCCGCACACCGCGCCCCCCATCTCCACCAGGAACAGCACCAGCAGGCACAGCGAGTACTGCCCACAAGGATATCCGGCTCACATACCACTCGAACGACCATATCTATCAATCAGTGCGACGCAGACCACCAGCAGAATAATTATATGAATTTACGTCTCGTAGAGCTCCGCTTCCACTGATCGCGCTGAATAGACTTATTACATTTTACCGTCCGTCACGAACGTCCGCGCGTGGCATCCGCGTCGCACTGATTCAGGCCATAGTAACAGCCACCAGTCTTATCAAGAGAGAGAAGTAAAACCCGTTTTTGATAACGTGAAAGTGTTTTTTCTTTTTTACAAGACGTTACAAGCCGTGTTGCGAAAGTATTTATTCACACATTCATCCCGCGCCGCGCGCCTTAACACACATCACCGATTAGACCTAAATATGAAGTCTAAAGATACTCAACGTCCCATAATCTACATATAAACCAACTAACATTGTCAAGACGCTCGCAGTAAGCTTTGCCAGGTATCTAATCTGCCGCCGCCTAGTGACTGACTGACTATCGCTCAGTGATGCTGAGCTGGAGCAGGCCGTGCAGCGAGCGCGGGAACACGAACCCGCACACCGTGCCCCCCATCTCCACCAGGAACAGCACCAGCAGGCACAGCGAGTACTGCCCACAAGGATATCCGGCTCACATACCACTCGATGGGCCATGTTTTTTTAAGAATAAAGGCTGATTTTGATAACGCAAGTGTCTTTTCTTTTTTACAAAAGCTCGCCTTATTTATGACGTTACAACCGAAGTCACGAAAATAGCTATCTACACCACCAGCACGAGTAGGCACAGAGTACTGACCGAATTATAAGGACCATAATATCCGGCTCGAAGGACCACCAAATAAGGATAAAAACATCTCCATCAACATATTTTAGAGACTAGAGAGGTGCTCAAATGGCACCTCTTTAATCTCTATAGTTTTATTTATCAGAGACAACTCACGAATTTGAGCAGGCAAGTATTCTCCCTGAGCGCACCGACGCAGCCCGCAAAGCTGACCACAAACACCACGCCACCGAGCAACGCGATCAGCAAACTGATGTTCAGCATTACGTCATATACTGTGTCCAACTGGAACAGGTAAAAAAAAAACGAAATAACGGCCAGCCTCCGTATAACAACCTCATAAAACTTGGCAGTTTTCTGAATGGCTATCAATGCGCTCTTTTATTAGCAATACAGCAAGAAAAAGATGTAACTATAGCAATTCAAAAAAGTTTTAAGAGGTTGTAATGTAATACCCCGGGCCCAATTTTTAACATGTTAATTTGCCAATTATAATGACAATTTGTTTTGTATTGCGGTGTAGCAGATAGCTATGAGTAGTTTGTTCTATTTTGTAATTAGTTGACGCAATGGATATAAAATTGTCATGACAGGTGGCAATATGTCACGTTTATCACACATGCGGGATTTATCCGTACGGAATTTTCATACATTATAGAAAGAAAGAAAGAATGATATAAATTTATTTCAACACAGACTTGAGAAACAGTAATAAGTATCATACTTAACTAGTGTATTTATATAACCTATAACTATCGGAATTCCGAATCGGGATTCCATCAGTATGTGGCTGGCTTATTCAATATTAAAAGGTAGGACCATGACCCAATTTGGCCGCTGCCAAATTTGTTGGAGACTTCAACAGCATGTCTCCATTTCAGAAGTTTAGTTAGGGCATTGGCCATATGAAGACCAGCCCTAAAACCACAGCAACAACATAAATAACTCATTATATTTTGACACCTAAATGTGTTGACAAATTACATTTAGTAGTCAAATTTTGATAGTCATGCAAGGGCTGATTTATTTAAATTATACAGGAAAAGTATGTTCATAAATAATTAAATATTTATGAATTGTTAGCACATCTTATGACCACAAGAACATGAGTAATTATAATAAGTAGGAATTTCTTAAAATATTAACTCAATAATATTTTTAGATTCCCTTATTGAGTCAAAATACTTTGAACTTTGTGGAATCAAACTACATTAATTCCAATTTACCCAAAACTCAAAGCTCTTTATAGTTATACAAATAAAATGTTTTAATTATACAAAAAAATGTAATTTTTTATTTTTATTTTTGTGTCATCGAATCGCAGCGTCAACAAACCGGTCCCGACGGAAGACCAGCGCTGGTCCAGACCAGCATTATGCTGAGTTTAGGACCGTTTTGAGACAAATAGTTGTTTAAGTTTTATTGAATGTGTACATTATGTAATGTCTGTCTCAAATAAATTATTTTTCTTTCTTTCTTTCTATCGGGAAAAAGTATTTTTTATATCAATAGAATAAACTATTAGCTTTTTCCTAATATAGGTTTCATAAACAAGTTGCATTCATAACTTTATGAGAAACAGTTTTTTTTTGTGATTTCTAAATAGTTTGACTGACTTATGGGGTTTCTCAAATTATTGATTCGCAGAGGCTTTAACAGCAGTTACTTAAGCAAATCACAAGTGACTCCATAAGAATTGTATAATGCAGTCTTACCTTTATTAGTCCTGTGGCTTGCCATTTGTCAATGAATGCATAGAGTCCAACACCAATAAGTAAACCACCAAAGAGCTGAAAAAAAGAACCAACTTGAAGACAAATCATACAAAACTGAATGCACATTGCATTGCCCTACAATGAGGATCAGTAACAGGTTTGAATCCTATAGTTTTATTGGTATAATATAAAAACATATTCAAAGCTATGAAACTTAGTGAAAGATTTTTTGAAAGCCGTTTAGAAATGGTTAAGTTAATAAGGGTTTTGAAAGAAATGCCAAGCTCAATGCAATTTGTGCTTTCTCGATGACGTCATAATGACCCCCCAAAATAAATATCTGTATAAATAAGTGTTTTAGCTCGTATAGCTTTGCAGGTTTAAGAGATATCGTAAAAATTTCTTCACAGTTAATCATGTGGTAGCATAAGCTTTCAAACCACTTGCTAAACTAAAAATCGTTACTAATCCTCATTAACACTTTCCCTGCCAAACAAGACTAGTTTTTTTCGTTTATAATCATAATAAAATTCTGTGATTGTAGGTATGCCTTTGTTGTTTATTCAAAACAGTTCAAAAATTACGTAGCTAGCTTGTGAACAGCGAATGAAAAAGGTACCAAATGATAACGCAGTTATTGGAGCAAGAAATACAAAAAAAAACCAGCCACTTTCCAACAGACAGCTGGCGGAGCACACATAGATTTTAGGCACGTATTTTGGGAATCTGGTATAGAGGAAACAAAGGGAAATGGCTCGTTCGCAATGTATGGTATGATACATTTTTTCTGCCCAGACTGACGGGGGAAGTGTTAAAAACAAAGGCAAACAGGTGAAATTCAGGAATTATCTCAGAGTCAGAAAATAGATGACAACAATGAGACAATGAGAGTAAAATTTTAATTTCCATTTGAAATGTGAAATCACAGCATACATTGTTTCGCAACCATTATTATCGCAACGGAAACCGTCGGTGCTGTGAAATAAAGCCATTGTGATTACTGATAGATGACCAACAAAGGCTTGGGAACATGAATCACCCGTCGAGTTTTGTTTAACAATAACTCGCATAACACGGACATTACGCAGATTTCACCATTACAAGCATAGCGTAAGGAAAGATTGATAAAGCAAGTGACCTTCACAACTATATCCATAGTAAAATACAGAAAAACTTACCCAAAATATAAAATTCAGAACAAAAATCATGTACTTGACACAACCACTAACGTATGTGAAATTGGGACCTCTTCGTCGATGCATCTTGATTAAATTATGAATTACTGTTCCCAATAATATTGTAGGTTCCCGCATAAACTTTTCACATAATTTAATCAGCGGTCTAAGCCAAGAAAAACATTTTATCACATTTTACAAAGCCAAAAAATTAACCCACCCCTCCGTCACGTCATTCACAGACTTTTTTGCATAGAGTACATTATTATACTAGAGACTTTTTTGTTGTCCAACAGAGCATAGAGTACATTATTATCCACAGAGCACAGAGTACTCTGCTGTCATCACATCACTTACCTATGACTTACCTACATCACACAGAGCAAAGCACAGACTAAGAGATTCTCTACCAAATAATGTCTGTGCTGCGGTCCGCATAGCGATGTACCCATGTACCAAATCGATAGTTAACGACGTTCGCAACTCTCATTTATCTGTAGCATACCAATTTAGAGTTGCCACCCGTATAATAAGTTAAATTTTACCAATTAATTTAAACAAATAACGCAAAGGTCAACATTGTTTATGTTTTTTTTTTCAATTCTCATCTCCAATCTTTTTTTTTTTTTTTTTTTTTTTTTTTTTTTTTTTTTTTTTTTTTTTTTTGGCACCGCACGGTTTGTGCATTTGCCACAAACAAGTCAAAGGTAGGGAAACCATTTTATTATACGTAAAAAGACCGGATCTTATACAATGTTTATCTTTCCGTTATAGGGTAAATTCACTTTTAAAATCGAACTTATTATACAATATTTTATTGTCAAGTACGAGTGGCAACCCGAAATTGGTATGCTAAATCGGCGTATGTGGACCCCCTAAACGATCAAAATTGCTTGTCAATCATTTACATTGCATTGCTTGTCAATCACATTTTGATCGTCTAGGAGCGATGCTTGACAAGCACCACAGAATAGATAGATTACCGTGGCCAATCAAAAGTAGGCCACGCCCCCAAATGGTAAATGCAATGTGAATGATTGACAAGAAATGCTTGATCGTCTAGGGGCTCCATAATCGCGGCTTAATCTGTGAGCCTCACGTCACGGGCAGTGTTGCCAACTGAACGGATTTCCCGACAGATTTAACGGATAAGGGGCCTTACTATGAGCTCTTATAGCAGGGCTTATATTGAACTGCCTTACTTTTTCGTACTATGACCTCAACGGTTAGTATGAAAGCAGGCCTTAAGCAGTCCTGTTTAAGGCCTGCTTTTGAACTGAACGGTTTCTTATTTGCTGATGGTAAGCCCCTGGTCAGGCACAGGCACTATAACGGGGAGATAATATAGGTATTTGGACCGCTAGCTAACGGATTTATTGACGCCTGGCGAAATCATGTCATGTTTGGACGTTTTCAGCATGATGAAGGGTGAAATCAGATTAAAAAGAGAGCAAAGGCTACTCTGCACGCTCTATTCTATTCTCAACAATCCCCATACCCCTCGTCCCATCCCCAATCGTCAACTTCGATCTACTAACTCTCTTTCTCTCTTCACTCCTCTCTTTCATTCCGGTTATATGTCTGATTCTTTTACAATGCAAGCTCTGCGTCTCTGGAATAGTCTCCCGGAATCTATCAGAAGTTCTCCCAATAAAGTCTCCTTCAAAAAGAAAGTAAAGCTCAAAGAAAAGTAGATTATTATTTATATGTTATGTTGTATTTCACGCACGTCTGCTATGGCTAGGAAGACGGGACTCTTCGTCGACCTCACGCTCTGCGCACGAGGTCAAAGCACGCGTTTGTTTCACTGACACTGTTAATTACTATTACTAAAGCATAAGCTTAGCATAAGTAAAAACTATTCACTTTGAAATCATGAAAAAATTTCGTAGTATTTCAAAATAGATGTTGCTTCAACGAGAAGTAACGACGCTATGAGGACACTTCGTTGCAACGACTCACAGATGCTGTGCATCGTCACATGCCGATAATATCTTGTTGGCAACACTGGTCACGGGCGCGGGCGAACGCGGCGGCGCGGCGGCGGCTACAAAGAAAGGCGGCGGCCGGTGGTGGCGCGTAAATAAAATGTCAAAAGTTTTTTGAAGTTGTCGTTGTGCTGTGTTGTTTGTTTCTGTTTGTGCGACAGATAAGTTGTAATTAATTTATCTTATCAATCGAATTACGTTGATTAATTAGATAAAATCCTAATAACTGTAACAGAAGTTACGTATTGTCTATCATATGTGGTTATAAAAATTAATAGTGAAGATGGCACTTATTAGAGGTGTTCAGTTTATTTTACTGAGGTAGGTAATGCATTAAATTTTGTTTTAATCACGTAACAATACTATTTAATTGTAATTACTTGTGTATGGAGTGGAAATTCTGCCGCCGCTAAGTATGGGTGGATATTATTAGTCTGTAGTCTATAAATAGGTAGGTATAATCCGCGCGCGATGAGAATGGGATGGACCCTTGTCAAAGTAAATTGACGAAAATTGACTACCTACTTAACTAAATTGTTTACTTGGTATCTTACAAAAATAATTAAATTAATTTTTAGCAAATAAAGTTTTATTTATTTATTTATTAACTTCCTTATTGTAAGTTACTAAACATTTCTTTGTTTCTTACGTACTCATTTATATAAAATTTTGTTTATAAATAACATAATGGTACTGTAGGTCTATTTGTGTTTAATATTTGTTACTTTAATTGTTAAAGACTGTTTGTTACCTAAATAAATAAATAAAATAAATAAATCTTACTTGAAATTGCTGCGGATACGTGACACCGTGTTTTTGGAGCCTGTGGCTGGTCGGTTTACCGTGCGCGTCTCAGTTTGACAAGGTTCCATTCCCATTCTCATACTGTTCATTTGTTTTTCATTTTCAGTATATTTACAATAGCGGAGGGTTGGACAGATACAAAACAGAGGAAATTTCCTGATAATTTTCTGTTTGGAGTTGCCACCTCGGCTTATCAAATAGAAGGTGCCTGGAATGTAAACGGTAAGAGTTATTTATATTTCTTTTATATAAGTGTAGTCTGCTGCTTTATCTTTATCTTTTAAAATTGATGATGACCAATTAACTACATTTTGTTAGAACATGTTTTAAATGTCCCTAATTTGTAAGTTTTTTGTAAACTTTTTATGAAACAAATGATTATTATTATTAAAAAAAAAAAAAGGTATGCTTTAAATTAGATATTTAAAAAAATGGGATGGATAAGAATCATTAAAGACATTACTTATAGTTATAGGTACAATCAGTAGGTATTAAACTTTAATTTGTTACTGTTTAAGATGTAAATTAGTTACAAACCACTACTAATAACTAAGCAGCTGGTATAAAATATTTTTTTACTTTCACTAATATCTAAAAGTGTACGTATAGGTAAGTACGTCTACTTACTTAAAATTTTTATTAAAAAAAAATAGCAAATGTACTTTTTCTTTTCCATGAACAGGTAAAGGTGAAAGTATATGGGACAGGTACACTCACAGTTACCCAGAACTAATAGCAAACGGTACTAACGGTGATGAGGCCGATGACTCGTACCACCTCTACCTTAGAGACGTGGAGATGTTGAGGGAATTGGGGGTGGACCACTACCGGTTCTCTATATCCTGGTCTAGAGTACTTCCTACAGGTATAAAAAGGTTGTATGACCGAAAGTGGCGCCCTCAGAGGTTTTCATTTAATAAGTTATTAATAGAAAAAGATTTTAATGTAGGTAGGTAATGTTTTGCGCGGAGTTTTTAGGGCCCATGGTCTAGTATTTTTAGAAGGTATCACTACAAGCCCTCGTAGTCATTCGTAGAAGTAGATAGCAAAATGTGTCAAAAACGACTACTGTTAGCAGTTTTGCTATCTACTTCTAGCAGTGACTACAAGGGAATGTAACGATACCGTCTAAAAATTCTAGACTGGCTGGGCCCTAAAAATTCCACGTAAAACATTATTAAAATTGTTTATTAGAATTATAATAAAATTCACCGCGGCGCCACTTTCGCACCTTAAGTAACCGCCTTACCATACAAATGTCCCGAACAGCTGATCAAACTTTGAATTAAAAGTCGATTTTTTTTTCTGTTTTCTAAAAAGTCATAGAACAAATGTTGTTGTTTATGATGTTAGTAACATACTCCTGCGAGGTTGTTAGCAAGGGCGTAGCCAGGATTGTTGTTGGCAAGGGGGGGCAGAAAAAGAAAATCCTACATTTTATAGAGATCACATCCCGTATTGTTGGACTTCACAAGCCAGCCTTTAAGCCTGTTATTTTCTTCGGTCTGGTAAGAAGCGTCGCAAGCTCGTCAGAATTACAGTTTACCAGCGAACGACCGCTCTCTTCTAAGGGGGGGGGGGGGGGGCAGCTGCCCCTCCTTGCCCGTACCTCGCTACGTCCTATGGTTGTTGGTGTTTTACAAATAACCGAATAAGTGCCGCCAGTGTATAATATAAGAGCCCTTATAAATATCAACTCTCATTAAAAATTATGTAATAAGTAATTATTAATTATTTTGCTAAACATTAAATTCACAGGTTTCATCAACAACATAAACGAAAACGGTCTCGAATACTACGACAACTTGATAGACGAACTAATTAAATACAACATTGTGCCTATGGTTACATTATATCACTTTGATCTACCACAAAGACTCCAAGACGTAGGCGGTTGGGCAAACCCTCTAATAGTTGACTGGTTCGAAGATTACGCAGGCTTACTTTACAGTAGATTTGGTTCTAAAGTCAAATACTGGGCCACAATAAACGAACCAAATAATATTTGTAGAGGCTATGGAGGGGCAGAGTTAGCACCAGCTATCGAAATGGAAGGAATCGCTGATTATTTGTGCATTAAAAATATTTTGTTGGCTCACGCTAAAGCTTATAGGTTGTATGAAAGAGATTATAAACTTACGTATAATGGTAAGTGAAAAGATAAATTATTGTAAGGTTTAATATTCAATGACTGTAGTAATTAAACAATGTGTTAATGAATGAAAAAAAAATCGGAAAACTGTTTCTTTGGACCATCAAACTGAACAACTTTGATGGGTCCAGTGTTTGGTTTCGAATGCCGCTGTAGCGACACACGTTGTGGCGAAAAAATGTCAGTGTGGTACGCTGGAGCGAAAAGTCATTGGAGCGAAACCCACTCGGTTGAATGACACGACAGCGACGAACTTTGTGGCGAAATATAATTGTATGCTAGTTTGAAACTCAAAAGGTTGAAAATAAAACACAAAGTTCAAGTGTCACTTTAATCAACAAAACAAAAGGTTAAATTTTGAGTAGGCAAAAAAATGAGTACAAATACGTCTTTGCGACCATTGGTTTCTCGTTACGGAAAAAGTTCGTCGCTGTCGTGGCATTCGACCTTGGTTTCGCTCCAATGATTTTTCGCTCCAGCGTACCACACTGACATATTTTCGCCACAGCGTGTGTCGCTACAGCGGCATTCGAAACAAAGTAGGTACTGGACCCACTTTGGGACCTACCAACTCTGAAATTGTGAAAAAATCAGCCTTTCCATTATAAATACGAAAATATCAAAAGGTATGAAACAGCTGATTTTTTTCTCGATTACAGAGTTGGTCCCATAGTAAAAGTTGTTCAGTTTGATGGGCCAAAGAAATGGTTTTCCCATTTTTGGTATTAACATTTAAGTATTTAAAAAAAAGTACAGTCAACAGATCAATATTATAGATAATCAAAAAACTGTCAAAGTCAAACTTCTCCGATAAAATTAAAACCTCAAGTTAATGAATATTAGGATCAAAGTTGATTGTCAAAATCAGAAGAATAGTTACATATTGAATTTTGTAAGAACTTATAAGTTTTGAGTGAATTTCAACTTTGTATTATATTTCCAGGACAAGTATGTATTGTTCTGGATTTGGATTGGGCGGAACCAATTGATAATAAAACTGAAAATGTTAAAGCTGCCGATGACTACAGAGATTTCAATGTAAGTTACTGTTACTATGTTACTAACTTTCGACACAGAATACATAATAGTACAAGTCTTTCGATTTAATACTTAAGGCCTTAAGGTGGGTCAATCCGAGCGGGTCGATCCGTGATGGAGTGAAATCGAACGTAACTCTACTCACTTTGGTTTAAATCTGGGGGTCAAGTCTGCTAATGTTTTAGTCAAAATCGTAGTTCAATGGTGTTCTAATGGTAATGCTTTTTGACACAATTCTTGTTTCGTAAACCTAAAATCAAGACAAAATATGTTTCCGTTTTGGGTTTATGAAACACAAATGTGTTTCGGTTTTGGGTTTAAGAAGCAAGAACTGTATCAAAAAGCATTACCATTCAAACACCATTGAACTACGATTTTGACGAAAACATTAGCAGACTTGACCCCAGTGCGCGTTCCAACGCGGCGGTTGCGTTGAGAACTAGCACCGAATTCTCAATTTTTACATGTTTTATTAGGTACTTTTCTTCGCTTTCAAGTTAGTTTAAAAAATCTGTTAATTTAAGATTGAAGGTATTAACATCGCCGATTTTTATGGTTGGTTTAAACATAAATGAATGTTCTGTTTCCGAGAAATTTTGCAAATAAGACCAGAAACAGGGTCCACGGAATATTTTTTTACATCAAAGGTGGTTCTATGTACAGTCACCGACGGTCACAGTGATTTTTTATTTTATTTTTGTGTCATCGAATCGCACGCAGCGTCAACAAACCGGTCCCGACGGAAGACCAGCGCTGGTCGCAGACCAGCATTATGCTGAGTTTGGGACCGTTTTGAGACTAATAGTGGTTTAAGTTTTATTGTATGTAGGTATATTATGTAATGTCTGACTCGAATAAATTATTTTTCTTTCTTTCTAACAAAAATGCTTTCAATTAAATCTATTGTGTATTAAGTATTTCAAGTACATAATATATTTTTTCCATGATAGCTTCACGCGCGTAATCTTTCAATAATTTGAATTGAATATTGGGATTTGACCCACCTTAAGTGAGTTCACGAACTAATCGCAGTAGTACCTACCAAGTTTTTTGGAGACGCTGTTGACTGTCTTCTGATGGCTTTGCTCTAGTCGCCTTTTATGACACCCACGGAAAAGAAGGGGTAGGGGTAGTGCTATTGACACGACTATGACAGGGTAATCAACATTGAAATGTACTTTCGATGGTAATCAAATACTTTATGTATTTTATGAAGACTTTAAGGTTCAAAATAAATTGCACATTTTGACAGATTTGTATAACCTGCCTTTCTATTGTATAATTTCAAAATCTATCGCAATCACTTTCAAGATGTAATACATTGATGCTACTTTTTGGCATAAATAAAAACTTACAAAAGAAATGCAGCAATGTGTCACATCCATCTGTCAAATGAAAGCGATTGCGATGGATTTTGAAATTAGACAATTAGCCCCCTGACTAGCTGCTGACTACGTAGACGTACATCAATTTAAACAAGGCCCGTTTCACAGGTTTCAGGTTTTTTTTATAACTTGTTTGTGGTTTAATTTTAAATTGGTAGCTAGGTACCTGTCAATTTAAAATTAAACTAAATCGTGACTAATTAAATTGTTTTATTGTTATCTTTGCTCGTAATTATTCACGAGTAGCCTAGAGATAACGATTCACTTTATGTTTTAGCTAAATTATTATAGTTACCTACCTACCTACCTACATTTATAAAGTTATTGTCCAACGAAATTAAATCACATCTTGTTCTGGCTGAAGAACTCGATGGCAGTGATGGCAGGCAGGTCAGCCTGCATATAAGAAGAACGCAACCACTTCACGCGCAAACAGACCGACATAATTATTTATCATCAGTGATCAGAGTGTGCCTCTCCATCCTGTCAACCCAGAGTCAGCCACTTACGCGATCGTTGGCAAAATTGTTGTGACCTCCTAATCTATGAAAGGTGTAATGCAGTATTGCACATTATTAAACTGTGATTGCGCCCTGCGATCGCAAAAGAAATACAACTAGGTATAAAGTTGTATTTCTTCTCTTGATAACAAGAGTCATAGTCATAGCTCCATTTGGAACTCCTCCGTGCTTTCATGGCTGCATTTGCAGTCGTCAATACTCACCAATCCGCATTAGGCCCGCGTGGTGGGTTATGTCCTCCATGCACCATAAAGAAGGCCCGTCCACCAGCAGCGGGAACATAAAAATGACTAATTATGTTTGATTGTTCTGATTCCAAGCTAGTAACAGAAATAATGGCTAAACCAGAAGTTTTAGCATTCACAAATTATGTTAAATATTATTAGTGTTATTACAAAAGATTTTTAAACACTGTTTAACTAAAAACCTGTTTAAATGTGATGCTATCTCTGTCAAACAATATTGTCAGAAAAGTGACAGCATCACATTTAAACACGTGTTTAGCTAAACAGTGTTTAAAAATCTTTTGTAATAACATGGTATAAGTACAGTGCGAGGCAAACATCTTTACATTTTATCGACGAAGTGGCAATAAGTTTGCACATTTTATGCAGTTGTGATGTGAGCGACCAATTTTATAGCGCGCGCCCCGCTCCCGCGCCGCCCGCGTACCTCACCGCTAAAACCATCCCAAACCCAAATCACGCGTTCTGCGCAATCCCCACCCAAATTCAAGATGTTTGCCGGCTACTGTACTACAATTAATTATAATAACTTGATGATTGTCATACATTCTCTTACAGATAGGGCTATACATGAACCCTATATGGTCGCCAGAAGGGGACTTCCCTAAAACGGTGAGAGATGTCATAGCTAAGAAGAGCAAAGAACAAGGTTTCTCTGAATCGAGACTTCCCGCGTTTACAACGGAAGAGAAAATTATGTTGATAGGTACGTAAGTAGGTACAGTCAGCAGCATATCAAGCTATAATAATAATAATAATAAATCTTTATTTTCTCATTACAAACAATAATCTTAAATTATACCTTATATTGTATGTACTAAGCTAGGTTTATGTCGGTATATGTCCGAAATGGGTAAGTAAATACCCGTTAGCACAGATAGCTATACAAATCTGTCAAAAATTTCTAATGAATTTTAAACCTTAAACTGCGAGACTTAAAGTTTAAAAATGATTGAAGATATTTGACACAATTTGTGGAAGCCCAGCGTGACGTTGACCGTACTTTAAAATTACGAAAATAGTAATTTCCAAAATGATACGGACTGTATTGGAAGTACTATGGGCAACAGCGTCGCTTAATACTTAAGGTTACTTTTTAGTATTTATTTGATTGATTGTACATAATAAAATCTTTTTTTAAAACGCACTAAAAATTATAAAAATGTTATTATTTACTTAATAAGTTAAGTTAGATTAAGTTAGGTACTTAATATAATTGAAAAAATACTAGAAAAAATCGACTCACCCGTAGCAGATCAAACGGGACGGGAGTTTTAAACTTAAAAACGTGGGGCGCATGCTAAAGACAATTTTACAAAATGCGCCCCACGTTTCTAGGTTTAAAACTTCTGTAGTTAGGTATACGGTTATAATATTAATATTTACAGAAGAATTTATTTTATACTTTTTAGGATCTGTTTTACTAGTCTGTTTTAATTTAATGTCTGATTTTTATATTTTTAATGCGTTTTAAAAACGTGTTTAAAAAAGATTTTATTATGTACAGTACAATACTATTCAAGTTTCCAATAGTCCTAAACATGCTGGGATTTTTACAAAGATCCTTAAAATAGCTCGGACGATCGCAAAAATCTATCTTAGTTTCCAATTATCCGGTTCTTTACAATCGACCCAGAATTTTTGCGAAGATTCAGATTATTATAGTACCTACGACATACCTACTTATGCATGGTACCTACTCTATCTACCATATTCGACTTTATAAGGTTTGTTATTACCAAATGAAACAGCCTGTATAATAATAGCTTATTTCCTCCCCTAGGCTCATCAGATTTCTTAGGCTTAAACCACTACACCACCAGCCAGATTGCCTACAAGAATCAATCTGAGTGTCAGACGCCTTCGTTCCAGAACGACGAATGTGTAGAAATATCGCAGAAGAAGGAATGGAAACAGGCACAATCGCCTTGGTTAAAGGTAGGTAATAAATCGACATTTCATAAGCTTGTATATCTACCAAAACCAGAAGTAAAACTATCCCCTAAGACTTATTGTATCTACCTAAAGAAGCAGGGTTGACAACTTGAGTTTAATATATAAAAAAAAAAAATTTTAGAGCGCCCCTTCCCTTACGGCTTAAATACTAAACTTGTCTCTACTTAAACCAAAAGTACAACAGCTGTCCCTTAATCTTTTTAACCGAGCATAGTTGGTCCACGGGTCCAAGGTTGGGAGACCAATACAGGGTTGACAAATTGAGGGTTTTATTTAAAAACTTTTTTATTTTAGAGCGTCCCTTACGGCCTATACAAGCTCTGTATCTATCTAAACCAAAAGTACAACTATCTCTTAATCTTCATAACGGAGCATGGTTGGTCGACGGGCGCAGGGTTGGGAGACCAGAGCAGGGTTGATAACATGAGGGGGTATCTTTTCGCGTTGCTGTTGGCCATGGAAGATGGTACGCAGGTGTTGGGGTATACGCAGTGGAGTTTGATGGATAATATCGAGTGGACAGCGGGAACAAGGTTGGTTTATTAATTTTGGTTTGATTTTTTGTTTGTTAATATAATATCAGGCCTCCTTCACTCGCTCGTCGGTCGCGCGGTTATCACCTACCGCTAGCCGTTCCGCGGCGGGACAAGTGAGCAGAGGGCCGCACAAGTAGATATTGCCTTTTTATAATAGTAACAATGTCGAATCGACATTACTGTGCCGTGTACGAATATCAAAATCAAAAAACCAATATACAATTGTCGTTTTTCATATTATGATATATGCTACGCAGTTCATTTGAAAGGAGACAACCCTAACGTTGCGTCGCCGGAAAAGGTAAGAGCACGCGATAGAAAGAGACGCAACTACTAGTTGATCTGCGCGACCTGAATTGCACTTTATTGTGTCGGAGCAAAAGTCGCTATTTATTTAAATGACTATGCTGCGTGCTGCTTCTGTACTTGTAAGTACTATTAGTTATTCTGTGAAAATATGTTAATTTTTTTTAAATAATTTTTGTTTGTTTGTTAATTTTTGGTCTAAACTCTGAAGGTAAAACACTCAAAAATTTAAATACAGCGTGAAATTGTAATCATTCGGTTCCCGCCGTGGGGTGGTTCCACTCATGATTACAAGCAACTTTTCCAATGGGGCCAAATCTGATATCGCGCAATAAAACTGCTGTTCCATACAATAAGGTCGATTGCGGGCGGGCTAGGGATAGGGTTGATCGTATATACAAGAAGAAATTCGACGATGTTACTAGTGACTCGGTAGCTCAGCGGTCAGAGCATTGGACCGGATATCCAAAGGTCGCGGGTTCGATTCCCGTCTAAAGTATTGATCTGGTGCGAGTCGTATTTTTTCTAGTATATTATTTAGTATTATAGGGTCGATCGATTGATAGCCATTTAGAAAACTGGCATATTTGAAGAGGTTGTAATAGGCTAGTTGACAAAATTTCAATAACTGCTTAATATTTTAGCTTATTAGGCATTTTATCGAAAAAAAAAGGTTTATTTATTTTTAATCGAGCGTTTACATTATAAATTTCGCGTTTTAAAAAACCAATTTTAATTTGGTTCCAAAACGCACAAGACTGTCATGGCGTCTTGAATTACGTCACGCCGTGCGAAACAAACCAAAGAGCGATCGTGTCTTCGTACGTTATAGCTAGTTTTGAACGCCGTTAGAGCGTTCGGTTGTGGTTAGGTTGCACTCGGAGTGTAGGTTTGGAACGCGCCTCCGGTAGTGATACTCGAAACGTCAAAGACAAGATTGGAGTTTCGCACGGCGTGACGTAACGCTTTCTGATTGGTGATCACTGTCACGTGACTAAAGGTTTCATTTTACGAAATTTATTTTTTAAAAATATTATTAATCTTTAACGCTTTTAATAATTAAAATTGTTTGTTATTTTCTCCATAATATAATTAATCATTATAAACCCCTATCCATTATATTTATTCTTAATGGAAACAAGCCTCGGGGGCAGTACTGGCTGACTTCTCGATCGCAACTGACTCCACTGTCAGTCCAACTGACTAGCCTTTTCTATTTTTGTGTACAGTACGGTACGACTTACTGCCGATCCTGCCTACATGTAGGTACCCAGTTAGGGGGCGTCCATAAATTACGTGAGGTGTTTTTTTAATTTTTTTGCCCCCGACCTGATGAGATGTCGTGAGATTTTATCAACCCCCTCCCCCATCCCCCAATCTCACGTGAGATTTTTCAAAATGTGGGTTTCTTACGTAAACGCGTTGGATTGTTATTGTAAAAAGAAAAAAAAATTGCTTCGTGCTTTTATTTACGTCTAGTTAAGACTAGTAATCAATATTGCTGAGAGTTATAAATGTAATAAAAATTTAAGCTTAAGATTAAAACTTAAGCATGTAGGTACAAGCTGGATTAAATGGACCAAAATAGTATATTTTTTTTGTTTCAATCAGAAAAAAATGCGTGATATTTACCGAGACCCCCCCTCTCTCCAACGTAAGATTAGATGAGATTTGACTCGACCCCCTCCCCCCCTTAAACATCTCACCTCAAAAATCAAACCAAATACCAACTAATTACCAAAGTACTTTCAATAAAACCGCGCTAGTATCCGTTAAAAGTGTTTTATTTCATGTCTAGTGAGCGCGTAAGCTTGAGAAGTGAATATCTCACGTAATTTATGGACGCCCCCTTACTGGGGGACTGGGGGTAGACCTGTCAAGATTATGCCGACATTATTCATGTCGGCATAATCTTGAACAGGTCTACAAGCACAGTGGCGCTGCACAATCGGATATTTTTGTAACTGCTCACATTTAGGGCTGGTTTATACAGGGTCATTGACTGGACCCAGCTTCTAAGGGACCCAGTGACTCGGAATTTCGGACCATTTATTTTCTATAATAATAGTTTTCTTTTTCTATTTTACAGTGAGCGTTTCGGTATTTATGAAGTAGATTTTACGTCAGAAGAAAAGACAAGGACGGCAAGACTTTCTGCGTTTGTCTACAAACGCATCATAGAGCAGAGAATTATAGAAGAAAACTGGACGCCAGATAGCCTGACTATGCAAATATCTGATAGAAGATCGAAGGAGACAAAAGTTGAATTATAACAGTGACACCACTATTTCTAAAAGTACCTACTTATACAGGATGTTTGGTAATAGCCTTATAAAGCCGAATATGGTTGATTGGGACCATCAAACTGAACAACTTTTACTAAGGGACTGAAATAGCGAAAAAAAAATTGCTGTTTCATACATTTTGATATTTTCGTTATTAATTTTTGTATGAAACAGCTGTTTTTTTTTGCGATTTCAAAGTTGGTCCCATAGTTAAAGTTTTTCAGTTTGATGGTCCGTATCTACCATATTCGGCTTTATAAGGCTATTACCAAACACCCTGTATATAAAAGTACTTACAACTTACAATGTCACCGATAAGTATAGTATCTAGGTACTAACGCACAACGTACAGTTTAAGAAATGACTGACTATTTATTGGTTGTAAGTATGATAAGATAATAAAAAATGTCTACAAATAATTTTAGGTTTTGTGTTCATATCATGTTTTAATATGTTGCTAGGTACCTAATGAGTTATTATTTATAAAACTACCTATTGTTGAAGTACAAACTACGATTACGAAATAATTATTTTGTAAGTAAGCACCTATTATTGAATGTATCATTTATTTGTAATGTAATTTAATACCAATGATAGAGTATTTAATTAAAAGAGTAAGTTTTTGACATTTTCATCTTTTCTTTTAGCGCTAAATTACCTTTTTTTTCTGATTTGAAATCTGAAAACAGTGCTTTCCACTATTAGCAAATGAGTTCCAGTCTTCGATCGGTGTAGAGGCACAGAATATATAATAGTACTAACGTACAGAAGTCGGACCCCGCGAGGACCATCAAATAATAAGCTACTCTCGCTGCACGGCAATAAAGTACAATTTCAAACTGCACAACGCTGCGTGGATAAAATTATATGCACCTACGAAGAAGAAAGAGAGGCGTCTCTTTCTGTCGCATAGCTCTGTCTCAACCGACACATTTCGGGGTTGCTACTCGCTAGTTACTGATATCATAGAAAACATTCGTTATGCCCATGAATAAACAATGAAATTACTATAATAGGTACCTACTTATAAAATAAAATAAATCTACCTAATAGGTGAGCTGAGCATATTTAAAGAGCATAAATAATAAGTATTTCTAAGTAGTTAGAGAAGCTCGATGGCGCAGTGGTATAGCGCCTGGCCCAACGATTGCGGAGGTTAAGCAACTTTTGCAAGGGTCAGTTATGGGATGGGTGAAAAAAAATAGTATTTTTTAGCTTTTTTCTTTACTGGTGCCATATTTCGAACTTCGATACAACTAAGTATGTAAATATGTATACAAAAAATACAATAAACTTTGGTAGGTAGGTAGGTACGTTAGTAATTAAGTATCAAAAACGAAGTGCATGCAGTTTCGCATTCGGCGCTTGACTGACTCGTTTCGTTGGTGACGTTCACGCGCTGCGCTCTCGTCGCTTGCACACGCCGCGCGTTTCGGTCGGCGCGGTGATATCCCTCGACAATGGCCCTCTTGGAGTGGGCCGCGAGCAGTAGGCTAATATAAAAGTTTAAGCGCGGAGTTATACCCCCCTGGTAGAGGTGTCCCTCAGCAGAGATATCTCCTCCTTCATTCTTCCTTACAGGATATCTTTCCTTGTGAGGCGCTTAGTACCTAGGTACCTACCTACTACTTATAGCTTGGAGTTAAAAGCTGTGATGCCAGAACATTTGGGTGTCTATCCAGTCTACCCCGGTATCTCTGGCTTGCATTGGCAATCTCTTCCATATCCTACTCATTTCCGAGTTAGTGATATACCATGGCACTACCACAGAATATATAATAGTAGCACTACCATGGTACTAGCGCTACCTAGTAGTAATTTTAGGAACTAGGTAAGCATGTCGTGAGAGAAGTTTACATAGAATTGTAAAAGATGGCGTTGCTTGCTCCATGTGCTGTAGACGTCCTACAGCAATAGATGGAGTTAGTGGTAAAATTGTACAAGTTCAAAACTTTATTCCGGCCACATGCAACTTTTTGCGTTTTCTCATTTCCCATTAAATACTACTTTATACACTGACATAAACGTGGAAAATCTAATAAATTAGTTCCTGGGTAGTTCTTCGGAAAAGTGTTCTCCGTGTAATTTCCACAGCTTTTTTGAAATCACTAAATTAAAGTAAATTACACAAAAAAATTGAAAGCTTATGCAAATTCAAACATTATATCAAAATTCGCCACGTAGCGAATGCATACTTTTGCTAAAAAAAATATAGAAAATTTGCGATCCATGGAAATTCAGTAAAGACCACGGAAATTACCCAGCAGATAAAATTTTGCTCTACATCATGTCAGATATGAAATTAAAGCTCAAATAAAAGTTAGTTGGGGTAGTATTAAGAACTACATTGTATTCTAATTATATTTAGCAAAAATAGTAGATTAATAAAAAAAACTTACAAAGGAACTCAATGTAGAAACATGAAGGTAATAAATAATAATGTTATGTATTTTAGAGTATATTATTGATTGCATATTATGGATGAGCATCATAAAAATAAAAATAACAAATATTTGGTAAAAAGTATCAACAATCTGTACGACCTAGGTCAATACTCGTTTACTAAGACTAGTTTAATTACTAATTATGGTCTTCAAACAATAACGCTAACTAAGTTTACCAACCTTTCTGGTTTTTGTTGCACTATTTAGATTAAGATAAAAATGTAAATTTGTTTATTTAAATAAAAATAATAATAATAAATAAAAACCTGCTCTGTATAACGATACAAGTTCTAATGCAGATCAGTTGGACTGCAAGTCACAGACTCCTAGCCCGGCAGAAGTACATACTTCGCAACATTGGTGACCACCGACACTGGACAGCAGCAAGGTATACCACCCCTCATGAGTGAAGATTGGAGTTAGCTTTCTAGGTCTACGATCAACATCAAATGCAACTTAGCCCTGCAGCAGCAACTCAACAACTGCGGACAACGGTAACACGGCAGCCCACAGCCAGTGGCCCTACCATGAGTTGATGCAAACTGTTTACGTTACCGTAAACTATCGGATATACTGCTCACAGTCAGTGCGAGTGAAAGAGACAAAACTATAGTTTACTGTAACGTAAGCAGTTTGCATCAACTCATGGTAGGGCCACTGGTGATATTGCGACCTACACCGGTGTGGCAGTTCTGCATACGAAGCCATACCGCCCATAGAGTAGTGTAACCACCATATCACATATCGTCATATCGGGAGACTGGAGTGTAACTGACCTATGTACGAGTATTTCAATACAAAGCAAAGCTACTTGCTTTGCTTTTGATTTTCTTTTTTGAGTAACGAAGAAATTAATACAGGATCGACGAAAGTCGAGCTCACCCGACACTTTACCAAAGATATCCAGGACGCCAGCCTGAGAATAGTATGGCTCTCAAACAGCTAAAAAACAACAAGGTGGCAACAAGAGCTGACGGAAAGCCGATACTCTTCATCTTCTAGACGCTTTAGGAACAGTGTACTGAAATTATCCAGACTATTAAGTATACCTAGGATAGACAGTCCTAGTAAAGTAAGTCCAATTTCGAGGAAGAGATCTCTCGTCAGATCCAACTCAAAGCTTCAAAAATTGTTTGCGTCTAACTTACTTCAGTGTCTCAAAACGACAGTGTGTGTGTTGTTGCCAACTTGCCTTGTTTGGCGACAGAAATGAAGATATCCGTAGGAGAACTTAAGTAAACCGACATCACTTGAAGAATTGCACAGCTGAAGAGTAACCGACATCACTTGAAGGATTGCACAGCTGATGCGGCAGTGGGCGGACATAGCGAGACAAACTCTGGAATAGTGATCGCGCACCGGATGCCCCCACCCCCTGACAAAGTAGTCCGACGATCTGGTGAAGGTCGGAGGAAGCTGCTTTATGTGGGCAGGACAGGGCCAATCGTTGTGGAGAACCTTGGGGAAGGCCTACACCCAGCAGTGGGTGTCGAGCGGCTGATATAATAAACCAAAAATTAAACAAAGTAATTTCCATGGGCTTTACGTAATTTCCATGGTGTTTTATACATGGAAATTACGCCATGGAAATGACCAAAAAGCATTAAATTTGAAATTTATCGGCATCGAAAAGATATCACCTGCTACTTTGTTACTGGTTAAGTACATTTCGGAGTAGGTATTACACCTCAAAACCCGTTTACAAAAAATAGCACAATTATATTGCAAAAATGTGACATGGGAATACATTAGAAATGAGAACCAAAATTTTTAAAATCGTAGAACTTAGTTTTGCACCAAAAGCGTGGGAAACCGCAACACAGCCATCTTACCTGTCAGTAGCGGTGTAACTGTCGATTCGAAAACATCAATCACTATTTGTCTGTGCCTAGTCAGTCCAGAGCAATGGCCTTCGCAAGAGGGCGCAGTGAAAATGTAGCTAGGCGTGTGACATACTTACTTAGGTCCATAAAATCAAAAGTTTCCCTCCGATAAGATTCAAAATTTGATCAGTATATAACGTGATATGTCTGTTTTAAATGTGTGTACAAAACTGATTAAAAATATCAATGTCAATACAAAGTCTTCGTTTTCCATTTGGAATACGAATAATTTAAACTTTTCTTTATTCTAAATCAAATAAAATTCGTTTTTTGAGGATCTACCATGATTATTTTAAGAATTAGACTCAAAAACATCAAAATACAAAATAATGTCAATTTGACATTGACATTTTTTCTATAGACAAACGTCAGAGCGTTTTACAACCATCATTTTTGATGGTTGTTTGGTTGCAACTGCAACGCTCTGACGTTTGGAACGACACGGTTGTGTCAACCGAACGTACCTAACGCTCAAATGTTTGCGCGCCGTTAGAGCGTTCGGTTGTGGTTAGGTTGCACTCGGAGTGTAGGTTTGGAACGCGCCTCAGGTTACTGAGATACGTGTCTCGACCATAAAGTTAAATGTCTAGACAGACAACGAATTCAGGTTCTGTTGACCATTCCTTAAGGGATAAGGAATTTTTATTTATTTTATTTTAACAATCTTCGGGAAGCTTACAGCTAGGTTAAAAAGAAAGTGGTTAACTTATATAAATATCAAGGGCCAATTATTATTACAAGCTTCCACATAAGTATAGGTGAAAAAAAAACATTAATAAGAGAGTGTGTTTAGCCTATGTTATGTTAAAAATTTAAGGTAAGTATTACACCCAGTAATTAAAGTACTTATAAATAAGTAGGTAGTATACTTTTTTTGAGGAGCTCGGTGGCGCAGTGGTTTAGCGCCTGGCCCAGCGATTGCGGAAGTTAAGCAAAGTTCGCAAGGGTCGGTCATGGGATGGGTGACCAAAAATTTATTATCTCGAGCTCCTCCGTGCTTCAGAAGGCACCGTTGGTCCCGGCTGCATTTGCAGTCGTTAACACCCACCAATCCGCATTGGGCCCGCGTGGTGGGTTATGGCCCGTCCTCCTTACCACCCATAAGGAAGGCCTGTGCCCCAGCAGTGGGGACATCAAAAAATGGCTGATGGATGGATGGATACTTTTACAAATTATTTGCTAGAGAAATAACTATTACCTAACATTCGCTTAAGTTTACTTGAGAAAGTGTTGAAAAGGTCTATTTCGCCGATACTTCGTTTTTCACCACGTGAAGTTCGTTAGGTTTACGGAAGGAAGCTACCGGAGCTCGTAAACCAATACCACTCAAAAGCTGGACCATCGAGAGCGCCGCCACCCGCTATGCTGAGAAGGTACGAGATACAAGGTGTATTTGTAACCACTGTCCAAATTTTAAGGATGTGTTCAGTTCATGAAACTGAACAACTTTCTCCATGAAACATAGGGTCAAATATGAAAAAAAATACTTTTCATTCAAATCAAAGAGATCACGTGATCAGTTTTATGGGATGACCAAATTTTTTTGACGTATTTCGACACATGTTTCATGGAGAAAGTTGTTCAGTTTCATAGACTGAACACATCCTTAAAATTTGGAGAGTGGTTACAAATACACCCTGTATCTGCAATGCGTCTTCCTTCTATCTAACAAGTGGTAGGAATGGTGGAATGGTCAACAGAACCTCAAAATCTTTAACTATATTTAAGAAATTCATGATGGCTTAATTTATATTTTTACTCCTTTTACCCGCATCATGGGGTACCCACCTTCTTCGTATAGGTATAATGACCACACCCCCTGCCTCCTACTGTTTCGCCTCGCGTGTACCCCGCGGGTGTTTTCGTTTTCAAGTCAATTGTTGTTTGTAAAGGGTTACACACAAAGACCATAAAATAATATACAGGCCCTCTATACACGAGGCAAATTTTCTATTCGTTTTAACGCTAACGCTTTACATTCATAATGTTAATAATAATAAATAAATATTCCTATTCCAAAACAAAACCGATATACTTTTTTCATTAAAATTTAAAGAAAGGGTTTGGCTGTGTTCCTATGTTTTTCTTTTGTACATAAATTAATAATTAAAAGAGCTATTATTCTTCAAAAAACCTAAACAATTTCCATTGTTTAGACATCCAGCAATCAAATTTGACCAGATTATATAAAAAAAACAAAACATAGGAACACAACCAAAGCATTCCTTTAACTTTTAATGAAAAAAGTATTTAAATCGGTCTGGTTTTGGAGGAAAAACAGGGGACAACGAAACGTTGATTTTATCAACTTTGTATAGGAATTTTTCAATTCGCTCTACCGACCCACCAACCCACATTGGGCCCGTGTCGTGAGTTAGGGATAACCTAAATAAATACCAAAATATGAATTCCAGATAATATAAAAGCTAATTACAAAAGCCGACTGATGTAGACGTACTTCTTACGCTAGCTGTTTTTATTGGAATAAGAAAAAAAAGATTACATTTCGCATCATAAATGGTTATCTATACCGTTTAATCAGAACCTTCATGGATAAAAGTTACCAAAACAGAAAATTAGGGCTCTTACTACACCGAAGCGAACTCGGTGATCCGATTTCGGCCCATAATGGATCCAACAATGCTGTAGGTAGCTTTCACAACTCATTACACAACTATACTTCTTTTGTAAAACCTGCTAAAGGGAACCCGACTTTATCACCAAGAATTAAGAGCAAAAATGCTGGTATAATTGTCTGTTTATTATGTTTTGCCACCCGCGGCGTTTGTTTGAAGAGTCCAGCGATTTTTTCCCTTTTGTTGAGATTTTTTTTCGGCTATTATAGTCTTTTATAGCATAAACTAAGCGTGTATAATGATTGTTACAATTGGATAATGCTGGGAGGGGCTGTCATATTTATGTTGTTGGATATAATTTTTTATACATAAGTACATTCAACTCATCAAACCAGCATTTTTTTTAAATTTATATTGAACTCTGCACGCGTGATTTTGAGTTTAGAATCGGTTGAGGATTTCCTCACAGGTATGAGAATTTTGTCGTGCCGTTGATTGTACTTGTAGTACCTACCTTGAAAAAAGAGAATAGTTTATCGTTTATTTTTTTTTGCTACACATGTAACTTGACGTAGGTAAGTAAGTAACAGACATTCTTTTATTCTCCTGAAACTGGAATATACATTAATAAACTCGCAACCTTAGTAAAATAAGAAGAGCTACTTACTAACATTAGTAAGGCCCCTTACCTCCGTACCGCCTTAAAATTAAGGCCGGCCACACACAGACGGAATCCCGTTACGGAATTCCGAACGGAATTTTGATAATGTATGAAGATTCCGTACGGAAAAATCCCGTCTGTGTGTGGTAGTCCATAGATTTGTAGAGATTAGCTGCGTTCGGAATCACGTATGTACGGAATTCCGTCTGTGTGTGGCCGGCCTAAGGAAAAATGTTTTTTATAAATTGACCCGCAAAATACCTATCAACACATTGAACATTTAGAAACTTTAAAAATTACTAAAAGTTTTTAAATTAAGTTACTTATAATTGAAAAAATACTAGAAAAAAATCGACTCACCCGTAGCAGCTCAGACGGTCGATTTTTTCTAGTATTTATTCAATTATATTAAGTAACTTAATATACATAATAAAAATAGCATTGTGAATGCTAAAATCAAAAAATTCAATAGTTTTAACTTTCATTTACCTACCTACTTTGCACTTTTCTCATTTATAGTGTCATTCATGTATTGTAGCCATTGATATATCAAAACAAAGTTTAGATGCGTTATGCGCCAACATCATGCAATTTAAAACAGCGACAGGTACGGCAGATACACACATTGACATATTACATCAATAGTGGGACAAAAATGAACGCCACCATACGGAATCCCTGTCGTTAGAAAGAGATAAACAGACATCATAAGTTTCGTCTGATACGCTGCATTCTCATTGGCGCGTCTCGCTCTTTGTAAAAAAATGTCCGATTAGAGTAATACAAAATACGAATATACATTTTACGGTTAAATACAGTACTTACGTTTGAAATAAAACATTTTTCCGATCTCTGACTGTTGCTGTATAATTTGCACATCGTTTATAGACGCAGGAGGGCATTTTTGATCAGAATGTCACGGTTTTTTAGTGTCTGTCTGACGAGAGTGATGTGTGTTTACGTGTCACGAGCCTGTATCTGACTAATTGAAAGTCGGGCAATTACCTTACTTTCGTCTTGCCATTGTGGAGTGCGGGTAACGCATCTAAACTTTGTTTTGATATATCAATGATTGTAGCTAAGTATTACATTTTTATACTTTAAATGAATCGGTATCTAAATAGAACATTTAGAAACTACCCACATGCACGTCCCACATACCCAGATTAGATAAAACGTAGGTATGTATCATGTATCTTAGTTAACTAAATAAAAAAATAAAAAAAAAATTTAAAGAAATTTAATTTCAAACGTAAAGGGAAAAAACAAATTGTTCATTTGTATTCACATATTTTTGTATCTTTTATCTCTTGTGGTATTGTTTTATATTACAGAAATAAATAAAAATTATAATAATAACTACTATTACATTTTCAAATCTTTAAAATCGACCTAGCTTTTGATTTGATAACAAAGCTTTCGTATTAAATCGAAAACCTAAAGTAGCTTTTCTCAGTGATATATTATGCCATAAGCTCGTCTATATGATGAATAAATCAGAGATACCTTACCACCATGACACCCGACGGCGGAGTCGAACAGAGTTTATCATATTTGTGGTTTTAAATAAATATGTATGGGCCAGGAGGTGTGGAAAGGGCGCTTGTAGAATTTTAGGAAAATTCCATTTTAAAATTATAAACTTTGGAATTGTTGATAATAATATTTGGAAGATATTATTTATTGAAATACCTACCTCACGGTTTGTATAAATAAGAGCTTCTACCCGATAATAACATCATAAGTGCAAAGACCACGCCGGAAGAACAAGGAATGTCTGATTTTTTTCAGATATTGAGTTACAGTCAATGATAAATCAAATTTTTTATTCAAAGATTTTATGTTTTAAATAAAAGACTGGCTAATGTATTTCCCGCGTGCTCCAATTAAGTATTAAAATTATTTATATAATATACCTAGGTAACTACTATCATAAGTTTCTATGAAATACTAGGTAGGTACGCAGTTTATAAACTTATCGAATTCGTCGCTGCGTCATAAAAATATGACGCTGGTACCAAATAAGTTTATTTAGTTCCAGTTTAGAAACTTAGTTACGAAATAGTCCGTCCATCAGCCATTTTTGATGTCCCCACTGCTGGGGCACATGCCTTCCTTATGGGTGGTAAGGAGGATGGGCCATAACCCACCACGCGGGCCCAATGCGGATTGGTGGGTGTTAACGACTGCAAATGCAGCCGGGACCAACGGCTTAACGTGCCTTCCAAAGCACGGAGGCGCTCGAGATAATAAATTTTTGGTCACCCATCCCATGACCGACCCTTGCGAACGTTGCTTAACTTCCGCAATCGCTGGGCCAGGCGCTAAACCACTGCGCCACCGAGCTCCTCCGTTACGAAATAGTAACCAAAGTAAAACCACAGAATAGATAATAGTAAAACAAAAAACTTTAGAAGCCATCTTCACATTCCGTTTCACGTGATATCTGCACCCCTGCCCAAACTCACCCTAAGAAATCCTGTAAGTAGCTCCTCTAATAACAGAGGTTGCCCTGTCTGTTTGTCACGACTCACGACCATGTGAATATTTCATATACAGATATGCCATGGAATGGTAAAAATGTCCTAAGAAGGTATTTTTATTTTGCATGCATCAAATTGAAATAAGTTGCTAGACGGGATTTACTTAGTATACTTACTTAAGTACCTACTTAATATTTACACGTTGCCATCCATTACACATCACACTTGACAAGAAATAATTCCTCAAGTAAGTAGAGAAAATTTCCAAATCCATATTTTTCCGCGGAGTTTTACCCAATTACCAACCTATTATACTATCTAAAACGCTTACTATTATTAAAAAACTCTTTCTTTAACAGTAACAGGCGCAATATCTCTGAATGAAACCTAAGCTATACGACAGAGAAAAAAGCAGAGTCCTTCTCGTCACAAGGTCTCCCGCTTGGGGTTTGCGAACCGATGATGGCGTAGCTTCTATGACATTCACGATTCACGAGTGCTGGACCCTAAATAAATGATTTTGAGTTTAAAGAACCTCGAAAAATTCTTATTTTTGGTCACCCATCCAATGATAGCTTTAACAAAAGTCGCTTAGCATCCTAAATCACGGACTGAAAATAGGTAAGTACCTCCTTCCTAAACTCCCTATGTATACGCAACGCCGAGGGTCAAATAGAGCGAATCATAACGGGCAAATCCAATTTTCTAATAGCCATATTATTTATTAGCAAGCACTCCATGAAAATTCCTTTCTCTTTGATCATATTCCTTTCAGCGCCATCTTTTATTTCTGCTTTGATGCAGCTTTGTGTTTCATACGTTATTTGATTGGAGATTTTCGCGCCATTTTGAGAGAAAGAAGGCTTTATGTTACGGCGGTTTGTCTATGATTTGATTATAATGTTATTGTGAATGAAAACGAATGGAATATGTATTGATGTTTCATTGTTTATTGTAACAGAGAAGATTTTATTAGCAACACAACACTTTATAATATTATTGAAATCTTATGCGGCAGCCTCTACTCTACAAATGATTTTTTAATAAAGTACTTATCTTTAAAAGTAATGCCATTAAATCTTACCTGTCCGGCGGTCGTCCTTATTTTCTTATCCTAGTAGGTACATAATAAAGTTTCAATTTTCCTCCCATTCTTGAGCTAAAGTTTTAAGTACATAGGTAAGTAACTTCTCATCTGTAACACTCAAGCTAGCCACACATCTCATCATTAGTAAGATATGGCTCTAACAAATAAAATACTTAAATCCGATTACTTATCCTCCTTCAAAAATGTCAATTGTAAGTCATCAACTAAGAAATAATCCAGAAAAAACTGCTTCACGCTGAGATAAACCAGTGGCACACTTAACCACTCATCCATAAACAATCCAGAATACTTTTACTTTTAAAAGTTTTGAATAGGTTTAATCCCCCGATTGTGCGTTTCGGAAAACATTCACTTAATCCCGTGGACATGGTATAATGTTACAATAATGGCGTTGAAAGTGTTCTTGGTAACACCGATTGGCAGATAACGTTGGTGCAATAGTCGCAAGTGAAAATTAAAAAGAAAAATGCCAATGAGTAAGAAAGAAGCGATGCGACTCGACGCGACGGCCAAGAGGGAGTTGTGTTGGTTGAGGGTTCCGTTGTAGTTAAAAAAACTATGAGAGAAAGATACATTATTGACCTCAACAGTTTACATGATACCTAATGGTGAAAAACACACCATGAAAAAAGACAATAATTTTAAATTACCTATTTACAGATGTGATAAAGTGTGGATATTCGCGGTATCGCCCATTTTACCATTAATAAAGAGCTTTTTAAACACTCGATGTGTTTTATTAAGTTCACAGAAATTGCATTGATTTTAAAGTTTAATTTAAGATTTAATCGAATGGTTGAAGCCATCATACTTAAAAAAACAATCTACCTCTACCTATATAATGTAGAGATTCTTCTATCTTCTGCAATGTATTATACTTAAATAATACTTGATTGGAGATAGTTAAACTAAACGCCTAAAAATAGAGTTATTGAATTCCTAACCAGCCACTGAACCCTAACAGTGACGCAATTCAAATAGATACAATCAAGTAGGTACTTATAAAAAAAATGTCATTGTAGTCGCCATGTTTTGTTGGCGTGCGTTAGAGCGGCGCTATGTTTGCTAACGCGAGCTTTGACTCAAAAGAAAAAAATGTTAAGCGAGATATTTGAAAGCTTTCGATAAAATCAAGTACCTACACATAGGTACTAATGACGGTATCGTGCCGGTTGGTCTGCTCTATTTTTGTTTTGAGATTTTATTGGTAATCATCTGTCTGCAAAATATAAAATTGTTTCTTTGAGAAATATAGGTCTTAGATAAATTTGTTATGGAAAGTGGTAGCGATAACGAAAGTGCGTCAAGTTCAATTCAAGTGCGCCGCTATCGCCGATTAAAAAGCTAAAGATACAAAAAATACTCCAAAAATATCCAAAACTTGTTGAAAAATGCAAAAAGTGAAAAAACATAGTTTATATAAAAATAAAAAAAAAATATTCATATATTTTTTAAATGTACTAAGTATATATAATGTTTTATAACTAGCTGAATTTGAAAAATACTATATTTCGCCAAAGACATGTTGGCAACCCTAGTGCCAATAGCCAATTGGTACTTAATAAAAAACAGTGGTTTCAGAGTTGGTTCTATAGTAAAAAGTTGGCCACGTCTGAACAATACCCAATATTAAGTACCTACTTATTTTTTTTACTTATACATTTTTTTATTACTAATTTTTTTAAGGACACTTAGGTATATCGCAACAATTCGGAAATTTCTAGCTTATATTTTTGCTTGGCCTATAATCAAAGTCTACTATAGATAACATAGGTGATACCAAAAACCTTTTTCACACCATGTATGATCAGCGCTACCTATTGTCTAATTTTAAAAATCTAACACAATCGCTTTTTTTTATATTTATTTGACACATTGCTGCATTACTTTGGTAAGTTTTTATTTGAGTCAAAAAGAAGCATCAGTGTATCACATCTTGAAAGCGATTGCGATAAATTTTGAAATTAGACAATTAGCCCCCCGGTCACTAAATTCGGCTATTAAAAAAAAATTGTCAAATAAGTTAATCAGAATCTACCCAACCCTAAATGTAGCATCACTGTCAACGTTATCTTAATTTGTTACAAGAAATTATCTGAAATTCTTGTAAGGTCATCTTAAAATCAATAAAAGTTTTTGTCCTAAATACGAGTTTTTTTTACTTTACCAACTGAATGACCACAAATTGTAAGCAATAAGTGTACACACATGCAAGGGGCTACATAGCTCGCATTCTCTTAAAGGTGAAGAAATCGGCTCAAGGGCCAACAATGAGTAAATCCTTAAGTAGCATCAAGGTAGCATTATCACATTAAAATCACACTTCGGTGGACATCGCTTTGGCCAAATAAAGGACACGGTACAATGGTTGCGTAATTCAAAGAATTTTCGATTTTGTTGGCGGCAAAATGAAACCATAGACAACGATTTCGTGACGATTATTTTTATTGAAATGTTTGGTTTTTTTTGTTTTGTTTTGAGTTGCAAATCAGAAAATGTTTTTTAAACTTTTTTTATTTCGGACAAAAACATAATAGTATAATAATAATAATAAATGCTTGGACAATTTCACACAGCGCCATCTAGCCCCAAACTAAGCAGAGCTTGTAATATGGGTGCTAGACAACTGACATAGGGGAGACCCGTACAAAACCGTATACCAGGGTAAAACCGTACGGTATAGCTGTGTCTGTTATTATTTTGAATAAGCCGCGCATTTGCCGATCATAGCAAGTAGCCAACAGGATCAATCTGTCAACAGACATTTTTCGCTGTAGGCACGAGCTTTAACCTTAAATCACATAATTATTATTTGGAGGTATTTTGATCTAATTCTATTGTCATCAAAATATATTCACAATTAAATCTTTTACCTATTTATAGGTAAATGCAATGTTATTAACCTGAAACTTGGTATTTTTACTTAATCATCAACAAAGTTTTGGTTCCGGATCTGCATTATAATGACAAGTTAATGTTAAATAATATTGTTTTGGTCGGTGGGGCAAAACCGTAAGGGGTAATATCGACCAGTAATCAGTATACGGTTTTGACCCGAAACTACGCCAAATTGATGTTTTTGTTTACAAGTTTTCATCAAAATGCTAAGGAATAATATAGGAATCTACTAACAGTTAAAGCTGGGACTCTTTGGTTTCAGGTTGATAACGTATGGGGCAAAATCGTATATACTATACGGTTTTGTCCAGGCCCTAGGGCAAAATCGTAATTCGTCAAGGTTTAGTTTGTGTTGATTATTTTTTGTTATTATGCTGATTATAGTTTTATTTTTTGTAAATTTATATAGCCAATGAGAGTCGCTAATAAACGAGTTAAATTATCAATTTGTAACTTTCATTTATTTCGATTTTATATAGGTTTGTTCTTAGCTATACGGTTTTAGACCGGTCTCCCCTACTACTTACATACTGTTCTTCTAATTCTAATTCTTCTAATTCTAAATATATGCTTATTATACATAGAACACCCAGACCCGTCACAGAAATTAAAATTCATCATTTCAATTTCTGCCCGGCCGGGAATCGAACCCGGGACCTCTAGCGTGGTAGGCGGCACGTTGACCACTGCACCACTCAGGTCGTCAACTTAAAACTTACTTTTAATGTAAGTAAGTACCTACACTACCTACTTATGTTTAAAATATTTTGAGAAACAATGTTTCTTTGTATCCTGTGATTTATTGTTACTTACTTAAATTTGGAAGCAATATAAGTTTCGGCTTTTGACCATAAAAGTTATAATAGCTTTGATAAAGTAGTAGAAATGTATTATTGCCATAAAGCTCTTACCACAATAAAGTACTTGATCGTAACTAAAAAAAGCATCAATAAGATTACCGGCTTGTTCGGATTAGACGGACGGACGGACAAAGTGACTCAAGTAACACTTGAGGCTATTATCTTATAATAAAAGCGGCGATGGTAACACGCTATTGTTAAATACTTGTAAATTTTAGACGTGTAGGTACGTACAGCTTTTGATCTTGCCGTATTTTTTCGCGAATATCATGGATGAGTAATATGCTGGGGCTATTGAGAAATAATGCTATAAGTACAATAAGATGGAAAAGAAGCGATTTTATTTTTGATGTTGATGTTTCAACGTCAACAGAAATTATACATCAGCACGTAAGTCTATAAAAAAAACGCGTGTAAATTTTTTTTAATTTAATTTAATTTATTTATTTATAGTCAGGCATCGATGGCCCATAGATATATACCTTAAAAACTAAACATATATAATTTATAAAACAATGTTGTTAGTAAATAACTTAAAACATATGTTAGTAAAAAAAATCAAGTAGACACTTTGTGTGTCGAATCCGTGGCACAAGGCAGCGTCCCTCTGAAGCGCCTGTACACCACGCCCTGCGGCCAGAAGTCCTCCTTCATGAAGAGGTCCAGCCTTGCTGTCGGGATGCGCACCACAAACGCCTTAAAATTGGTATTATGGCGCGACTCCAGTGGCTGAACTCTCAAACAAAAGTTGGATTTCTTCTTTATGTACTCGATCACGTCCTGCACTGTGGTGGTATGGTGCAGGCGGGACAGGTACATGGCCGTGGTCGGTATGGCAGCTCGCAGCAGGAAGTTGGGCCCTGTCGGTGCGGTGCCATGGTGGTTCTTGCTCTCTCGCTGACGACGTCGCTTTTTGTTCCGAACCTCGAGGAAACCGTCTTCATCTTGGCCCGGTACGACGGCATTCAGCGAAGGGGCTTTCCTATCGACGAGAGTTTGCTGCTGCGTCCGCAAACTTGATTTAGTAGCAGCAACAGCAGCAAAAAAAAGTGGAATATAAAGTTTATGGTTTAAAATTAGGTACTCGACTCGATAGAGTAAACTGTCTATGCGAAATTTCATTTCGCTTTTCAGTGGTAGATGGCGCTGTACACATTTTCCGTACAAAAACACTTTATCGATTTTTTTACGTGTCTAATTTTTCTCAATATTTTGAGGAGCCCGGTGGCGCAGGGTATAGCGCCTGGCTCTGCGATTGCTGAAGTTAAGCAACGTTCGCAAGGGTCGGTCATGGGATGGGTGACCAAAAATTTATTATCTCGAGCTCCTCCGTGCTTCGGAAGGCACGTTAAGCCGTTGGTCCCGGCTGCATTTGCAGTCGTTAACACCCACCAATCCGCATTGGGCCCGCGTGGTGGGTTATGGCCCGTCCTTCTTACCACCCGTAAGGAAGGCCTGTGCCCCAGCAGTGGGGACATCAAAAATGGCTGATGGATGATCTCGAGCTCCTCCGTGCTTCGGAAGGCACGTTAAGCCGTTGGTCCCGGCTGCATTTGCAGTCGTTAACACCCACCAATCCGCATTGGGCCCGCGTGGTGGGTTATGGCCCGTCCTTCTTACCACCCGTAAGGAAGGCCTGTGCCCCAGCAGTGGGGACATCAAAAATGGCTGATGGATGGACTAATTTTTCTAGATAGATGCTACGAATTAATTATGTATTCTACTATCTTATGATAATAGTAAATGTAGACATAAATCAAAGCGTTTTACACCACTGTGAATATTTTAAAAGTAAAGGGTATACAGATATAGGTATGAAACTTATTACCTAAGAGCTTCAAATAATACCTGGATAAGATAAGATAATTAAAATAAATTTTAGAACCCACACCAAAGTTTGAAACTACTAAAACCAAATTTTCCAAAACTGCATGCTACGAGATTTTGGTAAGTAAAGATATTCCGATGTCATGATGATTATAAAAAGATGTGATTTTGTTAACAAACAAAAGCGAGAATTGTAACATACTTATCTACTTATCACCAATGGGTAACTTGATCACTACCCACTAACTACTTAAATAGTTGGCTTTATAAAAATATAACTAAAATATCAAAATCAGACATTAACATGAGCCATTGTTGTTACTTGGTGAATTATATAATTTAATGTTTACCATAAACACTTTTATTATAAACTTATGGGTTCCTATTGTTATTTCAGAATCTGCTAATCACATTTTTAGACCCTGGCACAGATTACCTACCTACTTGTTACAATGAGAATGAGAATCAAAAACTACTGTATTAATAATATAAATGCAAAAGTCAGTTTATTTGTTTGTAACGTCTTAACTACTGAACCGATCATCATGAAATTTTACATACACGTTTGCAGGGGTACAAAAAAGGATATAGGGTACCTTTCATCCCAAAAAAGTATTGTTTCCGAGGGATAGCAAAAAAACTTTCCACACAGACGAAGTCGCGGGCTAGTAGGTTATGATTTTATCAAAAGATTTACTTAATTATGTTGTTACGCAGTAACGAAAAAGGTGAATAATATTTCCAAATGTCCGCTAACCACTCAGATAATGGTGAGTGCCCACGCGCGGCCCATTATGCCCCTAATTGAGTACAGAAACGTGTGCGAACCCCTTAATGCGAGACCCACTTATATACTACCCCTTTGCTAACTCAATTTTGGTAGCGAATGACTTTCAATGAAATCACAAGAGTATATAAGTATATACGAGTAAGTACTCGTACACAGTAACAATAGGTTTGTAGGTTTTTTTTATTTATTTCTTATAAAAAAAATAAGTAGGTACCTATTGTTCTTAATGTTAAGAATGAAGTAAGAACGAACTATTTAATTTCGTAGTTGGTTATGTAAATTCGATTTTGGATTCGATATTTTAATCTCCTGTATAAAATATTGAATGTTTCGTTACATTTTCAAATTTGAAAAAAAATATCCAGAAAAACCAACCACAGCAGCCTATATAAATATAATCATCTTCAAGGTGTAAATAGCAGTTTCAAAAGTAAAAAAAATATTTTTGAAAATTCAAGAGTTTTTTTTACTTTTACACACATATCCCATTGAAAAGAAATACTGAAATACTAACTAGTTAACGACTAACTTTTATCAATACCCACTTCTATCTGCCACTTTGAAAGTCGTTTCATCTCTACGCTGCTCAAACGAGCTTCGTTTAACAAAATGAATATTATGATATCAAAAACCATAAGCCCACCGATGCCCGTTAAAGGGCCACCACACGCGGCCCATTACATCCTTAATTAAGTACAGGGACGTGTGCGCCACCCTTAATGCGAGGGTGGACCTTGCACCATAGACTTAACAATGTTTTAAATGGTGGTTTTTTAAATATTAATTTGCATGTATTTTTAGTACCTACGCTATTCGTATTTATTATTTAAATATTTTTTTAGTTTTCTAAGTAATAATTATTATAATTTAAACAAAAATATTAAACCTACTACTACTAAATACCAAAATACGAGTTTTTTCTTTTTATAAGGTATCGTTTAGGCTAGCTACTACAGAGGAAATAATCACTACGTTTTACTAGCTACCACCATCTTAGCTTATAAGTCTGACGCCATACCAACAATTTCAAAGTTGTTGTGTTCCGGCAGATAGAGGTAACAGATAGCCAGTTGCTCAGTGATGAGGTTTGTGGGTGTAGTGCGCTTTCACCTTCGGCCTTCGTCACTTAACATCAAGTGAGGTGAAGGTGAAGCACTATTCCGTTGTGCAATAAAAAAAGTTGCAAATCATTTTGGTATTACGTTTGTATAGGAAGTTGTATGACCGAAGGTGGCGCCCTCAGAGGTTTTTATTTAATAAGTTATTAATAGAATAAGAATTTAATATCGTTTTGCGTGGAGTTTTTAGGGCCCATGGTCTAGTATTTTTTAGAAGGTATCACTACATGCCCTCGTAGCCATTCGTAGAAGTAGATAAGCAAATGTGTCAAAAACGGCCACTTTTAGCAATTTGCTATCTTCTACTAGCAGTGACTACGAGAGAATGCAACGATACCGTCTAAAAATACTACGCTGTAGACCCTAAAAATTCCACGTAAAACCTTTTTATAATCGTGTAAGTTAGAATTATAATATTAAATAAAATTCACCGCGGCGCCACTTTCGCTCAGGGTGCCACCATAATAAACTTTGGTTCTAGCACAGTGGTGTAAGTACAACTCTAACAAAATCTCCCGCCAAAAATGCCATCTTGTCTATGCTTTCCTAGTTCCCGCCAACTCGCCTGGGATTATTTTAACGTCCGCGTGCCACATCGACACTCCACTTGAAATCTTTTGTGTATTTAAACAAATTTCACCTGACAAACACAACCTTAACTCTTATTAAACTAGAGTCAATATCGCGTGAAGTTTTCCCAATAATGGAATTGATACTTATTGTCTGCTAGCAAAAAGTATCTGTAATATGATTCGGGCAACATTTTTACTATAATTATTGTGAAGTGGTGTTTAAGGGCGTTTTTTTATCTTTAATCATTTGATTGATGATTTAATTTAAAAGCTTTTATTAGTGGGGAAATGTTTTGTCGTGTTTAGACTTTTTGAATGGTTAGCGGATTTGAATAATATACATTACATAAACATGTTCTGTATGTCCAGCTTTTTAAACTACACTTTTTTATTTTTGACTAGCTTCTGTCCGCGGATCGGATAAATCATTTAAGAACTTTTGACCAGAATAAATAGTATCCTGTTTTAATTCAGGCTATGAACTTTTTGTGTGCCAAATTTCATCCAAATCCGTTTAGCCGTTTTTGAATGATTGGAGGACACGTGCTTTCACGAGTCGAGCTGTTTCATACATTATAGTAGAGTCGATGTTGTACTTTTCTATTGAACAGCTGATTTTTTTTCGCGATTCCGTGATTGGCCCCATAGTAAAAGTTGTTCATTCACGTGGTCTAAAATCCCCAGTTTATTTTTAGATAAAATTAATAAACAACCATCCAAACATTTTTTATAGGACAGTGCTTGGCCTTCACCTCACCTGATGATAAGTGACGATAAGGCCGAAGGTGGAAGCGCAACACCCGGAATCCTCATCACTGAGCAACTGGCTATCTTACCTCTAACTGCCGGAACACAACAACTATTAAATTGTTGTTATGGCGTCAGACTTAGGTAAGATAGTGGTAGCTAGCCAGGCGGACTTGAAATAAGCCCTACCACCAACTAAACCGAGTACAAAATGTACGTCATCGGGACGTCTTACACGGGTGAGCGAATCACTTGACCACTGAGGTGGTTAAAACATCTAAAACATAATTACAATATTAGTAGGATGAGTCTTATTAGTGAAGAGAATAAAGATGGACAAGAATGGTCTTCTCTGTACTCTAATACGACAGTAACAAAAAAAATATTTCCTCGGAACTTCAATAACTATTGAATCCTTAAAATATAAATCGTGAGAAAAAATTGAACCCTAACAATTAATAAAAAGCTACATGGAGCAAACATTATGTAGTTGGTATAACAACAATCGTAGTGCACTCGCTTTTGTTACTCTACCCTTAAAATCGTTTAGAGAAATATATTTTTTATTCACTGTTCTTCGAGGGCTTATATGATTTTTGTAATAAAGTACTTTTACTCACTTATGAATGTTTACGTAAAATGGTATAATGGTTTCTATCTAAAATATTTAGTTATTTCGGTACCGTAAACTGAGGTGATTAGCAACTTGCGTGGTGAATAACAACAGCGACATTTTCTATAGAAAAAATAACAAAAATTCAAAATGGAGGAAAAAAATAAGGTCGTTTTGATTTTATTTATTTTTTTCTATCAAAAATGACACTGTTATTACCACGCAAGTTGCTAATCGCCCCAATTTACCAGTACTCATATTTTTTTCAAATAACCGATTTCTACTATATAAATGTTAGAAATCCCACAAGTTAATAGGTTTGATAACAGGTAGCTAAATAGATCATTTATTATTTACAAAAAACATGATTTTACTAACATAAACTTCAAACTGCGACCGATATTGGTTCGGCTACGCCGTAGCACCTGTCGTAGCAATCGTAGACTCGTTGCAAAAATATTGCAATAAATGTTTAGGAGTTTATTAACAGAAGTCATGGCAATACATAAATTAACAAGTACCTACCCCTAGTTCAGAAAAAAAACGCGCGTAAGTACTCGATGAAGTCATTATAATGACTTAATATATATCTATGAAAAATTTCATTTCGCTTTACGGCGGTAGATGGCGCTGTACAAATTTCCCATAAAATATTTCACTATCGAATGTATTAAGCCGCGATTACATATTCCAATCTAGCATACCAATTTAGAGTTGCCACCCGTATAATAAGTTAATTTTTAACAATTAATTTAAACAAATAACGCAAAGGTCTACATTGTTTATGTTTTTTTTATTTTCAATTCTCATCTCCAATCTTATACAATGTTTATCATTCCGTTATAGGGTAAATTCACTTTTAAAATCGAACTTATTATATAATATTTTATTGTCAAGTACGAGTGGCAACCCGAAATTGGTATGCTAAATCGGCGTATGTAATCGCGGCTTTATACGCGCGTTATTTTTTTTTATACCTGCGTGCTAAGGATACAGAATACAATCTATAAGATTGTCTTGGCACAATGTGTCGTTATTTTGTAAGCATGCAAGAATGATAAAGAAGACTATTCCACAATCCAGCATTCCGTCTGCAAGCAATAAACCTTCAGTGATATAAATAAATAAATTCGCTAACTGGCAAGCGCAGAGACAGTGAAAGTTAATTTGAAAATGGAATAAACAGCCGGCAGCCAATAGCGGGCAGGCCCTGGGGACGCGCGGCCAATCAGAGCCGCTGGATTTTCGCGCGCTGAATTTTTATTAGCACAGATAATAACGAGCCATTTTGCGGGTTTCCCTTTTTCGTTTTTACGTCGTCGCGGTAATGGGTACGTGCGATTTTCGCCGTTTTCGATTTTGCTGTCTATGCCGAATGGAGTTTCGTATGATCCGAATATTCGGCAATACAATACCGCGCTAGTGTATTTCTGTTTCTTTAATGGTATTTTTTGTTGCGAACATGGAGCTTTGAGCTTTTTTTTTTATCTTAATAATGCTTTGTAATGGACTATGATATAACCATCCTGATATTATCGTGTATGGGCTGGGTTTAATTATTTTATAGGTACATACCTTAGGGCGGTTGTATGACCGAAAGTGGTGCCCTCAGAGGTTTTTATTTAATAAGTTATTAATAGAAAAGGATTTTAATAATGTTTATAATGAAGATTTTAGGGCCCATGGTCTAGTATTTTTAGAAGGTATCACTACATGCCCTCGTAGTCATTCGTAGAAGTAGATAGCAAATGTGTCAAAAACGGCCACTTTTAGCAGTTTTGCTATCTACTTCTAGCAGTGACTACGAGTGAATGTAACGATACCGTCTAAAAATACTAGACTGTGGGAGTGTGGGACCTAAAATCTCCGCGATAAACATTTTTAAAATTGTGTATTAGAATTATAATATTAAATATAATTTACCTTAATATAAAATAATAAAACCTATTAAATTAATAATACTATGTAGAATAAGTATATAAGTAGTATAACAGTTGTCTTGTCTACCACCCATATTACAAGCATTGCTTATAGTTTGGGGCTAGATGGCGCTGTGTGAAATTGTCCAAAAAAAACTATTAATTGGCATTATTTTGCAATAAATAATGTAGGTATAGTGCCTAAGAAAAAAAAAATTCAGGTCAATGTGCCTAATATAACTTAATTCTATGTCAAGTTAAAAGCATACGTCATAAAATAAACGATGGAAAAAAAACTAATGTTCCCTGTTTTGGAGCAAAGGCGTTTCTATCTCGGATGGATAAGAAAGTATGGGCCATAATTAACCACGCGGGCCCAATGCGGATTAGTGGGTGTTAGCGACTGCAAAGCGCAGCCGGGACTAACGCTATAACATGTTTTCCGTCTTGATGACAGAAATTGTTTCACCGTATCACCAAACCATATCACACAATGTAAACTTCCTAAACACAGAGTAAGTAATTTTTATTTTAGTTTCCAAAACTTTATTCAGGCTTAAGTAAAAACTTAATGTAATTTCGTAGCAAGTAAAAACTTAATAGAAGCTGAATATAAGCTAACATATTAAAACTAAAGTAACTTAAAGAGCAAAGTTACCGCTTGGTCACTTCCTTTTCCGGGTTGCGTAAATACGAACGTATGCATTTGTAAATTTTAAATGAAAAAAAAAACAAATTTATCAAGTAAACACCGAATATCAACTAATTAAAAAAAGCGATCAAGCAAGCTGCATTAAAAAAATAATGTGTATTTTCATGTAATACTAATAATTTGGTTAATTTCTAAATAAAGAAATTGCAAACTAATATTGTTACCTATTTATTTTTAGTACTTAAGAGCGTTTGCGCTATACTAGCGCCGCCAATGGTATAAAAATCATAGTGCTTAAATAAAGACGAAATTTTGAATTGTGTTCTTCAGTCTTCTAGTGTACTACTCCGTATAAGATTTGTGGTACTTTTCATCGCTTAAACTATATTTTCTAGTCTGTCGTTTAGTTTAATGGAGTTTTATTGCTAAAAGTGGCCACTTTAAGCAATAAACTAATCGACAACTAAACGACGGGTTATAAAATATTGTTTAAAAGATAAAAAGTACAACAAAGCTTATTCGGAGTACACTAGAAGAACACAATTCACAATTTCGTCTTTATTTAAGCACTATGATTTTTTTTCCATTGGCGGCGCTAGTGTAGCGCAGTAATCCTCTTAAGTACCCCATTTTTTTTACATCGATATGTTATTCTGTTACAACTGTTCAGCAAATATTCTAAAGTGTTTAATTATTGTAAGTATGTTTAGTTCGGAAAGCTTAAAATTAAAATATTTTGGTTTGGATTTTTTGTGAAGTATAAATTGCAGAATAATAATAAATTCTAATATTTATTACCAGTTTAGTTCATTCCAAGTACGATTAACAAATACGCGACAGCTCATTGTTGGGAGGCAACTAAAAAACTCGTCACTGAACTCAGGCCAAATTGTGCAACCACCAGCCTTTGTTAAGGCGGTTGTATGACCGAAAGTGGCGCCCTCAGAGGTTTTTATTTAATAAGTTATTAATAGAAAAAGATTTTAATAATGTTTATCGTGGAGATTTTAGGGCCCATGGTCTAGTATTTTTAGAAGGTATCACTACATGCCCTCGTAGTCATTCGTAGAAGTAGATAGCAAATGTGTCAAAAACGGCCACTTTTATAAGTTTTGCTATCTACTTCTAACAGTGACTACGAGGGAATGTAACGATACCGTCTAAAAATACTAGACTGTGGGCCCAAAATCTCCAAGATAAACATTTTTAAAATTGTGTATTAGAATTATAATATTAAATATAATTCACCGCGGCGCCACTTTCGGTCAGGGTACCACCTTATTATACTCTTTATTGCACTCATAAAAACAGTTACACAAAAATAAATTGAGATATGTACACAAAGGAGGACTTATCTCTAAAAGAAATCTCTTCCAGCCAACCTGAGAACGTGTTCGAGATTTCGATATTAAGCTTAACTAGTAAAACTAGCTTTATTGTCCTCTAAAGTAAGAAGTACTATTACTGAGTACGGCAATTAATATTTACTTGAGATTATTGTAAGATTGTAAGTATGTTTTTGCCATTCCGTTGGTCGAGAAATTGAGACGTTGTCGAGGCGCACTGGTCGAGAATTCCAGAACTCAATACTTATCTTACAAACGAATTCAATGGGTGTTTTAAGATAAATTGTTTTTTTTTATTGGGCAGGCATTTGACCACCGTCTTGCTTGGTTAACAGGATGTGGTCTAAGGTGTAGCATGCTTGATTGCCTGGAAATGCCTATTCACTCTTGCCTTAAGAGACCAAGGTTGTAACTATCAGGGAACACTGAGAAGGCAGCGTATTCCAATCTTTAGCAGTTCGCATAAGAAATTATTGGCAAAGCGCTTGGTACGAATCCTTGAAGTATCTACAATGTAAGGGTGATATTATTTAAAAAAGAAAAAGGAGGAAAACTAATCTCGAATTGAGCTTATGTTTTATTAGCCTTTTTGCTATAAACAAACCTTATTTTATGGTTTTAATAAAATAAGAAGATTCATCATAAAGTGTTTATATTTAAAATAAAAAAAAACCATAGGATAAGTTCTACCAAGTATTCACGGCGGCTGTATAGCTCATTTCCTTCGCCTGCGGGCGCACTGGCTGAGTGGCTAATTATTTCCCGCCCTTTCCGATGGCGCCAACAGTGGCCTTCCGGCGACGAACGTTCGAAGTTTGAATTTGAATTGGAACCTCTCGAAAACCAGTGGGGAAATCTAGAATGTCTGTGGTAATTTTCTTTTCACAATTTTGAAGTGAAAATGTTTTGGGGAAAATGTTAGCTTGGTAATTTCAATAAACATTAATAAGTAACATTTTTGTTGGTATTTTAGAACCCGAGTAAAATCGTTTATATTTTATATACTGCGAATTACTTAAATTAAGTTACATTTTGTGATAAATCTTTATCTTTGTGTATTTAGTAGTACCTTCTAACCACTATACCTAACCTATACTATACCTACTTATAGAAATTTTCCTATTTACCTATTTGGAGCTCGGTGGCGCAGTGGTTTAGCACCTGGCCCAGCGATTGCGGAAGTTAAGCAACGTTCGCAAGGGTCGGTCATGAGATGGGTGACCAAAAATTTATTATTTCGAGCTCCTCCGTGCTTCGGAAGGCACGTTAAGCCGTTGGTCCCGGCTGCATTTGCAGTCGTTAACACCCACCAATCTGCATTGGGCCCGCGTGTTGGGTTATGGCCCATCCTCCTTACCACCCATAAGGAAGGCCTGTGCCCCATCAGTGGGGACATCAAAAATGGCTGATGTATGTACAGTCAGCAAAGTTATGACCTTAACAGTTTGAAAACAAATCGCTTGCAAGGATGGCACTAAAAGTTCGTCTTTTACCTGCCTCCATTGTTTTTATACAAAAGATGCTTTTGTGACTTTTGGGTAAATGCAAGACAATACAGACTTCTCAATCTAAAAATGAACCTTAAGGTGTTCAGCTCATAGCTTTGCTGACTGTATATAGAAATTTTCAAATCCTGGTGGCAGGATCTCCAGTTTTCGATGTTAACCATTCATTATAGTGTTATTATATTACTTTACTTATTTTAACGCTGTTTTACCGAGATATTTATGAGATCACTATTGTTTTTACCCGACTGCAAAGAAAGGGTTATGTGTTTCGCGCGTATCTTGTAAGTAAGTTTGTATTTAAAATTGCATCTTTTGATTGATCGAATTCTAACTTCTTTTTTATTTTTTAAATAAAAAAGGAATGCTCTCCTAAAAGTTCTGCCTTGTCTATGGCTTCGACGCCGCATTGGCGCGCTCCTTTGTTTCAGTTCGACAGCCACAATATTTCAGCGGCAACTTTACAATCAGCAACACACAAAGAACTGTTATTATGCGACGCGAAGTCCTAGATGAGAGCAAATGTTGAGCAATACTGATTGCTCGCTAACTTGTGCTTGCGTTGCGTTATACCGGGTGTAACAAGACACTCAACGAAGCCGAAGTCTACGTATTCTGCCCATCATCAGGACCATTTCTGTTCAAAATTATTGCTGGGAAACGATTTTAATTTTTGGTGTTAAAAAAGCATTGCATACATTATCCCCCAATGTAACGCGTACAAAAGACCGCGCCTGCGAGTGAATGCTACACAGCTGCGTGCGGCCGAGTTGAAAGGCAACGTTTATGTGCGTGCTCATGAAATACATTGAGTAATGACTTTTTGAAGCCATTGTTTGTTACGAAATACATAAAATTGTGATAATGTTTCTGTAGACAAAAAAAAGGAAATAATGAATAAAATAAGATTTCATAAAAAAATTGACTTTGACCTTCAATAACTTCGTAGCTATTGGTTTCGCAGGTATAGTCTAAAAGACAAAAATGATCTTGATGATGGGCGGAATGCGTGGACTTCGGCTTCGTTGAGTGTCTTGTTACACCCGTTATAACACCGACAGTGACTTAAAAGAATATTGGCAGATGCCCATACACGATTTTAGTCGAGTTACAATTTTAGCCTTCAGAAACGATAAATTTCGTAAGCGATCCTGAATAAGTTCCTGGGGAACTTAGCATCAAATCTTTTAGTGGGAAAGTTCTGCAAATAATTTATACAGCGTGAAATTGTAATCATTTGGTTCCCGCAGTGGGGTGGTTCCACTCATGATTACAAGCAACTTTTACTATGGGGCCAACTCTGATATCGAGTAAAAATAATCTGCTGTTTCATACATTAAGATCGAGTAAGTATTGCGCTTTTGTATGGAACAGCAGATTTTTTTTTCGATTTGGATTCAGGATTTTGGATCAGATTTGGCCCCATAGTAAAAGTTGCTTGTAATCATGAGTGGCACCACCCCACTGCGGGAACCAAATGATTAAAATTTCAGCGTGTATTATTATTTAGTTATTTCGTTTTTTATTTATGAGGCTGGAAAAACTTATTTTTATTTTTCTTTTTGATCTTTTTCTGTCTATGACTAGAGTGAAGTCTTTCATTATGAATTAATAGTTCCTAAAAATGTACATCATTTACTTTGATAAATAGTAGATAATATTTTTTTTACAAGTCTTCCATTCTGTTTTCAAGATAACCTTCTTGTAGAAGGTTCACACAGCTTGGTTATTAAATCACCAACAGAAACAAAAACACAAATTCATCCCAAATTGTTTGTAATGTAATAAACATTACCTACACTTTTTTTCCCTGTCGTAATAATTTACTGCTCATAAGAAAAAAAATTGGGGAACTGACACACGGGGAATAGGAATAGAAATTATACAGTAATTACAGCTTTCGATCAATATAAAATTTAAATAAAATAAGATTGAATTTATATTAAAACATTTCAGAAATTAGCTCGTTTGTAAAGAAAACCATATGGTGCACTCTATTTTATTTTGAGTGGTACCTATATCATTTAGCTTACGTCGCCAAGTCGCTGCGAACTTAATATCTTTAACAACAATCATCCAAATTCGTCTTTCACAAAATACTTACCTCTGCACGTATTAACCCCCAAACACCCGTTTAAAAGCAAGCAAGCACGTAAAGATAAACAAGTTTAATTAATTCGGAGTCATTTGAAATATACATAAGCAGAGCTTGAGTACTTAGCTGTGTGGGTGGTACCGGGGCTCTAATAACTTTATTTATTTGGGACTTCGTTTAAGGGATCTTGTGTACCGCGACTTATGGGGTTGATCGTTTATACACGGTTTTAAGGTAGTTACACCACCATTACTTAAAACCACCTCATGGTATATGATGGCTCTATGAGCTGTAGACCTCGCGTTTGTGTCATTTTTGAAAAATTTCGAAATAGCTGAAATATAATTTTTAAAAATGATAAAAAATTGAATTGACAAAGATTCATATAAAAATCGAACTTGCTCACGAAGAATCGGTTGAGAAATTTTAATGCGATCTGTAGAGAAAAAAAGGACAGCCGGACGGAGACTCTTCGCTCATCAAAAAGTGTGTAAGTATATCTCTTCCCTTTACACCTATTATGCAGTTAAAAATATCAATATTCCATATAATTACTAATGACAAAGATATTGAAGTTTGTTTGTATCCTAAAATTTTACTGATTTGTGGATTTAGAGCTTATTCATAGACTCACGAGCGTAATGAAAAGAGATTGTCTTGCTTACGTATATCATGATTTTGCTATCTTTGTGAGATTGCCGATTAATCAAGATTTTTTTCTGATAATTTGAATAACTATTGATTTTTAACTTTTAACTGCACATACGTATTAAGTAAAGTGGTCTAATAATCCCATTTAATTTAAAAAAAATAAGATTTTATAAAATATTTTTGTCATAAAGTCATGATAAGTAATGTAATGATGATGATGAGATGATGAGAAAATGATGATGATAATGATATCATGCGATACACGTGTATAGATATCTTTTCTGGCTAGCAGAATAAAATCATATTTAATTGTAAATTCAACTATCAAGCTCAGTTCGTCGCATTATAAGAGTTTATTCATGCTCTTTAGAAGAATCTCAAAGGTGTATCTAAGTTACAATATACGGTACAGTCGCGCAGATAGTTAAATTAACAATATTATTTAATCTAGGTACTTAATTAATTAACTAGGTACTACTTTTTTATTCAGAACAATTAATTATACTAAATAAAAAGTTACTTCCATACGACGACGTTACAAAACAAGAACTTCTGACTTCTGACCAAAAAACTACCTCCCATACTAACTTGACAGCTAAAACGTTGTATTAGAATGGGAAATATTTTTTTTGTCGTTTTTCGACCCATGTTTCTTTGGCAAAACTTTTTAGTTTCATTGGTAGATAGATTGTAGAATGGTTAAAACGACTACAAAATATTGGTTTATATTTAATAATGGAAGTATGGATGTTGACACTTCCGCTCTGAAGTGTACCGGTGGCGTGTTTGCTAAGATGTTGTCTCCCGCAAATTTGGCCGGGCGTTGCTTAACATTTAAATGTTGAATCATACCCTCCCCCCTCCTCCCTCCCCCCTCCACAGCATTAGCGGGATCATTCCGGATTACGGTGGGGACGCCTCGAGAATTATGTTTTTATTCACCGCGAAAATTGGCTCTTTTATGATTATACCGTGGTTAGATTTTCTTTTTTTTCTCCTTTTGTTTATGGTACTAGTGGAAGTGACTCTTGGATGCGTTCCGAAACTTGATTGTGTTATTTTTTTCTAAACTTACTGTTCGTGCGTTTAAGCTTCGTTTATAGTAATTATTTATGATTGTATGTTGTTGTTAATGATGATGACAAACCTCGGTTCTTATTAATGTTTGACAGTAGATATTTTAAAATGACTTGTAAAATAAAAATGACACACTATCTTTGGACGTTTACTCTATCCCCCTTACTAATAAAGATTGTAAAGCAGATGTATTAGTTATGCAGTGTTTTGTCACTTTCTTTTCAATGTCAAACTCAAATAGTTTGACAGAGAGTAACCATGCATCTGCTATATACAATTTTTATTAGTAAGGAGGTTAATCTGCACTATTTTTGATAATTTAGGGATACACTTTTTTATGTTTATTTTATCAGAGTTTTCAAACTGAAGAGTTTTGCTTCGTATGCAAAAGGTAAATCAATTTTTTTTATTCATATTGTTTTGCGATTTCAATTACCTATTCCATATTTTATACAATATATTATACTTACTTATTTTATACTTACTTTTCGCACAAGTGCGTAATTCTAGTAATTCAAGTATTGAAATTCATTTCCGCACTGAATTTCAGATTTATAATGTGATGATGATGAACCAGGCTCCCACGGAAATGTTGAACGCCCCGCATTCCTTTTTCAAATGAAATGATATCATTTCAGAGCATAAGTGAGAAAAGTATGTTTCAGACATGTTTCGCTTACATAGAACATAGACCCTATAATGGAACTTAAGAAAGGTTTTATTGTAAAATCCCTTTGCTCGATTCCAAAGTTCGAAATTCAAATTAAGAAATTAGAAGGATTGGTGTGGGCCGTATGAAAGAGATCTAGCGAGCAAATAACGCAAATCTGTCAATCTTGTAAGTAAATCCAACTTCTTGAATGAGTCGGTCGCTATTTATTTTGAAGTTCTTAACGTTCAAAGGAGGGTCGATACGAATAAGGTTTTAATCTACTCACTTTGATACGAAACGGGGAAGGTAAAATTGTTTTTAAACATGCCGTAGTGTTACAATTTATGTTCTTTTGAATGAACGAAATCAGCGAATGTTCTTGAATTTATAATAGTATTGATATGCGTGCAAAATGGTCATGGCCCCCCACTGAATCAATTAAGGGGACATCTACTCTACTTGCTTTTATGCTGCCTAACCTAACCTAACGCCAATAGTTATCAGTTTATTTTCCTTATTAAGTATATTACTCGGTAGGGTTGTGCGGTTATTATTATGATAAGATGATAAAATTCTCCTAATGCTTATACGAATAACGTTCATCAGTGTGAAAATTAGATAAAATATTGAATTGAATTGAATTTTAAGATTTTCAAAAAACTTCGTTTTGCAACAAAGTTAAATTATTGGAACAAAGAATCGATATACCTACCATTTTCAACTATTTGTACTAATCTTATTATTCAAATTTTATTAGACTTCAATCCATTTCCATTGAGCATATAGAGCTCTTTAACAATTCCATATAAACAACACGTTCGTACGATACCTTTGCCTTTATAAATATTTCATTTTTATTTTCCCGCCTTCTCGCCTATGTTTCCCGCCTTCTTTTCGTTTCCCGCCAAAGTAAGGGGCTCAAAATAAACCTTTTAACCGGGTGACAGACGGTAAGACGCAAATGACCCGGATTTAGACGGATGGATCGCGAATGGATCGGGGAATGCGTTCCGTTACACGGTAAAACCATCTCACCTCTGGAGCGCTGACGTTCATTCCGTGAAATGGAACGGCGAAACCATTTTCCTTACGAATAGATAATAAACCTTTGTACTTTTGATATAAGTGTTTTCTATTAAAAGTACTTAGTACTTGTAATTATGTTGAAGGCAATAAGTAGTAAATAAGTACCTAACTACCCAATTAAATATTTGTTTCGTATTTTGATAGGTATTGATCTAGTTTTAAACTTTTAAATAATGATCTTTAACAGGCAGAAATAATAATTAATTAAAAAATAGTACATTACAGCCGTGAACGGGAAGCTAGCGATTGCATTGTCGAGGATGGTTTGAAGCCCGAGCCGCAGGCGAGGGCTTTAATCATTCGAGGCAATGCAAGTAGCTTCCAGAACAAGGCTTGTATAGTGCTTTTCTCAAGAAATGCGAGGAAATAAAAAACTTTTCAATTGAAACTTAATTAAATTTAATTAATATTAAAATTTATATTATTCATGTTCGGGCAATTATTAAATGTAAATGTTTTTATTCTTATAGTAATATACTCTGTGCGCACCATTTTTTTTATTGTATCGTTATTATAGTACCTATTAAATAATTTTACCTTTATAATATTAACTGTGTTTAAGTTGCATTATCACATCGATCCACCAATAGTAAAGTTCGTCCAACCAATACTAGATGGCGCTGTACCCTCGTGGATCGCGGTATGGTTTTGCTTTAACAATTGTATGAGGTCCTAATGTGATTCATTATTTTCGTTCGCTTTTTTTGACCACGGCGGTGGTAATATATCTATACGTTTAAAAGTGTGTGTTTCATTGAAGGTGTCGCCCTCTATAGTGTGATTTGTGTTGTTTCTGTGAACAGCTAAAACAAAAAAAGTTGCCGCAGACCACCCAGATCATCTTCGCACTGTACCTACTTCCCGCACTGGTGGCTGGTGCGGGAAGTAAGTATTGAAATTCATTCCTGGCCTGAATTTTAAATTTAGAATGTGATGAACCAGACCCCCTCGGAAATGTGGAACGCCCCGCATTCCTTTTTCAAATGGAATGATAAGATTTCAGAGCATAAGTGAGAAAAATATATTTTCAATAAAGTCATCACTGGACATCAAAGGGTGGTTGGTTCTCGAACCCGCGCGATGTGCGAATCTGCAACAGTGCGCCATATAGTGTCAAAATGTGAGAACCTTGCTCCGCGCTCCGCATTTCGCGAACGAACACAAAGAGGGAGCAAGTAGAAGTTCACAATTTGTCCACATTGAGCTCCGCGAACCTGCAATACCTATAGGTTCGCCGAGCACGAGGTTCTCGAACCTAAGTGGGTTCCCAACCAAATGTTTCGATCAGTTATCTTATCGCTCAGCTTATAAATTATCTCTACCAATCTAGAATCCCAAACTTCTGGAGCAGTATGAAAATATATTTAATATTGATTTAATTACATATAAATTTATTTCACAGTAAATAAGTACTTATTTAATTTAATGCCCGGTTTACATTATCCCAGTAGAAGTACATTACGAGGTGTGTTTGACGATCTTTTAAAATCAACGAACATCCAGGCAATGTACTTCTAATGGAATGTTTTAGCTGGATGGCTGTAAACCAGCTCTTATAATCCTTCTAGTACAAGTACGAGCTTAAAACTAGTTTTCAATGTAACTTTTAAAATCAATGTTGATTGGCACTATATTTTTGCATTTTTACTTCAACCGCCAAAGGTTGTAGTGAAACATGCGAAAACAATACGAGAGTCGACAGGAACGTCGGGGGTACTAACACACAGTCTAGTTGCTGCGATTGAAGCGTCCTTGTAACGGAACGCAGCGCCAGTCTTTGAGCCGTTTGAAAATCGAACCCGAGCGCGCCAATCAACCAAATTGGAGGACTGCAAAGAACGAAACGCAGCAGTCCATTTGGCGCGTTCTCAATTCAAATTTCGAGTCCGAGCGGACGGTTAGGTAATGAATGGCGCGAATGGTCCGAATGCATCGTTCCCCTGTTGTGTTCCATTCCAGATTTAAAATTTTAAGCCCCTTTGATTTTTGTTTTAAAAAGTTTGTATAGAGCAGCATTATCGATGAAATGAATATAAATTTCGATTGTTTTTTTATTCCCAACCACATTTTTTTACAATAATCAGTGCATATTTTTAGCTATCGGAATCGAAAGCTCTCATTCATTTTTACCGGAAAATATTAATTCTGTTTCATATTGCAATTAAATTAATAGCAATAGCGATTAAAATTAAGTATGTAGTAAATACACAACTAATCACGTGTTTTAATGTACATTTACATAACAAAAACGATTTAATACTAAATTACTTACATCAATGCCATTTATGATATTTACAAAACATTTAGATAAATTGAGCGCACCATTAGAAACATCACCGAAAGTAATTTCTTAATATCGCAATCAAAAGTTGGCGGCAAAAAGCAATCAATCAGTCACATATGCGCTTTACTTAAAACCTCCGTTCCAATTACGGCCCCTTATTTCTGCGCAACACTAAATTACCGAATAACATGTTGACGACAAAACGCTTTTCAATCTGTACCAACAATCCCCCAAAAGGAGTCCTTTTTGTGAGCCGCCCCCCAAATGCCAATCTGCGAAGATTGCTTTTTTTCTTTTGTTAGTTTTGAATACAACTCGCATGGCCCGAATCGAGTAATACTCAACGAGGTCCTTTGTAGATGATTAAATACGTTCCCGAGATCATTTCACTGTGAGGACACTATAAAGTACCCTTTTGCTGTAGAGTATAGAGTCGAATGTGCGGAATTGGCGGGAAAGTAACTCGTGCACGCACAAAGAGGTTAGGATGCGTTCTAAATACAGATTGGTTATTAAATGGTTTCTGCGTTAGCGATTTGTGTGTGATTAATATTGGAGTGTGTGGACTTTTTTGTCACATTGTATGAATTGCTTGGACATTTGATTACTGCATTAAAGATGAAAGAGAAATTAATTGTTTTTCATGATAGTGGTACAGAGATTCTAACGTTTAGTACCTAGTTTCTAACTAACTAAATTAATCAAAGCTTGTAATAAGCTCTTAAGTACCTATATTTATTTCCATTATTTGTAAATGATGCTGTAAGCTCCCCAAATAAAATTAAAATAAATAAAAAAAAAAAAACATAGTTATAGGTACTTTGTGAAAGATTTATAGGTAAGCAGTTGAATTACTTTCAACTAGAACAACATTTGACGACAATAGACAGTGTTCCACTGCAACTTCACTCGAGAAGTATGGCAAACTATGATATTAAAAAATGTTGGCAAAGAGTAACTTTAATGATTAAAATACTTACGTCGTTTTGTACCGCGAGCGCTCTTAAGTTAGCTATTTCAGTATATTGTGCATTGTTATAAAAAAACAAATATACAGACGAACATAGAACCTCCTCCTTTTTTGGAAGTCGGTTAATTAAGGGGCTGCGTTAAAAAATAAAGCGTAAAGAAGATAGCAATGAGAAAACGACGACCGCGGGAGAGAGATCGATTCGGCAGATTCGGCTCAAAAGTAATTAAATCAATTCGTAGGAAATATCTACCTATTGCGATTAATGAAAAATGCTTCTTCTAAATATTATTGATACAAACTATTTAAAGCAATTTCGACTTGAATACCTAACGTTATTTATAAATAATTTCGAACTTAAGAATTTTTAAGTGGTATTTTCTAAATTTAAATGTATCGAGCCAAAATCACTGAATCGAGTTTCTGGTTTAATACGTATCTGGAGAAAGATATAAAGAAACATATATCTTGATTTCAGATCTCTAGGATCTTTCCGCGACCTATGGCATTAGGTACATCAAAAAGTCTATTTTTTTTGACGTATCCCCTTCATCACATTGTACAAATATGAATGATTTCATGGAGTCTCCATCTCTGGGATTCCAGATTTGTTCCCCAGCTCGGTCAATTTAGAAAACTAACTTTTCTATATTGGCGCAGGTCGCTTGTGGCTTCGTCGACTCTGATTTCCCTAACACAATTTGATTGAAATCAACAATACTAAAACAGGTGATTAAACTGTAGGAGTTGTTTAAACTGGACAACTTTCTCCAAGAAACATAGGTCAAAAAAAGGAAAACAAAACATGGTACTCCCATACAAAATGGCGAAAAAAAAAAAATTAATTAAAGTTCAGTTTAAGTAACATTTTCACTTGTTTGAGTATTGTTAAATAATTTGGTTTCACCTTATAGGTACTATAGAGCTTATGGTTAGATATTCGTTTGTATAGGTATCTGGAGTTATTCAGCTAATCGTTATTCAAGGGAGATAGATATCCTTCCAATACCTATTTTAATAGAAACTCCCAGTTTTGCCGGCTTAGTACATAACAATATCATTATAATCTGCTTCAATACTCTCGGGAGGCGACGGAACAAGTTTAATACGAAAAACGCCATTATCATATAATCCTTAAATAATTTACTGGTGAGAAACAGTATTTTACTCCAATATCAACCTTTTGTAGCAAGAGATAAAGGTTAACGTTATTTTCTTGAAGGTTTTTTTAAGTTGGTTTCTAAAAGATTTTTCCGCTGAAATCTTTGCAGCCGCTGTTCATAAATATCAAACGGAATTCGATTTTATATCTAAGAAGATAAGGTTGAACACTTCAATTTCTTAACCGAACGCAAATGTGTTGCCAGATATTGTATTTTGTACCAACTTGACACCTCCATATAGAAATTGTTTAACATTCGACGCGCTGAGCTTTTTTCCAATAAATATTAATAAGTTTGGTTGACGTATTATTTTTCTTTTCTCTTAGTTAGATTAGCAAAGTTTTTTTTCGTTACATTTGACAGTTGTCTCTTTGGGAATTGGGGTGTTTTGATAAGTAATTTATCAATGGTAATAAGATTTCACAGTTGACTGCAAATAACTCAAGACAAATATTAAGGAGGATGGGCCATAACACCCCACGCAGGCCTAATGCGGATTGGTGTTAACGAATTTAAATGCAGCCGGGATGACTTAACGTGCCTTCCGAAGCACGGAGGAACTCGAGATAATAAATTTTTGGTCACCCATCCCATGACCGACCTTTGCGAAAGTTGCTTAGCCTCCGCAATCGCAGGCCTAGGCGCTAACACTGCGCCATCGAGCTAAATATAAATTAATTAACCAGACGTAATAAAAAGGTCAATCAAAACAAAACTCGAACTACGGCATTGTGCTACGAGTTTGATCTACGAGCTACGAAACTACGGATCCCATGACCGACCCTTGCAAAAGTTGCTTAACGTTGCGGATTGGTGAGTGTTAACGACTATAAATGCAGCCGGGACAACTTAACGTGCCTTCCGAAGCACGGAGGAACTCGAAATAATAAATTTTTGATCACCCATCCCATGACCGACCTTTGCGAAAGTTGCTTAGCCTCTGCAATCGCAGGCCTAGGCGCTAACACTGCGCCATCGAGCTAAATATAAATTAATTAACCAGACGTAATAAAGTCAATCAAAACAAAACTCGAACTACGGCATTGTGCTACGAGTTTGATCTACGAGCTACGAAACTACGAATCTGCTACGGATGGCATCTACGGTTTTGTGTGACAGTGGTGAGACAATAATCATTATCACATTCCATACGTCTTGTTAATAAAAACATTTGGAATTTGTCCAGTGTCTTTCTTCCAAAAAGACTATCATTTAGTGTGATCTACACGGTCGCCAACCGAATTTGCTAATAATATTGGCAGCCTAAATTTTTATAGGAATTTAGAAAATTTAAGCGACGCTGATTGTAATATTATATGGTTGCATGAACGTTAATTCCTTTGCTTAATAAAAACAAAATGTCTGTCATTTTGAATCGATTCAAAATTAGAACATTCGAATTTTGAATGGTGTGAGCTTTATGGCGGGTGCGACGACGCGAGACGCTTCTGATTTCCCAGCGGCACGTGACGCGTTGCTGCAATCGGGGCCACGCCTACCGGTACGTACGACGTCGAATACTAGGGCTGTTGATGATCAAAACAGAATTTAAAAAAAATGCTGAATAATTTTGAAATTCTGAAAAGTGAAAATACAGCGGTGGTCCTAGTTGATGCAAACTGTTTACGTTACCTCTCTTTTACTACCTTTTACTACCTATCGTTTTCTCTCTTTTACTAGCATTGACTGTTAGCAGTAGATCCGATAGTTTACGTTAACGTTAAAAGTTTGCATCAACACATAGTTGTTAGCGACGTATAAATAAGGTTGAAAATTGAACGGTACGACGAGCGGCCGCTGCAATGAAAGATAAGGAAAGGAAGCGTAAAAGGAGCGAGACAGCACGAGTCTCGGCCGCCCGCCCCGCAGCGGTCGGCCCGTGTCGCGAGTCGTCGGGAATGTTCGGGAGTGACGTCGCTGGATTATTCGCGAACATCGAGCGAGATTGTTCCCGCGCTCCCGTCGAGTGGTATAAAAGCCGCGCGGTTTCGACGCGTAAGCAGTAACGTTGTGAATAATAGTGAAGTAACAACAAATATTGAAGAGTTCGAAGTGTCTAAGTGCCGGAAGTGTTTAACTATAAGTGCCGTATTTAAGTGTTGTTATAGTACTAATTAAGAGTTGAATTATTGACTTTGCATATTTAACTGATTTAGTGTTGGGACAATTTAAGTTATAATTGATTTAGTGTCAAGACTATTATTAAGGGATATTTGAAGAGTATTTTGAAGAGCTAAATAATAAATTATAGAATTACTTCGTAAGCGTGCTATTTTATTTAGACCTCGAAAATAGGCATCCTCATCAATCCAGCCAGCGGCAATTAAGTGTTTTGTTGCGAGTAAGCGCTAAGTCCGCAACATATTTTTGGTCCTTCGAGCCGGATCCTGGAAAACGAAGAAGATGCCAACTACGAGGTCAGTGAAGAAGAAGATTACTGCGAAGCCATCGACGTCAACGGATTGGAGCATGAAGACGCCAGCGGAAACCGCTGCTGAAAATACTGTGACGTCAAGCCAGTCAACGCTTAAAAGAACAACATCGCCACATCGCGCCCCTACTGGAGGTGTGTCACCTTCACGTCCTGAGGAAGACCACGCCACACCAACCGCTCGTGCCCTAGGAGGAGTGTCACCCGCGCACTTTTCGGGAGACTACGCCACCACGCCGACGGAAAGAAGAGAAGCTACGCGCGCCAGTGGCAATATCCAAGAAGCTTGTATAAAAGAAGATGCCAATCTTACGCCGCCCGCTACTGTCGACAAGCAAGCACCGCATACACTGATGGAAGTGATTCGAAGATCAGACGCGCACTCCGTACGGTCATCAAGGAGTCGCGCCGAAGCTGAAGCGAACATGGAAGTTGCCAGAAGGGTACTGGAAGTTGCCGAAGTGAAGATGCAAGTTGCCAGGAGGGAATACGAAGTAGCCAAAGCGAAGTTGAAAGTGGCCCAGGCGGAGCTAGAGTCGCTGCAGGTTGACTCTGACATTGAAGATGAAAATGATGAAGAGGTGTATCAGCAGCAACATGAGGATAGCTGTCTCCACCAAACGAACCTGCCGCCACTGCTGCATCAGGAAAGGAAAAAGACGGACATAGAAGCATTGGCTCAAGCAATCGCAAGCATCTGCCAGAAGACATTGGAGACTGCATCATCAAGACAGATCATCGAGTTACCTTACTTTAATGGTGCAAGTGAAGAATGGTTGGCATTCCGGCGGTCATATGAAGACACCGCCCACGTTTTCACGCCTACCCAAAACCTGGCCCGCCTGAGAAGAACGCTTCACGGAAGGGCAAGAGATGCAGTGAAGAGTTTATTGTTCACCGCAGAGGATCCTGCCGAAGTAGTGAAAGGGCTGGAAGCAAGATTTGGAAGACCCGGTGCGCTGGCACTTTCGGAGTTAGAAAAGTTGAAGAGCCTGCCACGCATCACCGAAGACCCCAACGAAGTGTGCGCCTTCTCTAGCCAAGTAAGAAATTCTGTCGCCACTATTAAGGCGCTGGGGAAGACACGATATTTGAGTTCTCCGGAAACAACGAAGTCATTGATCGAGAAGATGCCCGCCTCGATGAAGTATAGGTGGTACGTCTTCTTCCGAAGTAAGCAAGAAGAAGAGTCGCCAGAATTGACGCTCATCAGTAATTTCCTGGAGGATGAAGCAGCTATGTGTGCAGACTTCGCCCCACTCGAAGAGTACCGGGAAGTTAGGTCCTCACGCCCGCAAAGAGCTCCATATGAAGTGTTTCGGGAGCGTCATAGAGGAAGAGAGGAAAAGTGGACACGCCCGCATTTGGCTCCACGTGAAGTGTCTCCGGAGCAGAAGGGCAGCGAGTCGCATAGGATGTACTATGTTCACGTCTGTCACAAAGGGTCTCAAAAGGACGTGAACACGTGCCCCGAGTGTCAAGGAAACCATTTCTTATACGAGTGCCAAAAATTCAAAAATGCAAACATAAGTGTAAAATGGAATATGGCAAAGAAGAGTCATCTATGTTTTAAGTGCTTGAAGTTTAGGCACTCACGCATCAACTGCCGAGCTGAAACTTGCAAGAAGTGTGGAAGGTGGCATCATACTGCACTGCACTCCGACATACCACCAGCCATGGTCGAAAGAACGGAAAGGACAAAGCTAAAAGAAGATCTCCGAAGTGCCCCTACGCTGCACCCGTTGCGTGCATACGCTAGACGTCGCATCCAGGAAGATAGGTGCTTTGCACCGCGGGGGAGTATGTTAGCGACGTATAAATAAGGTTGAAAATTGAACGGTACGACGAGCGGCCGCTGCAATGAAAGATAAGGAAAGGAAGCGTAAAAGGAGCGAGACAGCACGAGTCTCGGCCGCCCGCCCCGCAGCGGTCGGCCCGTGTCGCGAGTCGTCGGGAATGTTCGGGAGTGACGTCGCTGGATTATTCGCGAACATCGAGCGAGATTGTTCCCGCGCTCCCGTCGAGTGGTATAAAAGCCGCGCGGTTTCGACGCGTAAGCAGTAACGTTGTGAATAATAGTGAAGTAACAACAAATATTGAAGAGTTCGAAGTGTCTAAGTGCCGGAAGTGTTTAACTATAAGTGCCGTATTTAAGTGTTGTTATAGTACTAATTAAGAGTTGAATTATTGACTTTGCATATTTAACTGATTTAGTGTTGGGACAATTTAAGTTATAATTGATTTAGTGTCAAGACTATTATTAAGGGATATTTGAAGAGTATTTTGAAGAGCTAAATAATAAATTATAGAATTACTTCGTAAGCGTGCTATTTTATTTAGACCTCGAAAATAGGCATCCTCATCAATCCAGCCAGCGGCAATTAAGTGTTTTGTTGCGAGTAAGCGCTAAGTCCGCAACAATAGTTGTGTTGTGAACTGTTTAAGAAATATTGAAATAATATTGTAATTGAGACAGCTATACATTGCGTCTAGCGCCATCTCACTGACAATATAACTTTATAGTTTATTTAGTTTATTTATTTATTCTTCCGAAACAAACATTACCTACAGTTGTTACTAAAAAATAAGTTCCTTAATGTTACAAATTGTGTTGACTTGTAATGTTACTAATGTTATTTATTACTTTGACAGCTACGAGTAGACATTTTCTCAGTGTTTTCATTGCAAAATATCTCGTGAAATCTATGTTTTCATTATTTTTAAATATCTTTTTCCGTGTTTGTTGCTCACCCTGTGATTTCATTAGTTGTTTAATGCGTTGGATGAGGCTGTATGTAATAAGAGTTGCATAAGCATAATGATCTTGTTAACTCTGTGGATGGCTCAAATATTATTAAAACTAATCAATACAAATTTTATTATTGTAAACGCACTTTATTAAACTTTCATTTTACTTTTTCTACGAAACAAACTCGATTCGAAAAAGCGCAGAAGTTTTTTGCACATTGCTCGGGTATTTACAGTTAAAAAATATAGAGCGTGTCAACCCTAAAACACCTAATATCTCACCTCCCACTAATCAGCATTGCACACTTCGCAGACCGCGACGATTCGACGCGAGCGAGCTTTGAATTCGGAACACTTTCCCGGCGCGTTCCAGAATTGAATTTAAAAATTTCAACAATTTCTGCCCTTTCTATATATAAGCTTCGGGGCTGGCACCTGGATTCCGTACTTGTAAGCAAAAACCTGGTCGTAAAACCTGCAGGTCGCTTACCTACTCAGCACCTGATGTATCAGGTGGTATCATTCAGATGAAAACAGCTAAATAATCTTATCGAGATCCACGAATTACCTAGTGGGACGACATATTTTTTTTCATTTAAAGATCGTTGTATATCTCTGTTCACAAATTCATTACAGCCTTGTCGCCATACAAAGAAATATTTCTACTCTTATCACCACTACCAAGTTAGCACGCATGAGCACCCGCCGAAAACGCTCTATACTAAACGGTGACGTCACATGTCACGTTTCAGGTGTGTTTCAGGCGCGTTTACTATAAAGTGCATTCAAAGAATAGAGAGTGTGCCCCTATCGAAGTAGGCTTTAAAGCACAAAACCATAACAGCCATAATATTATGATGCAATGACGAGGTGTCAAGATAATGTTATTAAAAACATACCAACCGCCCCCCTCGGAGAACGTTGTCTGTCCCCACTTCATAACGTTGCGTTGTACGTGGTTGTACTCTTTCATCACACGTCTCGAGTGCTGTATGCATGCAAGTTGCAAGTACTCGATGCAGGCATAAAAACTGGTAAGATGCAAAGAGGGCTCTTAAAAATAAAAATAAAATTTAGGCTCCATAGATGGCGTTGATAAACAGGCAAGTGTCAACTGTAAAAAACGTAGGGAAAAGAAAACACAATTCACCTAAAAACACCGAAAACACTTCTAACATCCAACGAACGCAAAGAAATGAAAATTACTTTTTTTAAGCACAGGTCGTTTATTTTTCAAAGCCAATTTAGACACTTCACTTGTCCATCAACGCCATCTAGTGAGGCAAATAGTAACTATTTTTTCTTTTAAATGTCACTTTGAAAAGTTCTCACTTGCTTGACACCATAGCACAACACTTCCACCTACAGGATGACAGGATTACCTAACTGTTAATTTCTTAATAATAGTGAAAGTGAAATAAGCTTTATTCAAATAAACTTAATTATTAAGTACTTTTGAATCGTCTATATTGTTATTATAATATTCTCGCCACCTTAATTAAATAGTATACCTAATAAAATTATAAGTGTGATAGTTTGTATGTTTGTTACTCAATCACGAAAAAACTGCTGAAATAACGCTGGCAGCATGCAGCGGAAAAAGTAAAGTGTACTACAAAATTTCGACGAAACTACTTTGGTTAGTACATTGGTGAGCCGGATCCTGGGTGCGGGGTCGAGTCCCGTCTAAGAAGCCTAGCTGAGTTTTGCAAAAAAAAACTTTGGGTTTTTCAAAAACGCTTTTACATTATTTTCATGCACGGCAACACAGCACTCGCATTTCGCGCCAGAAAACCGATGTCATTTTCGCCGATGATTTTTCCATTTCACCACACCCGCGGATGACTGCGTTCTCATTTAAGCAATGGCATTTGACGGCTGAACCTTTGTCACCGTTTTAAAAAAGAAAAATGTATATAGATGGCTCTGCGTTCGTTCCGATTGATGTCCGATGACACTGGCTGTATATTTTTGAGTCCCTTTTTATTTTTTCGAACTTGTTTTTTCTTTTCAATTTGAAATACAGAATACTGAATTTTTTACATGAATCATAGCTGTTAAAAATAACGCTACAAACTTGTTAGCAATTTGAATTCGGTAGAAGGACTATACTGTTGAAAAAAAACATCATAATATTGTAAAGTTAGTTTGTTCTTGAGAAAATAAACGCCGAGCTACCTATATTTAGAGACAAATTGAACAGTAAGAGACTGATTCACAGGTTCTGAGTGAGTGAGTTCTTATTAGCAGAATACTTTGATTTGATTTAAAAATAAAACTTCTATAATATTGTCTGTCAGTTAAAGTCAGGTTTGATAACTGTAACATATCCAGAACCTGTGAAAATTGTAATCAGTGTGTGAAATTACTATTAAAGGTAAATATACATTTCTAGCTATAAGTATTTTGATCTGCTATTATTATCTATTGATTGTTATAAAAAATATGAAGTTTAAAAAATAATAGTTTACTTATATATTTTTTCAGCACTTCAGCCTAGTCTATGATCGGCCTAAGCATCAGGGCAGACGGTGCATTAAATGTTGTATGTTATTATAAACCATGCGTTTCCACTAGTCAAGTCAACAATGTTTTAAACATGATTCGAAACATAGTCTGACAGATAGTGAGAGAACACAACTAAAGTAGCTATGTCAAAAATGTTTATAAATAGTAGAAAAATGTCATTTAGACGCATCATAGGCTGAATGTCATTCAAGCCGCTAAAAAATGGCGGCGTTTCATAAATAGACTAGGCTGTTAATTTAATGGCTTCAATGAGTTATTCAATTAACAGTACCTACAGTACTCAATAGCCCCTTTGCTGCGACATAATATTCAACGCAAAACTCATAAGTTCACTTTTGCAAAGTCTCATTTTGTATCACAGTAACATTAACTTATTTGTACAAAAAATGGCCGGTATCACAAATTGGCGCAAAATAGCGTGTCGTTTCCCGCTCTATTTAAATTTGGAATTCGAAAACTTTCGGTGTCCTTGTTTATCCGCGGGCGAGTTTGACTTGACGCCAAGTTACGAATTCTATTTTCATGTTAATTTTGCTTGATTTTGTTAAAAACTGCCCTTTGGTGTTTTTTCTTTTTATTAAAATATTGGACAAGGTAACTGATTTTTTTTTAAATTGGCTTCCATTGAATGACTTTTGATTAAAGAAACATCAACAACTTTAACAAAAATAATAAAAAAATGAGAAGCTAAAGTACTTAATATTTGTAAGTTTTTTTTGCTAAAAAAACTGGCATTTGGATATATTCAAAAAGTTTTATAAATACCACGTGTAATTTATTAAGATATATTTTCAATTAAAAGATCTTTGTTTAAACTTAATAATTAATACTTAATAACTTAATTAAGCTGGAGCTCGGTGGCGCAGTGGTTTAGCGCCTGGCCCAGCGATTGCCCAACGTTCGCAAGGGTCGGTCATGGGATGGGTGACCAAAAATGTATTATCTCGAGCTCCTTCGTGCTTCGGAAGGCACGTTAAGCCGTTGGTCCCGGCTGCATTTGCAGTTGTTAACACCCACCAATCCGCATTGGGCCCGCGTGGTGGGTTATGGCCCATTCTCCATACCAAACATATGGAAGGCCTGTGCCCCAGCAGTGGGGACATCAAAAATGGCTGATGGACAACTTAATTAAACTTAATACTTAATAACTTTATAAATTAAAGGAAGCATAATGCTCTACCGTCACGATCAGCCATCATAATTGGCGATTACCCTTCTCAAACAAATATTACAAAATATCAAACCCTCTCTATCAACAAATATGTTCTCTATTACAACAAAGTACAATTACATTACGCCAAATAAAATAACAGCCAGAAATCATTCCATTTAGCGACCCTCCAGATAGCAATCCAATGGAGTACATTTTAATTTACACCACTGACACTTTACATTTCAAACGACCTTATGCCCTAAAGAATAGAGTTTGTAATTGTCGTTAAAACCGATGTCTTCGTATTCATAGAAATAACCACCCGAAACCAAATGAAAAAGGTGTCAAAGATCGAATTTACGATTCATTATCCGTAATCCGGACAAAAAAGGGGAAACCTTTTTATAGGAAAATGGACCTTACTGAAGAGAGTTTACAGCATATTTTTGATTGATCTTTGATTTTGAAAAAAGCGTAGTACGCGTTGTGGTGGCAGATGGCCCATTTTATTTGGATTCTCTTTGGAATGGATTGCTCCCATTTTGTTATTAGCGCTTAGCCGCTTACGGAAGAAAAGGCGCAATAATGTTACAAATTCTGAGTGCGAGAATTGTTACTTATTGTGTTTTAATAAATAATAATAAATAAATAAACTTTTTTATTAACTGTTTAGATGTACATTACATAAGTTACTGGATTCCCCTTTTAAGCTCAAATGCCTGTGTCAGAGGGCACCGCTCTTCCTTAACAATGAAATCTTTAGGATAAACAGTTTACACTAATGATACCAAATTAATGTAAGTAGGTAAATCTTTCAACATATTAAACAATCCAAAGCGTGCGTGTGCGTGTGTGTGTGTATGTGTGTGAGTGCGTGCGTGTGTTTGTGTGTGTGGGGAATATTGTGTGTACATATATTATTATAATATATGTTCAAATATAAATATATACTTTTTTTTTTCATTTTTTTATTATTAGGTATTATTATTCAGCTTTTGCACTCTCAGTTATATAATTTTTAAAAGTAGTGCCTCAATTTCCTCATAATCTATAATATTATCTAGCCATTTTTGTAATAATTTCTTACATTCACGATAGTTTTTGCTATCAAGTTTTAACAGAAGTGTAGACGGGGCATTGACGACAAAACAGTTAAAATTAATTAGTTAGAGAAAAAAATTGTAACAAAATTCTGGATATTGTCGATCCGAAACTTATCCGAAATCCTAACTTAATATTATGTACCTATGATTACGAAAGTGAGTTTGTTACGCTGTAACGTTTTTACTCTCCACATGAAACATGAAATTTTAAATTTTGCATACACTTTGTCAAAGGGTTTTTTATGCACAATGGGCTTAGTGCCTTGCCTTCACCTCACCTGATGTTAAGTACTGACGATAAAGCCGAAGGTGGAAGCGCACTTCACCCGGTATCCTCATCACTGAGGGGTACAGTTAGGGTTACCAGATCTAATAATGAGATTTCCTGACTTATTCCCTGACTTTTCAGTAAATCTCCTGACATTTTGTCACCTATATCTACATTCATCATTTTGATATTTTTTTCCCTCCAAAATGTTTGATATTTTTTTCCTACAAATCTTACACTTTTTGGGATATCAAAAATTCCTGACAACTACTGTTTTTTCCCGTTTTCCTGACAGATGCCTTAAATTCCTGACATCTCAGGAAAATTCTTGTCATCTGGTAACCCTGACAGAAAAGAAATGAATTAAAAATAACTTTCCACGCAGACGAAGTCACGGGCGGCCGCTAGTCTGAGCTAAAAGTCATCAAAAATAAAACGGCCATAAACAAATTGAAGCGCAATGCCGCAGATAATAGGCAGATGAATTGAAAATATGTGTTGGCGCCATTAGTCCGCCATTACGCGTCCCGCGGGACTCCCGCCTAATGTGTGCCATAGAGTTAACAACTATAACTCATAGACTGGACTAGTTAACTTATTATTCTGTACAAATCGTACTTCGTAATCGTACGAGCCAAAAAACAAAAAACTTATTATTATGCAAATAAAATGTGAAAGTTTGCATAATTTTTTAAGTATTATTTTATAAAAGACGAGCTTGGTTTATAAAACATTAAAATCAATAAAATTATAAAAAAATGGTAAGTTATACACAACTATGATTATAATACGGTTAGTTAAATAATAATTGGTAGGTTATACTAGTGTGGAGCTCGGTGGCGCAGTGGTTTAGCGCCTGGCCCAGCAATTGCGGAAGTTAAGCAACGTTCGCAAGGGTCGGTTATGGGATGGGTGACCAAAAATTTATTATCTCGAGCTCCTCCGTGCTTCGGAAGGCACGTTAAGCCGTTGGTCCCGGCTGCATTTGCAGTCGTTAACACCCACCAATCCGCATTGGGCCCGCGTGGTGGGTTATGGCCCATCCTCCTTACCACCCATAAGGAAGGCCTGTGCCCCAGCAGTGGGGACATCAAAAATGGCTGATGGACATGGACTAGTGACTCGATGAGCTGTAGACCTGGCGTTTGTAACATTTTTGAAAAAAATATCGGATATCGAATATCGGATATATATATATATATATATAATATATATATAATAATTTGTAAAAGTAGTAAAAGAATCAGTTGAGAAAAGCGACCTGTAGAGGAGAACAGACGGACAGCCGGACTCCGGACGGGCATACGACAGCATTTTTGTCCAAGCTGAAACGGAGACGCTTCGCTCTCGCTCGGCCAAAAATTTTAGTTAATTCATTCATTAGTACCTAACTTATTAATTTTCTTTCATAATACAGTTTTAGCTTATAGCCCAGTAAAATTCGACATTTAAAACGCAAAACGCGATGTAAAGCTGCTTTTTTGGTATGTTATTTGGACGCCTTAAGAGAGTGTGGAACCATGTTTTGCAATCAAAAAAAGTTGTTATAAATAGGTTATATAGGTATGTACCTAAGATAAAAGAATATTCGGAGAATTTTTTGTTCATAAACAGTTCTAATAAAAGATGTAATAACTCTATGGTCTGCCCCCTCGATTGGCGGTAGGGTCAGATTTCGCGCCATTTGGCCAACCGGCCGGATAAACTGTGCTCTTACCGTACGCTGGTAGCAATGACCGATTAAAAATTCAGAAACTATACAATCCTAAATTACCTAAATCCAATTGAATTCTAGATTTCAATGGAATATTTAAAAAACTATTTTTTTTAGGTACCCTGGGTACTTAAGTCTTCCACAATGCGTCGGGGGCCAATTTAGATTTCATATAATTATAAACTTAGAGTGACTCGGAAGATGTGAAGTCACCGCCATGGGGCCGGTTCGCGCCTCCCGATCAGCGAACTGCGCTAGTAAATATGATTATAGCTTCGTCAATTTTTGTCGTAGAACCAATTTTTTTTCACTGTATGTTATGGAATTCTTAGCTCAATAAATCTGCATTCTCAACTGAAATCGTTACTGATCCTCATTATTAATTCACTGCAGTAATCTGGCGTTTAGGGTTGTTTTGTAACCATGAACTTTTGAGGCTTGTTTAAAAAATGTCCCAGTTGTAACCATGAACGCTACTGACTGTGTGAGTGAACTGAATCACAATGAACGAAGCGCAGCACTAGTACAATCAATAAGGCAATATTATTTTACAATGTGACATTAGAATCTGTCAGTTTACTTCAGTGAATAATTAGACTTTATGTAGCCCGTACACTTATATCAATGTTGTCCGGACCAAATGCGAAATGGACATATCGCGAAATGGACCAAGTGGGCCAAATGTGAAGTGGACGTAATGTGACTTAACGATTGGCGCCACTTTTGGATACCGAAATTGTCTCTACTCTATACAAACAAAGGACGTCCTGAAACAGATTTTCAAACAAAAATAATTGCAATACTAAATAATATACTAGAAAAAATACGACTCGCACCAGATCAATTCTCGGAAGGGAATCGAACCCGCGACCTTTGTATATCCGGTCCAATGCTCTGACCACTGACCAACCGAGTCACTAGTGACATCGTCGAATTTCTTCTAGTATATCCAATTCTGGCTGCGTAAGAAGAATTGATCTGGTGCGAGTCGTATTTTTTCTAGTATTTTATTTAGTATTGTATAAAAATAGCATTGTGAATGCAAAAATCTCAAATTTAAAAAAAAAAATTGCGTTATTTTCACTGAAAAATGCTATATTAAATAAAAGTTCGTAAATTACCTTTTCACTCCTCTTGCTTAAAAAGTGCGTCATTGTAACGTACAAAAGTCGAGATAAAATAGCATAATAAGCCCTAGGGGATAAAGTTTTTTCTTTTTTAATGTTTGTCTATTACCAATGAGCGTACTAAAACGAAAAAGTCTTTATTCATAATCACGAATAAAAACTCGCTCGACTTAATACTGGGGGTCTATTACGAAAAGTTTAATGCGATACACGCGGCTGCGTCCGTGCTTCGTTCTGATTGATTCCTATTACAAAGCACTTGCGTATGCGATATTGCAAAGTGATTGCGTAAATTTGACAGTTTCTTTCTAGTGGATCCTTCATTATTCGTTCAATAGACTATGGACTACGATAGCTACATTGAAAATATTTGTAATAACTATAACCGACGAACTGCGGACGACTATCGTGACCAAGTTTCGTAATAGGCCCCCAGTTTCTCATTCTTATTTTTGAAAATGGAACTAAAAGCATCTCTTCGGTGAAATCATAGACTTATTTATACTCTGTGTAGAGTGAATCGTAGAATGCGTGTTTGTGTTGTTTAGCTGCTACAGCAGAAATTAAAAAAAGGTACCATGGCGCGAAATCTTTAGATTTTTTTTATAATTACAAACTGATTGAATTGTGTGACAGTAACAGGAAAGAAATAATTTTAATCTTCTGCCGTCAAGCACAAATCATTTATTTAAATATTGTACAAAAAGTTTATGAAGTGGAGGATAGAAAAACGAGTGGATTCGTTTACGGAAGTAAGTAGGTATAAACTATTTAATATTGTATTTTATTTTCTCGCAATCGTAGTGAAAAGTATAGTGTAACACACGACGCTAAAACCCATTGTAACTCGGTTTCTATTTATTCCCTCGCTGAAGCTCGGGAATAAAAATACCTCGTATGCAATGGGTAATTTTAGCGTCTTGTATAACAATCTACTATTTTTATTATATAGTGTTCACAGTTAATAGAAATGAACTTAACAGGATTTACGACTATACATACAAAGTAATATTTCTCATCCACAGATTATACAAGTCCAATCATCTACGCTAACGATATCCAACGAAAAGCATTTTCGGAACGATTCGGTAATTACTAACTGCATAGTGGATATAAATGCAGTAGACTTCCTTATCGTTCTTACGTGAACGATTTTTTGTGAGTGAATTTCCATAATAAACAATTTTTAACCATAATCCGTGGTTTTGAACTCGTTAAAAATTCATTTAGAATGATTTTAATTTAATTTTCAATAAGTTATAAGAACTCATGTAGAGCTTAGATTTCTAACTCTGCACGCCCTAACTCTACAAGCCCTAACTTAACAAACTCTACACCTTAGACAAAATTTGTGGCTTAGATAAATAAATAAATTAGGTCAATTGAAATCATTTAACCATTTTTATTAATTCAAGTGAAGTCATAAATTCATACTTTTATTATACTCTTTATTGCACTCATAAAATCAGTTACACAAAAAATAACTGAGATAATGTACACAAAGGAGGACTTATCTCTAAAAGAGATCTCTTCCAGCCAACCTAAAAACGTGTTGGAGATTTTAATATTAAGCGATATCATTTATTCAATATTTACCTAAAGTGCAAAAACTAGATAAGAAAAACTGTAAATTTTTGATACGTTTTTAGGATTAGACAAACTGAAAACAACCTTGCTAATATGCGTATTTATTAAATTAACATTTCAATGATTGATAGTATGCTATATTTTATTTCGCACTCAGACACATATTATTTAGAATGAATTTTGTTTTAAAACAAATAGTTTAAGAAATTATATTACAATATATTTAAAAATATATGACATGTTTTTATTTATTTTTTATTTTTTTATTTAATGGGTTTGCTCTTGACCCCGTCGGTTTTTAAATTAACCAAATGGTTAAAAACGTTTAGAACTAATTTTTACATCTATACGCATGAGCGTGACGACAAAATGTAGCTAATTTAAGTAGTAAAGTTGAATGTGGAAAACCACTATTTGACTGAAAAAAAAATCTTTCAATTTATGAAAAAAATCTAGTATTAACCGTAGAACGAGATAGTGTATTGTTTTACTATTAATGGGATTGATTATCAAGCACCCCGTATTTATCGGGGGTTTGGAAGTAACCTCTTAAAGCCGAAATGGTAGATAGGGACCATCAAACTGAACAACTTTTACTATGGGACCAACTCTGAAATTGCGAAAAAAATCAGCTGTTTCATATAAAATGAAAATTTCAAAATGTATGAAACAGCAGATTTTTTTTGGCGATGATTTTTAAGGCTATTTCCAAACATCCTGTTTAATACTGTGTGTATTTGCACTATAATACCCATGTTTCGTGTTCGCCGGGCGATCCTTTGAAGTAGCAATAAGATCCGATATCACTCGAAATTAGACTTGTCGTTTGTATTCTGTGGACATGCCAGTGATTCGAGACTGGATGTGCTGATATTGAATATGCTGCGTACTTGTGACTGAAGATAATAAATGATTAAAATTATAATAAAACTACTGAAAACTCAAAATTGGCTTGACCGATAGAAATAACTATTTTTTTTTGTTTTGTTCAGTATAGTAATAGGGAACACCCCAGTACTATTGTTTTTATTTTAGTTTTTCCTATTCTTTTTGTTTCTCTACCAATAGAAAAACAAAAAGATTAGGAAGAACTTAAAAGAACAGCTAAATAATCGAAACCTCATGGGAATCGTTATTTCGCATTACTTTTGACAGCTAACTTATGATAAAAAGGTACTTAGTCAAAAGGAGGTTTTAGTCTGTACTTATATTATTATAAAAATTGTTTAAAAAAAACAAAAAACCGACTTCAAAAAACCTACCTCTAAAAAGCAAGAAATAATATTCGTAATAATAAAAATACGTCTATTGAAGTCGGGTGGGGCTGGAGTACAAATTCCTTTTTTTATTCTAAAAGCCCCACCCGACTTCAATAGACATATTTTTATTATTACGAATATTATTTCTTGCTTTTTAGAGGTAGGTTTTTTGAAGTCGGTTTTTTGTTTTATTTAAACAATTTTTTATTTTTTTATTTTTAGTGTAGGTACCTTGTAGGTTAAGGTATATTATATATGTAGAAAAATCGGCTCAGCCAAACGTAAGATAATCGCTGAGAAACATACTTAAATACAGGTCAAACTGAGAACCTCCTTTTTTAAGTCGGTTAAAAAACTACACTTAAGATATCCCTCTTCCAACAAAAAAATAATTATCTCATTTAGTTCATAAACATAGAAGTAATTCGACCAATCATCGAGGTAATTCACACAAAATCATACTATTTTCGTGCTTTTTTTAAAATTACTTGAAAAGTACTGAACCGATTTCCAAATTTTAAAAAATGGGACTAACTTGGGAGTGTACCTAATCTAATAACGTTTGAATCATTTCAATCGGTCCAGCCGTCTTCGAGTAATCGGTGGACATACACAAAAAAAAAAAAACAAATATACAGACGAACATAGAACCTCCTCCTTTTTTGGAAGTCGGTTAAAAACTTAGAGCATTCTTAAGTATAAAAAGTTAAAAAGCACTCGGTGAAATAAAGCATACCTACATAGTGTTACTTTAGATTTACAGCTAAGTACTTTGTTATTTACTAATTAAATAGATGGCACTGGTTTTCAATACCATATTTTTGCAAATAAATAATTTACTTACTTACTTACTTACTAATATTTTAAAATTCTCAAAGTTAAATCGATTATCATATAAATAAAATTGTACCTACTACCTTGAGATCGCTTTTACTCGCGACGTAATAAATGCTGTTCTAGCAGTAACTGTATAACCTGACGTGCGGTCGTGTGTACCTAGGTGATGCAAATTGCAAAGTTCACCGGGTCCACTAGTAAAATATATTAATATAAATAATAAATAATAATAATTTCCATTTTGTAATTTGTATAGGTTTTTGCAGGTTATGACGCAAACAAAATCTAATTCGGCACTTTTAGCTACCAAATATTAATACAAAAAATAAAAAAAACTCAAAAGAAAGAAATTTCAAATAAAGAACTTAATACAAACATAAAAAAGCTTCAACTTAAATCGTTCTATCCGTAGAAGTGTTTTGTTTTAATTAATTTAGATTTACCTGCTGATTTCCATTTTCATAGACGATCATTACTATAAAGTAAATTACTGGAGTTAAGGTGGACCCTGAGCGAAAGTGGCGCCGCGGTGAATTATATTTAATATTATAATTCTAATACACAGTTTTAAAAATGTTTATCGAGGAGATTTTAGGGCCCACACCCACAGTCTAGTATTTTTAGACGGTATCGTTACGTTACATTCCTTCGTAGTCACTGCTAGAAATAGATAGCAAAACTACTAAAAGTGGCCGTTTTTGACACATTTGCTATCTACTTCTACGAATGACTACGAGGGCATGTAGTGATACCATCTAAAAATACTAGACATACCATGGGCCCATAAATCTCCACGATAAACATTATTAAAATCCTTTTATATTAATAACTTATTAAATAAAAACCTCTGAGGGCGCCACTTTCGGTCATACAACCGCCTTAATAAGAAATCTTGTCCGCGGCTTCGTCCGCATGAAATTTTTTTCCCGAATTTTCGGGAAGCAAATTTTTTTAAAAGCTTTTGCCTTTCTAAGCGCCAATCTATTTCTGCACCAAAATTTATCATAATGATTTCAACGATTTGTGATTGTGACCAATCGTACCAAACAAACAAAGAGGTGTCACAATGTATTGTATAATAATATAAGTATGGATTTAAATTATGACATTGTAACAACACTCGAACTCCCATACAACTTTAAACCACTCCTTCAATGTCAAGTTAATACACCTACTCAATTTATATCCCTCAACATTTCACACAAACAATAAATACAAGCAAACACCATCCCCACAGAGATTTAAACCGAACCCAAAAAACCACAGACATTATAAAAAGACCATCGGAACAACTGTCGTGTCTATGGTCCCATCTGCGTGGCCCCTAAGGACCATAGATGGGTCCAAGGGACCCAGGGTAATGAGTATAAACACTGGAATGATCGAGGGGTCTTTAATGTCTTGATTGGGGCATTCGAGTGTGTAAATAAAAGCTTAGTGTTAAATTTTCAGATTGAATTGCAAATAATTGGACGATTACTTGTTTATAATTTTGTAGTAGGGTTAAGTTATAGGAAAACATTAGACTAAAAAAAATATTATTAATCGATACGACAGTATGTTATTATATCAACGATTGCATTTATTTTTATTTTATTTTATTTATTTTAATACACAACACAGATTACAATTCATTCAAATCAATAACATCAACTGCGCTGAAATTCTTAACTAGATTGCAATCCAGACAAATGTGTACAATACAAATTAAGTGAAGGCAAAAATGTATTTGATTAGATTGGTGAGATTAACATAGAAAATTTGTTATAATTTATGTTTAAATAGACTCGGCGCCTATGCTGAGTCCGCCTCATTTGGTGTGGAGTAGAGGATATCCTTTAGGATTTTAACGTAAGATGTAAATTTAGGAATAAATATGTCAAGTTGAGAGTTATCCTTTGCCAAATCATTATACTGACGAGCCATCCTGACCAGGGGATTGTAATAAGAAATATTATTTTTGTAAGTTTGCAAGACAAATAGATTAGTTTTATTAGACCTGCGCGCGCTGTATTTAATGTTAAAAGTTAGTTGAGCCTATCTAGTTAATGTTAAAAGTGAGTTTAGCCTATCTAGTCTCCAATTTAGGGCTGCCACCTGTACTTTCAATAAAACAGTGTATCATCAATTTTAACAGTGAATGTACATTATTAACGGAAAGTTTAAAATTGTTTATGATTAGAGTTGAGAAACAAAAAAAATCAGTTGTAAGTGTAAATTCACTGTTAAAATCGAACTTATTACGCAACATTTTATTGTCATTTGTCAAGTACGATTGGCAACCCTAAATTGAACACAGATCGTCTAATGTAATCAACCCTACATAAATGACAGTGACCACATTCAGATGAAAAAGTTTGCGTTAAATATTAACAATTATTCGTAAATAAATTATGAAAATGAATATCAAACTAAAAAAATAGAACATTATAAAATAGTGCCTATGCACTTTCTCTTCAACTAGACATTGAATGTACCTTTTAAATAGTTGTTTAATTAAGCGTCGAAGCCTTGTAAATTGTTTTCCTTCTGTTCCGATAGGGTTACCAGACATCAGGATTTGTCCTAACATTGAGCATTTTTTGGTCCCTGTCAAGAAAATGTAAGGATTTTTTGCATTATTTACCCTAAAACCTTTATAGAAATTAAGCTCTAAGTATTTAGTTTTCTTTTCTTTCGAAAAAAGAGGTCGGTCCCACTATTACCATTACCCATTGCAAGAGGTACATTTTCAGTAAATATTTCTTTATTTTATTTATTTATTAGGCACAGAAACAAAATACAATCCAAAACATTATTTATGTAGTTCCTTAAAGCTAAATATAGGTTGTGTTAAACTGTATTACAGATACCCGCTTTTAAATATACGGGATTGGTACAGATCTACTACAATATTTAAGAAAAATAATATATTAAAATCAAAAAAAATTAAATTTATCAAAAAAAAAATTTACAAATAATAATCAACTAATACTTAGCATAATGTCAGGACTTTTTAGTAGAAGGCTTTTTGTCAGGATTTTATAGGCGTACCATGGTAACCCTTGTTCCGATATCCACGTACAACAATATGAGAAAAAAAATCCATAGCTATTACCCCCCTTGTTTAGTAAACATCCTCACGTGTGTAATCGAGGAACTTCGTTACCGCCGCATCTCGTTAGCTTTGATGTTTAATTAACGCCGCCGTATCACAGTATAAATAACTACCAGAGGGCCAATTCCATTAATATGTTTGTTTTAGGTTAACGTAAAAGTTGAACTACTTATAACTAAATGTCAACATTTCGCATTTTACTTTTTCAACGTCACGATTCAGCCCAAAATTTTGATGTGTATGTATAGTGAACACCTCTTATATTTCGTTAGTCTGGCTATAACTCAATTAAACAGCTTTACCGATTGGAATGTTTTTTTTCTGACTGCTATATATAATTCTGGGGTGGTTTAGAAACAAAATACCCCAAAAAAAAAGGAAAAACCCAAAAGAACAGCTAAATAATTGAAAATTCAACATTGGCCATTTTGTATGGGAATCGCCATTTTGGATTAACTAACTTTGATAGCTAACTTGACACCTAACTTTTGATAATTTAGGTGCGTTCCCACCTGTGCGTCTGGAGACGCACGAGAGCGCACGAGAACGCACCAGACAAGACGACACACCGTGGGAAACAAGGGTCTGACATGCTTTGATAGAGCGAGATCGTCTTATTAAGATTCCTATAGGAGGAAATAGAGAAGAGTGTCATGTTTTTTCTCTATCACCGACCGGACTTTTTTTCATGGTCGGGTTATAGGCAGAGATCAAATAAGCAAAACAAACAAGTGGGGTTATATCAAAAGTGCCAGAGAAATTAAAGTTTTTGTGGATAACTCCCTAATTAATATTGAAGATTTATTATAAATCGAATGTGTAGTGTTTGTGTCTAGCATACAAAATGGTGGGATGTTCGATATTTGGCTGCAAAAGCAACAATCAAAAGAAATAAGCGGGCGTTACATTTCATGCGTGAGTACACTGTTTTCTATATTTTGATCACGTATTTCTTTCTCAAATCTCACAGGAACCAAGTTTCTGAGCTAAATCATTAGTTATATCATGAAAAACCTGATAAATAGGAAAAATCTAAAAAATATTTCTAAAAATAACCTCGTAAACATTTGACATGCAAACCGGTAAAATTGCGTACATCTACGTAATAGTAGAAGTCAGCTTAGCTTTGACGTCCACTAAAATCAGTAGGTTTATAATTCGATTTCCGGATGCCTACTATATAGAAAATTTTCCCCAAAAATTACCCCATATTTCAGGGAATTTCAAGCGATTTGATTTTTTCAGATTTCCGACGGAAGATAAAACTCGTGAAAAAAGTATAGAAGCAACTGGAAAAAAGAATTGGGTGCCACACACGAATTTGTTCAAAACATTAAAAAAATATATTGTTTCCGAAAAACAGAAAAACTAACGTTAATAAAAAAAGTTCTGAATTCCAACGTTTAATAAAGACTTTACCTGTTTTAATTTAAAGTTTATCTTTTTATTCCATTAACCACACAATCTACAAACAACCCCAACTAGTTTACTCTATGTATACGTATCTTACCGTTAAAGTACGGAATCCGTTAATCTGCAGATTAACTGGTCTAGTCAGTTAAAGTGCGAAATTACGATTTCCGTACTTTAACTAGTAATCTGCACATTAACGGATGCTACACCGTTAAGGGTACTTTTTCTGATCATGGCAACCCCATATTTTGACGTCATTCATAATATATCTATCCCTTACACCCGGTCGCTCGGTAGCGCATCTACCCCTTTTAATATACTATATCTATGGTGGGAAACGACGCGTTCGCCGCGGTGCGTTCGTAGTTTGTTCCTGTGCGCCCGTGTTCGTCCTCGCGCGGTTCGTTGTGGTGCGTCACCTAAAAGAGGGAAAGACAGGTGGGAACGCACCTAAAGAGGTTTTATAATAAAAAGCACTCAATGAAATAAAGCATAGGTACCTACTTAGTCTTGCTTTCGTTTTAGTATTCAGCTGCTTTGTTATTAACTAATTAAATAGATGGCGTTGGTTTTCAATATTTTAAAATTCTCAAGGTAAAATTGATAATCATATAAATTGTAGGTGATTATAAAGTTTACAGGGTCCATTAGTTTTGATTTAATTGTTTGATATTGCGCAACTCCTACCTACTTACTTTTGGTTTTCCCTCCACAATTAAAAAATAAAAAGTTAGAACACAGAGTAGTCACTATTAATCCACGGTATACTCCGAGTGCAGGGGTGCGGGGGTACAGGGGTGCGTAATTGACGAATCATGTAACCCTACGCCTGGTGGGGGAGGAATCGAGTTATGACTGACTGTCAATTTGTTTGTTTATTAGGATTTAGGGAGGTTTAGTGAGGTGTGCTCTCTGAAAAGTGGTCTTAGCTGAACGCATGAAACCATTTTGGTTTAAAAATATTGTTCAAGGCTTCTTATCATAGGTACTACAAATGCAGTTAATTTTTGGTATTGCCTATTAGATTATGACATAGTTGTTAGAAAGCTCATTAAAATTTATGATTTAAAAAAAGTATTTTTTTTTCTTATGAAAATTGTTAGGTAAGTATGAAAATTCTACAATTATTTAAGTTTTTTAACTTATAAACTCAAAGCTCTGTCACTGACGTTTGTTTATTTTATCTTATTTTCAATAATAATTATGTACTTTTTATACATCTAAGAGTTTGTCACCTTTCAATTGAAATACTTAGAATAATAACACCTAGAACGTTAGTTCTCTACAAAGCGCACTGTCAAAAGTGAGGCAACTAAAACCAGACTAAACAGTTTAAATTTTCCTACATTTACGAGATTAGTTACTATATTATTGGATTTTAGTTACGATTAGGTAACGTATAATAAAGGATATAAATCTGAAAACTAAGCCATTTTGGCTTAGTATTAGTTGCCTCACTTTACATACGCTGACACGGCTTCTAGGTAATATAGGTATGTACATAAAAGCTGCAAACTGTATAGCAGTAAATACGTCTGATAAATACCAATTTGAACTCGCATCCTCTATTATATTTTAATGTAATTACAAACGGTTCCGAACTACCGTTGGCTGTCGAGACAATTATCACACTACAATAAACACCAATGAAATCGTCAAATAATTGCAAATTACCGCCATCTGTGCGCTTTGACAGATCCCAAAGGGTTTTGGCGCGCTTTGCATCTGTCAAATGGCCATCTCCATGTTGGTCATAGACAAAATTTGCGATTTTACGCGCCATTGATTGTTGTTTTGTTAAATTAACCGCACACAATCCGTTTATTCTGTGTTTGTTCAGATGAAAAATTGGTTGAGTTATTTTTTTTGTCCTTATAACTGTTTTAAGTTTTTGTAAGTTGCTTTCAACTGGCGAAATATCAGTACCTACCGAGGTATGTACCTACCCAGGCACAAAAAATGCTGTTTACGCCAGAAAATACTTATTTGACTTTAGTCTGGTACGAGTTGGCATATATTTTGGAGTCTCAAAAGTACGTCAAAATAGCAATAGGCAAGAAAACTCACTACAGTGAAAGATAACTAAATAAATTATGTAAGTACTTATACAACAACTACTATTTTGACATTCGAATTTACTGTCAAAATTTCAGCCATGAAAGCTACCGCAAGCCGTTACAAACTACACAACAATATACACACCATTTCTACACGACACTTCGAGTAAATTTCAATACTTACCTTACTATCAAAATGGCAGACACAGATTAAAAGCAAACGTGAATCTTCTGTATTATCAATCAATAACAAACACGAGTTGTGGCGGCAATCCGCATGCACAAGATAAAGCCCCGCGCCGACGGTGCGTGAAATATGCCGGCCGGCTACAATGAGGCTAATAGCTCGTGTGAGGGGCCTATAGCGGGCTGCGTGGGCGCAAGTGACGAGCGATTTAGAATCGGGACGGTTTTGTACTGGTAGTTGTCCATCAGCCATTTTTGATGTCCCCACTGCTGGGGCACAGGCCTTCCTTATGGGTTGGGTTGGTAACTGGTAGTTGATTACATTAAAAATAAATAAAATAATAAAATAAAATAAATTTATTGTAATAACTGGTACATAAACAAAGCAACCATTAAAGTAAAGCAATACTTCTGTAAGACCACTCCGCTCTTCATACCTTTGATAAATAAAAATTAGTACCTTAGAATTTAGATTCACATATTATTTACCTATAACTTATAATTCCACTTGTAACTTGCACCACACGTTTAAAACGCAGTAGCTATGAAATATTATTTATCTGCGCTATCGGTGATCCTTTTGGGCAGTAGGCCTTTGTTTACCGGCGGATAAGTGCCCTTTTTTCTCTGGCGTCTGCCGTTTTTTTTACTTCAACGATTGTTATGCCGCCTTGGCTGAGTACCTACAATACTTTTTTTAGCTTCTTCATATTTAAGTTTTCTATCGAAAAATCGATGGCGGTGAAAATATTATTGCAGGATAAAGTTCAAGATACTAATGTAGTAAATACTTTCCAAAATACAGCATATTATACGAAACAGTTAACACGAAACCCTAGGATTAGAATAAAAATACAAAAACCCAAAAAAACAGCCAAATAATCGAAAATTCGCCCATTGCAATAATTTTGTATGGGAATCGCCATTTCCAATTACTTTTGACAATGACAGCCATCTTATGATTAAGAGGTTTGGCTAGTAAGCACTCGGTGAAATAAAGCATAGGTATGTTTGTACGTAGTGTTACTTTCGTTTTAGTATTAGACTGATTTGTTATTAATTTACTAATTAAATAGATGGCGCTGGTTTTTTTTTTCAAGGTAAAATTGATAATTATAATAAAAATAATAAGCGATACGAAATTCACAGTGTCCACTAGTAACCAAATAGAATCCGTAATCCAAAAATTAACAAAATAACGTAAGCTGAGGGCCTATTACAAAAAAGCGTACGATGTTCGTCCCACTCCGTATGACAATATCAACTCGTGATTAAGGTTCAAAATCAAGTAAATCGATCAACGAACTTCGTCCGACTATCGTGATTCTTTTTTGTGATAGGACCTCTGTATTTCTTTATCCTGAAGCCGGCTAATAACGTTACGTTTTTTCAGCATCCGCTTTTTGCAACCCATTTGGAAGGCACCACTTTTTAATTCTTTTGACTGAGCGCTGGCACGCTGTCGGGAGGTCGGAGCCATTCCACCGCGGCTGTACCTGCCATAGACTAATAAACTTGCATTACAATGGCGGTAAATAACTGAAGTTTAGTATTTTTGGCGGGAAAATGTTATTTTGGTAATTTATTGTTATTGAGGATTGGATTGCTATTGATTAAAATATTTATTTATTGAGCAGTCAATAAATTATGTAGACGTACTATTAAAATAGAAAAAGAAACATTATTTTACGGTTTAATATTAGCACATCATGTTATCACTTTTTCTCCAGAAAAAATACGTTTTATTATTTGTGAATCCAAAAAGGTTTTATCTTTAATTTATATTCACCTTTTTAAAATTATTTTTAATCAATAGTTTGATTTGATTTAATATTGCTATTTCAAATCAAAAAGGTGATTATCATAGTATTTGGTACGTACCGTACCCTACCTGTTTTTTACAATTATTGTAATGAAAGATTCTTTCATCCCTTTCAAGGCGGCTGGAACGGACAACATCTTTCCGGCACTACTACAATGGGGAGAGGAGCAAGTAGTTCCAGTCCTCACTCATTTGCTACAAGCCTGCTTGGCTCATCGATACACTCCGCACCTGTGGAGGGAAGTTAAGGTAGTGTTTATACCTAAACCAGGTAAACCCGACTACACAAATCCGAAGGCTTTCAGACCGATCAGCCTCACAACCTTCCTTTTGAAGACTATGGAAAGGGTTTGTGAATGGCACCTACGAAGCGGAGCGTTGGTCAACCTCCCACTACATAAACATCAGCATGCTTACAGTGCTGGAAAATCAACAGAATCAGCTCTTCATCAACTAGTCGGTAAGATAGAGGAGGCTCTCCAGAATAAACTTATCTGCTTAGGCACCTTCATAGATATAGAGGGCGCTTTCGATAAAACAACATTCACCAGCATCGAGGCAGCACTAGTGAGACACGGTGTTGATAAACAACTCATAGACTGGATCGTGAATATGCTACGCAACAGAACGGTACAGGTATCAGGGGACGTCGGCCAAAGGGCCCTGGTGGCGAGAGGATGCCCCCAAGGAGGTGTGCTCTCTCCACTTCTGTGGAACCTGGTGGTGAACGACCTGATTTCCCATCTTAACTCTAACTATTTTTACACTATAGGATATGCGGACGACATTACCATACTAAGTATAGGTAACCAGGCTGGCATAACCTGTAACACCATGCAAGCAGCCTTGAAGAAGGTTGAGGAGTGGTGCCAAAGACACGACCTGACCGTCAACCCTACGAAGACGGAAATGGTAATGTTCACAAACAAACGCCTGGTAGGCGAATTCCGTCTGCCGAAACTGTTTGGAACTACACTACAACTCTCTAACGAGGTAAAGTACCTAGGCATAATCCTAGACAGTAAACTGAATTGGAACAGCCACTTGGAGTACAAGACGCAGTCCGCCAGCGTCATCCTATGGCAGTGCCGAAAGATGATTGGTAAACGCTGGGGCCTAGCACCCAAACTATTCCTTTGGCTATACAACACGATCATAAAACCCCTGGTAAGCTATGGATCTGTAGTATGGTGGCCAAAAGCCGCCCAAACCACTGGAGCCAAAAAGCTACAAGGACTACAACGTCAGGCCTGCTGCGCCCTCACTGGATGCATGAGCACAGCTCCCACAGCTGCTCTAGAGGTAATGCTGAACCTAACACCACTGCATCTCCACATCCAACAGGAGGCAGCCAAAACAGCGTTAAGACTAAAACAACTGGGATCTCTAAAATTTGAGAGGGTAAAACATCTCAGAAGACTACTGGAGGACTGGCTCAACACCCCTCTTATTGAAGCAGCATGCGACAAAGTTAAGCCAACCTTCATTTTTGACAAAAAATACAGAATACACCTGATAGATGACATCAGCTCCAAGAAAAAACATAAGGCTCTCTTGATTTACACTGACGGCTCCAAGACCTCATCGGGTACAGGGTCGGGTGTTTTCTCAGAGGACCTCAACATACAAATTGCATTCCCCTTAAGCTCATACAACACGGTCTTTCAGGCTGAGTGCGTGGGCATAACAATGGCGGCTAAGGCAATCAAAACAAGGGAGGTAAAAGACCGCGACATTTTAATTCTCTCTGACAGCAAATCCGTCCTACAGGCTCTCCAGGGCAGTCGCATCACATCGAGCCTTTTACTTGAGTGTCATCATGCCTTAAATACAGTAGGTGCACTTAATACTATTACTATCCAATGGATCAAAGGTCACAGTGGATCGCGGGGAAATGATGCAGCCGATGAACTGGCTAGGCGCGCATCTGGTTCGACGCCTGTTGGCCCAGAGCCGATGGCGCCTATCCCGACAAGTTGGTTTGCAAGTAAGATCCGTGAACACACACTAGAATTACACCAACAGAATTGGAGCTCGCTGGACTCGTGCAGACAGGCGAAACTCGCACTACCGCGCGTGGACGCTCGTCTATCCAGGGCTCTGATACAACTGTGCAGACCGCAACTTCGCCTGGTAACAGGCGCTATTACTGGTCATGGACAATTTAACAGACATCTCTTTAACTTAGGTGTCACAGACAGTCCCTTATGCAGAGGATGCATGGAGGAAGAAGAAACAGCCGCCCACGTACTGCTGGAATGCAGAGGGGTGGCCTCCTACCGGGCGAGGTACCTCGGCTCGCCGGGCAGCGTCCAGGAAGCGATCACGGATGTGAAAGCCCTTGGAGCGTTCCTGGCTGAGCTGGGCTGGCTGGAGTGATCCGGCCGCACACCCTCCAACGCAAAATAGGCGCAATAGACGTCGAGTTGCGGAAACCGCCTGCATTGACAAGAAGATTCTTTACTAAAAGCAATTTTACGAAAAAAAAATCATATCATGTGTAGGTAGGTACCTACTAGACGTTAGCTCTCGAGATTAGGCTAGGCTGTAATGTGTCGATAAATGCGGGGTACAGAATCAAAGACAGCTTTAAATTACGAAAATGCATATTATTTGTTTTATGACCCTTCAAAGTTGGGTGGACAAGTCCATTTAAAAACTATAAAAATTATTAAAATAAATGAAACCTTTAATTAGTCCGTAAAATGTATAGCAAATTTGTCTAAGAAACCATTTTGATAAACACAAAATGTAATATAGCTGCCGAACAAATTTTCTACGCGTTCCATACAAACTACTCAGGCGTGATAATGGAGTAGCCGTTAATATGGTGCGTTTTTGGGCGAGTCCATTTGTGTGCATTTCACACTGTGATATCTCGGGCAGTTTTTATGCTAGCGAAATAATTATTTTACCAATGTTTCTTTTTTTTAAAAGGTAATTTATGTAACATAGAATAAAAAAGTTGTCATCATCCCAATTGTACGGTCAGCAACGATAGTTGTTTAACACTTTAGGACTTTGTCATAGTAACTTCTTTGACTAATGTTTCAAACCGTGAGGAATCTGTTAAAAAAGTTGCTATGACAAAGCGTTAAACAACTTTCATTGCTGACTGTACCTACACCTAGATAGTATTCCTTTGTTTATCGATACCCACTGATCAAAGCGTAGCACATCACCATAAGCCGAGCTGGCTCGTATCAAAGCAGCATCACATTTCATTTTTATCATTTTACTCAATCCTTTGCCGAAACCATACTTTCAGAATCTCTTTTTAATTCGTTTTGCCTGATAACTGCGCGGGTGAGCTTTTTTATTCGACGAATATTACTTCTGGCTGTATCCGTATGGCTTCGGATGAATGTATTACAGTTGATGTTTTTTGGAATCGGTACTGTTAAGTAAGTTAAAGTAATAAGAAATTGTACTTTTAATATTAATTTTTTTGCATTCACAATGCCTTTTAAGGAGCCTTAAGCTTTTTTTTAAGTGTAAGCTTATAAATATTTAAACATTTTAATATTAAGATGCTATTTTGCAACCGGGATGTTTGTTACACAAAAACAACCGGCCCCCTAACATGCAACGAAATGCAATATGATAACATAGTCATTTTGTCACGTTAAACTGTCAAATATAATAGATTTTGACAGTTAAGTGTCGATAAAATGCTGTATCACGTGATATTCATTATTAGGTATATATCGTGTTTCGGTGGTTATGCTAGGACGGCTGGTAAAATGGGTTAAGATCTTCAAGTTATCACGACGCCGAAAGCGCGCGTTAAAAATCTAGGGAAAATTAGCCATAGACACGATTTGTATCTTCGCCAAGATTGATTCATAGTCCTATTTGTTAGAAACCGCACGCAGATCAGCCGTAGCTTAGGTAACTGAACAATGTGTATCAAATCCAGAAACCTTAACGAGAGATCACGCTGAGTTCGGCCGCGTAAATATCAGTTATGCAGTCATTAGTCGCGGTGTGTTGCCGCCTTTATTTTATTTATGCTCCCTACATATCCGCCATATTGAAGATGGCACGACGAGCCATCGTGTGTGTGTTGGGGTCCTAAACGTAATAAAATCAGGAAATTGTATGTCGTTAGATGAAAAAATATAAAAACAAGAAAACAAACCTAAAATGATCAGTATGAATGAACATTAGTTCATACCGCAAGTGCTCTGAAGTTAGTCACTTCAGTACATTATCAATTGAATCGCATTGTAATGTTTACCTCACCATTGTAAAATCGACATTATTGTTACAAAGAAAAAAATCTATTTGGAAAAACAATTACTAAACTCTTATAAATAAAAGTGCATAAAGTGATAGAAAAGTGATAGTTTTCTATAACTTTTTAGAAAAGTAATATTTTCTATCACTTTTTGCGCTTTTTTCATGAAGTGACTAACTTCAGACTAGTTGCGGTACACAACAACATATTTTCTCTTTTCTGTACTGTCTATTGTTATTTTAATCGCACTGTACAGCTTTCGATCTTACACAACCACGCTACCACCATCTTACCCTGACACCATAACAACAATTCCAAAATTGTTGTGTTCCGGCATTTAGAGGTAAGATTCTTACGTGATGTAAGTTACTCAGTGATGAGGATTCCGGGTGTAGTGCGCTTCCACCTTCGGCCTTATCGTCACTTAACATCAGGTGAGGTGAAGGCTAAGCACTATATCCCGTTGTGCATAAAAAAGAAAAAACTTTTCGGTTAACCACTAACCGTGTAAAATAACTCCAACGTGTTAACTTAGGAACCGTGTGTCGGGTATTTGAATAAAAATACAATTATTCTGTGTTTTGACCGGCGCGCGACCATTAGATTAGGTTAGAATTAACTGATAAAGTGTGGTTAGGCTGGGGTGAATGCGGACTTGAGAATAATATTGTGTAAGAAGGTTTTTATTTTTATTTTTTTACGGATTATGTATGAATTATCACCATAAATATTTACCTAATCACAAGACTTAGTAAATGATGGTATTTTAGGATTTGGTGATCAATTACAGATTCTAAAAAGAATCTAAGAAGAAAAATGATTCTCGAAAGAGCTAAAATAAGTATATTTTTTCTGGTGTGTTATAGATTAATTCCCTATTTCATACTTTTTCATTTTATTTCTTTTTTCTTTCTGAATAGATAGATACTTGTAGATCCAGTATATTTCGGTATAATAATTATTCTTAGTACAGTCAGTTGATAATATTGTTGTTTTTTCGTAATAAATTGATGTTCATACGAAACAAATACATGCGCGTGGATTCAGTGAGTTTGTTGAATAAAAAAATACCTAAAAATATAGATATAACGATATGGACATTAACTGACCGAGCAATCGCGAAGCGCAAGCGAAGCGTCTCCGTTACAGCTTGGGCAAAAATGCTTTCCGGCTGTCCGTCTGTTCTCCTCTACAGTTCGCGTATGTGCAGATTCGGTATTTATACATATTTTGCCATCAATTCAGTTTTTTTTTTAAATTTTCCAAAAAAAAAACATAAGTATTTCAACAATTTTTAAATGTTCAAAAATGTCATGAACGCTCACAGAGCCACTTTATTTTAGTGACAACTTCAAATTAAAAAAATCTTTATTAAGTACTTACTAGAAAAAACTAAATAATGGTTCAATTGGTGGTACCTAACCTTCTTTATGTTACGTACAAATAACTAAGTACGAGTAACATTCGGTTAGCGGCACGAATTTATGTTTTGGGTTGCAACCTAATTGTAAAGTTTTCGTGGTGTAACCGGTAGTAAAAAAGTTGTGGGGAGTGGGGAATTAAACCCGCCGTTACTCGTTATCTGAACAAATTAATTGTCCGACTCATCCACGCCATATTGGAATCACTGGAATTAATTTTAATGCGATGATTCAGCTAAATGAATACTTTATTAATAATTATTGTCTTTTTAAAAGACAATTCCATGAGTGACGTAGGCATTTTTTTACAATATTTTTATTGTAATAAAAATATACACCTTGGTCATTTCAGCAACTTGGTCATTTTATAACTTTGGTCATTTCAGCACCTTGGTCATTTTAGCATCTTAGTCCTAACGCTCCGGAAGGGAATTAAGAAACTCCTCCTTTTTTGATGTCAGTTAAAAATAAAGCGGGTGGAAGCAATTATAAAAAAAAACTATATTTTAGCCTTGAATGAATGAAAAACTATTTGCAAGACTTAAAAGTGGTAGTAGCTTGCCCACGGTGCTACTCTACTCTTCAAATTTTAGTACTCTACTCTACCAATGCCGGGTCTGTGGTCTAGTGGTTACCCCACCCGTGTAAGACGTAGGGGTCCCGGGTTCGATTCCCAGGGTACAATTTGTACTCGGTTTGGTTGGTGGTAGAGCTTATTTCATGTCTGCCTGGCTAGCTACCACCATCTTACGTTCTTACGTAAGTCTGACGCCATAAAAACAATTAAAAAAATGTTGTGTTCCGGCAGTTAGAGGTAAGATAACCAGGGGGACTATTGTCTAATTTAAAAAATCTATCGCAATCGCTTTCGTTTGACAGATGGATGTGACACATTGCTGCATTTCTTTGGAAAGTTTTTATTTGTGCCATAAAGAAGCTTCAATGTTTTACATCCTGAAAGCGATTGCGATAGTTTTGAAATTAGACAATAGAAAGGCCCCAGTGATGAGGATTCCGGGTGTAGTGCGCACCTTCGGACTTATCGTTACTTAACATCAGGTGAGGTGAAGGCCAAGCACTATCCCTAAAATGCTGTCTATACTAGAATAGTTAGTAATACCATGCTTTTTTTTATTTGAGATTTTTGCATTCACAATGCTATATTTTTATACGATACTAAATAAAAGACTAGAAAACGCTGGCTAGTAGAAACTAGAAAATACAAGAAGAAATTCGACGATGCCACTAGTATAGTAACTCGGTAGCTCAGCGGTGAGAGCATTGGACCGGATATCCAAAGGTCGCGGGTTCGATTCCCTTCCGAGAATGGGGTTTCCGAGATCCGAGATTCCGAGAACTTTTTCGAAGAGAATTGTTTTTTTTTTATAGCACAAGTTTGAAGAATAAAGAAAATAATATTTTGATTTTTTTATTTTACCTTGTTAACTAAATATATTTTTTTATATTATTATCGCGATAAAATATCAAACATACGGCTGAACACGAAGTTCCTTTGCATTTACTGATTTAAAAAACTGATTGACAGATTTGACAGACAGTGACAAAGAGTAATCATACCTTTGTTTTTTTTTTTTGAGCAACAACATATTGTACTATGTGTAAATTAAAAATTTAAATTTTTATTTAAATTAAAATGAAGCAGTATAATATAATTCCGCAATTTGTTATTCCTGGCTCCAAAGCCAAAAGCTACCAGAAAATATATAATTCACAACAGTTTTGGAAATGTTTACCAACCCCATTGATCTGGTGCGAGTCGCATTTTTTCTAGTATAGTATTTAGTATTATACCATGCTATTTCTACGTTTCTACCACCAAAATACAATTCGGTAGAGCCATTACAACAGATGGCATAGATGATGCAATTAAAAGGTAAAAGGTGACAATATCGGCCGAAACGACCGAATTAATTGCCCATTGCATTAACAACAAATTAAATGTCGTTCTATTTGGCCCTCCGAGCGGAACCAATAATTAATGTACTGTCATGATGATACTGGCTCTATTATTCTTTGTCACTGCTATGCTATTATACAAAATAACTATACATATACAGTGTCATTTTAAGGATGTGTTTAGTCCATGAAACTAAACAACTTTCTCCAAGAAACATGTATCGAATTTCACCATAAAAATGATATCTTACTTTTTTACTAAGTAATTAAACAAAATTATAATATACAATACTAAATAATATACTAGAAGAAATACGACTCGCACCAGCCCCTGTACCGCCTAACTCAATCGCTTTGACTCTGGCTTTGGTTTATGACGTCAGTGCACAGTCCGTCCTTGTCATCGTGTTAGGATATGACAAGGACGGATAGAGCATAGCTATCGCTTTGGCTATCGCTTTGGCTATCGCTTTGAGTTAGGCGGTAGGGCCCCTGATCAATACTCAGACGGACCCTTGGATATCCGGTCCAATGCTCTGTCACTAGTGACTCGGTAGCTCAGCGGTCAGAGCATTGGACCGGATATCCAAGGGTCAGGGTTCCCTGTGAGTATTGATCTGGTGCGAGTCGTATTTTTTCTAGTATATTATTTAGTATTGTGTAAAAATAGCATTGTGAATGCAAAAATCTCAAATTTAAAAATTATAATATTTTAAACATTGGGTTTGATTGATAGGTAATGTTAATGTAATAAATGGCTTAGAAGTACCTACTCAAAGATAAAGAAAATTAATGATAATCTAACATTGAGGCGTATTAAAACTATCAATTAGTATACTTTACTTCTTCATCAAAAAAAATTGAAGGCATCTATTCTGCAAAAAAAATCTTCAATACGATACCGCGATATTCAGTAAAACGCTTACAATCAAACTTTTTGCATCTTACCTACTTACTTTTTAATGGACCTATTCGATTTTAATTTTTATAAATGTTTTTCTTTTGTAACAGCACCTTAAATATTTTCAACTTTATATAGATCAGGTTAAAGTTCAAAATATATTTGTAATGCCAAACAACTATCCCAAAGCAATGCAACACGATCCGCTACTATTTACCTATTCATTTTACAAAAAAGGAACTTAACGCCCAAATCGACGCGTTAATGCTGGACAAAGAGAAAAATAAACGGCTTTGTATAATACAACAACAATATTAATGCAGTTAAAATAAATAAACTACGTCTTTATCACAAAGCAATAAACACCAAAGTCGTATACGTTCATCTTAGTTGTTAAACAAAAGAAAGTTGTCAACGAAAGAATCAAAAAAAGAAAAAACAGCGCCCGATTCTTTTTAAACTGTAATTCGTAGGTTCAAATTGCGAATGCGGCGTTCTTATTTCAAAACATCAGCGTGGTGTCATTGGACACTCCCTCATCCACATAGAAACGAGAAAGTACGGGTCTTGTTTTTTTTTTTTTTTATTTAAATGCGGTTGCTCCCCGCTTTTTGGCAGGACTTTTTTTGCCATTTTCTTTTTTTCTTTTTTTTTCCTTTTTTTTCTTTAGCTACATGTTTTTATTACCTACTTTTTTATATAATTCAAAGCTTACTTACTAATAGTCTTCTATCTGTCGTTCCTTACAATTTTATACTATTTTTTTTTTATTAATTTCTTATTGTAATAACATTAAAATTTGTTTCATTTGTTTTGTTAAGAATAGAATAGAATAGAAAAATCTTTATTTGAGACAAAACAACTATTTTAAAATACATTGATGGTTACGATTTGTCCCAAATCGGTCGGTTGTTTGATTTTCTTACATATATATATTAATTCAAATAGACAATTCATAATACCAGCACTTCGCATTCGTTCGGGTCATTATCCATCCAAAAAATTCGGTCATCTCATGAGAAAAATAGATTCTCCAAATTGTGAAATTTGTGGTACCGTTGACGACATCCAGCACATGCTCTTGGAATGCGTCAAATACAGTGGGGCGAGGGATTCATTGATACAGAAACATAAGATAAATAGATTAGACGTAGGAAAATTTCTGACAATACTAGCAGACCCGCAATCTGCGGTGTTTAAAGAACTTATTAATGTGTTTCTGTATCAATGACCCATGTGTTCTCTTATATCAATTGTCATGTTATTTAGATAAGGGTATGATGAGGCTGACATACCTAAAATAGGTAAAAGCCTCTAAATAAAAATAGATTAAAAAAAAAAAAAAAAAATTTCTTACATAAAAAAATACTCAAGATTTATTATAAAGAAAACTTTGCTTCAGGCTCTTTATGAAATCCTTTAAACTCTTGGTTATTTTATTCATAAGAGCTCCGTATACTTTCTTTGAGCTTTATTTTTAAGTTCGAAAATTTTGAGTGACGGAAAAGGTCAATTTATCGAACTCAATATAAGTTAGATAGGAATTTGTATTAATCAGAAACTAAATTCCAGCAAACCCAACCAATTAGGCATCTGTCTGAGGCGAATATTGAAATGAAAATGATCAGATTGTATGAAACAAACTGCCTATTAACGACATTGTACATTTACTTCGATAAAGCTTTCATGGGATAGACGTAAAAGCTTTGTTAATATTTGAGTGATATTCTGTGATAAAGAGAAATTATTAGATTCAACGCGGCCTAATTGGTTCAAATAAAATTATAGAAAGCAAACTTAGTTTTATTTCATTAAACTATGAGGTCGGTATTAAGGTGGATATTTTTTATTTGTACGTTCGAGTATGTATCAAATAAAAGTAGCTACTTACCTACATTACGATTTACGACGTTTTTATTAAAAATATATATTGTCCATCAGCCATTTTTTGTCCCCACTGCTGGGGCACAGGCCTTCCTTATGGGTGGTAAGGAGGACGGGCCATAACCCACCACGCGGGCCCAATGCGGATTGGTGGGTGTTAACGACTGCAAATACAGCCGGGACCAACGGCTTAACGTGCCTTCCGAAGCACGGAGGAGCTCGAGATAATACATTTTTGGTCACCCATCCCATGACCGACCCTTGCGAACATTGCTTAACTTCCGCAATCGCTGGGCCAGGCGCTAAACCACTGCGCCACCGAGCTCCTCATCTTCCTTAAAAAAATATATTAGATTTTACTAAAATAAAATAAACACATTTGTATAAAAAATATTCACAGTAATTTCGATCGTTCGATCATGATACGCATTTGAAATAGGAATCGAATGTTTTTAAAATGCCATTCGTAAATGGCGTTCGAATTGTCGTCAGTTTGACACCTCGAATTTCAAAACGTATTAATTCTACAAAGACGGTCTTAGTTTTTTTGTGTACTTATTTTAATCTAATGCATTAAGGTTGAATTTCGCTTGTATACTATCAGATATTTCTTAGGTAAGTTTTATATCTTGATCTCTTTTTGTTCATAAAAGTAAGATACAGACAGATAATAGCATGGATGGATTTTGAGATTGGGTTCCTTTGATGTGTGCTTAACTTAATATTTTCTTACTGGGGTTAATATTATTAGCTATGGGGTGCAGAAAGTAAGTAAGTATACATACATAAGAATCAATTAATATCATTGCTTATAAGTTACCTAATCAATTAAATTGGCTAAACCGTGTTTTTCTCCATAAAAATAGAGACATGGAAAAAATACACGTTTTCGTTATAAAGAAGTATTTTTATAAGGTTTTTAACTGTGCAATTACCGAGTTAACGGAGATTTTTTCAAGAACTTGTCTTTTTCTAATGTTCTACCTAAGTATTTAAAAATCGCACAAGATAATTTATAAAAAGATACGCGCACATTCGCATTGCAATACGTTTCGCATGACGATTATTGACGATTTATCGCTGTCAGAAAACAGAGATAGATCGTCGTAAACTATAATTAGTTACTGTTTATCCAACAACAGAGTAACGTAACGCGCACGCGCACAGAGCGCGTAGGTAATTGGATTTGACTAATTCTACGCGCTTTACATAAAATAAACATTAGCGCGCGACGCCCCTTAACTTATAAGAAGCACGATCAATGGAGGTGTGACGTATATTATTTAATTAATTTTTATACGTAAATACACAAAAAGTCCTTAACACAAACATTTAAAAAAATCTTCATATTACTAGAGATTGTGGTAGGTACTGTAACTATTTTAACAGATATTTTTTGTACGTAAGTATACATACAACATTTAATTGAAACAAACAAACAATACGTAACAAAAAAAATTACAACATCACATACATTGCTTTGCTCCGATTTCAAAGTAATAGTAGAGACAAAGGTGGTATCACAAACACCCAGACCTGAGTCAATATAGAAAAGTACGTTAAATTAAGTAAAGTACCTTAAGTCTCTTATAGTCGTCAACAAGCGCCGCCAATTCATTTATTTTTATTATAATATGTAAACCAGGTCAATATTAAAAAAAAGAAAACAACCATGGCCTCTTAAATTGTCTCTAATATTTATTGCATAACTCTTCAACAGTTTTCATTATTTCAAATCTATTTAAACCAAAAGATGTAAAGGCCACTGTCGTTTTGATTGCATTTTAAAACAAAGTATGAAATGAAAAATTATTAAAGAGTTATTCAAAAAATATAAGAGACAATTTAAGAGGGAATGGTTGTTTCCTTTTTTAACCGACTTCAAAAATTGAAAAGGAGGAGGTTATCTATTCGTCGCGTATATTTTATTTTAATATTTACTGACTTGGTTTACGAATAAAAAAAATAAATGTATTGGCAGCGCACTAGCGCTTAGGTATATTGATCCACTAGGACCAATATACCTAAGCGCCTTAAAACGTCGCACCTACTTCAGCCGCGCGGCCTGCACTCAAGTGAGCCTATCTCTAACATCACTTATGAGGAAGTTAATTTATTGTCTAATTACATGTAGATCTGTCCATCTAATGCCATGCAAATTGGGACACAGGCGGCCGAATTAATTGTCTAACGAATATTAATTTACCTTTACCTCGGTAGTGAATAGGACGAACACTTTAAAATTGTCTTTATTTTTCTGTTATTTTTTGATGTTTTTAATTTGATGTTTGTGGTTTTTAACCGACTTCCAAAAAAGGAGGAGGTTCTATGTTCGTCTGTATATTTGTTTTTTTTGTGTAAGTATGTCCACCGATTACTCGAAGACGGCTGGACCGATTGAAATGATTCAAACGTTATTACATTAGGTACACTCCCAAGTTGGTCCCATTTGGAAATCGGTTCAGTACTTTTTATCTTGTGTTGCATAAGCTTCGTTTCGACATCAACCATTTTTAATGTCCACACTGTTAGGGCACAAGCACAGAACTCCTTATGGGTGGAAAAGGAGGATGGGCCATAACCCACCACGCGGGCCCAATGCGGATTGGAGGGTTTAACGACTGCAAATGCAGCCGGGACCGGAACCAACGGCTTAACGTGCCTGCCGCGAAGCACACAGCTCAAGACAATTTGTCACAACTTTTGGTGTTATTGTTTCGTTTATTGGAGAAAATAATAAAAAAGTAACTTCAAATTGCACTTCAAAAACAATGTTCTAAATAATTAAAAATTACTTATGTTTTATTTGATTGAATCAGGCGTCACTTGGCGGAAGTCCCAAACCATTTTGAAAAAAGAAATATATGTAGCTTATAAAAAGAAATATATGTTTGCGGGTGGGCGGGCGGTGCATCTTGCATATTTTGTTTGCGGAAGTAAGCTACATATATTTCTTTTTTCAAAATACTTATGTTTTGACATTGTCTGACATTAGCTAGCTAAATAATTTGTATTTCTTATTCACAGGTAAAGGACAGGTACCTAGGTAGTATAGCTTTTGGCAAAATCAACAATAACCGGAAGTTAGGTCTTAGACCGGAAGTTACTAATAACTATACATACGTGGATCTCGGTGGCGCAGTGGTTTTGCGCCTGGTCCAGCGATTGCGGAAGTTAAGCAACGTTCGCAAGGGTCGGTCATGGGACGGGTGACCAAAAATGTATTATCTCGAGCTCCTCCGTGTTTCGGAAGGCACGTTCAGCCGTTGGTCCCGGCTGCATTACAGTCGTTAACACCCACCAATCCGCATTAGGCCCGCGTGGTGGGTTACGGCCCATCCTCCTTACCACCCATAAGGAAGGCCTGTGCCCCAGCAGTGGGGACATCAAAAATGGCTGATGGACAATTATACATACATGCATACCTAAGAAAGATCTGCAAACAAGAAAGTTAACAAAAAAGCCCACCAAGTGAGCTTCGTTTTAATTAAGCTGAAGTTTGACAGAAGCGCATGCGCCGCTATCGGACAAGCGGCCATCGCGTGGACGCCAATAAATTATCATAATAACTATTTTAATTTGGTCCCGTTGGTTTTATCTGGGTATTAATTAAAATTAGGCGGGCAAGATTGTTGAGTTAATGTTTGGTGAGAGTTCCGTATTATTTTGTTTTATTGAATGTTTTACAATATCGGATGACATCATTTTTATGAACTAATGTTTTTATAAAATATTTATGTAATCTTCGTAGAAAAGTACTACAGTAGTAAGTGCTACTAATAAGTAATTGGTTAATGAGACCTTGCAGTTCAAAGTTAAAAAGGAAGAGATTATATTTTATGAAATATTTTTGTTGTTCTTCTTCTTATCGAATGAGGATTAGTGGCCACCTCTGGTGTTAGAGTTTATCAAGCCGCCCTAAGGCCTCTAACTTGGCTTAACGACTGTTATCATTTGCAACAGCCGGGACCGACGGTTCAACGTGCCCTCCGAAGCACGGAAGCGCTCAGTTGTAATGCCACTTTACGGTCACCCATCCGACACCTGGCCGAACCGAGCGTTGCTTAACAAACGTAATCGAGTACGATCAGTCTGTCAAGTTCCGCCACGAGCGCTTCAATATTTTTGTTAAATACCTAGTTAAGAAACCAGGTTTTTTTATGCACAACGGGATAGTGCTTGGCCTTATCTCCTCACCTGATGTTAACATGTGTGAAAAAAGTTAAATAAATGTACGAGTATATGGTAGACAGATACCTTATACTTAGTAACTTAGTATAATATGTGACACCGTATGAGAAAGGGGTACGAATTAAGTTTGCAATGCAAGATTTGATCCGAAAGTAAGTTATAATACTTGTGAATGAGAGCATGAAATAGGTAAATAACTTCTCTATAATTTAAATAACAAGACAACACAAACATGTAAATTAGGAAGCTCATTTGGTTAAAACTGTGTCAAAATATGACGTCGGCAGAAAAAACCATAGGAAAAAACTTAACAACTTTTTTTTCTTCTTTTTAAAACACTTCATGGCATTGGATCCCCAAAAGCTCGTCCGCCACTTATTTTTATTTTTAAATTTGGAAGTTCCCCGAACGGGCCGTATTAGCGATCTAACCGGAGATAGCGCATAATAACCGCCTTGCGTTGTTGTTTGTATTGTAAACTAAGGGTCACCGGCTTGTTGTAATAAAACGCAAGCTTAAAAAAAGATAACAGTGGCTTTAAGAGCTGTAGACCACGCGTTCGTGACATTTTTAACATTTTCCGTAATGGCTGAAATATGTTTTTAATTCGAAAAATTTCGAGAAATTGAATCGACAAAAATTATATATACATAAGTAATTACTAATTATAGAACCTGCTCACAAAATTTCACGAAATTTGGTTGAGAAATGCGACCTGTAGAGGAGTGACGGACAGCTGGACATTCGAAAGCATTTTGTCCAAGCTGAATCCTCGCTCGGTCAAAAATTAACTTTAAAACAATGTATTGACACGTTGTACCTATTGTTAAATGAAGCTTGTTGTAAAACGTTTGCTTAAAAATATTAACAATAAGTATTATAGTATTGGAATTTAGACAAAATAAAATAATTAAGAGCTCATGAATATTATTATAGAAGACGAAAACCTTCGACGGAAGAATATTGATAAACAAAACCAAAATAAGAAGAAGGCATATTTTACAGGTTCTGGATTGCACCTTCCTTCTGTTTCAAATAAAAAATGTGAACTGAATTCTATGAAATTATCTGACAGATTTATCCGGTACCTACCTACCTATGATTTTCTGCAGGCTTTTACCTGGTAAGTAATGACTCGATACGACTTCTTGTAGTTTTTAAATGGTTCTAATATTATATTCACTTGCAATTTATTGTATGTAGATTAATTTTAAATGCACAAAAACTGCACTAAAACTTCATTTACGATAAATTATATACTTACTATAAATATGTGATGAATATAATATTAGAAGCGTTTGAAAATTGCAAGATTTACTCAAGCCATTACTTACGACGTCTATACATACGACGGATAGAGCGGTTAGAGTAACAAACATGAAAATTTTAGCTCTCTTCTTAGGCTCGTATTATAGAATCCAACTCAAATTCAAATCTCTGCTTGAGTACAGTTAGAAAGGAATGGAATTCATCGCATATAGCGCCATCCCTTTCTAACCGTACTCAAGCAGAGATCTGAGTTTGAGTTTGATTCTATAATACCAGCCTTAGAGTCTGGTCAACGAAAGATGAGATTGAAATGGGCGGCGCCATATTCCCTGTTTAATTAACGTTTAGTGGTTAAGTTATTGGAAAGTGAACTTTAAAATAAGGTGCAAAATTTGTTCCATTTCCAACAGAGTCTCATCTTTCGTTGACCAAACTCTACCTAGGACTTGATTTAAAAACTCTATGGTCATCAAATGCCATAGACAAATAAACTACACGGCATAATGGCGGCGCTCGCGCGATCTAAAACCACTCACGGTTATTAGACAAGGAGAATTAGGCGTTAAGGGGACGTGTTTGGTTATTTTAACCGACTTCAAAAGAGATTGTTCTCTTATGAGTTGTATAAATATGTATAAGTGATTTTCTTAAAATCAGTGATCCCGATTTTGAATGGGGTTTTCGCTGATCTACTGCATTTTTAGGACTATGTTGTGGTTTTAGTGAGTTCACTAGATGCTAAAACGTAGATGGTGATTCACCTATTGAAGCTTCAAATAAAATAAAATTGAAACGGGAAAAACGGAAGAAAAATAACAAGGTGGAAGTCGCAATGTATCTATTGCACCGTAGGTGATTGACTGACTGATTTTTAACAATTCTAAAAATTGTGTAAAACCAAGGTTACAGCTAAAACCTTAATATTTTCGGACTCCTTTCAGTTTTTTCGGATAGGTTTTAGGAGTTTTCAAGACTAAACATTGTAGGTATTGTACCTAGGTGATGTACCTATCGTCCTTATTTTCTGACTGGCTTGCAAATATACGTTCTTATTCTATTTATGAGCGTTTATGCGCTATACTAGCGCCGCCAATCGAAAAAAAAACTTATTCCTTAAATAAAGATGAAATTGTAAATTGTGTTTTTCTAGTGTACTCGGAAGAAGCTTTGTGGTACTCTTTATCGCTTGAACAATATATTCTAGTCTGTTTTATTGCTAAAAGTGGCCACTTTTGGCAATAAACTAAACGACAACTAAAGGACAGGTTATAAAATATTGTTTAAGCGATAAAAAGTACCACAAAGCTTCTTCGGAGTACCTACACTAGAAGAACACAATTCTCAATTTTGCCTTTATTTGAGCACTATGTTTTTTTTTCGATTGGCGGCGCTAGTATAGCGCATAAACGCTCTATATACGAAATAAATGAAATAAGTTATTAAATCTTATTTATTATTCGTTTAAGTTGTTTGCCTTAAACAATCCACATAGCTGAAATGATTGTAAAACGTGGATGTAGCACGAAAAGCGATCGTTAAGTATTCATAACGGTGTGTTGTAATTAGCAGTCTATACTCTATGGTCACTTATTGTGTAATAAAGCGCGCTTAAAAAGCTATTAGCGTTATTAAGCTCTTGAGGACGAACAAACAGACGACGTTTAAAAATGGAATCGGATCGTTCTTTGTTTGTTTTAAAGTCGAGGCTTTTACTAAAAGGTTAGAAACCGTGCTTTTGTACTTTTAGCTTGCTTTTAAAAGTTCCTTATAGGTAATTTACAATGCTATTAAATTGACAATAAACAAGTACTCGCAAATGTATAGCAAAGAGTAAATTGTGTATGTGTGTGTGATTTTGTACCGCAGGCGCTTTGAAGTTGGTCACATCTGGATCATTTTGTTTAACACCATGGGTGTTTGTAGTTTTACCGTTGTCTCTGAATTCCATAACACAAATGCTTTAGCTAGGTACTTACTTTGGAATCAGATCAATGTTTGTCATATTGTCTAAAAAAACATGCAAAATTACCAAGCACGTTGACAAAGTAAGCTAGCACGCGCACTTGTGATTTTTAATCAGCTGATTAGTAGCTATTGCATCGATCCTTGATGATAGTTTTGTTCGTTTGTTTTTAATTATCCATTGCGCTGGATGGATGGCCATTATAGGTATAGTTAGCTCAATAATGGTGTCGATTCGGTTGGCAACGACTTAACTAAATTCATAGAACTAAACTAAATTTAGTTTTCCATCCTTCTCTTTCGACATCGAAAGACAAGAACAGGATGTTAAAGTTAAGTTTAGTCCTGTCACCAACCGAATTGACACCACTGATTCTCAGAACGATCAATCAAAATAATTAGTTTCAAAGGCCAGATGTTGACTTATCTGACGTTTCTGGACTTAGACTAGTGCGTTAGCTGAATAATATTAATTATGAAATCACTCGGATCAAAAATTTACCAATGATTACAAACTTTTATGCCCCAAATACGAATGAAAGAAAAGAAGAAAGAAAAATAATTTATTTGAGACAGCATAACATATGTCTCAAAACGGTCCCAAACTCAGCATAATGCTGGTCTGCGACAAGCGGTGGTCTTCCGTCGGGACCGGTTTGTTGACGCTGCGATTCGATTACACAAAAATAAAAATAAAATGACATTACTGACATAAACTGACATTTTACATTATACTCTACGAATGGTAGGTACAGTCGAGTTCATTAATTATGTTGGCATTTTTGACAGACTGTTGACCTTTATTATAAAGCCATAAAGGTTGATAAGCTGTCAAAAGTGCCAACATATTAGTGAACTCGACTGTACCTACCTAGTTACCTACTTTAGCTTATGTTAGGAGACACGGTTAGCTTTAAAAGTCATACGACTTTAATGTTAATAATGTATACAATGTATAAAAATCTACAATAAAATAATTGCGTAAAATAGCAATTAAACGCGTCATTAACTGTTTTGTTGCGGTACCTTACAAAATCATGCATCTGAAAAACGTACTTACCCAAGTTAGATAAAACCTAACTTACCACTCTATTCACTTCTAATAAGGCACAAATTAAATTAAGTATTATATACTTTTATATTTCTGTAAAATAATTGAATAGAGTTTTTTCTTATTCCAACTTTTTTAACTTTGCTGATGAAAAAATCTTTGTAGTTTCTATTTCAATGGATTAGAGACTATTATGTAGATGATGCGTTGTTTTATAAATTCCACAAAGTTTGACATAAATCAATTATCCCGCGGAAACATCTGCCGTTCGAAATTTGACTAATTATTGTCGATTTAAAAAAGAAAACAAACACGTTTTGGCGCGCGCCCGCCATTAAGCGTGTTGCCACGTTATCTGTTACAAAAACTGACAGTTTGCGTAAATTACCTCGTAACTTGTCATTAATGCTACCATTTTTTTGGGCGCTTAACCGTGACGTCACGTGCCATGATATTTAACATGTTGCGATGTGGATATAAATAATTAAGTGTATTTATCATTTTGGGTAGTCTTTAACTGATGCGACTGATAAATTGCAAAATGTTTGCATTACTCATTACATTAAAGGGCATTCCATGTTAATTACTGATGAAATCAAGAAAAAATGCATACTCATACTAGCTTGAATATTTTGTCAACTGATTCGGAAAAAAAGGAATACCTACTGATTTTTATTTGTTATCTACTAAGTATGATAATTGATAATATAACCATACAAGTTATAAATCGACTTTTAAGCTGGTCTATTCATAGAGTCAACAGAAATGGATGTAATTAGGTACCTTTTAGTATGAGATAAATAAATACTTTTTTATATTATTTTTAGGAATCAATACTGAAGCAAGTATTACTCAGTTACTGACTGATAAGTAACACTAAACTATACTCAATCGAGAACCCAGACGCTAATCATGTTTGAAATATTTTAATTAAGTACCTAATTCATTTGTTTTGAGATAATTGCTTGATCATCAAAATGTTTAACAAAAGTTAATTTGAAAAGATAGACATGACCTGTACGAACTATTTTTGATAAGAATTATTATGAGTGCCAGGCTGACAAACTCAGTCACATCAACAGCTGCAGTTTTACTTCCCATATTAAAACAAACTTAAGCCTACACAATCAAAATTCGTAACAAAACAGAGTTCGGCAAAAAACCTCCCCACACGCGTTCCAAATTCAATTCCAATAATTAAGTGACAGTTTGATAACGACAAAACGTCGGAAATCCACGAGCGGACAATCGGAGCGTGGCAACACTCGGACGGCACGCGCGATCGCGCGATAAAAACGTTTCAACTTTAATTAAATTAAGATTCCAAATGTGCACACTTGATCGAATTACTCGTTAGATGGCACTGTAAAACAAGAATTAGGAAACTGAACTTTATATCTTATCACCTAAGACTACATTTAGAAACGTGTAACAATGTAATTAACGATACATATTTTGTAATTGACTTTTTATGTGCACCGTATAAGATTCAATTTTCAACGGCCTCCTTGTGGCGTGCAGCCGTGAAAGCATGACAGTAATTAGAGGATTATCTTGATAAACCAACGTAATCTCTATTACGTAGCGATAAAATCCAAATTGCTTTATGGTAACGACCGCGGTTCGTGACGCCGAGTCGTTTGCGCGATTAAAGTCTGTTTTGTAACTTTTTTACGAGTGGCAATAATCGAATTAATATCGCGAATCACTTAATTAAATAGATATACGTTTTCGTTAGCGATTATTGAAATTAAACGAGTGCATTACGATTAATCGTTAATGTTGTACATGCGAATTATGTAACGTTTTAATTGTTAATTTTAAAGTTTAACGACGAAGTTTGTAATACTATTTATTTGTGGTTTCCTAAAGTTATAAACCAAGTTTATTGCAAATGTGAAATTATGTTATTAAGAATAGATTTTTAATCAGTATTTGGAACCTGTAATCCATGGTGTACCTAAGGTGTAAATATTATCATTACCGTCCTAGTGTCATAAGTAGAAAATGAATATAAGATTCTTGGTCTTATTCCATAAACTTAATATTAGTTAATATCCACTTCTTATTCATAAAAAGTGACAGCTTTTACGATACCTATTTTGCATTGAATTGTTTTCTTTCTTCGTAAGATGTGGATATCAGCCAGTGAATTCGCCTGTTTTGTCAATAGATTCGTCAGAATCAGAACGACAACATAATAACGCTAAAAAGCCCAAGCGAACATTTTCTTAAAAATGTTTATGAATAATGAAAGTTTTATGAGGTTTAATAAGCCTTATCAGCATTTTAACTAAAATTAACTATAGTTAGGTACCTACTTAACTTTTTTTTATGATTCGGTGGTCATGTTAGGCAGGCTGTACTAAGTGATGGGACTCGAATCAAAAAAATGTAAGTGGTTCAAATCATCGATTCGAATTTGACTTTTATTCGAATCGATATGATGATTCGAATCAGCTAACCAATTCGAATCAGATGATGATTCAAATGATTCGAATCAATTGAAACAAAAACAATTTTTTTAATAGGTAGGTAGAGGTTGGTAAGTAATATAAATTATAGAGACATACAAGCAATACGAAGAGATCCGCAAGAGAACTAAAGTAACCGACATCGCTCGAAGGATTGCTCAGCTGAAGTGGCAATGGGCGGGACACATAGCGAGAAGAACCGATGGCCGTTGGGGCGGAAAGGTTCTGGAATGGCGACCACGCACCGGACGGCGCTCCGTGGGCCCCCGACAAGGTGGACCGACGATCTGGTGAAGGTCGCGGGAAGCCGCTGGATGCGGGCAGCGCAGGACCGATCGTCGTGGAGATCCTTAGGGGAGGCCTATACCCAGCAGTGGGTGTCGTGCGGCTGATATGATGATGATGACAAGCAATGTACTCAATAATGGTATATAAAACAAAAACAACTCAATGTTAATAATAATTGTCACGCCATCAAAGATTCGAATAAAGAAACTGATTCGAATAAAAAAACTGATTCGAATTCCAACAGTGATTCGAATCAGGTGATGATTTGAATCAGCCAACCAATTTGAATCAGCTAACCGAATCGAATCAGTTGATGATTCGAATCGGCATAAATACTCATTCGAATCGAGCTTGGATTGACGTAATTCGAACCATTCGAATCAATTGTGAGTCGAATGATTCCTTCACACAACAAAAAAAACATTTTTTGTTCTCTTCCGTTGATCGTAAAAAAACACGTAGCAGAGTTAGCTTAGCTCATCGCAATCGATCTCTGATAAAGCTTAGTCTTGAAAACTATTTTTTTTCTACAACCTTACTAGAGAAAACATCGCTTTTAGGCGAGAAAAGAACTCGTGTGATTCGCAATCTGACCGTTGCATGATTACAAAGACCTATTTTTTTCTTAATTTTTTGCTCGAATACAGCGACATTCCTCTAACTAAAGGTATATTAAACAGGCTGTTTGGTATGATGATATATTTGGTATGATATGCTGTAGTCACCCTAAGTAAGAAAGGTTGACGTTCTATTCTACTTTACCAGACAAGGTAGTGCTAAAATCATAAATAAACCTAATCAAAAATGTACACGTAATTATCACCCTGCTTTTCGGGCCGGAAGCGCAGTAACCGGCGGAAGTGGCGCGTGCCGGCGGTTAGCCGTGCCGGACGATAGCCATCGCAAGCGTTGAGAGCGGCATATTTGTGTAATGGATAAATATTTTAGGTAAATAAATCAATCGCGTCGTTAGAATGGAATTTTAACGCCTCTGTGGTATAGTTGTTTTTGTCCACCTTGTAAAACGCAGGGATCCCGGGTTCGATTCCCAGGAGAGGGAACTTGTACTCGCTACCACCATCTTACCTAAGTCTGACGCCATAACAGCTTTTCACATTGTTGTGTTCCGGCAGTTAGAGGTAAGATAGCCCAGCTCCTCAGTGGTGAGGATTCCGGCGGGCTGATTATCTAATTAGAAATCACCTAGCGGCCGGTCTCATTTGACAGATGAATGTGGTACATTGTTTCTTCTTTTTGTGGTAAAAAAAACATACCATAGTAAAGTAGCAATGTATGTCAAATGAAACCGGTCGCTAAATAGTTTCTTAGTTTCTATTTATGTAATGTAGTTAATCCAAAACTAGAAATCCATCTTTAAAGTAACTAGGTATTAAAAATGCAACCGCATTTCCCTCAACGGAAGTTCCCGCTTACCTCCGGACGTGTAACGTGGCGCGACTTCCGGTACACGCGCCACCCATTTTGTGGATTGTACACAAAATGGCAACGTTTTACTGATTGATATCATTTAAACGATATTGCGTGCCAACGATTATAATTATGTCATTAATTTAAGTTAGTAAAGTGCAATTAGGACCAAATTAAATATTAAAGGTAATAGGTAATATTTTTTAAATTTCTACTTAGCCGGACAGTTGTCTCAAATAGATCATTTGTTGTGTTACAAGTGTCTAAGCAGCTGAATAATATTGTGGAATCATTGAAATAGGCGCGATCTCGGGCCTGTGAAGCTGAGACTTTAATGTAGTGGTGACACCTCGGCCATGAACTTACCGAGTATACCAACTTATTGATATACATGCTGTCAAATGCACCAAGAAGTATTGGAATGCGATACATCCGCATTCTAATGCAAACCGAAACAATATCACTGCGCTAAAGGGTGAATCTACGCTGTTTCTTACTTCCTGCGTCATTGTCCTCACTCGAAAATCTTTAAAAATCCAATGCATCACAAGGAATAAATTAAAAATATGCCATCATTTACATTAGAGTACAATAATAAATAGTATTAATTTGCATATTTTTTATTTATTCCTTGTGATGCATTGGATTTAAAAAAAAATCGAGTGAGGACAATGACGCAGGAAGTAAGAAACAGCGTAGATTCACCCTAAACCCTATCCAACACTTGAAACTGGGAAAAGTATACCTTGAAGAGGAGTGAATTGCCAAAACAAAAATAAGAAACAGAAGGTATGTATAGTAAACACAACATTCATTGCAGATTTCGTTTTATTCCTCGTCTTATCCCAGCATAATTATAATGACAATGCATAATGACGAAGATCATTCAACTACTATCAATAAATAACGTTAATATTTAGAATTAAGCATTATTCAGGCTAGCAATATTACAGAATTACATTGAAGCAACATGGCAACACAGTTTTTACAATAACCTATGGTACAAACTGTTGAAAAATTACAAAACTGTTAAATAAGATCAATATAACTTTTTTTATTAATTATAAAAGAACAGATATTTTATGAAATGTTTGTACAGTAAAATAATCACATAATTATTTGTAAATAGAACAAAATATTCTGTTTTAAAAGGATTTCGACTGGCTAGGTACGATACATAACTTAGTTCATTCTTATTAGGACATTGAAATATGTTTCAGTTATTTAAACAACGAATTAGTAAAGGTCATTTTACAATCCGATTTTAAAGAATGTGTTAAAGAGAAGTTAATGTAATAAATAGTTTTATAAAATCAATTTTCCTTAAAAATACGAGATTAAGAAATGCTAGTACTGTTCATAGAAAGAAGCTATATTCAGTTCTTTTTAATATTTACAAAATTATCTAAACTTATACAATAAATACACAGAAATATTTCGTAAAACGTTCTTATTTACAAAATTATTTACAGCATGGAATGACACTGATTTTTGTACGTTACATTTAATTTTTTTATACCTCAAATAGCTATTATTTGTAGGATCTATGTTATACCTAAACCTACAGACTACGGTCATAGAGTTTGTATGTTGATGTTTAAAATTATTGAAAAATTTAATAAAAAACTTAAATATGTTGGCAAAAAATAAATTTTATGTTGGCAATTTTTTATAACCGTAATCCATAATTCCATAAATTTAGACCTATACAAAAATTACAGAGCTGCCCACTTTGGTAGATATTATTTTGCGTAAGAAGTCAGAATACAAATCCGCTAGCGTGTCGTATTTTACCACGCGGACACAAAATTTCATTATGGCAACATTAAACAATAGTCTATGGCCGAACTCTACGTGAACGATTTGGCTTTTCGTTATGACTAGTCATTTCACTGGGGTTCGATTTTCAAAATTGTCTGTCCACACCATCTCTGCGTGCGGATTCAAGCGAACACTACACGAGGCTTGAAAGAGGAGCTCGTGATGTCACCGGTGATGCGGGAAGAGGTTGCAATTGTTGCGGCGCTTGAGACGGGAAGTAAACACCAGGTTCGTTGGAGAACTGAGGGTGTATTGGCAGGGGAGCATGTGGCATTGTAGTGGGTCTCGACTCGTGGTACAATATCGGGACGCGTACTAATCTTTGAGCGGCGTGAGCCATGTTGGCGGCTTCCAACTCCGCCGCTAGCTGCCTTTTCCACTTATTGCGTCGGTTCTGAAACCATATCTTCACTTGCGTTTCTGTTAAGTGTAAGCTAGCTGCGAGGCCGGCGCGTTCTGAACTACTCAGATACCGTTTCATATCGAAAGTCGACTCCAGTTGAAAGACTTGGGATCTCGAGAAGACTGTTCGGGTTTTCTTCTTTCTTTTGCCTAAGTTGGCGTTTGGGTCGCGTTTCTCGTCTTTATCGAAGTCGTCGCTTTCGTCGACGTCTGGGTCTGAGTCTTGAGGGTCTTGTGGTTGGGGGTAGAGTGCTGGGTGGAGGCGAGGAGACCGGGGGGAGGAGCGGGACGGGGAGGGGGGAGTTTGTGCACGCTGCGGGCTGCGGGGGTGCGGTGAGCCTCCTACTGAACCATCTTCGTTTGTTGTAGAATCTTCTGGAACAATAATATTAATTTTTAAAAAAAATTCAGGGCTTGAAAGTCGGTTCGTCCAACTTATCAATATTTAGTGAGTCGGTCGTATACTTAGTTTTTATTATTTCTTTTGATTTGACAAAATGTGGGTCGAAAATAACTATAAATTAGCAAATCTGTTTAGAAATTTAGTGTTGCCATTTAATTGTATTAATTCTACGAAACATTGTTAATGGCGTCGATTCGGTTGACATGACTTAACTAAATTATTATTGACAGGACTAAATTTAATTTTAGCATACTGTTCTTGTCTATTCGATACAGAAAAAAAGAATGAAAAACTAAATTTAGTTCAGTCCCGTCAATTTAGTTAAGTCGTTGCCAACCGAATCGATACCAGTATTCGTTTAGAATAGTGCCTATAACTTCTGTCTTTTCTTCGTAGATAAGGTAATCCTTCTTTGTGATTTAGAAATAGAATTTTAATGAGGGCTTTTCAAAATGACAAAAAGCTGCAGGCTCGATAGATGGCGTTGGTAAAAATGTATGTGTCAATGTGTTTTTTTTACTAAGCTTCGAAGAGCTAGGCAGGCAGCCCTAAAATGATGTCAGCCAGCGAGCGCTTACTTGCCTCTTTGGTACAGGCCAATTTTGATACTTCTCTTTCCATCAACGCCATCTAGTGAGGCAAATAGTTACTATTTTTATTTTATAAATGTCACTTTGAAAAGCTCTCATTCAATCAAATTATGACACATTATATAACACATTCACAAAATCATCGTGATTAGTATTACAAAATAAAGCGTAACAAATACCCACGGCACCGCGCGGTCGTACGGCTGCCGGCTGCCGGATCGGGTTGCCGCGTGATTTGCTCCGGCTCGGATTACGCCGCCGTCGGTGACGAAATTACAAATACTACTTAGAAAACGATCTGGCTACTGAATAGGAAGGTTTAGTTTAATTTTACTGAGGAATATTTAAAAATAATTAAAGAACTTTATGAAATGACTCCTTTTTAACCGATTTCAAAAAATGGAGGAGGTTTTTTATTATTATTATTGCATACTTCGTTTTGGACACGTTCATGTTGTCCATTAGACCTAAGTATTAATTTGAAGTACTTATTTATACCTACTATTCTTCCGAAAAGCGATAGAATATTAAACGATAAAATATGTTGGAAAAAACTTAGTTTAAGAACACTGTCTTTTGTAATAGTATTCTTGCAAATAAATTACTTACTACTTACTTACTTATTGCAGCTAACAAAGCATCAAATACCTTATTAGGCAATACAAATAATGCCTTTTTACTTTAGCAATAATAGCCTACCCTTTCAAGCTCCACCGTAATGTACCGTTTTATTTGCCTTACGGTTTCGATATCATTGACTCGTGTTCGTTTTCAAATCATAATAAAACACTCAGATTGTTTACAACGTACCGTACCGTATCATAACCCCAACAAAGTAGTCACCCACCTCGCTTTAAAAAGCATGCATCGCTAAACAAGCAATCGTCATCATCGCCAAGTCCCGTTTTAATTTTCCAAAACCCATCTCCGGAAACAAAGAACACGCCATTTCACGCGGCCCAAACCGACCGAACAATGCTTTTCTACCATCCGCCTAGAATTATTCGCGTATAGCAACACTGGTAATGTCAAACATACGCGCGTCTCTTTTGCACAAACTCGGTTGGTTATCTGTGGTCTCATTCCGTTCGTTTCGCGCCAAATGGTGTTGCTCCGTTCAACCGTGTCATTGGTGGGTTGTCTTTTTGTAGTTACTTGCTTGGATTGCTATTTTTTTGATATTGTAATAAAAACAGTATCTAACGGGCGCGGGCGGTAGGAAAATATAGGTAGGTATACAATTCAAAATCATTAAATTTCTAAGTATATTAAAATTTGGATAAAGAATTTTTGAATGTAATTAATTTTGATTTTGAAATAATAGACGACAACACAGCGACAAAATTATAAAGTTGACTCCATGGTTTAATTTTCCATAATTTTTACACTATCTTTAAAAATAATTAAAAAAAGTTTGAACGTTGTCATACGAAGTCATAATCAGTTGAAAATCTTTTTTTTATTGCAAACAAAATGCAAAAAGTGTGACTGACGTCTTAAGTAGAACTTAAGAAGGAATTAATATCGTATTTAGATATTCGTAAACAGTGCGTTAGTAACATAACAAAATGCAAATTCACGCAAACAATACTAAACTGCTTAACTAGTAAAGCGTTCGTGTAAACAGTAAACGAATAGTAACACAGGATTTCCTTGCATGGCTTCTAAAATCAATGGGATTGAGAATCACTGCACGACCAGTTTACAAGACCTACATCAGCAAAGCAACTGTACAAGAATGTAGCTCTTAAAACCCTAGACTAAACCCCAGTTTAGAAAAAGCTTCGTGTTTAAGCTCATGCTACGAAATGAAAGGTCTTCGTTAATTGGCACAGGATCGCGAACTAAACATTGCAATAAACGATATTGGACTTTAAAGTTAGCGGCGTAAAGGTGAAATGGATATGTTATGTAATATGATTTTATTGTAGTGATTCAATGTGGTTACAGCATGATTCGCTGTTGTTACTCACTTCGATTTTGAAGCCTTTTAATGATACGCCAGTGATTTATTCACTATTAATGAAAACATAGTGTGTGGGAGGTTCATCTTTTTAATTATAGAAAACTAACGTAAAGTTGTAGCCACAAAAAATCATACAAACTAAAGAGATTCTCTAGTTGTTGCAAATATTAAATTTCTTATAAACCTCACAGATGATTGTAAAAAACAGAAAATCACCAAAAGCACTTGCGTAATCTTTTTAGCGTAAATAATAGCGAAAACGTATTGGATTCTACATCAAAATACACTATTCATCAACGCCCGAGCGGTCTCCGGCGACCGGACAACAATAGAAAATCTACCTATTGTGTCTCTCCGGGCGTTCACGAGTTAACGTAGTTGTAGTTGCTTTAATTACGTTTATTCAAGAAAGATAAAATTGTGATAATGATAATGATGAAAATAACAACGAAAAACATCAAAAAAGTGCAGAAGAAAGATTTTCATTCTTCTTTACATGTAAAGAGAAAGACAGAGACAAAATGTCCCAACCAACATTTTGGCGCTAATTTTCACCTTTCTTAGCGTTTGTATTGGTTTAATGGGTATATAAAAGCGTCCAGTAAAACTTTTGTTTGTTCAATGGTCATGACTATAACTAAATAACTCATCAAGATGAGTAACAGTAGCAAGAAGACATAATACGACTTAGGTAGGTATAAAAGAGAAAAGCTGAACCACAGCAACACTAGGTATTGTAACTTCAAGTAACAATAAGTACCTAAGGTAATAGTAAGGTTTCTAGTAAGTCTCACTATTTCCAAGTGTTCTTAAAGAGTGCTAAGTAAATGTTTTATACCACTTAACTTAGCTAGGAAACGTAATATTACTTAAGGAGGTATAAACGGTATAGTCGGAACCATCATAGCACCTGCTTTTATAAATTCAAGTATCAGAAAATACTTAAAGTGATATTATAGTTTCTTATAACTCTTTCTACCGACAAGAGCTCTTGAAAGTAGTTAGAAAAATATTTTTCCCGCCTAAGTTGATATAAAAGTATTAATTGCAACCTATTTACAGCTACTTAATTTAGTAATCAGTAACTCCTATATATGATAGTAATTGGTATTAAGGAGTTACTTTTAGAGCCCTAATCGTTACAGCGGGGTTCAAATTTACCTTTATGCTATTCTAAGCAATATTAATATGCAATTTAACCATTGTAACTCTTATTTTCACTTTAAATCATAAAACATATAAAATATTACTTTTATAGATGTATAATATCACTAACCTCTAAATGTTATGTTTTCTGATCTGATTACATGCAAATTAAAGTGATACCTATAAGTAGTCAGAATTTTTTGATTTTCGCCATGAGTTCGTGGATAAAACGACAGTGTCAGTGTCAGTCAGTCAGTGAACAGAAACGTAACCCTAAAATACCACTACCATTACATCCAAGTCGAACCATAGTAAAACCAAACACTTTAAACTTGTACTCTTATTACCTTTAAAACCCTGTTCTGGTATTACAAGTGCAACAATAGTTCTAACTACAGGCCATCTAGCACTTCTTGTTCATTAATAGTAATAATAGGAACCCAGGGTAATAAGGAATAGATGCCATGCTAAATTAAACATAACCTAAAAATAATTCATAAAAAAACTAGTTTAAAAACCCATTATTGTATATTTTTTTCATTTTTAAACGCAATATTATTACTACAATACACAATAACTGTAAAAACACAGCCAATATTCTGTTTGTATCTAAATGTATATTGAGTGTATGCTCCGCGTGATAAAATGCAAATAATTTTTTTATCAAATATCACTTATTTTCAAGGCCCTTCAAAATTGAGATGCAAAACATATATTATTCTCTCAATAAAGTAGCCCTCGCAATAAATATTAGCCATATGATGAAGAAATCAAACTTGACTGACGGAGTTATATTGACAATCTTAATTTCACCTCCTTAGTTGGCCATCATTTTAAGACGATATCACAAATTAAATTGAAAGAAATAAAGTAACACTTTTGGAACTAAAATAATGAAAACTAATAGAAGAAGAAAACTCTCTACAGCCCTGAGTTGCTATTCAACACTGATCAAGATACATAAAGCAACTCCAAGAAAAAAATGAACCTTAAAAAAGAACTAATATATTACTATACAAATTATACCAGTAGACTTTAGAACTTGTGTACCACCTATAGTTTTTATTAGTGCTTGAGGTAGCAAGATTTATATTATACCACCATTATAGATACAAAAAATTGTTTGCCACTATCGCCACTCTATAACTGTAATGTAACTCTCAGTTTTAAAAGAGTGAGCATTATAACCTTTCTATTACTTATAGCGCTATAAGACGTGGGCCCAAATAAGAGGTTGTAAGGGGTTAGAGCGTGCTCTAACACCAATTGCTAAAACCTTTGTATAACTCTTGCTTACCAAAATCACTTTTAAATAACTCTTTTAACCTCTAAGTGCCAGAGCGGTCGCCGGCGACCTGACATAATCGCCATATTGCCGTTCTGTCAAAGCCCAAGCGGTCGCCGGAGACCGGTACCGGTAATCGGTTTTTTCTCTATGTAAATGACTATGATTTTGGTATCTAGAAATGAGAAAAGTATTCATAAATAAAACTATCTCTACAAAATGATAAATTATAGCCTGATTACGAAATTATCGGGTTTGTTGTGAAAGGCGCCATTTTATTTCTTTCTTGTCAGTTGGTGGCGAGGGTTTTTTTGTTTTTTAACAAAATGGCGGATGGCGCTGAAGGGTTAACACCAATTCTTATTACCAAAATGCTAGTTGGGGTTCCAGCGTACCGAGCCTCTATTCGTTTTGTTGCTAAAACCTATGGTGGTGTGTCCATCAGCCATTTTTGATGTCCCCACTGCTGGGGCACATACCTTCCTTATGGGTGGTAAGGAGGATGGGCCATAACCCACCACGCGGGCCCAATGCGGATTGCTGGGTGTAAACGACTGCAAATGCAGCCGGGACCAACGGCTTAACGTGCCTTCCGAACCACGGAGGAGCTCAAGATAATAAGTTTTTGGTCACCCATCCCATGACCGACCCTTGCGAACGTTGCTTAACTTCCGCAATCGCTGTGCCAGGCGCTAAACCACTGCGCCACCGAGCTCCTATGGTAACATGAACATACGAATTTTTAAATGTTATTTTGGTAGGTAGGTACATATATTTTATTCAACATTATTTTATTATATTAAATTTTCTGAAGAATCGATTTAGGAATCTCAAATAACTCAAACTATTTCCGTAAGTTTTCCTGACAACGTGTAATATGCAAAAAAAAAAACTGTAAGTACAACGTGTTTGTAAAATTTTATCATATGAAAGGTAGAAACCACTTTCACATGTATGATAATTATTTGTCACTTACAACAATTTTCCCTATAATTCACTATTCTACCATTCGAATCCTTTTAGATCCGTAAAATTGACTAATCATAAGTGTCACGGTCTGGGATTTGTGTCGTTTCAAATGAGGTGCGCGTAATTGGATTGAGCACAACCGTGTCGGCCGCCACTGAACCCGTGAAATTCAATCCAGATTAATTTTGTTTATTTCAATCACTGTGTTTGTGTTTTAGTAAATTGGTCCTTAAATGGTTGGAAGTTTTTTGGTGATTTGTATGTTGATTTCGGGAATTAATTAATTTAGCATACCAAAAAAAATATTGTTCTCCAAAATTAATAGGCGATGGAGAACTGGTAGCAGCTAAGCTTAACAGTTTAGCTCACCGCCGAAAAGTTGCTTGCCTATCGGTCTTTTACAGATTGTACTTCGGTGAGTGTGCTTAAGAACTGCATGAACTCATTCCACCTTCTCCTTTCTACCATCGGACATCCAGTCGCACTGCAGGTTACCACCCGTTCTTAGTTGATATACCTTTTCTGCGTACTCATCATCGTTCATAATGCGCACAGCTATGGAATGGAATTCCCTGCCGACGTCTGTGTTTCTGAGGGCATACAACCTGACTCTATTCAAGGCCAGAGTGAATAAGCACCTTCTGGGCAAGCTCGCTCCATCGTAGACCCTGTCTTTGCTTTTGGGCAAGACTGGGGTCAAGAGTTAACCCATTAAATATAAAAAAAAATAGTAAATGTTCACCAAATCCTAAACCGCCCAACAAAAGGTGAGCATTTACCAATTCTGCGTTAGGTTAAGGTTAGTACGGTAATCATTTAAACACAAGCCGTTGATTTTGGGTTAGGTTACGCTAGTATGGTGCCATTGATTTCTACTAAATGGTAGACATAAATTATTTGATGCGTCGTCGTATTAACATCAATAAAAAAATAAAATAAAAACATTATGTAGATTTTTATCAAGTCTTTAATTAAAAAACTGTGCTTGTTTAACCCCCTTAAACATCACTGGTGCTTACACTAGTGGCACTACCAATCGTTTTCTCTCTTTTACTCACATTGACTGTGAGCATTACCTATATCCGATTGTTGCCGACCAGCACCAGCTACAGCCTTTTTGGATTTCTCTTTGGTCTACCTTCTAAATTCTACTAAACAGTGACATCTTTTTAACCGACTTCAAGAAAAGGAGGAGGTTCTCAAGGCGACGGTTTTTTTTTTGTAAAACAAATGCATGTTCAGTTGACAGTAACTTCGTACGGGAAAAACGTGTTTGAGTGTTTTCGTGCCCTATCCTCTACACCGATAGTTAAAGGTAACGTAAACAGTTTGCATCAACTCATAGGGCCATAGATGTATTTCCTTCCTTTAAAAATAAATATATTACCTCTAGGTGGCGACACCCTCTCCTGCGGCCTCTGCCAGTACCACGGCGTGGGCACCAGACCGCCGTACCTGGTCAGGGCACTCCACTGCGAAATGAGGCCCAGCCTGCAACAAGTACACCGTCTATATTACACACTTTTCAACTTTCGCGTTGGGTTGCACTTAATAAAAAAACAGGTAATTAAACGCGTTAAACTGTAAATGATAATGATAATTAAATTGTAAATGATAAGCAGTTAAGGTTACCCTGAGCGAAAGTGGCGCCGCGGTGAATTATATTTTAATATTATAATTCTAATACACAATTTTAAAAATGCTTATCGTGGAGATTTTAGGGCCCACAGTCTAGTATTTTTAGACGGTATCGTTACATTCCCTCGTAGTCACTGCAAGAAGTAGATAGCAAAACTGCTAAAAGTGGCCGTTTTTGACACATTTGCTATCTACTTCTACAAATGACTAAGAGGGCATGTAGTGATACCTTCTAAAAATACTAGACCATGGGCCTTAAAATCTCCACGATAAACATTATTAAAATCTTTTTCTATTAATAACTTGTTAAATAAAAACCTCTGAGGGCGCCACTTTCGGTCATACAACCCCCTTAAGTACACAACTAGATGTCTGCCTAAAACTCCCGACATTCCTCAATTCGCCAAGTTACATCAGCCGTGGTCACAGGCTGAGCTGTCAGCCGAAATGTCGGAAGTTTTAATAGGTATGCCTATCATTTATATTATTTAAGGCTGAGTTGCACCATATAACTTTAAAACAAGCTTGTTAAAGTACCGGTTAAGCACATGTTATTAGCCAAAAAAGAGGATGCCAGCCAGCATGATGTCCTTTGAAAAGTTTGACATGGTTTGACGTGACAAATAGGTAACATTATCATTTGACGATAACTTTAACTATGACAGCGTTTTGGTGCAACTCACACTTAGATTTACAACCGAAATAAAAAAATGTGCGCTCATTCATGATCGACATTTTGACGACTGACTTTTTCTTATGTTTTTAAAATCGACTTAACAAACTTGTAGGACATGGGTGCATTAGATTGTGACATGTAGGATGTTTCATTTTAAAGCGTTAGAAAATCAGTAATTGTGGGCTGTGGACTTATGTACAGCACCGGGATCATGGCACAAGATGGCAACGAATTATCGAACGAAATGGCACACAATTGTACTTAAATTATGAAAGGTATTTAAACTTTTTTGAAATAAAATACAAAGGAACTTTTCCCCGACCAAATTATTTTAAAAAATATCATGAAAATAAAAGCAAATACATAGGCAACTCAACATCCACAATCCAACAACTCCAAACTTTGCCTTTCCCAAACTTGTCAAGGAGTTAAACCATAAGTGCTGGAAGATTTACTGAAAAACAATTTGAAACAAGAGAGAGCCGGCAATAAATCAATTTGCCGCGAAGCAAATACAGGTTTTCTCACTTATGCCACTCGGATCCGAGATATCGATTGTTGGAAAGAGGATTGCACGCTCTTGGGAGAGGCGTTTGTCGCTAGTGGTGGGAAAATGTCGATAAATTGGCGTATGATAAAAGGTAATTACGTTTTTTTTTTATTTTTGTAAAAATATAGTTTTTCGTTTTAAAAACTTTCTTTTTATCACGGCACGGCCGATTTTGTCAATGCGTCCTGGTTTTCAACTGCTGCCACCTGTAGAGGTGTTTTGCCTCATCATCGGGGCAAAGATATACGCTGAGCTTTAACCTAATTGCATCGCTGTGACACCCAATTTAACCAGTATTATTTTGTTGCCAATATGCAGTTTTGATTGTTGAAATTATCTTTTTATTTTATTTTAATTTTTTGTCTATGCGCATGTATTGTGTGTTGTGATGCTAATAAATCATTCTATATATCATTCTATCTATCTATTCTATAAATTAATGAGAGCTGAAGCTGAAAAACGGTTTACTTTCAAACTAAAAAGGGAAAGTAGGTAGGTACTAGTTGGTAGAGGTACTACGTTAAGTTAATATTTCTGTTAAAGCAATACTTAAAGCATCGGTTAGCTAAGATAAGTTACAAAATATTATATTAAGTGACTGAAAAGTCTTTTTAACAACTTGATATTTAAAAAAAATCTATAAATAAGATATGAAAGACTACACCATTTCACTTTGAGCATCTTTTTAGTAACGAGTGGTCATCCTATTGTATAAGATCCATTAAAATGTCACTAAGAGGACCTATATGAAGCATTTTATTGAATGTCATATCAACAATAATTATATACATTTTAATCTTAAATCGGTCCTCATTCGATTTTATAATTTTCTCCCCTCATATACTGAAAGGAACTAAACATCCTGCAAACCTAGTATTTACAAGGAATACTAGCAATTATAGAATACTACAGATTATGTACGTCGGTGTTGATTCGCGTGAGCGGTTTAATTTTTAAAAGGCTTCAGTGCGCACTGTTGCGCTATTTCTCTGGCCTATTTACAGTAATGTGTAATTATTTCTTTATTTATACATTTGCACCACATCTCATCTATATAACTGAATCACATCATCTTGTACAACTATATAACTGGATACAACACCCGTATTTTAGTTCTACCTCTAAATTCTAAAAATCGGTACTGGCGTGCGCTTGACAAAATTGAATGTATTTATTTAAAGTGACCGAATGAAGATCAAACTCATTTACAAGGATAATTTTCGTTTAATAAAATTTCAAGTTCGTAAGTAATTATTTGAAAAATAGTAAGAAATAATTACTACGTTGAACCACGTAGCATCGTAGCATTCCGTAGCGCCGTAGCATCGTAGACCGACTATGGTACGTTATTAATAATATAAACACTGGAGCCCAATCGCGGTAATTCTGAACGATAAAACCAAAAACGTTACGTTGTCATTAAGGTTATATTTCCCTAAAAATCTTTGGTTTAGCTTCATAATTTTCACTTAAATTGTCCCAGATTGTAATCCTAGACTCCTTAGGCAGAGTACTTAACAATTTTAACAAAACTAAAGCGAGTATTTTTCTGTAAACGAAACTGAAACGGTAACGATTTAGCTTTGGTTTTATCGTTGAAAATTAGCGCGATTAGGCCCCTGGGCCGCTAAGAAAACGAGTCACCACATTATTTTCATAAAAATATCAAGAAACATCCTCTTGCTCACTTCACAATTGATAAAAAATCTACAGATCTCACACTATGCGCAACTATCAAAGTCATTGAAAATGTAATTTAGAAATAAAGCACACAGACTGACCTCACGCTCGCGCGTAAGTGACCCGCTGGAAGCCTAGAGTTTTTGTCCGCCCGCCTCCTAAGATGGCTCAAACTGTAACTTAATTTGATCCCGAGATTTAATATTTTCCGTTTCTTGAATAGCGAGCCCAAAAAAAATTTATTGGGCAATTCTCGAACCAAGTTGGCGATTTTTTTTTGAAAATTTGTCAAATTTTGAAAAATCTCAAAAAGTTACCAACAGATTTTGGAAATTTAAATTGCACTTTGAAGCCCTCATCGCACATATTTTGACATTCGCGTATCTTGCATATCTTTGCGAAACTACAGGCAAAAGTAAAAATTTCATAAATCGGGGCACGAAAACATAAACACACCATCTCAGCAATGATTTGGATGTTCAAGTATCGATTAAGCATGTAAAAGAAAAACTGACACCTCCTGATTTCCTTAAAAATAAATAAAAGTTCCATAATTATAATGACTTATTTGAATATGGAATTGAAATCAATGTTTAAGAAAATTTTAAAACAAATGAAACACAAAGTCTAATTAAAGCTTTTTAGCATTTCGTATGTTGTTTTAGCGTAGTTTAATACGATAAAACCACGCACTTTACAAGAATTAAGTTAATTAATCCTGTTTTACATAAGTATTTAGATTACTGTGACTGATATGTAAGAAGGATTAACATATTTAGTAGGTAGGCTTTTAATAAAATGGACAAATAAGCTATTTGCTACGGTGTTATTTTTTTTTTTAAAGTGAAATAGAAAAACTTTTTTTTTCAGGATTTATTTTCACAGTTTCTGGATAAAAATCTTCTGGTTTTATTTAATTTTTGAAGAGAATTTCTATGAAATTATCTGTCAATTGTACCTAATGGACCTGAGAACCTGTGGAATAGGCTCAAAGAACATACAATGCGATTAAATTCCGCAATAGACAGTGATCTTCGGCAACTTCAGAGCGCTTGCGGTACAAACTACATAATTTAATCTGTTTTTTTTTTTCTTTTCAATAAATTCTCGAGTAAAGTTACAGCGAATCACTGCCTATTGTCAATTTAATCGTATTGTATAATCTATACATATAAAATTCAAAATTTATTGACTGATTCACTGATTCATTGTTGGGATAGGCGTGGAGCCCTAACGGCTGAAGGTAGAGACACCATTTTTGGAGGGTAGATACCTTTCATGATGTAGAGGAGCACTAAGAAAGGATTTTAGAATATTCCTGTTATACAGGGTGCTACAGGTTGTTCAAGTTTGTATGAGAATTTGTATATAGAGTTGAAGTAGAGACACCAATTTTGGAGGGTTGATCAGACTATTGATTATTTGTCCTATGAAACAATTTAATATTAAAATAATGTTTCAATTTTCTAAAAAGACAAAATCGTAAAACCATAAACAATAAACTAAAATGCTGAATCTAATTTTACATTTTCTGTCTCTGATTTGAAATGTATCGATGATACAGAATGCGACCACTACCGATACAATCTATTCAAATGCATCGGGTTTTTATCGATATTTCAAATAACAATAACGATTGCTCGCCATTTGCCGATTCCGATTTATCTGTGGGGAAAACTGTGAAAAATAATAGGTTATTTGCGGGAATATTGCGATTTCCTGTTGGAATGGATATTTTTACAGGACCGTTTGTGATTTGGTTCTAATTTTAGTTTTCCATCCTTCTCTTTTGGTATCGAAAAGACAGGATGCTAAAATTAAGTTTAGTCCTGTCAATTTAGTTTAGTTAGTTAACTTTAGTTAACTAAATTGACAGGACAAACCCAAAAGATTTACATCCTTTCCTTTCTGCATCGAAAAGATAAGAACATAATGTTAAAATTAAATTTAGTCCTATTAAGTAATTTAGTTAAGTCGTACACTATAGATATATAATACTTTAATTATGGTAGTGCCAACCGAACAACACCAATACAGTTCTTATTTTAAACAACAATTAATAAAACCGTTTCATTTTCATTTTTCATTCTATCGGTAAATCAGTCCTCATTGATGAGGATTCCGGGAGTAGCACGTTTCCACCTTCGGCCTTATCGTCACTTAACATCAGGTAAGGTGAAGGCCAAGCAGCATAAAAAAGAAAAATCAATAGGTATTTTTTGTAATGGTGAATTTTTTCATTGATTAAATACTTTGTCAGAATCTGGTTGAGAATTGTACATTTATGTTTTTTTTTATAAATTCACAACATACTTTATCACTATGATGATTGATGAGCACTTCGATCAAGGATGAGCAAAATGATAATGATAAATAAATAATATTTCATAAGGATGCTGTTAAATTTTTCATTTAATTTTCTGATTTTCTCTTGTTTATTATGTAAGTCTAAGTAACCTCAGTCTCATTTCTTGTATCTAAAACGAATATGTAATTATTCTAAATTCTAAACATTATGTTGTTGTGTTTTTAAACACTGTTTAACTAAGCACGTGTGTAATTGTGATGCTGTCACTATTTTGACAATATTGTTTGACAGTCGTCGTGTTTAGGAGTAGGAGAGAAATATAGAAGAAGTTAACCGGTTAGATAGTATAGTTAATATAGGTACTAAAAATATTTATTAACCTTTTTCCTACATGCCAATCCTACACCAGAAAATTTTCTCAGAAACGAGATCCTTAGCGAAGTAGCGAACAAAACGCTCCAACTTAAAAAAAAAACCTTTTCTCGCAACCCGAGACGAACTTTCAAACCCCTAATTATCTCATAAAGTAACCGAAAATCGATGAAGTAAAAAAAACCGTATTACCAAACCAATCTGCATTCGTTTAATCCCGTCTCCGCGAAAATTCCATTACACGAGCGGTGTTCCAAAACTGAAAAGGAGTCGCGTGATTGGGTGGCTCACCGCGCGCTGATTGGTCCTGCCCTGACCCCGCCTCCCTCGGGGGTTATAAAAATCGATGCGCTCTCGTCTCGTACTCTTTTTGCCGCGGCGCGTCGCACGACACTTTCCGCTGCGGCTAATAATGGACTCTTTAAGGTTTAAAGTGTTTACTTGTATCTGTTGTTAGCAAGCGACACGGGAGCCTTTTGTTGGTCTAGATACGGTACTCTAGTCGTTTGAGAGCGTCTGCCTTTGTCGTTATGAGTACAAGTTCCTGGAGACGTAGCCATTATGTCGGGGATAGTGTTACAGCTCTCAATAGCCTATAAATGCTCAGTTTAGGTTTCATTTCTGTAGAACTGCTATCGATATTGGTATTACTGTGATTGGGAATAACGATTTTGTTTATCGGAAGTATATTTCAGTGAGGTTTTTCAGTCAACACCGATATCACGCCAACTATTCGTTCAGATGCTAGGGTTCAAGTTACTGAAAAAGTGAAGAAGTTGGTGAGACACAGTACCTACAGCTCATTATGAGCGGCTAATTTATTTTGATTACCTTTATGTGTTTATCTTTTTTACTCGCAATAATTTAAGACAAACCACAGTTGATGGAGGATAGAAAATAAATCACACAAACTAACTACATCAGAGCGCTTGCTGTACTTAATCTGTATGTTAATCTGTCTGTCCTGCCGTACTCAGAGACGTCAATTAAGTTTAATGCTTCATTAAATATCATGTCATCTTATACTATCACTATGGAAAAGAAAGAGATAGCACCAATTTTAATGAGGCATTAAACTTAATTGACGTCTCTTAGTACGGCCGTCGATGTATTTTAATCTGTTGCAATCTATGAGCACCGTACATTCTCGACTCGAGTGCAGTAACCGCGGATTGCTGTCTACTGTAAAAATCGCATTGTAACATAGGATCACAAAAATATTTTTAACTTACTTAAACATTTGTACAATCTGGGGGTCTTCAAGTCGCGAGTGAATAGGTATTTTCTAGGCAAGCGAGTTTCATCGTAAATCGCATCATCGCTTGACTTATTCGTCAACTCGCCATACCGAATCTGGCCCAGCGGCGAGTTGACGTATTTCAATTTGTGAATGCGTCAACTCGCCATCTCAAAATCTAACAAATCAAGCTATAGTCAAGTCCCCCGTGACCACGGCAGCTGCAAAGGTGCCGAAACGTCGGGAAAACCAAAAATCAAACCAAATACCAACTAATTACCAAAGTACTTTCAATAAAACCGCGCTAGTATCCGTTAAAAGTGTTTTATTTCATGTCTAGTGAGCGCGTAAGCTTGAGAAGTGAATAAATCAAGCTAATTTTATACCAAATTTCAGCAGTTTCGACGTGAAATCGTGACAGACAGACATACAGACTTAGACTGCTGAAATTTGGTATAAAATTAGCTTGATTTATTAGATTTTGAGATGGCGAGTTGACGCATTCACAAATTGAAATTCGTCAACTCGCCGCTGGGCCAGATTCGGTATGGCGAGTTGACGAATAAGTCCATCGCTTACCATCAGGCATGATACCGGGCAAGCGCTTGCCTATCTGTCATAAAAAATAGATAGGCATATCATAAAAAAAAAATAAGTATACAAGGTCATTTTGTATTCACTATCCAAATTTTGAGGATGTGTTCAGTCCATGAACCTGAACAACTTTCTCAAGGAACACATGGTCAAATAATATGTAAAATAAAAATCGACTTTCCATTCAAATCAAAGAGATCACGTGATCAATTTTAGTATGGGATGACCGAAATTTTGTGGCGAAATTTGACATAATATGTTTCTTAGAGAAAGTTGTTTAGTTTCATGGACTGGACACATCCTTAAAATTTGGATGGTAAGTTCAAAATGACCCGATATAACCTTCAAGTTTCTGCTAAAGTGAAACTTTAAATATTTATTTATTATTAATCTTACTTCAACCAGGGCTCCGTCACTCCGCGCGCGGGTATGAAGCACTCGGCGTCCTCCGAGAGGACAAATTTCATACATCAGAAAAGATAAGACCTACGCGAAAGATAGAGAGGCAACTACTAAGTGCATGTTTTGAAGCGAAAGGAGCGCTGTGCAACCTGAATTGCACTTTATTGTGTGGGAGCAAGAGTCGCAATTTATTTAAACGATTTTGCGGAGTGCAACTTCTGTACGCTAGTACTATTATCTATTCTGTGCTTCAACTTGATTATATTCAGACTCTCAAAATCACCTTTTAAACATCCAACCACATACTTCAAAAGTCAGCCATGAAAGCTTAATAGTATTACCGTCTTTGAGTCAAACCCTTGGACCGAACATTCCTGAGAAAAAGTTGAGGGCTTTTAGTTAACCGAAGTGCGTAAGTATCGGCACCCCTGGCTTATGGAGAAGGGTGCGGTAGGGTTGCCACTTGAGCTTGGTAATTTGCAGTAATAAGTTTGTTTATCCGATTGGAGTGAGTTTTTTTTTATTATAAGCAATGTTATTATTGTTGCTAAATAAACCTCAAAAACATTTGTTTTAGGTTTTATAGGAGTATCATTATAAATACAAATTTTAGTTTGCCCGACGAAATAAGACGGGAACCAAATAAACAAAAATTTCATAAAACGTTCCAGAAACATTTCTTTGATACGTTAGAGGCTACATAGACTAATGAGTTGTAATAATTTAGAAGAAAGTATATAAATACTTGTTTCACAATAGATCTACGGTTGGGCACTATAATCCTGTTTCGACTAGAACTTTATCTAACCTTGTGAGACAGGCCCAGCCTATGTATTACCTGTTTAAGGTGGTTGTATGACCGAAAGTGGCGCCCTCAGAGGTTTTTATTTAATAAGTTATTAATAGAAAAAGATTTTAATAATGTTTATCGTGGAGATTCGCTACATGCTACATGCCCTCGTAGTCATTCGTAGAAGTAGATAGCAAATGTGTCAAAAACAACCACTTTTAGCAGTTTTGCTATCTACTTCTAGCAGTGTCTACGAGGGAATGTAACGATACCGTCTAAAAATACTAGACTGTGGGCCCTAAAATCTCCACGATAAACATTTTTTAAATTGTGTATTAGAATTATAATATTAAATATAATTCACCGCGGCGCCACTTTCGCGCACCTTAAGCTCGAGACACACTGATTCTGCAGTCAAACTGTGTAAACAGTTTTGCGGGGCTACGTATTACATATACTTAAGTTTAATTTGATTGTTCAAATAATCAATAAATAAAAAAATAAAAAAAAACAACTTTCTGTATGGAAACTACCCTGAAATTGCGAATAAATTACAGCTGTTTCATACAAATTTTCATTTGAACTTATATTTACGGAATAGATTCAGAGTGGTTCTCATAAAAATATGAATGACTTTCATGTTTCCTATTAATAAAATAAATATGCATTTTCTTTTTTGTTGAATTCAAAACTTTATTCAGTACCTACTTGATTGAAAATTGTTAAGAACCGTAAAGTCTACAAGACAGTAATTGTGCCCTTATAAACATTGTAAACTTCTGTAATATTTTAAAAACTTAAAAATGTAAATGTATTTTGTCGCTCCGCCTTACTAAGGGTAAGTGACGCATTAAGTTATTTAAGCTAACAGAGGGAAAGTAGCCAGATTGTAGCACCCTATTGGTCTATTGCGGCTAAGATTTGGGGTGTACGCCCCTGTTATTTAGTATTATTAGCGTGAAACGGAACGCGGAAAAACGAGGGAAAGCGCCACAGATTAAGTTAGTTTCCTGTCACACCTTGATGAGGAAGTCAAAATTGTCTATAATTTTAATACTTACCAAAAAAAATTGCTTAGGTACGTTTGATTCTTTTGATTTTTTCAAAGTGATGTCTTTCTTTGAGACTACCAAAACTAGAAAACAAATTATTGTAAATTAACAACGTTAAAAGTTACTAAAGACTTTTTATAACATAAAGACTGGTTTACATTATCTTAGTCTTTAGTAGAGTGCTTTAGGAGAGTGCTTTAGTTGAAACATGTCAACGGTCGTCTTTATGACTAAAGAGAGTAACGTTCTAGTGGCCTTTCAACTGGAATCATCGCTTTCCAGTAGAACCCCCTGCGCGCCCGCGCCGCCCGCTCACTTTCCTCGCACTGGAAGCATGTAAATCGACATTTTAGTAGCGTAAGTATTTAGTAGAGTGCTTTAGTCAAATGACACTGTACTGGAAGCATGTAAACGCTCACTGGAAAGGCACCAAAATTACTAAAGCACTCGCATTCGAATCTACTCGCACACTACTAAAGCACTCTACTAAAGACTAAGATAATGTAAATCAGTCTTAAAAAGCCTCTCATCACTCCAACTTCTAATCACAGCCATCATAAATCATTTACACAAGTTAATTCGATTATAACTTCACCAATTTCTCATAAAATAATAGAGATATCACACAGAATTGAATCATATCCGAAACACAGATTAGATTGATCCGCAACAAATAACAAACAGAACATTAACGTAGGGGTGGTCCGAAGGGGCCAGAGGGGGCTCGTAAATTACTCACAGAACATATAATGCGGGATCAACCAGTCACACACGGATAGATGTGCTAGCCCTGGATTTGGCGCGAAAGTCCATAGAGAAATAATAGAAAATTATTGGGTTCGCCTTTTTTATTACGACTGTTTTGTGGCTTTGGGTTGCCTATTGGATGGCTGAATGATGTAGGTGTGTTGCATTAATAGAAAAAAAATACTAGACAATTTTCGTCCAATATGGTATTTATCTATTAAAAAAAATGCGTCGACCTGGAAGTTAGAGGAAAACTTAAATGATTTTGAATGTTTTCAATTTTTTTAAGCTATTCAGTAACTACGAAGTTTAGGTAATTTGTTGAAAACGGAAAAGAAAATAAAGATGAACTCATGACGTGTAAAATATTTTAACCATAAAAAGTTATGTAACTTTGACCAGATTACTAATTTAATGCTGTTAACTTTTTAAATCTTATTGAAAAGTCTATAAAGTAACGCTTCTTATTTTACTCCAAAAAAAAGCTTCAAAATTACCTTGCGTAAATAATTTAGGTACTTACACAAAGAATACAAAAAGCTGTAATTAAGGATAGCAAGAAAAATGCTCCTCTTTATAACTTCCCCTAACTTTCTTAAAGGTCTCTTATTACACAGCTTCGCAATCGTTTGTTTTTTTTTCCTTTAAATCGTCTAATTAGTCATATTTAAGGCTGTTGGCGTTGACAAACAAGGCAACAGCGTTAAGAATTTAAAAAAAAAAGTTGTAAAGTAAAAAAGGCGGGAAGAATGACAGATTGTTAACACGGATAGACAAATTACTGGCTGCTGCCCTGTAGGCGTTTTTAAGATATTATTTGAAAGTATTTCCCACTTTTATAAATATTCAAAGTCTTGTGTTGAGTTCATTTCCAAAAATGTTTTTGGAAGAGACCCATTGGCAACATTGGGAATGGCATGTGGCAAAACATCATTTTTACTCTTTAGATTTCTGCACAAACTACAAAATTTATCATTCTGTTATTTTGATTTAATACAAACATAATTATTGTTAACAATTTATTAAAATTTGCTACCATATTATATACTAAAAGATAATTTAGAATGTTATCAATATAAGGCCCACCGCTGCGTTTGGCGAGATCCCGCCGCGGGTACACGGCGCGGGAATATAGATTGCTGGTTTTTATGACGGACAGATGCTTACCGTGCATGAGTAAGCTCTAATCTATGTCGCCCCGCGCGCGTGTCCCGACGCACTAAAAGTAAATTATACTATTTAGGTCATCAGTTTGTTCTCGACTCGAATCAAGTTAAAATACAAACAAAACAATAAAAATTTAGGTAAATATATACATATTTGTTTCCGGCAAAATTAATTATTAGTTCAATAAAAATTTCAAATTAACCACATAAATGAAACTGTAAATAACCGTCAAACCAATTTCGAAATTACCAATCAAATAATAAAAGCAAATCAACCACAAAATTATTGAAATGATAATTACGAAGTTGGTAACAAATTATTTGAGCTGGCAACTTTAATTTCGGAATAAAGCGGCGACAGGAATTCTCTCGTCCCATGTCAAAGTCACTTGTCTAACAAGACAGTCGACCGCACCCTAATTTGTTAGCAAGAAGCCTCTTTTACCTCCCTATTTTCGGTCTTTATGCGTTGTGTTACCAGATAAAAGAAGCGTAGACAGCCAGTAAAAGGGGAAAACTACTTTTTGTAAGTCCCTTGATTAGGCGGGTAACGATGTTGCCAGGATTAAGTGAGGGAGAAAGCTTTGTTTTATTTGATGTTGGTTTATGTCGACACATACGGGCAGGTTTTATATGAAGGACGGATAGAGTTTCTGCAATATTGGGTCTTTTTTCATGAGAATCCTTTTTTGCTGCCAAAGATTAGAAGGAAGAACATTTTTTTCTGTTGGTCAAGGGACAACAATAGCCCATAACATTATATTATTAGTTTATGCCAAAGTCGCATCCATGTTGGTTAGGCCAAAGTGTCATCCACAAAATATTGAGTGTAGTGTAGAGTCCGGATATTGAAAGAGGATTCAATTGCTCCAGATTTATTAATAATGTACGGTATCCGATAAATACCAACAAATATTGTCATAAAGTATATCCCTAACACTAACAATCATTTATGTGTAGTCATAAATTTGCAACTTTCAAACGCTGCATGTTCATTTGGCTACCGTTTTCTAGGCTACGCTGCCATCTTCTTACCCGTTCTTCTTATTTAAAAGTCTGGAACGGATTGTAGGTAAATATAGACGATTCAAAAGCGCTTAATTAAGTACTAAAATTTTAATAACTTTGACCATTATTTTTACTATTTAAAAAAAAAAAACAAAATGCATAAGGTTATGCACCAATTAAGCGAAAATTAAGTTATCGATGAGCACTTGCAATGGGTCAACATATAAACTAGATCGCTATTAAGTGTGTTCTAAGTTCTAAGTTAAACTGTGTTCAAGTTGGGCTTTGTGCTTCGTTCAGACGATATTATACATTACCAAGTGGTACGGGCTAGTTTCAAGATAAATTGCAGAGAGAACCGTTTACAAAAATATCAGATTTCAACTGTGTTATGGCATGAAACTGATTTGATATCAAAATATGTAATATTATAATGGATCTTTAAACCGATTTCGAAAAGCTTATTTTAATATTTTTTTCGTCGGCAGGCCGTCATAGTATTTTTCGCGATATGCCTAAATAGACCTAACAAGGCATGGGTCCATGGGAAAAATATTTTTCGTTTTTCTATGGGTCCATGCGGTAGATCCAGTTTTTTTTATTGCGTTTCGTCTAAGGCCCTCCGCTGTGTCAAGCGGGAAACGCGCGCGGGACGACATAGATTAGAGCTTACTCATGCACTGCACAAGCATCTGTCCGTCAAAAACCAGCAATCTATATTACCGCGCCGTGTACCCGCGGCGGGATCCCGCTTGACGCAGCGGAGGGCCTTAGAGCCAAAACGCACTATCGACCGGTCGACGAGCGACTCGGTCTCCCAGCGACCAAAAACATGGGCCAAGTCCCATTTTTGAGAACCATATTTATATGGTTAGTGTTTCGTGTACATACGTGCATGGAAGTTGCAGTATTATCGTTACTAATTATAGAGAAACAAACAAGGAAAAATAAAGACACGTCCTCTGTTGCAAAAACAGAAAATGAATAAGAAATGTCTGTGAGTCGTCTACTACGAGTCGTCCAGTGACCGGGCGACCAAGTGCGTACGCGTCCATATAAACTCACAACATAGAAGTCTTTGTATAAACTAGTAGAAATTATAGTCCGGTCGACAGTGCGTTTTGGCTCTAAAGGCAGCATCGGTCACCCAGACTAAGTAGCGATGACCACAGCGGTCGTAGCCAATCGATCCCGCCATTATACCGCCGCAGTTTACGTAAGTGGCCGTACTGCACGGTTGGGAAGATAACCGTACTGGGGCCGTACCGGCTAACTTTTCGAACTTCGGCAGGTCTGCCGAGTTTCAACTTAAGGCGCGGTGGTAGTGAAACTAGCGCCGCCACCACATTTATTTTTATTACTTGTAAACCAAGTCAATATTAAAAAAAAAGCTTATGTAATAATCTCTTAAATTGTCTCTAATATTTTTTGAATAACTCTTCAACAGTTATCATTCATTCTATAAGTTTTAAAATCCATAAATGCCAAAAGTGGCCACTTTAAGCTAAAATGGATTTAAAACTTACAGGCAAAAGTCGCTATTTATTTAAATGACTTTGCCGCGTGCTGCTTCTGTACTATTAGTTATTCTGTGGTACGGCCCCTGATCAGGGCATTTCGTGTATATAAAATACATTTGGCTGTGAAACCTAAATAGGTATATATCTATAATAAAAGGAGAAACGGATTGACTGGTTGCTATGCTATTTGACTTACATAATTATTAATGTCTTTATTTATTGTATGTCACATAATTATTATGTGAATACATCGAAAAAAAATGACCCACCTCTCCATAGAAAATTACTCATAGTTCTTTTGCAAAACAATTTCGTTTATAAATTATAATGCAAAAAATCATGTTTCAACACTTTCAACCCACACGGATGAAGTTGCAGGGAGATGCTAGAAGAATACAAAGAAGTGGACTATTCAGAAACAATAGAATTTATGAAAATGCATCGACTAATAAAACTGACAAGTTTTTTGCGCCCATTTTTCTTGTCAGGTAAAAGACGTCACAATGAGTGGTAGAGCTTAGAAGAATTGACTATTTTTGTATAAAGAATTTTTCACTTTCACCTTCAATAAAAAACAGAAGAATACATACCTTGACAGCATAGCATCGTTCGCATTCCCGAACTGGTTAGCAGCCAACGCAGCTTCCAGAACATTTGATTCTCTCCTCGGTTCGGTTCGATTCAATATAGAACTAATAGAGAAACTCGTGTAGGGGGCGCTGCCCGTCGCCTTCTCTTCTTTGTCCTTCTTCAGGTCATAGAAGGAGCTCTTCTGGTCTTTTCTAGAAGGAGACGAGGGTATGTCTGGACTGCTCGCTCCTGAGACTACATTCACCTCGATGTCTCGGTCGTCTTGAGAAGACACTGGCGAATCCATTTTTGGTTTAGCACCTCATTTTATGGGGACCTGGAAAAAAAATAGAGCTTATTCAAACTGGCAGGCAGGGTTGCCAGATTGGGTATTTTTCTTGCATTTCTGGATAAAAATTTGGCTAATATTTATAGTTATAATATAATATATATATTTTGAGTTTTGTAAGTTTTTTTTATATGAAACGAACAAAACAAGAGCATGGTTTTGGTGTATCTACATCATATTTTAGTCAAAGATCGATAGTTAGTCTCTTCATGGAATTTGTGGTTTATCCTAGGTTTGACGAATTCATTTCAATTTTCATGACCAAAGTTCAATTTTATTTTTGGGCTAACCTAGGTACCTATTGTGACTTTTTTAGTCAAATAAAGCTAAATCTGATTATAAGGAGTAATATTGTTAAGCAATATTTTAGTTACCTAAACCAGGTGTAAACTTATTCTTCATAAGGCCGTGTCACCTCTGACCGTTTACAAAAACACTTCCATCAACAGATTGTCTGTACCTAATCTTTATGTGTGAGTGCATTGAAAACGGCGTTTTGTTCCGAGTGACTATTCTGTTTACTTTATGTTCTGTGACTCAACTGTTCTACGTTCCCTATTCCTACTATTATCATATCATATTACAATAGCTAACGCGATTACTAATAATCCGTTCAGATTTTTCCCAAAGCGTTTATATAATTCCCCATTACTTATTCAGAGTAGAGGGTTCCGTAATAAGACTGATGCCTTAGGGACGGCCTCAAATAAGACTCAACAATAACGCACTTAAGACCTGAATAATTGATGGCAGTGAAACGTCTTATGGTTGGCTGTGATACGGTGTTTCATTATTAAGTAAGTAGATAGTACCTACGACTATTTAGTTACGGTAATTTAGTTATGGCTGAGTATTTTCATGGAGCTCAGTGGCGCAGTAGTTTAGCGCCTGGCCCAGCGATTGCGGAGGCTAAGCAACTTTCGCAAGGGCGGTCTTGGGATGGGTGACTAAAAATTTATTATCTCGAGCTCCTCCGTGCTTCGGAAGGCACGTTATAAGCCTATGGTCCCTGTTGCATTTGCAGTCGTTAACACCTACCAATCCGTATTGAGCCCGCGTGATAGCCCATTCTCCTTATCCACCCATAAGGAAGGCCTGTGCCGCAGTTGATGGTCAATGGTCACGACTAGTTACGGCAATTTAGTTATGGTTGAGCATTTTTATGAGCGTCATCGTGACTTTACGAAAATTACTTATATTAGTTTGTTATACAAATCACAGTAGATTTCGATTTTTCAAAATTTATTTTATTTGATTCTGAACTTAAGTTGTACCCAAGCGTTACTAAATAATCAAAACCGTTTAAAAGAAGAGGATTTCAAGAAATAATTTGCAATTTTAATGGCCACTTTGTGAATATTATGATCAACATATTTGAGTCTTTATTGGAGTAGTCAAATCCTTATCACCTCAAGTAGAACGAATTAAAAGAGTGAGTACAAAGACAAAATATTAAATGGTCGTGAATTCGTGATTCATTGCGACACACCAGCCATCAGCCAACAAAACATGAAACAGTACGAATTGACACCGAATTAAACTAAATGATACCGTCCATTACAAAAATGACGCAGCCAATACCAGTGTTTACGCCTCAATTCATCATAAACCAGAAAGTGGCCATCGAACGAGCAATTCCCGCCAAAAGCGTGTTTCCGACCGGAAATAACGCAAATTTGCGAATTTTGCAGTTGGCGCGTCCGCCGCCGGTACATTTCGGACAATGTTTCAATGTGTGACGTCACTGCGTAACACGGTCCGAATTTTAACTGCTACTGTTTTAACACTTCAGAGTGTCTATAGGTAATTTTGAAATTGGAATTGTGGACTTGTGGAATTGTCCCTAGGCATCGAACTTTGAAAATTCGGCTGGGCTTCAAATTAAAACAGCTAAATCGAGCCCCAGTCGGGCCAAAATAGCGAACCCTAATTTATGATGTCACAAGAACATCGATATCTTCTAAATAACTTCGACAAATAGTACAATCCGAAATTCCTTACTTTGATTTCTCTGTTTTAGGTTGAAGCTCGGCAGACCCATCGAAATTCGAAAAGTTAGCCGGTAGGGCCCAGGTTGGATGTTGGAATTATTGTGTCGTATCATCGTCGTCGTCATCATCGGCATTGGAGCGGACTGAGCGGACGGAGCGGCCGGAGCGGACGGAGCGGCCAGAGCGAGCGGACAGATTTGTCTCTTTGTATGAATTTCTATGGCGCGGAAATGCCGACGCAGTGCACGCAGTGCCAAAGAGGTCTATACAAAACAAAAATCCGTTCGCCCTACCTTTCTATTGTCTAATTTCAAAATTAGACTTAATTTTAAAATTAGTGATTTAAAAACTTATCAAAGAAATGCAGCAATCACATCCATCTGTCAAATGAAAGCGATTGCGATAGATTTTTAAATTAGACAGTTAGCCCCCGGTCGCTCCGATTCCGATGCAGTGTGCGCGCACCTTTACTAAAATTTTAATGTGACCTTTTTTCGTGGTGATCTTTTTTATTGCGTTCTAGAAAATTTGATAGCGAATATTTATCGAGGTTGTAATTCAGCCGGTCCCTGCTGACGTGCGGTGTTGCCACACCTAGCGGTAAAAATAACTGTTTTTTAACGGCCTACTAGCTGGATAACGCGGGTTTACTTGGAAACAAAGTGAGTTGCTTTGAAGTGGCTTTAAACGACGTTTTAACGTATGAATACTTAGAGTTGGTGTTTTTTTTTCTTACATTTTTTTATTTAAAATAGTTTTTCTAGTTGTTAGAATGATTTGTATAATTATTTATTATTGATAAGCTTTTCAACGACTGCTTTCTGTACTTTTCCAGACTTTTCCCGATTTTTGTAACAACATCAAAGTTAATTTAAACCTTTAATCCCGGTTTCGGAGGCATGAACGTTATTGGAGGTGTAACGGATATAGTTAATTTTATTACTATACCTAAACCAGATAATGTGGACCCCTCCAATAAAGTTAAACCTCCGATTAACCACCGATAAGTAACTCAAAAACCAGGCATTAATTACCTACTAAGGTATAAGACAGTACAATTTTAATTTGTATCTACTGTACTCCGCCTTTATCTGTTTTGCAATAAAGAACCGAAAAATACATTTTAAACGCCTCAATGATTTTGAGTCTGCTTAAATCTGCTATATTTAGAGTAAAATGATCTGTAATTTAATGTTTTATTTAAGGCAGTTGTATGACCGAAAGTGGCGCCCTCAGAGGCTTTTACTTAATAAGTTATTAATAGAAAAAGATTTTAATAATATTTATCGTGGAGATTTTAGGGCCCATGGTCTAGTATTTTTAGAAGGTAACACTACATGCCGTCGTAGTCATTCGTAGAAGTAGATAGCAAATGTGTCAAAACGGCCACTTTTAGCAGTTTTGCTATCTTTTTCTAGCAGTGACTATGAGGGAATGTAACGATACCGTCTAAAAATACTAGGCTGTAGGCCCTTAAAATCTTCACGATAAACATTTTTAAAATTGTGTTTTATAATTATAATATTAAATATAATTCACTGCGGCGCCACTATCGCTCAGGGTACCACCTTAATGTAAACAAAACTGGATACTCAATTTCAAATTGAAAACGCTAAAACGAAAAGCATAACTGTAAAATTTTCCATATAGCACAATTCAATTTGTCACAGTTTAGTGCGCCTTAAATAGGTAATTATGTCAGGCAAGCTAACTCATTAATTCTATAGCGTGACTATAAAAACATGTTTATTGCCAAGCCTAGGTAACCAGTCTATCCTCGTTTTATAATGCCATATTTAGCACCAAACATAGTGTATCTAGCAGTATAAAGCCGTTGGCTGGCCGTTCGTTGGGGTGGAAAGGTTCTGGAAAGGCTCGCGCGCACCGGATGACGCTCCGTGGGTAGGCCTAAGGCACAGTACATAATATATAAGTTTGTACTGTGCCTAAGGCCCCCGACAAGGTGGACCGACGTGAAGCTCCCCGCTGCGTAAAGCGGGACGCTGGGCGACATAGATTAGAGCTTGCTCATACACCGCAAGCATCTGTCCGTCTACAAGTACCTTACCAGAAAAAAAATTCAAGTTCATGTAAATCATGTCTTTTTCCAAATAATTTATGCAAAACCTTGTAAAAATTGTCAGACGAAATAGAGAGTCGCCGGACACCCTCAGAAATACTCAGGATTTTCCATCGAGTTTTTTACAAGTTTTAAGTTTTTTCACAAGTTTTGACTTTTTTGATCAACGAAATCACTAATACAATATTTTATTTTTTCCATGATTTATGAAAACTATTGAATGAGTTCTAAATCCAGAAATCAGTAAAATTTTGGGACACAAACAAACTTCACTATCTTGACTAATTATGAAATACCTCTCGATTTTTTTACTGCACATAGGTAGGTACTTGATTAGTAAAAGGAAGAGATGTAGATACACTCATGAACTTTTAGATAAACTAAAAATTAACAGTGAACCTACTTATACCTTATCACTCTTTAGTTTTTCAATCTTACTTTATCAATAATAACTTCAAATATAACAGATTCCAATTTATTCTAACAATAAAACGATCGCAATATTTTTAATAAAAAAAATATTTTGTAATCCGACACCACAGATAGAATCACTACCCGCCTGGTGTCTGCTGGGCATCGAACCGTGAACCTTGTAAACGATACTTTTTACTATCGATTCTACACCATAGAGCGACAATCTTAGCTGTGCAGTTTGTGGCGGCGCTAGTGTGTCATTGTCCTTTAGCCATTTTTGATTTCCCCACTGCTTGGGCACAGGCCTTCCTTATGGGTGGTAAGGAGGATGGGCCATAACCCACCACGCGGGCCCAATGCGGATTGGTGGGTGTTAACGACTGCAAATGCAGCCGGGACCATCGGCTTAACGTGCCTTCCGAAGCACGGAGGAGCTCGAGATAATACATTTTTGGTCACCCATCCCGTGACCGACCCTTGCGAACGTTGCATAACTTCCGCAATCGCTGGGCCAGGCGCTAAACCACTGCGCCACCGACCTCAGAGTGTGCGCAGAGTGAGCACCGAGTGTGTCATTAAAACATGTAAAATTGAAGTTGAAACAATAATTAAACGTTTTAATCACAAGTAGGTAGGTACCAATGCAATAAAATTTCCTTACTAAGTGAATTTAAAAAAATCTACAGCATTTTCAGATGGTAGAGATGTTACTCGTAGTTCCGATTTTTGCCACTTAAATTGGTAACTTGGTGGAAGTATGATGTGAAATTTTTCAAATGCTTTTTTATCAATGGGTCGAGGGAAGGTGCTGTCAAAATATTTTATTCTACCAAACGTGAACTAGACAGTTTCACACGGTTAATGAAAGTGAAATTGATATTTTCGATGCACCTTTTGAAGCAATAAATTTTCGATTAATTTTAATCAACGCTTCACGAACTAAAATAGTACACAAAAATGGCACCTCAAATAGCGTCCCACTTACAAACATGGCGTTTATTTTGTACATAATCACCTCTTATTTTGTACAAACTCACATTTCATATCACATTTATTTTGTACAAAATAAGCTTATTTTGTACAAAAACACATCTTTTATCACTTACTTAGTGCAAAATAAGCGCCCAGTTAGTAAGTGGGACGCTATTTGAGTTGCCATTTTAGAGACTCTGACCGGACATCTAGAGTATCTTAATCGAAGTCTATTCGTAACAAATGATATTACTTAGTAAGTATATTTAAATTTTTAAGCCGGAAACGGGAATCCAAGACCTCATAGCAAAAATTCTCTGCGTAAGATCTGTTTGATTTTTAAATTCAACATGATAAATGTTATTGCCTATAATATTTTCAATGGTAAAATACCTAGAACTCAATTTCCACGCTGATTGTTTTTGAGGAGTTCCTTTGTGTCTTCGTAGTCCAAGTCTAGTCGAGCACGTTGCATCGCAGACCATGGTTTGGTTTGTTTTGGATTATCATAAACCTACCAAAATCTAAATCACTTTACATATACTATTTGACTTTGAGAAGTTCCCTTGTGTATCTTTGAAGTTCAAAGTCCAATACCGATGAAATTAAAATATGGCTATTCTTGAAGTATACCCTTTCAAACAAAAAAAAAATCAACTAAATCGGTTCATAAACAAAGATGTTTTGTCCGAAATTCCGTAAAAACTCGTGCAATGGCAAGCTAAATAATTGTTATTTTCAGGATTATGAAAAAACTACTAGCCAGATCTCTGTAATTTTTTTATGTGACCACACACGAACTATATTCTTTGAGATGAAAAAAGAATTGTATAAATCGGTTAACAACTAACGAAGTTATGTTAAAACATACATAAAAAAAATACCGTCGACTTGAGACCCGCCTCCTTTTTTTGAAGTCGGTTAAAAAATCAATCGGTTATCCAAAGACAAAATCAATGTTTTCTATATTTATTATTTTGTTTGTATAACTCTGTAAAACCAATACTACTTATATAGTGCCCAAAAATATACATTCCTATAATTATATAAACAAATGTTCGCCTTCTTATGATGGTCTTTAATCAAATATTTAATTTTATAATTCTAATACACAATTTTAAAAATGTTTATCGTGGAGATTTTAGGGCCCACAGTCTAGTATTTTTAGACGGAATCGTTACATTCCCTCGTAGTCACTGCTAGAAGTAGATAGCAAAACTGCGAAAAGTGGCCGTTTTTGCATGACACATTTGCTATCTACTTCTACAAATGACTACGAGGGCATGTAGTGATACCTTCTAAAAATACTAGACCATAGGCCCTAAAATCTCCACGATAAACATTATTAAAATCTATTCTATTAATAACTTATTGAATAAAAACCTCTGAGGGCGCCACTTTCGGTCATACAACCGCCTTAATTTTAACCCAACAAAACCAAAACCATATAGCGTACCAAAAATTAAACTGTGTTCCAACTTTTTATTTAACGCATCGTACTTATTCGTAAACTAAAGGGTGCTAAAGGCCTACAATCTTCCTCGTAACAACCATTTGAGGTGTACCGGCAGATGGCCGCGATACGATCGGCTGTAAACTTGCCCGTAAAACAGCTAACCCTTGCTAATCAACTGGCTAACTCGGCCCATACTCACACCGAGGTCACCGAGACGAACATTTGGTAAATTACACTTTAAAGTCTCTCTTGACAGCTAACTTTTGCGATGCAACATGTTAATTTAAATACATTTAAAAATATATTCACCAATTCTCTATCAATAGTCTGGTTTTAAGAAGTTAGCTGTCAAAAAGAGACTTCGTATATTTAGTATGCAGTGCTGAATTTTCAATACAGAGTGGATGGATAAAAATTAGAGATGGACCGACTATGACTTTGGCCGACTAGCCGACTGGCCGACTAGTCGGCTGTAAAAAGGCCGACTAGTCGGCTAAGCCGATCATTGTTTTCGGTAGATTTATAACTAGCTTTTTAGTTACAAGTTCTTACTTGCTGCTTAGCTGCTTCTTAATGATGGGCATCTCCCAAATCTTTATAAACATCTGTTTTACAACTTAACAATCCTTGTGCAAAGTGCAAATAATATTTTTTTATCCTTGTTTATTCATTGACCAAATAAATTGTTAAATTATCTTATAAAAAATTACTTCCGAGGGCCTATGTATAATGGATTTTATTTCGATCACCCTGTGAAATTTAAAATTTGAAAATTGAAATGACTTTTAACATAAAAATATGTATAAAGTAATAGGCCGACTAGTCATCTCTAATAAAAATATAATATTCTACATTTAATTTTTTCTTACGATTCTTTCTATTTAAAGTTGAAGTTGGAAAGAATAGTAATTTGTTCTCAGATAAAAATATTCATGTCGAGATCCGAATTTCAAAATTTAGTTTTTCAGTCGGTGCCACGTTTGCGTGCTGTTTTAGTTCGTAAAGCGATATCTAGGATATTTTTTATCGCTGTTTGTAAACTTTTGTATTAACTGTCGTGTATGATAATTTAAATGTGCGAGCATAAACAAGAGTTCAGCTCGGTGTAACAAGCGGCCACAAACGTCGAAGCTCATCTTAGTTGCAGTAAAGGGTTATTAATATTAGACTTTGTAATTTTACGGCGACTGTTAAAGTTAACTTTTAATTTAAATTAAGGGCAACAATCGATGTTAATTAATTAGTTCGTCTGAGACCTTCTGTAAAAGTTGAAAGACGTTACGTCATACTAATTATTAATTCACGTTGTATTGTTTATTGTTTCGTTCAATTAAGCCAATTCAATTAAACATCTTAATTAAAAGCCGAAACAATGTTGCTTTTTATTTGGGTTTTATTTGGAAGTTAAGCAACGTTCGCAAGGGTCGGTCATGGGATGGGTGACCAAAAATGTATTATATCGAGCTCCTCCGTGCTTCGGAAGGCACGTTAAGCCGTTGGTCCCGGCTGCATTTGCAGTCGTTAACACCCACCAATCCGCATTGGGCCCGCGTGGTGGGTTATGGCCCTTCCTCCTTACCACCCATAAGGAAGGCCTGTGCCCCAGCAGTGGGGACATCAAAAATGGCTGATGGACAATAGCATTTAATTTTGCATATAAGAACTTATCATACCAATAAAAAGGCCGAACAATTTAATGTTGCTATAAAATTAACATAACATAACCGCCTCTGTGGTCAAGTGGTTCGCCTAACCGTGTAAGAGTTGTAAGACGCAGGGATCCCGGGTTCGATTCCCAGGAGCAGGGTACATTTTGTACTCGGTTTGGTTGGTGGTAGGGCTTATATCAAGTCCGCCAGGCTAGTTAACACCATCTTACCTAAGTCTGACGCCATAACAACAATTTAAAAATTGTTGTGTTCCGGCAGTTAGAGGTACGATAGCCAGTTCCTTAGTAATGAGGATTCCGGTCATTCCGGGTGTAGTGCGCCCACCTTCGGCCTTATCGTCACTTAACATCAGGTGAGGTGAAGACCAAGCACTATCCCGTTGTGCATAAAAATCTTGCTATACGTAGGTAAACAGTTTTAGCCATCAGGTAAACAGTTTTAGCCATCAGGTAAACAGTTTTAGCCATCAGGTAAACAGTTTTAGCCATCAGGTAAACAGATTTAGTAAAGTTATATTCGAATATTTATCAGTTAAAGTGTCAAAGAAGTCAATCAAAACTGGGTTAGTTAGAAGAAATTTGTATCGTGATAATTTCCTTAACCAACAAAATTTTTGATCATTCAATTTGAATAGAATAAATAAATAAATAAAATAAATATTTGACAACATCACATACATTGCTCCCATTCCAAAGTAAGTAAGCTTGTGTTATGGAAATCAGAGACAACGGTGGTATCACAAACACCCAGACCTGAGACAATATAGAAAAGTTAATTTCCTACATTGACCCAACCGAGGATCGAACCCGGGACCTCAAGAGATGGTGTCGCCTAGAAAACCGGCGTGCAAACCACTCGACCAAGGAGGTCGTAGAATTATTGCTGTGTGTGTTTTATATTTTATATTTTTGTGTTTATTATCGAATCGCAGAACCGGTCCCGACGGAAGACCAGCGGGTCGCTGATCATCATGCATTATGCTGAGTCGGGACCGTTTTGAGACAAATACTTTTTTGTTTTGTTGTGTATACCTACTTACTGTTTGTCTCAAATAAATTATTTATCTTGCTAAATAATTTCATGATCAAGGTTGATTGATTACATGTAAATTTATCTTTAAATGATTCTAATTGGACCTTTCGTTTAGAAGTTAGGATGGGTATTAAATTAAAATGCTCAAAGAATGAAAAAATGCGCGGTGCGAGTGCCAATCTACTAAGTCTAAATGCTGAAATTTTGAATACTTAAAAGTTTATTTTATAAATACTTAAGCATTAATATAAGTACATAAGGTGTTTAAAGGAAGGACCAAAAAAATATGTACAAAATCTATAGTTTAGTTACACCGACGCGAAGCAAGGGAGGGTCATTTATTACTATGTATTACCATTATTTATTCTATGATGAGAATACTTACTAACAATTATTTGCTGCATATTGCTTATTTTTTGTCTGAAACCATTCTCAGTTTAACACGGTGACGAAAGCATAAAAGCTCGGATAAACACTTTTATTACAATTTTGTATAAAACTAAAAGTTGGATGGACCTTTAAACTTTTACTGCACATCATTGCATAACAATAATAACACCTAGAAACCGTGTCCTCGTATGCAAAGTGAGGCAACTAATACTAAGCCAAAATGGCTTAGTTTTCAGATTTATTTATTCCTTCATACGTTACCTAAACGTAACTAAAATCCATAGTAATTAATCTCCTAAATGTAGGAAAATTGAAACTGTTTTGTTCTTATTCGGTATAATTAGGTAATAATGGAGAATAAAAATCTGAACACGGAGCCATTTTGACTGTTTTAGTTGCCTCGCTTTTAACAGTGCATTTTGTAGAGAACTATCATCGTTCTAGGAGTTTTTATTCTATGCTGTAATCATCATAATCATGTATTTTTATGAGCTGTCTAACACCGTCACTTTAGGACACCTTAGCTAGATAATGTGACTTAAATAACGATAACGAACTTTGCAAAGTACCTAGGTGTTTAAATTAAAATTTTGTTTTTCATTTGTATGGAAAACTGCAAAGTAAATATACTATTATTTTCGATAATCAATGCCATTAGGGCCAAAGCAAAACACAATTTAGGTCTAGGGTGGCCACCATCATGAAAGTATTTTTTTAAAGGGCTGTTTTCAGGGTTATAGTAATTTTCCGGGTTTTTTCTACCATATTCGGTATGGATTTAACATTTTGAAAACACCTCATAAATCTCTAATCGCTGGCATTGCAAAGATACTATGTTCCCCTACTCAGGCTCAGGTCTTGTATTTAGTCAGGCTTGTTTTGTTTTTACTAGTTTGATTCAAAAATATTTGTTTAATTCTGTAAGCCCTGTAGGTTTATTGTATAATTAATAAAGAAATTCTTGATTTAAAAAAGATTATTCTGATGCCTTAAAATTTTGAAAAACAATTTTTAACCTACAGAATTTAAAGCATTTAGGTACCTAAGTACCTAACCTAATACTTAATTAATTCAATTTAAATAACTAATAACTAAAAGATCTATGATCACTTCAGTCGTACAAAAACACCAGTTTGTAGTACACCTAATCTATACCTACATTATCTAATAGTTCTAGTTCCAAAAAGAGGAATTTATATTTTCATAATTTTATTTTACTTACTTACCTCTATCTAGCAATAATAAACAGTGTTATTATTTTTATTTTTATATGGCGTAAAAAAAAATTTAGTTTCTTATAAATTCTAACCAATAGGTACATACCTCGAAAAACCAACTCAACACCTTCCCATAAAACACAACAACAACATCACCACCACAAACAAAACAACAACAGTTTTTATTTCAATACAACAATCCAACATACAACATAAATCTATATAATTTCCGCGCAAATCGTCCCTTACGCGTCCCCACGTTAGACCCTGACAAATATGACGATGTGACTGACAACTACCCTTAAACATCTGGGCGTTTCTGTTCCCAAGTTCCACCCCTCGAAACCAACCCCTATACCCTATCTCTTTCGCACATAAAAACAAAATATACCCCTCTACATTGTCTCGAAATTGAAGCTTAAAGGTAACGGTTTAGGGTGGTATAAAACTGCATTGCAAAGGTTGTTTAGGATCGATCGCATTGCTGGCGAGACGGCAATGCCAAGGCATTAAGTGAGCCCATTTAGTTCGCGAATTGTCTGTGTTTTATGTTAAATTTGTTGGACACTGATTACGGCTCTGCTTTCGCAGCGGTTTTTGCTTATTCGAATAAGATTTTTGTTGAGACGTTTTGTTGTGATTTGTTTGACAAATGAATAGCAATGATGTTTTACATTTACATCCAAATTAGAATTTATAAAAAAACCTCTCCTTAATGGTTTATCATAGCACAGCCCCCCCTGGTTGGTTCGGGCTAAATGCAACTTGCATTACATAATGATGCATACAGATAGTTATTATGACGTAGGCAGAAAGTATAATTAATATTTAACTTAATTCTTACAGGAAGTTGAACTCCACGCGTAGGCCTACGAAGTGGCGGACGGAAACAAGTTTTTCATAAATCTCAACCGATTGTCATGAAATTTAGTGAGCAGGTTCAATAGTTAGGTACATTAGAATTTTTTGTCAAGCATTAAAAAAACGCGTTTTTTGTAAAACATTACAGCCATTTCGAAAAATGACCAAAAATGTCACAAATGTGAAATCTACAGCACAGCCAACAGAGCCAGTAGTTAAATAAATATTTCGTTCATTATAGACAAGGCGTATTTACCTACTCAATGAGGACTTTTCACTATGACAAAAAACTGTAGGCTCGATAGATGGCGTTGATAAAAATAGGTGACAATGTGATTTTTTACTAAGCTTCGAAGACTATCAACACCATCTAGTGAGGCAAATAGTTACTATTATAGGCTTCGAAGAGTATCAACACCATCTAGTGAGGCAAATAGGTTCTATTTTTAGGCTTCGAAGAGTATCAACACCATCTAGTGAGGCAAATAGTTACTATTTTTAGGCTTCGAAGAGTATCAACACCATCTAGTGAGGCAAATAGTTACAATTTTTAGGCTACGAAGAGTATCAACACCATCTAGTGAAAATAGTTACTATTTTTATTTTTTTTAATGTCACTTTGAAAACTCCTCATTCCTACTCAGCTAATCGTATTTATAAATTAAATATTTTATCCGCTAGAGATCACAGCATTAAGGCACAGAATAAATGTTACATTTGCGGGTGGCAAACGACTCGTTCCAAATTGGCCATGTAGAATGAGGCGATCTCGGTCCCTCCCCCCTCCGGTTTATGTAATTTGGGGGGTTTGTTTATACATTCGTCGAGTGTGCTTTTAGCCGTAAGCCCGGGTTAAGTAGTCTGTGGTACTTACCCTGTTATAACCGTCACCTTGTGAACGATTTGAAATGTCAAGTTGATAATGATTTATAAAATTAATTAACTTTAACGAAGACGACCTTCAAAATTAAAGTCAAAATAATTAATAATTATGCAAATTAATCTTTATTCAAATAAATCGTACCTGCTATATTTCCCTACCACCCGCAGGCTTTTTTAGCTGACAAGAACAACAGGCGCAATAAATATCAACTTTAAACATAGGGTTAGTGATAAAATCTATCGCAATCGCTTTCAAGATGTAAGACAAGACATTGATGCTTCTTTTTGGCATAGATAAAAACTTACCAAAGAAATGCAGCAATGTGTCACGTCCATCTGTCAAATGAAAACGATTGCGATAGATTTTGAAATTAGACAAGAAAGGCCTAATCGCGCTAATTTTCAGCTAAATTGTTACCTTTTCAGTTTCGTTTACAGAAAATAATCGCTTTAGTTTTGTTAAAATTGTTGAATACTCTGCCTAAGGAGTCTAGGATTACAATCTGGGACAATTTAAGTGAAAATTATGAAGCTAAACCAAAGATTTTTAGGTAAATATAACCTTACTCATTATAAGACTTACTCACATTATATAAAATTGTACATTCTCAATTAGATACAACAATCCTGGGCCAGCTTTCACTTAGGACACCTAAAAAATCTATCCGAAGACAGCATTTGTTGTCGACAAATTTCTCCTCAAATCTATGTTACACGGTTCAGTCCGATACCCCGAATGTGCACCCTGTACAATGATCTTCATAAGGATTTAGATATTTTTCATTACAGTTTGTTTAAATTTAAGAAGGAAATAGTGTCATTGCTAACTAACTCTTAAATGTATTGTAATAATATTGCAATGTAACCACGTGTGTAGTCAAATGTTGTGCATAGATGTAATAGATATACAAATTTAGCATGGTTGTAAGCTCATTTCTTTATGTTAAGGTTATAATTTGTATATTGTTTCTGTGCCAAATAAATAAAAATAAAATAAAATAAAATGACAAGGTTACGTTTTTGGTTTTATCGTTCAGAATTACCGCGATTGGGCTCAACTGGTTTGTGTACCATAAAGTTGGTATGATTTCTGTACACCAGTTTTCATGGTCGCAATACCTGAGATCCCTTGGTTTATATACAATACTAAATAATATAATAGAAAGAAATAGACTCGCACCAGATCAATTCTCATAGACGAGAATCGAACCCGCGACCTTTGGATATCCGGTCCATAATGCTCTACGATCATCTGAAGAAATCTGTCTTCATCTCAGAACATCGAACTCAGGCAGGCAGAAGGCAAAATCATACAAATTCTGTTGGACGGCCTACGGAAAGATTTATCTACGAAAGGACGAGCAATCCCCAATTGTATTGATTAATAATGAATCTCAAATACAAGAATTCTTTTTATCTTCGAATAGTGACTAGATTTGTATTATGAATTTTCATTTAGGTACATATAATTATTCAAAAGGAGGCTCAAGGTCACCCAGCGTGCAATGGAGAGAGCCATGCTCGGCGTTTCCTTGCGTGATCGAATCAGAAACGAAGAGATCCGCAGGAGAACTAAAGCACTAAAGTACTACGTGGGTAGGCCCCTGACAAAGTACCGAGACGATCTGGTGTAGGTTGCGGGAAGTCACTGGATGCGGGCAGCGCAGGACCGATCGTCGTGGAGATCCTTAGGGGAGGCCTATACCCAGCAGTGGGTGTCGTGCGGCTGATATGATGATGATGATGATTCAAATGTGCTAACTTTTATTCAGATTTTAATTACTATTGTCAAAACACACACTTACATTCACGCAAACTTTATACCGACACATTGTATTTCACACACACCAACACACACACATTGAATATCAACTCCTACGCATATTCCCACACTTACAAACTGTTGTAAGGGTTAATCTGTGGTGGAGGGTCCCTCCATTGTATAGGTAGTCTGGGGGTTTCCGGCTATCTGTCATTGAGGCTTGTCTGGATGTAATAATATGTATCATGTAAAATTAGAAGGAAATAAATGTGATTGAGAACAAAGAAGCAGTGGTTTGATTTACAGATAGATAGATATACAATTGTACCAGGGAGCCATACAAGACAAACAACAAACTTATCACTGTTTAACAACCGCGCAAATAGGGATGTTGACTATTTTTTTTTATTTTATGTTACATAAATTACCTCTCAAAAAAAGAAACATTGGTAAAAGAATTAATTCGCTAGCATGAAAACTGCCCGAGATATCACAGTGTGAAATGCACACAAATGGACTCGATCAAAAACGCTCCATACTAATGGCTTGCACGTTATGACGTCACGCCGTGCTAGTTTGTATGCAACGCATAGGAAATTTGTTCAGCAGCTATATTAAATATTGTGTTTATCAAAATGGTTTCTTCGACAAATTTGCTATACATTTTACGGACTAATTAAAGGTATCATTTATTTTAATAAATTGTATACTTTTTAAATGGACTTGTCCACCCAACTTTGAAGGGTCATAAAACAAATAATATGCAATATATAAAACCAAGAGGTATACAAGCTACTCTAAAAGTTTAATATGTTTACGATTTTTATTAGTATTTCGTTATTTTATTCATTAGTCAACATCCCTATTGTATGTACAGCCAGCGGATTTCACCTAAATTCTAACTACAGGTTCATGATTCAAATTACGTATTACTTTTCCAAATAATAAAAATACCCCAAATTTTAACTTACACAATCATATCACCTGAAAGATATCTTTTATCAGATAATTAATGCTTTTGCTAATGATAACGCCCTAAATGTACACTAAATGATTTGGATATGCGGAAGTTGCTGGTGCATCTGTTAGTGACATAGACAACTTATCCAAAACTTATCAAAAAACCTTGATTTCGCAGAACATTAGAAGTGTTTACCACAATTTCGATGACTTGCTTGATTCTATTGCTGATTTGAAGTTTAATCCAGTACCCTTAGCACGAACCGCTATCGAAAAAAATAACGCGCGTAAAATCATTCGTTAGATAAATTTTGTACTGGAAATTTAGATACAGCGCCATCTATCGCCGATAAGCGAAATGAAATTTCCATAGAGAATTGTCTATCGAGTAGTTTTACGCGCGTTATTTTTTTCGATAGCTGTTCGTGCTAAGGGTACCTACTGATTTAGTGGTTTAAGGTGAATGCTGGACCAATAAGAATAAACCTATACTTAAAAAATAACGGTGTATTTTAAGTGTTGCAAATCTTATCTCGAATCTGGATTTAATGCGACTTTTAATTTTATTATTTATTATTTTATTTTATTTCATAGGAGAACATACAGTGACTTAATAGCTTTTTCACTCCTCTTGCTCAAAAAGTGCGTCATTGTATCGTACAAGAGTCGAGATAAAATAGCAGAATAAGCCCTAGGGGATAAAGTTTTTTCTTTTTTAATGTTTGTCTATTGCCAATGAGCGTACTAAAACGAAAAAGTCTTTATTCATAATCACGAATAAAAACTCGCTCGACTTAATACTGGGGGTCTATTACGGAAAGTTTAATGCGATACACGCGGCTGCGTCCGTGCTTCGTTCTGATTGATTCCTATTACAAAAGCACTTGCGTATGCGATATTGCAAAGTGATTGCGTAAATTTGACAGTTTCTCTCTAGTGGATCCGTCATTATTCGTTCAATAGACTATGGACTACGATAGCTACATTGAAAATATTTGTAATAACTATAACCGACGAACTACGGACTATCGTGACCAAGTTTCGTAATAGGCCCCCAGTTTCTCATTCTTATTTTTGAAAATGGAACTAAAAGCATCTCTTCGGTAAAATCATAGACTTATTTAAACTCTGTGTACAGAGTGAATTGTAGAATGCGTGTTTGTGTTGCTTAGCTGCTACAGCAGAAATTAAAGAAAATGTACCATGGCGCGAAATCTTTAGATTTTTTTTATAATTACAAACTGATTGAATTGTGTGACTGTAATAGGAAAGAAATAATTTTAATCTTCTGCCGTCAAGCACAAATCATTTATTTAAATATTGTACAAAAAGTTTATGAAGTGGAGGATAGAAAAACGAGTGGATTCGTTTACGGAAGTAAGTAGGTATAAACTATTTAATATTGTATTTTATTTTCTCGCAGTCGTAGTGAAAAGTATAGTGTAACACACGACGCTAAAACCCATTGTAACTCGGTTTCTATTTATTCCCTCGCTAAAGCTCGGGAATAAAAATACCTCGTATGCAATGGGTAATTTTAGCGTCTTGTATAACAATCTACTATTTAAGTAATCCGTGTAGGAGTCTATGCACCATTACAAGTTCTCGCATATAACATCTAATGCTTGCTAATTATTATGAAAAAACATGCATTCACACACTAAATACCTAACAACAAAGCAAATAAGCAATAAAGGTCATTAATCGATATGAGCGCAGAAACAACACAAATTAAGACCGGACAGTCCGAGAACCATCGAACCACTTCTGCACCATAAGATTTTGAATACTTCGCGAACTAGAATTAAATAGATCTAAATCATTAAAGTCTACAATTTTATTATACTCTACAGCCGATCTAATTCCTTGTTTTGCCCCTGTACCCTTCACATGTTCCGGCTGATGTGCCGTATTCTGTACTTAAAGGGTATTTCCAAGCCTGCAGCAACAAACTCCCCCTCACATCCTTGGACAATCATCTCGGGAAGAAGGCAGGAATCGCGTCCGTCGTACAACATCAATTAGGGGTAAATTAGTCATTAGTCACCCGGATGCGAGGCCGACTCGGGATAGCCCAGGAGACCGACTTCTTCTGAATAATACTTGGAATTCAAATAGTAAAAAAAAAATTATAAAACAACGTTTAATTATTTATGTAAGTAACAATGTTATATTTCAAAATACTTTAAAGTAATAAAATAACATTTATAATATACATATATCTGGATTAATAATTTTTGGTAGGTAAGTATAGGACTCAATTTCCTTAGTAACTTTACAGGTAACAAATTGTCATCTTTCTTTAGCAATATACTTAACCGATAGTTTTCGATTTCCAAAAATGTCGATATGGTTGTTGCGTTCGTTGATGTCTTTTTACAAGGTTTTAATAAATGAAACCAAAAAGGTACCTACTTACTCAAAATCATTGATTGAGGAATTTATCTAACGATTTGATCTAGTTTCATTCACAGGAAAGGAAAACTGTCAACAATAATCAAAATAAAGGGTACGGGCGGCGAAAGAAAGACGAGAGTCAGTAAGAAAAACTTCTCTCCTTTTTTACATTATAGATCTTTCTAGCTTGTTTCGGTACAACATTTATTTGGTTCTACAATTAGGTAATATAGTTTTTTTTCGTAGATTCAGTTTTTCGATTTTTTTCAAAATGGTGGATATATGGGGAATGTCATATTTCAGCCATTTAGAAAAATTTACAAAAATGTCACAAAGCACGGTCTACAGCTCTACAGAGCCATTTACTTTAAATGTTAGGTAGTTTCTTCCACACGTTTAATAACAGGCTAACCAACCAACGCCAATCTGCTATCGTTCTGCATCCTGCTTCCAAGATTCTAAATTCAATTAAAAAACAATAAATTAGGGTACCTACCTAAATTCGAATTTGTTTAGAATTTCCTTATTATTATGACATGACACATGCCCAATGACTCCTGTCTCCTCGCCTACACTGTATAGCGTTTATAGCCCAAGGGCCTATAGGCGTTAAGCTCGGGCCTCTAAACAGACGAAAGGCAAATAAAACAGGCTCCACACATCGTCTGCGGTGAGGGGTTGAGTCAACTTAAATAATTTTGTATTTTAATATTTATAATTTTCAACTTATTGAATGGTGTGTTTCAGGGCAATATTTATTTGTAGTTACGGAAAAAAACTGTACACACGTAAGAAATTGTGGTTGGACTATTTTGTAGAAATAACAGAATCCTTTTATTGGTCTTTGAAAGAAAGTGGCACCCTAAGCATAAGAATTATTTATTCTTATGCCCTAAGTATCGAAAATTCACATTACAGATTGAAGCTAAGCCACAAAACACAATACATAATAGTACAAGTGCTAAAGTTCTATAGTTTATTTACAAATAATAACCTCAGCAAAATATAGTTCGTTGTAGTAGGCGTAGGCATAGGCAGGCATAGAGTACATTATTATACTAGAACATTATTATACTAGAGATAGAGTTATCAGTCAGACCTAATGATCAACGCCATCTAACGAAATGTGACAAAAAGTGTACGATATTATAATATAGGTACTAGTAGGTTTCTATAAATCTTGACTTGTAATTTTTTTGGGAGGTAACCGCTATGTCATGAAATAAATTTAAAATAATTTACTTTGCTAATCAGCTTTGACTATATAAAACTGTGAAAGACACACGATACCGCGATTCAGCACGGGATAGCGACATCTCTCGACTGTTTCACAAACGAAAAATGAGCGCTATCTATCAAATCAATCCGCAACTAAAATCTTAGGCCGCGCTCCCTTGTAGTGAGTCAAGTACTAAGTGAAAAGCCCCTGGGCATAGGTAACATGTTAATTTTTTGCATACATCAAGCTAGTAGATTTATTTAGCGACATCTAGTAGCCTGTCAATAGTTTTGTACCATTAGAATCGCGACACCTACCAATTGCGGTAGGAACTAAACTGTTGTCAAACTTTTTAGTAGCGACATCTATCGGCATTTATTTCAGTAATAGTGCAATAATCCCCGCACATTTCAGGATAAAAATATAATATCATTTTGTTATTCAATGCATTCCTCAATAAAAGGTATGATTTACGTAAAACTTTAATCTTTCCCTGCATTTTTTTAGTAAGTAAAGAAGTGGACGATCTGGGAAGAGGTCGTTTTGGGAAGTGGACGTTCTGGGAATGGTCATTCTGGGAATGGTCATTCTGGGATATGGTCATTTTGAGAAGTGGGCATTATGGTCCTAAAGGAAACCTGCGGTGGCAGTGTGAGAAAAAAATGCAAGTATTTTATGTTCAAAATACTTTATTTTCAACAACTTTTATGTATAAAACATTCTCACTGTAGTTATGTATAATTTATATATGTACTACTTTATAAATACTACATGAACTTATGTATGTACAGTCACGTCTAAAAATATGTATACAGTTTAGAACTTTGTCATAATTATTAGCTGTCATTTGTCATTGAATTCTGATAAAAAAAGTTATAGCTTTTAAAGTGACAAAGTTCTGAACTGTATATGCATTTATAGACGTGACCAGTATTATCTGCTTTCTCATACAACTCTCAACTTAAATCCAACGATTTAAGGAATTTATCTAATTGAAGCTACAAGCAAAAACCGTTTTTAAATTCGTTAGTTCGTTATACCATCTGCACTAAATCTAGTTAAATCTGACTCAAAATGATCCATATTTTAGATCGCACAAAGTTTAAACTTGTATATAAACTAACAATCATCATATCCTTATTTTACTGGTTTTTTTTTCACATTCTAGTCTTAAACACTAACATAGACAAAGAACAACCAAGAAGTCATGTTTTTTTTCTATTTCTGGAAGTGAGAATGTATGTACAAATTAATAAGCAAACTGTGTTGTGTTTTGACGAATGAAAGTCAACAAAAGCCTTGAGTTATTACATTTTCAGCTTATATTAAAAAAATGGCTTAATCAGCAGCATCTTGGATTAGCACAAATTGTCCCTCAACTTATTTTGAACTTAGCGTTTGATTTAAGTGTCCGTTTGTTGGTTTTATCGGATGTATTTTTTTTATCCGACGTTGGTGTATGTAGTTGTATGAGCGTGTTCACACACACAAAACAGTATGCTGGCTATCCGATGCGATTTTGTTACTGTGTCAAGTAAGTGCCCGTTCACAAAGCGATTCGTTTACATGTCCGTTTTATCGGATCAGCTAGGTGATTGTGTAAAATCAATCGTATTCATTTGACAGTTCATATTGTATCATACATTATGTCATCCCATACAAATTGCAGCCGATGGAATACGATATGAACTGTCAAATGTATACGATTACCTTACGCAATCGCACCCCTGCTAGGTGAATGCGTAAAGTCAGTCGTGTTCGTTTGACAGTTCATATTGTATCATTTTAAATGTCATCCCATACAAATTGCAGCCGATGGAATACGATATGAACTGTCTAATGAATACGATTACCTTACGCAATTCCACCCCAGTTATGTTATTATTCAGCGATGGCATATGTTTATCTGGGGTAGAATTGCGTAAGGTAATCGTATTCATTTGACAGTTCATATCGTATTCCATCGGCTGCAATTTGTATGGGATGACATATATTATGAATCAATATGAACTGTCAAATGAATACGATTGACTTTACGCAATCGCCTAGCAGATTCGTATCCGTATCCATAGCAACGAATACCATAAAACAGTATTTTAAATGCGATGTGAACATCATATCTAAAGCGACGGATTTGTAGAAAACGGTCCTGTTAATATCTAGCGACTCAGCAAATTTCAAATAGCTCCAATCGATTTTGAACTTAACATTTTACATAATAAGGGTTAAAATCAACCAGCGGAACTTCACAGCTTTTGATAACCTCTTATGCTGCTGACTGTACACAAAAATGATGGTTTGAAAAACTTTACAACTCACGCCAAAAGATGTCGTTGTCTTACAAAATCTTTCAACTCGATTTACAAAACACAACTTACACTAAAACTCAAGATATAAATAAAATTCACTATTATATTTTCCATTTATTTATCTAGTAACATCAAAGGGCTGAAATAAAAAGAAAACTTTGCACTTTGAATAGACTTTTATACTATCGAGTATTTTGGAAACATGTAACATCCTTTTTATTGTCTTTGGGTTAATGGTATATATTTTAACTGCACAGATACTAATCAAGCTGCCTAGTATTAAATTATGGTACGTCTCTCTCATGTCAGTGGATATCGCAACCTATTAAGGTTGCATCGAAAACTGTAAAACACAGTCACTTATTTGCCATAAGTCAACTGAATAGCATTTATTTTCGGCTATCCTGTTTTTCGGGCAATAGACAATATACTTTATCTAGTTGAAATAAGGAACTTAATAAATCTGTCAGAAATTTTATTTATTATATACAGTGGTGGCCAGATAATTAAGCACACCATAGTCTATAGTCAGAGTTTTCAGTTTCAGGACTTCCATATCCTTATATCTCTTAGAATGTTGATCAGATCAGAGGGCCTAGCCAAAGAATCATTTGCAAATCTTCGTTATCGCTTCGCTTTTGAAACATGTATGGGATTGACATAAGGTTTCGTTAACAATCGAAAACGTCAAATCCTGTTTCGAAAGCGAAGCGATAACGAATATTTGCAAATGTTACTTTGGCTAGGGTGGAATTGCGAAAGGTAATTCCATCGGCTGCAATTTGTATGGTATGACGTATGACATATATTATGATACAATATGAACTGTCAAATGAATACGATTGACTTTACGCAATCACCTAGCTGTTGGGTGTGTATAGCGATCTGAATCTCCTTCAATCACTCCCTGGATGGCCATCATCAGATCACAGCTAGGTCAATCTTTGGCGGTAAACCAAGGCTTCACAGTTACCTCGTTTTATGAAAATCGACTGGTATCCTTAATTATCTGGCCACCACTATAATATAGGTAGATTAGGTAGGTAGTATTTGAAAAGGCTTTAAGTATAACATAACAGTCATAACATTATTGTTGTCATAACGGTATCCACAATATGTATGGAAAATGTTTTTTTTTACATAATAACGAATTCGGTATACCTACTTACGAAATCTAAACACATTAATCGGTATAAACATTTTTAAACTGAGCGTCCAAAGAATTTACAAACTTAAAACTATCGAACACTCATTGTTAACGTAAAAAATAAATATCATCACATGTTAAACACAATATCATCTAGTAACTTGACTAGCTTTTCAAATATGAACTTAAAATGAATGTCATACAGTTCGAATTTCAGTAACAATATGCTTAAACCACTATTATCAACTAAAAAATCTAGATATAGATAGATATTATAAAAACTGAACCATTTTTAAAACCGGAATTTAAGTGATATTTTGTTCCAATATTTGGGTTTGCATAGAAATTGTAATAGTAATGACTCTACGCAAAAATTGATATTAATTTTTTTTTTTCTTTTAAAAATGTATATTAGTTGTAAGTTAATTTTTTCTGTGAACAAATTGTAGGTAAAAAAGAGAGAAATATTTTTATGACCTGCGTAAAAAATAAAAAATCTTCACTTCTTTTTACATAGGAACAGATTTTTACATTTTGGCACAAAAAATCTCATTGGAAGCTTATTTTTAGTTTTTTCTGTTTTTATTTATTAATTAGTTACATATTTTAGCTAAAAAAACATTAAAATTGCTAGAACAAACTTTGTGCGTTTTTTTTTAAATAATGGAGCATTCGATGTGTAAAAAATGAGATGACAATCAACATAATTTGAAAAATGTGAAAAAAAAATTTAGTTGATAGATAGATAGAAAGATAAAGTTTAAGACTCATAATTGAAGTTTTTTAAGGATAATTTTTAATACTTATAGCATTTTGGAATAATTTTTTTAAACGCTGATAATAACTGACATAATATTTTTTGTTGCATGAGAATGTTTTTAAAACAATTTCTATTTAAAACTTATTTTTGTTTGAGTAATTTTATAATCTGTTTTATAATTAGCTTCAATAAAAAAACACTTTTAACTGTAATATTAATGAGTGCAAATAACATAAAGCAGTAATATTAAACAAAATCACGTCTTTTTACATATTTTTTTCTTTTCTTACATACAAAATATTTACATATTGCAACCAGACTAATACGACGAAATATTTAAGTATCGAGTTATGGTAACACAGAGCCGCCAATTATGACTTCTTTACAGATAATAATACACAGACCAGAGATAACAAACTCCTAGAATCTCACCAAAAAGTTATGTCTTAAAAGAAAAATGAAATGCATGATTCTACACGATTATACTAAAATATGATACGATTTTCTTTCTAAACATTATAAGCACCATCAGTTCTCTGGTCAATATAATATTAAGGGTCAGTTTCACAGGCCTCAGTTAAGTTCCAATCAATGTATTCGACAGATGAAATAGAAATTCTGTCCGTTAATGGTAACTTAACCGAAACCTGTAAAAGTGGCCCCAAATCTTCTAAATTTACTTAGAGTACATACACGAATTCCAGATTTTAAATCTACCTACTTAAGATAATAGTAAGCCTCTTCTTGCATGAAGGCATTATGTCTGTTCTATCCCTATAACCAAGTGGCCTCTACAATTTGAATAGAATAGAAACTAGTACGTAATCGACGTAAGATGTCGCTGACCATAGACAAACACGGCGTTTTGAAATCTCAATTTCATACACTTAATAGTACTTCTATTCTATACGAATAATAGAAAAAAGGCGTTTGCCGCTTGTACAGGGCCCTTTGATTCTAAGAACCAGTGATATAACACTAAAGTTGTAATGTCATTTGAGTGACAGCTAATCAAATCCATGGTCAAAAATACAACGGAACTACTGTCAAAAAAGAACATAAGAGGTAGTGTTATTATTATACATAAGACCTATGTACGCCATACGTAAAGTACTAAGCTACTATTTACACTGAGGTAATCAGACTATGCTATAGGAAAAAAAACATGTACTAATAACTTTAAACTAAAGGAATTCGAAGAAGGTACAATGTGTGAGCAAAAATTTTGATGTCACTTTGACAGGTGCACTTACCCGCGCGTTTTGGCTGTCACCGAGACAGGTAAGATGGCGGGGGTGACAGCTGTCAGCGGCACGGCGGGTGGCAACTGTCAAGCTGAGTCGTCGTGTCGCTTTTTGTCTCCCTTTCGTTGGCTGAGCTTTTTCTTCATTTCTAGGAGCATCTGTTCGAATGACATGTCTTCGGCGCGGCGAGCTGGCAACGCCACTTGCCCGTGGAAAGCACTCTCTGTGTATTTAGCTTCTAACCCATCTGTGGGGAAGACGTTATTATGTCATAGCTACCGTGCCTTTTCACTAGTCAACAATGTTTTAAACATTGTTTCAAAACATACTTTGACAGATAGTGAGAACACAGCTCTGTCAAAATGTTTATAATTGACAAGTTGGCTTAACCGTGCGTTTCCACTAGTCAATTAACAATGCTTTAAACATTGTCTCGAAACAGAGTCTTATGCAAAAAGCCTGCCTGCCACCGACAATATTGCCTACGTCATATGACATCACGATGAAATGCATGGCACACGGTCGGAAATGTTGTGCAGAGCGAGGATCAGAAGATTATCGCAAATTAAATTGGCCGGAAGCTTGAGAAAATCCTTCACCTCCGGTCAAAATTTAAAGGTTATATTTACGTCATGTGACATCAGTACGAGACCCGTGGCATCATTTAGCCATTCAATAGTAAAGAGTCACATCTGAAATGGCCTGAAAGTACTTGACAGACTTCCGGCCATTTCAGAACTGACAGACCTATCTCTACTAAACTATTGAAGGGCTAAATGATGCCACGCCACGGGTCTCGTACTGATGTCACATGACGTAAATATAACCATAAAATTTTGACCGGAAGTGAAGGACTTTCTCAAGCTTCCGGCCAATTTAATTTGCGATAATCTTCTGATCCTCGCTCTACGCCACATTTCCAACCATATGCCATGATGTCATTTCATTGTGATGTCATATGACGTAGGCAATATTGTCGCGGGCTTACGGACTATAACGGTTAAATTCCGTACTCCAATAACAATCTACAACGTACCCAAGTCAGCGTAGCTCTGCCTGCAGAACGCCCGCCTGCCGCCGAACCCGACGTCGTACTGCGGGAACGTGGCCGCCGCCTCCACCGCCACCCACGCGTCGCGCGCCCGCTGGTACGTCACGAAACCGTACCGGGTGCTGTACACGTTTAAAACCATATTCATATAATAATAACTTAACACTGCAATAGACCAGATATAACATTCCATAAAGTGAACAATCAAGTTACCGTAAACTGCTGCAACTTTGCACGAAATTTATGGGGTTTTTTTAAATATCTCTTCAAGAATTTATTATCCTTGACTTTGAAAAGAAGAAATCCTTTTTTTTCAAAATTTATTTTTGTGATTTAAAAAGAAACTCCTTAAGGCATCTTTACATATATTTTTTTTCAAATTCGGCAAACTTTTGGAAACAAAAAGCTCAAGCGACTTCTAACTTTTCTTAATGACCCTGTCGACCCTCTCGGCGGCGCTCATGATACGTCGAATGAAGATGCGAATCCTTCCTATTCTCTAGATTCAACCCCAGTGAGATTTTTCTCCTACCAAACATGAATAAATGTCTTGGCGGGCAAAGATTTTCATCAAGCCAAAAGGTGGTGTCTGAAATGGGCCCTCATTTCAGCTACCAGTTTTCAGGCGATGAAAGAAAAAAAATAAAGAGGTAGGAACTTCGTTGGACTGAATACGCAGAGCTACAATAAGATTATGTACAGAAATAAAACAAAATATTCCGAAAAAAAGTCTTTCTTCATTAAAAAGTCATGGACTTATCCAATTATAAATATTATTAAATTATCGTATAAATTGTTTTAAAACACTGACAACATAACCTAAACATCAGTGCTACTATCGATGCTAATTCTTAATTCTTTAACGTATCGCGTAACGTTAGAAAATCAAATCTACTTCAAAATAACGTAATCAATTCAATTCCCTTTGAAATTTCTGCACGGCTTCGACGATTGCATGTTTGTTGCAGTGTTTGCTGGCTTATGTTGTCTGTGTAGTTTTGATAACACGAAGTTCAAAATTAAAAAAAACAAGACTTTGTTTTGTTCAAACTAAAAAAATGCGAAAAAACTGGTATTTCATATAAAAATAGTAGATTGTACCATAAGGGGGCAAAATAATATTTTTACGGCGAGGGCGCTTATTTGTATCCAGAACGAAGTGAGGGATTCTTTAGTAGAATCCTGAACGTAGCGAGGGATTCAAAGTACGTCGCCCGAGCCAAAAATATATTTTGCGGCCGAGTGATACACTCTACTTTTCATCACCCTCTATGAGAAAATAAAAGGCGCCTCATATTTTATTGTATTATTATTATTTGATAAAACATACAGTAACAAAAAAGACTTTTTTTTTTAAATCCTAATTTTTACTGACAAATTATGTAATTTTGGAATGTGCTCAAGGCCTTTCATTTGATACCCATATTGCAAAATTTAAAAAAAAAAGTTTTCATCTTTTTTATTAAAAAAATAATGTAATTTTGGAATGTGCTTATCAAGGCCTTTCATTTGATACCATATTGCAAAATTGAAAAAAAATCATTTTTCTTCTTTTTTACTGATAAATTAATGTAATTTTGGAATGTGCTCATCAAGGCCTTTCATTTGATATCCATATTGAAAAATGAAAAATCTTGGTTTTTTTTTTAAAAAAGGAGAAAAAGAGAAAATAAAAAACTAAGAAAGAATTTTTTAACTTTTTTTTAAAGAAGAAAAAGAAAGAATTATTGGTTTGTGTGGCCAAAACCAATATTTGCGTTCGATTTCATTGGCGCTGAACACTAAGATGTTAAAAATTCAATAAGTGCGCGTAAAAGATCTTTGCGGCGCACTTATTTATATAAAGAGGATTAAAAACTCATTACTGCCCGCTAAAAGTTTCATATAGAAAACACCACCATTGGGTGCACATAAAGGCGAACCAAGTCGTCCTTTTCGAATAGATGGGATGAAAAAAATATTTCGTTATTAGTCCTGCAGATTTTGGGTGGTACCGTGTTTTCGTGTCCGCATAAGATTTTTTTTTATTTTCATAACATTTCGACACTACTGAACAAGATAAGAAAGGGTGTCGCGCTGACACCCTTGAGTGTTTCGTAAAAAACGCATAATTATGCCAAGAAGCTACCGCCATTAGATAAACCTCTAATTTAAAGATTTTATGAACCCTATATACAAGTGTGGGGTGTCTAATGAAAGAAAAAAAACATACTTCCATACAAAATGTATTGGCCAGCTGACCGATTTATTATGGAAGGCGAAAAAAAAATTTTGTCAACCTATGTTTCTTGGAGAAAGTTGTTCAGTTTAAGCAACCTTTCTCAGTATCGTTAAATAATTTGGTTCCACCTTATAGAGGTATGTTTCTTTAGGATGTTTTAAGTCTTACCATTACTGAGATTTACGCGTACTATTGAAAATATAAAAATGAAGTCGGAAATAGAATTTTAATGTTGAAACAATAAAGTCCAACCGACTCACCCGTCTTCCTTACTGTGCAGGCGCACTTCCATCACAGACCCGAACTTAGAGAACATGCTCCTCAGCGCAGACTTGGTGATGTCCTTCTCTAACTTGCCGACGAACACTATCCGTCTCTCTTCCACAGGGGTGTTGCTCTCTCTGGAACAATTTCAATACGGGACCCTGTGAACTTCATATCACCTACAATTTATGTGATCATCAATTTTACAATGAGAATTTTAAAATCAGCGCCATCTTTTTAATTAGTTAAGCAGCTGCATATTAAAACCAAAGCAACGCTACGTATGCTTTATTTCAGATAGTGCTTTTTCAGACTCAAACCTCTCTATTAAAAGTTGTAATCCGAAATGACGATTCCCCTACCAAATTGCTAAAGTTGAATTTTCGATTATTTAGCTGTTGTTTTGTGTTTTTCCTTTTTTTGTTTCTAAACCACATTTTTTTTCAATAATTTCAAAATTATTAAAATGCAGTTTTGTACTACTTACTTACAATTTACAACATAACCTCTTTCCCTTTCAGGTATGGTGAAAGAAATCCACCCTTTACTGATATCCTGCCCTATTTAATAAACGTGACAATTTGTCACCTCTCTTGACAATTTTATATCCATTGCGTCAACCAATTTGAAAATAGAACAAACTACTCTTAGCTACACCGCAATGCAAACCAAATGGGGTTGGTAAACTTTTTCGAAGAGAATTGTTTTATATTTTTTTTTGATAGCACAAGTTTGAAGAATAAAGAAAATAATATTATGATTTTTTTATTTTACCTTGTTAACTAAATATATTTTTTTATATTAATTACGCGATAAAATATCAAACATACGGCTGAACACGAAGTTCCTCTGCATTTACTGATTTAAAAAACTGATTGACAGATTTGATAGACAGTGACAAAGAGTAATCATACCTTTGTTTTTTTTGTTTTGAGCAACAACATAGAAAGTCTTTGGAGCAAAGGCATAACCTACGCATACAGCCGTAAAAGTGATTTATTGTACTATGCTGTAAATTAAAAATATAAATTTTTATTTAAATTAAAATGAAGCATTATAAAAATTCCGCAATTTGTTATTCCTGACTCCAAAGCCAAAAGCTACCAGAAAATATATAATTCATAACAGTTTTGGAAAAGTTTACCAACCCCATTTACAACATAACCTCTTTCCCCTTCAGGTATGGTAAAAGAAATCCACCCTTTACTGATATCCTGCCCTATTTAATAAACGTGACAATTTGTCACCTCTCTTGACAATTTTATATTCATTGCGTCAACCAATTTGAAAATAGAACAAACTACTCTTAGCTACACCGCAATGCAAACCAAATTGTCATGATAATTGACAAACTGTCACGTTAGTAAATAGGGCCCTGATATTGCGATGTGGAATCTATCTACAGTGGCGATCACATAATGAGGACTTTTCAAAGTGACATTTAAAAATAAAAATAGTAACTATTTGCCTTACTAGATGGCGTTGATGGAAAGAAAGAAAGTGTCAAAATTGGCTTTTAAAAATAAACGGTCTGTACCAAAAAGGAAATATTTTAGGGTTACATCTGCCTGTCTACCTGAGTACTCCTCGAAGCTTAGTAAAAAAATAGATTGACACATACATTTTTATCAACGCCATCTATCGAGCCTAGTTTTTTTGTCATTTTGAAAAGCACTCATTAACCTGCGCAAGACCGGGGCGCGCGCGGCAATAAAACGTAGCGGACCATTTGCGTGCGTGCGCGCATGAAACTTGACACCCTTTTTGGCCTCTCTAAGCACATGCTCATGCGTTTGACAGCTTGTAACTCTAATTCGCTTTATTGAATGAGATTGGACTTGGGTATTGAATAAACGCAGAATTTATTCCTCTATCCAATGACATTAATATAGTCTATATCCGATTAGTCTATTCAGTCTATTTTCATACAAACGAGGTAACTTTGAAGCCTTGGCTCTCCGCCAAGGATTGGCCTAGCTTCTTCTTATCGAATGAGGATTAGTGGCCACCTCTGGTGTAAGAGATTATCAAGCCGCCTGTAAGGCCTCTCACTTGGCTTAACGACTGTTATCAGATGACAACAGCCGGGACCGACGGTTTAACGTGCCCTCCGAAGCACGGAAGCGCTCAGTTGTAATGCCACTTTACGGTCACCCATCCGACACCTGGCCGGACCGAGCGTTGCTTAACAAACGTGATCGAGTACGATCACTCTGTCAAGTTCCGCCACGAGCGCTTCGTTGACCTAGCTGAGATATGATGATAGCCATCCAGGGAGTGAACGGAGGAAATTCAAATCGCTATACACACCCAACTGATCTGATCAGTATTCTAAGAGATATAAGGATCAGAGTTTCAGTGTCAGGATTTCCATACATTTTTATGCTAATTTCGCTTTATTAAACATATCCTTATATCTCTTAGGATGCTGATCTGCTAGGTGATTGCGTAAGTCAATCGTATTCATTTGACAGTTCATATTGTATCATAATATATGTCATCCCATACAAATTGCAGCCGATGGAATACGATATGAACTGTCAAATGAATGCGATTACCTTACGCAATTCCACCCCAGATGTGTGTATAGCAATTTGAATCTCCTCCATTCACTCCCTGGATGGCCATCATCAGATCTCAGCTAGGTCAATCCTTGGCGGAGATCCAAGGCTTCAAAGTTACCTCGTTTGTATGAAAATCCGAATCGACTGGTGTCTTTAATTATGTGACCGCCACTGTACATCCCTGTGCTCTCACCTGTCTTCGGAGCTGAAACTCCTGAAGCTCTTCCTGTAATGTTCGTCTCGCTTGTAGGGGCTGCTCGATCTTCGGGAGTTGTCAGAACTCGAGGAAGACGACGATGAAGAGGAACTGCTAACAAATTAATTGAAATTAATAACTGACAACCCTAATAGGTACTTAAAGAACAAAAGATACTAGACGTGGCAGGGCTTAAGACTCCGTAGCGATTTTTACGCTGTCTCCGCTCTCTCGCTCGACAATTTCATGTTTTCTCAAGATTTCTTAAATCTGAGTGCGGTAAATGAAAAATGTGTCTCGGTCACCTTTGGCAATATAAGATCACGGATATTTCAACATATATTTCAGTTTCGAGTTGCTGAAGTACAACAAGTTATCGTATTTGCCAGTTCAAATAAAACAGTTATTTTTCATACATAAATTAATAACGAAAATATCAAAAGTATGAAACAGCTGATTTTTTCGCAACTTCAGAGTTGGTTCCATCCACAGACCATACAACAAGTACTATAGATCTTTGAACCACAGATAATGTTCAAATTCAGTATTTTTCAAACACAGCACAAGAATAGTTGCCTACTGAGATTAAAGATGAATGAAAGCCAAGATCTGTAATCTGTTATCAAACAGTTTGTCATAGACATTTGGTTTAAATAAAGATAACGTTACTTCATAAGTTCATCAATTTTTCTTATCAATGCTGCCCCAAAAAGAATTACACAATAAAGTATTATGTATTAGTAGATTTCGTAAATTGTTGTGTGTGTCACGCACATCACTGCATATACAAGGTCAACGTTGATTCTGTTTAAGGTGACCCGTTACACAGTTAAAGAATTAGTTATCTCATAGATTACGTTTATTAACTAACATCAGGGCCCTGTCACTCCGCGCGCGAGTACGAAGCGCTCGGCATCCTCTGAGAGGACAAATTCCATACATCAGAAAAGATAAGACTTATGCGACAGAAAGAGAGGCAACTACTAAGTGCATGTTTTGGAGCGAAGGGAGCGCTGTGCGACCTGAATTGCACTTTATTGTGTCGGAGCAAGAGTGGCAATTTCTTTAAACGGTTTCGAGGAGAGCAACTTCTGTACGCTAGTACTATTATCTATTCTGTGCTAACATGCATGATTAATGATTAACTATACTTAACTTAAGTGTATTCCTCTGAATTGAATGCTTCAAGTTACTGAGCCAATTTGAAACAGTACCATTGGTATATTCAGAATCAGAACTAATCTAGATATAGTTCCATTTTGCTGCAGCATAAAATAAAATGTGTATGCAGCTAACATACCAAATGGTCAATTACCACAGTCCCACCAATATGACCTTAATGGTCAATAGGGTAAGTGAAAATCAAATCAAATTAGGTAAAAAAAATGTCATTCACCTTTACTATATTACCACTTACCTCGTAGAGGAGTCCGAGCTTTCAGATATAGTGGGCTTCCTCAAAGGTGGTGTCATAGATATTGGTTTCTTTTCGTTTATCTTTTCAACGGACTTTTGGGGGCTTAGTTTGGTTTTCTTTTGGATAGGTGTTTTCGAACGACGCGTATCGGGTTTTACCGACCGCGAACGAGAGCGCCGGTGGTTTCGACGCAACGACGGCGACCGGCGATTGACGGGCGAGTGGCGATCGTTGACCGAGCGGCGGCCGGACGGCGAGCGGCGGCCGGACGGCGAGCGGCGGCCGGACGGCGACCGGCGCGGCGACGGCGCCCGACGGCGGTACGGCGATCGCGACCGCCGTTTCCTTCTATACGGAGAGTCAGAACGCCTGTATCTATATCGTCCACCAGACCGAGATCTACTTCGACTGCGAGACTTTCTTCTTCTTCTACTTCGCGAGTGCGAGCGTGAGCGGCGTCTATGCTTCGATTCGTACTTGTCTCTTGAGCGAGTTCTCCTCTCTTTTGATAGCGAGCGTTTCTCTACTTCTTTCTCTTTCGGTTTAACGACAGTTTTCACTTTCTCTTGCCTTGGCGACTTGCTTTTCCTCACCGGACTGCCGTCGCTCGACATTGACATGTCGCTATCATTTCTCTTTCTACTTGTCGTTACTTCTTTATTTGCTATCGTGTTCGTCACTTGAGGTTCGCGAATTTGTTCAACTAGTTTAAGCTTCTCATCAGTCTGAACTACAATGGTGGAAGATGTTGGTTTTGTTCGATCCTTTCTAAGGTGCAATATTACTTTGTCTTCGCCGTGGTCTGCCTTAGCATCGTATTCACGCACTATCATAGTCTTTACGTATTTGTATGAATCTCTTTTCTCTGTAGGAGATTTTGGTTTCGAAAACTTTTCTTTTTCTTTGTTCTTATCTTCAGGCGCTTTTTTCATGACCACATCTTGGATGCTGGCAAACAAAGAGTTGCTAGATATTTTGGGGTCTACTTGCTTCCCAACTCTTTTCAATGCTGCCGTAATATCTTTATACCGTTCTTTATCTATTTTCTTTTCTTGTTTCTTTTCATCTACAGGGCTTCGCTTGTCTCTTTTCATTGAATCGAAAACATTCTGTTTCAATACATGATCAGACTTCTTTATTCTGAAATTGATGAGAGATTTTGTATCAGTTTGTTGCGGCGATTTCGATTTGCGTTTTTCGTTTAATATTTCTAGTTTCCGGAAATCATCTTCGTCTGTATTTACGCCTACACTAACTAAAATGATTTCTTCATATTCGGCAGGCGCTTGAGGCCTTTCAGGTGCGACAGGTGCTGGAATTTCTTCAGCTGGCGTCATACCAACTATTTTCATCATTTCAGCGTCGCTTATCAAGGGCTGCAGTTCCAGATTTTCAACTTTGGGTATCTTAGTCATCACAATGTCTTCATCGCGTTTTCTTAATGCTTTCTGTTTCATAGAATTCATTAAAATCTTTCTAGAAGCTTCACGAATGGGATCGAATATCTTCTTAGGTTCTGTGTTTATTTGGCTTTTAGCCTGATCAGCGGTGATGATAGGCTGATGCATTGTTAACTTGAGAGTTTTATCAAGATTTAAGTGGGGTAGATCTGGGAATATTGCTTCCGGGCTCACAGTAGTGGAACTGTTATTTGAATTGACTTTCCTCATTTTATACTCATGCAGATTCAATTTCTTTTTCTTCTGCGGTTGCTCTGTTTCCTTTTTGATGGTAATCTCAGATATCCTTTGAAGTTCTTCATCAAATGGTCTCTTTTCGGTCTTGACCAATGCAGTTGGAACTTGGACATCCTGCTTATTTGAAAACAGAGCTGTATAAAAGTTGTCTCTAGGCTCTGCTTTGACACTGATACTGCTAGCTACACTTTCTTTAATTGGCTCTTTCACTGCTTCTTTATTTGGCTCTTTCACTGCTTCTTTCAATAGTTCTTTCACTGGTTCTTTCACTAGCTCTTTCACTGGTTCTTTTACTAATTCTTTACTATGTGCACTTTTAGTTTTACTACTAACTTCTACCTCCTTTACATTCTTAACAGTTTTAACATCTTTAGCTTTTGCTTCTTTAACAATGTTCGATGTTTTATCACTGTCAAGAGTTTTCTCACACACACTAATATTTTTGGACTTTTCACTATGTCTACTTTTATGAGAGTCTTTAAGATCACAGGAAAGTATGACTTCGGATTTATTCTTTATAGTTAACTTAATGCTACCATTAGAACTTTGACTACAAGAAGTATCACTTGCTTTTGAAGCACTTTTGTTAATCACAGAAATGTTTTTAACACTGTCATTTGCCGCACTGTGCGGAGGTGAAAGTTTTTTGCGGCAAGTCGCTTGTGTTATTGGTTTAACTGGTTGTTTTATTGTTAGTTTTTTTAACTTAACGTCACTGTCGTCACGATTGTTCACATTCTTTTTGTTCTTATTGTTATTATTGTAACACTTTTCACTTTCATCATCACTGCTAAGGTTATAATCTATTTTTTTGTTTTTGCAGGACCTATGTCTTGAGTTTAAGATTCTGCTATTACTAGATAACACTTCCGGCTTAAGCAGACTCTGCCCTCCTTTTAAGTTGGGAAGGCTATGCTTTTTGGACGTGCAGTAGTCGTGATCAGAACGAACAGGACTGGGCGATCGCTGCACTGTAGCATTTATTGTGGACGGCATCTGTAATATTGATGTTTGTATAGAATGTGTTCTTTAATAATAGGGAACACACGAAACCATGCGAAGCAGCAAAAACTTACCAGTATGTGTCTCATTTTGTTTTTGTTCAGTTGAACACCCGCGTCTTGCAGTCTCATTCCGTTTGTCAAACTATTTTTACTAGGCGCGTTTTTAACTTTTGGCTCCTCAGTTTTAACCACTAGTCGCTTAGTCTTTGTGTTCAGTTTCTCTGTAGCTTCAAACTGTTCTAAAAGTGAATTCAAGTTGTTTGCCTCTAAAACAGGTACTACGGTATCATTGCAAGACTCAACATCAATGAAATCATCAAGTTCAGCTTTAATGTCAGGAATTTCTTTCTTGATTTTGGTCGATGATATTGGCTTTTCAACACAAAATTTTAGGACAGTAGGTTGTATTTGTTTTACAGGAGTAGATGTGCGTTTCTTTTTCTCTATTGGAATAACAACTGGTTTATCGTGTATAGTATTTATTGAGGACTCCACTGGCCTTTCTATCTCCATGTCTTGTGAACTGAAATCATCTTCTTCTTTTCGTACAGTTTTAGGTACAGATTCAGGTTTACTTGTAATAAGAAAGCTGTTTACGTCTTCTTCAGTAAGGGTCCGCGGAATGTCATCGCTTTTATTGGCAAGACTATCAGATTTGTCAAAGCTTAGATCAGACAGGTCTAAATTTAGATCTTCGAAGCTCAAACATGTTTTCGCGTCATCAATGTCCATACAAATATTAATGGGAGAATGTGGAAGCGAGCAAGACCTTTGAGCATTTTTCAACTTCGTACATGGCATATCTTCCATTAGGAACCTTTTCAAATCTTCTATGTTTGGGAGCACTTCTAAATCTGATTCATTTATGGCAACATTTTTAGTTTGCGGCTGAACAATCACTGGTTTTTTTATTTTCTTTTCTGGAAAGAGCTCGTCTACTTTTGATGGTAGTTTATCAATACGAAATCGTGTGCTTTCTTCTTCCGGCACTTTGTGTTTGATGAAGAAATCATCGACATTGGGTATTCGCGGCGCCACATCTTTGATAAAATATTCATCTACATCTTGGACAACGGGTTCATCTTTTACATCCAATATGTCTTTGTTTTTATCAACTTTAATGAAATACTCATCGACATTTGAAACTACAGGTGTGTCTAGATCAATGTTCAATGTTTCTTGAAGTATATCTGGTGGTTTTTCATCGTAACTATTTTGGCTGTACTGAGAATCACCAGGATTTACGTATTCAACTTCTGCTTCTGTAGAGTTTTGTATGCTGTAATCAGTGTGTTCTTCATCGTCAGATGAAGCTTCTAGATCTAAATTAGGATCTACAGCATAGACCTGAATTATGTCATAGTCATCACCTTCGACCAGAGAGTTCTCCTCAATGTTATCAACCTCTGAAGAGCATGGATCATAAACTAGCGAATCTGTGTCCTTCATTTCATATTGTACTTCTTGAATTTCAATTTGTTCTTCTTCCTCTTCATCATCGGATGTATCTTGACTTGACTGAGTAATATTTACCTGAAATATTAAGATATCAAGGTATTGTTAATTTGAAAAACACAAAGTCCTATAGGTATATCATGTAGTCAGTCACATTATTAAAGACACCAGTCGATTTTCATACAAACGAGGTAACTTTGAAGCTTTGGTTCTCCACAGGGATTGACTGAGCTATGATATGATGATGCACATCCAGGGACTGAATGGAGGAGATTCAGATCCCTATAAATACCCAACTGATCAGCTAGGTGATTGCGTAAAGTCAATCGTATTCATTTGACAGTTCATTATTGTATCATAATATTTGTCATCCCATACAAATTGCAGCCGATGGAATACGATATGAACTGTCAAATGAATACGATTACCTTACGCAATTCCACAGCTGATCAGCCTTCTAAGAAATATAAGGATCAGAGTTTTCAGTTACAGAATTTCCATACATTTTTATGCTAATTTCGCGGTTTTTCAAACATATCCTTATATCTCTTAGAATATTCACTTCTCAAGCTTACGCGCTCACTCTCTTAGAATGCTGATCAGATCAGTTCTGTTGGTTGTGTATAGCGATCTAGATCTCCTCCATTCACTCCCTGGATGGCCATCATCAGATCACAGCTAGGTCAATCCCTGGTGGAGAACCAAGGCTTCAAAGTTACATCGTTTGTATGAAAATCTACTGGGTGTCTTTAATTATGTGACCGCCACTGTATACGTATTGCTTATTTACAAAAATTTACACTACAGATACACTCAATACTTACAGCTTGATTCTGCCAGTCCCGAGCTTCATTGCTCTCATCCTCATAATGACTTCTATCAAATCCAGGATCTTGGCCCTTATACTCTGGGCTATTTTGATTACAACTACTTTCTGAGGAAATAGAGTCACTAGTGGTCCTCATTACTTTATGCCCGATTGTTCGGTAGCGGGCTTGGTGATAGGGCACATTCATAATGTGTGACTCCATATCTGAAGAAAAAGATAGGAAATTAGATGAGAATAAGCTATTTACTTCTTGATTGCGTCATGCTCGTGAACGGAAGCTGTCAGTTGGAAGGGTTCTGTGTCTGACTACCTATTGTAAGAATTATATTTTTCATGTTAAAATGTCTAGTGATTTTTAGTTGATATTGCAAATCGTAGAACAACAAGTACTTACAATAAGGTTAAATTAACAATGTACAACAGAAGCGGCAACTTCACTCGAGAATGTATGGCAAAAGACTAAATTTTATAGATTAAAATACACCATTTTGTACCGCAAGCGCTCTGAAGTTAGCCACTTCAGTTGTACTTTGTCAATTTTTATTTTCAAGTAGTAGATAAGACAGTAGACAGTGATTTGTCAACTAGTTGAAAGTTATTTACTCTAACAATTCCTATTTCATGTGTAGATAATTAATTTCAATACCTCTTCCCATTGTTTGTATACTTTTGTTAATTATTGTGACGGAATGACCTCACTTTAAATGCTGAGATAATTTTTCTCTGTATGAAATATACAGTGAGAAAAGAGCAGCCCTTGACTTTCCGGTTCCTCTCATTACAAGGTCTTCCGCTTAGGGTTTGCAAACCAATGGCATAGCTTCTTTGACATACATGAGTGCTTGTAGTAGCCTAGACTACTATAAACATAAATTTTTGAATAAATCATAAATAAATAAATGACTTTGAGTACTAACAGTAAAAATTGTGACATGTTATCTGAAATGTTACCCATAGGTCCAAGAGACTTACAGAACATCTAACTCTATTTATTTATTTTGTAAAACATCTACAGCTAAAGATAATAGGTAATACAATCTCTAGTGATTCTACTAGATTCTTTGAACGGATTTATATTTATAAACAAAACAAAAATGTCAAGGAATTAACAGTTTCTTGACTGATAAAAATCTAAATAATCAATGTTATTGGAAGTTTTTAAAATTAATTTCACTTTTGATATTGTGAAAAGTTGTCTGTTAATTAATTTACATATTTTATGTAATATTCTCAAAAGAATTTATAAGTTAAATGCCCTAATTGTAGTCCTCATTGTCTCATTTGTGAAAGAAGCTGTTCAAAATGTTTCCCAAAGTTCCCCGCAAAAGAAAAATATAGCAGTACAAAAAAATGAATCAAAAATCATAAAAGTATTGCATACAAACTTTTTGATCCAGTAACAGACAATAATTATTATTGTCCCTAAAATGACAACCAGTGTCAATGAATTAAAAAATGACAAGAATTTGACAAAAATGTTCATGAACTTGTAAACAATACAAAAGATAAAAACAATTCAATAAAAAAATTAAAATAGAAATCTTAAAAACATATGATATTTATGATAAGCATCAATGTAAAATATTGTTGGTGTATTTTGAGAATAATTGAAATGTAAGGTACTTATTGCTTTTGACAAATAAATTAAATAAAAGGAAGTACTTATTTATTAAATCTTAGAAATTGCAAAGTAGTCAAGTTTTACTTATTGAGATACCGTTAACAGTTCTGTTGAGTTAACTGCTGTGCTTAGTTGAAAATCTGTTAGTATTCAAGTAAGTATGTAATTGTAACTAGTTACAAGAGTGTAGTCTAAAATCTGATTAGATTAGTAAACAAATATAATAAATAAAAATATGAAAATGAAAAAAGTTATAAGACTGCTAGTATTTTCTTTAATTTAAACACCAACAAAGTGTGAACACAAAGATAAAGGTAATCAGCTTATTAAAATTTGTTCTTTCCCCCTTTGGATCTTGTATTTATCTTTTTTTTACCAAAAATATTGTAGTCTACCTACTAAGTAATAAATAGAAAATTTCACCGATATCCTGTGACTCAGTAGCATAAATTGGTCAGTGCATCGGGCTGGATGGAATCCCAGTGTGGGGTCGAGTCTCAATTGAAATGCTATAGGTAAGTTAATTGTTTCTATCTAATATAATATTTATCTTAATATAAAATAGCATAATGTAGGCTTCAAATCTAAAAATTTAATACCCACTAGGCATATTAGTAAGTAACATTTATTTACTTTTAAAAAAAATCAGATCAGAAATCATAACTTACATTTGAAGACAGATAGACAGGTAAGCTTTTATACAAGCCAAGTGACACCAAAATGCTAATTACTAAGAAACAAATGTGATTGTAACTTGGTTGTAACTTTATACCTGGTTGTGATAACCTTAGCTTTGTCACTTGGCAATTATTTACATGTGCTTGCAAAACAAACATATGTTTAGGTAACCTAAAATTGTGCTAATCCACAGTCATATGCGAATGTTTTTGGCGGAATTTCTGCGAAATGTGGGCATTTTGTGTGGGTACCTTGAGTAGATAAGGCCCAAAATACCGCCCAGACACTATCACCCATCTGTCAACTACTGAAAACAATCCACGATATCACGTGATCTACTAATATTTAACACTAAAAAAACCAATATATAGCACTAAAAGGAACTACAATCACATTTACACATCGCTCAAATAACGGTTTCATTACCGATCACTGTTCTTGCAAAAAAAGTGCATCGAATAGATGTGCAGCTTATAGGTTATGTTCGTGATTACAATGCTTTTTCGAAAGTTCAAAGACTTTAGAGTGGTGGAAAATGCATTATTACTGTTTCTAAGTGTTCAATTAAGCGTTCTGTACTATTTTTCAACGAAAGCAAGGACCAAACAAACAATTTTGCGATGACATAAATCACCCGCGCTAACCTAACCTTGGTTGCGGAAAAAAGGTTCTTGATTACAGATTTCTAGTTCAAGGTCCAAAGAAAAAACTGAAAAGTCACATGAAGGCGTTACACAAACTAAACTGAAATATCATTACGACCCGCACAGAAATCTATTTTAGGACAAACAACAGATGAAAAAAGCACTAACCTTTACAACCTCAAGTGACGGCTTTATCCATGTAATGTTTTCTAGGGAATTCATATGCTTTTGGCACAATTCACAAGACACTACACTATCACTATTTAGTTTTTTAACACACTTTAATACATCACAATCTTCAGCAAATAATTTTTCGTAAAAAATTAACACTTCACGAAACATCACATGTTACGAACTTCACGACAGCAAAATTCCGAATCTAATGTTGCCATACTTGCCATCATCATTGAAATGAAACGTCAAACTTGCTGACGTATCAAAAAAATAATTTCACCTAAAAATGAAAACTTGAGTACGGTATTATGATTTATTGCATTTTAAACAGTTATAAATAATTTCATAAAAGGTTAAACTTATTTATATTTAAAATTATTTTATCTTTGCTAATGGATAGAGAAAGAAGCACGCAAGCAAGTCCGGTCGATGTCCGGATGTCCGGAGGGAAGGATGTCCGGAGGGAAGGATGTCCGATCGGACTACCCACCAACCCACCATTCATCTAAAACGTAGTGTTTATTTCCTCTGTGCATTCATCTACTCCACTATTATGGAGCCCCTAAACGATCAAGCATTTCTTGTCAATCATTTACATTGCATTTACCATTTGGGGGCTTGGCCTACTTTTGATTGGCCACGGTAATCTATCTATTCTGTGGTGCTTGTCAAGCATCGCTCCTAGACATAGATATAGTATATTAAAAAGGCTCCTAGACGATCAAAATGTGATTGACAAGCAATGCAATGTAAATGATTGACAAGCAATTTTGATCGTTTAGGGGGTTCATTTTATTATAGATTATAATTAATAAGCCACATACAAACAGACAGGGGGCTTACCATCAGCAAATAAGAAAACTCTATCGCTTTGACTCTGGCTTTGGTTTATAACTTCAGTGCACTGTCCGTCCTTGTCATCGTGTTATGATATGACAAGGACGGACAGAACATTGCTATCGCTCTAGTGATTATTTCCTCTATGATCGCTCTGGCTAAAGCTTTGAGTTAGGCGGTAGGGCGCCCGTCCCCTTCCCGTCCGGGTTTTTCCCCGTTACGTAGGTTAATTTCCCCTTCGGAGAATTTTGCACGTTCAGGGCAGGGAAGGTTCAGGGGATTTTTAAGGGGGTAAAATTGTTATAATCTACATTTCCGGGGGGGAAAAATCAGAGCTTGCGTGGTACAGTTAACGACATGCGCTTCCATGACAGGGCAGGGGGTAAGTAATCATAATGAATGATTTCTGGATTTTATAGTGAAATGCATCAAAAACTCTATTTCACGAATACTGCCCGTATGTTTGACAAACGCTCACAGACCACCCAGACCGCTTGCCAAACACGCCGTCAATCAATCAATGTTTGCCAAACACGTAATATAGTCATCGTCATAAGGACCTCATAAACGTTCAAACAACGTTTGTCAAATATTTGTTGTGTTCTTTGACCTAAGATATTTTCCCCGCGAGCGCGAGAATAAACAAAAAAATACGGATAGTATTCGTGAAAACGAGTTTATTCTGCAAATTACTTCACTAAGTACCTACATAAAGATTTACCACAAATGGAAAATAAAATCGAGAGATTACACGGATAGAAGTATTAGTAGGTATATCTGGAAAAAATCTCCTAAGGCGGCCATTACATGCTCATGCAAGCGTCAGTCAATTCCATCAGTCATGAATTACATTTGACTGTTGGTGACTGATGGAAAGAAGAAATCAACGTCATGCAACCATCAGTCACTGCATTACACGGTAGGTTATTTGTCAGTCACACAAACGCAATTCATGACTGATGGAATTGCATGACGCTTGCATGAGCGTGTAATGGCTGCCTAAGAGATTCCATTCACAGTCATGAGTCAAGGAACACTGTCACAGCCGGGCGAATCTACGCTATTTCTTGCTTCCTGCGTCATTGTCCTCACTCGAAAATGTTTAAAAATCCAATGCATCACAAGGAATAAATAAAAAATATACAAATTAATACAATTTATTATTGTACTCTAATGTAAATGATGGCATATTTTTAATTTATTCCTTGTGATGCATTGGATTTTTAAACATTTTCGAGTGAGAACAATGACGCAGGAAGTAATAAGAAACAGCGTAGATTCACCCAGCCACTTTCTGTCCGTCCGTCCGTATGTCACTTTATTCCGAAAGTATTAGGAAGCTACACAGTTGAAACTTGATACCTACGTAGATGTATTCTGTAAACTGCTTTACGATTTTTACACAAAAAAATACAAGATTAAGGGGGGGCTCCCCTCCCCATACATGGAACTGGAACTGAATTTTTTTTTAATCAAACCAATACGTGCGGTGTCTGATAGGTCTTCAAAAATGATATCGAGGTTTTTTCTCAAAGTCAACCATTTAAAATATCTATATACACTGCCAAATTGGTAAATATGTGTGTCCCCCCCCTCCCTCTAACTTTTAAAATAAAAGAGTGAAAAATCTAAAAAAAATATATGCTGTAGATCTTAATGAACACTTTCAAAGAAAATTGGTTTAAAAGAGTTAAAGTAATCAGTTTTCGAGATATAGTACATTTTCCAAAACCGCAAATATTAGTTTGTCATTCATACAAACACTGTGAAAAACAAAGTTATTTTGCAGACTATTTTATTTTATTGGATAAGGGAAACTTACAGCTCAATATTATACATTATGAATGGAAAGCATTATGTTTATACATAGGCTAACACAGTTTCCACTGAGAGAACTATGATAGTGGTATCAAATATGGTATGGTATAAGGTAACTACCCACACACGTGTTTGCTGCTTGGGCGTGTCGGGCCACGCGCATTAGGGTTCTGTACAGAACCCTAATGCGCGTGGCCCGACACGCACTTGGCCGGTTTTTTTTCTTTAGGAAGAACAGATTTTTATTCTTTCTTCCAGATAGGTCGCCCGAACCAAGAGGGAACAGTCACGATGTTAGAAAACGATACACTCGCAATAATTAGAGAAGAACAGTGTTCACCAGCAGTGTCATCGGTAAAGATGGACGCTCCTACGTCGAAACCCTCTGAGGGTTCGCTGAAAAAGCACGTCTGCGCTTGTCATTGTAGAAGTGAATCACAAACGGCGCCGAAGGAGACAAAAGATTCCGCTAATGTTGAGAAAGTTCTGAAAGAAAAAGAAGATGCTTTGAAGAAGGAATTCGAGACGACGCTGGCGAAAGAAATAGGGCTATTGAAGGAGAGATTTGACTTTATAATACGGTTAGTGTTTAGACTCTGGCAGAGAGTAGGTACTTAGAATAGCACCCATTAACACTGAGTTGTATTGGGTGGGTAGATACCTTCCTACACAAAAACAAGAGACTAGGGTACCTAGTAATATGTTAAGGTGCGTTCCCACCGGTGCGTCTGGAGACGCACGAGAGCGCACCAGACAAGACGACACACCGTGGGAAACGACGCGTTCGCCGCGGTGCGTTCGTAGTTTGTTCCTGTGCGCCGGTGTTCGTCCTCGTGCGGTTCGTTGCGGTGCGTGGTAGCGCGCACAGGTGGGAACGCACCTTTAGGCTCAAAGACCGAAATCGCTCATTGAGCGAAAGAACCAGAAATCCACAATGCGAAATTCGTGTTGTGGAACTTATAAAAACGTCCATGACGCGTTGTGGTAATCACAGAAATAGCACAAAGCGAAATTTGCGTCGTGGTAGGTATAATCATACCAAACCAAACGACCACAACGCGTTGTGGCAATGAAGAAAAGTCATGACGCGTTAGTCGTGGCTTTTCTGGTGGTCTTTGAGCCTAATATGTCGTGAACCATGTTATAGAAAGAGTATGAAAAACTACTATTTTTTTTTTAATTTTGTAGTTTTAACTAAACTAATTTTTTTAAGGAATGAAGAAGTAAGAGCGGCCCACATGCTGCAGGAGGCTCACAGGGAACGCCAAGAGAAGATCACCGCGCTCCAAGCACAGCTGGAATGCAAAAACCTAGCTGGACTAATGTTCGTCATGTGCGCGGAACGACGCAAGAGAAAGCTCGAGAGACTGAGGCTCATTGAAGGTTCGTGTCATCAACATCATTCTCGAAATCATCCAATCCACAACACAGCTCGAATGCAAAAACCTAGTAAGCTGCAGAACTAAGTGCGCTATAATGCGCGGAGAGGCGCAAAAGCAAACTTGCCCTGAGCTTCTGAAAAATACTTTCTTAAAATTTTACTGTGGTTTGTTTTCTTGCTCAAATAAAAAAACTTTAAGTCCTGCCATACCATAGTTTTAACTCATTTGCCTTATCCTGTCATAACAATTACGTAAGATGTCTTCAAGTCGATGACCAAGTCGAGATCTTCTCCGTTATGACGTGTAAAAAGTTACTTTAGTCCATGAGATCGTTCGTGGCACGCGGAGTCGTAAAACGCATCAGTGACGTCAGTGATTAGGGTTGCGCGTGCCATTGAAGAGTCCAAGCCCGCCCATATGCCTATAAGTGCAAGGGAGCAATATAGCTACTCCGTTTGCACATTTTATGACCTCGCGTGCCACGAACGTTGTCATGGACTAAGTATATCTATTAAATTATTCTGTGTACAAATTTCTTGCCTTCCCCAGAATACACAGGCTACATCCGCGCGCTGCAGAACATTCTAAATGAAAGTCAGCAGCTGATCCTCCACCTGTCCCGAGGGTATAAGACCGCTGCGAGGGTTGACCACGAGTGGCGCGAGAAAATGAAGAAGGTCATCGGCGAAGTAAGGAAACACAATAGCAAATACCTACTGGGGAATCACAAAGTAAAGGACTAAGGTTAAAGAAAATCAAATATAATATGGTCCTATTACCGAGTCTGAAAGTTTTAATTTCAAAATTATAACTCCGTGAGCTGTAGACCTCGCGTTAAAGAGTAACTCAAATTGTAAGTTGTTTAAAAATTTATAGATGTCGCCATCACCACGAGGTTCTCAAAGCATATAGGACCATAGGTATAGTAGGGTATGTGCCTGTTTGGTATATTAATATTTGGTATATTCGCAGCAAGAATGGCTTCTAATTTTGAACATTTTTCGAAATGTGTGAATTATTTATTTTTTGGATAAATTTCTAAAAACTGGCTGGACTAAAAAAATATATATAATAATATAATATAATTATCGACCCCTGCTCACAAAATTTCACAAGAATCGATTGAGAAATGCGACCTGTAGAGGAGAACAAATGGAAAGCCGGAAGGACGGAAGAAGGACATACGAAAAAATTTTTGCCCAAGCTGAAGCAGAGACGCTTCGCTCGGTCAACAAAAATCTTAAAGGTAGGTTTTCTCTTACTCACTTACTGTGGTCTCATCCCATCATAGAAATAAATCTTAGAAACAGTGTTTACAAAATTCCACTCTACTAGAAGTCAAAAGCTTATTATTTTCAGTTCCAAGCCTACATCCTGCACTTTGGCGGAGGCACGCTGGAGTCCAACCAGTACTTGCTGGACCTGCCAGCGCTGCTCGCCACGCAGGCGGCCACGCACGACGACCCCAACGAAGACCCAATCCAGTGCGATGAAGTACCTGTTTATGAAATTGGTAAGGAAATCAACGTAAAGCCGCAACGACCACGACATCGCCACGCACACGTCTTGCATCGTGCGGTGTGTCACGCACCGTGTGGTCTTGGTGTTGACACCCCATCATCAGAGGCCGTACCGGCTAATGCTAGGGCTTCCTAGGATGACAGTGCCGTCATATTACGGCCGTAATTTAGCGGAGTAGAAGGTTGTTTATTAAACAATATGGCGCGCCGTATTATATTATTCCGCCGCCATATTGTTTACATAGACAACGTTCTACGCCGCTAAATTACGGCTGTAATATGACGGCACCGTCATCTGAAGAAACCCTAGCTTAACGCTCCGAAATTCGGCAAGTCTGCCGGGCTTCAATTTAATACAGATAAATCGAGTCCAAATCAGTCCAAAATGGCAAACCCCGATTCATCATGTCACACTAATATCGATATCTTCCAAATAACTTAGGCAAATAGTACAATACGAAATTCCGTACTTCGATTTACCTGTTTTAAGTTGAGGCCGGCAGATTTGCAGAAGTTCGGAAAGTTAGCCGTAATGGCCCTGGGCCCGGCACTTGTAGGACTTGGCATACCTACGACCATCCCCCTCTTGAGGACTTGGGGGGAATTAGGTGTGCGTATCGCCTCCTTCTCCTCCCTAGCCATCTTCGCCGGAGCTGGTTTACGTTGGCATCTGCCTCTCGAACCCGCTCCGAGGCCTCCTTCTATGAGATCATCGTCCTCACAGAAGGAAACCACCGCCTCCCATGCCTTGGCACTTCCCACGTGCGTTGTGTTGTGAGAAGTCCCCTTCCACCTGTGCCATCTGCTGATTGATATAGGCTTGAGCCCCAGCAGTATTTTTTTTTCTTTTCAGAATCTGAGACCAACAAAGCGTGGTTCGAGCTGCTGGATGGCGAGTGCCGTCCGTTCGTGATGTTCGGCGACATGGCGGAGTTCAAGCCGCCGCAGCGCCGGCAGGTGCTGGGCGCTGTGAAGGCGGCCCAGACCGCGCCGCTCCACTGGAAGGAATACGGTCAGTGGATTGTTTAGCTAGCTAGACTAACAGGCAGCCCCCGTATTACAACCTCCTAAAACTTGCCAGTTTTCTGAAGTTTTAAGAGGTTGTAATACCCCCCTGAAGGATTTGCCACACTGGATGCGTTCTGCGGTCAGGTCAATTGCGTTTACCCTATGTATTGGTTGACCGGACCGCAGAACGCATCATCCAGTGTGGCGAATCCTTAATACAGGGATAGCAGGGATTAAGATCAGCAACTCAGCAAGGTGACTTTAGCTCAGAATAGACCAGACTGGTTTAGTTAACTATTAGCTGAAAAGGTTTTTGAAGAAGAAGACTCAAATAATTCAAGAAATTCTAGGAGAAGCACGATGGCTGGTCTAGAAAATTCGAGTGTGTGTTAGGAAAAATTAAGTGTGGTTCGCGACGCTGGATATCAAGTAGGCACCTGCCGTTGTGACAACTTTTGAACACACTTAAATGTAACATCCTTCAATTATTCATTCTTATCATCCAGACTCGTCCTTGACACAATCGTTTAATAGTCGTAACCGTAGCTAACTTTAACTTCTGGACATTAAACTCAGTTATTCTTTCAGTTTTCAATGAGATGTTCTTGAATGCGAATTGCTCTAACGCCGACTACATCAAGGACGAGTACCCCAGGAGGTTGTCGTCGCAGTACAAGTGGGAATGCACCGGCGTGCAGACTGACGCGCAGGTGTCTAAGACGGTAATGAGCCATTTTAATGTGCTCATTAAGGCACAGGCCTTCCTTAGCCGAGGTTTAAACGACCAAGTTCCACAAGCTGCAACACTTTTTTTAATGCATAACGGGATAGTGCTTGGCCTTCATCTCACTTGATGTTAAGTGAAGATAAGGCCGAAGGTGGAAGCGCACTACTACCGGAATCACTGAGGAACTGGCTATCTTACCTCTAACTGCCGGAACACAACAATTTTTTAATTGTTGGCGTCAGACTTAGGTAAAGTGGCTACCAGGTATTGACAGCCGGACAGTCAGCCAGACCGGACAGACCGTTTTAACATTGTTCAAACTTTGCGGTGTGGCTTAGACCATCAAACTGAACAACTTTGTCTATGGGACCAACTTAATCAGATAAAAATTTTTTTTGCTGTTCCATAGAAAACATCAATATCTACTCGACCAAAATGTATGGAACAGCTGATAATTTTTTTGCTCTGATTAAGTCCCATAGACAAAGTTGTTCAGTTTGATGGTCTAAGCCACACCACAAAGTTTGATCACTGTTAAAAAAAACACACTGTATAGAACCAAGAAAATTGGTTATTGGCGTTTTCCGCCTCGTGATGATAATTATTTTGAGTAGCTATGAGATTATTATGAGCTGAGAAAATAAGGTCTAAAGCCAAAAGTTAGTAAACCGACCGACAATATATTGTCCGATCCTCCTCTGAAAGGTCTTAATTCTGTGCAGACTAGTGTCACAGTACATATATAAGTTTTAAAACTTATATATATGTACTGTGCTAGTGTCGAGGGCGCAGCCTCTGCCAACCACACGCGCAAACTTTTGCCCCACACAAAGGGTATTTTGGACGCATATTCGTACGAATTTTGACTCGTGCGTACCGTACATACGTATAACTCGCGCCATTAAAGAAAGGAATTTAAAATGGTGGCAATATAGGGCAGCAGTTATCGTGCTGTCTCAGTCATACACCTAAAACCAAATGATAAACCGCGATAATTTTACTGCCGCCATTTTAGGCACTCCGCTGCGTTAAGCGGGATCCCGCCGCGGGTACACGGCGCGGGAATGTAGATTGCTGGTTTTTTGACGGACAGATGCTTTCAGTGCATGAGTAGGCTCTGAATCTATGTCGCCCCGCGCGCGTGTCCCGCTTAACGCAGCGGAGAGCCTAAGATTCCTTTCTTTACTGGCGCGAGCTATATACTCGCACCCAGTGTGCGCGTTCCTATATCGCTCTACATGTACGCACGAGTCAATTTTTTTAACGAATACCTACGCATCTAAAGTGATAACTTTCAGCATAATAAAACATAACTTTCAGTCGCTGAACGAGAACCTCCGTCGTCCTACGGCCATCAGTTTACGAGGAGGAGACATGGGGTCCATCCTGAAGATTATGTATGTTTTTTTTTAATTTAGATGTTAATAACCGATTTTTAAAGAACTTATTGAGTTCGTTAGCTGGGAACTGGGAATTTCGTTCCAGTCGGAAATTTTGTGTCCTTCTCAATATCTGTCCTACAATGCGATTAATTTAACTATGTGCATCAGAAGCAGCAACGTACTCGAGAATGAGTACCTATGGCAAAGAGTAAATTTTACAGATTTAAAATACATCGTTTTGTTTTGTGAATTTGGTCACCACTAATTGTATTAAGTATTTAATTTAATCGCATTGCACATTATACAAATATAACACATATTCAGCAAGCTTGCAAGACTTGAAAATGTCACAAACAGACAGCAGAATTCCTTCGCTTCCCGATTCATATATAAAATTGATTTCTACGTATTTAAAAGTCAGATTCAATACAAAAGACATCAACGATTTTGAAAACTATGACTGTCTATAAAAACTACCTATAAAATTGCTATTTTAGCAATTAACTAAACTATCGGCCAAATAGTTACCTACTCAAACGAATTTTAAAGTTAAGGCCATAGGCCACCTTAAATTAAAAAAGTAGTCAGATTTCACAGAAACTCTATAAAACTGACAGCTTCCTTAAAGTTATTAACTTAAGATTTTAGCTAAGAAGCCTTTGGGTATTCGTATTTTGCTCATAAATTAATATTATAAATGTTAAGATTTGTTTTGTGCATAGTTTTTGCTAAGCTACAAAATTAATTTCATAAATCATTTTTTTCATTGCAGCACTTCAGCTATACCTTCAGCATCAGCTAAGTCTACACTATTAGCAGCGAAGGATTCCATAGAAATAGCTTCTTCTACAAAACTGGTACGTTCATCATCATCATCATCATTTCATAATAATAATAAATAAATAAATATAAGAGCTGGCGCGCATGAGCAACTTTTGTCTTCGCAGCTAATTTTGTCTGTCACATCAAGTTGTTGTGTTATGTTAGCGACGCGACAGACGGCAACTTTCATGACAAATTAGTTGCGGAGACAAAAGTTGCTCGTGAGTATATAGCACCCACGAGCAACTTTTGTCTTAGGCTCGTATTATAGAATCAAACTCAAAATCAAATCCTAATTATTGCATGCAAATATGCAAGAAAAATAGCTAAAATATGCACGAAAATCCATTAAAAAGGCCAAAATATGCAAAATAAAATAACAAAATAAAAATACTATTTTTAAAGTTCTTTTAAAAAAAAAGGTATTATTACTCAATGATAACAATCGTATTTGCGAATGGGTGCTAGCTATGTGGACATGTTAGCGAAAATATGCATGATTTCAAATTTATTTGCCAAAATATGCAACTACCACTGAAAAGGGGTTAAATATGCAAATGCATTATGCAATATGCATTTGCATATAATCTGGTCTTTACTCATAACTCAGGGTTAACTTATTTAAGAGCAGTTCAAATTTTGCAATGTTAAAGTGTTTCTTGTATGAATAGATTTTTATTTCATTTATTTTTATTTATTTATTTCAGCGCGACAAGTTTAAACAGTCGATGGGAAAAGTAGTACTCAACGTTGGAAAACGAAAGGTTTGTAGGGACAAAATCAATTACACTGACGAGCAAAATGAACTAACTAATAGTCATTTATATTAGACTAGCTTTTGCCCGCGACTTCCTTCGTGTGATTAAGATAGCTGTGCATTTATTTTGAAAGTCACGGATTACCAATATACTTACCTAGGTATTTATCAGTAGACCTCATTTCACACATTTAAATTTTCCCATAAAAAAACATGTTCAAACAAACTTGAACACTGTAGCACCCTGTACAACGGGAATTTTCCAAAACACTTTCTTAGTGCTCACCTACACCATGAAAGGTATCTACCCTCCAAAAGTGGTGTCTCTACTTCAACTCTATACAAATTCTCATACAAACTTGAACAACCTGTAGCATCCTGTATAACAGGAATATTCCAAAATCCTTTCAGAGTGCTCATCTACATCATGAGAGGTATCTACCCTCCAAAAATGGTGTCTCTACCTTCAGCCGTTAGGGCTCCACGCCTATCCCAACAATGAATGAATCAATCAATTTAGAGTTTTATATGTAGGTATATACCTGTAGACAACGATATTTCCTAAACAACTCAATAATTATTGGCTCTATAGAGTCTAAAGGAACAGTAAATCACGCTTAAGAAAGAATGTTGAATCTCTCAACACAAGCGAGACTCCTGCAAAAAAATAATTACCTTGTAAATACACAATTTATTAAAAATCCAAGCAGTTGGTCCCCTCGCAAATATCAATCCTTGACAACATCGCAACATAAACAACTTTCCAATTCCAAACTAAGAAGCTATAGCACTTGTGTACTATGGTTATGGCAATAAGACACAACGACGATACCACAAACACCCAGACCTGCGGGTCTACCGGCTAAAAATAATTAAGTTAATGTTAACTGTAATTTGACAGATGGCTGTGATACATTGCTACTTATCTTTGGTAAGTTTTTATTTGTGCCAAAACGAAGTAGCAATGTATCACATACATCTGTCAAATTACAGTTAACATTAACTTCATTGTTTTTAGCCGGTGGAACCGCTGCTAGGTGATTGCATAAATTCAATCGTATCTATTTGACAGTTCATATTGTATCATATTTTATGTCATCCCATACAAATTGCAGCCGATGGAATACGATATGAAATGTCAAATGAATACGATTAACTTACGCAATCGCACCCCTGGGGTGGAATTGCGTAAGGTAATCATATGAACTGTCAAATGAATACGATTGACTTTATTTTAATTTTTTTTTTATTTTTTTTTATTTTTCTTTGGCACAGTTACAAGATACAAACCAAGCAGTACAAATAAAAATAATTCAAAAACAAAACAAAAGTGTAAATTTGTACCTCAATTACAACCATGCACAACATGCAAATATAGTTTTCATAAAAAGTGCGGCTAACTAGGTAGTCCTAATTAATTATTTTAATACAAAAACGAAATAAAATTTTCACAAAAGTTCCTACAAAAAAAAACAAATTAAAGAAATTAATCTTCAATTTGTGCAAGTGCTCCAATGTTCTCTGGATCTTTTATTGTTTTTACAAATGTGTTAGGACTTTGGTAGAATATATCAAGCTGTTTACATAACAAATTATAAAGTCTACAGAAGCGCACAAGTGGGTTGTTACGTGATACATTATTTCTTGTAAATGGTACAACAAATAGATGCTGCTTTCGATTAGACCTACTAGTGACCTTCAACGAAACATGGCTTAAAATATCAGTTTCCATTTTTGAATTAACTATTTTGTACAATGTTAGAAGGTCACTGATTTGACGTCTAACGTAAAGCGAGTCCAAATTAAATCGGTTAAGCCTATCAGAGTAAGTTAGGATTTTTTTTCTTAGCCCCAATTTTGAAGTAAGACCTCGGATAAACCGCTTCTGAACTGCCTCTATCCTATTAATATGATTGGCATAAATTGGCGACCATATAACGCTGCAGTACTCCAGCAAACTTCTCACTAAGCTAGTATATAGAAGTATAAAACTTTGAGTTTGCTTAAAAGGTTTTGTAAGGCGATATATGAAACCCATCATTCGTTTTGCCTTTAGAATAATCGAGTCGTAATGCACTCTAAAGGAAAGTTTCGAGTCACACCACACCCCCAAGTCACGTACTACATCCACTCGTTTCAACTGAACTCCTTGCATTACATAAGACGATGGAATATAATTATTTTTTTTGGTGAATGTGATTAATTGACATTTATCGACGTTTAGTGACATATTATTTTTTTCACACCAAAGCGTCATGGTATCAATATCGGATTGCAGAATGGTGCCATCATCACTTGTATGTATCCTACGATAAATTTTGATGTCATCTGCATACGCTAAATATTCGCATTTGAGCTGACTTAGGAGGTCGTTTATAAACAACAAAAAAAGTAAGGGTCCGAGGTTTGATCCCTGCGGAACACCGGAATCCGCGATAAAAGGAGGCGAATCATAACCACTAACTGTAACAAGCTGTGTGTGATTTAGCAAATACGATTGTAGCCACCGTAGAAGCGAGCCATGAATTCCTAAGTGCTCAGCTTTAATACAAAGTATTGAATGATCAACGCGATCAAACGCTTTTGCAAAGTCAGTGTAAACCGAATCTACTTGCCCTGATTGATCAAATGCAGAACTTAGGTAGTTCATGTAACTCAGAAGATTAGAAGTTGTAGATCGTGATTTTACAAACCCATGCTGGTGAGGACTGATAACGGTCTTCAGGTGTGAGTAAATGATATCATAAACCAAGCTTTCGAAGATTTTAGCGAAGCAATTAAGTATGCTTATTGGTCGATAGTTAGAGACACACTTTTTGTCGCCCGCTTTATACACAGGGACAATCTTTGCCATTTTCCACATATCAGGAAATTCACCATCAGTCAATGATTTATTAAAAAGCATGGCCAGAGGTTTAATTAAGGCAACAGAACACCGCTTAATGAAGATAGGTGGTACTCCGTCAGGTCCAGCTCCTTTCCCAGTATCAATTGAATCAAGACTAGATTTGATGGATTTGTCTGTAATATGAATTGTAGATAGGGTCGTATTTGATTGTTCAAAGTGTGGTATATATTTCGACGAATCTGCGCGCCTATATACAGATGAGAAAAAATTTGCAAAGAGGTTAGCAATATCGGGGCCACATTCGGCAGTTTTATCACGATAGTAGGGGAAGGTGGGGCTTAGTGTAACAAGGGGCACAGTATAACAGTGGCTATAACTCTTTGACCTTCTAATATTTTACTAGGGTTTCTGAACTGAATTGTCAAACACATCTGTCGCCATCTTAGGCCAGTTGTCATTTTTGACAGTTGTCTCTGGGTACGTAAATTTTAAACGGCTGTTATATTTTATGTATTTTGAAATTTTAAAATAGCAATAGTATATTTGTGTTTTAACCTACATTATTGCAGCTTTAGTGAGTAAGTTTATTTTGTATTGTACCGCTATATTATGACACGTTTAAATACTAGATATTTTGGCTGAAATTATTACCTATAAATTTTGGGCAGGTTTGTTTTTAAACTTCGATACCATGGGGTACAGTGTAACGGGGTACAGTGTACCAAGTTATAGTGTGCCCCTTTTGTTTTACAGGTTATATATAAATTATTTATATTTTTTATCGTTTTGACATATATTATTTTGCCGCCTCCTCTTCCTCATAAAACTTTAAGAAAATATTATTTAATAATAAAGCATTTTGTAAGAAATACAATAAAATTCTTTGTTCCTTTTTTATTTCTTGATTTTTAGAATTTCTATTAGAAGATTTTTAAATAATTATTGTTTATTTTGATAATTCCATATTTTAATCATCTTTGTTGATTTATTAGAATTTCTACGTTAATTTTGAAATAATTATTGTTTATTTTGATAATTCCTCGTTAATTTTGAAATAATTATTGTTTATTTTGATAATTCCTTATTTTGATATTTTTTGTTAATTTTTTAGAATTTCTATGTTAATTTTGAGATTTTAAATGTTTTACTACACAAGTTTTGCCGTACTGTTACATAGTACTCCTTCGTGTTATATAGTACCCCAGGGTATGTTACAATGAGCCCCTACCCTGGGGTTCAATGTAACAAAAGACTGCTTTTTAAAAATGATTATTCTGATAGTTTGTAAGGTTAATTAGCGTGATATTTAGATTTCAAATGAGAGACTAAGGACTGAAGTTATATTGAGAGACTTTAAAAGTGCCATTTCATTAATTATTTGATTTCCACGAGGGATTATATCTTTTTAGTTACACTGTGCCCACCTTCCCCTACATCTGCCTAGGAAGATCATTGGTAACTCTTTTTTCCTTCGTGTACCTCCAAAAGGCTTTAATATCTGAAGTCAAGTTTTCCTCTAATCTCGATATGTATACACTAAAACAAGCATCCATTACACTTCTGCATCTATCACGCAGCATGGAAAAATCGTCAAAATCTCGGGGATTCCCATACTTTTTATATTTATTGTGATAACGATCCTTTTCTTTAAACATGTTAATTAAACTTTTAGTGAACCATACGGGATAATTAGATTTCTTTATTCTACTTTTAGGTGTATGTTTCTCTATTGTTTCCCAAAGAATATTATAAAATTTTAAAAGAAAGTCATCACAAGATAAATCACTAAAGCATTCCCAGTCAACCTGTAGCAGTTCGGCCGTACAAGAATCATAATCAGTTTTGTGGAATAAGTATCTAGACGTTGCCATTTGTTTAAGTACCTACATGACTTTTTTTATGTAAAACTGTAACTTCCAAGGCATTTACGCAATCGCCTAGCTGATCTGATCCCGCCGGGGATCGAACCTGGGTTCGCGGTGCTCGCACCATGAATACCAGCGTACAGCTACTCCGGCCATGGAAGTATGAACTTATTCTTATTTTGTATTTATGTATTTAAAGGAAACACCAATGTCTACAAACAGACCTAGAGTTCCATTTAAGTTCAAAAATTTTTTTGAGTATGAATTAACTTTATTAAAATTATTCTTATACGAATAGTCTTAAACTCTTATTATACGGGTACTGCATAATATATTAACATTTAAAACTTAAATACACTTGCTCACACTCTAACACATATCCGTACACACACACACACACACATACACACACATCTACATACAGCATTTTATAATTTCATAATGAATCAAAAATTATATATATAAATATATACTTCTATTATAATAATATAATAACTGTACATGGGTATAAATGCTTAATAGTAGATTGTTATACAAGACGCTAAAATTACCCATTGCATACAAGGGATTTTTATTCCCGAGCTTTAGCGAGGGAATAAATAGAAACCGAGTTACAATGGGTTTTAGCGTCGTGTGTTACACTATACTTTTCACTACGATTGCGAGAAAATAAAATACAATATTAAATAAATTATACCTACTTACTTCCGTAAACGAATCCACTCGTTTTTCTATCGTCCACTTCATAAACTTTTTGTACAATATTTAAATAAATGATTTGTGCTTGACGGCAGAAGATTAAAATTATTTCTTTCCTATTACAGTCACACAATTCAATCAGTTTGTAATTATAAAAAAATCTAAAGATTTCGCGCCATGGTACCTTTTTTTAATTTCTGCTGTAGCAGCTAAGCAACACAAACACGCATTCTACGATTCACTCTGTACACAGAGTTTAAATAAGTCTATGATTTTACCGAAGAGATGCTTTTAGTTCCATTAATAAGAATGAGAAACTGGGGGCCTATTACGAAACTTGGTCACGATAGTCGTCCGCAGTTCGTCGGTTATAGTTATTACAAATATTTTCAATGTAGCTATCGTAGTCCATAGTCTATTGAACGAATAATTACGGATCCACTAGAGAGAAACTGTCAAATTTACGCAATCACTTTGCAATATCGCATACGCAAGTGCTTTGTAATAGGAATCAATCAGAACGAAGCACGGACGCAGCCGCGTGTATCGCATTAAACTTTTCGTAATAGACCCCCAGTATTAAGTCGAGCGAGTTTTTATTCGTGATTATGAATAAAGACTTTTTCGTTTTAGTACGCTCATTGGTAATAGACAAACATTAAAAAAGAAAAAACTTTATCCCCTCGGGCTTATTATGCTATTTTATCTCGACTCTTGTACGTTACAATGACGCACTTTTTGAGCAAGAGGAGTGAAAAAAAAATTTCTCTTTAAAATGGGGTGGGAGCCTGGAGATCTGTAATACAGGCCCCTTGGGGATCCTAGTATGGACTCCAGTCTCTCTCAAAGGTTTTATCTGTAAGCTTTAGCTCTTAGTATAGTTACGTATTATAATAACCTTTGTGGAGAGTAAATAAACAATATTTATTATTATTATTATTCTTATGTGCTATTTTTGGCTGAAAAAGGAAAATAGGGATGATTTTAATAGTATTTAATACTTCTATATTTTCCCATAAGGTATCTTTATTCGACCAGCTAGACGAGTTGAAAGATGAAGAAATATACGAACAAACTCATGAGCCGGATTATCCAGACGATGAAAAGTAATTATTTGCACATTAGCCATTTTTCATTTCCCCACATTTCAGTACCCTGTCTGTCCCCCTTTTTTGAATAGGGAGAATGCTTTTTACACAAAGTGCCTTTATCAGAAGAAATGGCATAGAGAGAGATGGAAGAAAATATTAACCTTTAATTTTTTTATTGGACGTATTGAAAATGTAATTAATTCTCTTTTACAGACAACTTGAGGCTAAAAATGAAGAAGAAGACGTGCCTATAAGGGAGTAAATAACTACCTAGTACCTACTAATTTTATTATAATGCTAGGGCTACATTAGCGGGCTACGGCGAATATTCGTGTAAAGCGATGTGTGGCCTGTACTGGTAGATCGTTGCAACGTAGTATTCGGGCGAAGACGATGTACTTTCGAGGATTTGGGGCACTATCGGTAAACTGGCACGCATCAAAGAGATTTGTCGTGACAATATTCGCTTAGCACTCGCATTCGAATCTACTCGCACGCTACTAAAGCACTCTACTAAAGACTAAGATAATGTAAACCAGTCTTAACGCGCCAACGCGACGCGAATCGCATACGAATCTTCGCCCGCTAATGTAGCCCATAACCATAACTAGCTTTCCGCCCGCGTGGACTACAGAGGGCCTAGCCAAAGTAACATTCGCTAATCTTCGTTATCGCTTCGCTTTCGAAACATGTATGGGATTGACATAAGGTTTCGTTAACAATCGAATTTTAAAACGTCAAATCCATACATGTTTCGAAGCGAAGCGATAGCGAAAATTTGCAAATGTTACTTTGGCTAGGGGGGCTGGTTACATCGTGCGGGCGGAGACCCGTGCCCAGCAGTGGGATCAAAAGTAGCCCATGTCCTTCCCCAAGGTCCCATCTATATGCGTACCAATTTTCATCAAAATCAGTACAGCGATCTAGGCGTGAAATCGTAACGTAATAGACAGTGTTATCTTTCGCATTTATAATATTACGTAGTAATGGATGTAGGTACCTACTTAGGCTCGTATTATAGAATCAAACTCAAATTCAAATCTCTGCTTGAGTACAGTTAGAAAGGGATGGTGCTATTCATCGTATATAGCGCCATTCCTTTCTAACTGTACTCAAGCAGAGATCCGAGTTAGAGTTTGATTCTATAATACCAGCCTTAGACAGCTTTTTGAAATAGAATAGGTAGTCAGTTTTTGTTGCTTGATTCACGCTTGATTGTTATATTTTTTGTTCTTTCCTTTCAGTAGCATCACTGATAGCCTTCAATTTGTTAGTCACAAAGCTGAAAAAGATTCAAAGATTAACTACGAAAAGGTAAGCTACCAATTCATGATATGTCACATGAACATCGATATTATTATTCCTTACTTCGATTTATCTGTTTTAAGTTTAAAGGAGAAAAAAAAAGTTGAAGCTCGAATACAGACCTGCCGAAGTTCGAAAAGTTAGTCGGTAGGGCTCCAGGCCTATCCAAATCTGTGGATTGATGGCCGTAAATGGCTCATTTCAGGTATGTCCGATGGAAAAGTGTCACCGCATGAAAATTGACTCCTTCATGAGAACGTTACCTCCGTACATGAGAGCGAGCCCCTTCACGCACTTCCAGCAGACGTTTGACGATTACGAGGTTTGCTCGCCAGGTAATCAGCATTTTAGAAGGTGCTTATGTCATGGATATAACCGACTCGGTAAGGGCCTACTCAAATCTGAGCGGTATCCGCTACCAGGGCCGGTATTGATATCCCAATGGGTACGCGGTACGTATCGCGCACCGCGATAGCTGCGATATTGCCACGCCAAATATTGCTCGGGTATCGCTACCCACGGAAGTAGCGGATACCGCTTTGATTTGAGTAGGCCTTAAATCGGGTCAGAGGGCCTACCCAAATGGCCATTCTACTAACATTAACGCTAGTAGAATAGAATGACAATGTATGGGATTGACATAAGCTAACGAAATGTCACGTGATCAAGCGTCACGGATTCTTAATTGGTACTCAACTGTCCAATGTTTCTATTCCATCAAACAAAACTCTGACGTTCCACGGGAAAACATACCTTATTGCCAGGCCATAAGGTAACTTTTCTAGTAGAACGTCACCTATGGTATGACGATAGCCGCCATACAAAATGCTATTCAAGTGACAGAATGTGTACTGTGCAACAAACATAACATTGAATTAATAATATTTTAAACCCTAGCTTATTTATTATTGCCCAAAATAATCTTTAGAATCGAAAAACAAGTCAAATCAAATGACAAACGTTTCATTCTTTCTACAAAATTGTACGCTTTGTCGTTATCGATACTATTTTGGTACCCAAATGGCCGAAATCTTCGGGAACGCTGGTTCTATACGATTGCTTCGATCGAACGCAGATTGTCTATGGTTTCGTCTCAAAACGTCAGTCGCGCGCGTTGGGAGCAATCCAACAGACTAATCGCTGAGTCACTGATCGCCATAGTACTTAACAGTGAATTTACACAAATAACGGAAAAGTAAACATTGTAGAATTTTAGTTTTGATTCTCAACTCCAATCATAAACAATTTTATCTTTCCGTTATTAGTTTAAATTTACTGTTAAAAGCATCTTATTAAACAATATTTTATTGTCATGTACGGGTGGCAACCTGAAATTGGTTACTATCGGACGCTAAATCGGCTTATGTAATCGGCGCTTTGTTTTTTTTCATAGTTTCTGCACTATTTACTTAGCCTAAACTTTCGCGTGTAAACAGCCAATTAAGTAGTAAGTTACCCGTTAAGTGGAAAAGTGATCAGGTAAATGGAATCTAGTCTATTTTTTGGGCAAGTAAATCCGGAGAAATCAAAATTCTCTTTCATTTCTTCACGACAAAATCGAATATTCTGAAGGTGCGTTCCCACCGGTGCGTCTGGAGACGCACGAGAGCGCACCAGACAAGACGACACACCGTGGGAAACGACGCGTTTATTTTGAATTTTGAAAACATCCTTAATCAAAATCATTATTTTATGATGTGTTGTTTTGCCTGCTGAGGTTGAAATTTATGTAATTGTACTTTAAATCTATTAATAAAAAAAAAAGAAAACAATATAATTAAAGACTCATGAAAGTAAAAAACATTATTTTTATATTATAATGTCTACATCTACACTAGCGCCAAGTTAGTGCTAGTTCGCCGACTGGTGAACGATTTGTGAATCAGCGAAATTATCCTGCCATTACTTTCCATGGTTAAATGTACTTTATGATGATCAATGACTCAGCGATTAGTCTGTTGGAATGCACCTAATGTAAATGCAAAATTTTAGGTTAGTATTAATAATTAACAATAATAAACTGGTAAAATTCATTTTGTCTTGTCTTAAATATACCAATTTTCTTTATAATAAACTCTTGCTCAGCATTCATATGCCATAGATATAATAATTAATAAGTGTTAGGTATATATTTACTACGTAAGTACCTAACTAAGAACTTTATTACATCAAAATACCGCACTTGACTTCGTGGCGCCGAAAGGATTTTAAGGACCTATCAATAATTACTTACATTTTTATTCATCATTTATTTCAGTTCAGATACAATACATAATAAATAAGTAATGGCATTGCGGAATATGATTGGCAAGAAAACATGACTCTCTTCTCTGACCAAAGGATGAACAAACAAAAAAGTGATCAAGTAGGTAAGTAAATAATACTTCATACTTAGTGGTTTTATTTAAACATTAAGGTTGGTTCCTATTAAGAACATAAATTATATGTTACGGCTAATACCCAAAGTGCGGCTAAAACTAGGTGTAGGTAACCAATTAATTAGTTACCTATAGGTACCTAGTTTAGTAAAACAGATAATAGAAATAACTTTCTTCATACCCCATGCTGGACCTAGTAATGGCTGGCTATACCTAGTGTTAGCTGCAAGCAAATCGACTACACATAGGTTTAATCAACAGTTGGTGGCTACACCTAGTTTTAGCCGGCTATTCCTGTACTTTGGGTATTAGCCGTTACATAAATAAATATATTAACTACTTATTAGATCCAATTACCGCAATGGTTTTTAATAAGTCTTTTATTTGCCTAAATTGTCATTAACCCAATCTTATTGAATTTCAGATACATACCATTCAATAGGTATAATGACATTGCAGAATATAATGAACAAGTACCTTTTAAATTGGCTAGAAAAGATGCCGGAAAAGCTATTAACTCATCTGGGCCTGCCGTATACCCCTCCTACAAAAATTTGCACCAGAGAAGAAAAAAGACAAAAGAAAACATAAACAAATTGCTGGCCTCATGCAACCGCCTCGGCGTCAAAGAATTAATGAAGAAAATTATAGTTATGTATATTTTGCTCCAAGCGACCAGCAAGACTATAAAACTTTTGGTACTGTAATAATATAAAGGAGCATAATGGAAAAGTGCTAGCTGCTGTACTGTACTTTGTGCTTTAAAATCATATACCTAATTGTATTGGTTTAGATCTAATTATAAAATAAAATATTGACTACCTATTATGTTAACCTTTCATTTTGTGTACTATCATTCATATCTACCAAACAAAACAAAAAATCTGTTTTGCATTATCAAATAATAGGATAGGTAGGGTAGTTATCGGGTGTTTGAACAAAACAACTTTATACTTAAATCAAAGGGAACATTTACTTTTTAAACATGAAAAAAAAAATTATAACAAAGCACCACATCCACTAATAATATTAATATATGAATGAGAAAGTCTGTTTGTTACACCTTCACGTCATGTTGTCAGGGGAACATAGAAGGACATAGGGTCCTTTCCTACCTAAAAAAAGTTCCTGAGGGATAGCAAAAAAACTTTTCACACAGACAAAGTACTGAAGCCCGTGACTTAGATACCATCTTGTATCGGTCGTTGAATCAGTCTTGCTTGGCTTATTGTAACTAGTATATCTTACAAGCAGGCCTTCTTCTAAATGTCACCTGTAAAAAAGTAGGTATTTATTTAAGTCAACATTATATTAAAACAATTATCATAATTTTTTTTATTCTATTTTTATTTCTTCACTCATTTAAAGAGGTAATTAATATTAATTACTAAGAAATTTATTACCCCCCGCCCAGATGCAATGTAAACATAAAGATTGGGTGTTATAAGTTTAAAGCCTATGTCTTGTTTGTCCGTATGTCTCATTGCAGCTTAAAAAGTATGAATTAAAACTAGGTAGGTAAAGGGTTACCATTTCAAAATTTGGAAAGTCCTGACAAAAAGCTGGACATTTCAATAAAAGTATGGACATTTTCACAAGACAGATCCATACATTTTGGGACTTCTCTTTCGAACACTACTGCTATGTATGTATTATTGAATGTTATGTTAGTTAAATTGTAAGTACTTACTCCTGTCTATTTATAGCCCTTTAATGTTGTGTTTGAGGAAATTTTATCCATTTGCTCATTATGTCTGGAACTCTGGACTGTTCAGGGCCTCTACTACTTCTCTGATAACGCGGCTCGTAGTCTGCTGCGGCAAATTGCGCGTGATCCCTACTATTCTTTGCTATGATCCAGTAGCCATGAAGCCTGAGGGTGCAAAGAACCTGGAAAAATATCCATAATTGTTAGTAAAAGTAACCACAGATCTATGTATTTAGGTAGCCTTATTGACTATTACATTAGGAACTTACTTTTATTTCCAAGGAAATGTTCTTGGTTCCTTTGAGTGAGGTCAAGTGACGAAGGTAGTCACAAAGCGCTTGGAAAGCCCGCAATAATCGAAGGGTATGCATTTTATAATTTGAAAAAATTCGCACTTGCTAAATAACACACCACTTTATCACTGGCACTCGATGGCGAAGAGAAGAGAATGTAATAAATAATGTTACCACGTCTCGCTCGAGTCGAGCGTAGCGTAACAAATCTCTTTCTACAGGGTGCTGGTGATCGCTCGACGACTGTAGAATAGATAGGCTTTTTTGACGTCGAAGTGGCCACTTGGGTAGCATTTGTTGTGTCGGCGAGCGTCTATCGTAAACCACAGATCACACACATAATTGTTGTAAGTAAACGTTAGAAGACCATAGAGTTTGCATCTACAAATTAGTACCTACCTAATCTGTGGTTTGCATGCATACGATCCATCGATTATAAGGATCGTAATTCGTATTATAGAATTAAACTAGACTCCAAATCAAATCGAAGGCGAACATCTTGACAGACTGATCGTACTCGATCACGTTTGTTAAGCAACGCTCAGTCCGGTCAGGTGTCGGATAGGTGACTGTTAAGTGGCGTGGCATTACATCTGAGCGCTTCCGTGCTCCGGAGGGCACGTTAAACCGTCGGTCCCGGCTGTTGTCATCTGATAATAGCCGTCAAGCCAAGATAGAAGCCTTACAGGCGGCTTGATAAACCTGCCTGCCTAGCATGACCGATTTATATCGCGTGATATAGCGTTTTATCACGTTTAACTGTCAAAAAGACAAAGGAATTTGACAGTTGAGTGTCGATAAAATGCTATATCACGCGATATAAATCGGTCATGCTAGGCAGGCAGAGGTGGTCACTATTCCTCATTCGATAAGAAGAATTCAAAATCAAATCTCTGCTTGAAAGGCTTGGTTACAGTTAGAAAGGGATGGTGATATTCATCACATAACACCATCTCTTTCTAACTGTACTCGAGCAGAGATTAACTTAAGTTTGAGTTTGATTCTATATTACGAGCCTAAGTATGCATTATACACTGTATTCTGTGGTGCAGTATAAAGCGGGCTACTCAAAGCCCTGCATGCAGGACGTAGTATAGTTCTCTTCTAGTATAGTATAGGGCGTGACGGAACGGGATGGCGACGGGACGCTGCCTGTGGGTCTACCGGCTAAAAATAATGAAGTTAATGTTAACTTAATTTGACAGATGGATATGATACATTGCTTCTTTTCTTTGGTAAGTTTTTATTTGTGCCAAAACGAAGTAGCAATGTATCACATACATCTGTCAAATTACAGTTAACATTAACTTCATTGTTTTTAGCCGGTAGACCTGCTGGTGCGACTGCAGCAGTCACACTGCGGGCGTGATCACGCAACGCACGTGTCGTCCCGCCGCGCCCCGTCACGCCTAGCGTGCCACGACGCGATGCATAGATCATTAATTGAAAAGATGTTGAGCGATGAAGACGTGGAAACGCTCTCGCTCTTATTTACGCTAGCTAAGTTCAATCAAACCTAGCCAAACCGTACCTATTTATTTTTGGTGCTTTTTGTTTTGATTGATTCTTTTTTCATCAATATTTTGTTATAAATAATAAATATTACAAAAAAGTTAATATATATTGTTACTTTCTTGTAATAATTCTTTACAAGAAACAAAAAATATCATTTTCAGCTATTATAATTCCATGTCAGTAGTTCCGCATCGATTTCCAGAGGCGCTAGTGGACTTGTGCTCTTTCAACCTATATTACTTTACTCTTTGCAATCGAGCGAATGAGCGTAGCGTCTATCGAGCGTTCACCAATAACGCCAGAGCGTTGAAAGTTGTAGAAAGAGAAATGCTTATAAACGTTTGCCATTTGGGTAGGCCCTCAGGTAACCTGATGTTAGCGGCCAGGCTAAGGTATTCTTGATCTTGGCTTCTTCTGGGCAAGCTCACTCCATCATCGGCCTCTTCTTAGCCTTATGGTTCTTGAATGTGGCCAAAAGTAAGCCCATTTAGTGTAAAAAAAAGATAAAGTAGGTAAAAGGGAAGGTATAAGGATTTAGCTCGAAGGACCATTTATTAAAGTTATTCGAATTAGACGGGTCAATGTTGAAGAAGGAAGACACACTTGAACGTTGCGGTTTTGAGTTGTTATCAGAAGACAATGGGTTTTGGGATAAGTCAGACCAATGACGTTTTTTATAAAACTAGAAAGTATTATCATCAGTAACAGATCTAATCAGAAATTCATAATGACTACATAAAATGAGTATCGAATGGTTGGCTCAAAATGTTATAGTTTGTGGTTGTTAATTCGAACAAGTTACTAACACAGCTGATCCTAAAGCTAAGCAAACAAATAACGAAACGCATCTCAATCGCTCGTACTACGACTGAAAATCCAGAAAATATATTTCCAAATAGTTCATCATCAACCATTTTTAAATTTCCACCGTTACTTTTATATAATTCCAGAACAACTAGAAATCCTGAAGCAGAGGATGGAAGAGAAAAAGAAGAAAGAGAAGGTAGATTTACCAACAAAGGAATCAGATCCCTTGCACGAGTGGTCCCTTGAAGTCGAGGGGGTCGGGGTTCAAACTTCGTTGGACTCCATTCCTCCGTGCACCTGCATAGTGCCCAGTCCTACGCCTGTGTCCAGCGTAGGGAGAATCTTCGATAGTAAGCATTGCTATTTGCACAGGTCACATTGGGAGACTTTGCTCATGTCTTTTCAGGTGTCAGGAAACTGACCAGTTTGAGAAACTGGCTTATTAGGGAAACTGACGAGTGATACGACCCTCATAATATAGAAGGGTCATTTTGCTTGTATTCACCATCCAAATTTTATGGATGTGTTCCTTATGTGTTCAGTCTATGAAACTGAACTCTAAGGAACATACTGCGAAGTATGTAAAAAAATATTATATCGACTAGCATACAAATCATAGAGATCACGTGATCAGTTTATGGGATGTCCAAAATTTTATGGTGAAATTCGACACTGTTTCTTGGAGAAAGTTGTAAAGTTTAAGAGACTAAACACTTCCTTAAAATTTGGATGGTAAATAATTAATGACCCTGTATTACCACGAACTACAGCTATAGACAGAAAGCTCTTACTGGACATAATATTAGTTTGACTACCCACTGTTTGTCAGGCTGACAACATGGAAAGAAGGGAAACGCGCCTCGTTTCGTTTGCTCCCAGTGTGGCCTGCACCTAATGGATTTTCCTCGACACAGCGTTCCAAGTCGGTTCTAAGTCCTAGATAATAAACATAAAATTTTGCTATCCATTATAATATTAAGTAGGTACTAAGCATTACCAATAACAATTTTTATTACTTGTCTTTTGGATTTCCTTGGAACAGCAATTTGTGACTACGCATGACAAGTTTTATTTTTACAAAAACTACAATTCTCGTATTTTAGTGTCAGAACTGGTCCCCGTAAAACAAACAATGGACGAGATACGAAGAGACTGCTTCTATGACGCCGACATCGAATTCAACAGATTCAAGGTTCTTGGACAAGTCAGCGATAGAAACATGTAAGATATTTCTTTCAAGAACTCGGCAGCATTGGGAATTTCTGAGAATTATGTTACACAGAGCTAGTACTATTATTAATTCTGTGGTAATAGCTCAACTTATAACGTAAAATGTTTTGTTTAGTCTTTTATTATTATTTTCTTAGCCCCAGAAAATCTAAGAATATCCACTTGCAATAAAAATTACCATGTAAAGCTAATCTGTCGTAAAACGAATCTGTCTTAAAGCGAATCTGTCCTAAAGCGAACAAAGGCTCTAATCTCTTCCAAAATTTCGTGTTTTCAGAAAAGACGAACCCGAAGAAAACTTTACAAAAAAGCGACTCACTGAAATTAAGAAAATACTCAAAAAGCATCCAAGTCTGTGCGAGATTTTTCAAGCCAACACGCGGTGCTAAGAAAAACAACACAATATTTACATTTGTTGCGTACAACTTTATTTCTAAATCACAAGTATACTAAAACCTATTAAAAAATTGAAAAACACGACGAGTTTTTATTCCTAACAACAATTGACTAGAAAATTTTGTAAATTTCCATCTAAACGCTTACAACCATGCAAGTCTACAATTCACTACATAATATAATTAAGATCAGCAGTATTATTACTAGGTTTGATCATGTCTTTAATCTCTTTCTTTATAGTAGCCTCTATTGTTGTAATATCGTCTGTACTATCTTTGAATTCCTCAACCTCTAACGAATCGGGTGGAATGTTTTCTTCTATGTTAATATCAAGATCTTCGTGTGGGCTACATGAAGACACTTTTGACTCAACATCGTTAACTACGGTGTTCTGTTTATCATCTAATTGAGAATTCTCATTTTTTATATCTTGGAAAATATCTGATCTTACTATGTCGATGTTATTAACTTGATTACTCATTATATCTGCAGAGGATACTTCCGTTATGCTTGGTTTCGAAGATAACTTTGGGATTCCAGATTCTGTTATAGGTATTGGAATTTTAGATTCCTCTCTTGACGTTTTGGAGCTATTTTCGACTATTTTTTGGGAGGATTTTCTGCTGAGCGGAAGCAAGTCCGTTACTGCAGGCGATTGCACAGTTTCAAAAGGCACTGATATACTGTTCTGGAAGGCTTCTGCTTCTTTGCGTCTTGTTTGTTTTCTTTCAAGCTGCTTTTGAAGTTCTTCTATCCTTTCTTCTTTCAGTTTTAGTAAATCGTCCAAATGTTCAACCTGTGAGCAAAGTAATTCATATTCTTAGGCTTCATGTACCAGACCTAGACCGGAGCTCAACCGGGGCTACATGGGCGTATGTAGAGATATATTCCATTGGGGGCCTGGCCTCCAGTTCCGGGGCAAAGCTAGGGAGGGGAGGATGGGTGCTAGCTAGACCCATGTTGGAGTTTTAAAGGGCAATAGAAAAATATATCATGTTTTCCTGGGGCCAAGCCGTACGCGACGTCCGACGCCTCGCGTCCACGTCCGTACCAGCACTAAGAAACCTCCTTTAACAAATACGAGGGTGGTTTGATAAGTCCATGACTTGGAAAAAGAATCATTTTTTTCCTTATATTTTGTTTATTTCTCTACATAAACTTTTTGTAGCTCTGCGTATTCAGTCCAACGAAGTTCCTACCTCTTTAACCGATATTTTTTTCTTTTATTGCATGAAAAATGTGGTAACTGAAAAAGGATCCATTTCAGACACCACCTTTTGGATTCATGAAAATCTTTTCCCGCCAAGACAAATTTAAAAAAATGTGGAGAATAAATTATCATAACGGAGTGCTGGTACCGACACTGATGTATGGAAGTGAATCTTGGATATGGCAGAAGAAGTATGACAACAGAATAAATGCGGTAGAGATGCGATCGTTAAGGAAAATATGTGAAGTCAAATTGAGTGATAGAGTGAGCAATGATGTGATTCGTGAAAGGTGTGAAATAAAGTGACAAGAATTGAGAAAGGAATGCTCCGGTGGTTTGGTCACTTAGAGAGGATGAATGAAAGGCGAATCACGAAAGAGATATATTGTGCGAATGTGGAAGGAACGATTGCGCAAGGGCGTCCCAGAAAAACCTACGCGGACCAATTAGAGGTTATTATAAAAAAGGCGTACGCAGTGACAAAAACCGCAGGGCATGTATGAAAAGATTGATGGATGTGAAAGAAGCGAAAGAAGTGTGTAAGGATCGTAGCAAGTGTGGATCCATAGTCTCTGCCTACCCCATGGGAAACAGGCGTGAGTATATATATATGTATGTATATATATGGAATGACTTGCCTCCACCCTTGCGAAAAATTACATTTAATACCACTCTGCCAACTTTTAGGAGATATTGCCGTGACTGGCTGCTTGAACAGCAGACTCGCGCGCTCGGATTAGTCTGACGAACTGTGTAGCTTTCTTCATACTGCTATATTTTGTTATTTTGAAAACATTTATAAACGTTTACTACTATTAGACTTGGTGTCCTAAAATGTCATTATGAGAAGTGTCTTTCTGTTGGGGGACACAATATTGTTCAGGTTATGGCAGAATACCAGAGGCTGTGGGTTTCCCTCCCGCGGTCACTGAGTCATTAACCTTTTTGTCAAATTGTTGTAGCATTTAATCATTGCATGTATACTATTGTTTTGAGACAAATAAATTTTATTATTATTTACGTTAAATTTTGTTTTATTATTATTATTATTATTATTATTATGTTGTTTTCTAAATTCTCAGTTCATAACTGGTCATACAGGATCTGCACGGGCGCACCAAGTGACAGATCCCCCTAATTAATTAATTGATGTTAATATCTTCTTGCAGGAAATTGCGGACTATCCTGCAACTATTTAAAATGGCTGCCTTTTGCATGGTTATATATGAGTTAGGCGGAAGATCTAATAATTTTAAGTTAAAATGTAAATTATTTGGTATAACACCAGTGCTGGAAAGCACCAAAGGCACGATGTACACTTTTTGCAAATTCCAGATTCTTAATATCTCTTGTTTAAGTTCCGTATATTTTTGTAATTTTTCTGAAACGGATTTAAGAAGGTTATGGGTGGAAGGTATTGTAATGTCTATTAAATATGCTATCTTGTTTACTTTGTCTACATATGTAATGTCTGGTCTGTTATAGTGAATCGTTTTGTCAGTGAGAATAGCTCGGTCAAAGTACATCCTGCCGTTGGGACCCTCCAACACTGGTTTGGGTGTGTAACTGTAGTACGGCATCATGTCGTCTCGAAGAAGTTTGTGTTTTATAGCTAATTTTTGGTGAATATAGTTGGCGACCTGGTTATGGCGGTGTGTGTAGTCATTTTGTGTTAACCTACAACAGGCATTTAAAATATGCTGAATCGTTTCTGGTTGTCTTTGACATTTGCGGCATCGGTCATCAACAGAATTTGGGTCTTTAACTATATATTTTAGATAGTTTTTCGTTTTAATAACCTGGTCCTGAATCGCTACTAAAAAACCTTCTGTTTCAGGGAAGAGGTACCCTAGCTTTAACCATTTGTTACTCGCCTCGAGGTCAACGTGTGCCCGTTCTAAGTCATGTAAATGTCTGCCATGAAGTGTTTTTTTACGCCAGTTCTCAAGCTTCTCATTAGTAGAGTCGCTTACTGATTTAAAATTTTTATCGTGTTGCTGAAGGTTAAGAGGTGTTAAATTGTCATCTGATTCTATAGTTGCTGCATGGATGGGACTATCGTTTGCTTTCTCATAGAAAAACTTTCTCAGGTTTTGTATTTGTGATTCCCATAGTATTTTCAGGTCTATCAGTCCTCTACCCCCATCGTCTCTTTTTATATTTATTCGCTCAATAGCTGATTTAGGATGTAGTTTATTGTGCTTGGATAAAATTGACCTGGTTTTTATTTCTAAATTATTGATGTCTGATAGACTCCATTTTATGACTCCAAATGTATAAGTAAGTACAGGTATTGCGAAGGTATTGATGGCCTTGAATAAATTTTTAGAATTAAGTTGTCTCCTACAAATAAGTTCGACTCTTCGGATATATTCTGCTCTCAACTCTTTTTTTATTTGTGTATGATTTATGTTTTTGTTCTGATTAAATCCTAGATATTTATATGTGTTATTACTATCCATCGCTTGTATACTTATAGATTCATTTATTTTGTAGTTCCCTTCAACGATCTTACCTTTGCATATGTGTAATGTTTTACATTTTTCAACCCCAAATGTCATGTGTATATCTTTGCTAAACTGCGCCGTTTTATTAACAAGGTGTTCCATATCCTTATTTGTGCTGGCAAACAATTTTATATCATCCATGTACATTAAATGACTTACTCTGTTGTGTCTGGATAATTTGTATCCCTTACACGACTGGTTAAGTATTCTAGAGAGAGGGTTCAAGGCCAGACAAAACCACAAAGGACTTAGAGAATCTCCTTGGAATATGCCATTTTTGATATTTATTTCATTTGTTACAATCTCATTAGTACCAGAATAAAGATGAAGTGTAGTTTTCCATTTCTCCATTGTGTTCTCTAAAAAGGTAATTATTGAAGGATTAATTTTGTAAATTTGCAAGACTCTAACTAACCAGGAGTGTGGAACACTATCAAATGCCTTCTTATAATCAATATATGTTAAATGTATATTTCTTTTAAGTTTGTTTGCTTGTTTCAATATAGTGGAATCAATTATTAATTGCTCTTTGCATCCTTTGTGGCTTTGACGGCATCCTTTTTGTTCTTCGGCAAATATATTATTTGATTGTAGATGTTTATTTATCCGCATAGTTATACATGATGTTATAATTTTATATATTGTAGGAAGACAAGTTATTGGTCTATATTGAGAAGGGTCCTTAGAATTTGAGCTTTTTGGAATCATAAACGTTTTGCCTTTTGTCACAAAGTTTGGTATCTCCTGTTCACCCTTTATTAATTCAGAGAAAATTTTAGCTAAGCTATCATAAACAGCCGTAATTTTTTTATACCAGAAGTTATGGATTCCGTCTACGCCCGGTGCTTTCCAGTTCTTTAACTTTTTTGTAACCAATTCTACGTCTTCTCGCGTAATATCTCCGAATTCCATTTCTTCTACGTTGCCCCACTTTAGTTCCTCTTCTTTAATCCATTCTGAATCTTCTTTGTGACTATCCTCTTTTTCCCAAAGATTAGCCCAGTAGTTTCTGAGATCTTCCTCATCTGGTAGCTCGTTATTGTCACTTGAACTTTGTTTTTCAGCAAGTGTCCTATAAAAACTTTTTTCATTGGTCACAAATAGCTTATTATCTTCTTTTCTTTTTATCGATTTCAGATATCTTGCTAGTCGATGACTTTTCAGTGCAAGTTTTTGCTTCAGTGTGTCTAAAACTTCAATAGGATTAGAGTTATTATTTTCATGAGATGAATGCTTTATATTTTTATTTAGAATTATGTGTGCCTTTTTTACTACTTTATACGACCTATTATTATTGATATACTGCGTTAACCTTGCAATGTCACGTCTAAGATTATTAATATCTTGTTCCAAGCGAACCTGCCATAGAGGCTTATGTGATTTTTTTGGGGCATGCCGTGTTGTTGATGTACATATTTTATAGCCTATGTTGTTGCTAATTACTAATGCGCTACAATATATAAGCAAATGTAAATGTTTTAAATCTGAGTCTGTGTTAAAGTATTTATGTAATATATCATTGTTAAATATATGTATTAAATTATATAGTTTTTTACTTTCTCTAATTTTAGGTAACCTTGGTCGCAACTCTGGTTCAATTTCTTCATATTGTGCAATTGCATCATCGAATTCTTGTTGTAGCTTATGTTTTATAATGTTTTCGATTTCATTATTTGAGTGTTGTCTAACTGGTGTATAAGCATTATTCGATTGTTGAGTAAGAGAGATCTCAATGTTGTGTGTGTTATTTAATGTCTCATTATAGTTGTTAGTGTTGTTTGTTGTGTCAGTGTCGTTTATTTCATCTATTGAGTGTGTAGGTTTCAGCATATTAGAGACTTCAGGAGTATCGCTAAGTTCCTGTGCGATTTCTTCCTTAATTTTGGATAGTTTGTCTTTAGATATATAGTTATTTGCTACAATAAGCCTTCTTTGGTCTGCTATTCTCTGTTCCGAAATGTGTGACAGGTCTGGGAAAGCGGCGATGAATCCCTGGTGCAACGGTTGCCTATATGCTGTCGTGTTTATTTCTAACTGAGTGATTCTATAAAATACTTTCATTATGGTTTCGTTATGCTCGTCCGACCATTTCATGCGTATCCCCAATGACAAAGCCCCTGGCATATGTGATGAACTAGAAGTACAATCCTGTGCTTGAAATGTGTTACTGTCGGCGGTATCCAAATCATTTTTGACTTCAGTATATAGTTTATCTATTATTTCTTGAGATAAGAGTTTATTATTTACTATTGCTCTTCGTTGGTCTCCTATTCTTTGTCTGGTGACACTATTCATTTCTGGAAATTTTTCAATGAATTTTTTATATAAAAGAGGTAGGTATGATTTTGTGTTTGTCCCTAGTAGAGTGATTTGCAAATAAGAGCGTAGGATAAATTCGTTCATTTCTTTACTCCATCTTTTACGCATTCTTGATCTACTGGTGGTGGGCACAATATCAGTGAGTACAGAAGTCTCTTGTGCAACATCCCCCAGCAGTATACTACTAGATGACGAAAGTGAAGATCTTAATGATGCTGTTGAAGCAACGGACGGAAACGGACTAAGACTTGGACTTGGTGTTTGTGTTGGTACTATTTGTGTTGATTGTGATTTTTCAGCTGTAGTTGATTTCTCGGGGGGAACCCGCCTGTTATTATTATTATTATTATTATTATTATATGTAAATTATGAAAAAAAGTATTTCTTCTTTTCAAAGTCATGAACTTATCAAACCGCCCCCGTTGTAAGTTCCTCCTTTTAATAAAATTAAATTAAACAGTCGATTTCGGCCATCGTAATAATTCGTTGAGTCTGAATTTACATATTGTAGCTGAAAATAAAAAAAAACTGCTTTGGTCTTCCATTAGAGAAACGTTAGAATTTCTGTCTGATTTACCTTCTGTTTGAGTAGTTCCGCGGTGTCCTTCGCATCCTTAAGTTCCACCTGCAAGTTCTGATAGCAGTCGTAGCTCACCACCTTCTGCTGCAATGTCTCCAAGACCCCGTTCACCCGGGTCTTTACTGGCACCACCAGCACGTGTTCTAAACAATATGGAGAAATCTTCATCATATTGGATGTTACTTCACTTCCACGTAGACTAACCATCCGTCCAGATTTGTCCGGATATGTCTGGACTTTTAGACTTTTGTCCGGACTTTGTCCGGCTTTTTAGATTGATCAGTGTAATACTAGTTATATAAAATAATATAGCAGTTCGAAAGAGATGTCCCAAAATGTATCTAATGGAGTCTGTGCCACGTCCATGTACAGTATACCAAAAAAATTGGTAAAGACACGGTAAACAGTTTCTAATGATCCAATTTCTCTAATATCGACGGCAATTTAAAAGCGTCTTCATACATTTCCATACATTTGACTTTGCTGAGTTAACGTTGTGCCGTGAATGTCTCCGTCCCTACCCGGTAACGGTAACAATTAAAAATTATACAATTATTTTATTACCATCTTCACCACAGGCTTCGTAATAGCTTCCTCCGCTGGAGACGTTCTGTTCAGCATCCTTCAAGCTCTTGTTCAGCTGCTCGTCGTTACGAATCTTGTCACGAACTGTAACAGAGGCCGTTTAAATTTTTATAACAGATAGGCAATTGCCTGCTATTGTGGCGTTAAAAACCAATTCAAATCATAAACTTATTTATACTAGCGTGGAATATTAAGTTTATGATACAAATATTCACTATATTTGTATCATAAACTTAATATTAAATAAACGAACTATATATAATAAATTAACGAACATAACATTCCTTCCGAACAAAGGTAAAAATTTCGTATTTCTATAAATAAGGTTATATTCTCCAAGAAGGAGGTCGAACCGACATCGTTACACTATCACGCCTGATGGTAAGCGATAATGCGGTCTACGATAAACGCGCTTGCCTAGGACATACCTATTCACTCGTGACTTGAAGGCCTGAAGATTGTACCTATCGGGAAAACAGACTCAGGCAAGGAGTTCCACTCCCTAGCGGTACAGATGATAAAATTTGAAGCAAAACGCTTAGTCTTTGAAATACCCACCTAAAAACGGTAGCACTGATTAGTAGGTACGTCTGGTTGTCCGATGGAAGAAGGCAGATGGCGGAACTAGATTGTGCAATTCCACTGCACACTCGCCGAAATGTATCCGATAAAAAACCGATAAGCTTGCTACCTTACAATATGCTGAAATTATACGTCAGCATAATTTTGTAGGTTGGATTGGATCCGAGATTCCCTAAAATAGTTATATTATCTGTGTCTGCACGTAATTTCTATTTTCACGGAAAAGCACAGGGTCGTCCCTGTAACTACGATCCTTTAATGTCCTTCAAAAAGTTAATTAAGCATCAACAGCTTACTCATACCTTACCCATAACTTACCCATCAACAGCACCCTTTCTATGACCCCTGGTGCGCTGTTCGCCAGCTGTTCCATGGTGTTGCAGCAGAGGTTCAGACGCAGCTTCTTCAGCACCTTCCTGTTGAGCGTCATCCAGTTGTTGAGCTTCAGCGCGTGGCTGTTCCGCGGCGGGTAGTTGTGCATTTCCACCAACTTCGGGTAGTGGACGTTCAGCATTTCGGCTAGCAGAACTGCGGAGAAAATTAAAATAGAACGACTATTTTGCGCGAGGAGTCAAGATCTAGTGAGACGTTCTGTGATGATAGCATAACATGTTATCAATTTTGTTTTGCAATGAGGAGTAGAAGTCGACAACGTTACAGTGATCACCTATGATATTTTAAAGTTCCTGCTGGTGTGGCTCAACCGCTCCAGACCAGCTACCACCAGCGACTTCATCCGCGTGGAAATTCGGAAAATTCCCTAGCTAGGGAAACTTTGACCACGATAAACATAATTCTATATTTTAATCCAGGTTTATCTGTGTGCCAAATTTCATACAAATTCATTAGGCCGCTTTTGCAACAAACAAACATACAAACTCACATTATTAAAATGAGTAGGATCATGTGAGCCACCGGCATAAAGTGTCTTACAAAGCATGGAGCTTGTCTAATAAAATTTCGGTCACCCATCCCATGACCGACACTACGTTGTCTAGTTCCTCACTAAGATGACGTATAAAATCGACAAATGTTTATAGAGAATCAAGTGTAAGTTCACACTAGATTCTCCATAAACAGGACACAGAATGTTAAGTCGAACATTAGCCCTAATGCAAGCAAAAACTACTTCATTATGTGCGACTGTAAATAACGTACTGATCTACCTCTACAATCATTGTCCATCAGCCATTTTATTGTCCCCACTGCTGGGGCACAGGCCTTCCTTATCAGTGGATATGAAGAAGGGGCCATAACTCACCTCGCGGGCCCAATGCAGATTGGTGGGTGTTACGGAGGCAAATGCAGCCGAGACCAACGGCTTCTGAAGCACGGAGGAGCTCAAGATAATAAATCTTTGGTCACCCCATCCTATGACCGACCCTTGCGAAAGTTGCTTAACCACCACAATCGCCGAGCCAGGCGCTAAGCCACTGCGCCATCGAGCTCCCCAATCATTGTTGTTTGATAATAGTAAATACAATATTTCGCCAAAAAACCTCTTAGGAAAAGGGTAAAATTATCTAAAATTTAAATGTCAATTTACCTACATCTTACATAATTATTATTATCTTCAATACTAAATGGACCTATGTAAAACTGTTTTAAAGAAATAGTACCTAAATTAATAATTATTAATTGAAATCGCCACAAATTATTTGATGTCAAACAAAACTCAAGTATTTCGTTCGTTGATGTCTTTTGTATGACAAAATAGACAGAAATATTGATACAAAAATAAAATGCTAAGTCTTTCTATCTTTATACATATTAGGGTTTTTACTACTTCTTCTGATAATTAATAACACAATTTCACTTCGGTTCGAATATTTATATGCACACGACTAGTAACATAAAATCGAAAAGAAGCAATCGCAGTTCCATCATTGCTATTTTCTTTTCTTAGGCATATTGTAGTTAAGTATTTACAAAAAAAAAATAGATTGAAAAAATCTTTTTTTTCACTTATAGGAAGTATACCTGTTATTCTTAGATTATCTGGTAAGTACTAGCTTTCGTCCACAATTCGTTCGCGTGGAAATACCTAGTTTTTATGGCAGTTAAACTTTTGCCCGCGACTTACAAGAAGGTGATCAGTTTAATATTTATGTATTATTAATTCATTATTATAAATGTACTCAATATTTTATAATCGAGCTAATTTCTGAAAAAAATATTTTATTTATATTTGATGTTGTTCGAACACTGTCTAGCGGTCTTTATTGTCGAATTAACTTTATGTTAAGTATTACGATCTCAGTACCTACATCATCATTTCTCTTCGAAATTAATGATTGTCTTATATAGATAGGTACGTTCCTCTTTGCATCCCTAGACAATTCATTCGTATATGGTACAGCTAATGTTCAATAGAATAAAATAGATTTATATACGTATAGAGTAAATCAATCATACATACCAGCATCAGCAAAATCCCTATTGATTTTTTTAGTTGGTCTCGAAAGCTTGAACGTGTCAACCCATGCTAACACCGCTTCGATATCAGACAGGGGTATCGGCGAATCTAATGTTGTGGTCATTCCGGTATATTTATATCAATTATTTTGTTTGCTTTTAATTATTTTACTGATGATTACAAATTACAATTTCGCTTTGGTATTTGACATTTTGAAATCTAAATATGTCTTGTCATTTTGTAGGAACCAGTGTTTGTTTTGGTTTATGGAAAAGTTTTTATTTAAATTGAAAGTCTATGACCAATTTTAGATTACGGCAATAAATTAACTTTTCTAGTTTGTTTGTTTGTATTTGTACTTAACACGTTAACTGCCGCAGACTCCCACACAATATAAATTCTATTGTTTGAGAGACACTCAGCAGCCTGATGGTAAGTGATGATGCGATCTACGCTGAAACGCGTCTTACTCTAAGCCTGGCAGCTTATTCACTCGCGAATTGAAGGCCCACAGATTGTACCTGTCGGGAAACCAAGGAGCGAAACCGCTTACCGTCAAAGGGGTTTTTGATTGGGTATTTCATAGACTTGGTTTAATAAATCCTATCAATACGGTAACCCTATCGAAAGGGTAACCCAGGTAAGCACTAAGTACCGAATCCGAAAACCCTATCGGGGAAACCCTATTAAGACTTTATGAAGGGGTTTTAAAACGTGTTCAAGCAATTTATACCTAGTCCCAGCTGGGCCGAAGGACCGGAACCGCTTACCGTTAAAGGGGTTTTGATTGGGTATTTCATGAACCGCTTACCGTTAAAAGAGTTTTTGATTGGGTATTTCATAGACTTGTTATCAAAAATTCTATCAATACGGTAAGCATATCGTCGACTAACCCTTTCGAAAGGGAAACCCTATCATTTGGTAAGCTTTATAATAGGGTTTCCCTAACAATTGGCTTAACCAAAAAAAGGGGTTTTCCTGTCCCTGCGGGAAACACAGACTCAGGCAAGGAGTTCCACTCCTTATCCACATCTTAACTACTCAACCGATCATCATGAGAATTTGCACGCACATGCATGCAACATTGTCAGCGTTACAGAAAAGGACAAAGGGTACTTTCATCCAGGAAAAAGTACTGTTTTGAATTTTTAGATTTAAGCATTCACATTGCTATTTTTATTATAGCATAATTAGTTAGTGCATTGGGCCGGAATCCTCAGGGTGCGGGTTCGAGTCCCGTCTGAGCTGCTACGGCTGAGTCGATTTTTTTTGTATTTTTTCAATTACCTATATTAAGTAACTTAAGTACTGTTTTGTCATAGTTTTTGTCATAATAATGAGTACTATGGTTTTGTATTGAGATACGAAAACTTGATAGAATAGCCGTAAAATGGTCGTTCAATCTTCAAGAAAGTGTTATTTACTGCATTCAACTATAATCTCTATTCCGTTCCAGTAAATTGCTGTCAAGACAAACGATATAAGAGAGCCGTCTTAGGAAGTTACATGTAAGGAATTGGAAGATCAGCTTAAACTGGTAATCGCAGGGTTGTTAGGTACATTTGATTAAAACACCAAAAATTATGCTGCATGAAAATCTGATTATTCACGGTCCTTTCTCTATTCTTTAGAAATAAAAAGGAATGTTTATATTGTTATCCCTTATGCATTATTAAACCATTAATATGATTGTGGCGAGGTGAGGTTTGTCCAAAAAAAATATGTTTGTATATTTTTGTCCTCTATGCGTTCCTTCCTAAACCATTCATCCTTACGTGGCATTGCAATGAATGTCAGGTTAATACATATAGATCAAAATATTTTTTTTATAATTATGATTAATTTAATTTACAATTTTTTGTGACCCAAGACAACCCTAGTACGCACATACAAAAACCGCGCTTATTTCGAACGGCATGCATTAAAACGGTCTCCAGATCAACGTATAGTCCGACGTGCCGTTGACTGTACAATCACTACACACAGCATCATAAAGGTTTGCGACTGCGCTTTCTATCTTGTAATTAGATACTCATTATTGTTTGAAAGAAAACAAAATTATTTATTTATATGTATCTGTGTATGAGTAGACAACCCTAATACACTAGCTACACAGCATCACAAAGGCTATTTACTTGTTGTTGACATGACGTCGCTTTCTATCAAGGCTTCACGGCTGTTGTACTGTACCGTTGCCGCTAGTAGTCCGTACCGTAGTCGCCTCAACCATGGTGTGGTCGCTAAATGTTTATACCTACGTGATAAGGGTTATTGGAGAAATCAGAGAAAATCCTTTAAACAGGGAGAAATCTAAAACAGTCGAAAATTTTTGTGGTGTGGCTTAGACCGTTAAACTGAACCACTTTGTCTATGGGACCAACTTAATCAGAGCAAAAAAATAATCAGCTGTTCTATACATTTTAGGCTGAGTTGCACCATCTTGACTTAACCTACGGATACAAAGTTATCTGTACCCTTAGCACGAACAGCTATCGAAAATAAATACGCGCATAAAATCATTCGATAGATAAATTTTGTATTGGAAATTTGTACAGCGCCATCTATCGCCGATAAGCGAAATTAAATTTTCCATAGAGAATTGTCTATCGAGTAATTTTACGCGCGTTTTCTTTCTCGATAGCTGATCGTGCTAAGGGTACTGAGCCAGTGGTAAAAAATGGAACTAATTTTGTCTAACTAATTTTACGCCAGAGAGAGCGACACGCTGTCATAGAGTCAGATAATGTTTGTATCTGTTAAAGTTAGGGAGAGCGCCCACGAGCAACTTTTGTCTCCGCAACTATTTTGTCTCTCACATGGTTTGTATGAAAAGTTGCCGACTATCTTGTCGCTACGTGTGCGCGCTTGCATACAAACCCGTAGACTTGATGTGAGTGACAAAATAGTTTTGGAGACTAAAGTTGCTCGTGTGCGCTGGCGCTTATGGTTAAGTCAAGATGGTGCAACTCAGCAGCAGGTCGAGCAGATATTGACGTTCTCTAGGAACAGCTGATTATTTTTTTGCTCTGATTAATTGGTCCCTTAAAGTTGTTTAGTTTCACAAAATTTGTCAAGTGTTAAAAAAAATACCCTAAAGTTAGCTAGAAAAAATTGCTATTGTAAAAATACCCATCAAGCTATGCATGTGTGGGTTTCTCGAAAGCGCATGGTAAAGCTTACCTTTGTAGTCTCTCTTTTGTGCCTTCTACCAAACACCTTAATGTAGGCCTACATTCACCTGGGAGAGGTGACATTCAATCTGCCTCTTACAACTTTCTCTGACACCACTGCAGCTCGAGTGTTTGTGATTTCGAACGCATTCAGAGCTAAGCTGCAGTCAGTGCACTTGATGGTGACTTTTGCTGTGCACAATAACACTTTTCAATCAATATCTATCCACTTCTGAGAGTAAGATTTCCACGCGTGCTACTAAATAACACACGTTTCTTATCGCTCTGTTTGATACAATGACTTTAGTGCTATTTTTGGTTGATTTTACATTTCTAGAAGTTTGTAAAGATTCATTTCTTCGTTTTTTATAAAAAAATAAGCAAAAATAATTTCGATCTTTCAATAGAAATAAAGATCACGTCGCGGACTATGGACCAAAATCTACTACTAATACTAAACACTTTGATATTTTCGTTATGAATTATTATGAAACAGCTGATATTTTTTCGCGATTTCAGAGTTGATCCCATAGTAAAAGTTGTTCAGTTTGATGGTCCCTATCTACCATATTCGGCAATAGGGGTTATTTTGAAACACGTTGTATAATAGTAGGTACTAACGTGCCAAAGTCTGCGTTTGCATAGCTTTAAGCCTATTTCATATCTTTAAGGAAAATTGAAAAAAAGAAAGGTTTGGCTACGAGGAGGCAATAATATGGGATATTCCTATTTTCCCCCACCGTTATTGTTTCCCCAGTGGGGAACAATATCGGGGAAAAAAATTTTTTCTATACTTTTCTTCCCGACATCCCCCATTGGGGAACAAAGGCAGACAATGGGAGACAACGGAAATATTTAGTTTTGTTTTGTTTTATGTAACAATTAAAAAAAAAACGGTGTATGAACAGTTTTCAGTTTAGTTAGGCCTTTTACATCGACTAGTAGACAGCCCTGTTGTAGTTTCTATAGGTTTATGCACTGTCTCCCTTTAATTCGTTTTTGATCTCTAATCTACTACACAGATAAGATGTAGCAGGTACTCATTTTCGTTCATTAATAACATTCTTTACATAGTTGCCATTATAAACACAATTAGAACACAAAGCTACGGCCGGCCGCGCGCCCACTGATTACTTTAATTAATAACAACTGCAGCCTGTCGCTATTAATATGTATGGTAGAAAGCTGCCTAATTTGGTCGGGCTAAAAGAGAGACTAAGTTAATAGATAATAAAAGGTAAATAAATGCCTAGTTTAAGCTCTCTAAAATTCAAACAAAAACTTAGAAATGTTGATTTTCATTTTCGCAAAATAATTATTTAAGTAATTTTTTTACCATTTTCTCGTCTTTTGATTTTTTTTATTTTTTCTTTAATGTTTTGTGAGTATCAGTGATAAGTATACATAGTTACACATCTTAATTGTTTTTAACAATGAAGTATCTTCACAGAAGTAGCAATAGAAATTACGAATGTAAAATACTTTATGTAGTTTTTCCCTCATAGGCCAAGAGATGAGCTTTTTTCTAGTACCTACCTACCTATTATAAATAAGTTAGTTTCAAGTTTAAAGCGAGTATAAAATGTAAAGTTTAACAATAAAATATAGTACTTATAGGCCTTTTTTCAGCAAAAGTAAAAGTACTTAACTTACATCATTTGTCCACTATTGTATCGTTTTTATGTTATTTTCAGAATCTACGCAAGAAGTATGAGGTAAAAAATATAAAAAAACGCGTCGTAAATTGTATAAGTTATAAGTGCTGGTATATGATGTAAGTTTGATATAAGTTGCTACAACTCATTATTATGCTCTTATACTTACGCACTTTCTCTTCATATACGAATAACTATAAGGTACTTACTTGAAATGACAAAGTTACGCAGTTTAAAGAATAAAGCACGACATTAAATTAAACTAGTTCTCGATTAAAATAGAAGCAAAAATATTTTTATACAATACTAAATAACCGAGTCACCGAGTGACTCGGTAGCTCAGCGGTCAGAGCATTGGACCGGATATCCAAAGGTCGCGGGTTCGATTCCCGTCTGAGTATTGATCTGGTGCGAGTCGTATTTTTTCTAGAATATTATTTAGTATTGTATAAAAATAGCATTGTGAATGCAAAAATCTCAAATTTAAAAAATATTTTTTTAATCCCTCACGAGTAAAAGATCTTTCTGGTTCTGAGTTATTGGCACAAGTCACTAGTTTCTTTATTCACCGTTTTTGTCAACTGTTAACTTTTGAAACTCATATTTAGTTACGTCACTTTCCTTTAGAAGCCAAAGAAAATATTTCCCTTAATTTTTCGTTACCTAAATATCTTTTCAATGAAATCGAAACGTTGTTTTCGTATTCTACTTATTAAATTATATCTGGTTATTAAGGCCTCTCCCGTGAAAGATGTTGCCATAATATCCATACATATTATAAATAAATATGAGACAACATCACAAACATTTCTCTGAATCCAAAGTAAGTAGCAAAAGCACTTGTGTTATGGAGATCAGAGACTACGGTATATCTAAAAACACCCAGAACTGAGCCAATGTAGAAAAGTTTGGTTTCTAAATCGACCCAGCCGGAGATCGAACCCGGGACCAAAGAGATGGCGACACCTTGAAAACCGGCAACAAACCACTCCACCACGGAGGTCGGCAAAATATTTAGGCGGGTTGGACATCGTAGATGGCTTGTTGGTGCTACTATCCCATTTGCTGGTCCACGAAGGTATTAAATTTGCATACAGAACGGAATAACTACTATGGGGCTTGTAGCGTTTTGGGGAAGTTTGAGGTGTGCCACGAAAGCCATTGTCATGCAATATCCTCAGGAATAAATGATGAAGTACTTACTCAAAAATTTTCAATCATCTGTTAGGAGAGTTTAGTTAGGTAGTTAGCTGGCATGGATTTCGAAAGAATATCATAAAAACCTTATTATAGCAAATGTGAGAGTCTTTCACTCTAAAAATGTCCATTTTCGAATGAATTTCCATTCACATTTCTCTACATAATAAAATTCAGTCACCAAACCTCTTATTTTGAAAGGCACAAGATTTAAATTGCCTCAGAGTGAAAGTAACAGTGCATAATTTGTATCTCTTGAAGATATCGCGTTTTGTGATTCTGTGCGGCCAGTCAGTTTTGAAAAGTACGTTAGTGCTGTAACACGTACCTTTTCGAATAATAATTTGTAAAAAAGTGAGTGTTTTTTTCTGATAGTGCATTAAACTGCCAGTAAGTATCCCAAATGTTTGACTTGTTTTAGTCATAAAAGCTCTAATGAAACTTTTTTATTTTTCTTCGAAAGCTCACAATTTTTTTAAATTTTTCTTGCTAGAACTTAAAAAAGTTTTTTCTATGGTATATTTTTAACTTCTCTCTACTTATACGTAAACACCTAGATTTATACATATTTTTTTTATTATGCCTTCTTTTACATAGGTTCTAAACAGCTTTTTATGTTCCTTCAATGTTTTTCAGGCGAATTGGAACCTTTTCTGAAAGTCGTTAAGTTTTTCAGAGAACAGCCACCAGTTTTCCTTCAATCAGTAATATACCTAGGGTTCATTCAGGGCATAAACTAACAAACAAGTTTTGGGGGCCAATTTTACTATTGTTAATTTTTTTCATATCTTTATTATGACACTAGCGACCCGCCCTCGCTTCACTTCGGTTCCTTCCTTTTTTTGTCAATTTCGATCATCCAACTACACCCCAAAAGAAAACATTAATACTTTCAAGTCGTCACCTACATTCACTCCAGAGATATCCTGTAATTGTTCGAGTACCGTCATCGGTGTGAGAAACGCGCTGATGGTTAAAATTTACTCTGTGGTGATCTATTATACTTTGGCGATTGGTCTGTTGGAATGCACTGTTGTACTCTTTGACCTTCTGTCACGCGGCATGACAATACCGCCATTATGCGGAAATATTTAGAGCCAAATTTATTCCTTTTTAATTATTTTAAGAAGTTGTAGGTAATTAACTACAACAATAGTTAAAAAAATCTGATAAATATTGATATTTATAAAATAATTATTGGCGCGATTATCACATAGATAAATATTTCTGATTAGCACCATTGCAGATTTTAAGAACTTCAGACAATATTATGGACTCATGACCAAAATAACTTTAATTTATAATAACTCGTTTGGTAAATTAAATAGATAATAATTAGTTCACTATGGAAAATAATTAAAGGGATTTATACAGTACCTAACCTTACAATTTGTTTTGTTATATTTAAAAGGGATAAGACAGCGTTTTCAATGAAAGCTCCCAGGTAAGGCGGCTTGAATTTTTCCGACACTTCCAACAAATATCGTTATATTTCAACCAATTTACATAAAACCTCAACTTATTATACGCCTATAACCTTCCTCAGGAATCACTCTATCATTTAGTGAAAACCGCATGAAAATCCGTTCAGTAGTTTTTGAGTTTATCGCGAACAGACAGACAGACGCGGCGCAGGACTTTGTTTTTATAATATGTAGTGATGACGTGTCTCTAGTTTATTTCAGTAACAACGCCACTGTTCTGTCATTTAATATATACTTAGGGTGGATTCGACCAAACTTCAATATAAACGGGAATAACTATACCAAGAATACTCTATTCCACGATTTTTTTCTCAAGTAAAGAAATTGCCCTTTTCAAGCAATCCAAAGATAAGTTGTATATTGAAGTCAGAGGTAGAAAAATAATTCAAATAGAAACGCAACTGAAAAGATAATGAAAAGTTTATCGTTAAAATTAGCGATACTTCTTAAACTTATTTTCCCCTTGAATTTACTTGCAACCTTGAGAACAAAGTAAACTATCAGATGAAACCAAAACTGGATATCCCGTTAAGGAGGTGGTGAATCTGAGTACCTAGCACCCACACAAAACAAAACTAATTTGGTAGTGATTCGGTAATCACCTCTTACCGGAGCGATCAAATGGTGGGTGACCTGCGAAATTCACGGAAAAGATCTAAAAGTATCATAACCTATAAGGTATGGGTTATTAAAAAAAACTTTTCATAAGTTTTAGATTACCTACCAATTACGGATTTTATTAGTACCTTCCTCCTACTTTAAATGTTAATAAGCGCGTTTTCTGGATACATAATTATCATCAAGTTGTATTAAAAAAAAATCACCAACGTGAAGTTAAAATAACTACACCAGCATGTTAATAAGCGCTGTTTTCTTGGTACGTAATTATCGAGTTTTACTCAAAAAAATCACCAATGCGAAGTTAAAATATCTGCACCAATATTAACCACAGGTAGTTAACTGGAATTTTAAAATAACTGTTGAAAAATAACGTTAATGCGATGGACTTAATTCCCAAAAACTTGACCGCACCGACCATGACGGAATAAAAGAGAAAAGAAAGTGCGCGGGCGTCGACCTAAGAGGTTTCTTTTATCTCGAAAACGAATAACAAATTAGATATTCTTGCTATTTTTTAATAACTTTGTGAATTCGTTTATGTGGATAATGGTTATTGATACCGTGCGTTTCCATATCAATCAACAATGTTGTAAACATCGTTTCGAAACAAGTCTGACAAATGTTTATAATTGACAATTTGGCTTAACATTAACCTCATGACTTTAACCGCCTCTGTAATCTGGTGGTTCGTCCACCCGTGTAAGACGCAAGGGTCCCGGGATCGATTCCCAGGGGGGGTACAATTTGTACTCAGTTTGGTTGTTCGTAGGGCTTATTTCAGATCCGCCTGGCTAGCTACCACCATCTTATCTAAGTCTGATGCCATAACAACAATTTAAAAACTGTTGTGTTAAGGCAGTTAGAGGTGAAATCAGGGGCGTGCATTGGTTTTCAAGCTAGGTAGGCACTCTAGATCTAAACAGTTGTAATTTTGCTCTTATCATTTTTAACTAACGGAACTAAAAACAAACAAAATATGACAACCGCATTGCTCGCATCTTTATTTCCGAAAACAAACATTCTATTAAGCGCGGGTATCAACACTCTTAGGACAAGGTAACAAGGTTGAAACTTGTTAAATTCACCCGCACTCGTGAGATAATAAAACTCGGACTGGGAGCGAGCGGTTTGTGCATAGGAGCGAGTGAGACAAATAAGGTCGTCGTCGGCTTCTCGGCAAAATTCGTTCGGCCGCGGCCGCCCGAGGTGGTCCGAGGTAGCCCGAGTAAGCATGATTACCTAGCGCTGTTATATTGCGAAGGTCATGTTTTAGAACCTTACACGTACAAAGAGCGCACTTTTTTCTGTGGTCGTATAACTGGTACCGAAATTTTTTTAATGAGTTTTGTATGAAACGCTCCTTGCTTCGAATATGCATTCTGGAGACTGCTTACCCCACCGTACGTAGGTAGGAATGATGCGCAAGGAAAATTTGCTTACTAACTGAGTGTTCAATAGAAGTTTGGTTATTATAGAATATTAACGGAATTAAATTATTATTTTTCACTTTAACACTAGTGACTAGTGGTACATATATTTATTAGGTTCGTCATGAGGTAAGCACTGCCTAACTGCCTATATGGTATGCACGCCCCTGGGTGAAATAGCCAGTTCCTCAGTGGTGAGGATTCCCGGTGTAGTGCGCTTGCACCTTCGGCCTTATCGTCACTTAACATCCAGGTGAGGTAAAGGCCAAGCACTATCTCGTTGAGCATAAAATAAAATAATAAAAAAACATGTTAATGCAGTGGAAACGCACGGTTAGAGAATCACATAATGGGTGTAGTATTTAAAAACTTTCATTACACAAAAAAGCACAAGAACTAATATCAAATCTCGGACACTCTTGTCCGAACCAACGTTATTAAAATGACGAAACCTAGTTCAAAATCTTAGCACATACGGCTGAGATAACTATACAGGGTGTTTGGTAATAGCCTTATAAAGCCGAATATGGTAGATTGGGACTATCAAACTGAACAACTTTTACTATGGGACCAACTCTGAAATCGCAAAAAAAATCTGCTGTTTCATACATTTTATGCCTTTAATATGCATTTTAGGCATTTTAATATTTTCGTTATTGTTTTTTGTATAAAACAGCTGAATTTTTTTTCGCGGTTTCAGAGTTGGTCCCATAGTAAAAGTTGTTCAGTTTGATGGTCCCTATCAGCCATATTTGACTTTATAAGGCTATTACCAAACACCCTGTATAAGTTTCTACAAAAAACATTGCTCCAGCTTTACAACAAAGAATAGTAAGTTTATTATTCATTACCTAAGTATTTTTATTATTGTTAACGATTGAGATGCAAATAAATTATGAACTTTCAAGATTTTAAACCATTGATGAAACGTTAGTCAAAAACTCAAGAGTGATCGAGAATTTGTCATTCTAAGTCTTTTCGTCTCTAGGTCTTCATGGTATTTTAGGTTTCGTATGGCATTCGATCTCAAAGAAACACATAATAGTGCGTTAATGTTACCCATGTGCTAGAATAGACCATCAAAAGGCTGCATAATATGTTTGACCACCTTTCTATAGCTTTCTCATGGTGTTTGATGTGTGGCGTGTCACGTCACGTAACCTTCCCACAAAACCGATGCATCGACCTCCCGCGAACGTCGAAAGTTTACGTAACCTCGAAACAACAAAACTTTCCATGGTTTTCTTTCTACACCCATATATGTATTCGCGGAAGAAATAAACCTGTTTGTAAAAGTTCGAACTATTTAGTCAAAAGTAAATTAACACGGTCTTTGTACTTCTCGTTGTTGAATTACAAATGTTGTGCTACAAAAAGAACATCAGTGGCAACTCTCAGTATTTCGCTAGCTATTATTTTCCAATAAAACCACATATATACTTAAGACTTTAAATAATCATTATTTTTATGTAAGTAACTTAATTTATGAGCGCTTATAACTAGTCTGTAAAAAGTAAAAAAAAAAACAATTATTGAGTTCTTAAATCACAGAGAAAGCAATAACTACTACGTAAGAGTTATTAACCTCTTTTGGAGATCTCTATTCACAACATTTAAAAAATTACGAAGATGAATTTTCAGCCATATCTCTCCTTTCTTATTAAATTCAAATTATTCTCTTAAGTCAATCTACTAGCTACGTGAGTGCATTACTAAGTTTAGTAAGTAGGCATGTTACAGTTAAGTAGTTAAGATCTCGTAAGCATAGTAGATTTGTCGTAAGTTTCCTTAGGAATGTTTCACACGGACCAATTTTGTTATTTATCTTGAGATTTATTTATTTATTTATTTATTTATTATTCGGTGAATCATCAGTTTACAGAACAATATCTTTTAATTACAAAGTATAAACTTAAAAAGCTAATATTAGATTCACACGGTTAGAGATTGAAGTTATTTAATAAAACTTTTATTTCAATTTAAAAAAGATTTAGGTACGAACACGCTTGACACGCGTGGATGGCCTGCCCCTATGTATTGTGGCTTTATTTATTCAAAACTTGATCAGCTGTTGGACATTTGTACGGAATGTCGTTTTTTTGTCTGTTTTCGGATAACACTTAGAACAAAATGTTGTTGTTTTTGATGTTAGTAAATCTAGGTAGATCTTCTGCGAGGTTGTTGGTGTTTTTAACCGACTTCATCAAAAGGAGGAGGTTCTCAATTCGATTGTATGTTTTTTTTTTTTTTTACAAATACCTAACCCTAGTATATTACCAATATTTACCTTACCTACTACTTACTTACCTAGGTATAGTTAACATACAGCCTTATGATAAAAATAAGATGTACATACGATGTACATGTGTACTTACCTGTATAAGATGACGTAACGTAGCATAACACGGAATGGTTTTACGAAATGATGGTTAACTTCGACAGGGTGGTGCCTGTGCGCAGGTTGTGGTTTTAAGTGCCTTTATTAAGTTTCTGTGGTTTCTATGTAGAATTTTAATACCGTTTAAAAAGGATATAAATAGTAACCAGTGATTAGTGCAAAAACTGTAAGTTTACATAACCAATGTGTTTATTTAAATTGTGATGTAAGTCGTATGTAGATGATAATAGCATAAAACTCTTTTGAGTGTTGTCCAAATATTGTCGCAGTGATTTTATTCCATGGCGACTCGTCTTCTGTATTTTGCTTGTATTTTAAGTTTGTCGTGACGTGAGTAAACGCCCTTAAAAACTAAACTTACTTACCTATAAATAAATCCATCGAACTACTACCCTACCTACCTATATAAATAGGTATACTTATAAGTATTCGGGAAATAAAAGAGATTTCAAATTATTATTATATGTCGAACGTGACCAATCAATATTATCTATGATATTCATATATTATGATATATATTATAAATACATATATAACGGGTGTAACAAGACCTTCAACGAAGCCGAAGTCCACGTATTCCGCCCATCATCAGGATCATTTTTATCTTTTAGACTATACTTGGGAAACCAATAGTTACGAAGTTATTGGTGGTCAAAGTCAATTTTTTTTTTTCAATTTTCTTATGAAATCTTATTTTATTCGTTATTTCCAACTTTTTGACTAAAAACATTATCAAAATTTTTAACACCAAAAATCAAAATGGTTTCCCAGTAATAATTTTAAACAGAAATGGTCCTGATAATGGGCAGAATACGTTGACCTCGGCTTCGTTGAAGGTCTTGTTACACCCTGTATATATAAGGTGGTAGAAAGTTTGCTTGGAGGCAGAGAGCCCATCGATCCAAGGTGGCTGCGTAATTTTCTCACTAAGTATTTATTTTGTTTTGGCAAGTTTTTGGAACGAAAGATTTTTAACCCCCGACGCAAAAAGAGAGGGTGTTATAAGTTTAACGTGTCTGTGTATCTGTTTGTGGTATCGTAGATCCTAAACGGATGAACTATTTCGTTTAGTTTTTTTTATGTCATACTTAGATAATTTTATCCCCGAGTGTTCTTAGCCTGAAAATCTGTTCAGCCGTTTGAAGGTCATCAGCTCTTTTCTAGTTGATGAGGGGATCTGACTCAATGATATTGGAAGTATATGGTAGGGTAACCATGACCTGATCAGCCGTTTGAAGATCATCAGCTCTTTAACAGTTGATGAGGGGATCTGACTACCTTCCATATGTCCTATCGATTAGAAATTTGGTACAGTGTTACTTCAATGAGATTGGAAGTATATGGTAATTAAGGTAATATGACCTGATCAGCCGTTTGAAGATCATCAGCTCTTTACTTTAACAGTTGATGAGGGGATCTGACTACCTTCCATATGTCCTTTCGATTCGAAATTTGGTACCGTATTAGGTACTTCAATGAGATTGGAAGTATATGGTAAGGTAACCATGACCTGATCAGCCGTTTGTCGGGGGGGTTTTTAAATTTTTAATTTTTGTTCTAATTGCTCTATTATTTTGTCAGATTGTAACTTTTTTGGCATCGCGTAAAGATAGATATCGAACCGAACCGTGCAGTGCAGCGTTCTAGATCCGACTAGGTCGAAGTTAAAGCGCCTACCTACATGAAAATGTGAAGCAATTTTCTCTTAAGCAAAATCAAATTTTATAGGTAGGTATGCATATAAAGCACATTTAAAATTATACTTACGTAACTATATGCTTGAATAAGACTTAGGTAGGTATAGGTAATTCTTGAAAGTCAATTTAATTAAGTACCTAATAATTATTATCCGTTTTATTAAAGACATTTTTATTTAGTTCAGCAATAATAACTTTAAGATTTTTAATAATAACCACAGACATATTTAATAGCTAGCTAGAGAATACCAAAATCCGAAACCAGACAGAAATTTTAAAATACAAAACAATTAAATACGCAAACAAAGCAAAAAATATTGATTGATAAGTTCATCGACTAAACTCAGTCTTAACTTCTTAGTACTTAAGTTGAAAGTACCTAATATTTACGTTATCTTTTAAACTTTGACCCGCTTAATTGCAAAAGCAAGTCACCTAATTCTTGAACTGATGTGCAGAGAAATCGTTTACGTCATCTATTGTTTGAACGACGACGCTCGCGCGCAAGTTAGTTTATCATACACATCCACTAAGTTAGGTGTACCCTAGGTAGAAAGGCAAAGAGTAGCCTGTGTTGAAGTGACTCAATAATAACTTATTAAGGTTCTACCGTCAGAAAAAAAACTTTTGTACTATTATATATTCTGTGCTTTTGTGCTGTGATAATTGTGAGTTACTTATAAATCTAAATATTTCTTTAAATAAGTGCTTACACCGGTTTGCTTATTTATTTGATAAAATGTATTTTTTTTCTTGTGTGGTTGTGAATTTCTTTGTTTTCTTCATGAGGAAAAATAATTATGGAAGATTTTGGTGAAGAGATAATTGGTCTATAACATTCTAGCTGTTTTGATTTGGTTTTTACGTTCAGAGTAGTATTATTGTTGTTTCTTTATAAAATTTATGTACTTAGATACTTAATTAAACAAGGTTCCATAGTAACGTGAGGCAAACCATTACAGGCACCTAGAAAACAATCATTGTCAGATTGCCTGGTTCAAAACTATACCTAAGTAATTAAGTAGACATTTTAGTTACTGCTGTCACAAAATCATACTTACATTTTGTTCTCAGTTTGACAAGGTTGCCATTCTCATCGCGCGCAGATTACACTTAAAATTGATCAAAAATTATTTTCTCTTCTTCAGACATGATCGTAGCAGAATCGTGGCAAGCGCGTTTCATCCTGTGGCTCCTCCCGATTATGGTGATCATCGGCCTGCTAGCGATACTAAGCTTCATCGGCCTCCTGTTCGCGATCAGGATCTACGCCAGCTACACCTGCGGCCGGTTCCGCGACCGGACCAAGATGGACGGGAAGACGGTCATCGTGACGGGGTGCACCAGCGGCATAGGCAAGGAAACAGCTAAGGAGCTCGCCAAAAGAGGGGCGAAGGTCATCATGGCTTGTCGGAACGTGGACGCTGCTGAGAAAGTCAAAAGTAAGTGGATTCCATACAATGTGTTACAAAATAACCGATAATGCCGAGGACCATCAAACTGAACAACTTTTACTATGGGACTAACTCTGAAATCGCGAAAAAAATCAGCAATTTCATACCAAAATTAATAACGAAAATATCAAAATTCATGGAACAGCTGTTTTTTTTTTCGCGATTTCAGAGTTGGTCCCAAAGTAAAAGTTATTCAGTTTGCACGTTGTATACATAATAACTTTAGATATACTAGGTAGTGGACAGGACAACCAACATTAATGATACAGATTAAAAAATTGCAGTTATAAGTGGCCCTCATTCTGATCGAAGCTCATGGTAGCTCGATTATTTTAGATCTTGGGTTGGAAAATATATTATTTTAAACGCAAACAGAACGACAAAGAGAATGATAAAGATCGATGATTATTCTGTGACCCTACCATGAGTTGATGCAAACTGTTTACGTTACCGTAAACTATCGTTGTCTCTTTCACTCGCACTGACTGTTAGCAGTATATCCGACAGTTTACGGTAACGTAAACAGTTTGCATCAACTCATGGTAGGGCCACAGATGAATCTAGCAAATGACTGTACCTACACGGTTTGCTGCAGGTTTTTTTTGTATTTTAACATTTAACTCTTCTTTTCAGATGACATCATCGACTCCACCAAGAACGAGAAGGTATTCGTCAAAAAACTGGACCTCAGCTCGTTCAAGTCTATCAGATCATTCGCCGAAGAAATTAAGAGCACAGAAAACAAACTGGACGTCCTTATCCACAACGCTGGTTACGCGCAGACCTTCAGTAAGAAAAAGTCGGAAGACGACATCGAGATGACAATGGCCACCAACCACTACGGCCCGTTCCTACTGACCCATCTCCTCGTAGACTTGCTAAAGAAAAGCACACCTTCTAGAATTATCGTCGTCGCGTCTTCTCTTTACCGTCTAGCGTCAGTCAACCTTGACAACCCTAATCCCATAGACACTTTCCCAGCGTATCTATACTACGTCTCGAAAGAGGCTAACATTCTGTTCACCAGAGAACTGGCGCGCAAATTGGAAGGGACAGGAGTCACCGCCAACTGCCTTCACCCCGGCCTCGTCGACTCTGGCATTTGGAGGAACGTGCCAGCTCCTCTAAGCTGGGCATTACTTCCCATCATCAAGGGCTTCTTCAAAACACCGAGGGAAGGTTGCCAGACTACAGTCATGTTGGCAGTCGACGAGAAATTGGAGAAAGTCACTGGGAAGTACTTCTCAGACTGCGGTGAGAGCTCTGTGTCAAACCTGGCAGGCGATATGGGCAGGGCTAAGAAACTGTGGGAGATTTCGGAGACTTTGGTCAAGATGGAAGACTCTGATCCCAAGATATAAATGGGTACCAGGCCTAACTCTTTTCTTTTGGAGTCGAATAACGTGAAAATGTATTGGTATCTAGGCCACAGATTACCAAATCATAATTTGGATTATCATTATGGAGACTTTTTTATATTTAATGGCGATAGTTATTACAAAATAAACTAGTTTAGTACTAATGGCTTCAATAATTTATGAGCCCAAGTTACTGTTAATGATTGCTTAAATCGTTAATTATACCGCAGTTCCAATCATTATTAAATGAACATAGAAAGAACAATAGCAAAATAAACTGCTAACCAAATAGTTTTGATATTTTTTCTAAAATAAAATAAGTTATGCTTCTTCTTAATTAAGTTTAATTCTTTTAATTTAAGATTATTTATGTCACAATTTGTTATTTTAATAAATCTTTTGTACAAATTATTTTGTTTTATTTGAGTTTAAAAGATACAACAGTTTTAATCGCGACTTTTTTATTTAACAACAAGCTCTTTGTACAGCACTAGAAATTACAACTAAAACAATCTTAACAAGAGCGATATAAGGGTGAAAATGGAATAATTTATCAACGATGAATTAATCCTGTACATACATGATACATTTATGATAATTGATAATAAATCTGATTGTAAACAAATACCTATGTATGAGGTAGATGCAACATTGATACATTATATTTCGTTACAGACAGTACAGTCTTAAGAAAATAATGTTAATGTTACAAAATAAGATTATGGTAAGTATTTCTTTTTCTACCTTTTCCAGAAAAATATCTCTTTTTATCAATTATTTCAAATACTTCTTTCTTTACACTAATGTAACTACATTTCCTATAAGTACATAATTACTGTTACAATACAATCAAAATATATTTTGTTTTACTTAAGCATGCAATGATAAAAAGTGTTGAGATGTTTAATCATAAATAATGCAAACAAAATGTGATTTAAAAAACAAAATATATAACAACACAACAATACTAATCTATTAAATCAAATTGATCTAAAAATGTGTTATCAACACCCAGCATTGTGCCTAGACTTTGTCTAGGCTTTCTGCTCTCTTTGTCATCCATGTCTAGACATAATTGGTCCAAGTAGTCAGTTGCTTTTATACTCAGAGAACTGCAACTAGGACTCAGTAGATCAGGTAATAAGATCTTATTTACTGTGAACACGTCAACGTTAACAGCACTCAAATTCTCTTTTTCCTCTACAATAGTCCTAAAATCCTCTTCATCTTGACTTTGAGATGGTATTGGATTAGCCCTAACTTTCTTAAATCTATTTATAATCTTCTCTAATGAACTTGTCTTCTTTATCAAACTTGCATTTGTTTTAGGCGTCTCAGTCTTAGATTCTTCTTTAACGTAACTCTTTCTCGGTACTTCAGAAACCTCTTTAATTTCTTTATCTAAGTCCTCCGTTAGCTTAAATTTCTCACAATTTTTGTCATTATTCACTGGTGTCAAAGTTATTACAGGAACAGAAATAATAGGTAAGCTAGCAGCATCTAATAATTTTCTAGAACCTTCAATTCCTTTGGGTGTGCCATAAGTGTCATCCTTTTCTAACTCAGCAATACCAGATACTTCTAAAAGAGACGGACTGTTTTCTTGCATGACCGACAGCTTTCGGCCAACTTTTACACTTCTTTTTTCCCTGTTTTCATAAAGATTTGGTGAAGAATAACTTCTAAATAAGCCATTGCTACCATTACTATCATTTGATGCAATTGATTCATTAAAAAGACCCCCCTTTTTAACATGAATGCTAGGTCTCTCAGTCTTGTATTTGAATTTCTTTGAACTACTCGACTTCTTGGTGGAAAGTAATCTTATTATCTGCTGTTTTGTAAATCCAGTTGAACATTCAGCTATTGTTTCATTGGCTTTGCTATTAACTTGTGATATCATTGATATATTGTTGAAGTTCTGGCTTAGATTTGAACGATCATAAGAGCTGACACGACTGGATATAAGGCCTTTCAAAAAATCATCACGAGGACCTTTGTGGAATGGAGTTATCAAGCTTTTAGGCTGTGGTTTGGTAAAATTGAAGGAATTATGTTTTCTCCGCAGATTGAACTGATGTTTCGACATACTTAGTGGTGTGAAGGTATCAAATAACCCTTGAGCCATGCTCTCCCTGTTGGCTTTCAGACCTGATAGATCTGGTAACGGTGGTATTTCAAAGTCCCTCATAGATACTTGCTGGTCAAATAATATTTTTGGTGGCTGTAAAAAAAACATACTATTAAAATACAGAGCTAGAAAACATACATATTATAACAATAAATACCTATGTCTGATCATTTATTTTCACTTAATAAAAGAGGTTAATTAAAACTGAGTTAAATATTAAAACTTATTAATTAAAATATGATACTCCAAACTATCAGTGAAGTGCCATGGTAAATCACTAACTCTGAAATACATGAACATCTGGAAATAAGTACAGTAATAAAAGAGATTGCCAATGCAACCCTGAGATGCCAGGGTAGACACCCAAATGTTCTGGCATCACAACTTTTAACTCCAAGCTATAGCAAGTGTCTTCCTAAGATATCCTGTAAGGAGGAATGAAAGAGTAGATGTCCCTACACCGATCAAAAACGGGAACACTTTTGCTCATAGTAGAAAGCACCAATTGCAGATTTTAAAACAAAAAAAAATTATAACTTAAAAAAAGCAATTTACCTGGAGCCTAGATTCGGCATTCATTACTCTGATATTAAGAATTCTCATAGCAGACACCAACTCATTATAACTCTTGTGTCCATCTGCTAAATATGCATTAAAGTTGAATATTCCATCATCTATTTCATTATTTTTTAAAATAAAACATATTGAAATTAAAAAGCTTCTTATAAGATTAGGAAAATACAATCTTTCATTCTTTACAATATTCTTTAGAATGTATTTTTGTTGACTGTTCACTTCGTTTTGTAATTCATTTGTGCATATTTCATCTGTTAAATGATTGTACTCTATCATATAAGAATTTGAATCTGCTTCTCCCGTGTGCCTGGATATGAGATCGTTTGTACTTTTCTGACACTCGGTGCAAATGTTTAAAAACGGTGTCACTTTCTCGTCCCACTTCGATTCCATAGCCGTGATCTCCCCATCCAAATAATGCAGCCACCTATCAAAATATGACGCTGGATGGATCACATCTTTAACTTTCAATATCTCAGTCTTTATAGCCGCATCTAAATCATTTTCCTTAACGTACTTGTCAACTAAATCATCAATAAATTTCTGTGCACTCAATGATGATAGTTTACTCTCCATACTTTCAATCCGTTCACGGAACAGTGAAGCGATTTTTTCCATTGCAAACCTTTTTCTTTGGTGAGTATAAAACTTATTTAATATTATATCAACTTCCTTATTAATATCTTCGACAAATTCTTCAGTGCTGGTTTTATATTTTTCAGTCATTTTATTGTACAAATCTTTTTTAGAAACCTTGGTCATTTTACTTAAGAGTAGTCGTTGAACAGCCAGCTGTGACATTTGAAACATGAGCATGACCACTTTGTAACATCCAGGATTCACTAAATAAGATGACATGACTGGGGATAGTAATCCTTTGCTACTGTAATCGTTGATGAAGCTCGATAACTGGCTTCTGAACTCTCTTTCAGTCTTCGAATCATATAAAGGCCATGAAAACTTCTCAGTCAGATGTGGATCAATGATATACACCAAGAAATAGGATAAATGGTTGAACATGTTTTGAGTAGGTTTCTCTACAGCATTTTCTTTAAAAATAAGCTGTGATAATTCTGAAGACATCGGCCGTAGCTTGCTCAACACTCCCACATTTAGGCATATCTCTCTTTTTAGATTCACAACAAGATCTTTTTGCTTCGCCACCGAAGCCATTATTTTGGATGATTTTTACAAACTCAACACGATGTAATAATATAACAATTGAAGCGGAATGAAATCACATGTTTATATTCTAGTTGACAAACTTACTGAAACAACGTTATTAATTAATTTTTAATAAAACATCACATCACATCACACACAATAAAGCATCAACAACATTTCAAAAATTGAAATGTCAAATTTTCCGTTACTCTGCGGCGCGGCCACAGATTAAAAATAGTTAAGAACCGGGTGCATTCAAGCAGGGGGCTTTACCATCAGCTTTCATACTAACCGTTGGGGTGATAGTACGAAAAAGTAAGGCAGTTCAATATAAGCACTGCTATAAGAGGATGTGGGCACGTATCAAACATTTATTGTTTCTGCACACTTTACAATATTTACTCAACATTACTACTCGCACGTCAAAATCGTGCGAGGGTCGAAAATTCCTTGTGCCGTGGAAGCGCGCATTTTATAGGATTGGAGCAAAACTCGGAAATGCTGAACAATACTTTATTAATTTTAATACTTCGTTTACAATCGTCTTACGTCTTTCTTTTCCTCCACATGACTGCGTCACAGTAAAACAATATAATATCAAAAAAGGAATCTTACTTCTAACATGCTCTCTTTCATCCATCCTTACGTCCCATTCCACACTCGGCCATAAAAGCCGTTTCTTTGCTCTCTAGACCGGCGGGTCTACCGGCTAAAGACAATGAAGTTAATGTTAGTTGTTATTGTAATTTGACAGATGTATGTGATACATTGCTACTTCGTTTTGGCACAAATAAAAACTTACCAAAGAAATGAAGCAATGTATCATATCCATCTGTCAAATTACAGTTAACATTAACTTCATTATTTTTAGCCGGTAGACCCGCGGGTGGCATGGCCTGCGCGCGCATGCACGCATGTCAGTCGAGTCGAGACTTCAACAAGACGCGGAACATTTGTCAAAGAATTTTATTTAGCTATTATAATTTTTATTCCGATATTGAATGCTTTGTAAATAAACTGCTCTTGTGCTAGTTAATCCAGTTAACACCTTCTACGTTTTGTTTGTGTGTGTGGAGTTGTGGTAAATAAACCATCAAGATAGTAAGTCGAACTTATTTATTTCGCCACCAACTTCTAAACTACTTCTTAGAACCTAGCGATGAGCCTGGGGGCTTACCATCAGCAAATAAGAAACCGTTCAGTTCAAAAACAAGCCTTATACAGGACTGCTTAAGTCCTGCTTTCATACTAACCGTTGAGGTCATTGTATGAAAAAGTAAGGCAGTTCAATATAAGCCCTGCTATTAGAGCTCTTAGTTAGGCCACTGGGGCCTTACTATGAGCTCTTATAGCATTCTTATTTGCTGATGGTAAGCCCCCAGGCTCATCGCTGGGTTCTTGCTTTGCATGTTCAATCAAAAGTACTCTTTTGGTTATTTATGTCTTTGGCCATATTTAATACTCTTTGGGCAGGGCTGGCTTGGCTGGCATGGCAACACATAACCTTAAAATCTTTTGTTTGTGAATGACAACCAAACAAATAGCACGTGTTTTTGTTTCGCAATGAAATAATATAGTTATTAGTTTTAATATAATGGTACGTAATCGTTCTTTATTTAATATAGTGTATGAATTTTCTGTTTAGTTATAATGAGTTATTTACTTGCAGAGTAAGTTGTACGTGCTCTATGAGCACAGTGCGGGCTTTGCCCTTTTCCAGGTGGCGGAGTTCGAAGAATTAGCCGCACTTTTACCACAAGTGGAAGAGTCTGTAACAGATTTACAGCGATTTAACTCGGTAGTGACGTTGATAGCGTTCCAGCCTTTTAAATCAGCTATACTTGCCTTGGAAAATATAAATGCTGTATCTGAAGGTTGGTTTTTAAAGGTTACCTCATAGCATATTACTATTAAATTTTGTTATCAATTCAATTTCAAGCTAAAGAAGTTAGAAGTTCAAGTTACATATTAGAAGTGTTTTGGGATATGAAAAGTTATGAGGCCGTATTATGACCTATTATTTTCAGGCAGTTTTCTGACTAACTAACAATCTATCTCTTTTATTGTAATACTATCTATACTTATTAGCTATACAGCTAAAAAAGATTTCACTACAGCAATTTATAAACTCGCAGGTTTTAAGAGCTTGTAATACGGCCTCTGAATTTGAGCAATGCATGTTTATGAGAATATTGTTAACAGGAATTTTGCCAGAAGATTTGAACTTATTCCTCGAAGGTGCGTTACCTAAACGGAAGAAGAGAGGCAAATGTACACTAGGGGTGTTAGACCCCAAGTTAGGGGCATCTATCAGTGAAGCACTGGAAATACCATGCTCGCACACGGGTGCAGTCCCAGAGATATTGAGAGGTAAGTTTAAATAAAGTGAAGAAGAAATGAAAATAATATCTATAAAATTATGTACTCATTTTAGTTAGTAGGTAGGTACTTATAAAAAAAAAAATTTTTGTACAACGCTGATGCATAGTGCCTCTTGTATTTGATTGTGGGTCACCTACCTACTTGAATTTGAATATAACGTCAGGGGAGAGGGGGTTGTAAGTTTTTATTATTAAGTTGGGCGAGACGCATAGGGTAAAAGGATCTAGTTTGATAATTCACTCAGCACAGCCAACTTTGTGCTTTCTGAAAGTCAGCATACAAATTAATTAGGTTCACGTTTTGAACCTTGTCAAAATAGATGGATTGAAAATTTATATATCTATCTAGTTAGACTATCTCTTTTGAAAGAGTTCAAAACTCGTTAAACACCATCCGTGTTATTTATTACAAAAGATTTATAAGCTGTTTAACTAAACACCTGTTTAAATGTGATGCTGTCTCTGTCAAACAATATTGTCAAAAAAGTGACAGCATCACATTTAAACAGGTGTTTAGTTAAACAGTGTTTAACTCATCAACACCCGGAAAACAATACATCAATAGATTTTCTATTGTTGATCGGGCACATCGGGCGTTGACGAGTTAAAAATCTTTTGTAATCACACGGCAAATGTTTATTGAATGACTGTTTATAAAATTGCCATTTTTACATGAAAGTTATTGTTAATTCGTTATTCATTTTTCAAACAATATAATATTTAAAACAGAAGAATCTTATTAATGCAACTGTTATTCAGGTATACGCCACCACTTCCATGCACTGATCAAAGGGCTTACACTGAAGGCATGCAGCGTCGCTCAGCTGGGTCTGGGCCATTCGTACTCCCGAGCCAGGGTCAAGTTCAACGTCCACCGAGTTGACAACATGATTATCCAGTCAATAGCATTGTTGGACCAGCTTGATAAAGATGTTAACACTTTTTCAATGAGAATCAGGTAATTTTCAATTAACAATGAGCTCTTATCGCTCTCTCACTCCCTAGTGAGAGAGCGATAAGAGCCAGAAGTGAATATGAACAACACCATTGTCAATCCCATTCTTTATCCTTGTGGGTTATAGTACCTTTTTGGGGTTATTTCATTTGCAAGTTTTTAATGTATTTATGAATTGTTTCAACAGAGAATGGTATTCATACCACTTCCCAGAGCTCGTCAGCATTGTACCAGAGAATCACCTGTACACGAGGTGCGCAGAGTTAATAAAAGATCGCAAGACTCTCTCAGAAGCGTCTATCGAGCCGCTGACTGAGATACTCGGGGACTCTGAGAAAGCGCAGGCGATTATAGACGCGTCTAAGATGTCTATGGGAATGGATATATCGCCTGTCGATCTGATTAATATACAGATGTTCGCTGGAAGGGTAGTGGCACTTGCTAATTATAGGTAAGTCAAGTTGAGTGAATGGAGAATGTCACTGGGACTGCTAAATCACTTGAAACTTTATGACCATGTAGCTAAATGTCTAGCAATACACATGTTTTTGTTTCATTTAAATCAAGCGAGTAGTTTTGAAGTTATAAGGGTTTGAAGAAAATGATAAGCACACTGAAATATGTAATATGTGCTTTATTACGTACGATTTAAGGTTCAACTGTATGTCCAATGACGTCATTCAACACCACAATATAACAGACAACAGTGTTTTAGTCTAGGGCATATAACTTTTCTGTTTTAAGCGATATGGCGAAATTTCACAGATGTGGTCCCCTAAGCTATTGGATATGTCACTAAACAAAAATCGCTGACGTGTTTTTATGTAACTGAGCAGCATTTATATAAGTTGGTCATATTTTTTTTCTTTTATCTGAGACTAAATCACAGAAATGTATTGAATTTGCTGATAATGGAGATTAGGTAACATTCTGAAAGTTCTAACAAGTTAATTGGGTCCACCAACTTGTAATTGTAATTTTTAATCAAACATAAGTTATATAATTATTTATTGAATATAAATAAAAAAATGTGGTTTGGTTTAAATTGACCCAATTACTAACATTGAATGTATCGGACATTTCCAGGTGACATTAACTCAGTGACTCTTTATAAACTTATTATTATTTATTTATTTTTATTTATTATCAAAAAATGCTATTAAAATTTGATTTTGTAAATGATTCTTCATTAAGTAGCACTAATTTCCTCACAATAATATATCTTGTTTACAGAAAGCAAATAGCAGAATACCTTCACACTAAAATGAACTCGGTTGCACCGAACCTGACTACGTTGGTAGGTGACCAAGTGGGTGCCAGGCTCATCTCCAAGGCGGGCTCGCTCACCAGCTTAGCGAAGTACCCAGCTTCTACACTACAAATCTTGGGTAAGTAACCTACAATTAGTTTTTGGCACCATTTTGACGAGTTAAGTTTGGTGGCTATTTTATTTATTTATTTATATACTCTTTATTGTATACACACAGAACAATACAAACATAAAGGAGACATAATGGCCGCCTTATCACTAAAAAGCGATTTCTTCCAGGCAACCTTGGGATGGACAGGAATTCAGATAAATGTGATGGGGTAGTTAGACGTGTGCAAATTTAAATTATTTGCAAATTGATTCATAGTGGATCATTGTGTAAAATTGGTGTAATATTGTGTTACAATACAACATAGCTAAACAATAGTGTTTACACAGCTAAACAATATGTGGAATCCTTGAAATAGGCGCGATCTCGGCCGTGTGAAGCCGAGGCTTTTATTGTAGTGGTGACTACCTCGGCAGAACTTACAGAGTAAACTGACTTGATATACTTGGTGCCAAATGCTCCAAGAAGCATTGGAATGCGATGCACCCGCATTCTAATGCAAACAGAAACAATATCTCTGAACCCTATCTCCACCACTTGAAACTGGCAAAAGAATTTCCTGCAGAGGAGTGAATGGGGTTGGTAAACTTTTTCGAAGAGAATTGTTTTATATTTTTTTTTGATAGCACAAGTTTGAAGAATAAAGAAAATAATATTATGATTTTTTTTATTTTACCTTGTTAACTAAATATATTTTTTTATATTATTATCGCGATAAAATATCAAACATACGGCTGAACACGAAGTTCCTTTGCATTTACTGATTTAAAAAACTGATTGACAGATTTGTCAGACAGTGACAAAGAGTAATCATCATACCTTTGTTTTTTTTTGTTTTGAGCAACAACATCATAGATATAGTATATTAAAAGGGGTAGATGCGCTACCGAGCGACCGGGTGTAAGGGATAGATATATTATGACGTCAAAATATGGGGTTGCCATGATCAGAAAAAGTACCCTTAACGGGGTAGCATCCGTTAATGTGCAGATTACTAGTTAAAGCACGGAAATCGTCTACTTTAAGAAAAATTTCGGTACTATTATGTATTCTGTGCTTTAAGAGAATTGTCAACCACGTGGTCTCCATACAAACGGCGATAACGTTTCCCACCCTCTAAACCTTAACCTACAGCAATGAATTTTTGGTATGTTTTTGAAATGCCTAAAAACTAGGGCTGTACGTTTTGATTTTTAAAATATTCATTGTAGATTTGAAAATATTGGCACTTCTGTGTTTTGTATGAAATCACTAAAATGCAAATATTTCGAAATCTATTATAAATATTTAACAAATCAAAACGTACAGCCCTAGTATTTAGGCATTTCAAAAAAATACCAAAAATTAATTACTGTAGGTTAAGGTTTAGAGGGTGGGAAACGTTATCGCCGTTTGTATGGAGACCACGTGGTTGACAATCCTCTTAACTGACTCGACCAGTTAATCTGCAGATTAACGGATTCCGTACTTTAACGGTAACATACGCATACATAGAATAGAAATGGAAATAAACTTTATTCGCAGTAATTGTGGTACAGCAGAGATATTAATAAAATGTTTAGACAATTCGCCATTTCCAGCATGCAAAAACTCAGTATAATTATAAATGGTATTAAGAAAAATAAAAACACGTCTTCCCTGCTAAAATCGAACTAAAGTTAAATAACAATCGTCATTGCAGTCGGGACGGGAGTACACACAACTGCCCTGCTAAAAAAAGAGAGATATAGTAAACTAGCTGGGGTTCGCTCAGGTAGTTGATATTGAGATTGTGTGGTTAATGGAATAAAAAGATAAACTTTAAATAAAAACAGGTAAAGTCTTTATTAAACGTTGGAATACAGAACTTTTTTTATTAACGTTAGTTTTTCTGTTTTTCGGAAACAATTTTTTTCAAAATGTTTTGAACAAATTCGTGTGTGGCACCCAATTCTTTTTTCCATTTGCTTCTACCCATTTTTCACGAGTTTTATCTTCCGTCGGAAATCTGGAAAAATGAAATCGCTAGAAATTCCCTGAAATATGGGGTAATTTTTGGGGAAAATTTTCTATATAGTAGGCATCCGGAAATCGAATTATAAACCTACTGATTTTAGTGGACGTCAAAGCTAAGCTGACTTCTACTATTACGTAGATGTACGCAATTTTACCGGTTTGCATGTCAAATGTTTACGAGGTTATTTTTAGAAATAATTTTTAGATTTTTCCTATTTATCAGGTTTTTCATGATATAACTAATGATTTAGCTCAGAAACTTGGTTCCTGTGAGATTTGAGAAAGAAATACGTGATCAAAATATAGAAAACAGTGTACTCACGCATGAAATGTAACGCCCGCTTCTTTCCTTTGATTGTTGCTTTTGCAGCCAAATATCGAACATCCCACCATTTTGAATGCTAGACACAAACACTACACATTCGATTTATAATAAATCTTCAATATTAATTAGGGAGTTATCCACAAAAACTTTAATTTCTCTGGCACTTTTGGTATAACCCCACTTGTTTGTTTTGCTTAGTTGATCTCTGCCTATAACCCGACCATGAAAAAAAGTCCGGTCGGTGATAGAGAAAAAACATGACACTCTTCTCTATTTCCTCCTATAGGAATCTTAATAAGACGATCTCGCTCTATCAAAGCATGTCAGACCCTTGAACAACATAGAAAGTCTTTGGAGCAAAGGCATAACCTACGCATACAACCGTAATAGTGATTCATTGTACTATGCTGTAAATTAAAAATTTAAATTTTTATTTAAATTAAAATGAAGCATTATATAATTCCGCAATTTGTTATTCCTGACTCCAAAGCCAAAAGCTACCAGAAAATATATAATTCACAACATTTTTGGAAAAGTTTACCCCATTGCCAAAACGAAAATTAACTAGTGACTCGCCCTCGCTTTGCTACGTACATTTGTTTTGCCCGCGACTTAGAATAAGGCGACCAGTTTCAATTAAAGTCCATTCGCTTAGATAGTGTCGCCCTTTTATCGCGCCGCCTTTTCACGTGCCGCTTCTTGTCAAACGATGCCGCCGCATAAACAAAGGATACCGCGTGCGGCGTACACCCCGCAAGTCAATTTGGATTTTGGCAGTTTACATAGAAGTTACAAGTTACATAGAAGAAGAGGAGCTCGGTGGCGTTGTGGTTTAGCGCCTGGCTCAGCGATTGCGGAAGTTAAGCAACGTTCGCAAGGGTCGGTCATGGGATAGGTGACCAAAAATTTATTATCTCGAGCTCCTCCGTGCTTCGGAAGGCACGTTAAGCCGTTGATCCCGGCTGCATTTGCAGTCGTTAACACCCACCAATCCGCATTGGGCCCGCGTGGTGGGTTATGGCCCATCCTTCTTACCACCCATAGGGAAGGCCTGTGCCCCAGCAGTGGGGACATCAAAAATGGCTGATGGACATAGAAGTGCCGTAGTGAAAGTTTCTGTTTGTACCGATATTCCTGTCTCTGAACACAAGTGCTTGCGGGTGTACCGACACTATCTAAGCGAACGGACTTTACCCCCTAGTGTATGAAAGGCATTTTAAGTTGGACCCCAAGTTACCAAACTGAAAAGCCCATCAAAATTAGTTCTGCGATTATTGCGTGACGCGCGCACAAACAGACAGACTTTTACAATAGTATTAGATTAGATTTAGTTGTTTTATAATAAGTATTAGATAGATAGGTTTTTAATTGACTGCCATGCCATATCTTACTACTATCAACATTAATTTTATGAATCCTCTAAATTGCTGTTAAAACACAAATTATCATTTCAGGTGCCGAGAAAGCTCTGTTCCGCGCTTTGAAAACCCGCTCTAACACCCCGAAATACGGCCTATTATACCACTCCACGTTCATCGGCCGCGCCGGCCTTAAAAATAAGGGCCGCATCAGTCGGTACTTGGCCAACAAGTGCTCTATTGCTTCAAGGATTGATTGCTTTTCGGGTAAATAATTTTTAATTTCATTATAAAACTCTACAGACTGTTTTTAATTTTAATTTATTCACTCTAATGCTACGGCTCCACCTGCGTCTTAAGGGGCCATAATAGGAAAACATGGTTTGCGCGGGCCATATTTTTATATAGTAAACGTAAAGTTGTAGCCACAAAAAAAAACATCCGTCAAGCTAAAGAGATTATCTAGTAGCTACAAGTATTAAATTGCGTATAAACCTCACAGATGATTGTAAAAAAAATCAGAATATCATCAAAAGCGCTTGTCGCGGGCCATATTTTTGGCGTAAATAATAGCGGAAACGTATTGAATTCTACATCAAAATACACTTTAACGTACTGTGCAGTTGCTCCAATAACTTTTTTTTAATAAAGATGATTGTGCTAAAGATTATGATGAAAAAACAACGAAAAACATCGAAAAAGTGCAGAAGTGAGGTTATTTTCCATACTCTTTACACGTTAAGAAAAAGACAGAGACAAGTGATTTCGCGTAACGGAGCCTTAATGCATAGCCACAGAATAGATAATAGTACTAACGTACAGAAGTTGCACTCCGCAAAATCGTTTAAATAAATTGCGACTCTTGCTCCGACACAATAAGGTGCAATTCAGGTCGCACAGCGCTCCAAAACATTCACTCAGTAGTTGCCTCTCTTTCTATCGCGTAGGTCTTATCTTTTCTGATGTATGAAATTTGTCCTCTCAGAGGACGCCGAGCGGTTCAGACTCGCGCGCGGAGTGACAGAGCCCTGGTATAGCTTAAAGCGTTACGCAGATGTGGCCAAGACTTAACGGTGTTAATTTACAAACGACAGTACTAAATTTACTTAACGCCTTAGTTAAAGCGTAGTTGGACATTACCACTAACGTTAACGCATGTGGAGCAGTAGCATAAGGGTGTGTTCAGCCCATGAAATTAAAAAAAATCTCCATAAAACATAATATTATGTTGAAATACACTGCAAAATTTTGGTCATCCCTTACTAAACTGGTGTCGTGATCTCTTTGATTTGTATGAATAGTATTTTTTTTACATATTTTGCCATGTGTTTTTAGTGAAAGTTGTTTAGTTTCATGGACTGAACACATTTGGAGTTTGAATAAAAATACAGCCTATAACCCATGCAGATAAAGAAAGAATATGTTAATAGCGGCCTGCGGTCATGCTATCTCGCTCACACAAAATATGTGGCTTCCATTTACAGATTGTTTCTTTATCTGCACGAGTTATACTATTCTTAGATTTCAGTTAAGAGGATTGTCAACCACGTGGTCTCCATACAAACGGCGATAACGTTTCCCACCCTCTAAACCTTAACCTACAGCAATGAATTTTTGGTATGTTTTTGAAATGCCTAAAAACTAGGACTGTACGTTTTGATTTTTAAAATATTCATTGTAGATTTGAAAATATTGGCACTTCTGTGTTTTGTATGAAATCACTAAAATGCAAATATTTCGAAATCTATTATAGATATTTAAAAAATCAAAACGTACAGCCCTAGTATTTAGGCATTTCAAAAAAATACCAAAATTAATTACTGTAGGTTAAGGTTTAGAGGGTGGGAAACGTTATCGCCGTTTGTATGGAGACCACGTGGTTGACAATCCTCTTAACACTTCTGTTTGTATTTAAAATAGGAATAATTTCTCACAAATAACTTAATTGTAACTTATCAGGAAATTGTTAAGCAGGTTCTAAATTACTATTATAGGTAAACTGTCTTCTTAATCTTCATTCAAGATTCACTTCTTTGTTATTATGATTATGCACACATTGATCTATTGCAAGTGTTATCAACCGACTTGTGGTAATAAAAGTTGTGCTAAAGTGACTGCAACGTGAGTAATATACGTGTTTTGTCAATAAATGCGTCCACGCTTAATACGTTGCTACAATTTTAGACCCAATGCGTAGACGTGCACGTGCACGTTCCACTATGTTGTATTTTATTGAACTACTAGCGGCCGCGTAGACCCTGAGGATCCTTTGAACATAATAAATAGTATATCCAAGACCTAATCTATCTACCGACCAAATTTCATCCAAATCCGTCGAGCCGTTTAGGCGTGAAGAGGTAACAAACATTCACTTAGGCTCGTATAGAATAAAATTCAAATCTCTGCTTGAGTACAGTAAGAGAGGGATGACGCTATATGCGATGAATAGACCATCCCTTTCCAACTGCACTCAAGTGGAGATTTGGGTTTGAGTTTGATTCTATAATACGGGCCTTGAGAGATTTGGCTGGAAGGTGGCGCCTCACCGTACGATCCTGCAGGCCGGGCCTGTGCGTGTGGAGGGCCCATTACTCGTGCCAAACATCTAGCTAGCTCTGAAGTTGTTTCGCGCATGGGCAGAGTGTATTTTCTTTTGAGAAATTATGGATCGCCTCGTGTTCAGTTCAGACTATATTCTAATGTGCAATAAACCGTATACGTACAGCTTGGCCATAAAGAGATGAAATTAAATAAAATGGAACTAAAATTTTTCAGTACAAAATATAGTCAGTGTTGCCAAATTATTCGTGATTTTGACGTGTTTACATAGAAAGTGGCGCCCTCAATTATTGTCAACTCTTTATGGTCAAGCTGTAACGTAATGGCAGGATAATTTTGCTGATTCACAAATCGTCCACCAGTCGGCGCACTACCGCTAACTTGGCGCTAGTGTAGATGTAGGCCTGTCATTTTGTTGTTTACTACCAATTTTTGGTTGTTGGAAGCGAATTTTTGTAAATATCCATTTTTATCTAACACATTTAGGTTTTCTTTTTTTTCAATTCGATATTTAATTCATTTACTGTCAAGCGTCCATAACATTATTATTAATATCAACCATTTGTAGATATAATTTAAACTAAGCGGGAAAAAATTTGTGACATTTATGATATTAACCTTTTCCAGAGAGTCTAACAACAGTCTTCGGCGAGAAGCTTCGCCAGCAAGTAGAAGACAGACTGAAGTTCTACGAGACCGGAGACATTCCCAAGAAGAACATAGAAGTAATGAAGGAGGCCATAGAGGAAGTGACCGCGTTGGAGGCCAGCGCCAAGAAGAAGAAAAAGAAGAAGAAGAAGCAGGAGCCAATGGATGAGGATTAGATAAGATATTGCTTTGTTTTTGAACATAGAATAAAAAGTATTTCTTTTACAATTTTTTGGTGTTTTTATTCAAAGATTTTTAAACACTGTTTAACTAAACACATGTTTAAATGTGATGCTGTCTCTGTCAAACAATATTGTCAAAAAAGTGACATTGACTTTTAACTCTTCAACGCCCGGAAAATGAGACACAATAGAAAATCTATTGTGTCTCGGTCGCCAGCGACCGCTCCGGCGTTAATGAATTAAACATGTGTTTAGTTAAACAGTGTTTAAAAATCTTTTATAATAAATTAATGTCTTAAACATAAATTAGCAGAGGCAGCTTGTAACATAGTATGAACCATGAACCAAAACCTATGTACACAACGACACCTCAGACTATACTTATCATAATTAAACGGTCTTATGCCCAATTACATAATTATGCTTTAATCAAAAGTTACAATATCTCATTGAGATAGAAATAATTTCGCATCGTCAGCAAATACATCGAAATCAGGATAAGCTGACAAGAGTGTTAAAGTGCGTTTTGCATACGACAAAGTGGGGACTGTTGCCCATACATGTTGTTGACCTTAAGACCCTTGGGGCCATCCATAAATTACGTCACACGTCAAGGGGGAGGGAGGGGGTCGACTAGGTGTGACAAGGGGGTGGGAGGGGTCCTAAATTTCGTGACGTCACAATTCAAAATCATTTAAATGCAATAAAACTAATTTCTGAACTGTTGTTTTAATTCAATAATTATTTCTAGATTTAAAATATGTGACGTCACACTAGGAATGGGGGGGTCTCACAAATGTGACAAGAAGGGGGTCAAAAATCATGAAATTCATATGAATGGCCCCTTTCTGGCCTACGTAATAAAATCTGTTTTCGCAGTTTAACTGTATAACCTGACGTGCTGCCGCGCGTACAAATAAAAAAAATAGATTTGGATAATTTAAAAATATGTTTTATTCATGATACTTTATCATACTGTAAAGTTTCTACTGAGGATTTACTGTGGGGACCACTACCTTCCTGCTGGGTGCCTGGTAGCTGTTACAGCGTGGACTGCAAGCAGTAGGTCGCCTTAGTTTAGTTTAAAATAATGCTAACTATTAAAGTATAACACTAATGGAAATAGACGATCTATAGGAACAAAGTTTTTACAATTTTAGATGCAGGCCCTATCCACCACCGGACACAGCCACATGTATACTCCTCGGAAAAGAACCAAGCCACTAATGACCATACCAGTACTTAAAGGATTCTTGTCAGCTCCACTGGCGCCCTAGTCTCGCGTAATTTATTCCATAGTTATAGTATACAGGGACCATCAAGTTGAACAACTTTTACTATAAGACCAAGTCTGAAATCACGAAAAATAAATGTGCTTTTTCATACAAAAAATTATACTTAATAATTAAGGTAAAGACCACCTTTGAATGAGTTCAACCTTAAAATGTTTTTGTTATAGTTTTATATTCAACCTCACTATTTACTAAATCAAGATTAGTATTATCGAAACTAGTATTCGGAGCTCTAGAGGTTGCGGTATCTAGATCACTTAATTCAGCCTCCATTAAAATTTTGGCAAAATCAAATTTCACATTTATTTGTTTTCGCTTTGAAAGTTTCTTAAAAGTATTTGCATATCCTAAAAATAATAAATCTACACCGTCACATTTTACATCTACTTTGTCATCATTGAATCGGTCTCTTCTTCTATTTTCTAGGTAATGGATCATTCTATCTGTTGGATCCTCAGTATTTCGTCTGTGTCTTCTGTGTATTTGTTGACCATTTTGTATGGATAATTCTTCGCTAGTTTCTTCTGCGTTAGATTGTCCAGTCTCATCTGCATAAAATTGTCCAGTCTCATATGCGTTAGATTGTCCAGTCTCATATGCATTATAAGTAGAGTTAGTCAGAGTATCATTAGTTATGCTGCCCTGAGTTTCATCAGCGTCAATGAAACGCATTTGGTCTGCCCAGGTCCAATTATGAAGTTTTTTTGCAGTTTGACTACAAGTACTCTGTTTCGATTGCTTAAACTTTTTATATGAATCTTTTAAATTCTTCCACTTCGCTTTCAAAACAACGACTGAAAAAATAACGAAATTTTAATTAGTAGTTTACCAATATTTTTTGGGGTTATAGAAAGACTTTCACAAACAGAACTTTAGTGTTATTTTACAAATAAATAATATGTATAAATATACGTATAAATTGAATACTGCCTTATTTATTATTTAGAATAGGTAACTATATAAGTAGGCACCTACCTTCTTCATTTAATTCCCACTGGATTTCTTTCCAAGCCTGTAATTTTGTACCATTATTTTTGTAGTCCGGATGACCAACTAAATACAGTAGAGGTCGCTTACGGACCTCTTGGATTAATTTTTCCGTTAAATCTACATCCATTTTAACATAAATAATTACAATAATGTATGTATGTAAATTAATTTCCTCATAAATTTCGATTATAAATCTCTAGCAAAAATGTAAACAAAACAAAGATCAAATGATACTATGTCAAATGTCACTGTCAAACTGACCTTGGTTGGCCGCGTTCCGAATCAGGTGTGGCGACTCTGCAAAGAGGTCACCACTCCTCTATGGTAGGTTGCATTGCAATACCTATTAGAAGAAAAGTTTTCTTATGACAATTGATTAGCTGTCACTTAATTGCTATCATGAAAATGATTACGACCTGAAAATATAATAAGATATTCCTGTTTGATTCGTATCATAATGTGACCTGTTTGTGTACATACTGTAAATAAGGAAGTAAATGTTGTATCAACGCAAGGTTGTGTTTCGAATGTAAAGATTTAGTTGCAAAGACATCCTCCATAGTCAGCTCAGCACATCAACAACAGACGCAAGTATAGTGCGGGCGGGAGCCAAAGCCCGCACATTTGGTGACCCCGATTACTAAGCAGCACGCGTCACGTCACCGCACATTTGGTGACCCCGATTACTAAGCAGCACGCGTCACGTCACCGCACATTCGGTGACCCCTACTACGGAGCTTGTGTACCCCTACTACGGAGCTTCTTAGACCGGTTTCACCAACTCACCACGGGGAAAAGCGCACTTTCGTGAGCAAGGACCTTTTGTCGGCGACGCACGTTTTTCTTAGGGATGACTCCGTGCGAAGATCATTGACTGCCCCATATTCGGGTCCTCATAAGGTGGTTTCTCGTGCCCAAGATGGCAAGACTATCACCATTTTGGTGGGAGTCAGAAATGTCACGGTAAGCCTGGATCGAGTGAAGCCTGCTTATATCGACCAAGAACCGTCTTCGTCCGCGAATTTCACCGTTCCTGAAACTCCCTCAACTGCGCCCGTCCTAAAGCCAATTACGGACAGCCCAGACCAATCCCTTCAGTCTCCGGAATATAGAACCCGGGCTGGTAGGAAGGTTAAATTTAAGTTGCCTTATGATGTTTAGTTTTTTTTTTAAGGCTAGTTTTTTTTTAGGGTTAGGTTCCTATTGTTAAGTTTTTTTTAAATGTTATTTTTATTTTCTCCGTAGGGGGGTGGTGTGGCGACTCTGCAAAGAGGTCACCACTCCTCTATGGTAGGTTGCATTGCAATACCTATTAGAAGAAAAGTTTTCTTATGACAATTGATTAGCTGTCACTTAATTGCTATCATGAAAATGATTACGACCTGAAAATATAATAAGATATTCCTGTTTGATTCGTATCATAATGTGACCTGTTTGTGTACATACTGTAAATAAGGAAGTAAATGTTGTATCAACGCAAGGTTGTGTTTCGAATGTAAAGATTTAGTTGCAAAGACATCCTCCATAACAGACGCAAGTATAGTGCGGGCGGGAGCCAAAGCCCGCACACACGCTTACAAGGGGCGCGTTTAGAACCGACCGACGGACGCTCCGACCGAGTGCAACTTTACGCTCTAAAGTTTAACGCACATTATGTCGGGCGCAGCGGGGTGGGCCGCAGCGCAAAACTCGCTCGCAAACATTTTATATGAACTATCGCACACTATGCCGGGCCGCATTTCCATATAAAAATAAAATGCGCTGCGGCCTGCCCCGCTGCCACCTTAACACGGGCGGTGGGCGCCCGCCGGCGGCGTCGGCGGCGGCGTTCCAAACATTAGAGCGTGACGTTCGGTTTACACAATACTTTCCCGTTTCAAACATAGCGTTGAAACTTTTTAACCATCAAAATCGGTCGTTGAAAAACACCTGGGGCACTGTTTTTGAATCGCTGTCTGATTTTTGAATCCCGATCTCTCGAGTCAAATGTCGAACGAAAATCAGTAGAAAGGAGCGCTCGACGCCAGCCGAGCGATTCAAAAATATTAGCGTATACCAAACCTTCTAATTCCATGGTGAGGCTGCCAAAGCCTCACCATGGAATTAGAAGGTTTGGACTAGGTCGAAAAATTGTTAATAAATAGTGAACTATAGCATATAAATAGTAATACTATGGTTCAAACGATATTTGAGTATCTTAGCAGGGGGGTATCACTCCGCGCTTAAACTTTTATATTAGCCTACTGCTCGCGGCCCACTCCAAGAGGGCCATTGTCGAGGGATATCACCGCGCCGACCGAAACGCGCGGCGTGTGCAAGCGACGAGAGCGCAGCGCGTGAACGTCACGAACGAAACGAGTCAGTCACATAGAGTACATTATTATACTAGATAGTATCTAGTTATCAGTCAGACCTAATGATCAACGCCATCTAATGAAATGTGACAAAAAGCGTACGATATTATAATATAGGTACTAGTAGGTTTCTATAAATCTTGACTTGTAATTTTTTTGGGAGGTAACCGCTGTCATGAAATAAATTTAAAATAATTCACTTTATAGCTAATCAGCTTTGACTATATAAAACTGTGAAAGACACACGATACCGTGATTCAGCACGGGATAGCGACATCTCTCGACTGTTTGACAAACGAAAAATGAGCGCCATCTATCAAATCAATCCGCAACTAAAATCTTAGGCCGCGCTCCCTTGTAGTGAGTCAAGTACTAAGTGAAAAGCCCCTCAGTCAAGCGACGAATGCGAAACTGCATGCACTTCGTTTTTGATACTTAATTACTAACGTACCTACCTACCTACCAAAGTTTATTGTATTTTTTGTATACATAGGTATTTACATACTTAGTTGTATCGAAGTTCGAAATATGGCACCAGTAAAGAAAAAAGCTAAAAAATACTATTTTTTTTCACCCATCCCATAACCGACCCTTGCAAAAGTTGCTTAACCTCCGCAATCGTTGGGCCAGGCGCTATACCACTGCGCCATCGAGCTTCTCTAAGTACTTAGAAATACTTATTATTTATGCTCTTTAAATATGCTCAGCTCACTTATTAGGTAGACTTATTTTATTTTATACGTAGGTACCTATTAGTAATTTCATTGTATTATTCATGGGCATAACGCATTTTCTATGATATCAGTAACTAGCGAGTAGCAACCCCGAAATGTGTCGGTTGAGACAGAGCTATGCGACAGAAAGAGACGCCTCTTTCTTCTTCGTAGGTGCATATAATTTTATCAACGCAGCGTTGTGCAGTTTGAAATTGTACTTTATTGCCGTGCAGCGAGAGTAGCTTATTATTTGATGGTCCTCGCGGGGACCGACTTCTGTACGTTAGTACTATTATATATTCTGTGATCTTAGTGAGGCTGCCAACTTGACGTCAAGTTGGCAGATACCTTAAGAAATACCGTTTGTATCAATATGATTTATACGCCAAAAAATTTTTAGAAAATAGTAAATCGTATACGCAAAATTTCAATAATATTGCTTCAATACAAGCCGAGATATTAGTCTCTAAGTGGGCTGCTAACTTGACGTTTCTGGCGATAGCGATTCCAGAGAAACGGGTACAAGTTTTAAACAAATAAATATATCAAAAAATTGTTAGTGAAATTGTGATTCTTACGATATGAATAAAACAAGAATTCTTCATTGCTATTTTCTATAAATCTAATGGTAACTTCTACATAATATCCTGAATAGGCTGTCGATCAATATTGAACTTTGCTCCACAGTAATAAGGTTCAAACTTCATTGCAACCATGAGGTGACTTGTCTCTTTGGTACAGGTCGTTTAGGTTTAAAAGCTAATTTTGACTCCTCTCTTTCCTTCAACGCCATCTAGTGAGGCAAATAGTTATTATTTTTATTTTTCAAAAAGTTTTAACATTTTGTTTGTAAAGTCGCAGACTCTACTTTTTTGACGCTAACGAAAATTATAAAACTTTTTTCTATTACTACGGACTTACTTACTTCCGGAGCTTATAGTCCGTAAGCCCGCGACAATATTGCCTACGTCATATGAATGACATCACGATGAAATGCGTGGCACACGGTCGGAAATGTTGTGCAGAGCGAGGATCAGAAGATTATCGCAAATAAAATTGGCCGAAAGTTTGAGAAAATCCTTCACTTCCTGTTAAAAATCACGTTTGATAGACTTCAAGGCAAGCAGATATGGCTTGGCAGACTTATTTATTCTCAAACACACTATTATTAGAGAGAGTTTACATAAGTCTATCAGTTCTTAAATGGCCGAAAGTACTTGAAAGACGGTGCCAAAGATGGTCACCGGATACCTTTTCCTACGTCATGTGACATCTTGACGAAAATTATAATAAACGTTTTGAAATTATAGTGTGTTTGAGAATAAATAAGTCTGCCAAGCCAAAAGCTTCCGGCCAGTTTTATTTGCGATCTTCTGATCCTCCCTGTGCCATGCATTTCATCGTGATGTCATACTTATGACGTAGGCAAAATTGTCGCGGGCTTACGGACTATTATTCCTACCAATAAAAAGACATTCAGCTAATTGATTTTTTCGGACATTCCCCATTTGCCCAATATGCCGTTTCGAGAAGTTGCGCTTTAATAAGGTTGATTATGGGCAATTACGTACATTGGAACTCGAGCAGACACAAAGTGGTGAATGAAAGAATACAAAAATTGCGTAACAAAACATTTATTTAACAAGGAACTTACGATTCGTCCTCAATTATTACTTACACTAGTTTAGAATATTTTACTATTATTTTCGTGATTTTAAATGTTCGGCCAAAAATCATTTGATCTTTTCCACTTCGGCATTGTAATAGTAGGTACCCTATTTTGATTACATATTTCTGACAAAAATAATTATTATTTTTATTGCTTTACTCTTATACAATTTAAATCAATAATTACCCATAACTATAGCCACATTTATCATCTTTAAGAAAACTACTCCTTTAAACAAAAGGAATATAAAGTTTTCATCTTACAAAAATGTTTTGCAAAACTATTCCTTATTGTCATTTAATAAAGTCGAATTTAACAGGCATTGATGGCCAAACTAGTACTACAATTGATTTTGACGTTAATATTGACAGCTGCCAGCTGAGTGACAAAGAACTTGAATATGTACGGAAAGGACACACCAACTGGCCGTCCATATACATGAAGAATAATAATTTAATAAGTTTTATCAGCAAAATAATGTATTTTCAAAACTTATCCTTGATTTTACTCGAATAAGGTCCTATTTAACAGTGTTGGACTGGCTGGCGAGCTAGCAACTGGCTAGCAAGTGTCGCTGATGAGTGATGACATAAACGTATAGTAATCTGTCACATTGTCAATAAAAGAAGGAAGCCAATAAAATATGTATGTCCGATCGTTGTTGTGTTTGTAATTTATATAGTATTTAGGTGAAGCACTCTGCTAATTTACAACAGGTTATGGGGATTTAAATTCCACACCTAAATACCTAAATAAATCACGTGAGTGCGCAACAAAAATCTAAAATGACAGATGAAGAAAACTCATCTTCAGGATCCGCATTCGGGATCAGAAAGCTGAAAGGTGCTGATGACTTCGCCAATTGGAAATTCCAAGTAAGAAACTATTTAGAATGCAAAAATTGGTGGGGAGCCGTAGAAGCTGAAAAAGTCGCTGAAACCCTAAAAGATGTAGATAGAAAAGCGCGCACCACGATCTGTCTCCTCGTAGAGCCATCATGTTTTGCTCATGTATACAATGCGAAAACAGCGCATGAAGTGTGGCACAATTTGTGTGGAGCATATGAAGATAAAGGCTGGGGACGACGCATTTCACTTCAGCGTCAATTATGGTCATGTAAACTTGAAAACTTTGAAAGTATGGAGAAGTACGTATCAAAGGTGGTGACCATAGCTCAACAACTAAGCGATATTGATGCGAAAGTTTCAGACGAGTGGATGATCTCTATTTTATTAGCCGGCTTGACATCAGACTACAACCCCCTGATTATGGCCGTTGACAATAGTGGAAACGAAATCAGCTTGGAACATATCAAGACGAAACTGTTACAGGAAGCTAGTAGACAAGCCGATACAGGCGGCGAATCTGGTGAGCAAGCCCTTCTCACAACCAAAGGAAAGGGTAAAAACTTTACCCGAACGAAACCAGTAGTTTACAAATGCTTCAAGTGTCATGAGATAGGGCATAAAGCGTCTGAATGCAGAGTTAAAAATCTCAGTAAAAGGAATGCCAATGTCTGTATGAGCACAGCGGATCAGAATACCTTCAAAAAGAACAGTTGGTATGTAGACAGTGGTTGCTCAAATCACATGACCCATGATGCGGAGAAGTTGTCTGATTACCAAAAGACCAAACGAAACTTCACAATACGAGTGGCTAATGGAGAAGAAATACCAGTTACAGGAAGAGGAAGTTATGTTGTAGAAGGTAGTGGAAATTCAAAACTTCCATTGGAAAATGTTCTACACGTACCTCGTTTATCAATGAACTTGATCTCAGTCAGTGACCTTGTTAAAAAAGAGTTCGCAGTTAATTTTGACAAAAGAGGTTGTGTTATTAAAAACCAAAAAGAAAAAGTTGTGGCAACTTGTCATGAAGTGGACGGGATTTTTCATAGATATAGTATATTAAAAGGGGTAGATGCGCTACCGAGCGACCGGGTGTAAGGGATAGATATATTATGACGTCAAAATATGGGGTTGCCATGATCAGAAAAAGTACCCTTAACGGTGTAGCATCCGTTAATGTGCAGATTACTAGTTAAAGTACGGAAATCGTCTACTTTAAGAAAAACTTCTCACTTTAAGGCGAGGCCAGTTCACGATCTGATGAAAAGTCTGATTTTTGAACTTCCAATGTGAAGAATTGATGTAGAATTCTACTTCTATTCTAAAAATACTGTAGACTGAAAAAGAAACAAAGAAGCAAAGTAACCGAACAGAATATTGCAAAATGGCATGGTTACTCTGAAATAAAACACTTTTAACGGATACTAGCGCAGTTTTTATTGAAAGTACTTTGGTAATTAGTTGGTATTTGGTTTGATTTTTGATTTTCCCGACGTTTCGGCACCTTTGCAGCTGCCGTGGTCACGGGGGACGGCAGCTGCAAAGGTGCCGAAACGTCGGGAAAATCAAAAATCAAACCAAATACCAACTAATTACCAAAGTACTTTCAATAAAAACCGCGCTAGTATCCGTTAAAAGTGTTTTATTTCATGTCTAGTGAGCGCGTAAGCTTGAGAAGTGAATATAGTAACTCTGTAAAAAAATCCTGAATAACACCATAAAAACTTATAAAAATGAATTTCAAATCGTCAGATTGCGTAATTTTCAACGACGATTTTTTATGCAAAAAGGATAGCTTTTTTATCGAACTAACACAAAAACCAAGTACATTTTTAATAAAGGATCCAGTATTTCAGAAAACAATAAAAATGTACTAAAATTCGTCAAATTTCAGGCGAAGCATCAATTAAAGTTATGCAATATTCAACCTTATTCTAAAGACATAGTGAAAGAGTAAATTTCGTGAACTGGCCTCGCCTTAACTGACTCGACCAGTTAATCTGCAGATTAAAGGATTCCGTACTTTAACGGTAACATACGTATACATAGAGTAAACTAGCTGGGGTTCGCTCAGGTAGTTAATATGAGATTGTGTGGTTAATGGAATAAAAAGATAAACTTTAAATTAAAACAGGTAAAGTCTTTATTAAACGTTGGAATACAGAACTTTTTTTATTAACGTTAGTTTTTCTGTTTTTCGGAAACAATTTTTTTCAAAATGTTTTGAACAAATTCGTGTGTGGCACCCAATTCTTTTTTCCAGTTGCTTCTATACATTTTTCACGAGTTTTATCTTCCGTCGGAAATCTGGAAAAATCAAATCGCTTGAAATTCCCTGAAATATGGGGTAATTTTTGGGGAAAATTTTCTATATAGTAGGCATCCGGAAATCGAATTATAAACCTACTGATTTTAGTGGACGTCAAAGCTAAGCTGACTTCTACTATTACGTAGATGTACGCAATTTTACCGGTTTGCATGTCAAATGTTTACGAGGTTATTATTAGAAATAATTTTTAGATTTTTCCTATTTATCAGGTTTTTCATGATATAACTAATGATTTAGCTCAGAAACTTGGTTCCTGTGAGATTTGAGAAAGAAATACGTGATCAAAATATAGAAAACAGTGTACTCACGCATGAAATGTAACGCCCGCTTCTTTCCTTTGATTGTTGCTTTTGCAGCCAAATATCGAACATCCCACCATTTTGAATGCTAGACACAAACACTACACATTCGATTTATAATAAATCTTCAATATTAATTAGGGAGTTATCCACAAAAACTTTAATTTCTCTGGCACTTTTGGTATAACCCCACTTGTTTGTTTTGCTTAGTTGATCTCTGCCTATAACCCGACCATGAAAAAAAGTCCGGTCGGTGATAGAGAAAAAACATGACACTCTTCTCTATTTCCTCCTATAGGAATCTTAATAAGACGATCTCGCTCTATCAAAGCATGTCAGACCCTTGGGATTTTTCAACTTCAAGAAAAAGAGATTATCAATATTGTCAATCTGACTTTGTCAAATGAACCTCTGTTGAATTTGTAGCATAAAAGATTAGCACATTTGGGTCAAAATTATATGTGTTCATTGAAAAATATGGTAACTGGAATTGAGTTTAAAAACGTAGAGAAATTACCACCGTGTATTCCATGCATCAACGGAAAAAGTTTTAAAGTTCCATTTAAAAACAAAGGCACCCGTGCACAAGAAGTTTTAGAAATTGTTCACACGGACATCTGCGGTCCGATTGAAGAACCATCGTTCGCTGGTTCTCGATACATGCTGCTATTCATTGACGATTATACACGTAAGACGCATGTATATTTCTTAAGAAATAAGAGTCAAACACTTGAAAAATTTCGAGAATACAGAGCAGAAGTCGAGACAGAGACTGGTAAGTCTATTAAATGCATAAGGTCTGACAATGGTAAAGAGTTCTGTAACTACGCTTTCGATAAGTTGTTCAAGTCATCCGGTATAAAGCACCAAAAGACGATACCCTACACACCTGAACAAAATGGTGTAGCTGAGAGGGCGAACAGATCTATAATAGAGAAAGCAAGAACTTTGCTCTGTGAAGCGAATCTAAGCAAGAAATTTTGGGCGGAAGCGGTTTGCACCGTAGTATATCTAAAGAATCGAAGCCCTACAAAGGCTGTCACAGATAAAGTACCACAGGAACTTTGGTCCGGTAAGAAAGTAGACTTGAGTCATTTGAGAATTTTTGGATGTTTGGCGTATGCATTAAAACCCAAACAGAAAAGGCAAAAGCTTGACATGAAGACTGAAGCCTTGATTTTCATTGGATATTGTGAGACTACGAAAGGTTACCGACTGATGCACCCCCAGACAGGCAAGATAACTGTTGCAAGAAATGTAAAATTTTTAGAAAACATGTTTCCTGGTGATGGTACGAAGGTGACGAAGAACGCAGTTGTTCCTATTAACATTGAAGAGGAACGAACCGAACCTGCGTTGCTGGAGGAAGCTGTTGATATTCAGAATCACAGTGAAGATATTCAGGAACGTGATGTATCAAGTACCGAGTTTGCTACAACTGATCAAGCGCGTACTATAGAACTAAGTACTGACGACACTGTAGCAAGTACTGAGCCAAGTGAAGAGACAAGATACAACTTACGCCCACGAAATCCTGTCAACTATAATCTTTCGTGCATCAATGCTATTGCAAGCATAGACGGCGACCCAACGACAGTAAACGAGGCGCTATCAAGGCCTGATCGTGAGTTATGGCAGAAGGCCATGAACGATGAACTACAATCGTTGAAAGAGAATCAAACGTGGTCACTAGTTGATTTACCACGTGATAAGAAGCCGATACAATGCAAATGGGTATTTAAAATTAAGCGTGATAGCGATGGTAAGGTGTCAAAGTATAAAGCTAGGCTGGTAGCAAAGGGATTTACCCAGGTACTTGGCATTGATTACAACGAAACCTATTCACCTGTAGTAAGAAGTTCGACCTTGCGTTTATTATTCTCATTAGCTGTAGAATATGATTGGTTAATTGATCAGTGGGATGTTACGACTGCTTTTCTATATGGAAAACTTAAGGAAGATATTTACATGCTCCAGCCAGAGGGAGCAGTAGTTCAAGGTCAGGAAATCAAAGTATGTAAATTGCAAAGATCCTTGTATGGACTTAAACAAGCTTCAAACGCTTGGTTTCATGAGCTTGATAGGGAGATGTTGAACTTAGGCTTCATGCAATCAAAGATAGAGCCCTGCCTTTACCAAAAAATATTTAACGCCAATGATAGAATAGTCGTAGTTGTCTATGTTGATGACATTTTTGTATTCTATGGTAAAAATCATGAAAATGAAAAAGTTAAATTAATGACCGGGTTGCTACAAAGATTTAAGATGAAGGACCTAGGTCAAGCTAGACATGTTCTAGGATTGCGGCTTAGGAGAGATAAAGATAGGATTTATCTTGATCAGGAACAATATATTAGCAATGTCTTAAAGGAATTTGAAATGACCGACTGTAAATCAGTAACTACCCCAATGGAAGTAGGTCTAAGATTAGAAAAAGCTACTGAAACTGATAGCAGGTTACCTTATCAAAACCTTGTAGGATGTCTTAACTATTTGGCACAGAATAGTAGACCGGATATTGCCCACGCCGTTAGTGTTTTATCACAATTTAATTCTTGTTATGATGAAATTCACTTTAAGTGTGCAAAACGGGTACTTAGATATCTTAAAGGGACATCTGATTTTGCACTTGTTTTTCAAAGGTCAGGTAAGGTAGATCTGGTAGGATACGTTGACGCAGATTGGGGTGGGTCATATGATAGGAAATCCTTTACAGGCATGATGTTCCTATTAGGTGGAAATTTAATAACGTGGGAAAGTCGCAAGCAGAGGTGTGTGGCACTGTCTTCGACAGAGGCTGAGTATATAGGCCTTAGCCAAGCCTCGAAGGAAGCTATTTATTTAAAAAGTTTGTTAAACAGCTTAACGAATGACACATTTGACAAACCTGTAGTCATCAATAATGACAATCAATCTGCACACCATATAGCACGTAATAAGATGAACCATAATAGAACTAAACATATCGAGATAAGGTATCATTTCATTCGGGAAGCTATATTGAAAGAGGCGGTTGAGGTGCGTTATGTACCCTCACAAAAAATGTTGGCAGATATGTTAACGAAATCTCTGCCAGGCCCAAAAATTAAATCAGCTTTAATAAGATTACCCATTAAGAGGGCGGTAATTGGTGAATAATGGGCGCGAATGGTTTATACTTTAGGCGAATAATTCATACTTTAGGTTTATACCTATGTGCAGTGTTGTTTTATTGTTGTTTAAAGTAGTCTTATATATTTTCTTATATAATGCTGTAATCTTAACCCTTAATCGTAATTTTAACTCAAGGGTGCGTATTGTATTTTCCATGCGATGTTAAAGATTAAGATGTGTCAGATTAAGGGTGCGTGTTGGACTGGCTGGCGAGCTAGCAACTGGCTAGCAAGTGTCGCTGATGAGTGATGACATAAACGTATAGTAATCTGTCACATTGTCAATAAAAGAAGGAAGCCAATAAAATATGTATGTCCGATCGTTGTTGTGTTTGTAATTTATATAGTATTTAGGTGAAGCACTCTGCTAATTTACAACAAACAGGCATTGATAGCCAAAACTAGTGCTGCAATTGATTTTGACGTTAATATTGACGGCTGCCAGCTGAGTGACAAAGAACTTAAATTAAGTCGAATTTAACAGGCATTGGTGGCCAAACTATTACTGCAATTGATTTTGACGTTAATATTGACAGCTGCCAGCTGAGTGACAAAGAACTTGAATATGTACGGAATGGCGATCGAGACCAACTGTCCGTCGCCGCAGAGGCGGCACGTGTCCGACTTCTTGCCGTCCGCGCGCCCGGACAGGGGGCCCAGTAGGGTGCCACACTTCGAGCACAGTATTGCCTGTAACAAAAATACAGTATTGGCATTTCGAGACACTTACGGTGTTATTATTAAAAAATCTTTTGAACACTACAAAAGATTTTTAATCACTGTTTAACTTAGGTAATCTCTGCTTGAGTACAGTTAGAAAGGGATGGTGTTCATCGCATATAGCGCCATCCCTTTCTAACTGTACTCGAGCAAAGGTTTGAGTTTGATTCTACAATACGAGCCTAAGGCCGGGTCTACTGCGCGTGTTTTGCCCTACACAATCAACAAAACATTGTTTTTCGAAACAAAATCCTCATACGTTTTCTTTTGTTGAATGTTGAGATGTTTTTGTTGATTGTGTAGAGCAAAACACGCGCTATGGACCCGGCATTAGACACTGTTTGCTGTCTCTTTCAAACAATATCAGCTGTTTCATACAAAAATTAATAACGAAAATATGAAAATGTAGAAAAAGTTGTTCAGTTTGTATGTACCATAATCGGAATTAGGGGTTATTTTGTAATACCTAGGTACTTTGTATAGAAAAAATAACCGCGATGGTTGCCAACAAAGAACTGCAACTGGTAGCCACAGAGGAAATAATCACTACGTTTTAAGAGACGGGACTAGGTAATGGCAAAATGGAATCAATTTAGTCTAAATCTAGTGCCACCTTTTCAGCACAAAAGTCAAAATTGCGTCAAATAACAGAAGTGCCAACATGGCGAACCGAATAGTGCTGCACACACGCGTTCTCAGCGTTTATCGATAATTATGTGTGGCATTGTGGTACGATTTATCGATAAAAATAAAAAATAAACATTTTCATCACAATAATACATTTATTGACATAAAAATTCAAAAATATATATTTGAATGAAAAACGAATTTTCAATGAGCGGTTTTGAAAAGGCAGTTTAAAAAAAAGTAGTACCTAAAAAACGGCTAGATGACGTTGTTCAACTAAGTACGTAACTTTTTAAGAAAAAAGCAAAGGATGAAAGGAGTCAATGCCAATTTTTGACGTTGTTATCACAGAATATATAATAGTACTAACGTACAGAAGTCCGACCCCGCGAGGACCATCAAATAATAAGCTACTCTCGCTGCACGGCAATAAAGTACAATTTCAAACTGCACAACGCTGCGTGGATAAAATTATATGCACCTACGAAGAAGAAAGAGAGGCGTCTCTTTCTGTCGCATAGCTCTGTCTCAACCGACACATTTCGGGGTTGCTACTCGCTAGTTACTGATATCATAGAAAACATTCGTTATGCCCATGAATAAACAATGAAATTACTATAATAGGTACCTACTTATAAAATAAAATAAATCTACCTAATAGGTGAGCCGAGCATATTTAAAGAGCATAAATAATAAGTATTTCTAAGTAGTTAGAGAAGCTCGATGGCGCAGTGGTATAGCGCCTGGCCCAACGATTGCGGAGGTTTAGCAACTTTTGCAAGGGTCAGTTATGGGATGGGTGAAAAAAAATAGTATTTTTTAGCTTTTTTCTTTACTGGTGCCATATTTCGAACTTCGATACAACTAAGTATGTAAATATGTATACAAAAAATACAATAAACTTTGGTAGGTAGGTAGGTACGTTAGTAATTAAGTATCAAAAACGAAGTGCATGCAGTTTCGCATTCGGCGCTTGACTGACTCGTTTCGTTCGTGATGTTCACGCGCTGCGCTCTCGTCGCTTGCACACGCCGCGCGTTTCGGTCGACGCGGTGATATCCCTCGACAATGGCCCTCTTGGAGTGGGCCGCGAGCAGTAGGCTAATATAAAAGTTTAAGCGCGGAGTTATACCCCCCTGGTTGTTATGGCTATCTACTCCTCTTCAGAGAGTAATTTCTGCCAGTTTTAAGTGTTGAATATTTAAGTGGTATACTCAGCTGCTAGGATTTTTTTTGAAAAAACCTACCTAGTTGAATAGCGCCATCTATCAACATAAAAATAAACTTAAATTCTCAGCTGTCAGAAAACCGCTTATTGCAGAAAAAAAAGATATTATTAGGAAATGCTAAGATTAGTACATTTAGCTAAGTTTCGGTTTCTGTTACTTAAATCTAGTTTCGGCCATAGTTTTGGTTTCGGCCAAATATCGACCGAATCTTTCGGCCGCGCCGAAACTCATTGTCCTCCGTCCTTTATTTTGCATAATTTCTCAATAGGAACATGGCCAGGTCCTCGTTCTTCTTTATTTGAACCCATTGTCTGCAACTGAAAAATATTGTAAGTACCTACCTAGTTATCGATAGCTATCAGGAGTCAGGAGCAGCACTAGTTTGATATTATGAACAAAACATTTATTACAAATTAAGCATAAAATTGTGCTTGCATGTAACCTGCTGTGGTACACGGGACTAATTATTATTATAATTTATTGCTTACCGGTCAGGATCCAAAGGAAATCTAGCCAAAAACTTCCTTTTTTCATTTTTGTTACGATAGGCACGAACACCTCAAATAACACAAGTTTTATAATGTATTCTTTGTGACATGATTAAAAATACAAGTACATTTCAATAAATACAATTTTACACGAATTAAACCACTTAAATTTAATTAATTTAATTCCAAAACAAACAGAAATAATCTTGAAATATGTCAACTTTGACAACTATGAGTTGAAGTAGGACGGAAAATGGAGAGAATGAGACGGCAATATCCGCCATTATTTTTGGACTAAACTCCATGCAATGTTTTTTTTGTTCCTAGTTGCGCCAGGCTGCTGGTAGCAAAGTCGTCAAAAGTATTTTTTGTTGGCAACTGGTTGCGTATGAAGAAAAAATCTTCTGTCGCAACGCAAGTAGTTGCCAATAATGAAAAATGTTTTCCGCAAATGGTTGCGAAACTCAGTTGCTATGGCAGCCGAACGACTTGATTATTCAGCTTGTAGAAACAACTAGACATGATCGCATTCACAGTTCGAATGCGCACGAGTAATATTTCAATTTAATTTAGCACAACTGTTATTACTAAAAGTAAAGAAATTCACTTATAGTAGATCAAAGTGTGCGTCAATGAGAATTTATAATTCAAAAATGATGAACCAAGATGAATTTTTTTTTTCACGAGTTATGTACCTACTCTACTTTTTACCATCGACTGCGAGAAAACAAATAGCAGTAGGTACTTATACCTAAATAATTAAATATAGTTATCACATTTTTATTATTTAGGTAGGTAATCAGTAATAAGTATTTAAACATTAGAAAATAGTGAAACTAGAAGTTTTCCAATGACATAAAACAACCACGCTAAGAGGGAAATTACATATGATCAGTTTGGCATCAGTCTTTTTCATCAGTTAGTATAGACTTGAATTTTTACAGACTGAAGCTCGTACCAGACTGATGCAAGACTGAACATCTAATCTCCCTCTAATATATAGAAAGGAATCCAAGGATGAGACACTAAAAAGGACCTAATTAATTTGGCGGGATATTTTTTAGAAAAGAACTCAAAGATAAGACTCTAAAAAGAACCTAAATAAAATTGGCGGGATATTTTTTTTTATTTATTTGTATAACTATGGCTTTATCTATGAAATAGCTCCATATTTTCAGCACGTTTAATTTTTTTTCTACATAATTCAAACGATGCGCGCTTGTTCCAAATTCAAAATATTTTTATTCACTCTTATCGTTGAATTAAACGCACTTTTTCGAGTGGCGATGGTAAAAAGAAATATATACAACGTGTTAATGAACCAAAAACGGGAAAACCGTTTCTTCGGACCATCAAACTCCACAACTTTCACCATGAGGCCAATGAAAAAAACACGTGTTTTATACGAAAATTACAATCCTGCAGCAGGAAGGCGGCCCCGTGCGACAGTAGTGCGTCTCGCTCCATCTCCCCCAGACGCATATGCTAATGCCCCCACCTCGCTCTTGTCGGAACAGTGGAACAGTCTGTCCTGCAGCAGGAAGGCGGCCCCGTGCGACAGTAGTGCGTCTCGCTCCATCTCCCCCAGACGCATATGCTAATGCCCCCACCTCGCTCTTGTCGGAACAGTGGAACAGTCTGTCCTGCAGCAGGAAGGCGGCCCCGTGCGACAGTAGTGCGTCTCGCTCCATCTCCCCCAAACGCATATGCTAATGCCCCCACCCCGCTCTTGTCGGAACAGTGGAACAGTCTGTCCTGCAGCAGGAAGGCGGCCCCGTGCGACAGTAGTGCGTCTCGCTCCATCTCCCCCAAACGCATATGCTAATGCCCCCACCCCGCTCTTGTCGGAACAGTGGAACAGTCTGTCCTGCAGCAGGAAGGCGGCCCCGTGCGACAGTAGTGCGTCTCGCTCCATCTCCCCCCAGACGCATATGCTAATGCACCCACCTCGCTCTTGTCGGAACAGTGGAACAGTCTGTCCTGCAGCAGGAAGGCGGCCCCGTGCGACAGTAGTGCGTCTCGCTCCATCTCCCCCCAGACGCATATGCTAATGCCCCCACCTCGCTCTTGTCGGAACAGTCTGTCCTGCAGCAGGAAGGCGGCCCCGTGCGACAGTAGTGCGTCTCGCTCCATCTCCCCCAAACGCATATGCTAATGCCCCCACCCCGCTCTTGTCGGAACAGTGGAACAGTCTGTCCTGCAGCAGGAAGGCGGCCCCGTGCGACAGTAGTGCGTCTCGCTCCATCTCCCCCAAACGCATATGCTAATGCCCCCACCCCGCTCTTGTCGGAACAGTGGAACAGTCTGTCCTGCAGCAGGAAGGCGGCCCCGTGCGACAGTAGTGCGTCTCGCTCCATCTCCCCCAAACGCATATGCTAATGCCCCCACCCCGCTCTTGTCGGAACAGTGGAACAGTCTGTCCTGCAGCAGGAAGGCGGCCCCGTGCGACAGTAGTGCGTCTCGCTCCATCTCCCCCAAACGCATATGCTAATGCCCCCACCCCGCTCTTGTCGGAACAGTGGAACAGTCTGTCCTGCAGCAGGAAGGCGGCCCCGTGCGACAGTAGTGCGTCTCGCTCCATCTCCCCCCAGACGCATATGCTAATGCACCCACCTCGCTCTTGTCGGAACAGTGGAACAGTCTGTCCTGCAGCAGGAAGGCGGCCCCGTGCGACAGTAGTGCGTCTCGCTCCATCTCACCCCAGACGCATATGCTAATGCACCCACCTCGCTCTTGTCGGAACAGTGGAACAGTCTGTCCTGCAGCAGGAAGGCGGCCCCGTTCGACAGTAGTGCGTCTCGCTCCATCTCCCCCAGACGCATATGCTAATGCACCCACCTCGCTCTTGTCGGAACAGTGGAACAGTCTGTCCTGCAGCAGGAAGGCGGCCCCGTTCGACAGTAGTGCGTCTCGCTCCATCTCCCCCAGACGCATATGCTAATGCACCCACCTCGCTCTTGTCGGAACAGTGGAACAGTCTGTCCTGCAGCAGGAAGGCGGCCCCGTGCGACAGTAGTGCGTCTCGCTCCATCTCCCCCAGCCTCACGCCGCCGCCGCGCCGGCGCCCCTTCACTGGTTGACGGGTTAAGGCGTCCACTATACCCGTTGTACGGACCTGGATGAATAAATAAACAACATTATAGTCCAGGCTTTATACATATCGGATCATTTTGAACTTGCCATCCAAATTTCAAGGATGTGTGCAGTTCATGAAACTAAACAACTTTCTCTAAGAAACATGTGTCGATTGTGTCGAATTTCGCCACAAAATTTTAAATTGATCACGTGATCTCTTTGATTTGTATGGATAGTCGATTTTTTTTACATTTTTTTTTCTTCTCTTTATTGAGGAACAAACAGTCACACATTTATACATATTGCAAAGAAAAAACATGATGTACTTAAAGACCTATAGTTCCCTAAAATTATTATACATATAAAGATATAAAGTTATCGTGAAATTTAACAGTAGATTTATGTATGCCAAAAGATTTAGTTAAGTGTATAAGGTTAAATAATTTTTCAATTTACTAAAGTAGGTACTTAATTAATAAAGTAGGATGAGAAACACATTTTATGAATCTGTTGATAGAATTTTAAGAGTATATTTTTAAATGTTCTTAAATTCAAGCTAAAGATGTCGACTTCATGCAGCTTATCATCATAGATTCTACAGGAACGTCTAGTGAAAGTGTTGCTTCCGTAACAAGTATGAGCAATGTGGGTGACATTGCTCATAATACGAACAACCTTTTAGATGTATGTATATTCCCTTTTTGTTACACCCTGTAAATGTAATTTCTCTCCCGTCGACGCCGCTGTACATTCGCACAGTCCCGTATTAGTTGTAACCTACTATACAGTTTATTACAAACAGCGCCATCTATCGTCAACTAACCTGCCACTTGTCAGACACCATGTGCCTCAGTCTCTGGTAGTGGATGACCCGATAGAATATGTCCGCGGTCATTTCCCTCCCGTTAACGCCGCTGTCATGCTACACAGTTTATTATAAACAGCGCCATCTATCGCCACAGTTCATCAACTAACCTGCCACTTTTCAGACACCATGTGCCTCAGCCTCTGGTAGTGGATGACCCCATAGAATATGTCCACGGTCATTTCCCTCCCATCAACGCCGCTATACATTCGCTCAGTCTCGTAGTAGTTGTAATTTAGTACACAGTTTATTACAAACAGCGCCATCTATCGTCAACTTACCTGCCACTTGTCAGACACCATATGTCTGTCTCTGGTAGTGGATAACTCCATAGAATATGTCCGCCGTCATTTCCCTTCCGTCGACGCCACTATACATTCGATCAGTCCCGTAGTAGTTGTAACCTACTACACAGTTTATTACTAACAGCGCCATCTATCGCTACATATCGTCAACTAACCTGCCACTTGTCAGACACCATGTGCCTCAGTCTCTGGTAGTGGATGACCCCATAGAATATGTCCGCGGTCATCTCCCTCCCATCAACGCCACTGTACATTCGCTCGGTCCCATAGTAGTTGTACCCGCCGGCTTCTAACAAGCGACCGAAGTAGTTTATGGCCGTGTCTTTCTCGTTGAAACGGAATGGAGTCGCATCGTGAACCTGGTTTGAAAGTCGAATGTAAGTGCTATTCGCTGTGTGCGAAAGTATAATAATCGATCGCAGCGCTCATGGTGGCAAAAAGTAGAAATAATGTAGGCTCTGTAATCTGTTTGAAAACGATATTTAATTTATTACTAGCGATACAGGAACAATATATTATGTTTATTATCACTCAATAAAATTAATAAAGTAGCTTTATCCTCTTGTTTTACAAAATCTACAACTAAAAGAAGTAAACCAACCCTGATTATAACCAAAATAAAACACTCTTATTGAATAGAGTTTACTTGCCGCATTCAATTTAAATGACCAAAAATGATTTCACAACACTTTGTTCACCCAAATCACAGTAATTTTGAAAGGAGATCACTCATTCTGGGATAAAATTAAATTTTTTTTTTCTTTAGCGGCCATCAATAATAATTACACATTTATAAAGTACACATAAAACGAACTATTTTTTACTATTGCGTCAAAGTCGAAAACAATTTGGGTTCGGAGATATATACCAGATAAGAATGAAAACGACGGCAATGGGAGATTGTTTGTTTTAGGAGTTTTAAGAATCAAATCATTATTATTTTGGTAGTACAATCTTAGTAGTCTCCTCCCGCGCCCCATTTTCTCCTGTGCTCAGTGCCCAATACTCTTAAACGATAGAAACGAAAGTCGTTAGGTGACTCAGTTATGCTATTAAAGCTACCAGCGGAGTCGAACTGTCTCACCATTATGAAGCGCTCATGGCGGAACTTAACAGACTGATCGTACTCGATCACGTTTGTTAAGCAACGCTCGGTCCGGCCAGGTGTCGGATGGGTGACCGTGAAGTGACATCACAACTGAGCGCTTCCGTGCTTCGGAGAGCACGTTAAACCATCGGTCCCGCTTGTTGTCATCTGATAGCAGTCGTTAAGCTAAGTTAGAGGCGGCTTGATAAACTGTGCTCTGGGCACTTACCAGCTCAAACTAGCCCGATCGTATTGCAGCGAGCACATTAGAGACGAGGTGTACATGATCGATGCATTGATCCCCATGTAAACTTCGACTTGCCTAATATCAATAAATCAATATGGATGCGGTCTATGGTACTAAAGCCTTTTCGGAACCCGGCTGTTTCGGGAGGTTGGAAGTCGTCGAACCTGCGAGCGAGGTCGCTCGTTAAATACTTAGATATCTGCATATTTAGCTGCCGATAGCGATGAGCATCCGCTGAACTCTGGAGCCTCATTTCACGTCTCTGATCCATCAGTAGGAGTGTGTGGTCGGAGAGTTCTTTAGCTTGGGAAGGCGGGTCTTAAAGAACTTGGACAGTATCCACCACCATGTGGTTTAGATCGTCCACATCTATGCGGTTCTTAAGGGCTTCGAAGCGGTTCTGAAGTTTGAGTTGAAAGCTTTCGGGGTTTTGGATATGGGCCGGTAATGGTCGGAGCGTGGATTTTATCCGTCGAGAATAGACGAGATCTTTCTAGCTTTAGGTTGATATTCAATGTGCCACGTACCAATCGGTGATCGCTCCCCGTCTTGACGGCGTTGATCACAGTGTCAGAATTGAATGGTACTTAACAACCGATTATGGTACGTATTCCTATCAGATAATTCCGGTAATCATATTTTGAAGGGCTCAAAATCAGTGTGTGTTGCCAGTGATGACTTACGGCAGTGAAACGTGGTCGCTAACTATGGGTCTCATAAGGAGGCTCAAGGTCACCCAGCGTGCAATGGAGAGAGCCATGCTCGGCGTTTCCCTGAGTGATCGAATCAGAAACGAAGAGATCCGCAAGAGAACTAAAGTAACCGACATCGCTCGAAGGATTGCTCAGCTGAAGTGGCAATGGGCAGGACACATAGCGAGAAGAACCGATGGCCGTTGGGGCGGAAAGGTTCTGGAATGGCGACCACGCACCGGACGGCGCTCCGTGGGTAGGCCCCCGACAAGGTGGACCGACGATCTGGTGAAGGTCGCGGGAAGCCGCTGGATGCGGGCAGCGCAGGACCGATCGTCGTGGAGATCCTTAGGGGAGGCCTATACAGCAGTGGGTGTCGTGCGGCTGATATGATGAAGTGTTTTCGGGGCTGGCACCTGGTTTCCGTACTTGTAAGCAAAAACCTGGTCGTAAAATCCGCAGGTCGCTTACCTACTCAGCACCTGATGTATCAGGTGGTATCACCCAGTTGAAAACAGCTGAATAATCTTATCGAAATCCACGAAATAGTGGGAGGACATATTTTTTTCATTTAAAGATTGTTGTATATCTCAGTTCACAAATTCATTACAGCGTTGTCGCCATACAAAGAAATATTTCTACTCTTATCACCATTAAAATGAAATGTAATTCATTCCTGGCCGCCGACTTTTTTTTTATCCTAGACCGCCCTATCAATAATTGTTTTAGAATAGAATAGAATAGAAAAGATTTATTTTGTGAACCAACATTAAATAACACGAACACAATAGGTACTTAATTAGGTATCTTCTTAATTATTATTAGCTTAGTCTAAAAGGAACACAAAAAAGGCTCACACTCAGCATAAGTTAAGGCACCCGAAGTGTGCCCTAACACTGATCTTCCGTGCTCACCAAAGTATAATAATTTTACATTCGGTAGATAGGTAGTGCATAATAAACATGTGAAAAATGTAAAGTCGTACAAAAATGCTCATCGTATCTAAATGGACTTACAAGAAAAGCAAAATATACATGTGAAAAATGTAAAGTCGTACAAAAATGCTCATCGTATCTAAATGGACTTACAAGAAAAGCAAAATAAACATGTGTAAAATGTAAAGTCGTACAAAAATGCTCATCGTATCTAAATGGACTTACAAGAAAAGCAATAATGATGTTGGTATTGGTACCTAGGTAGGTTAGGTATACGCAAAAACACGCAGAGACACAGCATAGTCAAGTGTCATTTTTTTGTGAGTTTAAAAGATAGTTTTTAAGGTTAGTCTTAAAAGATTTAATTGTTTTGGCACTTTGAATTGGAGGTGATATATTATTCCAGCATTTCGTTGCAAGATATCTGAAGCTGCCACGAAATGCAGCTGTGCTGTATCCAGGGAACACTAACCGGGTAATATATCTACACGGACGCTGCGAAAAATTAAGCTTATTATAAAGGTAAAAAGGTGTTTGTGTCTTTATGACACCAAACAATAGACATGCAAAATGTAGTGATCGACGAGTCTCCATCTTTAAAATATTACTATGGTTTAGAAATGGAGTTACATGTGCCCGTCGTGGTATGGGAAAGCAGAAACGAGCACAAGCGTTTTGAATACGTTGAATCAGTTTTTTGGTGTAACCCAGCAAACATGAACCAATAACTGTATCTGCGTAATTAAGTTTGGACAAAATAAGGGCATCACAGAGTTTTATTCTTAGGTCAACGTTTAGGTATTGACGTACTTGATATAATACCTTTAATCTATAATAACAATTTTTTACTGTTTCAAGAATGTGATTGTGGAAATTCAAATTACTATCCATTAAAACACCCAAATTTCTACTAATAAACTAACCATTTCTGAAAATATTCTTATTCTTATAGCTGTTCATATTTTCGACGGGCACAAATCAAATCAAAAATCAAAAGGCCTTCCTTATGGGTTTATTCTGTAGTTAGCAGCGAATTAAAATCTATGGAAGTGTAATTTCAAACAAATATTGCTTATATTATAAAATAGGGCATATATAAAATATAATTATTTGGGGCAAAAAAATTACAATCCGATTCCTCTTTTTCCATTCCGATCAACTTGAGTTGAAACTGAACAACTATTTTACTTCTCAACAGCTCAACTATTTGGTTGATCGGTTGGGAAGTAAACGAATCAACCATTTTACTTCTCAAGAGCTCAACTATTTGGGTTGATCGTTAAGGAACCGCACAATATTTAGTCGGGCCAGCCACGCGCCCGGTGACAGACTTTAGCGTTCTTTACAGTAATTGCAGTTTGTATTTTTAAGAAAAGAGAGAGTTTATTAGAAATGATTAGTCATGTGTAGTCAAATGGTGTAAAGGACGCAAAGAACGCAAAAAGATGCAGAGATAACGTATGATAATAGTGTATTCAATATTTTTTCGTTGAGGTATAGTAAATATCTATGAGAACCTATACAGATAGTTGGTATTATGCAACAGTGTTCAGTCGCTTTATGGTGTTTAACTAAATGCCAGCAATTTTATCCCCGCCCATTCGGTTTTGTGTGGTGCTATTTTTTGAGCGGAATGCTTGTTCCATAGATTCTAGTTCGCTGGCAGTAAGTCATTTTTACTCACATGTCCGTGTAGACTAGCCGCCTTCCCCGCCATACATTCGATCATCATAGCTATCGTCATACGCGACGGGAACCCGTGAGGATTGAACAGGATATCCGGAATGAGACCCGACTCCGTGAACGGCAAGTCTTCGGCCACCCATTTTTGTGAGCAGATGCCTTTTTGCCCCGCACGGGAGGCGAATTTGTCACCTACTGTTGGGTTCCGCTGTTGGATAGAACAATTTGTCATATGAACCCATATTATTTATTTATTGATAGTTATAAAAAACACCTGCAAACAACTCTCATGAGACATGCAAATGGGTGAATCTACGCTGTTTCTTACTTCCTGCGTCATTGTCCTCACTCGAAAATGTTTAAAAATCCAATTCATCACAAGGAATAAATTAAAAATATACCATCACTTACATTAGAGTACAATAATAAATTGTATTAATTTGTACTAATTTGCCGGCATTGTATGTATACAATGCCTGAAACGATCAGGCAATGTATGAAATATTATTCATTTTATACATTGCCTAGGCATTGTATACAATGCCTGCTGGTCCACCGGCAATGTGTAAAATAAGTATATTTCTGTTGTCTGTTATAAAAAAATAACCTCGAAATTTAAGGCTCACGCTCCGCTGCGCTTCGCGCTCGCCTTAAATATCTAACCTAACCCGGGACCTACAGGAGTAAAGCAGGTTCGATTCCAAACTCAATGAGCCCCCCTCGAGCCATCCCAAGCCCCCCTCTAGCCGCTCTTCGAGCCCTCGGAGCCCCCTCGAGCTTTCCTCGAGCCCCCATCGAGCTTTCCCCAGCCCCACTAGAGCCCTCGAGCCCCCTCAAGTTTTCCCCGAGCCCCCGCGAGTCCCCCGAGCCCTCCTCGAACCCCCGAGCCCACCCCAGAGCTTTTGTGTCTGCCTTCTAACCAACTAAGATCAAAATCTTTTTATTTTACTCATTGCCGGTGGACCAGCAGGCATTCTATACAATGCCTAGTCATTGTATACACTGCCTAGGTAATGTGTGAAATAGACAATAATATTCATTCTATTTCATACATTGCCTAAAAGGGCCAGGCATTGTATACAATGCCTGCATTTCATACATTGACGGTAACATATCTACTTTTAAGCTTAGTATTAATTATCATGTCACCGAATAATCATTCATTCATTAATTTAGGGTATTCTTGATCTAAGCAGTCTGTATAAACACAACAGTCGAGAATCGAACCTGCAGCCGCAGCATGATGCAGGCCTTGACGGGCGACTTGTGTGAGAAGTCGCCGCACAGCCGCACGCTGTCCACGAACACCTCCTCCTTGCCGTGGTACCGGGATATTACGTACTGGCTCTTCTCGCCGTCGAAATAACTGACAGAAACAATAATGAAATAAATATTAGGCTAAGGCCACACTACATGGAGCCTCGCTTATTAAAGGCATTTTTTTTTTATTTGATTAATTTTAACATTTTAAATTTAATACAATTTTATTTTTATTTTATTTTATTATGAGAATTTGTAATTAAATAGGTACCTAGTAATTTTAATATGTATTGTTGTAAATGGGTGTAATTTGCATGAATAAATGATAATTCTATTGCTAAGAGCCAAGCGACTCGCTTAGTAACTGATCTTAGCCAACAGACGTATAGCATACTATCTAGAGATGTTACGAATATTCGCATTCGCATATGCATAAATTCGCATCAATCAATGCGAATTTTATGCAAATGCGAATGAGTGCACAACGTCATTAATTCGACCAATAGAAAGCGTTTATTTCACGCGGGTAGTTTGTGAATTGTGATTGCTTGTTGATTATGGTCACTCTGTTGCTTGGTTTGTTGATTGTTTTGTTATAGTTGCCACTTGCCAGTCAGCTATAATTCCTTTTTTGGCAAACAAATAATACATTGTGTTTCAAAGTATTTTGTGATAATAGGGAACCGGACAACTTTTCTGATAGTGTTTAAAAATAATATTTATTAATAAATATAGCCATAAAAATAATATTTTAATTAAATAAATATTTTGGAGTACTTTAAAACGTCAAAAACATAATTTATTTAAAATTGCCGCGAAAACAGCACTTTATGTCAATTCAGATCGCGTGACGTCATCTGTGGGGTAAACAAACTACAAGCCATATTACAAGTGATCAGTGCTTGGATAAATTAAGTATTTTGTAGTTCTTAATCATCATGGACCGAAAAAAATATCGTTGGTGTGTTGTACCTCGATGTGGAAACACATCAGTAACTACCTACTCCAAATAAAATTTTCATTGATGTACCTCGAAAACCAGACATACGAAAGAAATGGTTAGACCTAGCAAGACGAAAGTGCGATGGAATGTCTGTTACTTCACCAATTTACTTTTGCGAAGATCACTTTGATGTAAGTACTGTACCTAGAGTGTTATTACACAGCCCACAACACAAATAATTATATTTAGTCTGAACGCAACCCAGTGTTGTTTACTCATGGCTAACCACAAATGACGTCACGCACTGTGATTGGCGTTTGGGTTCTTACGCTGCACAGATAAAAAATATTGGATTTACGCAACTTTATTTATTGATTAAAAATTATAAATCATTGTTATTTCTTAAAAATCTTTATTGAGTGATATTGTTGTATAACAAACTTTATTTTAAAACACATCTTAGATTTTTTTTCGATTACTGTCCGGTACCCTATAGGCAGGTTTTCCTTATGGCACCGGGAAAAAAAGCGATATATGGCTATTTTTTACTTTACTTTATTGAACTTCGACTATTACAATAATATTAAAGTGCACATGTGCATTAAAACGGTATGCAATTTTTTACAAGTGTAATTCACTAATCGATGTAGGATGTTATAAATTATAGTATGTTTTTCCTGTTTTTGTAATAAAACCACAACGGTTGACATAACAGGTCGGGTAACATAAAGGTACCCGATGTCAAATAATGTTAAGGCTGACTACTAAAGCACTTCATCCGGAAGCATCTATTGGGAAACTAGCCATGCTACTCCTATTATCGTAAAAAAAATTAGAATTATTTGTTATTACAACAGACTCAGGTAATATGGTGATAACTAACCAACCTCGCAGTTGGGCAGTTTAGTTGAGCAGTGGGGAAAAAAAGGTGGCACTATATCCGTTTTATGAAAACCTACCACGAAACCTGTAGAAGTAAACTATTTTAAACTACAAAGGCAGTTCTCAGACTCACCAATAAAACGGGCTATCTGGTAAAACCCTCCCTCCCACTGGTGGTAGACCATCGTCATCCATGTGCGGGGCCAGTTCTGGCCTATTGGGGTCTCTCTGGAAGTAGGACCCTGGGTTCTTGAGCTCCACGAACTCAGACTTGTAGACGTAGCCGGCGGCGAAGCCTCGCTCGTACGCGGACTTGTTTATGATCATCGCGTCTTCCATATCGTAGCCCTGGAGGTGATTAATAGGCAGAATTATTAATCAAACGACAGATAGGGATAGGCCCGATCTAGATTATTACTTTAGGCCCGATCTAGATAAATTGCTAGGCAACACCTACGGCAATGAGACGAGTTAATTTTACAGATTAAAATACATCTGTTTTGTACCGCAAACGCTTGAGGTTAGTTGGTCATAGTTGATCATTTCTGTCTGTAGTACAAACAAAGTTAAATTAATTATCACATTGTACGACCTATTGAAAATTTATTTTTTGTGTTGTGAGTGTTATAACCAAATCTCTTCTAAGGCCCTGTCAGAATAACAGCGTGCTGTGGAGTTCTTCGGACGACACAGCAACATCGCTGAGGTGACCTTGTTAGTCTCACTCACTATTTTGTTTGTTACTTATTTAAGGCTAACCTACATGTACACAGGACGGCACCTCAGACTATACATGTTGACCTTTGGAACCGCCTTTATGCTCTACGTAATAAAAGCTGTTTTCGCAGTTTAACTGTATAACCTGACGTGCTGTCGTGCGTACCTACATTAGATTTTTAATGTTCTTTTTTTTCATTGTTTTTATTGTTAGCCTTAAGTAAATATTATGTTTATGGTTTTTAGAGACTAATAAATGTGTTCTATTCTATTCCGACAGGGGACCTTCAGGGACAACCGACCGACGGCATAATGAGGACCGGGATTTTTGTGGATTGCTGACTGTACGAAAAAAACTTTTATCTTCTATGTTGTGAAACTTGTGAAATAAAAGCTGCCAAATAAGCGAAATGACGTAGCCTGTTTATTGTTAAAATCAGTTTCGTTTTTAACAACATGAACCGCATTCGTGCTACAAAAGTAGTCAAGGCATCTAGTTCAGTTTGAATAAGTTACGAACAAAAATGAGTCTTATCCTGTATGAAATAACGACGATAATAAAATTGCATTAGTAACCATAAGGCCAGTATATTCGAAATTATCTAAATTGGCTTGTTTTTAATAAACGATAAATAATCAAATATTCTTTATTTTGAGCAGATAAAAATATATGTTGAAGTTTCATGAATGATCTTGATTACTTTACGGTTAAAAATACGATTTTCGTATCTTCACTCGACTATAAAAATATGCAAAAACAAAGAAAATTTTCATGAATTTTATATTTTTTGGATAATACTCAAAGTTTGTTAATCCCTTATTTACGAATAATATATAGAAAAGAAAAATAGGTAATGACATATAGAAGAATATTCAACGGTTACTTTTTCAAAAAGTGACTTTATGCTCAAAAAAACAACAAAAACATTGAAAAAATGAAAAAGTGAGGTTATTTTCTCTCTTTACACGTAAAGAAAAAGACAGAGACAGAGTTTTTGGAATAAACTGGCCTTAAGGGTTGTCACTCAGTGCAGCTTTCAGAGCTTACAAACAATAATGAGTCTTACCGTATACGAAATAACAGCGACAATCGCGTTAGTGCCCATCGGGTAGTCATCTAACCCTATATTGTCGTAGTGTGTAGGCCTGAACAGAGGCGTAGCCGGGGTCTGAAGCCTGTATAGCTTAGTTTCTGCGTTTGTCGCCCAAGTATGGATGGGGGTGCCCATGGTTTGTTTACCCATCTGACACTGGTACATGTTACTGTTGGAGAAAAAACATTGTTTGGAAAAAAATGACTATGAGATATAGTCTGTCTATCCTTATTTTTGATAGTTGTTGTCTTTTAATGATTTAATCACTATTTTAAATAATGTTGTAAGTATCATTAAAACAAATTGTCATTAATAAATAAAAATAATAAATATCTTTCGTATTCTATGTGAGAAAAAACATTTGTTGTATTTTATTATTATTTCAATAAACCGAATAGGACAAGTAAGGATAAATAGACTATAATAAGTATTACCTTTTTTTTTTCATTATTTTATTAGTTATTAGTGTCGGTACGTTCGCAAGGGTCGGTCATGGGATGGGTGACCAAAAATTTATTATCTCGAGCTCCTCCGTGCTTCGGAAGGCACGTTAAGCCGTTGGTCCCGGCTGCATTTGTAGTCGTTAACACCCACCAATCCGCATTGGGCCCGCGTGGTGGGTTATGGCCCATCCTCCTTACCACCCATAAGGAAGGCCTGTGCCCCAGCAGTGGGGACATCAAAAATAGCTGATGGACAGTGTCGGTAAAACAGTCGATACGAGTAAAAGAGACAGAGGGCCTAGCCAAAGTAACATTCGCTAATCTTCGTCATCGCTTCGCTTTCGAAACATGTATGGGATTGACATAAGGTTTCGTTAACAATCGAATTTTAAAACGTCAAATCCATACATGTTTCGAAGCGAAGCGATAGCGAAAATTTGCAAATGTTACTTTGGCTAGGGGGCAGAGCAGTAGTTGTCGATCACGAATATAGTAATAGTATAGATATATAGTATAGATGTATATATAGTATTAGTATCTCGTGATAGGGTACATTTGTTTTACAATTTTATTTATTACTTTCCTATAGATTCTTTAAATTGACAAGAAAATATTGCGTTTACTTTGATTAAGTAGTCATTGGCGTATCTAGATATTTACAGTGCGTGTTACAGTTTAGATGGCCATAAATCAAGTTTTCTTCTGCGGTGGGCACCACACTGTTTTGGAGTGGGCTCTTCCCACCTAGCCCCCCCCCCCCCTTCAATGCCAATGCACGTAGTGGTTTCTTAACGACCAAAAACGTTATGGTCATAACAAATTAAAAAGAAATAGATTTGACAGATAAGGGGATCTTAGCCAAATATTTTAACTAAGAAGCGTTTGAGTTGACATTCGCATACTAATTTTAGTGAAACATGTTTGGACTTATTATTTTTTATTTCAACATCTGTGTACCGTGTTTCGTGTGAATAAATAAATCTAAATCTAAATCCTGAGTGTTCTTTCATATTGGCGTTCCTAAAGTTGTATGTTGCCTTAAGGCGCGGTGGTAGTGAAACTAGCGCCGCCACTACATTTATTTTTATTACTCGTAAACCAAGTCAATATTTAAAAAGAGCTCATGTAATAATTTTTTAAATTGTCTCTAATATTTTTTGAATAACTCTTCAACAGTTTCATTCTTTCTGTAAGTTTTAAAATCCATGAATGAAACTGTTGAAGAGTTATTCAAAAAATATTAGATACAATTAAAAAAAATATTACATGAGCACTTATTAGATACAATTTAAAATGTAGTGGCGGCGCTAGTTTCACTACCATCGCGTCTTAACTAAGAAGCGTTTGAGTATTCTTCCATATTGACGTTCCTAAAGTTTAGAGCATGCAATACCGTTATATCGTTATCGCAATTTCGCGAATTTCGCGCTGTTTTTCAGTACCGCAAAAGCGAGATTAGAAATGAGAAATTTGCGGTATTAAAAAAGAACCGTGATAGGCAAATCCCTGCTATGAATCGTCGCAAGTTGGTCGGGCGGGCGGGATGTACAATTGTACACTCTTATTAACTCACAGGCCGCTCACAGTGCGTCGAGGATTCCCCGAATTTCCTACAGCGAACTAACGTTTGTTTGTAATTTATATGTCTAAACTCAGTCAGTCTCACCTGCAACTACTCGCAAGTCGGACAAGTGTGTATGTGACTAATTTGTCTTATTTGTTTACTTCGTTAGTGTTATTTGTTGACTAATGTCAAAATAATTATATATATATATATATATATATATATATTTACTAAGTATATATTATATTTTCACACAAAAAAACTCACATTTTTGTAAAAAAGTATATTACAATTAATGGTATCAAATTCAAAGACTTCAAAAGTTCTAATACAGTCTGGAAATATTTTTATTTTTTCACAACGAATGTAGAAGCTGAGAGAGCATTTTCGGCTGTTGGATACATTTGTAATATAATTAGAAATTCCTTAAATGATGATAACAATTGATATTTTATGCTTTTTAATTAAATGAAAAAAATATTTGAAATAATTAATTTCGCAATATCGCAAATTTTGCGGTATTACATTTCCGATACCGCGATATCGCGGTATTGATTAAATACTGCGGTATTGCATGCTCTTCTAAAGTTGTATGTTGCCCTAAAATTAGTTAAGTTACATATTTACTTACCGCGGCGATTGGTTGCAATCGGGCATCGGCACCAACTGCGCCAAGTTGCTCATGAACGCCGACTTCGATAGCTCTAGATGTGTGGTTTTGCCTACAACAACGACAATACTTGCTGATTTATGTGGTGCAGTCCAGCCAACTTAAGAATATTTATAAACAATACTGTATGTACTTTTTATAATAATTGTTCTATCAACTCTATCATTCTATTATTGTGCCAATGAGCTCCTGCTGCCTTATAGACAGGTTGATACCCGGATATTGAGAGCAGTCTGAAGACAACAACTTGAGTATCTACTGACCATAGATGATCTCCTGCTGCGTAACAGCAATGTCCAGGTACAGCTGTTCCATGGTGCCGATGAGCTCCAGCTGCCCCGTAGACAAGTAGATAACGGGCCTCATCATGCGGGCCTCCGTCGTGAATAGGAACATGCCCGGGTATTGAGAGCAAATCTGATGACCAAAAATTTGATTTGAGACTACAGGGGGGTATTACAACCTCTTAAAACTTGCTCCATCCACTTAGTTGTCATTTTCGTGTGGTGCCATTTTTTGAGCGGAATGCTTGTTCCATAAATTTTAGTTCGCTGCACTGAACAGTAAACACGTCTTGAAAGTTTATCACGTGACTTTAAATTAAAATTCTCCTGTAGAAGGCAAGTTCACTACACCAATCATGCGCACGTTACAAGTGGGATAGACATCGAGGTTACACGACAGGAAAGTGTCGTATATAGGATTGTGACCCACGGCAGGCCTCCTTCACTCGCTCAAGGTCGCGCGACAAGCACCTACCGCTTGCCGTTCCGCGGCGGGACAAGTGAGCAGAGGCGCCACGCGCCCGCCGCCGTACAAGCAAGGCATCTTACTGCACAAGTAGATATTGCCTTTTTATAATAGTAACAATGTCGAATCGACATTACTGTGCCGTGTACGAATATCAAAATCAAAAAACCAATAAACAATTGTCGTTTTTCATATTATGATATATGCTACGCAGTTCATTTAAAAGAAGACAACCCTAACGTTGCGTCGCCAGAAGAGCACGCGATAGAAAGAGAGGCAACTACTAGGTGAACTGTGCGACCTGAATTGCACTTTATTGTGTCGGAGCAAAAGTCTTTATTTATATGACTGCCGCGTGCTGCTTCGGTACTTGTACTATTAGTTAGTTATTCTGTAGCTGTACCCACGGGCCATGAGCCCTGCTCCAACCATAAGTTCCGTGGCCGGAGCGGTATGGAACGTTTGGTAAATACATGGTCCTTCGACCCGGATGCAAATGAATTCAATGCAAGAAATGCTGTGTCTAAGTAAGAAAGTACAGCTAATAGAAAAAGTTACTGATGGATGGTCAAGTTTCAAAACATAAAATCTAAATGAAAGCATCAAACTACGAGTGAATTCGGACTTTGACTGACATAACTAAATCAGGGGAGTCTCGCTCCGTGCTTAAACTTTTATATTAGCCTACTGCTCGCGGTCGCGGCTGACTAAGTCGAGCCAGCGCACGAGGGGTGGCGTGTGTCGGTTGAGACAGAGCTACGCGACAGAAAGAGAAACATTTCGGAGGCGCTTATAATAATAGGCACGCAGCGGTGTGCAATTTGAAATTGTACTTTATTGCCGTGCAGCGAAAGTAGCTTATTATTTGATTGTGATCGCGCGAATGGGCTTCTGTACGTCCGTTTAGTGCTATTATATATTCTGTGACTAAATGATAAAATTGATCTTTTTGGGATTTCATTTTGCAACCACAAAAAAACTACAGCATTGCTAAAAATTATACAATGAGGATCAGTAACGATTTTTGTTTAGTGGCTTATCAGAAAGCTTATGCCACCACATGATTAACTAAGTAGAAATTTTTACGATATCTCTTAAACCTGAGAAGCTATACGAGCTAAAACACTTATTGGGGGGGGGGGTCATTATGACGTCATCGAGACGTACGTGAACCTTATGTCGTACGTGATAAAGCACATATTGCTTGCTTGGCATTTCCTTCAAAACCCCTTATAACTCAACCATTTCTAAACGGATTTAAAAAAACCTTTCACTAAGTTTCATAGATATGAATATGTTTTTATATTATACCAATAAAACTATACGATTCAAACCTGTTACTGATCCTTAAAACCCACCTGTTTTCTCGGTATAAGCACGATCTCCGTATGCATGGGCAGTTCCCCGCGCACTTTGAGCGTGCGCAGGTGATGGGCCGCTTTTTCAACGCCATCTTCCGGCAAGTATCCCAACAACCGGCCGTCCACGAATACTGGGTACTTGTATACGTCGCGGGCGAGGGGGGTGCTCGCTACTGAGCTCACCGGCTCCAAACCTACAGTAAAATACAATGCAATGGGGAATGTCCGAAAAACATCAAATTGGCTGAATATTTTTTTAAAGGTAGGAATAAGCTCCCTTAGTAATAGAAAAAAGTTTCAGACTTTTCAGTTGCGTGAAAAAAAAAACTTCGTCTTCACAAATGTACAAAAGTAACAGCAGAATGGACTTTGCCACCACCTGCCACAACCACAACACGTATTAAAAAAAGTTTTGACATTTTGTGTTGAAACTTTTTTAATACCATAATCTTCCATACCTTACTTACCATAATCGCTAGTCTAGTTTGGTGATTGACAGTTTTCCAAAATAAGAAACGATAATGTTGGTAAAAGTTTCGATAACTTTTACTATGAAAATTTCTTCCAGCGTTGTACGCTCTCTTCAGCATATTCCAGCTAAGACTAACACCCGTTTTTACTAAACTTAAGAGTTTTTTCCTAACTACAACTCGACCTAATTAAAACGTTATCATAAGCGAGATTACAAAAGCCTGTTGATTTGGGCCAGGCACTTGGCCGAAGCGCTCTGGCTTTTGTAGTAAATAAAATCACTACAAAAGCCTGTTTATTTCGTCCAAGTACCTGGCCGAGTTCAAGAGGCTTTTGTAGTCTCACTTTTTCAAAAAAAAAATCTCCAAAAACCTGTTGATTTCGGCCAGGAACTTGGCCGAAACGCTCTGGCTTTTGGAGTAAAAAAAAATACTCCAAAAGCCAGAGCGTTTCGTCCATGTACCTGGCCGAAATCAACAGGCTTTTGTAATCTCGCTTGTCATAAACTTAGCTGTCATGCGCCCAATAATCTTGGTCGGTTAGGCAAAGATTTAGGCGATTCCTAAGTTTTGTGAAAACGGGTGTAACGTACGTTATGTTATACTTATGTTACGTAAAATAACCTGACTCACCGCATCTCTCGAGCATGCGCGGCAGATTTGCGAGTTGATCAGCGTCTGCGCGTTGCGTCACCTAGCAAATAAGATTATTTTGAATATTATGTTCTTTGCGCAGTAAAAAATATCAACTTTGGTCCTTCGAGCCGAACAAAAACACCCAGATATGTAGTGCATATTTTCAATAAAGCTAGATTCTAAAATGCAACTATATAAAATGACAGAATGACAGAAAATTTATTTCGCTTGGTGGCGCTACTGTAGATGGAGACTTTTTGCACATTTATTTATTTTATTTATTTATTTAAACTTTATTGCATAAGAAAATACAATTGGCGGCCTTAAGGCATTCTCTAACAGTCGACCGGAAAGGGTGTGCACATGGGTTAGGTTCCCGATTATTTGAAATTGTCTAAAAATAGTTAATAATAATTATTATTATTATGGAAGTTGAACAGTAAACGAATTAAAGATTGAAGAAAACCAAAATGTATTGAAAGAAAAATTTATAAATTACGAATATTAGCTTTCAACATCCAAAAACTGATAACAAACAATAAAATGACAGTTCTACATCTACACTAGCGCCAAAATGGCGGTAGTGCGTCGACTGGTGGACGATTTGTGAATCAACTATTGCGCGGATAGTGTGCGTGTGCATTGGGTGAGCACCCTCTAAAAATATGGTAAGATCGATCATTGAGCGAAAGAAGTTGAGCGATCATTCAAAAAAGTCCTCAAACTGTAAGTTAGAAAATTTCGAGCCAGATTTGAACCTAAAGTTAGAAAATTACTTAGATATTTAACCTGCGCAGACATGGTGAGATGGTTGAGCAGTCCACAAGGCGCCCCGTCGGGCGTGTGCACGGGGCACACGAAGCCCCACGCGTCCGGGAGCAACTGGCGAGCCTCCGTGGTTCGCATCTCCATGAAGAATGACCCGCGGTGGATCGCCCTAACATACAACACAATAAGCAACCACTGAAACTTATAATAAATTGACTGAGTTGTTTCACATGACACAAATCGTCGTTTATATTACACACACACACACACAGCGCAAGTCGATGTCGGGAGAGTTATATCCGTCGGGAAGAAAATTGAGATTACGAATACGGAAACAAATTATATAGAAAGCATAGCATCGTTTGTAAGTACGTTTGTGAATAAGGGCGCAGAAACTATTACCGAAAACTTATTGTAGTACGTACTTAAGGCGACATTATACGCTACCCTAGCGCCACTCCCGCAAAAAAATAATTACCGTGTAAAATTGTAAATAAACAATTTATTAAAAATCCAATTTGATGGTCCCCCTCGCAAAATATCAATTGGGTTGGTCAATTATTCCTAAACTATTGTGAATTATATATTTTCTGGTAGCTTTTGGCTTTAGAGTCAGGAATAATCAATTGCGGATTTTTAATTTAAATAAAAATATTTTTTTTTTAATTTACAGCATAGTACAATAAATCACTATTACGGCTGTATGCGTAGGTAATAATTAATGCTTTTGCTCCAAAGACTTCTATGTTGTTGCTCAAAACAAAAAAGCAAAGGTTTGGCATTAGCAATGTCAACTATAGTTGTCATGTCAGTCACAGTCAGCTAAAATAAATAAAATAACTCTTTTGTGAGTAAGTTTGTAGATATACATACATTTACGTGATCATCACAAACGTATAAAGCTCTTTGAGGACAATTCCTGTTTTATCCTCTGCACCACGTCTCTTTCAAAGGCATGGTAATTGTAAAAAAATTGTTCTGCGGATGGTCACGTATTATTATTATGATGGTTAATATTTGAAAAACAAAACGGAACAAAGCAGTGTAGGTACTTCATCGGCGTAATAAGCTGGATTATGGATTTCTTCAAGCTGATTCATTTCCAATAACTGAACAAGTAAAACACTAGAAAATCACAGTAATAAGCCGATAAACAAACAACAACATTAGGTCGTGATTATGACAAGGGTCTGACATGCTTTGATAGAGCGAGATCGTCTTATTAAGATTCCTATAGGAGGAAATAGAGAAGAGTGTCATGTTTTTTCTCTATCACCGACCGGACTTTTTTTCATGGTCGGGTTATAGGCAGAGATCAACTAAGCAAAACAAACAAGTGGGGTTATACCAAAAGTGCCAGAGAAATTAAAGTTTTTGTGGATAACTCCCTAATTAATATTGAAGATTTATTATAAATCGAATGTGTAGTGTTTGTGTCTAGCATTCAAAATGGTGGGATGTTCGATATTTGGCTGCAAAAGCAACAATCAAAGGAAAGAAGCGGGCGTTACATTTCATGCGTGAGTACACTGTTTTCTATATTTTGATCACGTATTTCTTTCTCAAATCTCACAGGAACCAAGTTTCTGAGCTAAATCATTAGTTATATCATGAAAAACCTGATAAATAGGAAAAATCTAAAAATTATTTCTAAAAATAACCTCGTAAACATTTGACATGCAAACCGGTAAAATTGCGTACATCTACGTAATAGTAGAAGTCAGCTTAGCTTTGACGTCCACTAAAATCAGTAGGTTTATAATTCGATTTCCGGATGCCTACTATATAGAAAATTTTCCCCAAAAATTACCCCATATTTCAGGGAATTTCAAGCGATTTGATTTTTCCAGATTTCCGACGGAAGATAAAACTCGTGAAAAATGTATAGAAGCAACTGGAAAAAAGAATTGGGCGCCACACACGAATTTGTTCAAAACATTTTGAAAAAAATTGTTTCCGAAAAACAGAAAAACTAACGTTAATAAAAAAGTTCTGTATTCCAACGTTTAATAAAGACTTTACCTGTTTTAATTTAAAGTTTATCTTTTTATTCCATTAACCACACAATCTCATATTAACTACCTGAGCGAACCCCAGCTAGTTTACTCTATGTATACGTATGTTACCGTTAAAGTACGGAATCCTTTAATCTGCAGATTAACTGGTCGAGTCAGTTAAGGCGAGGCCAGTTCACGAAATTTACTCTTTCACTATGTCTTTAGAATAAGGTTGAATATTGCATAACTTTAATTGATGCTTCGCCTGAAATTTGACGAATTTTAGTACATTTTTATTGATTTCTGAAATACTGGATCCTTTATTAAAAATGTACTTGGTTTTTGTGTTAGTTCGATAAAAAAGCTATCCTTTTTGCATAAAAAATCGTCGTTGAAAATTACGCAATCTGACGATTTGAAATTCATTTTTATAAGTTTTTATGGTGTTATTCAGGATTTTTTACAGAGTTACCATATTCACTTCTCAAGCTTACGCGCTCACTAGACATGAAATAAAACACTTTTAACGGATACTAGCGCGGTTTTTATTGAAAGTACTTTGGTAATTAGTTGGTATTTGGTTTGATTTTTGATTTTCCCGACGTTTCGGCACCTTTGCAGCTGCCGTGGTCACGGGGGACGGCAGCTGCAAAGGTGCCGAAACGTCGGGAAAATCAAAAATCAAACCAAATACCAACTAATTACCAAAGTACTTTCAATAAAAACCGCGCTAGTATCCGTTAAAAGTGTTTTATTTCAGAGTTACCATGCCATTTTGCAATATTCTGTTCGGTTACTTTGCTTCTTTGTTTCTTTTTCAGTCTACAGTATTTTTGTGAAGTAGAATTCTACATCAATTCTTCACATTGGAAGTTCAAAAATCAGACTTTTCATCAGATCGTGAACTGGCCTCGCATTAAAGTGAGAAGTTTTTCTTAAAGTAGACGATTTCCGTACTTTAACTAGTAATCTGCACATTAACGGATGCTACCCCGTTAAGGGTACTTTTTCTGATCATGGCAACCCCATATTTTGACGTCATAATATATCTATCCCTTACACCCGGTCGCTCGGTAGCGCATCTACCCCTTTTAATATACTATATCTATGGATTATGATTATACTCCCTGTCACTGTCTGTCAAATCTGTCAATCAGTTTTTTTAATCAGTAAATGCAAAGGAACTTCGTGTTCAGCTGTACGTTTGATATTTTATCGCGATGATAATATAAAAAAAAATATTTGGTTAACAAATTAAATAAAAAAATCATAATATTATTTTCTTTATTATTCAAATTTGTGCTATCAAACAAAAATATAAAACAATTCTCTTCGATAAAGTTTACTAACCCCATTATTATTTATAAACTTAATTAAATAATACACAACTATCATAAAGGCAAATTCGCATACGGTGTTGAATCTTTGAGTGTTCGAATGCTTTTTTATATTTGTTGGATTACAATGTTTCATGCTTTATTACAAACTAGCGGCCACCCGCGGTTTCACCCGCGTGGTTCCCGTTCCCGTGGGAATATCAGGATAAAAAGTATCCTATGTTTAAATCTAGTCTTATTTCACACTAATATTAGTAGGATTACTTACTTGAAATGCGACATGTATCTCATCCTATTGATGTTCTCAGCGACTATAGTCAATCCCTTGTACTGAGACAGGTTGACGTTGTTAGTAGGCGCGTTGCCGGTGGCCAGGAAAGTCTCCATCTTGCCTTCCAAGTTACCGGCCGCTCGCATCATTGCTTGGATGTCATTCTGTTAAAGAAACTCAATATTATTAATAATACGAAGTTTATTGGCAACAAAACAATTCATAAAACATGTTATTATTAAACTAGCGGCCTCCCGCGACTTCGTCTGCGTGGATTTTTTTTTGTTATCTCTCAGAACCAAGACTTTTTCGGGATGAAAGGTACCCTATGTCCTTCTCTCTACCCCTGACAACGTGTATGTAAAATTTCATGATGATCGGTTCAGTAGTTAAGACGTGAAGGCGTAACAATCAAACGGACATTCGCATTTATAGTATTAGTAAGTTATCTTAGTAACTTCTTTCGCAAAAAACTTCTACTGTTACCTAGGATCTCATCTGTATAACAAATTCAACACCACTCTCCACCCACTACTCACAGTTAGTTGTAAAAATTCTGTAAAACAACACCTGAAGACGTTGGATTATGAGGCCACTGAGTGTAAACTCTTACCCCTCTCTTAAACAGAATACTGTTTGCCCACTATTATGTTTTGATTTCCTTTCTAAGTACCTATTTGTTTTTGTCTATTATCCCTGTCTCGTTGATTGTCCAGTATGGATTTACTCAGTACGTCCATATCATGTTCACTTCATAGTTGCATTTCTCCCCATTTAACATACACACAACTCTCACAAACACTCACACAAACACATCACTCATCATATACACTAACTCCAACACAATCACAACTACATTAACAGTTTTAATCTACACTCATACTGTACATTTTTCTCTATAACGTATCTAGTTAATCTAAATTAATGTATTTTTTCATTATCATAGCTAAACCTTTTCTCCTATTTTATTTACATAATTTTATTAAAACATAGTAATATATGAACAATATTATTAGTAAATAAACCTTAATATTGACAGGTGTTGACTTTTACAAAGGCTTTTATAAGGCTGATGAACTGTAAAAAAACTACATACACACATATACATATATACTCACGCCTGTTTCCCATGGGGGTAGGCAGAGACTATGGATAGCTAGTTCGCCACCTGCTACGATCCTTGCACACTTCTTTCACTTCATTAACATCCATCAATCTTTTCATACAACTACTTTCCATACAAACTACAACTTCATGATTTTTGCCTTTGCTTGTGCTGTAAGCTTTTTTCTTGTAACTTTTCATGTTTCTTGTCAACGTCAACGGTAAACACCTCTTCGATTTATTTAGGCAGAAATATGTGACAAGGTGGCCAATCTTTCTATTGAGTTGACTGAGAAGCTTGCTTATTTAGGCACCGCACACCTTATTTTTTTAAATAATATTCAAATTAAATCGCGTCTATGTGCGATACGTGTCTTAATTTGACAGAAAGACAACCAAGTGTAATTTACCCTTTGAAAAAAATGCTTTAACTTAACAATTAAAACACAAAACAGTGATTGATTCCACCTTTTAGGTGCTTAGGCACCTGTATTAGACAGAACCGCTCATCCTTAACATAAAAAAACTTAGCAATTACAGATAAGGTAAAGGTACAAAGATTCTGCGTGTGTGTGTGTGTGTGCGTGTGTGTATGTGTGCGTGTGTATGGGTGTGCTAAAAGTATGAACGTTAAGCAATATTTTTAAGGAGGCTTTCAGATGTGTCATAATCTAAAGTCTTAAGCCAGGTAGTAAGAGACTTTTTGCATTCGTTGTTTAGTAAAGGGTAAATTTTTTGGCTCTTATTTATTTTATTGTACAGAACAGATGATAGATATTGATACTGACATTTTGCAAAACTAGTACGTGTTTGCTTTGTAATCGCAACGATGTCATTTCTTCTTTCCATAGTAACAGCTTTGTTATAACCTATAGACCTGTGTTTCTTTAGAATAGTGTGTAAAATGTAGAGCTGTCTTATTGTTAAAAGATCCGCGTTCGTGTACAAAGTTGCAGTAGGGAAAGACGCCTTTTGAATAGTATGACCTTTAGTAAAGCTCTTTGGGCTCTCTCAACTGCTAGAAAGGAGCAAGTCTCGGGCCATCACTATATCCTAACTATAGAATACTCACAGCCGACATCTTGAGCTTCTCAGATCCCTTACACTTCTTGTTGATCAGTATCCGCAGCACTCCTGTCATGGCCTGCAGACGCTCTTTCAAGACTTGCAGATACAGGTGTCCCCCAAGGAGCAACTCTTGGACCATAACTGCGTCGGCGCCTTCCACCTACATAATTTAAAGATAAAGATAATTTATTTGCATAAAATATGGTACATTGAGATCTTAGCATTCTAGATATATAGTTCCACATATTTTGCCAAATCTAATGGCGTGCTAATTTATGTTTATTAGATTATTTCTTACAAAAAATATTTTCTATTAAGCTCAGTTGCAAAGACGGTAAAATATAATTAATCAATAAAATATCAAAAAGGTTAAATAAGTTGGATTTCGGTATTTTAATATTGTCAAGTTTTATCATTTAAGAAATCATTAATAGTATAAAAACATCTATCCATTAGCCATTTCGTCAGTTTAATTCTAAACAGGTTTTATTTGTTCACGAATGGCATGGACCAAGGTAGTAGAAATTCAGTGAGAAATAGTTTACCTTACCTTTATTCTATACAAGGTCAAACAGCTTCCTTGTCTCGAGAATGGAACCTGACTTTGGACCCTTACCTTACACTTGTTCTGCACCAGATCGCACAGCTTCTGCGTCATGAACACGAGCGCGTGGAACTTGTCCACGTTGCTGTCCAGGTGGATCATGACGCAGCGCCGCACCAGGAATTCCGCCGCGGCCTCGTCCGGCGCGTCCGGGGGGAGCTCGAACAGGCGCGACCGGAACATACGTCCGAGGTAGAGGCGACAGTCTTGGGAGGAGTGGAGGCCTTCTTCGTGGAGCTCGCGGAGCATGTTCTGGATGCAGCTAAGGAGAAAAAGTAGACCAAAAAGATTAGTTTTATTTCTTATAAGTGTTTTTTGGTAAATTTTGCCTACTTAGGTGCACTTTCGAGTAGCAGACATAGTGATTACTGATTTCTCAACTAGTTGAAAGTTATTTACTCTCACAATTACCTATCCGATATGTAGTAGGTATTTAATTTCAACCTACCTACCTATTGTGTGCAAACTTTTGTTAATTATTGTGATGGAAAATGACCTCACTTTAAATGTGGAGCTCATTTTTCAATGTTGTCGACTCTGTATGAAATATACAGGGAGAAAAAAGCAGCCCTTGACGAGTTTCTTGCCGGTTCTTCTCGTTACAAGGTCTCCCGCTCAGGGTTTGCGAACCGATGGCGTAGCTTCTTTGACATTCACAAGTGCTTGTAACAGCCTAGACTGAATAAATTATTTTTTGATTTTGATTTATAGCTATTTAGTTCATAATAGAGACCGCCCGCGACTTATTGACTGATTCTTTTAAAAAGTAAAAACCATGTTTTAAATAAATAATTTCTAAAAACTTTTAGATAATTTCGACGTTTTTTGATGTTGAAATAAAATGATAGTTTAGTGACTTGAGAAAGTACAAATAGTAATCCTTTTTGCCGTGCAGCAATATCTGGTTAAAGTAGTGGTCAGGGTGGGTAAGGTAGTCTACTCTTTAGTAGACTAGATATAAGTACTACTAAAGTGTTTACTTAAGTATTTAGTACAGGGGTAGAAACTGATTTCATGGCCAAAAATACTGACTTTACTGACTAAAACCCTCTAAAATATTGACCATTTACTGACCAAATCTCTGGCATACTGATGCTTGGTCGGTCAATTTTAACATCGAAATATGAATGTAAGTTTTTATAATATATGGAGCGTGTTTGTGAATAAGTAAGTTTTTTTTTTCTATTATTCATCAATTTTGTATCCCAAAAAAAGTATTATGTTATGAGAACAATTTTTTAATCAAAGTATGTTTGTTAGGAGATTTTTAAGGGATTCCAACTCCAAAACGGCATTTTTTTCACCTCGTTACCTACAGAAACCAGACCGTAAGCCCGTAGCCCCTGATAATACTGACTTTACTGTAAATTTTTTAAAAAAACTGACTTTTACTGACCTTAGCCAAAAAACTGACTTTTACTGACTTTACTTTACTTTTCCACCCCTGGTAGTACATACTTAAGGCAGTATGGACTGATGAGGCGTAGGTATACTGGGCTGATGATGTGTATACTCACTTGACGAAGTACAGATCATCCTTCTTGCCGTGCAGCAGGATCCGGTAAATATAGTGGTCAGGGTAGTCTACCAAACACTTGAGTATGAGCACCAGCGGCGCGTAGTACATCATGCGACGGTGCGAGAACATCATTTTACAGGTACCGTTTTGAAGGAAGTGTAGTACGTTTGTCTGTTTAAACAAAGTTTATAGGTAAGTAATCCTACTAATATTATACTTTGTGGGTTTGGATATGTATGTTCCTTAATCACGCAAAAACTACTAAACAGATTTGGTTGAAATTTGGCACACAGATAGTAGATAGCCTGGATTAAAACATAGAATACTTTTTATGCCGATATTCCCACGGGAAGGGGAACCACGCGGGTGAAACCGCGGACGGCCGCTAGTAGGATTTAAAATCGTTTCATGATTAGGTTGGGAAAACACTGCTTATTACTGGCCTGAAGAAGCTAGGATAAAAAAACTCCTATAACGTAAAGATAATATGTACCATGCCATGGGCAAGAGGTTAAAATCACAACATACGTTTAGTTCGTTTCGTGCAGGGGCGATACCAAATTTGAGGACGAGGTGCCAGAAGCCTGTTTCAGGTGGTTGACAAAGGAGGTCAATCCTGATCGCCACCCTTGGGTACCTCCCGCCCCCCAAGGTGTAGTAGGGTTACCCGGGTACTGGGATCTCTGCCCGGGTGGACTAGCTGGTCTCCCATTCTCGTGGGTATAATTATGAAGTCGAATAAACAAAATTGTGATGCAAAGGGAAGGTTTACGGTGCCGGTTCCTGGTACCAGTAGACAAACGGACGAAGCACAGAGTCCATCCAAAAACCGTGCCTATAGTAAGGAACTTCAAGACATCTTTTCGCTCTTGAATGAGAACGGCGATTATGAAACGGTAGAGTCAATAAAGAAGAATTTAGCCTCGCCTACTGAAGACGAATTGTTGAGGTGTCAAGATGTGGGTTGGAAGTCCGGCGGAGTTTCCAAAGAAAAAGTGGACCCAGCCCCTAAACCACAGAGGCAACCTCGATTGCGGGAAGTTGAAGAGCCGGTAATAAAACCTAAGGCTAAGAGGGGCCGTATGTCTCAGAGCCGAGTGGGGGCGACACCTAGTCGGGAGAAGCCTTACAATACTAGACTGACGGAGCAGAGAAAGATGGAGACTATGACAGGGTTGCCGCCGGTCCATCTATTCGAGGACGAATTTCATACGGGTGTAGAAACACAGGAGTCGCAGGCCTCAATGCTGACCATGGCTCCAGAAAGCCGATTGGAGGAAAGGGAGATTACTTTTCTAAAAGCTGAGAATGCTAACCTGCGTAGAGAGCTGGAGACATTGAAAAAGGAAGTAGAAAATTTACGCCAACAGACGAAAGCTGGGTATGCTACAGGCGGGCTGACCTTCTCTGAGGTGGCAGTGGAAGAGCTCAAGCAATTCCTAGTGACAAAGGTGAGCGAACTGCTAGAGGACAAGTTGAGTGGACTGCGACTCCCTCCCCCTTCCGTCAAGAAGACGCCAGCGAAAGCACAAAGTGGAGTGGTGCTACCCTCCACCAGCGTAGAACAAACCGAACCCGCTCCCGCCCGGGTACAGGATAATGCCTGGCAATCGGTGACAAGGAGGAAGAAGAAAAAGAAGACGAACGCAAAAGTTTCTGAAGAAGCCCCTGCCAATAAGCCGACTCCAACTCCAGCGGAGAAGGAGACAGCCTATAAAAAAAAGCCGAAGCTGAAACCCCCACGCACCGCGGCAGTGGTGCTAGACCTCCTTCCAGAAGCGAAGGAAAAGGGGCTTTCTTACTCAGATGTTATCGCTAAGGCGAGAAAGTCGATCTCTCTTCCTGAAATAGGTATTTCAGAAGGCTGCAGAATGCGGGAGGGCCAAACGGGCTCTAGGATTATAGAGGTGCTAGATCCAAGTGGGGCAAAGGCTGACTTGTTGGCTGAAAGGCTCCGCGGGGTACTATCAGAGGTGGCGGCTGTCCGACGGCCAGAAAAGACGGCGGATCTGCACATTGCGGGTCTTGATGATTCCATCCGCAAGGAAGACGTGCTAAGAGAGCTTGCGGCTATAGCGGGCTGTGAGTCGCAGCACATTAAGACGACGGAATTGATGCTCTCCATGGATGGCACGGGCTGCATCAGGGTAAGATGCCCCGTTCTAGTAGCAAAGACGATCGCCAAAGAAGGCAGAGTGCAAATAGGTTGGTCCACGGCAAGGGTGAGGGCGCTCGCACCTCTTCCCTTGCGGTGTTATAAATGTCTGGGGGTAGGGCACACGAAGCCCAAGTGCCCGTCTGAAGTTGACAGGAGCAGCCTCTGCTTCCGTTGCGGTGAGCCGGGCCACATGGCTGCGGCCTGCAAAGCTGAACCCCGATGCTCAGTCTGTGCTGCTAGTGGGCGGCCGGCTGACCACATCATGGGCTGTCGTAAGTGCGATCCGCCGTTGACAAGGGGCAAACGCCTTGAGGACCCGCGGGTCGGTGCTGAAGTCCCATGCGTGCGTCAGACGCATGCAGAGGAGGGCATGTCAGACTAATTATTAGTAGGCATCCCCGAAAGTACAAAGCCGAGGATGGCTACTCCCCACCCCTCTCAGCAGAGAAAGGTCTGGGATGCGGCGCACCACATGAAGGGGGATTTGCCCCCGGCACAACGTGCCAGGAGCTGCGTCAAGCGTGGCGAAAGGGGGAACATGCCATCTTGTTCCCCCGGTCTGGGGCCAAGCGGGTAGTGGGAAGTGAACCACTGCCTGCCTTGCACGGCCCTGACAGGTTGAGGAGATGGCCAAACTTGCTCGGCCATCTCCCGTCAGAGAGGAGGCCTGGGAAGCCGGGCAGGCCGCCAAGTCGCAGGGGTGATTGCCACAACGGACCCCCAGAGACCAACCGGTGGCGAGAGGGCAAGTGTAAAAAAAAAAAAAAAAAAAAGGGGCGATACCAAGGGCGTCGCCAAGGGTGGGCAGAGGGGCGGCAGCTGCCCCCTACCCCCCCTTAGAACTTAAAAAATGTAGCCAATTGAAAAATTAGGTAACCAAAGTCCTAAGACCATGCAATATGCAATTGGCTTGCTTTTCCGATCAATCCCGCATCTCAAAACTTGAATAAATTCACTAGGTGCTCTTGACTGTACCTACAATTCATATTTTTTTATTAACTTGCCTATGGCCCAGGGGCAGGGCCCAGGGGCAGGGCCCTGGGCCATGGGCTGGCGACGCTCTTGGGCGATACGCGCGTGAACGAATTTTGTTGCTTACTGGTTAAGCGACGCTGAACTTTCTCCATGAATCATGTGTCGACATACACCACAAAATTTTGGTCATCCCTTAGCAAACTGATCACATGATCTCTTTGATTTGCATGGCAAGTCAAATTTTTCATATTTGCTTCCTGTTTCTTAGAGGAAGTTGTTCAGTTTCATGGACTGAACACATCCTTATGGAGAGTGAATAAAAAGACACCCTGTATAAATATGAAATCAATAAAAACACTCACAGTCACAGTGGCAGTCTGGTCGGGCCGGACACACCGCACCAGGACACCGTACTCCGAGAAAATGTCATAGCTTTGGTTCTGGTACTTATAGTAATATTATTTCATGAGAGCAAACTTGCTGAAAAACAACATGGCGATCTAAACGAATATAATAGAACACACTCACAGTAGCAGTCTGGTCGGGCCGGACACACCGCACTAGGACACCGTACTCCGAGAAGAGGTTGCCTCTCATTTTCCACGTCGGCCTCTTGATGGCTACGGGGTAGTTGCGCCTGGTCACCAGCAGCATACGAGCCAGCCGCTCGTGACCCTGAATCGAGTTTCAAAATTGTATTATTATTGAAAAAAAACCGATCAAGAACGAGTCCGACTCGCGCACCGAGGGTTTCCGTACCATCATAATAAATACACTGCAGAGCTGTAGAATAATAAAATTATTATTGCAGTATTAGGTCAGCACCATCTCTTGGCCGATAGTGGAACTATTTTTTTTTCTTAGGCCAGCGCCATCTCTTGACCGATAATGGAACTAATTTAATTTTTCTTAGGTCAGGGCCATCTGTTGACTGGTAGAGGAACTAATTAATTTGTTAATAAAATAAAATGCGATTAAATTGACAATAGACCACTTCACATTGTTAGGCGAATACACCTGCAAGAACTTCTGCGAGAACTTACACTGACAGCCTGTCACACAGTAGCTTGTGAACGCGTGACAAACTGTCGCCAGTGCATTTGCCAACACTTGTAAGCTACTGTCTGACAGGCTGTCAGTGTAAGTTCTCGCAGAAGCTCTTGCAGGTGGAAACCCGGCCTAAAATTAATCGCCTTGTAGAAGTATACATAGATCTTTATAACTTGAAAACCAAAAACACTATAAAATATTCTGCAGTTGGTATGTATTGATAACAATTGTTTTTTAATTTTTTTCTGTTTTATTAGGCATTCAATTCAGCAGGAGAATTTCAGTGTTATAATAATTAATCAAAATATCACTAGACTTCAGACATTTAGGCTAAGCCCTTTGCAAGCTCTACTTAAATGTATTCATTTTAACTTCTATAGATAATGAAGTTGAAATGTGTATACTCCACCTCCAGCCAACTTACAGAAAGAATGTTTGTAAAGAAAACTTTGCAAATTTTTCATAATTGTTCCACAAATACGTCAAGATCCAGTGAATTAACGCCATTCATACAACTTGGACCACAAAAGCTAACAATGATATTCACATATTTTTAAAATGTATTGTAAGAAAGTACTTTTGAGTTTAAGTATAAGAGTAAGAGCAGTTTGTTTACAAACATTCTTTCCATAAGTTGGCTGGATTATAAGTAGTTTTTTATTCATACCTTGACAATAAAGTATCCTCCCCACTCATCTGCATGCTCATTGTGCTGCACCAGCTCCTCAGGAGACATGTCCACTAAGTGACACATTTTTGACTAAAAAGAAATTAAATAATTTCACTATTGTGTTTTCATGCTGGGTGAAATATCCAAAAGTATAAAACTGAATTTACAAGTTAATTATAAAGCAAGGCTGGCCAATAGATTTTCTAGGTGAGCATAATTTCTCAAGCGGCCACTCCACTAGAGGCAGCCCGCCTGCTCACCTGACTTGCGGCTCAAATGGAGACGCTGCCTCAACCTGAAGCACGGCTCACTGTGAGGCAATTTTTGTTGCTTTGGACCAAGTTGGTCAGTTTTTTTTATTCAAATGCCTTGGCAGGCCACCTCGTAGCCTACATACCTAGGTTTGGCCGGACTTGTTCTGAACGATTTCCAAGACAATATTATGTATGAACAAGAAACTATGCTATGTAATGTCATAACATCACAAACATTGAAAGGAAAAATCATTTAACTTAAGAAATTTGTTTTACATACCTTGACCATTATAGGTAACAATCCCAGTGACTTATCAGCCGTTAAAGTCTTTCCATCAACAGTTATAGACAGACGGACTCTAAAGTCACCTTTATAAGTAGCTGCTCGTTGCCTGCACTCGGTAGGATACACCTTCATGTTTTTAACACCCACAGAATCCAAAGGAACACTTGGTTTGGTAAAGGCTGCATCTTCTATGACGATTTTAACTCTTTCACCAGAGGGAGTATCGAATTCTACAGGTATTAGATCAGCTATTGCTGCTTTGAGACCATCTTGCAACATGTAGTTAAATGAGTCTATGTGAGGCGCTCCCAAGCATTGTAGGTACTGAAATTGACAAGACAGATATATTTATTTATTAACTTTAATACCTTGAGCTCCACGGGTGCCCCCAGGCACCCGCGAGACGGGTTATACGTCATTGAAAAGAATATCCGTCAAGGCCCAATGTCACAGAACATTAAATTTAAATCCAATATTTATTTAATTTACAATAAGGCAAAATATTGCCTGGCAAAATATTTGATCTCTGGGTGCCTGGAGGCACCCGCGATGCTTGACGGTATAAATTTCTCGCGGGTGCCTGGGGGCACCCGTGGAGCTCAACCGGACAAACAGTAACAGTAACAATAATACAAGTATAAACATCAAATACAAAATTTAAATGGTAAGAGCACTGTTTTTAGATGCCACAGCATGCGTTACAATATTATTAACATAAACTTCAAACGGCGAAACACCCGACAACACAAAACGCAAACACAAATAATATTAAAGCAAAAAGTTATATTTTTTTTACAAACTATCATGTAAAATAGGGAAAAATCACACGAGAACTTGGAGTAAACAAACATACCGGGTTAGTAGTTTTTGGCGGTTTACCATAGTCTAGGTTGCTTGTGTAAGCAAGAGATGGATATTTTGCAACTTTTTTAGGATCCATCTTACGATTTTAAATCACGTATAACTATAAAAACTTGATTTAAAGAAATAATAACACACGAGCACGCACCGCACGTGGACTCAAATGTCAAATATCAAATTGTCAAATTTCAAATTTGTCAATTTGACATAGGCCGCGTTCCGAAACACGCCAACAGGGTTGCGTTCAGAGCCTTAGAGCGCGGTTGTTTGATTGTTTTTTATCTCACTCTAAGGTTCGGAACGACCAAGAACTTTAAAAATGTCAATGTCAATACAAATTCTTCATTTTCCATTTGGAATACGAATAATTTAAACGTTTCTTTATTCTAAATCAAATAAAATCCGTTTTTTGAGGATCTACCATGATTATTTTAAGAATTAGACTCAAAAACATCAAAATACAAAATAATGTATTTTGATGTTTTGTGACATTTTTTTTAGACAAACGACAGAGCGTTTCCAACCGCCGATTTTGATGGTTAAGGCCTGTCGTAAAAGTGTAAGTGCAAGTGTAAATGTCTGCCGGAGAGTAAGTTGTTATTATTATTATTATTATTTATCGATGTTTAAACTGTACACCTACTCATGCGGATTCGCAGTTTTTATGAAAAAGTCGTCACTTTTGGGGGGGAAATGTCAAATAGTTTTCCAAATTTATAAACTTATCCAGTTATCTTTAGTTGCCGTGGTTCGCTATTTCTTAGGAAACATGATGATAACATTGAGAAATTTCTAAGAGTACCTACCTACTATATTTAAAATTAAATGAGGCGGATTCTTGTATCACCTGGAATGTGGCAAAATTCCTGGCCTGACCCAGATACAGCACATAGGTAATGACACATGCCGAATTATTACGGGCTGTCTAAAACCAACTCCTGTTGCTTTGCTGTATCTGCTGGCTGGTATTGCTCCCCCGGACGTTCGCAGGGATGTGGCTAGCTCTCTGGAGCACTTTAAAAAAGAGCATGACCCGCGGCACCCCTTACACCACCACGTGCCGGTGACCCAGAGGCTTAAAAGTCGCCACAACTTCCTCAAGGAAATTCCATCTCTGGAGGGGGAAGCTAAAGACACCCGCTTAAAGCTCTGGAAGGAGAAATACCTCACAGACCCAAATACTGAGCTGGCGGAACAACTCCCACCTGGCCATGATCTACCTTGGGCAACTTGGAAGTCCAACTAAGGACTCAAGTAGGCCGAAGCAGGGAGAACAGCTCAGCGGGTCTACCGCCTAACTCTATCGCTTTGACTCTGGCTTTGGTTTATGACGTCATTCACTGTCCGTCCTTGTCATCGTGTTATGATATGACAAGGACGGACAGAGCATTGCTATCGCTCTGGCTAAAGCTTTGAGTTAGGAGACAGCTCGGAGAGCGCATATATGTCTGTGTGGTATTTCCCCCCAGACAATGGCACATCTTATGTCATGCCCTGCGTGTCCCAACACCTGGGGCTCTACCGCCTAACTCAATGCTTTAGCCAGAGCGATAGCAATGCTCTGTCCGTCCTTGTCATATCATAACACGATGACAAGGACGGACAGTGCACTGACGTCATAAACCAAAGCCAGAGTCAAAGCGATAGAGTTAGTCGGTAAACCCCCCGCACAGGCGAGGATCTTTACAAGGCCACTGATAATGCTATATCAGTGGCTGAGTTGTCCTGACAAATATAATTATATACCGACAATACCGAGTCGACACGCTAAGAAGAAGATCGAGCCTACAGTTTTTTGTCATTTTTAAATAATCGATTATTAATCGATTATTCAAAAAAGTCATAATCGATTAATCGATTATCAAAATAATCGAATCGACACATCACTTTAAAATGTATATGTCAATGTAATTTTTTTTACTAAGTTTCTCTGTCTACGTTCGAAAGAGTACTCAAGCCGGGTCCATAGCGCGTATTTTGCTCTACAGTCTACACAATCAACAAAAACATCTCAACATTCAACAAAAAAAAACGTATGAGTATTTTGTTTCGCGATGTTTTGTTGATTGTGTAGGGCAAAACACGCGGTAAACAGGCAAATGTACTCTATGGAGGATTCCATACCATCATAGTAAAAATACACTGCAGAGTAGAATAATAATAATAATAATTATTATTATTGCAGTTTTAGGGCAGTACCATCTCTTGACCGATAGTGGAACTAATTTCTTTTTTCTGCGATGTAGAATATTGCAGTTTTAGGTCAGCGCCATCTCTTGACCGATTGTGGAACTTATTTACTTTTTCTGCGATGTAGAATAAAAATAATAAAATGGTTTAGTTGAAATTGCTATAAAAAATTATAGGCGCTTCGTTAAACTATACCTACCTATCGATCTACATAATAGGGATGTTGACTAATGAATAAAATAACGAAATACTAATAAAAATCGTAAACATATTAAACTTTTAGAGTAGCTTGTATACCTCTTGGTTTTATATATTGCATATTATTTGTTTTATGACCCTTCAAAGTTGGGTGGACAAGTCCATTTAAAAAGTATACAATTTATTAAAATAAATGATACCTTTAATTAGTCCGTAAAATGTATAGCAAAATTGTCGAAGAAACCAATTTGATAAACACAATATTTAATATAGCTGCTGAACAAATTTCCTATGCGTTGCATACAAACTAGCACGGCGTGACGTCATAACGTGCAAGCCATTAGTATGGAGCGTTTTTGATCGAGTCCATTTGTGTGCATTTCACACTGTGATATCTCGGGCAGTTTTCATGCTAGCGAATTAATTCTTTTACCAATGTTTCTTTTTTAGAGAGGTAACTTATGTAACATAAAATAAAAAAAATAGTCAACATCCCTATTATATAAATACTTATTAATTTCAGAGAAAGCTAATTACAATTACAAGTTGGTAGTTTGTCTATCTTACCCACCTGTAGCTCAGATTTTTTGATATAGCTGTACCATGAGTTGATGCAAAATATTTAAATACTTAAGTTAACCTTTTATATGTGTGTGAGACCCTGGTATGTGTACTTGAATTTAAAATAAACTATTTACCATAACTACTTCAAGATATTAAAATTTTAATGATTGTTTGTATGTTAAAGATAAAATATAGAATTTTTTAAAGTAAAAAAAACAAATGAAAAAAAATATATAAGTAATAAAATACATTATCACTATGATTTGTCGCGATTTTGTGCTTCGAGATTTGGTTTGTCGCAATTTTATTTCGTTCGTCGAGTTTACGTATTCACACATTCCGTCTAGATGGCCCTACCATGAGTTGATGCAAACTGTTTACGTTACCGTAAACTATCGGATTTACTGCTCACATTCAGTGCGAGTGAAAGAGACAAAACGATAGTTTACGGAAACGTAAACAGTTTGCATCAACTCATGGTAGGGCCACTGGTACCTAGTCAAGAATAGATGTGGTTTAATTTTTGTAACTGGTGCATAACAAATGACGACATGACCCGGGCATTCCCAAACAAAACTAACAATAAATGATGCAAGTCTCCTAACTTTGCATTAAAACCCATGTTGACTAATCAATTTTATGTACCATTATCCTTCCTGTTCGAAGTGCGTTTTGCTTTTGATTATCATCACGTATTGTATTCACTTAGGGCGTGTTCACATTATAGCAGAACCTTTTGATTACGACGCTACAATTTACCAATTCTATTTTTTTTAGACGATTTTTCTTATAGCTCACAGCACAGCCAGCACGCTCATAGTCGTAGTCGTAGCACTAACATGCAAATTACGTAATAAAAAATTGTTTAAAAAAACAAAAAAACCTACCTCTAAAAAGCAAGAAATAATATTCGTAATAATAAAAACACGTCTATTGGAGTCGGGTGGGGCTGGAGTCAAATTCCTTTTTTTTAATTCTAAAAGCCCCACCCGACTTCAATAGACGTGTTTTTATTAGTACGAATATTATTTCTTGCTTTTTAGAGGTAGGTTTTTGAAGTCTGATTTTTGGTTTTTTAATCAATTTTTTATTTTTTTTTATTTTTAGTGTAGGTACCTTCTGTATTAGGTAGTGTAGGTAAAAAATCGGCTCAGCTAAAAGTGAGTTAATCGCGGAGAAACATAAGTATACATACGGGTCAAACTGAGAACCTCCTTTTTTAAGTCGGTTAAAGAACTACACTTAAGATATCCTTTTTCCAAAATTATTATCTTATTCAGTTCATAAACAAAGAATTTATACGACTGATCATCGAGGTAGTTCACACAAAATCATACTATTTTCGTGCTTTTTAACCGACTTCAAAAAAAGGAGGAGGTTCTCAGTTCGGCTGTTTTTATTTTTTTTTTATTTTTTTTATGTTTGTTACCTCATAACTTTGTCAAGCACAAACCGATTTTAAAAATTCTTTTTTTTTGAAAGCATATAGTTACAGATTGGTCCCATTGTCATAAGATCAGGATCTGATGATGGGATCCTGGAGAAATCAAGGGAATTCTTCATATATTATAGGCACACCTATAGCGATTTTGGTATTTTCCTAAGTAACTCGTGCATTTGCTTTCGAAAAGTACCATTTTGGTGAAGTGGAACTGATGATGAAGACCATAGATGATCACCGGAACTAGTTACTAAACTAAGTATCTCACTGTTGCGATACGATTACTTTAATATGGTTGCTAGGCTATTTAAGTTGTTCGTCATTATGCATATGGTGAAGTGGAGCTGATAGTGAAGTACCAGGAGAACTCCTCAAGAATTAACGCCCCTGCGTCGGGAAAACCAGTATTTTGTAATAGGTGATGAGCCATTGACATAAGACTATTGTAACTTAGATAAATATCGTCGCTAAATATACCATACTTACCACAAAAAAGTTAAATTAAAAAAAAATCCTAACTTTGAAGGCGTGCATGCCGCACCTTTCGTGGGTTACCCATGTTTTATCTACCAAGATAATATACTTACTGGATAAGATAATATAAATAAACCAATGTAATTATCTACCAAATACAGAAGGTACCTACTTTACACTAAAAATAAAAAATGTTTAAAAACAAAAAACCTGAAAATGAAAACAAAAAATCTTAAAAATTAAATACCTCTAAAAAGCAAGAAATAAATCACTAGATACGCATATCATTGTAATAAAACACGTATGACGTATCGGGTGGGGGCTTTTAGAATAAAAAAAAGAAGTTGAACTGCAGCCCCACCCGACTTCAGTAGACGTGTTTAATTACAATGATATGCGTATCTAGTGATTTGAATATTATTTCTTGCTTTTTAGAAGTATTTAATTTTCAAGCTTTTTTGTTTCCATTTTCAGGTTTTTTTGGAAGTCGGTTAAAAAGACCACTGACGACAGACGCTTGTTGTCTGTCGATATTTTTACGTGACGTTGACACGTTGATGTGACGCGATCTATTCTTACGCCAACATTGTGAACACGCCCTAAGTTATTGCTTATATTGTGTGTGCCTACGTGCAAATGGCTATAGTTAATTAATCATCATACCTACTTAGATACATGGTATGACAAAGACATCAACAAATAAATGATTTATTTTATTCGATTCAAAATTAAAAGAAACTGTAGGTACCTACAACATTATAAAAAAAAATGATTGTTTCTCTGAACCTGAAAAAGTGGCTAAAGTCCTCTACACTCAATTGCAAGAAAGATTTTTATCTTTTTAATACCACATTAAACCCTAATGTTTCATTAAATTGCAGGAATAGTAGATTGTTATACAAGACGCTAAAATGACCCATTGCATCTCCACTTCAATGTTTTGGGACAACCTGCTATGCAATTCTCTAAGCTTAAATATTGTAAAAGCCTTGAGTGCAGCGGCTGTGACAGCAGTTAACACTGGCTTGGAATTCTCTAATTAGATTTTCTCCGCTGTTCGATACCAGCGCCACAAGGCTGTAGACGGCGTGATACAGAATTACTTGATTTGACAGTTCAACTATGAAAATCGGAATTTTCTAAGCAAAACAGCACTGTTTACCTTTGCTGCCCCTAGGCGTGAAATACATAGAAGCGACGTAAGGTGCGGATACGGCGCAGATACTGACAAGAATAGAAAAAAAGGGAAGTTCTAGAAGCAAATTATTAATTTAATATATTACGTGTCGGAGTATGGTTAGATTGGTGTTCAAACGTTTGTTTCTTTTAGTATAAAGAATACACAGAGGTGTATTCTTTACCCAACCAAATTTTCCTACTAAAATGGTAAAAAGGAAAAAAAAAAAAAAAAAAAAACCCTTATGGTGTGATTCAGTCTGTCTGTCTGTCACAGCTGGATATCTCGAGAACTACTAATGGTATCAATTTGAAATTTGGAATAGTTTAAGATGACGTTTGCCCAACTATTTTACAAATAAGAATGAAATAAAAAAATAAATATTGTTTTACAACAGGGACTGAAAAGGGGTCTTAAAATTTTTAAGTGGGGCGATTGGGCATGTAGGGTATCATATTATGAAAGAGTGCTGTTTGCACATTTTAAAACATTTTTCTTTTTTTAGGTCGCATAGTTTTCGACTTATGATGAAAAATGTAAAAAAAATACCGTTCCCCCCCCCCCTCTTATCTCCGAAGATTGCAAAGAGAAAAATCTGAAATAATTCTATGTGATAGTAGTTTATGTAAAGATTACAGGAAAAATAAAACGATGTCTCAATATAACACACTTTTTTAGAAATTCAAAAAACTAACAAAAAAAATTATTAGTTCCTCTACCAGTCAACAGATGGCCCTGACCTAAGAAAAATTAAATTCCACTATCGGTCAAGAGATGGCGCTGGCCTAAGAAAAATAATTGTTCCACTATCGGCCAAGAGATGGTGCTGGCTTATACTGCAACAATAATTTTGTTATTCTACAGCTCTGCAGTGTATTTAATTTGATGGTACGGAAACCCTCGATGCGCGAGTCTGACTCGCTCTTGACCGGTTTTTTTAAAGATAAAACGGATAAAATTATTAAAACCAATACCGCTACGTTATCATTCCCGTATCAGCCATTTTTGATGTCCCCACTGCTGGGGCACAGGCCTTCCTTATGGGTGGATAAGGAGGATGGACCATAACCCACCACGCGGGCCCAATGCGGATTGGTGGGTGACATGCAAGATCATTAAATTCTTTATGTTTACTTACAAATCGGCAATTTCTTATTACCTAATTGAAATCAAATAGGTAATTAATCGCGTGTCTAATCCACAATGATCCTGACCCACATTGATAAAACAAATAATGCCTTTAAATGCAATGATCATTTGGCGAATCGTTTACTATTCCTATTGTTCTGTAATACATTTTGAGATAATTAAAATTCAATGCAATAGAAGCACGACGCAAAAAAGCTGAAATAAAAACATTTGTGTCGATTTACTAAACTAAATTCTTCTTACAAAGGCAAGAACAGAATGCTGCTAAAATTAAGTTAATAGTCCTGTCAATTGACAACATTTCAAAATTTTTGTCCATTGTTTTTATTTGTTATTTAGAAATTACTGATGAAAACAAAAGACAGAGACAAATCTCGAAATGGGTAAAAAATGAAAACATGTCAAATTGTTATGTCGTTTGAGTTGGCGCGAGCCAGAGGCTTTGCGGTCCACATTATGTGTTAAATATTTCTGTACCTATCTGTTGAGTTGAGGTACTTTTAATTATGATATATTCCTGTGAAGGTAGACTACAGGTAACTACTATTTGGAACTAAACCATCTGAGTACTTAAATGTGGTCCGGCCACAGAGGATCACACCAACCAACCGAATCGACAATATCAGCTATTCTATTACATTATAAGGAAACTTATCAATTTCGAAATCAATTTTCGTAATCGGTATCTATAGAGATAACAACGTACTATTTACGCAATCTGAAAAATTGATTATTGTACTAAATTGTCATTCGGTTCTAATAACATTTCGGTACCTATGTAATTTAGTCGTAAATTATTGATTTCAGACAGTTTATAAGCTAGCTCTGGCAAAGAGCGAGCGTTATCCTGCAGATAATATAGCGACAGATTTGCACCCAATGTAGATTTACTTATGCAATTTTTTTCTTGATAAATATTTGGTGGGAAAAGCGGTCAAAATGTAGAGATCGACATTTTGACCGCTTTTCCCACCAAATATTTAGTTATTATAAATTTTTGCTAGGTCGATCTCCTTATGAAAAAGTATGGGCACCCATTATATAGCGGGTTCCAATCTCACTAATGATTTATAGTAAATTTAAATTACATCCGTAGGTAGCTACGTAACCTTACAAAACTTAAATTTTATCATTCATTATACAATGACGTTCTATATCCTTTCTTCCCACCGGATCCGGTGGCGAGCCCACAAAATGACGTAGCACGAGCAATGAAGGTAATTTTAAAACTATTTTCGGCCAGTAGTGTACCGAAATACACGGCGGACGAGCGAGCCGAGCGTTGCGTCCGCTCCCAGACAGTCCACAGATAAAATCCCAGCGCGCCTCTCGTTACATAATTTAAAAATCGAACGCTATCAGTTCGTTATTTAAATTTTTATTCATATCTTTGTGCTCGTGTGACTTGTGTGTTCGTTTTTTTTTTAATTTTCTAACATCGTCGCTTGTTTTGTTGGTAAGTTTTTTTTTACAATTCGTAGCATGTATGTAGTGTTTTTCCTTATTTTTACAGTTCGTCAGACTTTTGTTATTGTTAGCGTACCTAATAACTAAGTCACTAAATAATGAAATTTAAGCAATATTATTAAGACCTCGCTATAAATTAATTTAATAAAGTAAGTATTGAAATTACCAATCAATTATCATTTGTATATTAATGTGACTAATTTAGTGGTTTTTGTGCTCTTTTATTGGCGTTAGGTACGTATTTGAAAAATATTTGCATTCAGTTTGAAAGTAGCCTTATTTTATTTCTATAAAATTACCTAATTAAGTTTCTTTTCTTCTAAACTTTCTAAAAATTCAAGATATTAATTTTACGAAACTCAATAAAAACCGTGAAAATGTCATAGAAGTTACAATCGTCTAGTAAACAAGCTATTTTTATTCCACGGACTGTCTGACTACAAATTATAGATGAGGGCAACGTACCTACCTACTGTACCTACAATTTAGAATTTTATTCGTTTTTAGTAGGTACCTAAGTATAAATAATTTCTTCATAATGCATTAAATTATAATAAGTATAATTTTAATTTTAACTGTTGGTGTACCTTTCTAAAAATAAAATTTCATGTCAGTCTACAATCTAATTCTACTATTTTTTTTTTTGTAATTTCTGATATGATTACCTATAATGGCATATTGGCCCTTTTAAAGAGATTACCTGTACTTACCTACTTATGTTAAATTTAAGTACCTACCTAGGTACCTATATATTATTATTATAGACAGCTGTACATATTAATTAAATTTTTAATTTGCATTTCCCACTGCCTAACCTTTCTTAATTTATTTTACAATAGCGAAAGCTTACTGCTATTAGTTAAGAAAGAAGTAAGCAATCTCGATTATCTTACAACGAAAAAAGTTGTCATTTTTGAAGAAAAATAAGAATCACTACGTATATATTTTTTCATTTTAAGGAAACAAAAATAAATATTTTAGTAAGTAAGGTAGGATATTACCACAGATAATATAATACTATACTAGGTATTACTGTACGATAGTTGGCTTGGCTGTTATGTAATATATGTATGATCATCATCATTATATATAATAAAAAGAATGGATGAATCTTTAAAATCATAAAAGCTTGAGCGAGATATAGGTACCTATCCGCAATTTCATATAAAACTCCTTTTTCTTGTCTGTATCGTTATCGTTGATGTCTTTTTAACCCCCGACGCAAAAAGAGAGGGGTACGTGATATAAGTTTAACGTGTCTGTGTATCTGTTTATGGTATCGTAGATCCTAAACGGATGAACCGATTTTCATTTAGTTTTTTTTGTGTCATAGATAATTTTATCCCGAGTGTTCTTAGCCATGTTTCATGAAAATCTGTTCAGCCGTTTGAAGGTCATCAGCTCGTTTCTAGTTGATGAGGGGATCTAACTCAATGATATTGGAAGTGTATGGTAGAGTAACCATGACCTGATCAGCCATTAGAACATCATCAGCTCTGGTGAGAAGATCTGGCTACTATCCATATGTCCCATCGATTCGAAATTTGGTACCGTGTTACTTCAATGAGATTGGAAGTATATGGTAAGGTAACCATGACCTGATCAGCCGTTTGTCGGAAGGTTTTTAAAATTTTGAATTTTTGTTATTGACGTAGATATTTTAACCAAAATATGACATTGGTGAACCCAAAACATGTACGGAATTAGCTACTTTAGGCAAGGGCGTCGCTAGCCCATGACCCAGGGGGGAGGGGGGGGGGGGGAAGTAAATATTAGGCGTGAAATACGGGTGCGGATACGGCGCAGATATAGACCAGTCAATAATGGAAAAAATTGAAGTTCTAGAAGCAAATCATATTATTTATTGGGAACTGATGTTTTCTAACTAATTCATCCCCGCTGAATTAAAAAGTGGCCGCCATCTTTCTTTTCAGCGTTTTTTCTTTCATTCATCTTTTTTAATTCAGCGAGGTCGAATTAATAAGAAAACATTGGTTACCAAAAACTAATATGATTTACTTCTAAACTCATAACGGCATTTTTTTACTTGTCTACAGCGTGAAAATTTAACCATTTGGTTCCCGCCGTGGGGTGGTTCCACTCATGATTACAAGCAACTTTAACTATGGGGCCAACTCTCCTTGCAAAAAAAAATAGCTGTTCCATACAAAAGTGCAATAGCTACTCCGGCTGAGTTGACTCTCTGCTGACTGGGTATTCTGCTTCTATTTCATGTAGCTGAGTTGTCTTTCAGCAATCTTGGTATCTTGCTTTCATGTCATCCAACGTAAATGGTCTTTTAGCGAAAGGTCATTCTGATAGAGAGGGCTCGACATGAATGGAACAGCAGATTTTTTTTTTCAAGGAGGAGAGTTGGCCCCATAGTAAAAGTTGCTTGTAATCGTGAGTGGAACCACCCCACGGCGGGAACCAAATTATTAAAATTTCAGCGTGTATACGTTACGGCAGCGATATCTGCGCCACGTCGCTCGTCGTACGCGACGCGTAGGTACCTTACCACTCAGTTAAACGTAAAAATAGATAGTCTAAAGTAAATTATTTCGCATTTACAATTATGGATTAAAAACCATAATATTGAAAACGTTGTTTCAGGCAGAATTTTTGATGGAGAAAATTTATGGACATTTTCACCTAATTGTTCGATTGAAAATTACGTTGTTGCATGTCCATCCGCCATTTTTTTTATGTCCCCACTGCTGGGGCACAGGCCTTCCTTATGGGTGGTAAGGAAGATGGGTCATAACCTACCACGCGGGCCCAATGCGGATTGGTGGGTGTTAACGACTGCAAATGCAGCCGGAACCTTCCGAAGGACGGAGGAGCTCGAGATAATAAATTTTTGGTCACCCATCCCATGACCGACCCTTGCAAACGTTGCTTAACTTCAGCAATCTCTGGGCCAGGCGCTAAACCACTGCGCCACCGAGCTCCTTGTTTTGCCCATGTTTTGCATATCTTGTTTAAATTCGGAGTTTGAACCGATTTCACACCCTCATTGGTAGAAGATTTTACGAGTTTTTACTGTTCCAGATATTTTCACTAGAAACAAAATTACTACTTAACCATAACGTTACACATTTGCTTGAAAGTTAAAAAAAAACAATCTTTAGACAATTTATCGCTTGTGTATAAAATAAAATTGTATTATTCATCGGAAAAAACGTTAACTTCGATAGCATTATCAACGACAAACAAACGATAGTTCAGTGACTGTGACCTCGGGTCGCGAAGTTCGATAAGTACCTACCGAGATTCTATGTTAAACACTTTTATCTATATGACAATTCGTTTAGAGAAACTAGTTGCTAATTCAAGGGAATAAAGTGCATATTCGTTTTACTTTTCTTGAACACAGAGGGCCTATTACAAAAAAGCATCGCGTTAGCGTTCGATGTTCATCCCATTCCGTGACATTGTTAGGTTAGGACTCTATTATGTATATTCTGTGGTGTAGGTTCAAAATCAAGTAAATCGATCAACGAACATCGTCCGACTATCGTCATACTTTTATGTAGGTCCTCAGTTTTTTTGTTTTTATCACGATACTGGTATTCTGAGAGCCTATTACAAAAAAGAATCACGATAGTCGGACACAATGAAGGCTTTTCAAAAGTGACATTACAAAAATAAAAATAGTAACTATTTGCCTCACTAGATTGATGGATAGAGATGAGTCAAAATTGGCTTTTAAAAAAAAAGGCCTGTAGGCTGTACCAAAGAGGCAAGTAAGCGCTCGCTTTCTGACATCTGCCCAAAGAGAAACATTTTAGGGTTACTTACATCTGCCTGTTGCCTGTCTACCTGAGTACTCTTCGAAGATTAGTAAAAAAAATACATTGAGACATACATTTTTATCAACGCCATCAGCTTTTTGTCATTTTGAAATGCACTTATTCGTCGTTCAATTTGCTTGATATTGTTAACCTTATATTCGTGGCGTGAGTTAATAGTGCCACGCAGTGGGACGAACATCGTACGCTTATCGTGATGCTTTTTTGTAATAGGCTCTTTGATGTTGACCACTTTTATCTTGTGAAAACAGTTGAATTAAGAAATTAGTTAGCCGTTAAACTGTTCGTGAGGTTTTAAATAAGTGTTTTTTCCTAACTTTAAAAAAAACTACTGGTTTGTACTAATAGTTTCTTGAACCAGAAATAACTTTTCTTTGGGCACCTATTTTGTCACTATCAACTTTTTTTTATAAAAAAAATTAGTAGGTACTTTATCTCGTGTCTTTCCTATGATTACTGAAGTGTATTAACTTTTTTCATTTTATTAATATTTAAATAGCATAATAGTTTAATATAATATTCAAAACATTAATAATTATTATGCAAGTGATACACTTACCTATCTCAAGTTAAATGTTAAAATAACAAGATTGCTTGAGAGAGATCATGGATTTTTATCTGATCCGTGGCCAAGGGTTAGGTACCTATAATACCTACTGAATTACATTTTATGTACCCTTAGCCACAGAATATATACCTTAGCACAAACAGCCGTCGAAAAAAATTTCGCGCGTAAAAACATTCGATAGGATAATTTTGTATGGGAAATTTGTACAGCGCCATCTATCGCCGAAGAGCGAAATTATTTTTTTCATAGATAATTACTCTATCGAGTAACACGGTGCATGTAGCTTGCGCACGTTGAGGCGCGGGTTACTTGCGCCGGGGCTATACGTGTTTCCACGGAGCATGTAACCTGCGCAAGTGCTCGACTTGCGCGGGCTACTTGCACCGTGTAGAAGCACCCTTATCCCCAACGTTAATTTTAATTATAGTTACGCGACTATTTTATGAGTGGGTCTCCAGCTTCCTCATAAGCTATAGATAAATTCTAAGCATGCCATATTTTAAAGCATAATAGCAGCAATCAAACTTCCAGACATAATAATAGCAGCCACCATAAGCTCGTTACCATGAGTTGTTTTATGTGTGCGAGCTGGCGACACGTGTCTACAGCTTACACATGCCGTTAAGGCAAACCAGTGAGGTTAGGGTTTTAGACTATAGTCAGAAATTTAGAGCCTAATTGCAGCAATAAGATCCAAAAAAACCAACCATCACACTCAAATACTCTTGAAACTACGAGCATAAAACTGTGTGCGAGCTGGGGACCCGTGTCACTGGCTTGCACAGCTGTATTTTTGTAATTATTTAAGCTACGATTATGTACTATACCTCAAAATTTTCAGCCGAATTGCAGCATTAGGCTCCAAATTTTTCAAAACTTTAACTCGAAAGGTTTTTGAGCTACGAGCCGATATCTATGTGTAAGCTGGGGACCCGTGTCGCCGGCTGACACATGGTGAATTGCTGTAACTGTATATGTTAGAGTTTCGTTTTAAAGATCAAATGATATGTTATAATTGCAGCACACACGAGGCAAAATTTCAAATCTCTGGGCCTCTTAGTTTCGAAATTATAAGCCAAAAACCGTTTTCCCCGCCAAAAAATTCAAAAAAATTGCTCGGAAGCGGCTAATCGCGCCGTTGCCGTTCCGTGCGCTACACTATTGCAATCGAATTTGAACCTAAGAGCTAGTATTATTTTGAGTCATTTTAATTTGCGCTCTCGATCGTTTTAATTTATGTACTGAGAATTTTAGTCTAAGAGGTAGGAGCTCATATAACTGGTTACCTAATTTAATATAAAAGCAAAGTCTATTTATATAGGAATGTTTATATCGCTAAGGTATAGGTACTTTATTTTATTTTATTAACACGTTTTTATTAGGTTATAAATTTTGATCACTTGATCAGTTCAAATAGGGATGTAGCGATTATACAAAACATCGTTACCATTAAAAAAAAGACCATAAAACCACAGGATTTTTTATTAATTAACTGGATAAAAAGAGATTAAAAAAGAACAAATAAACTTTTCACGCAGATGAAGTCGCGGGCGGTCACTAGTCGACTATAATAGGTATACCTAGGCACATTTGGGGCAAATAATCAACATAACTAAAACTTTTTAACCGACTTCAAAAAGAGGAGGAGTTATGTATGTTATTCGATTACTCGAAGACTGCTGGACCGATTTGAAAAATTCATTTTTTGTTTGAAAGTATATACTTCCAAGTTGGTCCCATTATCATGAAGTCAGGATCTAATGATGTGTTCCTGGACAAATCAAGGAAACTCTTCAAATATTATAGGCACACCTATAGCGATTTTGGTATTTTCTTAAGTAACCTATGCATTTGCTTTCGGAAAGTACAATTTTGGTGAAATGAAACTGATGATGAAGACCATACATGATAATCGGAATTATTCAATACTAAGTTTCATTGGTGCGAAATGATTACTTTTACATGGTTGCATTAATTATTTTAAGCTCCTTAAAATAAAGTACCTATACCTTAGCGATATAAACATTCCTATATAAATAGACTTTGCTTTTATATTAAACCAGTTATATCAGCTTACAGCTATTAGGTAACCAGTTATATCAGCTCCTACCTCTTAGACTAAAATTCTCAGTACATAAATTAAAACGATCGAGAGCGCAAATTAAAATGACTCAAAATAATACTAGCTCTTAGGTTCAAATTCGATTGCAATAGTGTAGCGCACGGAACGGCAACGGCGCGATTAGCCGCTTCCGAGCAATTTTTTTGAATTTTTTGGCGGGAAAACGGTTTTTGGCTTATAATTTCGAAACTAAGAGGCCCAGAGATTTGAAATTTTGCCTCGTGTGTGCTGCAATTATAACATATCATTTGATCTTTAAAACGAAACTCTAACATATACAGTTACAGCAATTCACCATGTGTCAGCCGGCGACACGGGTCCCCAGCTTACACATAGATATCGGCTCGTAGCTCAAAAACCTTTAAAGTTAAAGTTTTGAAAAATTTGGAGCCTAATGCTGCAATTCGGCTGAAAATTTTGAGGTATATTACATAATCGTAGCTTAAATAATTACGAAAATACAGCTGTGCAAGCCAGTGACACGGGTCCCCAGCTCGCACACAGTTTTATGCTCGTAGTTTCAAGAGTATTTGAGTGTGATGGTTGGTTTTTTTGGATCTTATTGCTGCAATTAGGCTCTAAATTTCTGACTATAGTCTAAAACCCTAACCTCACTGGTTTGCCTTAACGGCATGTGTAAGCTGTAGACACGTGTCGCCAGCTCGCACACATAAAACAACTCATGGTAACGAGCTTATGGTGGCTGCTATTATTATGTCTGGAAGTTTGATTGCTGCTATTATGCTTTAAAATATGGCATGCTTAGAATTTCTCTATAGCCTATGAGGAAGCTGGAGACCCACTCATGACTATTTTCCTTGTTTTCTGACTAGGGACTTTATAATCAGCAACGGAGTTTGAAGTTGCTTTATCATGTTTTAGTTAGTTCAAAACTAACACATATTATTATCATCGCTTAATGGAAATGTGACATTCTGTTTGAACCCAGTTATGCTTGATAAAAGGTTCAACTCGTAATAAAACGAGAAGTTGGAGTGACTTTACATAGGTACATAGGTATATTATCATCAATTTGTTCTAAGGCTAAAGTTAGTTTGGTTTTGACATCAATTTCAAACATTTTCGTAGGTATTTATTTTAAATGTTTTATCATTATCATAACTTCGCCAGTTGTTAACCAATTTTAATCATTCTTTTTTTAACTGGAAGAGCATAGTTCTGGTGTGGTTTCATTATTATTTAACAGAGATTTTCAGGCATAATTTACTTGTTTATGAACCGATTTAGATGATTATTTTTTTGTTTGAAAGGGTCTCATTTTTTAACACGTTTTATTAGGTCACTCTTTGGTTTTATTTATTTGCTTGTTCCCAGGAATCGTCATTTACTAGCTTTCCGATGAGCCACAGACTTGAGTGGCTGTGAGACTTTGAACATAGCTCAGAATTGGATGACAATGCAATATGATGTCGTCGAAGTAGATACGATAATGTGAAATCTTGAGTGATTTGTTTGTATAATGTATTCAATGTTTGAACGCACTGTAACGTTTCAAACTGGCTTATAATTTTATTATGCGCGTAGTATAATTTTACTAGCGTCCGCCCGCGGTTTCACCCGCGTGGTTTCCGTTCCCGTGGAAATATCGGGATAAAAAGTATTCTTTGTTTTAATCTAGGCTATCTACTATCTGTGTGCCAAATTTCAACCAAATCCGTTCGGTCGTTTTTGCGTGATTAAGGAACAAACATCCAAACCCACAAACTTTCATATTTATAATATTAGTAGGATTATGCGCGTGTCCATTAGCCATTTTTGATGTCCCCACTGCTGGGGCACAGGCGTTCCTTATGGGAGGATGGGCCATAACCCACCACGCGGGCCCAATGCGGATTGGTGTTAACGACTGCAAATGCAGCCCGGACTAACGGCTTAACGTGCCTTCCGAAGCACGGAAGAGCTCGAGATAATAAATTTTTGGTCACCCATCCCATGACCGACCTTTGCGTACGTTGCTTAACTTCCGCAATCGCTGGGCCATGCGCTAAACCACTGCGCCACCGAGCTCCACCACTCCACACTTTTTTATGCTCGTAGTATAATTTTATTATTCGCGTAGCCGTGCCCCTATACTCGCGTCTCTAACCCACTTATGTTTGTAAGGGTGCTTCTACACGGTGCATGTAGCTTGCGGACGTCGAGGCGCAGGTTACTTGCGCGGGGGTACAATGCTATGGAGCTGGACCCGCCTTACGTGTTTCCACGGAGCATGTAACCTGCGTAAGTGTTCAACTTGCGCGGGCTACTTGAACCGTGTAGAAGCACCCTAACGCATAGTAATTTAAGGTTTAATAGATACTAATGAGCCGTAATTATGAATGATAAGGATTTAATTGATCGTGGGATTTGTGGGCTAATACTATTGAGTAGTACTGCCGATGGATTAATACTGGCTTGATATTTTAATCCATTATTGTCAAAATATTTCATCATCATCATCATATCAGCTGTACGACACCTGCTGGGTATACTATACACCGATAATTTTTAAGTATATCTTCGTGAATGATCAACATTTACTACGGGGATAACCACGGAATCTTGAAAAAAAAACAGCTGTTCCATAGAAAAGTATAACATCGACTCGGGTATAATATTTTTTTTTAATTTTATTTATTATTAAGGGAAACAAACAGCTGATGTTACACAAGATGACATGTATGAATAACAATGCAATAGCCAATACAGTTTCCACTATTAGCATAAGCAGACATGCAACAGTATTAAACTACCTATTATTCGACCTATTTTTAGTTATACTTAATTTACTTAAAAAAGAAAATACAATAAGTGATTACTTATTTAGATGTAACTACATAATTATATCTAAGTGGATATGAAAACACTACAAGGTTATCTGCAACAGTCTTTAGCAGTTATTATTGAGAAAATACACAACATTATCTATTTAATGGACCTCATCAGCAACTTTGTCTTAAAGGATCTAGTATTTTCAAAAAATATATCAATATCCTTAAATTTGTTATTATGACTTTTGCATGCGCGAACCAGAAATCTATTATTTGCATATTTAGTTTTACAAAATGGAATTCTAAAAAGTGTTTGCGTACGTAAGTTTTGTTTTGAACAATATAGTGAAATACGGCTTAATAAGTAAGGAGAATCAACCTGATGATTTAAGACTTTGTAAAGAAATATCTGATCACGTATTGTTCTACGATAGTTCAGGGGCTTCAAACAGTTTTTAAAAGTGTTTTTAAATTTATATTTTAATCTTTTTATAAATTTATTCTGTATACCTACGTTGGAAAGCATATATATGCGTTTGATACTGTGGGTTCCATACTACAGATGCGTATTCGAGCGAAGATCTTACGAGCGCATTATAAAGTAGACATAAAGTACCTGGTTCCTGAAATGAACCACATTGTCTAAATATAAAACCAAGCATCCTATAAGCCTTTGCTGTTACGTTGTTAATATGGGATTGGAACAACATTTCACTATCAAGCGTAACTCCCAGGTCCCTCACCTCGGTCACCCTAGGTAGTATTTCATTATTTATTGAGTAAGTGTGTACAATCTTTTTCTTTTTTCTGGTAAAAGATATAATGTTGCATTTTTGTGTATTTAAGAAAAGTTTATTAGTTTTGCAATAGTCATGTAATGTATCTAGATCTTGTGTAAATCATAACAGTCTTTAATAGTCTTTATAACTTTGTATATTTTTGTATCGTCTGCGTATAGTAAGCTATTTGATGAGCGGAAACATACATTTATATCATTTACAAATATGTTGATAATGTATGGAACAGCTGATTTTTTTTCGCGATTTAGTGGTTGGCCCCATAGTAAAAGTTGTTCATTCACGTGGTCTGAAATCATTTTTAGATATAAAAATTACGGTGTATAGGCCTCCCCCAAGGATTTTCACAAAGTTCGGTCCTAACCACCCTGCGCTGCCCGCATAAGTACCTATACTACTATAGTAGTATGTAATCTGTGCCTATACCTAGATTTTATGCACGACGGGATAGTGCTTGGCGTTCACCTCACTCACCTGATGTTAAGTGACGATAAGGCCGAAGGAGGAAGCGGACAACACCTGGAATCCTCATCACTGAGGAACTGGCTATCTTACCTCTAACTAGCGGAACACAGCAATTTTTTAAATTGTTGTTATGGCGTCAGACTTAGGTAATAAAATGATGGTAGCTAAAGCTAGCCAGGTGGACTTGAAATAAGCCCTACCACCAACCAAACCGAGTAGAAATTGTACCCTCCCTGGGAATCGAACCCGGGATTATACTAAGATAATCCGATCGTTCATTCAAATGAATGAATGAATGATATATTTATTTGCATTAATTTTGAAAATATGGAATAAGTATTCAACATTTTCAAAATATGGAATTGGGTATATCATAAGTAGGATAAATAGGTAATTAATTTATGTTAATAATAAAATTAGTTATTGCAGAAAAAATATGGAAACAAAACATTTGCCATTCAATCAGAACCGCATAATCTACACATATTCAATAACACGTCAGTCAAGATTATTCATTCTATTCACATTGTTTTTCCCAAACATTTCTAATAATAAGAAACAATTGCAAATAAATAATAATGAATAATCTTCAATATTTCTATGTTGTATTTGTACCTATCATAGTCGTTTTAGAACAATGGCACCTGGTACAGTCGGCAATGAAAGTTGTTTAACGCTTTAGTTATGACAAACTGTCATAGCAACTGTTTTAACAGTTGTCTCACGGTTTGAAACATTAGTCAAAAAAGTTACTACGACAAAGTACTAAAGTGTTAAATAACTTTCGTTGCTGACCGTACATAAGGGGCGGCTGAAAATTAACATGGACATTTGTCAAACACATAACACTCCTGCCCTGGTAAAGTTCATACAATTTAAAAAAACTTGGGCGTCAAAATCCACAGAACAAAGATTTTTTTTTCGTTCTGTGTCAAAATCGTAGGAACAAAGATTTTTTCCAGACAAAACTGCCAATGATGAAGATTATTATTTTTATAATATAGAAAAGAGAAAGAATATTTTTTTTCGTGACGGTTTTCCCATTTTGGCTTAGAGCATTCAACCAAGTTTGGGTTCATTCATTAACACGTTGTAAAAGATAATAATATAATTGTTGAACCCACTTATGTACATACATATATTAGATTCTTTGAATATTTTTAGATAAGTAGTATACAGTATTTATCTACAATCAAGAATATCCTAGATAACGGTTCACGAACTAAAACAGTAGGTAGGTACGCAAAAATGGCACCTCAAATAGCGTCCCACTTACAAACTTGGTATATTTTGTACATATCACCTCGTATTTTGTACAAACTCACATTTAATATCCCTTCTTTTGTACAATAGAAGCTTATGTTGTACAAAAACACATCTTTTATCACTTACTTTTTGCAAAATAAGCGCCCTGTTTGTAAGTGGGACGCTATTTGACCTGCCATTTTTGAGAATCTGACCGGACATCTAGTGTATTCTTGATCGAAGGTATTTATGGCCAGACTATGTATATAGGCTGCACGCAAAAAATAGTTATTTGTTATATAAATAAGTACTTAGGTACGTATACAACTTTTCACCTCTATCAGCGAGAAAAGTGTTCAAAAGTGCCCTTTTCGTGCTGGAGAGGTGAAAAATAACTTTTTCATAACGCAACTGTAAATTGCACTTGATGCGCTGTTCGTTGCTAATGTATCTAAATGTCGATAATTGAGAGAGAGGTCAGACTACGCCGACCTGTCATGTCTGCTCTCAATGAAAAAGTTATCTTTATTGTTTTCTTTGAATTAGGTATCAAAACAAAATGGTAAAAAAAGGAGAATTATTTTTAAAACCAAATGAAGTCTACTTCCAAAAAAATTTCTACCTTCAATATTTAAGGTAGGTACTTTCCCTCCGTGTGAAAGTTTATGGACACCCCATATTTAAACATATTGCCATATCACTACTTAAGGTGGTTCGATGAGCTCAGTAGCGCCACCAATGGAAATAAATCATAATTACGTTGTATCAAGGGCTTAGAATAAATGTTTTGGATATTTTGCGCAAATAGAAGAGTAAAGTGCAATTTTTAAATATTTTTTCATGGCCTCAAATATAAACAATAAGTTATGAATGTCGATATTGCTAAATGTGGCCACTTTTGGCACTAGTGACATGCACGACTTATTGCTTAAGTTTGAGTTCTTGAAACTATATTTAGAAAATGCATTTTAGTCTTTTATTTGCGCAAAATCATCAAAACTTTTAATACATTAACGCCCGAGCGGTCGCTGGCGACCGAGACACAATAGAAAATCTATTGTGTCTCATTTTCCGGGCGTTGAAGAGTTAATCTAAACCCTTGATAAAACGTAATTGATTTATTTCCATTGGTGGCGCTACTGAGCTCATCGAACCACCTTAAGTACTTACCTATTTAATGAAGCATTATATATTATATTGTCTATAAGTAAATAAATTTTATTCATTTTGATGTTAACAAAATTTTATAATGTAAAATGAAGCTTTATTCTGCAAACGTAGGTCGGGACATCGATATTTAATAACAGTTTTATAATAATCAATATTTTACAACTAAAATTACGAATTTATGATAACTTTTATGACGCGTAATATTTATCTGGTCGATAACATAAAACTAGGTAAAATCGTAAAACTCTTTATTAAAAAACACTTTAATCGTAGATGGCTATCTTTGGAATATGGTTTTATACGGTTTGCTACTGATACAATATAAGTTACTTATATACTTATTCACTCTTTTCAAGTGGTTGCTCGAAATCACTTTTATTATTATAGGTATTATACGAGGAAATGAGTCTTTATAGCGTTTAATTTAGACTTATAGCAATGAATTGCAAAATACCTAGAACAATGTAAATACCTATCACACGGCGGGTTTAGTAAAGGGATACTAAGGACTTGTACTATTTATCTATTCTGTGACTAAGGACTCGTACTATTATCTATTCTGTGACTAAGGAATTGTACTATTAAGTAGGTAAAATCGTAAAACTCTTTATCAAAAAACACTTTAATCTTAGATGGTTATCTTTGAAATATGGTTTTATACGGTTTCCTACTGATGCATTATAAGTTACATAAAATACTTATTCACTCTTTTCAAGTGGTTGCTCGAAATCACTTTTATTATTATAGGTATTATACGAGGAAATGAGTCTTAGACTTATAGCAATAAATTGCAAAATACCTAGAACAATGTAAATACCTATCACACGGCGGGTTTAGTAAAGGGATACTAAGGACTTGTACTATTTATCTATTCTGTGACTAAGGACTTGTACTATTATCTATTCTGTGGCTAAGGGCCGATTTAAATAATCATGCCCAGTCCATTAATATAAGTTGGATCAATATGTGTCCCCTAATTTTGTATCTACTTTCATTATATAAAGTAAAAACGACATATTATATTTTTGATCAGTGGAATATAAAATTGGTTACTACCTATTTCTTTTACTAAGTAAAGGGTTTGATGGTCTTAAATCTCGTCTCTAACTCTAACAAAGATTTCACTGTTCTGTGCTAATAAAAAAAAAATCGATTATTTTAACTAGCAGCCGCTTGCGACTTCGTTCGTCTGCGTGGGAAATTATTTTTCTATCTCTCGGGAACAGTATTTACTTTTTCTGGATGAAAGGTAGGTAGGTATCTTGTTATTTTCTGTGACACCTACCTTTGACAACTTCCGAACAAGAAGATCTTCTGCTAGCACGGAAATCTGAAAAAAAGAAAACAAAATGAACAGAAGAGAACAAAAATGATTTTTGCTCATTAAAAATCATTTTTGTTCTCTTCTGTTCATTTTGTTTCTCATTCAAAAACAATAGTGGCAATGCAATGAGGGCTTCTCAAAGTGACATTAAAAAATATAGTAACTATTTGCCTCACTCAATGGCGTTGATGACCAGGGGGGTTATTCACGATTGTCGGAAAGCAACTTTCCGTATCGAATCGGAAAGTCTCCCGAAACACGCGATTCACGATTATCGGATCGAATATTTTTGACATTACTTTGTCGATTGAATTCGATTTAGTATCCGAGAGCATATTTCTATCGGAAAGAGATCCGAACAATATAAGAAGGTAAGAATGAATGTAAAAAAACATAACAGGTGATAAATAAAGGTAAAAAAACTTGAAATTTAACAACATTCGAGACCCTAAACATCGTAAGTAAATAATATTTTAATTTTTGTGCTGTACCTATAGTTTCTAGGTTATATTCTATGAAAATTAAATGTATGAAAGTGAGACTAATTAGACGCTGGTCGTAGGAGCCTAATATTTTTTAGGGTTCTAAAAAATATTAGGTATTATTTTTGAGTCCACTGTGGTCAAATATAAAACTAAGCATTTTTCATCACTCACTGATTTTTCCATTACACTTTTTTTTCCAAAACAAACAAAACACTTTGAAATTTCAACTAAGTAAACACAAGTACCTATTGCTTTCTTTCTCTGTGAGTGAGTAAACAAACACAAAAAGTCAAAAACATAACCTCTACGTTTGTTTACGTTACGTTTACAAAGAATGTTACCATGTAAAATGAAATATATTATAATATATTAAATATCGCAGATTAATGATGACTGTTAGTTTTTTTTTAGATAAATAGGATAAATCTTGTGATATTTCAATGTTAATTTTAGTAATTTATTACGTAAAACTTTAAAAATATCAATGTTATGTTATCGAACTTATTTTAAATCATTTCTACCAAAAGCTACAAACTTTGTAAATGCATTTCACAATGACTAAAAAGTCAACGTCGGAAAGCGAGTCGAATGCTAGTCGAATGTATTTGTGAATAGCAGTTTTCGAATCTATCGGAACGGAGACTGATTCGAATCGAATGCTTTCGGGTAGATTTCCGACAATCGTGAATAGCCCCGCAAGTGTCAAAATTGGCTTTGAAAAATAAACAGCCTGTGCATAAAAACAATGTTCCTACTTTTTCTACAGTGTCACTTACCTTTTTATCAACGCCATCTATTGAGCCTACAGTTTTTTGTCATTTTGAAAAGCCCTCATTACCTACAAAAAACAAATGTTTTAACATTCACAATATCGAGTGGCCCGATAAAATCGGCGCCAAATCTGACATCAGCCCTATCGGTGCATATCAGTAGTCGAAAGCTGGAGATATCTAATCGCTATCTTGGAGTATCTCTTCCATGAAGGGCTCGAGTGCTGCGGCCTTGGCAAAAGGAAACGTAATGGAATGATTTATGTTTTTTGTCATAAGAAACTTTTTATTGACCCTGAAAAGCGAAAAACTTTTTAGTGACCCTAAACAATTTTAAACTTTTTAGTGACCCTGAAAACTTTTTAGTGACCCTGAAAAGTTTAAAAAACTTTTTAGGGGCGAACACTTTGATTAAGATCATTATAGTGAGTCTTTCTGACTGTTTCAATTATTTCACTGTCTGTCAACAACGGTAAAAGTATCTAAAACCTTTTTCAATCTCTACATTTTTGTCATTTGACTGTTCATATGCGCAAATCCGGGTCAGCAGTTTATAAACTTCATTAAATTGATAGGCACTGATAATAATTTTATTGTTTTATGTATGGCAAAGTTCAAATTTTGTTTTGGTTTCTTTAAAATTAATTTGGTAAGATAACACTAGATTCGAAATAATTCACTTAAGTGTAAGTAGTAGGTACCTAGGTACATTACATAAAGATACATCATAACAAAATCTCTTTCTTTCTCCGTTGATCATCTGTAATGTAACACAACTAGAAAATAATGAAGGTCAGTTTTAATTTACCTAATTTTCCTATCTTAGTACTTACCTACCTAACTTGAGATTATATTAGTTATGTTTCAGTAGAAAAAAATATGCTACAACTTTCGTATCATTTCTTTAATCTTAATCCAATTAGTACTTACCTACCTAATAGTTAATCGATAATAAGATGAATAGTAATATGATTTCACTTGTGATATGAAAGTTTCGTACTTATAAAAACAACTGACTGACAATGGACAACATTTCATTTTGAGAAAGTACTAAAATTAGAAAACCATTTCGAGATTTTAGTGTTCTAAGCTCATATAAATAAATAAATAAAAATTTTATTGTCACAAATTTTTACAAAAACAAAACTCTTGAAAACAATTTAGATTAAACCTTAACAATTTACAATTAAGATTTAAAAACACATCTGCACCCAAACTAGGAAACCTGTATCTCAGGTGCAGTAATATATTTTTTTTCAGAATTTTTAAATCAGTATTTTTTAAGTTAATTAAAAGAAACTAAAATCTAGTCCAAATTGGGAATGTCAGGAAGTTTGAGTTGCGTCTATTTGTCTTATATTTATATTATCTGTGCTTATAAAAAATAAAATCAATTATTAAATATCAATTATTATTATCAGTGATTTGATATACAAAAAAAAACATTAAAAGTTAAAATAAAAAATACGTGTCCCCTAATTTTGTATCTTCTTTCATTATACAAAGTAAAAACGACATATTATATTTTTGAAAGGTTGTGAATTGACTGACAATATTATAGAATTTTTAGATTTTAGCATTCACAATGCTATTTTTATATATTAAGTTACTTAATATAACTGAAAAAATATTAGAAAAAATCGACTCACCCGTAGCAGCTCAGACGGGACTCGAACCCGCACCATTAGGATTCCGGCCCAATGCACTAACCAATTATGCTACCGAGTCGCTAGTGGGAGTGGCGAAATTTTCTAGTTATATTAAGTGACAATATTATTATTTCGTCATCTTAGATATTATTATAAGACTTTATATAGATAGATTCATCATCTATTTAAATTATCTAGCAACTAAAACAAGTTAACAAGTGTAAGTAAGTTAGTACGTTATTGTAGGTACCTAAGGTTAAAAAAACAAAACGTTTAAATAATTCCAATGGATGGACTTCTAATAAGTAACATGAGCATTATGAGTTGTTTAGCAGCTCATTAGCATCTATACTGGTAACAGTTTGCGTTAATTCCTCAAGGTCTGTTCACAGTCAGACGAACGTTCAAAAATATAAACGTCACAAATAAAAGTGAAAACCTTCGATCAAAAATACCCTATATAGATGTCCGGTCAGAGTCTCAAAAATGGCACCGCAAATAGCGTCCCACTTACAAACTGGGCGATTATTTTGCAAAACATAAAGTGGTAAAAGATGTGTTTTTGTACAAAATAAGCTTATTTTGTACAAAAATAGGCAAAAATAAGCTTATTTTGTACAAAATAAGTGATATAAAATGTGAGTTTGTACAAAATAAGCGGTGATTATGTATAAAATAAGCGCATGTTTGTATGTGGGACGCTATTTGAGGTGCCATTTTTACGTAGGTACTGTTTTAGTTCGTAAAGCGTTATCTAGGCTATTCTTGATCGAAGGTGAAAACACATAGGTACCTACCTAGTTTGAAAATCCATCTCACAAAATTTTGTAAAAAGTAAAGCGTAAAACGAGAAAGCAATGAGAAAACGTTGCACGCCAGAGCGAGACCCATTTGGCAAATAAGGCGAAAAAATCTCGAAATCAATTCGTAGGTAGTAAAAAACGATAGCGATTAAGGCGTTAACATGCGTCAAATCCCAATATTCAATTCAAAATATTGAAAGACCTCGCACGTAAAGCTATCATTGAAAAAATATATAATGCACTTGAAATAATACGCAATAAAAGAGTTACCACCTTTGATGTAAAAAAATATCCCGTGGACCTCGTTTTTGGGTTTATTTGCAAAACTTCTCGGAAACAGAACATTCGTTTATGTTAAAACCAACGCATAAAAATCGGCGATGTTAATTCCTTCAATATTTATTGAACAGTTTGACAAACTAATTTGAAAGCGAAGAAAAGTAATAAAAACATATAAAAATCCAGGATTCGGCGCTCGACTTTTACGCAACCGCCGCGTTGGAACGCGCACTGATTTGAACCCAAAGCGTATAGAGTTACGTTCGATTTCACTCTATCTCAGATCGACCCGCTTCGATTGATGCATGTTAAGGCCTTAAAGAAAAATGCTTCTACACGATTGTGAATATAGATGATAACACTTATTTAAAGTAATTGCGACTTGAATACACAGAACGTTTTTTCTAAGTAATTTCAAACTAAAGTTTTTTTAAAAGAGAGAGATTTCGAAATTAAAATGTATTGAGCCAAAATCACTGAATCATGTTTCTAGTTCAATATGTGTCTGGAGAAAGTTTACATCTTAATTTCAGATCTGTAGGATCTTTTAGTGACCTATGGCAATCATCAAAAAGTGTAAATTTGTTTACCCTCCCCCTAAAACCCCCAATCTCTGTTTGTTCCAGAATGTCTTAAGTAGCAGACAATAAGAAGTTCGCAAAGATGGACAAACCGACGATGCATATGCTATCCGTCCAGGAAAAGGGCGGGCAGACAAGGCAGTCCACGCAGTACATCGCAGCTGTTGCAGGTATATCTATTAAGGTGGTACCCTGAGCGAAAGTGACGCCGCGGCGAATTATATTTAATATTATAATTCTAATACACAATTTTAAAAATGTTTATCGAGGAGATTTTAGGGCCCACAGTCTAGTATTTTTAGACGGTATCGTTACATTCCCTCGTAGTCACTGCTAGAAGTAGATAGCAAAACTGTTAAAAGTGGCCGTTTTTGACACATTTGCTATCTACTTCTACGAATGACTACGAGGGCATGTAGTGATACCTTCTAAAAATACTAGACCATGGGCCCTAAAATCTCCACGATAAACATTATTAAAATCTTTTTTATTAATAACTTATTACTTAAATAAAAACCTCTGAGGGCGCCACTTTCGGTCATACAACCGCCTTAATCAAAGTATATTCGATTACGCAAAAAAAAAGAATCACATTATATTCTGACATCTTTTCATAATCATAATCATAATCATAAATTTTATTTTGCAAGAAACTTCGAACTTAAAACGCCTTAAATGATGGAATTTCCACGAGAAGACCTAGGACTTTCTCAATCGTGCACAGAAAAGCAATACTCTTACGTGAAAAAAAGTTTTTCTTAGTCGATTCAGAAATTTACACGAAATTAGGTTTTATCTGTGACGCATTTAACGTATATTTATCTGTTTCACGGTTTAGAGCACACATTTTGGCAAACTTTTTTGTTTTTTTACCAGAACTCAAAATATCACTATGAATTCAATAATAAACGAATATTTAAATTCAGTGGTTTTTTGGTAAACAGACATAAATATTAATTTATGACCGACGAGTCCTCACAGATGTTTTTGTTTACGCGTTGTAGTAGACGACAAAAATAGCTCCTATGTTATCAACCCTGTCAGGCACCAATAATTTTGGCAAAACATCTTCTTGCTAAAAATATATCCCGTGATCTCTCGTGATCGTAGTAGTAAATCGATGGCAATTCAACGTTGATGATTACGTAGATTGATTGACCAAAAGCACAATATTATGTCATCACTATCATATTTTCCTAAATACTGTAGAAATCCCATCAAAATATCCACGACTTTGCGTGATGGTTGGCATAAAAATTTAAATTTTCACGTATTTTATTATTGTACTAGCGTCCGCCCGCGGTTTCACCCGCGTGGTTCCCGTTCCCGTAAAAATATCGGGATAAAAGGTATCCTATATTTCTATCCAGGCTACCTTCCATCTGTGTGCCAAATTTCAACCAAATCCGTTCTATCAGTAGTTTTTGCGTGATTGAGGAACAAACATCCAAACCCACAAACTTTCACATTTATAATATTAGTAGGATTCGTATTTGTATTTCTTTTGTTGACATAATTTTTTCATATTTCCCAGCTGCCATCGGAGCCGTGATAGCTGGCACCATTCTCGCCTGGACATCCCCGGCACTGCCCCAATTGGAACCCATGAAACCTAACCTGACAGCCGTTAACGCCACAGCCAGCATTGTTACTGTGGTTAATCAAAATGGGACCCTCATCAACTCCTTGGGACAGCCGGCTGAGTTCTTGCTTGATACGAAAGAGAGTGAGTTTTCAAAAGTGTTTTTCTTTTTATGGTTAGCACAGGCTTCTGTTCTATAGGCAGGGCTACAGGAAGTGTTTCTTCTCTGTATTTCGCTCTTATCGGAGGTTGGACAACATCATGGCCATCTTGACCTTCGAGGCCGCTGCTCGGAGTAGGAACGTAGTACTGCGACAGAACCAATCCCACAGGTTCTTCAGCCACGAATTTTACCCATAATTTTTGCCCTGAATGATTAGTTAGAGAATTCTGTATTTATAATCCTGTGGGAAGTACAGAACCTTTTATAATGTCAGGTTTCTAAACAATTCTTATATGCTGACCCTGAAAAAAAATTTATAGGTACTATAACTTTCTGCCTAGCGTTTCTCCGGACGAATGACTATTGTCATACATACCAAACAAAAAAATGGTTAACTTCACCAAAATTTTAGCCCAAGCTAGAATGGACAAGCCAACTCAGTAAAAATACCTACTTTGGTTATTTACAATTTTTCTTTTTAAGACATACGACTTGCCTCGCTTACCTTCGATCAGTTATTTTAGTTCAGGCGAATTATCTAACGTCTAAACTCTAAACAAGAAAACAAACATTCCATTGTTTTCCAAAACTTAGTTTACATTTGTCTACATAAAACTGTTTGCGTCATACCCTCAAAATATCTCAAAACCTCGTCCATCGAGCATAAATGTTTTTGCAATTTTACGAGTGTGTGGTCGGTCACACCCACGGACGAATCGCTGAACACTGAAAATGTATTCTCTTGCTTTACAATAGGATTGGTTTTTGTCGGTACCTAATCTATTTAGAGTTGACGCCAGTCCTGGAACTTGGCCAGTCAGTTGTCCATCAGCTGATCGGCTTTGTTTACGGACATGTGACAATTGGAGTAAGATGGAGTCATTTACGCAAGAGTTACATGAATGAGGTATTTTAATAGCGGTATCGCTATTAGAGTACCTCATTCATGTAATATCATCTACAGTAGATTATCTGAATCGGAAGAATTTTTTTATGTCAATTTGACGATGATGTTTACGATTATCTTGAAAACGTCGTCGACAAAACGGAAAATGAGACTAGAGTCATAACCGAGACCATGGCCTAATTCCGATCAAGGTTCTATTTCAAATAAAGTGAGCAAATTATAATAATTTCTATTGCCACTTTATAGATAATCTGAAGCAAGTACAGCTCAAACATGTTTACTATACTCGTAGGTATTCTTGTTTCATTTCAAAGCCTCCTGCTGGCCCTTTTAATATTCCTTTAGTTTTTTTTAGAATGAAAAGGTCCTATTAAAATAACTTATAGTAAGTGATGGCTGACATAAATATAATATTTTTAACTTTAACATGCTCTAATAGCTAATTTCTTCCAGGTTCTCTAGCCTCTTCAATCCTGGCCATAGGCGCGTTGATCGTGGCCCTTCCAGTGGGCTACTTGGCCCAGAAGATCGGGCGGCGGCCCACCATTTTGCTCCTGGCCATCCCCTTCATGCTCAACTGGTTGCTCATCATCTTCGCCAACGGAGCTGGCATGCTGATCGCTGCCAGATTCATCGCTGGTCTTGGAACTGGTAAGAATTAGTTTTGTTTCACAATATCCGAGACATAAAAGAACAATTTTTTATGTGATTTTCGTTTTCATTGATTAACTTTGTGATATTTCAGTATTTAATGTCACATGAAACTTTCGGTTTTAGTTTATTTACAAAAAAACAAAATACTTACTACTTTTAATTTAATAGTGATTGTATTTAGGGATATAATCTACTTTTTCAGTTAAAGGACTTTACAACATGCTCTAGTGAATTAAAAAAGATCTACAGATCTAAATTACTTACCCCTGCACAATTTTTATTAGGGCACCCATTCACTGTAAAGGTCTCTGCCCACTACACCGTACACTTGTACTATTATGTATTCTGTGACTGTACCATACCATGATCGTGCTAAGAACGTATCAGGCAAAAAATATTATTTGTATTGAAAAGTATGACAAGTGCATGGCCGGTGGCGGAACGGTCCTAGCTAGTGGAAACAGATAACGTTTGTGTGACCTTAAGTCTAAAATTAATTTTTTATTTGTGTTCCAGGCGGCATCTGCGTAGCCGCGCCGATGTACATCGGCGAGATCGCGGAGACGTCAATCCGAGGGTCTTTGGGAGCTTTCTTCCAGCTATTTCTCACGGTTGGCATCCTTTTCACCTTCGTCGTTGGAGGATGGACCCACTGGAAAACGCTGTCTATCGTCTCTGCTGTGCTACCGCCACTGCTGGTCCTCGTTTTTTGGTAAGTCTTCACTTGATAGTTTATATGCTACTTTCTGATATTCGGCATCTTGCTCACGTTTATAGTTATATTACTGTTCTTCATATTTGCTAAACAGATTTCACTAAAAGTACACGCTCGATGGAATAAGGTGTTTCCTTGCGGAAGTCCATTGTAATGGATCTTAGAGCTTTCAACCTAATGGATGCAAAAACTTCCACAAGACTTCCACACAGTATTGTCACAGTATAGATATTAGATTGTCACAGTAGGTATAGATATTAGTCCGTTGAGTGTCGGCAGGAAGGAATACCTGTTTCCCCACCAGAGATTTCTACGAAGTTCTTCGAATTTTACTGTTCCTTCAATTCAAATATTAACCAATAGGAGTGTTTGAAGTTTTTTATTGGTTAAGTTTTTCTTTAATGACAAAAGTTGTTTGCTTTTTTAACACCCATCAGTTGTTTCGCTTCAGCGTACTTGTTGTATGGTCTGTGGCTTCAGGCTTCAGCTATCTTTTACATGCGTTTCTATTTGGATTTGGGTGTCGTTTCTCAGTATATAGTTTTCCCCATTAGTCCTTTATTACCATTTAGTGTTCTCTTGTTTTACAATCCATGCGATTAGCAGGTGGATGCCAGAAACTTTTCTTGCGTAAAAAATTTCCTACAGTAATTAGTCCATTATTCACTTTGTAGGTACTCTCTTAAAAGTTTAAAATATCCATGTCTACTACCAGGTGGATGCCCGAAACCCCTCAATACCTGCTGGGCAAGAACCGTCGTCGTGAAGCAGAGCGCGCTCTGCGCTGGCTGCGAGGCCCCGACGCAGACCTCACTGTTGAGCTCGAGGACATGCAGAAAGAAGTGAGTGAACCTCCGACCTCTATATCGATACTCCTAGTGTTATAATATATGATTCTTTCTTTACTGACTACTAATTAAATAGAGGTACTCTTCTTATTACTATATTTTCAAATCAGACTCTTGATGTTTGTGTTAAAAAAGTTGCAGTTCTTTGAAGACGTGAAAACACTGTTGGAAATACTGATTATGGCAATTGTTTTGAGAGATAAAGTTTTGTTTAGAAGTAGAAAGTTCATTGTTGAGGAGAGACCTAAACCTTAGGACTTCTTTATAGAATTAATTAAGAATTCCTTATCGTAATAGCCCTTGTGTATGTCTGTACATCAAAGCAACTTGGTAGAATTACTGAATTTAACTATTTCGAGTGTATTTTGACTATTTAACTTTAAGCTAGCATGTTTTACTTTACATGTTTCTTTTTCCTTTACAGGTAGACAACGCATCCCGTCAAAGTGCGGGCATCCGCAGCATGTTCACGGACCGCGCGCCACGCACCGCCTTCATCTGCTCCCTCGGGCTCATGTTCTTCCAGCAGTTCAGCGGCATCAACGCCGTCATCTTCTACACCAACCAGATCTTCCAGTCGGCCGGCTCCAACATCCCCCCAGCTATTGCCACCATCATCGTAGGCGTCGTACAAACTATTGCTACCTACATCTCTTCTTTGCTTATTGAGCGCGCCGGCAGAAGAATCCTCCTCCTCCAAAGTTGTGTCATCATGGGATTCTGTCTCGTCATCCTCGGAGTATACTTCAAGTTGCAGGAAAATGGTGTGGATTTAGCCTCAGTAGGATGGTTGCCTCTCGTTTGTTTAGTCTTGTTTATAATTTCATTTTCCATGGGCTTTGGACCTATACCTTGGATGATGATGGCTGAACTCTTCCCCGTTGAATTTAGAGGCACGGCCTCCGGTATTACTGTGATCGTCAACTGGTTTTTGGTATTCGTTGTGACTTTATGCTTCCCCTTGATGAAAACTGCGATCGGCATATACAGTTGTTTCTGGTTCTTCGCCTGTTTCATGGTTATTTGCACGTTCTTCGTCTTCTTCTTGATTCCGGAAACTAAAGGTAAGACGATGTCGCAGATTCAAGCTATCCTCGCTGGGAAGAGGTCGTAAATCGTAAATTTTGAATACTCTAAGATAAATTGTGAGAAATATTAGGTGAATGTGAAGTGTGTTGAAGAGCTGAAATGTATATAATATGATGAGAAATTGGGAGAAGTTATATATGGTAAAGTCATAATGTAGAAGGAAAGATACTTTTTAAAATGGTGAAAATGAGAGAAAAGTCAAAAGATGTACAGTTAGCAGCACGTCAGGTTATGCAAAACTGAATAAATCTCCAGGTTATTTTGAACCTTAACATTATGACATTTAAGCTTAAAATTGATTGACACTGAACACCCTGTCCTGGAAGCCCAGCGTGCCGTTGATTGTACAGATTTTAAATAGGTAATTTGGTAATTTGCAATTTTAACTAATTTGCATATTGTGATAGCATAGCAAGTAAATTGTTTACAATATTTGTGTTATTGTAATAAAGAACAAAGGTTTAACGTTGAATGAAGTTGGAAGAAAGATAAATTACTGAAAGAACCGAAAGCAATAATGTTTTATACGCAAAAGTTTTATAAGTACGTTTAAAAACTATAAGTCATGATGCACAATTTTCATATATATACCTACTTAGTTAAATGGCTTACGTAAAAAAATACGTACCTACCTGCCATGAAATATTTTAAGAAAAACTCTGATAAAGCGAAAATATTCTACGTAAATTGTAAATAGTGGAATTATCCAATGAAATTAACATATTTCATCGATATAAGGAGTAAATATTTTTTAATTATTTAATGATGGAATGAAGATGACCAAAGAAATGCCTTAAGAATAAATTTTAGATATTTTTATATTTTATGAACAAAATAATAATTATACTTGTAGTAGGCATGTAGTTTTGGTATCAATAGCATTTGGACATGTACAAATTAAGTCTTAAGTTTTATGTTTTAACAATTTTTATAGATTAATTTATTGTAGAATTAGGTAGAAGCTCCCTATTTTTTATTATTGAATGCTTCTAATTTGTTAATACTGTAGACTGTATATAACTTATAGTTACAATATCATACTTGCTGTTTTATACAAAGACAAAAATGCTGAATGAAAGGTACTAAGGTAGAATAATGGAAAATGTGCCAAATTTTTTAATTAATAGGATAAAGGTAGGGTGTCACAAATCACTGAAAGGGTACAACTCAAGGGTACAACAATAAATATTGCTACAAATTAGTTTTTCAGTAAATGTACCTAACCCGTTACAGCAAAGCTATAACCATTGTTGTTCCCTTTCTGTTAAAGTACTATTACAATACTATACCCTGTGTCATCATCAATATATTCATATAATAATTTGTTGATATGTTTTTAATTAATGTAAGCAATTAGAATAATACATTTTATAAGAATTACTTGCCGTTTTATTTGAGTTCAATAACGCTTCGAACTTGGCCAGTGAACGAAAAATAAAATAAATTACAGTTCAGTTAACTATCCATCGGAAAAATACCTAGAAAGTTTTTAAAAACTTGCAGAAGTTTGGCAAGGGGGGGGTCCATTAATCACGTGAGCCGAATCCCACCCAATCTCACTTGGGAGAGGACACCAAACTCGTCACGTTCCCAAGAAGTCAGGATTTTTGCAATGTGGATTTTTTAGAACTCTAACAAGGAACTAACGTGTGTCTGAAAAAATACCTTTATTTCCGGCTGAAATGCAAAACAAAGTGGAAAACGTATTAGAGCATTATAGAATGAGTGACACATGAAATCTTATTTTATCAAAAAAAGTTTTATTTTTAAATAGATTTTTTAGAACTACGACAGAAATAAAGAGAAGAGGATAGGTAGTGGAGGAGAAATATGAATATAAAGATTCTTGGTGGAGGAGAATATTCGAAGGCAGACTCCATCATCATGTGATAATAATTGCGCAGAAAGAGAGTTCATAGAGAAACAAAACTAACTAAAGCCAAATACAGACCAAAATGAAACCAAACATTAAACCAAACAATTTATTCACGCAACATCAGAACATTGAAGACGTTAAAGACGGACACTCCTTGCAAATGGTCCGCTTCTCGATGTCATCCACTCGTGACGTCAGTTCCGTTATGTGCCTCTCAATGGCTTTCACGTCACTCCTGAATCCCGTCACCGTTGCATCCAGTTCCGTCAAATACTGGATCTTACTGCAGAGCTCGTCATACTTCTGAGATATAAACTCCCTCGCATTTTGGGAATCGGTAAGTTCCTTTTCTATCTTATGGATTATCTCGTAACGTAACTCGTCGAATTTTGATTCTAAACTTGGACCTAGTAGGTGGGCTCCTTTGATTGCCAACTCCTCTTCCATACGTAGTTTACTGGGTAATTTTGTGTGACAAGCCATCTCAGTAAGATTTGATGACACGGAATAATTTTATACTGCTGTAGTGGCCGTGCATTTTTTGTTGAGAAACCTAAAAAAATACTGACAGTTTGAATGATGACAAAAGCTAACAAGAATGTTGTAAATTATTGGCGTTGTCATAGTGATTAGATTTTTAAATTATTTTTAACCAGTGTTGATCTTATTTCTTAAATCAAACCTTTTCCTTTTTGTTTTTATTTGAAGTAAGAAGGCTAGTTAGAGCATTCAGAATGCTCTAAGTTCTACTTCATAGAGTAAGATAAATAAAATTTCTACTTACGTAGCAACTCATGAAAATTTTTGAGCAAAGTTGCTTCACGCAGACAATGTGATAGAAGCGCAGAACATCCATTTTTTCAACAGCATGTTTCTAAAAAATCATCATCATCATATCAGCCGCACTACACCCACTGCTGGTCGACGATCGGTCCTGTTGGCCCGCAACCAGCGGTTTCCCGCGACCTTCCCTCTCACGTCGGTCCACCTCGTCGGGGGCCTACCCACGGAGCGTCGTCCGATGCGCGGTCGCCATTCCAGAACCGCCCCGCCCCAACCAACATCGGTTCTTCTCGCTATGTGTCCCGCATGGTCCCGCCCACTGCCACTTCAGCTGAGCAAACCTTCGAGCGATTTCGGTTATTTTATTTCTCCTACGGATCTCCTCGTTTCTTATTCGATCAGTAGGGAAAGTATATTTGGTATTTAATGAATATTTAATAATCATTATCACACATTAAGTACCTACTCCTTCAGTAAAACAGGTACAAGTTAATACTATTTCAAGTGGTTGAATCAAACTTCAAGTACCTAGTCATGAGGTATGTGGTTACTGGAAATATTTATGACATACTTCAACACCTATTTTGTCAGAAAAACTGTAATTTTACACAACTTTAATAAGAAACAATACATTTTTCAGAGATAAATTAATTATTTGATACTGTTTTATGTAAAGTTTCTTGTGCATTTTCGTAAGCGTAATTTTTTTTTTAAGTATCTAATAGGCACTTATTGGAATTTCATCCAAATAATTTAATTTAATTGTGACCGAATTATGATTGACTGTAGTCCAAAATTTATAAAAAAAAGAAACTGTATTTTTATCATGTCGTAATAGGTAAGTATACAACGTTTTAATGGTAGCCGAATATGGTAGATAGGGACCATCAAACTGAACAACTTTTACTATAGGAACAACCCTGAAATCGCGAAAAAAACAGCTGTTTTATACATTTTGATATTTTGGTTATTAATTTTTGTATGAAACAGCTGAGTATTTTACTAAACAACTGTTCAGTAAAATACTAATTAAATATAAGCATCAGCTGTAAAAACATAAGACAGTAAATGTTAAAATAACGGCGACGACCTACATCGGGCGAGGCACTAATTTTTGTCCAAATCGCGTAGGTTCATATTGATAGATAGATTATTAGACCAATATTTAAAGATAGATACTAACACATAATAATTGAAACCAAAATCTTTTTAAAAATGCACTGTAACTTCTGAAACAAAAGTAAATAGTAGGTAATAGGTAGGTACCTAAGTAAGTTTAGATTTCTACCCATTGAAGTCAACTTATTTAAAAGGAAATCGTCTACAGAGCCGACATGTGTTTGCGATCAGATAATGTGTCAGTGGAAAAATACAAAAAACCAAATTATCTTACACATAATAAATATACTTTTTTTTTTTTTTTCTTTATTTAATTTAAGGAAATAAATATACTTAAGTACGTAACTTTTCACCTTTATGGCAATGAGCTGGTAATTCAGAGTATCAGCATATAACGGAGTTCAACAGATTGGATGGAAGATTAAGTACAATTTCATCACAATTAATAAACTCAGTGATGGTGCTGGCAAATCAATCAGTATTACAAATCCAATGACGAACTCTCCAGAATGATGAAACTAAAAAAAAATCATGTAACCTATACCTACCTACGGGCTAGTCTATGGTACGCGCTGAAATATGAAACGTTAATGTAACTTAATAATGTATATGAAAATTCCGTACGGAAAAATCCCGCATGCATGTGTCCATAGATTTGTACGATTAGCTGCGTTCGGAATTACGTACTTATGTATGAAATTCCGAAACGGAATTCCAAATGTGTGTGGCCACTCTAACTATACCGAACCTTTTCAATATAGATAGCATTTATTAGCTTTGACAACTGCTTCGTGTTTCGATGGATGTGCTTGTAGATGATTGCAGAGAAGCCTAGAGTACAGTGCCTCATATACTTGGTCGGAAAACGGACTTGTCTATAGTGTAGGTAGTGGTGCCGGAAAGGACCGGAACTTATAGTGGTGAATTCAAGTGAGTTTTTAACCTTATTCGATACTATAAAATATAACTACAAAATATCCTGTCCTTTTATGACATTGACGTTTTGTTTATTTATTTATTTATTTCTTAACACCAACAAGATTGAAACCAACACAAAATGATAAAAAGATCTTACATGGAATACCTATAGATATTAAGCTAAGTACAATCTTAATTAAAGGTGTTACACAATTTCATACACTACGTTAACAAATTGAGATTAGTCGTAAATAGTGGATGCAAATTAATAATGAAAAATGAAACAAATTAGATTAATTACGAATTAAAATAAATAACAATGGATAAAAACAATTGGAATAGTATTGAATATCGCGAAAATTATATAGAGTCAATAAAAATTTAAAATCAAACAACAAAACCAAATTAAAATTGTTAAGAGATTTTTTTCACAAATTGCATTTTCCATTTTCATAACTTATTTAATACCCGTGAACGCTATTGTAACAAAACTTTTATGTATCTACCTACAACGTAACTTAAGCGAAAAAAATTAGTTTATGCTAAGTTACAACGGATAAAGTGGTCAATTTCGCTAACAAAAAAAAGGAGTCACTTTCCAGGTATTTTTTTATGCTAAGAAAACAAAATAAATTAATACTTAGTAATTTGATGTAATTTCCAGCAACTGATAAATATTTTAAATCACAGAAGTTATGAAGTTCTCTGTATGTGAGAACAAAACTCTAATTTCATAGGTAAGGTAAAAGGACCCAATTTATATAAGTAGGTAAATTTACTTTAATGATTTATCGGCTACCAAATGTCAGAGACTCAGAAATGTAAAATCTTCGTATGGCTTATACCCTGTTCATCTGGATTATTTAAATTCCATCGAATATAGTTAATAGTTAGTAAATAGGAACTTACCCGAAACCTGTGAAACTCTACGTTAATAGACTTCATTTCTATATAAAAAATATGCAATTCTAACTAGTTTAGAAGAAGAAGAAGAAGAAAAATCATAAGTCACACAAACTTAGGACTAACTGCAACGCTGGTATTCTGGAGGAGCCTACTTGGTGACGACAACGAACAGACAAATAAAAATTATAATTTAATAACAATTCAGAAGACAATAGACAATAATTTTAACGAAGTAATAGATAATATTAACGAGCATCGATTCTATCAACACCAACACTAACAAAATAAAAATATTATTTAAAATGAGGAATAAAAATAAAAAAAATAAAAAAAAGTTTACTACAAGTAATTTAACTAAGTAATATTTTGACCTACTAATTGCACGATATACGGCTTAAAGTTTTTTTTTTTTTTACAATCTTCGGGAAGCTAACAGCTAGGTTGAGAAGAAAGTGGTTAACTTAAATAAATATCGAAGGCCAATTACAAGCTTCCACATATAGCCAAATATTATTTGTTACAAAAATGTTAGCCTACGTTATGTTAAGAATTTTAGGTTATTACATCCAGTACAGTAGTTTAAGCATAAACAAGTAGCTACTCACTAAAGTTTTACAAATTATTTGTTAGAAAAACAACTATCACTTAATATTCGCTTAAGCTTACTTGAGGAAGTGTTGAAAAGGTCTATTTCAAATTGTTTTGCAACACTACTGATAAAGAAAGAATTTCGCCTGTACTTCGTTTTGCACCACGGAACGTGTTACGGAGTGCGTCAGGGTTACGGAAGGAAGCTACCGGAGCTCGTAAACCAATGCCACTCAAAAGCTCAGGACAATCGACAGCGGCACCCGCTATGCTAAGAAGGTACGATATATCTGCAATGCGTCTTCTTTCTACAAGTGGTAAAAAGTGAAACTTACGGCATCGCTGGTCGTAATCACGAGTATAAGTTTTCGTTTTAAACTGTAAATATCGTAGAAACCGTTTCTGAATCCCTTCAATTCGCGTTTCGTATAGTTTGTAACATGGGTTCCATACTTGAGAGGCATATTCTAAGTGACTACGTACGTAAGCACAGTAAAGTATTTTTAGAGCTTTAATAGAACCGAAGTCATGTGACATTCTCATTACGAAGCCGAGAGCTTTAGATGCCTTAGCCACAATGTTGTTAATGTGTTCATCAAAAAGCAATTTGCTGTCAAAGACTACTCCTAGGTCCCGTGTGGTAGTAACTCTGGTAACATCAGCGCCTAGTAGTTTGTAAGATGATAACATGGGTTCGGATTTTCGGGTATAAGTACAGACATAGCATTTGGAGACATTAATGTCAAGTTTGTTAACATGGCAGTAATGCTCAAATCTGGAGAGATCCTCTTGGAGACGCTGAGCGTCTTGAGTCGAGTTGATTGGCATCAACACCTTCATGTCATCAGCGTACATTATGATTTTGGCATGAGTAAAACATGACGAAATATCGTTTATAAAGATGTTGAAAAGCAATGGTCCCAATAGAGAGCCTTGAGGAACACCCGAAGGTATTAACATGGGAGAAGAAGTGTAGCCGTTAAGAACAACAGTCTGGCATCTATCTTTAACGTAAGAGGAGAACCATCTAAATAAATTACCCTTAATACCTATAGCCTGCAGTTTACGTAAAAGTTTTGTGTGATCAATACGATCAAAACATTTACTATAGTCCGTGTAAACTACATCAACCTGAGACGGTACAGTCATATGTTTTGTCAGGAAGTCACTACATAAAATAAGGTTAGACGTAGTTGATCTGCCCTTAACGAAGCCGTGCTGCTCCGGACATAAAGATTGCTTAATGGATGCGTAGACTTGTTTGTAGACAATTTTTTTCAAAAATTTTGCGAACAAACATAGTTTGGAAATCGGTCTGTAATTGTCGACTACATCTTTAGGCCCTTTCTTGTGAATTGGCGTAATAAAGGCAGATTTCCAGATGTCAGGCACAATGCCTTCACTCAGTGAACGCCTAAACAGGATACTAAGAGGGACTGACAGTGACTTGGAACATCTCGCAATAAAAATTGCTGGAATATTTTCGGGGCCGGCAGATTTATTTAAGTCGAGTGAAGCTAATAGTTTGGAAACTTCTAGTGTGTCAATTTCAATGTCACCAATGTCACAGGAAGAGTCGACTACCACTACGTCATTCAAAATATTAACGGTCTGAGTATTGTGTGAAAAAGTGGAGTGAAAGTAATCGCTAAACATTGCACAGATAACTTCCCCATCTTCAGATGTGCGCTGTCCATAGTGAAAAACAGAAGGATAGGTATTATGTTGATTTTTCAGCTTCACATAGGACCAGAATGCTTTAGGGTTGGAGGAGATGGATTTTTCAATAAAAGAAATATAATCATCAAACATTGACTGTTCTAGGATTCTTGCGCGATCTCTTAGGTCGACAAATGACTGAAGGTCATGATGATTTCTGTAGGTTTTATACTTAACGTGATGTTTGTGCTTCTCCTTCAAAACTTTTATGAGAGCTCTTTTGTACCAAGGAGGGTATTTTAAACATGGCGTTACTAATTTAGAGCGTATGAATTTCCCACGTAGATCATTTAAAATACCGTAAAAGAAAGATACTGCTTCATTAAGAGATCTGCAGTTCAACTCGGTATCCCATTCAATATTATTAATATCTAAGTTTATAGAATCGTAATCTCCAGAATTATATTAAAACTTAGTATAAGGGCGTGGCTTGAGAGTATGGAGTTGTACGAAATTAGCAGAGATATATAAGGCAGGGTGGTACGGATCCTCGGGTACTAGTGGATTAGGAGAACGGCTAACGACTACCTCACTATTAGAAAATACTAAGTCTAAAATTTTATTAAAATTATTGTGAATAAAATTGTATTGGGATAAATTACATAACGTTACTCATTTTACTTACCGACACGCCTCATCCACTTGAAGTTAGAAGTTTACAATTACTTTGAACGGAAAACATAGTTCCAGTATTTGTAATAGATACTAAAAGATATTCTGCATTAAAATCAATATTAGACTTTACTAAACCCTGCATGTATGTACCTAAGGTGCAGAAGAATTTATAGTTTGTTTAACTTAAGGCTTAAGCAGGCAAAAATGCTTAAAGTGGATTATTGCTCTTTTTTGTCTACTATTACTACGAACTATATTATTGAGGTAATTGTTTGTAAATAAACTATAGAACCATAGCTTCAATCTGTTTACATTGAAAGTTGTTATTTATCCAACGCCAAAATTATCGAAACATTTATTTTCACCACAAAGATTTAAGTAAAAAAACCTACCTATCCATCACATTCACATTACATAGTAAACAACAAAAATATTATTGAATACATTTAACTGCCACAACACAATCGTCTTAGTCACGTCAAATAGGTAAAACAAAAAAAATAACAACAATAGGTATTATTGATGAAAAATTTATTTTTACGATCGGTAGTAAGTAATTAGAATTTTCCATCTTTCAAGAATTTACGTTCGCAAGGGTCGGTCATGGGATGGGTGACCAAAAATATATTATCTCGAGCTCCTCCGTGCTTCGGAAGGCACGTAAGCCGTTGGTCCCGGCTGCATTTGCAGTCGTTATACCCACCAATCCGCATTGGGCCCGCGTGGTGGTTTATGGCTTATGGCTCATCCTCCTTACCACCCATAAGGAAGGCCTGTGCCCCAGCAGTGGGGACATCAAAAATGGCTGATGGACAAGAATTTAATAAAATTTGACTACCTGGTGTGAGGAAGTTTGCAACAATCTACCGTAACCCAAAAATTCATATTCAGCGTGAGAACTTCTCAATTTTTTAAATCACGATACGACTGGAAGTCTGAACTGCTGTCCGGTTTACGTAATAACACTGTCTAAATAGCTATTAGCTAGTAGTACTTATATCGATGGCTTAGAGCACACATGTGTTAATTACAAAAAGTTGATTTTTCAGGAGAGCATTTTAAAGTTGAAGCATCATAAAATACAAAAACTGTATATGATATGGAATTCAAATTACGTTTATTCATAAGACTTATTCTTTAGTTCCACAAATAAGTAAATTTCATAACGCAATTACGTCAAATTGATAACAAAATCAGCTGAAAACCTAGCTAACCCCCCTCACTTAGTACATTTGAACCCTCATATTTAGTAATTTGAATGCACGAATGTACTAAGTGGGGCTGGGTTAGTATTCTAATAGAGTAACAGGTACTTATTAATACAAAAATGTTAGATATATTTAAGTATTAAATTATTAATTTAAATTTAAAAAATATAGATAAATTTAATAATAAATTATTAAATTATTTATTAATTTTTATTATTAAATACCGACTCAAGATATTTTGTGCAGGTTAGAACATAAAATAATAATAATATTAAATAATAATAATAATAATATTAGAAATAAATAAAACATTCTACAACATTTTAATAATTATTAAAAATAGTAGGTACTCATTAAATCAGTCTTTCTTAAACACTAACAGAAACACTAACAGATTTTTATCATTTGGTTCCCGCAGTGGGGTGGTTCCACTCATGATTACAAGCAACTTTTACTATGGGGCCAACTCTGTGGGTGCGAGAAAAAAATCAGCTGTTCCATACAAAAGCGCAATACCTACTCGACCGAAATGTATGGAACAGCTGTTTTATTTTCGTATTAACTGCACTTACAACATTTGGATTGTATAATTAATGTAAGATAACATGTCGTAAAAGTACTTAATATTTTTGTGCGTTAAGTAGTACCGCAGGAGGGAATCTTAAAATCGCTTATGGAGTTTTCGTAGCAGATTAGTAAAAATAAAGGATTTTAATACTTTTGGACATAACCGAAGCTTACTTAATACAACAGTGACACTGGGTTTTTAATAGAAAGAGATGGAATATCGACACGTGGGTAAGTGCAAACGGTAGAGCACGTCAATTAATACAGTTGTCACTCAAAAAGTAAAAATCGCATTTTTTGTAATTAGTACATGTGTGCTCTAAGCCATCGATATTATGTTATCAGAGGGCCTATTATATAGAAAGAATCACGATAATCGATTTTCGGCCGACTCCGTGACTGACCGTGACACTATTTATTTTTAAGACAAAGATCGTCCGATTACCGCGGTGCTTTTTAGGGTTCCTTACTGGAAGGCCGAATAATAGAGGAGCTATCGCTGACTCATGTGTTGGTCTGTCGTCTGTCACAAAGCTCGAGCAGCTAAGCCGTTCCAATGTGTCTTGCTCACCCAAAGCCAGGTAAAGTATAAAAAAATATTTTATAATTTTTAGAGGGGGCTCCGGGGCTCCCATACAAATGAGATGAAGGGAAGGGCGTAATTTTTTTTTAACCCTTAGTTAAGAAATAAGTACTTAGTTAATTTTTTATTACTATAATTTCTTTGGCTTGCTATTTTTTTATAATTTAATACGAAGTTCTGTCTAATTCCTTTTCAAGCTTTTTATATTTATTTCTTATAGTCTGACATTTATTTTGTAACAAGATGTGCAAAAACGATAGTTTGACCTCGAGGACATGTATTGTAATTTCTTTCTTTAGGTCTTTTTCATTTTAATTCCCTCATTTTCATATTACTTACAAACCAACTTAATTTTGAGGATATTCTACATTTGGTACGAACGAAGCCCTAAATGTGCAAAGACTTACACGCACTTGGGCGTTTTTTTTAATAGGAGGTCCTCAGCCTGTTAATTCTGTAACCAAACTCGCATCTCAATTCGAACCTCACTTCGCTTCGCGTGAATTACTTCGCTTCGCGTGAATTACTTCGCTTCGCGTGAATTACTTCGCTTCGCGTGAATTTGTTATATTATAAATTAGCTGAATATAAGCTACTTTACCGGTTGCAAAAGGTTTAAAATAGCTATACTTAACTAAAATCTTTTGTAGGTAATTAAAAAAACAGCCTATCATTATCTGATTTATGATTTAAAGTTCCCGCGCAGTGAAGTGAGATTCGAGTTTGGTTACAGAATCGACATGGTAATCGAACGATGTTCGTTCGTGCCACTATATAGAAAATTGAGCGACGATCATCATTCGTATCGCAATTCCTCTTTTGTAATAGGCCATCTGAGTATCGCTACTTATAATCTATCTATATTACGTGTGCCCGTCGATAAATCCGTCATTATGTTTCTGTGATTGTGTGCTGAAAGTTAATCAACCTGAAAAACTGTAAGTCACTCATTCAACAATATTGTTTATGAAAAAATAATGTTTTTTTATGTTTACATTTTCCTTTATTTTCCTGTGGTATGTTAATTAAAAAGAAACAAGTAAAATTAGGAAAATCTTTTTAAATCTGAAAATCATGTAACTACCTACCTATCTAAATCAGTTACACTCTTGTATTCCAAGTACGATACATAATAATCATGACATTTTCATTAATTACTAATGTGATTATTTCAAGAAAAAGTTTAAAAAAAGTTCACCACGGGTAAACTGAAAAAAACCCCACACAATATGTAACACACTTTTGTTTTTTGAAGTGCAATTTTTTTAAGTACAAAATTAATAGCAAAAAAATTAATTAAAAAAATTAAAAAACCCGCCTGCATAAAAAGACAAGTCGACTGAAAAGATGGAAACAAGATTAAATAAATATTAAAGGCAACATGTCATAATAACATGCAGTCGGAGGCATATAATTCAATCATTCATAATGTCACTTTCTTTTTTAGTTTTTTAATTTTTTTAATTATTTTTTTTATTTATCTCTTTTTAGTTATTATATTTTACGGTCATGATATACCTTTTTGAAATCCTTATAATAAGCCCTTTAATTTGACACCCATATTGCAGTATTCTAAAAAAAAATTTTTTTTTCACTACGTATAATAGTACCGTACAGCCGCCATGTTGTTTTTTTTATAACGCCACCTTCTTAAGAACACTTGGGCTGAAATGACAAATCTAACGATATCTTAATCATAGAAATCCGTTCAGCCGTTTGAAAGATATGAGGTAATAAAGAATATTACATACAAACATACATACTTACAAGATACGCGCGAAAAACAAAACCCGCAGCAACTATTATATATTCTGTGCCCGCAGTCGGGTAAAAAGCAAAAGAGTCGAAAAAAACTAACTAGTTTTTGAAAAGACAGAATTTTAACCTGTTTTTTTTAATATTTTTATATTTCGCTAAAATGCAATAAGATTAAAATAAGTTTTGCTTGATAATCTTTTAATCTATAATAATATGTTTTTTTTCGTATTTTCCTCCTATCCGGTAAAACACACAAAATGCATTTTATAAAAAAGAAAATATTCAAACGAAATAGCAATTTCATACAGTTTTAATAAGTAAATGGTATACTGTGATAGATGTAACTATAGAACTATAATAGACCAGCGATTCCACACATTTATATAAGTAGGTACCTAAAATAACTATCTCAATATCAATATCTCTACATTTTATCTTAAATTACAACCAACTTATTGTATGTTTTTTTTTTCTTTAAAAGTTACTAAAGAGAAATCAAAATTACATAAGTAGGTACTTAAATTGTATCTAAGTAAGTAAGTATCTACGATAAACAGTTTTGCGAATGTCCATGAAATACAACATCATGCTAATGGTTGATTATCGGATAAAATAAATATTTGATAGCGAGTACACTTTTCCATCATTAGTATGAGTAAACAAAAATAAATCAAATGATTTGCGGGTCCATATTTCGAATCCGTACATACATACATATGAAAGAAGCTAAAGAAGTGTGTAAGGATCGTAGCAGGTGGCGATCCATAGTCTCTGCCTACCCCCATGGGAAACAGGCGTGAGTGTATGTATGTATGTACATACATACTACAACCACAGTATAATGAACTTAATTTGTTTAATTAGGTAGGTACCTACCAAGTTAACAGTAAACTTAACAGTAAACATTTTCTAATTCTGTTTATTTCGTAGCATTAAATAGGAAACGAGAACTAAATAAAAAAAACCGGTCAAGAGCGAGTCGGACTCGCGCACCGAGGGTTTCCGTACCATCATACATAACAGACCATACAACAAGTAACTGTGCATCATAATAAATACACTGCAGAGCTGTAGAATAATAAAATTATTATTACAGTATGAGGTCAGCACCAACTCTTGGCCGATAGTGGAACTATTTTTTTCTTAGGCCAGCGCCATCTCTTGACCTATAGTAGAACTAAATAAATTTTCTTAGGTCTGTTGACTGCTAGAGGAACTAAATAATTTTTTGTTTGTTTTTTGAATTTCTAAAAAAGTGTGTTATATTGAGACATCGTTTTATTTTTTCTGTAATCACATAGAATTATTTCAGATTTTTCTCTTTGCAGACTTCGGAGATAAAGGGGGGAACGGTATTTTTTTACATTTTTCATCATAAGTCGAAAACTATGCGACCTAAAAAAAAGAAAAAATGTTTTAAAATGTGCAAACAGCGCTCTTTCATATGATACCCCACATGCCCTAGTCGCCCCACTTAAAATTTTTAAGACCCCTTTTCAGACCCTGTTGTAAAAACAAAAAAAAAATATTTCTTTCTTATTTGCAAGATAGTTGAGAAAACTATTCCAAATTTCAAGTTGATACCATTAGTAGTTCTCGAGATATCCAGCTGTGACAGACAGACAGACAGACTTAGTCACACCATAAGGGTTCCTTTTTACCATTTTGGTACGGAACCCTAAAAAGCGTGCTGTCTGGAAAACACTTGACTTACATTGATATAGGTACCTATGGCCGACATCGTATATTGCTCGAACGTGGAATATTTTTTTGCTATGTTATCGTGTGATTAAACTCAGAATGTATGTTACCGATTCGAAATGTTTGTTCAAACATCACCACTATTATCGGTGATATGTGATTACATCACACACACCCATGTTCCATTTCCTTTTCTAACTAATTTAGGTACCTATTAAGATTTCGGAAGAAAGACAGCTAAATTCGGAATATCATGAAATGTTTGCCTTATTAAATAAAATATAATAATGCCATAAACTTCAAATAATTTTACCTAGCGAAAGTTAAAATCATTCTTCCTTAGAATTTGTAAAAGTTATTATCACAAAGTTTACCTCTTATGTTTTCATTATTTTGTAAATTATCAACATTTTTTACTTTAAAGTCTATGAAAATGCACAGTATCAAAATTACAATTATTCTATTTTAAATCTAGATTTGAGTTATGTTCCGTTTATTCTTTAGGTACTCTTCCTTTACATAATTCGCAATTCATCCGCAAATACTAAGAGAGAAAATTACACCACCCGAGTTTCGTATAAAGAGACTACAAAACATGAAAGTTGTCGTCTATTTACAGAAGTAACTGCCAGTTACTATCGTGTAAGTATGTAAATTAATCAGAAAATGAAAATGGTTATTTAATTTTGTTAATACAAGAGACCAAAGTCAATTCAAAAAGTAATACCTACCTATATTCATCCTATATTCTATGGATGGATGCTTCTGTATCATTTCGGTCGCAGAAAAAATAACATCACACATCAATCAAGTATGCGTAATACATTTTCATTAGAATCCTCACGTGCATGTTTACATTCCTACTTGTTAACCGTTTTTAATGTATGGTGGGTTATGATTATTTCCATAATAATTTATGAAGCAAACCTTATGTCGCAGTCAGGATGAAAACTTATGGTGAAGCGTAAAATAGACCTTTTTTAAGTAACTATTAATTAAGTTTATGTTTAAAGTTCTGTTTTATCTGTGTGCTTACCTACCTACAGTCATAGACCAAGGAGATCTCCTTGGTCTATGCTACAGTAAAGAAATTCTAAGTGAAACCTTAGCACAGCGGTTCCTTACATTTTTGGCTGGTGACCTAAAGCATAAACAGTATACTTGGAGCCCATGACCCTAATGTTTTACTTATCTTCCAGTGATAAATTAATAAAATAAACTCAAAGCCCGTGTTTTTCTAAAACTTATATCATTATAAAATATTAAAAAAACAACATTAATTCGGTTTTGTTTTATTCAAATCAAAATCATTTACCCTGATATTGTATTGTTGAGCAATTAAGATTTGTATGTACATGAGACCTACAAAATTATGTATGTATACACTTTGATATTGATGACATTTTTTTTTTTACAATTTTAGAACATGACTGTTTTCTCAATGCCATAAATATGCAAAGCTATCGTAAGTCAATGATTACTGCGAAGTTTTGCTCGCAACGTGGCTCACATAATGCCTCTGATTGCGCGGTAAAGATTACAACTGGAAATTAATAATCAGCACTAATCACTGTAATTATTAATTTATAGACAATTATTAGATTAAAACACAATCAACACAAATCAAGATATTTGAAGTACCTTTAGTACATTTAACTTTTTTCCTAAATAAAACATTTTTCACATAGCCTATATTTTCGACATTCCCTGCAACACACATTTGTATGGACAGTAAACATTATAAACTACTCAGATTCTATCTATGCAGTTCCAACAACAATGTACAACAACTTATTATAACTATAGCTATCTTATAAGGAAGCAGTTCTTTAGCATAACTAATTACACTACACACATACACACACAAACAAAACAAATCGTTTTAATATTGACTTCAAGCGAAAACAGTATGTTTATGTCCGCTCTTCTACGTTTTGTGTCTGCATTCTTTTTGGCTGAAACATGTTTTTTTACTTATCTCCACCATTTTGAAAAACTTTGAAAAACTGGCTCGACTGAAAAAATCAATTTAATTATCGAACCTGCACACAAAATTTCACGGAATCGGTTGAGAAAAGGAGAACAAACGGACAGACAGACATCCGCCGGACCGACATACGAAAGATTTTTTCCCAAAAGTCCGTAAGCCCGCGACAATATTGCCTACGTCATATGACATCACGATGAAATGCATGGCACACGGTCGGAAATGTTGTGCAGAGCGAGGATCAGATAAAACAAAAAAATTGGCCGGAAGCTTGAGAAAATTCATCACTTCCGGTCAAAATTTTTAGGTTATATTTACGTCATGTGACATCAGTGCGAGACCCGTGTCGTGGCATCAATAGCCCTTCAATAGTTAAGTAGAGAGAGTTTACATAAGTCTGTTAGTTCTGAAATGGCCGGAAGTCTGTCAAGTACTTTCATGCCATTTCAGAAGTGACAGACTTATGTTAACTATCTTTACTATTGAATGCTAAATGATGCCACGGGTCTCGTACTGATGTCACATGACGTAAATATAACCTTAAAATTTTGACCGGAAGTGAAGGATTTTCTCAAGCTTCCTGCCAATTTTATTAGCGATAATCTTCTGATTCTCGCTCTGCACAACATTTCCGACCGTGTGCCATGCATCTCATCGTGATGTCATATGAAGTAGGCAATATTGTCGCGGGCTTACGGACTACAAGCTGAAGCAGAGACGCTTCGATCGCGCTTCGCGCTCGTTCGGTCGACTACCGGACCGTTTGTAAGGTAAACCTCCTATTTTGGTCTCTATTCACTTCGCGCTCGCTCAGTCAAATTAATAAAAAATTTACTCAACATGTCTATTCTAGTGTGTTTAATGTCTTCTTCGTTAAATCTCAATTCCTAATACGAAAGAAAAATACTTTTTATGAATAATACCTTATAGTATTTTTTTCTTAATTTATGTATTGTACACAAACACTATAGCTGTGGCAAGTGTATTGTAAATAAGGCTCGGCTAAGTTAAAACGAATAGATAGAGTAATATTTTAAGTAAATAAGAAAAAAATAAATCTACAAAGCTACGGCTCCATAAATCGTAGGCACCGTAGCATATTATATAACTGCTACGAATGATGTTCCTCGTAGTACCTCTCCACCTTTATTTGCACAAACTTTCCACTTTATTAGGGCGAAACGCGATTATTTCGAGGTTCCGAGCACCTCGCTGGTAGTACAGGAATATTGAAGCTGCAAACTTGGTTTTCACTACAGTAGGTATACTGCTCAAAAGAAAATAAGGGCCAAAAATTGTTTCCATAGTAAAGAAAAAAAATCTGTAAGTTTTTTTTGATAAATTCAGATTTTAATTGAATTCAATATTGTTCGAAAGCTGACATTTTCCTGTGAAGCGTTTTTTTAACATACCGACCGACCGACCCCTCCAAAAACTGGCCTATGCCACCAGACATGATAGCGATTAAGTGCTTAACAATCTACATGTACCTAGACCTACCAGGAGAAAAAACCAACGCTTCTAGCTCGCTATACAAAATGTGATAGATTAGATATTGTACATCGTGTATCAAAAACACTGTCAGATCTTGAAACAGGTGATAGAGTTGCTGATACTGAACAACTTTCTCCATGGAACATAGGTCGAAAAACGAAAAAAAAAATTCATACTCCCATACAAAATGTATTGGTCAACTGACCGACTTAGTATGGAAAGACGAAAAAAAATAGTTTTTCGACCTATGTTCCTTGGAGAATGTTGTTCGGTTTCAGCAGCACTATCACCTTTTTAGGATCTGACAGGGTTTTTTTATACACATTGTAGGTAAACAAAATATTGACATGTGTAATAAATCATAATTTTCCATTATCTAAGCAGTAGATAACGCGAAAAACGTTTCCACACCGCACATGGAGCACCCTTCACAATTTTACAACGGCTCTTGTTTCAAGAGCCGCTCTACGGTCACAAATCTACGCCACTTACCGTTATCGAGAATATCGAGATAGTGTCACTAGACAGTGACACTCTATTTAGACAAATAGGGCTGCAAATTATTATAATATTCTAAAAAATTCAAGCGAGCAAACTACTCGAGCTCTTTCGTGCTTCAAAGCACGAGGATTTCGAAAACAGAAATATTATTCTTTTTTTATGATCCAGCCTATCTAATTGTCTAATTCCAAAATTATCGCAATCGCTTTCAGGATTATTTGATTTAATCAGGCGTCACTTGGCGGAAGTCCCAAACCATTTTGAAAAAAGAAATATTTGGAACTTACTTCCGCAAACAAAATATGCAAGATGCACCGCCCGCCCGCCCGCAAAAATATGCTCATGCACACCACAAAAGTGCACAATACTGACAATACGCCCTGCATTTAGCAAGACAGCAACACACCTTGCACCTTCACCAATTAGGCCACTCTACACGTACACGTTTGTTTGCGGAAGTAAGCTACATGTATTTGTTTTTTCAAAACGCTTTAAGGATGTTACACACTGGTGCTTCTTTTTGACACAAATAAAAAAAAAAATTGGCGTTTTCCGAGTTGGTCCCGTAGTAGAAGTTGTTCAGTGTGATCGTCCCTATCTACCATATTCTGCATTACCTACTCGTATTTTCGTAACACGTTATATAATAAAAGTTTAAGTCATAGAATAAATGTAGGACCATTAATAAATTCTACGAAATTCATAATATTAAACATTATTCTATGGACTTTAGGAATTTAATTGAATAATATTGTAACGCCTAACTTTATTGTGCCAACTATTAATAATACATTACTAGATTTGCTACGGCTCCATTTGCAGTATTAGTTGAATTATAAATAAAAAATGAGATAAAAAATGCAACCGGATTGATATCGAATTGACATTCGACAAGCGACGATCTTTTTATTGTCATCATTAAAGTACATAATTATTTGATTATCTTAAATTCATATTAAGTATGTGATTATCGTTATTATTATAATGTGTTACGTTGGATATGGAATTTTGTAGATAAAAAGGCCCTACCACACCAATTTAATTCAAACATTAATCAAATGTTATTATAATTTTTACACCGTCTGCAAATTCACTAGGAATAGAATATTGAGACTCAATATTCGGTTTTGCTTTGTCAGGGCACAGATTTTTTTATGCTTAACGGATAGGTATAGTGCTTGGTCTTCACCTTACCTGATGTTAAGTGACGATAAGGCTGAAGGTGGAAGCGCACTACACATGGAATCCTCATCACTGAGGAACTGGCTTTCTTACCTCTAACCGCCGGGACACAACAATTTTAAGTTAAGTTAAGAGAAAAAGCCTAAGGTAAATAAGTTAATAGACCGGAATATTGATGGAAAAGCGATCATTCTTGAACACGGAAAATAGGAAGTGTATATGGCGTGTATGAACATGTATGAGTCACCTTCCTGGGACGTGATAGGCCGTGGTCTGACGTGAGGAATGAGCGCTAATTAGCTATTGATGAACCGTCTCCTTATGGGTTTGCTGTTGTCGAGGGCCTATAATACGCGATAATTTTTATTAGGGGTAATAATACAGATATATTGAATTTTAGGTCAACACTGCATAGAATATACAATACAAGGTTATTTGTAAATCACCAACAACCTCGCAAGACTAGATTACTAAAATCATAAACAACATTTTTGTTCTACGCCTTTTCCGAGAAAAAAACAAAAAGAAATTCGACTTTCCATACAAATGTCCAAACAGCTGATCTAGTTTTGTATGAAAAGTAGTTTTCGTGTCTTTTTCGGAGTTTCCGATAAGTTTTCGAATAAACGTTGTTGTTTATGTTGTTAGTAATCTAGTCTTGTGAGGTTGTTTGTGTTTTACAAATAAATAACCCTGTACCACTGTACACTATCAAATTATAAATACGTACACGTGGCTACATAACACAGATGCATTTCATTAAATTAATTTTAAGATTCAATTCAATGCAATGCATTTTGCTACATTTTATCGCGTAAGATTAATGATAATATCCAAATACATCTATTTATGGTACCTATTTGGTATATCGTTCGATGTATTGCCGCAATTGATTAAACTATTAAACTAAATTAATTAGGTACCTAACCTACCTACTTAGGTATTCAAATTTAGTTACGTAAATGCTACTTAACATTCACCAATTTCAATACTTATGAACAGCAAAACAATACGACTATTTACCTACTAAATATGTTTTCTGGAATAAAACACGCTTTTTCATATGATAATTGTTAGTTCAGTGGTTATTTCATTGAAAAAGAAATCAACTAAGTACGGGAAATATGGATAATTATATGGAAGTGCAAAAATCAAAGAAAAATCCAATCACTATATTCTGTAAAAGCGTTTGAAAAGAAAAGAAAAACATGGGTGCCAATGCCAATATAATTCATACTACTTTGTCCTATACTTACACCGTAAGTTTTTAAGTAGTAGATATCTAAAAATGAAAAGAGGATTTCAGACCACGTTAATGAACAACTTTTACTATGGGGCCAACCACGGAATCGCGAAAAAAAAATCAGCTGTTACATACATTACAGCCTCGAGTCGATGATGTACTTTTACTCTTGTTGTACCTACCTACTCTGTAAAAATAATTTCTTCAATATTTTAGCCATAAAACCTAAGTAAGTACCTAGTGATTTTGCTCATGAAAGCAGATAAGGTATCTAGAGTAGGTAGGTATTATCATTTGGCATTGCAAATCCGGAAGCTGAAATAGTTAAACCCTCTGGATAACATAAAGCAAGCGCTAACATCAACTAAATCACCGCAAATTCAAAACGAGCAATTACAGTTTACAGTTAATAATATAATATAAACAAATGGTTTGTTTCAGATTTGGACGTGTTGCACCGTAAAGTTGCCAAGAATCCCCTTCCACCCCCCTGATACTGACGTGTACTTGACGTGACGTGACGTCGAGTGACGTATGGACGATAGGAGCTACGCTTACGACCCGGTTGATGCCGGCGCGCCAGTCAACCAACAAGCGTACAGGATGGAGGCGGGACAACTCTGGCGGCAATATGTCATCGCTGCTGTCGGTATGTCTCAATTCGCTATCAATCAGTGCTACAAATTAAAAAAGAAAAAGATCCGTGCGTTGCGCTTGCGTCTCATAACGAAAAAGTTGTGAAGTGTTCCAAATTTTAAAAAAAAACAAAACACGCGCGTAAAGTTTACAAATGCAACATGGATGAGTGATGTGACTTTATTAACTATTTGATTTGCCTGTTTGTACGGTCACGGTATTATAGGCGGATAAAATTAGTGAATAGAAAAACCATGTGTCAGTAATAGTGACGCGACATTAAAATAAAATGCATTGGTTTGGATGTTTCCATGTTTACAAACTCGACAGTCAACAAATGTCAACTCAAGAGGTATGCTTCAACAGCTGTTGTATTCAAATTTTAAAAAAAGATCAGTGATGAAGTTTTCACATGAGTAAACAAGTGATTGCACTCCACAAAGATAATTTGAAGTTTGACGACCTGAATGGTTTAGTGGTCAGCATGGCGGTGTACCACGCAAGAGGTCACGGGTTCGATAATTTTTTATTTCTGTGACGGGTACTTACTAAATATATCTACTTGCGAAACTAAACTAATAAGAAATTTTATGTTATAAAATTTAATCATGATGGTGTTTATTAATAATAATAATCCCTTTTTTTTAATTTGAGATTTTTGCATTCACAATGCTATTTTTACACAATACTAAATAGTATAAAGAAAAAAAATCTCAAATTTAAAAAAATAAATAATTATATATATAGCTATTTCATCTTAATCGATTGTCAAATATCTGGAAAGATATTTCAATTGAATGTCGAGGTAATTCCTCACATTGGTGAAATGAAAATTCGGCGATGTCACAAGTGACTCGGTAGCTCAGCGGTCACAGCATTGGACCGGATATCCATAGCTGCCAGTGGGAATGGGTCTGCTTCTGAGTACCTATCTTAACGCATATTGAATTGTAAGAATTGCGTTTTTTATTGTTATTTTTTATGTCTTGTCTCAAGTATTTTTTGGTAAATTTTGCCTACTTAGGTGCACTTTCGAGTAGCAGACATAGTGATTACTGATTTCTCAACTAGTTGAAAGTTATTTACTCTCACAATTACCTATCCGATATGTAGTAGGTATTTAATTTCAACCTACCTACCCATTGTGTGCAAACTTTTGTTAATTATTGTGATGGAAAATGACCTCACTTTAAATGTGGAGCTCATTTTTCAATGTTGACGACTCTATATGAAATATACAGGGAGAAAAAAGCAGCCCTTGACGAGTTTCTTGCCGGTTCTTCTCGTTACAAGGTCTCCCGCTCAGGGTTTGCGAACCGATGGCGTAGCTTCTTTGACATTCACAAGTGCTTGTAACAGCCTAGACTGAATAAATGATTTTTTGATTTTGATTTTGATAGGTCGCGGGTTCAATTCCCGTCTGAGTATTGATCTGGTGCGAGTCGTATTTTTTCTAGTAAGTATACTATTTAGTATTGTGTAATAATAATCACAATAAACTGGATTTTATAATTTACCGACTAAATTTATAAAATTCCGGCGTTCACGAAAATCCTGCAACATGTACTTACACAATACAGGATTAAATAAATTTGTGAACTTATGTAATCCAAACATTAATGTTGTTTTATTACTAAGAAACTTCATATACCTACCTAATATAATTGTTATAATTCAAAGTTAATAGTTCGCGGGACAATGACAATGTGTTGTTGATAAATCGTCAGTCCCGTGTTGCATAATATTAATATGAACAACATAATAATCGTGTTACATGTGCTGATAAACTGAAACATAGCTTTACATAAGTACGTACATATATTTTTCTAAATAATATACCTAAATACTGACATCCGCATGCAACTTCGTTAAATTCCACATCCCGTGAGAATTTTACATTCCATTGGAGAAATATTTTTTAATATACAAGTCCGAACAGCTGATCATGTTTTGTATAAAAATTCAATTTGTTTTTGTCTGTTTTCGGAAAAGTCGCCGAATAAAATGTTGTCGTTTATGATGTTAGTATAATCTACTCCCGCGAGGTTGATGGTGTTTTACAAATAACCCTGTTTAAATCAAACTTTACCTCATTTTAATATTAGTGTTAAATGACCAATAGTCAGCAAAATTACACTTATTTTAATAGTTTTATACAAAACAAATCACAATGATTATTTACAACAATAATACGCGCCAGGAAGTGCCGCCATTGTGGAAGAAGGAGAATTAATTAGACCATGGTTTGATAATGCTTTGTTGGCTACCAACTTTGGTTACCTAGTCAGAGTTCAGACAAGGCTAGTCTAGAATAGGAGCTAACCGGAAAACACTAATGAAGAACGTGTTTTCTACCTCATTTTCCGCAAAAACACAAACAAATCACGTAGTTACATAATTCCTGGAAAGACCTAGAATCATCTTTGATTATTAATTTATCACACATTGCGAAAATAATTTTATTTAATGTGATATTAACCGAATTTAAAAACAAAAAAAATATGAGTGCGCGTTAACAGCTGTTACAAATGAGCTATACGATACGATGCAGTTTGAGAATACTGTAGGTACCTTACCTAGTATTTTTATAATTTTATCGATATGTAGGTACCTACTATCGAACTATTGAAACAATTCAGTGCAAAACTAAAATAACTAAAAAAATACATTAATATGTACATTTGCGCAAACACAGAGCGCGTTCTCAAAGATAATATTATCAGCAATCGCAATTAACTCAAATGATAATTTTAATAAACTTATAGCGATAATTGTGATAATATATTGATTTATTATCTAACAGATGTTATTAGGTTACAATTTCTTAAAAATACCTACAAAATAGTGATTTGAGGTTTCAATTTTTTTAGAGATACGGAAGTCTAAAAGAGAGAAACAGAAGTTAATTAAGTCTATTTTTTTTTACTTTCCATCAATTTACCGTTTCGATAGTACGAAGTTCTTGTAAAATCTGTTGATCATTAACTACCTACATTATATGTAATTATAAACTTTTTTGTTTTTGTTTATTTATTTATTTAGGAAACAACAGCATATAATATACAAACTTAATGATACAATAAATGTTAGCACATTAGCCTAACATTTTCCACTAGTAGTTAATACAAATACTATTTCTGTTGAGTAACAAAGATGCGAATTAAGTAGGTACTTATAATAAACGTAGGTAGGTACTTTACTTACTGTCTTTTTTATTAGCAAAAACAAATTTAAAACTATTTGTACTTAGATACATTTTGTTTTAATATAATAATTATGGACTGTTAAATTCAGAAAAAGAAGAAGATATCAACAATAAACCAAAATAATCAAATTTTATTCGCACTATAAAAACAATGTGCGCGAGCGATAAAAATATCACTTCGACCGGTCGACCTACCTACTCAATAATAAACATGGGCCAAAAACATAATTATTATGTATATCTAGATGTTTATTATAATATTTATAATTATGTCACGGTTTAGTGGGCGTTTCATTAGTTTGATATTTTACAATTATCGCTATACCCTTATCAAAGTACCTACAGTCAACAAAAAAGTTAACATCAATTCAAATAAATAATTAAAAATGTTCGTCCATGCCAAGATCCAAATAAGTATATGTATCTCAAGTACTTTTTTTTCATTTTCATCTCTAAGTGCTTATACCAAAATCAGTAAACGTGTTTTATTTATTACACACTCAAAAAAATACAGATTTTTCAGGCTACCTACTGTACTGTACATACTGACTGTACCATAATTTTAATATATAATACAGCATTTTACTGTACTTAGTTACGTAACAATCAAACGGTTCTATTGTTTAAGATAAGTTATCATAAAAGAACGAATTGTCAAAGGCAAGTAGATCATTATGACCTTTAAAATATGAAGATATAGGTAGGTACCTATAGCTTTATTTTATTTTATGTAGTTTTAAATGTTTCTTCTTTAATTTCTCACTTCTTCAGTAGGTCTGGAGAATTTAACCACACTAGAATTTTTTCGCCATGTCCGTCATGTCCGTCTGACCGTCTGCGCCAGCTTGAGACCCATAAAACTATAATTAGGCATGAATGCGTATAATTATGGCGAAAATTTTTAGAATAAAATCTTTTAAAAATAAGATACATGATTATACCACACCAAATCCAGAGCTCTGTAAATTGTATACCTTCAATCGGGTTTTCAGTCCCTTTGTTGCTCAACCACTCCAGTCCCACCCCACCACTGAAAATCTGCCAGATGGCCGGATGTTGATAAATGATAGTATAGCACACTAACGAGGGGTTTCGTCGCTCTGTAAATTGTCCATCACCTATTTCCGGGACTAGCTCTTAGTATATTGATTAATATCGAAATATAGCAAGCTGGGTTCTCCTGCACATATGTACCGTCGTCGTCGCCGTCGACGACCGTTATGACGTCACAGCTAACGGTACTGTAGACAAAAAAGTAATCATGTTTTTCAACTGTTTTTCATTTTTTTCTTGTTCAAAGAGTGTCATTAATTTATATAACAAGTTAGGTTCGCCATTATGTAGGAACTTTACTCTTTTAATCATTATAACAACACAAATAACGAACGTAATGATTAAATCAACAGAAACAAAAATTAAGCTTTGCATTGCTAGCCGTACTAGCAAGGCGACGCAGGGGGTGCGGTATGACGAAGCGGGCCGGGAGGTAGCGGCAATGATAAAGTGAACGCGTAGTACGTCAAGCGCTCGCTGCGTTTATACGCGTCGAAGAACCAGCCTTTCTATTGTCTAATTTCAAATTCAATCGAAATCGCTTTCAGGATGTAACACATTGAAGCTTCTTTTTAGCACAAATAAAAACTTACCAAAGAGATGCAGCAATGTTTAACATCCATCTGTCAAACGAAAGCGATTGCGATAGATTTTTGAATTAGACAATAGGGATGTTGACTATTTTTTTTATTTTATGTTACATAAATTACTTCTCAAAAAAAGAAACATTGGTAAAAGAATTAATTCGCTAGCATGAAAACTGCCCGAGATATCACAGTGTGAAATGCACACATATGGACTCGATCAAAAACGCTCCATACTAATGGCTTGCACGTTATGACGTCACGCCTTGCAAGTTTGTATGCAACGCATAGGAAATTTGTTCAGCAGCTATATTAAATATTGTGTTTATCAAAATGGTTTCGTCGACAAATTTGCTATACATTTTACGGACTAATTAAAGGTATCATTTATTTTAATAAATTTTATACTTTTTAAATGGACTTGTCCACCCAACTTTGAAGGGTCATAAAACAAATAATATGCAATATATAAAACCAAGAGGTATACAAGCTACTCTAAAAGTTTAATATGTTTACGATTTTTATTAGTATTTCGTTATTTTATTCATTAGTCAATATCCCTATTACCCCCCCATTTCCAAGAGTTCTACACAGAAGCTTTACGATCGTAAAACAATATTTACATTGTGTCTCATAAATCTTATGATAAAAGATAACACTTTAATCTTAAACCAATTAAATAACACTAATAATATATTATCTTTTAGATTATATTAATTGTTATTAATGCAGCCCCCAAGGAGAAATACCAAATAGAAGTTTAGGATTTTTTGATTTCCTTGTTGACGTTCTAGAATCTAGATTTACGCACGTACTATTCATTGAAATTAAAAAATTACGGATATTGTAGATATAATAACTAACTCAGTTAATTTAAGGTGGTTACACCACCAAACTGGCGCCCTCAGAGGTTTTTATTTAATAAGTAATTGTTAATAGAAAATGGTTTTCATAAAACTTTACGTGGAATTTTTAGGGTCTAGTATTTTCAGAAGGTAATTATAGTCATTCGTAGAAGTAGATAGCAAATGTGTCAAAAACGGCCACTTTTAGCAGTTTTGCTAACTACTTCTAGCTAGCAGTGACTACGAGGGAAAACGATACCGTTTGATAATACTAGACTATGGGCCCTAAAAATTCCACATATTTTTTTTTAAAATGTTGTAATACATACATAGGTACATTACATTACTCACGCCTGTTTCCCATGGGGGTAGGCAGAGACTATGGATCGCCACCTGCTACGATCCTTGCACACTTCTTTCGCTTCATTTAAGATAAAGATTGATGGATATCAATCTTTTCACACATGCCTTGTTTTTGTCACTACGTCCAGCCTTTTTTATTAAAACCTCTATTTGGTCCACGTAGGTTTTTCTGGGACTATTTTTTTTTACTTTTTGTACTACAATTACAATATTAAATAAAATTCACCGCGGCGCCACTTTCGGTCAGGGTGCTGCCTTAAGGCTTTTTGAGGATTTTATTGGTTTTTAATAGATTCTTGGATTTTCTGACGTTTCAGCACCTGTGCAGTAGGTGGTGGTGGTATGGTCACAAGGCGGAATAATCCTTTAATAAGAGTTTAATATTTTATAGTGACGTAAAGTATTTGGCTTATAAAAACTTGATCCCAACTGTAGATATCTTTGCACTTTCGATACTGTATTATTGTAGGTCACCAATTTATAGTATCGTAGGTATAACAACACCGAAAAGCAAAAACACTTTATGATAACCCTAAGTTATCTTTTTAAACTTGACAACTAAGGAAAACTTATTAAGTAATGATGACTCTCCCGTTACTTGATTAGGTAACTGTTATTAATTATCTCTACACTACAGAAATACTAACATATTTATTACTTGTTGGGTTTCTAACGCCGCATACCTACGTACTTTGTAGTTTTGCTTAAATTAGAAAGTTCAGTTTAGAATTACATATTATTTAAATTCTTATAAAATATCTAACAATGTTGATTTGCCTATATAGGTACCTACCTAATATTCTAAGTGGTAGGTTTAGTGAAATGGAGGTTAATAATAAAATATTGATGACTTCAGCCAAGCAAACATGTTTCTTTTATTTCTTTCTTTTAATGAAATATTTAATGGCAATTTTGTTTCATCTTTTTGGGGCTGTCAGAAGCAGCACTAATAGGTATAATTGTATTTTTTCGAAATAAGCCGCGTTGTTTTCATAAAACACGTTTTCAATGTTTTTTATTTAAGTACTTTTTGTTATAAAATGGATTTATAATGAAAATGGCTAAAAAACGTTTTTTTTTTTATTTTAGTTAGACGATGCCACTCCACTAGTGACTCGGTAGCTCATCGGTCAGAGCATTGGACCGGACATCCAAAGTTCGCGGGTTCGATTCCGAGTCGGTTTTTTTTCTAGTATATTATTTAGTACTGTTTGAAAATATTTTAACTTGGCAACACTTATGTTAAGTGATGAAAGCAAATCTTAAGCTTACGCTAAGTTGAGCAGTTATCGGGATATATAAAGTAAACAATAATAACATAAACCCATCGCAACGGGAATGCTATCAGTAAGATATCAAGTGTCATATATTATATGATTTTGATAATGCATATATGCTGATAATGCATATAAGGACCTCCGAGTGCCAAACCAGTAAAATCGCAATGTTAAATTAGTATTTTTATAATTTACAAGCTTTTACCCGCAACTATTTCCTTTTAGGTTGAATTTAAAAAAAACATGTTTACAAATAGGTAGGTACAGACTTAGGTAAGTACTTTATTTTGTGGTCAAATTGAGTTGTGCATTATATTAAGGTGGTACCCTGAGCGAAAGTTGCGCCGCGGTGAATTATATTTAATATTATAATTCTAATACACAATTTTAAAAATGTTTATCGTGGAGATTTTAGGGCCCACAGTCTAGTATTTTTAGACGGTATCGTTACATTCCCTCGTAGTCACTGCTAGAAGTAGATAGCAAAACTGCTAAAAGTGGCCGTTTTTGACACGTCATTTGCTATCTTCTTTTACGAATGACTACGAGGGAATGTAGTGATACCTTCTAAAAATACTGGACCATGGGCCCTAAAATCTCCACGATAAACATTATTAAAATCTTTTTCTATTAATAACTTAATAAATAAAAACCTCTGAGGGCGCCACTTTCGGTCATACAACCGCCTTAATGTGTTATTGGTCTCATCTAAATGTCTTTGGATAGGTATATTTTTTGTATAGCTCTCTTGGCGATCGATAAGTCGATTTAAGTATTTGTGGCTTAATTGTGCATTTTTATTACCTTACTTTTATTTGTGTGAATCTGTAAATGGTTTTCTGTTGTATCGGGTGAAACCGCGGGCGGCCGCTAGTATTTGTATAAAAATAACGTGACCTGTTTTCTTTGCGGTTCGTGTATTTCAAAAATTCTCCGATTACTCAATCTAATTTGAATTTTATACTTATTGTATGCTAAACGGCGACAGCTAATTGTTAATCTATTTAAACTTTCATTTTCAGTGGCCAAATTCAAAGGTAAATCGAGTCAAAATGGACATTCCAAAATATAAAAATAAAGACTTTCGGGGTTTTTGGAAGCATACAAAAAAGTTAAGCTCTAAACCTAGCGTCCCGGTGAGTGTCAATGGCATTAGTAACGCGAGTGACATAGCGAACATGTTTAAATGTCACTTTCAAGTTGAGTCGCCAATGAAAAGTGATGAGACTAGGGATGCGGAGGCCGTGGTGTCAGGGGTGCCGGACCGAGTAACAGCCAAGCAAGTTGCACTTATAATAAAAGGTATGACTCGAGGCAAGTCCCCCGGACACGACGGCCTCAGCATTGAACATTTCATATATGCGGGGCCACACCTCTCGAGGCTTTTGGGTTTGCTCTTCACGCTCTGTATCAGGCATTGCTATCTACCCAATGAGCTGATGAAGACGGTGGTAGTGCCTATAATTAAGAATAAAACAGGTGATAACTCTGACAAGAGCAACTACCGCCCGATTTCATTAGCCACCATAACATCTAAGGTGCTTGACGGCCTGCTTGAGCGACAACTTAAAGACCACCTTTTCTTTCACGATGGTCAGTTCGGTTTCAGACCGGGACTGTCGACCGAAAACGCTATTATGTCCCTCAAGCAGACCGTCAGGTACTACACCGACAGGCACACGCCAGTCTATGCAGCATTTCTTGATCTCTCTAAGGCATTTGACCTGGTTAGATATGATATTCTCTGGCACAAATTGAGAGGTACTGGTGTGCCGGGTGAGTTTATCAATATCTTCAGATATTGGTACAGTCACCAAACTAACCAGGTCAAATGGCTTGGTGAGCTTTCTGATGAATACTGGTTGGAGTGTGGAGCGAGGCAGGGAGGTTTGACGTCTCCTTCACTCTTCAACCTTTACGTAAACCGGCTGATTGTTGAACTGAGCAACACCGGTGTCGGCTGTTCTATCGACGGTCATATTATCAACAGTATTAGTTACGCTGACGATATGGTGTTGCTCAGCCCATCAATCGCCGGTCTCAGGAAGTTGATAGGAGTTTGTGAGGAGTACGCGACCGCACACGGCCTCCTGTACAATGTCAAAAAGAGTGAGCTCCTGATATTTCAGGCCAAGGGTCGTAAGTTGGAGAATGTGGCACCTGTGCTGCTTAACGGGGTCGCTCTCGGTAGGGTGAGGGAGTTCAAATACCTCGGCCATGTTGTCACTGAAGATTTGAAAGACGACAGAGACATTGAAAGGGAAAGGAGGGCGATGGCGGTCCGCTGTAATATGTTGGCACGCAGATTCGCACGATGTAGCGCAGATGTAAAAATCACGCTTTTTAAAGCGTTCTGCCAGACCTTGTACACGTGCAATCTGTGGGTCAACTACACCCAGCGGGCCATCAACGCTCTCCGAGTACAATATAATAACGCCTTTAGGGCGATGTTGGGGCTCCCGCGCTACTGCAGCGCGTCAGCGATGTTCGCGCACGCGCGCACAGATGGTTTTTACACGGTGCTGCGACGCCGCATCGCCTCCCTCCAGCGCAGAGTGCGCGGGAGCACCAATCTCATCCTGAAGGTGCTCAGCGAGAAGCCGGACTGCCCACTGCGGAGGCACTGGGTACAAGTGCATGTGCTGGTACCCGGTGCGACTGCGGGAGGTCGCTACTTAAATTAGGAAATTATTATAAGTTTTAACTGAATTTTATTTATATTTTAATTTAAATTGATTTTATTGATTAGATATTATTTTGATTTTATTGATTGGATTTTATTTTTGATTTTATTTTTATCTTATGTTTTTTTATTAATTATAAATGTGTATGTATAAATTTCATTATGGACACTGTCTGAAATAAAGTGATTTTATTTTATTTTATTTTATTTTATTTTATTTATTTTTAAAATTCATAGAATTTCATATATTCACAGTTCACGGTTGATTTTTGTTTCGTCACGATTACGAACAATAATGTATTAGTGTGTGTGTGTGTGTCGGCCTTTCAGGGTGAAGGTCAAAGTCAGCGCATCAAGGTTAGTCAGCAACGGGTGACAAATGTAAATGGGTGATTAAATCGGTAATCTCTTACGATTTATCGAAATAATTCCTTAAACGAGCGCAGCGCGAAGCGCGAGCACAGAATAGATATAAGTAAAGTACCTAGGTAGTATGTGCTTCCGGCTGTCCGTCTGTTCTCCTTTCTCAACCGATTCTCGTGAAATTTTATAGATTTTTCAGCCGTATCGTATAAATAACAGTTTTTCAAAATTTTTCGAAATGCGGAGATATGTAAAAAAACACATTTCAGTCGTTTCGAAAAATTATCAAAAATGTAACAAAACTTTTTTGTTAGCGGTGTAAAGCAAATTTTGTTTTTTTTTATTTTTAGAAGACTCAAAAGTTCATTCATCCATGGAGTTTTTGGCGCCATTTTCTCGAGTTCGGTTCTGTGACTATTTTAATTATTTTCAAATTGATTCATAGTGGATATTGTGTCTTAAAATTGGTGCAGTTTTGTGGTACAATGTGTCTACGCAACTGTACAATATGTGGGATAATTGAAATAGGCGCGAGCTTGGTTGTGTGAAGCTGAGACTTTTATTGTAGTGGTGGCTACCTCGGCAGAACTTACCGAGTAAACTGTCTTGATATACTTGGTGCCAAATGCTCCAAGCAGCATTGGAATGCGATGCACCCGCCGCATTGTAATGAAAATTGAATCAATATCTACCAATTATTCAACACTTGACACTGGCAAAAATTACTCCCTAAATGAGGAGAGTAGGTAGATTGCTAAACTAAAAATAGGAAGTAGAAGTTCATCAGTCAAAATTTAAATGAGGTATTAATCCTTAAATTATCCTATGGCCTTAAGGCAACTTTATCCCTCAAGTGGGTACTTTTGCTAATTATTACTACAATACAACAAACTATATTTTACTGAGGTTATTGTTTGTAAGTAAACTATAGAACCTTAGCTTCAATCTGGGGCCGTACCGGCTAACTTAGGCTACGGTCCGCATGGCGATAAAAAGCGATTTTAGCGCGAATCCGACCAAATTAAGTATAGCCTCAATATATTACACATATTAGGGTTTTTGTACCTACTGCATTTATTTGGATTCGCGATAATATCGATATTATCGCTATGCGGACCGCGCCCTTACATGGCTATCGTAATCGCTTTCATTTGACAGATGGATGTGATACATTGCTACTTTTCTATGGTAAGTTTTTATTTATGCCAAATAGAAGTAGCAATGTGTCACATCCATCTGTCAAATGAAAGCGATTACGATAGCCATGTAAGTTAGCCGGTACGGCTCCTGTCTGTCCCTACAGTGAATTTTCGATACATTATGTTACTTAGCGAGCAATAAACTTATTAAGATGAGGGCCCCAGTTTGAGGTATATAGGAGCCTTAACCGCTCCCATTGTATAGTGATGCCGTGTCGATCTCGAAATAGCTCGTCCACAACGGAAAGACGAATCTGTCTCGTCTCCATTACCTATTTAATAACAACAATAGGAAGCACGTGATTTTCGTCTTTAGTAGATCAGTCATGTATGTAGATTATGACAAATCGCCAACTTTAAACAATTTTTAAGACACCTGTCACATGCTAATATAATAACTGACTTACTGACCTCTACTAGGTATATTATTCCAATTACAGTTTACAATTAATAATCTATCTTTTTTAAATCGGTTAAGAAATGGCCATTAATTTCCTCATTCTTGTGTAGGTATTCTTTCTAGCAGTCGTCAGTTATTAATTATGTGGTTCTTCCTATAATAGCATAACGACGCTTAAGAACCAAGACCTATAGGTATTCTACAAAAAGTCGACTTCACAGGAGACAAAGACAAGATAAGAAAGAAGACAGGAGACGAAAAAAAATTTTTTTTTTCTGCAAACAATTTCATTATTTTGATGTCTGAACATTTACTGGATTTGCATGGGAAATAAGGTGTTTACTTACATGTATTTCAAGAAAGCTTCATTAGTTTTAAAATTACTGTAGATAGCTGGTATTAGTTAAAATTAGTTACTTTAGGTGGTACTGGTATTTTCTAGTGACCGACCGAAGTTTCGGTTTCGGCCAGTTTCGGCCAAAAAAACTAGTTTCGGTCACAGTTTCAGTTTCGGTCGGACACTAGTATATAAAAAAGAATATAAAAAGAACTGCATTAAAAAGTAAAAATCTCCAAAAGTGTAGATAGATGGTCTTGGTTCATTGTACAATAGTAATAATAAATATGCTCTGAAAAAAAATCCTTTAACAGTTCAGCTCATCAGTTAATATTATGTGCTTACAAATCGATTTGTTTGTAATGCTATTTATAGAAAACAATTTCGATTTATATGTTAATGAAATGGAAAATACGGAAATAATGGGAGTATCTGCACAGTACCCTTAGCACGAACAGCTATCGAGAAAAAAAACGCGCGTAAAATTACTCGATAGGCAATTCTCTATGGAAAATTTCATTTCGCTTATCGGCGATAGATGGCGGTGTACAAATTTCCAATACAAAATTTAACTATCGAATGATTTTACGCGAGTTATTTTTTTCGATAGCTGTTCGTGCTAAGGGTACTGAATACATAATAGTACAAGTGTATCTGTAAGTTTCCATAAAAAAATGTGATTCACCATAATGAAGATGATTGCTCTCTATTTGCATCCACATAGGGCTTATTATTATATTTATTTTTTTATTTTATATTACTTACTTAAAACACTATTTTGTTTAATCGATCTTATAAATTCACAAAATATTTTTTTCATCTTGAGGATATCTTTGTTTCAAAGTGAAAGTGAAAGTGAAATAAGCTTTATTCAAATAAACTTAGTTATTAAGTAAGTACTTTTGAATCGTCTATATTTTCCTACCACCCGTTCCAGACTTTTTTAGCTGACAAGAAGAACGGGCGCAAGAAACTTATCAGCTGTAACAGCCATAAGTAACGATATTTACAAACTTGAATATATCGTTACCAGCAGGCTTACGCAACAGCACCATCGTGATCGTTTCGTGATCGTCAATTTGACATTACAACGTTAACGACGACCACGGCTTTACAATACATGAGTGTCGTTATTTCTTTATTTCTATCGTTATTTCACATGCTAGTGCCCGTGTGCGTGGTTCTAAAAAATATCATAGTTTCGTTTATGGTTCATGTAGGGTAACCACGTAAGTGGCACTCAGAGTACCTATATTTATTAGTCTTTGAAAATAGGTCCTCGGCTATATTTCTTTTCGAATAATTTGCATAAAGATCAAAAATGTTCTCCTCTTTGCGTTCAAATATTTATTTCTCACTAAGTATATTGCAATACCTATAAAGTATTTTTGAGCTAACAAATTACGAAATACTCTATATAATCTGAAAAAATAAGTATTATAGGTATATAAGTCGTTTTACACATTTTAATTAAAATGTGTAGGAAAACTTTCCATTCGATACTTCTTATAAAAAATTTATACTCGCTTAAAGTATCGTATTTTTCATAGTCACCCTATATTTTTGACTTACAAGATTACTCTAACTCTATGGTAATGACATAGCTAAGACAAAACACACCATTCACGCAACGACATAAAGAGCTACAACCAAATGGATTGTCGTAAACTTTAATTTTTAAGCCGAAACAATGCAAATATTGTTTTAAATCAAAGGAACCATATTACATTAAATATAGAGACATTCATAAGATTCTGAAAAATGTCGTAGCGTGTATGTCTACTTAAATCTTCGTGGCCTCCTCCGTCATAGACAACATGTGGGAGTGGTCAGTCGCAAGTGCTTACGCAAATGCACAATTTTGACAACGATTTCGTAAAAGATCACGAATTCCACAGATAATAAATACCACTATCCAAAACCTTGTAGTTATCGTCAAAATGTTACCCTTATTGCATATTTTTCCCTCAATGTTTGGTATTCATTCATGACTTGGGGGTTTTTATTAATTAATTAGGGAATTTTGTAGTTCATTTCGTACTTTTCCCTTAAGGTGGCTACCCCACCGAAAATGGCGCCCTCAGAAGTTTTTATTTATTAAGTTATAAGTAGAAAAAGATTTAAATAATGTTTAACGTGGAAGCTTTAGGGCCCATGTTTTAGTATTTTTAGAAGGTATCACTACATTCCCTCATAGTCATCCGCAGAAGTAGATAGCAGATATGTAAAAAACGGCCACTTTTAGCAGTTTAAGCAGTTAATTATACCCTCTAAAATTACTAGACTGTGGGCCCTAAAAATTCCACGTAAAACATTATTAAAATCGTGTATTAGAATTATAATATGAAATAAAATTCACCACGTCGGCGCCACTTTCGCTCAGGGTGCCACCTTAATGTATGGTATTCATTAATAACTTGGGGGTTTTTATACAATAGGGAATTTTGAATTTTGACAAACAGGAATATAAACATTATAGGTACCTACATAATAGATACCTACCTAGAGAACTTTATTACCTCTATAATAGCACAGATAATATTATAATACTATTTATAGGCATATTTTGTCACCGTTCGCCCTTTTACCAATGATATCAATTATTTTAACACTTTAGTGTTCAGAATATCTCAAGCTCTCCTGTAAAATATGTCTGGAATAAGATACAAGTATCTAAGATAATTTGGTTTAGGGCAGCCGAGCAGCATACCTTTTTTATTTTTAATTTTGAGATTTAGGATTCTCAATGTTTTTATACAATACTAAATAACATACCTAAGTACTATCCCAGCAAATTATACCACACAGATTTGTAATGAAACGTTTTATTCATGTAATACAAAATTTAACTGATATAAACTACTTTCTTTCAAAAAAATTCACAATGTACCTCTTCAATACCTTGTATTGTACTTATACAAGATTTTTGGTATACATTTTTCAAGAGTTTCTTCTTCGGCGCTATTAAACTCACTTTTTCGTAGGATTATGCGATTTAATTGATAAATTATACGTAGGTATGCCGCTTTGGAGCATAAATCTTTTGTATCTATATTAATTGATACTTTTTTTATTAATAAATTGTTTTTTCCTGTCTCTGCATTTGTAAGCGCTTTAATCACAAATCATTCTCATAAATTTTCGAGCTAAAACAACAAACATATAATTAAAACTTTACTTAAATAATAATTTTCAAAACTTGTTTGAAGCTGACATTTGCACCTGATTGACACCAAATTGTCACTTTTGCGATGCAAAGACAAAAAGTCTATGTGGTCGTTCATCGTTATCTTTACTTTGCGAATGTGCCTTTGCGTACCAATTTGACAGGCGGTGTCAGTTATTCATAGTGAAATAAAAATTCGCGGTATAAGATCTTAGTTGCTAGATAGAGCAACGAAAAACGTCGATAGAAAGCTTGACTCGCTGACTATATCTTACACTGTTTTACGATCACGATCACGACGGTCGTCAAATTGTGCTGTTGCGTAAGCCTGCAGGGTAACATAACATAATTACAACAGGGTGACAGAAATATTGGCAACAACAAAGACTTATTATATTACTTCAACAAAGTACTTATATTAGCAAGTTATGTGTTACATCATTTCCACGCATTTTGATCTTTAAGATAATCGTCAACTTTATAATAACCTTTACCCATGAGCGTTTTTTTAACATGGTTTTTAAATTCATGCAAAGGAAGATCAATCACTTGTTGTGGAACTTTATTAATAAAGGCTAATATATAAGTACAAGTACAACGTAGTACAAAAGTAGTACAAAGTAGAGAGAGGTAAGTATCTTTTGAGACAATTCAAATACAAGATTACAAATTACTTATTCAGAACTGCGAACTGAAAATCAGTGAAGAAAGAGAGAACAGGATAATTAGTGTCCCTCGTTATAACGAATAAGCAAAGTATAATATTTGATAGCGCAAAATATTATTCTGTGTGTACCTACGTACATCCTTAACATTCTTACAACAACATACTACGCGTTCACTTCATCATTGCCGCTACCTCCCGGCCCGCTTCGTCATACCGCACCCCCTGCGTCGCCTTGCTAGTACGGCTAGCAATGCAAAGCTTAATTTTTGTTTCTGTTCATTTAATCATTACGTTCGTTATTTGTGTTGTTTTTATGATTAAAAGAGTAAAGTTCCTACATAATGGCGAACCTAACTTGTTATATAAATTAATGACACTCTTTGAATAAGAAAAAATGAAAAACAGTTGAAAAACATGATTACTTTTTTGTCTACAGTACCGTTAGCTGTGACGTCATAACTGTCGTCAGCGGCAATGACGAAGTGAACGCGTAGTAGTAACTACGACAATTTCAAGCGAAAAAAACCAGTTATTAATATTTAAATACAGATATACCATGTAGGTGGTAGCTAAGTGAGTTAGAAAATGGAGATGACAAGGAAATTAACTCGTAGAAAATTGAGGGTGACAAAGAAACTAGAAAAGTACCTACTTCCTTGGTGGATTTCCCTACCAAGTTTTCAAATATTACTTAATTAAGTAGGTACCTACTTTCTTATAATTTTATGATATTATTTTTAATAAGTTTCATTATTTTAAGTTAAAACATCGTATTTTATGCTGAATAAATTCAGAACGAGCTACACAATAATATTACCTAAGTATTAAGAAAATAAATTAAGAATTTATCTGTATAATATCAGATATATGTTCCCAATTTGGTTCCATTTTTTTAAATTTCGAAATCGGTTCAGTAGTTTCCAGGAAATTTTGAAAATACTGTGGTTTTTGTAATACCACTTTTTATAGGTAAGTATGATTGTTTGACTGTAAGTATACTACAGTAACAGTGCCTAAGTAGGCACTTTACTGAGCACCGGCATCCACCTAACATAACTCAGCCTGAACAAAGTTTGCTCAGTCCACTACGACCATGCACCTACACACCTACGATGTACATCAAAGAGTAAAATAATATATTATGTACATACGACGCAGTTTTATTATGGGCTCTCCACATGCACAGGCCCGGCTTGCAGGACCGTACGGAGAGGCGCGGCCTCTCGCGGCCTTCCGGCCAAATTTCTACGAGTGTAGGGAGAGGCGCGTCCTCTTCAGTCTCAAGGAGCTGTGGCCTTGCCTTATTTGGTAAACAATCTTCACCCAACTCTTTATTGAAAAAAAAACAAAAAACCGACTTCAAAAAACCTGCCTCTAAAAAAAAGGAAGAAATAATATACAAATCATTAGATACGCATTATCATTGTTATAATAAAACACGTCTATTAAAGTCGGGTGGGGCTGGAGAACATCTTCCTTTTTTTATTCTAAAAGCCCCACCCGACTTCAATTGACGTGTTTTATTATAACAATGATAATGCGTATCAAATGATTTGTATATTATTTCTTCCTTTTTTTAGAGGCAGGTTTTTTGAAGTCGGTTTTTTGTTTTTTATTTTTTTATTTTTAGTGTAAGTACCTTCTGCATTAGGTAGTGTAGGTATATTATTTAGGTAGAAAAATCGGCTCAGCCAAACGTGAGATAATCACGGAGAAACATACATACATACAAACTGAAAACTTACCTCCTTTTTTGAAGTCGGTTAAAAAGACTACACAACGGTATCCCTTCCCCAACAAAAAAAATCATCTAATTCGGTTCATAAATAACAAAATTGTCAAGTTAGTTGATTTAATATCATAGTATTTTCAGGATTACTTGTAAACTACTGAACCGATTTGAAAAAAAATTAAATGGGACCATCTCGCAAGAAAACTCAATCGAACAAAAAAAATTTATCGAAATCGGTCCATAAATGTCGAAGATACGCGCGAACAACGATAAAAAAAAAACATACAATCGAATTGAGAACCTCCTCCTTTTGATGAAGTCGGTTAAAAAATCAATTATAAAATACAACAAATGGTTTTCCACACATATATTACGAAAGAAAATTACTAATTATTAGTGGCAATTTGAATAATAAGAAAACATATTTCTAAATAACGCTTTAAATTTAAAAACGTATGACAACTGTGAAAAGCTGTATTCTAAATAGGTACCTACCTAGGACAAGTAAGGATAAACAGTCTTGTATAGCACATAGTCTGATGGTCTGATGATGTGCCGTCGGCTGTTCATGCATTGAAAATAATGGACCCCCTAAACGATCAAAATTGCTTGTCAATCATTTACATTGCATTACTTGTCAATCACATTTTGATCGTCTAGGAGCGATGCTTGACAAGCACCACAGAATAGATAGATTACCGTGGCCAATCAAGAGTAGGCCACGCCCCCAAATGGTAAATGCAATGTAAATGATTGACAAGAAATGCTTGATCGTCTAGGGGCTCCATTACGATGTAAATAGAATAGGTACTGTTGAGCAAGCAAACTTTTCAGTCTCGCAGTAAAACGTAAGAACATCCTTTTAATATCATTGCCTATTTTAACAATATTAGTGGAAGACTTTTTATTTAAAATACTGCCTGCCTAATTAAAAAATAATAGGTTAAATTATTATCGTACTAGTTAAGGTTATTCTGAAATAATGTAATTTTTAGTTTACCTAGCTAGGATATATGTATGTAGGTAGGTTCCTACCTATCTATTTCGATAAAGTTGACTAGTTTTCAGCAATAATTGGATCAGTAAAGTGTCAAAATACCTATAATTATCTATTCTTTTTCTTTATTTATAATCTAAGAATTTGTGACTTTACATATCTACAATGCAATAGATACTGTATATGTAAGGGGGACTTCGCACCACATACAAATCCGATAAAATATTTTTTCAGTTAAACTTACTTTATTTACTTTGATAGAAAAACGCAGATTGTTGATATCTTATTTTATTATTGTGACGAGAATGCCGTTTGTCAAATTGTCAACATTAATATTGTTCCGCGTCTGTTATCATTTGTTCAGTGGCTTTGTTATTTATTTTTAATATACTTAAACCGATTCTATATTAATGCGCATATTTATAATAGGTAGGTACAGCTTCTTAGACACCAGGACCACATGGTGCCACCACGGTCCCGTAGGTCCTGAGTGTTAGTGCGGGCTGTAGTAGGTGGTTTAATGGGTAGTGCTCCGGCGAGTCCCACATACCTCGGATGCGTAAACGCATTCCCCCTATTATAAAAAAATAAAAAAAGGTACAGCTTGTTAGAAGTTAAATAAAATCGAGAATTTTTCGAAATGGCTGAAATACTTATGTTATTATGAGTAGGTATAATAATCGGAACCTGCTCACAAAATTTCACGAGAATCGGTTGAGAAATACGGCCTGAATGAACCTGACGATGATATACGAAAGCATTTTTTTTTTGCCCAAAGATGAAGGACCTCTATCTATAGGTACCTTATCATCAGCTAACATACAATGTTATAAGTCCTAACTCCTAACCCTAACTTCATTGTTTGCTTCCAGCAAACATCGCGGTGGCTTCCACCGGCTACTCCATGGGATGGACGTCGCCCATCAACGTAAAGCTGAACAGAACCGACGAGTCCCCCCTACCGGAACCCATCACCACCGACCAGGGTGCCTGGATTGGGTCCTTGCTTACCGTCGGCGCTATAGTTGGTAAGTTGTGAAGTTATTAAGCATGACCGCAGTGTTTCTTTCAGACGAAATTCTCCAGGGGTCTTTTATGAGGTTCGGGGGAGCGGAGTGCGCCTCCGTGCGACGCGACTTCGAATTTGCCCTTCTTCTTCTTCTTATCGAATGAGGATTAGTGGCCACCTCTTGGTGTTAGAGATTATCAAGTAAGGCCTCTAACTTGGTTTAACGACTGTTATCAGATGACAACAGCTGGGACCGACGGTTTAACGTGCCATCCGAAGCACGGAAGCGCTCAGTTGTAATGCCACTTAACGGTCACCCATCCGACACCTTGCCGGACTGAGCGTTGCTTAACAAACGTGATCGAGTACGATCAGTCTGACAAGTTCCGCCATGAGCGCTTCAGTTTGCCCTCCTACCTACACATAAAGCCCTCCGGACTACTTAGTTAGTACCTGAAAGAAACACTGGTCATGTGGCGTCGGGCAGGGCAACGTACAAAGTAACAAACCCACCACACTCTGGGGTGTCTCAAAAGGCGACTTCTAAAATTTCCATAGACCAGAAAATGGATAGGTAACGTGTTCAGATGAAAAAAGTCCAATATTTCGATCTTCAACTCGCCTGCCAAGGGCGGAGATTGGGCACCTAATATCCTCGCTCGTATATAGGAAAGGCCTACGCGTCCTGAATTAAACTGTGCAGTTATAACCATAATGCGTAGATCAAATCATCAAATCAAAAAAGACTCCGTACCTTAGGTATAGGTAACGATTTTTATTGCTCGATTAGGTGTCGTCGTCTTAAAAAATAGTATTAACTTGACAGAACACATATTTACCACTAGAGTTACAACTTTTATTACTTACTTTTTTCAGGTCCCTTCATCGGTGGGCTAGCAGCGTCCAAAGTCGGTCGCAAATGGGGTCTCCTGAGCTCGGCCATCCCTCTGTTCCTGGGTTGGATCCTGGTGGCGGCAGCGACAAACGTGGGGCTCATCTACGGCGGCCGGATCTGCTGGGGCGTCGCCGTCGGCATGATCTTCGCCATCTCGCCTATGTACTGCGCTGAAATCGCCACGGTTAGTTTTGCTCCTTTTCTACGCTGGATTGAAGCAGCAAATTCTTTCTTCATTTGCTCGCCATCGCCTGTCTCGCCAGCCACACAGTAATTGACAATTCGCGGCAACACATGCGATGTATTAGGATTTTGCTCTCGCCTCGCGCTCATACTGAGATGGCAACGGTCGGTGGTACCGATCCCAAAGAAACTAGCTAAAGCACTTGTGATGTGGAAATCAGAAGCAACGACTGTATAAAAACACCTAAACCCAACAATAATGATCCGGCAAAGAGAATGAGATGGCATGAAAAAAAAATATTCCTGAAAACCTATGTTGTTGTAGAAAATTCTTGATTCGAACGTTCTCCTGTTCCACAGAGGAGCTCGAAGGCGAACTTTTGCAAGTGTCGGTCATGGGATGGGTGACCAAAAACGTATTATCTCGTGCTTCGGAAGACACGTTAAGCTGTTGGTCTCGGTTGCGTTTGCAGTCGTTAACACCCACCAACCCGCATTGGGCCCGCGTGGTGGGTTATGGCCCGCCCTTCTTATACACCCATAAGGAAGGCCTGTGCCACAGCAGTGGGGACATTACAAATGGCTGATGGTTTATGGTCATGGTCTATTCCCCAGGACGAGTCCCGCGGCGCGCTAGGCTCGTTCCTGCAGTCGTTCATCACGGTGGGCTTCCTGCTGGTGTACGGCATCGGGCCGTTCGTCTCCTACTCCGCGGTCGCTTACGTCGGCGTCGCCTTCGTCGCCGTGTTCGCCATCGGCTTCTTCTTTATGCCGGAGACGCCTACATACCATTTGACTAAACGTAAGTTACCACTTCATCATCATCATCATTTTTTCAGCCGTACGGCTAACGGCACCCACTGCTGGGTACAGGCCTCCCCCAAGGATCTCCACGACGATCGGTCCTGCTTGGACCGCATCCAGCGGCTTCCCGCGACCTTCCCCCTCCCGTTGGTCCCCCTTGTCGGGGGCCTACCTACGAAGCGTCGTCCGGTACGCGGTCGCCATTCCAGAACCACCCCGCCCCAACGGCCATCGGTTCTTCTCGCTATGTGTCCAGGCCACTACCACTTCAGCTGACCATTTAAGTAACCAATTAAGTAACCATTTAGCGTCTGTTTTTTTACTCTCACAAGCTTACGTATGTTACTGCTACTGGTTTCTTGCTGGTGTAAGGCATCGGGCTGTTCGTCGCCTACGTCAGCATCGCCTTCGTCACTGTCTTCTGTATCGCCTTATTTTTCTTGCCGGGGACACCTACATGCCCATTTTACTGTAAATGAAGATTAGTGATTCTCACCCTCATAGTTTCACCAACGTGCTTTCATCCGCAGATAATCGCGAAGCAGCAGCGGAATGTCTAGCGAAGATCCGCGGGCGCTCGGTGGGCGGCGTGCAGGCCGAGCTCGACAAGATCGAGGCCGACGTCGCGGCGGCGCAGGCCAAGACTGCTACCGTACGTACACGCAACGTCTCAACTCTCAACATTGAACACTAGATCATCATTAACATTGGGCTTCTATTGCAATGCAAACGATCAATTTAATGTTGTTTTTATAGTGTTTCGACCGTTATTATCAGTCGGAAATATTTAAGCAAGCGTTTTTCACAATTTATTTCAAAATTAAAATTTCAGATTTTTGAAGCGATAAAATTCTGATGATCGTGGTCATTTTCTCGACGAATAATTTTTTTGCCCCCCTAGCCGACTAAATAATAAGTTAAAAAACAATGAATGATATGGGTCGGTCTTGGACTGTATAGAACACAATTTGACTGATATTTTCCTAGAGCTTAAAGTGACTACTAGGGACATAACATAATGGGTCGAACACTAAAATCTCCTAATACATTAATATATTATAAACATTTCGACACATCATCTTTCTAAAGAATTTAGAACGAAACTTATTAAATCATCAATCAATGGACTGTTTAGCCAGCGTATAACAACTTATTTCCCTTGGCGTAGGACAGACAGAAATTCTTAAAGCTGACAGCCAACCTCCAGTAATGAAGAGGCACTTGAAGAAGAAGATTAAATGATGTTTTCCTTCCAGATAGCGGACGTGTTCCGCGGCAGCAACTTCAAAGCCTTCTACATCTCGTGCGCGCTGGTGTTCTTCCAGCAGTTCTCGGGCATCAACGCGGTGCTCTTCTACATGACCGTCATCTTCGAAGCCGCAGGATCATCCTTAGAACCGGCCATTGCTACCATCATCATTGGTGCTGTCCAGGTAATATATGAGAAACTCTCTCATCACCTTAATGTTCTTCCAGCAACACCGAAGTAGTATGGGATGTATTTATCCTATTAGTATCCAGAAAACTGGGACATATACTAGTCGGTTTTAAAGCATTAAATTAAAACGATAGGATAAGGTAAACAAAAACGTTCTTACCCTAACTAAAATATTGCACAGGTTTGTCCTAGTCCTAGTAACTAGAGTAGAGATAAGCTTGCTTATGGTTCAGTTCAACTCTGTATGATTATTATCAGAAGGATGGGCATAGAAAGAGTTCCCAAATACAGTGTCTCTTTTTCCAGTTGGCGGCGTCATGCATCACTCCGTTCGTGGTGGACCGGCTCGGCAGGAGGATCCTGCTGCTCATATCCAGCTGCGGAACTGCCATTGGTCTTGTAAGTTCACAAACAAAACACCTAGGTATGATAGGGGTCCTCCTAAATAAGAGGGGTCGGAATCAACTCGTCCCAGCAGATAAACCTACTTCATAAGGCCTCTTCGGCATGTTCTTCCTGCAATTCCAACAGAAGTGTCCTGTAAATTCGTCACTTGGGTTCCTACCGATATTGTCTTTGGTGATATTCATCGTGACGTACCAGCAGTGATAATGTGACAAATCGCCGCTGGTGGGATTCCTGCCCATCTTGTCTCTGGTGGTGAATCGGGAAGTCTGCTTTAGAAGTGATAATGAAACAAATTCTTTACTTCATAGGGTCTCCTCGGCATGTACTTCCTGCTAGCCGAGCAGAAGAGTCCCATAGTATCGTCGCTCGGGTTCCTGCCGATATTGTCGCTGGTGATCTTCATCGTGACGTACTGCTGGGGGCTGGGCCCGCTGCCCTGGGCCGTCATGAGCGAGCTGTTCCCCATAGAGGTGAAGGCCATCGCCTCGCCCATCGCCACTGCCTTCTGCTGGCTGTTATCTTTCCTCATCACCAGGTATGTATTGTTTTACTTAGGGCTATTAAGTTTTATCCGTTTAATAGCGTATTACTTATACGGCCAAATTAAAAATGATTGTCATAAATTTGTCTGTCAAATTTTTACAATGACACTACTGACTGTATTTATTGTTAACTGAGGATTGAAAAATCACCCCTTAAAACAATAACAATTGATTTGATTAGTCAATACTTTATCAAATAGCACCACATCACATAAAATAAGAACAGAAACAAACAGTGTTACTAATGGGCTGTCTTATTGCTGAAAATATTGTTTGTACATGGACGCCATATTCGCTTACCAAAATAAGATTAGTAAATGGACTTTAGATTTTATCAAATAGATTTTTTAATTTTAATATAGTTTCTCTCTTCTTCACAAATATAATATTTTCGCCACTGCAAATTTTTGAGATGCATGTCTTGGGCCTTAGACGATAACAATTTTTCTTCAGTTTGCATTAAAATGTGTAGCTCAAGAACGATTGTCGCATCGTAGGTACTTCAGCGCGATAGCTGATTCCGTGGGCATGTACACGGCATTCTGGATCTTCGGGATATGCTGCGTGGGTGCATTCTTCTTCACGCTGTTCGTGGTGCCCGAGACCAAGGGCAAGAGCTTCAATGAGATCCAGGATATGCTCGCTGGCAGGTCAGTGCATTTTTTATGTTAAATAGGCAAGCGTTTGCCCGCTATCGCGCTTGATAGTAAGCGATGATGCGATGAAACGCACTTGCCTAGAAGATACCTATTCACTCGCGACTTGAAGGCCCCCAGATTGTACCACTAAAACACCGACTCAGGCAAGGAGTTCCACTCTCTAGCTGTACAGATGATAAAATTTAAAGAAAATCGCTAATTGGAATATCCACCAAAAACGATTCGTACCTACGTCTGGTTGTCCGATGGCAGAAGGGAGATGGCGGAATAAGGTTACTTGTGCAATTCCACTGCACACTCGCCGAAATGTATATGATAAAAAGTACCACAAAGCTTGTTCGGATTGCACTACAGAGAGATAGTTCTTAAATAAAGATGAAATTGTGAATTAAGTATGTCTTTTTTTTCCATTGGCGGCCGTTAGTGTGCAGACTGTTAACATTAATCCAGTATAAACAAAACAGTAGAGGTAGGTTACGTGGTGTGTTTAACGTTCTTTTAAAATCAACGAACATAATATTATGCCAGTCATCAGTGTAAATCAGCCATAACCTCCAACTTGTCTCATTTGAGGAACTTTCTAATGCTTTTGATAAGATAAATTTACACTTCCAACAAATCTTAATTTATTCACGGTTCAGTTAATGTATGGTCTATCTATCCTGTTGATAACCTATGTCTTTGGTTGAGCGACAAGTTTAAACTGCTGATTGGTTTTAGAATAAGGAAGTTATACTCTCAAGTGTACCACAGGGATCTCACTTGGGCCACTTTGTTTTTATTGATATAATTTATTTATTTTTCTTTTCAGGACCTCAAAATCCGAAAAAGCCTAAACGGAGTATCCAAGATGACGAATGCAGTTTTTATACTTCTACCTTACTCGCAAGACGTCGTATTATTTAATACTGATTTTGATGGTAATGTTAGTTTGTTAATTTAGAACTTATCTACCCAAAGATGATGTATGCTACGAGAAGAGTAATTGTTGACGTTTTTTATCACAATTTTATTATGATGTGAAATATTTTTAAACTTACAAAAATATTAATATAGGTACATATTTAATTATTTATGAATAGTGTTAGCTAGCTCATCGTCTATTCATTATCATTATTAACTTTATATTAAGCTATTTATTTTATATGGCACTATTTATAGACTAACTAAACCAATAGGCTAATGAAGATGTGTGGTAATGTTGTAAAATCATTACATGCATGCAAGGTAAGTGCGTTAATAAGACTTGTCAGAATTGATATCTGCATCTTGGAGAGAATGAGGTGTTATGGGTTCACTATTAAATATAAGGATTCCAAAAATTATCAAATTATGAGACCAAATATTGGCTGCCAATTGAATGATGACTGTATATTTAGTGTGCTTATGAATATATTTATCGAATTTAATCCACTATTTATGAAAAATGAGCCAGTGTTAAACAGTTTAAAACAAATTAATTTTTAAGTGCATTTGTATAATGCAAAAATGCCTTAAATGTGTGACAACATTTCAGGGCTTCACTTCTGCTAATGTTAATGTGTCTCAATGGTGTTTCAATTACATGAGTAAATATTTACTCATGTGGTTTCAATGGTAGATACTTTTTGTGTTTCAGTCAGCAAACTAAAATCTATGGAAGTGAAGAACATTGCTTGCATTGCGCCGCGGGGCTAAAACCCGTGTTCAGTCGTTTTGTGCTGCATAATTAAAATAGCAGCATTTTTAGCTCCACCCACTTAGTTGTCATTTTCGTGTGGTGCCATTTTTTGAGCGAAATGCTCGTTCCATAGATTTCAGTTCGCTGGTTTCAGTTATGCTGGGTGTGCTGGGTACACACCAGGCCAACGAAGGCCAACGAAAGTTATTCCCTCCCTTTTTATTTCCTTATTCATCCGACAGAGATTCGTTGGTTTTCGTTGGCCAGGTGTGTACACAGCATTACAAGAACTGTGTCAAAAAGCAATACCATTGAAACCCAATTAATACAAGAGTCAGTAGGTATAACAGTAACATTCGCAGAAACGAGAGACCCAATGAAACCTCATTATCTTATCTGTGGTTATATTTTTGATACAAGTTAAACTTTTAAGATGGAATTTTCATACTTTTATACAGTAGCTTTAATTATTTAATTTTAGTTATGAAGCAGTTAGCTTTTTTCCCGTCAAAGTACAAGATTTTAACTACTTAGGTGCTGATAGTGTAATGCGCAATATGTGATAAATTTAGATGAATTTTTATCATAACTTCTTTGTAAATAAATACCTACTTATTGTAAGTGTTGAAATATTCACATAGTGTGTTGGCATAGTTGCGGTATTTTTATAAATTATTATTAGTTTCTTGTGATAAAAATATTGCTTTTAATATTATAGTTATATTAATAAATGAACAAAAAATGTGACATGTCTGTCTACAGAAACTAGGATCACAATTTAAGTTGTTATAAATAAATGTTTTATCAAAAATGTGTTGTTTATTTTATAACAATTGGTAAGAACAAAACAATTTCAACCGGAAACCAACTTTGGTAAGTCTGATTCATAGTAAAAACAAAGTTATTTTGGAAAACAATTTAAAAAATACATTTACACCTTACAGTGTCATCTTCGATCATCTATACCTGAGGATGTAGCACGTCATACAATAACAAAGCTAAAATGTGGCACATGCCGTTTGACAAATTAAATGTCAAGTTGTATGATGATAAGTCATGGGGGACTTTCATAGTGGGCTGCGTTTTGGGGGAGTTCGAGGTGTCCCACAAATGCCAATGTCATGCAATATCCACAGGTATAGATGATCGAAGAGTGTCATACAAAATAATTATCACATCAGTCTTTATAAAATACATAATTACTTTGACAGATCACATTTACTTTTAACCTAGATACTTATATACAGACATTGATAAAAATGATATGTTCTATAACGAAAATTTAAAATAACAATTGAATTTAATGCATAATACCTGATAAAATCTACAATACTTACGAGTGAAACGATATATTTGAAAGTTTACGATCACTGTCACTTTTACAACCTATTACACAACATCGAACCATTTTCACATATTTATTAAGTGTATAATTGTTCAAACAACTGAATAATTTACTTTGGAAAGAGATACCGCAACGAATTATGTTACAAAACACTTTTTTTTTGTTTACGACGAACCACCGACGAACTGTCAAAAGTTTGTTTAGCAAACTGGTTTGCTAAACATGAAAAAACCGGCACGCAGAATGAGACAGAAAAGCATATCGCTCTATCTCTTTTCCATGCAAGACGTGTGTATAACTCTTTCTCTTTCGTGTGTGAATGCGACAGACGCCGTCAATGGGGTTGGTAAACTTTTCCAAAACCATTGATATATCAAAACAAAGTTTAGATGCGTTACCCGCACTCCACAATGGCAAGACGAAAGTAAGGTAATTGCCCGACTTTCAATTAGTCAGACACAGGCTCGTGACACGTAAACACACATCACTCTCGTCAGACAGACACTAAAAAACCGTGACATTCTGATCAAAAATGCCTTCCTGCGTCTATAAACGATGTGCAAATTATACAGCAACAGTCAGAGATCGGAAAAATGTTTTATTTCACACGTAAGTACTGTTTTTAACCGTAAAATGTATTTTCGTATTTTGTATTACTCTAATCGGCCATGATGTCTGTTTATCTCTTTCTAACGACAGGGATTCCGTATGGTGGCGTTCATTTTTGTCCCACTATTGATGTAATATGTCAATGTGTGTATCTGCAGTACCTGTCGCTGTTTTAAATTGCATGATGTTGGCGCATAACGCATCTAAACTTTGTTTTGATATATCAATGTCCAAAACTGTTGAAAATTATATATTTTCTGGTAGCTTTTGGCTTTGGAGTCAGGAATAACAAATTGCGGAATTTTTATAATGCTTCATTTTAATTTAAATAAAAATTTAAATTTTTAATTTACAGCATAGTACAATAAATCACTATTACGGCTGTATGCGTAGGTTATGCCTTTGCTCCAAAGACTTTCTATGTTGTTGCTCAAAACAAAAAAACAAAGGTATGATTACTCTTTGTCACTTCCGAGTATTATAATCATTATAATAGTGTCCTTTTCCGTCAGATGTAATGACTCAGGTTTCGTAGTGTTCAAAACTTCGCCTAGTGTTGCACCTGGTTTCATATAACAAAACACATTAAAATCGTCTCCAGTTAACTTTTGAAGCCGTTCTCTAAGACCTCTAGCTTGCTGATCACCTAAAATGACAATTTTTTTCTTTTCTTCTTGATTAATGTTGGTTCTTGTATTTTGGTCGTTTGTGCCTTGCAGACAGGTGAAGCTTGATTTATTTTGCGAGTGTACTGGTTTATCAAATAAATTTAATGAGGTGGAATAGCTGTTCTGACGTGACGTTAATTTCTTATCATATCGGATTGGTGTTAGATTCAGATTAAAATGAATATTTCTATGGTGATTTACAGGAGATTCTCATGGTACTCGCATTCCTATATAATCATTTTCTTTTTAAGAGGAGTATTTTTGTTCCCTAGAGTGGTAGGCTATTCAGTCGCCAATTTTTTAAGCGTCTCAATCTGCTTTTCTTTCTCTTTCAATAGACCTTAAAGTTCATTTAATTCCAAATTTAAATTTTCTACTTCAATGTCTGCAACCGTAAGTTTGTCTTTTGTAATCTGTAGTTCATCTTTAAGTTCTGTATAAGAGCCATTCTGTAAAAAACTTTATCATTTGAGTAAGCTCTTTATCATTTGAGTAGGATCGTTAATGTGTTATGTTTCCTCGACTCTAAGATTTGCCATTATATTTTGGGGAAATGCAATAAATAAAGAAAAAGTGTTCAAATCACAAAAGCGCTGTATTAGGGCAATGTACCATTTGAAACAAAGGGACTCTTGCAAACCATACTTTAAAAAATATGAACTTCTGACTTTTCCATGTCTCAATATATTTGAATGTGCTGTCTTTACTAGAGAAAATATAGATATGTTTGAATTCTTCTCTGGAGCTCGACATAAAGATAAACTTCGCATGATTCCACATAAAACAAAATTGCTGAGAGATAGCGTGTTCTGTAATGCATCGCGTAGATATATATAATAAAATCCCGGTATCAATACGTAATGGTGAATTTGATATGATTACATTTAATCACAAACTGAAAACATTTTCTTATCGACAAATGTTACTTACACGCTCAATGATTTTTTAACTGACCGTAATATATAATATATTTTTTTAATGTTTATCCATAAGCTATTTATGAATATGTTAAAAATTATGTCCAATCTAATTAAATAATAATAAATTTTGTTGAAATTATTGTGTAATGCCTACCTAATGATATTGTTTTGACTATTTAAAATTTTGACATTGTATAAAATTGTATGCCATAACGGCGGAAACCAGCTGATCATAATTATATTTTTTACAATAACATTTACCTGTGTTTCACAATAAATAAATTTGATTTGATTTGATTTAAAAAATATAACCACAAAATATTAGGTCTTTTTATGAAATTAACGTTTTGTATGGTGAATTTTTCACAAATTGCATTTTCCATCTTCATAATTTATTTAATAGCCGTGAACGCTATTGTAACAATATTAATCGAAACATTTATTTTCACCACAAAGATTTATAAAAATCTACCTCACATTTACATTACATAGAAAACAACAAAAATATTATTGAAAACATTTAACTCCCACAACACAATCGTCTGTCCCTTTAAATAGGTAAAACAAAAAAAATAACAACAATTAGACGACCTCCGTGGTCGAGTGGTTTGCACGCCGGTTTTCAAGACGTCACCATCTCTTGAGGTCCCGGGTTCGATCCCCGGCTGGGTCAATGTAGAAAATGAACTTTTCAATATTGTCTCAGGTCTGGGTGTTTGTGATACCACCGTTGTCTCTGATTTCCATAACACAAGTGCTTTAGCTACTTACCTTGGAGTCGGAGCAATGTATGTGATGTTGTCAAATATTTATATTTATTTATTTAATAGGTATTATTGATGAAAAATTTATTTTTACGATCGGTAGTAGGTAATTAGAATTTTCCATCTTTCAAGAATTTACGTTCGCAAGGGTCGGTCATGGGATGGGTGACCAAAAATATATTATCTCGAGCTCCTCCGTGCTTCGGAAGGCACGTTAAGCCGTTGGTCCCGGCTGCATTTGCAGTCGTTATACCCACCAATCCGCATTGGGCCCGCGTGGTGGTTTATGGCTTATGGCTCATCCTCCTTACCACCCATAAGGAAGGCCTGTGCCCCAGCAGTGGGGACATCAAAAATGGCTGATGGACAAGAATTTAATAAAATTTGACTACCTAGATGTGAGGAAGTTTGCAACAATCTACCATAACCCAAAAATTCATATTCAGCGTGAGAACTTCTCCATTTTTTAAATCACGATACGACTGAAGTCTGAACTGCTGTCCGGTTTACGTAATAACACTGTCTAAATAGCTATTAGCTAGTAGTACTTAATATTATGCGTTATCAGAGGGCCTATTACATAGAAAGAATCACGATAATCGACTTTCGGCCGACTCCGTGACTGACCGTGACACTATTTATTTTTAACCGACTTCCAAAAAAGGAGGAGGTTCTATCTTCGTCTGTATAATTTTTTTTTTTTTGTATGTCCACCGATTACTCGAAGACGGCTGGACCGATTGAAATGATTCAAACGTTATTACATTAGGTAAACTCCCAAGTTGGTCCCATTTTTTTAAATTTGGAAATCGGTTCAGTACTTTTCAAGTAATTTTGAAAAAAGCACGAAAATAGTATGATTTTGTGTGAATTACCTCGATGATTGGTCGAATTACTTCTTTGTTTATGAACTGAATAAGATAATTATTTTTTTGTTGGAAGAGGGATATCTTAACTGTAGTTTTTTAACCGACTTAAAAAGGAGGTTCTCAGTTTGACCCGCATTTAAGTATGTTTCTCCGCGATTATCTTACGTTTGGCTGAGCCGATTTTTCTATATATAATATACCTTACCTACAAGGTACCTACACTAAAAATAAAAAAATAAAAAATTGTTTAAAAAAAAAACCTACCTCTAAAAAGCAAGAAATAATATTCGTATAATAAAAATACGTCTATTGAAGTCGGGTGGGGCTTTTAGAATAAAAAAAAGGAATTTTCACTTCTCATGCTCGTAAAGTTCGTCGTTATGTTGGCTATAGGCTGCATAAAATTGCTTTTCATGCTCTAGAGCATAAAGTAAAATCTTCGTCTAAGTTCGGCTCTAAGACAAAGGTTGTCAGGTAAACAGCCACACATGCAATTAAACTTCGTTTAATAAACTTGTTATTTTCCTCATTTTTAATCATTCATAATAATATACAATAATACCTACCTACATATTTTTTTTCAATTTTTGAAAATGGGTATCAATTGAAAAGCCTTAATAAAAAAAAAACCATTTTTGAATATGGGTATCAAATGAAAGGCTTTGATGAGCACATTCCAAAATTATGTAATTTGTCACTAAAATTAAAAAAAAAATTGACAATTTTTGAATATGGGTATCAAATGAAAGGCCTTGGTGAGCACTTTCCAAAATTATATAATTTGTCGCTAAAATTAAAAAAAAATTGTCAATTTTTGAATATGGGTATCAAATGAAAGGCCTTGATGAGCACATTCCAAAATTATATAATTAGTCACTAAAATTAAAAAAAAAAAAAAAAAAAATTGAATATGGGTATCAAATGAAAGGCCTTGATGAGCACATTCCAAAATTATATAATTTGTCACTAACATTTAAGAAAAAATTTTTTTTTTAAATTTTTGAATATGGATATCAAATGAAAGGCCTTGATGAGCACATTTCAAAATTATATAATTTGTCACTAAAATTTAAAAAAAAGTTTTTTTTTACATTTTTTGTTTAATTTCCTCACAATCGAAGTGAAAAGCAGAGTGTATAACTCGTACATAAAACCCATTTTACCCTCGACTTGACTATCCACCCTCGCCCGAGCCGCAGCTCGGGAGGATATATAAACGTCTCGGGTAAAATGATGCGTTTTATGCACTTGTTGTACAATCTACTATTGTACTCCAGCCCCACCCGACTTCAATAGACGTATATTTATTAAACGAATATTATTTCTTGCTTTTTAGAGGTAGGATTTTTGAAGTCGGTTTTTTGTTTTTTTTTTAAACAATTTTTAAGACAGAGATCGTCCGATTACCGCGGTGCCTTTTAGGGTTCCTTACTGTCCCAAAGCTCGAGCAGCTAAGCCGTTCCAAAGGTGTGTCTTGCTCACCCAAAGCAAAGTACTTATAAAATTATAAAAGTATAACATTTAAAGTATAAAAAATCATTTATAATTTTTAGAGGGGGCTCCAAATGAGATGAAGGGAAGGGCGTTAATTTTTTTAACCCCTAGTTAAGAAATAAGTAGGTACTTGGTTATTTTTTTATAACTTTAATTTCTTTGGTTTGCTATTTTTTTATAATTTAATACGAAGTTCTGTCTAATTCCTTTTCAAGCTCTTTATATTTATTTCGTATAGTCTGACATTTATTTTATAACAGGATGTGCAAAATTGATAGTTTGACCTCGAGGACATGTATTGTAATTTCTTTCTTTAGTTCTTTTTCTTTTTGATTCCCTCATTTTCATATTACTTACAAACCAACTTAATATTGCGGATATTCTACATTTGGTAAGAACGAAACCCTAAATGTGCAAAGACTGACACGCACTTGGGCGTTTTTTTTAATAGGAGGTCCTCAGCCTGTTGATTCTGTAACCAAACTCGCATCTCACTTCGAACCTCACTTCGCTTCGCGTGAATTTGTTATATTATAAATTAGCTGAATATAAGCTACTTTACCGGTTGCAAAAGGTTTTAAATAGCTATACTTATCTAAAATATTTTGTAGGTAATTAAAAAAACAGCCTATCATTATCAGATTTAAAGTTCCCGCGCAGTGAAGTGAGATTCGAGTTTGGTTACAGAATCGACATGATAATCGAACGATGTTCGTTCCACTCCGTGCCACTATTTACATAGTAAATTGAGCGACGAAAATCGTCCGTATCGCAATTCCTCTTTTGTAATAGGCCCTCTGAGTATCGCTACTTATAATCTATCTATATTACGTGTGCCCGTCGATAAATCCGTCATTATGTTTCTGTGATTGTGTGCTGAAAGTTAATCAACCTGAAAAACTGTAAGTCACTCATTCAACAATATTGTTTACGATTTTTTTTTTTTTTTTAATGTTTACATTTTCCTTTACTTACCTGTGGTATGTTAATTAAAAAGAAACAAGTAAAATTAGGAAAACCTACTAAGGAGGGTATAGGGTAAATTCACTTTTAAAATCGAACTTATTATACAATATTTTATTGTCAAGTACGAGTGGCAACCCGAAATTGGTATGCTAAATCGGCGTATGTAATCGCGGCTTAAGAACTAACACAATAAACTTTATCAAATACTAAACAGACAGACACACTGTCGAATTCCGATTCAAACAACAGACAGAGCTAGCAAACATGCTGCCATAATGCGTATGTACATAGAATAATACAAAAAACGTCTGTAGTGAAGTAATATAAGGCTAGGGTCATAATAATATTAAGTAAGTAATAGTACATTATGAGACAAGTTAGCTTAGGTTGCTCATTGCACACAAGGCTGTGGGTTGCAGCCCGAGCCGCAGGCGAGGGCGTAACTCAGCCGAGTGTGCAATAAGTAAGAGCTCACGATTTTCATACGACGTTTTTCAACACATTTGCGAGGAAAAAACAATAGTACCTACATTATGAGACAAGTTAGCTTAGGTTGCTCATTGCACACAAGGCTGTGGGTTGCAGCCCGAGCCGCAGGCGAGGACGTAACTCAGCCGAGTGTGCAATAAGCAAGAGCTCACGAGTTCCATACGACGTTTTTCAACACATTTGCGAGGAAAAAATAAAGTAATTTATCACACAGCAACAAATATGGCAAAAACAAAATATGATAATTATGGGAAAAGGCGCGCATGTTTTTTTTTGTTTTTTTTTTACACGCCCAACGCAAGGATATTTTGCGATCAAAGGGGTGAGGAGCATACAGCCTACTACTAATACTTCAAAATTATAATTTTAAGTGACAAAATGCAAATATTTTAATATTTTATAACAAAATATTGTGAATTATGAATAATTTGATAATAATAATTATATATTTATTTGACTTAATTAAGGACTTACAAATTTTTTATTCCAAAAATGTATATTATTTTTAGCAGCATAAAACCACTTTGTTGTCAAAAAAAAATAACTGTATTACCCGGCTAATTTAGAAATGCTCTGTTTACTCGCATAGAACTTGCAGTAAGGTACTAATTTAACTTTGTAGGGTTAATTCTATTACAAACTAGTGTTTTATATATTATTGCACGCGTTTGTTATAGCTCGGTTTATGGCCCTAAAAGCGATGTAATAAGGCTCACTTTACGAGCAAGTGTGTTGAAAAGTAATTTATCACACAGCAACAAATATGGCAAAAACAAAATATGATAATTATGGGAAAAGGCGCGCATGTTTTTTTTTGTTTTTTTTCACACGCCCAACGCAAGAATATTTTGCAAACAAAGGGGCGAGGAGCATACAGCCTACTACTAATACTTCAAAATTATCATTGTGACAAAATGCAAATATTTTAATATTTTATAACAAAATATTGTGAATTATGAATAATTTGATAATAATAATTATATATTTATTTGACTTAATTAAGGACTTACACATTTTTTATTCCAAAAATGTATATTATTTTTAGCAGCATAAAACCACTTTGTTGTCAAAAAAAAATAACTGTATTACCCGGCTAAATTGGGAATGCTCTGTTTACTCGCATAGAACTTGCAGTAAGGTACCTACTAATTTAACTTTGTAGGGTTAATTCTATTACGAACTAGTGTTTTATATATTATTGCACGCGTTTGTTATAGCTCGGTTTATGGCCCTAAAAGCGATGTATTAGGGCTCACTTTACGAGCAAGTGTGTTGAAAACAACTATAAAGTTTTAATAGGGATGTTGACTAATGAATAAAATAACGAAATACTAATAAAAATCGTAAACATATTAAACTTTTAGAGTAGCTTGTATACCTCTTGGTTTTATATATTGCATATTATTTGTTTTATGACCCTTCAAAGTTGGGTGGACAAGTCCATTTAAAAAGTATACAATTTATTAAAATAAATGATACCTTTAATTAGTCCGTAAAATGTATAGCAAATTTGTCGAAGAAACCATTTTGATAAACACAATATTTAATATAGCTGCTGAACAAATTTCCTATGCGTTGCATACAAACTAGCACGGCGTGACGTCATAACGTGCAAGCCATTAGTATGGAGCGTTTTTGATCGAGTCCATTTGTGTGCATTTCACACTGTGATATCTCGGGCAGTTTTCATGCTAGCGAATTAATTCTTTTACCAATGTTTCTTTTTTTGAGAGGTAATTTATGTAACATAAAATAAAAAAAATAGTCAACATCCCTATTAAGTAACAATATACAGGGTGTCCCAAAACTTTGCCACACGGAGGGAAAGTACCTTAAATGTTGAAGATAAGAAAAATGAAACGGAACTGCATTCAAAGATTTTTTTTAATCGCGTACGATTCGATGCAAATTGATACAATACGTAATAATTAAAATTTAAATGTTAAATTTCATGGTCTTCCTTTTGTTTTTATGATGATCTGTCGCTTAAGGCGCTGTAGGTAGTGAAACTATCACTCATCACACACACAGCGCTCATCCATTTGATCCATTTTAGCTCAAAGTGGCCACTTTTGGCAATTATGGATTTTAAAACTTACAGAAAGAATGAAAACTGTTGAAGAGTTATTAAAAAAATATTAGAGACAATTTATCACATGAGCTTTTTTTAAATATTGACTTGGTTTACGAGGATTACGAGTAATTAAAATAAATGTCGATAGTGGCGGCGCTAGTTTCACTACCTACAGCACCTTAAGAAAAAATAATCCTTCTGAGTAACCCTTTCGATTGGTATCGTAAAAGTAAATAAAAAAAAACGTTTTTAGTGGGTTCGATTCCTGGTTAAGGCAAGCGATTTTTTTTACTACTTAGCGAAATTTTTCAAAAATCTTTGATTGCGGTTTCAATTATTTTAAAAAACAAAATGAAGTCTTTTTTCAGTAATATTTCTTATCTTCAATATTTAAGGTAGGTACTTTCCCTCCGTGTGACAAAGTTTTGGGACACCCTGTATACAGGACGGACGGACAGGCAGACAGACAGACAGACAAACAGACAGACGGACAGACATGACGAATCTATAAGAGTTCCGTTTTTTGCCATTTGGCTACGGAACCCTAAAAAGCTTATTTTTTTTGTGTCCGTTTCTTTAACTGCTGTCTGATATAGAATTGAAAACGAGGAGAGTTGAATCAGCTTGTTTCAAATCTCCTCAGTTAGAAAACCTGCCTATTTTTTTTAATCCACAATCAAGAAGCAAATACACAGAAATCAATTTTACCAAACATATTTAATAAATCTTTAGTAAATGAGCTTTCGAATCATATATAATTTAAACCAAAATACAATATATAAAATCAAAATATAGGTATCGTAAAAATACGTTAAAAAGTTACTTTTCACGGTTTTTGTCACATGGCACGCAGAACTCCATCCACAACCGCGCGACTTACGCCACAGACGTAAACTGACACGTCAGCGGACGGAGGGAAGTGGTTGAAAAGCGACGTTGCTAATAACTCGCTAACGGTTTTCAGTACCGAGAAATCGGTACTGTTTCAAATAACCTTTGTTTCAAATCCCCTCGGTCTCCCCTACCTTTGGGCGTGTTACTTTCCATCAGGCTTTTAAAATTAAAACCGATGTTCCCTTTTTTATTTTGAAAAAAACTTGATTGATTATTTTTTTTGTCAATAAAAATCATCTAGTATCTTGTGATAAGCTTAATATTATCACCAGTTTATTTATAAGATAATATACCGCAGGTATATTTGCGGTAAACGCGAAAACGTTATTTGCTTGAGCCTTACCAAATGCAAATAAAACGTGGCAAAATTTGCGTCGACACTTGTTATAGATAACATCTTTATTTGAACAACTACAGACACACACTTAAAACAGTCCATAAAACTAATGAAACTTAAATGACTTAAAATTATCACACTAATATTACGTATGTGTACTGTAGCAGTGCAAGAAGGTCACAGCTCAGCGTTGTATTTGCTTATTTAGAGCAAATCACTGATTTTCAGCCGCAACCATAGAGGGCCCGCCGAGGCAAAAAGTGCTTGATATCGATGTTTCTATCAATGAATTAAGTATTAAATATTTTTACTTTTAATATTTTTAGTTAGTTTCAAAACAACAGACGCAAAACGACCGGCCGACCGCCGTTTTAGGCTTTTTTTACCACCAAAACTGAAATAATTAAGTATTTGTCACTGAGTTTGTGTGTTTATAATAACAATAATTGATATTTTGTGAGAGGACTCTTTTTGTGTATTAAGTACACGGTAATTTTTGTGTAATTAGTACACGGTAATTTTTGTGTATTAGTAGACGGTAATTTTTGTGTATTAGTACACGGTAATTTTTGTGTAGTACACGGTAATTTTTGTGTAATAGTACACGGTATTTTTTGTGTATTAGTACACGGTAATTTTTGTGTATTAGTAGACGGTAATTTTTGTGTATTAGTACACGGTAATTTTTGTGTATTAGTACACGGTAATTTTTGTGTATTAGTACACGGTAATTTTTGTGTATTAGTACACGGTAATTTTTGTGTATTAGTACACGGTAATTTTTGTGTATTAGTACACGGTAATTTTTGTGTATTAGTACACGGTAATTTTTGTGTATTAGTACACGGTAATTTTTGTGAATTAGTACACGGTAATTTTTGTGTATTAGTACACGTTAATTTTTGTGTATTAGTACACGGTAATTTTTGTGTATTAGTACACGGTAATTTTTGTGTATTAGTACACGGTAATTTTTGTGTATTAGTACACGGTAATTTTTGTGTATTAGTACACGGTAATTGTTGTGTATTAGTACACGGTAATTTTCATTTTTGCGGGAGTGGCGCTAGTGTTGCAAGCGCCACGAAAGTAGTAATATTGTTAGCTAGTGGGGCCCCTAATAATACAGATATATTGAATTTTAGGTCAACACTGCATAGAATATACAATACAAGGTTATTTGTAAAACACCAACAACCTCGCAGAAAAGAAAGAAAGAAAAACATTTTATTGACCGCAACAACAGGATAAAATAAAAAGTAGGATATTAAAACAGGATACAAAAAAAATGTTTAAAAAAAACAAAAAACCGACAACAACTTGGGAGTGTACCTAATGTAATCGGTGGACATACACAAAAAAAAACAAATATACAGACGAACATAGAACCTCCTCCTTTTTTGGAAGTCGGTTAAAAATGAAAAGGGGATTTCAGACCACGTGAACAAACAATTCCTTTCTAAGCAATGTCGCATTCGATGGAACTACTGAGAAAAGCAGTAGGCCCACTCTACTTTAGGGATCTTTTTCACGGCCATTTCGTACGCAGTAACCTCGTCTTCATGGTTAGTAAAGCGAATACATCGAAGTTTATCTTTGATTTTTGGGAATAAATAAAAGTCACAAGGTGCCAGGTCGGGACTGTATAGCAGATGACTCATTATCTCTACACCCGCCATAGTAAAATATCCGACTGTCTGTCGCGCGGAATTCACTGTAGCGTTATCGTAGTGAAGACGTTCCTGCTTCGTGGGCGCTGCTGTCGAAATTTTTCTAAGACAACTGGCAAACAATTTATTAATATACCAGTCTGCAGTAACTGCCCTTTTGTTTTCCAGCACAACTGTCGCGAAATTACCCGTCAGTCCGCAGAATGAGGCAATCATCTTTCTTCCTTTACTTCGTCTTTTCTTTACTTTTGTTGGATATTCCTCAAAAGAAAGCACCATAGATGCAGAATGTGTTCTAGTTTCGGGTGCGTAACAATAAATCCAGCTTTTACCACCTGTGACGATATTAAATACAGAATTCGAGTTACTTTCGTTGTACTTTTCTATCATTTTGCGGCATCAATCTACATTCTACGCGATGGCGTTTTTGATCTTCGGTTAAATTATGGGGTGTCCATCTAGTACATACCTTCCTGGCGCCTGGTGTTCATGTAAGATTTTTTGTACCTGACTCATAGCAATGCCTAAGCTTGCCCGAATCTGTTGGCAGGTCATTTTCTTGTCAGACTCTATCGTGCGCCGCACAGCAATGACGCTATCTTCAGTTGTTGCCTTGCCATTGCACGTCGTCGCTTACTCTGATTATCAGTGAGATTCCTACGACCACGTTTAAACTCATTGAACCAGTTGTAAACAATGGCACAAGATGAGGCTTCATCATGAAAGGCTAATCGAAGTCATTCATAACTTTGTTGTTGACTAAGACTACAATCAAAGTCGTAATAAACCATGGAGCGAAAATTTTCTCGTGTTAAATTCATCTTGATGCGCTACTGCTACTTTTCAAATTGCCGCTAATTTAAAGAAACTAATCACAGTTGAATGTACTTATTATACATCATTAGGTTCCTAAAGAGTTCCTGATTCGATATTTGATTAAATGTTTCATTAGATTTGTTAATAACTAGCCAGTTCTAAAAACTTTCAGTGTTACCCTTGTATGAGCCCAACCACGGAATCGCGAAAAAAAAATCATCTGTTCCATACATTATAGCCGAGTCGATGTTGTACTTTTACTATTGTTGTACTCTGTAACAGTAGTTTGTTACACAAGGGACGTAAGAGAGCTATTACAGAACAAGATCCAATTTGGCGCCCATGCGAGCATAAGCTCGCAAAGGGCGCTAATGCGAGGGCGAATATAGTTCGAGGGTGTAATAGCTACTTACAACCGAGGTAAGCATACTACTTTACATCATTCATGCAAGGTAAATAAAATATTTGACAAAATGAATTTTTCATTAGAGAGAAAATATTTATAAAAAAAATACTCAAATTAATAAAAAAATACTCAAATAATATTTATAAAAAAATATTCTGAACGCTGAGCTACCGAGTCACTCGGTAGCTCAGCGGTCAGAGCATCGGACCGGATATCCAAAGGTCGCGGGTTCGATTCCCGTCTGAGTATTGATCTGGTGCGAGTCGTATTTTTTCTAGTATATTATTTAGTATTGTATAAAAATAGCATTGTGAATGCAAAAATCTCAAATTTAACAAAATATTTATTTAAATTAATAGCTACATTGTTACAATTATTAAAAGGCAGTGATACTGGTTGGCCAGGCATGTGCACTGTTTAGATAGAACGTTCCATTTTCAAATCACTTTACAATTCAAGCATAGGGTGAATACTTTAATTGTAAAGTACACTTTACCATTCAAGCTATGCAAAACTCCTTAGTGAACCAATTTCTTTTCTTATTAAAATGACGAAACTTTATACTGAAAAAAAAAACAATGCACTGTGTTGCACATGCCAACTTACACAGCCTCTTACCTATACTATATCTATGCTCTTACCATACTAGTAAATCCTAGTTTCCGAGCAGTACCTATGATGTAAAAATAATTTCGTCAATATTTTAGTCATAAAACCTAGTGATTTTGCTCATGAAAGCAGATTAGGTATCTAGAGTAGGTATTATCATTTGGCATTGCAAATCCGGAAGCTGAAATAGTTAAACCCTCTGGATAACATAAAGCAAGCGCTAATATCAAATAAATCACCGCAAATCCAAAACGAGCAATTACAGTTTACAGTTAATAATATAAACAAATGGTTTGTTTCAGATTTGGACGTGTTGCACCGTAAAGTTGCCAAGAATCCCCTTCCACCCCCTAAGACTGACGTGTACTTGACGTGACGTGACGTCGAGTGACTTATAATGGACGATAAGAGCTACGCTTACGACCCGGTTGATGCCGGCGCGCCAGTCAACCAACAAGCGTACAGGATGGAGGCGGGACAACTCTGGCGGCAATATGTCATCGCTGCTGTCGGTATGTCCCAATTCGCTATCAATCAGTGCTACAAATTAAAAAAGAAAAAGATCCGTGCGTTGCGCTTGCGTCTCATAAACGAAAAAGTTGTGAAGTGTTCCAAATTTTAAAAAAAAACAAAACACGCGCGAAAAGTTTACAAATGCAACATGGATGAGTGATGTGACTTTATTAACTATTTGATTTTGCCTGTTTGTACGGTCACGGTATTATAGGCGGATAAAATTAGTGAATAGAAAAACCATGTGTCAGTAATAGTGACGCGACATTAAAATAAAATGTATTGGTTTGGATATAAATTTACATGTTTACAAACTCGACAGTCAACCATGTCAACTCAAGAGGTATGCTTCAACGGTTTACTAATGTTTTCCCTAATTTTAAATGCAATAATTTAATTTGCCATAATGGGGTTAGTAAACTTTTCCAAAACTGTTGTGAATTATGTATTTTCTGGTAGCTTTTGGCTTTGGAGTCAGGAATAACAAATTGCGGAATTATATAATGCTTCATTTTAATTTAAATAAAAATTTAAATTTTTAGTTTACAGCATAGTACAATAAATCACTATTACGGCTGTATGCGTTGGTTATGCCTTTGCTCGAAAGACTTTCTATGTTGTTGCTCAAAACAAAAAAACAAAGGTATGATTACTCTTTGTCACTGTCTGTCAAATCTGTCAATCAGTTTTTTAAATCAGTAAATGCAAAGGAACTTCGTGTTCAGCCGTATGTTTGATATTTTATCGCGATATAATATAAAAAAAAATATTTAGTTAACAAGGTAAAATAAAAAAAACATTATATTAGGTATTTTCTTTATTCTTCAAACTTGTGCTATCAAAAAAAATATAAAACAATTCTCTTCGAAAAAGTTTACCAACCCCATTGCATATGCCATAAATTCAGGGCCGTCTTTACCCGGGGGTGCAAGGGGTGCGGTGCACCCGGGCGCGCGCGCCCGGGGGCGTCTGAAGAGCGCTGAATACTTAAATATTTCATTGAACTTAACGCCATTGCACAGTTTCATAACTTGTTACGACAAATACGTAGGTATGCGCAAAATTAAATATTAAAAAAATTGTCATCAACAATAATCATTGTTTTACTTTTATTACGCTTTCGGCGCTTGTCATTGTCATGATGTGCAAGTTAAAATGACTCTTATTACTACACAAATAAAGTAAGCGTGGGGCAGAGTTAAATCGTTGTACGGCCCGCACGCCGCGACTAGACATCTACACTAGAAGTGAACATAGTTCAGGAAACTGCCCACTTGTGTAATTTTACAAAAACTTATCGTAGGGCAGAGTTAAATCGCCGCACGGTCCGGAGCGGCGCGCGGCGCGCTTCGCACGCCGCGACTAGACATCTACAATAGCAGTGAATATAAAGGTATACCTATTTCAGGTGCCCACTTTGCAAAAACTAAGCGTGGGGCAGAGTTAAATCGCCGCACGGCTCGGACTCCCGGAGCGCGCGGCGCGCATCGCACGCCGCGACTAGACTTCTATGCAAGCAATGACTAAATAAAGCATCTTTCAAGAAACTGCAAAAGCTAAGTGCGGGGAAGAGTTACAATTAAATTTGGCTCTCAAAAGAAATCTTTTCTTTCTGACAAGCTCAGCGTAGGTATAAGTAGTCGTAGTTATAGGGTGTTTCACTCTTTTGCCTATGGCGCCAAGTTTCCTTGAGCCGGCGCTGCTCAGCACGCACTAGAGGGCGCTAGGGTAATGATTGCACCCGGGCGCTACATGAGCTAGAGACGCCTCTGCATAAATTCATTAAACATAATGTTTTATTTGCCATAACTAACAAATGACATAAATTTATTTTCACTAATTTCATTGCCCATAAACAATCAAATGACATATTGTTCTTATTAAATAATTTTATTTGCCATATTCTTCATTTAAAATAATGTTATTATCCATAACAATGATTTTCCATAATACTTACTTATTACGATATTTGGCAAAACAAACCTAGTTTTCTTTTATTTCAGCAAAGAAATAATGCAAGAAGCCAGCATAATTCATATTTATCAAAGAATTAATAAGATTTTGACCAACCAAGATAATTTATTTATTATACTAATAGAGAATTTTTGAGAGCTTTGGCATTGAATCTCAATTTAAAACGACAAAATTACAAACGAACAAAATTTAAAACGACAAAATCCGCAGTGTTTATTTTTAGATGTGCTCCTACGTAGTTTAAAGTTGTAATGTCTATTTTATATTATTTTTCCATACAAAATTTGCACCCCATTTTCACTCCTTTAGGGGTCAAATCATGTCCACCATGTTGGACTTCAAAATAAATGTCATTTTTGCAATCGTCATCCCAGAAAACCCCAATAACTACATCCATATCTATTTTTGGGTTTTTTTACCCCTTTTCACCCCCATTTCATCCCCATAAAAGTTGAAATACTAACAATAACAATATACGTTGCGATAGATTTCCATCCATAAGCCTAATTTATAAGTTTTACAAAACAAATCACAATGATTTATTATTTTACAACAATAATACACGCCGTAAATTGGCGCCAGGAAGTGCCGCCATTGTGGAAGAAGGCGAATTAATTAGACCATGGTTTGATATCTTTTGCTTTGTTGGCTACCAACTTTGGTTACCTAGTCAGAGTTCAGTACCCTTAGCACGAACAGCTATCGATAAAAAAAACGCGCGTAAAATCATTCGATAGATACATTTTGTATTGGAAATTTGTACAGCGCCATCTATCGCCGATAAGCGAAATGAATTTTTCCATAGAGAATTGTCTATCGAGTAATTTTACGCACGTTTTTTTTCTCGATAAGTAGCTGTTCGTGCCTTAGAGTAAGACGGGCTTCTGTTCCCATCGTTGCTCGAAGGTTCGTGCTAAGGGTACTGACTGACAAGGCTAGTCTAGAATAGGAGCTAACCGGAAAACACTAATGAAGAACGTGTTTTCTACCTCATTTTCCGCAAAAACACAAACAAATCACGGGGGTTGGTAAACTTTTCCAAAACTGATGTGAATTATATATTTTCTGGTAGCTTTTGGCTTTGGAGTCAGGAATAACCAATTGCGGAATTTTTATAATGTTTCATTTTAATTTAAATAAAAATTTAAATTTTTAATTTACAGCATAGTACAATAAATCACTATTACGGCTGTATGCGTAGGTTATGCCTTTGCTCCAAAGACTTTCTATGTTGTTGCTCAAAACAAAAAAAAAACAAAGGTATGATTACTCTTTGTCACTGTCTGTCAAATCTGTCAATCAGTTTTCTAAATCAGTAAATGCAAAGGAACTTCGTGTTCAGCCGTATGTTTGATATTTTATCGCGATAATAATATAAAAAAAAATATTTAGTTAATAAGGTAAAATAAAAAAATCATAATATTATTTTCTTTATTCTTCAAACTTGTGCTATCAAAAAAAAATATAAAACAATTCTCTTCGAAAAAGTTTACCAACCCCATTGCTGGAAAGACCTAGAATCATCTTTGATTATTAATTTATCACACATTGCGAAAATAATTTTATTTAATTTGATATTAACCGAATTTAAAAACAAAAAAAATAAGAGTGCGCGTTAACAGCTGTTACAAATGAGATACGATGCAGTTTGAGAATACTGTACCTACCTAGTATTTCTTTTTATAATTTTGTCGAAAGGTGGGTACTATGGGGTACTATCGAACTATTGAAACTATTCAGTGCAAAACTATAAAATGACTAAAAATATCGGTACATTAATTTGTATATTTGCGCAAACACAGAGCGCGTTCTCAAAGAAAATATTATCAGCAATCGCAATTAACTCAAATGATAATTTTAATAAACTTATAGCGATAATTGTGATAATATAGTGTTTAATTATCTAACAGATGTTATTGGGTTCCCTACTTGATATCGAAACTTGATATATCGAACGCCGCGACGGCGAAAACGGTGCGCCGACTGGTCTTCAAAGCGATGGTACGCCACATCGAATGTCGCGACAGCGAATGTCTCGATGTCGAACCATCACTGTATCGAATGGTTAACACAATGAATGTCTTGACATCTAAAGGTAGTGGTTTATATTAACCATGACGTCGAAAACCTAAAGAAATAAGTAAGTGCTTAGTAGGTTCGAAAACATCGAATATACAAAATAAACTACCTTATACAGAAGGTACTTACCTACACTAAAAATTAAAAAAATAAAAAATTGTTTAAAAATTGTTTTTGTTTTTTAAACAATTTTGTTCTGTCGGTTTCGCGGTCGGATACCGGACACTGCATTGCGCAATTTGCGCAACACGTCGCCGACATCACTGCGTATAAAATAGTTGTAAAAATGACAGTTAAGTATATTTATGTATGTTAGTCTGTAAGGTATTGTATGGGCCTAGTTGCCTAAATTAAATAAAATAAATAAGTCCTACTAACTTCATTGTTTGTTTCCAGCAAACATCGCGATGACTTCCACCGGCTACTCCATGGGATGGACGTCGCCCATCAACGTGAAGCTGAACAGACCCGACGAGTCCCCCCTACCGGAACCCATCACCACCGACCAGGGTGCCTGGATTGGATCCTTGCTCACCGTCGGCGCTTTAGTTGGTAAGTTGTGAAGTGATTAAGCATGACCGCAGTGTTTCTTTCAGACTAAATTCTTCAGGGGGCATTTATGAGGTTCGGGGGAGCGGAGTGCGCCTCCGTGCGACGCGACTTCCAGTTTGCCCTTCTTCTTCTTCTTATCGAATGAGGATTAGTGGCCACCTCTTGGTGTTAGAGATTATCAAGTAAGGCCTTTAACTTGGTTTAACGACTGTTATCAGATGACAACAGCTGGGACCGACGGCTTAACGGTCGAACGTGATCGAGTACGATCAGTCTGACAAGTTCCGCCATGAGCGCTTCAGTTTGCCCTCCTACCTACACATAAAGCCCCCCGGAATACTTAGTACCTGAAATAAGACTGTATAGGTAGTTATTGTAGGTATAGCTTTTCTTTTTATTTTGTTAATTTTGTATGTAGTTAGCACACTGTTTTTATATCCCTTCTCAGGTACCTATTCTCTGAATCAAAGGTTGTCTGGAAGAGATCGCTTCCAGCGATAAGACCGCCTTTGCCCACCGTTAGTCTTAAGTTTTAAGTTATACTGTATTCCTTTTTAATGTGTGTGCAATAAAGAGTTAATCTATCTATCTATCTAAGACTGGTGATGTGGCATCGGGCAAAGTATAACAAATTAACAAACCCTCCCTCTCCCTCCACACTGTGGGGTGTCGCAAAGGGCGACTAAAGACTTAGAGGTTGTACCTCTAATATTTCCGTAGACCAGAAAATAGATAGGTAGGTTAGCGTTTTCTGATGAAAAAAAAAATTTCAATCTTCAACTCACCTGCCAAGGGCGGAGATTAGTGCACCTAATATCCTCGCTCGTATAGGAAAGGCCTACGTGTCCTGAATTAAACTGGGTAGTTATAACCATAATAAATCATCAAATCAAAAAAGACTCGGTACCTTAGGTATAGGTAACGATTTTTATCGCTCGATTAGGTGTCGTCATCCTAAAAAATAGTATTAACTTGACAGAACACATATTTACCACTAGAGTTACAACTTTTATTACTTACTTTTTTCAGGTCCCTTCATCGGTGGGCTAGCAGCGTCCAAAGTCGGTCGCAAATGGGGTCTCTTGAGCTCGACCATCCCTCTGTTCCTAGGTTGGATCCTGGTGGCGGCGGCTACCAACGTGGGGCTCATCTACGGCGGCCGGATCTGCTGGGGCGTCGCCGCCGGCATGATCTTCGCAATCTCGCCTATGTACTGCGCTGAAATCGCCACGGTTAGTTTTGCTCCTTTTCTATGCTGGATTGAAGCAGCAAATTCTTTCTTCATTTGCTCGCCATCGCCTGTCTCGCCAGCCAAGTAGTAAATTGACAATTCGCGGCATCACATGTATCACGATGTATTAGGATTTTGCTCTCGCCTCGCGCTCATACTGAGATGGCAACGGTCGGTGGTACCGATCCCAAAGAAACTAGCTAAAGCACTTGTGATGTGGAAATCAGAAGCAACGACTGTATAAAAACACCTAAACCCAACAATAATGATCCGGCAAAGAGAATGAGATGGCATGAAAAAAAAATATTCCTGAAAACCTATGATGTTGTAGAAAATTCTTGATTCGAACGTTCTCATGTTCCCAGAGGAGCTCGAAGGCGAACTTTCGCATGTGTCGGTCATGGGATGGGTGACCAAAAACGTATTATCTCGTGCTTCGGAAGACACGTTAAGCTGTTGGTCTCGGTTGCGTTTGCAGTCGTTAACACCCACCAACCCGCATTGGGCCCGCGTGGTGGGTTATGGCCCGCCCTTCTAATCCACCCATAAGGAATAGGCCAGTACCACAGCAGTGGGGACATTACAAATGGCTGATGATCTATGGTCATGGTCTATTCCCCAGGACGAGTCCCGCGGCGCGCTAGGCTCGTTCCTGCAGTCTTTCATCACGGTGGGCTTCCTGCTGGTGTACGGCATCGGGCCGTTCGTCTCCTACTCCGCGGTCGCCTACGTCGGCGTCGCCTTCGTCGCCGTGTTCGCCATCGGCTTCTTCTTTATGCCGGAGACGCCTACATACCATTTGACTAAACGTAAGTAACCACTTCCAACTAGTCCAACTTCGAGAAAGAGATCTCTCGTCGAATCCAACTCGGGTAGGCAGCATTCGGGAAGCTTCGAAAAATCTTCGCGTCCGACTTACCTCAGTGTCTCAAGACGAAAGTCTATGAACAGCGTGTGTGTTGCCAGTGATGACTTACGGCAGTGAAACGTGGTCGCTAACTATGGGTCTCATAAGGAGGCTCAAGGTCACCCAGCGTGCAATGGAGAGAGCCATGCTCGGCGTTTCCCTGCGTGATCGAATCAGAAACGAAGAGATCCGCAAGAGAACTAAAGTAACCGACATGGCTCGAAAGATTGCTCAGCTGAAGTGGCAATGGGCGGGACACATAGCGAGAAGAACCGATGGCCGTTGGGGCGGAAAGGTTCTGGAATGGCGACCACGCACCGGACGGCGCTCCGTGGGTAGGCCCCCGACAAGGTGGACCGACGATCTGGTGAAGGTCCTTAGGGGAGGCCTATACCCAGCAGTGGGTGTCGTGCGGCTGATATGATGATGATGAAGTAACCACTTCATCATCATCATCATCTTATCAGCCGTACGGCACCCACTGCTGGGTACAGGCCAGGTCCTGCTTGGCCCGCATCCAGCGGCTTCCCGCGACCTTCCCCCTCCCGTCGGTCCCCCTTGTCGGGGGCCTACCCACGAAGCGTCGTCCGGTACGCAGTCGCCATTCCAGAACCGCCCCGCCCCAACGGCCATCGGTTCTTCTCGCTATGTGTCCAGGCCACTGCCACTTCAGCTGACCATTTAAGTAACCAATTAAGTAACCATTTAGCGTCTGTTTTTTTTACTCTCACAAGCTTATTTATGTTACTGCTACTGGTTTCTTGCTGGTGTAAGGCATCGGGGTGTTCGTCGCCTACGTCAGCATCGCCTTCGTCACTGTCTTCTGTATCGCCTTATTTTTCTTGCCGGGGACCCCTACATGCCCATTTTACTGTAAATGAAAATTAGTGATTCTCACCCTCATAGTTTCACCAACGTGCTTTCATCCGCAGATAATCGCGAAGCAGCAGCGGAATGTCTAGCGAAGATCCGCGGGCGCTCGGTGGGCGGCGTGCAGGCCGAGCTCGACAAGATCGAGGCCGACGTCGCGGCGGCGCAGGCCAAGACTGCTACCGTACGTACACGCAACGTCTCAACTCTCAACATTGAACACTAGATCATCATTAACATTGGGCTTCTATTGCAATGCAAACGATCAATTTAATGTTGTTTTTATAGTACCTAGGTATTTCGACCGTTTTTAACAGTCGGAAATATTTAAGCAAGCGTTTTTCACAATCCATTTCAAAATTAAAATTTCAGATTTTTGAAGCGATAAAATTCTGATGATCGTGGTCATTTTCTCGACGAATAATTTTTTTGCCCCCCTAGCCAACTAACTAATAAGTTAACCACACATAATGAATGATATGGGTCGGTCTTGGACTGTCTAGAACACAATTTGACTGATATTTTCCTAGAGCTTAAAGTGACTACTGTTACTAGGGACATAACATAATGGGTCGAACGAACACTAAAATCTCCTAATACACTAATATATTATCAACATTTCGACACATCATCTATCTACAGAATTTAGAACGAAACTTATTAAATCATCAATCAATGGACTGTATAGCCAGCGTATAACAACTATTTCGCTTGGCGTAGGACAGACAGAAGTTCTTTAAGCTGACAGCCAACCTCCAGTCATTACTGGAGGTTGGCTGTCAGCTTAAAGAGGCACTTGAAGAAGAAGATTAAATGCTGTTTTCCTTCCAGATAGCGGACGTGTTCCGCGGCAGCAACTTCAAAGCCTTCTACATCTCGTGCGCGCTGATGTTCTTCCAGCAGTTCTCCGGCATCAACGCTATGCTTTTCTACATGACCGTCATCTTCGAAGCCGCAGGATCATCCTTAGAACCGGCCATTGCTACCATCATCATTGGTGCTGTCCAGGTAATATATGAGAAACTCTCTCATCACCTTAATGTTCTTCCAGCAACGCCGAAGTAGTATGGGATGTATTTATCCTATTAGTATCCAGAAAACTGGGACATATACCGTTAAATTAAAACGATAGGATAAGGTAAACAAAGACGTTCTTACCCTAACTAAAATATTGCACCGGTTTGTCCTAGTCCTAGTAACTAGAGTAGAGATAAGCTTGCTTATGGTTCAGTTCAACTCTGTATGATTATTATCAGGATGGTCATAGAAAGAGTTCCCAAATACAGTGTCTCTTTTTCCAGTTGGCGGCGTCATGCATCACTCCGTTCGTGGTGGACCGGCTCGGCAGGAGGATCCTGCTGCTCATCTCCAGCTGCGGAACTGCCATTGGTCTTGTAAGTTCACAAACAAAAGACCTAGGTATGAGGGGTCCTCCTAAAATAAGAGGGGTCGGAATCAACTCGTCCCAGCAGATAAACCTACTTCAGAAGGCCTCTTCGGCATGTTCTTCCTGCAATTCCAATAGAAGTGTCCTGTAAATTCGTCACTCGGGTTCCTACCGATATTGTCTTTGGTGATATTCATCGTGACGTACAGCAGTGATAATGTGACAAATCGCTTACTTTAAAGGGTCTCATGGGCATGTACCTACTTCCTGCTGATACCAGCAGAAGAGCCCCGTAGTTTTTCGGGATTCCTTCTTATTTTGTCTCTAGGGAACATTTTAGAACGTCTGCTTAATAAGTGATAATTCGTTTATTTTAATAGGGTCTCCTAGGCATGTACAGACAGCAGCATATCAAGCTATACAAAACTGTCAAATTTTATAATGAATTTTGAACCTTAAACAGCTCGATTTAAAGTTTTAAAATGATTGAAGAAGTTTGACACATTGTGAAAGCCCAGCGTGCCGTTGACCGTACTTTCTGCTAGCCGAGCAGAAGAGTCCCATAGTATCGTCGCTGGTGGGGTTCCTGCTCATCTTGTCTCTGGTGGTGTACAATAAATTGGGAAGTCTGCTTTGGAAGTGATAATGAAACAAATTCTTTACTTCATAGGGTCTCCTCGGCATGTACTTCCTGCTAGCCGAGCAGAAGAGTCCCTTAGTATCGTCGCTCGGGTTCCTGCCGATATTGTCGCTGGTGATCTTCATCGTGACGTACTGCTGGGGGCTGGGCCCGCTGCCGTGGGCCGTCATGAGCGAGCTGTTCCCCATAGAGGTGAAGGCCATCGCCTCGCCCATCGCCACTGCATTCTGCTGGCTGTTATGTTTCCTCGTCACCAGGTATGTGTTATTATTATATCAATATGATGCATAGATGAGGAGCTCGGTGGCGCAGTGGTATAGCGCCTGGCCCAACGATTGCGAAGGTTTAACAACTTTCGCATGAGATGGGTTTTCAAATTTTTGTCTCGAGCTCCTCCGTGCTTCGGGAGGCACGTTAAGCCGTTGGTCCCGGCTGCATTCGCAAAAGTTAAAACCCTACCAATCCACATTGAGGAAGGCATGTGTCCCAGCAGTGTGGACATTAAAATGGCTACTGGTCAATAGCATAGATTAGAAAACAATAAGAATGGAACAAACTGCTACAAATGGGCGGTCTTATTACTGAAAATATTATTATGTAGATGACGCCATATTCATTTACCAAAATAAGAATCTATTATAAATGGACTTTATATTTAATTTAATCTGATAGTTTTTTTTTTAATTTATTCGCCACTGCTAAATTTTGAGAGGCATGTTTTGGACGATAACAATTTTTCTTCAGTTTGCATTTAAATCTGTAGCTCAACGATTGTCGCATTGTAGGTACTTCAGCGCGATAGTTGATGCCGTGGGCATGTACATGGCATTCTGGATCTTCGGGATATGCTGCGTGGGTGCATTCTTCTTCACACTGTTCGTGGTGCCCGAGACCAAGGGCAAGAGCTTCAATGAGATCCAGGATATGCTCGCTGGCAGGTCAGTGCATTTTTTATGTTAAATAGGCAAGCGTTTGCCCGCTATCGTGCTTGATGGTAAGCGATGATGCGATCTACGATGAAACGCACTTGCCTAGAAGATACCTATTGACTCGCGACTTGAAGGCCCCCAGATTGTACCACTAAAACACAGACTCAGGCAAGGAGTCCCACTCTCTAGCTGTACAGATGATAAAATTTTAAGAAAATCGCTAATGAGGGCTTTTCACAATGACAAATAAACTGTAGGCTCGATAGACGGCGTTGATAAAAATAGGTGACAATGTGATTTTTTACTAAGCTTCGAAAAGTATCAACACCATCTAGTGAGGCAAATAGTTACTATTTTTAGGCTTCGAAGAGTATCAACACCATCTAGTGAAGCAAATAGTTTCTATTTTTTTTAAATGTCATTTTGAAAACCCCTCATTGGAATATCCACCAAAAACGGTGGCGCAGATTCGTACGTCTGGTTGTCCGATGGAAGAAGGGAGGGTGGAATTAGGTTACTTGTGCAATTCCACTGCACACTCGCCGAAATGTATACGATAAAAAGTACCACAAAGCTTGTTCGGATTGCACTACAGACAGATAATTCACAATTTCATCTTTATTTATGAACTATGTTTTTTTCCATTGGCGGCCGACGGCCGTTAGTGTGCAGTCTGAGCGCTTTTTAAGGCTACTTTAACATTAATCCAGTATAAACGATACATTAGAGGTACATTACGTGGTGTGTTTGACGTTCTTTTAAAATCAACGAACATAATTTAAGGCAGTCATCAGTGTAAGTCAGCCATAACTTCCAATTTGTCTCATTTGAGGAACATTCTAATGCTTTTGATAAGATAAATTCACACTCCTACTAACAAATCTTAATTTATTCACGTTAATGTATGGTGTATCTATCCTGTTGATTAGGTACCTGTGTCTTACTTACAACGTATTTTGGTTGAGCGACAAGTTTAAACTGCTGATTGGTTTTAGAATAAGGAAGTTATACTCTCAAGTGTACCACAGGGATCTCACTTGGGCCACTTTGTTTTTATTGATATAATTTATTTATTTTTCTTTTCAGGACCTCAAAATCCGAAAAAGCCTAAACGGAGTATCCAAGATGACGAATGCAGTTTTTATACTTCTACCTTACTCGCAAGACGTCGTATTATTTAATACTGATTTTGATGGTAATGTTAGTTTGTTAATTTAATATCTACCCAAAGATGATGTATGCTACGAGAAGAGTAATTGTTGACGTTTATTATCACAATTTTATTATGATGTGAAATATTTTTAAACTTACAAAAATATTAATATAGTTAAGTACATATTTAATTATTTATGAATAGTGTTAGCTAGCTCATCGTCTATTCATTATCATTATTAACTTTATATTATGCTATTTATTTTATATGGCACTATTCATAGACTAACTAAACCAGTAGGCTAATGAAGATGTGTGGTAATGTTGTAAAATCATTACATGCATGCAAGGTAAGTGCGTTAATAAGACTTGTCAGAATTGATATCTGCATCTTGGGAGAGAATGAGGTGTTATGGGTTCACTATTAAATATAAGGATTCCAAAAATTATCAAATTATGAGACCAAATATTGGCTGCCAATCGAATGATGACTGTATATTTAGTGTGCTTAGGAATATATTTATCGAATTTAATCTACTTTTTATGAAAAATGAGCCAGTGTTAAACAGTTCAAAACAAATTCATTTTTAAGTGCATTTGTATAATGCAGAAATGCCTTAAATGTGACTGAAAACATTTCAGGGCTTCACTTCTGCTAATGTTAATGTGTCTATGGTGTTTCAATTACATGAGTAAATATTTACTCATGTGGATTCAATAGTACTTTTTGTGTTTCAGTCAGTAAACTAAAATCTATGGAAGTGAAGTGTAATTGCAAACAAACATTGCTTAAAAATGGCATCGCGGGGCTAAAACCCGTGTTCAGTCGTTTTGTGCTGCATAATTAAATAGCAGCATTTTTAGCTCCATCCACTTAGTTGTCATTTTCGTGTTTTCGCCCAGTTCAGTTATGCTTGGGTGTGCTCGCCCACACACCCAGCATAACTGAAACTGGGTACACACCAGGCCAACGAAGGCCAACGAGCGTCATTCCCTCCCTTTTTTCCCCTTATTTATCTGACAGACATTCGTTGGCTTTCGTTAGTCCGGTGTGTAAACAAACAGCATTGTCAGCATTACAAGAACTGTGTCAAAAAGCAATACCATTGAAACCCAATTAATACAAGAGTCAGTAGGTATAACAGTAACATTCGCAGAAACGAGAGACACAATGAAACCTCATTATCTTATCTGTGGTTATATTTCAAGTTAAACTTTTTAGATGGAATTTTCATACTTTTATACAGTAGCTATAATTATTTAATTTTAGTTATGAAGCAGTTAGCTTTTTTCCCGTCAAAGTACAAGATTTTAACTAGGTACTTAGGTGCTGATAGTGTAATGCGCAAAATGTGATAAATTTAGATGAATTTTTATCATAACTCCTTTGTAAATAAATACCTACCTCTACTTATTGTAAGTGTTGAAATATTCACATAGTGTGTTGGCATAGTTGCGGTATTTTTATAAATTATTATTAGTTTCTTGTGATAAAAATATTCCTTTTAATATTATAGTTATATTAATAATAATAAAAAATGTGACGTCTGTCTACAGAAACTAGGATCACAATTTAAGTTGTTATAAATAAATGTTTTATCAAAAATGTGTTGTTTATTTTATAACAATTGGTAAGAACAAAACAATTTCAACCGGAAACCAAGAAGCTAAGATTGTTTTTCAACTTTGGTAAGTCTGATTCATAGTAAAAACAAAGTTATTTTGGAAAACAATTTAATACATTTATACCTTACAGTGTCATCTTCGATCATCTATACCTGAGGATGTAGCACGTCATACAATAACAAAGCTGAAATGTGGCACATGCCGTTTGACAAATTAAATGTCAAGTTGTATGATGATAAGTCGTGGTAGACTTTCATAGTGGGCTGCATTTTAGGGGAGTTCGAGGTGTCCCACAAATGCCATTGTCATGCAATATCCACAGGTATAGATGATCGAAGAGTGTCATACAAAATAATTATCACATCAGTCTTTATAAAATACATAATTACTTTGACAGATCACATTTACTTTTAACCTAGATACTTATTTACAGACATTGATAAAAATGGAAAACTTATTCAGGGTTTTTTGTGAAACACACATGAGTAGATAACTAACATCAATCAACGACTTTTCCGGTTTTTTTTTAAGATTTTTGTTTTGTATGCAAAGTTCTTCAAGCCATGTCTTGGTGACTTCTCGTTTCTTTCACTCGTCTCGTTTTTCACTTTTTCTATTGTAGATTACATACATATAATGAGGGCTTTTCAAAATGACAGATAGATGGCGTTGATAAACAGACAATGTCAAACTATACAAAACGTAGGAAAAAGAAAACACAATTCATATAACAATTCCGATAACGACCAACGAATTCATAAATAAATAAATAAACGAACACCAAGGAATGAAAATGGATTTGTTTTAAGTATAGGGCGTTTATTTTTCAAAGCCAATTTTGTCATTCCTTGTCCATCAACGCCATCTAGTGAGTTGTCTGGTGCGCTCTCGTGCGTCTCCAGACGCACCGTGGGAACGCACCTTAAAGTGATAAATTGCTTAGTGTGAATGGGACTTTACGGTTCGGCTTTCATAAAACGCCATCTATCGATTTTATTAACTATTTTTTTATTTGAGCTGTCAATAAATCGCTTTTAAAAAATCATGGTTCAACTATTTTAAAACGAAATAAGGCAAGTCAAAAACGGAGTAAAGAATTTTTACATTAATACTTAGACCAAATGGTTATGGCAAAAAACAGATTCACTGCATAAAGTCGTTATTCAAACTCTTTACTGATATCATCCATAGATTTCAAAACGTCGCAAACACCGGAAGCATAGAGTCTGATATCATCATCTTTTTTAATCTTCAAACTAGCCATATACAACTTCTTGTACATATCCGTCATTTTCTCATAGTCTTTATTACTTTTCGACCTGCAGTACTGAATTACACTTTTTAATATGTAATGTAGCCTGTTTTCGTAGAGTCCAAGCAAACTGTGTTCATTCTTCAAGGTCTTCTCGTCGCCGTCTTCTGGCTTCGGTTGGTCTTTCTGGTCTTCTGGATCTCGGTCTTTTATTAGCTGCATGATGGAGTGGCATTGCCTAAGCAGTTGAATGGCCGTTTGTAAGGATTTCAACTTGAGATTCGGAGTCACTGTAACAAAGGAGAAAATCGGTAAAGGTCATTGGGCATTTTGTTCGCACATTTGACCTACGGCGTACACAAACGAAATAGGGCTAGGTAAAGTCTGTCTATCCTTACTTGTCTCGCCACAATGTGAACTTCAACTCATTCGTGGTGAGGGCACCGACCGAACATCTGAGGACCTTCATGAATGAAGATTTTTGGCCGAAGGGTGTCCTGTTCCGTCGATTCCGCGGCCGGTTACCGGACACTGCGTTGCGCAACACGTCGCCGTCAATACGTGATAAAGTGTAAATATAAGATTGTTTTATATTATGTATGTTAGTCTTTAAGGTATTTATTGTATGGGCCAATGATGCCTGAAATAAATGGTTAAATTAAATTAAAAAAAAAAATAGTAAACAGTTTTTGACAGTTGTCATACGTCTTTTATACTTAAATCGTTAATTAAAAATATGTTAGTAACTCTATGAAATTGTTATTTATTATTAACAATTTATTTCGTAATCTATGTGTGGAAAACCATTTGTTGTATTTTATAAATGGTTAATTTAATAAAGAGTTGGGTGAAGATTGTTTACCATATAAGACAAGTAAGGATAGACAGACTTTATGTAGATAATGTATGTAAAGCTACGCAGTGTATGGGTCGCATTCTTGCAGTTGCAGGACATGGTTAATTTTTTATCATATCATAGCATTTCAATAGTAAATAAAATAAAATAAATAAATAAAGACAATACAAACGTTTATTATGCTTGCACCACACTTTTTCAATAATGCTTAAAGTAAAAACTTCTGTTTTATTAACAAAAGATTAATAACATTAAACATACTCACACATAATGTGAAATAACTTTTTCAATACAGTTGCTCGAAAATGTAAGTTTACGATGACAGTCGAGCGTGCGGAAAGTTGATTTTACCGCACGCCGTGCGTTTTTGTTTACGGAGTAGTACAGCGTGCGGAAAGTTGATTTTACGGCACGCCGGCGCCGTGCGTTTTTGTTTACGAACGTTTTTTTTTTATTTCTACTAGCTTCCGCCCGCGAGATCATCCGCGTGGACAGTAGAAAAATATTGCAACCAGTTTAAAATGACCCCTTTAGTGTATGAAAGCTAGTACTACGGAGAGTTCAAGCTGTTTCCCTGGTTCCACCCACCTGAATTTGATGAAACATAGCTTAGATTTTAAGTTGGACCTCAATCTACTAAATTGTGAAAATCCATCAAAATTCGTTTAGCGGTTTTTGCGTAATTCGCGCACAAATATTTAGAATTTACAGTTTTATTATAAGTATAGATTACAATTTCAGCAGTACCTATAATGTTTTCTCGCAAATGTATTGAAAAACGTAGTATGGCACACGGTTGTTAAGGTTTTTTAAAACCTCCTTACCAACCTTGTATCATAAACTACTATTTTCTGTCGGTCGGTACATAAAAAAATAATACAATAATACCCCGCAAGTGTTGGTTTGAAGAATTTTTTTTTTCAGTTTCAGTTTTATATATGGATCATTTATTTTTTTTATTTTTATGTTAAAATCGTTAAGCGGTTTACATAATACATCTACCTACTAAGTTTCAACTGTGTAATCCTAATACTTTCGGAATAAAGTGGTTGTGACATACAGACGGACAGACAGACAGACATGACGAATCTATAAGGGTTCCGTTTTTTACCATTTAGGCTACGGAACCCTAAAAAGGAAAATTTCTGTAGTAGTCTAGGAATCGAATTGGTAAATTGTACATACCGCCATCATATATGTATGTATATACGCTCGTGCCCTTCGATCTCACTGTAAAATAGCTCTTATTCCGACTAAATGAAGTTCACATACCAGCGGCCTGAGTTTCAAGGGCGGCTACATGTTCCATCTGCACAGTGAGGTACATTGCGGCGTCTTCCAAGCTCGCGAACATGTTCGCCGCCTGTTCGTAGTTCGTTCGCGTCGCGTTCAGCAATGTTCGGCGCTTGGGACCTTCCTCTTGGGTCATTCTAGAGGAGTGTTGTAATCATTTGAATATACATATTACGTGTTATTACAAAAGATTTTTAAACACTGTTTAACTCAACACATGTTTAAATGTGATGCTGTCTCTATTGAAACAATATTGTCAAAAAAGTGACAGCATCACATTAAAACAGGTGTTTAGTTAAAGTGTTTAAAAATCTTTTGTAATAACACGTATTATAAGTTAACATAATCCGTGTTATTACAGAAGATTTTTACACTTTTCACTTAATAAAGTGTTATAGAACCGGAAGGCCCGGAACTGGTACAGGTACTGGCGGGGCTGAGCAGAAACAGACAATATCTCTCGTAACGACAGATCGCCACTAACCTGTACTGCGCGTGGTAGAGCGAGCCCAGCCTGTGGTGGATCATGGCGGCCCGGAACTGGTACAGGTACTGGCGCGGGCCGGGGCTTAACCGGCAGTGCTTTAAAGCGTGCTTGAAGGCTTCGCCCACTTCTGTCACCTCCTGGCGAATAAGAATATAAGGTTAAGTGTGGATTCGTCCAAACTTCAATATAAACGGGAATAACTATACCAAGAATACATCTATTCCACGATTTTTTTTCTCGAGTATTTCATTTTTCCATGAAATCCAAAGATAAGTTACTCTTGGGATTCTTATTCCTTCATTAGTGAGTGAATATGTGAATGAACGTATTATCCGGCCAATTGTCATTGTTCTATAAACGAACTATTTAAAAGGCAAAGTCTTGTCAACTTTATTTTGTCGCCTTATACGTATCTGAAGCGGTCAAAGACAAATGTCAAACTAATGTCACTGACATACGGCTCGCGGATGCCATTAAAATACTCGCGGATTAACTCTATTATTCCCCGCGAAATAGTGGTATAGTGACTATTCCTGAATAGGCAAAATACTCTGAGAATAGTATGTGGTAAGACGTAATTTCGGTTTACTTTCGAATAACTGGTCATTTTATCTAAGAATAACAGTTATTCTCACTTGGTCGAATCCGCCCTAAGTGAGTTTGTAGACTTTTCACTGCCTGGCAAACAAATAATCAGCTTCGTATCAACTTTATGAATGGAGATAATGACCGAAGCGGAGCTTCGTTCTCAAAAACAGAAAATACAGCCAAAGAAATATATAAGAATCATAGTCAAAGTCGAAATTCAAATAAACTGAATAATTAAACACTTTTGAATCGTCTATATTTTCCTACCACCACCCGTTCTAGACGTTTTGAACTTATAAGAAGAGCGGGTGCAAGAAACTTATAACTAGAGATGGCACGATAGTTCCCAATTCCCAAGCTACCTGTTCCCAAACTCACTCTCGCGAGGGCCAGGAGGATTAAACATTCTGTCATTGTGCCGAAAGTCTCAGATACTCACCATATACGCGTTGGGACAGTCCTGCATAAGCGCGGCCCTCGTGTAGAGATTGCACGATAGTTCCCAAGCTACCTGTCTCAGACACTTACCATATGCGCGTTGGGACAGTCCTGCATAAGCGCGGCCCTCGTGTAGAGATGGCAAGATAGTTCCCAAGCTACCTGTCTCAGACACTTACCATATGCGCGTTGGGACAGTCCTGCATAAGCGCGGCCCTCGTGTAGAGATTGCACGATAGATCCCAAGCTACCTGTCTCAGACACTTACCATATGCGCGTTGGGACAGTCCTGCATAAGCGCGGCCCTGGTGTAGAGATTGCACGATAGTTCCCAAGCTACCTGTCTCAGACACTTACCATATGCGCGTTGGGACAGTCCTGCATAAGCGCGGCCCTCGTGTAGAGATTGCACGATAGTTCCCAAGCTACCTGTCTCAGACACTTACCATATGCGCGTTGGGACAGTCCTGCATAAGCGCGGCCCTCGTGTAGAGATGGCACGATAGTTCCCAAGCTACCTGTCTCAGACACTTACCATATGCGCGTTGGGACAGTCCTGCATAAGCGCGGCCCTCGTGTAGAAATGGCACGATAGTTCCCAAGCTACCTGTCTCAGACACTTACCATATGCGCGTTGGGACAGTCCTGCATAAGCGCGGCCCTCGTGTAGAGATTGCACGATAGTTCCCAAGCTACCTGTCTCAGACACTTACCATATGCGCGTTGGGACAGTCCTGCATAAGCGCGGCCCTCGTGTAGAGATTGCACGATAGTTCCCAAGCTACCTGTCTCAGACACTTACCATATGCGCGTTGGGACAGTCCTGCATAAGCGCGGCCCTCGTGTAGAGCTTGCACGATAGTTCCCAAGCTACCTGTCTCAGACACTTACCATATGCGCGTTGGGACAGTCCTGCATAAGTGCGGCCCTCGTGTAGAGATGGCACGATAGTTCCCAAGCTACCTGTCTCAGACACTTACCATATGCGCGTTGGGACAGTCCTGCATAAGCGCGGCCCTCGTGTAGAAATGGCACGATAGTTCCCAAGCTACCTGTCTTAGACACTCACCATATGCGCGTTGGGACAGTCCTGCATAAGCGCGGCCCTCGTGTAGAGATTGCACGATAGTTCCCAAGCTACCTGTCTCAGACACTTACCATATGCGCGTTGGGACAGTCCTGCATAAGCGCGGCCCTCGTGTAGAGATTGCACGATAGTTCCCAAGCTACCTGTCTCAGACACTTACCATATGCGCGTTGGGACAGTCCTGCATAAGCGCGGCCCTCGTGTAGAGATTGCACGATAGTTCCCAAGCTACCTGTCTCAGACACTTACCATATACGCGTTGGGACAGTCCTGCATAAGCGCGGCCCTCGTGTAGAGATTGCACGATAGTTCCCAAGCTACCTGTCTCAGACACTTACCATATACGCGTTGGGACAGTCCTGCATAAGCGCGGCCCTCGTGTAGAGATTGCACGATAGTTCCCAAGCTACCTGTCTCAGACACTTACCATATGCGCGTTGGGACAGTCCTGCATAAGCGCGGCCCTCGTGTAGAGATGGTACGATAGTTCCCAAGCTACCTGTCTCAGACACTTACCATATGCGCGTTGGGACAGTCCTGCATAAGCGCGGCCCTCGTGTAGAGATGGCAAGATAGTTCCCAAGCCACGAGTTCCCAAACAGACAGCGCGCCGCAACTCTCGCGAGGGCCGAGCATTTTCAGGGCATCGTTGTATAGAGATTCAGCCTCACTGTATAGGCGGCGTTTCTCGGGACTAAAGGAAAAAATAAAATAAAGACTAAAGTGAGGCAAATTAAACCGCATATACAATACATACATGTATAAACGAGAAAATCACTATGAAATAATGTTTTGACAGTAAAATTTGAGGATGATAATGTGTTCAAGAAAGATCTCATTTTATTATGAGAAATGAAATGATTATGTATTCAAATAAGCTCACATAATTAGCATGTTTAAATCGTCATTTCTTTTACCCTACCACCGATTATGACGTCTTTTAGCTGACGAGAAAATTGGGCGCAAAAAACTTATCAGCTTTATCAGATGGAACGATATTTACAAATAAGAAAAATGATCAAATAGAACAATTTAATATTCCATAGTTGTTTTACATTTAGTATTCAGTTTTTTTATTCAAATAAAACTTGTAACACTCACCTAAATTCCCCTGAGTCCGTATGTGCTTTAAACCTCAAATATCTAGCCTTATTGCAGTACAACAACGCTAGGTTAGGCACATCGTTCACTTGTTGGAATATATCCGTAGCTTCCTCCAAGCACTCGAACGATCGGCGCGAGAGCGTCGCGAACTGCTTGTGGAGTAACTTAGCTTTGGGAGATTTGGGGTCGGTCTCTTCTGTGTACTTGATGTATATTTCTATAAGATAAATAGTTGAGGGCTTATGTCGGAACCTTGTGGGACACATTGTAAGATAAAGTCAAACGCTTGTTCAAGATCCTAACTAAGTCCCATCGCAAGATGGTAATATAAATGCGTGATTTATATGAATTAAACAGTTATTTAGAAAGTTGTTGTAATATTGTTCACTTCTATTGTATTTCAGAGTTGCACCAAAACGCTGTCAAAGTTAAAGTTATCGTCAAATGATAATGCGACCTATTTGTCTCGTCAAACTTGTCAAAGGACATCATGCTGGCTGGCAACCTCTTTTTTGGCTATATTGTGCTTAACCGGAACTTTAACAAGCTTGTTATTGTTAGAGTAAGCTGGTGCAACTGACCTTAATGTTCGACAAAGTAAATTGACATTACGACAAGCTCAATAATAATGACATACAATCCGATTTAGTTTATAATGAAAAGTATAATTATATTATAAAATTGACTTACGCTGAGCATCATTCATATATCTGACCGCCAACTCGTTGTTAACGGACGCCAAACGCCGCAACAACTCGCTTCGCTTGTCGTGTGTCGCTTGCACCGCGCGTCGGTAGTACGAGCAGGAGGAAAGCATAGCATCCGTCTCACTAGTCGGTAGTGTTATGTCTGTGTGAGAAACGGTATATTTGAGGAATAGTTGAGGCCTCTTGAGACCCTGAGGGACACCTTTTTTGTTGTTTACCAACGCTTTCATTTTATCTTGTGTCTGTACTAGAAAACTGGCAAAACCGAAGAATGCGAACTCAGTGTATTTTTACTTAATTCATTAACGCCGGAGCGGTCGCTGGCGACCGAGACACAATAGATTTTCTATTGTGTCTCATTTTCCGGGCGTTAAAGAGTACTATGTTTATGTCACCGGTCAGTGATTAAAGTAAGAGAAAGTCAAATGCATAATAAAAATCCAAGGCAAAATCGCACCATATTGAGATTAAAACATTTAAGATGGTTTAAGGCACGTTATATTATTGACTTTTGGAGGCTATTAAAAATAGTTTTTTCACTCCTCTTGCTCAAAAAGTGCGTCATTGTAACGTACAAGAGTCGAGATAAAATAGCATAATAAGCCCTAGGGGATAAAGTTTTTTCTTTTTTAATGTTTGTCTATTACCAATGAGCGTACTAAAACGAAAAAGTTTTTATTTATAATCACGAATAAAAACTAGCTCGACTTTATACTGGGGGTCTATTACGAAAAGTTTAATGCGATACACGCGGCTGCGTCCGTGCTTCGTTCTGATTGATTCCTATTACAAAGCACTTGCGTATGCGATATTGCAAAGTGATTGCGTAAATTTGACAGTTTCTCTCTAGTGGATCCGTCATTATTCGTTCAATAGACTATGGACTACGATAGCTACATTGAAAATATTTGTAATAACTATAACCGACGAACTGCGGACGACTATCGTGACCAAGTTTCGTAATAGGCCCCCAGTTTCTCATTCTTATTTTTGAAAATGGAACTAAAAGCATCTCTTCGGTAAAATCATAGACTTATTTATACTCTGTGTACAGAGTGAATCGTAGAATGCGTGTTTGTGTTGCTTAGCTGCTACAGCAGAAATTAAAAAAGGTACCATGGCGCGAAATCTTTAGATTTTTTTTATAATTACAAACTGATTGTATTGTGTGACTGTAATTGGAAAGAAATAATTTTAATCTTCTGCCGTCAAGCACAAATCATTTATTTAAATATTGTACAAAAAGTTTATGAAGTGGAGGAAAAAAAACGAGTGGAATTCGTTTACGGAAGTAAGTAAGTAGGTATAAACTATTTAATATTGTATTTTATTTTCTCGCAATCGTAGTGAAAAGTATAGTGTAACACACGACGCTAAAACCCATTGTAACTCGGTTTCTATTTATTCCCTCGCTAAAGCTCGGGAATAAAAATACCTCGTATGCAATGGGTACTTTTAGCGTCTTGTATAACAATCTACTATTGTCATCACATTGATGTTAAATCTAGATCATAACGAAAAGGTCAATCCTCATATCAAAACATGTGTTGTTAGCAAATCATAAGAAAGTAAAATATTGTATAAATCGAGTTAGAAAGCATAATGAACCATAGATTTGACATACCAAGATCGAATTCATCTGCCGCCTCTCCGTCCACTTCTTCCGTCATATCGTTCTCAATTTCCAACCGTAATTTAGTATCGATGTCGTGATCCGTCTCAAATTGTTTCTTAAACTGTTCCAACCTATTCCACTGCTTGCTTAATTGAAAGTAATTATCCCCTACTCTACCTATCAAACAGCTAGCGTCTACCACACGACTTTTAATTATCATATTACTCAACAACTTCTGACATTTACTGGCCATATCTATATACTTTAACGAAAACCCGTACTGTTCATTTGCGTAACTATATTCAGCTAAAGTAGCGTACGCTAAACAAATCTTCTCATACAACAAAGTCTTCAGATGCAATTTCCACGCGAAATTATCATCTCTATTCGATTCTTGCCAAGTCGGATATACTTTTTTCTCTTTCCGAATCAAAATGGCGTTTTTATCTATGTTCGAATTAGACTCTATGAGACAGTTGCCAGATTTCCCTGAATTTTTTCGCTCTCGTTTCCGTCTGCGACTACGAGAAGTGTGCTCTTTGGATTCTTGCTTCTTATTGATTGGTTCGTAATCCATTTTGATTGGTTCATATGGATTGGCCATTTTGGGATGTTGCTCTTCTATTATAATTTGTTGTCTGAGACGTTCTCGCTCCTCTTCCTTTTAACAGAAACAATTTAAGGTAAATCAGAATCAGAAAGTTCAGAAGTAATAAAACTATTGTCAGTGCTGTGAAAATTACCTTGCATTTGTCTATGGTAACATTGTGTAGTGCCAGAAGACCTTTTAACGCGTGTTTCAGGGCTCGCCCACATCGATCAGGTGGTTCCGAACCCAAACCGCTACTTAAGTTTGGTTTGCTCTTATCGTCCTGAAAAACGAACTTATCTATATAGAAACTCGTCAAATGTGAATAAGCAGATTTTTTTTAAACTTAAAATACTTTTATAACTGTATATACTATTAATGTTATTACTTTTGATTACATTGCTAACACTACACGTCATAACTCACCCCAATCGGTCCTCTCACTCTATCACCAATGTCCCTTAAAGCAAGATCACGAATTTGAACAGCTAATGAATTTGCTTCGTCTCCTTCACTCGCTACTTCATATCCTGTTTCTAATGTCAACGCTTTAGCACTGTTCGTATCTCCGTTATTCATTTTCACATTGATATTTGAATCTTTATCATTAGCTGCTTTTTCAGATGCATCACCTTCCTTTTCAGATGATTTGTCATCTCCCTCATATACAGTTTCTTCCGTCTCGCACGGATCTTGTGCGAATTCGGTATAATCTTGATCTTCATTTTCGTCGTCAGAGCTTTCATCTACAAGTTAATACACAATATGAGTATATAAAATTACACTGTTTAAAACTGATCACAACGCTATTTTTAGCTTACCAACGCCACTTACGATACAATTACGTTAAATTTTAAGTATTGGCGCAAAATTTTGAAAATCAAATTCTGTCTTAATTATACAGTTATGATGTAATCTTATAACCTGTTATTACAGTCTACATTTAAGTACTATCTTCTTATTTAATTGACACATGGTATGATATTATCTGTAAAATTTGTTGCAATCTTATTGGAACCTGTAAGACAAGCCCTTAAATAACTTCTTACCTTTAAAATCCGGGTATGCTGGATTCGTAGTCGCCGGTACATACAGATCAGCGAGCATATAATGCGACGACGCCACTATCTGCGGATACCTCTCTACCTTCAGAAGCTCAACAACATGTTCCAGCAGCTGCTTCACATGTTTAGACCTATTCATCAACCGCATATTCCTCGCCACTCTATACAACAACATCGCCACAGGTGTAGTGAAAGGATTGTCCAAACTATCAGGACAGAGAGAAGTCAAGTCGTATAACTTAACGACATCATCATGAGGACCTTTGAACAACCAATAAGTATGCCCTGCTTTCGTCGCGTTAGCTTTGAGGAAGGAGAGTATATTTTGGGCAACGTTCCTTATAACTTTTGGTGAGAACTTTGAGTTTTCTACGTTCGGCAAGTCTTCGGTTTTCATCGGCTCGTATTTTTGGACGATGCCGTCTAAGTGGTAGCACATTAACACTTCAGGGACGTTGCACATGAGGTTATCAAGCCAATAGTCTATTCCTGTGAGTACGTTGATGGGTTCTCTTGCGTCTCTCAGTCTTAAACTGACGCAAGGTCGGTCTTTGTCGCCGAAGATCGGGAGATCGCTGCCAATTAGCATTTGAATGTCTTCGAAGGTCCAGAGAACGTTACGGTTGTATAAGTGCTCTTTTGGAGGTTCTTCGGGTCTGGGTTCTGGTTCGGGGAGGTATGGTCCTGTGCAGAAATTGTTTCGTTAAACAGATAAAAACATAACCTCTTATGTTGTGTAATGTGAAGGATGTGCTGATGGCTTACTGTTTAAGTCTGATTTAAAAAATAAAATGTTATTGTGGTTTTTTTTTTAGTAGAATGGCACAAGATACTTTTAATGGGTTATAGTTATAAATAATTTATTTAATCGAAATTGAAGAGTTTCAAAATTAAACTTGGCTGCTTTGTGGAGTATAGCGTCCCGCAACTTCGTCCGCATGATCAGACTTTTTACATGATAAAATATACCTACTTTATGTCCTTCTCTGTACCCGTGACAACGTGTATGCAAAATTGCATGATGATCGGTTGAGTAGTTAAGACGTAAAGGCATAACAAACAAACAAACTTACTTTCGGTATCGATGTGTGTGACATTTGTCATCTGTGTGTGTTTGACATTTGTGTATCACCTGTCAAACAATACACCTACACAATACACACAGATGACAGATGATGTTAAGTATTTGTGTGCGTGCGTGCGTGCAAACGTGCGTGCGTGAGTGCGTGCGTGAGTGCGTGCGTGAGTGCTTGCGTGCGTGCGTGTGTGTGAATGTGTTAAATCTGTGTTTTATGACTGTATGGCATGATGTATAACGTGTGTTTACCGGGCAGGCAGGCGGGCGGCGCGGGGTCGCGCGCGGCGGCCACGCTGTGCGACAGGAACTTGTGCGTGAGCTGCAGCGCCGAGCGCAGCGCCGGCGCCGTCGTTAACGACATGCGCTCCTGAGGTGATCATTCTATATTAGCTAATGGTACCCTTCGGAGCAATGCGGCTTGCGGCTTGCGACCCATGCGGAAATGCGACTGACTTTGCATGGAAGAAGCACCGTGTCGCATGCGACCGTGACACATCGCTCGGAAAGGATTCCATACACTTCTATAATTCAAATAGTTATTTGAATTGTAAAATATATTACATTGTAACTTGTTTGTGGTGAAAATAAATAAACTATTATTATTATTATTAAAGTACTGTCGCATGTCCGCGTGCGGTCGCAAGTGACGCAAGCCGCATTCAAAGTCAAAGTCAAATAAGCTTTATTCAAATAAACTTAATTACTAAGTACTTTTGAATCGTCTATATTTTCCTACCACCCGTTCCAGACTTTTTAAATGGCAAGAAGAACGGGCGCAAGAAACTTATCAGCTGTTTGCATTGCTCGGAAAGGTACCTTTACCTATAGCACGCCTCCGCCGCGAAACACCGCAGTAGGTTCCGCCATGAGTTCGACAAGCGAAACAAATGCGAACAGCCTGGGGGTCATGTCTGCTATTGTTTTCGCCAAAATCGTGGTTCAATGGTGTTTGAATGGTATTGCTTTTTGACCCAGTTCTTGTTTCTTAAACCCAAAATCGAGACACAATGTGTTTCCGTTTTGGGTTTAAGTAACACAATGTGTTTCGGTTTCGGGTTTGCTAAACAAGAACTGGGTCAAAAAGCATTACCATTCAAACACCATTGAACCACGATTTTGGCGAAAACATTAGCAGACTTGACCCCCTGTTCTAATGCATTTTTCAGGCGCGATTCCGCCCGATTGGCTCCGACCGTTGACTTGACAACTTGACACACGGGAAAGTAATGACGCGAAACCACTACGTAGATATGATCCTTCCGCCATGAATTGTCTTCTATCGTCGTCTATAGAAGACAATTCATGGCGGAACTACCGCGGTGCCAATGGTACTGTTTCGCGGTGGAAATGTGCTACAGCAGGCGCCAACTTTCAACTTTCCACCCATCACCCAACGCTGCGTATACGCTGCTGCTAGTAGGTACCGAGATGCTGCCACGTCATATTCATTCTACAGGGTTATTTGTAAAACACCAACAACCTCGCAGGAGTAGATTACCAACATCATAAACAACATTTGTTCTACGACTTTTATCATAACTCAATACATTCACCAAAAAATAATTTTCAAGTTTTTATTGTACTGTTCGACACTTTTTACGTCTATGGCGGCGGGGCGGGGGCGGATCGCGCGCACCAGGGGGCTTACCATTAGCAAATAAGAAACCGTTCAGTTCAAAGGCAGGCCTTAAACAGGACTTCTTAAGGCCTGCTTTCATACTAACCGTTGAGGTCATAGTACGAAAAATTAAGGCAGTTCAATATAAGCCCTGCTATAAGAGCTCATAGTAAGGCCCCAGGCGCTCCGCGCGTCGCGCGTAGAGTTATGAACATACAAACGGTAAATTAAAGTGATATTTTTTTTTGTATGAAAGTAAAATCTAACGAATTATCAAAAGTCGTAGAACAAACGTTGTTTTTATGGTGTTGGTGATCTACTCCTGTGAGGTTGTTGGTGTTTTACAAATAACCCTGTATATTAGGAATTACTAAAAACAGAACAGAATAAAATAAATATTGAAGTGGGGCTCCCATACAACAAACGACATTTTTTTTTGCCGTTTTTGGTACGGTACGGAACCCTTCGTGCGCGAGTCCAACTCGCACTTGGCCGGTTTTTTATTAATCATTCCTACAATAAGGGGTACGCGAGTTTGGTCTTTCTTGGAGAGGTACGTACGAAAACTAATTGGGAACCACTGCTATTGATGATTAATAGATCTTATACAATACGAGGCAAATATCTTGAAATCGGGTGGGGATTGCGCGGAACGCGTATTTTGGGTATGCGTAGCGGTGAGGGACGCGGGCGGCGGGAGGGGGCGCGCGCTATTGGTCGCTCGCAAGTTCACATGCGCGAACTTATCCCCACTTCGTCGAATAAATTTTAAGATATATGCCTCGTACAGAATATCCTTAAAAAAGGCTGGTGTACGTAGTGACAAAAACCGCAGGGCATGTATGAAAAGATTGATGGATGTTAATGAAGCGAAAGAAGTGTGCAAGGATCGTAGCAGGTGGGGATCCATAGTCTCTGCCTACCCCCATGGGAAACAGGCGTGAGTATATGTATGTATGTATGTAAAGATAATATTAAGCCCGTACCTTCTCTGACATGGTTTTCAGAATGTTCTCATAGAAGAAGTCCTTTAACCAGGACCACTCGGACTTCATGAGGTAGTTGTACACATCGAAGTCGTCTAGGAGGAGGGTGTTTTCTACTCGGTGCACCATCATGCTTACCTGTTACACAAAAAAATATTGAATTTTGTAAATAATTAAAAGTTCAAATGATAGAAGATTAACAGTTTGTTCCCGAATTGTATTTATTTATTGACTTTTAATTTGGCTATCAGAAAAATATGTAAGGGTAAAATTGTTCTAGTTTAAACTAAATGTAATTCAATTATTACCAATCTTTATTATTTATTTCCTCTATTTCTGTATTGCCGATTTTTATTTTAGTTAGCAATTTCTATATAATGATAAAAATGCAATTTTATAAGCTATATTACTTACACAATAATTGAGAAAATTTATATTTTGACAGGTCAAAAATAGGCATCCTTCATTAAAGTGAATGTTTTATTTTATGTTTCAATAATATTTAGGAATCAATAAGCACACTCATTTTTAATAAACACAACTTTGAGGGAGCGGAGTGAGCGTGACTTCGCGTTCTCATCTTCCTAGACATTTTTAGAGGGCATTAGGTTAGGTCTACTCACCCAGGCTATTAAATACCTGAAAGAAACACTGAACTTACAGTGCCATTAGGCTGGTAAGGCAACTTCAGCAATTTCTTGATGCACTCGGCCCCCGATATGACGTCAACCTCTCCCACACAATCGGGGAACATATGAGCCATCCGGAAACTGGAAAATAATTGGTTTTTAGTTTTAGCATTCAGTTGTCAGCTCAATTTTAGTTCTATAATCTCAAAATAGACTAGCGGCCATCCGCAACTTCGTCTGCATGGATCTTAGGGAACCTTTGACAAGGATAAAAGTATTCTATGTTTTAATAAAGGTAACTATCTAAGTGCCAAATTTCTTCCAAATTCATCCAGCCATTTAGGTGTGAAGTGGTAACAAACACACTAATACTAAACATAATAATATGCTGTGCTGTATCAATGCGATACATTTTAAGTTTAGATAAACATTTCTTTCCCATTTTGAGCCAAACCAGGGGGCTAATCCGCAATCACTTTTAGGATGTGATACATTGATGCTTCTTTTTGGCACAAAAAAAAATTACCAAAGAAATGCAGCAATGTGTCATATCCATCTGTCAAATGAAAGCAATTGCGATAGATTTTTAAAATTAGACAATAGTAGGGAAGGGTATTTATTGTCTAATTTCAAAATCTAACACAATTGCTTTCAGGATATGATATATTGATACTTCTTTTTGGCACAAATAATACCAATAAAAAGGGAATGATCCATCTGTCAAATGAAAGCGACAATAAGTAGGTACCCCAACTCTCAAACCAAATTTGGTTAACTATGTGGTTCAATATAGGAATTTTACAATGACACTATTCCTAAATTAAAGGGTCAAACTAATCAACCTTTGCCTTCTATTTATTAAACAAAACAAGTTACAAACCAGTAAATCCCTCTCAAAATAGATGCTCAAAAGTCCCATTTTTAGGAACCATACCTGGATAAACCGGTCCCTTCAGTCAAGATTTGCTTCAAGCCATAGGAATCTATAGCAGCTCCCCAGTTGGAGGGAGGCAGGTTCAGGTCGGTATTGCACTGCAGTCGGGCATAGCCCACAGGACTCTGGAACGCCGTGTATTTCACTACAGCCGTCGATTTTGGTCCAGGAGATGGACTGCGCTCCTGTGAAAAAATTGGCACTCAATAAGTTTAAAACATTCGTAACTTATTTATGAAATCATATTGATTGAAACTAAATACAGTCAAATAACAAAAATTTAGAAATATACGGTACCTGCGATCGTTTAGATTCGTGTTCATTTTCCAGTTCTTCCATTTTTTCTTCGGTTTTCTTAATTACGGGCAGATAGGTACGTATTTTTGTTTACCAAAAACGTGGGTTTTCTTCACTGATTAATAATTTGGTTTTCTTCACAATCGAAAACAGAAAAACATAAAATTATTTTCAATCACTTGACATTGACAATCTTGACATTGACATGGGGTGCATTCCTCGGCCGCGTTCCGAATCACGCTTACAGCACTGTGAGCGTGCTAACGCCCGGTCCAATTTTTGCTTACTACGCGTTCACTTCGTCATTGCCGTCTACGACCGTTATGTCGTCACAGGCCACAGCTAACGGTACTGTAGACAAAAAGTAATCATGTTTTTCAACTGTTTTTAATTTTTTTCTTGTTCAAAGAGTGTTTAGAAGAATTTATTTATCCAACAAGTAAGGTTCGCCATTATGTTGGAACTTTACTCTTTTAATCATTATAACAGCACAAATAACGAACGAAATGATTAAATCAACAGAAACAAAAATTAAGCTTTGCATTGCTAGCCGTACTAGAGAGGCGACGCAGGGGGTGCGGTATGACGAAGCGGGCCGGGAGGTAGCGGCAATGATGAAGTGAACGCGTAGTACAACTTACAGCGCTCTCGTAAGTTGAAGTGACGTCACAGATGACGTCATCGCATGTGCTAACGACTCTCAGCGTATTCCACCAAAGCCGTGCATTTAAATGTAAATTCTATGGAAGTAATAGTCGAAAATATTATACATTTTATGATAAGTGGGTCTCCAGCTTCCTCATAGGCTATAGAGAAATTCTAAGCATGCCATATTTTAAAGCATAATAGCAGTAATCAAACTTCCAGACATAATAATAGCAGTCACCATAAGTTCGGTACCATGAGTTGTTTTATGTGTGTGAACTGGCGACACGTGTCTACAGCTTACACATGCCGCTAAGGCAAACCAGTGAGGTTAGAGTTTTAGACTATAGCATGGACGAAATAGCCTAATTGCAGCCATGAGATCCAAAAAAACCAACCATCACACTCAAATACTGTTGAAACTACGAGCATAAAACTGTGTGCGAGCTGGAGACACGTGTCACTGGCTTGCACAGTTGTAATTTCGTAATTATTTAAGCTACTATTATGTACTATACCTCGAAATTCAGAATGTACAGAATGTACTCATTAGACTCCAAATTTATCAAAATTTAACTCAAAAGTTTTTGAGTTACGAGCCGATATCTATGTGTAAGCTGGTGACACCGTGACACGTGTCACCGGCTGACACATGGTGGATTGCTGTAACTGTTTATGTTAGAGTTGCGTTTTAAAGATCAAATAATATGTTATAATTGCAGCACACACGAGGCATAATTTCAAATCTCTGTTTCGAAATTACAAGCCAAAAACCGTTTTCCCCGCCAAAAAACTCAAAATAATGGCTCGGAAGCGGCTAATCGCGCCGTTGCCGTTCCGTGCGCTACATACACTATTGCAATCGAATTTGAACCTAAGAGCTAGTATTATTTTGAGTCATTTTAATTTCGCTCTCGATCGTTTTAATTTCTGTACTGAGAATTTTAGTCTAGGAGGTAGGACACGGGGCCCTACCGCCTAATGGCCGGTATACATTTTGATTAGTGTTTAGTGCGAGTGGCTCGTTTAGTGTTTAGCAAAAAACACGTTCGGACAGTCTCTGATTAGTGTTAAGAGAGTGCCTCTCCATCCTGTGAACCCAGAGTCAGCCACTTACGCGATCGTTACCTACCAAACTTGTTGTGACCCCCTAGTATATTACGTTTGTTGCTGCTTGTCACACAAACATATAATTACCCGACACCCCTAAAGTGCCTACTGGGTCGAACCCAGGATCCAGAATCACTAGCGAAGCGCTAACCAAGCAGCACAAGAATTCCACAGTCATAGGTGTAAATGAAAGCAGTAAATATGTATTAATAGGATTTTTAATAATATTCTCATTGAAATATTCTGTGAATCTTTCCCGCACTTTTAACGCTTCATTTGATGAACGCTGATTAGTGCTTGCAATGGGTGAAAGAACTGAATATGTATCATTATCTTCAAGCTTCATTTCATAAGAATCGGCATCTTTTATCTTGACAAAATTATACAACAGGCAAGCGGCTTTTACTACATGAATTGCCGATGCGCTTTCAACTGATCTGTTTAAGACCTGCCACTGTTTTGTTAAAATATCATATGTCTTTCTGACTACCCTTCGAGCTTTATGTAATCGAAAGTTAAAACGCTTCTTAACTTTATTTATCAATTTATCTTGCTTCGGGTAAGCCCTCATTAAATATGGCCTCAAAATAAAGCTTGTATTACCAAGAAGAACGTGGGGAGTAGGAGAATCCGACCCTGGCAGTGGTTTTGGCGGCAACAACAATTTTCCATCAATATATTGGCGATAGAAAGTGGAATTTTCAAAGATTCCCTTATCATTATAGTCTCCATAGTGGCCGACATCAGCTACTAAAAACTTACAAAAAGGGTCTACTACTGCAATCAAATCTAAAGAAGTATCTTTATCAGGGTTCCCTTTGTAGGGCTTGACTTGAACATGTCTGGCGTCTATACTGCCGATACAATTCGGAAAATTCCACAGTTCCCTATATCCAGTTTCTGATTCTTTCCATATTTCTTCTGTAGGTTGCGGCATGTATTTCTCATTTATTTGTGAATTACTACAGATTGCGGAGCTGACGTCTTTGATTATACCGGACACAGTGCTGTATCCAACGCGGAAGGAAGTTGCAATACTTCGATATTGCTCCCCTGTAGTTAAATACCTGTAAATAAAAAAAACTATCATGTATTTCACAAAAATGTGTGGCACTACACATACAATGTTGAGGGAGGCTTCCGACCTCCATAGTATATCTATGGTATGTTGTTCGAATCTCAAGGGTGACAATCTGCCACACATGCTTGTCAGTCGATAGTTTGACACTACGAATTTGGGCGCAGCTAGGAAATGTATGGTACATTTGAATATGTATACCTATACATATTCAAATGTCACATATTATGTTATATGAAGAGCAGAGCCTTCTGACACGAGCAGAGCCTTCTGACACAAGTATTCTGTGCTTAAAAGGAGACTCTGGCCCATAAAGTTAATATACCTACGGAATAGAGGAACAAAGGGCTGAGCAAGCAAGATGACACTAATTGACAACACGGTGTGATAAAAAGAGATGCGTGATGCGACGTGATAGAACCCTTTTTCGCAACTGATTGGCAGTTGGTCTGCATTTATCGGCACGCTGAAAATTTGAGTTCTGCGAATATTTCAGATTTTTCGTGAAATCGTGGACATTTTTGCGAAATAGTGTTTCAGAAACATGGTGACCTGTTCAGTGATTGATTGTTGTACAACACAGCGAAATAACCCTGGAAAATGTTCATTTCACAGGTAAATTATTCCAAATCGACGCCATCTAACTTTGGGTTTATTTTTGCCAATGCGCTTCGAATTTTTAGCACTGAGCGTGATTATTCTCTTCTGTTAACATTTATTTTTGTAAAAAGCAAAGATCGACTAGACATAATGCAAAATTTACGAATATTTTGTGTAAAGAAATATTTTTCATTTTACACTAGGGCTGCATTAAGTTATTATTATTATTATTAAACAGGCGAGCAGTTGTTGCAACTGATAGTGCCTGTATCCTGCAATCTTTGCTCTATTCTACTTTATTTAAATTGGTGTTTGTCCAATCTATTCTTAAATTGGTTCAAGCTGTTGGCCGAGACTAATTGTTCTGGCAAATTGTTCCACGCTTGGACCACTCTGTTGCTCAAAAAGTGCCTGTGAGGGTTGTTGTTGGATATTGTTTTTACAAGTTTGAAGTTATCGATATTTTTTGTCGATTGTAAACGAATATGTTTCACTGTTGTAAAAGTACCTACCTATACTTTGTCTCTAGGTTCAGCAGTTTGGGCTGTACATTGATATATCAGTCAGTAAGTCAGGACTTTGAATTTTATGTACAGGGTCATTTTGTATTCACCATCCAAATTTTGAAGATGCGTTCAGTCCATAAAACTGAACAACTTTCTCTAAGGAACACATGGCCAAATATATAAAAAAAATCGACTATCCATACAAATTAAAGAGATCACGTGATCAATTTAGTATGGGATGACCAAAATTTTGTGGCGAAATTAGACACATGATTCTTAGAGAAAGTTGTTTAGTTTCATGGACTGAACACATCCTTAAAATTTGGATGGTAAGTTTAAAACTACCCGATACAAATAGCGACCCGCCCTCGCGTCGCTTCGGTGTAGTGTGGAATTTGACATAATATGTTATACACTAACGGCCGCCCGCGGTTTCACCCGCGTGGTTCCTGTTCCCGTGGGAATATCGGGATAAAAATTTTAGGCTATCTTCTTTCTGTGTGCTAAATTTCAACCATATCCGTTCAGTAGTTTTTGCGTGATTGAGGATCAAACATTCAAACCCACAAACTTTCACATTTTATAATATTAGTAGGATAGGATATACCTTTCTCTTGCATCACTATCTATTAAAAAAACGCATCAAAATCCGTTGCGTAGTTATAAAGATCTAAGCATACATAGGGACAGACAGCGGGAAGCTACTTTGTTTTATAATATGTAGTGGATATTGATTTTAAATATTTTTGACCTTTTTTTGTTAAATAAATTATTTTAAATATTTTCTGATCTTTTTTTAATAGTCATACTTCATTCCAGTATCGTAATTTTAGTACCAACACCTATGCAAAATTCCATCCCATCTATTTTTCAAATCTATTGCTGTTCAATAATACTATCGATATCGATATTAATGTCTATTGTGACAAGATTACATCACTGAGACGTCAACATATAAAAAATACACACACAAATGTAAATCGATTTCGGTTTCGTTTGACAGCTTATGTGTGTGCCTCTATTCCGCTAGGTATATTAACTTTATGCTCTGGCCACAGGACATATTTGAAAGTAAATAAATATTTTTTCACTCCTCTTGCTCAAAAAGTGCGTCATTGTAACGTACAAGAGTCGAGATAAAATAGCATAATAAGCCCTAGGGGATAAAGTTTTTTCTTTTTTAATGTTTGTCTATTACCAATGAGCGTACTAAAACGAAAAAGTCTTTATTCATAATCACGAATAAAAACTCGCTCGACTTAATACTGGGGGTCTATTACGAAAAGTTTAATGCGATACACGCAGCTGCGTCCGTGCTTCGTTCTGATTGATTCCTATTACAAAGCACTTGCGTATGCGATATTGCAAAGTGATTGCGTAAATTTGACAGTTTCTCTCTAGTGGATCCGTCATTATTCGTTCAATAGACTATGGACTACGATAGCTACATTGAAAATATTTCCAATAACTATAACCGACCAACTGCGGACGACTATCGTGACCAAGTTTCGTAATAGGCCCCCAGTTTCTCATTCTTATTTTTGAAAATGGAACTAAAAGCATCTCTTCGGTGAAATCATAGACTTATTTATACTCTGTGTACAGAGTGAATCGTAGAATGCGTGTTTGTGTTGCTTAGCTGCTACAGCAGAAATTAAAAAAGGTACCATGGCGCGAAATCTTTAGATTTTTTTTATAATTACAAACTGATTGAATTGTGTGACTGTAATAGGAAAGAAATAATTTATAATCTTCTGCCGTCAAGCACAAATCATTTATTTAAATATTGTACAAAAAGTTTATGAAGTGGAGGATAGAAAAACGAGTGGATTCGTTTACGGAAGTAAGTAGGTATAAACTATTTAATATTGTATTTTATTTTCTCGCAATCGTAGTGAAAAGTATAGTGTAACACACGACGCTAAAACCCATTGTAACTCGGTTTCTATTTATTCCCTCGCTAAAGCTCGGGAATAAAAATACCTCGTATGCAATGGGTAATTTTAGCGTCTTGTATAACAATCTACTATTGTTTTTTTATGTGATTTGGATGTGATAAGTTAAGTTTATAATGTGAGTGAAATAAAGCAGTGAATAAATGACTCCAGTAGGGCTCCCCCAATCTACATACAACATCAAATACACATTTTTGAACAAAGATTTCACGCAATATTCCTGGACTTTTTAAAAAAAAAAAAAATATGTAGAAAGTAGTTTATCTCAGTTATATGTGATTGAGATTGACAGAAACATTATAACTAAATCTTTTCTCTATAGTAAAATACATAAAATGACCTCATTTTTTTTTGTTTTTCACTAATGTGCCAAGCCAACCAATAATAAAGTAGCTTGAATTTAATTTTTACTATGCATAGGTATTCCTTTTAGCATTGTACGGCCTCATAAGGGTTAATAATTCACAGAAAGTTTTTATCATTAGAACAAAATTAATTATGAAATGTTCATTTTGTTTACAAACATGTTTACAGTACTAAGTATCGACACCTACCTCAAAAATATAGCCAGACGTTCTCTTGAGTCTATTGACTGTCTCCAATTTGTATCACTTTTCTTAATACTTGGTTTCAATAATTCATGCAATTCTTCAAAGGCATTTCTTGACATGTGAAAGTAATTAATGAATTTCTCTTCACAAGATTCAAGCTCTATAAAGATTTTATTAAATTCTCCTTCGTCTTCCCTAGTTTGGTTGTGTTCATTTACCCATTTTCTTTTTTTTTCCTTTTGAGTTTGGTTGTGCTCATTATCACATTTTCTTTTTTTTTCCTTTTGAGTTTGGTTGTGTTCATTAGCCCATTTTCTTTTTTTCTCCCTTTGAATGTGGATTAGCCTTCCATCAAGGTTTAGCTTTGGATATTGTTGATCGCAAATCTTTGGTTGTTCGAACTTTTCTTCTGCATTACAAAGATTTATATCGTCTTCACCAAGCGCGAGAAGTAGTAGCAGTTCCTCCTCATCGGAGTCCAAATCCAAGACCATTTTATGTAGGTAAGACACTTAACCTATTTAAATAGGTAAAAAAATAAATATTGCCTTTGTTTAATACAAAAATCAAATCAAAAAAAAATGCCCAAATAATTGCCAAATGTCAAAGTGTCAATGTCAAACTCACAGATCACTATAAACTGATAGAACTGAGGCTACGGTCCGCATAGCAATAATTTCGATGATGGCGTTTAAAAATATCGATATCGCTATGCGGACCACAGCCTTTCAGCACGCGTAGCATAAGCAAACGGGACTCTTGTCTACGAAGACTTGCTTGTCGTGTCGTCTAAATATGCGAGCACAGTTTGACAGACAGGTGGGACTCGCTCTCAGATTTTTACAATCTTTTAATGTCTTTTTATTATAAATATGAATTTTAAAAGGTAACATTTTTATTTTAACATCAATAAACGTCGGAATTATCTAAAATGATCCGAAATATTTTAGTATAAACATGATTCTTATTTTAAAATAAGTTCTAAGATAAAGAGACACTCAAGAGAGCGTTCACTTCCGTAGACAAAGCTCTCTCGAGCTCGAGAAGAAATAATGTTGCCAATAGTAAATAATTACCATAATTGCCATCGTTTCTCATAAAGTGCTGTTCCTTTCTATACATTTCACGACGCAAAACTTAAAACTGAGTAAAATTTAGCTGTATGGATATAGATTCGCTTGCCTTTCTTTTATTAAGAGAATTTTGAACACACTTGTTAATTTAGTAGTCTGTGGAAACTGACGAGAAAATTACAAAATATTGAAATCAACGTATGAAAATAAAATGTTAATTTACGTTTTTAAATATTAAAAAAATAAAGTTAAAAAATCTATATTTGGGTAAAAAGGGTGGTAATATTAGGAAACAATATTATTATATTAAGCAATAAATTATTTAGAATTATTTATTGTTTTAATTATTTTTATTATTATTACAAAAAAAATATATTTTTTTTAAATACTTAGTTACTACACTTAATAATTTTTTATTTAATTTTTTATTTTTTTTGATTTTATAAATAAAAAAAATTAAATCAACACATTATTTATTATTTTTCCATAATAAAATATAAGCACGGACAACTTTTATTTGTTTTTATTGCGAAATTTAGATTTACATAAAATAAAATACGTAAAAAACTCTTTCTCGACCTTCTCGACTACCCAAAGAGTAGTAGACAAGATTCTCCGACTCAACTGTCAAATTAATGTCAATTGAAGAGAAAAGTGGTCGTTTGTCGACTTTTGACATAAGGCCACGACAAAGAACAATACGAGTCTACTAGTGTAAAAATGCGAGCATGAGTATCTCGATCTCAACCCGACAAAAGTGACATTTGGGTGTAGACAAGCCGAGAGAAAAGACTCGACTCACAGAACAATTTCTGTGAGTCGAGTCTTTTCTCGAGAGTGGTCATGCTACGCGTGCAGGGGCCTTACTATGAGCTCTTAAAGCAGGGCTTATTTTTTTTTTTTTTTTTTCTCTTTATTGGGGTTAACAAACAGTAACAAAGTTTAATATTTCTTACAGAATAAGTACACTTTATATTAAATTACATTGTCACCAGCAACGTTTACCACGTATTAAAACAAACATAATCTATGAAAGTGGTATACATTAAATAAACAAAGACACAAACTAGCATTTTAAGTTTTAAACTTCCTAACAACATTTACAAAAGAGAAGAATTTAGAATTAAATGTTAAACTAAATTAAAATTAAATCAGTAAGAACACACAATTTTGAATTTAAGGATGAACTTTGAAATTTGGTTAAAGTTTACATAGGTATTTTTGATAATATAATTTTCTTAAATAAACTTGGTCGGGTTGCCGCTATGTCGACTGTGTGAAACGATTCGTTGTATATGTGCACAAGCCTATGTAGGGGCGAGCGTTTGCCAGCATTTGTTCTGCATCGAGGCGTTGCAAACAATCGACAAGGGGCACGAGTATGAACTCTAGTGGGTATCTTGTAGCATATTTTGTTAATAATGGGAACACAATCATATCTATTGTGGCATAAGTCATACAACATATTGGTACCAAGCTGTATACGTCTATGTTTCAAGCTAATGAGTTGATACTAATGAAGTAGCTGTTCGTAAGTGATGGAACTTCGAGCGCACTTGTAATGCATGCAGCGTAGGAATTTCTATTGTACTCTTTCAAGTGCATCTGTATATTTATTATAAAAGGGATTCCAAATAGGCACAGCATATTCAAGCTGTGGTCTTATCAATGATTTGTATAAACATAAGTATGTCGAGGCACTTACAAATTTTTTGCTGATACGCATTACAAATCCATACATCTTAAAGGCATTATTAATAATATTATATACATGTATATCGAAATGCATTTTAGAGTCCAATGTAACCCCTAGGTCTCTTATGGTTTGTACTAATTCAAGCTGTTTGCCAGATAAAAAGTAATTGTAATCAGTTTTTTTTGTTTTTTTTGTGAAGGTGATGGTTTTACACTTACTTACGCTTAAATCTAGTTTATTATTGATGCAATAAATAGAAAAGCGGTCAAGATCAGACTGGAAACGCTGATGATCATCATCATTTTCAATAGTGTGATAAATTTTTAAGTCATCTGCGTACAGTAAGTATTCACAAAACTGAAAACAATCACCTACGTCGTTTATGAACAGTATGAACAGCAGTGGTCCCAAAATGGACCCCTGCGGAACCCCTGAGCTTATAGGAACATACTCTGACTCATATCCATTGATTACAACTTTCTGGCTACGGTTAGTTATATAAGATTTAAACCATCTCCAAAGATCCCCGCGGATACCATTATATGCCAGTTTGTCAAGTAATATTTTGTGATCAACTCTGTCGAATGCCTTTCGAAAGTCAGTGTAGACGCTATCCACTCGTTTATTAGCATCCATGCTTTCAAAAATATGTGATACATAAATTAGAAGATTTGTGCATGTTGATCTTCGCCTTACGAAACCATGCTGCTGATTGAGGATAATCTTATGTAAAGAGGGATAAATATTGTTATGTATTGAACTGCCTTAATTTTTCGTACTATGACCTCAACGGTTAGTATGAAAGCAGGCCTTAAGCAGTCCTGTTTAAGGCCTGCTTTTGAACTGAACAGTTTCTTATTTGCTGATGGTAAGCCCCCTGACCAAAGAATAATTGTGACTGATTGAATGGCCTTCCTTCTACACGGTCAACTCGGGCACAGTGGCGGCGCGGCGGCGGCGCGCGTCACTCCCTGTATACGTGAGCTTGGCGCCAGTCTGGTGCTGGAGGCGCGGCTACGTCTCGTCGGAGGCGTCACGACTTGTGATATGGAGCCCCTATACTCCGACTTTTAATTAAGAACCGCACCGAATTAAAAGTCGGAGTATAGACGATCATTTCTTGTCAATCATTTACATTGCATTTAGCATTTGAGGGCGCGGCCTACTTTTGATTGGCCACGGTAATCTATCTATTCTGTGGTGCTTGTCAAGCATCGCTCCTACCTCCTAGACCAGGGATGCACAGACTTATTGAGACCAGCCTGCCTAGCATGACCGATTTATATCGCGTGATATAGCATTTTATCGACACTCAACTGTCAAATTCCTTTGTCTTTTTGACAGCTAGACGTGATAAAACGCTATATCACGCGATATAAATCGGTCATGCTAGGCAGGCATGTGCCACTTGGGCAAATGATGAACTAATGACGGGCCACCAGCACAAATTAAAAACATAAAACAAGCCAAAAAAAATTTGTTTTTCAAATGTATGAGGGAATAATTATTTCTGGCGGGCCACTGGCATATTGCCGACGGGCCACATGTGGCCCGCGGGCCGCAGTCTGTGCATCCCTGTCCTAGACGATCAAAATGTGATTGACAAGCAATGCAATGTAAATGATTGACAAGCTATTTTGATCGTTTTTTAAAGTTTGGTGAAGTAAAGTATTGGGGGACTAGGCCCCCGTGACCACGGCAGCTGCAAAGGTGCCGAAACGTCGGGAAAATCAAAAATCAAACCAAATACCAACTAATTACCAAAGTACTTTCAATAAAACCGCGGTAGTATCCGTTAAAAGTGTTTTATTTCATGTCTAGTGAGCGCGTAAGCTTGAGAAGTGAATAAAGTATTGATTTTATATTTATTTTAATGTATGTATGTTTAATGCATTATACTATATTACGATTATATTTCTTATTAATTCGATTTCTTGATATGCGCCACTTCCTACGTTTATTCTTTGTTTGCCCAAATTGTTTTTTTTTTATTTTACTTAATATCAACTTTTATTCCTAATAATTACAACTTAAATAATGTGTAGGTACGTTTTACAAAACAGTATTTAACCTAATCTCTAAATAAGTTTGATTAAAAAAAAATCTCTAAATAAAATTAGAAAAATGCAAATATCTCGGAAACGGTGCGTCGTCGGAGCCAAAAAATTAGGGATTAATTTTCTCGCATTTCTTGAGCAAAGCAATATGTATGCTTGTATTGTATTGTACGGGAAGCAAATTACATTGTATGAATGATGAATGAAAAAGCCCTCGCTCGCGGCGTTACACATAATATTACCACTTTAGTTTGTTGTAGGTACTTGCCTGTAATGTATGTACTATTGCGCGGTGCGAGCGAACTAGGCAAACCTGGGGGCTTACCATCAGCAAATAAGAAACCGTTCAGTTCAAAAGCAGACCTTAAACAGGACTGCTTAAGGCCTGGGGGCTTACCATCAGCAAATAAGAAACCGTTCAGGGGCCTCACTATGAGCTCTTATAGCAGGACTTATATTGAACGGCCTTACTTTTTCGTACCATGATCTCAACGGTTAGTATGAAAGCAGGTCTTAAGCAGTCTTTTTTACGGCCTGCTTTTGAACTGAATGGTTTCTTAATTGCTGATGGTAAGCCCCCAGTTCAAAAGCAGGCCTTAAACAGGACTGCTTTGGCCTGCTTTCATACTAACCGTTGAGGTCATAGTACGAAAAAGTAAAGCAGTTCAATATAAGCCCTGCTATAAGAGCTCATAGTAAGGCCCCTGCTTTCATACCATTAACTTTATGTTTCATACTAACCGTTGAGGTCATAGTACAAAAAAGTAAGGCAGTTCAATATAAGCCCTGCTATAAGAGCTCATAGGAAGCCCCCTGGAGCCTTACTATGAACTTTTACGGAAAGAGAAGATTTACTTGTTTTCTTCCTGCACGCGTAGCATGACCACTCTCGAGAAAAGACTCGACTCACAGAACAATGGCTTGTCTACACCCAAATGTCACTTTTGTCGGGTTGAGATCGAGATACTCATGCTCGCACTTTTACACTAGTAGACTCGTATTGTTCTTTGTCGTGGCCTAATGTCAAAAGTCGACAAACGACCACTTTTCTCTTCAATTGACATTAATTTGACAGATGAACCGGAGAAACTTGTCTACTACCCTTTGGGTAGTCGAGAAGGTCGAGAAAGAGTTTTTTACGTATTTTATGTTAGGTAAATCTAAATTTCGCAAAAAAAAAACAAATAAAAGTTACCGTGCTTATATTTTATTATGGAAAAATAATAAATAATGTGTTGATTAAATTTTTTTTATTTATAAAATTTATAAAAAATAAAAAAAATAAATAAAAAAAATATTAAGTGTAGTAACTAAGTATTTAAAAAAAATATTTTTTTGTAACATATTAATAAAAAAAATTAAAACAATAAATAATTCTAAATAATTTATTGCTTAATATAATAATATTGTTTCCTAATTTTACTACCCTTTTTACCCAAATATAGATTTTTTAACTTTAATTTTTTAATATTTAAAAACGTAAATTAACATTTTATTTTCATACGTTGATTTCAATATTTTGTAATATTCTCGTCAGTTTCCACAGACTACTAAATTAACAAGTGTGTTCAAAATTCTCTTAATAAAAGAAAGGCAAGCGAATCTATATCCATACAGCTAAAAGAGATGGTCCAAAAATGTATGGAGCCTGGGCCAGGTCTATGTACGGTATAGAAAAATGAAGGAAATGAAATTTTATGTCGATTCAGACTATTCAATTTTCATGATTTAGCTTTATTTTCTGGCTCAAAGCATTTTAAAATACTTTGTGACATTTATACCGAGATGGCGGCATGATGGCGGCATGTCAATGTCATTTTGACAACTCAATCTATATATATCTCATGATTTGCAATAATTTTTGAAATGGATGTGAAACTATTTATTTTATCTGGTTGGACTGACGAAATAGTTTTTTACAGTGATAAACCTAGTGGTATCTACCCAAATGCGACATACCTAACCTATAAGTACCTATAAGTAGTGCGTGGAAAATCTCAACATAAATCATCTATGAGCCAAAAAAATACTAGCAAATTTTAAATATTTCTATTTTTCTGAGAATCCTTATATTTTTTCCTGTTTTTTGGTGTGCCGTACATATACCTGGCCCAGATTGGACCTTCTCCTTTTACTCAGTTTTAAGTTTTGCGTCGTGAAATGTATAGAAAGGAACAGCACTTTATGAGAAACGATGGCAATTATGGTAATTATTTACTATTGGCAACATTATTTCTTCTCGAGCTAGAGAGAGCTTTGTCTACGGAAGTGAACGCTCTCTTGAGTGTCTCTTTATCTTAGAACTTATTTTAAAATAAGAATCACGTTTAAACTAAATTATTTCGGATCATTTTAGATAATTTCGACGTTTATTGATGTTGAAATAAAAATGTTACCTTTTAAAATTCATATTTGTAACAAAAAGACATTAAAAGATTGTAAAAATCTGAGAGCGAGTCCCACCTGTCTGTCAAACTGTGCTCGCATATTTAGAGGACCCGACAAGCAAGTCTTCGTAGACAAGAGTCCCGTTTGCTCATGCTACGCGTGCTGGGAATCAATTTATTAAAAGAATTAAGGTGCGGGCACATTTGTCTGACGCCACGTCTTAACACGCTGTATTTGTGTGGACGTGTTATCAGATAAGTGTGATCCTAGTGCATACATTTACTATGAAAACCGATGTAATCTGACGGCGTGGCGTGTTAACACGTCGTGTTAACGCGTGGCGTCAGACAAATGTGCCCGCACCTTTACGGCTATTTCTGGATGACCACAAACATAAATTTGCGAAGCATAGACTCAAAATTATTTATAAATTCCATCTAAAAAATTGCCTTATCGTATTAAATCAATGGTCAGCTTGTTTTTAACATCATCGCCCTATTGAATCCTTCGGCTGGCGTCAAGCGCTCATTTCTTTTCTACTGATTCATCGTTCGACATTTGACTCAATCTCAATCATTTGAATCAATCTCAATCATTTGAGTCAAATGTCGAATGAAAATCAATAGAAAAGAGCGCTCCGCTCGACGCCAAGGTATTCTCTCTCTTAGATGCTCTAAGTTCTCTCTCGACCAAGGATTAAAAAATAGGGCCCTCGATCTCAACCATGGATGGATGGATCAATCTGACTTAATCGGAACATCCAGTCCGATTTTGGATTCGATATAAATCGACGGCAAATATCATATCGATGTTTTTTTAATCTATACTTTCGAGCCGACGACTTTCGCATCCCTAGTCCCTAGAGCCTGCTACATATATAGTGATCTGTGGTCCCTAGCCGCGGCCGGCGTATCTTGCAGCCATTTTGTTTTTCGTTCGTTGCCTGACTTGTGAGGACGATTGATTTCTTTGCGCTTGCTTGGCTACTTTCGCTTCGTTCAAGGAAAATATCAAGTGTTTCGTGGTTTTTCTCAAGTTTCACCGAGATTTCAAAAACAGCTTCTTTCTACATCAACCAACCAAATTAAACGTAAGTTTTAGCTTACTGGAATAAGCTATTGCTAGTAAATCTTTGTTGCAATAGACCCAGTATTTCTTAGTTTTTTCTTATTTCCTTACGAACAAACGAACTATTTGTATTACTCGAAAGTACTGAAACTACCTACTTGTACAGCGAATAAATTTGAAAGTATTTTTGGTACAGACCTACCGAAATCGATTACGCGACGTCATGTGCATGGTGTTTTTTCATGCTTACATATATTAAATCGTATTTTTAGTTCGAAAAGATGTCCAACCGAAGACCGCAGAATGGTGGTCGCCGTATGGACTTCGGTCGAAACGACCGTAACAAGAACTTCACTCGCGGCGGCGTCTCGCCGTGGCAGGGCGGCGGGCCGGGCGGCGGCTTGCCCAACTTGCTCCCGCTCGCGGGCGGCTCCACTGAAGCCACCCTGGCGCTAGCCAGCAACATCATCAACCTCCTGCAACCACGCCAAAACCCTGTCCCTTCCTTACTCGACATGCCTATTAGGCGTGACTTCGGTCCCAACATGGGTCGGTTTGACCGTCCTTACGGGCCCAATCGGGTAAGTACTTTTTAGAAGAATTAACATTAGTAATTTTGAATCGATTGATATAAATAACTAGTTAGAAAACAAATTATTGCCTACCTGTTGAAGGTTGTTTCTAATTTCATTATTACATTTATGAACAGGCAGGCAGTTTATGAAACTGATGAATACTTGTATCCAGTCCTGATAATATTAATTTGAGTGTGTTTAAGAGCCTACAATTTTTCTATTGAACAATGCATAGTTTTTTATTTCCATCCTTTTGTTGTTATTTGTTATCATTGCATGTTTTTTACAGACACTTCTTTGGCATGTGTAATATTACGCATGCCAAGCTCTTCGCAAGAGTACTCTTGCCTCATTATGAACTTCGACTGTTATTTTCAGTGACTTTAGTGGGCTTGAAAGCCCCACTATTTTCATACTAACATTGTATTCTGGTCAATTCCCTTTAGATGGGCAATCAGGGTAATTTCCGGCGTACGGGAAATTACAATCGTGCTGGTGAGCGTATCAACACCAATCGTAAACCATTCAGGCCCAATGATGGGCCAAGGCAACATAACAAGAGCTCCCCGAAAAAGGAGGCCGATTCTAAGGCTAAGCCTGTCAAAGAGAGGTAAGGACCCCAGGGTGATTTCCTTCCAGTGGTGACACCGTATTTCTATGGTCACTGCAGTGGCCAAACCCTGTACATATTCTATATTCAACCAATATCAAACGTTCACCGGCCTAATTAGCAGTTTAGCCTGATTGGCAAATTACTTACCTCAAAAGAGGTTTAAGATTATAAAAAATCCTGTCTTCATGGCCAATTCTGTGGCTGTGTCATACACATGAAATCTTCATATTAAAAAGTTTTAAAGAAAATTTTATTTACATCTCTTGGCAGCAGTTTTGATTACATAATGATCTTTGTCACGATATGAAGATTTCTAACGTCCACATAACAATTCATCTGCAATCGGCTCTAAGAAATTTATTGGAATGCAAAAGGCTGTGTCACATGCTTACCAATTTGTTATTGGTTTCCTACAACAAATAAATGTCTCCAACTCTTTAATTGTGTATTTTGCAATATATCCATGATTTAAAATAAAAAACCTCAACACCTTGCAAGAAAGATTCCTGACTAATTCCAAGGAATATAATCCTTTTATACTGCCATAGTCAATTATGACTATTTATTTACAAAAGCAACTGTAGTCGACTCTAAAAACAAAAAGACTATTATCTAATCAATTAAGTCTATAACAGTGAACAAGGAGAGAAAGAGACCTCCGAGCAGAGCGTGATAAAGGAAGAAAAAGATGAGAAGAAGGAAACGCCCAAGACTCGGTACGATGACATCAACCCGCAGCTGCTGAAGTGCCACATCTGCAACAAGAGTATGTGGGACGGACGCTCGTTTGAGAACCACTTGAGTGGCCGGGCTCATGCCATCATGATGCAGAAGACTGCAGAGAGCTACGCCCTCACTGCTGACACCATGCGGCAGGAGTTTAAGGTTTGTAACAATGCTCAATTAAAAATTAAATTTAGAAAATTCAGTTGACAGGTTTTTGTTTTACTTTTAGGGCCAAACTACTTTTTGTAAGTTGTCTCTGTTGTGTAAGTTATGTTTGATGATTGATTCTTATGACCATTATTCATCTTGAAGTACTGTAGTGTAGGTAGAATCATTATTTTAGCCTTTATTTCAGACTTAAGGTATTTACACATTTCTGGATTTTCTGGTAATGATTTTATTTTTTTTATTTTATTTTTTATTTTCATTTAAAACTCGAGCATTTCTCCCTAAGATGTATAAGAAACGCAACCGTCTTCAGATCCGCGAAATGAAGCGCACGCGCAAAACCGGCCAGCAGCCGCCGCGCGACTTCTACTGCGCAATGTGCGACATGTACGCGGCAGATGGCGCTGTGCACCGAACTAATGTTGGACATAGGAAGCTCAAGAAGTTCTTGCATCCGACCTGCACCTCTTGCCACATGGAGATGCCGAATAGGATTGAATTGGACGAGCATAGGCTGAGCCCCGAGCATCTCAGGAATCTTCAGGACAAGCAAGGGACCGTGTCCAAGCCTAAACCTGAAGGTAATTTTGTAAATTATTGTTTACTAGCGACCCGCCCTCGCTTCGCTTCGGTTCCTTCTTTCTTTGCCAAACGCGACCATCCAACAACAACACCCAAAAAGAATACTTACCACAGTCTCACCTTCATTTGCTTTAAAAGTCTTGCCTTTTGTTTGTTTTTCCCGTCATCGGTGTAATAAATCAAATCAAATCAAATTGTTTATTTGCATAAACATGTAGTATAACAATGGTCTTTAAATTAAACTGTACCGTTTCATGTCTACCATATGCAAATGGGGTGCAAATATTTGAGAAATAAAGTAAGTTTGATTTATTTTCGCGCGTGTTAATTTGTTGAGAAAACTCCTTAGATATTCATTTAATTAAATGGTGTAATGGGTTAAAATAATGTGCATAAATGCTTAAGGTAACTATTGTATTTAATTTGATAAAGATTAAGACTGTATCCTTCTAAATAGCTTTCAAAATTACCGCATTTACTTGATAATTATTATTTTTTTACACACTGGCGTCTGGCATACATGCAATACGCTCTGATATGCAGATATTAGTAAAAAAACACGTGCATTGCAGTTGTAGCCTGTATCCTTATATCTATGCATTCGAATTTACTTTTCAGAAGGCTAAAGCTGTGATCAGATGATGGCTATCTAGGGAGTGAATGGAGGAGATTCAGATCGCTATACACACCCAACTGATCTGATCAGCATTCTAAGAGATATAAGGATCAGAGTTTTCAGTTTCAGGATTTCCATAAATTTTTATACTAATTTCGCGCTTTTTTTAAACGTATCCTTATATCTCTTAGAATGCTGATCGGATCAGTTCTGTGTGTATAGCGATCTGAATCTCCTCCATTCACTCCCTGGATGGCCATCATCAGATCACAGCTATCCATGGCAAAGAACCAAGGCTTCAAAGTTACCTCGTTTGTATGAAAATTGACTGGTGCCTTTAATTATGTGATTGCCACTGTGTCTTTTATTTTAACCTGGCGAACAATCCAACTATATTTTTTTAATGTCCCCAATGCTGGGGCACAGGCCTTCCTTATGGGTGGATAAGGAAGATGGGCCATAACCCAACCACGCGGGCCCAATGCGGATTGGTGGTTGTTAACGACTGCAAATGCAGCCGGGACCAACGGCCTAACGTGCCTTCCGAAGCACGGAGGAGCTGAAGGTAATTTGGTCACCCATCTCATGACCAACCCTTGCGAAAGTTGCTTAACCTCCACATTCGCAGGGCCAGGCGCTAAACCACTGCGCCACCGAGATCCTCAGCAAAACTCGAGCAATCATAAAGAAGGTATGCTTTTATGTTCTCTCCTGCCCATTATTACCCCATGGGTCTTTTTTCCAGTTCGTCTTAAAACTTACTCAAACTTACCATCCAAATTTCAAGGATGTGTCCAGTCCATGAAAACTACAGTCTAAACTGTCGGCCTATAGTTGGAATCAGTTTGAAGAATGCAAGTGCGCATACTACAGCCATCAAATCAAATCATATCATATCAATGTACCATATTCACGCAAGTAAACTATTACTTACTTACATAATTTTATTTGCCAGAACATTAGTTTGCCAACCCAACCATTTGCTATCGGCCGATACCAAATCGTTGTAGTTCTTCATACAAAACCAACTATCGGCCGACAGTTTTTCTGCGGGCACGCTAAACAACTTTCTCCAAGAAACATGTGTCGAATTTCATCACAAAATTTGGTCATCCCTTACTAAATTGATCATGTGAACTCTTTGATACAAATCAAAGTCGACAATTTTATTTTTACATATTTGATCCTGTGTTCCTTAGAGAAAGTAGTTCAGTTTCATGGGCTGAATACATCCTCAAAATTTGGATGGTGTTTACATAATGACCCTGTATAGAGTTTATATGTCCAACACCATACTACATATTTGTTCCAGTGATGGTAATCTCCACTTTGTCTATGGAGCAGTCGTACTTGCGCGACGACCGTCACCGCTGGCGCCACGGCGACCACGACGACAAGAAGGGAGATAGGAACAAGGATGGAGATAGCCAGAACAAGGTGAGAACACTATACACTTTTTATTTAAAATTTTAAAAAAAATATTATGCCCAAGAAATGTGAATACAATGCCTCCAAAATTGAATATAAGATTTAATTGCCAGTACAAACTGAAGTAAGTGTCTTTCAAGTCTTGTCAGGGAACTTTCAACTACACACCACATATGCAACCAAGAGCCAAGGGGTAGCAAGTGTCCTAGGACTCCTAGATCGCAGGGAGGGGCATTTGCCTCCCATAGATATTTAAAAAAAAATGTAACTGCAAAGCAACCAAAGTCCTATCCTAAGGCCGTGCAATCAACATTCTTTGCCGATAAATCCCGCAATAAATTCACTACTGTAAAGTTTCATGCTCTTGACTGTACCTACAATTGGGAACGTATGCATAAGTCACCGATTTTGATAAATTTGAGCTTGATCGCTGCGGACACGTATAAAAAAATGATGGAACAGAAAAATAAAATGTATTATTTTAGTTTTGTCACACAGGGGAAAAAAGCGTTTTTTTTTCATTTTCGGATATAATGCACTTAACAGTCGGATAGAATATCAAATAAGAAATAATATTTTGCATCACACATATGTACTTAAACGCCTAACTCCATACAAACGTGGCATAAGTGACGTCACAAATGTTGACCGTTTTGTATAGAGCGTTTTCGGCGGGTGCTGCTGCGCGCTAACTTCAAGTGAATATATCACGAGAAAAAAACGCAAGAGAACAGTTGATTTTCTCACGCATTATACTTTTGATTTTGATACAAAAAAAAATTGATGCATGTTCCCTAATATTTTTCTCATCCTCCTTAATATTAATAAACTTGCCCCCCTGGGCTGGCGACGCTCTTGTATGCGACAACTATTTCCTTTCCATCTTTAAGATACGGTGACAATAATTTCCATTTCCAAGTTTCCTATAAGGATAACATGTCTCAATAATTTCCAGTATGTAGTGATAGTAACTCCACATTTCAAAGTTTATTTTTATTAATAATTAATAATAATTTATTTATTTCCAGATAACAAATATCCATTATTGTTAGTAACATAAAAATATGTTAGTTTAGTTAATGTTTGATGGAAAAATAAAGATTATTACATGTCAATTACTTACTTAATTAAAATTATCACAGCTGATTAAAATCCCCCAAATAATAAAAGAACAAAACATTATTCATAATATTGTTAGCGTCTTCATCGTTATAAGTTCTACTTTCCATTCCCAGAATGTAGTAAAGAAGGAGCCAGAAGATGGCGAGGAGCCTAAAGAAGGAGACGTAGAGATCAAGCAAGAGGACAGCCTGGACACTGAGAAGACCATACTGGACTACAAGGAGGGCGACGATCTGTCCAATATCACCCGCGATATGTACCCTGCTTATAGGTAAGTTATGTAAAATAACTAGCGTCCCGCCCTTGCTTCGCTTGGGTCTAGTGTGGAGTTTGACACCATGTATTATACATAAAAAAATGTTTATTCACTTTCATGACTTAAATAACAATACTTTTTGAAGCTACCTTTTAAGCAAAAAAATGCCTGTGCCAGGAGACTCCGCTCTGTATTACTTATTTTTCTATGAGAGTCAATGAAATTTCCTTATCTAAATACTTAGTTAATTAAGAAAAGATTTTTTAAAAACCTTCCTCTTAAATCACCCTATCTATTAAAAATCCGGCCAAGTGCGTGTCGGGCCACGCGCCGTAGGGTCCCGTAGTTACCTTATATACCATACCATATTTAATACCACTATCATTTTTCGTCTGTAAAAATAATTTTATTTTTCAGTGTTGGTATGAATGAAAAAATTTTTTTTCAGTTTCGGTTCCATGTATGGGGAGCCCCCCTTAATCTTTTATTTTTGTGTTAAAATCGTTAAGCGGTTAACAGAATACCTACCTACTAAGTTTCAACTGTGTAATCCTAATACTTTCGGAATAAAATGGCTGTGACATACAGACGGACAGACAGACAGACATGACGAATCTATAAGGGTTCCGTTTTTTGCCATTTTGGCTACGGAACCCTAAAAACCACATCAAAATTTTTTGTCTGTCTTTGGAAAATTTGTAGAACAAATGTTGTTTATAAAGTTTATTATGTTAGTAATCTACTCTTGCGAGTTTGTTGGTAATTTACAAATAACCATGTTCCTGTTGTCATGCTCGGGGGCTGTTTAATCCTGCCTGCCTAGCATGACCGATTTATATCGCGAGATATCATTTTATCGACACTCGACTGTCAAACTCCTTTGTCTTTTTGACAGTTAGTTAACTTTTGTTTACCGTCTTGTACTAGGTGTAAGTATTAAGTTACATAATGCATACGGTAAAACTATTGTCTGTGGGTGGGCCTGGCGACCTGTGTCACAGGTTTCTTTTCCGAAACCTACTGCTGGCACCAGCGGGTCTACCGGCTAAAAACAATGAAGTTAATGTTAACTGTAAGTATGTGATACATTGCTACTTTGTTTTGGCACAAATAAAAACTTACCAAAGAAAAGAAGCAATGTATCACATACTTACAGTTAACATTAACTTCATTATTTTTAGCCGGTAGACCCGCAGTCCCTCACAAATTTAGTAACCTTCCATGTGTAGCTTCTAATTACCACTTAAGTCCTTTATTTGTGATGGGAAAATAAACAATTATTTCATTTAATTTTTCATTTCACAGTTAAACGTGATAAAACTATATCACGCGATATAAATCGTGTTATGCTGGTCATGCTAGGGCGGGGGCAGATGCAGATTTGTTTCCAAATCAAAATATGACACTTTCAAGAAAATATTATAGTTTTTTGTATATTTCAGCACCGAGCGCGGCGTAGGCTCGTCGTTCCTATCGGACTTCAGCTGCATCCAGTGCAGTCTGTGCCGCAAACTGCTGGATGGGCCAGAGACTGCAGAAGTGCATCTACGCACTTGGCGACACCACCAGTGGTTCCTGAGACTTCTTGGCAGCAAGTCTAAGACTGCTACTACTGAGAACGTTGATAGCGTGAGTGTTTACAACATCTGACTTCAGTAACATCCAGTGCAGTTGCATCTGCGGATGTGGTGACACCACCAGTGGTTCCTGCCCCACTATGACTGTCAAAAGTAATATCGAAGCGATGTTGTGATTGAGATGGCGCTATACGCGATGTATAGCTCTGTCCCTGTCACAACATTACTTTCAGGTTGTTATAGGAGCTCAGAGTACGGCCCCTGAGACTTCTTGGCAGCAAGTCTAAAACTGTTGCTACTGAGAACGTTGATGGCGTGAGTGTTTACAACATCGATACTGAAATGGCCAACATTCTATGTGGTTAAAAACTTTGAACGCTATGCTTACCATTAAGAGGATTGGCAAGCAAGCGGTCTCCATACAAACGGCGATAACGTTTCCCACTCTTTAAATCTTTACCTACAGCAATGAATTTTTGGTATGTTTTTGAAATGCCTAAAAACTAGGGCTGTACGTTTTGATTTTTAAAATATTCATTGTAGATTTGAAAATATTGGCACTTCTGTGTATGAAATCACTAAAATGCAAATATTTCGAAATCTATTATAGATATTTAAAAAATCAAAACGTACAGCCCTAGTATTAAGGCATTTCAAAAAAATACCAATACCAAAAAAAATAATTACTGTAGGTTAAGGTTTAGAGGGTGGGAAACGTTATCGCCGTTTGTATGGAGACCGTTTGCTTGACAATCCTCTTAAAGCTTTAATGGCCGAAAACTCGAAGGCTTTTTAAAATTTTGAATTATTCCCCTATTCGTTTATATGTGTCATACAGAATACTATTTCTTATTAAAATTTTCTATCTGACTGTTAAGTGTGTTAACTGTTATTTTCCCATGATTTCGTTGTGTGATAAAACTAAAATAATTCAATTTTTTTTCAAATATTTTTTCCTGTTCCATCGTGTTTTTATACATGTCCATCGATCAAGCTCAAAGTACCTACATTTTTTATTTTTGATGGGGATTTCGGAAATAATAGCGACGCATGATGAAACCTGTGTGATGAAACTTTTTGCCTCGGCGGGCCCTCTATGGTTGCGGCTGAAAATCAGTGATTTGCTCTAAAAAAGCAAATACAACGCTGAGCTGTGACCTTCTTGCACTGCTACAGTACACATACTTTAATATTAGTCTGATAATTTTAAGTTTCATTAGTTTTATGTACTGTTTTATGTGTGTGTCTGTAGTTGTTCAAATAAAGATGTTATCTGTCTATCTATCTATCTGTGTAAATCGATAGGGGATTTATAGACGAAAAAAATGTCTTATGATGCAACGTTTCCGAGATAAAACGGGGAATAAGTTTGGATTTTGGGCAAGATCTCATGGATTATCTCTGATACCTTGCGGTTTAGGACTTTATATCAAATGACATTTTTTGTTTGTCTATAGGTCCTCTATCAATATTTATAGGTTTCATCGAGCGCACTTATATTTCCGAAATCCCCGTCAAGTATAAAAAATATTGTTACCACTATGCCAGCCTCTCTGAGGTTCAAACCCATTTATTAAAATCGGTGAATTATGCATATTCCCTATTGTGTAACATTCGGCCGGGATCCTATTTAACAAAGATTAAAAACAACAGCAGGAGAAGCCCCAAGAAGCGGTGAAGCGCCCCGCCAGCGAAGATCGCGACGAAGAGGACGGCAACTGGAAGCGCCGCAAGACCTCCGACCACGACCAGGACCACGATAATGATAATGACGAAGACCACGAGAATGACGACGACCACGAGAATGACGAACAGAACGGACACGAGGATGACGTCAAAGGTAATGTTGTACTATAATATGACGACCTCCGTGGTCGAGTGGTTTGCACGCCGGTTTTCAAGGCGTCAGTCACCATCTCTTGAGGTCCCGGGTTCGATCCCCGGCTGGGTCAATGTAGAAAATTAACTTTTTTATATGGTCTCAGGTCTGGGTGTTTGTCATACCACCGTTGTGTCTGATTTCCATTACACAAGTGCTTTAGCTACTTACTTTGGAATCGGAGCAATGTATGTGATGTTGTCAATTTAAAAAAAAATATATATAAATATAACGTATAAGTAAGACCTCCGACTACGACAATGACGACGACCACGAGAATGACGAACAGAACGGACACGAGGATGACGTCAAAGGTAATTTTTAAATTTGAGACTTTTGCATTCACAATGCTATTTTTACACAATACTAAATAATATACTAGATAATCGTAATCGAGTCGTATTTTTTCTAGTATATTATTTAGTATTGTCAAAGGTAATGTTGTACTATAATATAAATATAACGTATATGACCTCCGACCACGACAATGACGACGACCACGAGAATGACGAACAGAACGGACACGAGGATGAAACTGTAGGATTCAAACCTGTTACTGATCCTCATACTCGGCATTAATCTCCAGATCCAGAGGAGGTTGTAGGCGAGCAGGAGACGGAGGGCGACGTGGAGATGCCGCCCGCTGATGAGCTCGAGGACTGGGAGCAGACCGTGGACGAAGTGCTGCAGGATGAGCTCAATACTGGTATGACCATGACCATTAGTGATGCCGAACTATCGATAGTGGAACTATGTATAGTTGACCTCGAAAATCAGTTAGGATATCGATAGGAGTATCGACAGTATTATTTGTGTATTGTTTATGTAATAACGGGTGTAACAAGACTAACAAGACCCTCAACGAAGCCGAAGTCCACGTATTCCGCCCATCATCAGGATCATTTTTGACTATACCTGGGAAACCAATAGCTACGAAGTTATTGAAGGTTAAAGTCAAAAACTTTTTTATTTTTTTATGAAATCTTATTTTATTCGTTATTTCCTACTTTTGTCCAAAGAAATATTATCAAAATTTTAAGTATTTCGTAACAAACAATGTCTTCGAAACGTCATCACTCGACGTATCTCATGAGCACGCACATAAACGTTGCCTTTCAACTCGGCCGCATGCAGCTGTGTAGCATTCACTCGCAGACGCGCTCTGTTGTACGCGTTACATTGCGTGGTAATGTATGCAATGCTTTTTTAACACATCAAACCCGTTTCCCAGCAATAATTTTGAACAGAAATGGTCCTGATGATGGGCAGAATACGTAGACCTCGGCTTCGTTGAAGGTCTTGTTACACCGCTTGTATTGTAAATATTAAGTCAAAATATAACATGCTATAAAACATATTGCAATCGATTCTATTACTGATTCTGAACAAACAGTTTTCAGGTTTCGTATATACTAAAAAATAATCTTGTCTAAATATAATTCACAGGCAACGACACCACCGCTGAGGAAGCCGAACCGGAACCGGAACAGGAGCAGCAGCCAGAACCGGAACCGGAGCGGGAACCGGAACCGGAGCGGGAACCGTCCCCCGTGCCGGTAGAGAAGCCTGCTCCCGCTACCCCGAGCGCTCGCGGTAGCCGCGGCTCGCCCCGCGCGCGCGGTAGGGGTAGGGCCCGCCGCGGGAGGTATTAGGCCAGGGATATTATTGCTGCTACTTTATGCCAGTATCTGTGACTTTAACACGAGCAATTTTTAAACAATAACACCTAGAAGTGAAGCAAAAAAAACTGAACTAAAATGGCTCAATTTTCATAACGGGTGTAACAAGACCCTCAACGAAGCCGAAGTCCACGCATTCCGCCCATCATCAGGATCACTTTTGTCTTTTAGACTATACCTGGGAAACCAATAGCTACGAAGTTATTGAAGGTCAAAGTAAAAAAAAAAATTCAAAATTTTTATGAAATCTTATTTTATTCGTTATTTCCTAATTTTTGTCTACAGAAACAATATCAAAATTTTACGTATTTCGTAACAAACAATGGCTTAAAAACGTCATCACTCAATGTATTTCATGAGCACACACATAAATGCGGCCTTTCAACTCGGCCGCACGCTGCTGTGTAACACACACTCGCAGGCGCGGTCTGTTGTACGCGTTACATTGCGTGGTAATGTATGCAATGCTTTTTTAACACCAAAAATTAAAATCGTTTCCCAGCAATAATTTTGAACAGAAATGGTCCTGATGATGGCCAGAATACGTAGACCTCGGCTTCGTCGAGGGTCTTGTTACACCCGGTATTTATATCCTTCATACGTTATATTAGGCCAGGGCCTGGCGCACTCCACGCTTTAGGTAGCTTACTTGTACCGTATTAGAATGAGGATCAGTAACAGATTTGAATCCTATAGTTTTATTGATGTAATATAAAATCATACTCATAGCTATGAAACTTAGTGAAAGATTTTTTGAAATTCGTTTAGAAATGGTTGAGTTATTAAGGGTTTGAAGGAAATGCCAAGCTTAATGCAATATGTGCTTTATCACGTACGGCATAACTTCGCGTACGTCGCGATGACGTCATAAGGACCCCCCAATATAACAGTGTTTTAGCTCGTATAGCTTCTCAGAGATATCGCAAAAATTACTGACTTCAACTACTACTGACTAAATTACTGATCCTCATTGCACGAGTTCCTCTTCTAGGAACTTTTTGTAAATATGAGGACTCCTCAAATTCTTTTTTATTTTCTCTTACTATTTCAAAAAAAAAAATCAAACATTTGGCTATATTAGGCCGCAACCTCATTAACGAAAGCCCCATCTTTTGGAAGTTATAAAAATAGGGTCCCGTTTTGACCCTTTGGGCATGGAACCCTAAAAACAAGATTCTCCTACTACTGTCACAGGATTGGCTAGATAATGTGAGCGCAAATAATCTTAAAGGGCTATGTCTTAATTAAAGCACAAGACACAGTCTAGAAAATGAATGTGGCCTAGGTTTAACGTATTATTATAATATTAGTTGACTAAGGATTTAGAATAAATTTATATTATTTCTCTCGGAAATTATTTTAATCATTTTATTTGAGTAGATAAGTATTATGCTGATTAATACGCATAAGTTTTTTTATATATTATAATCGTACGTAATTCTATTCTAATCAAATTATATTGATTTCTGTTTTATTAAGAACATAATAAAAAAAATTGTTCTTCACACTATTCAAATTTATAGACTCGATTTTTTTAGGACTAATTCAACTTAAAAAATCAAAACAAAATGCCTAATTTCATACTACGCGTTCACTTCATCATTGCCGCTACCTCCCGGCCCGCTTCATCATACCGCACCCCCTGCGTCGCCTTTCTAGTACGGCTAGCAATGCAAAGCTTAATTTTTGTTTCTGTTGATTCATTACGTTCGTTATTTGTGTTGTTATAAAGATTAAAAGAGAAAAGTTCCTACATAATGGCGAACCCAACTTGTTAAATAAATTAATGACACTCTTTGAATGAGAAAAAAAATAAAAAACCTGATTACTTTTTTGTCTACAGTACCGTTAGCTGTGACGTCATAACGGTCGTCGACGGCAATGACGAAGTGAACGCGTAGTTTGTTTTAAACGCGTTTTTAAACTAAAAAAAAAATAGGTGTTGAACGCCTTTACAGTCAGCCCGTGACCACGGCCGATGCAACTCGGTCGAAACGTCGGGAAAAGGTAGGTGTTTAACACCTGTTTAGTTAAAAAACACGTTTAAAACCTGTGTTCCTAATCTAATGAAATGAAACTGTTTAAAAGTGTATAATTTCATAGTGGTGAAAAAAAATTACAAGTGCATTAAATTGTAGCCAGCTTCTGAATTAAACAATAGATTGTTAGAATAGTATTTTACAATAATATAGAAGATAAAACAACATTTATCGATTTATGCACTTCAAATTGTTAGATTTAAGTAATATAAGTTAATTAACTTGTAATGCACCCTTAAAATTAGTAAACATAATTAATTAATTCTTTGAAGAAAATAGTAGTTTTTAACAAATTGGATAGTTTTTTTAACCCCCTACGCAAAAAAGTGGAGTTTGTCAAAATAAAAAATTAAATGATGTAACAATTAAGCCTTTATTCTATCAAATATTAAATGCATATGTAGCAATCTATATAAAATTTACTTATAAAAACTAGGCTAAGGTTTATTATTAAAACTACCTTTCGGTAGCTTAATTATACATAATACATTATATAAATAGGGTGTTTATTTTGTTTTGTTCTTACATACTGCTGACATTTTTTTTGTTATTTTACCATGTAGACATCACTCCTTTGATAAAAGATCCGCGGGGTAATTACGTAACTTTGTTGCAATCAACTCTGACAGAAATCGCAGTTACATCGCTGCTTTAGTAAGAACCAATGTGACAACTATCTTAACTAAAGCAGCGATGCAACTGCGCTTTCAATCGATTTCAATCGAGAATTGTTAGGACTTACGTAATTCGCTAGCAGTTCATCCCCAGTAGTTCCTTTTTTGACAGTTCCTTCAAAGGAACGAATGGTACTTTTTCTTCTAAAAAGTGCCATTAGTTCCTTTGAAGGAACTGTCAAAAGGAACTACTGGGAATAAACGAAAAGATCAGCTTTAGATAGTTGTAACAACTATAGATAGGAATGCATTTATAGCAAGCTACCTTGTCATTCTTTGTGTTTGTGTACCTACTGAATTTTATTTCCATCAAAGTTTGTGTTTGAATATCTTGTTATACACACATTTGTAGTGCTAATTAAGGTTATTTTAGGCATTATAAGTTCTTTTTCTCAAAATAAATGATTTGGTCAATTACTTACGCAATTTCTTTTATTTTACTTTCAAATCTTTTAGAACGTGCTGCAAACTTTTGCGTCTGGGCATATCTCCATACATGATACACATATCAGTGATGTCTCAGTTTCGGCACAGCACGGATATTTTTTTTTTGTGGCAATACAGTTACTAATTTGCCAATGTCAAGTTATATACAAGGAATAAAAAAATCAAATACCGGAATTTGGAAGAAAAGGATCAGAGGAGTTGGTTGGGGTTTGGAATGATAAAATATTATTGGTAATAGTTAAATAAATAGTAAATGTATGAGCATATACAAAGTCATATTTTAATATTATTAAGAATAATCTTTAATACATTCTCTATGAACTGACACTGAGCACTCGTTGTGGACATGTTCATAGAGAATTTATGAAATAATAATAATTACCACTGTGGCAGAACTGTTACTTCACTCTGATATGGGTGAATCAGGACTTACCATGTTGTGTAAGTAATGAAACTAACAAGAACTCTTAAGCTTTGTCCACACTTGTATCAGATCACCGTATCTTTAGCATACATCGCTAGTTTGGTTGGTGGTACGTAAAGTAATAATGTATCAAAGAGACGATGTATGACAAAGATACGGTGATCGGATACGCCAAAATGATCCAAGTGTGGACAAAGCTTAACTTACCCACTCATGATTAAAACAGCCTGACTAAAATGAAAATGTGAATCATGTTAAATCAATTTATTTCATTTACATCTTAATCTCAACATCAAAGAACACAATAAAGTTTATTTGTTAGATCAAAGCACACTTTAATCCTTGAATTATTTCTTCTTCATGAAGTTTAACAGTAGTTTAGTATCATTGATTTGGATTTTCTGCCGCTGTTTCTGTTTTTTAACTGGTTTTAGTTTGGACTGGCTTACCAATTCTTCAGATGTACTATTTGTCTTTTTCTTGGGTCTCTCGATTTTCTTTAACAACTCGTCAAGTAGCAATTCTTTCTTACTCACATTTTTAACTAAAGAATTATCGCTTACTGTCTCTTTTATTAGTATTTCTTTTTGAAAAGTGACTTTCTTTTCCGCATTGACTTTCTTCTTTAAAACTTTATTAGAGACGGCAGTCCCTGGGCCTGCAGCTGAAATAGAACTCTGTTTCTTTGCCAACTTATTTAATGCTTTTAACTTATTCTTGCCAAACTTTACCATTTTTTACGAATTCTTACGGAAAACCCATAGATGCCCGTTGCAGGTAAATATTAACTTAATGATTTAACAAACAAACAATATTAAAGTATTGCTTTCTCTGTGTATGACAAATTAATTGACTGTCAGTGTCAGTGCCAACTGCCAGCTGATGAGCTGACAGCAGACACACTGGGTGCATTCCAGTAGACTAAGCACGGAGTCACCGATAGCAGCCAGCGCCAGCCACATATTGTAAGCTGTCAGAAAAATTTTAACGGTTGCTGGGAAGGCACTCGGTGCCTACATTTTGTATTAGTCCGTTTTTTTATGGGAACAGTATGACATTTTGGAGTAAAGCAATGCCACTTGGTACGAATGTTATACACGTCTACCTGAGCCCAAATCGCCCGGTAGCCACTTATAACTCCGTGGCAGGTGGGGGGGAGGGGGGGTCAAAGTACAGAGCTCCCGGCGCTTAGAAAAAAATATCTGGCGGATTAGTTTGAACCTTTGAGTCAAGTTTGGTGTCGTTATCGGGTAACTAGATGATGCCCAATTCATTCCCCATACCAGTTTTTAGGGTTCCGTAGCAAAATATGACGCAATACTTAAAATAATAAATTTTTAGTAGTAACGAAATCCAAAAAAACCCTCATATTTTCATATTTTTTGTATTAAACATGGTTTATAAAAAATACCGTCTGAAAGCCCATTTAATGCAGATTCTAAAAACATTAACAATAAATTTAAATTTAACTATTTTTAATGTAAAATAAATTATTGAAAGTACAGCAACGTTCGTCAGTGCAGCGTAGGGGACGGCAAAAAGACCCAAAAAACAAGCACTACTAACAAAAAAAACCCAGAAAAGTGCGAGTCTGACTCGGGCATCGAGCGTTCCGTACTTACTTATCCCATCCCATCTTAACTGGTCTGGTAGGACCCGGTTAAGTTAACACTCACAAACTTTTGCGCTTATAATATTAATAATGTGCTATTTAATCATCTTCGATTCATAAAGAAGTAAGGTAACATTGTTGAAAATAAAGACAAATAATAATAAAATTAAAAGGAAACATTTTAATTCAGTTATGTGTAATTCCATGTTTCTCATGCCCATGACAGAAAAGGAAGTAAGAACAGAAGTGTTGAAACTAAACAACACAAATGCAGAAGGCTATGATGGAATTAACACTAAAATAATAAAATTATGTATTGATCAAATAATATCAGTGCTAACCTATCTTATTAATAAATCTTTTTCCTGTGGAACATTTCCAGACGCGTTAAAGCTGTCTGTTGTCAGACCACTTTTCAAGAAAGGTGAAAAAGATAATGTAAATAATTACCGCCCTATTACACTTGTCCCTATTTTGTCAAAAATTTTTGAAAAGTGTATGCTTAGGAGATTGATGGCCTTTTGCAATAAATATAATATTATAAACAAAGATCAGTATGGTTTTCTAAACGACAAATCAACAACGTTAGCTATTTTTAATTTAATGAATACAATTTTAGATAAAATCAATAATAATTTTTGGACTACAGGACTATTTTTTGACTTATCAAAAGCTTTTGACTATGTTCCACATAACCTACTGTTAGAAAAGTTGGGAAATTTAGGTGTGAGAGGTATTGCCCTTCAATGGTTGTCATCTTACCTATCTAACCGTAAACAATATGTTACCGTGGATAGAGTTATTAAAAATGAATTACTATCAAATTTCTCAAGTTGTCGTAAAATTAATACTGGTGTCCCACAAGGGAGTGTGTTGGGCCCTCTTTTGTTTATTTTATTTATAAATGACATATTTGACATAACCAAACATAAATGTATACTATACGCCGATGACATTTCCATAATTGTGACTACTGAGAAAAGAAATAATACATTGACTGATCATGAGACTGACATAAACAACACTATTGACATATTAATTGAATGGTTGAAATCACACAATTTGAAAATTAATTTAGATAAATCCGTATTTATTCAATTTAATCAATCTGAGTATAGCCATCATAATATTAATTTGATTTACAATAATATTATACTAAAGAAATGGTTTTCTTTCTTGTTTCAGGTCCTGAAAGATCACACGTTTTGCCCTTATTCCATTCTTTTACCGGATGTGACACAACCCCATCTTTTAACAGAAGGGGGAGGAAAACCGCGTTTGAGGCATGGAAGGCATATCCGAATGTCACACGAGGGTTCGAAGCACTTTACAAAGGGGAATATGCAGACGCTGAAATTCAAAAATTTGTGATTACAATGTATGACAGGTAAGGAAACGATATTTAAAAGATAATCTTCTCCAGAATTTTGTATATTTTTTTATTAGTATATTTATTTTTCAGATCATGCCCCCCTGTGACAGTAAATGAGTGTCGCAAGCATTTGTTCACAAAAAAGGACAGGCAAAACGAAAATTTGCCTCCCACAGAAGCTGCCCTGAAACAACATACTTTAAGGGCAGTTTTACAGGCTGTTTATATTTGGGGGCAGTGCCTAAAGAAGAGTCAAAGTATTCCTTGTCCATCTGAATGGGGTTGGCAGAAAGAAGAAGAAGCTTGGGTGCCACTGTGGACCCAAAATCCTATGGCTGCTCAGCTCAAGCATGCCTTGAATTAATAAGATGTCGGTGCGTGAAATCTTGCAGTTCCAGGTGCAATTGTATCAAGCGCCAGCTCAAATGTACTGAGTTATGTAACTGTGGAGGTGGTTGTAAATAAAATTAATACAAAAACGTTATATTATTATTTGTCTTTATTTTCAACAATGTTACCTTACTTCTTTTATGAATCAAAGATGATTAAATAGCACATTAATATTATAAAGGCGAAAGTTTGTGTGTGTTAACTTAACCGGGTCCTACCAGACCAGTTAAGATGGGATGGGATAAGTAAGTACGGAACGCTCGATGCCCGAGTCAGACTCGCACTTTTCTGGGTTTTTTTGTTAGTAGTGCTTGTTTTTTGGGTCTTTTTGCCGTCCCCTACGCTGCACTGACGAACGTTGCGGTACTTTCAATAATTTATTTTACATTAAAAATAGTTAAATTTAAATTTATTGTTAATGTTTTTAGAATCTGCATTAAATGGGCTTTCAGATGGTATTTTTTATAAACCATGTTTAATACAAAAAATATGAAAATATGAGGGTTTGTTTGGATTTCGTTACTACTAAAAATTTATTATTTTAAGTATTTCGTCATATTTTGCTACGGAACCCTAAAAAACTGGTATGGGGAATGAATTGGGCACCATCTAGTTACCCGATAACGACACCAAACTTGACTCAAAGGTTCAAACTAATCCTCCAGATATTTTTTTCTAAGCGCCGGGAGCTCTGTACTTTGACCCCAAGCCACGGAGTTATAAGTGGCTACCGGGCGATTTGGGCTCAGGTAGACGTGTATAACATTCGTACCAAGTGGCATTGCTTTACTCAAAATTGTATACCTTTCCATACAAGCCTTCCCATAAAAAAACGGACTATATTAGACCCCGCAGACTATTAGAATTAGGCTCTTCGCAGCGGTAAGCGGGACTCGCGCGCGGGGCGACATCGTACTCAAGCACTGCAAGCATCTTTCCGTCAGAAAACAGCAATCTATATTGCCACGCCCGCCAGCCGTGTACCCGCCGCGGGATCCCGCTTATCGCAGCGGACACACTTAAGAATTTTAACAGTGTGAAAGGTCTAAGGCCCTCCGCCGCGTCAAGCGGGATCCCGCGGCGGGAATATAGATTGCTGGTTTTTGACGGACAGACTGATGCTTGCGCAGTGCATGAGCAAGCTCTAATCTATGTCGCCCCGCGCGCTTGTCCCGCTGGACACAGCGGAGGGCCTAATACAAAATGTATGCACTGAGTGCCTTCCGGCGACCATCAGAATTTTTCTTACAATATGTGGCCGGCCACCCTAAAACAAATTACTTTCCATCACTGACCTGAATTTTTTTTTATATTATAGAGGTCAATGCTTTCCATGGTAAAAAAATACAGTGGTGATCGCTGTTTTAGCGGTTGGTTTCCTGAAATGCACCCAGATTTCTAAATCGAATTTTGATTTGGACAAAAAACGTGACCATTGACCCAACTCAACTGAACGTGATCTCCAACTCTTTTTTTGCAACTGAGCAAGTAGATAATCACTACGACACGTGTCTTTTGCCATACGGCGGACTCTCCAGCAGCATAGATGTTCAGTAAGATATTTACATCAGTGTCGCGCAATCTTTCGTCCATCCGTAGAATTTCTTTAAAATCAAATACCTATTGCTCGTTTTGATATTATTCCGATGTTGTCATGTAGTGATGTACAACATGTCGATATGGACTATCGATAACGAAGATACGTGATGTGACTTTTATAAAGGCAAAAAAGTTAAATCGTCGGTCCAGGCTTTTGAATAAGGCACGATAAATGATAAATTCACAGGGCTTGTTAAAAAATACCACAAATCACATCCTTCAATAATTTATTATTGTCATATTGTGTCTATTTTAGACATCGCATCGCATTATTATGAGTAAATGAAACTAAAAAATGTCGATAACGAAGTATCAGAGACATTTTTAATAAATAAACGATTACATTGAAAAAATCACTTAATTAATAGTTTTAGCAACAAAGTCAAACATGAAATTAAAAAATCTTATTTAGTAATATACCTACCTTAAATAACCTATCAGAGTTAAAAATAATAACAAAGTACACCCTTCAATCTAAAAAACTACAATATGGAATGCTTATGTATGATAGGAATAATAATTACTATAGCTAATATAAAATCATGTTGAAAATATAAACTAAATCTAAAAAATAAAATAAAAAATAAAATTACTAAGGTATTTTATACTAATTTAGCAAAATTCGTCTCATCAATAAAGGAAAGCACAGCCATGCTGGTAAATGCATTTTAAATATTTATGCTTATCAAACCATAAATCAATAATTTCTTAATACTAAGCATTGTTAAATAAATAAAAGTTAGATTTTAATCAGATAGTTTTCCAGATTTTAAATAAGCAATCCTGCTTTCAATGATGTTAGTTTATTATTATAATATTTTCCGATCCCTTTTTATATGATAAAAGTACATTATTTTTATAGATACAAATTCATATTTAAATTAGCGTTAGCTTAAAAAGCTACTCTAGAATACACATTGTTACAATATTGTCCAACTTACTGGTAGGTAACAACCTAAAAAGTTGAGTTTTCCGATTCTCAAGAAACTGGGGGGCTATTCACGATTGTCGGAAACCAACTTTCCGAATCGAATCTTCTTCTTATAAAGTCTTCGAGAAAAGTCTTTGATCTTATTTTCTGCCTTATGCTACCAAACTTTGTAAATGCATTGCGTTGCGATTTCTCGTCGGAAAGTAAATCGAATGCCAGTCGAATGTATTCATGAATAGCAGTTTTTGAATCTATCGGAGGAGACGGATTCGAATCGAATGCTTTCGAGTAGATTTCCGACAATCGTGAATAACCCTACTGATCAATTCAAAATCAATATCCAGATTTAAATTTACGATAACCTCTCTGTTTCAAATATAATATCGAGCTATTCCAATTATTAAAAACGAAAAACCAAATCTTTACTCTTGATTAGTATAGATAAAAACCAATAACTAAAAGGTTATTTGATCGTGCAGACGATTAAGTACACACAGCAGCACATCATCATCATCAGCAGTTTATCTTAAACTGATTTCTAATGCTCTACTGTGTGTACACGACAAGTTCAGATTCATCACTTAGAGGAAATTAAGTTTTGTAAAACTTGTCTTGCTGCTGCCTGTACATTCATAATCTGCATCTGCATCTGGTTTCATTTATCTGTTAAGTAACCTAATGTTATGGATGTGTACAGTCAGCAGCACGTCGAGTTTTACTTAGCAGCTAAAGTATAGGTACACATACATTATTTATTTCCCTTGTACACATTATGACTTTTAAATAAAAAGTTAAATATTTTTAACCTATTTACACTTTTTGTATAAAATTATATTAAATGGAAAAGAAAGTTTGCCTTTAATTTGAGCTAGTATAGTAGTTTTCAAGTTGAAAAGTTTCCAATTATGACTAGGAACACATGTTTGTCTAATATTACATGAATATCATGTGATTTAGTTCAAATCCCTTTGGTACTACTACTATACACCAATGTAGGTATATACTATAGGACTTTTGCATTATCAACAGATTTTATTAGTCATCATAAACTTTTGTGTACCTGCTATAAAAATCATACTTTGGTTACTAGAATGTGGCAGTGGTCGAAAACATCTCGTGCAATGTAAATCTCTCTTTGCCTACAATTTTCTAATACTATCCTTGATCCCAGTTCTCAAATGCATGGTCTGGTAATTTCTTGCCATTTATAAAATTCAAACTAAACATCTAAAAACATTAATGTCCCTTTGGTTAAATATGTGGTTTACTGTCATACTATGTCAGTTACAAACACTATTCTATAATTACAGACAACAGTCAACAACAGATTTACATTTACTTACACTTTATTATGCTTTCAATTTTCAACAACATTCGACATTACAATCAAAGCGCTGCAGCCATTCAAATAAATAACATAATATATAGCTTACAGTTTCCCAAATTAGTGGTACACGTGTCCCAGGGGTACGCAAGGTACCATCAAGGGGATCCACTGATAGGAGATTCCAAAAAAATTAAAGTTATATTATCGTATTCCTCCACCACAACACAACCATTTAAACCCAAGAGTATTTAGCGAAATATCGTTGTTCTGACCGGGAAACGAACCTGTGACGTACATACCTCAAAGATGGCAAAGCCACTCTTGGCGTTTTAGTACATTAATAATTATGTTTACTTACATTACAACTTTATATTAAATTCGAGGCTAAAATTGTTTTTAGTATACATCATCACAAGCACAATTCTAATATGGCCACAGCTAGAAGCACGGTTGTAAACAATTGTACATTTTTAAATAATGTAACACCAACTATAAAATTATTTTTAATAATTTTCATTGTTAAATCTTTATGGATTTCGATATTCGTTATGGGTACAAGTGGTACAACACTATACCTGTCATAATTTTGTTTTTTTTATCGGAATGGATATGTTCGCTATCTCACTTCAATGTGTGATGAATGTTCACTGAAAAAACAATTAATTGTTAGTTAGTGAACAATCTTAATATTGAATAAAAGTAAACATTATTTTAATATATATTACCTTCGTCTTTGGTCGCACAGCCAAAGTTAGTTTCTGAACTAAATGAGTAGCGTGTGCTGAAACAAGAATTAAAAATAATTAGGTAGGTACCCACATAAATAGTATTTAATCAAATTAATACTGGGCAAGCCAGCCAACGTTACAAAATCACAATACATTGCAGTAAAGCACTTGTGTTAGACCCGCTGGCCAAGCAGGACCGAGCGTCTTGGAACTCGTGGAGATCCTTTGGGCCTAATATAATAGGTACCGAGCAGTGGGTGTCGTGCGTGCGGCTGATACGATGATGATAATAACCTGGGGCCTTACTATGAGCTCTTATAGCAGGGCTTATATTGAACTGCCTTACTTTTTCATACTATGACCTCAACGGTTAGTATGAAAGCAGGCCTTAAGCAGTCCTGTTTAAGGCCTGCTTTTGAACTGAATGGTTTCTTTATTTGCTGATGGTAAGCCCCCTGAATAGTTACTGGTGATAAATGAAACCTGCGCGCCTTTTCCCATAATTATCATATTTTGTTTTTGTGGTATTTGTTGCTGTGTGGTAAATTACTGTGTTTTTTCCTCGCAAATGTGTTGAAAAACGTCGTATGAAACTTGTGAGCTCTTGCTTATTGCACACTCGGCTGAGTTACTGCAACTGCAACCCACAGCCTTGTGTGCAATGAGCAACCTAAGCTAACTTGTCTCATAATGTACTATTACATTATAATTTGCCGGGCGTGATGGGCTGCCTTGATGTGTTGTGCGTAGCTTGAAATAAAGATGTATGATTATAATTACTGGTGATAGGGCCGAGTCCTTTCAGCCTGGTCCGCGGGTGGAGTAGCAGCAGGTAGATGGGCGCGGCCGTGAGGATCATGAGGCAGCCGACGCCGGTCTCGGCGGGCGACGCCACCGCCGGCACGGCCACCACCAGGATCGTGCAGATGATGTAGATCACTGAACAAAACAAATGCTCAAATTATTATTAAGCGGATGACAAATTAGTTTCGGATTTTTGAGTCTTGGACAATAACCCTCGGGGTCTATGGATGGCGGTCGGGGGTTTGATGTATGGTTATTTGCATTCAAACGGTTTCATTTCAGAGCAGGTTCTTGGCATGTTTCATGGTAGTAGATCACTAGGGGGCGCTGCAACAACCAGATAAGTGGCACATGAAAAGTTCTCAAAAACTACTAAACTGATTTGATTCGTTATTGGCGATGGTTCTTAGATCTTATATGTATTATGATGTTTAGGCCGCTAGGGGGTGCTGCAGTTATCATTTTCCCATTTATCTCGAGCGGTTTGTGTTAGTAATGTTTCTTAACCTAAAATTAGGCAAATAAAAATTTATAATCATAACAACACAATGTCAGAGTACCACGTTGGGCGCCAATAAACAGAAAAGAAAAAGCATACAAAAACAAAGGAGATCGACTCACCAGGGAAAAATAGATTGACTCTGATAGGCCTCTCCAAGTCAGGCTTTGTATATCTTAATACAGGCAAGCACAATACTGCAGCACCGATACTCAACTGAAACAAAAAAATAATTAAAGAAACCGTGTATGACGCAGGACTTCCCAGCGGGTTACATTTGTACCTATTCGGTTTGATGGATGATAAAGTTTATTTCAAGCTCGCCTAGTTAGCTTCCACCATCTGAAGACGGTAGTTGTAGAGGATTCCGGGTGTAGTGCATTCTTTTCTTTGTGTACAACGGGATAGTGCTTGGGCTTGGCCTTATCTAATGTCAAGGGACGATAAGGCCAAAGGCGGAAGCGTACTACTCCCGGAATCCTCATCACTGAGGAGGCTATCTTACCTCTAACTGCCGGAACACAACATTATTAATTATTACATTATTACTTTCTGGGGCGGTCTCACCTCAAACTAGTTTTTGTATTTAGGAAATAAAAACTATTTTTATTTTATTTATTTTTACAACAGGTGAGTCGAAGTCTAAGACTCCATTCCGTTGTCTCACCCACTATAAAAACGGCTGATGTTGAATGATTTCCCTGATAGTGACTGACCCAAGTAGCGAAGCCGACGTAGTTGATGAGCGCGTAGATGTCGGACACCGTGAGGTACAGCAGCGACAGCAGCGCCACCGCCAGCACGGCGGGCGCGGGCGTCGCGCGCGGCGACACCATCGTCAGCATCTCCGGCATCTGCCCCGCCGCTGCCCCCGCGTAGAACAACCTATGACAACCATTATTGATTTTGTAGTAGAGTTGCCATCTCCAAATTTTGGAAACCAGCTCCCCTATCACATGTTTTATCGACACTCAACTTTCAAAATCCATTGTCTTTTGACAATTAAATGTGTATCAATTCGCGCTGGGGCGATGCACACGCAAACGAACAAGCTCGTCAACGTGAGTGACCTCACCGTGATGACGTCAGCAGCACGCCGTTGACAGCGCCGAAGGTGGAGGCGGCCACGAACAGCGGGATGGAGAGCGCGAACCAGCCGAACAAACGTTCGGCAAATGTTACCGCCACTGCTGCCGAGCCCAGCACCTGACGACAACATTATGATATATTTAAAAAAGAATTGTACATTACAGGCGAGTGCGGGAAGAAATTGCTTCCCGCACAAGGCTTGTATAGCGCTTTTCTCAAAAAATGCGAGGAAATAATATAATTATCTTGGTACTTAATTGAATTAGTTTGCGTGGCCATGTGTAACGACGTTATGCAACCATAGTTTTATAAAAATAATGCTAGCTGATTGAGTTCAGCTACCGTTTTGAATTTGGAATACTATTTTATTGAAATTCATTTCCGCACTGTGATGAATGAACCAGACCACCACGTAAATGTGGAACTTCCCGCATTCTTTTTTCAAAATTGTAATGATTAAATTTCAGATTAATTCGTCCAAGATTTCAGAGCATTAGTGAGAAAAAAACAATACATAGTTCATATAGCTAGGCTAGAAGGATGTGGTGTAGAAGGCGACGTTGGTGAAGATGTACACGACGGTGACGAGCGCGCACGAGATGGCGATGGCGCGGGGCAGGTTACGCACTGGGTACTTCAAATAGTTACCTACCTCTGTAGGTGAGAGTGTGGTGAAGAAGGCGATGTTGGTGAAGGTGTACACGACGGTGACGAGCGCGCACGAGATGGCGATGGCGCGGGGCAGGTTGCGCACTGGGTACTTCAAATAGTTACCTACCTCTGTAGGTGAGAGTGTGGTGTAGAAGGCGATGTTGGTGAAGGTGTACACGACGGTGACGAGCGCGTAGGAGATGGCGATGGCGCGTGGCCGGTTGCGCACTGGGTCCTTCAAATAGTTACCTACCTCTGTAGGTGAGAGTGTGGTGTAAAAGGCGATGTTAGTGAAGGTGTGTGTACACGACGGTGACGAGTGCGCAGTAGATGGCGATGGCGCGTGGCCGGTTGCGCACTGGGTCCTTCAAATAGTTACCTCTGTAGGCGAGAGTGTGGTGTAGAAGGCGATGTTGGTGAAGGTGTACACGACGGTGACGAGCGCGCAGGAGATGGCGATGGCGCGTGGCCGGTTGCGCACTGGGTCCTTCAAATAGTTACCTCTGTAGGCGAGAGTGTGGTGTAGAATGCGATGTTGGTGAAGGTGTACACGACGGTGACGAGCGCGCAGGAGATGGCGATGGCGCGGGGCAGGTTGCGCACTGGGTCCTTCAAATAGTTACCTCTGTAGGTGAGAGTGTGGTGTAGAAGGCGATGTTGGTGAAGGTGTACACGACGGTGACGAGCGCGCACGAGTTGGCGATGGCTCAGGGCAGGTTGCGCACTGGGTCCTTCAAATAGTTACCTCTGCAGGTGAGAGTGTGGTGTAGAATGCGATGTTGGTGAAGGTGTACACGACGGTGACGAGCGCGCACGAGACGGCGATGGCGCGGGGCAGGTTGCGCACTGGGTCCTTCAAATAGTTACCTCTGAAGGTGAGAGTGTGGTGTAGAAGGCGATGTTGGTGAAAGTGTACACGACGGTGACGAGCGCGCACGAGATGGCGATGGCTCGGGGCAGGTTGCGCACTGGGTCTTTCAACTCCTCGATGATGAAGTTCAAGTAGTTCCTGGACAAAAATATATAATATTAGGTATGTTTTTCGTGTTATCATGAATAAGAGCAAAAATCCGAGGTGGCGATTTGATTTTACAAGCGATTGTCGATAAAAAGCCCTATCGACTAAATTCGCCTAGCAAGTCACCCGGAAAATTGACAAAATTAAAATGTAAATGCCCCCGTTGGTCATTTTTCGGGTGACAGTTATATCGCAGTTAGCACCTTAGTTTAAAAGATTGCCAATAACTTCGATTTCGCCCTGTATAATTATTATAAGTACCTATGTACGAAACTCACCATCCATTATATGCGAACAGGCCCGAGTAGAAGGATAGAGCTATCGAAGTCACGTCATTCGTAGTGCCTTCAAATGTGAAGTGTTCCACCTTTCCTGCAACGAAAACACCGTTTTGTACAAGTTTGTGGAAAGTTATATCGTACAAAAAGTGTTTATAAAAAAAACAAAAGAAATTCACGTGAAGTATGTAAATGTAATGGTGTGGTGTAATAAGTGTGGAAATGTACAATACACAAAATGTACGCACGACGACAGCACGCTAGGTTAAACAGTTGAACTACGAAAACAGCTTTTATTACGTAGGTACGGCATAAAGGCGGTCTCAAGGTCAACATGTATAGTAACTGCTGACTGTACATACGCGAAATATACAATACGCAAAAATGTACCTACATTACGCAAAATGTACATACGCTACGCAATGACTTGGCAACTTCATGGAAAACTTAAAAGTCTCATTCATAACAAAAGTTTTTTATTTACATTATACTTCCAAACCTTTTTAGGGTTCCGTACCAAAATGGTAAAAAAGGAACCCTTATGGTGTGACTCAGTCTGTCGGTCTGTCTGTCTGTCACAGCTGGATATCTCGAGAACTACTAATGGTATCAACTTGAAATTTGGAATAGTTAAAGATGACGTTTGTCCAACTATTTTGCAAATAAGAAAGAAATAAAAAAAAAAAATTTTTTTTTTGCAACAGGGACTGAAAAGGTCTTAAAAATTTAAAGTGGGGCGACTAGAGCATGTGGGGTATCATATGAAAGAGCGCTGTTTGCACATTTTAAATCATTTTTTTTTAGGCCGCATAGTTTTCGACTTATGATGAAAAATGTAAAAAAAAATACCGTTTCCCCCGCCCCCCTTATCTCCGATGTCTCAATATAACACAATTTTTTTGAAATTCGAAAAACAAACAAAAAATTTATCAGTTCCTCTACCAGTCAACAACAGATGGCCCTGACCCAAGAAAAAATAATTTAGTTCCACTAACGGTCAAGAGATGGCGCTGGACTAAGAAAAAAAATAGTTCCACTATCGGCCAAGAGATGGTGCTGACCTAATACTGCAATAATAATTTTATTAATTATGATGGTACGGAAACCCTCGGTGCGCGAGTCCGACTCGCTCTTGCTTGACCGGTTTTTTTTAAGTGCATTGACCGCATCCGCATAGTGAAGTGACACTAAACAAAATTGGCGTAATTCTGTTTTACCCTTTATCGAGTGCCATGCACTGGTGTAAGATTCCCGTGAGCTTTATGTCTATGAGAAGAAAGACTACGTACATTTTGTAAGGTATTCCCACATAATAAATTGCTGCAATCATCTAATAGAGACGTCTGCGGCAGACGGTCTGCCGACGCCGACGCCTTCCGCTGAACACAGCGGTTTCAGTACCCTTAGCACGAACAGCTATCGAAAAAAATGACGTGCGTAAAATCATTCGATAGTTAAATTTTGTATTGGAAATTTGTACAGCGCCATCTATCGCCGATAAGCGAAATGAAATTTTCCATAGAGAATTGTCTATCGAGTAATTTTATGCGCGTTTTTTCTCTCGATAGCTGTTCGTGCTAAGACTACAGATAGAATCTATGGCCATTGGGGAAGAAAGGTTCTGGAATGGCGACCGTACACAAAGCGCTTCTTGGCAACAACTTCTTCTTGGCTTCTTGGCTCCTGACAAGGTGGACCAACGATCTGGTGACTAGTGAAGGTCGCGGGCTCGCGGGGCGCCGCTGGCAGAGCAGAGCAGGATCGATCGTTGTGGAGATCCTTGAGCGAGGCCATAACCAGCAGTGAATGTCGTGTGACTGATATGATGATGAACCAACACTCGGTAAATTTGAGTGGCGTGAAATTTAAGTAAAATGTATTTTTAGTCGAATTATTTGCGCAATAAGCAAGTACCTAAGTGATCCAACTTATTAATTTATCGATGAAAAAGTATATCTTGATTTTTGGTTAGTTAATAACCTCTATAAACACGCAAAAATTCCACTACAATTTAATTTAAAAAGAGACTGAAAACTCCGGAACTCCGGAACTCCGGAGTTGAAACTCTGAACATCGAAACCAAACTCCGGAGCTGAAAAAAAAACTCCGATTTTCAAGCCCTAAACTATAGTGACCAAGTGACTGCGTTACGCAATTGCGTATGTTATTTTCGTAATAGGCTCCTGCAGTAAATTTTATATTGGAATCAATGTTCGAGGTCGAAACCATTCATAAAATCATTTTAAGATTTTGGAAATTAAACATGATGACCATCAGCCATTTTTAATGTCTCCACTAGCTGCTGGGGCACAAATTCAAATTCAAATTCTTGGCCACCCATCCCATGACCGACCCTTGCAAAAATTGCTTAACAATACAATTATACCTTTCAAACAAAATTAAATTCTAGGCCTAGTTTATTGATTAAATGTAGGTACCTAGGTAGAGTAGGATTTATTTAAAACGAAAAGAAGATATCACGTGATTAATATTTATCCCAACCAAGCCTGTTTCAACATTTCTCTAGGTATAATAAACATCGATATAAAATGGAGCATAATTTTCCCGCCAACAATAAATTACGCACAAAAGATCCAATTTGCTCGGGAAATTGAGTCACTCCCTTCGTATCGAAGATATTTGGAAGATATTCAGACAGAGCATTCACTCATTTATCAAGAGGCTCGTCAAATTATCGGTAGGTACCTACACTGACGTTTTGTTGAATCGTCCACCACACACAAACCAACCAACCACAGCGACCGCTTTACAAAGTCTTGTCATTGAAAGCAAAATGTAGAGGTCGCGTTTTCATCTGTATAAACATTTCAGGTAAGTACACATTATAACATTTACATATAGTGACTAGAGAAAATAAGAAGTTAATATTAGCAGGAGACTTTAATCTAAACTTATTAAAATTAGATAAGAAAACTAAATCATTTTTGAGTATTTTGGAAAACTTTAATTGTATACCAATGATAAAAGAGCCCACTAGGACTGTGAAAAAGAGCGCAACTTGTATTGATAATTTTATTGTTAGCAAAGATAGTAACTACTGTTATCACGAGGCGGTAGTTCTAAGTCAAAAGCTTTCTGAACACAATGTAATATTTTTAAAATATTATATCAAAACAGATTTAAATAAAAATGCTGATAATACGAATCAATACAGGATGCAAAGACTTTATTCTCAAAGCAATGTCAATTATTTTGAATACTTGTTCAATAGAGATTTTCAAGGAACTTATGATTTGATCTGTGATACAGTAGACGCTAATGACAAAATGAATATTCTTATGGACTTTGTAAAGTACTGCTTTAATGTTGCATTTCCAATTAAGAAAAAGTATGGGAAAAAGAGACCAACTGTGTTATCAACTAAAGGAATAACCGTTTCAAAAAGAAAATTAGATAATTTACAACTATTAAATGATTGTTATCCTTCCGATGAAACGAAAAAACGTTTCAAAAAGTAAAGGAAAGTATTCCGAAAAGTTTTAGCAGCAGCTAAAAAGTTTACCTATTTAAAAAGAATCGAAAAATCTAAAAATAAAATTAAAGAGTCTTGGAAAATAATCAATGAGCAGACAAATAGAAAGCAAAAAAAACACAGTGAATTTGATGCCGTCACTGATATCAGTGGTAGTTTGGTAAAAGGGGAAAAAGAAATTGCAAATGCTTTTAATTTATTCTTTAATACAATTGCAGCAAAATTAACAGAGTTTATTCAAATAGATAGGAATCATTGTGAGCAATTTTTAAATAAATCAAAAAAACCTTGTATGTGCGCTAACTTTGAGCCATTGACTTTTCGTGAACTAAAAAAAATTATTCAGGGCCTTAAAAATAAAGAATCCATAGATATTTATGGCATGAATTGTAAAGTGATGAAACAGCTAATTTTGAACAATGATCTTTTTATTAGACTAATTCTAATCACCCTCAATGCCTGCCTAGCGCAAGGTATTTTCCCGGATTCTTTGAAAATTGGGAAAATTGTACCTCTCCATAAGAAAGGCGATACCAAAAACATAGGAAATTATAGACCTGTATGTATACTACCAGTGCTTTCAAAAATCTTGGAAACCGCTATTAAAGATAGAATGGTTAAATTCTTTGAATCGAATGATCTACTTACGGATACTCAATATGGCTTTCGTAAAGGACGTTCCACAGAAATGGCAATTCTTAGGGTTGTTTATTCCGTGTTAAGTGCGATGGACGAAAAACAAAAATGTTCAAGCATTTTTTGCGATTTATCCAAAGCATTTGACAGTTTAAGACATGATATTTTGTTACTAAAGTTAAATTATTATGGATTTGAAGGTAAAGAGCTGAAAATGATACGAACTTATTTAACGAGTCGGACACAAGTCACTAAAATCAATACTACACATTCGAATGAACAAATATGTAGCATAGGTGTTCCGCAAGGATCTATTTTAGGGCCTTTGTTATTTCTAATTTATGTGAATGATCTCGAGAATTGTTTACCAGCTGGAAGTCACGCTACGTTATTTGCGGATGATACTCATATAGGTGTAAAAGACACGACCGAAAAGGGGGTGAATGAAAAGAAACTTAAAGTATTAGACAATATAAAAAAATGGTTTGAAATTAATGGAATAGTGTTAAATAGGGATAAAACTGTAATGATCAATTATAAAGTAAGAAAAGAAAAACAACTGAATGATACAAAAAGCACCACTTTTCTAGGATATGACGTTGATTACACGATCAGTCATGAACAACATATTGATAAAATATGTAAAAAATTAGCAAGCGCGAATTACGTCCTATTTAAATTAAGATCTCTAGTTAGTAGAAAAACTCTAGTATCCGTTTATTATGCTTATTTTCATTCAATTATTAGTTACGCCGTTACAGTATGGGGCAATGCGTCAAATATTGAACGAGTGTTAATTTTTTATAATATTAATGAGTTCATGACAAAAACATGGAAGCAAAATAATTTCGATTTGTAATAATATTGTATCCGAAATTGACTTTAAATGACATTATTTTAATTTAATTTATTATATATATATAGGGCCTTTTGACAATATCGAGACATTTTACAACTGCGATAGCTAAACAGAGAAAATAAGTATAGGTACTAAAATTGAAGTCTCCTGTAATTAATAGAATTCTAAAATGACTTATTTGAATGTATGACTTAAACCTAGTATTTAAGATTTATTTAAATAATGTAACGCTATGACATGCCAAATGTAACGTTCTATGTTATAATATGGTCAATAAATAATTGAAATTGAAATTGAAATATAAATCTTCAAATTCAAGGTTGAACTTCAAAGTGGGTTGGTTGAAGAAAATACTATTACTTACACCTGCTTACGTAAACCAATTCACTCTGGTTTTTTTATTAATACCTATTAAAATAACAATCATTGCTCAAATACTTTTGAACAATACAATGATAATGGGTATAATATTATATATTTATAAATATATATGTAAAAATCAAATTAAAAGGTGATTTTAAATTGTTAATCGTATTAGACTGCATTTCATACATAACATTCTATATATTTTTTTTATTTAAATAAACTGACGGAATTAACTCTAAAACATTAAAAAAAATCATTTAAAATCCATTTCCGAATACTTAAGTTTTCGCTAACCAAACCGTTTTAAATGCCAAATGAATTCTTTAGTTTGCGAATTTAATTATTATCGCTTAGAATAGGGACATGAATATAATGTCACGGAGCTGTACGAAAGTCGTCCGATTATCGTGGTTCGGTTTTCAGAGTAGGCGCTCTGTGTCCCACGTTGGGCGCCAATAACGACGGGCTGGGAAAACTAGCTTTTTCATAACAGCAATCCATACAAATATTATTCCTATGCGAAACTCTATCTGATGGTAACGTTTTTACACTTTAACGCTGAATTTTGATTATTGTTAGATTGAACCTAGAAGAAGGACCAATATTTTCAAATGAAAATAACTTCCACGTGAAAGCTAATATTAAATATAACAAAAATTTAACAATCCACATAAACATTTCTTTAATAATAGAGTAGTTGAAGCTTGGAACAAGTTGCCAGACGAAGTGATATCTGCACAGAATACGAATCAGTTTAGGAATAGATTGGACAAACATTTAAAAATCAATGATAGATAAACTCAACCAATGATATAACTGGATACAGGCTCTTATCAGTTGTCTCAACTACTTGCCTGTCAATTAATAATAATAATAACAAGTTACCTCTACAGAGCTGGTAGCCCCCGGCGGCGATGATGATGAAGAGAGCCAACAGCTTGGCGTATGTGAACCAGTCTTGCACCCTGGTGGCTGCGCGAACCGACCAGCAGTTCACGAATGTTAGCAGCACTGCAGGACAGAAACATACGTGTATTATATAGCTTAAAATGACAGCCAATCTTAAGGTGTATTCAAATCTGAGCGGTATCTACTACCGGTGCAGGTAGCTATATCAAAATGGGTATGCGAATAACGCGCTGTTCAAACCATAGCGGTATTTTTTTCGCTACCGGAGCCGGTAGCGGTCTTCCGACAATGCTCGAGCTACAGCGCCGTCGAAGTTTTGCCGAACACGCGGTACGTATCGCGTACCTACCCATCTGCGGGTCTACCGCCTAACTCTATCGCTTTGACTCTGGCAATGGTTTATGACGTCAGTGCACTGTCTGTCCTTGTCATCTCGTTATGATATGACAAGGACGGACAGAGCATTGCTATCGCTCTGGCTAAAGCTTTGAGTTAGGCGGTAGGGCCCCTGGTATGTGGTTCTGGTTTCGCGACAGCTGCGAAAATGCCATACCAAATACCCGGCGGGATATCACTCGGGTATTACCGCTACCCACGGCGGTAGCGCGGATACCGCTCAGATTTGAATAGGCCTTTATGTCAATAATTATCGCGTAAGGTCCATTGGCATATTGTGGAAAATATTTGATACGAATTGAAATTATGACTTTATCACTAAATAAAAAACTTTATAATATAATTGCAGTATTCGGAGAAAAGCAAAACAGTAATTTCATTTTAATGTTTGTTGATAATTATTTTCAGTTCTTTAAAAAAGTCTTTAATTGTTAAAAAGAAGTATATATATATAACATCATAAAACTCACATATACAGCAAGCAGCCAACAGCCTGGTAGCGTTTTCAGGCGGGTCACATTCAGGAAAGATGGGCTTCAGCACGTACACGCTGAACGTGAGAGCTACTATCGCCTGCAACAAACGCAACGGATAAGCAATAAGCGGTCATCCAACTATCCCATCATAATAATTAATACAATCAGTTGTATAAAGAAAAAAAAATTGTCACTTTCCAGAATTATTCGCTTTTACCCGAGATTCCCGAGACCCTGTGAAAAAGTTTTTTATACTTACACGTCATGTTATTTATAAGGTTTTTAGAGGTGGATTGGTGGTTTAACAAACTTAACTGTTAAAAAACTATGGTACCTAGGCAATTTACTTTATTTATTTCTTTATTTCTTTATTTATACATTTGCACTACATGCGACTTAACTACTAGATCTTAAAGTAACTAATTATCGCTAACTAACTTTAAACTCGTATCGTTATAAAATGCAACTTTTATTAATAAGACTGTAAATGTTACTCGGTTAAACATATAAATGCTTGGACAATTTCACACAGCGCCATCTAGCCCCAAACTAAGCAAAGCTTGTAATATGGATGCTAGACAACTGATATTCTACTTATATACTTTTTAAACATATACTTATTATACATAGTAACACCCAGACCCGTCACAGAAATTAAAATTCATCATTTCAATTTCTGCCCGGCCGGGAATCGAACCCGGGACCTCTTGCGTGGTAGGCGGCATGTTGACCACTGCACCATTCAGGTCGTCATGACATGACATGTTTTCAATTCAATACCCTCATTTGCTTCAAACGCCCACACCACTCCCCGCTGGGCGGCAAATAGGCAATACCGGCAAACAGATGGATACTATTCCCATTGATATCTTTGCAAATAAAGTAAAGCCGGTGAGCGAGCGAAAAGCCAACAACATAGTTCGCAAACTACTGGAACATAAAACACGGACTCAATACAGCTCAATTTCTTGCAAAATCAGGGGGCCCTACTACCTAACTATAAAAAAGAATAGGGATTTAATGCGACGAATTTCGTCGTTTTATTTTTTAATTTTGGACTTTAATACTGAGCTAATAACGTCATGAAACAGAAGCTCTCGTTATATGACAGTCGCGGTTTGGTTTTCGATGTAGGAAAGCCTTACAAGGGTCAGTCTGCCGTCCAAGAGTTATAATAATCTCTTAAAGAAATTTATAAGTGACTAAAATATAATATAGATATAAATATAATATAACAAGCAACTAAAATATGAATAATGTTACGAACTTCGCTCGATTATCGTAGTTCGGTTTCTGGAATAGGATCTCAAAGTCCCACGGTGGGTGGGCGCCAATCGCGACGGGCTCGGAAGTCCGCAAATGAAAGGTATTATGGGATTCGATTATGTAGAAAATTGAAAATAAAATTTTAATTGAAGAACGCTTTACCTACGAATGTTTTATTTAGGTACATTAATATAATATAAAAAAAGAGTTACCTAAAATAACAAGTCCAGTTTTAAAAGATTTACTTAGGAGCAAATCTAAATACCTATTTAGGTAGGTAGGTAGTCTTTTTTAACGTAGTTTCTTTTAAACCTAAAGGGACTTTCAGTTTCAAACAACGCATGGAATAAATGTCTATATACGACCCACGTCGGTCGACAGATTTAGTTTGATGACGCACTGGGATCAGCATAGTAACATTCTTCAGTTGTAACGATTTGATAGGGTTTTTATGAAAAGAGCAAGGTTTTCATAAAAAAGGTACCTATGTAATAACACAGAATACGATCTAGTAATATAGTTTGCGTATGATTTGCATGTTCTGCCCGTTGATTGTATAACAAAGTATTTTTAACCGACTTCCCAAAAAGGAGGAGGTTCTATGTTCGTCTGTATATTTGTTTTTTTTTCTGAACAACTATTCAACGACAAAATCTCTCGGTCACATAGTTAGGTACAATATAAGGTATAATTTAGGATTATTGTTTGTGATAAGAAATACAGATTATTATTATTATATTATTACCTAATAGACTGATCAAATTGGTCACATACATTATTAATCGATAGAGTTTCTGTCGCTGGTTTTGCAAATTTCTCAATAATGAAAAATAATTTTGGAAATACTTTTTTATTGAAGTAGTACCTACCTTTCAAAATAATAAGAGCTGGAACCAGAGGGTCGAATGAAGATAAGATATCAATTTATTTGTAAACGTAAGTGGGCGGGAGGGAGCGAAAAAAATGAGTTTGAATGAGAGTCTTATCTTATAGGTACCTAATTTCTTTGACGCTATAATTTCCCCATTTACATCTAGAATCTACTTTAGATAAAGAAACAAAGAAAATACATTTATTTTGATAATGAAGCCATTAGGCTTAGCAAACTTGATTTCAGTTCGTACAATCACGAATAAAAGTCTCAATTGAACTATCACTATGATTCCATTAGGAGTCGTAGGTTTACATAATCGACCGCAATCAATACTGACGTACTTGTGGATTATGTATAAACTCGTAGGTACAAAGGTTATCGAACCAATAGGTGACCTGAATTTGTCAGCCTTCGAAGGTATATTTAGGCGAGAAGGGCGGGCGGGTTTTCTGGATTTATCTCGAATGATGAATTATAGCTCGTTTTCTCGATACTAAATGTGAAAAAATAAATATCAACGGAGTCATGAAAAAAACTCAAATAGTCAATAGTCAGGAAAAAATGAAGCAGAAACAGGCGGCGCGTGGCGTAGGGCCCTTGCCTCGTAATGTAGTCCCCATGATACACGCGTACCTAGTTGGTGCCGCGTCGTTTATTTATTCCTGTGACTTTATCTGTGTAGGCATTAGCGTAGCTTCTTTTGTTTTAATTTCATTTATGTACCTACCTATACGGTACCTGCCCCGGTGCCCCCCTACTCAAATCACCTACCAAGGGATCTCCAAATAGTTTCGGTGCGGGTCCTTTTGGTAGATGAAAACTGGCAGGCAACCAAGGCTGAAAACCATTGGTTGGCGGTCCGGATCTGGACCGCTGTCCGCCATTTGGAGACCCCTGTTCTATATGCGATGAGCAATAAGTAGACGATGAAATCACACGTCGCAAACTTATGTAAATCACAGGCAAAGTATTGTCACAGAATACCTAGATATAAATTTAGTTTTACTTATTGTATGGAATTGACAAGCTTACGGCTTACGGCACGTAATTTTATAGATTACTCACTGCTTATTTTAAAGCTTTAACAGTAAGCGTAGCGTTCAAACGCATAGAATGTTGGCCATTCGAGTAGATGGGTACCGCTTACCTTCTAGGTGAACCGACGATCTGGGGCCCAAGTCTGCTATTGTTAACGTCATAATCGTGTTTGAGTTATAAAGCTTTTTGACACAATTCTTGTTTCTTAAATCCAAAACAGAAACACCAATGAACGCTATTTATGACGTTAACAATAGCAGACTTGGGCCCCTGGTCATGTATTCTGTGCCCTGGTCGCGGGAAGCCGCTGGTTACGGGCAGAGCGACCGATCGTTGTGGAAATCCTTGGGGGAGTCTTGTACTCATGATGATGAGGTATGTACCTGTGAGCAGGGCCTGACGATCATGCACTCGATCCAGAGCCTCACGAACGCGGCGAAGGGCCCGAACGTCTCCATAATGTACGCGTAGTCGGCGCCGCTCACTCGGATCATGGTGCCCAGCTCCGCGTAGCAGTATGCGCCCACCTGTCGGGTGAAGGGAACGGTTAAAAAAGTTTGAGCCCAGCTACGATCAATAGAAGTGAAACAAGTGACGAGGAGCGACGAGGAGCTCGGTGGCGCAGTGGTTTAGCGCCTTGGCCCAGCGATTGCGGAGGTTAAGCACACGTTCGCAAGGGTCGGTCATGGGATGGGTGACCAAAAAAAATTTATTATTTCGAGCTCCTCCGTGCTTCGGAAGGCACGTTAAGCCGTTGGTCCCGGCTGCATTTGCAGTCGTTAACACCCAACCAATCCGCATTGGGTTATGGTTATGGCCCATCCTCCTTACCACCCGTAGGGACTAGCCTGTGCCCCAGCAGTGGGGACATCAAAAATGGCTGATGGACAAGTGACGATAATACCGTAGAACATGTTTTTGGATTCGATGCCTTACTTACAAAGGAGTACCTACCTACTGAATTTGGATGAGCCTATACCTATCTGCTTAGAGCATGAATGCTCTAAGCAGCTAAGCTAAACTGTAACTTTCTTAAGGGCTCGGCGTACGTCAATGTGTGAACAATATCATTGAGGTGAACCTTTATTATTGCTTGTTATGTTCATAAGAAAAAAGTTGAAATAGATATCCTAGTAACAGCAGTTCGGCTGGGCCGCACTATCTATGGTCTTATCCGAAAACTATTAAATTACTTGTCAGTATGATAATGTGCTCGGAATTATACAATACTTAATTAATTTCGTTATCATCGTTGCATCATTATAAGTAAGGCAATATTGATCATCCCATCATCACTTTTGCGATAACTTCATGATTATTTTTGTTTATTAATTTATCTAAATATAGTAAAACTATTTGAACTAGCAACACTACAGAAATTTTTTTTCTAACCATGACTTATCAATAAGGTAGGTACCCATTTTTGTTTTAATTTTATCCAGGAAGAAAAATCTTTTTAGCAAATAGCCCAAGTAGCAAACAAATGTCTTAAAAAGGAATTGTAGATATCTTGAAGACAAGTAGACGAATTCTAGCTGTTGTCTTGGCTAGGACTAATATGGACTTCAAGATACACTCCAAGGGCTAGTTAAGTAAAAGTGGGCACAGTATTTAAGTTCATGTTAAGAAAGAGTTATATACTGCTGTTAAGATAAACTTTAACCCTATTTAAGAAATGTGGTTTTGCAGAACTCTAAACATTGACTTCAAGATATCTTGTACCTACAAGACTTCAGATCAAGAAATAGACTTAAAGATATCTACTATACCTAATTAAAACCTTCAATATTGAATTGCAGATATTCGATTTAATCTTAGTGAAGTAAAATTAAAAACTTATTTTGCTTTATAGTGCTTTAAGTAATATAATTTTATAAAATATGGCGAACTATTAATTCATTTTAATAACTGTTCTAAGGTTTATGAAAATGGCGACTAAACAATGTCTTAAAAGCTACTATATCTATGCTTAAAAGGCTTTCTTATGTCGTTGAATGCATTGGAAATTTGAAACGCATGATTGTTTCTCGTGGAAAATCTAAGATAGTGCTATAAAATAGACGGGCTTTTGAAATACTAGAAGAAAAACAATAAAATTTTGTATAATAATATTGCAATGTGTTTTTTTTTGCATAAATTGCAAAGTGCTACATTTTCTATAAACATACTAATTAATAATGTAGTTAGAATTACTATAACATAAATAATGATGTTCAATCTTCTAGTTTTTGATGAAGTGTTGTTAAAAAACAGTATTGACGAAGTTCTATTTAATACAGTTTGGTATTAAGTGATTCTATAGTTTGATTTAGTTAAGACCAGATTTCGTCTTAATATTTTCTTAACTTGTCATTTCATAGTTTCTAGAACTTGGTATTAAAATTAAGTATCTTAAATTTATCTATAAAAACATTTTTTTCTTAGTGAGTTTTAAAAGATACTTCAATTATTCAATAGAGTTTTAAGTGAGCTTTCAAATAATCTGAGTATAGTAAAAACAATATTTTAAGTTTTAAGTGTAGGTATACTTAATCCAAACTAGTTTTAAGAATACTTAACTTGGTTTTCAGTATTCCTTAAATGCTTAAATAGCGGTAGTTTAAAACTATTTAGTATTAAAGAAAGAAAAGACTTCAGGAAATCCTTTTTGATTTAGCAAAATCCAACTTTAGATAAAGTATAGATATGTAAGATTTAATCACTAGTCCTAATTGCTACTTGGGAGGTACCTAGACGGGAAACTTTTTCTTTTTATTATTTTTATACAATAAAAAAAGCTTTGTAAAATAGAAAAATCTGGAAATAAAAACAAAAACAGCTTCTAAATTAAATACCTACCTCTAAGCAAGAAGCTATATTCAAATTATTAGATACGCGTAAGGGCGTCGCCAGTCCATAGGGGGGCAAGTTAATATTAAAGAGGATGAGAAAAATATGAATTGTAGGTACAGTCAAGAACACCTAGTGAATATACTGCCTTACGAATTTGGTTACTTTGCAGTTGACTACATTTTTTAACCCCCCCTAGGGGGCAGCTGCCCCCCATGCCCACCCTTGGCGACGCCCTTGGATACGCGTATACATCAAACAATTTAATAAAACACGTATATTGAAATCGGTTTAAAAAAAAGGAATTTTGAAAAAGGAGATATCGCATAACAAACATCCAAAAAAAAGCTAGTCGAAATTGAGAACCTAATTTTTTGTAAGTAGTCGGTTAAAAAATAGACCAAACACTTCATGTAGGTAGGTTTTTAGTGGTACAAAATCAGTTTCTCATAAAAAAACTCATTAACTATTAATCTATTTATAATGTCATCAACATCTGGATTGAAATCGAACCGGGTGTTTATGTCACACTCATTATCACACAGCCACGTGATATACTACACTGATAACAGTTAGAATTGAAACAAACTTGACCTGTGATATAATTTGTACCTATCTAAATGTAAATATTTATATTCTAAAATATAATGTCGGAAACCATAATTTGGTTCACCCGCCATACATAGAGATAATACTTCATAGGACCTATGTAGGTACTTTACAATATCTCAAATCACGGAGTAGCTCGTGGGCAGTCGTGGCACAGTGGTTTAGCGCCTGGCCCTGCGATTGCTTTCGTAGGTAAGGGTCGTTCATGGTCATGGGATGGGTAACCAAAAAGTTATTACTTTGAGTTCCTCTGTGCTTCGGAAGGAACGTTAAGCCGTTGGTCCCAATCCCAATGCATTTGCAGTCATTAACCCACCAATCCGCGTTGGGCAATGCTTAAAAAAATGCTCATCTAATCAAGCCACTTGTCAATTTCATTTAGGTACAGTCAGCAAAGTTATGACCTTAACAGTTTGAAAACAAATCGCTTGCAAGGATGGCACTAAAAGTTCGTCTTTTACCTGCCTCCATTGTTTTTATACAAAAGACGTGTTTCGGACATAACAAATTGCTTGGTTTACTTAGCCAGAAGAAGCTAAGCTAAGATGGCAATCATTTTTCATCTTTCATTATCTTTCATTAAGAAAGATGAAAAATAATGGTAAATCGTTGACATTGTTCTGGCCCATCTTTGGCCACCCCAGGGACTTATTAGATCGTATTGTGTGGCTTTAATTCCTATATAACAAGCACTTTGTTAGCTCTTTTTAAAGCTTTTGCCCCCTTTGTAAAATAGATTTAAAAAGATTGTAAAAAAACGTAAATATTGATTAGGTAACTTCCAAAGCATTCCGTTCCGATGACCATTTAATTTCATTGATCAATGACCATTCCATCGACAAAGCCAATTTTCCACAGACTCTTCTGCGTTTGACATATCTTTTTTTGCTTATCTTTATCTAGGCAAGAAGAGAGTTCAGGGTAAGCATGTTGCTTCTTAGGCTACACCCGGTCAACCATAAGCAATAAGTTGGTGAACAAACTATCATACAGAAAACTCACCATACTGAAGACGCCAGAAGCAATCCAGACGAGTAGACTGGCATTAACAGAACCGGTATATTTGAGCACTCCAGTAGGCGACACGAAGATGCCACTCCCGATGATGGAGCCGACGATGACCGTGCAGCCGTTGAGCAGCGACATCTTGGCCTCCAACGCACCCCCCTCTTTCCCCTCATTTCCCCCCTCTGCATCTGACTTTAGCGCCTCGCTTTCGCAGTCTTCTTCTGTGCTTTTACTTTTTGGCGACCTGGTGGGAAAAAATCAAGATTAAGCTGATAAATGATAAAAAAAATGTTTTATTTGAGTGGGTCACGGAATTTCGTTTGTTAGTTTTTTGTTTGCCAAGTTAAAATCAAGAAAACATTATTAGTACTTAAGTACTAGCACCTACTTGTAACGCACTAGCCTTTCATTGTTATTACAAGTTACAAGATCTAGCAAAGAAGGAAGTAATCCATTTTAAAAAAACATCCTAGAAAGTAAATAAACTACCTACCTACCGCTATACCTATGAAAATATAAGTAATTTCAAGAATTCATCCGTCAATTTTCCTCCTCCCTCCATTATCAATTTTAACCGCATTGTCACGCACGCTTATTAATAAATACCACACATAGGTACCTACCTGAATATCAAATGAAGGTATTATTGGAGGTAGGTCGATAAAATATTATACTAGGTACCCTGCTTCTACAAAAAATATCTAGAGCTCCTACCTACTACTATAATTACTGTAGTGTTTTCAAAAGTTCCTTGTAGATTTGTTAATGTAAGGTTTTTGTAAAACTTATAGGTAACGAATAAAAATAATAACTTGGCTCTGTGAGCTGCGAAGCTCGCTTTGGTGTCATTTTTGAAATGGCTGAAATGTATTATTTCGATTTATATTAAAAAAAACTGAATCGACAAAAAATGTAACATAATGAGTTTCACAACCAGTTGTGAAAAGGATTTTTATTAGTTTTTGGCAACTAGTTGCAAAAGAAGGTTTTTTTAACATGCTCACAAAATTTCACGTGACTCGGTTGAGAAATGCGACCAAGCTCTACCTACCTACTAGTTTTTTACATTCTCTTTGGCTCTACCTACCATGATTTAATGCAAACTGTTTTCGCTACCGTAAACTAATTAATGCGAGTGAAAGAGAGAAATCGATAGTTTACGGTAGCGAAAACAGTTTGCATCAACTCATCTCATGTTAGGGGCACTGTAGAGGAGAACAGACTGACATACGAAAGAATTCTTGCCCATAAGCGTTAGTACTATTATATATTCTGTGCCATAAGCTAAAGCACTTTAAAAAATCAACATTTCAACAATAAAAAAATGTACCTACTTGAGCCTTTTCAACTTGCTTTCAGTGCTCCTACCTACGCTACCTCCTACAAAGCGCCAGTCATATCCACCCAACCATCTGCAATTCTAAACACCCCCTCTGTGACTACAAATAAAAGTAGTTTTAAGTCGCCATTTGACTTCAGAGATCCTATAAAAGCTGGTCCTCGAAAATCCAACAGACGACGTAGAGCTGGGCGTAGCATAATTGCTACCGATACTTCAGAAAAGGCCTTGATAGAACAAGAAAAAAGTGCTACTAAACAAAGACGTGAAGCCAAAAGAAAAAAATATTGCCGAACGGTACTAGACAGCGATGAAGACGAAGTACATCAGGATGACGAAGTCCAATTGGCGGACTCTGAAGACGACATTGACTGGACAGAACAGCAAGAAAATGACTTAGAAGATGCTGCTACAGTAGTTTTAACCGAGACAGACTTAATTAACCCTTTACCTCATTTACCTAAAGAAGGAGAATATGTCATAATACAATTAACATCCAAAAGGCAAAGATTATTGTATATTGGAAAGATGATAGAGGAAAGAAATCATAGGTTTGAATATTACATATCATTCTTAAAACGTAAGTCCTGAGAGTTACTCTCGCACCTGCACTGCACCTACCTACTAGCAAATAATTTTCGCCACTTCGTCGCTTCAATATGTTTTCGCTCCAGTGTACCACGCTAAAAAAAATCCGTTGGTAATTTTTAAAACTATGTAAGCATGTTTGAAACATGATAATGGATGATATATGTATAAATTAAGCCAGTACCTACTTATAAATAATGAATCTTTTCCTATACAGACGGAGAGCCATCGGTGCCGCCGATGCAATCTTCCCAACCATTTTCTTTGCAAAAAAAACTATTATTAATTTAAAAAATACCGTTATATATAGTTAGGTACAATACCTATTTAGGTTCTAAAAAAGAAGTAAGCGAGATCATACGCGGTCAAGAATTAAAGATAAATTATTTCTATACAATGTGTTACAAAAATACGAGATGCCGAAATGGTGATAGGGGACCACATACCAAACAGAGCAACTAAAAAAATAAAGATTAAGGGGGGCTTCCCATACATGGAACTGAAACTAAAAAAATATTTTTTTCTTCATACCAATACGTGAGTGGTGTCAATAGATAGGTCTTTAAAAATAACATTGAGGTTCCTAAGACAATTTTTTCTCTAAGTCAACCGTTTGAAAAATAAACACTGCCAAAGTGGTAAAATGTGTGTAACCCTCTAACTTTTGAAATAAGAAAGTGAAAAATCTAAAAAAAAAATATGCTATAGATCTTAATAAAAACTTTCAACGAAAATTGGTTTGAACGAGATATAGTAATTAGTTTTCGAGATATATCATATTTTCCAAAACCGCAAATATAACTTTGTCATTCATACCAACGCTGTGAAAAACAAAGTTATTTTTACAGACGAAAAATTATAGTGGCATTAAATTATGGTATGGTATAAAGTAACTACGGAACCCTACGGCGCGTGGCCCGACACGGACTTGGCCGGTTTTTTTTTTTAAGTTGAAGCCCGGCAAACCCTTTTTGACGGTATCTATAGGTATACCATATTCGGCATTACTCGATTTTGTAACACTGTATAATTAGTTTAACACCAATGTAAGCTATGAAAATTCATTCCATTAATTTGATCCGTACACAGGTGTTTAATTGAACTATACAAATAATTATTTGAAGCCCACGCATTCAATGAATGTTTAAGGACCAAGTTGCGCCGGCGCACTGACGCAAGTACTAGAATCAAAACCAAGAATGGACCTTAAATGATTAATTTGAAACTTCCTTCACACACAGCATCATAATGTGAAGGAGAAGATTGCTATAGTGCGGTGTGGGAATGTTAGGATCTAAATAAAGCTGGTGACTGGACTATGATTGTAAACGTTAAGCAACTTTCACAAAGGCGGATTGTGAGATGGGTAACCAAAATCACTGTAGCAAAGGTTATGAATGGAGTGATCAATAAGTGTAATCAATAACTTCTGCTATTTGTAACATTATTATTTATTACCGAAAGATAACATTAATATTTGAATTTATGTTCAATATTTCTCAATGGTAATTAAAACATTAAAAAACCCGCCTGCATAAAAAGACAAGTCGACTGAAAAGATGGAAACAAGATTAAATAAATATTAAAGGCAACATGTCATAATAACATGCAGTCGGAGGCATGCATAAAGAAAATGACTTTATGAATTATTGAATTATGTGCCTCCGACTGCATGTTATTATGACATGTTGCCTTTAATATTTATTTAATCTTGTTTCCATCTTTTCAGTCGACTTGTCTTTTTATGCAGGCGGGTTTTTAATGTTTTAAATTTATTTTTTTATTTATCTCTTTTTAGTTATTATATATTACGGTCATGATATACCTTTTTGAAATCCTTATAATAAGCCCTTTAATTTGACACCCATATTGCAGTTTATAACGCCACCTTCTTAAGAACACTTGGGCTGAAAAGATCAATCTAACGATATCTTAATCATAGAAATCCGTTCAGCCGTTTGAGAGATATGAGGTAATAAAGAATATTACATACAAACATACATACATACTTACAAACATACTTACAAGATACGCGCGAAACACATAACCCTTTCTTTGCAGTCGGGTAAAAAGGGATTGTCGATCTTATTATTTGATCGTGTAACAAACTGACGTTGAAAACAGTTTTACGCAACAATATATTAAACAGTATTGACGGCTACTGAAAACTTCAAAATAACAATTTATGAAACAAACGTCTAAATTGTACAATAAACAACTCTTTATCCGTAAAAAAATATTTTTATTCAGTGAGACGTTTCCGCGCGACTCTATTAAGTGGTTGTCCACTTTTGCTGTTGTTTTTCAATCAAATTGTACAATTTGAATCTTTAATACAGTAACAGTGAAACCTTTTTTAAACTTTAAACATTATTTTCAGAGTTTATCAATACACATTTCCACAGAATACATATATTTCCTGCGAGAAATCTCGTAGCAAACCGTAGCATCTTGCTACGAATATACTACGAATGCCGTTACGAGTAATTTTAACAATTACTTTAGAAAAAAACCATGGATTTGAAAAGTTATGAGTAATTTTGTCAATTTTGAAAGAAAAATGTTTTTAAATAACTGTTTTGAAACCTATATTTTTAACCGACTTCAAAAAAAGGAGGAGGTTCTCAAGTCGACGGTATTTTTTTTTATGTATGTTTTAACATAACTTTGTCAATCTCAAACCGATTTTAAAAATTATTTTTTTGTTTGAAAGCATATAGTTACAGATTGGTCCCATTGTCATAAGATCACGATCTGATGATGGGATCCTGGAGAAATCAAGGGAACTCTTCAAATATTATAGGCACACCTATAGCGATTTTGGTATTTTCTTAAGTAACTCGTGCATTTGCTTTCGAAAAGTACCATTTTGGTGAAGTGGAACTGATGATGAAAACTTTGGGTCTACCCATGTTTTATCTTACACTAAAAATAAAAAAATAAAAGGGGGCTGGAGTACATCTTCCTTTTTTTATTCTAAAAGCCCCACCCGACTTCAATTGACGTGTTTTATTATAACAATGATAATGCGTATCTAATGATTTGTATATATTATTTCTTACTTTTTTTAGAGGCAGGTTTTTTGAAGTCGGTTTTTTTGTTTTTTAAACAATTTTTTTATTTTTTTATTTTTAGTGTAAGATAAAACATGGGTAGACCCAAAGTTATAATTTTTTTAATTTAACTTTTTTGTTATAAAGTTATAATTTTTTTAATTTAACTTTAGTTATAATTTTTTTAATTTAACTTTTTTGTGTAAGTATGGTATATTTTTTTCTTTAATAGTACTAGAGCGGCAACCCGCGATTTCGTCTGCCTGGAAAGTTTTTTTGCTATCCCTCGGGAACAATACTTTTTTTCGGGATGAAAAGTACCCTATGTCCTTCTCTGTACCCCTGGTAACGTGTATGTAAAATTTCATGATGCCCGGTTCAGTAGTTAGTCTTAACTACGAAGGCGTAACATTACCTAGAACATGTGGTCCACAAATGCAAAGTTTTGGAGATATGGCGTCCGTTACAGCCAGGCCCTGTCAGAATAGCAGCGTGCCGTGGCGTTACTCTAACGTCACGGCATTCATACGCTGAGGCAGGGGCCTTTTATTTATCTCTTTGTTTTGTTTTTTTTATCTCTTTTCATTTATTTTATTTTAATGGATTGTTATTTTAGTGTTTAAGTATTTTGTTCATTCTTTGTGAGATTAATAATAAACTATTTTCTATTCTATTCTATTCTATATTATCAATCTTCATTAAATTGCTTCAAAGTTACCCTTAAGCGCAATACACATTGAGCCCGCCGGGCCGCCGACATGTATATGTTCGAAGTATAATTTAGTTAGTTGTCGGCGGCCCGGCGGGCTCAATGTGTATTGCGCTTTATGACGATTCTTTATTTTTGCATATAGGTACATACTTTTTTACTATTATGAATGCCTAAACGTACATTTAGCTTTCGTTGACAAAGTACTACCTACCCTATTACATTTTCATTGATGACTTATTTAGAAGTACAGAAATGCGACGTTGCTTTATTTCACATAATGTTTTAACTTTATTAAATTATTTTGAATGAAAAATTAAAATGAAAAAAAAAAACAATTGAAAAATATTTTCTATGCTATTCGATTCTATTTCATGGTCTCATTAATACCCTAGAGACTCAGAGTTATAGGATATCAAAAAAGATTGTATAACTAGGTATAAGTACTATTTGAAACAGCAAGGATATACGAAAACAAAATGTAGCCATGAGAATATTACGGGACGCAATCCCACTTGGCCTTTGTAAAGAAAGCTGGCGCATTCAAAGAACGCCATCAAAGGAACAAAATCGTACGGCAAATGGGGTCTCTCAAGGACGCACGCTCGGGCCACTACTTCATTTCTTTCAAAACAATTTAGTATTTATAAATTCACTGTTTATTAAGTAACCAGGTGCAAGCTGTGGTCTCCAATGATTGGAAAAGTACGTATAACCGGCAGCCATTAAAATAGTAGTTTATGATACAAGGTTTGTAAGGAGTTTTAAAAAATCTTAACAACCGTGTGCCATACAACGTTTTTTAATACATTTGCGAGAAAACATTATAGTTACTATTGAAATTGTAATCCATACATAATATAAAACTGTAAATTCTAAATATTTGTGCGCGAATTAAGCAAACGAACGCTAAACGAATTTTGGTAGATTTATCACCATTTAGTAGATTAAGGTCCAACTTAAAATCTAACCCAACTAGCATTTTGGTAATAAGAATTGGTGTTAAAAGAGTTATTTAAAAGTGATTTTGGTAAGCAAGAGTTATACAAAGGTTTTAGCAATTGGTGTTAGAGCACGCTCTAACCCCTTACAACCTCTTATTTGGGCCCACGTCTTATAGCGCTATAAGTAATAGAAAGGTTATAATGCTCACTCTTTTAACACTGAGAGTTACATTACAGTTATAGAGTGGCGATAGTGGCAAACAATTTTTTGTATCTATAATGGTGGTATAATATAAATCTTGCTACCTCAAGCACTTTAAAGTCTGTATTATGGCTATAATAAAAACTATAGGTGGTACACAAGTTCTAAAGTCTACTGGTATAATTTGTATAGTAATATATTAGTTCTTTTTTAGGTTAATTTTTTTCTTGGAGTTGCTTTATGTATCTTGATCAGTGTTGAATAGCAACTCAGGGCTGTAGAGAGTTTTCTTCTTCTATTAGTTTTCATTATTTTAGTTCCAAAACTGTTACTTTATTTCTTTCAATTTAATTTGTGATATCGTCTCAAAATGATGGCCAACTAAGGAGGTGAAATTAAGATTGTCAATATAACTCCGTCAGTCAAGTTTGATTTCTTCATCATATGGCTAATATTTATTGCGAGGGCTACTTTATTGAGAGAATAATATATGTTTTGCATCTCAATTTTGAAGGGCCTTGAAAATAAGTGATATTTGATAAAAAAATTATTTGCATTTTATCACGCGGAGCATACACTCAATATACATTTAGATACAAACAAAATATTGGCTGTGTCTTTTACAGTTATTGTGTATTGTAGTAATAATATTGCGTTTAAAAATGAAAAAAATATACAATAATGGGTTTTTAAACTAGTTTTTTTATGAATTATTTTTAGGTTATGTTTAATTTAGCATGGCGTCTATTCCTTATTACCCTGGGTTCCTATTATTACTATTAATGAACAAGAAGTGCTAGATGGCCTGTAGTTAGAACTATTGTTGCACTTGTAATACCAGAACAGGGTTTTAAAGGTAATAAGAGTACAAGTTTAAAGTGTTTGGTTTTACTATGGTTCGACTTGGATGTAATGGTAGTGGTATTTTAGGGTTACGTTTCTGTTTACTGACTGACTGACACTGACACTGTCGTTTTATCCACGAACTCATGGCGAAAATCACAAAATTCTGACTACTTATAGGTATCACTTTAATTTGCATGTAATCAGATCAGAAAACATAACATTTAGAGGTTAGTGATATTATACATCTATAAAAGTAATATTTTATATGTTTTATGATTTAAAGTGAAAATAAGAGTTACAATGGTTAAATTGCATATTAATATTGCTTAGAATAGCATAAAGGTAAATTTGAACCCCGCTGTAACGATTAGGGCTCTAAAAGTAACTCCTTAATACCAATTACTATCATATATAGGAGTTACTGATTACTAAATTAAGTAGCTGTAAATAGGTTGCAATTAATACTTTTATATCAACTTAGGCGGGAAATATATTTTTCTAACTACTTTCAAGAGCTCTTGTCGGTAGAAAGAGTTATAAGAAACTATAATATCACTTTAAGTATTTTCTGATACTTGAATTTATAAAAGCAGGTGCTATGATGGTTCCGACTATACCGTTTATACCTACCTCCTTAAGTAATATTACGTTTCCTAGCTAAGTTAGGTGGTATAAAACATTTACTTAGCACTCTTTAAGAACACTTGGAAATAGTGAGACTTACTAGAAACCTTACTATTACCTTAGATACTTATTGTTACTTGAAGTTACAATACCTAGTGTTACTGTGGTTCAGCTTTTCTCTTTTATACCTACCTAAGTCGTATTATGTCTTCTTGTTACTGTTACTCATCTTGATGAGTTATTTAGTTATAGTCATGACCATTGAACAAACAAAAGTTTTACTGGACGCTTTTATATACCCATTAAACCAATACAAACGCTAAGAAAGGTGAAAATTAGCGCTAAAATGTTGGTTGGGAAGCTATTTTTCATCAGATTCAGGTGGGTCGAACCAGGGAAACAGCTTGAACTCTCCGTAATACTAGCTTTCATACACTAAAGGGGTCATTTTAAACTGGATGCAATATTTTTCTACTGTCCACGCGGATGAAGTCGCGGGCGGAAGCTAGTAGAAATTAAAATAAACGTTCGTAAACAAAAACGCACGGCGCCGGCGTGCGGTAAAATCAACTTTCCGCACGCTGTACTAATCCGTAAACAAAAACGCACGGCGTGCGGTAAAATCAACTTACCGCACGCTCGACTGTTATCGTAAACTTACATTATCGAGCAACTGTATTGAAAAAAACATTTTTTTAATTTATATATGTATTAGTAATATTTAAATATAGCTATAGTTGTTGTGTCATGCCATTTGTAAAACAAAATTTGACAGTAAAATTATGTAGAAAACACTTTTTTCGGATATTTTATGCTATTTAGAATTCTGTTAAGTTTTTTTTTTTTAATTTTTGGTTTTATTTCCAGCTTATGAGACATGTTTTAACTATTATTCTACCTAGCTAGTAGCTACCTACCATTTCGATACTCGATACTTTACTGTCACGTAACTAACACTCAAACGACCCTTGCCTATGCGAACGCACTGCGTTGAAATAGAGCTCTGTGATTGGTTCGTTTGTTTTACGTATTACGCGTGATTGGTAATTGGGACGCTCTGTGCATCCGCGGGCACTGTAAGACCTCATAGTAATGTGATTTGTGAATACGGGTGTTAATATTATAGTGACGTCATATCGGTCTGCTATCTGGCGGGTCACTCTGAGTCACTCAGCGCAGAGATTGCTCCCCCCTCCAGGAAGGTTGACGACCTCCATCAATCCAAGAAATATTGCCAATTCGTTGAAAATGGCCAATCCCAACAACATATCTAGGACAATTTCTTTATTTGCCACGCGGTATTCTTATTTTCTGTGTGTACGGGTAAAGTTTTAGTTCTTACACGTCGACTTTTTGGATGCAAAATAGTTTTGTTTTATCTCATTCCATTCCTTTGGGTGCTACGTTGCCTCAGATAGACAGACAACTTACTTCTCTACTTGCGTCATTTGTGCAGCTAGTACGCAAAAAACCGCACGCATGTACGCACGACAGCACGCCAGGTTAAACAGTTGAACTACGAAAACAGCTCTTATTACGTACGGCATAAAGGCGGTCTCAAGGTCAACGTGTATAGTCTGATGTGCTGCTGACTGTACCTAGGGCTACAGGATAGCCGTTTGACCCGCAGTTCTTAAAAACCTTCCAGGAGTTAAGACGTCTTTTTGTATGAGAAAAAAATTAACGATAAAAGACCAATAACAATATAGCATTTGTTTGCCAATTCATAGGAAGGTTAAGATAAGTATATTATTAAACAATTATAAAATATGTTGTAATCATATAAATGGCAAAAGTTGACGGTCGTGCCTCGCGGAAGACAGACGAATTGTCGTAAAAATATTATACTGTTATTTGAATATTATCCAGTTTTGCCTTTCCGCCAAAGATTTGATTTGAAATTTATTTTTTTGTGGAAGATTTAGAAGAATCCAGCTAATACAAGGATAAAAACACGTTCTCAGGTTGGCTGGAAGAGATCTCTTTTAGAGATAAGTCCTCCTTTGTGTACATATCTCAATTTATTTTTGTGTAACTGTTTTTATGAGTGCAATAAAAGAGTATAATAAAAATATAAAAATGGGCAGCCTTAGCTGTCAAAAGCAATTTCTTCTACAAAGTTAAGAAGTAGGTATGTTTTTATGCGGTGCTGAAGTTCAGGGCTAAAATTATAGAGCAGCCTACTATATGCTAAGGAAGTTTCCTGTTTTTTCTAATTCTAAACCTTAATTTTAATATTTTTGTATTCACATTACAGTAAAAAATATTGTGATAGGTAGGTATGTACTAGGTACCAAGTATTAAAAAAAAACGACGAAGATAGAAGTTCAATGTTAATGACTTGCATTTTTCATACAAAATTTTACGGAATTTTATAGTTATTTTACATACTGAAAAACTATTTTCATAAAATTATACACATTGGTTTAAAATATATATTTTTTTATTTCTCAAAATTCAACATAAGGAAACATCCTTGTAGTAAGTAGGTAAGGTACCTAGGTACATTATAAACCTAAAATTACAATTTAATTTAAATGAAGGTAACATTATTTTATTTCCGAAGAAAGTCATTGATTAAATTAAATTATTACATTTAATATAAATAGGGATATTATTTCATGGCGACTGGTAAACCGGTAAACCACATATTTGTTTGTTTGTTAATTCATAAAGGAAATTTTTATAACTAATGAGAAATGTTATACAAATTCAAATATCTTTATTATCTCATGAGTTATACGTGGTGATTTATATTAGGAAGTATCTGCAGGAACCGTGTTAGGGCACTACAATTTTTTTATTAATTTTAAAATCAAAATTCTTTGCGGTCACCCTGTTCATTTCGTTAGGGGAGACGCGTCAATAGTCCAAACAAACAAGGTCAAATTAGGATTTTTGGAAACTAAACGTCTTTTAACAAATTGCTTCAGAGATAAAAAAAAACACTAAATGTTAAATTTTCAAAATTACTTTCTTAAGGTTAGTTTGAGGAGTATCATTTGATATTTAACGAAAATAATTTTACAGTATCGTACCTATCTGTATTTATCCCATGATTATTTTATAATTCTACGCCTATTGTATTGTTGTTGGTAGATTTAGATTCATCATAGATTCAATTATTTTTCACATCACTTTAAACTCGATTCAGACTTGTACCGATGCTACATCCCTAGACCCAAAATCTACCCTCATATCATTTTTATCCATGATCCTATGGGGGTAAACCGATATCTAGTCGCGTCGGCCATATTTCAAAACTTCCGATCCAGCCTGCCTCCGTGACAGAGCGTCGAGTCGAGTTTTGTGCTCCTCATTTATTTCGGTCAAGTTTATTCAAACTTATTATTAGGTATTCACCTACACGGTGATCGCCGCGAGTTCATACAAAGACTATTGTGATCACCCGAATAAGCAACGCCGGAGATTATAAGAATAAGTGAGAGGCGCGTCCACTACAGCCAGCACGCGGGAGCAGCATTCGAACCAGGTTATCCCCCTCAATTCCTTCTCCTGTAATCTAGCCGTGCGAGTTTGTTTGTAAGTACATCTGAATAAAATTTGACAGTTGGGCGGTATTTTTGTTGAGGAGTAAAAGTAAACCTACTTATCGACTTATTATGGATAGAAACAACACCTACTCGGAACTCTTGGACAGAGTCTCAACTTTAAAACTTTTTTTAAACCAACTGAGCCAAAAACTTCCTTTTATTTTTTAAATGTAATGAAGAGCAGTATTTTAACTGTATCTGCAGTTAAAATTCAATTGGTCAACCTACTCATCATCCGTTCGTGGGGTTGTGTATGGATGATTTTGTTTGTATATCCCTCGTTAGACAGTGCAAATGTATCCAGACTTGTTTGCTAAGCACTTTGCACCTAGGTATAATTATTCACTTTTTATAAATCCTGTCTGGGTTTCTGTTTATACCAGCACATTCTGTCTTTTCAATACCTGCCTGCACAATTTTGCGGGTGTTTCCCAAAAGTCCATTAAAGATTTTACTCTGATTTTACTCAGGTATGCTGAGTCTTGAAATCGTGTAGTCTAATCTAGAAGCTTTTAACTATACCGCATCGGTAACATGGGTGATGCAAGGCTGTGCGGGCACAGAATACATAATAGTACAAGTGTGCGGGATGAATTAACAACAGATTTTCGATAGAAAAAAATTCAAAAATTCAAAATTAACCGCTTGAGCCTCATATTTGGGTTCATAGAACATTATTCTATAAAAAATGTCAGAGGTCGTTTTAATTTTTTTATATTTTTCTATAGACAATGTCGCTATTGTATCGAATCGTATGCGATTATTTAAAAAACCTTATGAAGTAAAATTTCCTATTATCCCTGTGGCAAAGTTTTGGGACACCTGTTTATATGCTAATTAATTATAAATTATTATGCCACCAAGGTTACCTACTTAAATAATTGATACCTCGTAATACCATTAAACACGAATAATAGATGTCACACACAGATGTTTTATTATTTGATTACGTAACAGAACATTAAATTATAGTATTACGTGTATAATAGGGATGTTGACTAATGAATAAAATAACGAAATACTAATAAAAATCGTAAACATATTAAACTTTAAGAGTAGCTTGTATACCTCTTGGTTTTATATATTGCATATTATTTGATTAATGACCCTTCAAAGTTGGGTGGACAAGTCCATTTAAAAAGTATAAAATTTATTAAAACAAATGATACCTTTAATTAGTCCGTAAAATGTATAGCAAATTTGTCGAAGAAACCATTTTGATAAACACAATATTTAATATAGCTGCTGAACAAATTTCCTATGCGTTGCATACAAACTTGCACGGCGTGACGTCATAACGTGCAAGCCATTAGTATGGAGCGTTTTTGATCGAGTCCATTTGTGTGCATTTCACACTGTGATATCTCGGGCAGTTTTCATGCTAGCGAATTAATTCTTTTACCAATGTTTCTTTTTTTTGAGAGGTAATTTATGTAACATAAAATAAAAAAATAGTCAACATCCCTATTATGATAGACGATCAGTCAATATTTGTTAAAGACGCACAGATATATTGAGCGTGAAATTTTAATCATTTAACAATAACAAGCATCTTTTACAATGGGGCCAACTCTCCTCCTAGCAAAGGTCGAGTACCTACCTAGGTACTGCACTTTTGTATGGAAAAGCAGTTTTTTTTTTGCGAGGAGGAGAGTTGCTGTATCGGTATTTTTGCTATTAATTTATAACTTTTTCAATACAGTTTTCTGGTTAGGTTGTTCAGATTCCAAATTCAATTATTTCAAATTCAAATGAGGTCAAAGGTCCCAGACGTTCAGATCTCCGGCATTTTGGTTGGGGTCGTGTGTAAGGTATACAATGGGTCCACGTCCAGCCAGCTAGGGGCGGGGGTCGATCGATGCATCCACGTGGCTGGCTGGATAAAGTGACGCCTTTGCCGGCATCGCTGGATTCGCTGGGTGATGCAAGTTCCGCCCGCACACGACTTTACGAATTTTCAGTAGGCGGGAAAATTGTTTTGAGGTTAGTTTATCGAAACTTTCAAATAATACCGTTTTTTTATTAGAAATAAAAATATGGATTAATTAGGTAACTACTTATTATTTTTAATTTAATTCGAGTTTATATTTATTAAGCCTGGAGTACTAAAGGAAAATTAGCCTAATGTCTTTTGAAATTATACCAACAGAATTATCTGTAGGTAGGTAGTAGGTGGTATAGGTAATACTAGAATTCTTAAGAAGATAATATCAAATATTTTGTACGGGGTATTAAATAAGACGACACGATAAGTAGGTAAGTATAAGTATACTTATGCAAATTACCTATGTATAATTTTTACGATCATTTTAATACCTAAGTACCTACCTACATGGATTTTGACAATTACTTAACTATAATGTGGGGAACTTAAATGTCAATGTTAAATAAATTAGGTAGGTAGGTACTTAATTTGTTTAAAAGGTCTAATTTGATTCATCTGTTTAAAAGTTATTATTAGTCATTACATTACCAATCAGTAATCTATATACTTAAACAAGAAATCAAATGTTACATTTAGGTCATCGTGTTATCTGCATATTATAATTTATTGTTAATTGATGGTGCGTTTATATTGACGGTTTGTTACATACAACATCTATTGAATTGCTATTACATCAGATAAATTCGTTACGAAAATGCCTTAACATTTTAAAAAAATATTTAGCAATAAACTCCATGTTAAATAATATCCTGGTATTCCTGGTACCTAATCAATATTATTTTATTCTTATTTAATGAAAAAAACTATCTTGAAATATTGCTCCTTGTTATTATAAAATGAACCTACTACTTATTCAGACTTGTGTAATCACTTCGCTATCATTTTTTTTTTCAAAATCAAAACTATTTTCGTGAAAAAATACAAAATATAAACCTTCTCAATGTTATGGAAGAAATTTCAATGTGAAACAAGCTGTGCCTTCTGTCCATTTTTTTCTGTTTGTAATAATTAGGTGTATGTGTAGGTACAGAAGTAATAAATAAATAAAAATAAACAATAATATGATACAGAATTTATTAACTTTCAAAAACAGTTTTATGAATGGTAAAAAATATAAAGTGTAATGTTTAGAGGAAAATGGATAAAATTAAAATCTTTTTTTAATTTCCGAACCAAAATCCGAAATAGACTTTCATCAATATTTTTTATACATTTTCAGGGATTATCACAATGGTACGCTGAAAAGCTTCCCTTAATGTCAAAGGTGAATTTATAAAAATCTTGTATAAAATTCTAAAGGTAGTATTTAAATAAAAAACTTACATTTTTGGTGTGTTTTTGTTATGGACTTATCACTTATTTATAATATTTACTTAATAAATTAGGAGTCACTGCACTGATTATTTTTCCCGCGGTTTTTTTTTTGGAAGCGCGACTGGGCCCGATAAGTGGGCCAACGAGACTGCCGTGCGCCAGTAGGGAGCGAGATGGAAGACCAATTTTCGTAGATTTAACAGAGACGGCGCATACATATTGAACGCCAAATTGAGATAGGGGTGGAAAACGTGATCTCGATTTTGCAAAAAAAAACTAACTTTTTTGGATCGTTCAAATAATAAGCTGCGTCGTCAAGTTGAAATATCGAAAGTTTTATGGCAGGTTTAATTTTTCCCAAAAAAGTTAAGTTTTTTTTAAAACAACAATTTTAACGTACTTAACCATTTTACACCATGTAGGTGTGCTATTATTAAAATTATTCTTATTTATATTATTAAATACACTCGATTTTATCAGCTTCGTAACTTTTTTAACTCTGTGGGTCGCAAAATCAGTAGGTAGGTACTTAATTATTTTCATAACTTTCACAAGTGGCCAAAAAAGTTAAGCATAAAATACAAAGGATTGAAAATAAAAAGACGAACAAGTAAAACTTATTAAAAAAAAAAAATAATTAAAAATAGAAAACTTATCAAAAAAAATCTCTCCGGCGGGGAATCGAACCCCGGTCTCCCGCGTGACAGGCGGGGATACTGACCAGTATACTACCGAAGACTTAACAAAAGTGTCGAAAAAGTGAGTCTAATAACGCAAACCCAAATATGGTTGGACAACCATTAATTTTTTTATTTTACTATTTTATTTTTTCTAAGATCAAAAAACAAAAACCTTTCAAACAATGTCGGCCGTCCACGTGCGTCCCCAATATACAAAACGTTGCCCTATTAATAATGTAATGACATGGCTGCGTTCCGTCGTTTTGGGTGTAAGTAGTTGTTTGAATAAAAAACCCGTTTGAGTTGCAACTTGCAACCAAACCACGGAACGATCGAGTTGTTTTTATAACCTCTTTAGGTACAAATCGTTTTCCATTTGAAATACGGTTAATTTAAAATTTCCTTACCGTTAATTTTTAAGTACTTATATCTAAAAATGAAAAGGGGATTTCAGGGGCCTTACTATGAGCTCTTATAGCAGGGCTTATATTGAACTGCTTTACTTTTTCGTACTATGACCTCAACGGTTAGTATGAAAGCAGGCCTTAAGCAGTTCTGTTTAAGGCCTGCTTCTGAACTGAACGGTTTCTTATTTGCTGATGGTAAGCCACCTGACCACGTGAATGAACAACTTTTACTATGGGGCCAGCCAACTACTGAATCGCGAAAAAAAATCAGCCTTTCCATACATTATAGTCGAGTCGATGTTGTACAGTCAGCAGCATTATCAAGCTATACAAAACTGTCAAAAATCTACAATTGAATCTGAAACTGCTCGACTTAAAGTTTAAAAATGATTTAAGTTTGAGAGGTTGTGGAAGCCCAGCGTGCCGTCTACCGTACTTTTCTATCGAGATTCCGTGGCCCATAGTAAAAGTTAATAAATAATTAACACTTGACACTGGCAAAAATTACTCCCTGAAGAGGAGTAGATTGCCATAACAAAAATAAGAAGAAGAAGAAGAATCAGAGGTTTTTGGCGCCGATTTGTCGGGTTCATTTCGGTGGCTATTTTAATTATTTGCAAATTGTTTTGTAGTGGATATTGTGTCTTAAAGTTGGTGCAGTTTTGTGGTATACAAGTGTCTACGCATCTGAACAATATGTGGGATAATTGAAATAGGTGCGATCTTGGTTGTGTGAAGCTGAGACTTTTATTGTAGTGGTGGCTACCTCGGCAGAACTTACCGAGTAAACTGTATCGATATATTTGATGCCAAATGCTCCAAGCAGCATTGGAATGCGATGCACCCGTATTCTAATGTAAACTGAACTTTACTATGAGCTCATAAAGCAGGGCTTATATTAAACTGCCTTACTTTTTCGTACTATGACCTCAACGGTTAGTATGAATGCAGGCCTTAAGAAGTCCTGTTTAAGGCCTGCTTATGAACTGAACGGTTTCATATTTGCTGATGGTAAGCCCCAAATCAATCAGTGGTGTATTGTTTCAGTTTACATAGAATACGGGTGCATCGCACTGTGGTATGTATTATTTAACACTTGACACTGGCAAAAATTAAACCGGTCACTCACATTCGCGCAAATACGCGAACCCACAAGTGTGGGACGGACATTAGCAGACATTCGCAAATGATTTTCCATACATAATTGAAAACATTCGCACAATGTACGAACCTTTGCGCGCATGTGAGTGACCGGGGTTACTTTCAAGAGGAAAGTAGATTGCCAAAACAAAAATAACAAGAACAGAGAAATAGAAAAAAATAGAGTACAATACAAGAAGAATCAATCAGCTGATTGTCAATGTCATGTCAGGTCAGTTTTATTTTTATTTATAGGTTAGGTATAATTTTTTATTTGTATTTGTTTCTAGCTCAGGTTTTTAGTTTATTTACATTAAAAATGGTTGAAGACGTTAGAATTTTAGTGCTATATGGTAGCCAAACGTTTACAGCTAAAGAAATGGCTGAAAGGATCTGGAGAACGACCAAAGTTCTGGGATTTAAAGGTCCCGTGCAGGCAATGGACGAATATCCCATCTCCAGGCTTATTCATGAAGAGTTTGCCATATTCGTGTGTGCCACGACTGGTCAAGGGGATGAGCCTGATAATATGAAGAAGTTCTGGAAGTTTCTGCTGCGAAAAAACTTGCCTTCTAACTCTTTAGTGAAGTTGAAGTATGGTGTTCTCGGATTAGGAGATTCTTCGTATGTCAAGTTTAATTTCGTTGGCAAAAAGCTGCATAAGCGTTTAATGCAGTTAGGGGCGACACCATTACTTGATATTGGTAAGAACTTAATATTTATTAGAATTTACTATGTCGGGATTTACACCATATACCTGTTTATTCTTATAGTTCTTCCGTAACCATGGCACTGCAACTGCGCCCAAATATCGGAGCCTCAAAAATAAAAAAGTAGGTACAGTCGGCAGCACTTCAGACTATACATGTTACACCCTGACTATATATATACACCCTGAGACCGCCTTTATGCCGTACATAATAAGAGCTGTTTTCATAGTTCAACTGTATAATCTAACATGCTGTCGTGCGTACATGGTGTAAATCCTGACATAGTTTATCTAACAACACCAATAACCATGGATATTTAAAACAATATAGGTACTTAACCAGTCTAGGCCCGCCGTTGCCCAGAGGCAACGGTTGCGAGGTCCGTACCTTGTCAAGCACCGCCGTTGCCTGGGGGACTCAGAGGTGACTCAGAGATCGCACGCCTTATTGTCTATGAAATAGGGTTTAGAATTGAATAGACAATAAGGCGTGCGATCTCTGAGTCACCTCTGAGTCCCCCAGGTAACGGCGGTGCTTGACAAGGTATGGACCTCGCGACCGTTGCCTCTGGGCAACGGCGGGCCTAGACAGGTAATATTGAAATCAAATGTTTATATTAAAATTTTATCATTTAATTCAAGCTTACTTGTAGTGTGGTATTTATCATTATCCATTCAAGCAACAATGACCAACAAGCAGTAGATTTTGTATTGGTTTATCAAGTTCTATCAATAATTAAAAAGCTAAGCTACTTACCTTACTTATAAAAAAATATTAAAGATATTAAAGATAGACATCCCCCAACTTCTTAAATATTTAATTATTCACTTTTAGAAACCTATGTTCTTAGTCTTTGTTTTTGCTTTTGTAACTAAGCATCAATTAAAGTGTTTTTCTTATTTTAACAATAAATACTGTCACCTCATAAACCTAAGGTTAACTGCGGGTGGGGCCTAGTTACCTGTAGCTCAGGTTCCTCTGGAACCTATTTTGGGGACTAGTCTCTTCCTTTAAGTTATAAAACTTTATCCTAAGCTACTTAATGTAAAAGAGAAAATAAATGCTTTTTATTATTTTATTATTTATTTATTTATTATATTTCAGCAACAGGGTTAGGTGCCACTTTTTTTCTTGTAAGCAAATATCAATGGCATTAAAAGCTTTTGCATTCAAAGTCAAAGTCAAATAAGTTTTATTCAAATAAACTTAATTATTAAGTACTTTTGAACTATTTTACAACTCTACAACTACAACATTTACAACTTTTTATGTAAAGCTCCAAAGAAAAGCTTGATGGTGCAGTGGTTTAGCACCTGGCTTTCGCAAGGGTCGGTCATGGAATGGGTAACCAAAAAAATTAAATATTCCACCATGCTTCGGAAGAAGGCACGTAACACGGTTGGTCCGAGCTGCACCACTCCACATTGGACCCTCGTTGGTTATGGCCCATCCTCCTTATCCAACCATAAGGAAGGCCTGTGCCCCACCAGTGGGGACATAACAAATTGCTGATGGTCATGGTCAAAGTTCCTACTTTTCACAGGTCTTTGTGATTACCAGCATGATCTGGGACATGATGGGGTAATGACACCATGGATGAAAAACTTCTTCAACAAACTTCAATCATATTACCCCGATATAAATACCGATGAAATATCTGCCACATTTGTGCCTCGATGGAAAGTATCATTGTTAAAAGATACAGAAGAAACCATATTAAAGGAAATAAATGAAGATATCTACTACTCACAAGGAGGGAAAGATGTTTTTGTTGACAGTTTACTTTTAGAAATAGATAAAAATGTGAGGACTACTGATAAAGCACATTTTCAAGTGAGTATTTACCTAATTCCCTTGTTTTTTGTTAAATTCTTCTGTTTTTTTACTATGACCATTTAATATACATACTACAGTTATTCTGATCTGTTACCTCAAAGAATCCACCCTGAGGTGAATTCTAGGAAACAATATCCGAGAATTTACCCTAAGGTAGTGTAGGAATTGTAGTATGAATGGTATGGAGTGAAGGTAGCCTAGTGGCTAGCCCGATCTTCCATTTGGCCTTCCACACTAGTTTAGTAGGTAGCCTACTAGTATAGGAGGGCCAAATGGAAGATCTGCCTCCAAGCTGGGTGGTATGCCCGGAAACTGCGGTCCCACCGGTGAAGATTGGAAGTTGTAAATATAGTTTGGCGGCTGAAAAAACTCTGTAAGCGTGATATAGGTTTTCCATACTAACGCCATCTAGCAACAAGGTGGTGATGAAACTTGTTGTTGTACCGTGTATTGTGGTATATAGAGGGAAAATTCTTGAACATAGATTTCCTAGAATTCACCTCAGGGTGGATTCTTTGGGGTACCAGGGGCCCTACCGCCTAACTCAAGGCGATAGCTATGCTCTATCCGTCCTTGTCATATCATAACACGATGACAAGGACGGACAGTGCACTGAAGCCAGAGTCAAAGCGATAGAGTTAGGCGGTACGGCGGCAGATCGGAATAACTGACCTACTGCCTACTTGGTTCCAGGATGTGAGACTTATTACTTTAAAGACAACTGAAGAAAAAATATTGGATTATAGGCCAGGGGACGTTTTCAATATTAGACCTCGGAATAGCAGGGAAGATGTAGATGACCTGTTTAATATTTTTGAAACACATGACATTGATATAAAACCACATCACAAATTGCTGGTGGAAGAATGTCAAGAAGGTAAGATTTATTGTTGACAACTTCTCTGTAACTTTATCAATAATATCATGATCAAGCAAGGAGTTTATAAGTACATCTTAGTTAGGACTCATTTTCTCTCTTCTTCCCGCGACTAATATTTCTTGTTTATATTTATCTCCTATACCATGCAATTATGTATTTATCATTTAGTATTTTTGTATATTCATATTCTGTCCTCTAAAGTGCACCTATTCCCATATTATCCTATTTATCTTATTTTATTTCGCCCAAGATTGCCTGGAAGAAATTGCTATGTAGCAATAAGGCCGCTTATTGTATGTTTTCTTGTTTTTTTCTGATTGTATCGTTTTTTCTATCATGTGCAATAAAGTCTTTATTATTATTATTATTACATCTGTACGAAGTACTTATAAATTTCTTGTGATCAAATTAAATATAAGGGCTCGAACACATCACTACGGCGCGACGCGCGCCGCCGCCGCTGCGTCGCCGCGCCGCCCGCCGGCTCACGGGCGGCGCAGCGCGGCGGACACTCTAGGCAGTTGATGATTCGGACAAGATAATTATTGTTGAGGATTTTGTGGACAAACATTTAAAAACGAGTGGAAAGATGTGTGCCAAAATGTTTTCCGTCTCTCGACGACAAGGATTATAGAGAAAAAGTAAAAATGCAACGTGTAGCGGTGGAAATGTGCGCCGCGCGCTGTCCCGTGGAAATGTGTCCGAGCCCTAATAGTATTCCTTTGAAATCTTGAATACGTAAAAAAACTATTTAGATCCGTTAATTACGTTTAAAAACAACATGATTCGCCAATCTGCGTGAAACGAATCGGTTACTACTAATGTGCTAAAATAATAAAGTTCAAAGCCGTGAAAAAAAAAGAAACACGTGCTCGTGTTTTTCTGTCAATGTCAATTGTCATGTCACTTTTGATTTGCTAAAGCTAGCGGCGTGTTTTCATCATGTTTTACTGAAAACTTTTAAATTTTAAATAAACTATACTATTTCGCATTAAAACAAAATGCTCCGACGGCAGGCGCGTTTGCGCCGTGAGTACTTGTACCGTAAGTCAGTGGAAGATAAACAGAAAAGTATTCAAGCCAAGAAAGATCAACTGAAGAGAAGTTTGGAAGAAAACATTCCTATTCATGGGGACCTAAGGAAAGAAGCACTCGCTTTGCAGAAGAAAATTGATTATGAAGATAAGGGTGAGTTTTGTATCTACTATTACCCACTATTTTGTTTATTTCGAATCCTAACCTCACACTTTATCGTAACTTCAAAAGTTGTAAACTTTCTATAGGTAATCGACAATTAATACAGTCGTAAATCGTGTAGATTTTTAGAGTTTCCTTAGAAAATTATAGTCTTTAAACTCTTTATTATTTAAATTTTTATTTGCTTTATGCTTTGTTACCAAAGTCAAGGCTTTAGCCTTGACTTTGGTAACAAAAGATAGAAGCTATGAAAAGTATGTACAATCACTTTAGTGATTGTACATACTTTTCATAGCTTCTATCTTTGAAAACATGCAAGCCTATATTATAATCTCCGACCTAATTAACCGCCCCGAACTTGACTCCGACCTTTTAATGTACTGCATGGTCCAAGAATAAAATGTCTGGCATTCCTGGAGTAACACAGGCAGTCAGGCATGTCACTATCCAGTTGTGCAACTTTATAGTAACAAACATTTTCTGTCACACTCATTAAAAAATGATTATAGTGCATTATAATTGTGATTTGTATCTTAACAAATGAACGGAAAAGTTAAAGATGAATGAATGTAATTTTAATTACCGGAGATGACGTAAGCTTGTGTTACCCACATCTCCTGTCTCAGAATGCTATACCTGGCTCAGTATATTATTGTACCATGATGTTGCAGGTCCAGAGAGAGCAGCAGTGATCGGAGGATTCAGTGGTGGTGCGAACACACTCAGTTCTCAAGATGACGAGTACAGATACGCTGGTGTTGGGGACCCCAAGATTATGATCACCACTTCCAGGGAACCTAGTGCGAGACTCAAGATGTTTGTCAAGGAACTTAGGTAAGTGATTAGTAGTTAGTATATTCAAAGATATTACATTGTATAACTGGATACATGCTGTTATCAGCTGTGTCAACTGCTTGCCTGTCAATCCATACTATACATAAATATAATAATTATAAATGCGAAAGTAACTCTGTCTGTCTGTTACGTTTTTTCACACCTAGACTGTTAGACCGATTTTGAGGAAATTTGGTAGGCTGTACAGATGTATAGGACCTTGGGGAAGGACAAAGGCTACTTTTTATCCTACTGCTGGGCACGTGTCTCTCACATGATAAAATATGTAGTCCATGTGGCCGAAGATGCGGCCAGAAAGCTAAATAATAATAATAAGTAGGTAACTAAAGCACATATTATGTTATGCACTTTTTTTATTTTTATAAAAGACATGAATTTATTTTCTCTATTTGGCAATAAATAAAGAACTCTTACAGAAGACAGCACGTAATATCAATAAATAATTTATGCAACTGAAATAATTATATAGTTTAATTAAGGATCATTTTAGTAGTTAAGCTACATTAATTAATTAATAGAACAAGACCTTTTACTAAGTTAAGACAAAAAGATTTACACCCGTATCAATGGACACGTAATTACTCATCTATAGATACGTGTGTTACTCTTTCACACTAATTTAACTATATTGAATATTCATTATCTTTTCCTAGGTTGATATTTCCCAACAGCCAGCGCATGAACCGCGGCGGTTACGAGATGTCCCAGTTGATACACGCCTGCCGAGCCAACGAAGTGACAGATTTCATCGTAGTACACGAACACAGGGGTGTACCTGATACTTTGGTAAGGTTCTATATCTAGCGTGTTTCTTATTTAATTTATTTAGTTTAAACCTGGATATTACTATCTGTTTCTTTGACTATTACACACAATATTATGATCACCACTATGACACAGAAAAGTAACGCCTACTTAAGAGGACCCAGCTTCAAACTTGTAAAAACAATATCCAACAACAACCCTCACAGGCACTTTTTGAGCAACAGAGTGGTCCAAGCATGGAACAATTTGCCAGAACAATTAGTCTCAGCCAACAACTTGAACCAATTTAGGAATAGATTGGACAAACACCAATTTAAATAAAGTAGAATAGAGAAAAGATTGCAGGATACAGGCACTATCAGTTGCAACAACTGCTCGCCTGTTTAATAATAATAATAATAATAATCATTACTTACTTTTGTTTTTCTGTATACAATACATTATTAATTTATTTTCTCTCACCCAAATTTTAAAATCGCTTGCACGCCGCGCCGTCACAACCAGGGATTGAAATACAGTTAAAAAAAATAACAATACAAAAAAAATAACGTTAAAAATACCGTAAAATTATTTTATCGGTAAAACCGGTAAAAATGTTAAAATTATTGTACCGGTAAAATTACTGTTAAATATAGCGTTAAACTTTACCGGTACAATAGTACCGGTAAAATATAATATAAAGTAAAAAGTAACGTTATTAATTGGAATAACGTTAATTTTAAAGTAACGGTAACAAAAAGTAAAAAAAATAACGTTAAAATCAACGTTATTTACTGAAATAACGTTAATTTCAATGTAATGTTATCTAAAGTAACATTATTTATTGACATAATGTTAATGTTAAAAGTAACGGTAAAAAAAGTAAGAAATAACGTTACATTTAAAAATAACGTTCTCAATAGGGATTGATTGATAGGGATAGGGGTTCTCAATAGGAATAGGGATTGACCAGGGGGTCACAACATAAGTTTAGTTCGTGCAGGGACAATAGTCGTGCACACGAATTTATTAGTCTGTTGCATAAATAGTACCTACAAGGACTCTGTCTGGTTCTAGGTGTTATTATTCTATGGTACAAGGACTGCTTCTATGTGTTATTATTCACTGTTACTATTGTAGGTGATATGCCACTTACCGTACGGCCCGACCGCTTCGTTCACGTTGTCCGGCGTAGTGATGCGCCACGACATCCCGGACATCGCCCCGATGTCCGAGCAGTACCCGCACCTCGTGTTCCATAACTTAAAATCTGAATTAGGTAAGGTTGATTGTTCTTCTTAGTGCCTTCGAGATTTATTTTACTTATTGGAGAAGTAGTTGTAATGCTGGTTGAATAGTGTACTTTTCTATTCTTCATAACCGAAATCCCTTGAAAATCCTAAGATGGTAATATGAATTTATGAAACATCAGCATCTCTTTTTTTGGTTAAAAAACATGTTTAAAATTGTTAATGTTTTATGTTAATTTTACGATTCATGAAAACATTTTAAATAACAAAAACACTATAATTGCCTTTTTAGACGCTCTGCCCCCCTGATTACGTAACTCTCTTGCTAACAATTCTCGATTAAAACCATTTGAAATCTCTAATCTAAATAGCAAGCAATATTTTAATGGTTACACTGGTTGTCATAATGTTGGCAGTAAGCTAACTGTTTCAAAACCTTTTATAAAGGGTATAAAGCATGGGTGTTGATAAAAACTTTTATTTAATACATTTTCACTTAATCTGTAGTAATGTTTTTATATTTTTTTTTGTTTCAGGCTTAAGGGCAATGAGTATATTGAAGTACTTATTTCCGGTTCCAAAAGCGGACTCTAAACGTGTGATCACATTCGCTAACCACGACGACTACGTTTGTTTTAGGCATCACACGTACAGAAAGGTAAATATTTTTATGATATATTATATTAGCCATAGTTAATAGCCTACGATAACTTGAAATACCACTGTCAGCACATTCGGGCAGGCGATACCCACCCTGTCGCAGGGATTGGAATACCGTTAAAAAAATAACGTTATAAAAAAAATAACGTTAAAAATACCGTTTAAACATTTTATCGGTAAATTTGCCGGGAAAAATAACGTTAAAAATATTGTACCGGTAAAATTACCGTTAAATATAGCGTTAATCTTTACCGGTAAAATTATCGGTAAAAAAGTAACGTTATTCATTGGAATAGCGTTAATTTAAAAAAGTAAGAAATAACGTAAAATTAACGTTATTTACTGAAATAACGTTAATTTCGTTAAAATAACGTTAATTTCGGTTAACGGTAAAAAAGTAAGAATAACGTTACATTTAAAAATAACGTTATTATTCCCTGCCCTGTCGTAACGTAATTATCTGGTAACGATATATTCAAGTTTGTAAATATCGTTACTTATGGCTGTTACAGCTGATAAGTTTCTTGCGCCCGTTCTTCTTGTCAGCTAAAAAAGTCTGGAACGGGTGGTAGGAAAATATAGACGATTCAAAAGTACTTAATAATTAATTTTATTTGAATAAAGCTTATTTGACTTTGATTGTGTAAAAGAATCGTATTCATTTGACAGTTCAAAACGTACAGTTTCATTTCTGTCAATCGACTATAATAAATTTCTTCCGTTTGACAAATGAAACCGTACGTTTTGAACTGTTAAATTAATTCAATTCCTTTACACAAGTGCGTCTTAGAACTCTTACAGCCCCAAATCATCGACAAAATTAGTATTAAGTGTTATATTTTATGTAGTATTAATTAAAAATAGCTTGTTCCGATAACATAGTGGACACAAACTCTATAAAGATATCCCACTTTCGCACATTTGCGTCCACCAATCCAAGAGCGCCGACCGCGCACCGGACGGCGCTCCGTGGGTAGGCCCCCGACAAGGTGGACCGACGATCTGGTGAAGGTCGCGGGAGGCCGCTGGATGCGGGCAGCGCAGGACCGATCGTCGTGGAGATCCTTAGGGGAGGCCTATACCACAGTACATATATAAGTTTTTCAAACAGTATAGGAGCTCCATGGAAACGGTCGAATTTGACGGCTGACGTCACTCTAAGAGCTCTAAGCAAAGTTCGCAGTACTTTAGTCGGGGTTGTCACATCGCGTGGATTAGTTCACCGAGACTATTGTTACATACTTTTATTGATTCGCAAAAATGATTCGTCAGAGTAAACGATATAGTGCTGTCTACGGATGTTTAAACTCATCTGAATTTTTATTATTTAAACTTCCTGCCGACGTTGAAAGGTAAAATGTTTTGAATAATCGAACCTGTAAAATGTATCATCGATTGGGTTTGTGTGCTCGACTTGTGCTCGATTAAAAATCTCAACTATTTACTTATAAAGTAATAAAATAATAAAAAATAGAACCTAATCATTATAAATTATTCATAGATAATTTTACAAACTGACATCAATGTTTATCAACAGTTGTTGCTATGCAACCCGATGTCACAGTACAGATTGGGTTTGTGTGCTCGACTTGTGCTCGATTAAAAATCTCAACTATTTACTTATAAATAAGAATAAACATTACTGTATTAAGTTTATCTAGGTAGGTAAGTAGGTACCTACTAAGTTCTTAAAAATTATATAATATACTTTCAATTTTAAAATTGCCGCATTTTTCTTTCTGCTTCCCGGAAACATCGTTCGCTTTAGTGTAAATACCTACTATTCGACGAGACAACCGGAGAATGCCAACCCTAGCGATCCGACGGAGTGCAATGACAAAAGGGCCTAAGTGACGTTAGCTCTTCTACTGTTGAAAAACTTATATATGTACTGTGCCTATACTATACGCAGCAGTGGGTGTCGTGCGGCTGATATGATGAATACAAGTGGAAAAATCCACAGTTGATTTAAAACATGCCCTTATGCGACACTAGCCAAAAAATACAAACTTAGTGATAAATAACTATTGATATTTTGCGAGGGGACCATCAGCTTGTATCTTTAATAAATTGTGTATTTACACGGTATTTTTTTGCGGGAGTGGCGCTAGGGTATGATGTTGCCTAAAGTTACATTTTGTTCTCAGGCCGGCAAAGACATCGAGCTGTCAGAAATAGGCCCCCGTTTCCAAATGAAGTTATACGAGATCAAGTTGGGCACGCTGGAAGCCCTAAGCGCGGCGGACACAGAGTGGGCGCTCCGCCCCTACATGAATACGGCGGCTAAGCGACGGTTTTTGAGCGACGACGATGGTTGGCAAGAAGAAGAGTGAAATAAAACGTTTATTTTTTGTATTTCGAGTTTCATTTAAAAATAAAACAGGGTTTCTAAACTTAAAAAAATTGCGGCCCGCTAATTATTTCCCTATAACGGACGCCCTAGGCCGGGGCGTTGCCCTGCGCTTGACAATGACAATAGTTGCGTGCCTCGTAACACAAAACTAGGAAACAATATTATTATAAGGTACTGTATTTGTATGAGATGAGATGAGCTCTCGCTCTCGCATGTTGCGCTCCTCCCCGCGCCCACGATTCAGTACAACATTAAAAAACACATTCGGATATAATGACGAGGAGAAGGAGGAAGTCAAAGTCAAAACCCTTTATATCATATCATGGGTAAATCATATCAAAAAACATATCATGGGTGCTTTTAATTCATGTATTGAAATATTGTTTGTTTCCCAAATAAATATAAAAAATGGGTGTTTATCTACACCCATTTTTTATATTTCTTCTATCAGTCTTGTATGCAACTGTACATAATTAAGTATTAAAACATGTAACGCTCATGTGATACTATTATCGACACATAAACCCACATTTGTGTTTTAATACCCCTCATTACATAGTACAGTTGCATAAATAACTATTTGACCTACAGTAAATCTCCAGTATGAACTAACCTTTATTTCAGATATGCCTGTACCAGACTTTCTAAGGACCCCTCTCACAATGTACGAAATAGCTGAACAATACTGGGACTTGCGAGCGTATCCTACACCGTACTTCTTCTCTCTTCTCGCACTTGTGTCGGAGGATAAGCTAGAAAGAGACAAATGCGTAGAGCTAAGCACTCCTGAGGGGCAAGAGGATTGGTTGAACTACTGTAGAAGACCTAAGAGGACCATTTTAGAGGTACCTGTTCCTAATTTTAATATTTCTTTTAGAAGTTTAGCGCCTGGCCCAGCGATTACGGGTTAAGCAACTTTCGCAAGGGTCGGTCATAAAAAAAAATCAAAAATCAAAAAAATCATTTATTCAGTCTAGGCTGTTACAAGCACTTGTGAATGTCAAAGAAGCTACGCCATCGGTTCGCAAACCCTGAGCGGGAGACCTTGTAACGAGAAGAACCGGCAAGAAACTCGTCAAGGGCTGCTTTTTTCTCCCTGTATATTTCATACAGAGTCGTCAACATTGAAAAATGAGCTCCACATTTAAAGTGAGGTCATTTTCCATCACAATAATTAACAAAAGTTTGTACACAATGGGTAGGTAGGTTGAAATTAAATACCTACTACATATCGGATAGGTAATTGTGAGAGTAAATAACTTTCAACTAGTTGAGAAATCAGTAATCACTATGTCTGCTACTCGAAAGTGCACCTAAGTAGGCAAAATTTACCAAAAAATACTTGAGACAAGACATAAAAAATAACAATAAAAAACGCAATTCTTACAATTCAATATGCGTTAAGATAGGTACTCAGAAGCAGACCCATTCCCACTGGCAGCACCCGTTCACGAGCATGACGCGTGGACCAGCCATCGCTTCGCTCAACCATATTTGAGGGAACGTAACGACCCGCCCCACACGACACCACCGCAGAAATGATTAAAGAGAGCATGACATACTAAAGCATAGGTGACCAAAACTGTATTATGGCCCATAGTAAAAGTTGTTCATTCACGTGGTCTGAAATCCCCTTTTCAGTTTTAGATATACTTAAAAAAATACGGTGTATAACTAGCCCTTTTACTATTCTCAGGTACTCCACGACTTTTACAGATCCGCCTCAAAACTCACCATACAAATACTATTCGAGTTATTCTCCAGCATTAAACCTCGCTCGTTCTCAATAGCCAGCAGCTGCTTGCCCAGTGGAGGTCGCAGAATAGACCTGCTGGTCGCTGTGGTCAAATACCAGACCAAGATGAAGGAGGAAAGGTTGGGACTCGCTTCCAACTGGCTGAAGGGTTTGAGTGTCGGAGACAGGGTGTACGGGTGGATCAAGAAAGGGAGCTTGGTTTTCCCTGAACCTGTGAGTAAATAGCTTTTTATGGTCTTGAGTCCGGCGAACAGTAAGCTTCTCAAACAAATGTAATTTATCGTCATTTTCGCAAATGGTCATCGCGAAAAATTTTGTCACTTTCGCAGAACGTCATTCATAATTTTTCTCAAACTCACAATTTTGAGAAAAAAAGTTTTGCGAAAGTGACCAGTTGCGATAATTTAATAATGTTGAATAATGAATATTTAATTATGTACTAACCTAGCTTTTAAGGTGGTACCCTGAGCGAAAGTGGCGCCGCGGTGAATTATATTTAATATTATAATTCTAATACACAATTTTAAAAATGTTTATCGTGGAGATCCACAGTCTAGTATTTTTAGACGGTATCGTTACATTCCCTCGTAGTCACTGCTAGAAGTAGATAGCAAAACTGCTAAAAGTGGCCGTTTTTGACACATTTGCTACCTACTTCTACGAATGACTACGAGGGCATGTAGTGATACCTTCTAAAAATACTAGACCATGGGCCCTAAAATCTCCACGATAAACATTATTAAAATCTTTTTCTATTAATAACTTATTAAATAAAAACCTCTGAGTCACCACTTTCGGTCATACAACCGCCTTAAGACTGAGATTTTTGTTGCTTATTTCAGACAACCCCACACATATTGATAGGTCCAGGCACCGGCCTAGCACCCTTCCGTAGTTTACTCCAAGAGCGCAACACAGAAGGGGTGTTACATAAGGACAACATGCATTTATTCTTCGGCTGTCGATACAGAAGCAAAGACTTTCATTGCAAGGAAGAGCTGGAGACGTTAATGAAGGAAGACAAGTTGACTTTATATTGCGCTTTCTCTAGGGACCAGGATAATAAAGTGTGAGTTTTATTAATAATTTTGTTATGGTGGTTATCCCACCGAAAGTGGCGCCCTCAGATGTTCTTATTTAATAAGTTGTTAGTAATTTAATGATTTTTATAAAACTTTACGTGGTAGTATTTTTAGAAGGTATCACTATATTTCCTCGTAGTCATTCGTAGAAGTAGATAGCAAATGTGTCAAAACGGCCACTTTTATCAGTTTTGCTATCTACTTCTAGCAGTGACTATCGGGGAATGTAATGATACCGTCTTAAAATACTAGACTATGGGCCCTAAAAATTCCACTATGTAGTTTTATTAAAATTGTGTACCTACCTATTAGAATTAGGTATGTACAATCAGGGATTGAAATACCGTAAAAACAAAATAACGATACAAAAAAATAACATGCAATAAAAAGTAAGAAATAACGTTAAAATTAACGTTATTCACTGAAATAACGTTATCTAAAGTAACTTTATTTATTGACATAACGTTAATGTTAAAAGTAACGGTAAAAAAAGTAAGAAATAACGTTACATTTAAAAACAACGTTATCATTCCCTGTGTACAATATTAAATATAATTCACCGTGGCGCCACTTTTGGTCAGGTACACCCTTAAGCCGACATTATGCAATATTAGCGCCACTCCCGTAAAAAACCAGTCTAAATACACAATTTATTAAAAATCCAAGCCGATGGTCCCCTCGCAAAATATCAATTTGTTATAAACACACAAACTCATTGACAATACAACATAGAAGTCTTTGACAAATTGTTTGCATTTTTTTGTGGTGACAAAGCAGACCATACAACAAAATAAAGATTGGCGTTTGACAGTACTATTCTTATTTCAAAATCAAAATCAAAATCAAAAAATCATTTATTCAGTCTAGGCTGTTACAAGCACTTGTGAATGTCAAAGAAGCTACGCCATCGGTTCGCAAACCCTGAGCGGGAGACCTTGTAACGAGAAGAACCGGCAAGAAACTCGTCAAGGGCTGCTTTTTTCTCCCTGTATATTTCATACAGAGTCGTCAACATTGAAAAATGAGCTCCACATTTAAAGTGAGGTCATTTTCCATCACAATAATTAACAAAAGTTTGTACACAATGGGTAGGTAGGTTGAAATTAAATACCTACTACATATCGGATAGGTAATTGTGAGAGTAAATAACTTTCAACTAGTTGAGAAATCAGTAATCACTATGTCTGCTACTCGAAAGTGCACCTAAGTAGGCAAAATTTACCAAAAAATACTTGAGACAAGACATAAAAAATAACAATAAAAATAAAAAACGCAATTCTTACAATTCAATATGCGTTAAGATAGGTACTCAGAAGCAGACCCATTCCCACTGGCAGCACCCGTTCACGAGCATGACGCGTGGACCAGCCATCGCTTCGCTCAACCATATTTGAGGGAACGTAACGACCCGCCCCACACGACACCACCGCAGAAATGATTAAAGAGAGCATGACATACTTAGGCTACTATTTGGCTCGCATAGTACCTCAACACGTAGTTGCCGAGTGTTGCCATAAAAACAACAAAAAAAGTGGCTCCCTCATTAGTTTCACTCTTGAATTTTTTTACAGTTATGTACAGCACAGAATAAAAGATCAAAGTGAATTGCTATGGCGACTTATTAGTGAGAAAAACGCTTACATTTACATATCGGGGAACTCTAAAAACATGCCTGATAATGTCCGAGATGCCTTCGTAGAAATATTCAATGAAAAGGGAGGTTTGAGTAGCGAGCGAGCTAAGGATTTGCTTCAGGACATTGAGAAGGAAGGGAGACTACAAGTTGAAGCTTGGTACGAATAAATAAGTTGATAAAGTAAAATGTCTTTCGTTTACAAAATTCTTATTTTTAGTTACACGCAGCGCAGTTATAAATCTTCATTGCCACCAATGAACAACATTGTCCAAAATAATTATAGTACTTATCTAAGCTAAGAAGAAAGGCTCAAATACATGCAGATTAAAAAAGTTTTCTATATAATCGACCATAACTTAGTCTACATAGGTTTCTCAATTTTTTTGGATTTTACCGTGTTTGCACTATTATTTCTTAAATTCGTATGGAAGAAAAGGAAAGGAGCACTCATACCACACGCACATCTTAAAAACTACCAGCATAAATTATTATGTGCGTGTGGTGGGAGTGGTTCTATCCTAGAAATTGATTTAACCATACGAAGAATTTAAGAAATAATTATGTGCCGGACTACAGCTGGGCCACAAAAAAAAAGTTGGAAATCTGACTTTTTGACTATGCCATGATGAAGTCGATAATTTGTCGGAATTTGTCGCCAAAAACCAGAATTTGTCGGGCTTGCGTTTAGGAGATACGTGTGACCCAGCCGTAGAGATGTCTCTACGGCTGGGCCACACAGATCTCGAAAACGGAAGGTCGTAGCGAAAATCTAATTACTCGTATGTGTAGCCGGTAATTTGTCGGAATTTGTCACCAAGAACCAGAATTTATCGGTCTTGCGTTAAGGAGATCTGTGTGGCCCAGCCGTAGAGACGTCTCTACGGCTGGGCCACACAGATCTCGAAAACGGAAGGTCGTAGCGAAAATCTAATTACTCGTATGTGTAGCCGGTAATTTGTCGGAATTTGTCACCAAGAACCAGATTTTGTCGGACTTGTGTTTAGGAGATACGTGAGGATACACTGTGGAGACCTTTCTACCTGGATCTTGAGAAAGGAAGGTCGTAGCGAAAATCTGATAACTCGAGTGTGTAGCCGTTAGTTTGTCGGAGTTTGTCACCAAGAATCAGAGTTTGTCGATCTTGCGTTTAGAAGATATGTGAGGATATGCTGTAGAGACCTTTCTACCTGGATCTCGAGAACGCAAGGTCTTAGCGAAAATCTGATTACTCGTATGTGTAGCCGGTAGTTTTCCCGAGTTTGTCCTCAAGTTACAGACTCGGTCGACACCCCTTCCAGATAAATAAGGGGTTTGTTTTTTTATGATTATAGTCTTAGAGCCGAATCCAAAATGCGTAAGCAGTATAGTTGTTATGTATTATTTTTTGTACATAGTTAATATTAAATCCAAAATTTATATGATTAAAAGAATTTAGTGAGGAAATATGAACGATTTCAATTAATTTCTCGAATAGTAATTGATGTATATTATGTATGTCAACGTTTATTGTAGCGACAACGTTTGGTATCTGGTCTCCTACTCTATATACGTGGTGTAACGTACCAAACGTTGTCGATACAATAAACGTTGAATACATCAAATTACTATTCGAGAAATTAATTGAAATCGTTCATATTTCCTCACTAAATTCTTTTAATCATATAAATTTTGGATTTAATATTAACTATGTACAAAAAATAATACATAACAACTATACTGCTTACGCATTTTGGATTCGGCTCTAAGACTATAATCATAAAAAAACAAACCCCTTATTTCTCTGGAAAGGGGTGTCGACCAAGTCTGTAACTTGAGGACAAACTCGGGAAAACTACCGGCTACACATACGAGTAATCAGATTTTCGCTACGACCTTGCGTTCTCGAGATCTAGGTAGAAAGGTCTCTACAGCATATCCTCTGACATATCTCCTAAAGGCAAGACCGACAAATTATGGTTTTTGGCGACAAATTACCGGCTACACATACGAGTAATCAGATTTTCGCTACGACCTTCCGTTTTCGAGATCTGTGTGGCCCAGCCGTAGAGACGTCTCTACGGCTGGGCCACACAGATCTCGACGTATCTCCTAAACGCAAGGCCGACAAATTCTGGTTTTTGGCGACAAATTCCGACAAATTATTGACTTCATCATGGCATAGTCAAAAAGTCAGATTTCCAACTTTTTTTTTTGTGGCCCAGCTGTAGTCTGGCACATGAAATAATTTTGCAAACCAATAACAAAACTACATTTTTTGCCTTACACAATCAACAAAACATTGTTTCGCGAAACAAAATTCTCATACGTTTTTCTTTTTTTTTGTTGAATGTTGAGATGTTTTTTGTTGATTGTGTAGAGCAAAACAAGTGCTATGGACCGGCATAACTTGAACCAAACCATAGACAATATGCTTGCGCACTAAACATTTTTGTAGAATACCGTACCTAAAATCGCTATTGCGCAAGGGGGTAATTATTATTATTATTATTATTAAACAGGCGAGCAGTTGTTGCAACTGATAGTGCCTGTATCCTGCAATCTTTGCTCTATTCTACTTATTTAACTTTGTTGCAATCAACTTTGACAGAAATCGCAGTTACATCAATGCTTTAGTAAGAACCAATGTGACAACTATCTTAACTAAAGCAGCAATGCAACTGCACTTTCAATCGAATTCGCTAGCAGGTCACGTGGTGTGGTACTAATTACAGGGGAATAAAACACTTATTCAGTATGTATACAATAAAACAGTTTATTATCGCTCAGTTGGCAGCCCCCACAGTTTGAGTCCTCCCGAGTCCCTCTTCCTCTCCGGCGGTTCCTTGTCTTCGCAGGCGTACGCCACGAGGTACTTGGACGGATGCCACGCCACGGTGAATGTGGACGCTTGCACAGGAATCTCAGCTACTTTCTCACCTGAAAAAAAATTACCACACAATGGGGTTGGTAAACTTTTCCAAAACTGTTGTGAATTATATATTTTCTGGTAGCTTTTGGCTTTGGAGTCAGGAATAACAAATTGCGAAATTATATAATGCTTCATTTTAATTTAAATAAAAATTTAAATTTTTAATTTACAGCATAGTACAATAAATCACTATTACGGTTGTATGCGTAGGTTATGCCTTTGCTCCAAAGACTTTCTATGTTGTTGCTCAAAACAATAATCTATCAGTATAATATATAATAATATTATTTATAATTTTATAAACCAATAACTAACCTAGTCTCCTGATCCTATCCAAAATTCCGAATCCGCATCCTTTTTTATTTTTGTCATCGTTTCCCTACCTTGAAATTGGCAAAATGCGCAAACCGCGCGACGCCATAACAAAAAAAAAAGGTATGATTACTCTTTGTCACTGTCTGTCAAATCTGTCAATCAGTTTTTTAAATCAGTAAATGCAAAGGAACTTCGTGTTCAGCCGTATGTTTCATATTTTATCGCGATAATAATATAAAAAAATATATTTAGTTAACAAGGTAAAATAAAAAAATCATAATATTATTTTCTTTATTCTTCAAACTTAGCACAAAAAAAATATAAAACAATTCTCTTCGAAAAAGTTTACCAACCCCATTTAAATGTTGTTACATAAGGATGTCTTACAGGTAAAAGCTTAAAACGAATTAAAATAACAATCAACAAATTGTAGCATCTGTTGTTGAACTAGGATAATTAACCCTATGTTTCAGCATACAGCGCCCACACTAGCCTCAGAGTTGTAATAATAGTTACTATACAGGATGTTTGGTAAAAGCCTTATAAAGCCGAATATGGTATCTACCATATCTAGGGAACATCAAACTGGACAACTTTTCTTTTACTATGGGACCAACTCTGAATTCGCGAAAAATAATCAGCTGTTTCATACATTTTGATATTTTTGTTATTAATTTTTGTATGAAACAGTTGATTTTTTTTTCGCGATTTCATAGTTGGTCCCATAGTAAAAGTTGTTCAGTTTGATGCAGGTATGAAATACCGTTAAAAAAAATAACGTTAAAAATAACGTTATTTTTTTATCGGTAACCGGTAAAAATAACGTTAAAATTATTGTACCGGTAAAATTACCGTTAAACTTTACCGGTACAATAGTATCGGTAAAAAAGTAACGTTATTAATTGGCATAACGTTAATTTTAAAGTAACGGTAACAAATAGTAAGAAATAACGTTAAAATTAACGTTATTTACTGAAATAACGTTAATTTCAATGTAACGTTATCTAAAGTAACGTTAATGTTAAAAGTAACGGTAAAAAAGTAAGAAATAACGTTACATTTTAAAATAACGTTATCAATCCCTGGTTTGATGGTTCCTATCTACCATATTCGGCATTTAGGTGTAATTTTGTAACACGTTAAGTGAAAGTGAAAGTGAAATAAGCTTTATTCAAATAAACTTAATTGTTAAGTACTTTTGAATCGTCTATATTTTCCTACCACCCGTTCCAGACTTTTTTTTTTACATAGTAGTAGTCATTTATAAGTAGTAACGTAAAGTAACATACCGGTCTCCGTGTCCCCGATGTCTATGACGTGGTCCTCGCTGGCGGAGGCGAGCAGGCGGCCGTCGAAACTGAATGACAGCGTGCGCACCGGCCACTCCAGCCTGACACACCAAATGGGCTGATAAATCTATTGTTTAACCAAACAGACATATTCTATCCCCGCAAATTGGTTATGAACCTGGCGGCCATGTTTTAATCTCAAAAACAAAAAAAGTAGTCGGTTTTTTTGTTTTTTAAACAATTTTTTTATTTTTTTATTTTTAGTGTAAGTACCTTCTGTATTAGGTAGTGTAGGTATATTATTTAGGTAGAAAAATCGGCTCAGCCAAACGTGATAATCGCGGAAAAACATACATACATACAAACTGAATACCTCCTTTTTTTGAAGTCGGTTAAAAAGACTACACAAAGGTATCCCTTCCCCAACAAAAAAAATCATCTAATTCGGTTCATAAATAACAAAATTGTCAAGTTAGTTGATTTAACATCATAGTATTTTCAGGATTACTTGTAAACTACTGAACCGATTTGAAAAAAAATTAAATGGGACCATCTCGCAAGAAAACTCAATCGAACAAAAAAAGAATCATCTAAATCGGTCCATAAATGTCGAAGATACGCGCGAACGATAAAAAAAAAAAAAAAAACAATCGAATTGAGAACCTCCTCCTTTTGATGAAGTCGGTTAAAAACGAAAAAACTAATTGGTTAGACTGAAAAAATCTTGGTAAGTTATATTGATCAAGTATAAACAGTTTTATATGGTCTGCGAAATTTTTGACAAAGTTATCTTAGCAGAATTTGATACTATACCCCTCAAATGTTTTTTTTTTAATTTTTATTTATTTTATTTACCAAAACTAGTACTACCATTCATTACGTTCTTTGTTTATGAAATTCCTGAAAACATATCACAAATCACATGGTGTGGAACCTTACCTGGAAAACACCCTAAGGCAAGCGAGCTCATTCACATCCCACAATGAGACGAGGGCATCAGCGGAGCCCGTGGCGAAGTACCGGCCCGTGGGGTCGTGCTCGATGCAGATGCACGTGCCCGGGTGAGCCTTCACCACACTCTGCAGCTCCAGGGATGGGTACCTGCATTCAAGTCAAGATTTTAACTATGTTAACTCGCACAGAAAAAATATACTAAAAACATATCAGAACCGTTAGCACAAACAGCTATCAAAAAAAATAATGAGCATAAAACCTTTGATAAAGTAATTTTGTAAAGGAAATTAGTTCACCGAACAGCGAAATGAAATTTGTCATAGATAATTACTCTATCGAGTAGGTACTTTTACGCGCGTTTTTTCCTCAATAGATGTTCGTGCTAAGGGTACAGAACTTAGGGACCATTATCTCAGCATAAATGTCACATTATATTTTAATTAAAACATTGAACTGTTGTAACTGGATCCAGCTGATTCTAGCATTATCACCGAAACATGATACATATTGCGTGATATAGCGTTTTATCAAAACTCAACTGTTACATCCATTGTCTTTTGACAGTTAAAAGCGTTTCCGTGGGCATGCTAGCAAGGCTGAAAATGATTTGTTTAAATATAACTGCAAAGATGTAGATTACCTATTAATTTTCAGCATGTACAATCTACATAAAAAAGGGGAATATATAAATGCACTTTAAAAATAATGTAACGCACTTTAAAATGTTTAGCTTCAAAATTTATTGAATGAACTATAAAAATAATGGTTGCCACTATAAATATGCTAAGCTTTAAAATTAATACTTTGCACTATACAATTTAATTGCTTAGCTTAAAAATTAATACTTTGCACTATAAAAAATAATTTTATGACTTGGTAAACAGACGACTAGGTGCGACGACGAGCGGGCGCAGCGAGAGAGGAGCCGAGGAGGAGGTTGGGTTCCATTGTGACCAACAACGCCAGAACCGACCTGCTGGCGTGTATGCATTATGCCACAAGTTGTTATCATCTTGCCTTCTCATTTTAACAGTGGTTAGTCTGACTTGGTTGGACAGAAACTAAATGGTTTCGGAGTTGGGACACAGTTATAGTGCAAACCATTATTTTTGTAGTGCTAATATTAAATTATAGATCTATTATTATTTTAAAGTGCTGACAAAATTGTTAAAGTGCAAACCAATATTTTTGTGATAGTAGTATATAGTATTATAGATCTATTATAGCTGGTTTCATCAATTTAAAGTGCTTTTAAATACATCCCATAAATAAATAACAGATACACTTACGTCAAAATATGGACGCAGCCCAAGCCATTAGTCAAATAAAATAAGTCAGATGTAAGATTCCATGATATTTCATTCACTTCAAAATTAAATTGTTCTTCAGTTACCTGAAAAAAAAAACATTTTGAAAGATATTTCTAATTAATACCTACAGTACAGTATAAAAAGCTGTTTCTACTTAAACATATAAATCAACAATTTACTTATTTGCAGCAACAATCATAGACAAAGGATCTTTATTCAAATAAACTTAAAAAAACACTTTTGAATCGTCTACATTTTCCCTACCACCGTTACAGACTTTTTTAAATGATAAGAAGAAGTAATAAAACATTATTATAATTAAAATTAATAATAAATGTCAACTTACTACTTTGTATGTCTTAGTATCTATAAACGAGACGAGATCTTCTTTGTTGCCGACGGCTATCGTACTTCCATTGGGGGACCACGCTATGTTGATATTTTCACCTTTTGTAGTTATAGTCGCTGCACATTTGTGCGTTCTGTGGATTGATCAAAGCTTTAAATAATTGAACATGGAATTTAATAACATAACCATTGGTGAATCCATTAAATCTTTTTATTACTAAGGTCTCTTCTAGAATACAATCTTATTAGGAGCTTTGACTTATAACAAAAATGTGGCATGAAAGGCATAATATAACAAAATTTATTATCGTTTTATACCATCTAGTTATGGTTTTAGGTCTTAAATGAAACTAGTATTTTTTTGTAATCTTAGTATTTCATTCTTCTATCTTAAAAGTTTTAAAAAGTTCAATCAACCATACATCTATACTACCATTCACAGATAATATAATACACTACCTTGTGTCCCATATTCTGACTGATTTATCTCCACTGGCAGTACTTAGAAGGTCTGGATGTGAAGCGTGCCAGCAGAGTTGGTCTACGGACCCTGTGTGGCCTCTGAACAGAAAATCTTGATTCTGGAAATGTGGATTCATGTTCATTGACTGTGTTGCTTGATAAGTTAACCTAATCTAATTTGTTTCATATTTCTTTTATTAAATACTTATATTTTGGGTACTGTTGGGCAGGGTAGCTGAGAGTTTCTCAAATGGTGGGTCACAACCCGATACAAAAACAAAATACTGGGTTGCATTGCATGCAGCGCAGCATTGTCTCATGAACTTAAGAGTTTTTCGTTTTCCTTATATGCATGGAGGGTTATTAGTGACTCGGTAGCTCAGCGATCAGAGCATTGGACGGGATATTCACATGTCGCGGGTTCGATTCCCGTCCGAGAATTTTTCTGATGCGAGTCGAATTTTTTCTAGTATATTATTTAGTATAGGGTTATAAAACTTATAGTGTGTGGGTCACGATGGAAAACGTCAAATATCAAAATAATACAAAAAAGGCCTAAGTAAATACTTAGATAATGCAGGTTATGGAGTTAGTAACTCGAGGGTAGGAAAGCTACCAAGATGATGAGGTATTAAACCATAATGACTGAAAAAGTTACACATACCAGTCTGTTTCTATCCAAAGTAAATATAGCGACATTCTTGTCATAAGATCCAGAAGCCAACCTTCTTCCATCGCAAGACCAGCCTACCGAATGCACTTTGGAACTGTGAGCTATGTATTCACGAATGCTGTTATGTGTTAAGAAATAATTGCGCAGCTCTGTTAAATCTTCTATTGCCGCCTGCTTTGGTTCCTTCATATTATGAATTAACAATGTAAAACAGGGAATCAACAAAACAAGAAAGAAGCCGCTTACTCACACTCACTCACTCACAGCTCACCAAAGAGAATAATATAATCACTAGCACTACGTTTCAGCTCACAGTAAAATAATTCACGCTCAGTAAATAATCGTATGACATTGGGTGCATTCCAGCAGACCAATTGCTAAGTCATCGATCAGTCAACAGGATACATTTTTAACTATGGAAAGCTTTGGAAAGTAATTTGTCGTAAACTTGGTTGAATTGAATGCTCTATAAAGTTGTAAGTTTGAATGGTCAATTTTGTTATATACTATATCTATGATTTTATTACTCTCTATGGTAAAAATTTGTGGTGAAAACTTCGGAATATTAACGAATCTTTGAAATATTATTTATATTTCCGCGAGTACCGAGTGCCGCTGGTGTAACTAAAACGTAGTGATTATTTCCTCTGTGGGTGTAACCACGAGGAACAAGTGTTCCGGAAATATTCGCGATTTCTTCTGTGAAACGGTTTGAAAGCGACGATTCCATAATTATTACTGGTCGGTCAAAATTACTCAAAATCGACAAAAACTGAAAAAATGTAACTTATGTTTTAAGGTGCGGGCACATTTGTCTGACGCCACGTCTTAAACTCTTAACACGCCGTATTTGTATGGACGTGTTATCAGATAAGTGTGATCCTAGTGCATATACATTTACTATGAAAACTGATGTCATCTGACGGCGTGTTAACACTTGTTAAGACGTGGCTTCAGACAAATGTGCGCACCTTTAGAATGATCCTTTAGAAGGGTCGGCAGGCTGATTATCTAAATAGAATCTATTTAGCTACCGGTTTCATTTGACATGTATACATTGCTACTTTTCTTTGGTATGTTTTTTTTTGCCCCAAAAAGAAGAAGCAATGTATCACATTCATCTGTCAAATAAAAGCGGTCGCTAGGTGGTTTCTAATTAGATAAGCAGCCGCGCCGCGCCGGTGATACTATTCGCAAAGTGAGGTGAGAAACACAATTCATACTAGGCCCTCTGTCCGTCTTTGTCATATCGTAACACGATGACAAGGACGGACAGTGCACTGACGTCATAAACCAAATTGCAGCAATAAGATAAAAACTATACTATACCTCAAACTTCTCAGCCGAATTTCAGCATTAAACTCCAAATTTATCAAAACTTTTACTCGAAAAGTTTTTGAGCTACGAGCCGATATCTATGTGTAAGCTGGTGACCCGTGTCACCGGCTGACACATGGTGAATTGCTGTAACTGTATATGTTAGAGTTTCGTTTTAAAGATCAAATGATATGTTAATATAACACACGAGGCATAATTTCAAATCTCTGGGCCTATTAGTTTCAAAATTATAAGCCAAAAACCGTTTTCCCCGCCAAAAAATTCAAAATAATGGCTCGAAATCGGCTAATCGCGCCGTTGCCGTTCCCTGCGCTACACTATTGCATAACTTGAACCTAAGAGCTAGTATTATTTTGAGTCATTTTAATTTGTGCTCTCGATCGTTTTAATTTCTGTGCTGAGAATTTTAGTCTAGGAGCACAGAATATATAATAGTACTAACGTCTAGGAGGTAGGAGCCGATATAACTGGTTACCTAATTTAATAGAAAAGCAGTCTATTTATTTAGGAATGTTTATATCGCTAAGGTATACTTTATTTTATTTTATTAACACGTTTTCATTAGGTTTTCACGAGGTCCAGCCTCGTTTCTTATAAAGACGTCCAACGAGCCCAAACACGATGGGATTATATGGTTTCATCATAGAGTTCCTGTGGCATTCTTCCGGCTCCATCATCAGATCAGCTCAATGGCACCATAATACTGCATTGCCTTTTAGTTCTGACCTATGATTAAAGTTTTAAGTCATCGGGGAGCTATAGTATAAAATCGTTCGCAAACTATATGGACAAACAAACAAACAAACGAGAAAGTAACCTAATAAAAACGTGTTAATAAAATAAAATAAAGTATACCTTAGCGATATAAACATTCCTAAATAAATAGACTTTGCTTTTCTGTTAAATTAGGTAATCAGTTACATCGGCTCCTACCTCCTAGACTAAAATTCTCATCATAGAAATTAAAACGATCGAGAGCACAAATTAAAAGGACTCAAAATAATACTAGCTCTTAGGTTCAAATTCGATTGCAATAGTGTAGCGCACGGAACGGCAACGGCGCGATTAGCCGCTTTCGAGCCATTATTCTGAATTTTTTGGCGGGGAAAACGGTTTTTGGCTTATAATTTCGAAACTAAGAGGCCCAGAGATTTGAAATTATGCCTCGTGTGTTATATATTATACAATATATCATTTGATCTTTAAAACGAAACTCTAACATATACGGCCTTACCACAAAAGATTTTAAAACACTGTTTAGTAAAAACACTGTTTAAATGTGATGCCGTCTCTTTCAAACAATACATTATAGTCATTATAGTCAAAAAAGTGACAGCATCACATTTAAACAGTGTTTTAGTTATACAGTGTTTTGTGGTAAGGCCGATACAGTTACAGCAATTCACCATGTGTCAGCCGGTGACACGGGTCACCAGCTTACACATAGATATCGGCTCGTGGCTCAAAAACTTTTCGAGTAAAAGTTTTGATAAATTTGGAGTCTAATGTATGAGTGGGTCTCCAGCTTCCTCATAGGCTATAGAGAAATTCTAAGCATGCCATATTTTAAAGCATAATAGCAGCAATCAAACTTCCAGACATAATAATAGCAGCCACCATAAGCTCGTTACCATGAGCTGTTTTATGTGTGCGAGCTGGCGACACGTGTCTACAGCTTACACATGCCGTTAAGGCAAACCAGTGAGGTTAGGGTTTTAGACTATAGTCAGAAATTTAGAGCCTAATTGCAGCAATAAGATCCAAAAAAACCAACCATCACACTCAAATACTCTTGAAACTACGAGCATAAAACTGTGTGCGAGCTGGGGACCCGTGTCACTGGCTTGCACAGCTGTATTTTCGTAATTATTTAAGCTACGATTATGTAATATACCTCAAAATTTTCAGCCGAATTGCAGCATTAGGCTCCAAATTTTTCAAAACTTTAACTCGAAAGGTTTTTGAGCTACGAGCCGATATCTATGTGTAAGCTGGGGACCCGTGTCGCCGGCTGACACATGGTGAATTGCTGTAACTGTATATGTTAGAGTTTCGTTTTAAAGATCAAATGATATGTTATAATTGCAGCACACACGAGGCAAAATTTCAAATCTCTGGGCCTCTTAGTTTCGAAATTATAAGCCAAAAACCGTTTTCCCGCCAAAAAATTCAAAAAAATGGCTCGGAAGCGGCTAATCGCGCCGTTGCCGTTCCGTGCGCTACACTATTGCAATCGAATTTGAACCTAAGAGCTAGTATTATTTTGAGTCATTTTAATTTGCGCTCTCGATAGTTTTAATTTATGTACTGAGAATTTTAGTCTAAGAGGTAGGAGCTGATATAACTGGTTACCTAATAGCTGTAAGCTGATATAACTGGTTTAATATAAAAGCAAAGTCTATTTATATAGGAATGTTTATATCGCTAAGGTATAGGTACTTTATTTTAAGGAGCTTAAAATAATTAATGCAACCATGTAAAAGTAATCATTTCGCACCAATGAAACTTAGTATTGAATAATTCCGATTATCATGTATGGTCTTCATCATCAGTTCCATTTCACCAAAATTGTACTTTCCGAAAGCAAATGCATAGGTTACTTAAGAAAATACCAAAATCGCTATAGGTGTGCCTATAATATTTGAAGAGTTTCCTTGATTTGTCCAGGAACCCATCATTAGATCCTGACTTCATGATAATGGGACCAACTTGGAAGTATATACTTTCAAACAAAAAAACAATTTTTCAAATCGGTCCAGCAGTCTTCGAGTAATCGAATAACATACATAACTCCTCATCTTTTTAAAGTCGGTTAAAAAGTTTTAGTTATGTTGATTATTTGCTCCAAATGTGCCTAGGTATACCTATTATAGTCGACTAGTGACCGCCCGCGACTTCATCTGCGTGAAAAGTTTATTTGTTCTTTTTTAATCTCTTTTTATCCAGTTGATTAATAAAAAATCCTGTGGTTTTATGGTCTTTTTTTTTAATGGTAACGATGTTTTGTATAATCGCTACATCCCTATTTGAACTGATCGAGTGATCAAAATTTATAACCTAATAAAAACGTGTTAATAAAATAAAATAAAGTACCTATACCTTAGCGATATAAACATTCCTATATAAATAGACTTTGCTTTTATATTAAATTAGGTAACCATTTATATCAGCTCCTACCTCTTAGACTAAAATTCTCAGTACATAAATTAAAACGATCGAGAGCGCAAATTAAAATGACTCAAAATAATACTAGCTCTTAGGTTCAAATTCGATTGCAATAGTGTAGCGCACGGAACGGCAACGGCGCGATTAGCCGCTTCCGAGCCATTTTTTTGAATTTTTTGGCGGGAAAACGGTTTTTGGCTTATAATTTCGAAACTAAGAGGCCCAGAGATTTGAAATTTTGCCTCGTGTGTGCTGCAATTATAACATATCATTTGATCTTTAAAACGAAACTCTAACATATACAGTTACAGCAATTCACCATGTGTCAGCCGGCGACACGGGTCCCCAGCTTACACATAGATATCGGCTCGTAGCTCAAAAACCTTTCGAGTTAAAGTTTTGAAAAATTTGGAGCCTAATGCTGCAATTCGGCTGAAAATTTTGAGGTATATTACATAATCGTAGCTTAAATAATTACGAAAATACAGCTGTGCAAGCCAGTGACACGGGTCCCCAGCTCGCACACAGTTTTATGCTCGTAGTTTCAAGAGTATTTGAGTGTGATGGTTGGTTTTTTTGGATCTTATTGCTGCAATTAGGCTCTAAATTTCTGACTATAGTCTAAAACCCTAACCTCACTGGTTTGCCTTAACGGCATGTGTAAGCTGTAGACACGTGTCGCCAGCTCGCACACATAAAACAGCTCATGGTAACGAGCTTATGGTGGCTGCTATTATTATGTCTGGAAGTTTGATTGCTGCTATTATGCTTTAAAATATGGCATGCTTAGAATTTCTCTATAGCTTATGAGGAAGCTGGAGACCCACTCATGCTGTGCATGCCAGTGACACGTGTCTCCAGCTCGCACACAGTTTTATGCTCGTAGTTTCAAGAGTATTTGAGTGTGATGGTTGGTTTTTTCTGACTACAGTCTAAAACTCTAACCTCACTGGTTTGCCCTGAACGGCATGTGCAAGCTGTAGACACGTGTCGCCAGCTCGCACACATAAAACAACTCATGGTAACGAGCTTATGGTGGCTGCTATTATTATGTCTGGAAGTTTGATTGCTGCTATTATGCTTTAAAATTCTCTATAGCCTATGAGGAAGCTGGAGACCCACTCATGCCGCCATTAAGAGCGTTCGGTTGCACTCGGAGCGTAGGTTCCGAACGCATTACGCAACCCAGTTAAGTAAAAAGTCTTTTGTCTGCCACCTTTTGATTAGAGTGAAAAGCGGGAAACGTTTCGTATGTATTGTGGTATTATGTGCGCGCGCGACAGAAGACTGGTCGCTTAGGTACATATCGCATCGCATCGCATCGCATCCCTGTTTATGGGTGTCTAGTCTAGCTTTATGAGAATCTAAACTAACTTTAGTGCTAAATGTACGGAGTGGGGCTGGGGACCGACCGACACGCCCATCTCGGCGTACGTGGCCCAGGTATATTAACTTTTTGGGCCCACCACCACCACGCCACGTTGACCTAGATGCAATGATATTAAACATTGCCTAGATGTAGTTCCCGCTTAATATATTCTCCTGTTGTAGGTGGATCGACCAGGAATTCGACTGGGTTTGAATCCTATTAGGTAATAGTAAATTCATTTTAGAAAACGAACTTCTCTGGATGCCCTGCCTATATAAGTACTAGAGTAGGTAGCCGTCTTTTTAAAATTGTTCTAAAATAAAACAAAAAGATGTTGTCTACCAGTGGCTATTTAATTAACCGATGTAAGTTCGACGCCACACCTTCAGCTGGGACATGAAGTACCCGACTGGCCCCAGCCAAATAGTCACCATAAACAACATGTGTAGGACTTTTTCCTGGGAACAAAGCAATACAATTAATTAGACACACTTTAATTTTCATAAAAATCAAGCAAGAAGGGTACAAACCAAGAACTTTAAATTTTAAAGTTCTTGGTAAGTATAAACAGGTGACTGGTCTGAAGCTTGCATTAATTGTAGGTAGGTAGGTACTCAATTCTTTAATTTGAACTGTTTAAAACTAAGAAGGTTGTGTTTTGTATTTGTTATTGATTTACCCTTGAGAGTTTTGTGTAGGTACCAAGTAATATTACACGTTATGTAAAAAACTGGTCTCTCGATGTATGTAGGCACTTTATTTACTTAACCAACTAACTGCCTTACCACAAATCTTAAAGATCTTAAAAGACTTTAGCTAAAACACTGTTTCAGTGTGATGTCTCTTTCAAATAATATTGTCAAAAAAGTGACAGCATCACATTTAAACAGGTGTTTTAGCTAAATAAGTAGGTATACCTACTGACTTGTTAAACAGTGTTTTGTGGTAAGGGCAAGGCCGTAATTGCACAGAATATTAATAGTACTAACGTGTAATTGTTTAATCCATGTACTGTACATGTAATCTTACTAGAAGTTACTGCAGCCATTGGCGTAGTAGAAAGGGGAGGAGGGGCTGGTGCCCAGTACAGTAGTGCCCACCCCAGAAAAAAACCTGTCTCCCCGTATTACATTACAACCTGTTAAGTCAGTTTTCTGATTGGCTATCAATGCGTCTCTTTTATTTGCTATACAGCGAGAAAGAGATGTGGGATTACATTTAAAATTAGAATTAAAAACAGTTCTGCTATTTAAGACTCACTCAAATTCGCTGTTTATTCCAGATTAATTGAACTTACCCCTAACGTAACAGGATTTCTCGGTGGAGTAGACACGATCGACCCACATTGCCCAAAGTCACGCTTCGCCGGAGATGCAGCTGGAATTACTGCCCTGCGTAAAATATTTCCACAATTTCTAAGCATTTTGACTCGGAACTAACGTTATTAGCAGACAAGAAAAGAAATCCCAAAAAACCAAACCTCCTCGTTCTTGTCACTTTTGCTTGTCATCATTTTTTTTTTATTCCTATACTGGATTCGAAATTCAAAATATCAGTTTCGATCATAGATAGGTAATAAATAATATTGCCTTGCATGCCAGTTCGCTTATCAATATTATTGATTATTGTAATGATTAGCGAAGAAGCGAATAATCAATAATATTGATTATTGTAATGATTTGCGAAGAAGCGAACTGGCAGGCAAGGCAATATTATTTATTACCTATCTATGATCGAAACTGATATTATGAATTTCGAAGCGAACTGGCAGTACTGTCACAGAATACACACTGATGGTCATGCTAAGCCTAGCGAAATGTAACTAACTACAATCATAGATATAGTATATTAAAAGGGGACTACAATAGATAGGTACATATTAAGTAATTAATAACGATAATAGTTTTTAATAACATTTTATTTTCATTCACACTTAACGTAATCTCTTAATCTCACTAAATTCTTGTTGAATAAGATATGATGATTGATGACACATAAACCAAACCATAAACTTAACATTATTTTACTTCAAAATAACTAAGGCTGAGTTGCACCAAAACGCTGTCAAAGTTATCGTCAAAATTAAATACGATACTACGAGACGTGACCTATTTGTCACGTCAAACTTGTCAAAGAACATGATGCTGGCTGGCAACCTCTTTTTTTGGCTAACTTGTGCTTAACCGGTACAAGCTTGTTATTGTTAAAGTAAGATGGTGCAACTCAGCCTTATATTTTACTTGGCTGGGTTGCGTTCAGTGGCTTAGAGTGCGGTTGTTTTATAACTCGCTCTAAGGTTCAGAACGACCAAGAACTTCAAATGTCATTATAAATATGTCAATAGTACAAAGTCTTCGTTTTCCATTTGGAATACAAATAATTTAAACTTTCCTTTATTCTAAATCAATTAAAATCCGTTTTTTGAGGATCAACCATTATCATTTTAAAAATTAGACACAAAACATCAAAAACACAAAATAATGTCAAATGACATTGACTGTTGACATTTTGTTCTATAAACAAACGTCAGAGCGTTTTACAACCACCAATTTTGATAGTTAAAAAGTTGCAACGCTCTGACGTTTGGAACGGGATGGTTGTGTCAACCGAACGTCACGCTCTAATGTTTGGAACGCCGCCGTTAGAGCGTCCGGTTGCACTCGGAGCGTAGGTTCGGAACGCAACCCTGCATACCTAATAGTAATACCACAGGTAAATAATACATAATTTTAAGTAAAAAAGATCTTCATAGACACTAATAGACAACTTTTGTACGGTAATCGGTAATAGTATCTAAAAGGTCACTGATGTAAATACATTTACTTCAGTCACATTTGTTTCGTAACACACACATGTGTTGACATAAATGAGCTGAGCAAACTAACGTCCAACTCAATACAGAAAAACGAAATTGGCCAGCAATGATTATCATTAGTGTGGTACAGTGTGCGCAAAATAACTTGGCGGCTCGGAAGTTAACTGCAAGTGATATTTCGCGCAGGTCCATGTCGAGTTCCATAGTTCTGAGTACTTCCGCCCGCGCCCCGTCCCCGCGCACGCCTGTATTTGTCTACTGCGCAGCGTCCCGCGCGAAGTTCAGAACCGTCAAGTTATTTTGCGCATACTGTTACGAATTTACGTTACAAACACACACAAAAATAAGTTAAAAAGTATATTTTCTATACTTCAATGGCAACAGGTTTGAGCCCAGTAGATACGGTTAACAGCACATCAAAACTAACAACCTTAAACCTTAACGGCCGATTTTAATAATCTATCTTCCCTAGTATGGATGTTACTATGCAACTGTTGATTTCCCGTCATTTAACAAAAATATCTAGGCAAAAAATCTGTAGTAAGCCTATAGATAGGTTATTGAAATCGGCCGTAAATAATTAATTAATATTGAGGTAAGACATATACATATAGTGGTAACTCAACGAGCTGCGTCGGTGTATGATCCGCGCGCGATAAGAATGGTGGAACCTTGTCAAATAAATCGAAAATTGACTAATTTGTGAATTTTAATAAAATAAATCAACTAATTGTTCACTTGTTAGGTATCTTACTTGAAGATGCTGCAGCAAAAATTCCCTCACCTCGGATGCGTGACACCATCTTTTTTTTATATCCATGTGGACGACTGGCGTACCGTGCGCGTCTCAGTTTGACAAGGTTCCATACCATTCTCATTGGGCACGGATTATTCTTGGTGTACCTACGTTAAAGCCTCATAATAACAACCGCGTTTTCAATAATTTTGTCAAACATTGGCCCATTATTCATTAAAATAAAATATTGAAATTAAAAAAAAAAAACCTCTGTTAACTCGCTGCCACGCATCGCGCCGACATCGAAGTCGTGTGGATGCGTTATCTCAATGATTTATGTATAAACATGATATAACATACAATTAATGAAATAACTAATTAATTAATAATTAATGATAATTAATTAATAATTAATGAATTAACGTCGGGAAAATCAAACCAAATACCAACTAATTACCAAAGTACTTTCAATAAAACCGCGCTAGTATCCGTTAAAAGTGTTTTATTTCATGTCTAGTGAGCGCGTAAGCTTAAGAAGTGAATACATACAATTAAGCTGGAACTACACTAGGCTGACGTTGGCCACGTACGCCATTCTGGGCTCGTCCAATAATGTACTCTATGGGTGCATCACAAAACATACTTTACGTTGCGTAGCGTAACGTGGTATCGCGTCGCAACGCAAGGCTTGGGAGTAGTGTAGCGTGGTCAGTGGTGTAGCTAAAGCTAGAGCATTTTACATAGAGGCTAGCTAGATCATATAGGGGACCGCCGCACCCAGGGGCCGCGCCCGTACCGGCTGACGCATCGAACTTCGGCAAGTCTGACTTCAAATTAAAACAGATAAATCGAGCCCCAATCAGGCCAAAATGGCGAACCCCAATTCATTATGTCAAATGAACATCGATATCTCACAAATAACTTCGGCAAATAGTACAATACGAAAATCCCTACTTCTATTTATCTGTTTTAAGTTGAACCTCGCGGCAGACCCGCCGAAGTTCAAAAAAGTTAGCCGGTAGGGCCCCAGCTCTGCGTACGTGACCCACGTGGGTCGGCGGTCGGCCTAATGTATTTCCCGCTTTAAAATCTGCAATAAGGTATGCAGCAGTGTGAGTTTCATCTTCTAAATATATAAAAATAAACAACAATACTTCTTATCGATAATCTATAAAATAAGGCGGACAGAATATCGACGCAAATCTTACAACTACCTACTTACATAACATGACTAAACAAAACATCAGTTTGCCGTTAAGAGGACACTAGCGCCGCCACTGAAACAAGAATCATAGTCAGGCCTCCTTCCTTCACTCGCTCGCCGGTCGCGCGATAAGCACCTACCGCTAGCCGTTCCGCGGCGGGACAAGTGAGCAGAGGGCCGCCACACGCCCGCCGCCGTACAAGCGCGGCATCTTACTGCACAAGTAGATATTGCCTTTTCATAATAGTAACAATGTCGAATCGACATTACTGTGCCGTGTACGAATATCAAAATCAAAAAACAATTGTCGTTTTTCACATTATGATAATTATATGCTACGCAGTTCATTTAAAAGAAGGCAACTGGGGCTGGAGTACAAATTCCTTTTTGTTTATTCTAAAAGACCCACCCGACTTCAATAGACGTGTTTTTATTATTACAATGATAATGCGTATCTAGTGATTTGAATATTATTTCTTGCTTTTTAGAGGTAGGTTGTTTGAAGTCGGATTTTTGTTTTTTTTTAAGCCTATGATTCTCATTTCAATGGCGCTAGTGTGCAGAATAAGCCTCTTAACAAGCTTGGATTATTCGTCCAAGTTAACAAGCTAATAAACGTTGTTCCAAATTTACCATAACTTTATATATGTCGTATGGTGTAGATTCTATCAAGGTAGCACATTCCTTTATAACGAAATAGAAACTTCTTGGGTAGTTCTCATAAAGTTCTCTATAAAATTTCTCATTCAGAGCCTCAGTTCTCCTCATTATTTTAGATTCATATTCTCTAATCCAATATTTGAAATCTTTTACTTCTGACAGATTTTTTACTAATGGCTCGAGTTTAGTTGCTGTGTTTTCTTTAGCTTTATTTAACATTAGTTTTTCTTCTCTCAAAACACTCAATGGTATTTCATCGTCAGAATCTTCAGCTACATTTGCAGGTTTCTTGGGAGCTTCTAACATCGTTATCGGTTCTTTGTTTTTTGAAATTTGCTCTATTTTCCTATCCAAAATCTCAAATAGCGCAGGATCATCGATATCGAATGGATCATCGATATCGAATGGATCATCTGCATCATTATCATCATTCACATAAAGCTGTTTGATGTCATATTCTTTTTCGTCAAATTTGGGATCACCCACACTTTCACTTTTCTCAAGATCTTGATCATTAACACATTGGATACTGCTTTGATCTAAAGTTTCGCTATGAATATTAATACTTTCATGCATTTCATTATTAGCATCATCATTAGGGATTGAAATATCACTTGGAACTGGCGCCGGATCATCTGCAGTGCTCATATCAGTAATGTTTTGAGGTTCTTCGGTTTCATTCACTTTGTTTATAGCTTCTTTTACGTGTTTCGAAACTTGCAATAGGACGTCATGTTCTAAATTCTTGTAATAAGATGCTATCAGGTCATTTATTTCATCTCTCGCAACACACTGTTTTTTTCTAGTAAATTTTGGCCTTTTCGCACTGCTTTCTCCTGCTTTGTCTTTCAAGAAATCAGGTTTCCTTTTCTTAGGTTCTGTAGTGTCATATTCTTTGGGAATCCTAATTTTATACTTTTTGCAAGATGCTAGCACTAATTCTTTTATTGCTTTTTCTCTGTCAAATGTGTTTGGATTAAAAAATAAATCAGTATCATTATTGGAATCCTGATTACAAAAATCATCATTGGTGGTGATTTCATTATCATGTGATATCTCTTCATCTGCTTCTCGTTTAATATCAAGTTCCACCTCCTCTTTTTCTTCTTTGATATCTTCGAAATCATCTTCGAAAATGTTAACATGTTCATCTGCTTCTAACATTAACTCTAATTTTCTATCTGATTCTACTTGGTCTTCCAAAATGATATCTGAAACGTCTTTACTATTTGCCTCTATGTCACTTGCGACTGTTTCTGCATTAGAGTCATAACCATGGTCACTGTCCTTGTCACAAACATTGCTTTCCTTAACTTTCTTTATATGCTCTGGTTTGGGTTGGTTTGTTTTAATCCAGTTTTTATTTTCACAATTTCTTACATAAACTTTTTCAACACCAAGGATTGTGGATTGCAATAAACCTTGGATTTCAGATGATATTGTCTTATTTGTGTCATTAATCCCAAGAAGTGTGTTTTTTACACCATCATTATCATGCAAATGAAGTTTTTCAACTGCATATTTAAGGGAGTACTTCGTAAAATCTTCACTGAGTAATAATCTTAATTCTGGGTCATTAAAATATTGCATAATAATTTCTGTATAAGTGGATAGCGGTGTTATTGTAGCTATAAATTCACTTTTTGGAACAACTTCTACTTCACTTATTAATGGTAATTTATCTAACATTTTCATAATGATCTCATCAGTCAGTGATTGTTTTGATACAGTTTTAGTCTGGATTTGCTCCATATAAACATAATCATCAATATCTTGTTGGTTCACTTGACCAAAGTGTAAATAGTATTTTGTAAGGATAATTTTTCTCAACTGTATAAAATAACACCATTCTCTAAATGAAAATAATCTATCAGTTGACTCCGAAGAGCATCCCATTTTGTATGATTTCAGATGACAGTTTTCATCATTTATTGCATCTACAGCATCTGAGAGTCTTACCTCATAATCATCATCTAAGCCAAAGCACATTTTAAAAGCAATTAGAACATACGACATTACAACACATTCATATGCAGGAAATCGGACCATGCATTTCATCACATCCATATCAATTTCGAGATAATCACAAGGAGCCAGTTGCATGAGTGCCAACACCAAGTTTTTAAAGTCCTCCGGAAGGCACAGCTCTTTTATGAATTTGTCAACCATCTTCCTCAAATCAGGTAAACGAGGTGGTACATTAATACACTTTAGAAAGCCTATTGAAGTTATCTTCATTAATACTTGATTGCAACTACTCCTGTAAAAATCTAACCAGCCCGGTATAAGATTAACATTTATTTCTTTTGGTATATATTTAGTACAATTTTTCATATCTAATCTACCTTCTCTCACAAATCTAATTAGATCAGACTTTTGAATGTCACTACCGTCCAAATTCAAAGCGACATATAAAATAACAAAAAACAAAGTTTTCTTGAGCACAACTGCTTCCTCAGTCATTTTTGTTCCCTTTTTTCTTTTCTTGCTAACTCCATCTAAAGATTCTTCTGTATCTGCTGAATTTAGCAATCTCTCTTCTGTAGATAGTCTGGAAAATTAATAATAGTTTTTATCAGAAGCTGTGGATTTGCTTAGAATAGAGATTTCATTAATCAGTTTTTTGTAGAATACACTTTGGAGTGTGCGAGGCGAGGGAACTGCACGACCTTGTTCCTCCAGCCCTTTCCACCATCGGGGTACCAGATGTAGGCTAGCATATCATCCTTATACAGGGTTATTTGTAAAACACCAACAACCTCGCAGGAGTAGATTACCAACATCATAAACAACAACATTTTTTCTACGATTTTTATCATAACTCAATCAATATGTCGGAAACAGGGTCAGACATCAGAAGCAAAAATGCAGTACTCAGTGACAGTCCGAGTGGTTAGACAACGGTCCGTGCACCAAGAAGCATCCAACAGAAATGCGTGCCGAGTGAGCGCTGCGGCCGCTTTTATAGGCAAGAGTGGGGATATCCCCGCTCGACCGGTCGCACCGCAAGCCCGTTCGAGGCGATGACGTCAGGGCGCACGTGCCACTAGTGAGTCATAACACCGTCTTTTCACGCCGCGCCGTCAAATACATTCACCAAAAATGAATTTTCAAGTTTTTATTGTATTGTTCGACACTTTTTACGTCTATAGATGGCGGCGCCGGGGCGGGCAGGTCGCACGCACGGCCGCAAGAGTTATGAACATACGAACGGTTAATTATAATGATTTCTTTTTTGTATGATAGTAAAATCTAATGAATTATCAAAAGTCGTAGAACAAATGTTGTTGTTTATGATGTTGGTAATCTACTCCTGTGAGGTTGTCGGTGTTTTACAAATAACCCTGTATAATATATACTCATTTCTTATGAGAACTGCTAAAGAATGAAAAGAGCTGCCTGCTCATGTGTTCCCCGATAGTTGCAACCTTGGTCTCTTCAAGGCAAGAGCCTTCACGTCTTAACTACTGATCATCATGAAAACACATTGTCAGGGTACAGAGAAGGACATAGTGTTCCTTTGATCCCGAAAAAAAAGTATTGTTACCGAGCGACAGCAAAAAACTTTCCATGCAGACGGAGTTGAGGGCGGTCACTAATTAAGGTATAAAACAATCAAATTCAATAGACAATAAAAGAAGATTACCCACCCTAGCTCCTCTTTATTTTGAAACTTCTTGATATACTCAGACCACAGCCAAAGCACTTTCATTTTGAAGCTCGGCTTTGCTCCGGCTGCGACCAACTCATCTGCCAAGCCCACGAGGATGAAGTTGTAGGCGTGCCACTTGTGCCATTCTCCGGGCACTGAAACCGAAAGGTTGGTTTGTTTACTTCACGAACCTCACTTGATAAAATAGGCCCATCATATCGTAAAGGTTATTCACGAGTCTTCCGAAAAACTTACTTTCTTTCTTTTCTTGGAGGACTGTAACCACTTTTTTCTTCTTTTTAAAGGTAAATGTTCCATCTGCCAATGCTCTCTCTTCAATAACCATAGCTTGCCTAACATTAACATCTTGAGTTCCACATTCAACGCAATAATAGAAGCCATCCACTAGATTTACGTCGGTACTACCGCACACATTGCACGGGTCTACTGTTATTTTGTTCATTATTTATCGAATTAGTTAGAATTAGCTTTTGTGCATATTATGCAAAATGTAATCGTGAAACTGAAAGAAAACCTGAAAAGATCAAACAAAGCACGTGCGATGGTTGCGACACAAAAGCAAAATGCAAAACAGACTTTTGCATAGAGTAACCTACGGCTGTCATTGTCATGTCACTCACTGAAACCGACCGCTAGGTCGACGATTGCTAAATTATCTGTTGAACGCACCCAAAATATTTTAGCATTTGTACGCATTCAATATCGCGCTTAAATCGGCAAATCAAGGGGCTTACCATCAGCAAATAAGAAACCGATAGGGGTTAGGGACCCGGGCCTTACTATGAGCTCTTATAGCAGGGCTTATATTGAACTGCCTTACTTTTTCGTACTATGACCTCAACGGTTAGTATGAAAGCAGGCCTTAAGCAGTCCTGTTTAAGGCCTGCTTTTGAACTGAACAGTTTCTTATTTGCTGATCAATGACTCAGCGGTTAATCTGCTGGAATCTTCAATCAAGAATTTATCGAAGACTGGAATGCACCCAGAGATGAGAACACCATTTTTGTCTATGGGCTAAAATTTGACATTAACATATATCAGTTGCCATATTCTAAATAACGTACCAAATTAGTATTATCGGGTCGGGTGTATTTTGATTTTTAAAGCAGTAAATGGAAGAAACAGGGGGCTAATTCTCTAATTTCAAAATCTTTCGCAAACGCTTTCAGGATTGGCACAAAAAAATACTTACCAAAGAAATGTAGCAATGTCAAATCCATCTGTCAAATGAAAGCGATTGCGATGGGATAGTTTTTGAAAAATTAGACAATAAGTAGGCTGGACATAATTTATAGAATAATTAGAATTGTATCATAATAATCTACTATTTGTTTGTAAAAAATGTGTATTTATAAATTTCATTATTGCATTGCCTCTGCCTGCATACAAACAATTTATGTAATTATTTTTTTGTATTAAACTGCAGAGAAAAAAATTGTACATAGGCATCTATTCTGTGACATAGGTACATATATTATTTCGAATTATTATTATTTCAAGATAAAACAGCTGAACTTGTACTGAGGCGCATTGCAAGCGTTGCAACTAAACAACCATCAAAAATGATGGTTGTTTATTTGCAACGCTCTGACGTTTGGAACGACACGGTTGTGTCAACCGAACGTCACGCTCAAATGTTTGGAACGCCGTTAGAGCGTTCGGTTGTGGTTAGGTTGCACTCGGAGTGTAGGTTTGGAACGCGCCTCGGTTGTGGTTGATATTGTTTAACCAAGCAGAGCATCAGTGGTGTCCGCCTTAGGACACAGGAGAATGATAATTCGAGAGGATTACTTAATTAGAAATTATAGCACATTATAATCAACGTACTTTTTATTTTCATATAGAGACACATGACATGACATAATACCTATCTGACATTATATTCTTTTTCAATGAGATAGGTCACAGCACAAGTTAATAGTTCGAATACAAAACTCCTTTAACACTTTCCCTTATTCAATGCTATTCCAAGGGCATGGCAAAGGAATGAGAATCTTGGCCGTGGTAGTCCTTTGGTTAAGATATCAGCTAACTGATCTGCAGTGCCAATTCTCTTGACTTCCATTGCACCTTCAGCAACTTGCTCTCGTACGTAGAAATGTCGAATTCGAATGTGCTTTGTTCGCTTGTGAAATTCTGGGTTATGCGCCAAGCGAACTGCTGCTTCGTTATCAACAAATAGTGCAGGAATATGCTTAAGTTCAATTAACTCCTGCATTACTCTGGTTAGCCAAACCAACTCTCTAGCTGCTTCACTGGCTGCTACCAGCTCGGCTTCAGTAGTAGAGATAGCAACGGACGCTTGCCGTTGACTGAGCCAAGATATCACACCTCCTGCATAGCGACAGGCTACGCCTGTGGTAGATCGGCTGGTCTCTCGATCACCTCCATGGTCAGCATCGCTGAATGCTTCGAGTATTGCTGGTTTATGCTGTTCATACCTAATTCCATAGGCAGATGTTCCTTTGATGTAACGCAAAATCCTTTTTACACCAAGCCAGTCTTCCTTGGAGGGGGATTCTAATTTTCGGGAGGCAACACCCACTGCAAATGCAATGTCAGGACGTGTTCCGACCATTAAATATGCTAAAGCGCCGACGGCTTCTCTATATGGATACTTCACGGTTTCGGATTCGACTTTCCCTGATTGAATAGTCGTAGCTTCCTTCTCGATGGGTGTTGTGACAGGGTTGCAATCTGTCATTCCAAAACGCTCCAATATTTTCTTTGCATAGGCTTCTTGCTTAATGAAGACGGAGCCGTCCTTCTCTCTTTCGATTTGTAGCCCTAGGTAATATGAAGCGGGCTTTGACGTTATCTTCAAACGTTTCCGCAAATCATTAAGAAACGATTGTGCTAAGTCTTCATCACTTGCGGCTACTAATCCGTCATCTACGTACAGCGTGATCAATAGCTTCTTTCCATCTGTTTCTTTAGTGTATAGACAACAGTCAGCCTCGCATTGCTTGAAGCCCATATCAAGTAAAATGCTCTCAAAACACGAGTTCCAACATCTTGGAGCTTGCTTTAAGCCGTATAAGCTTCGGTTAAGTTTCCAGACCTTAGGCGTTCCGTCGCTAAAGCCTTCGGGTTGTTGCATGTATATTTCCTCTTCAAGCTTTCCGTTGAGGAACGCAGTAGCAACATCAAATTGCACTAGATGCATGTTCTCTTGAGCACTGACACTCAACAATGCTCTGACAGTCGCTAGGCGTGTGACAGGACTGAAGGTCTGATCGTAATCGATTCCTTTTCTTTGTCTGAATCCCTTCACAACGAGTCGTGCCTTGTATTTGTCAATTGAGCCGTCTGGGTTCCTTTTTGTTCGTAGGACCCATTTGCAAGGAAGCGCTTTTCTCCCTTTCGGTAGATCACACGCTGTCCACACGTTGAGGTCCTTCAGTGACTGCATTTCACTGTGCATCGCTTTTCGCCATTCTTCGCTGTCGTCACGACCCATTGCATCAGCGAAATTCGACGGGTACGTCTCTGTAATACATACGTAGTCATTGAGTCTTTCAGGTCGTCGTATTTCGTTGCGATTGCGTAAATTGTAACGCGGCTGTTCGGCGTCAAAGTCGACTGCTTCAGGATCATCGTGGTGCGGTTCGAGTTCGGGTTCATGTACTTGGTCTTCTTGGACTGGTTCGGGTTCCAAATCTTCTCCCTCAAGGTCAAGTTCATGATCACTGGAGAGGCTATCTTCAGCATCTTCGAAGTCTCCCTCGGATTCATCTGGTAATGGATCTTGATGTACTTCAGGAAGTGCAGCCGGTTCCTCGTTGCTGTTGCTACCCATCGGCAGCTGTATTATGTACTCCCTCGTATTTGCGTCGTTGTTTACACAAGCTGGGTGAACATCTTTGGTAGGAAGCGGTCTTTCATCGAAAGTGACATCACGTGATCGGACGAGCTTGTTACTTTTTCCGTCAGTAATCCATACCCGGTAGCCATCTTCATCGTAGCCGACAAGTCGTCCTTTTATGGCTTTTTTGTTCATTTTTTTCCGTTTCTGCTTTGGAACGTGGACGTAGGCATTGCATCCTATGATACGCAGATGTTTGACTGTCGGTTTTTTTCCAGTCCAAAGTTCGTACGGTGACTTGTCTTTGTTGTTTGTCGGACCTGTTCTGTTGAGAATGTACGCGGCAGTATTTATCAATTCTGCCCAAAGTTCTTGTGGCATAGGTTCGTGCGCGTACATCATAGATCTCGCTGTTTCAACCAGGGTGCGATTTTCACGTTCGCTTACACCGTTCTGCTCTGGTGTGTAAGGCATTACCAATCTTTGTTGAATTCCATGAGAGTCTAGTATATTTCTAATGGACTTGTTGTCAAATTCGCCGCCGTTGTCGCTTAGCAGGCATTTTACAGCATATCCTTCATTTTTCGTCTGAGCTAGCATTAAGGCGAGCTTATCCTTAACCTCTGACTTGTATCTTAGGAAGTATACCATACGATAGCCTGTATAGTCATCTTTGAACAACACGTAGTACTGGAATTTTGAAAAACTTGGTTGAAATGGTCCACAAACGTCGGTGTGCACGAGTTCTCCTGGCGCGGTAGCTCGGGTTCTCGTACCGAATTTAAGTCTATGAGCTTTTCCATATATGCAGCCTTCGCACAGCTCCTTATCAAGAGGAAGATCTAAGTCAAGTTCGCGTTTAACTGTAGCTTTTACGTGCCTCTTGTTTTGGTGTGCTAACCTCTCGTGGTATAGTTGCATAGTATTGAACGTTGCAAAGACTTCAGCGGGGTTCTCAGGATGTACAACTCTTAAATCCAATTTGTACAATCCACCTTCTTTCTTACGTCTTCCTATTAAGCACGCTTCTTCGTTGACATAGACGTTGCATTCTTTAGTCGTCGATACGAATTTGCTGTTCGGAATCCTGTCGTGGAGTGCTAGTACTGAGAATAAATTCTTCGAAATGGCTGGCACGTACCAAACTCCTTGAAGGGTTGCTCGTTGTAGCTTCCCTCTTACATTTGCTTCGATTATTACTGAACCTTTGCCTTTAGCGCGAATCGGTTTGCCATCAGCCGTTGTTACAGTATGGATAGTGTCAAAGCATTTAAAGGTTTGGAATAAATCAGCCCGGTTTGTCACGTGGCTCGTGGCGCCGTTATCCACGTACCAGTTTTCGATGTCAGGAACGATTGAAAATACTTCTGTGCTATCGATAGACAACAGGATCATGTTTGCAGATTTAGAAGTAGAAGGTGTTGCTCGCGGATTGCTGCTTTTTGGAGGCTTGCCGTCTTTGATCCACTTCTGACAGTTTCTCACTCGATGGCCGATAGCTTGGCAGTAGTTGCATTTCAACTTTCTATCCTTCTTTTCTACAGTAGACGTAGTGCCGGAATTTGAAACAAGAGCTTCCTGTTGAAGTACGTTATTACTCTGCAGCGCTCGTTCAAATGCACATAAATGGCTTGTAAGGCTTTCGATGGTTCGTTCAGATTTAGGTAATAATAGCCAGCTGCTTCTGAAGGAAAAGTAGGTTTCGTCGAGCGTATCGAGAATCTTGCAAAGGAGTAGCAGTTCTGGTAGCTCAACGGTTTTGTCCTTACTTAACTCCTGATTAAGCTGCGTCCAAATATTTTTTAATTTTGACATGTTTGTTGCTATGTCATCTCCTGGATCTTTTCTAAAGCCAAAGAAGCTCATACATAGATTGTAGGACTTATCTTCGTCCGTGCCGTCGAATAGTCTATGTAGCTCAAGCCATACGTCTCTTGCATTCGTGTATCTCATGACCTTTCGAAGTGTCTCTTCTTTCATATTGGTGGTTACGATAAGTAGAGCAGTTGCGTCAGCTTTTACAAAACGGTCTAGTTCTGCCTTGTACGTGGTCACTGCAACTGCATCTGTTAGAAGAACGGGTTCTGTGGGTTTTTTGAACGAGCCCTCCACTACTTCCAGCGCGTGCGGGACGGTGCGTAGCAGACTGGTGGCTTTATATTTCCAGGTATCCCAATTTTGTTTTCCTTCCAATAACCCAATTTGTAATTTTGCGATATTCTCCATTTGTAGGTGGGACCGATAACCTGATATTGTTTAACCAAGCAGAGCATCAGTGGTGTCCGCCTTAGGACACAGGAGAATGATAATTCGAGAGGATTACTTAATTAGAAATTATAGCACATTATAATCAACGTACTTTTTATTTTCATATAGAGACACATGACATGACATAATACCTATCTGACATTATATTCTTTTTCAATGAGATAGGTCACAGCACAAGTTAATAGTTCGAATACAAAACTCCTTTAACAGTGGTTAGGTTACACTCGGAGTGTAGGTTTAGAACGCGCCTTAGGTTTGGAACGCGCCTCTGTAGTAGTTTTTTGAAACTCGCTAATGGTAACTGGATTTACTTGCCTTCGTTCGTCGTGCCATTGCCTTGCCATGCCATAAAAAAAATCAAAGAGAATTTCATAGCGAGCGTTTTAGTGTCCGTCATCATCAAAATTTCGCATATTTCGGGCGTGATCCCTGTTTCGAGCCAAACTGAGATAAATAAACTACCGGCTAATTGAAGCTCACGACAGCCAGGGCTTGTGTTTTCGTTTCTTGCTAACGTATGATGATAAAGCTCTTTCCACCACACCCTTGATAGCGTTTTGCGTGTTTATTACCGAGCCGTATCTGACTTACTGGCTGTGTTACGTGGTTCTTCTTGTGGGGTTGTTTAGTGTGTGATTTGTGTTGTTATGTGCTAGAGTTACCGACAACTCATGGTGTGCAGTGCTTGATTTGGGCTAGAGGGACGTATAAATATTGATGGGCTGTGTGATCGCGTGGAAGGCGGCGAAGCGGCCGCACCGGCGGATTATTGCTTCCTGGAGGGTCGACAGTAAAATCCGCCACACTGGAACTGATGGAATTAGAGAATATCGTCGCCAACACCGTCTACTTGAAAGCCAGAGAAGGTACGAACGCAATTTTACAATTTAAATCTGTTGATCGCCTAGAATTATTCATGAATTACCGGTCACTCGGGGCCCCTGAAATAGAAATAATATCTATAAATCTTTATATATTATTTCTGTTGGCATCTAGTCTTGGTATCATGAATAAATGTTGGATGGGTAGTTGTGATTTACTATTGAGTTTGAAGCACTGTACAGTCCTGTACAACTATAATAATTATAAGGACTAGTAATAGTAATAATGACTAGAACTAATTAAGTAATATCATTAAGTCAGTGATGCAAATTTACATCATTTTGCAACTAAAGATTCAATGTTATTGTGTTAATAACATTGAATCTTTAATTTGCAAACTTCATGGCACCTTGTAGAAGTGACATTCAAAGTCAAAGTGTTTTTATTCAAATAAACATAATAAGTACTTTTGAGTCGTCTATATTTGCCTAACACATTTAAACCCACTTCAAAGAAAACTTCCTTTCTATTTCAACAGCATAGCTAAATTAAAAAATATAGAAGTAAAGGAAAGTATTTTTTTTAAAGTGTCTTTTATAGGAATCCAGCATATTTAATAACCACGAAAATGTAGTACATCTACTAAAAGTTTCAATCTTTCGTGGTTGCGTTTCGTGGTGGCTCGGAACATTGCTCAAGAGGGTTTCAAAAAGTCGATGGGAGAGGCGAGTGGTGGTAGCTAACTTTACAGCTAATAAGATATAAAGATTGAAACATGTTACTAAAGTTAGTATTCTTAGCTTTAGGTCTTTTCCTTTGTTTGTTATGAAATGCTAAACTTGTTAAACTAACTAATTCATGCTAACTTAGTCAAAAATTATTTGACTAAGTTAGCATCCATACATTTTACAAGTCTGCAATTGTCACACAAACATGGCTCAGATCCAATCTCATGTCAAGAATTACTGACAAATCTACATATATACTTACTTACTTACTTACTATATGTTGATTTATAAAAAATATCCGTTTTTCACAACGTACTTGTCCCTAATTAAAGTAACAATAATAGGGAACATGCATACATTTTTTTTGTATCAAAATCAAAAGTATAATGTGTGAGAATATCAACTGTAATATAAAAACTTTTCTCTTGCGTTTTTTTTCTCGCGATATAGTCACTTGAAGTAAGCACCCATCAGTAACCGCCGAAAACGCTAGATACAAAACATCAACATTTGTGACGTCACTTTTGCCACGTTTCAGGTGCATTATTATGGAGTTAGCCAAGAATTTTTAAATATCCCCCTAAATATTGCATATCTATAGGTAAGTACATAATATGTGTCAAACAAAATATTATTTCTTATTCGATATTCTATCTGACTGTTAAGTGCATTATATCCGAAAATTAAATGTCCGCAGCTATCAAGCTCAAATTTATCAAAATCAATGACTTATGCATGTTCCCATTATTATGATTATGATTATATGCCACTGACAAATGTCGACTTGGTGAAATAGGTCCCTGATGACATGACATGATCTTCTCCAACTATTTCCAAGTTTCTCTATACTTAGAGAATATTAGATTTTTTTTTATCAAGTATTGCTAATACAAAACTAATATTTCCTGAAACTTACTAAGTACTATATTATAATTGATGATTAAACGAACTTACCTTACGTGAAGTTCAATCATAATTATACGAAGAATTCGTCCGAAGATATTAGTATATTGACTACTTGTAGTATCGCTCGTATACTATCACCACTTAGCACGTTATTTTAGAGTAATAACCTAAAAAACCTATAAAGAGAAGGTTTTTACTTCAAATTGACAGATTTGACATTTCCTGTACGAGTTCTCCCCGTCACTACTTGGCGCCAACACTTCATTTAGTTCAGAGTCCAAATCGTATGATATTTCCTCAGTGGGTGAATATTGTAATTACAATTTATCAGTAGGGAGGGTGGGACTCTATACTAATATCTTCGGACGAATTCTTCGTATAATTATGATTGAACTTCACGTAAGGTAAGTTCGTTTAATCATCAATTATACTTCAAATTCGTCCTTCGATATTAGTATATTGACTACTTGTAGATGTTGAGAGTTTTATACAAGTATAAGAAAAAAGGAAATATCATCTTTTGTGTCTTTTAAATTTAAAAGAATACCGTTCATATTTAATATAATCCTGAATATTTTGTTATACCTATACTATGTACATACGGTTGGAAAACTCAGTACTTATAATTATCATTAATCGAAGATAATGTGTTTCTTTAAATATCTTGGAGAGAAAGTGGAGTGTCATCGACCATCCCGTATTACGTGGAATGTCTCTAATAACATTTATGTTATAGCTATAAGTAGGTAATGGGTATCGGCGCACGTCGATTGCTACAATTTGGTGACGTGACAATGGACATGAATCTTTTCCACTATCAATAGATGTCAGCTTTCTAATAATATTAGATATTAGGAATTAGGTTTTACTTTATTTTTATTATTTAAAATTGTCTGCAAAATTGAATAAAATCTGTAATATTTATTACTCAAATGGTGTAGGTAATATAATTCTCTTGAAATTCAAATACTTGAGATCAATTACAAAATGTTTATATTATACGCTGAGTATAAAAGCGGTTCTTCTTGAGAAAAAATAATAATTGTACGATGATTTGCGTCAAATTAAGTAGATTATGTTTTATAATTGAACTGAACAATGAATTGTTTATAATTAATTGTAAGTATTGTTCACATGGTTTTTTTTTTTTTTTTTTTGTTAATTGTATCAAAGTTGTAATAAATTAAATGAACCATATCAGGTCATTTAAACTACAAAATGTTGTGTTTGAGCAATGGAAATCTGCGCAAAAAAAAGGTTTTTTTTTTTTTTTTTTTTTTTTTTTTTTTTTTTACCACACTTACTAAAGGTTAGCTCAATTTTGTAAATTCATTAATAATGCTGGTAAATTTGTTCTAAAAATGTGTTTTTTTTTGTCTATATATATATATATATATATCACAAAATGTATATTGTATTTACTATATATTTTGTTGTTAAATTATCAAACCATTTTGGTGATCAAACTCTGTTCTGTCTGATAGTATTAACAGGCAGGAAATCTAATAGCATAATATAAAAAATAATGACATATATGTAAGTTTATTTGATGAATGATATGAGTTTATTTGTGCGATGAATATTTCATCCCTGAAATTGGGTATTATAAGATGTTCAAGGTTTAAATCCTATTACTTTACATAAGACACTAATTATTACATTGAACCAGTGGTACCAAGGTTCAAGGTTGTGACGGTCATGATGGCACGGTCGTTACACCTCTAGTATAAGAAACTGATGGAAAATAATAAAAAATAAAAGTTTGCCCGACTAATAGTAACATAGTCGTTTTTGGCATCCAAACTAGGAAACGAAATCATTAATATTTCAACTTATTGAACTTGTATTCGAATTTACTCAATTTTATCTAAGAAAACTGAAACTGGTTATATTTTTTTTTTTTTAGTGATTAGATTTTTTTATTTTATTTTTTATTATTATTACTCAGTATCAGAATAATTCCGTCTAGAACTAGAAAACTCTACCTAGTAATGCGAAAAAACATGTTTTATTTAATATACAATTATAATTCATATATAAATATTATGCAATCATGACTGACCACACACACATAAGTGTCCCAGTCTACCCCTTTGTTGAGAGGCATCAGACAAAATCTATCTACAATAATATGTTGTATATACATAACCATACAATATAAGTATTGATCACATTCAATTACCATGTACAATATTATGATATCGATAAAATATCGATAATATACCAATATCTACCGGTACAATGATCTCATAAAATGGTCGTAATTTGCGTAATTTGCAAATTTGTATAAGTTTTGTCTTGAGAAAAAACGTAACTTTTCAAGCCCGAAAAAATGTGACACAACGGATACTCTATTGTTGTGCGGCCCCATGAGGCCACTCGGGGTTAAATGAATATACCATTACATTCGTAATAGAATAGAAAGTTATGAAGGTAGGTGTAAAAAAAAAAAATAATTACCGTGACCTACAAAGCAAAAAATATTCTATAGACCCACTATTATAGTACCTATGTACTTAAATATCATGTACAAAGAAATCATGATGTCTAAACACTGTCTCATAGCACAGATAATATTATACTATACTAGTTAATAGTTTTGTAAAATAGGAGCCAATGATAAGACTTTCTTTATCTTTCCATTATGGAAAGAAAGTCCCATCTTTCCATTCAATATTTCTTTTCCGTATTAAAACCTTAAAGGAGATAAGATCTCTTAGATATGTTTTTACAAACAATAAGCATTTATATTTTGTAATTATTATTATTTTATTAATTATTATTACTATTAATTGTATAATAGCTAGATATTATAGTTAACTATTATGTTATACATATACAGTATACATACATTCTGTTGAATGTTTAACAAAATGTGTAGTTGGCTAATGGTTAAAGGCGTCACTGTTAAGTACTACGATCTATTCTGTGAATGTAACATTATGCCTGAATTTTGATCATACTATTAGTAAAAGACTATAATATCTCTGGGTGTGATACAAAAGTGAATCTTTAATTACACACTCTCGTATAGATTTTCCACCAAAAAAATATACTTCATTATAAAAAAAAATATAAATGGTACTTCCACACATATGACGGATATACATATAGATCAGAGATATACATCAGGATATACATATAGATCAGAGAGAGAGTACCGGCGCAAACGATTGTGTGGACGCACGGACTTGTGGTTGGCGACCACTGCCTGTATTTACCGAAAAACAGACAAATGCCGCACCAGCACGCACCCTTACAAGTACTTACCCGTACGAGTGGCCTTACCCTGCGTACGATGAAGGCGAATGTAGACGAATCGATCATTGGCGAATAATTGTATTATATATATGAAACGCCGCCTATCGCCTGAAGGTCTGCTGCGGTCAACGAAACAAATCGCTCGTGTGCGTTCCTCGCCGGCGTCCTACTGTTGATATGTCGTCGGAGCTGGAGCATGCTGCATACGTGGCTGCGTGTTTCATTCGTTGTTTTCCAGTTTGCTTATTTTTAAAAACAATGTACCTACTAATAAATAACTAAATAAATAAATTTAAAAATGTTTCATTTGAGTTCTGCGCCCGATTTACTTGCAGTCTTTACGTTGTTCAAGATATTGACTAATGGTGCATTCACTTTAGGCCCATGGCGAATGCATCAACCGTATTCGACTGAACTGTCGGTAACGGTATGTGTGAATTGCATCAGATGCACCAAATTTGACCGTATACACACATACAGGCTATAACCAAAAAACTGTCTGCCCGCGTAATGTAAAAAAAATATATACACTTACTGTCTTAAACTGATATTAAAAAGGTGTTATATAAGTTTTATTAATACTTTTTCGCTAATCATTATCATTAAAATCAATTAATATTTAATTTGAAAAGAAATAGACAGGTAATTTGAATGGGCAATCCCAGCTGTACTACGGGCATGAAGGGTACAAAGGGCGCACAGTTTAGAAATAGACATACATAGTCAGTGATTTGATTAACTAGTTTTTTAAAATGCTAGTTCTACTCGCATGAAACACAGCATCTTCTAGTTCAGGTACATCTTAATTGTGCCAAAAAACACTAACTGAATTTATGGATGATAAACTAAGGAGTTTGTTATTCCATTTCATATTGAAATTTCTATCAGCAGGCTCATGTTTGAAGCTTACCTAGATTATAAAAGCTATCACATTATAGGTGTGATGTGAGGCATCAGGTATCAACTAGTTACATAACTCATTATGTGGTTCAATGAAGTTGATAGGTTTTACCTATACTGGCAGTTCTTCATTGGTTCACATTCACATTGTTTTTAACAATGAGTACAATGAATTAATCATACATAATAATATTATGTCAATCTGAGAACCAATGGTACCCAAGGATGTTTAAGATATCAAAATGCATACCTGATGAGCAACGCTGTTGTCGAACTGCTGCTGCGGCAGCAGCTCTAGCACAGTAGCCGCCTCGCCGGCCTGGGAGGCGGATGGCGACGGATTCGGCGGACGGCGGAGTCACCCGAGAGGTGTTAAGCAGATTGATTTTTACATTGTCGCGTCGTCACTGTCGTCATCGGCGCTTTGGGTTGCTTTGCTGTGCTTGTTACAGTTGCGTTGTTGAACCGATCTATGCGGTGAAATAATCCAATGACTATCTCGATTGCAATAGATTTTTGGTTCATGCGACAAAATAATCTTCTTTTTCATTGTAGAAATAATAGAACCTATCCATGCGGTGAAATAATCCAATGACTATCTCGATTGCAATAGATTTTTGGTTCATGCGACAAAATAATCTTCTTTTTCATTGTAGAAATAATAGAACCTATCCATGCGGTGAAATAATCCAATGACTATCTCGAGTGCAATAGATATTATTGGTTCATGCCGCAAAGTCACTGATGCCGCCGAATACTAAACCGACCTATGCGGTGAAATAGTCCGTTTGACTATTTCGATTGCAATAGATCTTTGGTTAGTAACATTACTTTTATCAGTCTTTCTTCTTTTCTTCACTAAGCATTTTTACTTAACTTTAATTTAATTTTCACTGAATATATTATATCCTAAAGAATTCTCACTTTGAGACTGTACGTGCGTTCGTGGCGAAGCACAAAAAGCGAATGAAGTGTTGGCGCCAAGTAGTGACGGGGAGAACTCGTACAGGAAATGTCAAATCTGTCAATTTGAAGTAAAAACCTTCTCTTTATAGGTTTTTTAGGTTATTACTCTAAAATAACGTGCTAAGTGGTGATAGTATACGAGCGATACTACAAGTAGTCAATATACTAATATCGAAGGACGAATTTGAAGTATAATAGTAAACAACTCGGTCTTGAGTTTATTTGAGTCAAGTATTTGAAGTACTTTATCTTAAATAATGTTGATAAGTAGTACCTACTTAACTACTTCAAAGATTTTTAAACCAATTCCATTGAAAACTTTTGTGTTAACTGGTTTCATAGGATGATGATTTTTAAATTATGTGTTACTGTTACTTGATCTTGTGAGTTGTGATATACTTACAATAAATTATTTATGATTTTCTGTTGATAGATATAAATATATTTAAAAACTTAACTAATAGTTTGTAACTTTTTGGTTTTTTTTTAATAGCAGCGTTTTACCTGTAAACAAAATAGAATAAAAAAATATGAAAAACCCACGACACGACGGTTTAAATTGTTTAAAAAGGGTAAAATAAGTTTTACGAAAATCTCCCGACTAAAAGTGATGTAGGTACTATACCTTTTTTAAACTTTTTAAAGAATTCATAAGTTATCTACTCTAAAAACCGCATCAAAATCGGTCAAACCGTTCGGAAAATGTCATGATAACTGCAGCGCCCCCTAGCGGCAAAACACCATAACACCTATTTGAGAACCTTCGCCGATAACCTACAAACGCATTACAGAAAACCGCATCGAAATTGTAGTAATTTTTGAGAACTTTTCAAGTGCGACTTATTTGGTTGCTGCAGTGCCCCCTGGTGGTCTACCCCTATGAAACATGTTTAAGAACCTGCTCTGAAATGAAACACTTTGAATGCAAAAAATCGCATCTAAATAGTCCCAGTAGTTTCCGAGGAAAATGGTAATAGACAAACATGACTTATCTGGTTGCTGCAGCGCCCCCTGGTGGACTACCACCATGAAACATGTCTAAGAACCTGCTCTGAAATGAAACCTTTTGAATGCAAAAAACCGCATCGAAATCGGACAAGTAGTTTCCGAGAAAAATGGTAACAGACAAACATACAAACACACACAACCTCTAATGTTGTTAATACTTTCAATCTTAATTGAACAGATTTTTTTAACTAACTTGAAAGCGAAGAAAAGTAATAAAAACGTGTAAAAAGCGGCCAAGTGCGAGTCGGACTCGCGCACGAAGAGTTCCTTACCAAAAAACGGCAAAAAAATCACGTTTGTTGTATGAGAGCCCCCTCAAATATTTATTTTATTCTGTTTTTAGTATTTGTTGTTATAGCGGCAACAGAAATACGTCATCTGTGGAAATTTCAACTGTCTAGCTATCACAGTTCATGAGATACAGCCTGATGACAGACAGACAGACAGACGGACAGCGGAGTCTTAGTAATAGGGTCCTGTTTTTACCCTTTGGGTACGGAACCCTAAAAATTGAGAATTCGGTGCAAGTTCTCAACGCAACCGCCGCGTTGGAACGCGCACTGATTTGAACCCAAAGTGAGTAGAGTTATGTTCGATTTCACTCCATCACGGATCAGCCAGCTCGGATTGACCCACCTTAGCGCCTTAAATACTTACATTATTTGAAGCGACATTACCTGCATTGTAAATAGTAGTAACAAAATTAACAAAAAATAGAAGAAGAAAAAAACATTTATTGGCCTCAACGCATACAACAAAACAGATACAACTTAAACTAAAACACAATTTAAACAAAGAAATAAGAAAGTGGAAGAAGTGCGAGGCCAACGGGTAGCTGTCTCAGCTGTGCTACTGCGGCATTATGCAGAATGCCACAGAATTTAGTGCGCACACAGAAAACACACAGAGTTTAGTGCGCACTTATTATTATTTATTTTTTGTGTAGCTTCATATTATCACAACTTGTACCCAATATTTGCATGCCTTTGTTATGGGTCAAATATGAGAAACTGTATTTACTGTTGGAACATCAAATGTACCATGTCTGTGGCAAATAAATATTTTCTATTCTATTCTTTCTATTCTAGAAGCGCTGGTTTTCAGACAGCTCCCTAGGCAAAGGTGGTGACGTACATACAGTAAATGAATATATAAACAAATAAAACAAATGAATATATAAATATTACAACATAAAATAAAAGATTAGTAAGTAATAATCAGAAAAATAAAAAATGAATTCATAGTAAATTAGTTTTTTTTTTTTCAATTTACAACAGACTATCATTACAGGATAAAGTTGTTTGGTCTCTTATATTCTAATTATAATAAAGTCTCTTTCACTACTAACAATGTTAAATATTTTTAAATTTGAGATTTTTGCATTCACAATGCTATTTTTATACAATACTAAATAATATACTAGAAAAAATACGACTCGCACCAGCTCAATACTCAGACGGGAATCGAACCCGCGACCTTTGGATATCCGGTCCAATGCTCTGACCGCTGAGCTACCGAGTCACTCGCACCAGGAGTCGTATTTTTTCTAGTATATTTTTTAGTAATGTTAAATATGTGATATTTATGATTATTTCATAGTACTAAAATCATAGCCGACACATATACCCTCTGACAGGGTATGATAATGCATGCATCCTGCTCAAGGTCACATTAGTATCAATAACAATTCATATGTGGTTTGGTCGGATTAAATGAGAAGTTTTAGCACTGCCATTCTTTATACTTGAGTTTACTGCATTATAAATGTTCAAATAGCTAATTATTTTTTTGTTATGTATTGGATATTCTCTGTTTTGTTAGACCCAAGAATGATTTCAAAGTCAAATAAGCTTTATTCAAATAAACTTAATTATTAAGTACTTTTGAATCGTCTATATTTTCCTACCACCCGTTCCAGACTTTTTTAACTGACAAGAAGAACGGGCGCAAGAAACTTATCAGCTGTAACATGATGATGATAATGCCCTCTTATCCCTTATCAGGGACATAGGGCTCCACTTCTTCTTATGTAGCCACCTTAAGATCTGTCCAGCTGTGACCAATTGATGCAGACTCTTTCTCAACTGATCGCCTTTAGGTAGCACGATGGCGGCCGGGTCCTCTGTAGCCATGCGCTTGCCATTTTAGACCCTGACACGATGGCGGCCGGGTCCTCTGTAGCCATGCGCTTGCCATTTTAGACCCTGTCACGATGGCGGCCGGGTCCTCTGTAGCCATGCGCTTGCCATTTTAGACCCTGTTTCAAGATGTGGTTGTCAGGTCTCCGTAACACATGACCAATCTAACGTAGTTGGCGTTAAAATGTAACGTATTTTTAAATGTAACGTTATTCATTACTTTTTTTACCGTTACTTGTAACATTAACGTTATGTCAATAAATAACGTTACTTTAGATAACGTTACATTGAAATTAACGTTATTTTAGTAAATAACGTTAATTTTAACGTTATTTCTTGCTTTTTGTTACCGTTACTTTAAAATTAACGTTATTCCAATTAATAACGTTACTTTTATACCGATAATTTTACCGGTAAAGTTTAACGGTAATTTTACCGGTTCAATAAAATTAACGTTATTTTAACCGGTAAATTAACCGATAAAATGTTTTAACGTTTTTTTGTATCGTTATGTCGGTAGGGTACGGTATATGTGATTGGTACACAACCGCTACAGAATCTGTACCAAACCCGTACAAAAAACGTAACGAAAACGTACCGAACCGGTGAGGAAGAGGCCTAGGAGAGTCCTTCCCTTACAAACAAGCAGCACTTAAGGCGAGGCCAGTTCACGATCTGATGAAAAGTCTGATTTTTGAACATCCAATGTGCAGAACTGATGTAAAATTCTACTTCACAAAAATTACTGTAGACTAAAAAAGAAACAAAGAAGCAAAGTAACCGAACAGAATATTGAAAAATGGCATGGTATCTCTGTAAAAAAATCCTGAATAACACCATAAAAACTTATAAAAATAAATTTCAAATCGTCAGATTTCGTAATTTTCAACGACAGTAATATGATTTTTTATGAAAAAAGGATAGCTTTTTTATCGATCTAACACAATAACCGAGTACATTTTTAATAAATGATCCAGTATTTCAGAAATCAATAAAAATTTACTAAAATTCGTCAAATTTCTGGCGAAGCGTCAATTAAAGTTATGCGATATTCAACCTTATTCTAAAGACATAGTGAAAGAGTAAATTTCGTGAACTGGCCTAGTTACGTTTTTGGTCTCCAAAAGACCAAGCGCAGGGAAATGAAAGATCATCAACCCACGATATAAGATTCTTGATGCTGTAGTTAGGTTTTCCTTTTTCCTGACAATGCTCAGTTATTTTTCCCTCCGTGACGCTGATTATCGGAACAAGTTCCGTTCCGCTCATGTCCCACTCGATTCGACGTAACTGGAGCAAACACTTCCAACTGTGACAAACAAACGAACGTCAATCCCTTCAGCTATTTAAAAGTTGTCGGGAGCGTTCTTTGTCTTATTGAAATAAAGATTCTGTACGAATGAGCTCGTTTCAACTGGGTTTTGTTAGGTAAATTAGGTACCTATCAACAACTTTGTCATACAATCATCATCTTTCATTGTTTCCTTATTAGCTACTTATTACTATTGTCACAGACATTCCATAGACTATTATTACACTTAACCTTAAAATAGGCACGGTGTTAATGTTAGATTTAAAAAAATATAAAGTAAAGTAAGAGCTAAGCTAAAGTTGCGTCGCCATATCGAGTCAAAGTCTCAGTCAATATACAGGGTGTATTTGTAACTACTCTTCAAACTTTAAGAATGTGTTCAGTTCATGAAACTGAACAACTTTCGCCATGAAACATGTGTCGAAATACGCCATTAAATTTTGGTCACCCCATACTAAACTGATCACGTGACACGTGATCTCTTTGATTTGTATGAAAAGTCTTTTTTTTTACATATTTGACCCTATGTTTCATGAAGAAAGTTGTTCAGTTTCATGGACTGAACACATCCTTAAAATTTGGAGAGTGGTTTCAAATACACCTTGTATTGTCCAGGGGAATCAAAAAGAGACTAAACCCAGTCGAGATCTGAATAATAATAAAACCCAAAAATTCTTATCGACTAAATAAATTATATGTATAAAAGATAAATAAACGATAATATTATTATGCTATTTAGACGCAAACGCATCCTAAGTAGAAAGAACCCAATTAGTGCGAATTTTCCCCGTAGTCCCGTAGTAGTTAGGTAAATACGACTCGGACAACTTACGGAACGCCCCGATAAAAGTAAATGAATTATCGAAACTCATCGAAAGTCCATTAGTTAGGACCCGCGCGTGCCGGACGTTGTCATTTAGCGGGATGTGTCCAGACTTTATTCAATTTTAGACACATGTATTCTCTCATATTGACATGGAAATAAAAATGTTACCTATGGTAAAATGTGGGCAGGTCTATATTCCTGTGTAGGTTGTTTTTAGGGTTCCGTAGCCAAAATGGCAAAAAACGAAACCCTTATAGATTCGTCATGTCTGTCTGTCTGTCCGTCCGTCCGTCCGTATGTCACAGCCATTTTATTCCGAAAGTAATAGGTTTACACAGTTGAAACTTAGTAGGTAGATGTATTCTGTTAACCGCTTAACGATTTTTTTTAATACACAACGGGATAGTGCTTGGCCTTCACCTCACCTGATGTTAAGTGACGATAAGGCCGAAGGTGGAAGTGCACTACGCCCGGAATCCTCATCACTGAGGAGCTGGCTATCTTACCTGCCGAAACACATTTTTTTTTAAATTATTGTTATGGCTTCAGACTTAGGTAAGATGGTGGTAGCTAGCCAGGCGGACTTGAAATAAGCCCAACCATAACGAGTACAAATTGTGCCTCCCTGGGAATCGAACCCGGGACCCCCGCATTGCGTGTAGGGTGGGCGAACCACTAGACCACAGAGGCGGTTGTCTAGTGCTATCGGCAATAGTTGGCAGTGCTGCGAGTGCGAGCGATCCTGGCGAGTTTCACATACAAACTGCCTGCTCACCTTGGGGTCAAGTCTGCTAATGTTTTCGTCAAAATCGTAGTTCAATGGTGTTCTAATGGTAATGCTTTTTGACACAGTTCTCGTTTCTTAAACCCAAATTCAAGACACAATATGTGTCCGTTTTGGGTTTAAGAAACACAATGTGTTTCGGTTTTGGGTTTAAGAAACAAGAACTGTGTCAAAAAGCATTACCATTCAAACACCATCGAACTACGATTTTGACGAAAACATTAGCAGACTTGACCCCCAGTTTGAAAAATAAATCAGAAAAGGCTATAGTTAAGATCAGATAAGCTTAAAAAGTGTGGAACGGGTGGTAGGAAAATATAGACGATTCAAAAGTACTTAATAATTAAGTTTATTTGAATAAAGCTTATTTGAATTTGAGACATTTCTTTAATTAAAATACTACTTAATTTAGATCTACAGTATTCGATGGTATCTACTTCTGGTAAATCTAAAATGGCTTCTTGTCAGCTTAGTTCAAAATGTGGTTAATTAACATGAACTACCAAAATTATAATTTCAGTCTTCACCGCAATTTAGAGAAGTTCTTGAAAGTTGAACCGCGTAATACAATCTACATTATTAAATAGCAAACTTGAGAAGACGGGCTAATCAGAATCGCTGGGGTTCACAATTTGCCTGTGAATTTTCAATCTTACCTAGCCATTAATTAATGTTAAACTCCAGCGAACTTACGAAGATAATGTTTGTAAACAAACCCCCATACATTTAACTTGTAAAGGATTTTTTTTAATTACACATTTTTTTTTATAAATACGCATCTGATATCTTTGGTACCAGTCCACAGACTAGATGTTATGTTAGTGATCTTATGCCCATTTGCACTAAACTTGGGTTAGGCTTGTCCTAGTTAAGATACACCTAAGCTTAAGAGCAGCCTAACTAAAAATTCGGTTTGCACTAACAGTTGTGTCTCAGCTGTGACAAAACATGGGAATTGCCTAGTAAAGCGAATGATAAACGAATGACGAACGATTGAAATGATAGATTGCTTATGATTTATTACTTAAAAAAACAAAATCTGTTTGAATTTGTCAAACCACTTGAACTATTCAACACTTGATACTGGCAAAAACTACTCCCTGAAGAGGAGAGTAGATTGACATACCAAAAATAATAAGAAGAATGTCTTTGACAAATGACAGCCAATGACGTAAAAATACTTTTTTATTTTGCTGTTTGTCAAGTAAAGTTGGACAAGCTAAGGAAACCTCCATGCTGTGACACATAAATACTACTTAGGTATCGCCTAACGCTTTGGGCGCGTCCTATTCGAGGTCATAAAGTTAGGAATGTCCTAAGTGGATTTAGGAATGGCTTAAGGTTAGTGCAAGCAAATTTTTTGCTAGGAGTAGCCTAAACAAGTTAGGCAAGAACTTAGGCGATTCTTAAGTTTAGTGCAAATGGGCAAAGTTGACATATTTGTGAAACAATAAAAAGTAATGCCTAAAGTTTTTGTTAACACACTCCCTCCGCACTCGTCCATCTATTTAGAAGTAGGTACTACCTATACATACTTATTTTAAAACCACTCGTTCCTAATCACTTTCTGTTTTACTTGTCTCATTTCGCTGAACTTTCATAATTTTAATTGAGTGCTCTCCTCCATACAAATTTTCTAAAACAAACAGATATTCTAATATTAATTTCTAGAGTTTCTAGACGAACGATAAATCATAATGTTGGTTTTAGTTTTATCGTTCTATAAAAACTCGGAGGCTTTTACAAGATAAACATTGAAGCTATTAATTACAAATCTACGGCTCTTTTAATAGATTTGTACGGGGCAGTAATCAAGTTTGGCCGATCAAAATTAATGACCTCACCGTATAATGTGTGGCGTTGAGGTATTTTAACATTACGAGGCTGAGATAACATTGCACAAGACAAGAGGTCTTAATTAGAGATGAGATGAGACCCATTCCTTCTGTTGGCTGGGTATTGGATTGGTTTTGAAACAAATGAAACCGAGTTAATAAAATATAATATTTATTTCATATTTCCATACACACATTGTGTTATGGAAATCAAAGAAAACGACCGACGACACCACAATATGGCCTACGAGTTACTTACATGTAACTATACTCGTTAGTCCATTCACCGTCTCATAGATTATTTTTTACTTTTTCCAATACGAGGTGACCTTTCTGTTATTTAACACCCAAGTCAAGAATCTTAATTCGTTTGCGATAATTTTTCCTTTTTTCAATACAAGAGAAACTAGTCTTTGTGTTCTCACACAAACCAACTAAATTAGCTTGTACTTTAAACTATAGAATTTGTTGTAATATTCTAACTCTCAAACCGAGACTATAAATTGTGCAAGCGCATCCAACTTCGTTTTAGCGATGCCTCCTAGTGTAGCTCTTGATTAATAGATTTCAATTGTTCTTTCGAAACTATTTAGATCTTATCGTTATGGTAATAAAGATTAAATTTGCATACAAATGTTTGTTGAATCAACGAATGGTATTTAAGCGAGATCCCGTTTAGATTGGAATTAATTCTTGCCATAAATCATAGCGTTCATTTGCTAGTTGGCGTTGCGACATAAATGCTCATGTGGCGAGAAAAAATCGATGGCGAATGAGAAGTGAGAGCGATGAATAGTTTTACATAGGAGGATGTAGGAGAATATGTAACCAAAATAAAAAAGTACGGCGACGAATAAAGTGGCAGCAATAATTTTATTAGGAGTCTGTTTATTTTGGCAAAGACTACAGAATTTATTTATTCATTCTGTAATATAATTTTCAACACACTTGCTCGTAAACTGAGCCCTAATACATCGCCTAATAGGGCCATAAACCGAGCTATAACAAAGCTATAACAATAATATATAAATCACTAGTATGTTATAGAATTAACCCTACAAAGTTAAATTAGTACCTTACTGCAAGTTCTATGCGAGTAAACAGAGCATTCCCAATTAAGCCGGGTAATACAATTATTTTTTTAAGTAACAACAAAGTGGTTTTATGCTGCTGAATAATCTTATACATTTTTGGAATAAATAAATGTGTAAGTCCTTAATTATGTCAAACAAATATTTATTATTATCAAATTATTAATAATTCACAATATTTTGTTATAAAATATTAAAATATTTGCATTTTATCACTTAAAATTATAGTTTTGAAGTAGGCTGTATGCTCACTCGCCCCTTTGTTCGCAAAATATTCTTGCGTTGGGCGTGTGCAAAAAAAACAAAAAAAACCTACGCGCCTTTTCCCATAATTATCATATTTTGTTTTTGTCGTATTTGTTGCTGTGTGGTAAATTACTTTGTTTTTTCCTCGCAAATGTGTTAAAAAACGTCGTATGAAACTCTTGAGCTTTTGCGTATTGTAACCTAAGCTAACTTGTCTCATAATGTACTATTATTCGTTATTTATTCTGTAATATAAGTTAGCTGGATCTTAACCTTTAAAAAATTGTAAAAGATACTATCCTTATTAATTAATATTATAAATGTAAAAGTCCGTTTGTTTGTTTGTTACGCCTTTACGTCAGCACGTCTTAACTACTAAACTGATAATCATAAAATTTTGCATACACGTTGTCAGGGGTACAGAAAAGGACATCATAGGGTACCTTTCATCCAGATATGAGGGACAGAGGGATAGCATAAAAACTGTCTCGGGCAGCCACTAGTATATACATTAATAAAACTTAAGGACAAAAGTCGGTTTTGTTTACTCCATTAATATACTTATTTTAATGATGCAAGCTGACCGGATTTGATAAGCTTTTCACCGAAGAACGGAAGAATGCTAATCAATGTTCGTGCGTACTGGAGTCTGACCGCAAACTGTAAAGTGTAAAATTAAAAACGGCTGTGTTTGTATCGAGGTATATTTAATCAATATTATCGAGCATTACACACACACAGCATTAAGTACTTTTATTTTGTTTAGATGGGTACATAACATTATTGTTTTGTAAAATTCTATATTGTTACTATAAGCGAAAACCTATAATTAGCTTATTGTTTCTTACGCTTTTCCTACACCTATTTGTACAGCTGCTGGTTTTCCATGAAATTAATAAAATAAAATAAAATAAAAATATAATCAAATCATCTTGTTGTAATGCTGATATTATACGGTTCACTATTGCCTTTCAATTTGGATGACACCAAATTGAATCATGTCAAGTGAATCATTCAATGTCGGACATTGCTCAGCAGAATTTTCATAATAATAGTTATATCAGCATAAGGGAATGCAATATCGATCTGGGCTATTTTTAACGAAATTAATCTCTGCCAAAAATCCGAAGAGATGTCGTGAGATAAACGAGATTGTACAGGAGCATAAATAAATACATATGTGTTTCTCGTAGCTTTTGCGATGATTCCTTCAACATCAACTGCTACTAATGATGTTACTGACACTGATGATATTCCTCCTTCATTCCTTTCCGAGAATACCGAGGAAGGAAGAAGCATTTAATTACATTTGACTGCAAGAGCCAAAACAAAAAGAAATCACATCTGCTTTGTTGCGACTTGCGAGTCATTAATTAAAAAAATAATAAATATTTATGATTGAATTGACGACTCTTTGCTTTTTGCGTAACTATTTCCAAAATTTTAACTTATGGTTAGGTATTTTTTCAAATGATAACTGGTAGAAATAAATTATTTTTAAGTATAACAGCAAACTTATTATTAATTTCTCTATCAAAACTCCCATTATTGTGACAATTTGTAAGGAAAAGAAAAACAAATTCACCAATCTCGCGAGATCTTGTAAATTGCGAGATCTCGCGAGATTAATATTTTTTAAAAATATTAATCTAATTGCATTCCTAATTAATCTGCATAATAAACCACAGATTTTCTCCTAAACACAAAATAAAGATAAGTAATCCTAACTAAACTCTGATTATTGTGTAACGTTCGCTTGCGCTTGCGCAAATATCTCACGAGCTGTCGATGCTGAGCTGCGTCACGGATAAAACTTGTTTCGATTCGTACTTAGTATTTTGTAATAGTTTAATAGTATATGAATGTGATCAGGTCAATGACCTTTGGTTTGAGGTCAGTGTGTCTGATCAATTGTGAAAGTGAAGAAGTGTTCAGCGCGCTTCATTTCATACGCGCAAAGTTGGGTAAAGATTGTTTACAAGTAATGAATGATAAATGATTTACCATTTACCGCTTAACGCGCATAAATAAATAGTCCTACCAGAATACCAGCGTTGCTGTGACTGCCTGTGACACTTATGTGTCATGGCAAGTGGCAACACAAGCTGAGGTAGGATAGTAGGACCCTATTAACCCTAAGACCGTTTTTTGTGTGCAGCGTGTGTTTGTTGTTTTTAATTATTTGTTTTTTTTTGTGCCTATATTTTGTTGTATATGTTTTACGTGTGGTCTTTTGTGTTCATAAAAAAAAAATCTCTCTCTCATTTAGGTACCGATACCGACTGTGTTCTAATACTTATCTGTTTTATCTAAAGAGGCGGGAAAAGGACGAGGCACGACCATCAAACAACGTAGCTAGTTACACACTGGTTTATTACCCAAGAACCAACACCGGTGGGGACACAGCCGCGCACCTACTTATATCTACCCGATATTACATACATAACAATCCCTCCCCCACATACTTAACTAAAAAAACTGTTTATAATTTACTTTGGGTCTGTTCCGTCTAGATCTGCTATTTGGCTGGTCTGATTCCCTATCGTCCTGTTCACTAGCATCACTCGGTACGCTCTCATAGTCATCATCACTCGCCCTCCCCAAATCAGCATCCCTGGGTGACGTTGAAGGTGACGTCTGTGTAGGTGATGCTTGTGAAACTTCCGCAGGCGATGTCTCACATTCACCGCTGGTCGTTGGAATACTGATGATGTCCTGTACTACATCTGGCTGCCACGAGTTAGACTGAGAAGCCATACTTTCGTCACTACCCTTACGTAGCCGGATCTGATTTATGTGTCTCTTCACCTCTAATTTAATTTCAGGAACGTACACAGCATAAATTGCAGCCCCTATCTTTCGGGTAATTACACCTTCAGTCCAATAATATTTCTGTTTTGATATATACTTTTTAATCCACACGGTATCGTTGATATGTAAGTCAGATCTAGGTGTACCCTTATAGTTTTTAACCTGTGAAAACTGGTTCCGTTCCACAGATAAGGCGAGGGCCGTGGATGGCGGAGCGATTTCTGACGGATTCAATAAATCTAGTCTAGACCGTAAGGAACGGCCGAACACTAGCTCGGCTGGTGATTTCTCTGTTGTGCCGTTTTTAGAGTTACGAAAATCGAACAGAAACTTCGAAATTTTTTCTTTGGGTACAGTATTATTTGCACCCGTTAAAAGAATACTCCGCAACCCTTTTTTTATAATTTTAACTGCACTTTCGGCCTGACCATTACTGGCGGGATTATAAGCAGGAGAAAAAACTTGTTTTATTCCGTTTAATATACAAAATTGGGCAAACTCCTGTGATGCAAAAGATGTACCATTATCACTAACTAATGTGTGCGGGACCCCGAATCTAGACATAAAGTCTATAAGTTTTTCTATCACGGCCTTTGAACCATAAGAACTGCGCATACAATAACACTCGACCCATTTCGAGAAGGCATCTACGATAATTAAATACATTTGATTATTGAAAGGTCCTAAAAAATCTAAATGTAATCTATGGAATGCCTGCGGCGGGTTAGGCCAGGGCGTGAGCGGAGCGCGTCGCGGTGCCGGCCGCAGGCGTGCGCACACGCCGCACTGCGCCGCGACGCTTTCCAAGTACCGGTCTATACCTGGAAACCAAAACCGCTTGCGAGCGTCCGCCTTCATCTTGACAATACCAAAGTGCGAACTATGCAATTCTTTACATATTTCTTGTCGCAACGTACTCGGTATTACGACCTTATGCCCGCGCATTATGCAACTGTTTTCAAATGATAAATCTAAACGACAGTAAAAATACGGTTTTAGATTAATATCCTTTACGGAACGCGGCCAGCCATTCATAATATAACACTTAACTTTATTTAAAACTGGGTCATTATCGGTCTCCGAGCGCAGGCGCTGCGCTGTTACAGGTAGGCTCCCCTCCACGACGAAATTTACGTACGCGGCGCGCTCCTCTAAACTGTCCCGCGACCCCTCCTCCCCGGTATTGTCAGCCGCCTCGCTCGCAAGTGAGCGAGAAAAATAATCAGCGTTATTATCACCACTACGCACGTATTCTATGGTGTAGTTGTAGGCCGACAAAAATATAGCATAACGCTGTAACCGGTTTGCTGATACTTCCGGGATGCCGCGGTTTGAACCGAAAATGCTAATTAAGGGTTTGTGATCGGTTCTTAGAACAAAAGGTTCGCTCCTGCCATACAAATACTGGTGAAATCGCCTAACTCCAAAAATTATGGCCGTAGCTTCCTTCTGTATCTGTGAATATTTTTTCTCTGCAGATGTCAAGGTCCTAGACGCAAAGGATATAGGGCGCTCAACACCATCCTCACACAACTGGGATAACACAGCACCCAGGCCAGTAGGAGATGCGTCTACCGTTAGAATTAGTTTCGCGTCTATATTAAAATGTGTCAAAATCTGATCAGAGGATAAAATATTTTTAACTGTAGCAAAAGCCCTCTGATGATCGGCTGTCCAAACCCATTTATTATTTTTATGTAACAAGTTATACAATGGACTCATAATGGAAGATGCATTTGGTATAAAATTTCGGTAATAATTTATAAGCCCTAAAAACGATTGTAATTGAGCTACATTTGATGGTGTTTGTGCGTCGACTATAGCCTTGACTTTTTCCGGTGATTTTCTGATTCCTGATTTATCAATGATGTGCCCTAAATACTGGATTTCATTTTTTAAGAACTCACATTTATTTAATTGCAATGTAAAACCTGCTTCTTCTAAACGTTCTAACACCGTATAAAGCCTATTTTTGTGTTCGAGTTCGGTTTTTCCGCTTATACACACATCATCCAAAAATACGACTACCCCATCAATACCCGCCAGTACACATTCCATAACCCTTTGGAAAATCGCTGGAGCGCTCGCCAATCCGAAAACGAGCCGAGTGTACTTGAAAAGACCGCGATGCGTATTAATGCATGTAAGGTTTTGAGCATTCTCCGATAAAACACACTGGTTATACGCCATGGAAAGGTCCAATTTAGAAAAATGTTTACCTCCATGTAATCTGGCAAATAATTCTTGCACAGTGGGCAAGGGGTACTTATCCACAATAAGTTGCTTATTTATTGTCACCGAGTAGTCGGCGCATAACCTTACCCCCCCGTCTTTCTTTAAAACTGGTACTATAGGCGACGCATACTCGGAATGTTCCACCGGCTTTAAAACACCTAATTCTAACAGACGGTCAATTTCCATATCAATTTTACTTTTTAAGGCAAATGCCACAGAACGCGGTTTGAAAAATATCGGTTTAGAATCCGGTTTCAATTTTAAGTTTACATGATATTTATCAAAACAACCTAACTTTCCCGAAAATAGCTTAGGAAATTTCTTCAATAATCGTGCAGTGAATGATTCATCCCCAAGTGAACAAAAATAATTTGTGGCAGGAGCTAGTTCCAATTTAAAAGCGTGAATAAAATCGCGACCGAGCAGCGGAGGGCCACCGCCCGCCACCACGAACAACTCGAGTGAGCGCTCGCGGCCTTCATAGTGCACCGATACGCGCGCCACGCCTAATGTGCTAATGCTACCCCCGGTGTAATTTAACAACTTACGATTGCTAGCTAATAATGGTACATTACTAAAATACGCATCATAGGTTTTTTTTGAAATAACGCTGACGGCTGAGCCACTATCAATTTCGAACTCTAAAAACAGGTCATTCACTCGTATCCGCTCTGTCATCGGACTACTCTTTGGACAATGAATATTGTACAAATACGACTCACCGTCATCATCTCCTGCATCCACGACACCCTCCTCGACATAATGCACTTTGGCACTCTTTGAACACATACGACGGAGATGCCCCTTTTTTCCGCACTTTTTACACTTATAACTTCGAAACCGGCACTTATCGGATGTGTGATTGTTGTAACCGCATGTGTTGCACTTGAGGCCGGTAGCGATGTTGTATACCGGCGCGCCGAGGGCGGGCGCGGCCCCGAGCGTGTGCGCGCCGCGCGCTGCCGCCGCTGAGGCATCGCGAGCACACCGTACACTCTCTGCCAGCTCCACTGCTTTACTGAGCGTCAAGTCTTGAAGATTTTGCGCGAACAGTTTGTCCTTTTCGGGTCCCGCTATCAGGCCCATGACGAACCTATCCAGTAAGGCTTCCTCTAAATTTTTGAAGCCACAATGAGCTGCCAATCCTCTAATCCGTGCCGCCCACTGTGAGTGTGTTTCTCCTGGCCGCTGTACCGCCGAATAGAAATGGAACCTCTCTGCAAAGCCACACCTGACTGGTGTAAAATGTGAGTCGAGCAGCTTCAAGATTGCATCATATTCCACATCTTCCAATTTTTTCGGTAATGCCAGGTTACTAGCTAAATTGTAGGTCGCTTCCGAGAACGCGCTCAGCAAAATAGCCCTTCGCTTGACCTTGCCTTTGTCCTTGTCATCGGTTAAATCGTTAGCTATAAACCATTGCATCAAACGCATTTTATAGCCATTCCACTCATGAGATAAGTGGTCAAATGTTGACAAAACTCCAAATAACACTCCTGTAGCCATTTTCGCGTAGGAACTATCGTTGTCGTCGCCAATGTTTTATCTAAAGAGGCGGGAAAAGGACGAGGCACGACCATCAAACAACGTAGCTAGTTACACACTGGTTTATTACCCAAGAACCAACACCGGTGGGGACACAGCCGCGCACCTACTTATATCTACCCGATATTACATACATAACAATCTATTGTTAGTGGGGTAAAGGTCGCCATTTTGTTATATCAAAGGACAAGTTTATGAAGATCCAAAGTTTGCGAATACCTAGTATTGATATTCTTGAAAATGAGAATCGACAGAACTACTCGTTTGAAGTAAGCTTTGTTGGTGTGCCAAAATGATTTTTTGAATTAAAATATTGTTCGTGAATTCGCCTTGTTTCTAGGTGGTAAACATTTTGAAATTTCTTCTGGTCTACCAGAGTTTATAGAACAACTTCTTCCTTATTCTAAAATTCGGACTAAAGTTAGAACTGCAGGCGTAGCATGGCAAATTCACGAATCTGACCAATTTTTGTCGAAATATAATTTTGACAGTATTAATCAGCACATATTTTAAGTTCCAAACCTTAGACTTGCTAAGGACGGTAAAACAGTGAGATGCTGTTCCTATAAGAAGAGCAAGTATGATCTCAAGATAGCTCTCAACGTTGAGAGCGGTTTATAAATATGTGCCTAAGACCTTGTCCATAAAGGGCGAGTTCGCCGCGAATTACACACGATTTTGGTTACATTGATATTTCACACGATGCTGCCGTCGCTGGTCCTAAGTGAACATTGTATAACGAATGCGAAACAGCCTGTTCTAATGCATCGATTTAACTTTGATGCTGAACGCGCAATTCCGCACGATCGATTCGGACACTACCGCCGCGGAAACAATGACGTGAGACCGCTGGTAGATGTGATCGTCAATACTGTTGTCGATGAGGACGGGTCACTGTGTAACAACTGCGGTTTCGCTGGTATTGTTTTGTGGCAGAGGTGTATAGGCGTTATCATTCCACCGACCGACAGAGCAGCTAATGTTATTTTTTTTCTTGCCAACAGGTGGTTCCGATAGCAACAAGGGCAAAAGCAAGAAGTGGCGGAAGATCCTCCAGTTCCCACACATATCACAATGTTTAGATATAAAAACAAAAATAGGTAAGTTGCATGCAGTCATTATAAAACTTAGATACAGTGGTAGCCAGGTAATCAAAAACACCGACTTTTATACAAACGAGGTTACTTTAATGCCTTGGTTTTCTGCCAAGGATTGACCTTGCTGTGATCTGATGATGGCCATCTAGGGAGTGAATGGAGAAGATTCAGATCTCTATACACACCCAACAGATCTGATCAACATTCTAAGATATGTTTAAGAAAACCGGGAAATTAGCATAACAATTTATGGAAATCCTGGAACTGAAAACTCTGATCCTTATATGTCTTAGAATGCTGATCAGATCAGTTGGGTGTGTATACTAGCGATCTGAATCTCCTCCATTCACTCCCTGGATGGCCATCTTCAGATCACAGCTAGGTCAATCCTTGGCGGAGTACCAATGCTTCAAAAGTTACCTCTTTTGTATGAAAATCGACTGGTGACCTTAATTATCTGGCCACCAATGTAAGGAGAAGAATGAAGTCCATTTAGTAGCTTTTATTATTTACTGAAGGAGATCGCTGAAACCAATGTTTATTTAACCTAACTGCCATCGTGGTCGGTTTCCATTACATCAGCACCTTTGACGTCCTAAGTTCGATTCCCGACATTCAGTCAATCTAGAAAACGATTTTTTAGGAATTGTGACTAGAACTAGACGGATCTAGAACAGCCATGACAAACTCAAAATCATTGGTGGGCCAAATGCATATTGACCGTAAAATCAGTGGGCCGCAAAACCTAACTTTAAAGAAAATTAAAAAGAATTAGCAAACACTGAATTAATTGCCCCTGACTATAACACCTTTGCTATCAATGCATGCGTTTAATAAAATCGAAACCATTTTTTTTATATTTGCTAGTGTGTTTATTTATAAAAAACCGTTTTGTTACGCTATGGCAAGATTAGAGGACATTGCCATGCACTTAGTTTTGTTTACCCCAGAGTTTTATATCGAAACGAAAGAGGCACGGATAATCTCCCAAACCAGCTTACTGCGTCGAGGAACTAAAAGAAATATTAGCCAATCGGATCAAAGTTTCGTGAAATTCCGAGGGCGCATTCCGTAATCCCGACTTTCCCGAATCCGGAAGACGTGATCCACCCCTTGTTTTCATCTTGACCTCTCTGCCGTATCGGATTTCAGTCTTTATTGTGTAATAGGAGGAAAACTTAGGGATATCGTTTGGTGAGAAATATTGGGGAGTTCTGCTTGGATATCGCTAACGGCTAAAGATAGCTTGACTATAGTTGGCCTTATAATTAGTTGAACAATTTAGTATTCCGAGTTACCGCTTGGCGTATTAACGCTCTTTTGGGAATCGATTCTGCAGGCGTAGCATGACGAACCCAACAAAGTTTTTGTCCACCCCTAATTGTTTAATTTTTACCGACTTCCAAAAAGGAGGAGGTTCTCTGTTCGTCTGTATATTTGTTTTTTTTTGTGTATTTTATTTATTTTTAAAAAATCAAAAGGTCTGTCTGTTGGGGTTGGGATGTCATTTTTGACATTTCGACGTAGATTTAACCGCTCTCTACCACAGCAGAATACATGATTGTATTTACTAGAGTATGACTGAGGTCTGAGGTCGATCTCAAAAGCTGAGTATTATGGCATACGACTTTATATTTGGAAGTAAGACCTTGACATTTTATATATCGATCGTTAGCGAAAACTTTAGTCAATTCCAAACATCTATCAAAAGCGAAGTTTCAATATTAGCTCTAGTCTATAATAGTAACCCAGATCGGTAGTACGGAAGGCAGAAAGTTTTGCTCCTCAGATAAGAGCGCTTTTCTTTTAGGGTGTCCCTTATCTAGGGTACGGTGATATTAGTTTCCCATCCTCGAGGAGCCCTCGTAATAGATAAACTTGCTCGACAACGTTATCTTGTTTGTCTTTGATTTGGGTAAGCTTTCATTCAATTTCATTGAAGTTGCCTCTTTTTTATAGGTTCAATAAGCGATGGATTGTTCAGTGGTGTGGTATAGTTAAAATTATTTTTGTTCGGGAAGTAACTGTTTACTTCGTTTACAAACTATTTTCTGTTGAAGGTTGTATGGCTTTATTAAATTTTCTATCAAACAACATATTTTACTGGCGAAACCACACATTTTATGATATTAAGCCGCTATTACAGAACGATTTAATATCGCTACCTACTTAATTCATGTAAGTAAACATACGAGTGATTGAGTTTTTTCATGATAACCAGATTTTAGTAAAATTAAACTGCGCTTCTTTCATCTGATACTGGTCTTTTTTGAATAACAATGAATGAAAGAATGAAGTAAAAAAATGAAAATAAAAAAATACAAAATACATAACACTTTAGTTCTGTGTAGTGTAGGTTAGTATTTTGCATTTATAAAAGTCAAAATTCAAAATAATTTATTCAGTCTAGGCTGTTACAAGCACTTGTGATTGTCAAAGAAGCTACGCCATCGGTTCGCAAACCCTGAGCGGGAGACCTTGTAACGAGAAGAACCGGCAAGAAACTCGTCAAGGGCTGCTTTTTTCTCCCTGTATATTTCATACAGAGTCGTCAACATTGAAAAATGAGCTCCACATTTAAAGTGAGGTCATTTTCCATCACAATAATTAACAAAAGTTTGCACACAATGGGTAGGTAGGTTGAAATTAAATACCTACTACATATCGGATAGGTAATTGTGAGAGTAAATAACTTTCAACTAGTTGAGAAATCAGTAATCACTCTGTCTGCTACTCGAAAGTGCGCCTAAGTAGGCAAAATTTACCAAAAAACACTTGATACAAGACTTAAAAAATATTAATAAAAAAACGCAATTCTTACAATTCAATATGCGTTAAGATAGGTACTCAGAAGCAGACCCATTCCCACTGGCAGCACCCGTTCACGAGCATGACGCGTGGACCAGCCATCGCTTCGCTCAACCATATTTGAGGGAACGTAACGACCCGCCCCACACGACACCACCGCAGAAATGATTAAAGAGAGCATGACATACTTAGGCCACCCATCCTAAGGCACTGAATTGAAAACTAATATCCAAAAGCTTTTCATAGGCCTTTACTTACAAAAACTACTGACTATAGAAAGCAAAATGATTGCAATAAAGAAAAAAGAGAAATCAAAACAAGGTTTACTTACCTATTAGTTTTATGTTTTGAGTAAGAAGTGCCATACATATTGATAACATCAAACAGAAAAAAAATATATATAAATCAGAAGCAGACCCATTCCCACTGGCAGCACCCGTTCACGAGCATGACGCATGGACCAGCCATCGCTTCGCTCAACCATGCTCAACCATATTTGAGGGAACGTAACGACCCGTCCCACACGACACCACCGCAGAAATGTTTAAAGTGAGCATGACATACTAAAGCTACTCTAAGACGTTAGAATTGAGACATCATTCTTTCATTTATTGTTATTCAAAGAAGTCCAGTATCAGATGAAAGAAGCGCAGTTTTATTTTACTTTTTGATTAGCAACGGTACACTGCCGGAATTTGCAATTTCATTACCAACGAACAAACTCTAAGCGACGAAGGCATTTTAATGTAAATTGAGTTTTTGAGCAAAAATATTCGTTCGAGCTCAAGAAATTCGTTAGCAGCTTCCTCTTGTTGTGCCGTGGTGGAAGATCTTGTCTTATTTTTTTGGCGATAAGACAAAAATAAAATTATATTTTCAAAGTAGCGTTGATATAATGATGATACACCGAATAATATCGAGAATTCGAGATCAATGAAACGTAATTATATTTTTTGAGTGATATGCTTTGCTTGCTTTTATAGATGACATAAATTATAAATTGGATATTCTGTCCGTACCATAGGAACACGTAAACTTGCTATTGAGTATGTGGCACGCCTTACAGGCCTGCCACATACTTATAGACGCAATCTGATTCGGAATTCAGTAACGGAATATCGATAATGTATGAAAATACTGAATTGAAAAATACCGTATATTGTAGTATGATCCATAGTTTTGTATGTATAGCTGCGTTCGAATTGATACCGTTTCGAAACTCCGAATTAAAATGTCAATGTAACTATCATTTTAGGATACAGCCGCAATTTTGTCGTTATCGTCAATCCTCCAGAAATACATGCCCCGATTGACCTCCAAAACTTTGTGCAATACATCAGCGTTCGTGTATCGGAAATTCGGAATCCAATATTAATATTTATACGTACCGAACTCAGACTAACGACATCTCAAAACTACTCGCAGATCCTTTCACAACTTCGCGATTCCCATGACAAATAAAGATAAAAGTTATAGTTTCCACGTTAAAATGTGTATCTTTTAGAAAAACATCTATATTCGGAGTGCTTTTTCCTCTCTGATAATTGGCTTTAGACAATTTTATTTCCTTCCTTCCTTTCAGGTTAATTCTACTTAGAGCACTTAGAGCCCGCCTGAAGGTATACTTTCCCGTTTAATTTAGTTGTGTTTACGTTAAACGAAGCGGTTGTATTTATATTACGATGTAAATTGATGTTTATTGTGTCTCGTTTATTACAAAACGGTTGGGTGTTGACAGAGTTCAAGTTTAACCATTATTTATTATAGGTATAATAAAAGTGCCGTTAACTTTTGCAATTACTGATTTTGTATGTTGTTTGTTACTTAGTCAATGTGCTTAATAGTGAAACTCGTGAAAAATATGCTTCTTTTTCTTATTTGTGACCTCTCTGTCTCAGTATATTTGACAGTTCATTAACAACCTTATTTGTATAGAGATAAAGTTGACGGTTCGTCAACGATGCATACAGCAGTCGGTGTCGGTCGTAACAAATTATTAATCGTTATCATTTTATGACGAGCGAATGAGATCCGACCTGGCTGGCGAACCAAACTTTTACCGCGTCCTATAAAAAGTTGTTGTTTGTTATTTTTAATATTGTTTGCCCGAAACTTTGTGAGCCATAAAATAAACCAATAGACTTTGAAATTACGAGTTCGTTAGAGGTAGCCCTAAAGTTTTTACGCCCGTTGGTAGGGAGGGACCAATCGGAACAACAGTGGAGCAACAGTCGCCCGCAAACATTCAGTTTTACTACTTAATATTGTTATAAATAGACTGAAGGGGACGAACGAGGACATCACAACACCCATTTTTCGAACCCCAATTTAATTTTGTCGTGTTCGTTGACTTAATACAACAGATGAGGTGGATGGTTGACGCTCCGCTTAGCAGGTCTGTCCTGTGGTAGATTACAATCCTTGAGACTACTACAATATTTCTTCTTGTCAGTTAAAAAGTCTGGAACGGTTAGTTGGAAAATAAAGACGATTCAAAAGTGCTTAATTATTAAGTTTATTTGAATAAAAACTTTTGACTTTGACTTTGAGTTTCTTGTTTTAGTTCTGCTCTGTACAAAGTCTATCCTTATATCCATCCTTAAGCCGAAGCAAACTTTTTTCAGCGATCGATGGCTTAAAAATTATGTAGGTACTTCAATTTACCTTATATATATTGATGATGATGATGAATGTAAGTTGCATTTTCGATACATCGAATTACGTAGCTTTAATAGCAGCATTATCAAATTACCATTTCCATCGTGCCTTCTACGCAGATCCAACAATGCCCTCATTTTCCTGAATGAAAAATCTCGACAATGGAATAATACTGCCCAGGAGAATTCGCCCGATTAAGTAAATAATCGTCTACATACATTCACAGGTTGAACATACAATAGTAGATTGTTATACAAGACGCTAAAATGACCCATTGCATACGAGGTAGTTTTATTCAATTCAATTCATTTATTTGCATTAAATAGGGTATTATTTTTATGACTTTGTAGGTGTTATACAACTGGGTAGAACTTATGCCTATTTAACTATATCATTTCATAGCATGCAAATTAGTAATAAAACCGTTTTTTATAATTTAATGTTATTAACCTATACTATTTTATATAATTGATTATCCTGGAGAAAATGTCTAGCAGAGTTAGTACATCGATCTTCCTTACTCTTTATATTTGAGGAAGTCTTCAATACAATAGAAGCCTCTGTCCATCAGCCATTTCTTTAAAGCTATCTTAAATTGATTGAAAGGCAATAGTTTAATATCCTCGGGTATTTTATTATAAATTTTTATAGCCATCGCATAACCATTTTTATTAAACCGAGTAGTTTTTGGTGCCGTGTTTAAAACGAGTCTGTTTCTATTCCTTAGATTCCTACTTGTTTTATCCCCGACTCGTTGATAGAGGTGCTCCCGAGTTTTAGTGAGGGAATAAATAGAAACCGAGTTACAATGGGTTCTAGCGTCGTGTGTTACACTATACTTTTCACTACGATTGCGAGAAAATAAAATACAATATTAAATAGTTTATGCCTACTTCCGTAAACGAATCCACTCGTTTTGCTATCCTCCACTTCATAAACTTTTTGTACAATATTTAAATAAATGATTTGTTCTTGAAGGCAAAAGATTAAAATTATTTCTTTCCTATTACAGTCACACAATCCAATCATTTTGTAATTATAGAAAAATTCTAAAGATTTCGCGCCATGGTACCTTTTTTTTTAAATTTCTGCAGTAGCAGCTAAGCAACACAAACACGCATTTTACGATTCACTCTGTGCACAGAGTATAAATAGGTCTATGATTTCACCGAAGAGATGCTTTTAGTTCCATTTTCAAAAATAAGAATGAGAAATGATTATAAATAAAGACTTTTTCGTTTTAGTAGGCTCATTGGTAATAGACAAACATTAAAAAAGAAAAAACTTTATCCCCTAGGGGTTATTATGCTATTTTATCTCGGCTCTTGTACGTTACAATGACGGACTTTTTGAGCAAGAGGAGTGAAAAAATTATTCTACCTTTTGTTTCTTTTTAGCGACTGGTCTTGAATATTCTGTAACTGCAGATGAAGTATGTTTTACATTTTAATGCCTCTCGGGAATAAAACATGTTACGTTACTTAATTTGAATTCTACGCCGGCACCACTAGAAAAACGTTGCAAATGGAATGCTGATTAGGAAGGGATAATGCCTGAAAATATTTTTTCGCTGAACGGACTCTTGGTAAGGGCTAATGCTGTTGGGTTGGGTGAGGTATACGCTAAAACAACACGGAAAAAGCCAGCTTACCTCAAATGTTTTGCCATGGGAAATATACTGAGGGAACTCGTGTTTTGATTACAGTATTTACAGTTCTGCGTCTGGTAATTGACCGAGCGAGCGGAAAGAGCGAGCGAAGCGTCTCCGTTTCAGCTTAGCAAAAATGCTTTCATAGTCCTTCTTTCCGTTTGTTCCTCCTCTTGAGCTCGCATTTCTCAACCGATTCTCAAGTGAGCTGGTTTGATAATATAATTTTAGATTTTTTTGTTGACTCAGTAAAAGCCGTTTAGTAAAATGTTCAGAAATGTCACAAACGCCAGGTCTACCTACACGACAGTTCACAGAGCCACTAGACATGTAGGTATAAGTCAAATGTTCTGGGATCTGCAAATTGTACTTCAATGGAAAGTATTGACCAAATGCGAGTACTTATAAGGATATCCCTCCCAGTAACTAACCCTAAGTTAATTATCTCCTTATTCTTATTTTACTCTGATGCTGTTCTTTTTACGTTAAAAAAAAGATACCTATGGCAGATTTTTTAAACCAACTTAAATTTTTCTTTTAGGCAATTTTTTTTTAAAAGCCTAATCAGGATTCAGTTAGCAAACTACAATATTTAATTTAGGTATCAATCTGGACCTACTTAATTATATTTTCTACTTTCAACCCTTCGAGGTTTTCAATTGAACAATCGGTAATGTGATAGATTTTCTATTTTATTAACTCTCCACAACTTTTTCTGGACTCTGTGGACTGTGACGCGACTGGAACATTTCAATTATCCGGACCCTACTTCAAATTGATTGCCGACCGCTGACTTGTTTATTTGTTAGTTTCAGAGAATGCTGTTTTTGTATGTCACTTTTGAAGGCTTGCCTACTACGTTATTAAGACTTCACATTGATTTCTTTTGATAATTATGTTGTAAAAGCTGTTCCCCAGTTATCTTATTTAATTTTAAATCTGTCTTCCGCTTCAGATATCTCGGCTGCTATCATTTTTGGCGGTTCATTTAAATCAAACCAGTTACTGACTGGTTGGTAGATAACTAAAAGTGATGTCGTGTCAACATTTCTGGGCTTCAAAGTCATTTGACGAATTGACATCACTGTTTTACTTGTCTTAAGCTTGTTTGGTGAAGGCGACTAAATGAAGGTGTTATTTTTATCATATTACCATTAGCTTGTTACTTTAAAATCTCCATGTAGCATAAAAATGTTTCGCAGTTTAAAATTATAAATAATATTAAAATTTGATTTGAGGAAAATCGTTGAGGATGCTTTGAATGTTTCATTCTTTTACCTAGGGTAAACAACATTAAAAGAAATGCCGCCCTAACAATAGAGTGATCATCTATCATTGTATCAGTCTGTCGGTCGCGTAGTGCGGAGTGCCGACACTGCCGACGTAGAAAAGACCTGAAAGGGATGACTGATTGTGTGTTCATAGCATTATGTTTGTATTGTAGATTGTAGCTAACGTTACTTACCATCTCTGGAATTGTGTCAACATTCGGTTTCTAATGTAAAGTTTATTTACCATTGTTTACAGTAATCTAGGGATTAATTAAGTTGTAAAGCCTCTTTAGAACGTTCATACAGTAGTTTTAAGATTTTGTCAATCAATCAAAGTCTCAAAATACTTATTCATCATCATCATCATCATCATATCAGCCGCACGAAACCCACTGCTGGGTATAGGCCTCCCCCAAGGATCTCCACGACGATCGGTCCTGCGCTGCCCGCATCCAGTGGCTTCCCGCGCGCGACCTTCACCAGATCGTTGGTCCACCTTGTCGGGGGCCTACCCACGGAGCGTAGTCCGGTGCGCGGTCGCCATTCAAGAACCTTTCCGCCCCAACGGCCATCGGTTCTTCTCGCTATGTGTCCAGCACACTGCCACTTTAGCTGAGCAATCCTTCTATCGATGTCGGTTACTTTAGTTCGCCTGCGGATCTCCTCATTTCTGATTCGATCGCGCAGGGAAACGCCAAGCATGGCTCTCTCCATTGCACGCTGGGTGACCTTGAGCCTCCTTATGAGACCCATAGCGACCACGTTTCACTGCCGTAAGTCATCACTGTCAACACACACTGTTCATAGACACTGAGGTAAATCGGACACGAAGATTTTTCGGAGCTTCCCGAATGCTGCCCATCCGAGTTGGGTTCGACAAGAGATCTTTCTCGAAGTTGGACTTACCTTACTGGACTGCCTGTCCTAGGTATACATAATGATCAACAACTTCAAGTGTAGTGTTCCTAACATGAACATGGGCATTCGACATGATTTTCGTCTTATCCATGTTAATCCTAAGACCCACTCTTTGGGAAGCAGCAAATACTTATTAGTCTCTGCAAATACTTTGTCTTTTAGTGGGGTTACAACAACGTCATCAATCAGTATAAACATTTAGAGTAAATTAAATGTCAAAAGATAATTATACGGATCTGAAACTTCATAATTGCTTTTGCCTGTTTATTATTCATCTTCTGCGAATCAAGAAAATTTCTCAATAAATTGTTTGTCGATTCAACATTCATAATCTACACAGAAATAAATATGAGTTTGTTTTGTATTCGAAACGTCTATAGGAAATTGAATTAACTTGTTTTGCTTGTCGGGATCTATTGAGGAAGTCCCAGTTTTTTATTCAGATGAGCAATGACATTCGGTTATAAATCTTGATGTTACCAATCTTTGGATAAATAACGAGCAGTCAATAATTCTTCGTAATATTCAATATTGTACTTTTCAATATGAATTTACTTTTGTAATACAATAATGATGTTGATTATAAAACTATTTTGAGAATGCCAAAGTACAGTAATGAGTCTGGTAAGTATTTTTAATGAAATACTAACTTAAAACAGCGTTTTTTAATAGCGTTACAGGCATTCGACGCTACCATCATTATGAACCACATCAAACGTAATTTGATATTTGTATAATCATAGCTCAATTATTCGGATATCATTAGACGAATATGTGGAAATGGTAATGAGAAGTCAAAATGGGAATAAATAATATAACTCATTCATAACCGTCGTGTTAATTACACTCCATTATTTGAGCGACGGGACAAAGCGTCCAGGCGCCTTCTAATGAGCAAAAGTTTACTGAAAACGGGACACAATAAGAAAACCTTCACTATGTACACACTGTGTACAAAGGGAGTAGCCCTTTGAATGAATGCTTTCACATCACTTGCCGCTTAATGATTCATAGTTCTGGAAAAGTGATAAATTACATATTCAATGAATAAATAGATACCTACCGCTGATATTTTTTCGAGAAAGAATAGTGAGATAAGATATTGACTGCGGAGGCAGCTAAATAACAACTTTTATGAAGAAAATTGGTGATCGTGATCGATATTGGTTTATTGAATAAAATCGGTTAGCTGAGTTTTTTATTCAATACTACTTTATTCATAATCATAATATGTTATAATAATATTATAACACCTATCATATCTATTGGTTGAAGTTCTCTTATTCTTTTTCATACTATGTCTTACGGCTTGTCATAAGAAAATTACATAATAATATTGAAACGGCCATTGCTGTTATATTACTGTCTTTATGGCACTTGGTACATTCTTATCTCTAAAGTATAAAATATCAAACAAATTACCATTTTTTTAATGAGATTTTTGCATTCACAATGCTATTTAAACCCTGGCAACTACATTTTATGTACATACACTCATGTTTGACAAAAATAAATGATTATTGATTATTGATTATTTTTATACAATACTAAATTGCCATTTGCTAAATCTAGACAAAAATAAGATTGATTCCACGATATGAGGACAATGACCATGTTAATAAAACACTTAACTAAATCACAGACAGACAGTGCCTACATGCAATGGCGCGTAGAAATCTTCGAATCGTAAAGTTGACCGACAAACAAGAGGTCCACGGGATCAATTACGATAGTGAAGTAATTTGATAAAGCGTGACTTATGAGACACGCTGACTCAATGCCGACGCCCTCGCATAATTTTTATGGAGCTTCTACACATTCCCCGAATGAAGACGAATATTTAGGAGCGCGATGGCACAGTAGCCTATTCGCCCTGCGATTGCGGCAGTTTAGCAACTTTTGCATAGATCAGTCATGGAATGGCTGACAAAACTATCTCGAGCTCCTCTGTGCTGTGGAAGACACGTCAAGCCATTGGTCTACTCTCGGCTATATGTAGCCCATCTTCCTCGGCCACTCCTATAGAAGACCTGTGCCCCAGCCGTGACGACATTAAAAATGGCTGAGGTTGAGATGAATATCAGCTCACACGATTGTGTGGTGTAGACTCATGTTCACCTGTAACTGGCGATCATCCTCTGTATTCGCCGAATACCAACGAGCACCCTTATGCGAAGCTATCGGCGATTGTGTTGATGCGCGCACGATTATCGTGGCGAATATACACGCCGACGAACATCTTCGATTGTTTGACGGGCATTATACGGCCAGCGATATGAAGCAGCTCATTGAGACAAATGATCCATTTGTGAGAATTGGAGCGAAAAAAATAGTCTAAAGACTCGGTGGAACTGGCTGAATCGCGCGCCAAATTTGCGCATCACTGCCAATTTCTATACTGACTTGAATTATAAATTATCTGGAGTTGGTACAAGTTACAATAGGTATAAAAGATACGTTTGTATATTAATTAGAGAAATGGAAGAGAAAATTAGAATAATAAATGAGATTTTTCTCAGGGTTGGAAAAAATCATGATTTTTTGCAAAAAATAAAAAATCTCTGATCAATAAAACAGTTCAAAATAAAAATGCCCGGTGAAAGTTAAATATTAGGACAGACGATTTGGCGGTTTTTTTAGAAGAAAAAACAGTAAGTATAAAGAAGTAAGTCTAACACAAAGTTACATTTTATGTGTCTATCAATTATTTAAAATTAAGAATTTTATATTTTTATACAAATAGGAAAGAAAAAAAGCAATTAGATTTAATCCATTGATTAAACCAAGATTATAATCGAAATATAAGAATATAATAGAAAATCATTATTTTTATTCAAAAAATCACTTGATTTAAATCGTGATTTAAATCAATGTGATTTAATCATGCCAACCCTGATTTTTCTTGAGATATGTAACTTTACGGAAATCAATGAGTTGGTGAAGTGAAGTACAATAACATTTAATTAGCTTTGCGGAACTCTAATAAAGAAGGTGCGATTTCGTTTCGCGTACTAAGTTTGGCTACCAATACTATCGATAGATATTGATAGATTATAAAATTTGTTACTAATAGAGTTATTCTCAATAATGAACATCGAACGTACACTGAATTTGTTCGCAGTTTCTGATTTGTTTGTGTTCTTAAATTCTTATGTATTATTGAAACCATATCGATGATTGCAAATGCCTACCTAATGTATTCGCTGAAGATTGAAATGTTACAATACAAATGATGTGATGTGATTTCTGCGAATGCTCTATTCAAAATCATGTCCTTTGACTGATAGTGTTGTACCTTTCTACTAATTTATCGAAAAAAATAAACAGTATCCACAAAATAATAAAAGCTTTCCAGCACAGTTTTTTTCTACACAATGATTTTATTGACAGAGTTTTAATTACGACACTCCAGCTTGTTCAGAATTTATGTAGTTAATAAAAGCAGCAGAATTCAATTTTGATTGGCCCCTGATTGTTTGATGTTCTGTTTATTTATCCGGCGAAAGTAGCCGGTCGGTTTTATCGCCGGGAACACGGGTGATCGTTTATTACGCGCGCCGTTGTGCATTCCGAAGTCGTAGAGTCGATACGACTTGAGGCGTCGTGAGGGAAGGACAATGGACATGGTACAAGTCTTTAGAGACTACAGTGTACTGTGGACGAGGTAGCTAAACACTATAAGCATGACATACAAAGTATGTTCAGTAGTTTTCAATTTGCATTGGAATCCTACTTTGATTGGTACTACATAAGAAAGGCCCCACCTTGTAGTGGAGACTGGAGACATGAACATGGTTGACGAATGACGATGAGATTGTACCATTTGTACCAGATTCCAGTGATTAGATCGAGATAGATGTACCTTAAACAAATCTTAATTTCTTTTATGTGTTTCCATTCAAGCTTCATGCTATTTAGCCGAATTTATGCGTGTCGAAAATCAAAATAATATGTAGCTGATGCCTTGAACATACGATTCTTATGCAGATACGAAAAACAGCTGTTGTGTCATAGGCCTTCCAACCACGCACGCTGAGCATTGTCCAAATTGAAAATATTTGCTATTTGAAGAACTCTGGCCGAGTCATAGAAAATCTTTTACCACTTTGTAAGTTCTATCCATTTCTCAGCATCAAAAAGCGATTAATTTATGTTGACCTGGTAAATGAGATTTCGTCATAATCTTGCGTCTTAGCGCCCTCCTCGACTGACAAGAGAATCGCGAGTTGAATAACTATACGCCGCCGTAGCTAAATCGATTCGACTTGCCGTTTATTTGTTTTTCTCCAACTTATTGTTGTCAAATAGTCTCTAGAATATTCTATTAACCACTTGCCACATGACCGGTTCATCGTTAATTGTTTAAGCACTTAAGATCCCTGCAATGACGTCTTCGAAGGTATTCGTTACGTCAACGCACGAAAGTGACCGAGTTTGATGCATAATATCGTTATGCATTCCTATTTTTTCTTTCATTTACATGACGCTATGACATAGTTTAACTAAACCTACATTATTTAGTACGGTGAATCTTCTGTTCATCTTTTCTAAAATCTCCCACGTTAGCGGTATCTGTTAAAATAGCATCATTACAAATCTATTTAAACTTCCGTCTTTGAATTAGATCCACATCTAACAATTTTATTACATTTACATAACAATTAAAAGCCGCCGGCGCGTCGTTAATTTTATTTTCTCCTCATTCCCAATTTTATCGTTGTAGTAAAAGACCGTGGAAATTATTATCGTAATAGTTGTATAATGTAGACTTGGTCCGTGTATAGTAATTTTCAGTTTATAAGTTCTTCCTGTCTTACTTTGGCTAGTCTGTAAATCTAGGCCGATATAAATCAATGAATTTAGTTCTGGCAATCTAGATTTGACTGTTGCTAGACGTTTGTTTCAGTGGCTGCAACTGAATAATAAATTCTCACATAGTGTTTGTAACCATTACATTACATCACCAGTTCTATTGTACTATACTCTCTCCTACTCTATTTTTATGCTGTAAATATCTTTTTATGCTTAAATAATCAAAGCTTTTTATATTTATTTAGTATAGTATAGGTGGTCGAAACAGGAGTAAATAAATCCATGGAGTGGGTTATAGAAACAAGGCATCATCGTCACTTTGCAAAAAAATAAAACTAGTTTTCATCTTTTTGTAGGATCGTATTTGGTTTGGTTGTATGTACCTCGGAGAATTACATTGACATATTTTACTCCACAATACCAAAGATAATTTGGGGCAATGACACCGTTTCCAGGTTCATTTATATGCGAGCAATGTTTCCACAGGTTCCTTTTATTGCCTAATCTCATTAAATTGTGTTTAGTCAATTTATTCTGTACCAGTATTTCGCTCTCCCGTTAAGGTCTCCCGTTCCCTTTCCAATCAACCTACCGGATTTAATTAAGAGATTAATTTGTTAGGGTCTATTGGACTCCAATGGGCATTCACATAATATGTTATTTATTTTTATACTCGATAAACCAATTATTGGTCAAATGTTGGCATTGGCAAACAAAATTGGTTGTTACGAAATTGACATTTACCTTTATTATGTATTGTGTATTTCTTTAGGTGTACCCCAAGGAATTTACCTCGGTCTCTCACTTTATTGACGTTGATCAAATAATAAATCTCTGAAGACGAGTTTACTTTCATTAATCTATTTAATAAAACTACCTTCTATTTAAATGTTTGATAAAGTGTCTACATTTGACTCGACGGGTAGATAATTAGTATGTTAATTGAAAGAACTACTTTTACATTTATGTTCTACATTGTCACTCATTAATTTGTACTTGATATGCGCTCTCTAATTTTGTGTCATGTCTTTTTACTTTCAAACATTTTGAACTACTTGTTTGTCTTAAATGTATTGAAAAGAAAAAGGCTTTATAAAATAAAAGATATGACTAGGTAAAAGAAATCTTTAAGATAATCTACCCTAATAGAAAAAATAAGCTTACAAGTCAATGGTCCAGAATCGTCCTTGAGAAATCCCATTAACTTTTTAAGATACTAAGCATACATATCAAAACCAAATTCAATATTACCTCTTGTTTCAGAAGCTTTATTCTCATAATTTTAAGGACAAATAAATTGAATATTTTCCAATAAAAACTGCTGCTTTATAATATAAGTAAACATTTTTAGATCCCAAATAATAAGTTTACCTAACACTGAGTTGAAGCAAATATTTGTGTCATGAGCAGACGTTTGTGACAAAGAGGCGATCTCTTTTGTACAACGCGAAGAAAATACGAATTTGGAATTTGTGTTGATGAAAGTGACTTTATGGTCGTCTGAGGGAAAAAACTGTTTACTAAGTATTGAAGTCTAGTTTAACATAACATTCGCTTAGCTCATAGAGTTATATCTTTTCAAGATTCTGGCCATTAACAGAATGTTGTTGAGATGCTTTTATGGTACAGTTTGAATAACTATAAAATACATTCAATTCTATAGGACTTCTCTAATTTTAAAAGGGAGGTCACTGGTCGATCGTCAGACGTCAGTCTGCCTACTATTATAGTTAACCTTAGTTAACATTAAGGGTTATTATCGTTTGGGGTTAGTTTTTTAATGACGATAATCATCATTTTATTTTAGTACTAATCTGATTCTCATATGTAGAAAATAAATTATAGTTCTCTTATCTTAGTCTATTTGTCGTCACCATTTAGTCGATTGTCCCGCCCGCATCCTCTGAGAATCCTGAACGAGAGAGGCTTAAACGGTTAATAGTCTCGATGGTCCTTAAATCTTGTTACGTCTCCTAGAACAGTCTCACTTACATCCGCACTTTAAAAACCTTTATACTGCACTAGAATTTTTCAAATCCATATTATTTTAATTTTAGTTTCCATGTCAAAGTTAGTCATAGATAGTCACGTGTTTACATTTTGTTAGTAGTCGTCAACATCTTAATCAAAGAACGAACAAAATTTCGGAGTATTGATTAAGACAATCCAAATACTTTATCCCTGTATATCTGGAACAGAAAGCGAAGCAAACAATGTTTATTTATGTGTAAATACCTCGACAATAGAGCCCTCACCGCAATGTAGATTATGAAGGAAATGATAATACGCACTGCGATCGACCGAGCTTCATAAAAGGAAGATTTGTGGTAAACATTTCGGTTGTGCTGACTCATTCGGTTCTCAACAGGCCAATATTTAATGCTGAGACCGGCTTGTCGTAACTAATGCGAAAATTATTCGTTAGATATACTTGGGGGAAACATATGTGGACGATTCCTTGATTGGGATTTACGATTCGAATAGAGATATAATTCACTTTGAATTTCCTTTTGGTTATATTCTTTGAGTTAATGAACTCTGTTTAACATACACATCACTGACAGTTAATAATGCTTTTTGCTTACACAGATTTTTGTGTTTTTAGTTTTCTTACTATATTTTTAAATTCAGTCATATGTTGAAGCTTGGACTAAACTTATATTTTATAAATTCCACATTATTTCACTTATCTGAGATACGAGCTGAATAAATAATTGCTCAAGAGTACGGTCACTTCATCACAAATGTAATATCTAAACTCAAAAGCGGCGATTCTATAGACTATCCAAACTTCGCGGGGCACAATGGCAAGTTTACAGTAGGAGGCTAAATTGCTCGAAACTCTGATTCAATTTGGAAGTTCCGTGAATTAGGATCTTGTCATTGTTTGATGGTCGTCTTAATTGAGCCCAAGTTGACTGCCGACGCTAAATTTATTGTTTCCCTTGTTCGTTGATTGATACACGGCTCGGGCGAAATATCAAACGCTATAATTTGTTATTGTATATTTGTCATGATTAAACTTGAATTTATTACAAAGATTCGTAAGTATCCTTGATTTTGGCTTTGTTATGTTAATATCTTTGATTGAAGACGACATTGTGTGCTGTTCCTCCTCAGTCGTTCCCTCATGGTTAAGGATCGTGACTCCTTGCAAGGACGTCTCGCACGAGGTGTTTCCACCTGTCGCGGTCTTCGGCTTGATGCAGTGCGACGTTCACTGGCATATCCAGATTTTTGGACACCTGGTCTGGTCTGACCAACGTTTTGGACTTCTGCCTCTCCGTTTTTTTCTTCTATCTTGCCTGTTACTATGAGCCATTCTATGTTGTCGGTATACCTACGCGCGACGAGGCCAAAATATCGTAGGATTTGTTGCATGCAGACAGAGGAAAGGCGGTTTTGAAGCTTCAGTTCTTTCAGGACAGATTCATTCGTTCTTTGTGATGTCCACAGGATTCGGAGAAGACGGCGCCAGCACCACATTTCGAAAGCGTTTGATTTCTTGTTTGTCTGCGGCTTTTAAAGTCTAAGCCTCAGAGCCGCACAGGAATATGGTCAGAACTAGGTCCGCACAACGTGGACTTTGGTTGTTCGACATGCGACTGTGCGACGTTCGATTGTGTCCTGTAAGATTGATTATTTATACCATGCCTCAATCAATGAAACAATGACCGTTTGACGGTAGGCTAGCCACACCGTTGTTCCTGGCTCTATTAACTACCCCATTGACCTTTATCTTTATAATACAGTTTTAAAGCTATCAGCTAATGTGTCCACATTTAAGCAACAGTTACAGGCTTTTGAGTCTAGTCCCATGTTACGGTGTTGTGATGATTAACTGATTAACGCACCCGGCGTAGTTTTGGGACTGTGCTAAGTTTGTTGCTACTAAGTCGTCTTATATCAAACTAGCTTCCGCCCGCGACTTCGTCCGCGTGGACATTCGATAAAATCCTCATGTTTTAATATCATTAAATTCTGATCAGCTGTTTTTACGTGATTAGGCGGGTCCCCACCAGGCGAGCAGCCTCGCGCGAGGCCCGTGCGACAAACGTCCTGCCTCGCGAGGCAGCGCGCTTGGTGGAACCCGCCTAATCACGTAAAAACCGCTTATCAGAATTTAATGATATTAAAACATGAGGATTTTATCGAATGTCCACGCGGACGAAGTCGCGGGCGGAAACTAGTTTAAAATATTCAGAATTGTATCCAGAGATATTAGTATCCCGTTCCCGTTGCCGTTCCCGTTCCCCTCCCTGTCCCCGTCCCCTGGATGTGCATGTCCAGGTCAAAATAAATGTCATTTTCGCAATCACCATCCCATGAAACCTCAAGAACGACATCCACATCGATTTTCATGTTTACTTACCCCATTTACACCTTAAGGGATGATTTTCAAAATTACAAAATATATATTTGCCTATTTATTTTTAGATGTGCTCCTACGAAGTTTAAAGTTGTAATGTCTATTTTATATTATTTTTCCATACAAACTTTGAACCCCATTTTCACCCCTTTAGGGGTCAAATCATGTCCACCGTGTTGGACTTCAAAATCAATGTCATTTTTGCAATCGTCATCCCAGAAAACCCCAACAACGACATCCATATCTATTTTTGGGTTTTTTTACCCCTCTTCACCCTCATTTCATCCCCAAAGGGGTTGAAATACTAACAATAACAATATACGTTGCGTTAGATTTCCATCCATAAGCCTAAATTATAAATTTAGCGATTTTTACTTCGAAAATAAAGAATTTTCTTCAATACACAAATTCATCCCCCTTTTGACCCCTTCGGGGGTAGAATTTAGAAAAACGCTGAGACCCGTATTTATTAATTTTCAATTGTCAGCCTAAACACAAAATTTGAAGATCCTAGCTTCAAAACTGAGGGACTTTCATACAAACTTTCATCCCTTATTTCATCCCTTTAGGGATGGAATTTTCAAAAATCCTTTCTTAGTGGATGCCTACACTGTATAAGGTATCTGTGTGCAAAATTTCAAGTCTCTAGGTCCAGCGGTTTGGGCTGTGCGTTGATATCTCACTCAGTCAGTCAGTCAGTCAGTCAGTCTGTCAGTCAGTCAGGACTTTGAATTTTATATATATAGATAGGATCTGTTTATGCTAAAAGATAGAGGCTTTTTATGAATATATTTTCGGAGCTGCTCTGAATACGTAATAAATCCTATCCGTTCTTATATGAATATGCTTCGAATATTTTATTTATTTGGAACGTGCTATGCAAAAATAGTTTTTCGAAGAAATATTAATATATTAAGTTACTTAATATAACTGAAAAAATATTAGAAAAAATCGACTCACCCGTAGCAGCTCAGACGGGACTCGAACCCGCACCCTTAGGATTCCGGCCCAATGCACTAACCAATTATGCTACCGAGTCGCTAGTGGGAGTGGCGAAATTTTCTAATACTTTTTACGTTTTCGCTGTAAGCCAGCGTTATTTCATCATGTGAAGAATTACCTTCAACATTCGAATGCAACATCTTTACAGATGCCAGACAATCGATTAAGATGAAACAGCTATAAATTGAATTTTTAGATTTTAGCATTCACAATTTTATTTTTGCACAACACACAACTCACAATTCACAATGCTATTTGTAAGTTGATTTTTTCTTATATTTTTTCAGTTATATTAAGTAACTTAATATATAAAAATAGCAGAATAGCAGAATACATAAGTTTAGCTTTGAAGTAAAAAAAAGTCATCATAAAATCTTAGTTGTTTTAAAATTAAACACTAAAAGCTATTTAATTTTGATTTATATTATGGTATGATTACTGTTTCTTAAACATGTTAATAATCCACTGATATATCCCGAATTTCTTATCTGTTTCTAAAATCATTTGTAGATTAATCGTTTCTTATGTTATTGCTTATTTACGCTCCAGAATTTGGATATAACTTATTAGTTTCTTCATTTTTGTTAAGAAAGAACATTAATATTAAAATAATTGCGACCATTTTTAGATTAATCGTTTCTTATGTTATTGCTTATTTAAGCGCTAAAAACTAGAATTTGGATATAACTCATTACTTTTATTTATCATTTTTGTTAAGAGAGAACATTAATATTAAAATAATTGCGACCATTAACAATAAATTATCACTAACGTGTTTCTCTATGAAAAAAAGGCATTACAATTTCAACACGTTCTAAAGTTTCTGACGTGTGAGTAAAAGAAATGTATTGATTATATCATCTGATTACGTCAATGTTTCATGGATTGATATGATAAGAGCTGTTTTTTTATGAGAACGCTGTCAAACCAGCATAATCACGTCTTATGGCTTGCGTTTTGTAGGTTCACTAACGCGGTGATAACATTGACTCGAACTTGCTGGCCCTAATATAACATTTCTCACAGATAAAAACGGCACTATCAAAAGATAGATGTGTGTTGTGATTACACAATCAGTCCTCTCTCTAGTTTCTATGATCCAACTTGAGCCTTTTCAAACGTACTATTCTAATAGGCTAGTTGACAAAATTTCAATAACTGCTTAATATTTTAGTTTATTAGGCATTTTATCGAAAAAAAAGGTTTATTTATTTTTAATCGAGCGTTTACATTATAAATTTCGCGTTTTAAAAAAACAATTTTAATTTGGTTCCAAAACGCACAAGACTGTCATGGCGTCTTGAATGACGTCACGCCGTGCGAAACAAACCAAAGAGCGATCGTGTCTTCGTACGTTATAGCTAGTTTTTATCGTTTAAAAATGAATTTCTCATATTATAAGTACTGTATAGTGCCCCAGTGTGATAGCACGACTATAAAACGCCAAGCCAGTTATTTATATATGTTCCAAACAATGGAGAAATACGGAAAAAGTGGCTAAAACTTGCGTTCGGTTGTGGTTAGGTTGCACTCGGAGTGTAGGTTTGGAACGCGCCTCCGGTAGTGATACTCAAAACGTCAAAGACAAGATTGGAGTTTCGCACGGCGTGACGTAACTCTTTCTGATTGGTGTTCACTGTCACGTGACTAAAGGTTTCATTTTACGAAATTTATTTTTTAAAAATATTATTAATCTTTAACGCTTTTAATAATTAAAATTGTTTGTTATTTTCTCCATAATATAATTAATCATTATAAACCCCTATCCATTATATTTATTCTTAATGGAAACAAGCCTATTTGAAAAAAAAAATGCACCCATTTATTGTATATCAGTCAGTCACAAATTGATTCAAATACTTAAAAAAAAGTATCGGATAATTGATTAACATCTTATTCGTCGTTATATTCCGATTTTTTGAGCAAATCTGAATTCGGATTTGAAACGAAATCGTGAAATTTAAGATTTCTTCGAATATTAGGGCTTCTTTTAAAATTCTTGAACTTTAATGTAGTTTGATGAAATACATGACCTTCACTAACTTTACATAAACATAAACGGTATTAAGAGACGCAGACTTTCAATTAATTTCATTTGAATTGCAAATAGGCACTCGGACTGGGTGCAAGTCTTCCCTTGACAATCGGTACGAGGTGGAAAATTAATTAATTAGTGAGCGCTGCGATGCGATGCATGCGTGCATGGACAGTTAATCTACCTGTTATATTCCAATAATGAAATCTGCAATAGAAGCCATTAAATGATGGGATTTACAGTAGTTCAAGATAAAGTTACTTTAGTTGTTTTACATTGTGAATTAGGAGAACTCCTGGTCCTAGAACTGCAAGTATCATGCATATTATATTTCGAAATTGAAGACTAGTGCTGTTGTTACATGAAAATGTTATTTCTTATGATAATCGTAAAGATAAAGTGAAGCTGAATTTGAAATTCGAGTGAATGAAAATCTATATAATCCCTTTTTTCCTTTCATTCATTGGTGAATTGTTACCGCCATGTTTGCTAGTGTGGCTATTTTTTGATTCACAAATTAAAGTCCCATTATCGAATGATCTTGACAGTCTCTCGATTTCCATTACATTTTGGGGAATGCTTTTACAGGAACTGGTTTTTATCTCATTACAACTAGAACCAAGTTATATTCGAAGCTTAGCTTTAGAAACTTGACGAGTATTTTCAATATGAATTCCACTAGCTTACTTGCTCTAGTTAGTTCCATGCATTTTTAGTATTTACTCTCTATACCATTAGTTCATTCAATGAGGGTTTTGCTGTTACAGATTTCTTTATTTTACCCAAGGAATATAGTAGTTTTATCGTTATTGAGAAGTATGTATAATGATTCTGTTAGTCTTCCAATATATAGTGAACGCGGAGAACGGACACGTCATTTTAATAAAGATTTTGAGGAAAAGACTCAACATTAGTGCTTTTTTCTCTAATTTCAGAAGTGCTCGTATTATATTTACTTGTTGTGATCAAATTGTTTGACTGATGATTCTACAATATTTCCCTGTTATCCTTTTTCTACTTTTATGTTTTATTGAGCGTTTTTCATTGGAGCGGTGTGTCCGCATGATAAATTTATCAGTTTATCGTCGCCAGTCGGTAGATAGCATAATATCATGAATGATTCAAAATGGCGTAATAACGTAACCCATTACACATTTACGCTATAATCCGCAATTAGCGATTGTTATCGGTTTTTCATTATAATTGAGTTAATTAAGTTACGCGGCTTTACTTTGTTGTCGGAAAGGAAAACTGTGTTCGTATAATTTTTATTTAATGTCACGATGTGAAATAGAAATGGCGAGAAGTTTATTGCCGCAGAAGTAAGTGCATTGCTGTGTTTCTGTTTTAATGAATACGGGAGTTAAGTACTGAGCCATTAGATAAAACGATTGTAAACGTTTTCTATGAGTAATAGGATTCGTTGATAGTTGAATGCCTCCCATTTCAATGATAGCGCTTACTCGCTTATTGCTTTCTAGCCACTAAATTCTTGAGTATAAATGATTGTTTAAATACATACATCAACATAGTCGTTTGAACATTTTCAAGCTTACGGGATGTTTATTCCTTTGTTGTGGTGCTAGTGCATATTACATTGGGTGATTTACTGGCCGAGAAAGTAGGACTTAGCCTAGCCTCCACCTACACTTTTCACAATATCTGTAGAAGAGTTAATATAGTCTAATATTTAAAATCCAATTTATCATAAAATAGTTCCAATTCTAATTTCACCCATAACTGTGAATGAACCTCTGCCTTTGTCTGTTTTGATGTGTAATACTTCCTTCCTCTTTCTTATACAAATATCTTTAAAAATCGCCGTCCTAATAAGTCATAAATTGTCCCGAGGAACATGTGACACCGTGTTTATAAGCACCAGATTCTGTCATGAGATATAAGAACTGCGGAAGTAACAAAATTAATGAATATTTTAAATATGGCATCTGCTACTTTAGGAGAACGTCTATAAACGACCAAAAAATAGAAAGCTTTTGCGTTTTGTTTTTCCTTAGGGATTTATTTAGGCCTGTTTTATTTTTTGATGTCATCGCCCCCATCATCAGCTGTAACATCGTTTACGTTTTCAACGTACTTAAGCTCTCCAAAATCCATTAAAAGGTGTGATAAATTATGTTTATCTTTTCTCCTAAAAGTACCTGTAACTTTTCCTTGTATGAAGCTTAATCTTTTATTCTCTTTAAGAAATTGGAAGTTGATTGATATACTCCCCTAGCAACGTGAAATTCGGGCGTCAATTTGCCTTCTGTACTTACTGTTTGATGGATGCTCTTGATGTTTATTTATTATTTAATTTGGTAAAAGACATGTTAAAAATAAGTTATGTTCTTTGGAAAATTATGCTCCTTGCTTTTTTTAGTGAGTGCACTCACTTTGCTGGAGTAAAAAACAAAAAAAAGCAAGGAACATAATTTTCCGAAGAACATAACTTATTTTTATTGTGAAACTTACATTTATTCTCACTTTCAAAACGGTATCAGATAACGACTCTATTAAAATTACTCCTTTATTGACTTTGATTCCTAGGACGGGTTTTTATAAAATATGGCACCGTTGTATCTAATTTTTCTAACCTAAGTGCTATATCAGAGCAATGTTTTCGATGTTTCCTTCTTTTAAACATGTTTATTTTTGTTTCCATGTTTATTTCAATCTAAAATCTACTATTCCCCCTCAACTTAATATAGTTTTACGAGAACATTCAACTCTGGATCACAGCGTATTTTTGTGTGATTCGCTGAAACCACTTGTATATTATTCCGCAATATGGTATTACCGTATTACGCTGCGGATATACGAGCCAGTTTGCCGGTCACTGTCCCGCGGTTACCCTGCACCATTAGTCGGTTTTCCTCTGGGATCTATGTTATGTTAAGTGTATATGCAAATGTGGATAACCACTTAGATGGATGACTTGGATAAGCTGAATGGAAAAGTTGCCATTACTGTCCATATAACCAATGTTATTTTCTTCTTTTACTAGCTAGTATGTCTCAATTTCGTTAAATTATTTTAGGAGGACCTTTCTTAAAGCAGGTACTATGAGACATTTAACTAAGTAGGTACCAAGTTGCTGCTTTCAGAATTTAAATGTTCAATGTTATTTTTTAAAACTAATAAGGCAAATTCTAGACGAGAATGTAAGGGATGCTAAAGGATTTTTCTTTATACGTGTAAGGCTGTTGTTTGGTTTCACCATTGGATTTATTAAGGTTATAAAACATCAGAAGTATTACTAAAATAGTGCTTTGAGGGAATCGTTCGCAATAATAGTGAAATATACTACACTGAAAATGACTTAATATGAAAATAATGTTTTATTCGAGACAGTCGAATAAAAGTTTTGTTAAATGGGTGCGAGCTGGTAATAAATTGAAAAATAATGACACCTTGGCGACATTCATCGTCATCGCGTGACACTCTCGAGTTAAATGTAGTTTTATTTTTATTTGACACATTAGTTGATAGTTTTACAGGTACACAGTTTATGAGTGCTTTTAACTTTGACAAATTAATTGTTCAAGTTGAAGATGTTGCTTTTGATCGAGTTATAATAAGAGTCGATAAAGTAGCTAAAGATAGCAATAAAGATAAAGCTTACATATTAGAAGTTCTAGGAATCCGTGAATCGTTACAATATTTTCATTTTTAACACTGCAAATTCACATTCAAATAAAGAGAAAATAATGAAAAAATGCGCTATAGGTAGGTACGATACATTCCCTTCAGCCGTTTTCAAAAGCTCAATCTAGACATTCATTCATCGGAGTTCTTCGACTCGTAAAAACCAAAACCATTTTTGTCAAAACTCAAAGTTCTTTGTGATCCCAACATCTTTTTCTCTACACATACTCTTCTAACACAATACCGATATTCGATTACTTACTCGAGTCTCTAGTGAACAGTTCGAGTGATCGGCATAATAGGCATAGATTTCAATCTAAACTGGAGCTTTTTCAATCTGCCAACCGTTAGAGAGAGATTACATGATCAGTCTGGCGCCAGTCCATTCCATCGGTCGGTCTCTGTATAAACTTTGAATATTTTCCAGACTGATGATCCAAACTATGTACCAGACTCATCATGTAATCTCCTTCTAACACTACAGACTTAATACTGTGGTAACACTAAATGCAGTTCTGTATCTAGTGCGCTTTGAATGACAGAATATTTAATGTATTGCCACGGTATTAAATAAAAACGAATTTACATAAATGTTAACTATAAATACTTGATTTGTCTTTACATTATGAGGATGCTAAATAAATAATAGATGACTTTTGACCATGAAACTGGTAAAAATGTTAATACTCATCACATTAGAACTAATATCTATTACATTAGCCTTGTCTGGTTGGGTTATAAAAAACACTACTTTATACTGTAATCTAAAGTATTAAAAATATGATCTTGGCGAGCGAACCAATTCTAATTTTGATTGGAAATATAGCTCGTCCTAATTTTTTCATTCATTTTTTAATTATATCACTTCTAATAAATTGATAGATGGCAATTTCATTTGAAATCGACGTTGGCAGTTCTCAAGGGATCATTCCGATTTTTATGAAGAAAAACCCGATGAGATGGAAAAAGACAGGTCGATCACTGAGGGAGGTTATATTGCTTTCTTGGTAGCGACAGATTACATATTAAATCTTCTGTATTGTGCTGTTTGGAGTATTTTGATAAATAAAATACGATTTTCATTTCTGTTCTATTATCTTTAGTAACTGTAATACTGTTGATTAGTCAACTATTTTCGACGATACTCAAAAGATTCTAATTTTCTTTAATAGGTATTATTGACACTTGACTGCCAGCTTTATTTCGAAAACTGAGAGATTTGCATGGAAGAAGCAACAACACTTTTTTCCTCCTTATTTGTTCACGTGATTCAGTGCACCAATCCATTAGAAGTTTTTAAACGAAGGATCTTTCGTATCTTCGCGTTCCCCCCGTAAGAAAACGACAGTTGCCACATTTCCTTAGCTAATAATGGTGAAATGGTTTTCTTTATATTCCCAGCGTGAGGTCAACATGGTTTGTGTTTAATAAATCACGCTATTTGACTGCCACCGGTTCGGAAATAACCGTCACAAGTGCGGAAATGAATCTTACCCTATTTGTGGCCGTAAAAAAATGGGATTCGACCTCTATGATGTTACCTGGATTTCTGCCTCTATTGCAATAAGTTAACCATGGAACTTATTGGAAAAAATACTACAATTATTTCTTTCTTTTATTTTTCCTAACAGTTGAAACACAAAAAATACTTTAGTAGTTACACTTTCAGAAAAAATAAACAAAACTGGTAAAATATTCCAGTCATTTCTTTCACGAAAATTAACAGAATTGTTTTTTTTCGAATTAGTTCAACTTTTAAAACTTTCAGTTGAATTTATTGGAATAGAGGGGTTTTTAGTTATAAACTAATATTATGCATACCTATGTATATATATTAGTTCACAAGATGAATAACATCGATAATAGTACCTTTCTCATTTGTATGTATATCATTTGCAAGATCATAGTCAGATATAATTTACGAATAATATAATAATCGATTATTAACCGATTCGCTTTATCAATAAAAGCGTAGGTACCAAATGTCCTTCATCAAAACATTATGAATTGCTCGTTGATGATGTTGGGGTAAATCAATTTGTACATTCATTTCATTACATCCAGTTTTCCTTATTTAATTTTACCTGTTTACTAATATAATGTTGTTGATGCATTTTCTATAATTTCATAATCATAAACATACAGAAAATCATTTTAAGGCGAGGTAGTTCACGAAATTTACTCTTTCACTATGTCTTTCTTTAGAATAAGGTTGAATATTGCATAGCTTTAATTGACGCTTCGCCAGAAATTTGACGAAATTTAGTACATTTTTATTGATTTCTGAAATACTGGATCATTTATTAAAAATGCACTCGGTTATTGTATTAGATTAATAAAAAAGCTATCCTTTTTGCATAAAAAATCATCACTGCCGTTGAAAATAACGAAATCTGACGATTCGAAGTTTATTTTTATGGTGTTATTCAGGATTTATTTACAGAGTAACCATGCCATTTTTCAATATTCTGTTCGGTTATTGTTTTTCTTTGTTTCTTTTTCAGTCTACAGTAGTTTTTGTGAAGTAGAATTCTACATCAGTTCTTCACATTGGAAGTTCAAAAATTAATCTTTTCATCAGATCGTGAACTGGCGTCGCTATAATGTTAGTCTAATTCCGCTTCTTTTAACCGCCTCTGTGGTCTAGTGGTTCGCCCACCCGTGTAAGATGCAGGGGTCCCGGGTTTCCAGGGGGGGTACAATTTGTACTTGGTTTGGTTGGTGGCAGGGCTTATTTCAAGTCCGCCTGGCTAGCTACCACTATCTTACCTAAGTCTGACGCCATAACAATAATTTGTGTTCCGGCAGTTAGAGTTAAGATAGTTCCTCAGTGATGAGGAATCCGGGTGTAGTGCGCTTCCACCTTCGGCCTTATCGTCACTTAACATCAGGTGAGGTGAAGGCCAAGCACGATCCCGTTGTGCATTAAAATAAAATAAAAAATGTCTAACTGTTAATAAGTCATGATTAACAGTTAGACATTTTTTATTTTATTTTAATCAATCATAAATCATCAATAAATAACTATGAATTTAGCGTCTCCCTTTGTCTTAAACTCTGTACGTTAATAAAAGTCGTTGAGCTACAGATGTTCCAAATCTTTTTTACGGCCAGTTCAAAGATGGTAATATGTTTGTTTTAGCCCTTATTGATCTCTGAAACGTGCTTCCAGCTTACGAGATTGTAAATCAAGATAACTGTGGTTATTTACTTAGTGTTCCTTTGTTAAACTGACAGTTGTTTTTGTACCATCTCTTGTAAATGTAAAGCCAAGAGAATTTCGTATATTTTTTTTGTGTATCGTTATGCTTTGATACAGTACAAAGTAAATCCAAAGCTCCATTGACTGCAAGTGTAAAGCTTTCCTTTATTTCCATGGGAAGGAAATTAAATTTGTTATATCCAAAACCGTGAGTTTGTAGAATCCGACCGAAAGCCGTCTCTTCAATTTCAATAGAACGATAATAGCTATTTCTTCTGCCAGTTATACTTAGGTTTTCTGCTTACTTTTTTTACTTCTCGTTGAGTGAAGTGACCCTCACGAAAACACCTGTGCCATAATGGTTTTACGTCACAAACATCTATCAATTCCAATAGCTTCTTATCAGATCCCCTGCCCAATAAACAGATTAGTAAATTCATATTGATTGATATGATTCAGCGATTCTTCTTTATCGACGATTAAACTTGTATCGTCGACAGTTTATTAATTCACGATGAAGTGTTTTGTCAATAATTTTACATATTAATTATTGCTCGTGACAAAAATGGAAAGATATTTATAGGGATTGACCTTTTTATATTTTGTTCAGCAGAATTTATGGCCACCTCGCTGGAAGAGTTACTTCAACCTTATACAAAACATTGATGCTAATGTTGTTGTGCTCAGTGGTTAAGCATTTAGCGCCTGACCTAGCTTGTCAGTTTGCGTAGAGATTCAAATGGTGTTTTGTTGTTTATTTATTATGTTTTCTTGAGCCTTTGCGACATCATTAATGGCAATAGAGATTTTGCTGTAATACCAGACAGAATGGCTGAAAAGAAGTTGTTTACGAAATTCATAATATCCTTCGTCACTATGACGTACCTTACTTGTCGATGTTGTTGTTATTTACGAAAGTTCGTCCCCAACTCGTTACCAAACAAAACATTTGCCAACAATTCCACATACAAAGGGCCAATCTCAGCCTTAGGCGATATCGATCAGTATACTATAGTATAGATCAATCGTCTTGATAACTATGTCAAGGGTCGTTACCAAGTACAAGCCTTCCACGCGTGCCGGTCGCAATGCTTTCAGCTAGATTGCAGTTTTATTAGGCTCCGTGGAATTAATGGTGGGCCGAGAACAGCTGTGTGGCGCGAACATAAGCTTTTGTGACGGAAAAAGGGGTTGTTAAGTGGACGCGCGTTAAGGCGAGGCAGTTAGATAGATAGATAGATAGATAAAAAGTTTATTTGCTAAAACACACACATTCATACAAATAACAATACATAGGTAGGTACATTAAGTAAATAACTCATAAAAAGAAAAAAGGACAAACAAAATAAACATATAAAAGAGATAATCAGAAGAAGGCATGCATGTGTGTGTAGGGCATGGAATACCGGAATGATTTTCATACCGGTATTGAAACCGGTATTGAAATTTCAAATATCGGTATACCGAAATTTCGGTATTTTTTCGGTATTTTTTTAAAATATTGCTAGTTACTGTTTAAATGATTCCAAGAAAGATTATTAAGTCTTATTTGCGGAAAATGATTAAAGCTATAATGTCAGAAAAACTCAAACTATTTACCAACTCCTTAGAAATAACAAAATGAGTTATTAAAGTACAGGGTGCCTACTGCCATGTCTTAGCGCAGTATTATAACATTCTTACCATGCTATTTCGTACTACGACCTTCATAAAGTATGATTATTGTAATAATGTTTCCGTTGAAAGTTTTGTGACGTCATCGTTCAATCGTTCACTTAAACCGTACCACGACGTGTCTTTTGACAGCTAGCATTATTGTTGTTGTGTCAAATATTGAGAAATTTTGCAGTCTTAAAAAAGTTGCTTTTTCTCGACGGAAACAAAACTATTTTGAGTTATTTTATTTAGAAATTGGAAATTGCGTCATAAACAGTAAGTGAAACGTAGCTTAAGAATAAGGTTGAATATTGAATATGGTTGAATATACTGTAATTGACGCTTCGCCAGAAATTTGACGAAAATTACATTTTTATTGAGTTCTGAAATACTGGATCATTTATTAAAAATGTACCTACTCGGTTATTGTGTTAGATCGATAAAAAAGCTATCCTTTTTGCATAAAAAATCATAATATCACTGTCGTTGAAAATCACGAAATCTGTTGATTGGAAAATTATTTTTATAAGTTTTTATGGTGTTATTCAGGATTTTTTTACAGAGTTACCATGCCATTTTTCAATATTCTGTTCGGTTATTATGTTTCTTTTTCAGTCTACAGTAATTTTTGTGAAGTAGAATTCTACATCAGTCCTTCACATTGGAAGTTCAAAAATCAATCTTTTCATCAGATCGTGAACTGACCTCGCCTTAATCGGAGTTTAATTGAAGAGGCCTTCTCAATGGAAGAAAGTGAAGAAATAGCTGGCGTTTGACAGCTTCTGATGTTGTTTTGTCCATTGTTATTGGCATATCTAGCGGTTCTTCCTAAAAGTTGGGTTTTTTTGGTAGTTTATTTTCGTTATTTACCGATTATCTAGTCTGAAAAATAACCCACACGCCCGACTGTTTTTTACTTACGCTTTACCTAAAAATTACCTAGAGTATTATTATCCAAGATTCTGCTGTATTTTACTCTCATAATTATAATATTATATTAGTCGAGCTTCGATCAGGATCGAAGTAGTCGAGCAGTGCTTTTTCTTCATTTCTGGAACATAACTTTGAATTTGGTCATTTAGATGAGAGACCAAAGTAATTAAGGATCATTTATATCAAATAAAATACCTAGTATAAGTTCCTGTTTTTCATAATAATGCAGAATCTGTTAAAATAATAACACTGTTTTTTTTTCTTATATTGTCATAAATTACCAATTCCATTATCTCAGCAGTGTTCATTATTTATACAACATCATTGTTAATGTACACAGTATTTCAACGGTCAATACTTGTAAAGCGGCGGTTAGAACTATTTCCAATGCACCTATTTCAGTCAGTGTTTGTAGTCGCGTCTGGGTGTTTGCGTGTTTCCATGCGGACGCCCCGTAAACAAATCCGAGCTTTTACGTCATATTTCCAGTATGTTTTGTGATATTTGACCGTCATTCCGCGTCAGTGTACGGAATAGCAATCAGGTCAACGTCATCATCGAAACCAGTCATGTTTAGAATCCTGCAGAGCCTGTATTATGAGGTTGCTGAAGTTACGTTTTCTATAATCGGTAGCGACTGTACTAAGCAATTTTGGTAACACAGCGCCTCTGCCGGCGGTAACTGCACTAATCTAAAAGTTTTCATGTCGTCAATGTCACTATCGAGTATAGTAAAGCGTAAACTCATAGGTATACGCATTGTGGAAAAAATACTATCGTATATAGTACCACTCAGTTCTCCCATCACGAGGTTACTCGCTACTTCTGTAATTTTGCTACTGAAACAGCCCCCATCTTATCCAGAGTCACGTTTGTAAAAACGAATGAACTTCGTTTTCGAAAGACGTTTCTCTTTTGTTTACATTTAATTGAAACTCAGTTATCGTTATCAATTAGATAGAAGCCATGCTCTTCAAGCTCAGGGACTTCAACAAAAAAACTTCAATTTTGTATGTTTCTTTTTAAATAAAAATCTAAAACATGGTGTTGGTGGTGCCATAAAATTAATTAGCAACATGTTTCATAGATACCAACATACACTCTAGTCCATCCAACCCTCTTCAAAACATTTTAATTACAAACCCATGAAACAACCAAAGTGGCAGACTGAGTTTGCGGCGTCGCCCATCAGTCCACATTAAATTAAAAGTCTTTATTTCTCATAATTAATGGAATCTTTGTCTGTGTTACGCCACATTTGAAATCATTATAAAGTACTTAATATTTCACATGCTCATTTCGAATAACATAATTTATAACTCCAGTGCGAATTACGAAAGCACACACATTAGCATGAATTTTAGATACCTCGTAGATTTCAATTACGATTTGCAGATTTGATGATTCCGAATTCCGAGTCTAATAAATTAACGTAGATAAGTTGTTTGCTGTGACTTTGACGGATGGCGTATTTTGTAACTACGATTCTTTTTTTTTATTCTCGTTTGCTCATTTCGGTTCAATTTTCTTTGCGTGTTGGGCGCCATTAATTATTTATTACAGGGGATGATAGGTATTCTCCGTTAATATTCCACGAAGTATTCTAACAAACTGTTTTCTTTGTGTTTATTTTGCTAAAGATATTTATCTTTGATTGTCGAATCGTGTAGATTTACCGTCTCTCAGACGCCATACAATTTATCTGAATTATATTCAGACTTATTAGCCTACATTATTGGGTGTCTGATTTTCGTCGAGATGCTAGTTACGCTTTGTATCTACACGTTATAGTTAATATTAATTGGAAGATGATTAAACTATTTAGAAATCTTAGTAGGTAGTTCAATGAAAAGGTACCTTCAATTCTTATTTAAAAACATTATGTACCTAATGTGAGCTATAATAACAATTTTAGTAGTTTCCTGCCGCATGCATTTGCAATCTTAACACCCACCAATCCGCACTGGGCGTGGTGGGGTGGGTTGTGTTATGTATGGCCCATCATCCGTATCTATCCATAAGGCTTCGCATCGGCAGGTGCCTAGAGCCTAGATATGTAACCAAGTAAAACGTACGTTCATGAATGTTCTCAACCAGCCGCACTACGCGCAAGGTGCCTGGATACATCCAGGCGACTACCTAGACTGTATCGTAGGCGCGAGGCTTACAACCAAAGACTATGAGACCAAGGCGACTATCCTAGCGGCTCACCTACAAGTGCGGTCACCAAGTAACTTGATCTAGGCACCAATCTGGGCAGCTGTGTCGGTGCAACCGCAGCCTAAGGAAGTCCAGTGCTCTATCAGTATAGGGACGCTAATGATTATGAAGTTTCGATTTATAAAAAAAATCACTGCTTTGTTTCTCACTCCAGGTTCCTAACCCTCCGTTTCCTTGTTTCAGATGTAGGTTACGATTACGTTGTGGACCAGCAGCCGATCGGCAAGCTGCTGTTCCGACAGTTCTGCGAGAAGAACCGGCCCGAGTACCACAAGTACATCAACTTCCTAGACGCGGTCAGTATCATCATTTTGGTCAGTATTTTGACACTTTTTTTTATACTGCACAGTAGAAAATGCACTTGGTTCGTTTAGCGTTTAGTTTCTATGCTAGGCTTTGCACTGCTACTAACTATAACAGCCCCCCTAGCCAAAGTAACATTTGCAAATTTTCGTTATCGCTTCGCTTTCGAAACATGTATGGGATTGACATAAGGTTTCGTTAACTATCGAATTTTAAAATGTCAAATCCATACATGTTTCGAAGCGAAGCGATAACGAAAATTTGCAAATGTTACTTTGGCTAGGCCCTCAGCATAACTCTTTGCAATCTTAATTGACATGCTGTCTGTAACTGTATCATCATTTTGGTCAATATTTTGACACTCTTTTATACTGCACAGTAGACAATGCACTTAGCTCGTTTAGTGATAGTGTTTAGTTTCTTGCAATGATTAGACTTTGCACTGGCAGCTACTAACTATAATATCATAACTCTTTGCAATCTTAATTGACTTGCGGTCTGTAACTGAATCATCATTTTGGTCAGTATTTTAACACTTCTTTTATAATGTACAGTAGACAATGGACTTTATTATGATTAGTTAAGTAAGCGTTTATTTTTTTGCAATAATAATGCTAAGCTTATATTAATTTATGGTTTGCACTGCTACTTACTAACCTCATATCTATCTGCAATCTTAATTGACATGCGGTCTGTAACTGTATCATCCTTTTGGTCAGTATTTATAAACCTTAATAAATGCCATAGTAACTATAGTTGGCTAAGCTGCCTACTTATTGTCTAATTTACAAAATCTATCGCAATCGCTTTCATTAGACAGATGGATGTGACACATTGCTGCATTTCTTTGGTAAGTTTATATTTGTGCCAAAAAGAAGCATCAATGAATCACATCCTAAAAGCGATTGCGATAGATTTTGAAATTAGACAATTAGGATCTGCTTTGTCTGCGCTGCGAAAAGACCTGGGTTTAAAGTGGTTTCTTTTACAATACAAATTTAACTTTTACTTTCTTTTCCTTGACCTTTCTTCTGGATGAGTTGTGTGTGGATTTAATGCATGTGCAATATGTGCATCTGATAACACTTAGCTATTAGCTATACATCATGTATCAAAAAACCCTGTCAGCTCCTGAAACAGGTAATATTGTTGCTGAAACTGAACAACATTCTCCATGGAACATAGGTCGAAAAACGAAAAAAAAATTTCATACTCCCATACAAAATGATTGGCCAGCTGACCGACTTACTACGGAAAGGCGAAAAAAAAAATCGTTTTTCGATCAATGTTCCTTGGAGAATGTTGTTCAGTTTCAGCAACACTATCACCTGTTTCAGGATCTGACAAGGTCTTTTGACACATGATGTATTTCTTAATAATATACTGTGGCCCTTCCGTGAGTTGAAGCAAACTACTGCTCACAGTCAATACGAGTGAAAGAGAGAAAACGATAGTTTATGGTAGCGTTAACAGTTTGCATCAACTCATGGTAGAGCCACTGCTCGCTTATTTAATTGTTTATTTATTTATTTTACAAGTTTTTAGGCTGAATTGCTTAAAATGTTTTTTTTACAAATTGTATGTTCATTGCGATAATATGATGTGGTTATAATATTAGACGCCTAAACGCGAAAACCAAAGCCACAAAGTTGCCTAGAAATTCGGCCGGCCACTTTTTTATGGGTGTGGTTTAACTGGTTAGCAAAGTATTAGTATTTTGGCGAGCAGAAAAATCTATTCGGTCAGCCAAAATGTTTAGTTGGTCAGCAACTTTTGGCTAGTCCATCAGCCATTTTTGATGTCCCCACTGCTGGGGCTCAGGCCTTCCTTATGGGTGGTAAGGAGGATGGGCCATTACCCACCACGCGGGCCCAATGCGGATTGGTGGGTGTTAACGACTGCAAATGCAGCCGGGACCAACGGCTTAACGTGCCTTCCGAAGCACGGAGGAGCTCGAGATAATACATTTTTGGTCACCCATCCCATAACCGACCCTTGCGAACGTTGCTTAACTTCCGCAATCACTGCGCCACCGAGCTCCACTTTTAACTGGACTGCTCCTAATATTTTTTGCTGCATTCAGTGACCAACGTTTACTTAACAAAAGTTTGGTGAGCAATTCAGTAACCCATATGTTTATTAAAATTTTGATGAGCAATTCAGTAACTCACGTCACAGAATAGATAATTGTACTAGCGTACAGAAGTTGCACTCCGCAAAATCGTTTAAATAAATTGCGACTCTTGCTCCGACACAATAAAGTACAATTCAGGTCGCATAGCGCTCCCTTCACTCCAAAACATTCACTTAGTAGTTGCCTCTCTTTCTACCGCGTAGGTCTTATCTTTTCTGATGTATGAAATTGGTCCTCTCACGCCGAGCGCTTCATACTCGCGCGCGGAGTGACAGAGCCCTGCTCACGTTTAATAAAATTTTGGTGAGCGATTAAGTGACCCGCGTGCTGACCAATTAGATATTTTGCTCTCCAACTGATTATTAAATTGCTGACGATTTTAAGATTGTTTGCAGATCAAGGTTTGCCGCATGATTTAAATTTAATGCGAACCAAATATTTGTTTTTACCATCGCCACTCAAAAAAGTGCGTCTTATTCATTGATAACAGTGAATAAAACGCGTTTTTATTCACCGAGTGAATAAAAATATTTTGAATTTGGAACAAGCGCGCATCGTATGAATTAGGTACAAAAAAAATAAAAGGTGCTGAAAGTATGGAGCTATTCCATAGACAAAGATATTATAGTTCTACAATTAAACATAAACTTAATATTCCACTCGAATAGACGGACAAAGTTCGCTTGGCAGCGACACCAAAAGTGACATGAGCTAGTGTTTGTAAATATTTAAACGTGTGCGTGATTTTAGAGATGCGCTCAAGTCCATTTTGGGTTGTCGATAACCATAATCATGGACGATTAATTCGTCCATGCCATAATGTATAGCTCTGATAAATAAAACACAAACAAGATTTAATCATTGTAACAAAGTAGTAGTATAACTTCATTGAAACATTTAGGTGTCATTATTATCCTCTGAAGAGAACAATTTTATTTTCACTCCTCTTGCTCAAAAAGTGCGTCATTGTAACGTACAAGAGTCGAGATAAAATAGCATAATAAGCCCTAGGGGATAAAGTTTTTTCTTTTTTAATGTTTGTCTATTACCAATGAGCGTACTAAAACGAAAAAGTCTTTATTCATAATCACGAATAAAAACTCGCTCGACTTAATACTGGGGGTCTATTACGAAAAGTTTAATGCGATACACGCGGCTGCGTCCGTGCTTCGTTCTGATTGATTCCTATTACAAAGCACTTGCGTATGCGATATTGCAAAGTGATTACGTAAATTTGACAGTTTCTCTCTAGTGGATACGTCATTATTCGTTCAATAGACTATGGACTACGATAGCTACATTGAAAATATTTGTAATAACTATAACCGACGAACTGCGGACGACTATCGTGACCAAGTTTCGTAATAGGCCCCCAGTTTCTCATTCTTATTTTTGAAAATGGAACTAAAAGCATCTCTGCGGTGAAATCATAGACTTATTTATACTCTGTGTACAGAGTGAATCGTAGAATGCGTGTTTGTGTTGTTTAGCTGCTACAGCAGAAATTAAAAAAGGTACCATGGCGCGAAATCTTTAGATTTTTTTTATAATTACAAACTGATTGAATTGTGTGACTGTAATAGGAAAGAAATAATTTTAATCTTCTGCCGTCAAGCACAAATCTTTTATTTAAATATTGTACAAAAAGTTTATGAAGTGGAGGATAGAAAAACGAGTGGATTCGTTTACGGAAGTAAGTAGGTATAAACTATTTAATATTGTATTTTATTTTCTCGCAATCGTAGTGAAAAGTATAGTGTAACACACGACGCTAAAACCCATTGTAACTCGGTTTCTATTTATTCCCTCGCTAAAGCTCGGGAATAAAAATACCTTGTATGCAATGGGTAATTTTAGCGTCTTGTATAACAATCTACTATTAATTAAGGTCTCCTTTGAGGCTCCCTGCCTAATTATTTTTATGCAGTTTAACTCACTATGGATTTTTTTTTTAGTTTTTTAGTAGAAAAACAAAAAAAAACTAAAGGAAATAAAAAAAATTTAAAGCGCAAAAGGCATTTTATCGGTATTATATCGGTATTTCAGTATCGGTATTCCGGTCCCTGGTCGTGAGTGGCATCATTACCTACCTGAACTATTTTTTTGTGTTTTCATAACGATCGTTTAAGGAACAAAGCTCACAAGAACATACATATAATATGTGAAATGTACTTAGATTGAAAATATGCGATAGATTGAAAATGAGCCTCTTGGCCGGCGGTCCATTGCCGAACAGCAAAGCAAAGAAAAGAAACCGGTAGGTCTGGGGGGACCCTTATAGCAAACGATTTTTTTTTATTTGTACTCCAGAGTAGGTACGGTTCTAGAGTTAAAAGCAGCTTTAAATAAAACTATCAGTGTTCACAAAGACAAACAAAGTTATATTGGAAATCATCGACATGAGTATCGATATCGATAATTTTTGATCAATCTCAACGTCGTATTTTCTCAAGTTCACGGACATAATATCTTTTTATGTCCGTGTAATTTTGTATGAAATCAGCTTTTATTTAGAAAATAGACGGTTAATAGCAAGATATTAGTGTATCACTTAGTGTGTTTGGGGATAAATTCAACTAAAATAAGCAATATGAAAATGGTAATTGTACAATTATTATTTACCTGTGAAATGAGTGTTTATTTGGGATATTGTCGTAAGTAACATTACAATTCAATACAGAACACGATACCATTATTGATTTATATAGTTATAAGAGCCAAATCTACCCGATCGCGATCAAAATCACAAAATAATCAAGTGGACGCTTTTTGACAAGATGATAAAAGACGATAAATGAAGTCAAGCTAGGTTCTGCTGTCATTTTGTGTTTAACTCTTTCTCACACATCGCATAAGCCGTAAGAATGGGTTTCTCACTCGTACTATAGTCCGTCTACTTGAGCGTAGCGAAAATTTTTCTAAGTCTATGCAATTAAATGACAAAAATAATCCCGCCAATTTTAATTAGGTTCTTTTTAGTGTCTTATCTTTGGGTTCTTTTCTAAAAAATATCCCGCTAAATCAATTAGGTCCTTTTTAGTGTCTTATATTTGGGTTCTTTTTTATATATTTGAGGGAGATTAGTTGTTCAGTCTTGCATCAGTCCATTCCATCAGTCTGGTAGGATCATCAGTCTGTAAAAATTCAAAGTCTATACAAACTGATAAAGTGGACTGATGCCAGACTGATCATGTAGTTTCCCTCTTAGTTAGCTCGGTGGCTCAGTGGTTTAGCGCCTGGCCCAGCGATTGCGGAAGTTAAGCAACGTTCGCAAGGGTCGGTCATGGGATGGGTGACCAAAAATGTATTATCTCGAGCTCCTCCGTGCTTCAGAAGGCACGTTAAGCCGTTGGTCCCGGCTGCATTTGCAGTCGTTAACACCCACCAATCCGCATTGGGCCCGCGTGGTGGGTTATGGCCCGTCCTCCTTACCACCCATAAGGAAGACCTGTGCCCCACAGTGGAGACATCAAAAATGGCTGATGGACAACTATAAATACTATAGGGACTGCTATTTTTTTTTCTCGCAGTCAATGGTAAAAAGTAGAGTACACAACTCGTGAAAAAAAATTTCATCTCGGTCCTTTGTATCCCTCGAACTAAATTCCCTCTTTTTTCACTTGTTGTATAATCTACTATTACTTTCCAAATAATAAACTTCTTTCTTATTCAACACTACGCTATTCATCATTTTGTAATTATTTTATTGTTGTTGTTTATGAGTGGAAGTTATGAAATGATACATAAACATAGTTGAATGATCGACATTGATGTGAAAACAAAACTGGAATCTCAATTATGTTAGTTCATGTCTTCATGAACAGAGTAAACCTAATAAGTGCTAGCGTTAATTGCTTACTAAATTAATTGGATCACGTGTAATTATCAGTTATCCATTAAGGCGCTGTAGGTAGTGAAACTAGCGCCGCCACTACATTTATTTTTATTACTCGTAAACCAAGTCTATTTAAAAAAAGCTCATGTAATAATTTCATAAATTGCGTCTCTCATATTTTTTGAATAACTCTTCAACAATTTTCATTCTTTCTGTAAGTTTTAAAATCCATTTTAGCTCAAAGTGGCCACACTTAAAATCCATTTTAGCAATAATGGATTTTAAAATTAATAAAAAATTTAATTAATAAAATTTATAAAAAAATAAATTTTAAATATTAATATAAATAAATATAAAAACAAGATACATAGATACGAGGGTGGGTCAAAAAGTTCGCGGAATGGGGAGTATGGAGGGGGAAAAGGTCACTTTTTTTTACCTGCACTAGTTGTGCCACTCATTAAGGGTATAAATATATTTTTTTATTAAAAACAGGTCATTATTCACTGAGATACACGTCAATCAACAAGTCAATCCGGAAGAAAATTTAAAACATGGAAAAAATTGAATTTCGTGCAGTCATAAAGTTCCTTACCAAGCAAGGAAAACCTCCTCAAACCATTTGGAATGAGATGTTTTCTGTTTATGGGGATGCTTGTCCTGGTAAAACCATGATTTACAAGTGGCACAACCTCTTCAAGCAAGGCAGGGATTCGATTGAAGACGATCCCAGGCCTGGACGCCCTGTCGAGGCGACCACGGTGGAAAAGGTCACTTTTTTTTACCTGCACTAGTTGTGCCACTCATTAAGGGTATAAATATAATTTTTTATTAAAAACAGGTCATTATTCACTGAGATACACGTCAATCAACAAGTCAATCCGGAAGAAAATTTAAAACATGGAAAAAAATTGAATTTCGTGCAGTCATAAAGTTCCTTACCAAGCAAGGAAAACCTCCTCAAACCATTTGGAATGAGATGTTTTCTGTTTATGGGGATGCTTGTCCTGGTAAAACCATGATTTACAAGTGGCACAACCTCTTCAAGCAAGGCAGGGATTCGAGTGAAAAGCGCAATTTCGGCCTATTTTGACGACAAAGATAAAACATTTTTTTTCGAGGGTATTAATAAATTAATTCACCGATCTGATAAATGTATTAGAGTTAAGGGAGAATATATTGAAAAGGAAAAATAATTTTGTGTTTAATTTCTTAATTTTTCCCCTCCATTCCGCGAACTTTTTGACCCACCCTCGTATACTTATAATATATTAAATAGTTGATAAAATGCATGTCGTGGCAGCTTGTGAAAAAGACAACACTGTAGCATGTAAGTCCTTCGAATGTATCATTGCCTTGTCTTTGGTGTATGTTCTTGTTAGCTGTCCTAAATAAATAAAAAAAAAAAAAAAAAAAACCTACAGAATGAATGATAACTGTTGAAGAGATAATAAAAAAATAGAGACAATAAGAGATTATTACATGAGCTTTTTTTTAAATATTGACTTGGTTTACGAGTAATAAAAATAAATGTAGTGGCGGCGCTAGTTTCACTACCACCTAGCCTTAAGAGGCCGGGGAACAGTGAACTATCTATACAAACGTAATACCAAAATGATTTGCAATTTGAGCATAATTAACTCTTTTTGCGATGTTATTCGGATTAAGACAGTATTTATCTAGGGTTCTATTAAATAAAACAATCTAAAATACACATGTTTTTATACAAAACTGTATCGCATTAATTTTTATTTGGTTTGGTATTTTAGATTTTTTAATTAATAGAACCCTATAGACAACAAATCACAAGAAGAGTTAATTATGCTCAAATTGCAAATCATTTTGGTATTAAGTTTGTATAGGAAGTCCACTGTTCGCCGGCCTCTTAACCATAATGTTTGGAAGTGTCTGGATCCGTCAAGAATGATTGATTAGAGAATACTCTGATTGACGCCAGCATACATAGCGAGGAAGCTAAACTTAAATTAGTAACTTTATACTTCGGTTCGGACTTCACTTTTTAACTTTGATTTCAATAATTAGATAAAGGAGACCCGTCATTTATGCTCAATTTGTATACCTTTTTAATTTTTTGATATGTGACTATCTATCTGTCAACGAAATGACAGCTATCAATGCCAACTTGATATTTCGTTTTCTTTTTTCTTTTTTTCGAAAATAGCAAAGGAATTGTGGTTTATGCAGTGATGTTGCCAACGGAACGTTTTAGTTTAGATGAACCGTTGTTTCCCTTGTGTTTCTATATCAAAAAATATTAATCATTGAATAATTATTTTTCTACTTGCGTTAAAAATAAGACGGAACTTGATTAATGTAGCAAATATTATTAGCATTGACCTCTATATTATACACTGGACTGGCTGCTGTCAATCTGTTTTTGTGCCTATTTGATTTCCACAATTTAGGCGCTGTAGGACGTAGTGTGCGTACAGGGTACTAAATCTAATGATGTGCTGATGTCGACGCAAATACCGATATCTCACAGAAGCTTCCTACTTCGCAACCCAGACGACGATATTTAATAACACCAAACTATCTACTACTATGGCTATCTTGTCAATGTGGTCTGGTTCCAATATGCGATAGATTGAAAATGAGCTTCTTGGCCGACGGTCCAACTTAAAACTTCCATTCAAACTTGTAAAAAATTACAAAATTAGTTCTTTAGACGCACGCTAGTGGCGTTTCAAATAGGCACAAAAACTTTGCTGTCAAACCATACAGACAGCCAGTCCAGTTAAATAGAAAAAAAAATCAGGTCAATGATTATTAGCTATATTTTAAGACCAATTTCAATCGATCCAGCATACAAGTTAAGGGGATTGTCAACCACGTGGTCTCCATACAAACGGCGATAACGTTTCCCACCCTCTAAACCTTAACCTACAGTAATTAATTTTTGGTATTTTTTTTAAATGCCTAAATACTAGGGCTGTACGTTTTGATTTTTTAAATATCTATAATAGATTTCGAAATATTTGCATTTTAGTGATTTCATACAAAACACAGAAGTGCCAATATTTTCAAATGTACAATGAATATCTTAAAAATGAAAACGTACAGCCCTAGTTTTTAGGCATTTCAAAAACATACCAAAAATTCATTGCTGTAGGTTAAGGTTTAGAGGGTGGGAAACGTTATCGCCGTTTGTATGGAGACCACGTGGTTGACAATCCTCTTAAGCATTTTTTCTATGGAATGTCTCCTTTATAAATAAAAAAATAAAGCACAAAGTAGTAACATTTTAAAACGATAACAAACTTCGCCATGTGAAAATATTCTTCTTCCTCGCGTTCGTTATAAAAAGTAGTGATTATAATATTAGCGAAAACTTATGTAAATCGGATACTTACTTATTTATTTACTTTTTGAGAAGTCCATTATAGTTTTATTAATGTGTATTTGTCTATAAAGCCTAGGTACTTCCTCAAAAAAAAAGTTATTTTTTTCTTAGAAAAGTAGTAAGTTACATCTAAACATCAAAGGGAAAATATCTCGTTAATGTAAATGTCAAACGTGCATGTTTTTTTCAGTGACTCCATTTTTCTGTCTTATTTTCCTTAAGCAGGTTTCGCAATGAGAATTTATTAGAATCTTTAACGGCGGATAACCTCATTTCTACGCATTATTTACAGTTACTTATACAACGTATCACAAAATAACCACTAATGCCAAATATGGTACAGAGAGACCATCAAACTGGACAACTTTTACTATGGGGCCAAATCTGAAATCGCGAAAAAAAATCTGCTGTATCCTAACATTTTGATATTTTTGGCTGACTTTATCCCATAGTAAAAGTTGTTCAGTTTGATGTTCTCTATCTACCATATTCGGCATTGCGGTTTTTTTGTAAAACGTTGTATAATCTAATACTTAACTATGTTTTCTAGGCTATTTGCGATATTGTTCACAAATGGCTGAAATACTTGTGCACTGCACAATATAGCAATAGTTAATGGACTGTTTTCTATGTATGTGCAGTTACACTCTTTACTTTGAATATAATTATTCAACATGAGGTACTTTTTACGCTATTTGAATTGAATGAAGTTGTCTGAGCTTTTGAATTTACTATAACCTTTAGAGTAGCTCATAAAGATTGTAGCGTAAAGATGCTTTAATAACTCTTGAATTCTTTTTAACAAAATGATGTTTTAAAAAACGGATGTAAGTTTTACTCTTAGTTCTTACTAATATTGTGAATTTCTTTGTCGTAGACGGAGAGGTATGAAGTGGAAGTTGACGAGTCGCGGGCGGCGCTCGCGTCTGAGGTGTTCAGCGAGTACCTGAAGAAAGACGACGCGCAGGCGGTCACGGACGTGGTCAGCGCCAGCGTCATAGACGACACGAGCGCGCTGCTAGAAGGTACTGACAGCGAACACACTAATACTTGTAGGGAACGTAGGTGTTCGGCTAGTACCTAAGACAGACGACGCGCAGGCGGCCACGGACGTGGTCAGCGCCAGCGTCATAGACGACACGAGCGCGCTGCTAAAAGGTACTCACAGCGAACACACTGATACTTGTAGGGATCGTATAGGTCTTCGGCTAAAACCTAAGACAGACGACGCACAGGCGGTCACGGACGTGGTCAGCGCCAGCGTCTTTGACGACACGAGTGCGCTGCTAGAAGGTACTCACAGCGAACACACTGATACTTGTAGGGAACGTAGGTGTTCGGCTAGTACCTAATGGTTCCTCTCCATTTGCGCGGACACGTCGTGCGACGCGTCCGCGCACGCGTGTGTCTAGAAATCCGTCTGCCCTCTTTACTTCCGTCTGTGTCAGTGTGACGAACGCAACCCAAGAGGCAGATCGGCAGATCCCTTTGATGCGTGCCCAAAAAACCGACAAATCACGAATTGCGGCAGGGACGCAGGCAGACGCGGACACGCAGGCAGATCTCGACAGATTTCGCCCTCCACTATGCGCGGATGCATCCGCGGACGCGTCGCACGACGTGTCCGCGCAAATGGAGAGGAACCGTAAGACAGACGACGCGCAGGCGGTCACGGACGTGGTCAGCGCCAGCGTCATAGACGACACGAGCGCGCTGCTAGAAGGTACTGACAGCGAACACACTGATACTTGTAGGGAACGTAGAATAGGAAGTGTTCGGCCGTCGACGTGGTGACCAAAAAGTTTAAAACTGTCTCTCTTTCTTTGGGCTAATGGGCGTCGGACTTGGAGGTCCTTGATTCCAATACCCAAATAATTTGGACGTCCTCAATAGTCGAGTGGTTTTCACACCGGTTTTTATTATGGTGTCTCCGTACTTGTATGAAGTTTATTTATTATATCGTATTATTTCATGGTATCTATTCTACTTATGTCTATAATACAACAACTACCTGCGCTCAGTTCCTAGGTAGAATATTTGCTAACGCAATTTTTAAACGTGTCACAAGTTCGTCATGCTTAAAATTAGCATGGTTAATTGTATTTCGTCATTACTCAATGACGGCTAAGGTATCGCATTAAATGTATTTTCAAGTGATCGATGTTCTTCCGAAGGTCATATTCAAGCACAACAATACTTGATGTAACACGCCATTTAAAAAAGAGATTGAATAATGATACTTCATTGTTCAAAGTCGAATCGGCAACATCAAGAAAAAATAAACGCGGCTGGCCGTCTCTGGTTAACAGTATTTAGTCTTTGGAATCGTTTTAAAAAGTAGTTAGTAGTGATGAAGTCGTGTAGCCTTGTGGGTCTTCGTAAGGTCCACCAGGGGCCGTACCGGCTAACTTTTCGAACTTCGGCAGGACTGCCGAGTTTCAACTTAAAACATAAAAATCAAAGTAAAGGAATTCGTATTGTATTATTTGTTGAAGTTATTTGGAAGATATCGATGTTTGTGTGAATCATGAATTGGAGTTTACCATTTTGGCCCAATTGGGGCTCGATTTATCTGTTTTAATTTGAAACCCGGCAAACTTTTCGAAGTTCGACGCGTTAGCCGGTACGGCCCCAGGGCATGGTTCTAGAAAATAAGGTCTGGCATTCCGGGAGATGCACAGGCATGCGTCACTCTTTAGTTGCGCGACTTTATAGTAACACGCAATGAATGGAGGATTTTTTTTCTTACACAATCATTACACAATTATTATAGTGCATTTTAATTGTGATTTGTTTCTCTTAGCAAACGAAACAGTTCAATTAAACATGAATACCTAAACGTTATTTTCAATACCAATAGCGGAGATGACGTAGTAAGCCTGTGAGATCCTTCTGACCTCTGTCTCGGAGTGCTACAGCTGGCGCAGTTTATTATTGTACATACTATGCACCAGGCATGGGCGTACCGAGGAGGGGCAAGGAGGGGCAGCTGCCCCCTGGATTTTGTTTACCTCCAACTAACTATCAATTGTTATCAATAAAAGTTCTTATTTGCCATTCAATAAATTTGATTTACAATAAATTCCCCCCCCCCACGATACAATAGATTCCCGCCCCCCTAGCCCAGAACCTGGGTACGCCCATGGCACCAGGGTAGAATAGCAGCAAACCTCCACACTTCATATCTCTGACATTTAATGCGACAGGACAGCAGTGTTGGGCGTAATTAATTACTTTTGTAATTAAATTACTAATTAGATGAAAAGTAATTGAATTACTTTAATTGAAATTACATGTAATTGGAATTAATTTAATGCAACTACATAAATCACTAGTAATTCTAATTACATTAGTTTGTAATTAAAATTACTCAATTACTTTTTATGGGTAACATAAAAGATAAATAAAATTGAGATGTTGATCGCTTGCTGTCCTCACGCAGCATATCACAACCGATGCTTTTAGTGCATGTGTGTGTGTGTGGCTTGTTACTGCACACAGGTATCCCTTCTCGCGCCTCCTCGCGTGCACCTCTCCTGTCTAGGGATTTTCGACCCGGGATCGTCGATCCGATTTTTCGGATCGTAATGGATTGTATCGGATCGCATGCCTTTGATCCGATCCTTAGGGAATCGATCCGGATCGGATGCAAATAAGTAAGGACGCAATTATTTTTTGATTTTTATAAAGTAAACCATTAAAAATTAAGTTTTAAATCTGTGGTTGACGGTGTTGGTCTTTTTGACAATTTACTAAATCTACTATTTAAGATTAGCTTAACATTACTTATTGTGAAACTGCTTGTCGACCGCAATAAATAGAAAAAACCCATGTAAAACTTGTAAACAAGTACCTTGAATGATGATAATTGATGCCGCCATGTTTAAAATGTAAACAAAGATAAGATTCGTTACAAATGAACCTAAGTAAGTACCTATTTTTCGTAAACAAACCACGTTTTAATTCATACGATCCAAGCGATCCTATCTTTCAAGTTTTGTATCGATCCGGCAAAAAATCGTATGGTATCGATCCGATCCGAAAATCGCCGGATCGTATGCCTGCCAATCCGATCTTTCAAAAGATCGGCGGGTTGATTATCTAATTAGAAACCACCAAGCGACCAGTCTCATTTGACAGATGAATGTGATACATCGCTTCTTCTTTTTGGCCTAAAAAAACATACCAAAGAAAAGTAGCAATGTTTGTCAAATGAAACCGGTCGCTAAATAGTTTCTATTTAGATAACCAGCCTGCGGATCGGTGCATCCCCACTCCTCTCATCGTCGCACCCGTCGCATCAGTGCGTCGTTAGCAGTGGTTTCGCTACCTACCACAGAAACTACATCGTATTATTTAAAATACTACCTCAACTTTAAAAGAAATTGTATAAGTAGTTAGGTAATTACAATTAACAATTACAATTACTAATTGTAATTGTTAACTGAATTACTTTTTAATAATTTCAAGTAATTTGTAACTGAAGTCGCCAATTACAATTTGTAATTGTAATTGTTAATTAGTAGTTAATTACATTTTGCCCAACACTGCAGGACAGAGCCTCCAAAGTTAAGTGACGTTTAAGTTTTCGGTCAATTAGGTCTTAAAAGGCAAGTATTGACGTAGAAGTAGGTATATAGAAAGTCTGACAACAAACTGCCTGGAAAATGTTCCGTCACTGCGATCACCAACTCGCCCGCCAAGCATGGAGATTTTAGTAACATGCTTCTATGGGAGTGGCTTATGTCCTGCAGAGTAACTGTACTGTACTATATACATTTTATGCACAACGGGATAGTGCTTGGCCTTCACCACACCTGATGTTAAGTGACGATAAGGCCGAAGGTGGAAGCGCACTACTCCCGGAATCCTCATCACTGAGGAACTGGCTATCTTACCTCTATCTGCCGGAACACAACAATTTTTAAATTGTTGTTATGGCGTCAGACTTCGGTAAGATGGTGGTAGCAGACAGGTGGACTTGAAATAAGCCCTACCACCAACCAAACCGAGTACAAATTGTACCTCCCCTGGGAATCGAACCCTACGTCTTAAACCGGTGGGAAAACCACTAGACTATAGAGGCGGTTTAAAACCAACACATTTAAAATGGGTTAGTTAGGTTATTACATTATTTATGTAAACTCAGGCCCTCAGACTTTCCTATTGGTTGAAACAAAACCATAAATATTCGACTAGATTTTATCCTCCATGCTCCCAAGTTTCCCTCTTGTTCGATGTTCAGAAAACAACAAACTTCTCCGGAATAATAGAGTCTTGATCGGAAAACAGTTTCAAAAACATTTCTTTCGGAAATATGAAAAGAAAGTGATTATTTTTGTGATCTCTTCCGTTACAGATGTAGCGAAGCGCGTGATTAACAATTCGACTAGAAATTGAAATTTTCTTTATTTAAATAAGCTTACATAATAAGTGCTTTTAAATCGTCAATTCTTTTACCCTACTACCCATTATGAAGTCTTTTAACTGACAAGAAAAATGGGCGCAAAAAACTTGCCAGCTTTATCAGATGGAACGATATTTACAAATATATATGTCACCGGAAGATAATAAGATCCGCAAGTTTATAAATTTCCTAGGAAATTTATAACCTTTCGTAGGATTCTAAACGAGAGATTAATTGTATTATTTTACGCCCACATTTTCGCAAATTTATCAATTTGCGACGTCTCGTTGTAAATTTATAAACTAACGGATATCCGTTCGTAAGATTCTAAACGGTTCGACCAATCACAGAAGATCTTTTAATTTTACGCTTCTTTAAAATACGGCAAATAACACACTGCTCTCTGATTAGTCGATGTTGACAGTGGCAATGCTTGTGTCCATAGACTTGTGACAATCAGAATTACCAAACTATAAATTCATCCGTTTCGCTATATGCGCATGACCCCTACCTCACTCTACCAAAATAAAACAACAGAAATCATGTTCTACGATAGTAAAGACGTTTATTAAAAATAAAAAACAATAAAAACCAGCGTTCTGCCAAAAAACAAACATTTTAAATTAAATTAAAAAAAAAATCCGTGAGCCTTAGGCGAATTGCCAAACAGATGGATTACTAGCTAAGTTTATAAAAATATGCTTAAAAAAATGTAACAAATTAAACATAATAAAAAAATAAGGAAATTAAAACATAAAAGTTTATGTAAGTTGGTAGGTACTCGTACTTACCTACTAGATTCCCGATTATCTACTTATTGCAACATGTTAAAGATTTATGGCACCTCGAATTACACAAAATATTAGCTTTTTTACAATTGCACTTATTAGATAAACATTGTCCCTTAGAATATTTTTTGCAGTTGCATTGCTTCATTCCTTGCCCACCAAATGTAGAAAACATCGCAGATATTTTTCTTAATGGTAACTTGGCCTGTAAATATGAAAATATAGCACATAAAAAATGGAATACATGTTTATACGTACAATAGTAAAAGTAGTAAAGCAATCGAACCTCTGGAAGATCATCAGTAAAAAAATCTCCTGGGGTTGAAAGGACAGCGTTTCGAGGCAACCAGTCGTTAATAACTCCAAAAGAAGTGCCAACTTTGTATAGTTCATTCCTTTTTTCTATGACTTTGCCGACCACATTTTTGCTATCTAAAGGCCCTCTATCTACTTTTGGAACTTCGACTAACACAGTAGCACCAACATCAATATTTTCGAATTTTTTAGAAGAATGTGCTGTCATTTTTTCTGCTGCTCTTTTTAAATTCAAGTGCGAGGCCTTCCTTTCTCTCAAGATGTTTACTTCGTTTGTGCACAAATTACATATCAACTGCGAACCATATCCTTCGTCATTGTTTTCTGTTGACTCTCCACAGATTACGTGTGTGATACGTTTACATTTAATACACGTATGGGCCCCAGATGATTCCTTGTTACATATGTGACAAAACAATGTATCTGATTCGTCAACATTTTTAGGATTCTCGATTTCGTGTGCAATCACGTCAAAGTCGTGCAAAATATAGCTTGTATTTGCGACCGTGCTTTCACTGCCAACTACGAGTACGTTGACTTGCTCAGTCTCAGTCATGCTTTCTGTAACAATAATTGTCTCTGTGGCAACATCAAGAGATTTACAAAGATTTTCTTGATCGGAAGTTATATTTTCATCGTCATTTACGGTCTTATGTTCATTGTCTAAGAACGTCTCCAAATCCTCTTCCATTTCAAACTGAGAAATTATATTCTTAGACAAATGCGTAGAAGTTAGACCGCATCTTGGATCATCTCCAAACAGAGCTTTAAACGGTGTCCTCGCTATCGTAGAATGGTATGATGAATTTTTCTGGAATTGAGCGAAGTAACAACCTAATGACCAATTAGTGGAATTATTATCCACCATCCAAGCCCGAATCATATTTTTCACGTCTTGGTTTGAGCGCTCTACACTTCCCTGGCCTTGGGGATATCTTGGTCTTTCATTCACAATTTTGCAAGCTGGCCATAAGCTTACAATTTCTTTTAATATTGATGCCGTGAACTCCCGTCCATTGTCGCTTTGGAGGATATTAGGACAACCAACTTCTAAAAATATCTTCAATATCTCTATTGCAACTTCTTTTGCTTCTTTACTCTTTAGTGGTCGTAAAAACAAAATTTGGTCAAATGATCTTGGTACTGAAGCATCCATTTGTACTCACCATCTGGAGATGATTGAAAATCCACAAGATCTACCTGTCCTCTTCTATTAAAGTCATCTGAAATGAGTGGTTTTACGACTATCCCAGTTTTAGGGAAACTTTTCTTGGAAAGACAAGTTTTGCACAATTGGAGAAAAATATTTATGGCAAATACTGGAACCATGTACTTGTCTTTGAAGGCGTAAATAATTTTGTCACGCCGTCCATGACCTGTAGCAACATGTGTATCGAGAATTCGTTGATAGTATTGACTGCTTGGAACTATTTGTACCACTGGATCTTGCTGAGATTTCCTTTTCACTATCAAGACTTTTTCGTCACTAAAAGTCATAATATCATACTTTTTGGCGTGATAGTATTCTTTGTCTGTGGGCCGACGTCCCAAAACTTTAGCTTTATTAAAATCTTCTATCATTTTAATAACATTTTTAATTTTTTCCTTTGTCCATTCCGACTTCTTACTATTTATGTCATGGCCACTATAAAACTTTCGTAGCTCTGTGGTAAATTTCACTTCGTCCACAATTTTTTTAGCATTTACCGCACTATCTTCACCATTTTGGCTGTCCGCAGCTTCTAGGTCGCTCATTATGGGTCTACTTTAGTGACCTTAGCAAAATAAAACTATTTTCACAGTTCCAAACCGGTTACAACATAAAAACTTTACAGAAACCCACGAGTAACCGGTTTGTTTATGTTCCGTGGTAAACAATGGCGGTGGAGAAGAAGGAGAAGGAACACGTGACTTATTCAACCAATCAGAGCGCAGATTGCGTTTGGTTATTCCTTACTGATTATTTTACGCGTGAGTTCGGTAAGTTTATCAATTTGCGAAAATGTGGACGTAAAATAATACATATTATCTCTCGTTTAGAATCCTACGAAAGTTTATAAATATCCTAGGAAATTTATAAATTTGGGGTTCTTGTTATTTTCCGGTGACATATATATATATCGTTTCCAGACAATTTGTTAATCGTTTCCAGACATTATGTTAACTTAACATAGATTAACAAAACAATAACATTATTTAATTAGCACATTTAATTTAGAATCAATTTACAGTGTTCAAGCTAAGTTCAATTTTTTTTAAAGTAATTATTCAGTCTAGACTCTTACAAAAAAATATCTATTCATACAATTCAATATGCGTTAAGATAGGCAGTCGGAAGCAGACCCATTCCCACTGGCAGCACCCGTTCACGAGCTAGCTATAGACTGATTTCGAATTTCGAATTAAGTAGATAGGTAGCACACCATACAACAATACTACCTACTAGGTAGGTACTCTTTCAAAATTTAAAATCAAACTAAAAAGAACTCAAAGGTTAATCAAACTTGCCGAGGATGGTTTGAAGCCCAAGCCGTAGGAGAGGGCTTTGAATTGTCTATGAAAAATATCATTTCGATTTTCGGCGGTAGATGGCGTTGTACAAATTTCCCATACAAAATTACTTCATATCGAATTGTTTACTCAAATGTATTGTATTGTATAAAAAGATGTAATAATTTATTTCATGTCTAGTGAGCGCGTAACACAGACCATAAAACAAGTACTTACTGTGGCGCGTAAGCTTGAGAGGTGAATTGAATAAGTACCTACTCTTTGTTCAGGAGTTTTTCTTCCATGGATATAATAATTTTAGTTAGTGCTGAAGTTTGAAGCGCTCATGGCGGAGCTTGACAGACTGATCGTACTCGATCACGTTTGTTCAGCAACGCTCGGTCCGGCCAGGTGTCGGGTGCGGGTGACCGCTAAGTGGCATTACAACTGGGGGTCAAGTCTGCTAATGTTAACGTCAAAATCGTGGTTCAATGGTTTTTGAATGGTAATGCTTTTTGGCACAGTTCTTGTTTCTTAAACCTAAAATCGAGACACATGTGTTTTCGTTTTGGGTTTAAGAAACACAATGTGTTTCGGTTTTGAGTTAAAGAAACAAGAACTGTGTCAAAAAGCATTATCATTGAAACACCATTGAACCACGATTTTGACGTTAACATTAGCAGACTTGGCCCCCAGAGCGCTTCCGAGCTTCGGAGGGCACGTTAAGCCGTAGGCCTCGGCTGTTGTCATCTGATAACAGTCGTTAAGCCAAGTTAGAGGCCTTAAGGCGGCTTGATTAACTAACAATGTAATCCTCATTCGATAAGAAAGAAAGTGCTGAAAATCCTAAGTACTGATTGTTTTTACGTAAAGCAAGTATATTGTTGCTACGCAAATCGTCTGGCAGTTACCAAGTCTTAGAAAGGTTCCCCTCAAGCGTGATGTAAATAATTCTGACACGATAAATTAATATTGAAAGGGTTCCGCCAAAGCGTAAGTAAGTAACCAGCAGAATAACAATATCGCTCAGTGTCCATGAGATATTACCTACGGGCTCAGTACAGTATACTCTCATAACACTGAACAATACAGTGGATAACTTTGTGCCATAATTTACTACATATTCTCACAGAGGCTGTCCTCGTCCACCCGACCGATCACGACTATCCCCGGACACTTCATACAACCACGTCATTATAAACAGATGACGTCAGATGAAGTTTTTGTACACGCGCAACTATGTGTGTAAGTCTAGGGCTACCGTGTGTGTAGCTTGTACTGATTGAGCGGGGCGGCGTTCAATTCATAATTCGAACTTTTTGGTAAATAAAGTTACGACGCATTGCTTTAATATCAAAATAAGTTGACAGTTGATAAAACGACTAAAAACTTACGACGCATTGCTTTGAACGTTGACAAAAACGACTAAATGAGCACACGATTCGGCACACGAACTCGCTGGGTGGGGTGAGCTAATAGGCTTGTTTCCATTAAGAATAAATATAATGGATAGGGGTTTATAATGATTAATTATATTATGGAGAAAATAACAAACAATTTTAATTATTAAAAGCGTTAAAGATTAATAATATTTTTAAAAAATAAATTTCGTAAAATGAAACCTTTAGTCACGTGACAGTGAACACCAATCAGAAAGCGTTACGTCACGACGTGCGAAACTCCAATCTTGTCTTTGACGTTTCGAGTATCACTACCGGAGGCGCGTTCCAAACCTACACTCCGAGTGCAACCTAACCACAACCGAACGCAAGTTTTAGCCACTTTTTCCGTATTTCTCCATTGTTTGGAACATATATAAATAACTGGTTTGACGTTTTTATAGTCGTGCTATCACACTGGGGCACTATACAGTACTTATAATATGAGAAATTCATTTTTAAACGATAAAAACTAGCTATAACGTACGAAGACACGATCGCTCTTTTGTTTGTTTTGCACGGCGTGTCGTCATTCAAGACGCCATGACAGTCTTGTGCGTTTTGGAACCAAATAAAAATTGGTTTTTTAAAACGCGAAATTTATAATGTAAACGCTCGATTAAAAATAAATAAACCTTTTTTTTCGATAAAATGCCTAATAAGCTAAAATATTAAGCAGTTATTGAAATTTTGTCAACTAGCCTATTGATTCTGGGGCGGGGCGGAGAGTGTCCTTTTTGTACGGTAGTACTTTATATCTATTCTGTGGTAATTTTCGGTACTCATAGTACCGAAAATTACCGAGATTCTTCGCGATACATTGGCGGCGCACTTTTGGCTGGTTTATATAAAGGCATTTTTGATGTCCCCACTTCTGGCTGGGGCATACCACCTTCCGCAGCAGGTCTTCTTTGTAAATATGTAAAGATAATCGTCCATATCATACCCACCATGCGACTGCAAATCTGGTGTCTGCTGCACGCGACCAACGGCTTGATATGCCTTCCGAAGCACGGAGGAGTTCGAGACAATAAATTGTTGGTCACCCATCCAAAGTTGATTGACTGCCGCAATAGCAAGACGAATCCTCGAAGATATTATACCACGGAATATATATTCTGTGTATTAGTATTACGTACAGAAAGGACACTCCCCGCCCCGCCCTAGAATCAATTACCTCACCCCACTCCGCGAGTTCATGTGCCGAATCGTGTGCTCGTTTAGTCAACTTTCGTGCATGGCGTGAATTTAAGTTGCAAAAAGCGAAGCAAAACATTTAATATCACTCATGGAGACATTTCTTGTCACTGGTAAATACATATTTATTGTTTAAATTTGTGAAAAACCAATATATTTTTTGAGTGTGTGAAGCGACACGGTTCCCGTGCCTAGCTTTACACATATGCTTTACACACACAGTCGTGCGTTTACAAACGTCATCTGTGTAGTGTCTGTCTGTATAATATAGGTAGTTGTAGTTACATCGGAGCGGTTTTATGGAGTGTCCGGGGTGTGATTATACTTACTGCTAGTTATTTATTCTGTGGCTCCGTGTTTGTTACCCGCCCGAATAATTCACGCTCATACGCTTTAGCTGCTACAGTTTTTTATTCCGATTGACCTTACTTAACTCTCAGATACCCACATACATTATTTATTTTGACACTTCAGTGTATGCTTGAATTAATAACCGCGTGTTTCGCAGGCATTATTCGGCTAATAAACGCCATTGACTTGAGGAACAACAAAAGGTTTTATAAATACTTTTTACCGTTGTTGAAATGAGAGGTATCCTTTTGTTTATTTATGTAGATATTTTGAAAGCGTATTGTTTATGGCATTGTCATTATTCCAGTGGCATTTCAGCGCTGGATTGGTTCACTGGAGTGGATTGCTACTGGAATATTAATAATAATAATTTATTTTTCTCCAACAAACTACAAAGAAATATTCTAAGAATACAGCTAAAAAAATACAAGAGAACTGGTGCCTGACTGAACTAAGCAGGGCCTGTGTCTCAGTACACCAGTCAGTACCTTCTTTCTCGTGATGTGTGTGACCATGAAATTACAGTAATAAAATTATGTCTTAATTACCAAATAATTCTAATTTACTTGTTACTGTTAATTTTTTTATAATTTCTTATTTTCTATGATCGGATTATGCTTATATTTTAATTTGTACACCGTTTATGGTAAGACATGTTTGAACTTATTATTGTAAATGATCATCTCTGTTACACATGTTTTAAACAAATAAACTATCTTTATCTTTATCTTTATCAAACCGGACATTATGGAGAAGATTGGCTGCTTAATTTTTTGCTGCGATTACACTTTCCGATGTCTTAATTAGGTTAGGTATCCACATCTCTATCTATCTATAGCAGCCTTTCGTTCGTCCGTCTTCGGACATAGGCCTCCTCCAAAGCCTTCCACAGTCTTCTATCTTGCGCCACCGGGAGCCAGTTGTTACCAGCATGACTCCTTAGGTCGTTAACCCATCTTTTAGGTGGACGATCTCTACCCGGCGAAGTTTGTCTTGGCTTCCAGTACTTTTCTGGTCCACCTCTCGGTGCTCATGCGACCTATATACTCATCATGCCCATCTCCATAATTCAGTAATGTCAGTCATGATTTTTGTCTTTGACCATTTCATTACTAGGCCTGTCTGAGATTCGGTTTATAGGTGTTCAATCATTTGCTCCATGTCGTTCACATTGTCCGCAAAGAGCACTATGTCATCAGCGAATCGCAGATTGTTGAGTCGTTCCCCATCAATGTTTAGTCCCTTTCCACTCCAATCGAGTTTCCTAAAGATACCTTCCAATGCAGCTGTAAAAAGTAATCTCCTACGAATTAGATAACTCAATAATCGCTCTTCTGTAATTTGTTGCAGGCGGCTCAAAGGACATATTCACAGAATGCATACGATGCGTGAAGAACTTCCTCGCGGGCACGCCGTTCGCGGAGTTCGAGCAGTCGATGTACTTCCACCGGTACCTGCAGTGGAAGTGGCTCGAGGCGCAGCCCATCACCCAGCACACGTTCCGCATGTACCGGGTGCTGGGCAAGGGCGGCTTCGGGGAGGTCTGCGCGTGTCAGGTAAGCCACTTGATAGAACAATCCCGGAAGTCGGTGGTCAAACGCGTAGGCGATAATCACTGATGTATAGGCTCCTCACACCGCGAGTACTTGGTACGGTCTTACGGACTTGTTGCGCTAACTTTAATAATTCATGAAAGTAACTTAAACAAACTGCAAATGGACACAAGTTACACTTTGCCAAAATTGGCCCTGCCCAATCATAAGTAAGAATGAAGCCAGATCTCTGTCTATACATAGTTATAGAGTAGGAAGGTGAGGTATTGCAAGTGTCTGAAGATTATAAGCACAGAACTAACTTGAACATCGGTATAATAACTATTATAGTGAAACAAACTTATTTCTAGATTACCTAAATCTCAATAAAACCGGTCAAAAGCCAGTCGGATTCGCGCACCGAGGATTCTGTGTTCCGTATTTCGTACCATCCTAATATAAATACACTGCGGTGTAGAATATTGCAGTTTTAGGTCAGCGACATCTCTTGACCGATGATGGTGGAATTTTTTGTTGATGATTTCTGAAAAAGAATACACTGCGGCGTGAAATATTGCAGTTTTAGGTCATTGCGATCTCTTATTTGCAAAATAGTTGGGCAAACGTCATCTAAAACTATTCCCAATTTCTAGCGTTGAGATGTCCAGCTGTGACAGACGGACTGACAGTCATACTGAGTCGCACCATAAAGGTTCCTTTTTACCATTTTGGTACGTAACAATAAAAATGTGTAATATCTAGAAACAATTACATAATAGAATTTCCTTTCCAGGTCAGAGCGACCGGCAAAATGTACGCGTGCAAGAAGTTAGAGAAGAAGCGGATAAAGAAGCGTAAGGGCGAGGCCATGGTGCTGATCGAGAAGCAGATCCTGCAGCGGATCAACTCGCGGTTCGTCGTGAACCTCGCGTACGCGTACGAGACTAAGGACGCGTTGTGTCTCGTACTCACTATTATGAACGGTACGTATTATACGATTTAATCTTATAAGTGCCGTCACAAATCTTGGCAAGACAAAGATGAGACAAAAAAAGCGCCGAGTTCAGTGTTTGTAGATACTGCGCATCTTTTGTCTCATCTTTGTCTTGCCAAGTTATGTGCCGGTGTCTATACTGCTGTGAAGTTAGCCACTATGCGCGTAGCCTTGCCCCACCACCATCAGATTTCCGTCTCGCGCGATTTTCACGGAAGTCAGAAAGTTTGAATCGGGCTATACAACATAAGCCTCTGAACCATGAAAATCTCGGGAGATAAAGAATCTTGCGATCGGTAACAGCTGAAAAGTTTTTGATTTCAGGGTTGTTTCATATACAAATTTCAGGTTTGTTTTAAAGTTGTTCTATCTCACGTAGTGCGTTCGGCTATGAATGTTTGTTTTAGTGAGCGTAATACGAGACCGTGCAGAACGGACTTCGTGAGATAGGAATACTATAACAGAAAATTACGTTATACCACAGAATAAACAATAGTACCTATACCTACTAACGAAATTAAAAAAAAAACTCTGAAATCAGAAACTGTTCAGCTGTTTCATACATTTTACGAGATTGCAAGTTTGTTTTGCAATTTTTAGGGTTGCTTATTATATTTAAGTTGATCTCGAGCGTGAAGTTTGAATAATATGACAAAAACACAGAAAACCTTTCAGTGCATATTCCAATTTTTATAGACGTAACTGCACTTAATACCTTGAGCTCCACGGGTGCCCCCAGGCACCCGCGAGACGGGTTATACGTCATTGAAAAGAATATCCGTCAAGGCCCAATGTCACAGAACATTAAATTTAAATCCAATATTTATTTAATTTACAATAAGCCAAAATATTGCCTGGCAAAATATTTGATCTCTGGGTGCCTGGAGGCACCCGCGATGCTTGACGGTATAAATTTCTCGCGGGTGCCTGGGGGCACCCGTGGAGCTCAACCGGTTTAAAACTAATATACCTATACACCTAGGTATGTTTTTATGGTGTTACCTTGCATTGATGGATAATAATAAGCCGTCGTCGTCCGTCGCTAGTATTTTATGCAAAATATTTCCTTTAAGTACTAAAATATATATAATTTGCGCACATAGTTTATTTACCCTTCTTTTGACGTCATTCGGACGTTGTTACCGGATAACTGTTGCCGTTTCTATTTATAAGTTACCTACTGATTGTTCGGCCATGTTCGATAATTAGCACTGATTGGTTTTAATTAGGTAACAGATTATGCGAACGGTGTGCAAGAAAACAAATACTTACGGCTTCTGTGGTGCTAAAATTAGGAGCATTGATCTAAGTATAGCCAAACCAAAACAGGTTTATTACAGATTGTTCTTTGAAAGAGTAGGTACCAAGTTAGGGTGTAAGTTTTTTACGGCGTCTGTGGAATTAAAATTAGGAGCATTGATCTAAGTATAGCCAAACCAAAACAGGTTTATTACAGATTGTTCTTTGAAAGAGTAGGTATAGGTACCTACTCTTTCAAAGATTTTTTAAATATCTATAATAGATTTCGAAATATTTGCATTTTAGTGATTTCATACAAAACACAGAAGTGCCAATATTTTCAAATGTACAATGAATATCTTAAAAATGAAAACGTACAGCCCTAGTTTTTAGGCATTTCAAAAACATACCAAAAAGGTAAATTGCTGTAGGTTAAGGTTTAGAGGGTGGGAAACGTTATCGCCGTTTGTATGGAGACCACGTGGTTGACAATCAGCATCTTGTCAAAGTTTGGAATATTGGAGGTTGACAATCCTCTTAAGAGGACCCAGCTTCAAACTTGTAAAAACAATATCCAACAACAACCCTCACAGGCACGTTTTGAGCAACAGTGGTCCAAGCGTGGAACAATTTGCCAGAACAAATAATAGTCTCAGCCAACAACTTAAACCAATTTAAAATAGATTAGACAAACACCAACTTAAATAAAGTAAAATAAAGCAAAGATTGCAGGATACAGGCACTATCAGTTGCAACAACTGCTCGCCTGTTTAATAATAATAATAAATAAGTAAATAAGTTCATAAGTTTTACGTAAGCAACTTACAAGTGTATAGGCGAGCTAAGAATATTATATAAATACATATAATTATAGTAATGACAAAATATGTTGATTATTTATGATTCAAGATAGTTTGCTATTTTACAGCTGTTAACTTAAAAACTATAGCCTAGCTCATAAATAACAAACAGAAATAGAAAATACGAAATAATCAGATGCAAGATGCTCTCGCTGTACGGCTATAAAGTACAAATTCAAATTGCTCCGCGTGCCTATTATTATAAGCACCTCCGAAGCGCTTCTCTTCCTGTCGCGTAGCTCTGTCTCAACCGAAACATGCCATCCCTCGTGCGCTGGCTCGACTGGGTCAGCCGCAAGTTTATCATCACTTTAAAATAATGATAGATCTATAATTTTAATACTATCACTACAAAAATAATGGTTTCACTATAACAATTTTGTCAGCACTTTAAATTAATAACAGATCTATAATTTAATATTATCACTACAAAAATAATGATTTGCACTATAACTGTGTCCCAACTCCGAAACCATTTACTTTCTGTCCAACCATGTCAGACTGACCATTTTTAAAATGAGAAGGCAAGATGATAACAACTTGTGGCTTAATGTATACGCCAGCAGGTCGGTTCTGGCGTTGTTGGTCACAATGGAACCTAACCTCCTCCTCGGCTCCTCTCTCGCTGCGCCCGCTCGTCGTCGCACCTAGTCGTCTGTTTACCAGCACTAAAGTTATAAAATTAATTTGTACGGTGTAAAGTATTAATTTTAAAGCTTAGCATATTTATAGTGGCAACCATTATTTTTATAGTTCATTCAATAAAATTTGAAGCTAAACATTTTAAAGTGTGTTACATTATTTTTAAAGTGCATTATATATTCCCCAAAGTTTAAGCGCGTAGTGAGACCCCCTAGTATTAAGTGGAGGTTTGTTTCCAGGCGGCGACCTGAAGTTTCACATATACAACATGTGTGGAGCAGACACTGGGCTAGGGCTGGAGCGCGCGCGGTTCTACGCCGCGCAGGTGGCCTGCGGGCTCGAGCACCTGCACAAGATGGGCATCGTGTACAGGTCAGTTGGATATTATATCTCTGTGGTCTAGCGGTTCGCCCACCACAAGACGCAAGGGTCCCGGGTTGGATTACCAGCGGGTCTACCGCCTAACTCTCTCGCTTTGATTTTGGCTTTGGTTTATGACGTCAGTGCACTGTCCGTCCTTGTCATCGTGTTATGATATGACAAGGTCGGACAGAGCATTGCTATCGCTCTGGCTAAAGCTTTGAGTTAGGCGGTAGGGCCCCTGGAGGGGGGTACATTTTTACTCGATTTGGTTGGTGGTAGGGCTTATTTCAAGTCCGCCTGGCTAACTACCACCATCGTACCTAAGTCTGACGCCATAACAACAATTTAAAAAAAGATGTGTTTCTGCAGTTTGAGGTAAGATAGCAAGTTCCTCAGAGATGAGGATTCCAGGTGTAGTGCGCTTCCACCTTAGGCCTTATCGTCAGGTGTGGTGAAGGCCAAGCACTATCCCGTTGTGCTTAAAAAACCCCTATAGTTGCACATATGCAACATGTGTACAGACTCTGGGCTAGGTCGTGAACACCCGCACAAGATGGGTATCTTGTACAAGTCTTGTATACTATTATGGATTGAATCCTCTTTAGCTAATAAACATGGGTCGAAAATGTCGGTATACGTAATTTTTTTAAGAATTATTGCAGCGGATTTCTTCAAGTTACTGTGATTGAGAAGAACCGATGTTGGTTGGGGCGGACAGGAGCGATCGTCGTGGAGATCCTTAGGGGAGGCCTATACCCAGCAGTGGGTGTCGTGCGGCTGATATGATGATGATGACTGTGATTGGGTTGCTACATAGCTGCCTTTTAGTGCCGAAAGTAAATAAAAAAGAAGTAGTTTAGCGACTGAACCCCTAATATAAAAGCGCAACCCACACTAACAACATCACGAATTCAATTTAATTATTGTATGGTGCATAAATATCTATAGGAGCTGGGTGGTGCAGTGGTATAGCGCCTGGCTCAGCGATAGCGGAGGCTAAGCAACATTCGCAAGAGTCGGTCATGGGATGGGTGACCAAAAATTTATTATCTCGAGATCCTCCGTGCTTCGGAAGGCACGTTAAGACGTTGGTTCCGGCTGCATTTGCAGTCGTTAACACCCACCAATCCGCATTGGGCCCGCGTGGTGGGTTATGGCCCAACCTCCTTATCCACCCATAAGGAAGGCCTGTGCCCCAGCAGTGGGGACATTATAATTGTTGATGGTCATGGTGCAAAAATATCACAAAAATTAAACCATTCCTATTGTTACAGAGACTGCAAACCAGAAAACATTCTTCTAGACGACGCTGGCCACGTCCGTATATCCGATCTGGGGTTAGCCGTGGACGTGCCCGAAGGCGGCAGCGTGCGGGGCAGAGTGGGCACGGTGGGGTACATGGCGCCAGAGGTGAGGCAATATCACCCTTATGTCTAGGCAGTTAGACTCACTGTTGTATGTATATTGGACCTGAACCTGAGGCACACCCCGGTCACTCCACACAACCGCGCTATTATAAATAGATGACGTCATATGACTTTTTTGCGTGTGTAAGTCTAGGGCTACCGTGCAGTTTGTACTGTATGAGCGGCGTTCAATTCATAATTCGAACTTTTTGGTAATAGTACATTATGAGACAAGTTAGCTTAGGTTGCTCATTGCGCACAAGGCTGTGGGTTGCAGCCCGAGCCGTAGGCGAGGGCGTAACTCAGCCGAGTGTGCAATAAGCAAAAGTTCACGAGTTTCATACGACGTTTTTCAACACATTTGCGAGGAAAAAACAAAGTAATTTACCACACAGCAACAAATACGACAAAAACAAAATATGACAATTGGGAACAAAGGGGTGAGGAGCATCCAGCCTACTTCAAAATTATAATTTTAAGTGATAAAATGCAAATATTTTAATATTTTATAACAAAATATTGTGAATTATGAATAATTTAATAATAATAAACATTTGTTTGACTTATTTAAGGACTTACACATTTATTTATTCCAAAAATCTATATGAATTTTTAACAGCATAGAACCTCTTTGTTGTTACTAAAAAAAATAACTGTATTACCCGGCTAAATTGGGAATGCTCTGTTTACTCGCCTAGAACTTGCAGTAAGGTACTAATTTAACTTTGTAGGGTTAATTCTATTACGAACTAGTGTTTTATATATTATTGCACGCGTTTGTTATAGCTCGGTTTATGGCCCTAAAAGCGATGTATTAGGGCTCACTTTACGAGCAAGTGTGTTGAAAATAAAGTTATGACTCATTGTTTTGAATATCAAAATAAGTTGACATTTGACAAACACGACTACACGATCACTGTCCTTTCTGCACGGTAGTACTTATATCTATTCAGTGCCTGAAGTTATTACGCTATGCCATTGCAGACAATACTGAACTCTATTTCCCCTTCTAAAGCGTTTATTTTCCCCCAACAGGTGATAGACAACGAGCGGTATACGTTCAGCCCCGATTGGTTCTCGTTCGGTTGCTTGGTGTACGAGATGATCGAGGGGAGAGCGCCGTTCAGGGCGCGCAAGGAAAAGGTGAAGAGGGAGGAGGTCGATCGGAGGGTTAAGGTTGGTGGATTAGCTGCCTTATGACTACGGAATACAGTTTATTATACAGGGTCATTTTAAACTTACCGTCCAAATTGCAAGGATGTGTTCAGTCCATGAAACTGAACAACCTAGGGCCAATATCCATACAAATCAAAGAGATCACTGTCTTCAATTTAGTATGTCCATCAGCCATTTTTGATGTCCCCACTGCTGGGGCACAGGCCTTCCTTATAGGTGGTAAGGAGGATGGGCCATAACCCACCACGCGGGCCCAATGCGAATTGGTGGGTGTTAACGACTGCAAATGCAGCCGGGACCAACGGCTTAACGTGCCTTCCGATTCCGAAGCACGGAGTAGCTCAAGATAATAAATTTTTGGTCACCCATCCCATGACGACCCTTGCGAACGTTGCTTAACTTCCGCAATCGCTAGGCCAGGCGCTAAACCACTGCGCCACCGAACTCCTCTGCGCCACCGAGCTCCAATTCAGTATGGGATGATCAAAATTTTGTGGCGAAATTCGACTTACGTTTCTTGGAGAAAGTTGTTCAGTTTCATGGACCGGACACATCCTTGAATTTTTTTTTTTTTTTTTATTTAGATGGTAAGTTTAGAATGACCCTGTATTTTATGGAATTTGATTATTTGATTGTTAGTTGTTATGGCTCCGTACCCAAAGGGTAAAAACGGGACCCTATTACTAAGACTACTGTCCGTCTGTCTGTCATCAGGATGTATCTCATGTACCGTGATAGCTAGACAGTTGAAATTTTCACATATTATTATGAAGTATTTCACAAATTTAAAAATTACCTATAATAGCTATTTCATCTTTATCAATTGTCAAAATATCTGGAAAGATATTTCAATTGAATGTCGAGGTAATTCCTCACATTGGTGAAATAACGCTGGCTTACAGCGTAAATCGTATCGTAAAATCTTTTGTGGTAAGGCCGCAATGGTCAAAATTATCTAAACAACACAAATTATACAAGTTATAATAAAATAAAATAAAAATAATGTCAAATTGCTGTAGTGTGTAATTAATTAATTTCATTTTATTAATGTCTTAATGTTTGTTTGACAGGGAACCTGTTAATGCATTTTCCGTGAAACTGATATTTGGTTTCAGCACGAACAGGAGAAATACTCTAGCAAGTTTAGCGAATGCGCGCGATCACTTTGCCAAGGGTTACTAGCCAAGTGCGCGGGCGCGCGGCTCGGCTGCGGCGCGGGGCGGAGGGGGGCTACACACGTGAAGCAGCACCGGTTCTTCGCCAGACTCAACTTTGCCAGGCTGGAAGCGGGGATGGTGGACGCGCCCTTTGTGCCGGACGTGAGTAGATTTACCTTAGATAGATTAGATAGATAGTAGATTACCTTTATTATATTCTAGCAAGTTTAGCGAATGCGCGCGATCACTTTACCAAGGGTTGCTGGCCAAGTGCGGTTCTTCGCTAGTTCTACTGCGTAAGAATATCGATATGATTCATGTAAATGTGGACATTTAAATTTCCTATTTTATGTTTTTTTGGCGATATTTTTTGTTCTTTTTACGATGTCCGTCATACGTCGCGTCTTAAGGCGAGGCCAATTCACAAAATTTAATCTTTCACTATGTCTTTAGAATAAGGTTGAATATTGCATAACTTTAATTGACGCTTTGTCGTTTTTGTCGAATTTTAGTACATTTTTATTGATTTCTGAAATACTGGATCATTTATTAAAAATGTACTCGGTTATTGTGTTAGATCGATAAAAAAGCTATCTTTTTTGCATAAAAAATCATATCACTGTCGTTGAAAATTACGAAATCAGATTTGAAATTTAGTTTTATAAGTTTTTATGGTGTTATTCAAGATTTTTTTACAGAGTTACCATGCCATTTTTCAATATTCTGTTCGGTTAATTTGCTTCTTTGTTTCTTTTTCAGTCTACAGTAATTTTTGTGAAGTAGAATTTTACATCAGTTCTTCACATTGGAAGTTCAAAAATCAGACTTTTCATCGTGAACTGGCCTCGCAAAACTTTAATCGTTACTAAAAAAAATTGTCCTATTAAATTTAATTGTCATTTATAATTTATTATCTTTTTTTTGGAATCTGTGTGTGGAAAACCAATTAAGGTGCGGGCACAATTATCTAACGCCACGTGTTAACACGCCGTCAGATGTCATCAGTTTTCATAGAAAATGTATGCACTAGAAGTACACTTATCTTAAAACACGTCCATATAAATACGGCGTGTTAAAACGTGGCGTCAGACAGATGTGCACGCGCCCTTATTGTATGTTTAATTAGAATGAATACTTCAATAGATTTGGGTGATGATTGTTAACCAATTTTTTTTTTTATTAATATTATTTGTTAGGATAAACAGACTATAACTAACCAAGGGCGTCGCCAGCCCATGGCCCAGGGGGGGGGGGATAAGTTAATATTAAGAAGGATGAGAAAAATATGAATTGTAGGTACTGTCAAGAGCACTTAGTGAATTTATTCATGTTTTGAGATGGGGCGGGATTTGTCGGAAAAGCAAGTCAATTGCACGACCTTAGGACTTTGGTTATTTTGCAGTTAGCTAATTTTTTTAGCCAGGCGACGCCCTTGTAACTAACTGTTGTTATTCTTGTTACAGCCGCACGCGGTATACGCCAAAGACGTGTTAGACATCGAACAGTTCTCGACCGTCAAAGGCGTCAACTTAGATGCAGGCGACGATACATTTTACGGGAAGTTCAACACCGGCTCCGTCAGCATCCCGTGGCAGGCGGAGATGGTCGAGACCGGCTGTTACGCGGAACTGAACCAATTCAACCGGGGTGAGTATAACTAAACGCGTCATATACGTGACACTAGCGCAAGTTCAGCACGGGCAAGTTCATTAAAGTCCCTAGGTTTTGAAACTAGGGTCTTCAAATTTTGTGCTTAGGCTGAGAAGATTAAAAATTAATATATTATGTGTTACAGTATTTTTGAGAATTCCATCCCCATTAGGGATGAAAAGGGGATGATGTTGTGTAGAGAAAACCCTTCATTTTTGAATTAAAATCACTATATTTATTTATTATTTCATTTATGGTTAGAAACTAACACAACTTGTTTTGGTATTTTTGTAATTTCGGGGGGGGGGGGGGGGGGGGGGGGCTAAAGGGGGGAAGGGAAGGGGAAAAGAGAGAGAGAGGGGTGGGGAAGCCCGAAGGAGAAGAATTAAAACAGAATACAATTTATCCTGGTTAAAGGTTTCCTACCGATTTTCTCGAATATCCACGCGGACGAAGTCGCGAGCAGAAGCTAGTCATTAATTAATTTTGTAATAAATGAATTTTGTCGTAGGCGAGGACGGCAAGGAAGGCCCGACGTCGGACCTTCAGTTGGTGCCCGCGGTCGCGACGCCCGAGGAGGAGAAGGGGTGCTTCGTGTTCGCCAGACGAGTGAGTATATTATAAATTATATGTTAATAACTAAATTAACATTCTGAAATTCGCGCAGCCTTTCGTTCGTCCTCCTCCAAAGCTTTCTACTATCTTCTATCTTGCGCCACCTGCAGCCAATTGTTACCAGCATGACTCCATTGACCCACCTTAAGTCATGACCTCAATTTTCGTCTGTAAAAATAACTTTGTTGTTCACAGTGTTGGTATGAATGACAAAGTTATATTTGCGGTTTTGGAAAATATGATATATCTCAAAAACTAATCACTATAATATCTCGTTCAAACCAATTTTCGTTGAAAGTTTTTATTAAGATTATATTTAGCATATATTTTTTTAGATTTTTCACTTTCTTATTTCAAAAGTTAGAGGGGGGGGGACACACATTTTAGCACTTTGGCAGTGTTTATCTTTCAAACGGTTGACTTTGAGAAAAAATAGTCTTAGAAATCTCAATGTCATTTTTAAAGACCTATCTATAGACACCCCGCAAGTATTGGTTTGATGAAAAAACATATTTTCAGTTTTAGTTCCATGTATTTGGCTACGGAACCCTAAAAAGACCATCGACTTGAGAACTTCCTCCTTTTCTTTAAGTCGGTTAATGTAACTTAAAAACTTGTTCGTATTAGGTTTTGTGCGGGGCCAAGAAAGTCCCCGCTCGGTTGCGGCCGGTGCCCGTGGCGGAGCACTTGCTACGGCCCACGTCCCCGCCCCCCGCGCCCGCGCCCGCCCCTGCCGCCGCCAGCTGACTGCCAACACAGGTACATGCAATATAGATCCAACACAGGTACATACACTATAGATCCAACACAGGTACATACACATTCCAACACAGACAGGCACAAACACTTTACAGATCCAACACAGGTACATACACTATAGATCCAACACAGGTACATACACATTTCAACACAGGTACATACACAATCCAACACAGACAGGCACAAACACTTTACAGATCCAACACAGGTACATACACTATAGATCCAACACAGGTACATACACATTCCAACACAGGTACATACACAATCCAACACAGACAGGCACAAACACTTTACAGATCCAACACAGGTACAGTACACACACTCTATAGATCCAACACAGGTATATATCGCGTCACGTAAAAAGTGCGCTGAACAACAAGCAAATGATGGAAGAAACTATACTGTTATCCAAAGGCATAAGATGCATTTTCGTTCATCTTTGAAGTACTTATCAGCGCTCTTTTTACATGACGCCTGCTATATACATATATACATTTTATTGATCGCTTAAGACAGGGGTTTACCCTATGCGCTTCACCCAAGGGTAAAAGGCTAAATAATCTCGCAAAACTTCTAAATCACAACTTCTTTCACAGGATTCATAAGACTGGACCGCATCAAACGGCATTGACAAGCTTACAAACCGACAAGTACAACGTTAAGTGAGCTGCCCATCATTACTAGCTTGTTTAATCTAGCAAACGTACTCAACTCATACAGACACAACTATTTTAGAACTATGAAATCGTATAGGTATTATTTTTACTTGTCTTTTTTGATGATATTGAAAAAGGTTTCTTTGATTCTTATTAAAAAAAAAATAAGTGAAAATATTTAGTCAACCTCAGGCTCCGGCGAGATTAGAATCCGCGATCTCCTGTTTATTAGATAAGTGCTTTAACAACTAAGGGCTCCTACACAAATTGCGAATTTGCATCGTATTGCAAAGATTATGCGCGCTCGCAGGACGTATCGCGAAAACTTAGAATTTGATTCGCATCGCGCATTCCTGCGATATTACATCACACTTGGTGACGTCACTTTTGGTCCGCACTGGATCCGAAGTATATGGGATTTTTGTGGCGCTGCCAGGACGATGTCGTTCTGAGCAGCTACGTATATCTCATTAATTACAAAAGCTAGAATAAATCTGATTACACACAGATTTTTGCCCTATTCTATTTCACACACGCACAGTATGCTCATCTTAACCAACGCTTTACCGCACGAAATCGTATCGCAGCAATTAGCATCGCCGTTCCTGCGATGTGGCGTCGTATCGCATCGCAGTTTTGTGTGGGGAGCCTTAGCCAGTATTTTTTTTACTATAATCCTTATAGTCTGCCGAGAAACCTCGTGAAACGGAACTAACATTATTTTTACTAGCAACACATGGTTGTTGCATAGTTAAGTAGTTAAGTGCTGCCATATAGTAACAATAATGGCAAAGAAAGTGACTTCCGAAAATTTCACGAGTTTTTGACAGACTATGTGTAGTACTTGTCCTATTTAGTAATCAGTTTCTAAGAGTTTTCGCACATGTCTTTTAAACTTAAATAGTTATTTAAAAAAATGTGTTGTCTTAAAGTGAAGTTTGATTATTGTTTCAAAGTGTATGTTTCATTGTGTATGCTGTTGGTGTGTCTTAAATAAAATAAATCAAATTTTAATTAATAGGTTATTTTGATTTAAAACTTTACAAATGATTTTTTCATTAAAGAGTTGGGTGAATATTGTTTATCAAATAGGACAAGTAAGGATAAACGGAATATACCTTGTTATAGATTTTTTCATACGTGGTATTATTTGATATGACACAGTTATCAATTTCATACTATTTTTAAAGCTATTTTATCATGTTTGGACAAAGTTATTGACTAAAATGATCAGTCATTAGTATAAGTCACCTGATAAGAATAAAATATTGTTTATATTTTTCAGAAAGTGAATGAATCTTCCTTTTTTTGATAGAAAATATGTCGATACTTGTATCTTTACATCGATGAAGTATGTCATATGTTTTGTCAAAGTTAAAGTGCTCAATGTATGGAAATGTATGACGAATGCTTGCAAACCCATCTGTCTTTATCTATTGAGAAGTTGTCCTCGTAAAAAGTGCGTCTTGTCAAATGAATATGAACTTTAAGTACCTGTGTTTTCGGGATATTATTGAAAATCACTTGTCTGAACTATGAACATGAACAATTACGTAGTTTTTAAGATAATAATTTTATCTATGAACAGTTTTGTGGCGTTTATGTCTCTTAATTTTAAAGTTTTGAGTTTGTTACAAAGAATATCACCCGCTTATTATGTGATGGGTATTCAAATTATTTTATTTATCACTATTATACTAAGAGCTGGCCCCGGAAATAGGTATACTTACCACTTTTTTGCGCACCTTTGATGCCGCCTGGCACTACTTTTCCACCAGTCAAAATGCCTGGCAATGTTATATTCGATTTAAATACATGATTGGCTTGCTATTATACCACAACAAATCCAGTGCTCTGTAAATTGTATACCTTCAATCAGTTTTCAGCCCCTTTATTTCCCAACCACTCCCACCCACTTTGAGTGAGGCATTTGTGTAGTACATTAAAAATAAGGGTGTGTTTCAGACAGTCAGTGTACCTATTCTTTTATTTATCTATCAAAATAAGTGAGTGTGTTACTTATTTATTGGAACGCTGTCCCTGTTATAACCGGAGATGGGCGTTAGTGCTGCGACACAGTTTTTATAACTTTTGCGGTCATTAACGTACAATACTAAGTGTAACAATGTAACTTGTTCCAAATAAACTATTACTATTACCCCCACCACTGAAAATCTGCCAGGTGCCCGGATCTGTTAATAATGATAGTATGGCACACTAACAAGAGAAATTTCGTCGCTCTGTAAATTGTATACCTATTTCCGGGGCTAGCTCTTAGTCCACTAACTTTCCGAATTTCCTCAAAACCTGAGCCATGGACGGTAATATTTCAGCAAAAACGTGATGGCAGATGCAGATGCGTTATGATATTGAATAAAAGAGTGACGAAATAATCTAATAGCAATGCAATTTTTCAATGATTGAAAGACATTCGATCTACTTCTAGAAATGCATAAAATGTTTTGTAGTATGAACTAACACTATCTACCATTTCATACAATTGGACTTTTAGTGGGCAAAAATATATTTGGAAGACGATAATGTTGAAATGATGTAGAAATAAATTTTTATTATGAAAGAAATTATGACAATCGTCATTATACTATAATTATAATAAATCAACTATGTTACCTATAAAACGTTTGTGGAGTAATTGGGAATGCATTAAAAATGCAATTATAAAATCGTTTTAGTTTAAAAAAGCACGAGCCATTGTCAGTTTAAGTACACACGACGGCACTTTAGACTATATAATGTTGACCTTGAGACCGTCTTTATGCCGTACGTAATAAAGGCTGTATTCGCAATTCAACTGTTTAAATTGACGTGTTGTCGTGTGTACCTACGATCAACTTCAACCTAGTGTCGACTGATTTTTAAATTTATTACTTTTAAGCATTTACTGTAACTATCGCATCGGTGTAAATCGAACAAAATGTATATTTTTATCTTTTCTCTATCTTCTGTGTATATTGAAACTTTTGATATTATTTTATCGTTTTGAAATGTACTGTAAGGTTTGGATCGTATATGACCGCAGATATCATTAAAGTTTTCTACAGATTATTTTCTAATAGAACAGTTGCCAGTATAGATAAAGAAATACTACTATTATTAAAATTAAGAAGATAATGGAATCTTCGTAATATTTTATACAATATAGAAAGCTGTATTTCACGCTTCCTGTATATGTAGAAATTAGAAGTGCCGGTTTGTTTTCGAATTTATTTATTTTTATATAAAAAATTACTAAAGTTATAATCGCTTTTTGTGTATCAAATGAGAGTAGCAAGTAGATTGCAATTTCGTTTATAGTGGAATTAAAAGTTGTGAAATTGAGAATAATTTAAACCGAGCAATAAGTATGGAAACGAATTCTATGTATTCTTTCTTCTGTCTATGGCAACACTAGAGTCTGTGGCGTGACTTTTGTGTTATTTTTGTGTAATATACTAAGTGTGTCGTGCAAAGTGTACTAGAATATCGCACAAATGTCCAGGATACAATTTCGAAGCCATATTTTGTACATTGCCAGTATAAAAAAAACATACTTCCATATTATATTTAGGGTGTAAGTATTAATGCATTTTGATGTGTACCTTTACATTGTATTTTATTATTTGAGCCTAAATATATAAAAAATTGCGTCGCGTGTTTTGATTGGAATCGTCGTTGTATTGTAAAATATGTTTTGTTGTTGAACAAAGATTTTAAAGCACACCTACAGTCTGACCGTCTCTTCCTGCTTGCATCGTCCATTCCTGACTATGAAATCAGCAAACCTGTGTATAAAACCTATTTTATATTTATAAAAAAAACGCGTAAAATGAGCTTGCGAAAGAGACAAGTCAGCATTTTAGTTCATCGAATGTGTTGACATGAAACGGCAGTGACGAATACAACAGAAACTTTTACGTAGTTTGACAAAATGTCACGACTGGCATATATTGGGTGCATTCCAGCAGACCAATCGCTAAGTCATCGATCACCACAGTTAAGTTTTAACCAAGGATGGTAATTTTTAAATAAATTATTTTACTTTGCATGGTTAAAATCCACTATATAGCGATCGATAATCCAGCGATTAGCTTGCTGGAATGCACTAATTGTTCTTATAATGATCGCCTTGACGTTAATGTTGAACACATTCTAATCTTTTAGCTCCGACCGAACGCGGCGGCTTCGGAATCTTGTTCATACGTTATACTGTACATTGAAACATAAAATAGTACGTGAACTTGACTAAAGCTTGGTTATCTAAAACTGCATAAAATCCAATGTATTTTAGACCTTAATTTGTTGAATGTAAAAGTCAAAATGTAGGTACATTTAACAGATTTTATCAAGTTCCAAAATTTATTTTCAAATCTTTTTTTTCTGGATAAAGAAAAATACTTTATTCAGTTGACATAAGGAACTTGACAAATCTGTCAAATTTACCTTAGGTGTATTCCAGCAGGCTAATCGCTGGGTCATCGGTCGCCATAGAATGGATTTTAACCATAGAAAGTAAAATAATTTAATGCTAAATAAAATAACAATCCATGGTTAAAATGTACTCTATGGCGATTAGTCTGTTGGAATGCACCCATTTTCTCGACAGCCATACTTAAATTCGGAAAATGCCGCGTTCTGCCACGGGCGGTCTCGAGCGTGCTCAAGGGCTTATGGACCCCCTAAACGATCAAAACTGCTTGTCAATCATTTACATTGAATTTACCATTTGGGGGCGTGGCCTACTTTTGATTGGCCACGGTAATCTATATATTCTGTGGTGCTTGTCAAGCATAGCTCGTAGACGATCAAAATGTGATTGACAAGCCGATGCAATGTAAATGATTGACAAGCAATTTTGATCGTTTAGGGGGTCCATTAGGAGCTCACTGTATGTACAGGTTTTAGTGTATTCGAATGTGGAGCTTAATCCGTTGTAGCAGCGTCTTTTACCACTATTCGCGTTAAGTGACGTCACTGGCACTGACCAATCAGGTGGCAAGCAATAGAATGGTAAGTTCCTGATTGGTCAGTGTCCACGCACACGGAGACTTCAGTAATTTCTGAATGCGAATGGATGAACTACCTTAATATGAATTGTAATGATTTAGTTTTAGTTTGAAAGTTATGAAAATAACGTTAGCTGTTTACCGACCTATTAATTCTAAAGGTAATTTGGGTTGATTACAATTCGATGTTTTCTTATAGTTAATCTCATAGTTATTCTTTTATAACAATTATAAAATAACGATTCAAAGAATTGCATAATAATAATAGAACTGATATGAATTACTGCAAGATTTAATGAATTGACTTATGAATTATTATCCAATGACGCTCCTACAACGGATTCAGCCGCCGAAACATTATTTTTAAGCATTTAAGAATGTACTTGTCACCGAATTTTTGTAAGAATTTATATGTATTATAATATTATAGTGGTTCATACCTGTATCATACTCATTTGATGCATTTTCGACTAAGTGTATTGAGATATTGTGCGTGCGCCGGTACAATGTATGCGGCGATAGTTAGCTTTATAGTGAATTGTAAACTTAGCTTTCTTGATACTGTTAGTCGTTATTGCAGTATTTTGGTGCAAATATTATTATTTAATAAGCGTATTCATAAATAAATTGACTCCGATATAGAATTAATTCGTTTTATTTCGGGAGAAAAATACCTGTTGTTGATAGTAAATGGAATAGAGAGAGATAGGTTCAATGTAACTTTTGGAGAGAAATAAATATTATTTATTAGTTAATTACTATTATTATTCATCATTATATGAGCCGCACGACACCCACTGCTGGGTATAGGCCTTAATTCAATCCCTCTTTCCCTTTTACACTTGTTAGGATTTTTAACATTTTGTGAATGTGATGGGAAGAATGTGTCAGCCTTGAAATGTTGCCAAGCTATGGAAATATAAAGTGCTGTAATATTTTAACAAACTTTAATCTCAAAAATAAATAACATCAGTCGAATACAAATTAGCCTATAGATTTGAACTACAACCAGAGATTGAAATACCGTTAAAAAATAACGATACAAAAAAATAACGTTAAAACATTTTATCGGTAAATTTACCGGTAAAAATAACGTTAAAATTATTGTACCGGTAAAATTACCGTTAAATATTACCGGTACAATAGTACCGGTAAAATTATCGGTAAGAAAGTAACGTCATTAATTGGAATAACGTTAATTTTAAAGTAACGGTAACAAAAAGTAAGAAATAACGTTAAAATTAACATTATTTACTGAAATAACGTTAATTTTAATGTAACGTTATCTAAAGTAACTTTATTTATTGACATAATGTTAAAAGTAACGGTAAAAAAGTAAGAAATAACGTTTCATTTAAAAATAACGGTAAAAAAAGTAAGAAATAACGTTAAATTTAAAAATAACGGTAAAAAAAGTAAGAAATAACGTTACATTTAAAAATAACGTTACCAATCCCTGACTACAACAACACCAAAATGCACCACTATGAGTCGAGGTTCTATGAATAAAAGGGGGGCGAATTTTCATCTACTGTGTCAAAAAACCATAACAAAAAACCCGTCCAGACAAAAATTATAATAAAGTAACGCTGGGATTCTAAGACCATAATTAATGATTGTATCATTTTAATAATTTAGTCCATAAAAATGCATTAAACATTATAATAACCAACCAATGCTAATTCAAAACAAGGTTTGAATAGGTAATGGACTAAACATAAAAGTACTCATAATAAATGGCCTCGCATCTTTATACAATAATGTTATAAAAAAACTATGTTTCATTACAAATTATGAGCAAATGACTAATTCGTGTTTTAGAAACACTTGAGTTATTACATATTTTTTCTTAAAATTAATGTCCTGTTTACATGATTCCAGTTCAGTTGTTGAATCCAGCGCTGGAATAATGTGAACCGGCCATAAATGGCATTGACATGACACCTCAACAAACAGTTTTCACAAATGGAGTTAAAAACTGCCCATTTCTTACTTCAGCTAGGCGATTGCGTAAAGTCAATCGTATTCATTTGACAGTTCATATTGTATCATAATATATGTCATCCCATACAAATTGCGGGGTTGCGTTCAGAACGTTTGAGCGTCGGTTGTTTGGTTGTTTTTTACTCGCTCTAAGGTTTGGAACGACCAAGAACTTTAAATGTCAATGTCAATACAAATTCTTCATTTTCCATTTGGAATACGAATAATTTAAACTTTTCTTTATACTAAATCAAATAAAATCCGTTTTTTGAGGATCTACCATGATTATTTTAAAAATTAGACATAAAATCATCAAAAATACAAAATAATGTCAAATGACATTGACATTTTTTCTATAGACAAACGTCAGAGCGTTTTACAACCACCATTTTTGATGGTTGTTTGGTTGCAACGCTCTGACGTTTGGAACGACACGGTTGTGTCAACCGAACGTCACGCTCAAATGTTTGGAACGACGTTAGAGAGTTCGGTTGTGGATAGGTTGCACTCGGAGTGTAGGTTTGGAACGCGCCTCTGATGATGGAATACGATATGAACTGTCAAATGAATACGATTACCTTACGTAATTCCACCTCAGATGTCTACTGTTGGATGTGCCAAGAATTTGACAGCTAACAGTCATTCTTCCTAATATTTTTGTAAACTTACACTAATATTATTATCCAAATATTTCGTAATTATGGCAAAGTGTGTAGTTGTTTGCTGCAAAAATAGTGATACACATTAATTACCAAACAAAGAAATTAAAATAAGCTAACTATGGGAAAAGCTCTGCGTAGGAAACTGCTTTTTTACCAACGGTAGAATTGCTTTTCGTCTACACAACTCATCTTTCAGCCGAGGCACGCCCCAAGTCGAATACATTTTTATGCAAAAACGATAAACATTTAGCGCAATAAACAAACAAAATGATTGAAATATGGCACATTCAACAGTGGCGACATCTACGTTTGCTGGGATTCTAAGACCATACGCTTTCGGTTTTTTATCCTATTAAAACACTAGCTCCAATAAACAGTTCTTTTCTGCGGTTATTATTGGAACTAACCAACAATGGAAGATCAAAACGCTACGCGCTAGCTTTCTTCTGCGTCTTTTTATCGACATACACTCTCTGGAAAAGCACGAACTTCCCGCTTTGTATATGCTTAGTTTCATAAATAGCGCCATCTATAGACCAAGAAGGCTTTTCGCAGTGTTGCCAGGATCTGGAATCTTTCGGTATTTGTAGTTTATCGAGTAACTTCTCTGACATATCTGGGATGATGGGTTGTAGAATAATGGCACAGATTCTCAAAGTTTCCATAGTTATGTGTAGAATAACGTCTAGTTGTTTTTGTTCTAGTTTTTTCTTTAGTTCCCAAGGTTTGTGCGTTTCAAAGAAGAGGTTTGCTAAATGTAAGGTGTGTATAACGGCGTCTATTGCTTTGTAGAATTGGTAGTTGCTGTAGTGTTGATGGCATATTTCTGGAGGGAAAAAAGTAAAAATTAGTTATACAGATACAAAACTGTAGCATAGATTGGATTAGGCGCACAACACTACAAATCATGTCACATTTTATTCACATTTTTTGTAAAAAGTTACTATGATGCTTTTCTCGCACATATCAGTGAAGTCACAGTTCCAGCACAGTACCGCTACCCCGTGGCTTTAGCATCTATTGCTGTCATATGCGCTACAAAATCTTGAGTAGGTATGTGACATTTTGCCAAAGTGGAATTTTAGGAACGTGTCATTTTGCGTCCAAATGTTATTTTTGGAATTTAAAAAAGCTATTGAAAAACTCAGTGTTACTCAATGTGTCAAAAATGTCAAATCGCGGGAATACATACATAATACATTACTACAGTCCACTTACCGGGCAGCCTCTCTACACAGTCCAGCAAGTTGACGGTGACATCGGACTGTGTGCTCGCGCTGGGCTCGTGCTTGTGTAATGGCGGGAATACATATACATAATACATTACTACAGTCCACTTACCGGGCAGCCTCTCTAGACAGTCCAGCAAGTTGACGGTAACATCGGACTGTGTGCTCGCGCTGGGCTCGTGCTTGTGTAATGGCGGGAATACATATACATAATACATTACTACAGTCCACTTACCGGGCAGCCTCTCTACACAGTCCAGCAAGTTGACGGTGACATCGGACTGTGTGCTCGCGCTGGGCTCGTGCTTGTGTAATGGCGGGAATACATATACATAATACATTACTACAGTCCACTTACCGGGCAGCCTCTCTACACAGTCCAGCAAGTTGACGGTGACATCGGACTGTGTGCTCGCGCTGGGCTCGTGCTTGTGTAATGGCGGGAATACACATACATAATACATTACTACAGTCCACTTACCGGGCAGCCTCTCTACACAGTCCAGCAAGTTGACGGTGACATCGGACTGTGTGCTCGCGCTGAGCTCGTGCTTGTGTAATGGCGGGAATTCCCCTCGTGGGTTGAGAGCAACGCCACAACACCGACTGGTCAAATTGCCGAGAGTATCGGCGAGTTCAGAGTTTGATACGTTTATGAGTTTGGACTCGCTGTAGTCTGAAAAAAAAACTGTATTTATAGACTGAGCGAGCGCGAGCGAAGCGTCTCCGTTTCAGCTTGGACAAAAATGCTTTTGTACGTCTGTCCGTCTGTTCTCCTCTACAGGGGGGGTATTACAACCTCTTAAAACTTGCCTGGTTTATGAATTGCTATAGTTTCATCTCTTGCTCGCTGTATAGCAAATAAAAGAGATAGATTGATAGCCAGTCAGAAAACTGCCAGGAAATAAGAGGTCATAATACGGCCCCAGGTCGCAATTCTTAACCGCGTGAAATTTTTCTATGTTCGATAATTAGGTAAGTATACAGTTTTTTTTATGGCGTCAGTTTTCAAAATTAAAAAAAAACATATTTCAGCCATTTCAAACAATGTTCAAAAATGTCACAAACGCGACGTCGCAATTTGACTTGGTTAAGTTAAGACTGGTCAAACAGACAGCGTACCGAATTCATTGTGCATTTTTATTTTGTAAAGTACGGTCTCGCTTGAATTTAGTCACGTAGATAATAAACAACAAGAATAAGTAAACAGATTAGGATGGTAAGGCTATGTTATGTTTTTTTTCTTGTGTAATTACGTGATAGGCAGGGGGATTGTTCCGTTCAGCCACTACGATGTTTTATGTTGTCATTGTTGCCTTTTTATTTTTTTCTCTTTTTCTTCTTGTCGATGGTTTTCTATTGTGTACAAAAAAATAATATTTATATTCTTGAGTCGATTGTGTGATGTTTAGTTTAAATGTGTTTTGCGTTTGCCGGTCATTGTTCCGTGGCATCACTAACTAAACCGGCCCCGACGGAAGATCAGCGTTGGGTCATAATAAGCCTAACATTATGCTGAGTCGGGACCGATTTGGGGCAAAACTAATTATGTATTATAATTTTTAATTGTTTTTTTTACTGTTTTGTCTTAAATAAATGTTTTTTCTTTCTTTCTTTCTAGAAATGTGAAAGGCAACTACGGAAGTCCTTCCAGTCGATTATCATATAAACGAGACATTTTTGAAGGTTTGAAGCCTTGGTTCTCCGCTAAGGATTGATCTAGCTGTGATCTGATGATGGCTGTCCAGGGAGTAAATGGAGGAGATCTAATCGCTGTACACACTGAACTGATCTGCGGGGTAATTACGTAACTTTGTTGCAATCAACTCGGATAGAAATCGCAGTTACATCGCTGCTTTAGTAAGAACCGATGTGACAAACTATCTTAACTAAAGCAGCAATGCAACTGCGCTTTCAATCGATTTCAATCGAGAATTGTTAGCAACAGACTTACGTAATTCGCTAGCTGATATATCAAATAAATTGTAGGTACCTAATACGAAGTTCAAATTTTAATTTTAAATTTTTCGCCACGCAGTGCGGTTCGCTGTCTGTTTGACGGGTACGTATTAAAATGTCGACAACTCATAATACATACGACCGAAATATCGACGCATAAAACACCTATTTTCAAAATACCGAAAACTTAACTGTCGATATCCGATAGACCGAAACTTGAAAGATCGATGACCGATAGTTCGAAATCCCGAAATTTAAAATGCCGATAGTTCAAAATTCCGAAAGTGTGTTTAGGTCTATTAGGTGCGACGACGAGCGAGCGAGGACGAGGTTAAGTTTCATTGCGACCAACAACGCACGAGCCAACAACAAGCGAGCGTGCCACGGTAGCGGCCGGCGAAGTGCCAGAACCGACCTGCTGGCATGTAACCATCAATTAACCTTTGGGTTTTAAAGCTTCGGCATTTTAAGCTTCGAGATTTAGTCTATTAGGTAAAATATCGTTTCGCGATTTTAAACGTTCGGCAAACAACCATTCGAGCTTTTAATTTTCGATCTTACGTCCATAGGTCTTATACAATTAGGTCTTTTCAACTTCGGCATTGTAATACATACCTTTGTTTGACCATGGCTTAAGAAAAAACATATGCACTCACTCGCATCCGTGGCCATGGTAGCTTCCCTCAGCAGCAGATATCTGAGCGCAGAATGTGACACGGGCGTGGAGCGTGGACAGACAACATTGCCCAACGACTTGGACATCTTGGTGCCGTCGACCGTCCAGTGCGCGTGCACCACGAGGCGGCGCGGCGGGGGCCAGTTTAAGGCCATTAGGAACGCGGGCCAGTATATGCCGTGGAACCTGGGATGTAATACAATACTGTAGTTTGTGGACAGACCACATTGGCCAGGGACTTGGACATCTTGGTGCCGTCGACCGTCCAGTGCGCGTGGGCCCAGTTTAAGGCCATAAGGAACGCGGGCCAGTATATGCCGTGGCACCTGGGATGTAATACAATACTGTAGTTTGTGGACAGACCACATTGGCCAGGGACTTGGACATCTTGGTGCCGTCGACCGTCCAGTGCGCGTGGGGCCAGTTTAAGGCCATAAGGAACGCGGGCCAGTATATGCCGTGGAACCTGGGATGTAATACAATACTGTAGTTTGTGGACAGACCACATTGGCCAGGGACTTGGACATCTTGGTGCCGTCGACCGTCCAGTGCGCGTGGAGCCAGTTTAAGGCCGTTAGGAACGCGGGCCAGTATATGCCGTGGAACCTGGGATGTAATACAATACTGTAGTTTGTGGACATACCACATTGGCCAGGGACTTGGACATCTTGGTGCCGTCGACCGTCCAGTGCGCGTGGGGCCAGTTTAAGGCCGTTAGGAACGCGGGCCAGTATATGCCGTGGAACCTGGGATGTAATCCAATACTGTAGATTGTGGACAGACCACATTGCCCAACGACTTGGACATCTTGGTGCCGTCGACTGTCCAGTGCGCGTGCACCACGAGGCGGCGCGGCGGGGGCCAGTTTAAAGCTATTAGGACAGCGGGCCAGTATATGCCGTGGAACCTGGGATGTAATACAATACTGTAGTTTGTGGAAAGACCACATTGCCCAACGACTTGGACATGTTGGTGCCGTCGACTGTCCAGTGCGCGTGCACCACGAGGCGGCGCGGCGGGGGCCAGTTTAAAGCCATTAGGAACGCGGGCCAGTATATGCCGTGGAACCTGGGATGTAATACAATACTGTAGTTTGTGGACAGACCACATTGGCCAGGGACTTGGACATCTTGGTGCCGTCGACCGTCCAGTGCGCGTGGGGCCAGTTTAAGGCCGTTAGGAACGCGGGCCAGTATATGCCGTGGAACCTGGGATGTAATACAATACTGTAGTTTGTGGACAGACCACATTGGCCAGGGACTTGGACATCTTGGTGCCGTCGACCGTCCAGTGCGCGTGGGGCCAGTTTAAGGCCGTTAGGAACGCGGGCCAGTATATGCCGTGGAACCTGGGATGTAATACAATACTGTAGTTTGTGGACAGACCACATTGGCCAGGGACTTGGACATCTTGGTGCCGTCGACCGTCCAGTGCGCGTGGGGCCAGTTTAAGGCCGTTAGGAACGCGGGCCAGTATATGCCGTGGAACCTGGGATGTAATACAATACTGTAGTTTGTGGACAGACCACATTGGCCAGGGACTTGGACATCTTGGTGCCGTCGACCGTCCAGTGCGCGTGGGGCCAGTTTAAGGCCGTTAGGAACGCGGGCCAGTATATGCCGTGGAACCTGGGATGTAATACAATACTGTAGTTTGTGGACAGACCACATTGGCCAGGGACTTGGACATCTTGGTGCCGTCGACCGTCCAGTGCGCGTGGGGCCAGTTTAAGGCCGTTAGGAACGCGGGCCAGTATATGCCGTGGAACCTGGGATGTAATACAATACTGTAGTTTGTGGACAGACCACATTGGCCAGGGACTTGGACATCTTGGTGCCGTCGACCGTCCAGTGCGCGTGGAGCCAGTTTAAGGCCATTAGGAACGCAGGCCAGTATATGCCGTGGAACCTGGGATGTGATACAATACTGTAGTTTGTGGACAGACCACATTGGCCAGGGACTTGGACATCTTGGTGCCGTCGACCGTCCAGTGCGCGTGGGGCCAGTTTAAGGCCATTAGGAACGCAGGCCAGTATATGCCGTGGAACCTGGGATATAATCCAATACTGTTTGCTGTCTCCATTGCCAACTTATGGTACAGAGAATGGGCCATATTGCCAATTAGAAAGCGGATTGGTGGGTGTTAAGGCGAGGGTTTCTTATTTTAAAACTGTTCAAAATCAATACTTACTTAGTAAGTATTATTACAGCGAAGGGAAGTTAGAATTTACATTGTCGAGGATGGTTTGAAGCCAGAGTCGTAGAGAGCTTTAATCATTCGAAGTAATGTAAAATTTCAGAGAGAAAGAGGGAGAGAGAGGGGGGGGGGAAGAGAGAGACAGAGAGAGAGAAAATGTAAATTTTAATTTCACTTACTTGAGTATGTCCTTCCCCAGTACTTGCACGTCGGCGGGCCACGGTCTACCGCGCGCTATCATGGCGTCTTCATCGGGGTACCCTACCGCGGTGAGGTAGTTCACTAGAGCGTCGAGCCACACGTATATGCTCTGTTCGGGGTCGTTGGGCACCTACAACAATTTGGATTTTGAGGCCCGTATTAATAATCCGCTCTCAACGTTGAGAGCTATTTTGAGATCATACTTGATAGAAACAGCATCTTTATTTTTAATTATTTTTTATTTTATTTATTAGGTATACCAACAAAGTACATACAGAAACGATCTTAAAACATACATTTGCAATCTTTGGTCTTTGCATGACCTTAATAACAGGTACACACAGCATTCAATTTTTATAACGTGCAACACATAAAAAACGGTATCTATCTATGTACTCCTAAAAATGCAAAACAAAAATGAAAAAAATGGAATAAATAAGTTAAAATTCAAATTATACAACTTAATTAACAATAAAACAAGAATCTTAAGTATGAACACAAGATATCTCTCAATGTTGAGATTATTAATACGGGCCTGAGTGCTTAGGTGAGGTGCTTATGAGTTATGTGAGGAAATGATGTTATTCAAAAAATATTAGAGACAATTTAAGAAATTATTACATGAGCTTTTTTAAATATTGACTTGGTTTACGAGTAATAAAAATAAATGTAGTGGCGGCGCTAGTTTCACTACCACCGCGCCTTAATGAATGTCATTACTAAAACTGACTTACCCTAATAGCCCAGTGCACTCTACTGGAGGGCCGGCTCACGGATATATCGGGCATGTATACTTCGTTTTCCAGCCAATGCAGTAACTGCTTCTGGTACTTGTCCGGGGTTATCACGCCATCTATAATTATCATTGACCATAATATTATAAGGCTTCTGTCTGCTTGTATTAAGGGTATTGTATATATATATATATATATATATATATATAAAATATGTTTATTATTGTCTGTTACTCAAAACATAAATTTCATAACTTAGGTATACCTTGTTTTTGATTTCTTTAATGGGGTTGGTAAACTTTTCCAAAACTTTTGTGAATTATATATTTTCTGGTAGCTTTTGGCTTTGGAGTCAGGAATAACAAATTGCGGAATTTTTATAATGCTTCATTTTCAATTAAATAAAAATTTAAATTTTTAATTTACAGCATAGTACAATAAATCACTATTACGGCTGTATGCGTAGGTTATGCCTTTGCTCCAAAGACTTTCTATGTTGTTGCTCAAAAAAAAAAAACAAAGGTATGATTACTCTTTGTCACTGTCTGTCAAATCTGTCAATCAGTTTTTTAAATCAGTAAATTCAAAGGAACTTTGTGATCGGCCGTATGTTTGATATTTTATCGCGATAATAATATAAAAAAATATATTTAGTTAACAAGGTGAAATAAAAAAATCATAATATTATTCTCTTTATTCTTCAAACTTGTGCTATCAAAAAAAAAATATAAAACAATTCTCTTCGAAAAAGTTTACCAACCCCATTGCAATATTGTTACTTTCTTTAGTCAGTGGTTTTGTAAAAGACCTATGGAGAGCTTTTGGATTTTTTTTTCCAATTCGATGCCTTAACATGGGTAGTCTAAGTATGTCATGCTCTCTTTAATCAAGCGGTGGTGACGTGTGAAGCGGGTCGTTACGTTCCCTCAAATATGGTTGAGCGAAGCGTTTGCTGGTTCACACGTCATGCTCGTGAACGGGTGCTGCCAGTGGGAATGGGTCTGCTTCTGACTCATATTGAATTGTATGAATAGTTTTTTTTGTAAGAGCCTAGACTGAATAATTACTTTAAATTTTTTTGAACTTAGCTTGAACCCTGTAAATTGAATTATAATGAAAAGCGCTAATTAAATAATGTTATTGTTTTGTTAATCTATGTTAACACAATGTCTGGAAACGATATATATATTTGTAAATATCGTTCCATCTGATAAAGCTGGCTAGTTTTTTTGCGCCCATTTTTCTTGTCAGTTAAAAGACGTCATAATGGGTAGTAGGGTAAAAGATTGACGATTTATTACGTGACCTTATTTAAATAGGAGCGTTTTACCTACCATTAAAACGCATATTGTGTCTGAAGCCTTATTCGAAGCCTTGGTAAACAGATTGAGAATAGCGGAGCCTTCCCGTTACCGTTCAGCATCATTATTATAGGTCTATCTTACTAAATTACGTAACATCCGTATCCGTGTGACGTCATATCTCACCCCACCATGTTCACCAGGCCGCCGCCATTGCGGGTTTCCGCGCTCATTGCAGTCTCAAAATCTGAAAAATACTTTACAACTATTGAGCATTAAATGCATACCAGGCAGCCCTTCAAGGTAGGCTTCGAATAAGGCTTCAGACACAATATGCGTTTTAATGGTAGGTAAAACGCTCCTATTGTGTCCTATTCGCCGTTATTCGAAGCCTTGGTAAACAGATTGAGACATTGTTTGTTATCGCCTGGTGAACAGGGACAGGACGCCAATGTGACACTCTAATTATCATAACTAGTTTATTTCTCTTAAAATTTATTAATTAATTTAGATCAAAAGAAAGCTTTCTTTAAATTAGTAAAGGGAAGAAAAAATAATAATACAAAAAAGACAATAATTAAAACTAAAACAAGTTGACAAATCAGATCAGCTTTAAATAAATTCACTTTTTTTTTTTTTTTCTTTTACATAATTATTTAACATAAATTATCTAACTCATAATATTTCAATCGTGTTATCGTTTGATATATGACTGCTGGCTGACAGTGCATCTCTGCTTAAACCGCGTCGAACGCCTACTTCAAAATAATCTGGGACAAATAACGTTTTCTTCGCAGATTCTTTTATTACAAATGTGATGTCAGTTGCTGCACAATTAATTTACTTCAAGATACAAACCAATTCTTTGAGCTTTTGCTCTGCAAAAAAAAAAAAAAAGTCGTTATAAAATCCTTAACTGGATTTGGATATCATAATCAAATAAATCTTTGTGAACGCGGTCACAAAGTTATTACTTTTATATCAAATACTTGATTAAATTAATTTAATCGTAAACTGCGAACTGAACTCAATAAATACCAACCCAAAAATAAACGTTATAAGACTGATTTAAGCCAAAGGTAGGCTAACTACCTTTGGTGTTATACACTTAGGCCGACTAGCTAGCTAAAGTGTCTGTGTGCGCCACTGTTTGCGACATCTTGTTGCTAATGTCAGACTAGTGTTATATAAATTGCTATCGAATGTTAATTAACATTTACAAGGCCATTTGAATTTTTTCATTTAATAAAACATTTAGTATTCGATTGGTCAGCACACAGCAGCTGTTATAGCCCAAAACAAAAACAAACAAAAAAAAAAAAAAAATAGGTAAGTAGCCACTACACCTAACTGACACATTTTTAATTATCATCGCAAAATTAAATGACATCTTAACATTGGGAATTAAAATACTAGGTAAAGATTATAATAGATATTAATAGATAAAATTAAAAGATGCATTAAAAGAACAAATTAATATGACCGTACTGCATACCAAAGAAAGAAATATTTAGTAAAGAAATATGCCTTTAATTATTCCAACATGTCTTTACTTTCAGTACACAAAGATAAAGGTAAATAAATAAAATATTTTCTTTTTATCAATCTATAAAATAAATATAAAAAAAAAATATATTAAAACAATCAAGTTTCTAAATGTCATGGTTTCTATGGCCATCGGAAAAGCTGCACGCAGCATCAACTTTATATTCGTTTTAAACTTGAATTTCAAACAATATAGCAAAAATGATGCATATCAATAATAATAGTAATAATAATTACAATTAAAATACTTTCATTTAATTATTCAATTAAAATCACATAAATACTTTGGAATTATCCACCGAGAAGATTACCTCTGTTATCTAACAAATCAAGTATCATCACCCGGATAAATAAACAAGAGCAGTGTGCCAGTGCTTCCCCGTGGTAGTTAAGCTTGCTTAGGAAAGTAAAATTTTACTTAAATATTTAAGTAAATCATTCGCAGACACCAACCAACATAACATCAGAGCGACAGTGTTTACAACAACTGACTAATGTCAAAGTGCTCAAGTGTATTATTTTAAAGTTATTTCCAGAATATGGTACATGTTATGGTAGCTAAATAAAAGTGTTTTCATATTCTACTGAAATATTCAACAAGTACTCTACACCGTGCTATGATTATAATTAAAATATAGAATGATTCAATCGAGGTCTGAGTAAAATCGAGATTCTCCCACGAATTTAATAGGGTTTACATCACAAAACATATACATATGAAAGTGATTTTTTAAATTAATATATATCTATTAATTTAAATAATAACGTGATCAAAGTACAATAAAAACTAGCACTTTATGTATCTATGTACACACACATTACACGCCCCCGTCAAATCGGCTATCAATGCACTTTGTAATAAAGCCAACATCATCCGACTTAAATTTTCATAAAATTTAAAATGTAAAACAGGCACAACCCTTGCAGTGACCACTTAACTAAAACGAGCTAGGATATCTGATCTGTCATCGGTCTCATGAGACAATATCTGTCTTCAAAGAATACAAATGAATATAAAATGTTCAAACAAAACATAATATCTGCTACAGTTATTTTGGTTACAGTGTAGCCAAAAGGGACACAATAAATAGGTTAGATTAAAACTGTGACCTTTTGATCACAAAACGGCAAAATAAAGCGCGAGCTGAGCGAGCGCATCGAGTGTGCCACGGCAGCGGCCAGTGAAGCACCAGAACGCAACTGTTGGTGAACCTTCTTTGCGACACCCGGACTTTGCACCCGGTTTGATATTTTTAATAAAGACACATTTTAAATAACAGGATTGAAATATTTCAATCAAAATAACTTGTTGCCACTGGCCCACGGTTATAAAAATTAATATTAATAAATAACTCCCCAAAGAAACTTTCAAAATCCTTCTGGTTGTTCTGTAAGCAGCAACTAGTGGTTGTTAAAAACATGGAGCTTATGTAAATAAAGATTTATTTCTACCATTCATTCATTGGTGGTACCACTAGAAGTACGGGAATATCTTGGATGATCCCCTTTTTAAGTTCCTCTCCCTCAGGGATCAAGGACAGTGTTTATACAGAATAATTAAATAAGATAAAATGATTTAAATTATGTACATATCGACGGTGGCTGGACGGTGCTCATCAAAAGCCACCGAAATAATTTATGTCAAAACATCAACCGACGGTGCTCCGGAGCGACCGGCCGAATTTATGGTAAAACCATAATAAATGTTTATCGAATGTAAATATATTTATTGACATTACATAACTATATGTATAATGACGGTGCCCATCAGAGGGCGACCGAATTTATGTTAAATAGTAAGATACTTAATCAACGGTATCCATCAGGAGTGACCGCCAGAGTTCATATCAAAGTATCAATCAACGGTGCTCAGAAGCGACCGGATGAATCAATATTAAAAATATTGTTACAACTCACACAGCTCTCAACATGTGGGGATTACTACCATAGAGGAAGTATACAGCAAGTTTTAATTATAGAAAATTATGTAGATACAACTTATCATAAACTTGTGTCAACGGTGCCAGGAGCAGCCGATAGACCTTCCCCGGTCCAGTTGCGGAACAAGCTGGAACCGAGGGGTATAATGATAATAGAAAGTATCTAATTACTATGATAAACTTTTAATTGCCTGCAATTTAAAATATATTTTTATTTTAAAACAATTACCACAATTTATTTTTTTAATAACTAGCTGTACCCGACAAGCTTAATATACCACACATTTATTCAATCAAAGGTTAAAACACGAATTTTTTGGGCCAGGACAATCGGTCCTTCAAGTTTCATCACAATCAAATAAATGGTTTTGGAAAGCATAGAAAGCAAATATAAAGCATTCATTTTTATTTATACACAACACAAGACAAGATTAGTACCTACGCTCATCTTACTGGGAATTGAACCCGAGTAATTTTGCGCATTGATATCGTTTAAATGTAATATAATTATATACGTATAAATAGTAACGTATAAATGTTTTTATTAAAAACCAATATAAGGGCAACATTCTTTTGCAAAACCCTGAATACTTATTTTTGTTCAAAGCGCCTCGTTACGTATCACTATTCAGATTCACAAAGCAGTAGCTTTTCTCAAAAAAAAAAAAAAAAATTGAATACTCTTTCAAATGACTACGGCTAAACCACATCTCGAAATAAAATAGGGCGCAATGGTTAATCTCATCACTGGTCAAGTAAAACTATGAGTCGAACGAAATGCCCCAGGATTCAAGCTGCATACACTTTCTCATATTTTGAGGAACACAAAAAGGATTTGTGTGCTCAGCTCACATTCAACACAATATACTATAATATGCTTTACCAACAATGATTAGGAATCTTACGAAACATGTTTTCCGTAACGTAAAAATTTTCATAAGCATTAAATTTGTCAAAATTATAACCTTTTAGCAGATCGCATAGGCCAAAAGCGAATAAAACTCATGAACTGCAATTTAACGAATGTTAGAATTAACAGAAAATATTTTTCAACATATCGTGGGTAGAATCATACCATTATAAAATATGGAAAAATTTCACTGGCCTTATGGCGAGGCGTTAGATTACCTCAATTCAATTCAAATCCTGCGTCGTATTTACTGTAGATCCATGCCCTCGCCCTCGTTCTCTGCTACTCCGCGATCGAATATGACGACGAAAACGGAGACGACACAGAGTCGGACCCAACTAACACTGATTTTACGTATGGTTTTAAAATTTCTACGCACACGCATTTCTAATAACCGAAAATAAATCGTAAGATGTTCATTTTTACCAAAAATATGCAATATAAAATCTAAATTACGAATTAAGAATTTCACGAACGCTAACAGCGTTTGACCTACTTTAGAAAACTTTAAAATTCGAATGCTAACAGCATTTGACCTACTTAGGAATTTTTTTAAATTTCGAACGCTAACAGCGTTTGACTAGATGTGAACGGTTGCGAAAAAAGGACGCCAATGAGCGCGGAAACCCGCAATGGCGGCGGCCTGGTGAACATGGTGGGGTGAGATATGACGTCACACGGATACGGATGTTACGTAATTTAGTAAGATAGACCTATAATAATGATGCTGAACGGTAACGGGAAGGCTCCGCTATTCTCAATCTGTTTACCAAGGCTTCGAATAACGGCGAATAGGACACAATAAAGAATATTTCAATTTCAAATTTTAATTTCAATGCGATTATAGCATATTATGATATGATACAAACGAGTTTCATACGACGTTTTTGTCGCGAAGCTCTGTCTCAACCGACATTTGACATCCTTCGTGAGCTGGCTCAACTGAGTCAGCCGCGAGCAAAAGGCTAATATAAAAGTTTAAGCACGGAGTGAGACCCCCTAACAGTACTGAAGCCTATTTTATTTTATTGGATCATCAATCAATTAACTTACCGGTTTTGAGCCAATCCAACAAGTGTGTTTTGAATGCACTAAGCCTAAACATGTAGTTGACCTCTTCAGTCCATTCTACTCTGTGACCTGACTCCATTGATACTTTCACCTGAAAGGTAAGTAAGTATATCAATTTTAATTTCAATACCTACCCATTATTTGTAAACTTTTGTTAATTATTGTAATGGAAAATGACTTCACTTTAAATGCTGAGGTCATTTTTCAATTTTTGAGGACTCTGTATGAAATATTCAGGGAGAAAAGTGCTTGGAACAGCCTAGACTAAGGCTGAGTTGCACCATCTAACTTTAATGATAACTAGCTTGTTAAAGTACCGGTTAGGCACAAGTTAGCCAAAAAAGAGGTTGCCAGCCAACATGATGTCCTTTGACAAGTTTGACGTGACAAATAGGTAGCATATCATTTGACGATAACTATAACTTTGACAGCGTTTTGGTGCAACTCACACTTATTTTTTTTTAATTTTAACAATCATCAACAACTACGAAAATTCAACATTAATATATCAGTTGTACAGACAAAAGATCTACATTATACCCATGATATGAATCCTCTAAATAAGGTTCTAAAATAGTTATCTTATTGCCAACATTAAAACAACCGTGTCATAGTCACTAGTGACTATAATGAGTTGCATTGTGTGTGAAGTTCAACATTATAACACTAGTTTAGATGATATTATGGTTGTTTTAATGTTGGTTATAAGCTATTTCAGAAACTTTTATAGAGGATTTAAAGCATGGGTATAGGTAGATAAAAAAAATAACATAAGTACTCACTTTGTCCCCATTTATAATTTCTTCCTTGGTGTGTGTCTCTGGCACAAATGACTCGTCATTGACACTATACCAGCCTGAGTACTTTGCTTTGTAAATGAAGTCTTTTTTCATCAACTTTTTCTGAAAAAAAAAAACAATAATGTAAGTATACTTCACGCAATATAACTTGAAAGGTGAACCAAACAATGAGCCTTGCGCACTAAACCTTTTTGTACCTAATATTGCTACCGTAAATCACGTGGTACTAAAATATGGGTCAATTTATTTTGCATCTACTTTATTTGCCTCGTACATAGTAACACCCAGACCTGTCACAGAAATTAGAATCCATCATTTCAATTTCTGCCGGGAATCGAATCCAGGACCTCTTGCGTGGTAGACCAGCATGTTAATCACTCAGGTCGTCAATATCATTGAAATAAGGCCGAAAATAAGTCTCTAAGAAAATATAATTACCCAGAAGTGCCTAACCGCAACTTTGTGTTTCTCATCTGTGGTCCGCACGAAGTCAGTGAAATCGACATTGAAGTCCTGAAATAGCTTTCGGTATTCATCGGACATCTTAGTGCAGTACTCTGTCAGGGGAAGCTTGGCATTGGCTGCCGCTTGCTGGATCTTGGTGCCATGTTCATCTGTACCTGAAATTTAGGATGAAAATCTCACAATTTATCAAGTCGAGTTGAATAGATATTGAAAACTTGGAGAATAATCTTCATAGTTCAACCTACTACATACTATCTCACTTTAAATTATTAGTAATTCAAAATAAATAATAATGAGACATCTTCTCATCTATTAATTTAATTGCTATCCCCACCACTGTACTTTTTTATGTAACTACCACCAGGACCTCTGTATCCACTTTATAGTCCGCCTGCATTAAATAATTGAATTGAATTTAACTATACAAATGATACAGGCGGGCGGGTGGTCTAGGTCCACACCAAAACAGTCTGGTGCCCACCCCAGAAAAACCCTGGTATATTTTTCTATTGAGCTATACATACTACAGACTGAGAATATGTTGCGTTTCTTAATAAAATACCTGTGCTGAATATGATATTGTAGTCAGGATTGGTCAGTTTCTCAAACCTTTGTATGGCATCTGCCACAACTGCAGAGTACAAGTGGCCCAAATGAGGTGCTGGAAAGAGACAACAAATGTAAAGAATAAATAAAGAAAGATATTATTCAATAGATTTAACATCGTATGTGAGTACTGGTGTTTTGTATATTTATTTTTTAATTTATCATGCATTTCATAATAAACTCAGTTTAAATGCTAAGTACCTACCTAAGTATAGTTATCCTATTTATATAAGATGTAGCGCAAGATGAAGGAGAAAAGTATGAAAGATAACAAAATGTAAACAAACTTATCAGAAGGATCTGTAAATACCTACTAACTATAGAAAACTTACCGGCATTCACGTAAAAAATAGGGGTAGTAACATAAAATGGTCTCCTCTGCACTGCTGATGCCAGTAAACGAATATTTAGCCGCATTTTGTGACGAAAACTAAAACGAAACGCAAGAGGTTAAACTTTGTCAATTTTTATTTTTGCTTGATTATGAATTTAACATTGTATACTGGTTTAAAATTTGTAATAAAGCAGTTCAACTATTTACTTACATTACACTTTTAGGGCTAACTACAACGTTTTTTGAACTAATTATGTTATTTCAACAAATGGGCCTAATTCCCAGCCAGTCAGTCAAGTGCGAAGTGTATGCAACATGACTTTTTACTTTTTAAAATTGTAAAATGTCACTGGTCTCTTGGTGCATTCCAGCAGCTAATCGCTAAGTCATCGATCGCCATTAAAGCAAAAAAGTAATGTGTTGAGGTGATCAATCGGGGACTAAGCGATTGGTCTGCTGGAATGCACATTTTTTTATTATGTTTGTAATCGATTTATCTTTGTCAAAAAACAAATGTCAAATAATTGTCAAATTAAAAAATGTGGCGGATTGTTGTGGTGATGTAAATGTGCTGCAAAATATTTCATAACAATTCGATAATATTAACCCACAAAATTGTTAAATAATAAAATGTCTCAAGGAAAAGTTGTTCTGATTGCTTGTGGTAGCTTTAGCCCTCCAACTTACATGCATTTTCGGATGTTCGGTAAGTCTAATCTAAGGGTACCTAAGTCCTATTATTTTACTAGTTGTAATGTTTTAGAGCTTAGATTATTGAATTTAATACAATCAAACATAATTAATTAACTTATTTTTATTAATTTGATTGAAGTGATAACCATTCCTATTTTATTTCATTGAAGTGATAAGCAGTAAACAATTAGGTATTTCCCTTTATTAAACTCATTATTTTGTTTCATCGAGATTAGAAGACAGCTGCAGCAGCAAAATCATAAGAATTTTAGTATAAATAAGAAAAAGATAATATTGTTTTTCTATGCAGAACGGGTAAGTTGCTTTGCCTTTACCTCACCTGATGTTAAGTGACGATAAGGCCGAAGGTGGAAGCGCACTACACCCGGAATCCTCATCCCTGGGGAACTGGCTATCTTATCTCGAACTGCCGGAACACAACAAGTTTTAAATTGTTGTTATGGTGTCTTGACTTAGGTAAAATGGTGGTAGCTAGCCTGGCGGACTTGAAATAAGCCCTACCACCAACCAAACCGAGTACAAATTGTACCCCCCTTGGGAATCGAACCCGGGACCCTAACGTCCTGCGTCTTACACGGGGCAAACCACTAGACCACAGAGGAAGATATTTCTTACTAAAGACTGTTTATCATTACTTGTCCTATTTAGTTAACAGCTTTTGACTGTTGTCATACGTCTTTTAACTTTTATGTTTATATCTTTATTTAAAAATATATTGTATTATTAAATCAAATTGTTACTAATAGTACTTTGTTTCGTATGTGTGGAAAACCATTTGTTTTATTTTATAATTGATTTTTTCAATAAGAGTTGGGTGAAGATTGTTTACCAAGTGAGACAAGTAAGAATAAACAGACTATACTAACATTTCAATCAATCTTTCCAGAAATTGCTAGAGACTACTTGCACTCAACGGGGCTGGCCACAGTTGTTGGTGGAATTGTTTCACCTGTTCATGATGCATATGGCAAGAAAGATTTAGTTGCAGCCCATCATAGGTAGGAATTATAACATTATTAATAATAATAATGGTTAACATAGTTTGCTGTTATATAAAAAAATATTAACTATTTTCAATTCAACTCTGTTGCTTACAACTTTTGATTGAAACTGACAGAAATCAGAGTTACATTGCTGCTTTAAGTAACATAGTTATTGTCACATTGATTCTTACTAAACTGGTAATGATATATTAAAGTTTGTAAATATTGTTACTTAAGGCTGTTACAGCTGATAAGTTTCTTGCGCCCATTCTTCTTGTCAGCTAAAAAAGTCTGGAATGGGTGGTAGGAAAATATAGACGATTCAAAAGTACTTAATAATTAAGTTTATTTGAATAAAGCTTATTTCACTTTCACTTTCACTAAAGCAACAATGTAAATGCCATAAAATGTCAGTTGCAATCTAAAGTTGTTACCAACAGAGTTACATAATCAGAGGCTGTTCAGACTACATAGAACATCTTTAGCATTGGGTCAAATGATTTACAGGATATCAATGCTGAAATTAGCGCTGCGGTCATCGTCATGGATCAAAGTGTCGGAATGGGAGACGCAGCAGTCTGGCTGGACTAGAACAAGGATCTCTATGCAATATCATCAAGTAAGCGATTGCTAAAATTAAATATCATAATTGTTACTAAATTGTAATCATCACCACTTTATTCCGAAACTAATAGGATTACACAGTTGATATTTGGTAGGTAGATGTAGGTATACAAAGTTGGCTTTGAGCCAAAGTGCTCTAACTTTAAAATAAGAGAGTGAAAAATAAAAAAAGTTTATGCTGTAGATCTTAATAAACACTTTCAACGAAAATTGGTTCGAACGAGATATAGTTAGCAGTTTTAGAGATATACCTAGCACATTTTCCAAAACCGCAAATATAACTTTTCCTCATCAATGTGAGACTTGTTCATTATTAAAATTAACACAATTTTTTTTTGTAGGACACCATCAACGGGCACATATCAGCTCTAGAACCAGACCCACCATCTTGGTTACCGGACGATGTTCTCAACGTCAACAGTATCGATGAGCCCGACAACTTAATGGACAAATTGAACAACTTAGACACAGGCAAAGTGACCGTCAAGCTTTTGTGCGGAGCGGATTTACTGGAGTCCTTTGCTACACCAGGGTTATGGTCTGATGAAGATGTAAGTTTATGTTCAATATTTTAATATCTTAATTTAAATTTTAATGATTTTGCAAAGTGTTCCTTATGTACTTGTACTATTATGTATTCTGTGGCTGTGTTGATATGTCCATCCGCGCGAGGACAATCAAATAATAAGCTACTCGCGCTGCACGGAAAAAAAATCAATTACAAATTGTACAGTGCTGCGTGCCTATTATTGTATGCACCTTCTCTTTCTGTCGCGTTAGTCGCATAGCTCCGTCTCAACCGACACACGACATTCCTCATGCGCTGACTCGACTGAGTGAGCCGATAGGCTGATATAAAGTTTAGGTGCGGAGTGACGCCCCCCTGTCCATAGTCTGTCAGTCAATTTCGCCTTTCAAATAGATTGTTTTTAACACTAGATGGAGGCGATAGTGGGTCGTCACGGACTAGTGGTGGTGTCGCGCGCGGGCAGCGACCCCGGCAAGTTCGTGTACGACTCCGACATGCTCTACAAGCATAGGGTGAGTACTACACACTGTTACACCATCACTACACACTGTTACACCATCACTACACTGTGTTACACCATTACTACACACTATGTTACATCATCACTACATACTTTTCTAGTATATTATTACTAACACTACACACTATTACACCATCACAATACTATGTTACACCATCACTACACACTGTTACACTATCACTACACACTATGTTACACCATCACTACACACTGTTACACCATCACTCACTATACACTATGTTACACCATCACTACACACTATGTTACACCATCGCTACACTACACACTATGTTACACCAGGTGCAGGCGATAGTAGTACAGAGGGCCTAGCCAAAGTAACATTCGCTAATCTTCGTTATCGCTTCGCTTTCGAAACATGTATGGGATTGACATAAGGTTTCGTTAACAATCGAATTTTAAAACGTCAAATCCGAAAATTTGCAAATGTTACTTTGGCTAGGGGGGCTGTCCCCGGTCAAAATAACTCATCTGTAAATTATACAGTATCCGCTTCTAAACATCTTATACACTATGACAATATCACTCACAATACATTGAATAATAACGATTCCAGAACAATGTGACGCTAGTGACCAACTACATAGTGAACGAAGTTAGTTCCACGGTCGTCCGCCGTTTGGTGCGGCGCGGCGAGAGCGCTAAATACCTGACTGAAGATGGAGTTCTTTCGTATATAAGGCAGCATCGTCTGTATGGCGCTCGCCCGGGACTCACGTGAGTGCAGACATATATTAGAAGTACTTAGTTAAAATAACAGGAATTAAATGCGTACGTAATAACTAATGATAGGTGTGCCCTCAGCAAATCACGTGCTTTACCACTTAGCGCATACTAAACATTGGAAGTGTCAGCGCGGCGTGCAAGTGATTTTAACCTTAGAAGTGGAGAAGCACCGTGTGGTCGATTGTACCTAGTTTCTAATTATAATATAAGGTGGAACCAAATGATGTGATGCACTGAAACAGGTAATAGTGTTGCTTAAACTAATCAACTTTCTCCATAGAACATAGGTTGAAAAATGAAAAAAAAAGAAAACATACTCCCATACAAAATGTATTGGTCAGCTGACCGACTTACTATGGAAAGGCGAAAAAAAATAGTTTTTCGACCAATGTTCCTTGGAGAATGTTGTTCAGTTTTCGCAACACTATAACCTGTTTCAGTACCATCACATCATTTGGTTCCACCGTTTATAACCTTTAATCTAATACTAAGTATAACTTACGCAGCGATAATGATTAACAAGAGTTCTCTCCCACACGCATACCCGGATACAGTGAGTATAAGCTTATTAACGACCTACTCGCCTACGGCAAACGGTCCCCCCAGGACGTCATCATGGCCTCCCCCGAAGAAACCAGCTATAAGAACATCCTCATTTCCATCAAAGATAGACCTTCCATCGTCGACGAAACCATCACTGTCAAACGACCAAGAAAATCCAACTATCTCATGCCCAATTCTCATACCGATTCAGTCAGCCCTCGTATTGATACGATCAAACCGAAAATGGCTTATTTGGACAAAGTACCTTCGACGTACGTACCGGGCAAAGCTGTGAAAATAGTCAGCGACGTGACTCAGCACGCCATTCAAGATGAGAAGGTAAGTGGTGAATCTAGTTATAGGTCTCTTGACAGCTACTTGTCCAAAGACGATGGAGATTTCGACATCTACAAACGCCGAGTCAGCGAAAGTAATGTTGAACAGAATTTAAACGTTAATAATACTATGAAGAAAAGATGTTCTTCCACCATAAGGAAACTCAGACCTGAGGAAATTAAGAAAAGCAAATCCGAAGTAAGTAAGCTATGCGATAAAGTTAAAAGTATTAAGCTGAAGGATTCTTCTTCTAGAAGTTATAGGACTAGAAGTTGTAATGATATAGTTAGGTTGATTCTTACTAAACACGGTATACATGTCATTAGCGATACTGAAGCTATAGTGTAGACTAGCGTTTCTCAAATATTAATTCTCTTGTGCCAATTTATGATACATTTTAGGAACATGTGCCCTCAAAGGTGATCTATGTACTATACCTATAGATAAAATGATACCTTTTTTTTGTATTTGGGCAGTATGTTACCACAATCTACTAACTAGCAACTAATCGGCGAACTAAAATCTATGGAAGTGTAATTGCAAACAAATATTGCTAAAAAATGGCATCACGGACCTAAAAAATGACAACTCGCACAGCATTTAATCGGGCCAGTCATGCGCCCGGTGACAGACGATAGCGTTCTTTACAATAATTGCAGTTTGTATTATAAATAAAAGAGAGAAAGATAGAGTTTATTAGAAATTACATCCTGTGAAGCCAAATGATGTAAAAGACTCGAGAAAGCAGTAAAAAGATGCATAAAATGTAAATAATCATATTTTTTCGTTCAAGTAAATAGAAAATATCTATGATGTGATGAGTATACAAATTTTGGTCGCTATGATGCAACCAATGTCCACTCGCTTTGTGCTCCATAGTTAAATGCCAGCATTTTTAGCTCCACCCACTTAGTTGTCATTTTCGTGTGGTGCCATTTTTAAGCGGAATGCTTGTTCCATTGATTTTGGTTCGCTGTTACCAAGTACCAAGGAAAAACACAGTAAGCAATGCTTAAAAAAACTGTGTCAGCACAACTGAACGTGTTTGTTGGTTCCAAAAAGCTGATGTCTTCAACAAAAGCAACTTTGATTTTGTAATCATTATCTTTATCTGTGATTTAAATGCACTACAAAATACTTATCGAATTTATCGGTTTAGTGTTAGCATATTTACTTATTAGCTAGCATGAGTAAAAAAAACTGTTGTTTACATGTTGAGAAGCGTTGGTTTAAAAAGTAGCAGTATGTAGACATTACTAATAGTATTATGGAACAGTATAGTAACTTAATTGGGTACGTATGTCATCTTTTAATACTTATTAAGATATTTGTATACCTATCTTCAAAAACTGATCGAAACTTATATTAGACCGTTTTCTGATTTGTCGGCGAAGCAGAGCGGTGCGACATCAGCATGTTGTCTCACTCATACCGAGCTAATCAGGAACGAAACAATATTGAAGAGATATAAAACAAAAAGAGATGAGTGACAGAGATATAATAGATGCCATAGACCAATTTTTGATTATTTGTTATTAATATTGTTCAAGATTTTTATATCTTTATAGATTTATATCTGTCTTCCATAATACGTATAAACATAGTTATTCTATTTAGTTTATCGCAAATTGTAGGAATATTCCTAGCTAGACTATAGCTTTATTTATTATAGTAAATAATTTTATTATTAATTGTTCATTTTTGTACCTTGTTATGAATATAATATTTAAAGTTTATTGCTATACCAAGTATTATTTTACTTCGGTTTCTTAAAATAACATTAAATTTGGTACTTTATTTAAGTATTAGTATCTATAATTATCAATATTAATAGGTAATTAAATTAATCTACGTAAGATATCGTAAAAGTAATGAAGCAAAAAATCCCAAAAAGTTGAAAATAATATTGAAACTAATTAAGTTCTACAATCTACAATGCGATTAAATTGACAATAGGCAGTGATCCGCTGCAACTTCACTAGAGAAGCCAAGAGTAAATTTTACAGATTAAAATACATCGTTTTATACCGCAAGAGCTCGGAAGTTGGTCACTTCTGTAGTACTGTAGGTACTTAGTTAAATTAATCGCACTGTAAAGCATGTTCCAGACGGATGTAATCACGCCTCCCATCAGTGGTCACCTTGGTGGAAGCTTGAGTGGAGCGTGATTTCCATCCGTGGATTGTGTTGCGGCTACACGAGTTTCCATCCAAGCGCCAACTAGGGCTGCCATCCGTACTATAGTATTCTACTATATTTCGGGTCTGCGTACTATTACTGTTGAAGAAATATAATAAGTACGCAAAAATACTATATATATTCAACATCAAACGCTTAACATGAAACCGTGGTCACGGGGGACGGCAGCTGCAAAGGTGCCGAAACGTCGGAAAATAAAAAATCAAACCAAATATCAACTAAGTAGTATCCGTTAATAATGCTTCAAGCATGTTCCAGACGGATCTAATCACGCCTCCCATCAGAGGTCACCTTGTTGGAAGCTTTATTGGGGCGTGATTTCCATCCGTGGATTGTGTTGCGGCTACACGAGTTTCCATCCAACCGCCAACACGGTCGCCCTTCATTGTCGCGCTCGCGAAGTAAAATCACGTGCGGTATTATAAAAATGGCTCCTAATTTGTCGAAATTTCAAAAGGTGCGCGTTTCTTTAGCGTTTTTGTCTCTAATTGACGACAGAAAACAAAAAAAGAAACGAAAGTGGTTCACTCCATCTTCGGATGGAACTAGCGCCCACTAGCGGATCCAGGGGGGAGGCTAAGGGGCTCAAGCCCCCCCCAAAATCATTGGGGTCCACCCCAACAAATCTGTTGATTACCTTGGTAAAGCCTGCCCTCACCAACGTTAAGCCCCTCCCAAACCAAAATCCTGAATCCGCCACCGCGCCCTTCCTACAAGGACGTTGAAGGTCATTTGGATTGGATGGAGAAATTTGGATTACATCTACCGTGTAGATTGGATGGCATCAAGCAAGGTCACCTCTGATGGGAAGCGTGATTACATCCGTCTGGAACATTCATATTAAGGCGAGGCCAGTTCACGATTTGATGAAAAGATCGATTTTTGAACTTCCAATGTGAAGAACGGATGTAAAATTCTACTTCACAAAAATTACTGTAGACTGAACATTATGTCATGAAACACAATAACCGAACAGAATATTGAAAAATGGCATGGTTACTCCGTAAAAAAAACCTGAATAACACCATAAAATTAAACTTCAAATCGTCAGATTTCGTTAATTTCAACGACAGTGATATGATCTTTTATGCAAAAAGGATAGCTTTTTTATAGATCTAACACAATAACCGAGTACATTTTAAATAAATGATCAAGTATTTCAGAAATCAATAAAAATGTACTAAATTTCGTCAAATTTCTGGCGAAGCGTCAATTAAAGCTACGCAATATTCAACCTTATTCTAAAGACCTAGTGAAAGAGTAAATTTCGGGAACTGCCTCGCCTTAAGTCATAATACGTTTAAAAGCGCAACCGTTTTTATTAGTCAAATTTGAACGTAAGAATAACATTTAATTTACAATTGTTATGGTCTTGCAATTTGCATATAACATTATTAATTACTAGTAAAATACTTTTCCAATAAGTAAGAAAAGAACTAATAATAAAAATTAAAGTCACGAATAAGTATTAAAAATTTAAGTAATCTTTATAGTAAAATATAAGAAAAGGAAATAAAAAATGTAGCTTAAAATTTGATGTTAATGCAAAAACGTAAATATGTACTAGAAGTAACGGTTTTGAAAATTTTACTTTTTGCCACGCATTCAGTATTTTAGACCCAAGAAGAAAATCAAAATCAAAATCAAAAAATCATTTATTCAGTCTAGGCTGTTACAAGCACTTGTGAATGTCAAAGAAGCTACGCCATCGGTTCGCAAACCCTGAGCCAGACCTTGTAACGAGAAGAACCGGCAAGAAACTCGTCAAGGGCTGCTTTTTTCTCCCTGTATATTTCATACAGAGTCGTCAACATTGAAAAATGAGCTCCACATTTAAAAGAAGAAGTAAGATAAAAAATAGTAGATTTGCCTGTTCAATTCCCAGCCAAGACAAGCGATTTATTAAAAGATCTTTGAAAACAGTTTTACTTAGTTTTTGAACAATAAAGGAATGATTCCATGCAGTAAAATTTGACATCGTCAATATAGAGTACTTCCCCTCCAAATACCGACTTTTTTCCACCATTGTATATTAGTTTTTTTCAAAATATATACCTACTGTGGGTATACTAAGTACAGTAGTCAGCCTAAACATCTACTTTATGTCATACCATTTCAATCTAGAATAAAAATCAAAATTCTAATAAATATTACAGATAATATGTACTTAGTACGTTAATAAAGAGAAAAATTATACTTACTATAAAATATTGTTCATATTGACAATTCTTTGGCTGTTCGTCACCTTAACGCTCAAATTATACTTCCTATAGGCTAATTTCAATTTTGTAAAAATTATACAAGTATTGATTGTAGGTATACATACCTCATTTGCGGCCAAAACTCTTCATGCATAACGTTACGAAATATATTTCGGTTAGATAACCGTTAGTTCTGTTATTGTGAGCAAATAAGCGTGCGTAGCGAGCGTACTGCGCTGCTCCGATAGCGGCAGCAGCGGGTTGGCAATGCAACGGGAACAATGCAAGAAGTTTTGACCAATATGGGCCAGTCAAATCTACATTAAAAACGCAAAACGCGATGTACTTAAAGCTGCATTTTTGATATGTTATTTGGACCCCAGGGGAGTGTAAAACTACGTTTTGCAAGCAAAAAGAAATTGTGCTACCTGCGTAATATGAGAAAAACTGCAAAAATTTCAACAACAAAAAAACTATTAGACATGCGGAGCTGTTGGTTGGCTTTAATTGTTTCAAATTTAATATACTTTTAAAATGATACTAGCAACTAATGTCAAAAGCCCATAGTTTTTGAGTTGAACTGATAAAAGACTTTTCACGTACCTATTACGCAGGCAGCACAACTTTTCATGCTTGCAATACGTAGTTTTACACCCCCCTAAGCCCTAAGGCCTAAGAGGTCCACATACCAGGTGTAACAAGACACTCAATGAAGCCGAGGTCTACGTATTCTGCCCATCATCAGGACCAATTCTGTTCAAAATTATTCCTGGGAAACGACTTTAATGTTTGGTGTTAAAAAAGCCTTGCATACATTACCACGCAATGTAACGCGTACAAAAGACCGCGCCTGCGAGTGAATGCTACACAGCTGCATGCGGCCGAGTTGAAAGGCAACGTTTATGTGCGTGCTCATGAAATACATTGAGTGATGACGTTTTGAAGCCATTGTTTGTTACGAAATACATAAAATTTTGATAATGTTTTTGTAGACAAAAAATAGTTATAACGAATAAAATAAGATTTCATAAAAAAATTGAAATTTTTTTTTGACTTTGACCTTCAATAACTTCGGAGCTATTGGTTTCCCAGGTATAGTCTAAAAGACAAAAATGATCCTGATGATGGGCAGAATGCGTGGACTTCGGCTTCGTTGAGTGTCTTGTTACACCCGTTATAACATACCAAAAATGCAGTTTTACATCACGTTTTGCGTTTTGACATTATTTTGTAAGATTTTACTGGCCTACAATACGACCTGTCAAAAGTAGTTTTGACTAAAATATTATGTATAATGTAAAAAAGTCGGAGTCTAGAGATTTTGACATATTGTTACAATTGTTTAAGTATAAATGTAATGTACTGTTGTATTATAGATAACCTATACGCCCTCTGTGATAGTTTTTCGAACCCTTTATGAACCATTTACGATTATGATTAGCCAATATGCTTGCTTTAAAATATAATAGGTATTTATGGACATGTAATAAATAGTCGGTAGATCCAATCATTTAGATTTAGATGAGAGTAATGAAAGCAAAATTTAGATTGGCTTTTATGATATCTGGTTTCATCTTTTTGTTGTAAATTATTCATGTAAATGATTGTCTTAGTAGAATAGTAATGTTATTTGAAGTTATTGTTTGTTGTTTATAATCTATATTTCTTTGTAGGCCTTGTGCATTTTATTATTGATAGATCCGTTCTATATTTAATTGCATATGACCCTGATTTTTTATGTGTTTTCTCCTTCCATTGTCTATATCCTTTTTTATTTTAACGAGCGATTATAATCATAAACAAAAGTCGCCCTTTTTTGAATGATAAAAAAATTCGTTGTTGTTATAATTGCTCGTAATTATTTCGTAGACAATGAACATGTGTTGAAGCTTCGTACAGGTTTTTTATGGTATAGAAATCTTTAGTTTCCAAGCGACAAAGAAATTTAATATTGCTACATATACGTTTTCGTTAACCAACTAATAATAAATTAATCTTAGCGTTTTCAACTGTCAAATACTTCTCTACTTTGCAAAGATTGTTATCGCGTTTAAAAATTTTACTTATATGGAATATTTGACACTATCATGGGGTAATAATTATTGCTAGTGGGGTAAAGGTTATGGTAAATCAGCCCTATGACGGTTCTCTATTCGCATATATTCTATGGACACATATTCTATAATTGAGGAGCTCGGTGGCGCAGTGGTTTAGCGCCTGGCTTAGCGATTGCGGATGTTAAGCAACGTTCTCAAGGGTCGGTCATGGGATGGGTGACCAAAAAATTATTATCTTGAGCCCCTCCGTGCTTCGAAAGGCACGTTAAGCCGTTGGTCCTGGCTGCATCTGCAGTTGTTAACACCCACCAATCCGCATTGGGCCCGCGTGGTGGGTTATGGCCCGTCCTCCTTATCCACCCATAAGGAAGGCCTGTGCCCCAGCAGTGGGGACATTAAAATGGCTGATGGACTATGTGTAATATTAGTATGGATGAGGTAGGCCAGTCAGACCAGGAGCTCTATTTTTGAATCGCTCGTATGACATAATGTTGTCGCATGCGACTTAAGTCACACTCTCCTTCCAAGTCGCATGACGCCGATTTTCCGTATTTTTGAATCGTTCGTTTTCGCAATACGAATTGTTGGATTTTATCCGTTCCACGCAGAATTTAGAGAAAACCGATAACTACCGCAACGAAAACGGAACGTAATATCCATGTTTCTATTGGCTGTTAAAAAAAATCTTTGGTTTTTAGAAAAAAAAAAATATCGCTCGCCGTACCGTATCGCTCGACTGCAAACGAGTGGGTGAGGGCACTCGTTGTGGTCGAGTGATTCAAAAATATGGAAATTCAAATGTCGAACGAAAATCAGTAGAAATCAAGCGCTCGACGCCAGTCAATGGATTCAAAAATAGAGCCCCAGAGCCCAGTAGGAAGCTTCAACACACGTGCATTGTCTGTCCGCTAACGTGTGTGATTGTGTGCGTAGGGAGGCGGCTGCGCGCTGTAGCTGACGTGTTGCGCGCGACAAGCGACCACCTAGCGGGGAGCGCGCGCCTTAACTAAATACCCTTTATTTATCCTTTGAATGCCCTAATTACCTTACTTTTAGATTATTTATATGTCTAGATAGAGTGTGTTTTGCGCTTTTGACGTACTAAACAAAACAGGGGATTACAAGCTCTTAAGGATCCCCTTAAGAGCTTGTAATCCTAATAATTAATTAATTTTTGGTATTTTTTTGAAATGCCTAAATACTAGGGCTGTACGTTTTGATTTTTTAAATATTCATTGTAGATTTGAAAATATTGGCACTTCTGTGTTTTGTATGAAATCACTAAAATGCAAATATTTCGAAGTCTATTATAGATATTTCAAAAATCAAAACGTACAGCCCTAGTATTTAGGCATATCAAAAAAATACCAAAAATTAATTACTGTAGGTTAAGGTTTAGAGGGTGGGAAACGTTATCGCCGTTTGTATGGAGACCGTTTGCTTGACAATCCTCTTAAAACTTGTCAGATTATGGATTGCATTGAATTCGTAGCTTCGACTGTGTATCTAGACATATAAATAATCAAAGGACCTTACTATTTCGACTATCTATACCCATGGTATGTACAATACCATGTTTTCTTGGATCATGTCTAAATAAACCTGTACGTACCGCCATCGCCATATGAATTATATTGTGACGCGCTTTTAAACGGTTGCTATTGCTAGCGGACTAAGGGCCCCCCCAGACCTACCGGTTTGTTTTCTTTGCTTTGCTGTTCGGCAATGGACCGCCGGCCAAGAGGCTCATTTTCAATCTATCGCATATTTTCAATCTAAGTACATTTCACATATATGTATGTTCTTGTGAGCTTTGTTCCTTAAACGATCGTTATGAAAACACAAAAAAATCGTTCAGGTAGGTAACGTATTGTACAACGTAAGGTGTTCAACGTATTGTACTACTTGGTGGTGGAAACTTTTTTGGCGGATGTACTAATATTTTGTTTATCACTATGTATTATTTAAAGCTGTATGTTTCCCAAAGTAATAAAATTAAAAAAAATAAAATTAATGATGCCACCCACGACCGTGATCACAATTTATATAAATATGCGATCGATTTATTTTTAGCAATCGGAGACCATGTTCAGGGTGGCATATCTTCCATAAGCTTCCTACTTCGCAACCCAGACGATAATATTTGAAAACACCAAGCTAATGACTATCTATCATCTTTAAAAACCATGTTTCATACAATAAAAATCTTTATCTTTATCTTGTCAATTTGGTCTGGTCTCAATATGCGATAGATTGAAATGACCCTGGTTGGCCGGCGGTCTAAACAGCAAAGTAGAACAGCAAAGAAAAGAAACCGGTAGGTCTGGGGTCACCCTAACAAAATATCATCTCAAATCAAGAAATTGTCAAAAGTTAAATGTTTGCTTTGCTTTAAACACCTTACACTGGTCCACCCAGAGGTACAGAAAGTCGGAACGGTACCCTTTAAGTGAAACTATTTATGCGTCAATATTCCATAATGATCTTACACTCGTATGTGACTGATACTTACAAAAATAAATACTCTGACTAATTAAAGTAATGTAGAAATATCAAGAGAGCAAAACGTTTTCGTATAAATAGTTATACTTCATTATATTTTGTTTTCTACTTTATTTTGTAAAAATTAGGCGGCCACGATGATTTACTAATTAAAAAAAATCTTGAGTAATAATAATAGGTAGTAACAGTTACTATTGCTTACTATAATAGTTTTTACTAATATAGTGCTTTCAAATATTCTAAAATCCTTAGTGACATTTCATCGTATTCCAATAGTTTTATTATTGTTTAGAGAAAATAAATGCAATTTAACAAAATCAGTAGGTATAATCCTGTTTATATTTTCTCTGAACAAAGATTGGTTGTCGCTACCGAAATGTGCATTATTAGCATTTGGTGTTGCCATAAAAAATATATGATGCACTATTCGGTTTTTAAAGCCGTGTGCCCACTACATTGTTGAGGCGAAATATAAATGTTCCTTTAAAAGGCTATTAACATACTTAATTCATTAACGCCGGAGCGGTCGCTGGCGACCGAGACACAATAGATTTTCTATTGTGTCTCATTTTCCGGGCGTTGAAGAGTTAATTTTGTTTTTAAGGAGTATTGACTCCATGTTGTGATTATTTTTAAATAGCAAGATTCTTAAGCTGATTGGCTTGGCTTGCGTTTGTATCGCATTATTAACTGATAGTTAAGTCCGTCGGTGCACAAATATTTACTTTAAGAATAATATCCACATTGATGGTGTATTACAAACTTTGGGATATATTTTTGGAAGTTTTTGGCATAGTGCTGTGGTAGTTTGATATGATAAAATGTATTGGGTGAATAGTTCCAGTGGGCATACGACTTAATTTACGCTGATAAAAATAGCTCATCAATATTCCAAGTCGAACAAATTAATCAATAAGTACTTGAGGTTATATTTATTTTAAGAAGTTTGTTGATTTTGTTTTCGTTTGAATGGAAATCAATATTTACCTACCTAAATTATTTTTTATGTTAACTAATTTATATTGTTTTTTTTTATCAAAAATAGCTCAAGTTACTTTTAAGTTATGAATCTCTAAAGGCATTTTTGAAATTGTGTACGAGTGCAATACATAATGTACTTAATGCTGCAGCAAAAACGGTTGAAACTGTGACATTTAGTTTATTAAGTGTAAAGTTATTATAGTTTTTTAAGTGTTGACTTATTATAGTCCGATTTTTTAAGATGATTGGTATCTAAAGGTTGAATTTCTTTTTCATTAAGAAAATTTTGCTGAAAATCCTAAGTTATATTCGAATGAAACAATAATTTTAATTATGCTTGCTCCGTACGACGTAAAGTAGTATTTTTTGTAAAGAAAGGGTAAACTCTCTAAGTTCGAGCACGGCTTTCGAGTGTCAAAATGACGTTTCGCAATCGACGACTATGGTTATCTGTCAAAAATGACATTCTGACAGAGACAAGACTGTTATCGGCCGACATGCTACGCCTGTAGGCTTATAAAATTTTGCCTCTTACACAATTTTGGAAATGTATCAAATATTGTCAAGCATGTGAATACAACTTTATTCCGAGTTTCGAGTAAGCTTTAGGGCGCTTACATATCTGACTGAAGTCACAGAATATATACTCTAACGCTGAAGTTGCGTCGGGCGTTGGGTGTGTAAGGTTGGGCGTTAGGTCCGTACTGACGTTACGTCAAATATGTAAGCTCCCTTATCTTCAGCTTATCAAAGCTTCCAATTGAGTGAACATCGAATTACATCAAAACTTCGTAATAAAGATGTAATTTAACAAAAGTAAAAGGTTCGCTGAAATTTTCCTATCAAAAGTTAAATTTGAAAACATTAAGGCCAAAATCCACAGGACGGGTACGCGTGCACGATAAACCGAATTACGTGCACGTTCATTTGTAGGAGAACTAAGAGATATCATCTCAAATATAATAGGTAGTTAATTTACGAAAATTGCGCAAATTTTTTAAATTTGAGATTTTTGCATTCACAATGCTATTTTTATACAATACTAAATAATATACTAGAAAAAATACGACTCGCACCAGATCAATACTCAGACGGGACCGGTCCGGTGGTCCAATGCTCTGACCGCTGAGCTGCCGAGTGACTCGGTAGCTCAGCGGTCAGAGCATTGGACCGGATATCCAAAGGTCGCGGCTTCGATTCCCGTCTGAGTATTGATCTGGTGCGAGTCGTATTTTTTCTAGTATATTATTTAGTATTGCGCTAATTTTGTTCGTTTTTTTTATCGCTATTGAGTTTTACAGAAAGGTAAAGTTCCAGCTACCTTACTGTTCTAAGTTTATGATTTTGTCATTTGAATTGTATTAAGTACTTACCTAATTCAATAGAAATTGTCAATATGTAGGTGTGACGATCTTTTTTATCAACTTCATACAAATCATTCTAGTCCCAAAAAAAAATTTTGATTAAAAAAGTATTTGACATAAAGTTGCAAATTATTATTACTCTAAAAATGTGAAAATACTTTTCATAATTGGCAAAGTCTATAGAAACTTATGACTACCTGCTTCAGTACTTACCCCACCTTACCCTATAAGTCCGCTTATTCGATGTAAGCATGCCCCCTTTATGTTCCAACTTAGCTAATGCATAACTTGTGATAGCATGCATTTAGAATGTTCCTTAGATTTAGCATAGGCGTTAAATATTAAGGCGAGGCAGTTCCCGAAATTTACTCTTTCACTATGTCTTTAGAATAAGCTTGAATATCGCATAACTTTAATTGACGCTTCGCCAGAAATTTGACGAAATTTAGTACATTTTTATTGATTTCTGAAATACTGGATCATTTATTAAAAATGTACTCGGTTATTGTGTTAGATCAATAAAAAAGATATCCTTTTTGCATAAAAAATCATATCACTGTCGTTGAAAATTACGAAATCTGACGATTTGAAGTATATTTTTATATGAAATAAAACACTTTTAACGGATACTAGCGCGGTTTTATTGAAAGTACTTTGGTAATTAGTTGGTATTTGGTTTGATTTTTGATTTTCCCGACGTTTCGGCACCTTTGCAGCTGCCGTGGTCACGGGGGACTGAAGCTACTTGAGGGGCCCAACCATTATATTAGATTTGACAAACCCCAAATCCTTGCTAGGGAACGTAGATTCATTCCTAGAATGCTCCGCGAGGCTATCGAAATAAATAAATATCCTAATTTCAATAGAGATGATGGTTGGAAAATTCCACCAGCTTGGGACCCCATCATTCACAAGCTAAAGCCCCAAACACACACTGTAAGATCTAATGATACGGTTAGTTCCTTTTGCAAATAAATTAATTAATATAAAAGACGGAGGTCGGCCTTCCTCTCCAAGTTTTCTTTCGCCATTTCTTTCTTGGAGGGGCCTCCCAATTTTTTGAAATTCCTTTTTAACATATAAAATTAAATTAAAACCAAACCAAAATTAAACTAATTAAATTTGATAAATTTTAATTTCTGAACGTTCTAAAAAATTCATCGCTTGAGGGTAGGCTCACAAGTAGCTTCAGTCCCCCGTGACCACGGCAGCTGCAAAGGTGCCGAAACGTCGGGAAAATCAAAAATCAAACCAAATACCAACTAATTACCAAAGTACTTTCAATAAAACCGCGCTAGTATCCGTTAAAAGTGTTTTATTTCATGTCTAGTGAGCGCGTAAGCTTGAGAAGTGAATATATTTTTATATGTTGGAATTTTTTTACAGAGTTACCAATCCATTTTTAATATTCTGTTCGGTTATTGTGTTTCTTTGTTTCTTTTTCAGTCTACAGTAATTTTTGTGAAGTAGAATTCTACATCAGTTCTTCACATTGGAAGTTCAAAAATCAATCTTTTCATCAGATCGTGAACTGGCCTCGCCTTAAACGTTAAAAATAGTCAAAGCAAATTGACCTTAATTGGTAAATGTTTAAGTGCTTAATCATGAAGTCTTCATTACGAAAAATTAATTCGTATTTTTAATTAGTTTTCGTTGAATATTATTTATGGGTTGTTAGTTGAATGTTATTTATTATCATAGGTTTTAGGTGTTTTTATCTATATTTCGTGACATAGTTCTTTGGATTTAGTACGTTATAATTTATATATTTTTTAACTATGTCACGAAATATAGAAAAATACATTATAAGTAACTTATAATGTACATACTATAAACACCATTGTCTTTGGGTTAATTTTGTTACTTAATTTAAATTAATGATTCCACAAAATAAGGGTTATTTTAAATGAAACGCAATCGTTTTAATAAATTATGTTTTTTTATGTTGGCAGTGATAAAATCACAATCCACAAAACGTTCCCTTTATAAACTGTAATGTAATTAATATAAGTATTGTTGTGACAGTTACACACTTGCGGCCTTAACACAAAAGATTTTAAAACACTGTTTAGTAAAAACACTGTATAAATGTGATGCCGTCTCTTTCAAACAATATTGTCAAAAAAGTGACAGCATCACATTTTAACAGTGTTTTAGCTAAATAAGATCTTTTGGGGTAAGGCCGTGTGTGTTTACTGTATGCGATATCTGTGTTGTGTGTGAACACTAGGGTTTCCAACTTTTTTTTAGACGTTAAGGGTTTTGAAATGTTTATAAAAGGAAACACAATCAATATCGTAACTGACCATCTCGTTGTGCGTGCAAGTCGCGCGGCCGAGTCGGCTGGTCCGTAGATTTTCGGAAAATACGGGACATGGGCTGTTCCGGCGGGACATTGAAATTTATACCAAAAATACGGGACGTCGCGTCGCGTGAAATACGGGACGGTTGGCAACGCTAGTGAACACGCTCATACAACTACATACGCCATCGCCGAATAAAAACGTAACCGATAAAACGGTCCTGTAAAACAGATCGGATATTTACTGGATGCGATATACTGTATTGTGTGTGAACACGCTCAATCAAACAACTACTAATCGCCGAATAATAAAGTATTCGATAAAACGGATCGCTCTGTGTGAACGAGCACTTATGGTTATTATTATACGACTTCAGTGCAGTATGACTAAACAATAAGCCGAAACAGTATGCTTAATATACAATTTATTTGTCCATCAATTCTTTTATTTCGTAACAATCCTTTTATATAACAAATCTTGACATATAGGCATATATAGGTATATAATATATTTTTTTAACCATTTATTTCAGGCATTAATGTACTTGTGTATATACAGGGTGTTTGGTAATAGCCTTATAAAGCCGAATACGGTAGATAGGGACCATCAAACTGAACAACTTTACTATGGGACCAACTCTGAAATCGCGAAAAAAATCAGCTGTTTCATACAAAAATTAATAAACAAAATATTTAAATGTATGAAACAGCAGATTTTTTTTCGAGATTTCAAAGTTGGTTACATAGTAAAAGTTGTTCAGTTTGATGGTCCCTATCTACCATATTCGGCTTTATAAGGCAAACACCCTGTAGAGAGAGAGACAAAACATTCCAAGGGTAAGGGTTTGAATAATATTCTGAACACATAAAAGAAATTGTAAGTACTTTTAAATAGACATTCACATTATTCAAATCCAGACTATATCTCCATGATCTTATTGTGCCTTAATACGTTGAATTTTAAGTTCAAAATAGATGATGTTATTGAGGTTATTTTTGATATTTCAAAGTAAACAGGAGTCTAACTAATTGTTTAATTTCAACAATCGCTTTCAGGATGTTATTCATTGATGCTTCTTTTTGGCACAATTAAAAACTTACCAAAGAAATGCAGCAATGTGTCACATCCATCTGTCTAATGAAAGCGATTGCGTGCGGTAGATTTTGAAAATTAGACAATAAGTAGGCAGATTTGCATTTATGGGTACCTACTTTTTGACAAAAATAACTTTAAACACACAAAATAGGTACAAATGCTGTTTATCATCAAGATAAAGTAACAATTAATTTTGAGCCTTCAACCGAAGTAATAAATGGCACAGACTTAGATTATAAATAATCGAAGCACTAAAGACTAGTAGATAAAAGACAAGATTACTTTTATTAGAATAAAGTATTTTATTCTAATAACGTCCATAACCAAGGAAATTTAAAACAATATAAGATAATGTATATTTTTATTCTTTTTTATATAGATAACCAACTTTTTCATGTATTTTTAATTAAACTGTAATGTCAGGTAACATCAATCAACTACCATTGGGGTAATAATATAATGAAAAAATAATCAACCGTTTCTGAATTTCATTAATCTCATCATCATCATCATCATATCAACCGCACGACACCCACTGCTGGGTATAGGCCTCCCCTAAGGATCTCCACGACGATCGCTCCTGCGCTGCCCGCATCCAGCGGCTTCCCGCGACCTTCACCAGATCGTCGGTCCACCTTGTCAGGGGCCTACCCACGGAGCGCCGTCCGGTGCGCGGTCGCCATTCCAGAACCTTTCCGCCCCAACGGCCATCGGTTCTTCTCGCTATGTGTCCCGCCCATTGCCACTTCAGCTGAGCAATCCTTCGAGCGATGTCGGTTACTTTAGTTCTCTTGCGGATCTCTTCGTTTCTGATTCGATCACGCAGGGAAACGCCGAGCATGGCTCTCTCCATTGCACGCTGGGTGACCTTGAGCCTCCTTATGAGACCCATAGTTAGCGACCACGTTTCACTGCCGTAAGTCATCACTGGCAACACACACTGTTCATAGACTTTCGTCTTGAGACACTGGGGTAAGTCGGACGCGAAGATTTTTCGAAGCTTCCCGAATGCTGCCCACCCGAGTTGGATTCGACGAGAGATCTCTTTCTCGAAGTTGGACTTACCTAACTGGATTGCCTGTCCTAGGTATACGTAATGATCAACAACTTCAAGTGTAGTGTTCCCAACATGAACTGGAGAGGGTACAACATGGGCATTTGACATAATTTTCGTCTTCATTAATCTAATTTAAAGGAAACATCTAATAAAAATATTGAAACAATGACCAACCAATATTGTTCATATTTTAATTTAACATTCTATTTTTTTAATTTATTTATCTGCATATATTGGTAAACTTATTTAACAGGATATCCCACTCTTTTCTAGCTGCCCTTTTTTCCCAAATCATGCAATTATTATAATTATTTGAGCGCATTATTTTATCACAACAAGAGCTTATAAAACAATACACAAGGTATTTATATAGGTACGGTCAGCAACGAAAGTTGTTTAACACTTTAGTACTTTGTCATAGTAACTTTTTTGACTAATGTTTCAAACCCTGAGACACCTCCTGTTAAAAAAGTTGCTATGACAAAGTACCAAAGCGTTAAGTGACTTTCATTGCTGACTGTACAATATAATTATACTTTATCAATTAAATTTTAAATTGATAGTTTAATATATCAAAATGCAGATGGTTCAGATCAGAAGTAGTTCAACTACAGATTTAAAACTAAAATAGGTTAGTATACATTTCCTTTTTTCTTTCATAAAATGATACAGTCTTGTAATAATTATAATTTTGTAGGTACGAGTTCGTAGCCAACTATAGACAGCAGCCGCTGACATTGCTGGTTTCTATGTATTTCTATGAAAACAACATATCACGAGCTGGCTGCTACAGAAGGTATTTAATAGAAATACATAGAAAACAGTTGTGTCGTGGCGACACGTCGCTTGCTGCTGCTGCCTGTAGTTGGCTACAAACTCATACCTTAACCCTTAAATAAGTAAAGGAATACACTATAATTTTTATACAATAATGTAAGATTTGTTTGAAGAGTAAATGAAGGCGATTTAATAGCTGCGGTATCTATCTACACTGCCCTAAACTTGTAGCATGGCGATCTAGAGAGCAGTTTTGTGTATGTTGAAACGTCAATAAAAAATGATCATTTGACATGTTTCTCGGGTTGTTATGACATGCTATTGCTAAAATCTTTATAATTAAATTAAATTACCTAGCCCTAAAAAGGCACTCACGTCTGCTTCGATTCAGCCTTTGGTTTCACTGGGTCTGGGCACTGACACCAAGGTGTCGCAGTCTTATCGCACAACAGTTCTACATTCAGCACAGTTATTGGCAACTGGTCTATAGTTACGTTGTGGGTGCTCCACAACTTATAGGCGACGTTGTGTAGGCCGGTCACACGGTCCCGCCGTCGAGTCACTTCGCGCTGATTGAAGCATTTCCGCATGTCCCGTCTGCGATATGTTTTGTCATGAACATGCCTGGAAAAGTTAAAATAGTAATTGGTATGGAAATGGTAGCTTTAACAAGTGGTTGTATAAATAATGGGATACAGATAGGGCCGCCATGCCAGCTTTCAACAAAAGCAGACCTGGAGATTATTGTAAAAATCCTGTTTTTTGTTAAATAAACCATATTTTTAGGTAGGTAAGTTGAGTTAAGTATTTAGATACAAAAAGTTGGCAAATTACTTTATAATATAATAAAAACACTACTGCTGTTATAGGCAGACCGGTTAAATGAGTCCTCGCCCGCAGGGCACTGAGGCACGAGGGGAGGCAAGAACGGGGGTTGTGAGAGGTGCAGGCGGCCGCCGCCCGTTGCCCGCATATAGTGCAGTGTATTTTTGGCATAGTGTTGGTTGGTGGTGAGTGTGGTAAGGTGAGGCCAACCGTAATTATGGTTGGCTGTCACTCACCACCCGGACACATTTATGTTAAACCTGTAGTCCGGGTATGCCCTATTCAAAGCCGTAGACTCCGGGTCAAACCCAGAGGTGGTAGCCCTAGATACAGATAACAAACAATGTCATAAACTTTACAAAATTGTCTGAAAAAAAAATGAGTTACTTACTTAAAAGTGTTATCGGGTCCTGTAGTGATATTGGCCGGTCTTGTTACTTTAAATCCTGCATCTTTTATTCTCACATAGAACTCGTCATCTTCTAGGCCCCAGCCCCAGTAGTTATTGGACATTCCATCAACAAACTCGTAATGCTCTCTTGATATCAACAGAATACCACCAATAAAGGTATCATAGTGGTATTTTGGGTGCGTTTGTGGCGATGAAATGTGGTAAGGGCCGAATGCAGGATAATTATATTTTAAATCATCATTTATCGGCATCAAGTCTACATCATGCATCGCAATGTAATCATAATCATGTTTAGTATACAAGAATCCAACATTGATAAGTGATGCTCGGTTGAAACGATTGTTATCTTTTTGCTGCACTATGAATATGTGAAATGGTATTTTTTGCTTGTCTAAGAACTTGTACATGTGTGGGACAAATTCTAAGAGTTCATCGAACCGATCTCGGAATGGTACGATCAATGCTAGACGTTTTTTCGCCGGCGTATAAGAGCTAATGCGATGCTGCACTACTTTAGGTAATGCCAGTTTTCCTGTGGAATATATGGACAAGTAAAGTATTACTATAGCCGGTAAAAGAACGATTGTTGGAGAGAGTATTTATAAAGTGTTCTTACCGCTTTGTATTGGTAGAGAGGCCAAAAAACAACCCATGATGAAAGTTATACCCAAACAAACGGCAAGACATCTTGATGCGCTCAACTTCAAACCCATTAAAGTAACACTTCGGAACATTCAAAAAGTGTCAAAAGAGCTTTCTGTTCTTAACATAATTTGTTTGTTAGCTCCGCAATTTCATTGTTAATTTTAAAATATAAGAAAAAGTGTACAGCTGTTTTATCCATTTTCTTAACTGTCACTGTCATGTCATGTCTGTCAGTCATGTCATTGGGTACATTCCAACAGACTAACCGCTGAGTCATCTTTTGCCATAGAGTACATTTTAATCGTGGAAAGTAAAAAGAAGTTAAAAATTAATTAACGTCATCTCGTGCCTTACTCCTTCTAGCTTGCGAGCTATAAAAACTTTCAGTGACGGATAAACAATGTCTTATTTTGGTATTCAGAACAAACGTGACGCAAGCGTTTATGAATGATTGACGTCTGAACGTGGCACACACGAGGTGACGCTGAAGGTTATGTGTGCTGGAAATAACAAAAACTAGCAAACGAAAGTCCACTTTTACTCCCTAGATGCTCAGTGAAGCAAAAATAAATAAGATTTAACACTCGAACATCATACAAAACAGAACAGATCTCATAAAATCGTTGTTTAAACATGGCACATATAGAACCCTATGTGCCAATTTTCATTTGTCAAAATATCGACAACTAAACCGTTTGGCGCCAAATGAAGCAGTCTAGCACAGTCACGTTTGATAAGTGACAGTATATAATACTTTAAATTCGTTCGCGTAACGGCACATCAATAGAAAAAGCCAAAACAATATTTCGACCCGTCACACTGTATGGCCCATACTTAAAACTGTCACGTTACGTGAATTTTGCCTCACGTATGTTGTAAAGCAATTAATATTAAAACTAATTTCCGTCACTGAGGATCTAGCTTTATCTGAAACCAATTACTGCAGTACTTACGATGCAATTCGAGGTTAAAATTAGTATGTAAATAAGCTAAGGGTGACCATGAAGTATTATTTTTGCGGACATCGTATTCAAGTTTACTGAGACTGTATGTAGCGTAGCACATTATTTTTAGGTTTTTACACGACTGCCCAAAAAAGAAGTGTCTATGTGTTCAGGGTTCATGTGTGTTTGTAGGTAAAGCTTGACCATAAAGAGTTGTCAAAAATTTAGGGCGCCACTTTCTATGTAAATACGTCAAAATCACGAATAATTTGGCAACACTGACTATATTTTGTACTGAAAAATTTTAGTTTCATTTTTATTTATTTAATTTCAACTCTTTATGGCCAAGTTGTATTTGAGTTTCTTTATTCCACCATAACTTCTAAATGGCTTAACGGATTTAGATGTATGGATGGGGTATCGTTAGAATCCTTACATCATTCTGAGTGACACTGGCTATATTTTTTTACACGACTGCCCAAAAAGGAGTGTATATGTGTTCAGGGTTCATGTACGTTTGTAGGTATGTGAGTTTCTTTATTCCACCATAACTTCTAAATGGCTTAACGGGTTTAGATATATGAGGTATTTTAGATTATGTTTACATACAATTTGAGCTACTTTTTACCGCGAGGTCACGGAGCTCACGGAGCAACTAGTTAATTAGGTACTAAAACGAAATAATATTTAGAAAATATTACTTGCCTCTCATCATCTTTGGGCAAACTAAAAAAACTTAAGTATGGCATCGTTAATAATCGTATACAATCGTAATGATTTGACGCCACTGTAATTTTTTTCAAGATCGTACGGAACGCTCAAACAGGCAAACCCGAGTGTGGCGACGCCTTTCTGAGTATCCCGTTAAACGTGTAGGCTAATATCGTGACGTTGAGCCCGTCCATAGCGGGAGTGTCCGTTCTACCCAGTTTTTTTTTCTTATGGCCTAGTCTAGTTTCCGCTTAAAAAGCAGACTCGGCCGAGACCGATATCGAGACCGAGATCTCGGTCGGACCTTAATAAACAGTACGGAAAACCGTTATTTTTGTATGTTCTATCTGGCAACTGGCAACAATGTTTAAGCTTGTTGAAAAAATATCGATAGGTACCTTTATCAATATTTTTATTCGATCTATCTATATTTTTAGCCAACAAAATATTTTCATCCGATATATCTACACAAAATGATATCCAATATAGAAAATCGTGTCAAAAACGATGTATTTTTTTAATCGATCTCATCAATATCTAGGTAACTAAAGTCGCTAGAATGCAAAGTCCTTGGTAAAGCTAACTAACAGCACAGAATAGATAATAGTGCTAAGCTAACAGACGATTATAGCCTTTCTGTCCATCAACGTACGTACATTGTTGTCACCCTATCTTAAAAATCTCATAAATTTTTTATCATGGATTGTATTGTAACTACTGCAGTGATTGGTTTTAGATAAAGCTAGATCCTCAGTGACGGAAATTAGTTTTAATATTAATTGCTTTACAACATACGTGAGGCAAAATTCACGTAACGTGACAGTTTTAAGTATGGGCCATACAGTGTGACGGGTCGAAATATTGTTTTCGCTTTTTCTATTGATGTGCCGTTACGCGAACGAATTTAAAATATTATATACTGTCACTTATCAAACGTGACGGTGCTAGACTGCTTCATTTGGCTCTAAACGGTTTAGATGTCGATATTTTGACAAATGAAAACTGGCACATAGGGTTCTGTATGTGCCATGTTTAAACAACGATTTTATGAGATCTGTTCTGTTTTGTATGATGTTCGAGTGTTAAATCTTATTTATTTTTTGCGTCACTGAGCATCTAGGGAGTAAAAGTTGACTTTCGTTTGCTAGTTTTTGTTATTTCCAGCACACATAACCTTCAGCGTCACCTCGTGTGTGCCACGTTCAGACGTCAATCATTCATAAACGCTTGCGTCACGTTTTCTTCCACATTTTCTTCCATTTATATGCGGTTGTGTTGTCGCATGAGCTGGGGGCTTACCATCAGCAAATAGGAAACCGTTCAGTTCAAAAGCAGGCCTTAAACAGGACTTCATAAGGCCTGCTTTCATACTAACCGTTGAGGTCATAGTACGAAAAAGTAAGGCAGCTCAATATAAGCCTTGCTATAAGAGCTCATAGTAAGGCCCCTGTTTGCTGAGCCATCACTACGGTAAAGTCCTCACGTCCTCAGTGAACTTTTGAAATGATCGCGCTTAAATAATTCTATTTCAATCCACATTACCTATGTCCTGTTGCAACAATTTGTAAACGATTACAATGACCGCACCTTCTGTTATTTTGCAAATAATTTTCCAGTCCACTGCCATCACACTAATGCTACTTAAGCAAAGATGGTTAGGTAGAGTGAAATTGTGAAAGCTGTATGTATGAAAAGCTGCCTAAACAAATGAATGAAGTTGATATTTAGGTCATCCATCACAGCTGTTATTTGCAAGCAGTGTTTCTTTCAGACAAAATTGTCCGGGGGGGGGGGGGCAATTAAAAGGTTCGGGGGAGCTCGTCTGTCGATCACTACACTATTTAGCCCGTCTTCTTACACAGACACAACACATTTTTCTCCGGGGGGCACTAAGGCTGCTCCGGGGGTGGGGGGGGCACTGTTAGCAAGTTCGAAGGTACCTACGATCAGCAACGATAGTTGTTCAACACTTTAGTACTTTGTCATATTAACTTTTTAGACTAATTATTAAAACCGTGAGATATCAGCTGCTGTCAAATAAGTTGCTAGGGCAAAGTACCATAGCGTTAAGCGACTTTCGTTGCAGTAGGTACATAAAAGGTAGGTTTTAGGTAGGTAGGTAGGTAGGTACGTTGTTTTGTACCGCAAGCGTTCGTTGGTTGGTCACTTCAAATTGTTAAATTAATCGCATTGTAACAACAGAGGCGCGTTCCAAACCTACACTCCGAGTGCAACCTATCCACAACCGAACGCTCTAAAGGCGTTCCAAACATTAGAGCGTGACGTTCGGTTGACACAACCGTGTCGTTCCAAACGTCAGAGCGTTGCAACCAAACAACCATAAAAAATGATGGTTGTAAAACGCTCTGACGTTTGTCTATAGAAAAAATGTCAATGTCAAATTGACATTATTTTGTATTTTGATGTTTTTGAGTCTAATTCTTAAAATAATCATGGTAGATCCTCAAAAAACGGATTTTATTTGATTTAGAATAAAGAAAAGTTTAAATTATTCGTATTCCAAATGGAAAATGAAGAATTTGTATTGACATTGACATTTAAAGTTCTTGGTCGTTCCAAACCTTAGAGCGAGTTAAAAACAAACAAACAACCGACGCTCAAACGTTCTGAACGCAACCCTGTCTTTCTTCTTTTTTCAAATAAGTAGGTAATCTACCGACAGTAGTTATTATTGTAAAAAACTAAATTATGTTAAGTCGTTTTAGGTAATTCTATTTATTTACGCCTAAACAAAAGCACTATGCAAGTTCATACACCGTTGCTTTGCTACTTAAAATTTGTAGGTTATTACAGCTAACAATCATAATAATTCATAATAATTTTTTCAACACACTTGCTCGTAAAGTGAGCCCTAATACATCGCTTTTAGGGCCATAAACCGAGCTATAACAAACGCGTGCAATAATATATAAAACACTAGTACGTAATAGAATTAACCCTACAAAGTTAAATTAGTACTTTACTGCAAGTTCTATGCGAGTAAACAAAGCATTGCCAATTTAGCCGGGTAATACAGTTATTTTTTTTTAAATAACAACAAAGAGGTTTTATGATGCTGAAAATTTTATATTTTTTGGAATAAATAAATGTGTAAGTCCTTAATTAAGTCAAACAAATATTTATTATTATCAAATTATTCATAATTCACAATATTTTGTTATAAAATATTAAAATATTTGCATTTTATCAATTAAAATTATAATTTTGAAGTAGGCTGTATGCTACTCATCCCTTTGTTCGCAAAATATTCTTGCGTTGGGCGTGTGATAAAAACAAAAAAAAACCTGCGCGCCTTTTCCCATAAATATCATATTTTGTTTTTGTCGTAAGTATTTGTTGCTGTGTGGTAAATTACTTTGTTTTTTCCTCGCAAATGTGTTGAAAAACGTCGTATGAAACTCGTGAGCTTTTGCTTATTGCACACTCGGCTGAGTTACGCCCTCGCCTGCGGCTCGGGCTGCAACCCACAGCCTTGTGTGCAATGAGCAACCTAAGCTAACTTGTCTCATAATGTACTATATTATGATAATTACTTATGTTAAAAGGAATTTCCATTCTATGGGGGGAAGGAATTCCTGTACTTATTTGGAATATTGTTCCATTTGCGAGAGATCTCGAGAGTTTGAATTCTATCCAAGAAGATTTTGATTCTTCAGAGTAAGATGTGTCTATGTGTCTATAGATATTCAAAAAAATTCAAAATCCAAAAATTATTTATTTGTGTCTATACATTTTTAACAAAATCAAATTAACGTTAATAACCACATTAGTCAAAGACTGTGTCGCAGCTATTAGCGCCCACCTCGAACTTATAGAATTATAACAGTAACACAAAAATAAATTTGTTGAATCTAGAAGGAACTTACTATGTAAAACAAACTTTCTTATAAATGCAAATGAAAATTAGTATGTGTGTTTGTGTGTGTGTGTGTTGTGTGTGTGTGTGTGTGTGTGCGTGCGTGCGTGCGTGCTAAATGTCATTCGTAATGTAAAACAAGAGACTCGACATCTTCGTAATTCAGGCTAAATAACCACTCACACAAAACTTTCTTACACTCGCGTTGAGATAAGCTGTAAATACGCAGTTTATAATTAATTTTATTATATAGGACTGCGCTAAGGTATAAATAATGTCGTCCAGCCAGCTTGGTAGAACAACTTTCGACTTTAAATATTCTATTAGACATTCTGGTATTCGAAGCTAACTCAGTATCCAAGCTACAAGACTTGTGTTTACGTAAAATAATATGTAAAACGAAAAGCTTACGTACAGAAAGAACTTTCCAAAGCTCATATAGCTGTACAGTTGGATACCAGATGGGTTTAAAAGCCATTACTTTCAGCACTGCTCGCTGAGCCCGTTCCAGCGTGATGAAATTGGTTTTTGTCGAGGAGCCCCATACAGAGATACAATAACTCAGTATCGATTGAGCTAAAGTTATGTAGGCCATCTTTAAGGTGCCTTCATCAGCACTACCACGCAGTTTACGAAAGACAAAGATCAGCTTTCTGATACGAGAGGATACTGACTGAACATGCTCATGCCATGACATAACACTGTCAACGACTACACCCAAATATTTCACGTGGTTTAAACGTTGGATCTTAAAACAATTGCAAATAGTAGGGATACACTGGGGATTGTCCACGATGGGACAAGAAGTATCATGTGCATATATATTAAACGTGCTGTCAGGTTGGGAATTAAGTCTAGGAGCGAAAGTCACGAAGCAAGTCTTTGTGAGGTTAAGAAGGAGTCGATTATTTGAGAGCCATGAAAAGACTGTTCCAAGAGCAGTTTCAGCATAAGCACGAGCCTCCTCCCAATCCTGCCCATGGACAAGAAGCGCTGTGTCGTCAGCGTATGTCACAATTTTACAATTAGGTAGGGATAATTGACATAGTCCATTGATGAAAACAAGAAAAAGTGTGGGCCCAAGCACACTACCTTGGGGAACTCCGGAAGTGACAGATCTCTCGTCGCTAGTTATACCATTGATTGTAACTCTTTGGCTTCTGCCGCAGAGGTAACTTTTAAACAAATTGAGCGCCAAACCACGGATCCCCAAGTGCTCAAGTTTGTGTAGTAGGATTGGGACGGAGACAGTGTGAAAAGCCTTCGAAATGTCCAAAAACAGGCACAATGACTTAACATTCTTGTTGAGGTTTTTAACTAAAGACCCAGTTAGTTCGAGAACAGCGTCCTCGGTTGATTTTCCTACTCTAAAGCCAAATTGGTTTGCTGAAATAATTTGTTTAGTATCCAGAAAGCTAATCAATCTTTTGTTAATTAATTTTTCCAAAATTTTTGAGAAGATAGAAAGCACAGAAATGGGTCTATAGTTTGAGACACTATCCCGGTCACCATTCTTAAAAATAGGATGAACTAGTGCTTTTTTAAAAACACTTGGAAATATTCCGTCTGTAAGACAAAGATTGAACCATGTTTTCAACATGGTTCAATATTGGAAGTATGATATGCCTACTGGCCTTTAAGAGAGATGTAGGGATACCTTCCCATCCAACAGCACTATTTAATTTGAGACCCAGAATTATCGAATCTATTTCTGATTCATCAGTAGCAAATAAACCCATAGAATCCTGGGAGGAAATCTCAGATCTACAATCAGGATGATAGGAGGAAAAGTTAGCTGGCCTGTCACCAACACCGATAAAAAACTTATTCACAGCATCAACGGAGCTTTGAGGATCACCTGACAAGGATAACAGAGCATCGGAGGAGTTCTTTTGTTTTAAGTTAGTAATTGTTCTTATTACTTTCCAGGTTCCCTTAACACTGTTTTTGTTTGTGTCAAATTGTGACCGATCATACTCACGTCTAATTCTTTTTAATAAATTATTGCAGAAATTTTTATATCTTTTGTATGACACAGCAATAATAGCGTTGGCAGGATCTCGCCTAGACTTGCGAAAAAGCTTGTCTCTGTGTCGGATACAGCGGAGTAAACCAGGCGTTATCCACGGCTTAACAGTACGTTTTCTAGATGGAATAGTAACTAGATGAGAATTGGATTTGACTGTATTCGATATTATATCAACCAACGATTTAGCTGCACTCTCTGCATCTGAGTCCTGTAAAACCGATGAGAAATTAGTATTTTCAATGTCCCTTATACAGGCTGCAATATCGAGTCGGTTTATAGTGCGATTACGGATTTTAAATATGGATAGATACATCGAAATGTATTAGTATTACTCATTTCGATGGATAGATAGGCCAATACACTGACGGCGCATCACTAATACCACAGTACATATATAAGTTTTTGAAAACTTATATATGTAGGTACTGTGCTAATACTGTAGTAGCATGGACGTATAAATATTCGTCCATGACTGTAGGTATAACGACACAATTTTGCTTCACTAATTAATTAGGCAGCATTGTAGTTTTAAACTATTAAGTCTTAAGTTTAATGTTTGAGTGCCATCAATTATTATTAAGAAACGCAATCGGTACCAAGTTAGCTGTTGTTATTAAGCTAAATATGTTTGAATTGCTAATTAGAATGGCGGAATGGGCAGTGATCACGCGACATTGAATCTAAGCGATAAAGGTGGACTGACAAGCATCGCGACACGACAAAGATAGTAGATAATTAACTAGCTAGCTAGTGTTAAAGTAATTTTTTTGGTACTGAACAGTGAAAGTGAAATAAGCTTTATTCAAATAAACTTAATAATTAAGTACTTTTGAATCGTCTATCTATATTTTCCTACCACCCGTTCCAGACCTTTTTTAGCCGACAAGAAGAACGGGCGCAAGAAACTTATCAGCTGTAACAGCCATAAGTAACGATATTTACAAACTTGAATATATTTTATCGTTACCATAACATAATTACAACAGGGTGACAGAATTATTGGCAACAACATAGACAGAAAAGTGATAAAGGTTTTGCATACTTACCTACTAAATACCTAGTTATAGTACCTATTTTAGTTGCTTGCTTGCTTAAGATTCAGAAGATAATTAACTAACTAATTAATTAATGGTACCTAGGTACCTACTTAATCTGTGTGAAAAACAGCTAAAGGACTTGTACTATCATGTATTCTGTGCTTTGGCTTTCGTTATTTATTTGCTGGCATTATAAGAATACGATATAAATACACGAAAAACAAACTATATTTCAATATTCGAAACGTCACAATATTTTTTGTACCCTTAGACTTATTGTCCCCTTGTCCCTTTGTCCCTTAAAAAAGTCTGGAACGGGTGGTAGGAAAATATAGACGATTCAAAAGTACTTAATAATTAAGTTTATTTGAATAAAGCTTATTTCACTTTCACTTTCACTTTCACTGTCGCTATTGGCGTATTAAGTCGTAGCTAGGTATGTCGTCGTCGCAACACGTGAAACGCTACCTTAACTTGGTTAATTACTGGCTGGACATTAGGGATTGCGATTGGTTATTGTTCCAAATGTAAGCCTCGATTATATCACAGATTAGGTCGACTTACGGTGATAATTAGGTTATTGTTGGCTGACACAAGTGGGCGGTAGGTGTTCATTGTTCCCAAACTCTAAAAAATAAGGTCGTTTAGGAACCAATTTATTTAGCCATCAATCTGATCGTGGGACTTCCGTATACTTATAAAGAAGCATAAATATAGAAGATAAGTTTTGTGATAAACTGTTTATACTATTACCAGTACTGGGGTTTATTTATTAGGCGAGCAGACTGGTTGTACTAGGGTAGGTGCACCAGTGAATGAACCCTTAAGGCGATTTCAAACTTTGAAAATTACGAATACCTACTTCTGCATGACTTTGCTATAACAATGGCACTACATACTATTCAGAATTCATTAATGATCAATATAATATCTACAATATGTCAGAAACGCTCATAGTTATTTAGATAATCTGCATTTTACACAAAAGTACCCCAAATCACCAGTGAATGAACGGCAAAATCCAGTTAACGAACGTTTGAAATCCAATGAATGAACTACCAGTTTCGTATGGTGGATGTTAACAGAAATCGTCAATTTATGCTTTTACACGATATTTTATAGCATAACAAACTAGTAACAAATATAACATTTTAAAAGAAACCTAAATTCTAAATGGCGCACGATACCCAACCCACTGCTGACCATAGTCCTCTCCCGAGGCTTGTCTATTTTCCTTCTTGGAATACTCAAGGTCCTCCTGGGGCCCTGTATGACCTGTATTCTCACTCACGTATCTGTTACATGAGTTTAAGTGTCAGGTCGAGGAGTTTATTGAACTTAGGACAGCCGATATAAAAAAAAATAGTCCTAAGTATTTACCACTAGGTACATAATAGTAAATACTTATGACTATTTTTTTTATTTAGCTAAGTTATTCTAATTGGTTTAGAAGTGGTCTTAAACTTGAAACAAAATATAAATATTAAGATATATAGAGTTCATTTACTAGTTTTAAATAATCAGTAAATGAACTAGGCATTTACCATAGAACAATCATAAAATATTAGAAACTAATAAATGAAAACCCTAGTTCGAAGACTGGTCCAAGGATTAACAATGGTTTACTATAGCTATCCTCTAAATATGAACAAACTACGTTAGAAGTAAGACTCAGTATTAGCTTAAACCAAAAAATATGTTCAGTCCTATGAATGAACACTGGTTCATTAACTAGATATTTCTCAATTTTATGATCCAATACTCGAACCCCCTTATATTTTGTTAAAAATAATGAAATTCTTTACAATCTGCTTTCTATTAGACGAAATAATCATTATTACATCTTAGAAACCAATTTTCTTTGTATAATGACTCATATATCGTCGTAAAAGCTAATATCAAAATACGTTGTCGCAACATAGTCCTTATTACTGGTCCATAGAAACAGGAACACTACACAACGTGTCCACTTTAAGCAATCACCATTTAGAAACTACGGAACACACATAGTTATCTGTGCAGCCAGTTAACGTAATAAAGTATGATTTTTCATTAAAAAAATGCTGTCACGAGTAGAAAACAAAAGATTTCTTATTTTATTGCAAAATATCACTTTTGTTCATTCACTGGGGGGTGTTCATTCACTGGTGCACCTACCCTATTCGTACACCTACCTACTTACTAACCTAAGTTTTTTTTACCAAGAGCATATGAAAATAAAACAGTTATTTATATATCCTTCAAAAACCTAAAACTAAAAACAAAAACAGCATCAAAATTAAAAAGGTACTTACCTATAAAAATATACCTAAATAATATTCAAATTATTATACTCATATATGCAAATCAATCTATAAAACACGTCTATTGAAGTCGGGTGGGGCTGGAGGACAACTCCTTATTTTTATTCTAAAAGTCCCACCCGACTTCATTAGACGTGTCGTATTAAAATTGATATGCGTAACAATGATTTGAACATTATTTGTTGCTTTTTAGAGGTAGGTAGGTATTTAATTTTGAAGCTGATTTGTTTTTAATTTCAGGTTTTTTAAAACTTTTTATTTTAATTTTTTTGTGGTAAGTAATGTAAGCGTGTAAATATTTTTAAACTTTTAATTTTCAATGGCACAGTGCCCCTATATTCACGCTGTTTGTTTTTCCTCATTTTTTGAAGTCGGTAAAAAATTAGGTCGTTTGCGGTGCAACAATCGGTTGCGATCCTAGCTGCGCCAAGGGCAAGACCCGGGTTCGATTTCTACCAGGGGCAATAATGATTATTATCAAACCTACCTAATACCTAAGTAATGAGGATTTCTACACAAATGAAAGCACCAAAGGAGTTTCTCCTTTGGTGCGCTTTCATTTGTGTCTTCTAAAGTCTTTTAAAGTCTTAATCGAAGGGGTAGTACCTAGGATTTATATTTACGAGAAGATTGCTGCGGTATCTAGGTAGGTAAGTTCGTTGGTTTACTTAGAAAAAAAAAGTAATTGTCTAATGCAACTGAGTGGTGCACTGGTCAACATGCCGGTCTACCACGCAAGAGGTCCCGGGTTCGATTCCCGGCCGGGCAAAAATTGAAATGATGAATTTTAATTTCTGTGACGGGTCTGGGTGTTACTATGTATAATAAGTTTATATTTAAAAAGTATATAAGTAGTATATCAGTTGTCTAGCACCCATATTACAAGCTTTGCTTAGTTTGGGGCTAGATGGCGCTGTGTGAAATTGTCCAAGCAAGCAAGCAAGCACCTACTTACATAGGCGATGTATCCAATTAAAATAATACTCAATTATTTAATCAATATTAATATTTCCCGTGTAGCGATGTAATTTGTAAGCTTTCTCGGCGTAGTAATTAACTGATTCTAGCTTAGATATTAACTGTACTAAACAAATTTTAATTGTGCTACAAGTTCCAAACCCATTTTCTAAAATAAAGTGCAATGAATAAAAATTAACAACAATTAAATACGAGCCTTGCTCACGACATGAAATGTCAACAATAAATATCAATTTAACATCAAGCCATCACTAGGGGCGTGCATTGCAGAAACAATTCATTATCTAAACTTTTTATAACCACCTAATTACATGGTTTGGCTGAACGAACGACTACGCTCGGGCCGGCGGCCATTAAAAAAAAACCAAATACGTTCCGTTCCACGCGGCAATACATCAACGTCCTTAGTTAAAAGATAAGTCCACTAAATACCTACTTTCAGCGGTTGAGTTACGTCTTAGTTATAAGTAATTAAGAATAAGTAGTTAGAACTCGTATTGTGGCGTTTCTTTGTTTATTTTTCAACAATAATTGACGGTTTCGAAGCGCCCGAGAGTAATTAAAGGAATTAACAAACAGAAATAAGTCGGGGGATGTCGGGTTATTTATACGAGCCCGCGGGCTTCGGTTATAATGAGGCTTTGTTCTGTGTAGTTGTTATTACGGTCGCCTTCGTAACATGGAATGCGACGCGGGACGGTTACTTTTGTTGATGTTTGCTTGTTTCAGCTCAAAGGAATATTTTCCCACTGCCTGAACACAACTTCATTTACACGGTGTCTATCTTTCCAGCTATCTAAGTATCTGTCATCATCATCATCATCATATCAGCCGCACGACACCCACTGCTGGGTGGGCCTCCCCTAAGGATCTCCACGACGATCGGTCCTGCGCTGCTCGCATCCAGCGGCTTCCCGCGACCTTCACCAGATCGTCGGTCCACCTTGTCGGGGGCCTACCCATCTATCTATCTGTAAAACGTGCTAAAAGAAAGATTTGAAGGTGAAATTCAAATCAATGCGACAAAACCTTCGGATAATACTTATAACATTGAGGTATTACCATCGACAAACGATAAATAGTAAATTCCGCATAAATCACAATATAAGTATCTACCTAGTTATCAAGCTATAGACTAGAGTGCTTGTGCTATAATAGTACATTATGAGACAAGTTAGCTTACAAGGCTGTGGGTTGCAGCCCGAGCCGTAGGCGAGGGCGTAACTCAGCCGAGTGTGCAATAAGCAAGAGCTCACGAGTTTCATACGACGTTTTTCAACACATTTGCGAGGAAAAAACAAAGTAATATATCACAAAGCAACAAATATGGCAAAAACAAAATATGATAATTATGGGAAAAGGCGCGCATGTTTTTTTTTGTTTTTTTTTTCACAGGCTAACGCAAGATTTTTTTGCGAACAAAGGGGTGAGGAGCATACAGGCACAGCCTACTACTAATAATCCAAAATTATAATTTTAAGTGACAAAATGCAAATATTTTAATATTTTATAACAAAATATTGTGAATTATGAATAATTTGATAATAATTATATATTTATTTGACTTAATTAAGGGCTTACACATTTATTTATTCCAAAAATGTATATGAATTTTCAGCAGCATAAAACCTCTTTGTTGTAAAAAAAAAAACTGTATTACCCGGCTAAATTGGGAATGCTCTGTTTACTCGCATAGAACTTGCAGTAAGGTACTAATTTAACTTTGTAGGGTTAATTCTATTACGAACTAGTGTTTTATATATTATTGCACGCGTTTGTTATAGCTCGGTTTATGGCCCTAAAAGCGGTCTATTAGGGCTCACTTTACGAGCAAGTGTGTTGAAAATACTTAGTTAATTAATAATTTATGAAATAATTCTCATTACTTACTTCATAAACATTATGTACCAGTTAGATGCGAACCCTTGACCTATCTGATACCTACGTAAGCAGATCCATACCATTGCACCAAACCAAATTGGTGCTTTACGTGCCTATGACTACCTATATGCACATAATATGGGTAATTGGGTAAAAACTAAACGCAGGTCTTGTAAAATAAATTGCTTAGAAATTATTGAGTGCATTTGATTTTAGAACACCAGCTCAAAATTTGTTGTTATGTTATCAGAAAGAAAAGCCTAATTAGAGAGCTTATATTAAGCATTCTCAACTTTTTGAATAACCAAACCATGTAAGGTGGGGCTCTTAAACATTAATTAATTCAGTTTTAGTTGAACAAAAACAGTAAGTTGTAAGTACACCAAGCGATAAACCAAACAATACTTAAACTTTAAACAATCGCATTTTAATTTAATACCTACAACAAAAGTGTTAACCCATTTCATCCTATAAATCGATTTGTACGGAGGTAAATCGATAAAATTTTCCTCATTATTCACCGTAGGAAGCAAAAACAGCAATTACAAAATATTAAATTAATCTGTGGACGCATTTAAGCGCGCGCTCGTAAACGACGTTTAACAAAATGGCCGCGATGCATCGATATCGATATCGATAATTGCCGGTTTATCGATGTCGATTATAACTGATGGCTTTTTTAGATGTCAGTAATTACTGTACAATAATTGGATAGTTTGTGTGTATTTAGGTTTCGACATTTAATTTATAAATGAAAGGTGCGTTGAAATAATCAATGGTTTAAATTCACAATTTCAATGTTAGGTAGGTAGTTGTGAAACGAAGAATAAGTACTTATGTAGAGATATTTAGATTAGTTAAATGGTCTGGTTAAAATCAAATGTCATAGCATATTATTTATCGTAGGTAGTTTCCAATAATATTGTAGCAACTTTAGGTAGGTAAGTAGTTTACTTTTAAAATCATACGGTTGTACACCTATTCACGCTGAAATTTTAATCATTTGGTTCCCGCCGTGGGGTGGTTCCACTCATGATTACAAGCAACTTTTACTATGGGGCCAACTCTCCTCCTCGCAAAAAAATATCTGCCGTTCCATACATTAAAATTTCACGCTGTAGGTACACAGAATATTAGTATCGTTACTTAACTAAAGTATATTCATGAATGAATAATACTTACCGTTATTTTTTTTGTAAGGATCTTACCTAAGCCCAAGCTTAAAAAAGAAGAAAAATCTCACTCAAAAAACTTGAAAACAAAAACAGTTTAAAATTAAATACCTCTAAACAGCAAGAACTAATATTCAAATCATGGTTACGCATATCAATGATAATTTATTATTAAAACACGTCTAATGAAGTCGGGTGAGGCTAAGTAGCCGGCCGCCCACCTTTTTTTTTTAAATCTACACGTTTCCAGCAGGCTACTATGGCAAGTTCGGTATCATTTTCGTATAAATTAAGAGTGTAGGAGTAGAGTAAAAATCATGCAATGATTTTTTTTGCTTTGAGAGCTAATAACTTTTGAAAAGATGAAAAACTAAGTAATCTGAAACCTGAAAAATTGGGAAAATTTTCTTGCACTCGATATATTATTGTGTTCATCGTACTTAAATTATTGAAAACATAATATTAAAAATATTTATATGAATTCTTATTACTACAATATTTCAGGACCAGAAAGAGCTGAAGTACTGCCAATTTTTCATGGATTAGACAAAACTGCACTTTTTTGTCTAACATTGAACTCCTTATCTTCAGGCAAATCCATTGAGAGGCATCGGATCGATGGCAGATCAAAAAAACTCTTCTTTATTTAACTCCACCGAAGGAAATTTTCCCAATTTTTTAGGTTTCAGATTTTTCCCCCTCCCCACTTTTTATTAAAGGTGGTTGTTGAATTTAATATTTTTAGAATTGGCATTAAATAGGCTTTACTTGAGTATTTTTTGTTTACTTAGTTTTTCATCTTTTCAAAAGTTATTAGCTCTCAAAGCAAAAAAATCATTGCATGATTTTTACTTTTTTACAATTTATTCAAAAAATTACTATGAAAATGATTAAAATAAATATCAGAAATGAATTCTACACCCTTAATTTATACGAAAATGATACCGAACTTGCCATAGTAGCCTGTTGGAAAAGTGTAGATTTTTTTAAAAGAAGGTGGGCGTCTGGCTACTTTGCGGCCCCCTCTCCCCCCAGCGGCGTTTTTATTCTTGTGGCCCGAGCTAGAAATGCTTAGAATTACACAAAAAATAAATGTGGAGAAGCTCATCGCTTGATAAAAAAAATTAGGTTCTGTATGGGAGCGTAGCAGTAGATCTTCCACTAGTAGTGTCGTCCCTTTCAAACCAACGGTAATGGTTGAAACGAGACGACAATACGTGTTGCTACTTTTTAATTAATGTCAGGACTTTAGTCAGTTCGAGGTAGTATGTTCTTTTTCATACGCGAGGCAAAGGCGATAGAGTCGTTCAGACGTATCGTCCTTAGCCATTAGTTTAAAACACTGGTGGAGGTTAATGTCGTTCGTTCGTCACACAATAAAGATAACGTCCACTTTATTTAGCCCTCCTCGGGTGTTAAACTATTACACAAGTTTATCAGTGTTTAGTGGCATTTAACCTTATTTTTACTGATAAGGCTGTTTGATAACTTTGAACTTTTAAGAAAATGTTATCTATGCAATTAAAAAAATCTTTGCTACAAAAACGGTTAGTGATAAATTGTTACGCCTTAGGGGAGTATAAATACTTATTTATAAAATTACTATGTTATTACATTTTGGGTTTGCATAACTGTAGGTAGGTATACCTAATTACTCTTTAGTTCAAGAGTTTATTTTATAATAATGCCTGTTTACAGAAACCTCTTAATTTAAATGAGGTTATCGGTCTTATCGGTTAATACCTAATTAAATATTCAGACAATTTTTACCTACGCTTTAAAATTAAAGATCTTTATGAAGAATGCTGATTAGATCAGTTAGGTGTGTATAGCGATCTGAATCTCCTCCATTCACTCCCTGGATGGCCATCATCAGATCACAGCACGGTACTCCCTGGCAGAAAATCAAGGCTTCAAAGTTACCTCGTTTGTATAAAAATAACACCTGTATCCCTAGACAAAGTTGATGAGTATATTTCTTAAGTGCATATAAGTAATAATTGTTTTGCTGCTTTTGTTTAATTTTTTCACTTGAAAAAAAAATATAATTAGTAGTTTTGCCTAAGTACTATATATTTAAAAAAATATATAGTAGGCGAGCCCTCAATATAGTAAGATACTATATTATAGGGTTGGTATACACCCACATAATTATGCATCTGAATCTGCGATTGCGTCCATGCGTCTGTCGCCGATGTGTCGTGGTAGAGGGAGGTATTGCTTGTTTGCCTCTGTCGATGTGTAGAGGAGATAATCAGGGTTGGATAAAATACAGTTTTTTTTAAAAGAACAAAACATCATGTTTAATTTAGAAAACAAAAAAATCATGATTTAAATCAATTTATCATAATTATTTTAATTGATTTGTTTAAAACATGTTTTAAACATTTAATTGTTTTTTTTTGTGATGGGGGTCATAAAGTAAGGGGATTCTTTTAGGAAGGGCAGAAGCAGAAAATATATATTAAACGAAACTCAATCGGATTCAATCACTCACTAGTCTCACTAACTCACTAGTCTCACTAACTCACTACAGTCAAGTCTACACTGAACAATTAAACAATAACAATAGCATAAAAAATACACCGCAGTATAAGCGAAGTGAACTATCTTCCCCGAATTCCAAATTCAGAGTTGCCATCACAATCTACAATTTACCTTAAAATTATAATGTTGCTAGTAAAAAGTATTAAAAAGAACAAAACATTTTTTTTTTTGAGTAATTCTAATAAAATAAACTTAATGTTTTTTATATATGTTTTAAACATGTTTAAAACAAAATGTTATAAAACATGTTTTAAACAGATTTGATTTTTTTCCAGTGTTTTAAACACTTGTTTAAAACAAATGTTTTAAACATTGCCAACCCTGGAGATAATGCTAGCGTCCGGTCCTAGCGTAGAGGTCGGGAAAAGTTTTCTTTGTTCTGTGGAGGTCCTAGCGTAACGAAACAAATGACGGAGTGGCCCTTCTGTCTAGCTAAAAGACAGACTTTATATATTGTTGTGTAGAAAGCGTTCATGAAACCACGTTCAAGTTTATTTATTTTTGTCTCAGTCAACGGCGAACAGTAAAGTCTTCCCTTGACTAATACAATCGTTGAAAATAAATTGCAATGTCATGAAAATCATTGCAAACCCAACCATTGCTAGTAGCTGGTCGGTCCGGCTAATTAATTGGGTAATTATCGATAAGTGCGCCGGGGGTCGAACCCGGGCCGAGAGTGTCGCGACCGCCCGCGTCGCCCACACGCCGCCATTGTTCGCCAGTCACATTTTTATGATTGATTCCGATAGTGAGGTGCGTGATTTGAAATTGATATCGATGAACTCAATGCTAAGAAGCCAAAAGTGTAATGAGTTTGATTTTCTTTATTTTTTTTTCTATATTATAAATTTTTGGTCACCCATCCCATGACCGACCCTTGCGAACGTTGTTTAACTTCCGCAATCGCTGGGCCAGGCGCTAAACCACTGCGCCACCGAGAACCAAAATGTGTTGGAAGAAAATTTGTTATTAACGAAAAATCGCTTCGAACATCCAAAAATTGACAGCAAACACATAGAAAACAACAAAATGACAGGTCTACTAGCGCCAACTTAGTGGTAGAGTGCCAACTGGTGGACGATTTGTGAATCAGCAAAATTATCCTGCCATTGTTAGGTTAGTACGGTCAGCAACAAAAGTTGCTTAACACTTTAGTACTTTGTCATAGCAACTTTTTTCACAGTTTGAAACATTAGACAATAAAAAAAATCTATGATAAAGTACTAAACTGTTAAGTGACTTCCATCGCTGACCGTACATCGTTCTGTCGTAGTAGTAGTGTTATTCAATCTTCTTCTTTCTACTATCTTCTATCGAATGCGGATTAGTGGTAATGAGGATTAGTGGTAATCAATCAAAATAAAAAAAACACATTTGAAAAATCCGCATTCGGTAAAAAGCTCCCTGAAAGCTACGCCGTGAAATACGAAAATTGTCGTTATCTACTTTTAGGCTGAGTTGCACCATCTAACTTAACAATAACAAGCTTGTTAAAGTACCGGTTAAGCACAAGTTAGCCAAAAAAGAGGTTGCCAGCCAGCATAATGTCCTTTGACAAATTTGACGTGACAAATAGGTAACAATTACCATTTGACTATGGCCGCGTTCCGAATCACGCCAACAGCACTGTTAGCGTATAATCCATTAAATGAAGTAGGTATACAAATACCCTATTTGTGTAATATTTTGTGACTATTTAATTTGGTCGGATTCGCGCTAACAGCGCTATCAGCGTGATTCGGAACGCGGCCTATAACTTTAACTTTGACAGCGTTTTGGTGTGACACCACCGTGTTTTCTTAAAGATGGTTCTAATAAGTATTTATTAGAATAAAAGAAATGAAGAATATCTCAAAAAAGTTAAGAGTATTTTTTTCAAAATAATTTCGTTGATGTCTTTTAATAATAATAAAAAAAAAAATATTAACATTTGCATTAATAAAAGACATCAACGATTTTTTTTTATAAATGATAAAGTTTTCATTAATAAAAGACAATACATAACCATGTCCATCAGCCATTTTAATGTCCCCACTGCTGGAGCACAGGTCTTCCTTATGGGTGGATAAAGGAGGATAGGCCATAATCCACCACGCGGGCCCAATGCGTATTGGTGGGTGTTAACGACTGCAAATGCAGCCGGGACCAACGGCTTAACGTGCCTTCCGAAGCACAAAGGAGCTCGAGATAATTGACGACATATGTGGTGCAGTGGTCAACATGCCGCCTACCACGCAAGAGGTCCCGGGTTCAATTCCCGGCCGGGCAGAAATTGAAATGATGAATTTTAATTTCTGTGACGGGTCAAAATATACTCTTAACTTTTTTGTGATTTATTTTATTTCAATAAATATTAGAACTTTTTAAGAGAATGTGGTGTTTTCTGTTTTTTATTTTGACCTAGTTTAGGCTTATTATTTTTGCCATTGGCTAAATTAATAATTAGGTAAGTATAGTTATATTTCAACTTTATAGCAGGAAATAATAAAATAGATACAATATAAGTAATGAATGACCTAAAAATAATTGCTAATAATAGATTTAAAATACTGACATTCTGCAATTGCTTACTATAATTTTATTCATAATGACTGTAGTTAATTTGATATAGATAAGTTTATTAATGTAATTCTGAAATCTATAATTATAATATTTTAGCATGAAAAAATTATGTATGTTCATATACCTATAAGGTGAATCATGGCTGTGCTTTACTATTCTCTGTAAGTACATAAAATCTTGTATTTCCCATGTTTATGGACCAATAAATGAATTGAATTGAAAATTATGAAATTGTGTCATATTACAAAAAAAAACTTTATTAAAGGTCATTTGATATTTTAACTCGTTTAGTACTTGAAACGTTCAATATTTTGAATTTTGCTATTTTGAAGTTAGACAGTGACACTTTAAACCAATCGAAATTTAAATTTTGATATTTGAACTTAGCCATTTTCACTGTTAGACGTTCTATTAGACATTCAAATACGTATCTACCCAAGTCTTCGTATCCATCTTCGATTGGTAGATGATCCAAGGTACCCATAGACGAATAAGAATGACTTTAGTAAAACTTGCAATTTTCAAATGCCTCTATATAGGTATTAATAGAAGACACACTTCATTTCTAACTGACATACGGCAAATAGAAGAAATTATACAGTAAATTCGCAGTAAAGTCCGCAAGTTGACTATACAGCTTTCAAAAAATATCATATTCAAATAATATCAGATTGAATTTATTATAAAAATGCCTTTTTTTTGCTTTAGCTCCCCGCTTTTTGGCAGGCCATTTTTTGCCAATTTTTCTTTTTACTTCTTTTTTTTTCTTTTGCTTTATGGGCAATTTTCGTTTCATTTTTTTTCACTATGTTTAGAATTTCCTTTCATATTGGTTTCTTACTTTTACAATTTTATTTCTTAATCTTACTTTCCATTTATGTTTCTTATATAATATCTATTTTATTTATTCTAGCGCTAAAATGCCTTTCCAATGTTAGTTCTTTTGTATGATAAACTTTAAGTGGCCCCTCGCTCCAATTTTGTTTTGAGCAGTATTATTATAATTGCTTGCTTCCATTTTCATAATATAAGCGCAACAAACATAATCATACATAAGTGAGATAAAAAATATCTCTTATTTTCATTCTAGTTCTTGCAAATATGACTGTAATAAAATTAATCAGTCAAACTTGAACTATACGTCGCCGCGTCGTTACGTCACAATGAGTTGTTGTAAAATCTAACCCCATTAATATCATTGAGTAATTCACATGGTTAATACCAAATGGCTAGTCTATTATTATAATGGTGAGTAGAACATAAATCACTGTAGGTAGGTTTAAACTATCTCTAGACTCAATTAGGTAATTCCCAGTTATTATTGTAAACATTTTTTCTTTACTTTTAAAAATACTCATATGAATTGTACACTCACTCACACCCTCTCAACACACACTCACATACATCTACACACTTACTCACCAAGAGGGCTAACACTATACAAAAGTATTTTATTTTTAACATATTATAATTTTAGGTAGTTCATACTTTCTCTGTAATTGTTGTAGATTATACATTCCCTGGGGTGAGTCCTGGTGACCCGTACCACAGGTTTTTTTCAAACTTTCTTCGGTGCGCCAGATCTCATACTAAACTTAAGACAAAGTAGTATGTACTGTACATTATGTAATTAGGTACCTTAGTATGAGATAAATAAATAAATCCATTTTTATTTTTATTTTATTTATTTAGGTATGTGCGAGCTAATGCTTATCACACAAAAATATTGAGGAGCTCGGTGGCGAAGTGGTTTAGCGCCTAGCCCAGCGATTGCTGAAGTTAAGCAACGTTCGCATGGGTCGGTCATGGGATGGGTGACCAAAAATTTATTATCTCGAGCTCCTCCGTGCCTCTGAAGGCACGTTTATCCGTTGGTCCCGGCTGTATTTGCAGTCGTTAACGCCCACCAATCCGCATTGGGCCCGCGTGGTGGGTTATGGCCCATCCTCCTAACCACCCATAAGGAAGGCCTGTGCCCTAGCAGTGGGGACATCAAAAATGGTTGATGGACGAGCTAATGCTCATCACACAAAAAAAATAGTTAATTTTGTAAAAATAAACTTAGATAATTCTTTCATATTGATGAAAGAATAACATACCTATCTAAGTTTATTTTTACGACATTTATGTTTTTCACTATTTATTATGACTTATATTTTTTGTAGAGAATGTCTACTATTATACCTACGTAGATTTTGATTTTTGCATTTTGCAAAAGATTAACTGTTGCTTTCAAATGTCCAGGGTACAACTCCTTATACTTATTTACTGATAAAACAACGCTGCCTTACTACTGAAAGAAAGCAAAAACTTAAGTAAAATTTAAACGCCTCTGTGGTCTAAAAATAAAAAAATCAAATAAGTTTATTTTTCTTTTAAACCTATTATAATTTTAGAAATAAGTTGGTGTCCCCATTTAAGCTGAAAGCCTGTGTTTGTGGGATACCGCTCTTCCTTCCTTAGATAACAAACTAAGACACTAGACTCAGACAAAAAACTTAAAATAAATAACTAATTAATATTACACTATGTGTGTGTGTGCAATAATTTGTGGGAGTTTGTGTCAGATTTGGTCTAGTGGTTTACCAACCCGTGTAAGACGCAGGGGTCCCGGGTTCGATTCCCAGAAGGGGGTATAATTTGTACTTGGTTTGGTTAGGATTTGCATCGGCAAAAAATAGCTGTGCAACTTTCTTTGAAGTATTTTTTCTTAATGCATTTTATCCCAATGATAACGTACCAGAGATTATTTACACAACAAAGGAGATTATAGTCTAAGTAATCGAACGATAATCATGGGTGGCTATACAAACACTAACACGTAGTTAAAACTGAGGTTGAGATAAGTCACGCCGCCGCGCCGCCGCCGCAGATCGAGGTGCAATGCGCGTCGAAACTACGTATTATCAACTTAATGCAATAACTTGACTAAGAACTTAGTCATAGACTATGAGAGGCAGCGGAAAGATCTGCCTGGAAAAATACTTACACTTTTTAACCTTCTTTATTTCCTGTGACCTATCCAGACATTATGAGTTGTTTCAAAATTGCTTACCGCGTCCCTAAACCTGCTTTTTACCGACTTCCAAAAAAGGAGGAGGTTCTCTGTTCGTCTGTATATTTATATTTTTTTGTGTATGTCCACCGATTAGTCAAAGACGGCTGGACCGATTGAAATGTTTCAAACGTTATTACATTAGGTAAACTTCCAAGTTGGCTCCATTTTTTAAAATTTGGAATTTGGTTCAGTACTTTTCAAGTAACCTTCAAAAAAGCACGAAAATAGTATGATTTTGTGTGAATTACCTCGATATATCATCGAGGTAATTCACACAAAATCGTCGTATTACTTCTTTGCTTATGAACTGAATAAGATAATGATTTTTTTGTTGGAAGAGGGATATCTTAAGTGTAGTTCTTCAACCGACTTAAAAAAAGGAGGTTCTCAGTTTGACCCGTATGTATTTATGTATGTTTCGCGATTATCTCACGTTTAGCAGAGCCGATTTTTCTACCTAAATAATATACCTACCTAAATAATAAAATAAAAAATTGTTTAAAAAAAACAAAAAAGCGACTTCAAAAAACCTACCTCCCATAATAAAACACGTCTATTTGAAGTCGGGTGGGGCTGGAGTACAAATTCCTTTTTTTAATTTTTAAGCCCCACCCGACTTCAATAGACGTGTTTTTATTATTACGAATATTATTTCTTGTTTTTTAGAGGTAGGATTTTTGAAGTCGGTTTTTTTGTTTTTTTAAACAATTTTTATACAAAGTGTTACAATTACAAAAGAACCCATGCGGAATATGGTAAACGAGCGATCGCCCGCAATTTCGTCTGCGTGGAAAGTTTTTTTTGCTAGCCCTCTGGAACAGTAGGTACTGTTTTCTTGATGAAAGGTAGGTACCCTATGACCTTTTCCGTGTCCCTGAGAACGTGTATACAAAATTTCATGATAATCGGTTGAGTAGTTAAGACGTGAAGGCGCAACAAACAAACAAACAGACTTTCGAATTTATAATATTAAGAAAAGGATAGAGATGAGACCATCAAATTGAACAACTTTTACCATGGGGCCAACTCTCGCGAACAAAAAATTAACAGTTTTATAAATTTTGATATTTCCGTTATTAATGTTTGTATGAAACAGCTGATTTTGTTTTCGCGATTTCAGAGTTGGTCCCATAATAAAATTTGTTCAGTTCTACCATAATCAGCATTAGAGTTTTTTTGTAACACGTGGTAAGTACGTATATCAAAACACCACAATACTTCTGGTATTTTCTCAAGCCCCAATACAAACACGGCGTACAGACTCAACCCAGTCATTATCTCGCCCTGGGTGAGCCGCGCCGTGACCACATTTGAATATCTGACCACGGCCTCTGTGCACCACTTACCAACAACTGTTTTACCTTAACAGTTGTTGGTAAGTGGTCCCACCTACAAAAAGTGTTTGCACTCTATGATCAAGCCGAACTGTTAAACAATTAACCCCCTTACGACCTCCTAATAGCTCTTATTCTAAAATGTGCACTAAGTTCTTCTTCTTCTTCGTCGTTTCACTCTTGGCAGAGCGGTCGTGGTCATGTTGAGGCGTCCACGTCGGTGGTAGAGGCGGACATAGCTTTCCGCACGATCTCCCGCCATCTCTCTCGGTTGGTAGACTGTCTGGCGCAGTCAGATACAGGGTGTCCCACTGCGGATTTAACTTGGTCAGTCCAGCGCATCGGTGACCTGCCACGCGATCTGGTTCCCTCTACTTTGCCCTGTACGACCAGCCGCTCTATGGAGTCGCTACCCCGCCTAGAGACATGGCCAAAGTACTGCAGTATGCGCGACTGTACTACGGCCGATAAACGCTGCGTGATGCCGAGCTCCTGGAGTATGGACACGTTGGTGCGGAATTCCGTCCATGATATCCCCAGCATCCTCCTCCAGCACCACATTTCTAGAGCATCTATCTTCCCCTTTTCCAGCTCGCGCACTGTCCATGTTTCTGTGCACTAAGTTAGACCTAGTTAAAATGCTAGGTTACACTTACAATCCTAGATTTCCGCATAAGTAAGTAGGTAAGTATTCTTTTATTAAAACACTTACCCCGTTACTAATAAAGATTGTATAGCAGATCTAATAGTTGCACAGTGTTTTGTCACTTTCTTTGCAATGTCAAACTCAAGTAGTTTGACAAAGAGTAACCATTGTGTAACTATACATCTGCTATACAATCTTTATTAGTAAGGCAGTAAGTAAATACGGATTACAACGCCATTAACGTGGTCGGTATACGAGCTCAACATATCTATAGGTCAATTTTTGTTCTTATACAAAAAAAGATGACACCATAATAACTCCTCTCCTAAGGATTATTTTTAAATAACTGCAGCTCAAAAAAATTTATTTGACCTCAAGTGACATTATGCCAAACGGCTTCGATTTGCGGTTTTTTACGTATTTAGGTACGACTACCTAGCACTATTATTTTAAAGTGCTGTTTACGATTGCTTAAATTGGCTTTAAACTTCCCGACGACTTTTCGGCACTTTTCCAAGGTCCGCGGGCACGGGTGGCCGCTGTCGATGATAGGTAAATAAAATACGCATTGCAATCAGTAAAATATTGTGTAAATAATCACTAATACTAGGTAATTCTTTTTTGTTGCAACCTAATCAAAATTTAAATATTTTATCTACACTCACAACGTAATGTTCCAAATATGAATTCAAAAAAGGTAATATAAAGACGTACTTTATTTTCGTGAATAGGTAAAATAAAAAAAAAAACTCATTACGATGCAGTCAGCTGCATCATAAAATAACTTTTTTCCTCATTACAATACAGGGCGAATCCAAGAAGAAGGTAGTGCCGTAATATTAAAAAAAAATACGTTATTTTCCCACATAATTTCCATGATTAAAATGCACTCTATGGTGATCGATGACTTATTGCGATTAGTTTGCAAGAATGCACTCATCTCATTTTTTTTTCTAATAGAATGCGCGCCATTTTTAGAGCATTAAAAAAAAGTTTTGAATTTTGATTTTAATTTTCACATTTTGTTATACTGAATTTCGTAGGTGTTTTTATTCTTGCTTAAAAATGTGAAAAAGATTGACTCTGCAAAATTATTTGAGATGCAGCTAAGGAAATGACTTATTACAAGGTAGGTATGTACATAGCTTTGCCCTTCCCTCCGGACATCTGAGGCGATCAGACGTGTTTTAAGTAATCCCCCTTGTGTTTTTATAAAGTTAAAATAATAAAACAGAAATAAAAACAAGAACGCAAAATAGGAGCGCATAACAACACGGAGCCACACTAATCCAAGTCTGTGTACGCAAGGACAACGTGAGTGCTTTTACTCAATACTTTACTCGAGCGAAACTAGCGAGGGTCAAGTCACGCTGGACGGAAAACACTTTTGTACCAAATCGCCGCGACCGTCCACTATAAGCTGAGCTCCGTCGTTTCTACGGTTACTTATTACTTCTATCAATATTATTGGACCCTGGTACATTTTGTGCTCACACTTCGCTGTCGTACGCATTTGTTTATGATGTTACCAATACGTCACTCCCCCCCGACACCCGCTGCCACCGCCGCCGCTACTGCTCGGGCTCGCGGAGACAACCGAACGCCCGGACAAAAAGGTGCACGCGCTAAACAAAGTGAATTACCCGCGCCGGAAATAAATGTGCAACAAAGCTCATCAGAATATGATCAACAACAGTCAGATGAACAATCAAATTCAAATGTATCACAGCGCCATACCAAGCGAAAGAGAACTAATACGTCGGAAATGCAATTAAATAATTTTATGACTGAAATAAGGGACATGTTTTCTGACTTAAAGTCACAACAAGATTCAAAAATGGATAAAATACAAACGGCGATTGAAGAGATTAAAACTCAAAATTCTGATATAAGATCATCTATTGAATTTTTGTCCGCCAAGTATGATTCAATAACACATCAGATTAGTGAGTTAAAAACTGAAAACTTGCAACAACAAGATTATATAAATTCCCTTGAACTCAAATTGGAAAACTTGGAAAGAGGAACGCGTTCCACTTGTTTGGAAATAAAAAATATACCCGCCACTAAACCCGAGTCCAAAGACAGCTTAATCGAATCAGTCACTAAGATTGGAAAGGTTCTAAATGCCAATATACAGACCAATGACATCAAAGACATCTTCCGTATCTCCACGTCAAATCCGGACAACAAAACTATAATTGTGGACTTTGTTAGCGTTATTGCTAAAAACAAATTACTGAAGGCGTACAAAACTTATAACAAAGGAAATTCCAAACTGAACACAGAGCATCTAAAAATAGTTGGACCCCCCAAACCTATTTTCATATGTGAGAATCTTACCGCGAAGATGAAGAGATTATTTTATTATGCACGTGTTTTTGCAAACAGCAAGGGATACAAATATTGTTGGACTACAAATGGCAAGATTTTTATCAGAGAGAAAGATGGGTCTCCATTCCACTTAATTAAGGATGAATCAGATTTAAAAAAAATGGAATCATTAAAATGACTAGTTTTTATGTATTACTTTTGCATGTTACTTTCTATTTTGAATTATCATAAGTTTTGTTATAATTATTTTGTAACTTTTACATATGCTTACATCTACTTTGGATTATTATTTACAGCTATATACACTCAACTCAACCACACACAAACTATTACACACAAAACTCATTTATTATATTTACATACTTATAAAGCTTTATACACTCAACTCAACCTCACACAAACTATCACACACACCACTCATTTATTATATTTACATACTTATACAGCTACATACACTCAACTCAACCACACACAATTTATCACACACACCACTAATTTATCATATTTGCACTCTTATATGAATTATGTTATGCTTAACTCACTTTTACACTTGCAACCGCAAGTCAACTGTACGTTTATCTCCACTTTTTTACTAAGTGAATATGAAGAAACAAGTTTGCTGGCTTTACTATGGATAATAGTTATACTTCTCTGCTCTTCAAGGGATACTGCTCCCCAACGTACCCTAACTAACTTTTTAGAAAACCCAGTCTCGTATATACATTGTTTTAACTATTTATTTCTTTATGGATCATAACATAGAAATATCGTTAGATATCGATGATATATCTGTCGGTAAATCATATATTTGTACACCTGAAGGCACATCAGTACATGTAACCAACCCGGAAAAACAACTAAAAATTTTTCATGTAAACATTAGAAGTATTGGTTGCGCTGCAAATTACTGCAATCTTCTTCTCTTATTGGAGAGGATCCATTTGAATATTGACATAATTATTTTAACAGAATGTTGGTTGAGCAAATGTCCCTATCTGCCTCAAATACCTGGGTATCGTACTCATAACTCTACTTACTCTAACCAAAACGATGGTATAGTTATTTACACCAAAGATGATATGCTGACTAAAGTGGATGAGCAAATTGTGGCAGATGCAAACTGTTTGACTGTGAAACTTTCTAATGATGTTGTGATTATTGCCGTGTATCGGTCTCCATCATGCCGAGATACTGAAAATTTTTCAAATAGTTTGGAAGTCCTTCTGTCCTCCTTGCGCTCTTTTAAAACCGCAGTTTTAATTGGGGATCTCAATATTAATATAATTCAAGGTATCAATGATCAAAGTTCTAATTCGTATCTCAACTTGCTAGCATCCCACTCCATGCTGCCTACTCACTTCTTTCCAACTCGTGGCAACAGTTGTCTTGACCACGTGATTCTAAAAACTGACAAAAAATCTATTACGTTGGTTTTGGATTCTTATATCACTGACCACTCTCCTATAGTATTATGTATTGACACAAATTGCAAGATCGGGAAATTTAATAAAAAATGTACTGTGAAGCGTCTCGACATCCCAGCGTGCGTACTTGAACTTGAAAAGATGGATTTTTCAGATGTTGTTAACAATAGTAACGCCGAAAATGCTGCTAATATTCTAGTTGAAAAACTATCCACTGTAATTAAAGCCAATACGCGTACCATCTCCATTCCTAACAGAAAGCGCATCTCCAAGCCCTGGATCACCCCCGGATTGCTACGCTGCATCCGGCATAGAGACAAGCTTTACCGTCAAACTAAAAAACATCCCAATAACGATATTATAAATATTTCATATAAACGATATAAAACCTTTTGCAATAACCTATTAAAAAAACTTAAAAAAGACTATGAGCGTTCACAATTTACAAAGCATAAGAAAGATCCGAAGAAAGTTTGGGACCTCATTAAAAATGTCACCAATATCAAGCACACCGCTACTTCATCTGACGATCTTTTATCGGCGTACAACGATCCACAGACTGCTGTATCATCGGTGAATGGGTTTTTTGCTAGTGTAGGGAAAGACTTGGCATCGAATGTGATTAACAACTCTTCTAAAGTACCTTCATACCACTCATCTGATCTAAATTTCTCTGTAATGCACTCGATGGCCTTGTTAGATACCGATGAAGCAGAAGTTGAAGATAAAATCATGGGGTTAAAGCTCGATTGTGCAGTTGGCTGGGACGGTATCTCAAATACATTAATAAAAGAAGCTAGACACGTGCTCATTCCAGTTTTGACACACTTGTATAACCTCTGTTTCTCGACTGGTACTTTCCCCGCGGTATTTAAGAAAGCAATAGTCCATCCTATCTTTAAGAGTGGAGACAGATGCAGTGTCATCAATTACAGACCCATTTCAGTTTTGTCAGTCCTTTCAAAAATTTTAGAAAAAATTATAAATAGTAAATTAATCAACTACTTGCAATCTAAAAACCTTTTAGCTTCAAATCAATTTGGATTTAGGCCGGGAAGGTCAACAGAAGATGCTGTTTTGGAACTCACTAGTACTGTAGTTGATAATCTGAATAATAAACTAAATTCCCTGTGTGTCTTCCTTGACCTTTCCAAGGCTTTTGACACTGTATCTGTCCCTATTCTTCTAGGTAAACTACAACAGATGGGTGTAAGGGGTATTGTACTCGATTTATTCAAGAGTTACTTGAATGAACGGACGCAGTGCGTTAGGGTCGCAAATTACACTAGTCATGAGGTACCCATTGAATATGGAGTGCCCCAAGGCAGTGTCCTTGGCCCGACCCTGTTTTTAATTTATGTGAATGAATTGTGCCAATTGAATCTGTTAAACTGTAAAATCGTCATGTATGCTGATGATACAGCAATTGTGGCGCATGGGAGTAATTGGAAGGAGGCACAGTTATTTGCTGAGTCGGCTTTAAGAAAAGTCATGTTATGGCTGACGAAAAATGTACTGACTCTAAACCTAAATAAGACCAAATATATTACTTTTGCTCCCAAGCGCTCCTCTCAGCCGGATGTAATGTTTAGTTTAACTGCGCATAACTGCAACGATGTCTTTGACAATACATGTACCTGTGTTTCAATATCACGCACTCACAGTATTAGATACCTAGGTGTTATTGTTGATAGCCTAATGTCGTGGTCCGAGCATATTCATTCTGTTGCAGTTCGTATCAGAAAGCTTATCTTTGTTTTTAGCAAGTTAAGAGCTATTGTCGATCCTGCCACCCTCAGAACTGCATACTTTGCTCTCGCCCAGTCTATTATGTCGTACTGTGTAACGATTTGGGGTGGTTCTGGAAAAACCATGATGTTAGAACTTGAAAGGGCGCAAAGGGCCATCTTGAAAGTTATGGCCTTCAAGCCAAGAAGGTTTCCCACTAACTTAGTTTATGGCTATTGGGAAGTTCTCTCTATCCGTAAACTATTCATACTACATGTAGTACTACGCAAACATGCGCTATTATCGTTTGACCCGTCAATTTTGGCCAATAAAAGAAGAAAAGATATAGTCTGTCAAATACTAGCATCTCGTTTGGTATTGGTGAAGCATCATTTTGACTTCATATCGCCCATTTTGTATAACAAAGTGAATAGAAAGCTTAATATCTTTCCTCTTTCAAAATACAAATGTAAAACCATGTTATACGAGTGGCTTCTTGGCCTGGACTATGATACAGCTGAGTCCTTGGTAAAATAAATATTTTGCAAACTCATGCACACTTATTCACAAACACATACACATACTCTCTCTCTCTCTCTCACACACACACACACACACACACACACAAACACATACACACACGCATTTACATATTTTTTATTTTATTTTATTTTTTTCTGTTTCATATTGTTATTTTAGCATTAAGTTCAAATCATGTCTGTAATGCCTGTCTAATTTGAGGTGGGCGCTAATAACTGTAACACAGTCTTATGACTACAATGGTTGTTAACGCTAATATGTTTTTGTATTCATGTCATGATTTAAATAAACTTTTATTATTATTATTATTATTATAGCTAACTCAACCAAAGTCTCTCTCTCTTTTCTAACGTTGATCTTTTATTTAGTAGGTTCAATCCCAAATGTATGAGTGTAGATAAAGTAGTGTATGAAACTGCACATAACTAGGTATTATGTATCAGTATCATAAACTACTATTTTATAAGTACACCTACGTTAAATAATTCTTATTTCTTTTAATTTTTTTTTTTACAATCTTCTGTGATGTTAATACGCAATTTAATACTTGTAGCGACTAGAGAATCTCTTAGCTTGTCGTATGTTTTTTGTAAGTTCAACTTTACGTGTTCTACTTATATAAAAATGACCCCCCATTAAAAATTAAATTAATTAAAAAAACAGAGAATGTAATGTGTTCAGGGTTCATGCAGTTTGTATGTGGTTATATATGTGTTTCTTTTTTCCACCATAACTTCTAAATGCCCTGACGGATTTGGATCAATAGGTATCGTTAGAATCCTTACAATCATCTCGAGTGACACTGGCTATTTATTTAAAAAAAAAAACATATATATATGGCGTGGCGATTGTTCGACACCACTTTCAAAATAATGTAAACAACATATTTTTTTCGGGCATCAAAAGAAAGGCGTTGATGAGCACATTCCAAAGCTGTATAATTTGTCACTAAAATTAGTGAAATAAAAATAAAAATATGAAAAACACGACTGCCCTGCCAAAACGAACTAAAAAGTTTAAGTGTCATTGCAGTCGGATTTGGGGGTTACAAAATTGTTTCATAGAACGGTACTCCGTCTGCAATGACATTTGTTATTAAACTTTTAAAGTTCGATTTGGCAGGGCAGTATTGTTTTTAATATTTTTGTTTTTTATTATTTCTCCTAGAAAACTAAGCAATTTAATAAATAGTGTTTGATCTTCATCCCTAAAATAAGTCTTACAAAAAGTTTACATAGTTAAGTAATAGGAAATTTTCCACAAACGGTACTCCATTACATCTATACCTATTATTATGCCAACAAACAAAATTATAATTAAGAACATTTTCAAACAGAAATCAATCACTACAGTTGCTTACATTACCAACAATAACAATTTTAATTAAAAAATCAAACTATTTACCAATTTACTGTTTAGTTTATAATAGCGTAAAATTTGCGTGAAATTCAAACCTTATCGAGTTTCATTAAAATTTAATTCAACAACATAAGTAACAAAACTTCAGTGCGCGACTGCAATAATATTGATAAGTACGTTATTGGGCACCATACACGATTTGGTGGAGTTCAATTAATTCTGACGATGGAATCTCAGTGATGTTCTGTGCATCGCGCCGTTAACACTAATAAAGTATTTTAATTAATTAAAAAGTGCTGCACTTGGGCGCCGTCCGCCCGACAGCCGGCTAAGGCGAGCAAACCGACGCCACGGCCTCCCCACCCCGCGCCTTAATTGAATCATAACCAACAAAATACAAAAGCACCACGTCCCCATCGATGGCGACAAATCTCCTGCTACATTCCCATCTGGCCGGTTAAATCACAAGCTCTTAACTCAAACCGCCCACTCGAAAAGCGTTCCGAATTCAAATAACACCTCATCACGCCTTTCCGCCAATAGCGACGCAGATATCAAAATAAAGAGTTCACGCTTCCAGATGCGTCGACACCCATAGGAATACGAGCACCAATCGGAGAGCTGCCGTCCATGTTCGTTATTTTTTTTCTTGCTGAACGGGCGTCAGGCGAGAGCGGAGGGCTCATTCGGCCGCGCGCCACCTCGGCGTTCGTATCGCGCGCTCGCGTCACGAAAATGGATTGTGCTCTGTGTGACATGTGCTTCTGAGATTTGGTGATATTTTTGTGACGGACCCGGTGTGTGCAAAAGCATGATGCCTCTCGCACCGACCCCAGTGGTGGCGGTGCCATCGAAACCTAAAATCGGATTTAGTATAGACAGTATAGTTGGTGGGTCGGAGCGGCCAAAACATGCGTCGCCGCCGTTGGCGAGTCCTGGTTCTCCGTCGCCGATTGCATCTCCTAGAAGTCCATCGCCTCGTCCGCTCCTGCGGCCAAGTGCTTTGCCAGCGATGTTCCCAACACCTGAGCTCAAGAGACTCCCATATTTAGACGCTCAAAGCCATCATCACCAGTTCCTGGCGCACTTTCAAGGTGCGGCGCTGGCAGCGGCCCTTGCTCATCAGCAGCAAGGGTTTGGAGCTCCCCTCCCTCCGCACCCACCCCCGCACCCTGCTGCGCCAGTGCCGCGAGAGTCTTACCAACTTTACCCCTGGCTGATCAACAGGCACGGCAGAATATTCCCCCACAGATTTCCAGGAGGTGAGTGTCACTTTAAGAATTTCAACAACACTTAAAGGCTACTCAAAAACTACAATTGCGATAAGAAATAACAATTATCATCAAAATAAACTGAAAATTATATCTATCATCAGTCATATTTTTTTGAAAAGAAACCAGGAGCCATAAATTTTGAGTTAGAAGCAATGTTGTAGGTAATCAAAATGTGATGAATGACTGTAGATTTCTGACAGAATTCATTAGATTTCTTTGAACAGCTAAAGGAGATATTGATAGTTGAAATTTATATAAAGCGCATGCCAAATCAAATCAAATTAGCCAATTCCAGCAAAAAGTTTTCCATTTTAAGAAGTGTTTACATATTAGTAAATAGTTAATTGACGCCTTTCAACTCGTTGGAGTGATCTTCTATTCTATGATGTATTCCTTCGATCATAAGTGTAGATCATTAATATATTTGACAGGTTAATTAGCTCCTAAGCTGCCGTGAGAAAACCTGGTCTCCGCCTATATCTTGCTATTCAAAATTTTACGTATCTCATTATGAATTCATTATTAATATTTTATTGCTTCATATTTTCGCTCCTAGTTCTTTTTCTTTATATTTTTTATGGTTATCTCGCTCTTAGTTACGAGTTCCAAACGATTTAATAAATAACTTTTATTAAATATTAATTGGGTCAAATTCTAGTTTAAATAATCAACATAGTTTATACAATTTTATTTCACTATTAAATTGAAGTGCGGTGCCAAATTCGGCGGGACTATTAGGTACTTTATGACTTAAGTAGTACATAGGTACATACAATTTAAAAATTGTTTACTATATAATACCTAGGTACTATTTAGAATCTTAACGAGAAAATTTGAAGCAGTTCTAACTCATACATTAAACTACTCAAACAAATTATTTTTAATGACTTGGCTATAATAATTAAATTTTTAAGCAGTCACCCGCCGTTTCGTTAACTCCAAAAATACTTTCAAAACTTAACTCAAGTAGGTACCTAAAATAATAATAAATGTTGAATGGAATGGTTAATTCACCGCTATTTCAGCCTTAAATGAACTTTACAATGTAGCAAATTGTGATAAAAACAACATCTGATTTTAATTGGAAATATTGGATTTGCAAATTTAGTAGTTTTAAGTGTTTTTTTTTTGGACTAATGAGATAGATCAACTAACAAAATATCACGAAATAACTTGAAATAAGATTAATCTAAATATATTTTGTGGTAACTAAACTAGGTAGAGTAAATGAACAAAATACGGCTATAAAGTGTAGTACCTATACAACAACATTGAAGTCTTTGGCCATCATCATCATCATCATATCAGCCGCACGACACCCACTGCTGGGTATAGGCCTCCCCCAAAGATCTCCACGACGATCGGTCCTGCGCTGCCCGCATCCAGCGGCTTCCCGCGACCTTCACCAGATCGTCGGTCCACCTTGTCGGGGGCCTACCCACGGAGCGCCGTCCGGTGCGCGCGAGCCATTCCAGAACCTTTCCGCCCCAACGGCCATCGGTTCTTCTCGCTATGTGTCCCGCTCACTGCCACTTCAGCTGAGCAATCCTTCGAGCGATGTCGGTTACTTTAGTTCTCTTGCGGATCTCTTCGTTTCTGATTCGATCACGCAGGGAAACGCCGAGCATGGCTCTCTCCATTGAACTTTGGCTATAATAACTTGCTTTTTATTTATTTCATTAGCAAATCAAAACAGTTTTATTTTCGAAATATTTTTATAATTTTATTGCCACGGCCGCGGTCTGTCATTTCTGCAAACGCGCGTTTATGGATCCATAGGTACTTGCGCGGTTTTATCATCAACATTTTTTTTTATATTTTCTTCGCCGCCAACGCATTTAGCTGAGACATCCGCTCCAACATCTAGATCTGTGGTGAACGGTACTTTTTCATTCGTAACCTTTAAAGGCAAAGGTACTAATTAGCTGGCTCCTGTTACAATTACGATACGAGGCTAATTGAATATACGTACCTACGGTTGATAGCGGCAGTTTATTTTTTGCTCGATTGAATATTGAATTGAATATTAAAGCTCGTTTTTGTGTTCCAATTACAAAGGTACGAAAATAATGTATGGAGCTTATGGAGGAAGTGTTAATAGTTAAAACATGTTGGAGTTTAGTTTTGTCATAATTAATTGCATTATTCAATCTGTTATACTATACTTATTAGTGGAGGAGTATTGATACACGGAACTGAATTGTATCTAGTATTTTATTTATTTATTAGGTCTTTTTTAGTAGTATAGACACGTTATTTTATAGTCGTGTAATAAATCCTTCGAAATGAAGAGCTCAAAACACTTTCCAATATTTTCCGTACAGCTGTGGAAAATTTAAATTTTATCAAAAAAGCGTTTGAGAAAACGCAGAAAAAGATTAATTAACTGTTTGCATTTCACATTAGTAAATATCTCTAACATGTTAAAAATATAAAACTTGGAATCAAATTTCTGTGATTAATCTTGTGGCATACTTTTTATCATCTCATTTCAACAACTTTGTTACGGTTATCATATTCATTAATTATAATGATTTGTTTTTTACTAGTACTGTTATGATTGCTTTTAAACGAACTATTGAATTGTTTTTTTTGTTATAACAAGTGCTGCTTGTATTTTTTTTCTTAAATAATTCTCATAAACAAGGTTGACTTACTAGACTTTTTAAATTGGTAAATTTTTAAACCTATGGTTTTCAATCAACTGATAATTATGTACTTTGAAAGTATTTGATAAATATTTATACGTAAGTGAATTAAAGTTTGTATAACACTTTTATTAAGTAGGTAGGAGATTTCAGAGATTAATTAATTTGAACATGATCAGATGTGAACAGGTTCATTAGGAATAGCACAGAATTCTTAATTAAAAATCAAGTTTCTTACTATCACTTAGCTATTACAAGCTAAGTTATTAAGATAAAGAATGTTTCATAACTAGATATTGGCTGTGACCCACTGTCATTCCGCGTCAGTGACGGGTAAAATTTATGAAAGAAATTATAAAAAATTATCTCTCGACACGGGATAATTACGGTAAAGGCGCAGTTAACTTAGATAAAAATTAAAAAGTTTTTGTTCTAAGAAAAAAAAAACACGCTCTTAATCCCTAAAGAGGTTGTATATCGATACGAGCTTATTTCGGTTTAAAGTTTTTTTGTTTATTTTACAGTTAAGGTCTTTAAAAAGTTCGGATTGCTATTTAAGAAAAAATGCGGTTGCCAGTCTTTTGATGAGGATTTTTACTGATTGTCCATTTAAATATTTAAGAAGTTTGTTATTTTCTTGTTTTCGTTAGGGATTAGTAGTTTTACCGCTACGGGTTTCGGTTACTTTAATTTATTATAGAAAGTTTTTTGCAAACTTTTTTATAAAAGTCAGTGTCTTGTACTTGGTTATTTATTTTTGTATGTATGTTCTTTCGGTTGTTAAAAAAAATTAAATTATCCTCCGACAAACAAAATTTAAGGAAATCTTTAATAAGTACTTAAATATATTAGTAATTAATAATAGTAAAAAAATGTCGTATCTTTCTGTCAATAACTATGTTTGTCAAATAGAAACAAATATCGTATGATCATATAGATAGACGGTCAAGTAAATAAGAGGGTCAACATTAAACATATTTTATCTCTACATTGTACGCAAGCACACGTAACTCATTCAACTCATAATTTTTATTTTTTTATTTTATTAAGTTGTATTCAGTAGACATAATTCGACGACAATCGAAATTAGCCTATTTTAATATCTCCACATCTGGGGCATAGCACAGGCCTTCTTTATAGATGGATAAGTAGGTTGGACCATAACCCACCACGTAGGCCCAATGTGGATTGGTGGGTGCTAACGACGAAGTGCTTGTAACAGCCTAGAGTCAGGGATACATGCACATACCTACATACTTATTTTGACTATGGGCCACTTGAGCGAATGATGAACTAATGGCGGGAAACCAGCATAAAATAAACACATAAAAATAACCAAAAAAATATATTTTCCTTCAAATGTACGAGAGAATACTTAGCTGGCGCGCCACAGGTAAATTGCCGGGGGCCCGCATGCACCCTGCGGGCCGCGGTCTGTGCATCCCTCAAAGTCAAAGTCTGTACCCTTAGCACGAACAGCTATCGAGAAAAAAAACGCGCGTAAAATTACTCGATAGACAATTCTCTATGGAAAATGTCATTTCGCTTATCGGCGACAGATGGCGCTGTACAAATTTCCGATACAAAATTTATCTATCGAATGATTTTACGCGCGTTATTTTTTTCGATAGCTGTTTGTGCTAAGGGTACAGTTCTTCTGCCTAGGCCAGACCGAAGAAAATGACTTTGAGTTTTTTAGATGATTGGCAACCCTATCAAATGTGAGTACTATGTGGTACGATACTATTATTTATTCTGTGGTACGACCGTCTATCAAGACCTCCCGACCTCTCGATACCATTTCGTAATTATTAGTGGTAGATACACCCGTGGCCTCCAACATTGTAGCTATCTACCCATTAGTCGTAATTAAACGGACGATAACATAATTAAGACGATAATATGATGTATCGCCTCAATATTTGTACGCAATCTGCAACTTTGTTGTTAAATGACATTGGCTGGATTTATTCGTACTTAATTTGTTTTGATTACGTTGGACTATTAAGTTTTGTTTTGATTTATATTTATTCATTATTAAAACACTTTTTTAAAGTAACTTACGATGTCAATTTCTTTCTGTTCTGTGTAAATAAATAGTTGCCTGGAAGAAATTGCTTTTCAGCGATAAAGCCGCCAATTGTTTAACTTTTGTACTGTCCTTGTATGTATTTATTATGGTGAACAATAAAGTATTTATTCATTCATTCATTTATTCAATGTTTTCTTACAATTAACAGTTGCTAAATAAACCTGGGATGCATTCTTTTTATCACAATTAAATTAAAATAATATTTAAGTGAGTTAAAACTGATATTATATGGAACTGCTTTGAGTCCCCGAACTATGCTGAAATTGGCACTGCTTTATATTGATTTGATGAAATTGGCAATTTTTCTAACTAATAGAGAACCTCGTCATTTCTATTATTTAAAATATTTATCAATTGCTTTATATTATATCGGAGTTATTATCACAGACAACTACCTATTAATAGTAGAAAAATTCTTATTATATAGTTTTCTAAACAAAAAAAAATACCTACCTTAAAAATGGCTCCTCTTTTGGTTAGCAGAAATGACCAATTTACTTACTTGTTTTAACTTAACCAAAACTTAGTTTTTTCGCTTAACTTAAGTGGCATACGTTATTTCAGTGTTTTAACATTTGTGCATGAACATTTTAAAACATACGCGTCTAAATTAAGAAAATGTTAGTATGGAAAATACAACTTTTTTAAAATGCAACTTAACATTATTTTTGTTTACTTACTTACTTACTCCGATGGCTCAGCGACCCGAAGTGAGTCTTGGCCTCCGACACAAGGTGGCGCCACTGCTCCCACCCTTGCCAGTCGCTAGTTTCCAGGAGTTCACGCAGGTCCTTATTTTTGTTTAAGTACTCAAAACTTGAAAACCTTGTAGTCGATCATTATGAACAAATTTTTGTATGGAAAAAACCCCTGAAAACGCGAAATAAATATTTTAATACTTATTACATACTAAAACAGCTGCAACTTTTTCGCGATTTCAGAGTTTTTTTCCACAAGTTACATAATGTGTAGGTTAATCTACAAAATTGGTTTTCAGGATTTGTGTTAAATTAAGTATGTATTAAATACCGTTGTAATTATTCACATTACAAAATAACACGTTATTATTTAAAAAAAAAATATCCAACCTCGCCGGAGTAGGTTACTAACATCATAAATAACAACGTTTATTCTACGTCTTTTCCGAAAAATTACAAAAAAAGTCGACTATCCATACAAATGTCCGAACAGCTGATCGAGTTTTGTATGGAAGGACGATATTCTATTTTCCCTTTTTGGAAAGTCGTACAACAAATGTTGTTGTTTATAATATTACTTATGGCTGTTACAGCTGATAAGTTTCTTGCGCCCGTTCTTCTTGTCAGCTAAAAAAGTCTGGAACGGGTGGTAGAAAAATATAGACGATTCAAAAGTACTTAATAATTAAGTTTATTTGAATAAAGCTTATTTCACTTTCACTTTCACTTTCACTTTCACTTTCATTAGAAATCTACTCCTGCGAGGTTGTTGGTGTTTTACAAATAACCCTGTATAAAAGCACAACGTTTTTATATATGTGTTTTTATACGTATTTATATATATACTTATCATATATTTTTGAGGTACACACTGTCTGCTCTTCTCAATGTTTTTCCTGTCCCGGGCCTGCTGGAAGAAATTTCAATGTGAAATAAGTTGTGCCCTAGTACAATTCTTCTGTCCATTTCTTTTCTGTTTGTAATTGTGTGTGTACAGAACCAATAAATAAATCAATAACGTTATATTTGCTTTTATATTGCTTTGAACGAGCAGCAGCTAACATAAAATCGTAATAAAATAAAATTACCAAGGGCTAATTAGAGATACATTGCTTCAGTTAAATTAGTTCCAATTATTATAGTTCTGTAATTACTTCACTCAATAAAGCTCATTAAAAGATCGTTAATTATCATTCAAACATAAATTATTCCTCACGCGATATCTACGGTACTTACACAATAGGCGAATGATCTCAATTACCAATCACCCCTGTTTGGAATAAAAAAAAATGCCAGTCCTCCCTACTCCATGCCATTATCTGTGTCAACAAAAAACCGATCTAATTCCGCCCCATAGTCGCACAAAGAAAATATTATTCGTCAAATAACCGTAACCCACCGTATCCTTTTCAATTTAAGCCCGCCCTATATAATAACAATAATATTTTTATGAACTGGCAACAATAAAGCGGCGTACAATTTTAATTAAACTGGCTTAAAAAGCTCTACTTTGCGTCGGAAATGTCGCACCCGAAAAAAAATTTAAAACATTTTACAAAGAGGTTTTAAGCTCTGACAAAGAACCTTTATGCGACGAAGTTAGGACGAACGCCCGCGATTATCAACCGACGCCATTGTTGTTCGAAATTTGATTGTTTTGTAGAGCAGTACTGATGTCGATGGATTTTCATATTTTTTAATACTAGGTATTTGCAATTTTAATTTTTCAATAAGATGTCAAAGAGGCCTTGTTAAAGAACTGCATTTCAATTATTCTACATTTCGTAAACAGAAACATGTTACACGAGTTTAATATCAGTTAATCAATATTTTTTGTGACAGTAATTACAGTTCGAACTGCATCGATCGCAATGCAAAATATTCTACTACGTTTAAAATTTTGCAATTTTAAGCCATTACAGGTGATATTCAATTTTATTATTATATTAAATGTTAATTACGCCAATTATGTGTCCGTTAACGTATTTTATGTTGCATTTGCTGTTTTGAGTGGTATGTAGTAACTAATGGACACATAAAGGCTTGCAAAATGACTGTCCATAAGTGTGACATGACATGACGGAGCGGAGGTCCGCTGAGCTCGATTAACGCTTGCATTTTTATCGACTACGGCACGTCACTAGTGCGACGCCTCGTTAACCACGTTGGTTGGTAGCACCAAACGTCACATTTTTCGTTACGCGCCTTTTTTCTTAATTACCTCGATTGTGGCTTCGTGTTTTTTTACAATATTTTTCTAAAAAGGATTGAATAGCTTATAATTGGATGTAATTTGAGTATACTTTGTTGTTGAGCGATGGTGTGGGACGATTAACTGGCGTTTTAGAAGCAACAATTTATAATGGCTGCTACGTTGGTAGTACCACTGGCCGGCCATTTTGTGCGTACGATCGGTAGTTAGACAAATGATTTACAATGTCTAGTTGAGAGTTGAGTGCTGGTCGGAAATTATGATTAATTATTACTTGTTATTGTTTGGTAAGATAACGTGGACTGGCTACTTAGTTTTTAAGCACTTAATTTTAAAACAGCCGTTTCGGTTTGGTTGAGCATGGCACTGAGTCATACTTATTTTGGGAAAACAACGTTCGGGCAAATAAAAAACTTGAGTAAAGGCAAATGAACAAGATTTTTCTTCGTCCGTTAAAAGGGAATACCATTAATATTCAATGCATCGCGCTGAGTTTAAGGTTTTTGTTAAGAATTCGCGCCTTTATGACATATAGTATATAATGATTCGACGTACCGAAAGAAGCCTACCTTACTACGTTGATATATAGGTAGTACTTATATAACTTTAAGAGATAATTCTTAATATTTTCTTGCGGCTTATTGCGAGAAAGCATGCGCATAATTCGCTTCATTATGTAAAATGAGGGTTATAAAAATAACGAGTTTCTTCCACTAACTCTTTTGAACATCATGTTATAGTTATTTTTCAGTGAACAAATGCAACTTATTTTATATTACAATATTTACAACAATCAATTAAAACATAATATAGAAGAGGTAGGCAGTTTGAACGCAAATTGGCAAAAATATTAATTTACAAATACAAGCTAGCTAGGTAAATAAGACATCAGAAATTATATAAAATAGGTAGGTAAGTAATTATAAAAAAATGTATTTGGACTAATCGATTACTAGCATTTTGTCGACTCGTACTTTTTAAATCTTCAAAGAGTTTATTAAGTATTTAAAATCGAGTTTAACCAATTATCTCAATTCTCATACAAAAAGTATCGTTTGAGACTTTATGATGTGAAACGTTTAAGATCAAGATTGATGGTGCTCGTTATGGTGTCACGGCCGATCATCGTATTATCGCTTTATTGTTGTTGCAAACATATTGAATTTTAATGGTGTAGTACGCAACACTACAAAAATCTAATAGTGTAGCACTAACCCTCCACACTACATGACACCCGTATTCAAGAACAATATTTCTCAACTAGTTGAAAGTTATTTACTCTCACAATTACCTATCCGATATGTAGTATGTATTTAATTTCATCCTACCTACCCATTGTGTGCAAACTTTTGTTAATTATTGTGATGGAAAATGACCTCACTTTAAATGTGGAGCTCATTTTTCAATGTTGACGACTCTGTATGAAATATACAGGGAGATAAAAGCAGCCCTTGACGAGTTTCTTGCCGGTTCTTCTCGTCACATGATCTCCCGCTCAGGGTTTGCGAACCGATGGCGTAGCTTCTTAGACATTCACAAGTGCTTGTGACAGCCTAGACTGAATAAATTATTTTGAATTTGAATTTTTGAATTTTGAATACTCAACCGACCCTTGCTTTTATGCGAACGCACTGCGTTGAAATACAGCTTTGTGATTGGTTCGTATGTTTTATGTTACGTATACGTAACGTAACGTAACGTTAATGTGTGATTGGTAGTTGGGATGCTGCGCGTCCACGGGCACTGTGAGACCTCATAGTAATGTTTGTGAATACGGGTGTTGGGGGTGTCGTAAAAGGCGACTAATCTCCTATAACTTGACCCAAATTTTAGTACCACGTGACTTGCTCAGTAGCAATTTTAGATATAAAAATGTTGTGCGCAAGCCTCATTGCCTATGGTTTGGTCCAAGATATATTGCGCGAGCTATGTAGATATTATATCAAATACTATCGTGGACTAGAAAATGGCAGCAGTGTTTTCCGATTAAAAAGGTCCAACACCGTACTATACAAATTTTGTGCCAACAAAGCAATCTCCAACCCAACCCTAATAATAACCCTGCGTAGGTATAACTGCAACATCCTCCAACATGACAAGGAGAAGCCTACGTTCAGTAGGGAATGTGGGGATGCATACAGACGAGTGACATGACACAAAATGTATATAAAAAAACCAAACTAAAAATATAAGCTAACTAAAATTATATAAGTAATTAGGTACTTAATTGATTTCGCCCTTGAGATGCACTTTCCCACCATTTTTCAATTACAAAACATAATTGGATTAAATTTCAAAGAAATAAACAAATATTAATTAAATTTAATGAACCTTCAAATCATCTGACATAGAGTCATAATTACTGTCAAGTCCATGGATCAGTTCATAATTATGAAAGTCCCACTCAATAACATTTTATTTCTAATCGATCATTGAATATATCGATAGTTTAATACAATCATGTCGACGCAACACTAGCCGTTAGTGAATATCGAGAGCTTATTTTAATTGATGACACGAGATTTCGATTCAGCTTCGTGAATAATCGAGTTAACTATCGAATTGTAGATAAATTCGTTCATTAGTCGGCGATGATTGGGTTTATCGGTCTGACCTCAGAATATTGCTTTAATTAGATATTATGTAAACAAACTTCGTAGTAGATATTTTTACGATTAAAAATAAATGAGAGATTTTCAAAATGACAAAATACTTTAGGCTCGATAGATGGCGTTGAAAAAAATAGGTGACAATGTGAGTTTTTTACTAAGCTTCGAAGAGTATCAACACCATCTAGTGAGGTAAATAGTTACTATTTTTAGGTTTTAAATGTCACTTTGAAAACCCCTCATTATGAGAGAATTTCAAAATGACAAAATACTTTAGGCTCGATAGATGGCGTTGATAAACAGGCAAGTTTCGACTGCAAAAAACGTAGGAAAAATATAAACACAATATACTTAAAAACACCGAAAATGCCGCTAACAACCAATGGACGTCAAGGAATGAAAATGATTTTTTTTAGCAAGGCCGTTTATTTTTCAAAGCCAATTTTTACACTTGACATCTGAAGTGTAAAAATTGGCTTTGAAAAATAAACGGCCTTGCTAAAAAAAATCATTTTCATTCCTTGACGTCCATTGGTCATCAACGCTATCTAGTAAATTGTTTTTAAATGTCACTTTGAAAATATCTCATGTAGTTTGAAATACTGGTTATAACCTATTTTTTATTTTTTAATATTCTTATAATAATAAAAAATAAATTAACATATTTAATTTTTTTTTAATGTTTCACGCAAATCTAAATAAAATGGTGTTATTAAAACCCTGTCTATCTGTAAATATTTTATTTTTACAAACACAAACTTATAACTATCATTACAAGTACTATCTAACCCAATGCGATAGTTACAGCATTTTTGTTATGCCTACTTACAACTTATAACAAATTATCCACGCAGCTAATTTTGTGAATTCACACAGAGAACAAATAAATTACCTAATTCGGTTTTAATTACGTAGTATCACTTCTCTATAATTATAACATCTCTTATCAGCCCGTAGCACAGAAAAATATAACCAACTTTTTTATGTTATCACAATGTTTTGATAATTGTCAATAGAATTATCAGTTGTCTCGTAAAAATACAATTTTACGATCACCATGACAGTTTTATGGATCAGGCAGATAATATAATTATTTTCAACAGTTATGGTCACACTTTTTAACATAATCTTAAGATAGTAAACATCACAGAACAAAGAAAAACATTATTTTAGTCAACAACATCGCTTTACTGAGTTACGTTTCAGAGCTAAAGGATATGGAAATTTTTTTTTAAGACAAAGTTACATTTGTGAAAGCTGTAATTAAGTTCGCAAAGTATATTATGTAAGTAGGTAGGTTTAACACTTTCATGGTTAGCGAAAACTTTTGCTAAAACTCATACCTACATCTTTACTTTCCCCGCAAATATCAAAAATCCCTGACAACTAGTTTTTCCCTGTTTTCCTGACAGATGCCTTAAATTCCTGACATGTCAAGAAAATTCCTGTCATCTGGTAACCCTATGCACTCTACATGTAGGGAAGCTACTGTAAAACTTTTTTGTGGGATTAATATACATTCATGCCAATTTTTCTAGAAGCTAAGCGACGGACGGACGGACAGACGGACATGGCGAAGCTATGTGGGCACCTTGTTGACTTGAACTACGGAACTCTAAAAATGAGATTAGTTAAAGTTCATTAGAGAGACAGATGTTTTAGGATTGACGAATATAAATAACTGGTTATTATCATGCAATACCTAATGCCATGTAAATTATAAGGATACTTTTCAAATGTCAAATCTGATTCGCATAAGAGGGGTCCTGGTGATTTAGTATAAAAAAAATAAAGTTGCTAAATAACGTTATTGGCATCACGCGAAACGCGCATTTGCGCGTTGACATAAACGCAACGTATAATTAAACGCTCGTTACCAACAAGTGATTAATGCTTTATTTAGGTCCTTATTTAACTAATCAATTGTAATTATTTTTGTAATCAAATGTTGATGTTATTTGCAACTAAGTACTTACCTATAGGACTTACCTACCCATAGGATTAAGACTTATGTTCAGTCAATAATGTGTTACTGCCTTTTTACCGACTAACAAATATTGCCCACAATTAAAAAAAAAACATACATTGGCATTATTTGGCATTTAATACTTACTGTATACTTATATGTTTAAGACCTTAAAGGTTTTTTTTTGCTATAATGATCTTCTTTATCATTTATTACTTGCATTTTTTAAGTTAAGCACTAATTGTAATTTCAATTATCTGTCCGACAGTATAATTTTAGTATTAACGTAGATATTTCGAAATTTATAATCGCCGCGATAGGATCTACTTTAAGTTCACGACTCAAATTAAATTAATTATTCGATATCTTATTATAATACGAATGATGACAAAACCAATAATGTGAAATTTCAAGATTGCTTCCATACAAAATACTTTTCTAATGAAAGGTGAACTCTTCAAGGATTTTGATTTGAGATTGTTCAAGGGATTTAATTAAACATAAAGAATGCTAAGGGTACTAAAACATTTTGTCGGAAAATTATGTGTTTATCACTTAGTGTTGTGAAAAAAAACTACTAAAATGAATTGTATAACTTTCTGAGAATTTGATCTCTATACTGCCTAAGTTTCCTAGTTCAGACCCATCACGTTTAAAAAAAAAACCGACTTCAAAAAAACCTCCCTCTAAAAAGCAAGAAATAATATTCGTAATAATAAAAATACGTCTATTGAAGTCGGGTGGGGCTGGAGTACAGATTCCTTTTTTTTTTATTCTAAAAGCCCCACCCGACTTCAATAGACGTATTTTTATTATTACGAATATTATTTCTTGCTTTTTAGAGGTAGGTTTTTTTGAAGTCGGTTTTTTGTTTTTTTTAAACTATTTTTTATTTTTAGTGTAGGTACCTTGTAGGTAAGCTATATTATAATAATTATGTAGAAAAATCGGCTGAGCCAAACGTAAGATAATCGCGGAGAAACATTCATACGGGTCAAACTGAGAAACTCCTTTTTTAAGTCGGTTAAAGAACCTACACTTAAGATATCCCTCTTCCTACAAAAAAATAGTTCAGTTCATAAACAAAGAAGTAATACGACCATTATCATCGAGGTTATTCACACAAAATCATACTAATTTCGCGCTTTTTTCAAGATTAATTGAAAAGTACTGAACCGATTTCCAAATTTTAAAAAATGGGACCAACTTGGGAGTTTACCTAATACGTTTGAATCATTTCAATCAGCCCAGCCGTCTTCGAGTTATCGGTGGACATACACAAAAAAAAACAAATATACAGACGAACATAGAACCTCCTCCTTTTTTTGAAGTCGGTTAAAAATGATTGTTTTTCCCCCAATTTTTTTATAACATTACTTATTAAAAAACCTTTCAAATCTACTGCGCCACATCCGTATGCAGCTAAAATGGCGCCTCTGCAATTATGCCGCCATTAGCAAGAAATGCCAGATCGCCGCCACCCACGTATCGCAACCGCTAAACTCAGTTACTGAAATGGACTGAACTTTAAATTAGAAGGCCTAATATAAGACACAAGCAGCCACCCATGACTGTCCGAGGTCCTTTACGAATTCTTTACCTACATTATCAGCCCATCAATATTTATTTTCTAAACTGTCTCAATACTAAAACCCATCAAAAATAGTATGTCAGGCTAAATTCGAGCCTGAAAAGTAGCAGATCTTCTTTCACATTTAATAATTTACGAGTAGGTACTTACCTACTTGTTAACTATTATAGTTTTTAGTCACCAGCTCTCTATCTAATTGTACCTACATTAATGCAAAATGGACTAAAAACATAAATTAAATTAGACCTTTTAAAATACGTGTCGTGTAATATATGGATGAAAATCATAATCGAAAATTATTTTCTCCTTTTTTACAGTTCCTTATACTTTTAGCACTATACCTACTTAATTTTTAAATCAACATTTTTAATTGGTTACAAAAGATAAATTAAATAACTTTCAACGACTGAAAATATAGCGAATTAGGTTTTACGTCCATTTCCACTAACACGTTGAATTAAACTAAATATTTTAGTGTATAGGTATTCTAGGCACCATTAATTTGACGCTAAAGAAAAGTAAAAATCAATTTTTTTACAAGCTTTTATTTAGTTTTTATGTACTTAGGTAATTTGGCATCTGTGTGTCCGAATCAAACTCTTTAAATTAACTACGTCATTAAACAGCTCTATATATTTGATTATTTAGTCAATTTGGACAATCGTCTGTATCGAAATTACCTTCTTAATTAAATGGTTAAAGTCTTTAAGTTATAACAATTAACTTAAATAAAACTTATAAGCTTTTTACAACTTAGGTTAACTGCTTAATAGACTTGTTCAACGAATGTTATTAAGTCTTGCAAAATGTCAAAATGTTGTAAATTTTTATAGTTTATTTTGAATTTAATCAAGCTTTTTACCGACTTCAAAAGGAGGGAGGTACTCAATTCGACCCGTTTTTTTTTTTTTTGTTTTTTGTATGTACACCGATTACTCGAAGACGGCTGAACCGATTGAAATGATTCAAACGTTATAACATCAGGTATGTTTTCAAGCTGGTCCCATTTTTCAAAATTTTGAAATTAGATGATGGGATCCTGAAGAAATCAAGGGAACTCTTCAAATATTATAGGCACACCTAAGGCGGTTTTGCTATTTTCTTAAGTAACTCATGCATTTGCTTTCGAAAAGTACCATTTTAGTGAAGTGGAACTGATGATGAAGACCATAGATGATCACCGGAACTATTCAATAGGTACTAAACTAACTATCTCACTGACTAACTAACTATATCACTAGATACGCATATCATTGTAATAAAACACATCTAATGAAGTCGGGTGGGGCTTTTTTGAACTTCACCCCCACCCGACTTCAGTAGATGTGTTTTATTGTGAGTCACTCCGAGTGACTCGGTAGCTCAGCGGTCAGAGCATTGGACCGGATATCCAAAGGTCGCGGGTTCGATTACCGTCTGAGTATTGATCTGGTGCGAGTCGTATTTTTTCTAGTATATTATTTAGTATTGTACTTATTATCTAGTAATACATAATTCTAATAATCATAAATATCTTAACTATAATAGTTAACAATTAATTTACGCAACATAGGTACTTATATATTACTTAGGTACATTGCAGGTCCCAGTTTCAGTTTCTGAAATAGTGTTTTCAGAAAAAATAAACGAAATCCTTTTCGTTAAATAATAGTACTTATTAATTATTAAAACTAATAAATAATGCATTGTTTTTCCAACTGCGAGGCTAACAATTTGCTATATTACTGACCTGTAATTTGCGCTCTTTCATTACTTCATATTTCTCAGTGCACGCTCGTGAATACATAAGTGTTTGATAGATTACAGCGCGCAGGGCTGTCACACGCTGAAATAAATGTTTATTTGTACAAGTGTCACTTTGCAATTATGTTCTTTTGTGGACAGATGTCAGTATGATCTGTAGACAAGGTAGTTAGAGATAAAAGAAAAGACGTATGACTCGTAAAGATGTATAATGTAACTTGTAGAGTTATGCTTGACATTAATAAATAGTTAGGTTAGTTATTTTAACAGTAACTATTTCTTAATCTCACAACAGTGACAAGTTACGTGTTAAATAGTTACGGTAGAACGTGTAAATCTCATCTCGACCCGATATATAAGCTACAGACAAGAATAATGAAAACGATTGTACCTTCGAAAGTTAAAAACGATCATCAAAATAATTATCATGAACTGTTCTGTCATTGTAAAATAATACCTGTACACGACCAAGTCAAGTATATTCTATTAATTGAGCAATTCTTCAACGATGAATATCAAAATGTTGTTACCAGTAACTATCCAACTCGTAGTGCAGCTAATGTTAAACTGAAAGTACCTTGTTATAACAATCTTTACGGCAAACAACTATTACAGTACCAAATACCTAAACTAATTAATGACCTTCCGTCAACGATAAAAAAACAAATCAATGAATCAAACATTAAAAACAAATTAAAAGAATATTTTTTATCTTTAAATAACGTTTCAATATAATATCTATATATATATATATATATATATACTTATAAACAAATAATACCCATATCATACATTATTTAATAAAAAAGTTATAAAATTACACTTATTCAAAAATTAACACAATCACCCCGTGTGCCCTCAAATACTGCGCGTGTGGCTCGGCAGCGCTGTGCCTGCAGTAGGAGCACAATTTTGTGGGTAATTGTGATACTTGTTTACATTGCTTGACTACATTATTTTTTTTTTTTTTCTTTCTTGTTTATTTATTCGTTTATTTATAATCATGCACCTTAAAAACTAAACACATATTGGATATAAAGCGATTGCGTTAGTTAGTAACTTAATAGTAATGTTAGTAAATTGTTGATTTTTATAAAATGTATGCCTATGTGAGCGTAAAGAGGCGAGTGTCAGTGTGCGGACAAACCAATACTGGTTTTTGTCACATTGGTAGCGTAAACGTCTTACTTTAAAGACCTTTGTAATTTCTTAATAAATAAATAAAAAAATAAATATATTTTAGCAATTAAATGCTTTAAAAATACAAAATGTAACTTTGTATTTGGTATTCTATCATGCTATAGGTAATACCAAATACAAAGTTAGATTTTGACGTTGTCGAATAATGTTAGCCCATTTTAGCTTGTTAAAAGAGTAAATTATGGTGAAGGTTAAATCGCATGCCCATAAGATTTTTGCCACAGTGAGTTTTGTGTTAATATATAATTGAGTTAAACACTATACTTACATCAATGATTCGAAGCAATTCAGATTTTTTAAATAAAAAAATAATCTTCTTAATTCTACCTAAATGGTACGTTTTACTTAAAATTGACAACCCTACAAGGAGCAGGGGCGGTCGTTTAGCCAGCAATCTTTGCTTAATTCAATTTTAATAGTGGTCTTCACGAGGTTTTACCTATCAAACACATGTCATAACATAAGTTAAAGAGAGAGATTTTGCAGGCTCTTTAAGTATAATTTGTATGAAATTAGACGTTTATGAAACACGTTCGTGTTGTATGACAGACACTTGGCAGAGGAAGAGATATATATTTTACTTAAATAAAGTAAAGAGCTACTGACTCTTCCGATTTTAGTCAGGTGTGTGTGATATATTATTTTAGTAAATTATTATATTTATTATAAACAAAGTTACGTGAGGAATATTCAAAATATTAATGAAAATACTCAACATTATTGAATTTAATTGAAACCAAAAAAATAATGAGCTTTAACACAGATTTTTGGCAAGGAAAAATTCTTAGAAAATTTCGAAATCATGCAAATTTTATTTATAAGTTAAAAAAAAAATATTTTTTTACAAGCAGGTACGTTACTTCACCGTAGCGATAATTATTTGCGACATTAATGCATTATGCAACAGAGTGGTTGTCGCAGACATAATATGGTTAATATGCGCAATTCAAAAGTTATTATGGTAAATTATGAAAACATTAGTATCGTACAGTATATTTAGTTCGGGGCTTTAACTGTTAATTTAACAGCCTGTAATTGACTTGAAAAATTCATCTCTTAGATAGGGAAATATTTTGAACTATACTTTACTATAAATTATTTTCCAGACTACTTAAATTTTTGGGATATTTTTGGTCACATATCATTCATTTTCAGTCATTTTAATGACCTCATCAGTGTTATAGATGAAGAAGGAGGATTGCGCACACTAAAATTGTGTGCATTCATAGCAAAACGGTCTTCGTGAGATAGAAGAACTATAATACATTTTTGGTCATCCATCTTACAACAGAACTAGCAAAAGTTGGTTTATCATCACAATGCCGGCCGAATGCGCTTAGGTGCCTGTTCAACTCACTAAAAACTAATTTTCTTAAGTCTTTTAAAACTTATTTCTAACCCAATCTTCTGTTGCCCTAGGTCCGGACATACCCGGGTTCCTGCTTCAGCCGTTCAGGAAGCCAAAGAGGATCCGGACGGCATTCTCTCCCTCACAACTCCTCAAGTTGGAGCACGCCTTCGAGAAGAACCACTATGTGGTCGGCGCTGAGAGGAAACAGCTAGCGCAGGCGCTCAGTCTGACGGAGACACAGGTAAACTAAATATCAATTTCTTACGGCATTCTTGGCAGATGGAAATGAGGATTAGTAACGATTTTTGTTTAGTGGCTCATCAGAAGGCTTATGCCACCACATGATTAACTGTGAAGAAATTTTTACGATATCTCTTTTACCTGAGAAGAGCTAAAACGTGCTAAAACACTGTTATTTTGGGAGGTCCTATGACGTCATCGAGACGTATGCGAACCTTATGTCGTACGTGATATAGCACATATTGCATTGAGCTTAGCATTTCCTTTAAAACCCTTATAACTCAACCATTTCTAATCGGATTTCAAAAATCTTTCACTAAGTTTCATAGCTATGAATATGTTTTTATATTATACCAATAAAACTATAGGATTCAAACCTGTTACTGATCTTCATTGGGCATGATTTTAAGGGCTAATAATCAAATTTTAATTGAAAAAGTGATCTCAAGATTGTGTAATCGCATGTAGAGCTGACATTGTGATCAGTGAAATAGCATGTAGAGACGACATTGTGATTTCACTGATCTTCGATTCATCGAGTTTCTGACAGATGAAATTTGTCCATTACTGAATCAATAGGTAAAATGTTTTTAAAGAGTTTAGCCAGTAATGGGAATATGTCAGAAAACGTTGTAGCGCCGAACTGCTTTAGAAAATTTAACTAACTACCTAACCTAATTTTAGAAAATTGCATAGAGAGAGAGAGATATTTTTTATTAACACGAAGACCACACGTTACAATAATTATATAGAGCAAAAAATTTGTGTAGAAAAAATAAACATAGCAGCATAGCTAGCTATAATACCTATACCAGTCGTCGACGTGTGGACCTCAAACCGTCTGGATTGAGGGCCCAACGAATTCGGTTATAAAAGCTATAAATAAAGGTTTATAATTCACGTTTTAGAAATTTAGCTTTGCTTCAGGTTTTTAGAATTTTTTATTAACTAAACTTAGTAGTTGCCTCTCTTTCTATCGCGTAGGTCTTATCTTTTCTGATGTATGAAATTTGTCGTCTAACATTAACTAATGTTTTGGAGCGAAGGGAGCGCTGTGCAACCTGAATTGCACTTTATTGTGTCGGAACAAGAGTCGCAATTTATTTAAACGATTTTGCGGAGTGCAACTTCTGTACGCTAGTACAATTATCTATTCTGTGCTATTAGTTAATAATGATAAAAAACTGAAATCGCAGTGAGGGATCTTCGGAATGTACCTACCTTTAGTAGGCATATTCTTTAATAAGGAAGATTATTGAAATAAAGGTCTGGGGAAATAATGACTCTTGGTAAAAGTATACAGTCGTGGGTTTCAGTTATAAAAGATAGGAGTTAACTTACAGTTAATGATCTTTAACTAGGCAGTTAAATAGCACCCGTTATGTGCATAAAAGTAGAATGCCATTCATAAAAGTAATTTATTAAAAACAATTTAAAATTCAACGTTGTTACAACTCTTGCCGTCCGTAATAATGTAATTTTAGGCGGTTCACACACTTACTACCATGCCAAGTTAGACAGATAACATCTTAGCTCAGATTGCAGTAATTACATAGAAATTATTATAATTTAACGTGGGAGCAGTTATGAATGAATCTATATTAAATTCTTTATTTAAAACATTATATTATATGCAGCTGTAACCTCAGTAAACAGGTAGATATTCAAGACAAGTACACTCTCTAGTAGTTGTACATAATTCATCGTCTAAATACTGAAACACATAAAAAAATAACGTAATCATTATAATAACAGCCTGTTACATACATATTACAGTCCACTGCAGAGTAGGGGTAGTCTCCAGATTAGGGGTTTTCCCCGTTTTGGGGAAAATATAATTACTGGGAAGAAAGAAAATCTTTTTATCATACAAATGTATCATTTTGGGTAAAAATTAAATGAGATCTGGAGAAAAAAAAAACAATTTGAAGTCTCAGTGGTGTCAATCAATCTCCAAGCTTTTCAGTAGTTTTCATGTAATCCAGAAAATACTATGATTTTGGATGACCTACATACCTTGACGACTTCGTTGTTTTATATGAACCGATTTAAATGACCCATATTTTTTTGTTGGAAAAGGGATACTTTAAGTGTAGTCCTTTTAATTTTAATTTCATTGACATTGGACCTTGTACTTTGAAGAAACCCAAAGGAACTCCTCTCAAAGTCAAATAGGATATGATTGTATAGTGATTGAGATATTGGTATGGTAGGTTTATGACAATCCAAAACAAACCGAGCTATGGTCTAGAGATTGTTGTTTGGACCGTTTTCATTGGAAAACGTTGGTGATTTTACATTTTCTAATTCACGGTGTGTTAGAATGTTAGTGGACAGGACAAGTTCTAACTAAATCATTAGTCGCCGTTTGCGATTACCCAAAGTATGACGAGTTGATGTTATTCAACTTCTCTCTACCTGGAAAAAAAATAAGTAGCCACAAACGTGCTGGATTATTCGAACTGAAAACCTTTTAAACCTTTGCGTTGCATTGTATTTAGAAATAACAGGAACTAAACGCGTATGTAATTTTAATGATAGGTATTAACACACCTACCTGTATTCCCGACGTTTCTAACTACAACGTATTGAGTTTTAAAGGCTTTCTATTAGAAAAAAATAGTCCAAAAATTTTAACTATGAGGATGTTTGAAAGTAAAACAAGTGATATTTAGTATTTACTTCTCAAGCTTACGCGCTCACTAGACATGAAATAAAACACTTTTAACGGATACTAGCGCGGTTTTATTGAAAGTAATTTGGTAATTAGTTGGTATTTGGTTTGATTTTTATTATCCCTAAATCAATCAAATCAAAAATCAAACCAAATACCAAATAATTAGGTATCCAAAGTATACTTTCAATAAAACCGCGCTAGTATCCGTTTAAAAGTGTTTTATTTCATGATATTTAGTATTCAGAATACACAAAAAAATACATTTTCAAGCTAATGATGTACAACCAACGTGCATAACTACACATTAGTTCTTGCCTAAGTAACCGACGTTGGTGTAACAATGAATTCACGAGAAATATATCAGTGTTGTGTCTAATTGCTCGAAACTGTGGCAAAAAATCGTTAATTGTTGGATCATTAGTTGGGTGGCGTGCGTCGGGTACGGTCGGCAGAAGAGTGCGTGAGCGCCTTTCATCAAAATAGATAACATCACACGCGTAGCTCGGTGGGGCGCAGTGGTTTAGAGCCTGGCCCAAGCGATTGCGGAGGTGCAACTTACGCAACGGTCGGTCATGGAATGGGTGACCAAAAATTTATTATCTCGAGCTTCTCCGTGCTTCGGAAGGCACGTTAAGCCGTTGGTCCCGGGTGCATTTGCAGTCGTCAACACCCACCAATCCGCATTGGGCCCGCGTGGTGGGTTATGGTCCATCCTCCTTATCCACCCATAAGGAAGGCCTGTGCCCCAGCAGTAGGGACATCAAAAATGGCTGCGCCACCGAGCTCCTCCTAACACGTTGTAACACGCTCCTAACACGTTGTATAAGTATAGTTAATTGCTTACCCCCTTACTAATAAAGATTGTATAGCAGATGTATAGTTACAAAGTGTTTTTTCATTTTTTTTTAATGTCAAATTCAAATAGTTTGACAGAGAGTAACCATTGTGTAACTATACATTTGCTATACAATCTTTATTATTTTATTTTTATTTTAGTTTATTTGAAACAAACAATTACACAGTACATTTAGTTTTACCAAATATTATAAAACAGTGATCAGCAAAGTTTCCACTGATAATTAGAACATACAAAATAAACTAACTACAGGGCAATTTGAACTTAATTCAATTCACAGAGTAAGTTAACAGTTATACATGTATTAGTAAGGGTGTTAGTAAGAAGTAGGATATATTAATATAGGATTAATTTTGCTGTCGGTACCGGCTGATCGTCGGTAGTGACGCGGCCGGGTGTGGCCGGCTTCGGCCTAGTTTCCCGCGTTTTTTAGTCCTTGCGCTGCCGACGGTAGGCGAAAGTCCACTTTTTACTGATAAACGTTATCACCGATGTTACGAAACGGTGTTATGTACCGATGCGATTTTGTTTCCGTAAGATTATCTTCAGTTTCAGCTTAGAGCACCGCGGCTTCCGGTATGAAAGGCGCGTTGCTCTAAGGCTCAGTTGCACCATCTAACTTTAACCATAACAAGCTTGTTAAAGTACCGGTTAAGCACAAGTTAGCCAAAAAAACAGGTTAGAACTTAGAGCATTTAACCAAGTTTAAAGAATAGAATAATATATTCTTCTATAATATAGTTTTTTCATAATAAAAAATATATCTAAGAGGTGATCGAGGTCTGATTTCAACTTTGAAGCATTTTTTAAAGATATGGCTATTTTTACCGGATTATAATATAGGAGACAGGTCAGAAAGACTCTATTTTCAATCCAATTTTTTCTGGTCAAATGGAACTGACTTTTTACTAAATTTTGAACTTCATTATTGCTAATCATAATGGTAATAATAATGCTCAATTAGTTCATTGAAAAAAATTACGCGCGTAAAACATTCGATAGAGTAATTTTGATTGTGAAATTTGTACAGTGCCTCGGCCGAAAAGCGAAATGAAATTTTCCATAGATAATTATTCTGTCAAGTAGGATACTTTTATACGCGCTTTATTTGTCTCTATAGATGTTCGTGCAATAAGGGCACCGATGTTTGAAATCATGTAGATAAGATTGCTGCGCGTACTCTTTGATGCAACCTCGTGTACCCCTGGTGGTACGCGTACCACTAATTGGGAATCATTGATCTAGACTAGAGGCTCCCTCTAGATTTGATTTTAAAACTATGAAACAAGACCACATTAGTGGTCACGGTATTAAAGATGTTAAGGCGCTGTAGGTAGTGAAACTATTGCCGCCACTACATTTATTTTTATAACTCGTAAACCAAGTCAATATTTAAAAAGCTCATGTAATAATTTCATATATTGTCTCTAATATTTTTTGAATATTTCAATTTCAATTTCAATTATTTATTGACCATATTATAACATAGAACGTTACATTTGGCATGTCATATCGTTACATTATTTAAATAAATCTTAAATACTAGGTGAATATCTAGGTGAATATCTCTTCAACAGTTTTCATTCTTTCTGTAAGTTTTAAAATCCATTTTAGCTCAAAGTGGCCACTTTTGGCATTTATGCATTTTTAAACTTACAGAATGAATGATAACTGTAAGAGTTATTCAAAAAATATTAATAGAGACAATTTAAGAAATTATTACATGAGCTTTTTTAAATATTGACTTGGTTTACGAGAAATAAAAATAAATGTTTTGGCGGCAATAGTTTCACTTCCACCGCGCCTTAAGACAGTTTTTGCTCGATCATTGGAGCTCGCATAATGCCCTGTGTGCAATTAGTCAGTATTATCATACAGAATTACCGGCAAATGAGCCGTGTGTGCCGAGATGTTGTTTACGGCAGCTGTTTAATTGGATTGGGGTTCCACTGGCTGAAATACCTATACTATAATTTCTTGAAAACTTCTCACAGTTTTCACATATAAATTGGCAAAAGTTTTTTTCGCTAATTCTAAAAAAAATATTGGAAAGAAGTTTATATTTCTGACGAAGGTAAAGATGTTTTTAATTTGCTTATTTTGTTGTAAATAAGTAAGTTGCAAATGTTTTAGCAATAACGTGACATGCTATTACTACCTACCTACAAATTATGTAAGTACAAGAATATTCGCCAATGTACTACATTAAATATCAATATCAAAATATCAAATGTTAAATTTCGCGTATTTTTGTATGAAACTATTTTTTTTTATTGTAACTAACTGACACATGGCAAATAGGAGAAGTTATAAAGTGAATTCGAAAGTAAAGTCGGTAAGTTGACTATTACAGTTTTTGAACAATATGAAATTCAAATAAAATCAGAGTTTTAACAGAAAAATAACCCTTCAGAATTTAGCTTTTTTATAGAAAATCATATTATGGTGGTCTTTTAAACAGTATATTATAAGTACATTTTATTGCATTTCGCTTCTTTAGCCGACGATAATGCGTTGCAATTATCGAGTTTTTTTGTAAATACCGACAGGGTGCAATCATCAGCCCATGGAAACTTAGTAACGCTCTATCGGTTCGATTCTCGGTTATGCACTTATTACGAACTAATACGAACAACGGCAATGCGGTGTTAATCACGCATCTGTGATGAGAAAAAAATGGCAGTGAAATTAAACTAAGTTCGTAGTTTTTTGATGTCCATCAACAATTTTTGATGTCCCCACTGCTGGGGCACAGGCTTTCCTTATGGGTGGTAAGGAGGATGGGCCATAGCCCATCACGCGGGCCCAAAGCGGATTGTGAGTGTTAACGACTGCAAATGCAGCCGGGACCAACTGCTTAACGTGCCTTCCGAAGCACGGAGGAGCTTGAGATAACAAATTTTTGGTCACCCATCCCATGACCGACCCTTGCGAACGTTGCTTAACTTCCGCAATCGCTCGGAGGAGCTCGGTGGCGCAGTGGTTTAGCGCCTGGCCCAGCGATTGCGGATGTTAAGTTTTTTGATAAAAGAATCACAATTTCTTGATTGAGATTTTATGTTTGTTTACAAGAAAAAAATAGAATTTTGTTGATGATACAGAAAAGAATAATGGTATTTGGCAGAATATTTTGCTTAGTTGCTTATCTTGAAAACAAACAGTTTTGTGTCCATATACCTAATTAAATATCTCAAATTCGAAATGGAAACTCGTAGCTAGCCCCCCAAAGACGTCGTTAGCGTGTACGGTAATTTGCGTTTCTGGCACTATGCGTCGAAAGGGTTCTGAGAGTAATGATTTTGAAGTAGTACTGTATAAAAGTTGCAAATTATTAAATTAGTGGCTCTGTAGAGCTGTTAAATGAGACCTGGCATTTGAGACATTTTTCAATATTTTTCGAAATATTCAAAAATATGTTTCGTTTTTTGAAAAAAAAAATACCTGCATTTTCTTTTCTTAAAAACTGACTTTTCTATCAAAATGCCTTGACAATTAATAATGCCTGGTTCACATTATGCGCAATGGCTTGAAACCAGCGATTTCAGTGCCGGTTCACAACACAATATCCCAGTGGCATTCAGCGTTGGATTCGACCAATGGACTGGAGCTACTGGAATATAGTACAGAGGATATAAAAGGGCTGGTTTACATTATCTTAGTTCTGTTGTTAGTAGAGTGCTTTGTAGTTTCAGAGCCTTTCTAGTGAGCGTTTGCACTTATTACAGTAGTCATTTGACTAATGCACTGTACTAAAACGCTACAAAATGTCGATTTACATGCTTCCAGTAGCGAGAAGCACTCGAAACAAAAATCATTTTGATTCAAGTTGAAAGGCAACTAGAACGTTACTCGCTTTTTTATTTATTTATTTATTACTGAAAAACATAGAAAAAATAATACATTTAACTTTCGCCAAACTGCATAACAGTTTGTCGGCGAAATATAAAACTATGCTCTAGTTCTTAACAAAAGACATACAAAATAGGTGTTTGGAGTTAATTTAAAGTAACCTAACAAGAAACATTAAACAGAGTGCATACAGATTAGCTACTTCTTAATATAAATCTGAGAAAGCATTCTTCAAATATTTTTTTATAGAATACTTGGACTTTAAATTATTGTTGATTAAACCGAGTTTATTAAATATTCTAGGGGTAACATAAGATCTTGTCCGTTGTTTATAATAATTACCTGTATTCGGCTCTTTGTACTTATTTTTTTTAGATTGTCTGGTATTATATGTATATAATCTTATTTCTTTATTCATGTCCGACTCAAATTGTTCTAAAGCTATCATATAATTTACTTTGACATCAATAGGCATTATTTTACACAGTTTAAATAAATCATAACTATTGTTAAGTTTTTTTCTCTTCTTTCTATTAACAAAATGCTTTAAAAATCTGAATTGTATTTTTTTAATTTTCTCTAAATAAGTCTTAAATGTAAGTCCATAAGATGCTAGTCCATAGCTTATAATAGAATCAACAAGTGCGTAATAAGTAACTAGTAATGTCTTTTTGTTTAGTGAACGTTTAAGATGATAGAACTTGCCAAGTACATGTCTCAATCGAGAACACACAGTTTCTATATGTTTTTTCCAATTCATATGCTTATCTATGTAAACCCCTAAGTACTTAAAATCTTGTACATATTCTATCTTAGGACAAGAGCAGTCAGACATAGTCACTAATACGACCGTTTACACGTTTCTACTAAAGCACTCTCCTAAAGCACTCTACTAACAGCTAAGATAATGTAAACCAGCCATTATAGACGCACTGTGCTATATTTCGTCACCCCCCAACGACGCTAACACGCATGCGCGGCACCCCCTCATCTCAGCAAGGGCGGAGCAACGGGGTGCCTGTGTTAACACTTCGCCCGCTGGGGGTACAGAGCACGAGCGAGCATTATCTATGGTCACACATAAATATCGCTGAAATATGTTGATGGTTTATGATGCGATTGATCATCAATGTAAACCAGAATAATCTGATGAAGACAATCATGACACTTACCCCAATTTAAAACAATCAATTATGATTTTTGAGTAGAAATACCTAGGTTATACGAGCTTTATCATGAAATAAGCATAAACAATATGCTAAATAAAATATAAAATAAAATTTTAATGGATAATTTAAATCAAACACTGATGTTACAAGGAGCTTGGTGGCGCAGTGGTTTAGCGCCTGGCCCAGCGATTGCGGAAGTTAAGCAACGTTCGCAAGAGTCGGTCATGGGATGGGTGACCAAAAATGTATTATCTCGAGCTCCTCCGTGCTTCGGAAGGCACGTTAAGCCGCTGGTCCCGGCTGCATTTGTAGTCGTTAACACCCACCAATCCGCATTGGGCCCGCGTGGTCGGTTATGGCCCATCCTCCTTACCACCCATAAGGAAGGCCTATGCCCCAGCAGTGGGGACATCAAAAATGGCTGATGGACACTGATGTTACAGTGGAAACTGGAAAAATCACAATTATTGATATCTAAAACTACTTAACTACTAAATGTGTCAGTACCAGTAATCTTTTCTTACGGCCATGAAAAATTTAATACTACTTCCTGTAATACTTAACTAGTTACCTATGCCAAAGAACTTGGTTACCTATCGAAAAAGTAAAATTATTTAAATCCATAGTTTACCAAATCATTAGATTTATTTACAATAATTATGGTGCCGAAACGTCGGGAAAATAAAAAATCAAACCAAATACCAACTAATTACCAAAGTACTTTTAATAAAACCGCGCTAGTATCCGTTAAAAGTGTTTTTCAACACACTTGCTCGTAAAGTGAGCCCTAATACATCGCTTTTAGGGCCATAAACAGAGCTATATTAAAATATTTGCATTTTGTCACTTAAAATTATAATTTTGAAGAAGGCTGTATGCTCCTCATCCCTTTGTTCGCAAAATATTCTTGCGTTGGGCGTGTGAAAAAAAAACAAAAAAAAACATGCGCGCCTTTTCCCATAATTATCATATTTTGTTTTTGTCGTATTCGTTGCTGTGTCGTAAATTACTTTGTTTTTTCCTCGCAAATGTGTTGAAAAACGTCGTATGAAACTCGTGAGCTTTTGCTTATTGCACACTCGGCTGAGTTACGCCCGCCGCCTTGTGTGCAATGAGCAACCTAAGCTAACTTGTCTCATAATGTACTATAAATCCATAGTTTACCAAATCATTAGATTTATTTACAATAATTATGGTGCCGAAACGTCGGGAAAATCTAAAATCAAACCAAATACCAACTAATTACCAAAGTACTTTCAATAAAACCGCGCTAGTATCCGTTAAAAGTGTTTTATTTCACAATAATTATTTTCAATATACATAGTAAAGAGAAATCCGATTACATTGATATAATCCTTTCGGGGCGTTAGGACCAAAGTGCTAAAATGACCAAGGTTCTGAAATGTCCAAAGTTGCAAAATGACATATCTTTTTGAAGTCTAATGACCAAGGTGCTAAAATGACCAAGGTTGCAAAATGACCAAGGTTGCAAAATATCCTTTATTCTCATAAGGACAGATTCTCAAAAAGACAGATTCTCATAAGGACAGATTCTCAAAAGGACAGCAGTACAGGTAAGCAGAAAAAGAGAAAAAAAGGTTTAACTTCTATTATTTTGAATAATGACACCGCAACGAACAGACGTTCGCGCGCATGTCAGCCATTTTGCAAGGTAAAAGTATAATTCAGAATAATATTTATTCTCGACCGCACACTGCAATTTTACATGATTAAGTAAATTACCTCCTTGCCCGTTCATACGAGTATATAGAGGATCATTAAGATAAAATGTTTACTGTACGTAATTCGATTATTGGAACGCAATTTCGTTAGCGCTTTTGGGCATGTCATGCATGCATGCAATCATGCAATAAGCTAACTTGCAACTGATAAAAATTTTCAAACGATGAAAAAGCTAACCAAAAACTATTAATCCTTTTTTTACAAGTGTCATCCTTGTTACTCGAGGTGAAATGTTTTTATACTCATTTGCAAGCAAGTTGTTAAATGTCGTGGAAACTCTTTTGTTAATTTATTTTTCAACTGAAGTGACTAATTTCAGAGTGCTTGCGAAATAAAGCGGCGTATACATATAATCTTTTCGATCAGATCTGATCGAAGATTAATATGTAAAGGAGATCAGGCACATGAGACCCAAAAGTGTAAAAAGATAATTCAGTTATCTATAAACACCTTATGTTACTAGAATCATAAAACAGTAGCAATTTTATTTTTTGACTCCTACATTTAGCTTTATTTAATTATTGAAAAAAAAAACGAAAGTTTTTGAAACGAATGAATGAACAATGAAACGGACATCTTTGTCAGAGATTGCACAAGTGATTGCGCATTAAAAAAAGGATGTCATTTGACACTATTGAATTGACAGCCATCTGTCAGTCAACTGTCAAAAGCGTTTCGTTTTGTGCGACATATGCACAGATTTTCCGTTTGATCGGGGTTCCTGCCCATACATTGTGGTACTAATCTGTATCACTAACGCAGCCAACGAAACGTGTTGGTCGTGGTACTGGGGTGTTGCTATTTAGTGTCGGGGTTACCAAGAAAAAAGTTTCAAACATAAATACCTCTTAGGTAAAAATCTGAATATTTTCTATGGCTTACTAATTACAAGTCTACATTTTGAAAAAAAACAAAAATGCTATAGGTACATTCTTTGGTTTTTTTGTATGGGACTCTGCCTGATGTCCTTTTCTCGAGTGAAGTTGCAGTTGATCACTGTCTATTGTCAATTTAATCGCATATTGTAAATATTTATATCAAACCATAAATAATTCAGGTTAAACATTTTAAATGTGTTCAGAGTGCCAGTCCCAAATTAAGAAATTATGAATAAATGAACGGATATCGTTCGTTATGAATTAAGTACACGTCATGAAAATTTATTGGCATAATTATTCGTGACTTAGGTTTCTGAACCCGTAATATTTTCGGAAGTGACTCGTAAAATTAGCTAATCTGGGCGTAAGGTATATTTATATTTTAACGGTTACTTTTAATTGTTCTCGTTTATGCTTATTGGGTACCTACGATAAAATTTATATTTTTGTAAGCTAAATTTCGCACGTGCCTCGATTAACTCCTCAAGTTTTGGTACTATTTTCATCTCGATCCTACTAAAATCTTCGGAGCCCAAAGCGATTTGCATCTGCTGGGATAACCATTTTCAATGGTAAGATATATAATCGAATTAAGAACCTTCATCTTTTATTTGAAGTCGGTTAAAAACTACTAAGCAATAAAAATATAAAACAATACACATATTACACATATAAAAAAAAATGGTACGAGCTTTAAGTCGCATCCGGTTTTTCCTACCGGAAGCCGAAATAGCATTGGACTTTTTATAGCTTATTTTACTCTTGTCACATTTTTCTTTATCACCTATAGTTTTCTGGTTTCCGGTTATTGTCGAACACCAAATTTTAATTAAATATCGATTATCTTTTATTGATATTTGTCTACAAAGCTAAATTGTTATTGCATTCCTTTTTTTGTTCTTGTTGACTCTTATAATTTGAATTTAAATGCTTATTTTGTCTATTTTTAACCGACTTCCAAAAAAGGAGGAGGTTCTCTGTTCGTCTGTATATTTGTTTTTTTAATAGTAATTTTAATAAGTACTTACCTCTTACTTGACAATTTTGCTTTTAAAACAGTTTAAGAATATTAATATTTATATTACTGTACTGTATTTCGATTCTGTAAACTCTCTATTCACTCCAATAAGGTTTAGCAAGTTGAAAAAAATATTTTAGCGATTTAAAAAAACATATGGTTTCTCATACATAGGTAATTACTATTGTATCAATATTAACATCATTATAACTCAAAAACTTTTTGATGAAAAGACAAATATTTCAATGAATAGTGCGGCAACCAAAAATAAGGCAATAATAAATGAAGTATATATGGTACTTAATGAAATAGCTATGTTGTGTTATTTACATTGGGTCCCCCTAGCAATATAAATCGTGTATTTCAATTAATTTCTACAAAACACTTCTAAGCTTACTTGTACTAACAAACTGACACAAACTACCACAAATTCTTGTACACACACACACATGCACACACACACACACATGCACACACACACACACACACACACATAGTGTAATATTAATTATTATTATAAGTTTTCTATCTCAGTCTAGTGTCTTATGTTTGTTATCTAAGGAAGGAAGAGCGGTGTCCCACAAACACAGGCTTTCAGCTTAAATGGGGACACCAACTTATTTCTAAAATTGTAATAGGTTTAAAAGGAAAATAAACTTATTTTATTTATTTTTTTATATTATTTATAACTAACACTAACTGCTTAGAGTTTGTAGATACTCAAGTACTGTAAACGTATTCTTTAACGTTTGTAGTACGTAACTGTTCAAGTTAAGTGTTTCGTACCACATTCAGGCTCGATAGCATCGAAGGCTATTCCACCGGAAGTGGGTACAGCGCTTACGGCATTTCCGGTCGCATTAAGCTTGGATTTAATTCGTGGAGGCTTAACGGCCTGCTTATCGGCGAGCACCATTCAGAATTAAATGTGCACAGTTTATACGCCATTACGCTTTCGTTGTGTTTTGTACTTTATCAGTTTTCAGCAATCATTTTCAGTCTAGCTAGACTCGAGGTCTTGACTCTAAAACTAGAGGTACATTTATGGGGAAAGGCAAACCTAGCCTTTATTAATAAAGTTCCACAACAATTGATTAATCTTCCTTTGCATGAATTTAGAAACCATGTTAAAAGTCGCCTAATATTATAAAATAGACGATTAGGTACTGAAAGATCGAAATGTGTGGAAGTGACACACAACTTGCTATAATTCAATTAAATTAAAGTATCAATTCTAGTATTCGCTGGGTGCGAAGGTATAATAATCGATCGCAGCGCTCATGGTGGCAAAAAGTAGAAATAATGTAGGCTCTGTAATCTGTTTGAAAACGATATTTAGTTTATTATTAGCGATACAGGAACAATTATATATGTTTATTATCACTTAATAAAATTATTAAAGTAGCTTGTCCTCTTGTTTTATAAAATCGACAACTAAAAAAGAAGTAAACAAACCCTGATTATAACCAAAATAAAACACTCTTTTTGAATAGATTTTACTTGCCATATTTAATTTAAATGACCAAAAATCATTTCACAACACTTACGTATACCCAAATCACAGTAATTTTGAAATTTACATTAATAACACAATATGTATAGTATTTTTTTAACATTTTGTCACAATGCCGCCATGAATGGTGCAGTTGTCAACATGCCGCCTACCACGCAAGAGGTCCCGGGTTCGATTCCCGGCCGGGCAGAAATTGAAATGATGAATTTTAATTTCTGTGACGGGTCTGGGTGTTACTATATATAATAAGTATATATTTAAAAAGTATATAAGTAGTATATCAGTTGTCTAGCACCTATATTACAAGCTTTGCTTAGTTTGGGGCTAGATGGCGCTGTGTGAAATTGTCCAAGCATTTATTTATTATTTCATATCAAAACGTAAAAACGGTCAGGTCAGACAGCCAACAAAGTTGCGAACGCTAGGTGGCGCTAAAAGCGTGCACGGAGCCAATAAGTACTTACTTACTTTGTTGCCATGGCCAATAATCATGTTGTACTATATTTGGTAAAATATTGTTATTCATTTTGTTAAAGCTGATAAGGAACGGGTGGTAGGACAGAAACACCATTATAATTAATTAAATTAAGGCGGTTCTATGACCGAAAGTGGCGCCCTCAGAGGTTTTAATTTAATAAGTTATTAATAGAAAAAGATTTTAATAATGTTTATCGTGGAGATTTTAGGGCCCATAGTGCCCACATGCCCTCGTAGTCATTCGTAGAAGTAGATAGCAATGTGTCAAAAACGGCCACTTTTAGCAGTTTTGCTATCTACTTCTAGCAGTGACTACGAGGGAATGTAACGATACCGTCTAAAAATACTAGACTGTGGGCCCTAAAATCTCCACGATAAACATTTTTAAAATTGTGTATTAGATTTATAATATTAAATATAATTCACTGCGGCGCCACTTTCGCCACCACCTTAAGCATTTAAACGCTTGTCAGAACGTTATAAGAAAACGAATTGGTTTTCCAATAATTTGTATAGAAAATGTCGAAACATTTGCACTTTAATTCAAAGTACAATCATATTTAAAAGTAATAGACAGCCATCTTTAAATATGAGTAAAAAAGAATCTCGCTTATTACATTACGCACAAATGGCTACTCGTAATTTTCAAAAGCAAACATTAATCAAGAAAATATAGCAGCCAGTATAAATTGCCGAGCCCGCTACCAATTATATCGCACAAAGCATCCATTATTAACATCCAATTGATCTTTCGTAACTACTATTAAATGTCAGCGAACTATCACCATCTCGTTCTGGCAACCTGAAAACATTGTTTCCCCATCCCTCTCTACAGCAATTTGGCGAAATCCGCTTGGGAGAGCGCGTAACTCGTAAAAATTGCAAATTCCTAACAACCCCAATTTGTCGCGTAATAACGTTTCTCTCTCCCTCATCAATCCGTCCCTCTCGCACGCTAATGGATCGACAATAAAGTAATATAGAGATAAATAGCTTTCCGCTTAAATTTTGGCCCAATTCACGCTCTGCCCTGTAATTGTGTATCTCCCCTCTGAGTTGCGTCTCCCTCTCGCTTGGGAGCTTTGGCAGCCGTCTCGCTTACGCTCTAATCCGTAGGGGAGCGGTATAATCGGGTACATAAGTACTTAATCGCATTTCGGGGCATGTTGCGAATGATACCCCCTATTTATTTAGTGCGGGTACCATTATGATGTGCGGATTTTGCTCCCTTACCCTATTAAAACGATTGTTTGTGGAGACTTATGACTTTTATTATTCGACTGGCGTTGGATGAGCTTTTGTCCCTCACAGTTTAATTCAAATGAGGGTCCTTTTGTGTCGGTTTCGGTTATAATGTTGGCAGATGCATTTTTGTCTCTACATTTGCTGGAATTAAAGTTTTATTGTCGTGTGATGGGTGAAGTTCGAACATAAAATTTGCATCAAAACGCTATAATTGTATAATCGTTTGTTTAGTACAGTTGTTTACTGAATAAATTAGTTGTAAAAGCTTTTGTTGTTGAGCGTTCGAGTTGGTGAAAGTTCGTTTGGAATTAATTTATTGTTTAATTATTTTATTGTTTGGTTCGACGACGTTAGACGTTGAGTTATGCTTTATAATTTCTCGAGTTATGATTATAGAAGGCGTATAAATATGTTGACCATTATTATATAACAGAGTAATTTCAAGAAAGTACTCATAAGGCAGCCATGAACATGTGGTCGCAGGCTAGCTAGGGATCGAGCTACACAGGTCACTGAGGAAAACACTAGTATTCAGAAAACTTTGTATTGCAAAGGAAACAATTTCCATAGAAAAACGTAATGACACGAATATTGATTTTTCACCCGTGACAGCCGTCACCTCTTCACGCATGTTTTTCAGGCGGCGTTCAAAGTACGGAAGGAGGTTAGCTCGCGGTGCTGGCCACAAACACACTAGCCCAAAAATAGTCTTAAACCAAACAATTTAGTTACTCCCCTGAAATAACCCTTTCAAAATGTATACCTAACCATTACTTAAGTATTTTGTTATACATAAAATCAAATAAAACTTATACTACACATTCCTTACAAAAGTCATCCACCGAAATAAGGTATAGATATGACAAATTACCCTTCATCTGATAGCTAAATCTAACGTGATAAACTGCCTAACCCTATCAAGCTACTAGGTACGTATTATAAAAGACCAATTTGCTTGAACGATACGAACAGCCCCCAAGGAGGCATTATGTTGCACAAATGTGTGACCTATTTCTCGCAAGTTAAAGCTCGTTTTGCGTCAAACTGGCGAGTTGTTACAAGTTGCCCCAAACACGTATTGTCTCGGGGGATGACAGAACAATTGCTTATGTCATAAATGTCAAGTTGAGTCGTTTTTCTGCGTGGTTGTACGATATGTATGATAGGTGGTTTTCCAGTTTTTCTGCTTGAATTTTTGTAAAAATACTTTAAAAATTATGAAAGTTTTCTTAATTTTCGTTATGTTTTGCAATGTTGACATAATATTACATATTTATTTAAAATCTTGCAGCTTTTAATAAGAAATAGTAGGTACTTAGTAGATTTGCAAAAATAAAAGGTTTTCTTACTTTCATCATGACTTTAATAGGTTTCGCAACACACATCACAAACTTAGAGCTAAAAAGATATTAAATGCAAATTATATAAAAAGCCATGTACAGTCAGCAACGAAAGTCTCTTAACACTTTAGTACTTTGTCATAGCAACTTTTTTGACAGATGTCTCATTGTCCTTCATCAAAAAAGTGGCTACGACAAAGTACTAAGGTTAAATGACTTTCGTTGCTGACCGTACAATACCTAGGACACTTGCAAACTAAACATTTAATAACTGACCTAAATACAAACCTTTATTCTGTTGAAAGCATCACCACAGAATAAAATATAAAGGCATTACTATTTACGACCACAACTTTGTGTCTTTCTTTTACCAACCTCATTGCATTAAAAACATAATTTTCAACCCATTCTCTTCACAAGCTGCACATCTGTATTTAGCGACAATAAATCTTGTATTTACTGCCGAGCAAACATTGCAATCTTAGTATGTATTTAAAAGCAATAACATTGTCGTGGGAGCTATTAAATAGCTTTTGTACTGTTTTAAAGAGACTGCGTTATTTTGCAGAGTTAATGACTCGTTTCCGATGTTTAATACCAGAATGACAACTTTGTCTTGTATGTGGCAACATTGTCACTTAAGGGTCAGTAGTAGGAAAACATGGTGTGGGAGGTTTATCTTTTTACATAGAAAACGTAATGTTGCAGCCACAAAAAAAACATACGACAAATTAAAGAGATTCTCTAGTTGCTACAAATATTAAATTGATAGATAGATAGATAGATAGATAAAAAGTTTATTTGCTAAAACACACACATTCATACAAATAACAATACATAGGTAGGTACATTAAGTGAATAACTCATAAAAAGAAAAAAGGACAAACAAAATGGACATATAAAAGAGATAATCAGAAGAATTAATTAATTGCGTATAAACCTCACAGATGATTGTAAAAAAACCGGCCAAGTGCGGGTCGAACTCGCTCACGAAGGGTTCCGTACCAAAAAAACAGCAAAAATCACGTATGTTGTAGGTATGGGAGCCCTACTTAAATATTTATTTTATTCTGTTTTTAGTATTTGTTGTTATAGCGGCAACAGAAATACATCGACTGTGAAAATTTAAACTGTCTAGCTATCACGGTTCATGATATACAGCCTGGTGACAGACAGACAGACGGACAGCGAGGTCTTAGTAATAATAGGGTCCCGTTTTTACCCTTTGGGTTCGGAACCCTAAAAAAATTAAAATCACCAAAAGCGCTTGCGTAGGTTCATGTTTTTGGCGTAAATAATAAAGGAAAAGTATTGAATTCTAAATCAAAAATACACTTTAAAGTACTGTAAAGTTGCTTCATGGCTTCAATTAAGTACCTTTATTTATTGTGATAATGATAATGATGAAAAAAACAACGAAAAACATCGAAAGATACAGAAGTGAGGTTATTTCCTTACATGTAAAGAAAAATACAGAGACAACCTTGATCTGATTTCAGTAAAGAAATTCTATAAAATAAATAAATGAGGCGCTGTGAAACCTTTAATTAGAAAAGCTCCCTTCAGTTTACTTAGTTTCGTTTGCAATCTCTAGATCCATAGAGGAAGACGAATATAAACATCAGCTAAAGAAAACACGCAAAAAATAGTTTATTATTATCACATTATACTTTCCCTCGTTTCTCATCAATCTATCTCTTTCTGTCACGCGCCATTACCCTTCAAAAGAGCGGGAAGTATACTGATTGATATTTGATGTCCATACGTGAAAACCTAATGTACCGTGACACTATCTAATTTGGTACCGAAACCGAAAGGGGGTTTCGGTACCGACAGCCAATGGGGAGCCTTTATTAAATTTTAATATGGCGCTGAATAAAATTAGTTAACACGATGGCTAATCATCGACTACTATTTTTAGGGTGATGAATAGTGTATAAGTGAAATCACCCCATGCTTTTTACAATGCGTTTTTTAATAGTACAAAAGAATTTCTTTATTTAATTTTCAATATAATAAAATAACTAAATTTTCAACACACTTGCTCGTAAAGTGAGCCCTAATACATCGCTTTTAGGGCCATAAACCGACCTATAACAAACTCGTGCAATAATATATAAAACACTAGTTCGTTAACCCTACAAAGTTAAATTAGTACCTTACTGCAAGTTCTATGCGAGTAAACAGAGCATTCCCAATTTAACCGGGTAATACAGTTATTTTTTTTAGTATCAACAAAGAGGTTTTATGCTGCTGAAAATTCATATTTTGTTTTTGTCGTATTTGTTGCTGTGTGGTAAATTACTTTGTTTTTTCCTCGCAAATGTGTTGAAAAACGTCGTATGAAACTCGTGAGCTCTTGCTTATTGCACACTCGGCTGAGTTACGCCCTCGCCTGCGGCTCGGGCTGCAACCCACAGCCTTGTGCGCAATGAGCAACCTAAGCTAACTTGTCTCATAATGTACTATAATCGCACATATGTACAAGAAGAATCGCATTCGATTTTTAAAATGAAAACAGATTAAATTTTTGATTCAGATAGAACACTTTTACTATTCATTCAATTCTATTGCCTATTAAAAAGTAATAACAATATGGCGATTTAACTTATTGTGATTGGTAATAATTTTTCCAATTTTCCATTACTGGGATTGTATTTGCTTTTAAAACATCAATTCAATATGTAAGTCGTAACATATTGGCATGAAATTACAATCGTCATACATACGCACGAATTACATTTTACTTGTTTCTGATAAAGTCGATCGTATACATAAATACAGTTATTTTAAGCCGAATTCAATTATTTTTTATAGCGAAATATACTTAGTATTGCACTTAAAATCAATTTTCCATTATATGCAGTAATAATAATAGTGCAATAATGCATGGCTTTTTGGTTTTGTTTTGAGAAATTATCTCAACTATAGATTCCATGTTCGGTTCACGTTATTTCAACAAGCATTCCAGTCCAGCTGTTCGGATCCAGCGCTTGAAAGCCACTGGAATATTAAGAAATTGCACTATTCCAGTGAGATCTAGTCGAGCACTAGACTGGAATAATGTGGACCGGACAAAAATGGGCATGAACAACAGTCATAAAATGGAAATTCTATGTAAAGTTTTTTAAATACCGGATCAAATACATGCAACCTCTTTTTTATTAGCTCTATGTGAACTCTGAATAGATTTTGCAAGCCATTAACTCTGTGACAAATTGCCGCACAAAATGGCTACCGGTTTTTTGCGCGGTAAACTATATGCTAGGAAAGTTTTTCGACAACGGATTTTCTTTCAATAGAGGATGATATATGATTGCAATAGGGTGTCTTTTTATTGGCGTTTCCCTCAATCCTTTGTGGGGTTAACCGACTGTGAATTTTGCTAGTTCGCCTTTGTCATGTAGCTAGTGGGACGCAATCAGAACTATATTTAACTTTTGATAAACTGGAGCGAATACGTTGAAACTCTATTTTTGAATATCTAGAAATGTATTACTGGATGCGTCAACAGACTCATTTTTAATCTCGACATTGAATGCAAAAATGTTTTCTAGAAATCCAGCAACTATTTCTATAATATCTGTCATTAAACAGAAACAAATGAATTTGATCCTCTAAGGCTGAGTTGCATTAACCATAACTAAGTATAACAGATACAAACATATACTAACTAAAGGTGTTATTACATATTGTTACCTAGGTTACGCTATAGGCGACAGCGACGCTGTCACCGAGTCAGATAAGTTTGTATCTGTCAAAGTTATGGTTAAGTCAAGATGGTGCAAATGAGAGGCTGGCATAGTGGTAAACATAATTTTAGATTTTCGACGGTAATTTCGGAAATATAGCGGCGCACGATTAAACTTGTGTAAATCGACAGGAGATAGACCAACAAAAATTGTCTTATGATATAAAATCCTAAAGCAAAGCTAAATATTATGGTTACCACTATGCCAAAGTATTCAAAGCCTTTTTCGGATTCTTATGACAACTGTCACTCATCAGACACATTTTGCTCCACAGGTCAAAGTATGGTTCCAGAATAGAAGAACGAAACACAAACGGATGCAGCAAGAGGAAGAGGCGAAGACGGGAACCAAATCTGGTTCCTCCAGTTCGAAGCCCGACGACAATCAGTTCAACAACTCATATGAAGAAGAAGATGAAGAGCTAATTGATATGGACATGGATGAACTAAGTGAGAGTGACAACGAGACGTGAGAAGTGAACGTAGTGATCTGTACATATTAGTAAAGTAATTTAGTTTTAGATGTTAATTTTAATTAATTTATTTCTCTGCTGGACAGTCCGAGATTGTCATCAGATTATTGTAAAGAAATTAATTGAGTTCAGTTCCGTGTTAAAATTTAAAAAGTTAGAGTATTCCGTTTTCGAAATATTCAAATTTTCTCTTGCGTTAGTAACATGCCTGTGTTTTTTTTGAGGATGTAAAAAGGTTTGTTGACAAAAGTAATTCCAAAAAGTTTGATAATCCAATTAAACCTCATTGGATACTCCAATAAATTACTATTAAAAAGCTTGTTAATTCACACCAATTTGTAAACCACATTTCGAGACGGTAAACGTGTCATTAATTTAACGGAACATAATTCAAGATGGCGTCTTGTTAGCGTCATGAGTTATTAGATAACGAAATTGGCCGCGTTATAATAGTTTTAGGGGCTAAATTAATTAAAAACGGCTCTCAATACATTCTTCCAGTGATGTGGGTATAATTAGACATTTAGATTTCGAAGGCAGATACGTCGCTGGTTCTAAACGGACCCTGTCAACAGTAAAGAGCACGGGTATATCTTTTAAAAGTGTGTGTTAAAGCGAGATAGGCGATATTTATATGAGATGAAGGCGATTATTGCATCGTTTGTGGCTCTATTATTAAGAGACTCGTTCAGAAATTGGTATCTTGGGCTCGAATCGACTCCGGTAATTGCCGACGACGGCCCAAAATTGTTTTTAATCTCTTGACGATTGTTCTCTATGGCTATTTGTCTATGGTCAATTTTTATGATTAGATCTGTTTCTGGATTGGGGTCTTCACGCGACCGTTGTGGTATACATTCTCCTTTGTTATTGACCATTATACGTGAGGTTATGATATGATTTGATGGTTGAATACCGTTGTTTGGTCGGCCATTTCCCCATTGCTGATAATATGGTTACTTGAACTGGTTTCTTTAGCTTTAATATGGCTACTGTTGGCTTTTCTCTCACATCTTTTTGGGTATAATAATTTTTAAATGTATCAGTCAATATCTTTATTGTATGCTTATAAATCTTTCGAATTGAGCTAGTAAGATTGTGCTTATCATATATTTTTTACTTAAGAAACACATTTTACTCTATTAATTTGAACAAAACCCGTTATTATACTTTTACAAGTTTCCCAGACACTCCTGGTTTTTTATTGTTTCCCAATTCAACCGCCTCTGTGGTCTAGTGGTTCACCCACTCGTGTAAGATGCAGGGGTCCCGGGTTTGATTCCTAGGCGGTACAATGTACTCGGTTTGGTAGGTGGTAGGACTTATTTCAAGTCCGCCTGGCTAGCTACCTCCATCTTACCTAAGTCTGATGCCATAACAACATTTTTATTTCAATAATATTGTGTTCCGGCAGTTAGACGTAAGATAGCCAGTTCCTCAGTGATGAAGATTCCGGGTGTGGTGTGTTTCTACCTTCGGCCTTATCGTCACTTAACATCAGGTGAGGTGAAGGCCAAGCACTTTCCCGTTGTGCATTAAAAAAACAAATCTAATCCTAGAAGACAATTTAAGGCTCTTTGAAAGTTTAATTGAAATGTGACTAAGGTATATTATATAAGGCTAGTAAAGATAGACACCTTTTTGATGTTTCACACGTGTGCCAAATATTTTAGCGTAATTATTAGTGGTTTATTCCAAAAATGGGTCAGAGACAATTCTTATTTAGCATTGTTTGCTTCGGGAGAAATCCGTAATGTATTGTTTGCAGTAAAGATCAAATTTACGACTGAAAACAACCAGTTTCTGTTCTCAATACATTTATTAAGGTTGCCCGATGCACTTTTATTTTATTGGTTTTTGCTAAATTTTATATTAAGGAAAAAAACTTGGCTCTGATTGTAGTTATAAGTAAAATATTGGTTTAGGGGATTTATGATAAACATCCTTTGCTCTGATTGTAGTTATTAGTAAAATATTGGTTTAGGGGGAATTATGATAAACATCCTTTGATTACATTGATATATCCTAAAAAAGCGAAAAAAACCCGTTAGATCAGAAGATTGAAAACTTTAGTATACAGGACACTTAACAACTTAGACGAGTGTAGGTTACCTCAAATACCTCAATAAAATTTTAATTAAAAGTTCAAAATATAAAGGTACTAGCGGCCGCTAGCGGTTTCACCCGCGTGGTTCCCGTTCCCGTGGGAATATCCGGATAAAAAGTGTCCTATGTTTTAATCTAGGCTATCTACTATCTGTGTGCCAAATTTCAACCAAATCCATTTATTAGTTTTAGCGTGATTGTGGAACAAACATCCAAACATCCAAACCCACAAACTTTCACATTTATAAAATTAGTAGGAAGTAGGTTTCCTAATCGTATATGTAACGCACGCATTTCAACGGATTTTAGTATTCTTAAGGAAGTCTACAAAATGCGTCTACTGATCCAATACAGAACGCAGAATTATTTATTTATTTATTATTTTAGCAACAAACAGTCATATTTTTATATACTTAAAAGTTACGAACGTTGCGTAATATAACTTGACTAAATTCGATGTTTTGGGTAAGCTGATATACTTAGTTAAAACAAAATTTTTTGTTATATTTTCTACTTTAGTGCCAAGTTGGCAACCCTGACAGTCAGGTCCTTTAATGCACGATTATAGGGCTAATTTGTATTTGCCTTTCCGTCTTTTGTTCGATTGATTTACGATTATGAGTATCGAGTTCTCGCTGTATCGATTTACGAATCGTTTTAATACGCATTTAGTTATTATTCGCGTGGTAATATCGTGTTTTCTGAGTGCTCTTTTAAAAACAAACTAACAATAAATGAGAGCAGTTTATACTCAAAACATTTGAAAAGGTTTTAATAAGGTTTATAGTCATTTTTATTACTCTCAGTTTGGTATCAAAAAGTCATGAAAAACTCTTCCTTATTTTTGCGAGTACCTCTATTTAGGCCCGTATTTAAAAACTGCTCTCAACAGTTGTGAGCTATCTTGAGATCATACTGGAGACGTTGTTCCTATAAGAAGAGCATCTCAAGTATGATCTCAAAATAGCTCTCAACGTTAAGAGCGGTTTTTAAAAATATGTGCCTCAATACCTACTTATATTTATACTGACAGCGTAAGGGCTTTTTCTAAATTCGTAGACGACAGCAATACTTAAATACTTTTTATCGAGAGATATTATTATGTTCGTAAAGTCTTAACTCTCAATTGTATAGTTTTCTAATGGAAGTTACTTTCATATCCTCTAGTAGATGATCGGATTAAAATCTGAGCGTGATCTGCGTGATGTCAGTTGGTCAAGTCAATTGTAGATATGAATATGTTAAAGACCGAAATCGCTCATTGAGCGAAAAAACCGCTGATAACGCGTTATGGTCACTGCCAAAAATCAGCAACGCGAAATCCGTGATATGGCTATTAAAAAACGCCCATAACGCGTTGTGGTAATCACAGAAAGACCACAAAGCGAAATTCGAATCGTGGTCATCATTCTAAACGACCACAACGCGTTATGGCAATGAAGAAAAGCCATGGCACGTTCTGAGCACTAGTTGGTGCAACTATAACACAACACGATGGAGCAGGCGAATGAAGTTTCGAATGACAAATTATTTCGTGTCCAAAAACTCGCAGCCTTATTATTTTGATTTTTTTAAAAATCAACGTAATAAGTCTGTGAATTGTTTTGAACAAAAAATATTAGTCATTGGAAACTACAATCATCACCTGTCCGTCGTGTTACTCGTGTTATGGTTGCATCAACTATTGCTTAGAACGCGTCATGATTTTACTTCATTGCCACAACGCGTTGTGGTCGTTTGGGATGATGACCACGAGGCGAATTTTGCTTTGTGGTCTTTCTGTGCCTACCACAACGCGTCATGGGCGTTTTTAAAAGAGCCATATAACAATTTTCACGTTGTGGAGTTTTGGCAGTGACCATAATACGTTTTAAGCGGTTTATTCGCTTTTGAGCCTATAACATTTTATTCACTTTTTTAAGCGTTATGGGAGTATTTTTTTGTCGATAGAAGTGACATACTGTAGTTGCTATTAAAAAATCCAACGTGTACTAATAAATCAACAACCCACTTCAGGCATTGCACATTGCCGCGTTTCTTGTACAATTATTGGAATGAGAATGCGAAAATCACATTAGTAATCGGAGCCTAGATTCCATTTTCAGCTCAATTAACTCCGAATCGATTTAATTATCGATTTTCTTCATTAACTGTTTGTGATTAGCGACCATGTCGATATTTTACGATGTATTCTTCGTGATTTTTAATTACAGAAGCCTGATTGCCTCTAATTCTCCGATTATGTGACAATATACGCTTATTGCTGTATCGTATTCTAGAGATAAGGGCTTATAATTGGTTTTCATTCGTCGCTTGGAATCAAAATTAAAAAATGATTACTTAATTGGCGCGAAATTAGCATTCTAAATACAATTACGGCAACTACAAATGGCTAATTTTGCGTTTTAAAAATATGCATTTCTTATTTATTGATTTGTATAAGTTTGGAGGTTATTTCTTTTATACTTTACTAGAAAAAAAGGTATAAAAAGAAAATGGATTTACTTTTGTCACATTCTTTTAATTCATGTTTAAATCTGTTTTGCAAATATCATTGAACTAGTATATTTATTTGTTTAAGAAATTACATGTAGAATTGAGTTTTAATAAATAAATGGATAACAATGGAACACGTATAATAAATTGCCTATTTTTACATTCGATTGTTAAATAATTTTTGGTTTAACACAACTGTAAAAGCTTTCAACTCATTTCTACACATAATTTTTATTAATAATTTTATCTGTGTTCCAGAATATTCGTCGTTATTTCTTATAATTATATTATAAAGGCGTTTTGTACAAATAAGTAGAGATATACCAACGCCTAAATTAATATCACTTTTAAATGTATAAATTCGCTCAATTTGACATAATTATTAGATTTATTAAGTCAGTTCCTTTAGTTATAAATATCGCGTAAATCATGTAACTCTTGTTAGCACAGTATTAAATTATCTTTAGAACTAGCGGAACAAAATGTTTGTCATATCACAATATATTTATTTCTTATTTTAGTGGACGCTTTTGGCTTCATACATATTGTTTGAATAAATAACCCATAAATTTTTGATTTTTTTTATATACCGGGTGTAACAAGACCCTCAACGAAGCCGAGGTCTACGTATTCTGCCCATCATCAGGACCATTTCTGTTCAAAATTATTGCTGGGAAACGATTTTAATTTTTGGTGTTAAAAATGCATTGATTACATTACCACGCAATGTTACGCGTACAGCAGACTGCGCCTGCGAGTGTATGCCACACATCTGTGTACGGCCGAGTTGAAAGGCAGCGTTTATGTGCGTGCTCATGAGATACATCGAATGATGACGTTTTGAAGCCATTGTTTATTCCGAAATACCTAAAAATTTTATAATGTTTCTTTGGACAAAAATTAGGGAATAACGAATAAAATAAGATTTCATAAAAATTAAAAAAAAAAATTAACTTTGACCTTCAATAACTTCGTAGCTATTGGTTTCCCATGTATAGTCTAAAAGACAAAAATGATCCTGATGATGAGCGGAATGCGTGGAATTCGGCTTCGTTCGGGGTCTTTTTACACCCGTTATATGGTAAACTGCAAAATGAAAACCTAATAATAGACTAGGTACATAATATATTGTTTTCGACAATCCATAATGGCAAAAGCAACTAAGGTCCCAGGGTTGTATGGATACCCTATCTACCATATTCGGCTTTAGAGATTTTTTTGTAACGCGTTAATTAATTTTTCACTATACAAGTTGTTGTACAGTGAAAAAATAACTTTTGTATTTAATTATTGTTCCGTTAAATTCTATTGGTAATAGAGCATCTTTCGTCTATCATTAATGAAAAAAATGTGAATTTATTATTTTGATTAGGGCAATATTGTAACTTCTTTGTATTGATATAGTTAGAAAAAATACGGTTAGTTTCAGAAGTGAATGCAAATAATATTATCAACTATTTATTAAAAATTTACCCGAAATTACTTTAGAAAAAAAATGTAAATAAAAAAAATCTATTTATTTCTTACATCGTACTTAAATCGTGGATTATAAAATGAGTACTTATTTGTAAATTTTCCTATTAAATTAAATACAACGTTCCTTCATTTTTCGTGGGTTTCGTATGCCATAGTTACGCAAAATGTAAATATATGATACATTATATACATTTATGAAATATGGGTCGTACGCACTTTTAGTCCAAATCTAAGGCGTTGGTCTGCAACAAACGCCGGTAGCGTCTTGGACGCTGGACGCGGCTTCCAGCGTCACTGCGATGGTCACTAGGAAAAACTGTTTTTAATTTCTTGCATGCGCTCAATGTAAACGGACGTCAGTGATTAAAATAATGGATGAACATACAATTTCAAGTGTTCTTCTTGGATGATAATCACATTATACCAATTCAACAAATTTAAAAAATATTTAAAATGTTTCACTAATAGAAAAAATGTAACGTAATCACTGGTTTGGTAGTAGTTAGTTTATCCCTTAGAATAATAACACCGTGTCCTCGTATGCAAAGTGAGGCAACTAAATACTAAGCCAAAATGGCTTAGTTTTCAGATTTATATCCTTCATACGTTAACTAATCGTAACTAAAATCCAATAATATAGTAACTAATCTCCTAAATGTAGGAAAATTTAAACTATTTTGTACTTATTCGGTATGATTAGGTAAATATGGCGAATAAAAAACGGAGCCATTTTGGCTGTTTTAGTTGCCTCACTTTTAATAGTGCGTTTTGTAGAGAACTATCGTTCTAGGTGTTATTATTCTAAGGTTTATCCTTACTTGTCTTATTTGATAAACAATCTTCACCCAACTCTTTATTGAAAATTCAATTTATTATAAAAAACAACAACACATATATATTACGAAAGAAATTACAAATTTTTGGTGACAATTTTATTTAATAAGACTATTAACGATTTAAATTTAAAAGACGTAACGACAGCTGTCAAAAGCTGGTTACTAAATTATAGGACAAGGAAGAATAAACAGACTGATGGCATTAGATTAGCCTAAGCGGCCAGTGATGGTCTTACGGCCAAATAATCAAACGATTCTAAAGTTAAGGTCATCTTATTTTCAAAGAAAATGTCAAATTTGACAGAAACACTATGAAACTGACAGCTTCCTTAAAGTTAAGGAGACTTCAACTAATGTTTTTAAAAGCGTTTGAGTATTCGGACAAAAGTGTTAGCTTGGACTATAAGTGCGTGAGATTCAATAGTCTTTAATAGATTCTTGTACATTTCGGTTAGTATTTAAACGTTTAGTAACTGTAAATATTATGTGTGTTAGTTTAGGTCGCATAGTGTACTGTATGTATTCTGTGTTTAAATTTGGTTAACAATTTCCTTCGCGACTGTACCCAGTGGTTCGAACGAAACTGTAGTAACTTAAAAGACGAGTGATATAAAAATATATGTTTTTACTCATTTAAATAAAGTTGTTTTGATTTTTATTAACCTTTTACCTATTTGGATGGATTTAAGAAGAATTTTATGGGTCTCATAAGGAGGCTCAAGGTTGGTTGCTTACCAATAAGCATTATGCCAGATATTATTATGATTAGATTAGATGCAGACCAAAAGCATTCGGCAATCGGCAAATAAACTGGCGGGGAGGGATGAGTTATAATTGATTCTAGGGCGAGGCGAGGAAAATCCTTTCTGTACGTGAATCGTTCTGTGACAAAAGCTAAGCTAACTTAGTATAGCTTAGCTTACACAACTGGAACCCAATCGCGGTAATTCTGAACGATAAAACCAAAAACGTTACGTTGTCATTTAGGTTATATTTACCTAAAAATCTTTGGTTTAGCTTCATAATTTTCACTTTAAACATTGTCCCGGATTGTAATCCTAGACTCCTTAGGCAGAGTATTCAACAATTTTAACAAAACTAAAGCGAGTATTTTTTTGTAAACGAAACAACGGTAACGATTTAGCTTTGGTTTTATGGTTGAAAATTAGCGCGATTGTGCTCGTACTCTATCGCCTAACTTCAATTGTTATCGCAAATTGCTTTTATTTGTCACGTGGATTTACATATTGCTATTTTTCTTTGGTGTGTTTATATTTGTGCCAAAAAAAAGTAGCAATGTATCACGGCCGTCTGTCAAATGTAAGCTTAACTTCGGAACTTCAGTGTTTTAAGCCGATAGCCTTACCGGCTAACTTTTCGAACTTCGGCGGGAAGGTCTGCCGAGTTTCAACTTAAGGCGAGGCCAGTTCACGATTTGATGAAAAGATCGATTTTTGAACTTCCATTGTGAAGAACGGATGTAGAATTCTACTTCACAAAAATTACTGTAGACTGAACATTATGTTATGAAACACAATAACCGAACAGAATATTGAAAAATGGCATGGTTACTCTGTAAAAAAATCCTGAATAACACCATAAAATTTAACTTCAAATCGTCAGATTTCGTTATTTTCAACGACAGTGATATGATCTTTTATGCAAAAAGGATAGCTTTTTTATCGATCTAACACAATAACCGAGTACATTTTAAATAAATGATCAAGTATTTCAGAAATCAATAAAAATGTACTAAATTTCGTCAAATTTCTGGCGAAGCGTCAATTAAAGCTACGCAATATTCAACCTTATTCTAAAGACCTAGTGAAAGAGTAAATTTCGGGAACTGCCTCGCCTTAAAACAGATAAATCGAAGTAAGGAATTTCGTATTGTAGTACTATTAGCTGAAGTTATTTGGAAGATATCGATGTTCGTGTGACATCATGATCATGAATTGGGGTTCGCCATTTTGGCCTGATTGGGGCTCGATTTATCTGTTTTAATTTAAAGCCGGGCAGGCTTACCGAAGTTCAAAGCGTTAGCCGGTACGGCCCCTCTGGGGCCTTCTATTGCTTTCATTTGACAGGGGGATCTACACATTGCTACTTTTCTTTGGTGAGTTTTTATTTGTGCCACAAAGAAGTCTAAATGTATCACATCCGTCTGTTAAATGAAAGCTTACCTGAACTTCAGTGTTTTAAGCCGATAGTTGGGGCCTTACCGGCTAACTTTTCGAACTTCGGCGGGCGGGTCGTATCACATACAGAAAAAAAGTGGCTTGCTAATTTTACCACAGAATAAATAAACCTGGGAACTACTTAATAAACGTGACAATGTAAATTATGTAACTATACAATGACAAATTTGGTTTACGTTGTGGTTTTTGTGAGTACCTAGTTTGATCAGTATATTTCCTATTTTCAAATTGGTTGACGCAATGGATACGAAACAAAATTGAATTTTTTGACAATATTGTCACCTTTTAGGATTTTGCATTTGATTTGATTTTGGTTTTTCGTAAATTTTCGGGTTCATTTTCAATGCTCTGATTCTTGCAGGGACTGTAAAATCTGTGTTTTTTTTAAATAAGGCCCAGATAACATGAATAAAAGAAATGTAACTTTTTTTTTTGCAAACTTTGCAAACTATACAAATTATTAATGGACAAAAAAAACGTAAAAATAGCTGATGTATTAAAATATAACTTTGTCTATGCTTGAATAATTTTCACAACTTTTAGTAGGTATTGTTACAATTGGCTGAAGGTCTGCAGACCACACAGGGTCGCAGTAACGTCACACGGTGACAACACGCAAGTGGACGTGACGCGAATTAAGTAGCGAAGGCACTAGGGCTGTCGATTGTAGAGACACAGAAATATGACAAACCCGTTCGTTGCCAGCCATGTCGTCATCAGAAAACGTGTCGGAGGCTGAGTGCAGTAATACTTACATTAAAAGAATAGAAAATTTAGCAACTGACATAGATTTTCCTCCCAATTTTGGAGACCATGTAGGTACTCTGAAAATAAGTGGTGAGAAATGCGAAAAAATACACATTTTTTTAAGTCACTGAAGTTGTAATAAAATTTATAATAACATTGCTTTGGATGGAACCAATATAATTAATTGATGAGTGTTCTCAATTAATTAATTGATCTTATACGTCCGGTTTATAATAAAAAAATGCATTTCATTTAATATTGCATTCAACAACGAAGGAAGAGCAATTATCATTTTTGAGAATTTTTTGGTCATTTTTTATAATAGGTAGGTAAGATATTTTGTGACAACCCTACCTAATCGATGGTATTGGAAGATTCGGTTATCGACAATAGTAAGTGCAGTTTTATTATCTGCTTAGAAGTCTGCGCACTTTTAAGTACCAACGTTGCTCTGTGATTTAGGGCACTATAAAAATGGTTGTAAAAATTTGAGGAAAACTTAAAGGTCAGTCACATGATACGACCAAATACGACTATGTGTGCACATTGTGCAGGCAACTTAGTACAATCGAAAAAAAAAATTGAGACACTTTGTAACTTCTAACTCAATCGGGTTATTAATAAAAACTATGAACACAATATAATGAGTGATTCCTAGATAAGTGAAAGTGAAAGTGTGAAAGTGAAATAAGCTTTATTCAAATAAACTTAATTATTAAGTACTTTTGAATCGTCTAAATTTTCCTACCACCCGTTCCAGACTTTTTTAGCTGACAAGAAGAACGGGCGCAAGAAACTTATCAGCTGTAACAGCCATAAGTAACGATATTTACAAACTTGAATTCAACATTCACCAGTTTAATACAAGAAATAAAGATAAACTTGCCGTTCCAAGATTTAGGCTTGCAAAAACGAGAGGTTCATTTATGGGGAAAGGCATAGCCTTTATTAATAAAGTTCCACAACAAGTAATTGATCTTCCTTTGCATGAATTTAAAAACCATGTTAAAAAAACGCTCATGGGTAAAGGTTATTATAAAGTTGACGATTATCTTAAAGATCAAAATGCGTGGAAATGATGTAACACATAACTTGCTAATATAAGAACTTTGTTGAAGTAATATAATAAGTCTATGTTGTTGCCAATAATCCTGTCACCCTGTTGTAATTATCTGGTAACGATATATTCAAGTTTGTAAATATCGTTACTTATGGCTGTTACAGCTGATAAGTTTCTTGCGCCCGTTCTTCTTGTCAGCTAAAAAAGTCTGGAACGGGTGGTAGAAAAATATAGACGATTCAAAAGTACTTAATAATTAAGTTTATTTGAATAAAGCTTATTTCACTTTCACTTTCACTTTGAATATATCGTTACCAGATAATTACAACATTAAGACGTTAAGACAGCATTAAGACGAAGACATTAAGACATTAAGAGTTCAATGATTTAATTTTCTCCAAAAATTAAAGTTTCTTAAACTTTATTTTATTCCCAACTGCTCTAAATAATATTTTTATTAATTCAAAATCAAAGTTTTGGATTTTGGGAAATACCACTAGGCTAGGTATAATTGTATAAATCTTCAGTTCAGTACCTTTGCAGCAGCTTATACATTTTTATCATTATTATCTATCTTTTAATCTCTCTCTAACATTTTACAAAAAAAGAAAGACTTGATACAGTGCAACTTTTTATTGACTAGAAAAAAGTAAGCATTTTTTCACAGTAACTATTTGCTATATGTTAAATATCTTTATCGCAATAAACATATTTTGATTTGATTTGAAACTATTATTTAATCTGTGGTTTTTGTAGTACCTATTTCCAGTACCTATGTCGGGAAAAATTAAAGATTAAACTACCTACTAACTTATTATACTCTTTATTGCACTCATAAAAACAGTTACACAAAAATAAATTGATATATGTACACAAAGGAGGACTTATCTTTAAAAGAGATCTCTTCCAGCCAACCTGAGAACGTGTTCGAGATTTCGATATTAAGCGGGTGACATAAAGTGCAAAAATTAAATAAGAAAAACAGTCAATTTAAAGTCTAAAATATAGTACCTACAATATATAATTAAATAAATATACCTAATTTACCTATAATACATAAGTACATACATATTAAACCTATATTATAAATATACATACATATAAATAAATAAATAAGAGATGGTGTTAATTAAGTATCTCATGATTCTGATTGGAATAACTGTTATAAAAACTTATACACGTTGTTTAGTGTCCTGCTGCTCTTTGTAGGAAATTCCTCGCTAAATAAATAAATTATTTGCTTTGAAGTATGAAAATTTTACTAAAGACAGGAAAAGAAACAATGGAACTAAATTACATTTCTTCTAAAACCATAGCATAATAAAAAGCATCACATAACGTGGTATAATATTAAACACACGTACTAACCAATCATTTTCAATGAAACCGTGCTAGTAGTATCCATTTCATGCTAGTTTTTGATCTAAAGCCAATTTCTACTAGATAATCTCTCGAAATACAGCAAAAAAGCTAAGATGCCGCCGCCGCATCGCATCCAGTGAAGCGCGCGGAGTCAAAAAGCTAAAAGGATTACTCACGAGCAGGTAGTGGGTTCGATTCCTGATCTAAGCCAATTTTCTAAGAACCTTCGCGGGTGGCACTTTAACGACATTAAAAGATTTTACAAACAAATAACAGATAAGCGGTGAGAAATTGGTTAGTTTTTTTTTTTTTGCAAACTTATTTTTGTGAATTGAACCTTGTTAGTCACTATTTAGAGTTTTATTTAAAAATTTATGTTCAATGAATATGAATGACTGTATTTCACGATTCGATAAGTTTCTTAATAAATGGGCAAATGGCTAAGTATTTTATCGCCAAAGGTGTTTGAAGAGAGATTATCTTGTTTTTAACACTCGTAAGCTGGTATAATATAATGAAATTTAAGTTGGGTCGTTTTGGTATGCGGTGGTCCTTTTGAATTTATTAAAGAAACTATTAGTTTTAATAGATTTAGTTAGTCTTTGTAAAGACGGCTCGTTTTACGTTCAATTGTCAATCAGTTACTTTGAAACGGTTGTTTCTGGTGCTTTTTAGGATTCCATACCTTAAGGTGCCTTAAGGCGACTATAGCCCTGCAGTGGCCACTTTTTGCTTTTTTGCCTACTACTACTATAATCTACTATATTTTACTGAGGTTATTGTTTGTAAATTAACTATAGCTAACTAACAAAATATATGTGTTTATCTTGATTTTTATTTTTACGTTCTGTTTTTTTTTTCTTCTATGTTTGTCTTTTATCTAGGTATTATTATAAATCCTTTTGTTTTATTTTATTTTATTTTAAGTTGTTTTTTATCGTTTTATTTCCTGTAACTTGTGTTGTGTGAGCGTCAATAAATGTTTTTTTCTTCTTTTCTTCTATAGAACCTTAGCTTCAATCTATGCATGTGAATTTTCGTTACATTATGTACTTAACAAGCAATAAATTTAATTAAGATGATGGTGTCACTTGGGCTATAGGGCCCTTAAAAGAAACCCTTATAGGATCACTTTCATGGGTAAGGAATGCAAAAATCTCTCGGATAGAGATTTTCGACCTCGGAGATCATTAAACATTACTATTGTATGAGATTTTAAACAAATAAATAAGATAGAAAGAAAAAGTTCACAAGCGTAATATCGCGTAGGTCATCAGGCCGATAATATTAACACCGTTAGCTGTGATCGTGACCGTGTCAAGCGATAAGATGTAGCGAGGTAATAGTTATTAGTTCATCAAGTGAGCAAAGTTATTTTTTGCTGCGAGTGCGAGTGATTTGCTCTCGTGTGAAACATACATCTTTCCATCTCTACTAGTTAGCGAGAAAATTCGTAGCAAAACCGATTTGAAACTCACGCTCGCAGCAAAAAGCGAGCGAGCTAATTTATAAATATAAATAGAAAAAATGGCATTGGTATTTAGTAAAAGGTATCGAGATAATTAATTATTGATATAAAATATCAACTAGGTAGGTACTCATGAGAGCAAAACTTTAAGATTTGTCACTAGAAACCACTTTAAAACTAGTGTCCGACCGAAGCTTCGGTTTCGGCCAGTTTCGGCCAAAAAAACTGTTTCGGTTTCGGCTCGGCCGAAACTCGATTTTCGGGAATTGTCGCACGTCAATCGGCTAACTTCGGAGTTCGACAGCCGGCGTGAACGTGGTTTAATGTGTATATCTTCAGTTAGGTACCTACTTGATTAAATTTTAATTGTGAAAAAACATCTATTTATAACTCGTGCATATTTACCACACTAAACTAGTCATATCGAAGCTTTTTCTCTTACTGCGCGAGGTGCTTAGTCAATTCGGATGGGTAGTATATGTGACTCGTGACTAGCAATAAATGAATGAACGAATGAATGTATGGTAAAATAAAACAAATAATTAATCATACGACTATTGTTAAACATTCAATAATGTTGATCTATAAAAAAGTTGACTTACAAAAGTAAGTTCAACATTATAAGTATTTGATTCTTTTTTTGGTTTAAATTGTTAATATAATATAACTAAAGAAATATTTTGTCACATACATGCATTATTGTTACTTATTTATTTTAATTTACACAAGTTAAGTGTCTACAATCTAAATACAGTAGAAAACGACGTCAATTAAATATGTGAAAAAAAGTTTCGGTTTCGGCCGAAACTAAAACCAGGGCAGAAAGATCGGTTTCGGTTTCGATTGGAATTCCAGTTTCGGTCGGCCACTATTTAAAACGCTGTGGTTCCTAACTTAAGACACTTAGAGTGAACAAAAAATGGCGAGCACGCATAGCGTACACTTGACAGGCTGACAAATACTTAAACATCATAATCATTGTCAGTCATCGGTATTTATTTAGATTCCTTTATTAGAAAACTTTCTCTGTAGTGGAAAAAGTTAAGTTGTTACTTGTTTTGAAGCCTCTACGGGTCCAAATAGCATAATCATGGTATTGGATTGATATTTAAATAATTGTAGTTATTCTGTTGTATTGTATGATTTAATTACAAACCCCCCCTACTCTAATGGCCAACCTTCTATACGTATGAACGCTACGCTTACTTTTAAAGCTTTATATTCTGTTTCACTTATCTGCAAAATTTATTACAACAAAATATAAAATGTATTACAAATTGGGTATTTTTGTATTTATACTTATATAAAATATTGGGTGTATATATGTAGGTGCTTACATATTGTAACGTTGTTAATTAACGCTGTTGGTTTTCTTAAAAAAAAAAAAACTTAAATATGTCGCAAACTTATGTAAATCACAGACTTTGATGTATTGACAAGCTTACGGCACATTAATTCATAGATTACTGCATATTTTAAAGCTTTTAATAGTAAGCGTATAGCGTCCAAACGCATAGAATATTATACTAAGAGCTGGCCCCGGAAATAGGTAGACAATTTACAGAGTGACGAAATCCCTATAGTTAGTTTGGCATACTATCATTATTAACAGATCCGGGCACCTGGCAGATTTTCAGTGGTGGGGGTGGGAGTGGTTGAGCAACAAAGGGGCTGAAAAAGAGAAACTTTACCACTTTTTCGCGCACCTTTGATGTCGCCTGGCACTATTTTTCCACCAGTCAAAATGCCCGGCAATGTTATATTCGATTTAGATACATGATTCGCTTGCTATTATCCACACCAAATCCAGAGCTCTGTAAATTGTTCACCTTTAATCGCTTTTTCAGCCTCTTTGTTGCTCAACCACTCCCACCCCCACCACTGAAAATCTGCCACGTGCCCGGATCTGTTAATAATGATAGTATGGCCTTAGATCAAGAATATCCTATATTCCTAGATAACGCTACACGAACTAAAACAGTACGCAAAAATGGCACCTCAAATAGCGTCTCACTTACAAACTTGGCGCTTATTTTGTACATAATCACCTCTTATTTTGGACAAACTCACTTTTAATATCCCTTATTTTGTACAAAATAAGCTTATTTTGTACAAAAACACATCTTTTATCACATAGTTTTTGCAAAATAAGCGCCCAGTTTGTAAGTGGGACGCTATTTGACGTGCCATTTTTGAGACTCTGACCGGACATCTAGGGTATTCTTGATCGAAGGTAAGCCTATCTCTTACTGAGGATAGGTTAGTAATTGGCCGTAAGTTAAATTAAACGCATTGCACCTTATTTCATGCACTAAACACGTAATTTTATAATTATGGAAGTGTATATCCATTTTGCCTAATTGGCCCACGTTTTAGTTGTGCCACGTTTTCGAGGGATAGAAAAATTACTGTCCACGCATTCGAAGTCGTGGGAGGCCACAGTAGCTTCCGCCCGCGACTTCGTCCGCGTGCCTAGGGAACCTTTGACCGGGATAAAAAGTATCCTATGTTTTAATCCAGGCTATAAACTATGAGTGTGCCAAATTTCATCTAAATCCGTTCAGCCGTTTTGGCGTGATTGAGGAACAAACATCCAAACCCAAAAACTTTCACATTTATAATATTAATAAGTAGAATTTTGTTGGTTACTCTTTATCATCTCTGATGTTAATTGATTGACTTCAAATTTCAACGAACTCAGATAGAATCTCAAATAAAAATCTTCGGAGTTGGTCTTCGGAATTCAAATTTTCAAATCTCTCTCTCCCATTGGCCGAGATGCTGTCAAGATGGCGTCTATTAATGGCGATTGACAGCTCTATCCGATAAGTTTAATCAAATTATGGCGGCAAAATAGGAGAGTGAATTACAATTTTAGTTTAGTAACTTGGTTTTTGTAAATTGTCTCTTATTTTGTTGCAATAAGGATGGATAGTGAAGTTTTAAGTGATTGTTTGTCTGTGTGTTTATCGAAAGATCTTTTTTCGTCGACAGTTGTTTGCGCGCTTCGTAGGTTGTTAGAGGCAATTATTGTGATGGTAAATTAGTTTTGTGGATCTAATCTATTGCTTTATTTATACCACGAAATCTTATATCTTTGGGAGTACAATGAGTGAAATATGAGTAATAAAGTTTAATAATAAAATAATTTACTTCTAGCATATCTTGTTTCCTTGTTTGGTATCTTTGTTAAATCGATATTTATGATATGTTTATAAAACTAATACAATGTTACAAAATATGCCAAATATGGTATATAAGGATTAATAAATAATAAATAAATAAATGCTTGGACAATTTCACACAGCGCCACCTAGCCCCAAACTAAGCAAAGCTTGTAATATGGGTGCTAGACAACTGATATACTACTTATATACTTTTTAAATATATACTTATTATACATAGTAACACCCAGACCCACGAAACTGAACAACTTTTACTATGGGACCAACTTTGAAATCTAGAAAAAAAATCTATTTCATCGAAAAATTAATAACGAATAGTACTTACTTAAATCAAAATTTATAAAACAGCTGTTTTATTTTCGCGATTTCAGAGTTGGTCCCATAGTAAAATTTGTTCAGTTTTATGGTCCCTATCTACCATATTCGGCATTTGGGGTTATTTTGTAACACCTTGTATACTGCGTTCGTGTTTTCTTGGAAAAAGACTCCTCACAAATTTTAACGGTGAAAATTAAGTGCCTCCCTCTTAGGAACCGGAACGCTTTCGATTTTGATCTACAATATCTCGTATTCTCATGATATTATGATTATTATGTTTGCATATCGAATAGGGTTTCGATATCAAAGAATCTATTTATTCTATTTTTATTTTTATTTTCATTCTGTATATACTCAAAACCCAAACGCACGAAGGGGTTTTTAAGCGCTTAATCCGGTCCCTGCTCCCTCCAAGCAAGCTATAATAGACGCCTTTGACCATCTGGGTCCATTTTATTTTTGATATCTTTTTTATTTATTGGCAATTTCTTCCAGCCGCACGACACCTACCGCTAGGTAGGTATAGGCCCAAGGATCTCCAGAACGCTCGGTCCTTTCTACGCTGTCCACATCCAGCGGCTTCCCGCGACCTTCACCAGACCGTCGGTCCCCTTGTCGGGGGCCTACCCACGGAGCGTCGTCCGGTGCGCGGTCGCCATTCAAGAACCAATTCGCATATAATCTTAAGCGATTAATAATGAATATAAGCGGAAACTTGTCCCGTGACCACGGCCGCGGCCCCTGGAAACGTGTCGAAACGTTGGGAAACCCAAAAAAACAATAAATCAAAACTAAATAATTCTGAAATAACATTTGAATTAATCAATAATAGGTACACGCTGTATTCCTTAAAAAGTATTTTATTTCTAATGAACTCAAAAATATTGCTCAAAATTCGTTAAAATGTGTTTATTTCATATCTAGTGAGCGCGCAAGCTTGAGAAGTGAATATTGCTCAAAAGTTTACATCATTCGAAATAAAATATATTTATTTACCGTCCTGGCTTTTCATAAACAGTAGTAGGTCCTAGGTAAAGGTAAGTAGGTAGGTACATTCGGAATAAATTTTAGATTTAAGGTGGTACCCTGAGCGAAAGTGGCGCCGCGGTGAATTATATTTAATATTTTAATTCTAATACACAATTTTAAAAATGTTTATCGTGGAGATTTTAGGGCCCACAGTCTAGTACTTTTAGACGGTATCGTTACAATCCCTCGTAGTCACTGCTAGAAGTAGATAGCAAAACTGCTAAAAGTGGCCGTTTTTGACACATTTGCTATCTACTTCTACGAATGACTACGAGAGCATGTGGTGATACCTTCAAAAATACTAGACCATGGGCCCTAAAATCTCCACGTAAAACATTATTAAAATCTTTTTCTATTAATAACTTATTAAATAAAAACCTCTGAAGGCGCCACTTTCGGTCATACAACCGCCTTAAATAGGTATTGTCCTTTACAATAACAAATCAATAGTCACAATAGAATCTTGTCATCATTACTTGTATTGTACAGCATTAAAAGCAAAAAAAAAACTAATTTTGTATAGAATCAACCAAACAGTGTTTAAAAATGATTATTTTGTGCTGCACAGATTTTCAACGCCATATTAACTTTCAGAGGAGCTCGGTGGCGCAGTGGTTTAGCGCCTGGCCCAGCGATTGCGGAAGTTAAGCAACGTTCGCAAGGGTCGGTCATGGGATGGGTCACCAAAAATTTATTATCTCGAGCTCCTCCGTGCTTCGGAAGGCACGTTAAGCCGTTGATCTCGGCTGCATTTGCAGTCGTTAACACCCACCAATCCGCATTGGGCCCGCGTGGTGGGTTATGGCCCGTCCTCCTTATCCACCCATAAGGAAGGCCTGTGCCCTAGCAGTGGGGACCTTAAAAATGGCTGATGGACATTAACTTTCAGTAGATGACAGGACGTTTGATCTAAGTGATCGTTTAACAAAAAAAAACATCATAAAAACAACCATATCACAGTTCTGTCACTCTCTCTCAAACTATAATTATTCAATAATGTTCATTGGCATAGTGACACATGTCGTTTATAAAATCATCGTTAACTTACCGAGTTAACTTCTCAACTAATAACCATATTTGAACTCTATTTATAATGACTTAAAAGCTCAGTTAAGTGTCGCAGTAAAATGGTATAAATTCTGTGATGTGCACCGAAAGGCATATCGATTCAATTTTAATTAGTTAATCGATGTTTTGATTGCGAGTTGTATGTAACTCGATAAGCGGTCGGCTCGATAATTAGAGCTAAAAAAGATTTAAAGTTAAACACTTTTTGTTTTTTAAATCCCAACTAAGTAGGTACCTATGTTTTTTCCATAGAAATAGAATGTCAAGAACAACAATGTCATTAAATAGGTGATCCTAAAAACGAATGTATACATTATATATGAGATACGTAAAATATGACGTACATACATAAAATATGACTATATTATGGCAAAGGAAATTAATAAACTATGTTCCGTACTGTTTTCTTCGTCGATAAACGAATAAATGTAGAGAGATTTGGTTTTAGAGAAATGTGTGGCAATATCTTATTTACCTATGAAAAGTGTGATTACTTGGATTGTTTCTTTTTGTTAGTGATTGTGCACTAACAGAACAAGACACCATGGCCCCGCGATACCCTTATTTAAAATTTTAATCAAGTTTACCAAATATTTTAAAGAAATTGTGATTGCTCTTTTGCTAGGCGGGACGCTAGGGGCTCTTACTGTAAAAAATGTTGGCACATTGTCACTTGATCCTTTGTCTCTTTTTTTCATAGACCGTGTCCGTATAATGTTAACTTCTCTTTTCCATGCTTTGTTGGTCTTCTTGAGCGCAGCGAAACTTTTTCTATGTCTATGGTTTTTTCATATAAAAAAAGACACCTCTTTGTTTCACTTTGTTTTAGTGTTCTTTTTTATTTAAATTAGAAATTTATATTTTAAAATTAGTAAGTAACTGTGTCTGTTTGCTTCAATTTCGCTTCTTTAACGGCTGAAACAAATTTTGATGAATTTTGGAATAGTATAAGGATTTGGACACTACTTACAGTTTGCTCGTTTGTATGAAAAACTATTATAGTGGCCCTTATTTTCTTTTGAGTACCTATAGTATAAGTAAACAATTTTGCTATTCACCTTCAGGTCATATTTTCTTCCAAAGTAGGAAAAAAATAAACACGTTTCCTACTTTAATCGTGAACAATTTAAAATAAAAACAACAAACTATAATTTCATCACCAAATTTTCTCATGTCACGCACATTATCCATTATCATTGACCATTTAATTTCCTTCAGACACTCAAGTATCGATAATTTTTCTTAAGCATCTTCAATAAGCCATTTTAATTTGTAAACCGCATTGTTAACTGAACATCTGTCATAGTTTAAGGTTTCTGAAAGGTAAAGAGGGAATTACATAATAAATTATCATTTAATGATGGATCAAATTAACTTTTATAAAATGGGTTGGAACGGTATAGTATTTATTTAAATGGGGCACGCCTAAACGGTTGTGTTGTGTGTTTCCAATGTACACTTATGTATACAGGTTGTCCCAAAACTTTGCCACACAGAGGGTAAGTACCTTAAATATTGAAGATAGGGAATTTTACTGAAGGATGACTTCATTTTGATTTTTAAAATAATTGGAACTGCATTCAATTTTTTTCGACAAATAGCATGCCTTAACCAGGAATCGAACCCACCAGATTAGAAAAAAAAAGTCAATTTTTATTTTTACGATACCAATCGAAAGGTTTAATCATTAGGTTTTTCCTTGTTAAGTAACAAAGCATCTTATTATAAGGAAGACCATGAAATTTAACATTTAAAATTTTATTTTTACGTATTGTGTCAATTTGTATGGGAATGAATGTGATTTTAAAAAAAAACTTTGAATGCAGTTCGCATTATTTTTTAAACAAAATGAAGTCTTCTTTCAGTAAAATTTCCTATCTTCAATATTTAAGGTACTTTCCCTCCATGTGGCAAGGTTTTGGGACATTTCTGGTGGCGATACATACAACGTGTTATATTCGGCATCAAGAGTATTTTTGTAACATGTTATATAATATTGACGTGTGAGATGCAAAAAATTAAAGTTTTTTTTAAGAAAAAGTTAAAATAATTGTGTAAACAATTTTAAAGAATAATATGATAAGTATCCTAATGAATTTCCAAAAGAAATAATCACTAATAATACTCGTAGTAAGATTCTATTGAAGATAAATTAATAACACTCTTACTTTTAATGATATTCTTGGCAATTTTTTTCTGCAGAAACAGTATCGCGAGAAAACTGGGTTAAATTAAGTTAATAATTTTTCTTACCAAAATATGTATGACTAAATCCTAAACAGTAATGTTTATTTATATAAATGCAAAGCAAGCAAGCATAGATTATCGTAACACAAAATATACGCGTTTTGAAAAATCTCACGCGAGATTTAGGGTGGTGGTGAGGGGGTCGAGCCAACCAAGGAGGGAGGGGGGTTGAAAAATCGCCAACCTCCTAACATCTTTCTCGAACTTTCACATTAAAATATTATAGGAAGAGAAGTTACAATAGCAGACGTCACACAATGGAAACGCTTACCCGGCGCTCGGATCGCTCGCTCAACAGTCGCTGATGGGATAAGTGGGTGTTTAAATCCCCATTTTGAGGGTAATTTCCCAAATACGCCCCTTCACCGAACCATTATGACGTGACCAACAAACAACGATAAATTACCGGCAAAATTAAGCTCTATTCCGTTAACATTAAAAGCTTTAAAAGTGAAATTTTTGATCATTAGTTTTAAGTGGATTGGTTGAGAGCTATCGCTTTAACTTGGTAGTTTTTATGGGAATAAATGGGACAAAAAAAAAATGAATTGGTCTGATGGCATTGATATTAAAACTCATTTTGATGTTAGTAATTTTTAAGTTATTAAGCTTTGGGCAACTATTAGTTTTTTTTATAAAGTAATACTTATTAGATTCTAAAAGGTTTCTGTAATGACCCAAACTCTATCTTTTAGAATCATTTAGATGCAAAATGATTTACTGTTTTTAAGCCGTGAATGATGAATTACTTATTTGCTGGTTTTGGCTGAAATGTAAGAAAATTTAAATAGTCTTAAAAGATCTGAAATGAAAGAATAGTACCAACTTACTAACAAATTGCAAATAAAGATTATGATTATTATGGTTATTATTATTATAACAAAGATTGTTAAAGGGAGCGTTAATGATATACTTACGTCCTTAATTTTCGAAATGAATGAATCAATTTTAATGAAACTTCATACACCTAAGCAGAATACCAATATTGGTCTAAAAATTCGATTGAAAACATTTTGGATAAAAATCGTTTTACAGCTAAATTACTTATACCGATTTTAAATTTTCAATAGAAACAGAAATTCTAATTACTTATCATTTCAAAAATCTTCCGTAAGGAAGTTATAACTATTGAGACTTATGAGTTCTGCTTATGCGTATGTTAGTTACATTAAAATCGGATCAATTTCGAAAAATAAGCATTTGAAACTTGAAAAACAGCAATTCATACAAAGCCGTTTGCGCGTTATTTTGTAACACGTATTTAATTATTTTTCCATCAGGAGGCTTACCATCACCTTTTAGAAATCCATCATGTTTTATTAACGTTTTGTTATAAGGTCACTCATCCCATGACCGACCCTTGCGAACGTTGCTTAACTTCCGCAATCGCTGGGCCAGGCGCTAAACCTCTGCACCACCGAGTTCCGATAAATGAAACATACCAACTACTTAATATTACATTCACATTGTAGAACAATATGTATATTTACGTTTCACTTCCTGTTTATAACGCAATTTCTAAATAAAATAACTCAAAATTGTTTTGTTTCCGTCGAGAAAAAGCAACTTTTTTAAGACTGCAAAATTTCTCAATATTTGACACAAAAACAATAATGCTAGCTGTCAAAAGACACGTCGTGGTACGGTTTAAGTGAACGATTGATCGATGACGTCACAAAACTTCCAACGGAAACATTATTACAATAATCATACTTTATGAAGGTCGTAGTACAAAATAGCATGGTAAGAATGAAATAATACTGCGCTAAGACATGGCAGTAGGCACCCAGGTCCCTTTTTTAGTTAGGTACTTTTCGATTGTTTTTTTTTATTCTAGAACAGGGAGATTGGAGATTTTGTAATTCTTAAAATAAATAAACAAACGAATTAAGATTAATAGATGGTACGGCTGATTCTCTATGGTATTTTTTGGTAGAGAAGACACAAGAAAGTAGCAAATCATAATTTGTAGTTTTGAGGACAAAACTCATGTTTGTAGTTTCAATATTCTAAATAAAAGTACCTACTTACCTCTGAAAATAAAGACTTCTCAGCTAAAGTCTTTGGCTAACTAAGGTCTTCTTAACTTTAAGGAAGCTATCACTATTTTGAATAGGGATGTTGACTAATGAATAAAATAACGAAATACTAATAAAAATCGTAAACATATTAAACTTTTAGAGTAGCTTGTATACCTCTTGGTTTTATATATTGCATATTATTTGTTTTATGACCCTTCAAAGTTGGGTGGACAAGTCCATTTAAAAAGTATAAAATTTATTAAAATAAATAATACCTTTAATTAGTCCGTAAAATGTAAAATTTGTCTAAGAAACTATTTTGATAAACACAATATTTAATATAGCTGCCGAACAAATTTCCTACGCGTTGCATACAAACTAGCACGGCGTGACGTCATAACGTGCAAGCCATTAGTATGGAGCGTTTTTGATCGAGTCCATTTGTGTGCATTTCACACTGTGATATCTCGGGCAGTTTTCATGCTAGCGAATTAATTCTTTTACCAATGTTTCTTTTTTTGAGAGGTAATTTATGTAACATAAAATAAAAAAAATAGTCAACATCCCCTATTATTTAAGACTAGCTTCCGCCCGCGACTTCGTCCGCGTGGACATTTGGAAAATCCCTATGGAATCTTTGACCAGGATATAAAGTTTTAGTCCAGGCTATAAACTATCTGTTTGTCAAATTTCATTCAAATCTGTTCAGCCGTATTTGCGTGATTGAGGAACAAACATCCAAACATCTAAACATCCAAACCCACAAACTTTCACATTTATAATATTATAGTAGGAAGTAGGATTTTAACTTTCAAAGTTTGTATATTGTTAAATATTTACCACATTATGTAGTATTACTGATTAGATATTAAACTTATTTAACTTCTTTATTATCTGTGAATTAGTATTAGTAGATCAGTTAAGCTAATCTTACTTAAACCAGTCAAGCCTAGTTAAGTTACAAATAACTGTCGTTTGGTTACAATAAATTGATAGACGCAAATTAGGTCTAGGAGCAATTCCACCATGTTGAGTGCCGTAAGCTAACTGAATAACTAAGTAAGTAAATTACTTAGTATTACATACCTATTTACATTCACTAATGCGCAGTGTTGTCGTTTCCAAATTAAACAACTAAATTTAAAAAAATTAAAAACCCGCCTGCTTAAAAAAAGACAAGTCAACAGAAAAATAAAATAGAAAAACTAAAAAACCCACCATGCATCAAAAAACAAGTCAGACAAGTAAACGAAAAATAAATTCAAAAAATAAAAAAAACCCACTTGCTTCCATAGATAAGTCAACTGAAAAGATGGAAACAAGATAATATATAAAGGCAAACTTAAAAAATATTGATGGTAGTGTTTAGATTAAAGGCAAACTTAAAACATATTGATGGTAGTGTTTAGAACTTTTGTTCATCATAATAACATGCAGTCGGAGGCATGCATAAAGAAAGTGACATTATGAATGATTTTACTTATCATTCAATTCTATTCAATTCATTCACACTTACAAACATACTTACAAGATACGCGCGAAACACATAACCCTTTCTTTGCAGTCGGGTAAAAAGTACGTCCAGGCTTTTGAAATAGTACGAATATTGCAAAAAGGTACACAAACCAAAAAACCAATTTAAAAAAATATGTAGGTACCTACCGTGTTTTGGCCAATAGCAAGCAAAAAGAAGTATCTATAACGCCTTACGCCATAACAACAATTTAAAAAGTGTTGTGTTCCGGCAGTTAGAGTTAAGATAGCCAGTTCCTCAGTGGTGAGGATTCCAGGTGTAGTGCGCTTCCACCTTCGGCGTTATCGTCACTTAACATCAGGAGAGGTGAAGGCCAAGCACTATCCCGTTGTGAATAAAAATACAATTTGGTCGAATAGATATTGATGTTTTCTATGGAACTGCTGATTATTTTTTTGCTCTGATTAAGTTGATCCCATCCATAGACAAAGTTTGTCGACTGTTAAAAAAAGCACCCTATGGTCATTAGTTAGACAACCACCAATCCGCATTGGGCCCGCGTGGTGGGTTATGGCCTGTCCTCCTTACCACCCATAAGGAAGGCCTGTGTCCCAGCAGTGGGAACATCAAAAATGGCTGATGGACATGGTCATTAGTCGCTCTTAACGCTTAAATGTAAAGGGTTGGTGCTTCAATCAAGAATATCCTAGATGTCCGGTCAGAGTCTCAAAAATGGCACCTCAAATAGCGTCCCATTTACAAACTGGGCGCTTATTTAGCACAAATTAAGCGATAAAAGATGTGTTTTTATCTTCGATCAAGAATATCCTAGATGTCCGGTCAGAGTCTCATAAATGGCACCTCAAATAGCGTCCCATTTACAAACTGGGCGCTTATTTAGCACAAGTTAAGCGATAAAAGATGTGTTTTTATCTTCGATCAAGAATATCCTAGATGTCCGGTCAGAGTTTAAAAAATGGTACCTCAAATAGCGTCCCACTTACAAACTGGGCGCTTATTTTGCACAAAGTAAGTGATAAAAGATGTGTTTTTGTACAAAATAAGCTTGTTTGTACAAAATAAGTGATATAAAATGTGTGTTTGTACAAAATAAGAGGTGATTATGTACGAAATAAGCGCCAAGTTTGTAGTGGGACGCTATTTGAGGTGCCATTTTTGCGTACTGCTTTAGTTCGTGAAGCGTTATCTAGGCTATTCTTGATCGAAGGGTTGGTGGTAATCTTCGCTTTCGGACGCTATTTTTAATAACCCTCAAATAGCAATCCACATTAAATGTTAAATTCTCATATAAATGACACTCGGACCGCAATAAACCATTATCAGGTAATAAATCATCATCGTATCTGAGCATCGGTGCGCGGCGCGGCGTCGAAGCCCGCGCGGACTTGCGAAGTGCGAGGCGTTATGTCGAAACCGGTCGATAAAAATACATTTTGAGAAATTTTTATAGTAATCGTGAAGTCAAAGTCAAATAACCTTTATTCAAATAAACATAATTATTAAGTACTTTTGAATCGTCTATATTTTCCTATTGAAATAAATAAATTATATATAATAGTAATGATAATTTATATTGAAATTAATGATAGTGGAAGGTGACCTTACCTACTTACTTTGATTTCAAAGATCTATCTTCTGTAAGAGATCTATTACTAGGCAACAAATCTTAAGTAAGTCCATCTCGTAAGCTAGGGTTTCCTAGAATGACGGTGCCGTCATATTACGGCCGTAATTTAGCTGCGTAGCACGTTGTCTATGAAAACAATATGGCGCGCCGTGTTGTTTACATAGAAAACGTTCTACGCCGCTAAATTATGGCCGTAATATGACGGCACCGTCATCCTAGGAGACCCTAGCTTTACTGAGGATAGGTTATTGAAATCGGCCATTAATATACAGAGGTAAGTATAGCAAATAGAAAACAAGAGAAAAATGTAAAGAAGTAAGAAAATTAGAAGTTAGAACAAGAATAGAAAAAAAGTTTTTAAATAAAGAAAAAAGTGTAGTACTTAGAGCGATTATGCTAACGAGGTTGTCTGTCTTCCTATACCTGAATGGGCGATATTGAAATAAAAAAATAAAAAAAATGTGCAGAAAAATTTAGGTACATAGATGACGTTTTATGAAAGCCGAGCTTTCAGAAGCCGAGCCGTAAAGTTAAACTTAAACCCCCTTCACACTAAGCAATTAATCGCATGCAATTTTTTGAAATCTTAGATTTTTTGAACTAATTTCTTTTTTGGTCTCGGAAAATCGCCCATTTCGTGATAAGAATGTACAGTACTTCAATATAAAGAATGGGCTCAGCTAACTTCGTGTTTTTGCTTTTCTTAGAAATTACGTTGACATTTATTTCATTGCAATAAAGTTGAAATTGTAAATTACTTTTAGGGCCAAACTATTTTAGTTAAGTTAGACCAGGGGTCTCCAAACTACGGCCCGCGAAAACCAACAATCCGGCCTGCAAAAGCAGGCTGGATCGTACCAACAATACTGTAATTTACAATATGTTAATAATAATAATAATAATAAAAACGCTTTATTGCACACTAGACAAAGACATTACATAGGAGCAAACAATAAACATGGACAAGTACACAAAAGGCGGCCTTACTGCTACGTAGCAGTCTCTTCCAGGCAACCTTGAGTAGAAAAATATTAAGGGGAAGAGGAAAGAGAGAAGTGGGTGTATATGTTGGTGGAATATGTTGGTTTAGTTTGTGGACTAATTATATAATTAAAAAAGATATCATTAAAGAAGATGTCCATGAGCCAGCTGGATCCTGGCTCTTGGGACTTTTTTTTTTTTTTGACTTTGTGGAGAAGTTAGTCTGGCCCTTATGCTAAAAAGTTTGGAGACCCATGGGTTAGACGATTGTTCCCGATGTGTCCCGATGTCCATTCTTTATCTTGAAGTACTGTAACAGCATTCAGTTCCATAGTCGGCCCCCTCGCGCCTGTGTGCGACCCCGGTGTGGGGGCAAGCGCGAACAACTTGTTTGTTCAGAGATTTAATACTCGGTAAATTTCTTCACGTTACCTGCCCCACGGCTCTCACGCGCGACCTCGTAAGTGGAAACTGGGAACGGGGAAAGATTTTTTGAAAATTATTTTTAGATTACATTATTTTTTGAGAAAAATTAGAATCTTTAAATATTAAGTTTTTGTTTTTGCATTCAACAAACGCTATGCCGCATGCCGTCGGGATGCGAAAGATTAGGTATGGTTTAATTACTATTTACTTTTCGTTTATTTGGGATAACAACGACAAGTACCTAATGTTTTATGTGAAAACATTTTAACAAATTAAATCTTTTAAGCTCCTCCGTGCTTCGGAAGGCACGTTAAGCCGTTGGTCCCGGCTGCATTTGCAGTCGTTAACACGCACCAATCCGCATTGAGCCCGCGTGGTGGGTTATGGCCCATCCTCCTTACCACCCATAAGGAAGGCCTGTGCCCCAGCAGTAGGGACATCAAAAATGGCTGATGGACAAATCTTTTAAATTACAGATTTTCGAAATCAAAATGCTATTTTTACACAATACTAAATAATGTACTAGAAAAAATTCGACTTGTCATCAGACTTGTCTCAGGCGGGAATCGAACCAGCAACCTTTCGAAAGAGCATTGGACCGGATTTCCAAAGGTCGCGGGTTCGATTCCTGCCTGAGCCAATTCCGGTGACGAGTAAATTTATTTCAAGTATATTAATTAGTATTGAATTAAATCTTATTTTTGATGCTGCTGCGTTGTCAGTGATAGTTTTAGAATCATTATCGACATCATGGTGTTAGGAGATAGTCAACTTTTATTTTCTGTATACACCATTTTTTGTCTGCAAAATTCGTAAGTAGCCTTAGTTTTTTCTTTTACTCAACTTATATATATATACTCAAAAATATTAATATTCACTAAACATTCCTACCAAACGTACAAACCATCTTTGAATTATTCATTTCAAAAGACAAAAATAACACTTCGAAATCGCACTTACCACCTTCAGAACGATTTCGACTTAATTGGATATATCATAGGCGTCTGTTTGCGCATGCCAATTGATTGCAACTTAACAACATACCAGCAAATTGCCTGCCCAAAGACAGAGACAGATATACCGAGCTTATTCGAAAAGCTCCACAAGGAAAAGCGAGATAGAAGGTTTCACAACTCCGCTCCGAAGTGAACAGACTTAGTAATGGCGATACGGACGCGGGGTAACGAAAAGAGTAAAATATTTATACTTAAACCTATCATTTTGGTTTAAAAGCCTTTAATCACAGCCCGTCAGTGTTTAAAACGGGTTGTTAGTATGACTTTTCCAAATCATTTATTATAATTGACCAATAAAATGTTAATTTTTATAATTATTCTCGTTTTTCTTTAGTCAAATCGGAGGTTGTGTTGGGGCCATTATATTTTTTACGGTTCAGTAGTTGTTGTTTTCAGGAGCTCGTTTTCAGTTTATTGTTGTTACTTCATAGTGAAAGCTTTTGATTTCTAAATACTTTCTGTGTTTTATATAGGGAGTGGTAAAATGATGAGTGTTAGGCAAGTATTCGACTCATCCTATTTTTAGTCCAATAAAACAGGCTGTTTGGAAATCCTATTAATATTATTAATATTATAAATATGAAAGTTTGTGAGTTTGGATGTTTAGATGTTTGGATGTTTGTTCCTCAATCACGCAAAAACTACTAAACGGATTTGGATGAAATTTGGCACACTAATAGTAGATAGCCTAGATTAAAACATAGGATAATTTTTATCCCGATATTCCCACGGGAACGGGAACCACGCGGGTGAAACCGCGGGCGGCCGCTAGTAGTCTTATAAAGCTCAATATGGCAGGTAGATAGGGACTATCAAACTGAACAACTTTTACTATGGGACCAACTCTGAAATAGTGAAAAAAACAGAAAAAAAGAAAAGAAAAGAAAAGAAAATATTTATTAGACATACAGACGTAAGATGATATTTACATGCTGCGTTTGTACATTAATGAAAGAAAATAATTTTTTTTCTTATATAAAACAAAAACAAAAGAAAAATAGAAAAAAATAATGTATCTCACGGCTGCGTCAAGGTAGGAAGCCAATAGGGATGTTGACTATTTTTTATATTTTATGTTACATAAATTACCTCTCAAAAAAAGAAACATTGGTAAAAGAATTAATTCGCTAGCATGAAAACTGTCCATGAATTGTCCGAGAACGTACCAATAAAACAAATACTAAAGACAAATCAAATATTAAATTAAATACAGATAATAAAATAACTTCCAACCCAAAACAGATTGCCAATATTTTTAATAATCATTTTGCAGCTGTAGGAGCTATTAGTTGCCCCCAAGTAAAAGGTCTTCCTGTTCTCCATCCATCCGAAAATTCAATTTTTATAAGCCCTGTAAAATTAGAAGAGATGTACAAAATATTAAAAAACCTAAAAAGCAAACTGAGTCACGGTGTGGATGACTTCCCTCCTAAATTATTCAAACAATGTGCAAAAGAATTAACATACCCACTAACGGTTTTAGTAAATCAATCTTTTGAGGAAGGTGAATTTCCGGAATTATTAAAACATTCTCTTATTAAACCTATTTATAAAAAAGAGGCAAAAACAGACCCAAGTAATTATCGACCAATTGCTTTATCACCTACACCGTCTAAGATATTTGAAAAGGCTATGTACGACCGGATTTATAAATTTTGCGAAAAATACAATATTTTTAGTCAATGTCAGAATGGTTTTCGTAAAAATAAATCAACCACCTTAGCAGTTTATAAATTTATTCAAGAAATACATAACATCATTAACAATAAAAAATATGCAATTGGAATACTACTTGATATGTCAAAAGCCTACGATAAAGTTCAGTATAATATCTTATTAAAAAAACTGTATGACATAGGTATCCGAGGTCAATGCTACAATTGGTTAAAATCATATCTCAATAATAGACAACAAATGGTTGAAATTGAATACTCTAATGATAACCAGCACAAAATAGAAAAAATTAGATCCAACACCAAAACTGTTAACGCCTCAATACCTCAAGGCAGCGTTTTGGGGTGTCTATTGTTTTTAGTTTATATTAACGACTTTGCAGAAGCTTTAAATGAATATTGTGTCATGTTCGCGGACGATATTTCTATCCTCATATCTAGTCAAACCTCTACAAAATTAGAAGAAAAAATTGATAATATATTATTAAAAACTACAAGTTGGCTGACAGAACATAATCTTCAAATTAACTTAACTAAAACAAAATTAATGACCTTTCATCCCTATCAAAAACCTGAACTAAATATAAAACTACATAACAACAACTTCACATTAGAAACAGTAAAAGAGCACACATTATTAGGTCTAGTGATAGATAGCCACGTTAGCTGGAAGCCTCATGTAGAAAAACTACACCGAAAATTGAATAGCTTTATGTATGCACTAAGAGAAATAAAAAAAACAACAGACGTAGCCACCGCAATAACAACTTATTACGCGTATGCATACGCGTGGCTAAGCTATGGCGTCATCCTATGGGGATCTAGTACTGATGTCGGAAGTTTATTGACAGTTCAAAAGAAACTTATTAGAATCATTGTTAACATAGAGGAATCAGACAGCTGTAAACCTTACTTTGAAAAACATAAAATCTTGACCTTACCCTGCATCTATATTCTAGAGATATGTAAATTCGTTCGGAAATACCCAAATTTATACACTAAACGAGATGATCAAATTAAAAAACATAATCTTAGAAACAGAAATAAATTAATGCTTCCAAATTCTTATATGAAACACCATTCGTCCAGCCCGCTAGCCATGTCCATAAAAATATTCAATAAACTTCCAGATTCACTTAAACATGTCAATGATGATAAAAAATTCTTAAATAATTTAAAACAATTACTAACAAAAAAGTGTTATTACAACTTGAAGGAATATTTAGAAGATGAAAATATAGAAATATGAATATTGTAGATAAAAAGTCAACTTAATTAAAACATTAAAATACTTAACTTAAATTAAATACATAAGTGCAATATAATTGAATAAATAAAATAGTTTTTATTAATTAAGTAATAACTACTATTGTAATGAAACTAATATACTTACTAATATAATATAATGATAAATAAGTGTTTGCTATCTATTATTGTTGTTGTGCCCGACAGGGTCCATAGTGATCTAAAATATTATAATTTAAGAACTACTGTAACACTGTGGAATGCAATAAATGATTTGAGTATTGAGTATTGAGTATTGAGTAACTGCCCGAGATATCACAGTGTGAAATGCACACAAATGGACTCGATCAAAAACGCTCCATACTAATGGCTTGCACGTTATGACGTCACGCCTTGCAAGTTTGTATGCAACGCATAGGAAATTTGTTCAGCAGCTATATTAAATATTGAGTTTATCAAAATGGTTTCTTCGACAAATTTGCTATACATTTTACGGACTAATTAAAGGTATCATTTATTTTAACAAATTTTATACTTTTTAAATGGACTTGTCCACCCAACTTTGAAGGGTCATAAAACAAACAATATGCAATATATAAAACCAAGAGGTATACAAGCTACTCTAAAAGTTTAATATGTTTACGATTTTTATTAGTATTTCGTTATTTTATTCATTAGTCATCATCCCTATTCAGCATGTGTCGTGTTTGTAAAACCCGACGCTGATTTCGGATTGCATGAACAGGTTTTTTCATACTTAATTATTTATTAATTTTTGTAAGAAACAGCTATTTTTCAGGAATCGATTCACCATATTCGGCTTTATAAGGCTATTTCCAAACATCCTGTATGGTCCAACATTTGTTTTCTTTACAAGCTTTTACAATGTCTGTGGAGTTTTTGGCGCCATTTTGTCGACTTCAGTTCGGTGGCTATTTTAATTATTTGCAAGTAGTTTATAGTGGATATTGTGTCTTAAAATTGGTGCAGTTTTGTGGTAGGTACAAGTGTCTACGCATTTGAACGATATGTGGGATAAGTGTGGAACCCGCAGTATAACGTTTACGTAGATAAGATCGAAAGAATCCAAAAAAAGTTTTTGAGCATTATTAATTATAAGTACAAAATTTACTACGACAAAAATCTTGCTTATGATGATATCTGCAGACGCCACCATCTGCTCCCACTAGTGAAACGGAGAGAAGTCGCTGATCTTGCGTATTTTCATGACTTGGTACTCGGCAAGATTGACTGTAGTCATCTCCTGTCTGAGGTTAAATTACAGGTGCCAATTCGTACGGTTTCAAGGCGTAACTATCTGAAATTCCATACCGATTTTTGTTCAACTAATTATAGACATAATTCTTATTTCAATCGTGTAACTACTATTAGTTTTAACAGCAACTATTCTCGTGACAGTGACCTATTTACGGCGGGTAAAAGTTACTTTGCGAAAGTGATGAATGAAAAATTTTTCAAACAATAATATTGTATCTTTTGTGGTTGATGTGGTTTTATTGATTTATATCTTATTTTCACTCTTTGCTTATCATAACATTTTATATGTATTTGAGTACCGTTACAATACTACTGTTCGTTGATAGAAAGTATAAATGTGATTGTAATACAAATAATTTCTTCTAATTGTGAAAACTGTTTAAGGCTTTTTGTTTTTTAAGAAACACTGTACTAATGTTTAAGATAAATAGCCGTTTGTTTTCCATGTAATATAAAATAAAAATAAAATAAAATAAAATATGTGCGATCTTGGTTGTGTGAAGCTGAGACTTTTATTGTAGTGGTGGCTACCTCGGAAGAACTTGCCGAGTGGACTGTGTCGATATATTTGGTGCCAAATGCTCCAAGTAGCGTTTTAGAGCGATGCACCCGCATTCTAATGTAAACTGAAGCAATACCACTGAATTATTTAACACTTGACACTGGCATAAATTACTTCTGAATTCGCGGACGAAGTCGCGGGTGGAAGCTAGTTCTTTAATTATTGGGGATTAGGGATATTGGTCTGGATATTTTAACGCTAAGGCTAACTAAGCAAAATAATGATAGTATTCAATATTTCAATACTAAATAATATACTGGAATAAATACGACTCGCACCAGATCAATACTCAGACGGGAATCGAACCCGCGACCTTTGGATATCCGGTCCAATGCTCTGACCGCTGAGCTACCGAGTCACTAGTAACATACTCGAATTTCTTCTAGTATATCCTATATACTCTTACGCTGCAAGCCAGCGTTATTTCACCATTAAATTGAAATATCTTTTCAGATATTTGGCAATCGATTCAGATGAAATAGCTATATAATTTTTAAATTTGAGATTTTTGCATTCACAATGCTATTTTTATACAATACTAAATAATATACTAGAAAAAATACGACGATGTTACTAGTGACTCGGTAGCTCAGCGGTCAGAGCATTGGACCGGATATCCAAAGGTCGCGGGTTCGATTCCCGTATGAGTATTGATCTGGTGCGAGTCGTATTTTTTCTAGTATATTATTTAGTATTGTATAAAAATAGCATTGTGAATGCAAAAATCTCAAATTTAAAAAGTCAATATTTCGTTGACATTTTTTACATCCGTCTTTCACAAAAATAACACACTCAAATGACCCTTAATTCATTAACGCCGGAGCGGTCGCTGGCGCTATTGTGTCTCATTTTCCGGGCGTTGAAGAGTTAACAACGCAAACGCACTACGTTGAAATTAATTGCATTGCGTTTACTGAATTAACACCATAGCTCGTTGAAATGTGCAAGATTTTCAGTTGTCATATTTATATCGATTTAGGTCCGTTTTGGTCGGAGGCAATTTTAAAGCAATATATAAATAAGCGAGTCTCGGGCAATCTGATCGAGGTTGAAGTCAAGTGTGGACGAGCGAGTAAGACTTCGAATAAAAAACTCTTCTAAGTATTAGCGTGGCCACTTTGGAACTAGTAGACCTCGCATTTGTATTTTATTTTATTTTTTTTTCGAAATGGCTGAAATATGACTATTTCCTCATATCTCCGCCATTAAAAACAAAAATCGAAAAACTTAATAAAAAAAAATCTCTATAATTTTAGAACCTGTAGGCTTACGCAACAGCACCATCGCGATCGTTTCGTGATCGTCAATTTGACATTACAACGTTAACGACGACCACAATACATGAGTGTCGTTATTTCTTGAGTTTCATGAGTGTCAAGATCACGACAGACGTCAAATTGTGCTGTTGCGTAAGCCTACTGATCACAAAATTTCACGAAAATCGGTTCAGAAATGCGACTTGTAGAGGAAAACAAACGAACAGCCGGACAGACATACGAAAGCATTTTTGCCCAAGCTGAAACGGAGATGCTTCGCTTGTGCTTCGCGCTCGCTCGGTCAAATGATTACAAGCAGTAGAGGTGAATTCCTCTCGATAAGAGCAAAAAAAATTTGGTGCGTGAGTGTATTGGAAGAATAATAAAATCAGGTAAACTTTGTTTATGTATTAAAACCTCGAACACGTTCTCAGGTTGGCTGGAAGAGATCTCTTTTAGAGATAAGTCCTCCTTTGTGTACATATCTCAGTTTATTTTTGTGTAACTGTTTTTATGAGTGCAATAAAGAGTATAATAATAATAATAATAATAAAATTTAATGGGTTTAGTGTTCATAGTGTTACAATGTCAAGATCAAAATTCATTTATATTCAGTCTAGTCTAGGCTGTTGCTAGCACGAATATCAAAGAAGCTACGACATAACCTTCGTTTGGGTTACATTATTATTTGCCACCCAAGTTGTTAAAAAAACTGCTTATGATCGTAACAGACGTAAACGAAATTGAATTAATTATCCATGCATGGCAGTAAATTTTTATTTTGTAAAAAAACCGGAAAATAAAAGCATTAAAAGTTTTATGTCTGTATTTAACTAGTTAATTAGATCAGTCTCATTTCTTTTATAGGATTAGAGAAGTGTATAAAATTCGTTATTCGCACGTTAGATTAATATTATAAAATTATACAAAAAAATTAACGATCTTGTATTAACTACTATATAATGTAAGTATCGCGTGCTCATGCCAATAACTGAAGTATTTTTATTTGATCCCATTATATAATTTACTAAGTAATAAAATCATTAAAAGTTGTTTTTCCTTTAACACTTCGCTAACGCTCGCTTATTGCAATAATATAATGTACTATACATATGAAGTGATGCATTTTTGTGATAATAAACATATTAGTAACATATATGTAAGTATGTGGCTATCCCATGTATATGTATGTGGGTATATAATATATAATATCACTACCCTAACTAATTAATAACTATATTGTTCTACTAATTTAAAATATTTTAACAATATGAAATTACTAACGTAAATTAAAAAAAAATCATCATATTTATTCAACGCGGAAAAAAAACTTATCATAACAACATGATCTGAGCAATGCGAATGGCGACCGCAGCGCCGCGCGCCGACTGGGTGCGCTGTCGTCCTTCGTCGGAGAGCGAACTGTCTTATTACTTACTTACGACCTACCTACCTACAAAATTGATAATTAATCAATAATATAATCATTGTTTAAATGAGTTATGTATACGTATGTGTCCCGTAAATAGTTTGAATTGTGTCTAATGTGTAAAGAAGACGACGAGTTACGGTGTACAGAAAAACCTTTAAAGGTTTATGAGACACCGTCATTGCATATAATTAAATTGAAAATATGTTTTTCTAATAAATAAAAAAAAAAAATAGTGCGATAATCAAATTATACTTACTTAGATTATTTATAGAAGGAGGTAAGATCTCCTAAAAAAGTTCCTACAAATAGTCAACCAAATGCTCTCATTAGTTAGCAAATCAAGTCTACAAAACATGGAGCTAGGCCGGGCCAACTAAGCATAAAAACTATTGTATTTTCTTCATAAATTATTGTAGATATTTTTTATATAAAAATATAATATGTTTTTATGATCAATATTGTATCCAGTTAATTTATAAGTAGACTCTTGGAACTATTAAATGAACCGCACGCAATCATGGCTTTCTGTTTCCCAAAAGTTGTTGGTTCTTCTATTCAATAAAGTCTGCCTCTTATAGGTACGTTATCCAATGTATATTGTACATTAAAAAGTGATGTAAATAAATAAATAGATTTAAATAAAAGTTTCGCAAAAGGTATTACTCAGCCGTGGATCAAATGGTGCGAGCACGTCCCGGCAAAAGAATCAATACACTAAAATATAAACACCGTCCGAATTATATCGAAATAAATAAATATCGCCCCACTCGTAAAGAAGGTCGCAACTGACATTTACGGCGTGAGCTTCACTTTATTACTTGACTTTTTATTTTTTTTCCGCCGCGTACGCCGTAAGAAAATTAATTTTTGCATTATGCCAGGCCATTTTGCTTTGTTTCGTTGGCGCGCCTGTTTCGCGAGATTAAACGATTCGAATATGTTATTTAGTGCCGTGTGGAACGTTTTTTTCTTAATTTTCAAATAAGGAACGATTCGTTTTTAGTTTTTTATTTTCGGTTGTGGTTACGTGTCAACTGTGAAATTGTTTTCGAACTTGATTGCGTTAAAAAAGTGAATGAGCAGTGATCAGCCATTAAGATACGAGAAACTATTTAACATAAATAGCCTATGGAGATAAATGATAATGTTTTGCGGTTGTCGTAATTACTGCTTCATAGAAAACCGGTAAAAAGTGCGTATAATAATTAGGTATAATTTTAATTCGGTTAGAAAAAAATGTATGACTGTGACGTAATTTTTAGAAATTATATCAGTTTTTACTAGAAAAAACTACAACTTGTTATTTAATGCATAGTTTTTAATTACCCATAAGTGAAAACTTGTAAATGGCTCGTAATAACATATTTTGGCAACTACTCATATCGTGTCTGAAGCTGTTAGTTTTCCTAATGAAAAAAAAAATAGCAAAAATTGAATTTTGTGTAAAATGCAAAAGACTAATGTTACATACTTACTGAAAAATGAAACCGTCAATTTCTTTAAATACTTTTAAATAATGTAACGTCTTTAAACTACACGAGTGCGAAACTTCAAGCAGTGCGACAATAAAATTAATTTCTTCAGGAAAGAGACATTTTAACATCGTTTAAAGATAAAACCTCAATTGCCCCTAACAGATGTCGCCAACGTCGCATTATAATCATAAGATACACCATTTTACTCGCAATTAAATTGTGAGGCGTACGATTCTCACTTCTAAGTCCCATAATAGCTGGTTGTACACCTTTCCATAAAAATATAATATCTGTCGCAGGATTATTTTTAAAAACGGATTTTTAAAATCTTACTAGGAAATATTAATATAATTGAAAAAATACTAGAAAAAATCGACTCACCCGTAGCAGCTCAGACGGGAATCGAAACCCGCACCCTTAGGATTCCGGCCCAATGCACGAACCAATTATGCTACCGAGTCGCCAGTGGGAGTGGCGAAATGTTCTAGTACTTTTTTCGTTTTCGCTGTAATCCAGCGAAAACGTAATCATCAATGTGAAGAATTACCTTCAACATTCAAATGCAACATCTTTACAGATGCCAGACAATCGATTAAGATGAAACAGCTATATAATATTGAATTTTTAGATTACTAGGAAAAATGCAATTTCGAAATTTATTGTGATTGAACGATATCTATTACAAATGCATTATTGCAGACCAGGGGCCCTACTTTTGAAAGGCTTCGAGCGCTACTTACTCATTTTCATTCAACAGCCATGCTGTCAAAGACCTCTCGAGTCCCTCGACGCCTAGCAAAATGGGGCCCCAATTCGGTAAAGTTATGCATGATTTTACTAAATTCTTAGGAAAATTGTAGTAATCCTCGAAGTAATAGGAAATGTAGTTGGTATGGAAAATGGTGCGAACGACGAAGTGTGTGCGCTGTGATTTGGTGTTCTCGAGTTCAAAAAAGGCAGGCATAAATAAAAAAAATCTTAGTATGACCAGTTAAACCATAATTCTACTGAAACTGAGTAGGCTGTAAGTATTGCTGTAATTTGATTGCAGAATTGGCCTACAACGCAAAAATCCGGAATTTCATAATTTACTTACCTAGCAAGATTATAAAATTCCTCTTTTACAAAAAATCTGCGACATAATAAAGGTATAACTTTATTTAAGGCATTCAAGGTACCCGGTGTGCAGTAAAAGTGGCCATTTTGTTTAATAATTAAATAATAAACAGCTGAGGTACGATATTAACATCAAGTGTAAATTCAACAATTTATTTCAATTGGGTGCGTTTAGTTCCTGTTTTTCTTTTAGTTGGTTGTTATCAAGGTTTGTTAGAAGAAGTTTTAATCGTTCTGCCTCGTTCGATTGCAGATTTATTGTTATTTAGCAAGAGCTACAATAAAGGTATAAAATGTAATGTGTTTTTTAGTAAGCTCTTTGCTTTGCTACCCTACTATTTCATTTTGATTTTGAATAAATTGACATGGTACATACTTTAGAGCTTTTCATCGACAGCCATTGTAAAATCGTATCGACATCTCATGAAAATTTGGTTTGTGATTAGACTTTACAAGCGATTGTCGATAAAAAGCGCTAATTGACTAAAATCGCTCGTTAAGGGGCCATAATAGGAAAACATGGTTTGCGCGGGCCATATTTTTATATAGTAAACGTAAAGTTGTAGCCACAAAAAAGAACATACGACAAGCTAAAGAGATTATCTAGTACCTACAAATATTAAATTGCGTATAAACCTCACAGATGATTGTAAAAAAAATCAGAATATCATCAAAAGCGCTTGTCGCGGGCCATATTTTTGGCGTAAATAATAGCGGAAACGTATTGAATTCTACTTCAAAATACACTTTAACATACTGTGCAGTTGCGTAACGGAGCCTTAAGTTGCCTGCCAAGTCGACTCGTGTAAATACCACAGAATGTTGTGTTCTTCTGTAAGATTTTGTAACAGGTAAAAGTAATAGGTACAAAGATTGTTTTAGAATTCAAGCACAATATAACACCTCAAAAAAAATTTTCCAAGCATTTTAATTTTGTGATAATACTTAGTTAAAAACATTATAAAACTAAAACGTGTACAAGCTCATGGAATTCCTCAACAAGTCAAACAAAATGAAATGTTATGCTAATGCGTAACCGTTCCCCGAACATTTTCCAAGCCATTACTTCGAACACAATGCGTCAATGTTCTAAACTCAGATTAAATCGTGTCTACATGATCATAGCTTAGTTCACCCTTCTCTTTCTCTCTCATTATAATTGTATCTTCTGTCTCTTCCCGACGGCTGCCGATGTTTATTCACACCTGCATCTCTCGATTTGTTTGTTTGTTTGTTCAATTTTATGATCTTGTTATAGTCTGTCAGATAATGACGTAAGCTTTGGTTACGGTGTGAAATAAGTATGTAGTTGGTTAAGTGTTTCTAAAATGTTTTTGTCTAGTGTTTTGTATGTGATAAATACAATAGACCCTTGATGAAAGAATAAATATAAAGTCTGGTTTTTCTTTAAAAAGAGGGATAGTTAAACAGTTAGGGCAGGTCCCTTTACAGTTTGTTTTTAATTGCTCTTTTTTAAAATTTAAAATAATACTATAACAATAAGTACCCAGCTTAATACCTATGAACCTACAAGGTCTATACAGAAAAGACAAAAAGGACAATTTGTAAACCTCACACACATTGTATTTCTACAAGTTATGGGCAAACATAAGATTAAGACATAAGAAAGAGAAGCCTTAATAACTCCATCGCAAGGCAACAAATATTGCACCATTCAGGAACATGGCTCACATTAAGTTGGATTAAGTATCATCCCGGTTGGTATCAGGTTGCTAAGCGAGATGGTAATGAATAGTGATGTCCTCAAGTTATGGGATTTCATGGTATAGGTGACATTGGACTGTGGCTTACCATTACTTATGAACTCCTACTGATATTTTAAAATTGACAAATGGCATAATAATATGAAATACTACTTGTTCGAAAAAATAAGGACTTCTGTATTGTTGTACGTATAGTACAACTGTAAGACTGATCATATGGGTTTAAAACATTATCGAATCCATGGAATAATCTATGGACCAATTTTTTTACTAGAACAATTTGGTATAGCCGTAATTCCACTCTCGAGTAGGTAAACAATATGTTGCAAAAAACCCCTAACGTCGAATATGGTATAGGGACCATCAAACTGAACAAATACTAAGGGACCAACTCTGAAATCGCGAAAAATCTGCTGTTTCATACAAAAATGAATAATAAATAATTAATTTATGAAACAGCTGATTTTTTTTCACTAGGTAAATTAAAAAAACACTAAATGGTCGAAGTGACTTGCTTTAACTGATGAATACCTACATAAGTCATTTATAATGAATAAAAATATTTTACAGAGGACCTGAAAGTACTCTAAATTAGTCACATTTTTCTATATATAATAAGAGTGGTACCAAGTTTCGTATATTATCCGTAAACAAATCGTCACATCACTAGTAATGACTCTATTCCAGATGTAGATATGTTGGTGTCAAGTTACACGGGTAGAAATAGGAATTTATATCATTGAATGGGAATAAGTTTTATGATCATAATAATTTTAAACGAAAATAACCAGTGAGAAAGTGTTGTGATAAATTCGATTGGAGTTATGAAGACGGGTTTTTTTGTTTACAAATAACGAACACAATAACAATAAAATTAACAATTTTAAACAGTCGGTGTTTTTTTTTTAAATTTTTAATTCCAGCTGACTCAAATAAATGATTTATCTCAAGTAAGTAAATCTGACTAGATTAGCACCAACCCTTCACTCTTGGGTGTCATATTAAAGTATCGAATGTCTTATAACTTAGAAGTAAGACATACACTAACGCCTCTACCCTCTAGCACGAGCATGACAACCTAAACGCAGGGTTGCGTTCAGAACGTTAGAGCGCCGGTTGTTTGGTTGTTTTTTAACTCGCTCTAAGGTTTGGAACGACCAAGAACTTTAAATGTCAATGTCAATACAAAGTCTTCGTTTTCCATTTGGAATACGAATAATTTAAACTTTTCTTTATTCTAAATCAAATAAAATCTGTTTTTTGAGGATCTACCATGATTATTTTAAGAATTAGACTCAAAAACATTAAAATACAAAATAATGTCAATTGACATTGACATTTTTTCTATAGACAAACGTCAGAGCGTTTAACAACCATCCATTTTGATGGTTAAAAAGTTGCAACGCTCTGACGTTTGGAACGACACGGTTGTGTCAACCGAACGTCACGCTCAAATGTTTGGAACGCCGTTAGAATGTTCTGTTGTGGTTAGGTTGCACTCGGAGTGTAGGTTTGGAACGCGCCTCAGTATGATACAGCGATTTATCACCTTTAACTGTCAAAAGACAGATTTTGACAGTTGAGTTTCGATAACAAGCTATATCACGCGATATTTAAATCGTGTTTCGGTGATCATACTAGGGGCATGGGGACAGAACGAGACTTTTAGTCAGTTTCACGGACGTAGCTATAGCTTTGACAAGGGGGGGTCCCCAGAGTAAAAAAAAAAGCTCTAACGCCAATGGGGTTGGTAAACTTTTTCGAAGACAATTGTTTTATATTTTTTTTTGATAGCACAAGTTTGAAGAATAAAGAAAATAATATTATGATTTTTTTTATTTTACCTTGTTAACTAAATATTTTTTTTATATTATTATCGCGATAAAATATCAAACATACGGCTGAACACGAAGTTCCTTTGCATTTACTGATTTAAAAAACTGATTGACAGATTTGACAGAAGTGACGAAGAGTAATCATACCTTTGTTTTTTTTTGTTTTGAGCAACAACATAGAAAGTCTTTGGAGCAAAGGCATAACCTACGCATACAGCCGTAATAGTGATTTATTGTACTATGCTGTAAATTAAAAATTTAAATTTTTATTTAAATTAAAATGAAGCATTATGAAAATTCCGCAATTTGTTATTCCTGACTCCAAAGCCAAAAGCTTCCAGAAAATATATAATTCACAACAGTTTTGGAAAAGTTTACCAACCCCATTAAATCTATCATTTACAATGGGGTTGGTAAACTTTTTCGAAGAGAATTGTTTTATATTTTTTTTTGATAGCACAAGTTTGAAGAATAAATAAAATAATATTATGATTTTTTTATTTTACCTTGTTAACTAAATATATTTTTTTATATTATTATCGCGATAAAATATCGAACATACGGCTGAACACGAAGTTCCTTTGCATTTACTGATTTAAAGAACTGATTGACAGATTTGACAGACAGTGACAAAGACTACAAAGAGTAATCATACCTTTGTTTTTTTTGTTTTGAGCAACAACATAGAAAGTCTTTGGAGCAAAGGCATAACCTACGCATACAGCCGTAATAGTGATTTATTGTACTATGCTGTAAATTAAAAATTTAAATTTTTATTTAAATTAAAATGAAGCATTATAAAAATTCCGCAATTTGTTATTCCTAACTCCAAAGCCAAAAGCTACCAGAAAATATATAATTCACAACAGTTTTGGAAAAGTTTACCAACCCCATTTAAACATTGCCTGCGACTATAACACGCAAGTATAGTCGCGGGTACTCTATCTATAGGTAACAGTATAATGATAAAGCTGTAGAAAAGATGAGTCTGTACAAAGGAAATATTTTGAAAATAAGTGGTTGCGGTGTTTAATAATAATCAGAAGAACACATTTCTAACATTTTGGAATTTTTGTCTGTTTATCTGTTTGTCAGTCTGTTTGTCTGTATGTTTGAGCGCTAATAACGTAAAAAGCGCTTACTTAATCGTGATAATGTATACATACAAATATACTGTGTATCTTGCAGATCAATCAATTTTTTTTCACTGAATCACAAGATATACGAATTGTAATTTAAACCCCCACCCCCCCCCCCTTATATACGTCCGTGGTCAGTTTTATCTACTAATCATGTGATCTGTGGTTTCATCTGGGTGGTAATTTTAAAAGATTTAAAATTTCAGCAAAACCCGCGAAATTCAATAATGCCTGTCTGTACCGTAAAATGCCTTTCTATACCGTAAAATGCCTGTCAAATGCGGCAAGCGCCTATCAGATGGTAACTCTACCTATTATTACCTACCAACTTTTGCTTTTTATATTTGTCATTGAATTGTCTTAAATAGGAAATGAGCGTGTGAACCTATTATTTTCGTAACATGCCATATTTAATAAGAAAGGTCAGCAAATACAATGAGTAACCAATAACGTTCTCACAACTCACATCAAAACAATTATATCGTATCATTTCTCACTTCACTGAACTAGTTGCTGTACAGACAGCAAAAATAATGTTAAATTAACAAAATATGAGGTACTCTTCTGGCTGTTAGATAAGAACACCTTTTTTTTTTTTTGGTATGCCGAAGGAAAACGCGTTTACACGCTTCCCTTCCCGCAGGTGATCGGGGGCATGTGAGACTCACCAGGAGGGGACCGCAACTTCCTCCACGACTGCCTCCCGTGATCCCACCCAACCAAGTGGTTCGGTGGGATCCCGGAAAGAGGGAATACCCACTAAAAACCTCCGGCACCTGCCCTCTTGCCGCCAAAGCCGCCAGCCATTACGCTGTGTGGGGGTCCAGGGTGGCATTCACCCCAACGGCATGCGGCCTGCCCGCATCCGGGCCTCCTCCGACGGGGAATGGCCGGGCAAGTTTGGCCATTCCCCCCTCTCATCAGGACCGTGCAAGGCGAGCGGTGGTTCACCTCCCACCGCCCGCTTGGCCCCGACTGGGGGACAGATCCCCCCCCCCACCAACGACTCCCGAACGCTTCTCCTCGCCGAGAAGTGTGAGGAGCTGCCTGGGGCGTACCCCCGCGTGCCGGGGATGCCCGCTAGATAAGAACACCTAGCAAAGCAATGCCGTGTTGTAAAAATAACAAAGTATTTTTTTTTAAGATAATTAATATATAAGAAAAATACTAGAATAAATCGACTCATCCATAGCAGCTCAGACGGACGTGCAAAAACCATATCAGTGAAATTAGAACTTTCTCTTTTTTGTCAGATTGTAGGTCATCATCATCATATCAGCCGCACGACACCCACTGCTGGGTATAGGCCTCCCCTAAGGATCTCCACGACGATCGGTCCTGCGCTGCCCGCATCCAGCGGCTTCTCGCGACCTTCACCAGATCGTCGGTCCACCTTGTCGGGGGCCTACCCACGGAGCGCCGTCCGGTGCGCGGTCGCCATTCCAGAACCTTTCCGCCCCAACGGCCATCGGTTCTCCTCGCTATGTGTCCCGCCTATTGCCACTTCAGCTGAGCAATCCTTCGAGAGATGTCGGTTACTTTAGTTCTCTTGCGGATCTCTTTGTTTCTGATTCGATCACGCAGGGATTGTATGTAAAGCTATTCAATTCCAGTGCCAAAAATATTTTAGTTGTTTTTTGGATTTAAATTTCAATGTCAATTAAAACATTATCTACCGCCTCTGTGGTCTAGTGGTTCGCCCAGCCGTGTAAGTCGCAGGGGTCCCGAGTTCGATTCCCAGTAGGGTGGTACTTTTGTTCTCGATTTGGTTGGTGGTAGGGCTTATTTCAAGTCCGCCTGGCTAGCTACCACCATCTTAGCTAAGTCTGACGCCATAACAACAATTTGAAAAATAGGGATGTTGACTATTTTTTTTATTTTATGTTACATAAATTACCTCTCAAAAAAATAAACATTAGTAAAAGAATTAATTTGCTAGCATGAAAACGGCCCGAGATATCACAGTGTGAAATGGACTCGATCAAAAACGCTCCATACTAATGGCTTGCACGTTATGACGTCACGCCTTGCAAGTTTGTATGCAACGCATAGGAAATTTGTTCAGCAGCTATATTAAATATTGTGTTTATCAAAATGGTTTCTTCGACAAATTTGCTATACATTTTACGGACTAATTAAAGGTATCATTTATTTTAATAAATTTTACACTTTTTAAATGGACTTGTCCACCCAACTTTGAAGGGTCATAAAACAAATAATATGCAATATATAAAACCAAGAAGGTATACAAGCTACTCTAAAAGTTTAATATGTTTACGATTTTTATTAGTATTTCGTTATTTTATTCATTAGTCAACATCTCTATTGTTGTGTTCCGGCAGTTAGAGGTTAAATAGTCAGTTCCTCAGTGATGCAGATTCCGGGTGTTGTGCGCTTTCACCTTCGGCCTTATCATCATTTAACATCAGGTGAAGTGAAGGCCAAGCACTATCACTATCCCGTTGTGCATAAAAAATAAAAATAAGTGGTTTATCTAAAGTATCAAATTTGCTAACCATACCCTCTAACCACCCATTGTATCTAATAAAATAAGTCACAGCTATCATTTAACGCCCATACCGAATAATGTAGGCTGTATGGACGCCTTGGCCATCACTCAAGCGATACGAATCTCAACGGTAGAGTCGCGAGTTCGAATCCCGTGATTGACCAAACTAGTCATCTTTTCATTTTCGTTAAATATTTTATTTGTATAAACAGAAAAAAAATCATTTCCTTTATTTTCATAGTGACAAAAAAAGACGAAACTCCACTAATACCAGACAGTATGAGTATAGTTTTATTAAGTATAGTATTTGAGTATAGTATTATTAACTTGCTAATATAAGTACTTTGTTGAAGTAATATAATAAGTCTATGTTGTTGCCAATAATTCTGTCACCCTGTTGTAATTATGTTATGTTACCCTGGTAACGATATATTCAAGTTTGTAAATATCGTTACTTATGGCTGTTACAGCTGATAAGTTTCTTGCGCCCGTTCTTCTTGTCAGCTAAAAAAGTCTGGAACGGGTGGTAGGAAAATATAGACGATTCAAAAGTACTTAATAATTAAGTTTATTTGAATAAAGCTTATTTCACTTTCACTTAAGTTACAGTATTAAGTAACAGTAATACCTATGTATGTAGTTAGTATAATATATTAGGTACATACCTAGTTAAATAAATAAATGAATATAATATGACAAGATCACATTTATTGCTCCGATTTCAAAGAAGCAAAAGTACTTGTGTTATAGAAATCAGAGTCAACAGATCACAAACACCTAGACTTGACTCAATATAGAAAAGAGGGCCTATTACGAAAATAACGCAATTGCGTAACGCAGTCACTTAGTCACGATAATCGTCCGCAGTTCGTCGGTTGTGGCTATTAAACACATATTTTTCAATAAATTTGGCTAACGTAGCCCAAAGACTGAACGAATGATGTCGGATACGCTAGATAAAAACTGTCAAACTAACGCAATCACTTTTCAATATATAATAAATAATAATAAATATAATAATAAATAAATATTTATTTCTTCTCTCACATATACATGATAATAACTTAAACATTCAACTAAGTATAAAGCTTATTCTATGAACCATAATGATGGTAGTCTATGTGAGAGACTGGCCTCTGTGCTAGGAGAACCTGTGTGACAGATAACCAGTCTCTCCACAACCGGACCTGCCTGCCTAGCATGACCGATTTATATCGCGTGATATAGCGTTTTATCACGTTTAACTGTCAAAAAGACAAAGGAGTTTGACAGTTGAGTGTCGATAAAATGCTATATCACGAGATATAAATCGGTCATGGTCATGCTAGGCAGGCAGGGTGGATATCATAACGAAGCACGGACGCAGCTGCGTGTATCGCATTAAACTTTTGGTAATAAACCCCAAGTTCGTTTTCTAAATTGACCCAGAGCCGGGGATCGAACCCGGGACCTCATAGATGGCGACACATTGAAAACTAGTGTGCGAGCCACTCGACCACAGATATCGTCAAGTTAACCTTATTAGAGTGATAAAAAGAAGCTCACAATAAAAAAATCTAAAGTTATTGAAATATTTGTTGTGACAGATCGTTGATGTCTTTTGTAGGCAATAGTTTATTAATAATTACAATAATTACAATATTTGGAGATAATAAAACCATCTCATATCTAATAATCATTGTCAAACGAGTGTGTAGTTACACAGTGTCTTTCTCTCTTTCTTTTTCCAAGTCACCAATCGTGTAAATAGTTAGCATTATTTGCCAGTGTATTAAACATACACTTTCTGACAGAAGACTTTGTTCACATTAATAGGAAAAAATATATAGAGCATAGAGCATACGATACAGTACAATAGTACTAATCATTAAAATCATGGTCTTCCTTTTGTTAAAGTTGCTGTATTATTTGAAAAAACAATCTTAATGAGTAACCCTTGCGATCGGTATCTTAAAAATAAAATATTGTTTTGTTTTCATATTTGGTGGGTTCGATTCCTGGTTAAGGCAGCCGATTTTTCAAAAATCTTTGTGTAAAGATCTAATTACTTTTAAAATCCAAATGAAGTCTTCTTTCAATGAAATTACATACAGGCCGTATAACAACAATTATGATTGTGAAAGAAGTAAGTAGTTTTCTTTATTTACTAACCCCCTTACTAATAAAGATTGTATAGCAGTGGCCCTACCATGAGTTGATGCAAACTGTTTACGTTACCGTAAACCATCGTTTTGTCTCTTTCACTCGCACTGACTGTGAGCAGTATATCCGATAGTTTACGGTAACGTAAACAGTTTGCATCAACTCATGGTAGGGCCACAGGTGTATAGTTACATAGTGTTTTGTCACTTTCTTTACAATGTCAAACTCAAATAGTTTGACAGAGAGTAACCATTGTGTAACTATACATCTGCTATACAATCTTTATTAGTAAGGGGGCAAATCTAATTTCGAAAATTAACCCTTCTTTTGTATTCCAGACGGGATTTATTAATCTGAGCAAATCATTTTTTTTTATTTACCAAAGAGCAAAGAGTTTCTATATCTAACATATGTTTGCCTTTTTCGTGCCCAATCACACCAAGTGTGTTCATCTGTGGAGCTAAACGATCCTCCATGATAATCGTGCTTGTCCTGACACTTTACGGTTCTGCACCGCCATACGTCTGTAACCGGACACCGAGGTGTATGTTTATATTGTCTTTTAGTGAATTGAAACGTTCGGTTCTTAGTTAGGGGTCACTGCAGACACGAGAATAAATTATTATAGCACATACACACCATGTCTTAAGTTCAAAGAAAAAATAAAAAAAATGTTTAAGGCTCCGTTACGCGAAATCATATGTCTCTGTCTTTTACTTTACGTGTAAAGAGTATGGAAAATAACCTCACTTCTGCACTTTTTCGATGTTTTTCGTTGTTTTTTCATCATAATCTTTAGCACATTTATCTTTCTTGAAAAAAAGTTATTGGAGCAACTGCACAGTACCTACGTTAAAGTTATTTTAATGTAGAATTCAATACGTTTCCGCTATTATTTACGCCAAAAATATGACCCGCGACAAGCGCTTTTGATGATATTTAAATTTTTTTAACAATCATCTGTGACGTTTATACGCAATTTAATACTTGTAGCTACTAGATAATCTCTTTAGCTTGTCGTATATTTTTTTTGTGGCTACAACTTTACGTTTTCTATATAAAAATATGGTCCGCGCAAACCATGTTTTCCTGTTATGGCCCCTTAAAATAAAAAAGTAAATTTATTGACTATAGCGAGATGTACAGAAAAAACATGGACCAAAATTGAGTTTTTTCATTATTTTCTCTAAACTTATGTTATGTTCAACGTTGAATTAATGGCAAAGAAAAATATAATAAAATTTCTTCTTTTATATTTTTCAGTATTTTAAAATAATGGGGACATTTTCCTATTTCATAGATGAATGTATTGCTATTACTACTAAAATTGGCACTTAAAGATATTGGCGCATAAAGAATGATTGAACTTTATGCCTCCGACTGCATGTTATTATGACATGTTGCCTTTAATATTTATGTAATCTTGTTTCCATCTTTTCAGTCGACTTGTCTTTTTATGCAGGCGGGTTTTTTAATTTTTTTAATTAATTTTTTTATTTATCCTTCTTAGTTATTATATATTACGGTCATGATATACCTTTTTGAAATCCTAATAATAAGCCCTTTAATTTGACACCCATATTGCAGTATTCTAAAAAAAAAAATTTTTTTCACTACGTATAATAGCACCGTACAGCCGCCATGTTGGTTTTTTTTATAACGCCACCTTCTTAAGAACACTTGGGCTGAAAAGACAAATCTAACGATACCTTAATCATAGAAATCCGTTCAGCCGTTTGAAAGATATGAGGTAATAAAGAATATTACATACAAACATACAAACATACTTACAAGATACGCGCGAAAAACATAACCCGCAGTCGGGTAAAAAAACAAGCGACTGAACCCAAACTAAAAGTACAGTTTTTCCCCATCCCTAATCCTAACATACATGTTTTATCCCCGATCGTTCCTTAACGTGCCAGATTGAGTTATCCACATTCCAACCAACAAAATATAGCTGGAATTATTTAAACAAATGGTTATTTTTAACGTTCGCGACGCGATCAATTTATAGCTTTTAATGACATTATTTATTTTATTTGGAGGCGTTAAAATATCGGGTTACTGGGTTTTATTGAAGAGATTAAGCTTGAAAGTGGATACTGGCTGGTTGTGCTTAGTCGCTGTAGTAAATTGGTTAACTATGATTGTGTTGATTGTCGGGTTGAAACATGGATTTAATGGTACGAGTAAGTTACTGTGTTAAAATGAAACTTGTTTCGCTCATCGGTTTTCATATGTTGCAGGACCAATATTGTATAACAAAATTATTGAAAAAATTAACGTCTTTGGCCAATCTCAACACACATGTAAGAAAATTTTGAAAAAGTGGTTGTTGACACTGGACTATCAATTGACGGAAGAACTACTCTCCATTGTAAAGTAATATTTTATGAGGGTGGCTTAGATTAAGTAATTTAATTTGTAGCGAAAGTAACTTTTACATATACACACTTACACACACTCACACACAAATACTTACACACACACACACACACATACACACACACTAGCATACATGCAACATACAAACGCACACACACATAGCGCACACACACATAGCGCATACAAACCATTTGTTAATAAAGAGCATATGTGCCTATAAGAACAGGTTCGACCTACTTAGTTTAGGTACTTAAGTGTCAATGTATTAAGCTATGTAATATTTTTTGGAACAATAAAAGATTATTATTATTTTTATTTCCGGGTTAGGGGTTCCGTCAGTATTCCGTGAGGGACGGGAAAAAATGATTGCATTCATTTAGTATGAACTTTTTCACACGATTCCGTGTCAAGCGTTTCCGTCTTCCCGTCCCTGATGGAAACCTGACGGAACTCTGACCCGGAAATTTGTGAATAAATAGCCTTTTAGAGCTTTCAGTCTTAAGCGATTAAGCTATTCGACGTTCCGTCATCTGTACCCCAAGCAGGAACATCAATCGAGAAAAAAAACGCGCGTAAAACTATTCGATAGAGTTATTATCTATGGAAAATTTCAATTCGCTTTTCAGCGGAACATAGTGTAGTACAATACAAATACAAAATTAGTCAACCGAGAAAAACCGCACGTAAAAAAAAAAACTATATTTTTTTACGTGCGGTTTTTGTGCTACAGATGGTAGACCGAAATCACAATGCTATTTTTATAATAATACTAAATAATATACTAGAAAAGATTCGACCAGTCACCAAACCATTTTCTTAGGCGGGAATCGTAACCGCGACTTTTTTAAGTCCTGATGCTCTTCCAACTGAGAGGTCCAGTAGTGACTCGGTAGCTCAATGGACGAGCCTTGGACCGGACTTCCAAATGTCGCGAGTTTGATTCCCGCCTCGGAAAATGATCTGCCCCCCTACAATGACTGTCAAAAGTAATATCGAAGCGATGTTGTGATTGAGATGGCGCTATACGCGATGTATAGCTCTGCCTTTATAACAACATTACTTTGAGGTTGGGTTGTTATATGAGCTCAGAGTACGGCCTCTGGTGACGAGTTTTTATTTCTAGTATCGTATTTGTATAAGTATCAAATAAAATCGAGTCAAAAAGTGTCAATTTAAAGTTCATCAACTTCGCCTTGGCACGGACATCGAACTGTGAAATGGCCAACATGATTAGGACGCATTACATTGTGAGTTAAAATAAAAAAAAAAGAAAAACAACGACAATAAAAACTTTTTCTTCTTTTACAAATTAAATTAACTATAACCAACACTTGGTAACCGGGCCTGCCAGCTGTCAGACGTTTATATTAACTCCAGAATAAGTTATCTCGGTTATCATAATCTAACAAAGGATCACAATAGAGTGTTACTGCATCATCAATATATTACTATGGTATACGCTGACTGGTTAGATAGATACTTACAGAAAATGTAATAGACTCGATATCTAAAATACTTTAACAGTTTATTTTTTCAAAGAACTTTTGCTTATTTTTAATTGAGGCCAATAGCACTATACCCAGATACCTTTTCATCTGTACTTATTTATTTATATACAAGTATAAAAAAACGCAAAAACGCTTTTTAATCAATATAAAGACACGTAGGTATCACCTATTATTTATGTACACACATCAACTTTGTCTAGGGATCAAGGTATTTTTTTCATACAAACGAGGTAACTTTGAAGCCTTGGGTTCCTGCCAGGGGTGTACCGTGGTGTGATCTGATGATGGCTATCCAGAGAGTAAATGGAGTAGATTTAAATCGCTGTACACACCTAACTGATCTGATCAACATTCTAAAAGATAGAAGGACATGTATAAAAACCCACGAAAATAGCATTAAAAAGTATGGAAATCCTGAAACTAAGAACTCTGACTCTTCTATCTTTTAAAATGCTGATCAGATCAGTTGGGTTTGTATAGCGATCTGAATCTTCTCGATTCACTACCTAGATTAACTATCATCAGATCACAGCATGATCCCTTGTAGGAAACTAAGGCTTCAAAGTTACCTCGTTTGTATGAAAAACACCTTGATCCCTAGACAAAGTTGATGAGTTATTATCACGAGTAAATACGATAGGACTTTCTGCACCCCGTTGACTTGCCGACCATGACCGCAATGACGGTAACGGTTAAACACATTCTGATTTCTGTGACCAGACAGAGATGAGGAGAGACGAAAACGCGAGTATCAACCCTCCAGCTGCTGAGTACAAGCCGCTCTGCCCAGATTGAGGGAGGTGTGAGTGTTGTGTGTTACCGGCGCGGCGGGGCGCCCGCGCGCCTCCCGCTGGATTCTTGGTGCAAAACACTAAATTAAGACACTGCTGCTGGAACTGAAATTTAATGAGGTTGGATGAAAACGCGAGTATCAACCCTCCACCTGCCGCGTACACGCCGCTCTGCCCAGATTGAGGGAGGTGTGAGTGCTGTGAGATACCGGCGCGGCGGCGGGGCGCCCGCGCGCCTCCCACCGGATTCTTGGTGCAAAACACAAAAAAAGCACTGCTGCTGGACCTGACGTCTAATAAGGTTAGATGAAAACGCAAGTATCAACCCTCCACCTGCCGCGTACACGCTGCTCTGCCCAGATTGAGGGAGGTGTGAGTGTTGTGAGTTACCGGCGCGGCGGGGCGCCCGCGCGCCTCCCGCTGGATTCTTGGTGCAAAACACTAAATTAAGACACTGCTGCTTGAACTAAAATTTAATGAGGTTGGATGAAAACGCGAGTATCAACCCTCCACCTGCCGCGTACACGCCGCCATGCCCAGATTGAGGGAGGTGTGAGTGTTGTGAGTTACCGGCGCGGCGGGGCGCTCGCGCGCCTCCCACCGGATTCTTGGTGCAAAACACAAAAAAAAGCACTGCTGCTGGACCTGACGTCTAATAAGGTTAGATGAAAACGCAAGTATCAACCCTCCACCTGCCGCGTACACGCCGCTCTGCCCAGATTGAGGGAGGTGTGAGTGTTGTGAGTTACCGGCGCGGCGGGGCGCCCGCGCGCCTCCCGCCGGATTCTCGGAACCCGCTGATGATGCCACAATCAACGCACACCTCGCGCTCACTATCAATAAGGTTATTTTACTCATTAGGAACATTTACCATGTGGGTTATTCACCTAAACATTCATTAAAGTTACAAGAAACCTAATTCGAGATTATACTCCATTCCAAAATCAAAACCTGAGCAGTTTCAGGACTCCCAGGGTCTGTTGTATGCATCATCGTCTCCATGTGTAGGTAATTTAAGTAGGTATCCACTCCCTATAGTTGGGGCATAAGCCTTTCTTGAATGAAGTAGCTTCCTCCAGTGACTTCGTCCGCGTGGTCATTCGGTAAATCCCTAGGGTATTTTGACCTGGATCAAAGTCATATCCTATTTTAGATTAAAACATAGGATACTTTTTATTCCGGTCAAAATCCAGGCAATAAACTATACATCAAGGTGTTTGGTAAAAGCCTTATAAAGCCGAATAATGATAGATAGGGACCATCAAAATGAACAACTTTTACTATGGGACTAACTCAGAAAACGCGATAAAAAAATCAGCTGTTTCATACAAAAATTAATAGATTTTTTTATCGCGATTTCAGAGTTGGTCCCATAGTAAAAGTTGTTCAGTTTGATGGTCCCTATCTATCATATTCGGCTTTATAAGGCTTTTACCAAACACCTTGTATCTATGCTAGACATCTAAATCCATTCAGCCGTTTTGCGTGATTCAAACACATTCAAACATCGTTTTGATTTCGTTCAACTATTACATTTATAATAATAGCCATTAGCCATTTTTGATGTCACTGCTGGGGCACAGGCCTTCCTTATGGGTGGTAAGGAGGATGGGCCATAACCCACCACGCGGGCCCAATGCGGATTGGTGGGTGTTAACGACTACAAATGCAGCCGGGACCAACGGCTTAACGTGTGTTGGAGCGCGGGCGGCGCGCTCGTTATCCTTCGGCGGCGGTCGGCTATCGGGCCCACAACCTGGGACCGGACGGCGGACGGCCCCCCCACTTGGCCATCCACCTAGCGCGCGAACGGGCGACCATAACGGCATTTCTCATACATCTTTTATTTTGTACCACAATATATTAATTTACTACAGTCCGCTGCTTTTATTCCTTAAAGGATCCATCAACGTGCCTTCCGAGGCACGGAGGAGCTCGAGATAATAAATTTTTGGTCACCCATCCCATGACCGACCCTTGCGAACGTTGCTTAACTTCCGCAATCGTTGGGCCAGGCGCTAAACCACTGCGCCACCGAGCTTCTCCATAATAGTAGGATAAAAATGATTGGTCTAAAACCTACCAACCACGCCTAACCTGTTGGGTTATTAAGTCTGCAATTATCGTGTATTTCAAAGCACAGAGGAGCTCTAGATAATTAATATTTGGTTCCCATCCGATAATCGAATTTCGGTGGTGCATTATTATTTCGTTTCCCAACTCATATTTAATTTTTTAGTTGTCAGACATTCTTGGTATTCTTTGTTGGGGGAAGTGCTAGGGATAGATTTGGGATGACATAGGAAATTAATCAAATATTATATTTATGCGATGAGTTAGGAATCCAATTTGGGATGAGTGTAGAATTTTAGTCCTCGTGGGTTGAAACGTCATGGGATGATTATGGAACAGCTCTTAGAAATTGTTCACGAATTTTCGTAACAACTAGAATTTTAGTAAGTACTGATTTAAATCACAAAGAAGAATTTGGTATCGTATCTATTAAACTCAGTGATTGGGGAATAAGTATACTTTATTTTAGCAGCGTTTCATATAAAAAAAAACTATCAAAAAATTCTCACATGCGGTTCGATACAGACATAACGACGCCCAAACGCGTCTATTAAGAACACAGAAGCAAGAAAACAAATACTAAAAACCTCCCAGATAAGTCTCAGATAAGAATGGATACTACCAATGTATCCAATATTGTACGCGATCATTAACAGCGATTTTAACAGATTTGTATTTTATTCGTACCAAGAACAACATTTATCACTCCTAAACGATAATGTTACTTTGACAAGTTTTTTATGCGGGTAAATTCACTTTTATTGATATAGGAATAAAGGTGAATGTTGTTGAATTGGTTTGATGTGTTATTTTGGTGTAGGAAGAGTGTGGGTAGGCAATAGTTTATTCATTGTTCACAACAAAGTTTCTGTTATAGATCTGAGAAGATTTGAACAAGGCATTCGGTCTAGTACCATTGTCCATGTTAAACCTGAGAATAATAACACCTAGAAGCCGTGTCCAAGTATGCAAAGTGAGGCAACTAATACTAAACCAGAATGGCTAAGTTTTCAGATTTATATCCTTCATACGTTACCTTATCGTAATTAAAATCCAATAATATAGTAACTAAACTCCTAAATTTAGGAAAATTGAAACTGTTTTGTATTTATTCGGTATGATTAGGTAATAATGGAGAATAAAAATCTGAAAACGGAGCCATTTTGGCTGTTTTAGTTGCCTCACTTTTGACAGTGCGCTTTGTAGAGAACTATCGTTCTAGGTGTTATTACTCTAAAATTTAAACGTAATGTATTATTAATACATTACACTGTAATCTTTTATTATTAATTTGTTATAAATAACATGGAAAAATAAATCTCTATCCCAAATTTCAGCTTTCTAGACTTCTGTGTATTGATAAGCAGTCAGGAAAAACTATTTTAGAAGTATATTATGTAGATGTTCCAACAAACACTGTTTTTGTTAACGTATCCGCGCAACTTTCCTATAACTATGTTTTAAATGGCTGCTATTTAGAACTTTACAATTTATTTCCAAGCATGGAAAAAGTTTTGATACGGTAAAATACAACTCAGTCAGAGTCATAGTGAAGTAGAAGAACTAAAAACATAATTTTGCCTCGATTAATCAAGTAATTGTATCGTTAATGATGATCGAAGATATAAATAGCTCTATTCGATTTGGTTGTCTCTTTTTATTAGTTTATTTTATACAATTTTCGCAGTTCATATTTTTTTGCCTACATCTTATTTACTTATAAAAAATATTGTATGGTTCTTGGATCGATGTAACAGATATAATTTGATACGTTAAATTATAAAGCTTTTAAGACTGAAATCATATACCTAATATTTAGCTTCTTGGAAACCGATGAATTTATTGTCTGTTACAGTATAAAATATTTAGTCATAAAATAAACAATGTAGGAAGGTAATAATATTTACCTCGAAAAAGCTTGGAAATATTAAAAGCTTCAAAAATAATTCGCGTCGACGTTTATCGACGGACCGCGCATTTGTGCGCATTATGAGGAGCTCGATGTCGCAGTAGTTTAGCGCCTGGCCCAACGATTGCGGAGGTTAAGCAACTTTCGCAAGGGTCGGTCATGGGATGGGTGACCAAAAATTTATTATCTTGAGTTCCTCCGTGCTTCAGAAGGCACGTTAAGCCGTTGCTCCCGGGTGCATTTGCAGTCGTTAACACCCAACAATCCGCATTGGGCCCGCGTGGTGGGTTATGGCCCAACCTCCTTATCCACCCATAAAGAAGGCTTGTGCCCCAGCAGTGGAGACATTAAAAATGGCTGATGGTCATGATGTGGTTTAAAAAAGTCAGCATTGTCTGGTACTTATTGTGAATTTGTAATTAAGCACTTATTATTGTACTTTGGTTTTGCAAGTCACATACAGGCTCATGCTAGAAGATAACTATTTAGCTAGTGTATCGCCGTCGAAGTAGACAAAATCATCATGATCATCAATGTAAATAAATAACGAGTTGTGTAAATCCATCCATTCACGACCTGAGTGGTGCAGTGGTTAACATTGTCGGTCTACCACGCCAGGGGTCCCGGGCTCAATCCAGCCGGGCAGAAATGTAAATGATGAATTTTAATTTCTGTGATGATTCTGGTTGTTGCTATGTTTAATAAGTATATAGGTACCTATTCAAAAAGATTACAAACTTTGCTTAGTTTGGGGCTAGATGGCGCTGTGTGATATTGTAAAAAAAAACATAGTTGATAACGTTGATAAGTAAACAAAAACACGTACACTGCACATTCCACGAATATTTTATGACAATCGTTCGATATTTGATTGATCTGAGAATTTGATCAATTTACGTTTATGTTTCTATTGCAAGTATGCAAATTCTGTCGTATACTTTTACCTATGACTTACCACGATAATCTTTTTTTTCAAATATGAGAGAATCGACATATTATTACGATTAATAAATTCAGTCAGCTAATTTATATTTATAATCGCATATTTTCCAATATAAACAAAATATTAAGCACATTAAAACTTGTTTACTCATAATTCATCTGATATTGGTATTCAAATTATTTTTCTAACACGAATATAGTTAACTATCATTAGCATGACATTCGAGTGTCGGACTAGACTAATAAAAATATTAAAATTTATTCTAATTCCAGTGTGTATCACATTCATCAGGGGAGAGAAATAGAGGATAGTTATAATAACTTAGAAATATATACCAAAATGGTAGGCAAGAAAGGTGAATTTCCAATTAACACTTACCAGTATATTTTCTGTATTTAATCACGATGACCTAACAGCGTTTATCACTGTCCGGGAGTTTGGTTAAATGTAATATGTCTTTTTGAATCAAAAACATTGCATAAATTATGAGTCAAATATTTTTGTAATTCACAAGCCACTTTTTTATTATAACTAATAACTATAACGAACACACCTGTAAGTTTTGACAATAGTAACTTTTTCGTTGCCTCACGTAAAAAAACTTAGGTATCTTAAAAAAGGCTTTACTCTACAGATGAATTTTGTCATATTTAATGTGATTTACAGTTTACGGCACAGCCCCTTAGTTTTATTAAAATTCACAGTTCCTATAGCGGTCGTTTGTATAATTAATGACATTTTATGTCTTATTAATGGGCATTAAAGATTTTTATAGTCGTCACAGTGAGGAGATATGTTAATAAAATGGTTTTGATATTTAAAATTAGCTTGGTTTTAGTGAGACATAACCTGTATGTTCATGCAAAATTATGAGATTGGTTTTGGTGTAAATTTATTTATAAGCATGACGAAATAATTGGGTTTGTATTGATACAAATATACAATCTACAAAATTAAATTTCTATGTCAGTATAGACCCTATTCGCCTTAGCTGTAGCTTAAGTATATTTATTATGAATCAAATTATTTCACTGAAAAGTACTTATTTTATCATGGAGATTCTAAGTTATTAAATTTTCGAAAAAAAAGTAATATTTTGTACAAAAAGTATTTTAATAGTGTCTTAAAATATATTTTAAGACACTATTAACGTACTTTTTGTTTTCTATAGAAAGTAATAATATTAATAACGCTTTCATAAACACAAGCTAGCATGTAGGAAGTTGAGTACAAGTGTTTTTTTTAGGTATGTAGCAGGTACCTAGATCGTACAATTCTGAAGTAAAATCCAATTGAACAAAAGCTTTCGTAAGCAACATTAATGTACCTAATTATAAGTTGACATTAAAAAGTTTGTTTAAAAATTTATTGTCGGAATTTAAACGTGTTGGAGAAAGATTTATGTGTTGCGTCCGCGCGATGTTCGATTTATTCATAATTATCTCCCAAATCTGCATTTACAAGAGGTAATAAACACGTTAGTATGTCTAAACATGACATAAAGTGAACCAATAAAGATAGTAGGTATTCTACTTCGATTCGATTGATAGCAAAATTAACCTGCTTTTGAGGTAAAGTCACCATATTACTATAGTTTTTATGCCGTTTATTATCTTTTAGGTAAGTAAGTACAGAAAGGATAGGAGAACTAAAGTTGCCGACATGACATGTCGACAATCGCTCTAAGGATTGCTCAGTGCCTGTATTATGAGTTTGCACAGTTAGGTACGTTTACTAACTAGGTATAGGCATATAACTACCTAGGTCTCGATAGCGACTCTAGTAAGCAATTTGTATCCAATTTGACACAGCGCATCTGGCGGTAACTACACTATCTAAGGCTGAGTTGCACCATCTTGACTTAACCTTAACTTTAACAGATACAAACATATCTGAGCCAGTGGCCAAAAGTGGAACTAAGGTGTTATTACATATTGTTACCTAGGTTACGCCATAGACGACAGCGACGCTGTCATCGAGTCAGATAAGTTTGTATCTGTTAAAGTTATGGTTAAGTTAAGATGGTGCAACTCAGCCTAAACGTTGTCATACAAATGTCAACTACAGTCGCTATCAGTATTAAATTAAATGCTCTAAGCTATCGTCTATTGAATAGTAAGATTAGTAAGCGCAAACTCATAACACGCCTACAGAAGAACTTTTTCAAAAAGTTCATCTGTAGAGTAAAGTTAATTCGAACCGATACGTCGAATTATACTCTTATAATCATATATTATACAACTGCATAATGATATGAGCAATATCCTGTAATAAAAGACACGAACAATAATTTACGAACTCAACAAAGCTTATATTCGATTCAAAGTTAACGTCCTTTAGACGCTCATTTGCTATTCAGTCTCAAAACCAAAATGGCGGTTTTATAGTGGTCTCTGGAATTTTTATATTATTTTGTGCTCTCCGTATGGGGTCCGGCTGGCTGACTACTGTTGCACTGTAATGTCTTTATTAGGAATTTTATAAAGCTCTAGCTCCAGTAGGAGAGATAAAACTTATAATTATTATACTCTTTATTGCACTCATAAAAACAGTTACACAAAAATAAATTGAGATATGTACACAAAGGAGGACTTATCTCTAAAAGAGATCTCTTCCAGCCAACCTGAGAACGTGTTCGAGATTTCGATGTTAAGCGTGTGACATAAAGTGCAAAAATTAAATTAGAAAAACTGTCAATTTAAAGTCTAAAATATAGTACCTACAATATATAAATAAATAAATATACCTAATATACCTATACAAACACATACATACATACATATTAACCTATATTATAAATATACATACATATAAATAAATAAATAAGAGATGGTGTTAACTAAGTATCTCATGATTCTGATTGGGATAACTGTGATAAAAAGTGCGACTTAACTTTGGATTTAAATGAGTGGATGCTTGGGGAGTCCTGAATATTAGTCGGGAGTTTATTCCAAAGCCGTGCTGCTTTGGCAGAGAAGGAATTATGCAAGAACTTGGTGTTGCTCCAAGGCACCTCAAGCATTGTAGTGATGCAAGGACGCCTGGAGCGAGAGGGAGGAGGAAGCAACTGGAAGCGGGAGGAAAGGTACTTAATTATTGATAGAGCGAGCGCGGAGCTTGGGCAAAAATGCTTTGGAATGTCAGTCTATCCGGGTGCATCTACAGGTCGCATTTATCAACCGATCCTCGACAAATTTTGTGTGCAGGTTCGATAATTACATAGAATTTTGTGAATAATAATGATGATATTAATAATATTACTCATCGCTATTTCTCTTACGATTCACAAGTTGCATAATTTTGCAAAGAAAAGTGCCTTTTTGAAATAAATCGTTGAGAAAACTTGAAACGTTTTTTGTCATAGTAGAAAAAAACTAGTCATGGCAGGGTGGATTTACCTTCATTAGAAAAAAACTGCTGTTTTTTTGTCGCAGTTCAAAACTGTTATTTATTTAACTACAATTTTGACAACAGCTCTTTACGAAATAAGATAGGGAGAAAAAAGCAGCCCTTGACGAGTTTGTTTCCGGATCTTCGAATAAGAAGGTCTTAAGGCGGTTGTATTACCGAAAGTAGCGCCCTCAGAGGTTTTTATTGAATAAGTTATTGAATAGAAAAAGATTTTAATGTTTTACGTGGAGTTTTTAGGGCCCATGGTCTAGTATTTTTTAGAAGGTATCACTACATGCCCTCGTAATCATTCGTAGAAGTAGATAGCAAATGTGTCAAAAACGGTAACTTTTAGCAGTTTTGCTATCTACTTCTAGCAGTGACTACGAGGGAATGTAACGATACCAACTAAATACTAGACTGTGGGCCCTAAAAATTCCACGTAAAACATTTTTAAAATTGTGTATTAGAATGATAATATTAAGTAAAATTCACTGCGGCGCTTTCGCTCAGGGTTCCCCCTTAACGATGGGTTAACTAACTTCTTTGTCAATCATAAGTGCTTGTAACAGCCAAGACTAGACATTTTTTTTTAAATATAAAAGGGAATAATTTTTATTGGTTAGCGTAAGAAATACAATACAAAATTTATTTATCTTTTCATAAGTATATCTTTAGTTGGAACAATATAAAATAAGTTAGTCGCTGTGCCTCAGTAGCTATTGATTTAATTTACAATTTTAGAATTATCGGATGTTTCTATACGTTTATTTGAATCTTATATCTTTGTATGTTTATTTTATTGTAAACCATTGGGAGCTTAATTTGAACGGGTGCAGTAAAATTTACATGCATACAATTTGATGTTGATTTGTGTTCAAAACTTTGGGTTTTATTTTTGGATATCGTATTACTGTTTTTATGACACAAAATATTGTTAAGGTTATTGTGCGTCTATTCTAGTAATAACATAGCTTGACAATAACTAATAGGTATTGGATGAAGGGTATTTATTGAGTTTTTTCGTTTAAATCTGAATTAATGGCAATTGATTTTTTATAAGTTTTTTTATGCACAACGGGCTATCCCGTTATACTATTATCTCACCTGATGTTAAGCGACGATAAGGCCGAAGGTGGAAGCGCACTACACCCGGAATCCTCATCACTGAGGAACTGGCTATCTTACATCCAACTGCCGGAACACAACAATTTTTAAAATGTTGTTATTATAAGTTATGATACAAGTTTCTGCCTCTCAAAGATTTCTGCGAGTACTAGTTTAATTGAAAGAAAATTATTTTTCGGATAACAAAGCGCTTTTGCGTTTTTCGTTGCGCACTTTGGCGCCGCCGCCGGGAAGTAAATATCACACTAAATAACATTAGTTGAGCACAATGTGATTCAATTGACAATAAACAGTGATCCGCTGCAACGTCACTCGACAATGTATGGCAAAATTTTACAGATTAATATACGTCACATAGTACCGCAAGCGCTCTGAAGTTGGTCACCTCTGTTGTACGTAGTATAATACATGAACATCAGCCATTTTTATTGTCCCCCCCACTGCTGGGGCACAGGCCTTCCTTATGGGTGGATAAGGAGGTCGGGCCATAACCCACCACGCGGGCCCAATGCGGATTGGTGGGTGTTAGCGACTGCAAATGCACCCGGGACCAACAGCTCAACGAACCTTCCGAAGCACGGAGGAACTCGACATAATAAACTTTTGGTCACCCATCCCATGACCAACCTTTGCGAAAGTTGCTTAACCTCCGCAATCGCTGGGCCAGGCGCTAAACCACTACGCCACCGAGCTGCTCAAGTATAATACATACAATAGCAAAAATACACGTTGAAATCTGTAAAACAGTTTTTATTTCATTATTTTTTTATAAAAATATAAACCCTTGTAACTTTGCAAAGGGCTACTCGTACAAACAATTTCCCTCTTAAGTATAGTATTAGCACTTTTATCAAGTGACTGGTATATAGGTACCATGCATTCCGTAATCGCCGAATTTCCATTACGGTCATCGCATATTCAACAATAATGAAACAATTTAGAAGCCTCAAACTCTTCAAACAGGATATTTGCGGACATATCATTGGACGATTTGGAAGTGCTTGAATTTCAAACAATAGACAATTTAGGTTTCTTAGAAAGACATGGCCAATAGGGGTTTGGCGTTTAGTGATTTGAATTTGTGACAATATACGTTACCAACATTTGTGATGTCACTTATGCCACGTTTGTATGGCCAGGAATTTCCAAATATCTCCCTAAATATTGCGTCTAAGTACATTTATGTGTCATACAAAATATTATTTCTTATTTGATATTCTATCCGACTGTTAAGCGCGTTATATCCGAAAGTGAAAAAAGCGCTATTTTCCCCTGTGTGATAAAAATAAAATAATACATATTTTTTTTATTTTTCTGTTCCATCATGTTTTTATACGTGTCCGCAGCGATCAAGCTCAAATTTATCAAAATCGGTGGCTTATGCATGTTCCCTATTATGCGTTGTGTTTGGTAATATTAATTTGAAATCGATTTGAGATTACAACGAATTTGTTTTAAATATCTAAGTAGGTTTTAATTTAAATCAATTTGTAGAAGTTGCTATTACAAACTAAAGTGTTTAGCGATATGCGTTGTTGACCGTACCTATGACAGCCCTTCGAGCAACGACGGCTTCGTACAGAAGCCCGTCTTACTCTAAGACACAGCCTGGCTTGATATTTCACACCATAAAACAAATAAGTCCACTTGGTAATTTAATTAGAGCAATGTTTATTTTTGAAAAATGTTATGGCATTTGAACTAGGTATATATATGATGAAAATTTTCATATTTAAGACTATTATCGTGAAAATTAAGAAGGAAACCAATTTCAACAAGGCGGGGTGACCTTGTTAAAAAAAGATAGCTAATCTACACAAGTTTTTTTATGTATTTAACTAATTCAGTACATTATAGTACTGGGGTTCAAGTCTGCTAATGTTTTCGTCAAAATCGTGGTTCAATTGTGTTTGAATGGTAATGATTTTGACACAGTTCTTGTTTCTTAAACCCAAAATCGAGACATCAAGACATTGTTTCCGTTATGAGTTTAAGAAACACAATGTGTTTCTTGGTGATTTGAAAATACTCTTTTTTTATTTCGTTCATGATCCCCTTATCGTTTGTCAATCAAAATCATAGCTATTTAGTAATTCTATAATGTCCTGCTTAGAAAATTTAAAGAAATGCATTTTAATTTTAATAGCTTTCCAGAAGTCATATAAAAGTGTTATTCCGCACTGGAATAGTACTGAATAGTCATGACCGTTAGTTGGTTCGATTCTCGGCACGCGCCACAATTTAGTGGCTACCTATTATATGCGCATGAGTGGAATTACAAGTAAGCAGGATTGGTTACACTGAAAGATATTATTAGCTTAGCATAGTTATGTCCGATGCTATACTTTTTAAGGGTTATTGTAAACTGGACTTCAATCAAAGTGGTTTTGTCACTTTTTGAAATCTCTTACATTGAAAATAAACTCTCCACTCCTAAAAAGTATGTAGATCGTCACAGGTTGGTAAATTGATTCTTACTAAGATTGCGTTGCGACTGGTTGCGACTCAATATAAATAGATTACCGAGGGGGGGGGGGGCAGGGAGGGGCAGCTGCCCCCCTGGATTTTGTTTACCTCCAACTAACTTTCAATTGTTATCAATAAAAGTTCTTATTTGCCATACAATATATTTGATTTACAATATATTTGCCCCCCCTGGGGGCGATCCAATAGTTTTGCCCCCCCCTGGCCCAGAACCTGGGCACATCCATGGAGTTGTAATTATATAAACAGTGAAATCCATAGACTGTAGCGATTCTGAATGACCATGTTAGCAATTCCTAGCCTGCTTAATGAATTTATAGTTTTACAACTCTACGTGTGATTTTCCACGATAGCTTTCAGTGTAAAGCGAACCTTAGCTACTTCAATCTTAAGGATAACTATCCACTGTGATACGCAATTAAATTCTTACTTTCTTTCTAAGAAACGAAAACAATTCGAACATTTGACTAATTTGAATACGACCAGTTCTTTAAAGTAAATTGATTCTAAATTTAACGTTTCGTGAGCGTTTATGAGTACATAAAGAAGAATGCACTTAAATTATTAGGCTTCATTACTAGGTGCACTAAAGGTATTAAACAGCCTCAAAGTTTTCTCACTGTCTATTTTAGTCTTGTTATTAAACAAGTTATTATAAATTGTCATTGTAATTTTAAATTGTCTGTTTTATTTTATGAAACAATAGCACACGAAATGTTCTACTCCATGAAGTGACAACATCACTTACAAAACAAAAGTCATCAACCATACAAATTATAAATGTTACCTATTTCAAGAGAAGAATATTCATAGAGAAAGTATATTTTATTGTGATTCCTTTCGTACATTTACTTGTGTACTTTTAAAGTTTATGTTAATACACAGTTATTTTTATCGTTGTCGAAGTTGTCGAATGATAATGTTGATAATATACGAAACATGTTTCTTGGTAATGTTGCCTGCGGTGGGTGAATGAGAATTTTAGCTTTTGACTTTTCAGAAATAAGCGTTGTTTCTTGATGTTGTTGATGACTTAGCTATACTGCCATTTTGATTGGAACCAATGTAATGTGATGTAGGTAGTTAGATATTGTCATTGCCTAGGTGGACCGACGAACAGCTTATTTTATTTATTTATTATATCTATTCTGTGCCGACGATCTGGTGAAAGTCGCTAAATCCGCTGTATTAGGGCAGCGCAGGACCGATGAAGTGGACATTCTTGAGGCCTGACTGAAACCAGCTGCTGGCGTTGTTTGCGTTATGCGACAATCAGGAATGTCTGTCTACTAAAATTCTTCGAAAATGCGAAAATGCGATACAGGGTTCTACTAGTTAGGGACTGAACCTGTCCCCCACGGGACATTCAATACAGGCTTCAATATAAAATTGGGACCTCTACGCCATTCCCACCATGCGTGTCTAGGGCCGCGTTTCGAATCACGCTGATAGCGCTGTTAGCGCGAATCCGACCGAATTAAATAGTCACAAAATATTACACAAATAGGGTATTTGTGTACCTACTTCATTTAATGGATTGTACGCTAACAGTGCTGTTGGCGTGATTCGGAACGCGGCCTAGTACGGATTACTGCAAAAGGACCCGCAGGCTGATTATCTTAATAGAAACTATTTAGCGACCTGCTTATTTGACATACATTGCTACTTTTCTTTGGTATGTTTTTTTACCCCAAGAAGAAGAAGCAATGTATCACATTCATCTGTCAAATGAAATCGGTCGCTAGGTGGTTTCTAATTAGATAATCAGCCAGCCGGTCACGGACCAACGGCCTAACTTACCTTTCGAAGCATGAGCTCGAGACCTCTTGATATTTTGATCACTCAACCGATTACTAATCCTTGCGAAAGTAAGGCATACTGTCGCTATCGCAGGTCGAATGCGCTATACCACTGCGCTATCGAGCTCCTCGACTTGCTAGCGTGGTATTAAAAATAATAACAAGCGCAATGTGCATGTAAAACGGCCTTAAAAGTCATAGGTCGTTCTCATTTCTGACACAAAACGGCGGGACACGTTACACAGCGCTATCAAGATCGCTGTCCCGTTCTTTATTACCGCTATTAGGACGAAAAAATGCTTTTTTACGGCAAATTTGACGATTCACTGGGGAACTACTACCGTGTTGTGCTAGTGTTGCCACACAGTTGACTTTCAATAGAAAAACGACAAAACATACTAATACTACAGAATAGGAACTCGGTGGCGCAATGGTTTAGCGCCTGGCCCAATGATTGCGGAGGTTACCTAAGCAACTTTTAGCAAGGGTCGGTCATGGGATGGGTGCCCAAAAATTTATTATCTCGAGCTCCTCCATGCTTCAGAAGGCACGTTAAGCCGTTGGTCCCGGCTGCATTTAACACCCACATTAACACCCACCAATCCGCATTGGGCCCGCGTGGTGGGTTATGGCCCGTCCTCCTTATCCACCCATAAGGAAGGCCTGTGCCCCAGCAGTGTCCATCAGCCATTATTGATGTCCCCACTGCTGGGGCACAGGCCTTTCCTGCAGCAGCATGCAGCCGGGACCAACGGCTTAACGTGCCTTCCGAAGCACGGAGTAGCTTGAGATAATACATTTTTGGTCACCCATCCCATGACCGACCCTTGCGATCGTTGCTTAACTTCCGCAATCGCTGGGCCAGGCGCTAAACCACTTCGCCACCGAGCTCCTCAGCCCCAGCAGTGGGGACTAAAAATGGCTGATGGTCACTACAGAATAGAGTACTACCGTCTAATACTATCGTCGTTTACCTATATCAAACCCTACTGACATAATCTTTACTGAAAAAATAATAATAATGTTCTGTGAAAACAACATAATGGTATAGACTCGTACTTATTTTTTTACAAATTATCTCAAGAGCAAGGTCTCGTTCTATATAATTAAGGAAAATTAATTTAAATAAATTATAAATTGTTACGTTTTCAGCTGGAAAGTAAATAAAACCATACAAAAGTCTGTCTTTCAACGCCATTTTTATTTCCTTTACCTTTTGATAAGGCTGAAAATGTTCAAGCATGATTTCCAAAAGTTTTTTTTAAATTATATTGAACTTTTAGATTTTAGGCATTTACAATGCTATTTTTATATTAAGATAGTTATTATTTGAAAAAAATACTTGAAAAAATCGACTCGCCCGTAGCAGCTCAGACGGGATTCGAACCCGCACCCATGGGATTCCGGCCCAATGCACTGCTACGGCTGCTAAATACCGTCTGAGCTGCTACGGGTATGTCGATTTTTTCTAGTATTTTTTCAATTATAATTTACTATCTTGATTTTTTAAAGTTTTGTTTTGGAATTCAAAGATATTTGGTCACCACACAAGCACACTTTTAAAACTATCTTTCGGTGGAAATATTTCTTATCTGGAACCTGTTTTCGGCAATTTGTTGCAGCGATTTGTCTCATTGTTCTGATGCGGATCAGTAAGTTTAAGTTTAAGCAGAATGGTGTAATAACTTATGGGGAATTTCTAAATGGGGAATTTTTATATTTTTTAAAGTTGGTACTTTAACCTATTTAGACGGAACTCGTTGGTTATTTAGGGGAATTATTCTTGAATGTGCGTTATAAAAAGGTTTACAGTTTAAAAATGAATGATCTTAAAAATAAGCGATTTTTATTTTAAGTTTAAATGCATTAGGACTTTGGAATGTATTACGTGTTCTAGATAGAAATATGTATAGATTGGATGCATCGTTTACTCACACACACATGCATAATTTACTGTAGGTATTGTTATAAAAAAATACAAATAAAAACTTGAATTTATACGATCGGCGTAGTTTTCGCTGAAAACATGAAAACGTTGATTTTCAGCCACCACCCTGCCTGCCTAGCATGACCGATTTATATCGCGTGATATAGCATTTTATCGAAACTCAACTGTCAAACTCCTTTGTCTTTTTGACAGTTTAACGTGATAAAACGCTATATCACGCGATATAAATCGGTCATGCTAGGGGGGCTGGCCAATTTTATTCCGCTTTCTACCTAAAATCTATTCCGCTTTTCTACCTACAAAGTATTATATTTCTGAATACTTTTGTGGGTTGAAAACGGAATTGTTAAGGAAACCGAAAAAAATATTATTATAAGCTATAGTGGGTAGTAAAAGTTAATAGAATTCAGAATACTATCCAACCAATATTCGGAATGAAAAACGAAAAATAAAATGTACCAAACAATTACTTTACAATTACTAATGTTTTAAATGTCCCTAATTTGTAAGTTTTTTGTAAACTTTTTTATGAAATAAATGATTATTATTATTATTACTTATTTTAAATTCTGAAAAAAAAAAAACAGATTTTTGATGGTGTGCGAGATAAGTAAAGATTATCAAATAAGTAGTATCAAAAAGAAGCTCTGAAAAAACCTCAGAAATGAAAGGATAAAATTAAATGTGACTAATTCTCAAATTCATGTACAGAAAAACTTATACTTACCTAAGTCGGGACATAACTTTTTGTCCCCGAGAAAATTGAAAAAGCGTTCATAATGTCTTAATTAACTTCACATTTATCGTCGTTTTTGTTTTTCCGTCGAACTCCCGTCAAATGTGAACCAAAGTCATAGACCACATTCTCCGAACCATAAACAATATTTAGTCACACATTACCGTGTCACCGTAAACCAACAGCGGTATCACAAAGGGGCGATTCTCAAAAGCCATCGAATAAGTTACGAACGATCGTGAAATTGACTCCGATCGGGCTGTCACGGGGTGATTAAATAAAAACATTCATACTAACATGGTTTTGAGGATGACTGTGACACAGTAGTGTAATACGGGTTGTAGTAACAAATGTGTTCAAAATATATTTTTAAGTATCTTCAAACAATGCATTTGCCAATGTTTGGGAAATTGTACAGGCAGGCAGTTACGAAGGACAAGGAAAGAATGGTAAAGTAGTTGTAATAATATTAATGGAGTATCTGCACCATTGATGGTGCAAGGCAATGGTGCATACGCTACAGAGTAGGGCAGTGCAGTGGCGCGTAGATTAGACACTTTTTGTTTTACTAAAGATGAAAGTATCTAACTCTCCATTACCTTTTTGCTACAAACAAGCAGATTAGTTACTAAAAGTTACAAAAAAAGTATTCTAAGCTGTTAAAGTTCTAATATTTACTCTCTAACGAGAGTGAAGAAGATAAATTAGTACATAATAATAAAAAAAAAATACATTAGCAATGAAGATGAAATTATGATACATTTTTTACTTGTCAGTTTATTTGCTGCTCTTACAACAATGGAAAAGAACATGAACATGAAACATGAACAATGGGAAAATAGCTATCTTATTTTAACTAGCGACAGGTTATTGAGAAATCATTTACTGTCTATAAATTAAACGCATTTAGCAATTACGTGACGGTGTAAAGGGTGCCCTGAGGGAATGTTCGTTTAGCACGTAACAACGCGTCGCGAGTCAATAGCCAACAATAGTTAAGGGCGGTTCACGCTCAATTGCTCGCAAATTATTGCTAGCTCGTAATGTACGGTCGGCAAAATAAGGTGCGACAATGAGGATCAACACGACAATTGAATATATCAATTTTGTATATCACATCAAATACAATATCAATATCTGAGTAAATCTCTGTTTAAATTTCTCAAATCCATCAGGAAATGACAAAATTATTAAAGATTTAAAAAGTGAGTTTAAAAAACACGGCCGGCCCTTGCGGAACATGCGATGACGTCACGTGGCACGATCGCCCGAACAAACACCTGCCGCGCCACTGAGCGGCGCACGTGGCTGATGACGTCATCAGCCAATCGTGAATTGGGGAGTGTTTTTGAGAATGCGACACGAAAATCGCTCTATCTTCGTCATTTTTGGTCCAATTTCAGTAATTCTTTCACCAAAATAATTTATTTTAATGTGACTGAAACTCTACATATTTAACTAAAAACCTCGTTGATCCTCATTCTACTGTGTCCCGCACAGACCTTTCCCGTCTTGCAAATTATACTTGCTGAACAATAGCGAAAGAGCCTTTTTGAAAGTACTTGTTACATATGATAAAAATAATTAAAACCAGATGTGATGTGATAGCCAAGATATGGTGCTTTGCGTAAAGACATGACAGCAGTCATACTGCACTGTTTATTTATTTATTGTTCTTAGCACGATTCGAAAAAAAGGCAAAATTATTTCACATAGGTACCGATAAAATAAAATTATTTTGCCCAACCAAAGATTTAAATATCTTTGCGTTCAACAGTACCAATGAAAAACAAAATAATACACAGGCAATTATAGTATTTCTACAATAAAATTGAACTAAAAATTAAGTATACCAATGGATATATTTAAAACTTAGGCGAATTTTAAAAAGTGTATTGACAAATCGTCGCACCATACTTCGACGAGCGTTCCATACACCAGATGTCAATTTTTTTTGCTACCCCTACTCACTAACACTGACTTTTTGTCCGTTTGAGTGTCGCTTATTGAGAAGTGTCGATTTCAATTATACCTCCTTTGTGCTATTGTGGGCAACAGAATTTGCTTTGGTCAGTTCAAGAGGATTTTTTTCTTTTTTTTTTGTTATAGGCAAGAATCACAGTGGATGAGTACGAAGGTATATTTGTATACCTTTGTGGAATCTATTTGTACAATGCGTTTAGAAAATTATAATTGCTTTATGATGTTTCTTTAGTTAAGATTCGAATTTGGAATGAAAATAGAATAGAAAGTTTTTTAAGGCTGAGTTGCACCATCCTGACTTAACCATAACTTTAACAGATACAAACATATCTGACTCGATGACAGTGTCGCTGTCGTCTATGGCGTAACCTAGGTAACAATATGTAATAACACCTTAGTTCCACTTTTGACCACTGGCTCAGACAAGCTTGTATCTGTTAAAGTTAAGGTTAAGTCAAAATGGTGCAACTCAGCCTTAGTGAAGAACAAAAAGTCAATTATTTCGTTTTCTTTTATTTTGTACATTCATAGTTATCTTTCTTTTCACCACACTTTAAAATAGGATTGCACTAAACCTAAGAATCGCCTCAGTGTCTTTGCCTTTTTTGCCCAAGCTGAAACCGAGATGCTTTGCGCCCATTCGTTCCATTAAATACAAAATACAAAAATACAAAATATCTTTATTGTCTCATGAGTTTTACAAGGTGGTAAATATTAAAAGTATCATCATGAACCCCGTTAGGGCACTACAATATTTTCAATTAAATTAAGAACTTGCTTAATTTATTATAACATTTTCAAATGTATTTGAATCAATGCACTTAACACAGTCATAGTACAATACAATTTATGAGAATAATCATTTACAAAACTCGAAAAACTCCTGCATAGTGTAAAAACAGTTTTTCAACAAATACACTTTCAGTTTTCTTATGAATGTATTTATATTATTTTCATCTTTCATTATTTTGGGGAGTTTATTATATATTTTTATGGCGTTAACGTGTGCTCCCGAACTATGGAGTTTTAGATTAGATTGAGGTAAGGCTAAACATAAGGAAACAGTTAAAGTAATACTTTAGTAGTGTACGGATAAATCTTGTCTTCTAAAGTTTATCCATTTAACAACATAGACAAATAAATCTACACAAACACACCACAGATTGGAAAGCGAGATAAAAAACCATCCCACGTGTCAAACCAAATAGCCTAAAGCAGGAGTCACCAACCGTCGGTCGCATCGTCTAATTTATGGTGTTTGTGCACCTTTTGTACCCGGCCAGGTGTTACCAACCTTTTGTGATGGCCTACTAACGAATTTGAACTTTATAAATAACGATTAAAGTGTCAATTTTATGTCAATTAGAAAATGTTTAGTGTAATCGTTATTTGCAGAAATATATTGCTTAGTGTTTGGAGAATCAGTATGTCAGCTATAATAATGTTTGTGTTTGTTTTAGGTGTTAAAATGAAATTTATTGATTCACGCCTAAATAACTGAACTGATGAATCTTAGTGTAAAGATGGATAGACTGGACCTCCAGAATTAAGTATATTTAAAGTCGAACATCCTCCAAAGTTACAAGGAGAGGAAATTATTTTTAAATCAATATTTTTTAGTTAAATCCTTTTTGTGTAAGTCAAACTTGCACCTTTTTACACGACTACTAAATGTTTCTCAAATAACATCTGAATTATTAAAAATTATGTAATTGTGTAATCCGTGTTTTGATTTCTTAGTAGTGAATTCTTCGTAATTATCTAGCTTTCTCACCTTTTTAAATGAAAGCTCTTCTATGAATTGAAAACTTAACATACTGACTATCGCACAGTTGTGCTAACTTTTACAAAGAGCAATCGATTAAGCGTGAAATTCGTTTGAATGTAATATATTGAAGTTGCTGCGAATCATTCGGTAGTAAAATCACATGAAGTTTTTGTACGTTACTGTATGTCATTATTGACTGTCAAATACTTAACTTTAAGTTTAAAGAAAATGTTAAGTAAAATAGGTCGCTACTTTTATAAATAATTGAAAATGGCGTCATAGAATAACGCCATATAAGTAAAGTTGAACTTGCATTTTTTATACTTATCTAAAGTTTGATGGAAAAAGTTAACAATTAGTAGATTAGTAACTAAGGGCTGTAAGGCATCAATTGCATCTCGCAGCGAGGGCGCCTATAGTTCGAGGGTGCAATTGATGCTTACACCCGAGCTAACTACTCTGCTTTACATCTCGATGGTGAGGTAAGTAGAAAAAAACCGGCATTACAAGAATAAAGCATTTTGTTGGTTTTTTTACTTTTATTTTGTATGGAATCTTCAATGTAACCTTCAGCCACCTTGCTGGATATTTTTAATTACTTACCGCCCTAGGGCTTTTTTAAATTACTTACCGCCCTAGGGCTTTTTCATTACTAACCGGATTTTCACTTACTTACAGGATTTTTTTTATTACTTACCGCCCTAGGGCTTTTCTAGCTACATTATTACCTTAGAGCGCTAATTGGTTACCTACAAGCCCCATTTGGGGGTAATAAGGACCTACTTACCAAATATGAAAATGCGTGCGTTGAAATGAAACGTCCGTCGTAAATGTATTGTTGCTCTTTGGGTAATTTGTACAAAACTTATTTAGCAAGTTGTAAATCTATTAGGTACTTACCTACTAACTTCACTTTTAATTTAAGACGATTGACCTTAAACAGCTTAATTAAAGACTTATTGTAAATATTAAATATTTCCCAAGTTTTTTACTACCTACCTAAGTTTTTTAGTGTTTTGAAGACTAAATAAATACACAAATAAAGTTAAATTATCATTGTGATTTATATCAGTATGGAAAAAATGTTTCCTATAAAGTCGAGACTTGCTAATGATAATAATAAATAAACATTTAAGAAAATTAATAACAACAAACACCCTTTCATTTGTGATCATATTTTATACTGTTTTCTTTAAAATAAAAATAATGACAAACATAAATTTTAAGTCTATGGTGGAACCATTACAAAAATAGAAAACATAGCCAACAGGATACATACATACAATCAAAACAATACAATACAATACAATCAAATTGTACTAAAAAGTAGTCAACAATAGTAAATTGTTTAAAACGGCCACTTCGATCACAAATCTGTGTCAAATAAAATAAAAATCTGTGTCATTAACGTTTTGTGTCCGCTCTTAACCTATTCAAATGGTAGCGAGCTACCTCACAAAAGATTTGGTCCATAACACCACAGGAGTGTGCCTTCATCTAAATAATCTAATAATATCTAATAATAAAGGTTTTCAAACTTTTTACTTCTGCCCACCAAATCTTTAACTGATGATCCACTAAATATGTGAAAAGTTGAAAAGATAATGTGATTCGCTATAATACCTAAATAAGATAATGAAATTCTATTTAGTGCTTTATGCAAAAATTTGACTTCTTCTTATCGAATGAGGAATAGTGGCCACCTCCGGTGTTAGAGTTTATCAAGCCGCCTGCAAGGCCTCTAACTTGGCTTAACGACTGTTGTCAGATGACAACAGTCGGGACCGACGGTTTAATGTGCCCTCCGAAGCACGGAAGCGCTCAGTTGTAATGCCAGTTAACGGTCACCCATCCGACACCTGACCGGACTGAGCGTTGCTTAACAAACGTGATCAAGTACGATCAGTCTGTCAAGTTCCGCCATCAGCAATTGGATTTAAAATATCAAAAAGTTACTTAGATTAATATTAATTAAATAATTATTGAGGTTATGCCGTTATTTATTTTTCTCTGTTTTTAATTATATACCTATTTTTTGCATTTCTCAGTTAATTAACAAAATAACTTCGTAACAGCAAAGAAATTTCCCAATTTTAAGTAGCAGGTGTATAGATAAATCTGCTCTATTTAAACTAACACAATTTTCAGTAGGTATACATTCTCACTGTTTACAGAATTTTAAAGTAACATTCTCATTAACTTCTCTGTTAATTTAACAATTTATGTTATTAATATGATTTTAATAAAACACCTACCTAAGTTTCCATAATAAAACTATACCTACCTACTATCAAACTGCTTTTCTTTCAAATTCCAAGCCGTTATTGCCCGTAGCGGGCAGTTCACACAGATTGAGAACGTCTAACCTAATTTATTCTAAGTCACATAATGCTATCGCATAAATAAATTCGTGACTACTTTATTATTGTATGTGAGCATTTGGTTTGATTGAGATGTTGTGAGATTGGGATATGATGAATTTTTATGCCCTATTGTGTTTTATGAATGTCATTGCATTTTTTATCTGGAGGAAATATGACATCATAAAATAAATTTATGTAGAATAAATATTAGCCTAATTTTACTACCTATTGAGTATATTTTAGTATATTTTTCTCTATAAAATGTTATGATACGTATATACGGACACATAGGCGTAGAAGGTCATGTTTATAAATATGTATAATTTAGAACTTTGTCACTCTGTTGTGGATGTCATTTGTCATCGATTTCTGTTTACAAAAGTACGAGGGTGGATTGATAAGTCCATGACTTTTTAATGAAGAAATACTTTTTTTCGGAATATTTTGTTTATTTCTCTACATAATCTTATTGTAGCTCTGCGTATTCAGTCCAACGAAGTTCCTACCTCTTTAACCCATTATTTTTTCTTTCATCGCCTAAAAACTGGTAACTGAAATGAGGGCCCATTTCTGACACCACCTTTTGGTTTGATGAAAATCTTTGCCCGCCAAGACAGTTATTCATGTTTGGTAGGAGAAAAAATCTCACTGGGGTTGAATCTAGAGGATAGGAGAGAGATTCGCAACTTCATTCGAAAAGTGTCATGAGTGCTGCCGAGATCTTGTAAGAATGACAAAGTTCTAAACTATATATATAAGTATCTATTTATAGACGTGACTGTACACGTTGACGACCAACTTAATGTTCATTTGAGTTCGAATTGTTTACAGGGTACAAAACGCGAATTTCCCGTAGATTCGTTAGAACTCCACGCACTGATTACATAGAAGCGTAGGTAATTGTACATTCGAAAGTTACTTATTAGTTTTACATAAGAAGTAAAGAGATGCAAGCTCCAAGTCGGCTTAATTTTTGCCGACTTGTTCAACAATAATAGTCATATTTTTACCAATTTACATAAAACCTGAACTTATTATACACTATAACCTTCCTCGACAATTGCTCTATCATTTGGTGAAAACCGCATGAAAATCCGTTCAGTACTTTTTGAGTTTATCGCGAACAGACTGACAGACAGACGCGGTGAGGGACTTTGTTTTTAACCGACTTCAAAAAAAGGAGGAGGTTCTATGTTCGTCTGTATATTTTTTTTATTATTACGAATATTATTTCTTGCTTTTTAGAGGTAGGTTTTTTGAAGTCGGTTTTTTGTTTTTTTATAATATGTAGTGATGTAGTGATGAAAGATGTCTCCCTCCCTTTTGCTGTGCCCGACAGGGTCCATAATCATCTTGTAAAGGTCTGGGTGTTTGTGATACCACCGTTGTCTCTGATTTCCATAACACAAGTGCTTTAGCTACTTACCTTGGAGTCGGAGCAATGTATGTGATGTTGTCAAATATTTATTTATTTATTTAAAGATTATGGAGCAATAAAAAATATGAATATGAATTATGAAGTGACACATCAGGGTACCCAGGAAAATTGCAGTGATGCTATTACTTCTAAGAAAGAAAACTATGAAAAGGTGACAATAGTCTACAATGGATGGAGCAGAACGGCTTTCCTACGCCATAATTTCACCCCTTGCCACAGCTGGGTAGTGATGGTGACCGTAGTGCTACAAAGCATCACATCCTCAGTAGATTTACTGGTGAGAAAGGAAATAAAAAAAGAAAAAACACCACTTTACTATAAATCAAGGTGCCAGTCTAGCGCCACAACAAAACTAAAAAAAAAGAAAAAGTACCTTTAAAAAAAGATCGGATGGTAAGCCACGTACGCCTGAGCACGTATCATGTTACGTGTAATTTGAATAAATTATTGTGGGTGTTGTTCCCCTGATGTCTCTATTATTAAAATGTGGTCTGTGGACCACTCTAGGAGACCTCTTGTGTGGGTGACGACTGTCTAGTGCAGAGGTATGGTATGGTCGATCGCGATTGACCGGTCGAACCGAGCATGGATATTTTTAATCCAAGATCCAGAATCTTTATAAAGTCAGTTAAACAACTAACTCTTCCCTAAATTTGTACAGCCCATATCGCACAAGTAGGTAGTTATTACGTAGCTAAGTAAATTTTTAATAAAATATAAGGTTATAATTTAATAATTTTATGAAGTACTTATTATGAAGTACTTAAATCTTTGAAGAGTAGATCTTACTTGCTTCATAGTACTTACTGTGAAAATGATGTGTCAATATAGTTAGGGTTACGATCTAGCATAATAACTGTAATATTTTAGCATGTTGTTATTTATTTTTCGATTGTAATCTGTTATGTTTAATAAAATAAATAAAAAAATATTAGTTAAGAAAATCACGCAACGAACTGAAATGTTTCATAAATTATTGAAATATAAAGGAGAGGGGGAGAGTGAGAGGGAGGAGGGGAGAGGAAGAGGAAAAGTGGGCAGTGCGCTTAGTGGAGTCAAAGTTGATAAAATTAATACATAGAATATATCTACCATTTATCCTGGTTAAAGGTTCCCTAAGGATTTTCTCGAATACCCACGCGGACAAAGTCGCGGGCAAAACGCTAATACAGAATATTTATCCTGTAAACGTATCCATAAGCTCCCTGCAATACAAAGGTCAGCATGCACGGTGCATCTTAGATAAAACACTATCAAATTACACTACGTGCTTAGTTCAAAATGTGGGTGAAGTAGCTGGCATGAGGCGCTTCAAAATTATAATGCTTCCACCTTTTATGGATATCTTGGTCTCAATGATCACACGTGTGTCACAAGCACAAAATATTTTGGACAAGATTTAATAATTTTAAAATAATTAAATTATGTACTTCTGTTGTACAAAATTAAATTGATCGCATTGTGCTAGCAAAAAATATATAATTTGAAACGAAATGTTCCCTATGAAAACAATATTGAAGATCAGACACTTTGCAGATGTTAAAATCGTAGATCGGACCTATAAGGACAAACGAAAGTTGATGTCCTTTTTCTTTTCGATAAGCATAAAGAAAAGGATAGAAAATTTTTGTTTTGTCGTGACATTTTCGTTAAGTCGTTGCCAACCGAATCGAAACCATTGTCAATATGATCAAACTCTGTTTGTATGGCGCTTAATAAACTAAATTGTATTCGATTCAACTGTTCACACGGCCAATAATTATGAATGTTGAGTGACGGGCGGGCGTTAGGCATGCGATGAGCGCACTGGCGCCCTGCTGGGCAACTGAATTTGAGGAACAGGGCTGGAATTAGGATGGGCAGTCTAAACGTGTTACAAAATAACCCCCAATGCCGAATATGGAGATGGACCATCAAACTGAACAAATTTCACTATGGAACTAACTCTAAAATCGCGAAAAAAGATCAGCTGTTTCATAGAAAAATTAATAACGAAAATATGCTAAAGTATGTATACAAGGTGCCCCAATGTTTCTTAGAGAAAGTTGTTCAGTTTCATGGACTGAACACATCCTTAAAATTTGGAGAGTAGTTAAAAAAACACCTCTTGTATACATACATTTTCATATTTTCGTTATTAATTTTTCTATGAAACAGCTGGTTTTTTTTTCGAAACTAAAAAATGTTTAAATGTTTAAAGACACTAGAAAATGTGATTCAATAACAAGTAATTCGTTTCTCTAAATTCGAAAATAATTTCTTGATATCTTAAGTTCGTCCCTGTAAGAGTCCTACACAAAACTCCCAAACAAGAATCACCCTTAAACACACTGGCTAATTATTTAAAACATAATGGTCTCGTTATTTATGGCCCCAAACCCAAAAATATGGGTCTTTAATGGCCCATCGAAGGCCACAAATGGCCCCTTTGTCTAAACCGCCCTGTGGCGAATTCGACGTTAAATTGTTTGGTCAATTTTAATTATCCACTGTTCTATTGTACAGTTTGCAAAAAAAAAGTATTAAGTACTTTATGAGGTACTTATTAGACAATAGTATTTGAATGACTTTTGTAAACTCAATGAGAAGCATAAAAATGCTTAATAGAATAGAATAGAAAAAGATTTTATTTTGTGAACCAAATTAAATAACACAATACTTAATTATCTTCTTACTTATTATTAGCTTAGTCTAAATGGAACACAAAAAAGGCTCACACTCAGCATAAGTTAAGGCACCCAAATTGTTCCCTAACACTGATCTTCCGTGCTCACCAAAGTATAATAATTTTACATTCGGTAGATAGGTAGTGCATAATAAACATGTGAAAAATGTAAAGTCGTACAAAAATACTCATCGTATCTAAATGGACTTACAAGAAAAGCAATAATGTTGGCCAATCGATGGTACATTTGAAAGAGGTCATGCTGCGAGCAGTTTGGTATTTAAGCTAAATGACAACTCATTGTCTGTTAATTCTGCAAACCCAGACAAAACCAAATGCTTTTGTAGTCACTTTGGTAATTGGTATGACCACAGTATGACTCGCCTTATTTATTTAACAATAACATTATTTTGTGAGCCAAACTTATGCTCTTGCATAATATTGCAGAAGAAACAATAATAGTGTGGACATAAGTATAAATAAAATAATAATAATTGTAATCAAATTAAAGATGTAAGAAGTTTCAAATTATGTTAACTAAAACTATATAGTTACTACTACGGTTTTTATAGCCCCAAACTTTCAACTGACTAAATAAAGTTCCCATTAAACTTTATTGCTTAATAGGTAATCAATTATCTCATAGAGTAGTTAACAGAGATCCATTGTTACGTTCCCCGAACCCAGTTAACTGCCTACAGTTAATTGAACGACAATTTATTTGACATGCGAGCATTTTGATTTTACTTCCGCCCGCAATGGAGATTCTCACAGATTTTGCGAGGGGTCAAAATGTGTCAATTTTAGGGTTAATTTAAAATATCCAGTCAGTTTAGTTAATTCTTACTACTATTCATAATGTAAAGTTTATTCTTACAATGTAAAAAGTTGTTTTTGCTGCATGTACTTAGTTTAATAAATGGTAGTAAATACTTGACTTCATCACAGTTTTAAGGAAATAGGTATTTGCCCAATAAGTATCTGAATCAATATTTCCATTTATAAATAAAATAGATTTACTTATTTTAAGTTAATGTACAGTCAGCAACCACATAAGGTTATACAAAACTGTCAAAAATTTGTTATTTATTTTAAACCTTAATAGCTTCGCATTTAAGTATAAAATCGATTGAATATCATTACACTGTCGTGGAAGCCCAGCCTGCCGTTGACTGTACTACTACAACATAAACAAAGATATTTTTTCTTTAAAACCATTTCCTTAAAAATCAATAAGGTCACGAATAAAGCTCTTCTCCGTCTTCGCCACAATCGATATTCGTGTGAAAAAAGTATTGAAAGATTTACAATAAAACTACGCAACCATAAACTCAGCATCAATCTCGAAGTTCATACAAATCAGCTGCATTGTCATCCAGAGAGCGCCTTCCCGTACAATATGGCTATAAAAGACTTTTATTTGTAACAAATTATCTTACGATTCGTCGAAGGCGCCAATATGTGAATTATTTCAACATCAAAATCAACTACTTCACCAAATTAACCCAAAACTCGTATATTTTACACCACGCAAAACTCGACTTTAGGTCGTTCGCCTTTGAGAGCGTTAAAGTTTGAGAACTGTATACAACTTTGTCGATGACATAATAGAATGGAGACGTCAAAAGTCAACTCCCGTTCGACAACAATGCGCACTGATTGCCACGGTCCTATTCAAAAATTACACACGGCTATTATATTCTATTTAGTTCCAAATAACCATTTAATAATAGTTTACGAAGCGGCAACGTCCCCTTAGCATGCTTATTAACAATACAATAAAATAAATAACAAATAATACAAAATAGGTACCACTTTACACCTTCCAGGAAAACGCCAGTTGGTACGTAAAAAAAATAAGAAAAAACCACCAGTCTCTTTCTTCCTGATACGTCTATCTTCTTCCAATCTTTTGTGTTTAATCCCCATGGTGTTTATTGTTTACGCACAATATACAACCATGGATATATTCGTCACTCGATATTGTCGTCTACTCCTTCAGCTTAAAGTATACTTTACACTTCGCAAAATGTAAACTAAGTTTGTCGTATCTCAACAGATTGAAGTATTAGATGAAGTGGAAAATGATACAGTCAATGTGTCAATCCCTTTTCACGGCGGGGTTAATGTAAAATTAATATATTTTTGTCGTAATGTCCACAAAAAATGTAACATATGACAATCGGATGGGTCGCCTGTATTCTGTAGTCTTGATGCTTGTAGGAGCGTGAAATTTAAAGTGGTCGTGCCAATTTCATGGAATTCAAATAGGGTAAATATCACTGTCACCGTGTAATTTTGACGCAACATATTATAAAGTAACAAGAACATTCAGCTCGTACCGCTATATTAACTTTATGTTCCAAACATTGCCTTTGGTGGGAAAATTTTTATACACAAAGGTTGTGAATTTGTGATTCGAGATACGTCATCTCATTTTTTAACGTTTAACTCTCTCTACTATACTATGAACGAAGTGCAATGATTCTATCAAAGAACCTAAATGATTTCATTTTTTATCGACTTGTAATTTTCTCACTTTGAAATACTAGTTAATAAAAATTACTGAGCGATGAACAAGAGTAGCAACCTATTAGTTTTATTTAGGCAAGAACCTTAAAGTAATTTGAATTTCTATATTTCCTTGTCTTGTTTTAGAATTCCATACTTAAGTAGATATCTGAAAAGAAAAAACGGAACCCTTTTATGATCATCACTTATTTTTAATCATATCTAGCAAACTGTCGACGCAAAATATATCAAACTTAAGTGTAGTAGTACTTTAATAATAATTAGAGTACCGTATAGTAGAGAATATGTAGTTAATAATGGAAAACTGTAAAGTACTCGTAAGTTACTATCACAGACTACTTAGACAAAGTCCTTACAAAAAAACCATCAACGTAGGTACTTGGTATTCCTTCCTATTACAACAAATTAAAAGTCCAGTGCCCAGTTTTGATTTATTTAGAGATACATATTAATATAAGGAACCTCGGTGGTCATTGTTTGAAGAATAAAGGCCGTTTAAATCGTATAGGAAACTTATCTGATGGATAAGTGTAGAATATTGATGAAGATCTATTATTGCTTTAAAAGTTCCTGAATCATAGAATTTATATAACATCTAGAAGCTGAGTCCTTGTATATAAAGTGAGGCAACTAAAACTGAGCCAAAATGGCTCATTTTTGGGATTTATGTCCTTCATACGTTACCTAATTGTAACTAAAATCCAATAAAATAGTAACTAATCCCATAAAGGTAGGGAAATTGAAACACTTTAGTTCTTATAGGTAGGTACAATTAGGTAACGAACGAAGAATTAAAAAAAACTATCTGAAAACTGAGCCATTTTGGCTCAGTTATTTGCCTCACTTTTGAAAGTGCGCTTTAGGCAACCATCGTTCTAGCTTGTCTATCGTTCTATCGTTATTCTTAACCTGAATTATAAAACAATAGAAAAATAAACAACATAACTATGACTAAAAATGTTTACCCAAAAAACACGTCATCTTTTTTGTTTTGAAATAGGCTATTCGCCTTTCGGGTGAATCTATTTTAAAACAGGGGTTGTAACAAATTTAACAAGCTTAACCACTTATCTAATCGTTGTGGTTAAGTGGGTAACTTTAACATTACTACTTAATTAATGCCTTTAACGAAATCTTGTAAAAGTTTGTTACAGATTGTTAACATTATTGCATAGATAATAAAGGTGCCCGTATAATGGTTACAGACAATAGGCAGAGCACGACAGATGCGCATTCCATCACAAAAAAAGAAGAAAAAAACTGTTGTCTACGGTCAAACTTTTTGCTCGGAGCGTGTCGTTTGAAAATCGAATCCAAACATATTTAAACGGCCAATTAAAATGGCAATTTGGTTTACGAGGGATCGCTCCTGCGTTCTGACAGCTCGTCAACGCCCACTTTATTCGCTAAAATAACAGTTTTTGCACAAAACCTTTTTGAGACGCCCGTAGAAAGATGGATCGTATTACAAATATCTTTTTTTTTCTTCCAAAATTCCTTTTATGAAAAAAAAATTGACGTATGCTGCATCAAAGTTTAAAAAGTTGTAGTTAATGTGATGATAATGTTGAATGACACGCAAAAGTAGATAAAACTTCATATCTCAAACAATCTGCAACTATAATTGATTTTTCATAAATCTAGGCCGTATAACTTGTGATTCCATCGCCCATCTATTTTAAAACACAACCCGTCTCCTGTCATACCTGCCGCTCAAACGCTTTCCGTTGCATCGTACTTAAATTAAGCATTCATTGCGCACGCAACGAATTAGTTATGTTTAAACGCGTTTGCTACAGCCTTGCGCATAGTTACAGCCCACTTGACCACCAAGTGCGTTCCAGCGATGTTTTGAATTGAATGCACAGTTGTTTATTATGGCACTGCGTTTGGAATATGCAACAGTTTAGTTAGAAACTATGGAGTAGAATGTGTTTAATTCTTACATTGTAATAGGGGTGTTGTTTGAATTTTAATCGGTTCTGTTATTTTAGGAGGAACCTCAAAATTATGAATATTTTGACAGGTTTAAAGGTTCCATTCTTCACAAGAAAAATAGGAACCTTTACAAATTATACAGAGTGTTACAAAACAACCTGCAATAGTAGATAAGGTAGGGACCATCAAACTGTACAACTTTTACTATGGAACCAACTCTGAAATCGCGCAAAAAAAAAATCAGCTGTTTCATACAAACATTAATGACGAAAATATCAAAATGTTTTTTTTTCGCGATTTCAGAGTTGGTCCTGTTCAGTTTGATGGTCACTATCTACCATATTCAGCATTGCTGGTTGTTTTATAGCACCCTGTTTTCATTTCATCTGTTTTTCTGTCTATTAAAATTCTTCTTCAGGAGCGCGTGGAGGTAAGTTTCTATGTAACCTCAATCAAAAATAATAAATTTTACAATCGAACCTAAAGAGAACAAACATAAAAAACCCGCGGTAGACTTAATTTACCTGGGTAATTCGCTAAATCACCTGGGTTAAGCCGAATTAGTACTTATCTTGAATTTTTGATGAGTTGTGACGAATGCGAACATGAAAACAATCATGCTGACCGTGGCTTTTCAGCACAGGGCATATATTACAGCTGATTAATGAAATGCATTTGCTCATTTAACCTGTCAACGCTTCACTCTAAACCTTTCTATCTCCACGGCCATCGTATTACCAAATAGGTCCATAATAAAATCCGATAAATATTCTTGGCGCGCATCCGTGTAATAATTTAATGGGCAATGGCGCGCTTGCGCCGGTTTCCTGCGCGCAGGGTGGCGCGTGCGCGTTGAATGCGTGATGCGTATGCACTTAATTAAGTATTAATATTATTAAGCGACGATGTCTGCGAAGAAATTGCCTTTTAGAACGTCTATCTGCCTCTGTGGTCTACTGGTCCCAGCCTGTCGATTCTGTAACCAAACTCGCATCTCACTTCGAACGTCACTTCACTTTGCGTGAATTTTTTTATTAGAAATTAACTGAATATAAGCAATTTTACCGATTGCAAAAGGTTTTAGGTAGCTACTAATAGCTATCTAAAATCTTTTGTGATTAGAAAAACAGCCCATCATTTTCTCATTTAAGATTTAAAATTCCCGTGAAGTGAAGTGAGGTTCGAAGTGAGATGCGAGTTTCTTACAGAATCGACAGGCTGGAAGGGAGTATTAGGGACCTACCTATATTCAGTTGGGTTGGTGCAGAGGATGGTAGGTATCAGCTTCCTAAGACAAGACTTCCTTCAAAAACCGCCCGATGTTATAATGCCGAAGGTGGAAGCATACTTACTTTATCTGGAATTTTCAAGCACTGCGGATCTGGCTGGCTGGCTGGAACCATTCATTTGCCTTGGGTAGCTGGTGTTGGTGTAGCTACCACCATCTTACCAAATTCTGATGCCATAATAATAATTTAACATTCTTGTGTTGCGGCAGTTATACCTATATAGAAGTAGGTATATAGCAAAGGGCCTACTCAAATGGTCATTCTTCTAAAATTGGAATAGAATGACAATGTATGGGATTGACAGGGGCTATGCGTTAGCTTATGTCTTTCCCATACATTGTAATTCTATTCTACAAGCGTTAATTTTAGTAGTAGGGGGCAGGTAAGATAGCTATGCGCCTCACCTCATTAGTTAAGGTCAGTATATTCTAAAAACTCTGTCTCTGTCTTTTTCTTTACGTGTGAAGAGTAATGAAAATAACTTCACTTTCATTTTTTCAATGTTTTTGTTGTTATTTTGAGCATAAAGACACTTTTTGAAAAAGTAACCGTTGAATATTCTTCTATATGTCATTACCTTTTTTTCTATATATTTTTCGTGAATAATGGATTGATAAACTTTAAGTATTATCCAAAAAATATAAAATTAAAGTTAATTTTCTTTGTGTTTGCATATTTTTTTAGTCGAGTGAAGATACGAATATCGTATTTTTAACCGTAAAATAATCAAGATCGTTAATGAAACTTCAACATATATTTTTATCTGCTCAAAATAAAGAATATTTGATTGTTTATCGTTGAATCAAACATAGGCCAAATTCGATAATTTGGAATATACTGGCCTTAAGGACCGGTTCCGGACGAAGTAAGCTTCCACCTTCCAGCCTGCAAAGACCGTAGTGGATAAAAAAACAGTGATAAACTATTTAGGATCATCTGGCTCAGATGTTTTGGTACCTAACCCTTTCTCTTCTGGAGCAGAAATTACTCTTGAAGTCGCATCAATCTATAAAGGCTCATTAAATACGTTAATTAAATACGCCAAGTGAAAGAACAACGAGCAAACTCTAAGAATTCATCAAACCACATACAATCACGCGTTCCAAAAAAACTAATAAAAAAATAACCCTCAAAATGACGTCACAACTAAGATTAAGCAGTTGCATCATAGCCCATTAATGTCCCATCCTGTACCCAGCGCACGCGCCGAGTGACTTACTGGGCATTAGACATACACTCTACGGCCATTGAATATCTTATAAGAATGACGTATTACTTAATTTTGGTGTCATAGTTAAGTGGTTTCGTCATACAATGAATTTGATATCGTGGGAGAAAATTCCTTTGCTGATATTGGAAAAAAAAATCTAAGAATGTAATTCTTAAACGGCGTATGGTTTAGTACCTTTAGACGCACAATACCACATACGCAAAACACCACCTTTACGCAATACGCCATAATTATTCGCAAGTTGGTATTTTGCGTATGTGGTATACATACGCAAAATACCAACTAAGCAGAACTTTGATTTACGCAAAATACCAACTACGCATAACACCAACTTTTCAATTTGAAAGTTCGTATAGGTGTAGTACGGAAACGGGAACGGGAAAGATCTTCTTAGATTTTCTACATTTTAATCCAATACAAAAATATTTAAATGACAGAAAAACAAGCATTTAACTATACAATAGTTAAAACACTTTCTGAATGAGAGGGATAAGTTAATTTGTCGTCGTGGTGGAAAACATCCATTTTTTTATGATGATCGCACTGTGTCAAATTCACAACATCTGGATAACGAAATTACAAAAACGAATCCCGTGGAAGAATTTGCGAGAAGCCATGTCCAGAAATGGACCCAAAAAAAGTCTGATGATGATAAAATGTAAGGAATCAATAAGAAGGTTTTTCAACATTATTTGCGACATCACTGCATGGTACTTACATACAAAATTTGATTGTATCTACTTCGGGACATTTGAAACTGTAAATTTTTTTCAAGAGAAGAGGAAAGCAATCTCCTTAACTCGCTAAAAAAAATTGAACTTTTGAGTTTGAGTAGCATAAGAAAACATGGGCGTAATTTGGGCAACTGCCACCCCTTGCGCCCCCCCCCCCCCCCCCAGAATTGTCCAACCCAGTATTTTGTCACCCCAGAATTTTAGGGACTCCAGCGGCCGTACTCTTAGCTCTTACAGCAACCTAGAAATGTATACCACCCAGAGATCAAATATTTTGCCTTATTGTAAATTAAATACATCTTGGATTTAAATTTAATGTTCTGTGACATTGGGCCTTGACGGATATTCTTTTCAATGACGTATAACCCGTCTCGCGGGTGCCTGGGGGAAACCGTCGCGCTCAATAGGTTAAAGTAATATTGTTATAGGGACAGAGCTATCATCGCGTATAGCGCCATCTCATTTACAACATTGCTTCGATATTACTTTTGGCAGTCATGGTAGGAGGCAGGGACCCAATCGCGCTAATTTTTAATGATAAAACCAAAGCTAAATCGTTATCGTTATAGTTTCTTTTCCAGAAAAATATTCGCTTTATTTTTGTTAAAATTGTTGAATTGAAAGGTATGCCTTGGGAGTCTAGCTGCTAGCATGCCAATCTTGGACAATTTAAATGAGAATTCTAAAGATTTGTAAATAGTTTCAAAACTTTGTAATGTTTTGGGCAACCAGTGCAACCAACCACACAGGCGAAACCGCGTGCGGCCGCTAGTATACGATAAAATGCAATATAGGTTTTTTTGATAGGTCTTGCCCCCCCAGTTAAAAACCTGAAATTACGCCCATGTAAGAAAATGATACATTAATACCAATTTTCTCACATAAGTGCGTAATTGCGTATTTACTATTAAATCAGCTTCACTTATGCGTCGTTGCATCAATACTGGGCGGTGATCGCACAGCTGATGTTCTGGAATACCAAATTGATCTCACGGATGGAACAAAGGTTAACGACATCGACGTATCAATAGGTCCTGTATTTGTATAGCCAGGCCTTCTTAGCTTGTTTCATCCACTCAAAACCATGCTTCGTGATTTTTTTTTCTTGATACGTTTTTTATTGATATCAATACATTCAACATGTTTTTACTTTCCATGGTTTCAAACTTTCCATCATTGAGAAGAACTTTTCCATCAGGCTTGGAAAGCAAACAATTTTTGAACTATTTAATATTGTTTTTTATTTTCTCGCATTCGTAGTGAAAAGTAGAGTAGGTACACACGACGCTAATAGTAGATTGTTATACAAGACGCTAAAAGGACACATTGCATACGAGGTAGTTTTATTCCCGAGCTTTAGCGAGGGAATAAATAGAAACCGAGTTACGATGGGTTTTAGCGTCGTGTGTTACACTATACTTTTCACTACGATTGCGAGAAAATAAAATACAATATTAAATAGTTTTATACGTACTTCCGTAAATGAATCCACTCGTTTTTCTATCCTCCACTTCATAAACTTTTTGTACAATATTTAAATAAATGATTTGTGCTTGACGGCAAAAGATTAAAATTATTTCATTCCTATTACAGTCACACAATCAGTTTGTAATTATAGAAAATTCTAAAGATTTCGCGCCTTGGTACCTTTTTTTAATTTCTGCTGTAGCAGCTAAGCAACACAGACACGCATTCTACGATTCACTCTGTGCACAGAGTATAAATAAGTCTATGATTTCACCGGAGAGATGCTTTTAGTTCCATTTTCAAAAATAAGAATGAGAAACAGTATTAAGTCGAGCGAGTTTTTATTCATGATTATGAATAAAGACTTTTTCGTTTTAGTAGGCTCATTGGTAATAGACAAACATTAAAAAAGAAAAAACTTTATCCCCTAGGGGTTATTATGCTATTTTATCTCGGCTCTTGTACGTTACAATGACTGACTTTTTGAGCAAGAGGAGTGAAAAACCTATTGTAACTCGGTTTCTATTTTATTCCCTCGCTAAAGCTCATTTTAGCTTCTTGTATAACAATCTACTATTTGTGAAAAGAAACATGGGCAAAAGACGTAAGTAGCTTTATTTTTATCACAAAAAAGGGAACAGTCAATAATTATTGCAAGGAACCACTAGTCAGCATCAGAACTAATTATTGCTTCATCGTCATAAATTTTAAACAATATTTGGAGCGTGACGCACTCTCAAAAACATTAAAAAATGTATTTTATAAAAAAAATGTTAAAAAACGCCCATGAAAACGTAGTCTTTCCTAAACATCCCGATCTTTATCGAAATACAAATCTCACTTCAAATTATATGTGTAAAGTGTTACGAAATATTCTGGTGCTCTATGCTACCAAAACAAAAATCACTCCATCCATTCTGCGTCTTATTAGAAACAGGCTAAAGTTCACATTCAAATAAGCTATTACTCTTATTGACAGCTATACAAGTAAGCTGACACGGTACTTAACCAAGTAACACGGCCAATAGAGATAATTTCACCGGGTAATATTCAAATTATGATCACCAACCAACTTGGGCGTAATTTCAAACTTTCTCCCGTTTCTGCGCATACGATGCGCCGTTAATTTCAGTTCGCCGCGAAACATGGCGACGTGTCGCTATCCTGCTCACAAGCATAGCGCCGTCTTGCTCTACCATCATTATGTTATTAGGCCTCTTGGTACAAGAAGAGCTGTGATTAGCAGGTGATTAAGCTTCATTCAACATAATCATGTAATTATTTATTTATGTTTTAGAGGCGAGTGTGTTTTGTACATAGTATACGTTTAGAAAACAGATAAAGACTGGTCAGGGATTATTATTTTTATTGCTTTGGATTGGACTGAGCAGATAAAGTTTAAGTCTTCTATCTGATTCTTCGATCAAGATTATCTTATATATTTTAGTAGATAACGCTTCACGAACTAAAACAGCATGAAAAAACGGCACCTCGAAATAAAGCCCCACTTACAAACTGGGCGCTTATTTTGTACTCTGACCGGAAATCTTTTAAATAGAGTTTTTTTAATTAAGCTAATGGTTTGCCTTTATCTTTTAACAAAACAAAGGAAATTTTCGAAAAGATTGTAGTTAATTTATTAAAATAGCTCAGGAATACATTTGCTAAGGTAATCTGTGGTTTGAAAAACATTCAAACAACTTTCTTTTTTTCATTTTGTCCATAGTTCCAAACATTAAGATATCAAATGCCCAAAATGTTTTCTTCAAACAAGGGAAATTCTATATCTATTATTTTACACAATAGCTACTATCTTGTTACCATAGGATTGCAATTTTTTTTTTTTAATTTATTTAATAACATTTACAAAATTGAAGGTTGCATATATATAAGTATTCGCCAAACTGCATGGCAGTTTGTTGGCGAAGAAAAGCACTCACAATAACAAATAATTAATTAATACATTGAATAAAAAGAACTGTTTCAGTTTACAAACCAACAACAAACAACTATATATAACTAGTTTCAATTTCACAATGATAACAATATTGATTAGGCCTACAACAGTACTTGTTGTATGGTCTGTGGCCTACAAATCTTAGATTTATCTGCCAAATCGCGATATACTGTAGCCGCAAGTGAACGCCACGCAATAACGATATCTGCTCACGATCGCTAATGAAATGAACAACAGCGTTCCCGACCCAGACGGGACAGACGGACATGACAACCGTGCTACAGGAATTACGAATATTACGATTAACCCACAAGAACAAAGAAAAATAATCAATGATCAAAATATATGTGCTTTATGTAGGATAAGCATGCCCAAGCAGGAGCTCGGTGGCGCAGTGGTTTAGCGCCTGGCCCAGCGATTGCGGAAGTTAAGCAACGTTCGCAAGGGTCGGTCATGGGATGGGTGACCAAAAATGTTTTGTCTCGAGCTCCTCCGTGCTTCGGAAGGCACGTTAAGCCGTTGGTCCCGGCTGCATTTGCAGTCGTTAACACCCACCAATCCGCATTATGCCCGCGTGGTGGGTTATGGCCCATCCTCCTTACCTTCAAAAATGAACATCAAAAATGGCTGATGGACACAAGCAAGCCCATGACCGCCGACCTTGACGCCAGCCCCTTAACATGACAGCCGAAACGCGTTATGATACAGTGATTTATCACGTTATATTTTTTATTATATTCTTGGTAACCCTCAGTGGATTTACCCATACATAAGATTTATACATCAGAACTATTCTCAGGTTATTTTTGTAAATTGCTCGTTTTTATTACCTTCCCAGTTGGCTACCCTTGCCAGCAGTGTGTCCACTACCTAGTCGTAGCAGATATACTTTTCCACCGGAAACCGCTCGCATTACCCTCCATTATCGTCTAAAGAGCAAATAACTTAAATTTTACCTGTATTTACGACTTTTTGTGTGCTAATATCAAACTACCTTCCTAATTGATGCAGTAACCATAATCAATTTAGTGGTATAGTTGGATAAACTATTGAAAATAGTTACATAAATATCAGATAACATCACATCACATACTTACATCGTAAAATTTTAAAGCACTGATGTTATGAAAATCAGAAACAATGACTGCAAGAATCTGCAGAATCAGAAACAAACGCTAGGCATGTATTTACAAACTGCTCTCAATGTTGAGAGCTATTTTGAGATCATACCTGAGTTGCTGTTCCTATAAGAAGAGCATCTCAAGTAGGATCTCAAGATAGCTCTTAACGTTGAGGGTGGATTTGAGCTATCTTGAGACAATACCCGAAATGCTGTTCCTAAGAAGAGCACCTCAAGTATGATCTCAAGATAGCTCTCACGTTGAGAGCGTGAAGCCAGTTCACGAAATTTACTCTTTCACTATGTCTTTAGAATAAGGTTGAATATTGCATAACTTTAATTGACGCTTCGCCAGAAATTGGACGAATTTTAGTACATTTTTATTGATTTCTGAAATACTGGATCATTTATTAAAAATGTACTCGGTTATTGTGTTAGATCGATAAAAAAGCTATCCTTTTTGCATAAAAAATCATATCACTGTCGTTGAAAATTACGAAATCTGAAGATTTGAAATTTATTTTCATAAGTTTTTATGGTGTTATCAGGATTTTTTACAGAGTTACCATGCCATTTTTCAATATTCTGCTCGGTTAATTTGCTTCTTTGTTTCTTTTTCAGTCTACAGTAATTTTTGTGAAGTAGAATTTTACATCAGTTCTTCACATTGGATGTTCAAAAATCAGACTTTTCATCAGATCGTGAACTGGCCTCGCCTTAAACATCGTTTTGGGATCGGATTGAACCCGGGATCTCAGAGATGGAGTCTTCTCATGTGAAGATCTGATCACGGAGCTGGAGGTCAAATTATTTTTAGAATTAATGATTGTTAAAATTCACAATATAAAGTATTTTTATTATGATATTATGATTTAAGTAATCTGCACTAAGCCAAATTGTACTGGCTTGCTGCCTTATTTGAAATCGTTTCCAATGTTCTTTGGATATGGTATTACTCGTTTATTCAACTTTTAAATGTTGATACCAAAATATGATTTTAAAGTTCTTGGTTGATACCAATGTGAAAACTATTTGTGGAAACTGTTTTCGAAAACGTGTGCTTCAATTGTGGAATTTACATGTATTGTAAACTTGCTGTTTGTTTCCCTAATAAATTAAAATAAAAAAAAAATACAAGGAAAGTAAGTTTTTCTGTTACTTGTTTTGTTACACTTTTATGTCTTACCTAACTACTCAACCTAATCATCATGAAATTTTGCATAGACACACGTTGTCAGGGGTACAGAAAAGGACATAGTTAAATAATTAGAAAAAAAAATAAAAAAAAATTCAGACAGTGTCCATACAATATAAATAATTACACATCGAAAAAGAAAATAAAAAGCATAAAGGACATAAAGCAGTTAAGGACATAGTTAATATGTAGGTATCTGATATACCTATACATATATCTATCCAGAAAAAAAATACTGTTCCCGAGGAATAGAAAAATGACTGTCCACGCAGATGAAGTCGCAGGCGGCCGCTAGTGTTCCATAATCAGGGGGGCTATTGTCTAATTTTAAAAATCTATCGCAATCGCTTTCGTTTGACAGATGGATGTGACACATTGCACTGCATTTCATTGGTAAGTTTTATTTGTGCCAAAAAGAAGCATCAATGTATCACATCCTGAGAGCGATTGCGATAGATTTTAAAATTAGACAATAAGTACCCAGTTTTGGTTTCACAGTGAAATTTAATGATACACTGACATTAAATTTATTGGATGGCATAACAACCGTTCTACAATGAGCACATTTAACTTTTATTGCTTTTAATGACGTTAGGTGTTTAATAGGTTCCTAGTAAGTGGGTTTATTAGTGAGGGGCCAGAATTCGAGCACTAATTGTGGTCAATATTTTAATATTGACTACCAATTTCGTTTGGTTGCATTCACACCGTTAAGTTTTGAATCTGTAGTCATAATAAATTATAATCGTGTTTGCGATAAGTATACATTCAAGTAATTTTAAGTAATTATTAAAACATAAAAAAGTATATCTTAGAAACAACAAAGGAAATAGCAAATATTCTAGAATTCTTCGGTCACATCGCCCGAAATGATGGACACAACCTGGAACAACTGATGGTCACTGGCAAGGTCGATGGCAAACGGCCGAGAGGTCGAAGCCCAACTAGGTGGTCTGACCAAATCCGCTCAACGCTGAACACCATGCTACACGATGCACTCCATGACGCTAAGGACAGACGGCGATGGAGGGGCATCGTCAAAGAAAAATTAACTTCCCATCGGGGGAATCACGACCCTCAGTAATGAGGAACACGACGCGAGGAGGAGGAGGAACAACAAATATTACTATGCAGTTTTTACTATTAATTCTTATTCAATTTTGATTATACCTACTCTCTATACGAAAACGACTCTATAGACCATAATAAAGTCGTTATCATAATGGAAACCATACTTAAATTATATGACTGTATTTGGATTGTATGATTGTGTTTAATAACGACATTAAAATTTGTCAATCGTCACTTGCGTCTGTATGTATTCATCTTGTCACTTGTGTTCTTAAAACTAATTAGGAATATTGAATAGGTAATAGGTTCTTGCTCGTAGTTAAACATTATATACGAATAGTTAAAGTTTAGATCTCTTTTAGGATTGTAAGTTATAACGTTACGTATTTGTAATCGTAACATTATACGACGGTGTGAGTTTCAGCCATCCTTAACAAGGCTCCCGCTGTCCGTGTGGACACGCCCTAACAAGGTGCTAGTAAACCAATTATTATGGGTTGTAAACCGTACGGAATCGGGTTTCTGAGAAAAACCAGGATAATACTCTACAGGAATTCGGTCAAGCATGATATGGACTGTCTAGTGAGGGAATTTTGACAGTTTGACAGCTTGTTGATGAGGGAGATTTTATAAATAAAGTACAGTCCTGTGGGGTTTGGTAAGCTAATTAAATACAATTCCAAAAGGAAATTAATGAAGTTTTAAATTGTTTTAATTCAGTACTGTTAAGTAGATATAAGATTAATAATAATAATGCATTAAAATTTTCATAGACTACCTGGGTGAATCTACGCTGTTCCTCACTCGATTTTTTTTTAAATCCAATGCATCACAAGGAATAAATAAAAAATATTATTCAAATTATCACAATTAATTATTGGCATAATTTATACATGGCATGGCATATTTTGGCTTGTTCGCACACTTGTTTTCTCCATAATATTATTGAAACAGTTGATAGAATGAATAGGAGTCACGATCCTTAGCAGTGAGGGAATGACTAGGAAGAAGTTCGTCCGAAAAGGGTTTAGAATGATGCCTTACTTTGTAAGGAAGACGTATCTTACATAGTAAGGCATCATCCTAAATTTATTCAGTCTAGGCTGTTACAATCACTTGTGAATGTCATAGAAGCTACGCCATCGGTTCGCAAACCCTAAGCGGGAGACCTTGTAACGAGAAGAACCGGCAAGAAACTCGTCAAGGGCTGCCTTTTTTTTCCTCAACATTTAAAAGTGAGGTCATTTTCCATCACAATTTTTACACACAATGGGTAGAAGGTATTGAAATTTAATTACCTATTACATATCGGATAGGTAATGGACATCATTTCATTTTGAGAAAGTACTAAAATTAGAAAACCATTTCGAGATTTTAGTGTTCTCATATATTTTTTTTCAGAATTTTTAGATCAGTATTTTTTACGTTAATTAAAAAAAAACTAAAATCTAGTCCAAATTGGAAATGTCAGGAAATTTGAGTTGAGTCCCCTAATTTTGTATCTACTTTCATTATACAAAGTAAAAACGACATAATATTATATTTTTGAAAGGTTGTCCATTGTGAGAGTACCTAAATAACTTTCAACTAGTTCAGAAATCATTACTGTCTGCTACTCGAAAGTGCACCTGTATGCAATTCTAACCAAAATCATTTGATACAAGATTATGCTGAGGATTGTGACTTCTATTCATTCTATAAAATAGTTGTTTCCATTGGCTTCACTCAGTCGCCTGGTCTTCCCTGTCACCATCAGACATTCCAGCCCCCCTACTATGACTGTCAAAAGTAATATCGAAGCAATGTTGTAAATGAGATGGCGCTATACGCGATGATAGCTCTGTCCCTATAACAACATTACTTTGAGGTTGCTGTAAGAGCTCAGAGTACGGCCTCTGATTGTCAGATAGTAAAGTATTAGGATGATGCCTTACTTTGTAAGTTACGTATTCTTTCTTACGAACGCAAGCACTGCGCTTGTTCCTTAAAAACTAACAAGGAACCCCAAAGTGGTTAGAATTTTTTTAATACCCGGCGCTGTTATTAAATTTGGGTTGTAAACCAAGAGTTGTATACCCGGTGTTAACGAGAAAACACAAATGATTTAATTACACACCGCTTATCGAGAAGGATTGATGCTTATGATAATAATATATTAAAGTTAAGATGGGAATTAGTTTAAACAAACAAGGATATGCGGGAGTTACCTGATTTCTATCAGGTAAGTTTTTTTTTTATTTTAGTGTCATTTTTGATTCGATGATGGTGTCAATGAGTAAACTAACTTAGGAGAGGAGAGCTTAATACTCGTTAGTTAGTTTTGATGTCGTTAGCAAGAATAATGTCGATATTTTTTAGTATGAACATTTCTTCATTAAACCGAATTAATAACCTTGTTTATTATCTTTTGTTTTTTATTAAAATTTCTTTCGAATTTGCGAGTGCGTTTTGTGTCATGGACAGGACAAGCCAAGAATAATATTGAAAGTTTATTATCATTTTTGGGATTGGTTTGGTTACATCGTAATAAGTACGTTTAACACAACATGAGCATAGAACTATTAACTGAGAAATAACTAGGTAAGTACTATAAGTTATTAACTAAAAAATAGCACCATATTAGTAGGGTTGCCAACATGTCTGTGGCAAAATATAGTATTTTTCAAATTAAGCTATAAAAAATATAGTACACTTAAAAAAATATAGTATTTAATAGGCTAATATTTTTTTTAATAATTTATTTTTATAAAAACTATTTTTTTTCAGTTTTTGCATTTTAAACAAGTTTTGGATATTTTTGGAGTCTTTTTGTATCTTTCGCTTTTTAATCGCCCTTAAATTGAACTTTACGCACTTTCGTTATCGCTACCACTTTCCATAACTAATTTATCTAAGACTTGAGTTATATTTCTCAAAGAAAGAATAACGTTATATTTTGCAGACAATTATCAACAAAATCTCAAAACAAAAATAGAGCAGACCAGCAACCAATGAGCAAACTATCGTTTGAAGCTTTTGAATTTGACATTCATGCAATAAGACAGATACTTGCTTTCAGAATTCAGATACGATATATAATATACACTACACGCTATCGAATCAGACAAAATGCACGATCACAAATTTAAAAAATTAAAGATGTTTCTTAGCGTTCGATGTTAAAATATAGTATTTTTGCGTACTATATATATTTCTTCAACAGTATATAGTACGCAGACCCGAAATATAGTACAATACTATATATTATAGTACGGTTGGCAACCCTACATATTAGGCTAAGAACTAATTAGTAGATCTATTTGAGAAAAATTCCATCGGATCTTATCGGATATAAGTAATCTTAAACTGAGTCGTACCAACGCGTAATTAAATTTCAATTAATGGCACCCGTCCTTTAATTAAGAAGCCCAACTAAATATTTATTGATACGATATCTTATCAAAGTACATCTTTTTGATTAAGGAAGTCAAGAACGTTTGAACTAATCTTAATCTTTACAGCTTCAAATATCTAAAGTATCTAAACGCACCAAATTACACGGGAAATTAAAACTAAATCGTCAATCGAATGAGGGTTCATTATCAAAACTTGTATAAAGAAAATACGTCGAATTTGTTTCACACGTCCCTGTCGAACTAACGGGTTTAGAGAGAGACACATGTAAAGTAAACGTTACCAAATAAGGTATTCTTAGGGCAAAAGCACACACGTTGCTTTTAATATCTCAATCTTATTCACTTTTAGGAGAATAAGGTTTTTTATTTGCTCAACCATAGATATTACGGGCCCGTTTGATAGCTTAGTGACGATATAAGGAGCTATCAAACAGACTTAATAATAATAATAATTATAGTTTTATTTCAGACCATACATCCATTTGTTAGTATACATAGACTTAGATAGGTCTTATTATCGTACAAATCACAAACATTTTTTTGCTAACTATTTTGGTGAAAGCAGACGCGTCTCCTACTAATTAAATCTTCAGAATACAAAAAAAATAACTCAAGAAATATGGCATCATTGAAGACTTAAATAGTGTAGGAAATGAAACGATCTTGAAGACCCCAACATTAAATCCTCAGTCGATGAAACTTTGCAGGGATGTAATGTAATATATGTAGTATGAACCAAAACCTATGTTAATGATTTGGATAATTTAAAGAATACGTTTCATTTATGATATTTTATCATGTCCGTATAGTTTCGTCTACTGAGGATTTACTGTGGGGGTCCACTTCCTTCCTTTCCAACACTAAAATAGCTGATATACGTTTCAAAAAGTACCGAATGTGGCATATGGCCCTTACAGCCATCGCTAATGAGAAGCGCTCATTATCTGACTTCTCACAAAACGGCCAGAATTATCTCGTCCCTAATCTCCGATAGAGAGAAGTGTTGAAAAACCAATTCGTATAAATAAAGCTCTTTGGGACGAAACCAAAAGGAAAACGAAATGCCAGCCAGAGACAATCTTACGAAATCTTAATTGGGGTGCGAGGTATGCCAAGAATCTGCGTCGGAACAACTTTTTTCTGTTCATCTCTTTTTTTTCGTCGTGATTGTTTTCGGTGCACGGTCGTTTGTCTCTGTCACACCGGCGTCCGTCAGTCTGTCCGGTCACTATTTTACTTTTAAATAACCGAGTGGATTTACACAAGGGGTAGCAATAAAAACGCGTGTTTGTTTCTTTGATTGTTGTCTGCGAAAAAACTTTTGCTGGAGAAAGTCGTTTCGTTTGAAAGTATATTTGTTCGGAATTTTAACGTCCTTTTAAAACATTGTTGGCTGGTTGTTGGTTTAAATGTGCAATGTTTTTTTTCTTCAAATTGTAAATGCCAATACGTGATTATTTTTTCTGTGGCCAATACGTTAGAAATACGTGATGTAACACATAACTTGCTACTTTATTTATACTGCTTGCTACTTTGTTGAAGTAATATAACAAGTCTATGTTGTTGCCAATAATCTTGTCACCCTGTTGTAATTATCTGGTAACGATATATTCAAGTTTGTAAATATCGTTACTTATGACTGTTACAGCTGATAAGTTTCTTGCGCCCGTTCTTCTTGTCAGTTAAAAAGTCTGGAACGGGTGGTAGGAAAATATAGACGATTCTAAAGTACTTAATAATTAAGTTTATTTGAATAAAGCTTTATTTGACTTTGACTTTGAATAGTTATATTCTGCAATCTGCATATCGGTGAATCAATTAGCTATAATTTTATAGTTAAACAAGACTTTTTTTGATAATGCACCATTTGGCTGAATAAATCTAATCTAATATTTTACTCCAAAAACACAACCATTTACAGTATTAATAATAGCTACTTATTCATTGCTCATGGAGACAACTGATAGCAGAAAAAAACTATTCACATACTTACAGAAAGAAAACCAAAAGAAAGTCGAATCTATTGTCTTTCGATCTTGCTATCATGACCAATTAAATGTATTTAGCACCTTTCTGATGACTCACACAACACCTCAAGAAACGTTTCATCTTTATTTCGCGTCTGACCAAAAGACAGTGTATTAATTGCATCTCTGACAATTTCGCATTAGCGTATGCGTCAGTATGGACACGGGTATTATCACCTGAATAAATAATTGGTATTATCAGCCGAATAAAACTAAACGTCCCATGTCAAATGCGGATTAAGCTGTGCATCAGAAACACTAATTTATTATTGCAAGAGTGAAGGGTGCACAGTGTTTAAGTAGCGTGGTTCCAGTTAATTTTCAAGGCTTTAGTATGACCATCTTCATAATTGTATCTTCGTAAGTGGTCAATAAACCACATGAAACGTTGAAGCTACGGATTCAGTTTTTTTAACAAAAAAATACCATAATATCAAATAGACGACCATTAAGAAAGATTTACCCCCCTAGAATGACCGACGAAACACGTCATGCTAGGGGTGCAGATGCTAGAGTTAGACACTACATACCTTTTTTTTTAACACAACCTTCATGTTGTGAAACTGTAGTAGCTTAAGTTTTCAAATTAAGTATTTTTGACTTTTGGACAAGTTATTGTAAAAAAGCGGTTGAGTTTCGAAATAAAAAAAACCTATCACATTTTGTAATTAAGCATCCAGATTTTTGAAGAAATATACCATCAAGTAATTTCTTGAAAATCATTATTCATAAACGCTCAATAGTGACAAACTCTCTGTAAACCTTTGATAATGCTATAGAAGGGTCTTGGACGAATTAATTCGTCCAAGAGAAGGGTGCAGCCAATTTTATTTCTATTTTAGTGGTTTAATGACAAATAATTAGTTTCTTTTTTCGGAAGATGTGGATATCAGCCAGTGGATTTGCCTGTTTTGTCTATGGATTTGTCATAAGTAGCCCAATGCGAATATATTCCTAAAAATATGTTTATGAATAGGTAATGAAAGTTATGTAACGTTTAATATGCCTTAACAGTATTTTAATTAAAATTAACTCTCTTTTCGTTTTTTATAAGAAAGAGAGAGAGAGAAAGAGATAGAGCTATAGAAATGCAGAATCGAGCGATTCAATATTGCTTAACTTTCAAAGAACCCCATGAAAGTCGCATCATGATCATGAGTGCAGTGGCCAGCCTCCATAATCCATTTTCCGGCATGTCGAACCGCATTAGGCGCACGCGCACACAGCCAGTTCACAGTTCGCTGTAACCACAGAATGTGATAACCTGACGTTGATTTACAATGTTCAATTATAATGTGTTAACGACTCGAGCTTTTGACTACCTACCTAAAGATTCTGGGGTGACGACTGATTGGGTCTTCGTTTAATTTCTTTTAAACTTTTGATTGAAACTAGGCTCTTTGTCATATGAAATATATAATGAAATCTCCAATTACATTTAAAGTAACTTTTGTGATTATTCATAAAAACGTTTATCATTCTATTTTATGAAAATGTAACAAAATAATAAGCATTTTTAATCATTCAGCCTCTCAAAGCTCATCAACATACATTTTAATGGTTTTTTTTAATTATTTTTGATTATTAGAGTATTATTTTTGGAAATCCCACAACCAAGTTAAAAAGCACAGAAACATAATTTACTTATAGCTAAAAGCTAAACGTGAAAAAATAACTTAGTCGAAGCCCTCTAAAATCTATAATTATAAAAATAACAAAATCTATAATCTCCAAACGCAATAAAAGTGAGTGCAAGTGAGCTAGAACCATCAAATCCATCAATTGTGGTGCTTTCAACGCGCGATTTAATTGAATAGTGGTGGAAGTGGCGCGGAGCGAGTGCGATAACTAATTAAAAGCAATAAATAAATGTGAAACTCCACTGCAGTGGGTGGTTACCATCCGCCATAATTTGCTATTGGGAAACCAAAGCTTGTGCAGAAAAAACCCGTCAAGCCAGACAAAATGAGACACAATAGATTGTCCATTGTTTTCCGGCCAACGGCACAACGTTTATAAAGAAAAGCTTTTGAGCTGAATTTGATTAGGTATGTTACGAATTTTGTTTCAAAGTATTTTTTCAAGAGTCAGTCAAGTCAGCCTACCCACGGAGCGTCGTCCGGTGCGCGGTCGCCATTCCAGAACCGCCCCGCCCCAACCAACATCGGTTCTTCTCGCTATGTGTCCACATAGCTCACTGCCACTGCAGCTGAACATCTAGTAATAAGTAGGGATTAGGTAAACATTTAGTTTGGACATAATGTTACAGCTTATCATACAAACCGCTGCCGCTGTAGGTAAGTAGTAGATCACAAAACTGGAAAACTTTTTAAGATATAATGTTACGAGATTTCAAAAAGTTAAGAGCTTGAAAAGTAGGTTTTACATCCAAGGATAGTATCTGTAATTCATTTATTGTCTATTGAAATTACTACAAACCCGAGAAATTTTATTGGAGTGATAATTTATTATTTTATAGTTACCAATACCATAAGTATAAATTTATTCTTATGCCAATACAGTGATGTCATTCAGAACTAACCCTACTGCAGTATAACAGAGCACAAATAAAACTAAGCCAGCATTTCTCGACGAAATTAATTAAACGCTAGGCTATTACGTCTGAGGCTAATAGAAATTAGCTAGGAAGGAAAACTAGCTTATATCGCTTATGTTGCCACTAATTTATGTCGATACTAGCCCCCCTAGCATGACCACCATAACAAGCTTCATATAGCGTTTTATTATCATCAACTGTTAAAATCTATTGTATTTTGCTTAAACGTGATAATTAGCTATATTATAATAGATATTAGTGTATAATTAGCTTTTTTAAATTTGAGATTTTTGCATTCACAATGCTATTTTTATACAATACTAAATAATATACTAGAAAAAATACGACTCGCACCAGATCAATACTCAGACGGGAATCGAACCCGCGACCTTTGGATATCCGGTCCAATGCTCTGACCGCTGAGCTACCGAGTCACTAGTGACATAGTCGAATTTCTTCTAGTATATCCTACTCTTACGCTGCAAGCCAGCGTTATTTCACCAATGTAAGGAATTACCTCGACATTCAATTGAAATATCTTTAAATTTGAGATTTTTGCATTCGCAATGCTATTTTTATACAATACTAAATAATATACTAGAAAAAATACGACTCGCACCAAAGGTCGCGGGTTCGATTCCCGTCTGAGTATTGATCTTTTCTACCCACGAATATTTGATAACGCTTTCTTCCCAAAGTCTGTTCTGTTTTCTAACTTCAATGCAACAAATGGTTAGGTATAGGTATAGTTTGGTGGGTTGAAAATGGAATTATTTTAGAATTTGGGTAAAAAACGAAAATATTATTATTATTGTATCTCGGCTGGAAACTCTCGGGCCGGAGCCCGGTCCTTTTGCCAGGCTTGCGTATTATTATTATTATTATAAGCTGGGTAGAGAAAGTGGGTTAGGATATGGTATACATCGTCCATCCAGGTGGACAGAGCGGTTGGTTAGTAATAGAGCAAAAATAGTATCGATATTAATTCATTTATTTTAAATAACCACAAATTGCATTGTGAAAGTGAAAGTGAAAGTGAAATAAGCTTTATTCAAATAAACTTAATTATTAAGTACTTTTGAATCGTCTATATTTTCCTGAGTTCTATATTTTTATTAAGTATATAAGTCAACTTGGTTAACTAAACATCTATTTTGCTTTAACTGCGTATTCAACTGCCGTCAGTGCCGTTCAAAATCCACCGGCAAAGCAAATCAGATTTAAAGAGCGTGTCCTGAGTGCTGGCGGATCGCGTATGCGGATTGCGGAGCGGAGAAACACGCGGGTGGCAGACCTCTATTTTGTGGTGCACGACGACAGGGAGCGCTCCTGGCTGATTCATGCTAGACCGGGCCGTGTCATGTTCGGCGCCCAAGCTACGTTGGATGACTGAGCCAACGTTAGAGAGTCAACGTTCTGTATGTCTGTGCGCGCACGGGGCTCAAAATACATCGGTCTTTTTAAAGAATATTAGCACGACCAACGTAGATTCGGCCCCAGAAACAGCACGGCCCAATCTAGTGCAATGGCGACAGTTACGCTAATATCTCAAGGGTTTCGTACGTTAGGTCCTAGGAAGACACGTTAAGTCATTAGCCCCGGCTGCATTTGAAGTCGTTACCACCCAACAATCTGCATCGGGTACGCGTGGTGGGTTAAGGTTATGGCCCATCCTCCTTATCCACCCTTGAGGAAGGCCTGAGCCCCAGTAGTGGGGACAATAAAAATGGCTATGCTTAGTGCACACCCGCGACAACTCCGGACGCATATTCATACACGTCCAATCACGACATTTGACTCAATCTCAATGATTTAAGTCAAATTTCGAACGAAAATCAGTAGAAAAGAGCGCTCGACGCCACGACGCCTGCCGAAGGATTCAAAATAGGGCCCCAGTATATTTTTCATCCGTCCGTCGTTTTGATTCCGCTTACGCTATTACGCCGCCACTCAGTACCCACACTCAGAAATATAAGTCAAACATTTAACGACACACAAGCAGACAGGATGTGCACGGCTTCTACAAACAAAGAGTCGGGAGCTCTTGGTAGCCTCAAATTTTCTTAATGCCTTAAAATATTATTTATTTTCGAACATTATTTAGTACGTTTTGTTCGGCTTTTTGAATGGTCGCTTTAACTCTGTTATGTCGGAAGCGAAAAGGAAAACATAATTGGGAGGAACCTAATGGGTTTGTCGTTTAACTATACAAATACTACGTGAAGTAGGTAAAACATATTTTGTCAAAGTTATTTGCTGTAGAATAACATACAGCGGTAAACTATGTTCTTAGCTTGGAAACTGCATTTTAAAACGATGAATATCTCTTACGAAATAAAACCTTTGGCCAATTTCCAACAAAAAGAAGGTTCTGCGTTTAGATTTTTGCATTTTTCTTTTTTAATACTAAGCAAATTATAATATGAATGTGCACAATCTGTGACGTCATCTCATCCCGTTAAACCAAATTCACGCAGTCAGTTCTAAACTTACGTATTGTACTAAAGTTTGTTTGCCAGATGACGTCATAATTAGATGGAAAAATATCGTTACATATTTCTAATTATAGAAATATTTTTGTTTACAAAATCCTTTGATTGATTATGATCATGGATTTTGTAAACAAAAATCTTTCTACTTGTAACTTATTATCTAATAATAAAAAGCAGCGCTAATGAAACCTATTTCGACCCACAAATCATATAGACGTTCCAAGAAGGTCCAATTATGTTGGATATTGGCCCAAATCATGGGGTTTAGCAGGTCAAATTTGGGCCCAATAAAATAATGAGCTAATGAAATGCCCGCGGCGAGTATAGTTGTTTTTTTTGTCTACGGTATTTTAGTGTGTAATCGACCTTGGTTTTCATAATTTTATTGGTTAACAACGAACACAGATTATACAACAATACTGTAGTGAAGTAAATTGGTATGACGTGAAGAAAGAATGTGACGTTATTTAAAATTCGGGTATTTTTTTTGGTAAAACTCTACTATCTGTCTTTGCTATTCTAGAGGTAGAATTCTTCCTTATTCAGATAGATCATTATTTAATTATCGTATCTATTTTTTTATTTTTATTTTGATTGTTTCATTTCATTATAATCGAGTTAGATAGTATCAGAAGGAGTCTCAATAGACACGTTAACAATATTCAACGCAATTGGTGATTATTTACAACTCAATCTATAAATCACAAACGTTACGCTTAATCGTCCAGCGATAATTTTCCCAATCGATTATTTTTTATCGACACATTATCGATAGCTAGTGATGTACCACGGGGGCGTGTCACCCGCCGGTATAACTCACGCTCGGTTATTACCACGCAGCGGCATTAACAAATATTTAAACGTATTTACAAGAGCAAAAAACCGCGTGCACGCATCCCACATTCTCGGCTTGGGATTAAATTAGGCGAGAGTTTTTTTTAAGAAAAAGTTTTCGTAAAAAGTTTTGCTGACAGTACTGCAATTATTAAGTCTTGATTTCTTACGAAATATGTATTGTGAGTGTTTTAATGTTAACTTAACAGCGTTATTGTTATTATCTAATTATACAATCCTACAATTATATTTATCGCTGAAAAGTTATTAGTGTAATAAAAATCTCCACAGTATTATAACAATTCGCAGAAGTAACTAACACTTCCCATAATAAAATCATATAAATAAAAGTGAAATTCATAAAACAGCCTCGACAGAAACACAAAATGAAGGCATGCGCCGATAATTGGGCTCGAACAAATTTCCATTGATATTTCGTGATGGGAAAAAAGTACAAAATTGTTGTCGATGAGATGTGTACGGACGTCGATATTCGAGTTGCAGGTTCGTTTTACAAACAACAGTTTGCGTTTAACCTGCACTTTAGCTGCAAGGAGTTAAAGACCTTAATCGCTTGCCTGAATTTTGGTTTTAAGTTGGCGAATTTATAATAGCCCACTTACAGGCACTGCAAATTGTCAAGAATTGCATCGGCTCGAACAAGGTGTCAATTTAGCGGAGTTATGAAAGTTCAGTTTCTCGGAACTATTTGTTTTTAACTTGGGTAGAAGTTTGCACTTTATTTGTGTATTGATAGTGGGGCGTTTGTTTTACGACATTGGTTATTGAATACGAGTGTCGATTCTCGATAGCAGGCTTAACGCTTTTTAGATGTCTGGCGTTTTTATGTAGATGATATTATACTTAAGTTTTTGTTGAGCTTCACCATTTTATAGAAAAATACTGTGGTAGGTTTTTGCGAGTTTATTTTATAGTAGTCTGAGGAACTGACTTACTAGATTGTAAAACTGATAGGATCATATTTTTTGGCTGGAAATTAAGTTGGTTAGTTTAGTGTGTGTTAATTATTAAAAACAGTTTCAGTTTATTTTATTTCATCTGTTTACCTACAATGCTCCACTTTTTACAGGCAAGGCATATTTTAAGAAGAAAGTTTCTATATAAGTACTAATTATTTTAGTAGTTAGGTAAATTCAAAACAAAGTCTGAGAAATCAAAAACTTAACAATCATTAGTTTTCTCAGAGCGTTTAATGTATAGGTTTACCAAAGCCGACTACTTTTATGTTTTTTTATTTAAGTTTTAAAACTCTTACAAGTACAGACTTGTATTGCAGGCATAGTACCTGTTACTGGTACAGGTGCTATTACTGGTCATGGACAATTTAACAGACATTAGGTGTCACAGACAGTCCCCTATGCAGAGGATGCATGGAGGAACAGGAAACAGCCGCCCACGTACTGCTAGAATGCAGAGGGGTGGCCCCCTACCGGCGAGGTACCTCGGCTCGCCGGGCAGCGTCCAGGAAGCGATCACGAATGTGAAAGCCCTTGGAGCGTTCCTGGCTGAGCTGGGCTGGCTGGAGTGATCCGGCCGCACATCCTCCAACGCAAAATAGGCGCAATAGACGTCGAGTTGCGGAAACCGCCTGCATTGACAAGTACCTATACCTAAAAAATACGAGAAAAGAGAGAGTTTTGTCTACGTAGTATTTGGTTATAGCGCCACATTTCTACGATGAGTTGTTTATTCAAAGTCAAAGTCAAAATGTCATTGTTCAAATAAACTTAATAATTAAGTACTTTTGAATAGTCTAGGTATATTTTCCTACCACCCGTTCCAGACTTTTTTAACTGACAAGAAGAACTAAATTATCGATAATAACCGTCGATTAATTAATATTCATCGACACGCCCCCCTCACTAGCCGACCAAACGAGATTTATATCTCATCATTATGGATAAAATATTTCTTTTAAGCGTATAATTAGTTGTTATTAATATTATAAATAATGCCTGGAGGTTAAAGTTATATTGATACGATGCTGTTAAAAATTTAGTTTGTTTTTAAGGTGAGTCGATAATCGAGTTAGTGTGGTTCACTGTTCTATAGTTTTTAAAGTTTCACTAGGTAGGTACTTATTTAAATATGTAGTAATGATTTTGAAGTAGGTACGTATCTTGTGTATTACTTACTTTAAAGTTAAGTTAGTGCGAATGGTAGGTATTCCTTTAATTTTGTAGTTTCTTAAAGCTAATGGGGCATTTACATGGGTCGATTTTCCAGGCGACTTGCCTGGCAACTTTAGTCGAAGAGAGGGCTTTTGATCGACAATCGCTTGTAAATTCGAATCGCAAACATAATTTGAAAGAGAGGTTATTCACCCAAACTCGAATATGATTACCACAAACGTATCATTGCTTCAAATTGTACACCGCTAATGAAACACCAAAACAATATCGCCAGAGAAAACAGCAAAAAGTGGATCATAATTTCCATTTAATGCCCTTTAATGTTGATAAAAATCCATATTACATACCTACACTATACCCCACATTCATTACTCCATACAACGAACACATTATGCACCCTGAAATCTTGACCAATTACCCTTTATATGGGTAATTTGCAAATACTACTAACACCGGGCAAAATTACCCTTTAAATAACCAAGTTAACTTTACCGTCCGTAAACCGCATTTGCAAGCATAACTCATAAAGAATATGCTCATGTGCAAAGCATGTGTTAAGTTTGTTGGAGCCAAAAATTACGATAAAATAATTCACGCGATTTTAAACTTTATTTCGTTGTGTTATGGTCAGAAAGTTAGTGGAGGGAAATCGTACATCTGTAAACATTAAGTTAGCGCGAGGCCATTATTGAATTTACTTTATATAATAATGGTTAATCACTCGAAAGTATCGAACGATGCTGCCTTGTTACTGAAGAGATTAGTGATGTCCTCCAAAATATCGATAAACTTTATTAAATTATTAGTTTTTATTAATCACTGTTTTCATTTGAATACCCCATTTCCATATACCCCAAGAATAACAAATATTCAAAGAGAGATACCTAAAATTAGGAATTAGAGAGTTAATTTCAGAGTAATTGAGGTTGGTTTTAAACGAAACTTGGTAGAACTCAACTGTTTTAGTTAACATTCAGCTTAAAACACTCTGATTTGCTATTAAACCAACTTGAAGAAAACATACCAATGCTTTCATTAACAATGTTTCGACTCAAGCTCACTCAACTAAAGTCTGATTTCCACTTTCAAGAATTCTTACAATAAAGTGTACGGCAATATGTCACTGTTGCGAGAAGTTCATTCATTTCAAAATTTCTTAGGGTAGCCACTTAGGTTCGCGAACCTCGTACTCCACGAACCTATGTTGCAGGTTCGCGGAGTTTATTGTTGACGCTATTGCAAACTTCTACTTGCTCCCCCTTTGTGTTCGTTCGCATCGGATCGCAAAATGCGGAGCGCGCACCGAGGTTCGCACACGTACACACTATGGCGCACTGTTGCAGGTTCGCAAAGCGCGGAGGTTCATTCAGGTACCCACCACAAGTGGGACTGCAGCCTATCGACAAACTATCGAGTACCATTGGACTTCATCAAGTTTTCTTGCAGGTTGACGTGTATCGAGTACCAACTTACAACATACACTTCAAGTTTTGTTGCAGGTTGACGTGGCCTATCGACAAATCATCGACAACTCATCGGCACGAACTATCGACATGTGCCCATCCCTCGCCCCGGGCGATCGAGCGCGGGGCGTGGCACTCATTTCCCCGCAATAATTTATACCTTCAGCTAAATAATGGTGCACTCCTGCGCCGCACATTTAGTATCCTTTACACACTCGGCCATTTTAATTATCGGTTATCATAAACTAATTCCACGCTAGTGGGCATTTGTTATTTGTACTACGGTAAGCATGGGGCCGGTTTAATTAATTATCCTTTTAGAAATTCCTTAGTTTGATTAATCATGTCATGTAAAATCTAGCCTTTGTTATATATGGCCGATTTTTAAAGACCAAAAAAAAATTAGTTCAATAAATCTCTGCAGATGGCGTTTTATGAAAGTTGCTTATATTATTATGTCTATCACCTATTTAACTGCCGGCCGCCTCGCTTGTTACTCTCAAGGCAAAGGTACATTCAGCATTGTGATCAAAAATTAAAAAAATTGCATGCGATAGATTGCTTAGTGTAACGGGGGTTTAAATTTACGGATCGGCTTTCATAAAACGCCATCTATCAATATTTTTTGAATTTTTTTTTATTTGAGCTGTCAGAAAATTGAAGCAAGTTTGACATCTATATGTTCCAAAAAAACCCATTACGATAGTCTAGTTATAGTGTACCAGCCCAGCCCCTATCCAGACTTATATAGCTACTAGTACCTACTTTGTACACGAGTATTTCTTTTTAAATTGATTATGACACCGTAGAACAGAACATTATGAAACCAGGTCATAAAAATGCATAGAGAAAATCTTCGATTCGAATTAATCGTTTATCAAAATGTTGCTCATGTGGCTGGCTCGTGTTAGTTTTATTTTTTAAATACTTAGGTATGCAGTACAAAATTAGCTTTATCAGAACAATTTTGTTATTATCTTTTGATGGCTCAATAGGCTTGTTTCCATTAAGAATAAATATAATGGATAGGGGTTTATAATGATTAATTATATTATGGAGAAAATAACAAACAATTTTAATTATTAAAAGCGTTAAAGATTAATAATATTTTTAAAAAATAAATTTCGTAAAATGAAACCTTTAGTCACGTGACAGTGAACACCAATCAGAAAGCGTTACGTCACGCCGTGCGAAACTCCAATCTTGTCTTTAACGTTTCGAGTATCACTACCGGAGGCGCGTTCCAAACCTACACTCCGAGTGCAACCTAACCACAACCGAACGAAAGTTTTAGCCACTTTTTCCGTATTTCTCCATTGCTTGGAACATATAAATAACTGGTTTGGCGTTTTTATAGTCGTGCTATCACACTGGGGCTCTATACAGTACTTATAATATGAGAAATTCATTTTTAAACGATAAAAACTAGCTATAACGTACGAAGACACGATCGCTCTTTGGTTTGTTTTGCACGGCGTGACGTCATTCAAGACGCCATGACAGTCTTGTGCGTTTTGGAACCAAATTAAAATTGGTTTTTTAAAACGCGAAATTTATAATGTAAACGCTCGATTAAAAATAAATAAACCTTTTTTTCGATAAAATGCCTAATAAGCTAAAATATTAAGCAGTTATTAAAATTTTGTCAACTAGCCTATTGTCAACAATATAATAACCTACGATATTGTATTGTATATTCATGCACAACTCCTTACGTAGGTATAAGGAACAAAATTGACTCCCAGCTATTAAATTAGCTGCCTTGTGTACAAAAGTAACTATACCATCACTTTGTAACTCTTCAAACATTAGACTGCTTAAAAATAAGAAACTTAATAATAACAAAATTAATTTAATGTTTGTGAATTGCACGCCCATTATAAAGACATCAACGCGTTTCTCATGTAGAAACTTTTTTATAAATAATTGTTAACGATTGTATAATATTAACTTTGTTGAATAATGCATCTTTATATTATTATCGTTATTTTCTAAAGCAACTGAAATAATTTGGAAAAATACTGAATAAAAATTCAGTATTTTTCCAAATAAGTTTACTGAATGAATGGCAGCTTTTTAAAAGATATAATTAAAAAGTATCTAATAATCATTGTTTAGCGCAACATTAGTTACCTACATACTACTCGGACGGTGTTAACTTCCTCAAAAGGAGGAGGTTCTCAATTCGATTGTATGTTTTTTTTTTATCGTTGTTCGCGCGTATCTTCAACATTTATGGACCGATTTAGATAATATTTTTTTTGTTCGATTGAGTTTTCTTGCGAGATGGTCCCATTTAATTTTTTTTCAAATCGGTTCAGTAGTTTACAAGTAATCCTGAAAATACTATGATATTAAATCAACTAACTTGACAATTTTGTTATTTATGAACCGAATTAGATGATTTTTTTTTGTTGGGGAAGGGATACCTTTGTGTAGTCTTTTTAACCGACTTCAAAAAAAGGAGGTATTCAGTTTGTATGTATGTTTCTCCGCGATTATCTCACGTTTGGCTGAGCCGATTTTTCTACCTAAATAATATACCTACACTACCTAATACACTTACACTAAAAATAAAAAAATAAAAAAATTGTTTAAAAAACAAAAAACCGACTTCAAAAAACCTGCCTCTAAAAAGCAAGAAATAATATACAAATCATTAGATACGCATTATCATTGTTATAATAAAACACGTCAATTGAAGTCGGGTGGGGCTTTTAGAATAAAAAAAGGAAGATGTACTCCAGCCCCACCCGACTTTAATAGTCGTGTTTTATTATAACAATGATAATGCGTATCTAATGATTTGTATATTATTTCTTGCTTTTTATAGGCAGGTTTTTTGAAGTCGGTTTTTTTTAAATGTGAAAATGAAAGTAGTTTGGCAGAGAGTATTTTATATAGATGATGGTTGATGTCTTACTTATAAAAAAACCCTATATATATATCATTTTATCACGATATATGATATATGATAAACTAGAACTACACAGTATTTAGTCACTTGTTTTCTAAATGTCAGGTCTTAATTTAAGTTTTTTGACAGAGAGTCAACTCATCGATGTTTAACAATTTCGCTAAGCAGTAATTTTTAACGTCAGTCTTCTTAAATTTACCCTGTTTTGTAAAATAAAAAATAACTTTTTAGAAGTAAACATTACTAAAGCGACTTTATCAAAAGTTTTTTCCCTTCAAAATCTAAAGTCAGATTTTCACGCAACTAATGTTATCTATTCTGTAGAAAAATCACTATATTATGATTTATTGATTTTCAATACGTTTTCATAAATTTATATAACCATAGAAATAAAAACCAAATTTCAATCGTCAACAAATATTGTTATCGCTCAAAGTATTAAAATAATTTTCCGGTACTCCAAACGTGAAATAACCTGCTAACAAAATCACCAATAATGATTCCAAACAATAGAATGACAATGTTGGTTCAATAACCTGCAAAACGAAAGAAACAGTAGCAATTTCAGTTCGAAAGGGAGAGACTAACTCTCACTATTTTCTGACTATAAGTTAGAAAGAGATAGATATAGAAAGTACACTTACGCGAGAAAAAGTACGCTGCATGACTCGATAATGGAACTCCTCCTTAGACGTCTGTGATTGGTCAATGAGAGTTTCAATTATTTTGAGTTTGCGCAGGAGTGTGTCCTTGTAAAGAGCGACTCGAATAAATTCATTTCATATCTTAAATCTATCGAGTTAAAGATTAAATTGGATTATAATTGATGTGAAATAAAGTCAATATCAATCTATACGTGAAACCATTGCACGTGTATGGTAGTTATGATTATGGACAGCAATGGAAAACATTTCTTACGTTTGTGTTACAAAGTCTAAATCCAAGTTATTTATAAAAAATTTAAACCCTATTTTTCATATCTCATTCATTATTATGTAAAAAAGTCGGTAAGAAATATTAATACGAACTGTTACAAAGACTTAAACAAAGAATGCATTTAGGTTGGCTGAATAGTATCTACCGTACCTAAGCTTTAAAGTAGGCAGGTACCTACATGTTTTAATAATAGGCCAATCGCCCCTGGAAATGTTTATTTTTTCCGAAAATTTTATTGTATATAAAATGATGAGAAAAATAAAGAATAAATACCTTAACTGGTAAATTACATAGGTTTTCCAAAAGAGTAAAAAATATAATTGGTTTTCACAAAAAAGAAATGGAATGATGTAGATATCCTAAACATAACCCGCTAGGGGTTAAGTTTAAGGTAATAAAATATTCTACCCAAGTAAGTTTGTATTAACTTTAAATAAACTGCTAAGTTCTGCTTTAAATAAGATAGACACATCAGATTAACGTTTTTTCTAAGATTTTAAAATAATATTAAAGTCTAATCTAGACTGATAAATGGTCCAATAAATTCAGCACCGTCAAAACACGAAATGACTCACAATCATATCATGGATTCTAAACACCTATATAAAAACAACCACTTATTAACATATTCATTTGTAGAGGAAGTAATTTCATCTAAATCTGTAAAACAGGCAACAGAAGCGAACAGAGATTTAGATTTAAATTAATATTACTTCTCAAAAGTACAAATGTAGTAAAAATAAATATGATAGCAATTATCAAAACGTGATTTATTTCAAATAGCTATATCTGAAATGTGTAAGAGACAAATGAAGAAACTTTGGCCTCCTTATTAATAAACGAAGAATAAGTTTACTTACACCTAGTTTAACCAGGAGCCCAATCGCGGTAATTCTGAACGATAAAACCAAAAACGTTACGTTGTCATTTAGGTTATATTTACCTAAAAATCTTTGGTTTAGCTTCTTAATTTTCACTTAAATTGTCCCAGATTGTAATCCTAGACTCCATAGGCAGAGTATTCTACAGTTTTAACAAAACTAAAGCGAGTATTTTTCTGTAAACAAAACTGAAACGGTAACGATTTAGCTTTGGTTTTGTCGTTGAAAATTACCGCGATTAGGCCCCAGTTTGCTTAGGAATATGAGGCTTTGAGACACAAAATATAAGGAGTAATATCACGAAACATTGCTAAGCAATATTTTTGGTTAAACCGGGCGGGTACATACTTTTCGTTTATTAATAAGGCCATAGAAGTTTAGAGTCTTTTGTTGGTTAACAACTAACTATCTACCACGACGTTACTTTTCAAAAAAGTTTGAAAAGGAACGTCGGGAAATTAAGGCTCGGTTGCACCATCTTGATTTAACTTTAACTGTACATAAGACAAGCTTATCTTGAGCCAGTGGTCAAAAGTGGAACTAAGGTGTAATATATTGTTACCTAGGTTACGCCAAAGACGACAGCGACGCTTTCACCGAGTCAGATAAGTTTGTATATGTTAAAGTTAAGGTTAAGTCATCAAGATTAAACATCCAAATTACTTTACAAAGAGACAAGACATCTTATCACGATACACATCACGACATGGCCACAAGTTAATGATACCAGTACATAGGCTTCGAATGAACTCATCCAGTCCACTCGAAATGTCAGTGAAAATACACAATAAATTACCGAAAGAACTAACAGAAGAAAAAAGTTATAGTTTATACTTAAAAAAGTTACAAAAACTGCTCTTGGAAAAATGCTACTATAGTGTTTCAAATTTTTTAAATGATAAAGATTTAAAAATTTAAATAAGTATTTAATTTTAAGTATTGTCATTTAATTGAAAAAAAGTAAGTCGTCCTCTCAACTCCTCTCCAAATAATTTGCTGTGCTCTATTCAGGGTCTACAATGTACTTTGTTATTTTTACCTACCTACCATCTTGTTATCATTGTGGAATGCAATAAAGTGAATTGAATTGAATTGAATTGAAGATTAACCAAAAAGCCAAAAGTATAAAACTTAGTCTCTGTTCTTATTAACTGTCGTGTCTATAACGCGTCAGTTAGTTACATCTAAATACAACAGTAGACGCGTCCGATCGCCCCAGCTGATTAACTAAGCGTCTCAAATTGGTCTCATTCAAATGAGCTGAGGTACGACAGGGTTGTCACAACACAGTATAAAGATATTAGCTCGGAACCTCATAAAGTCTTTGATAGTTTTGACAACAATATGAATGACAAAGAAATGTTTTTGACTATACAGTGGAAATATGCAGCGCAACACTGAATGATAGGGAAAGGAAAAGTCAAAAACAGAGTTATCATTTGCCTTCGCTTTAATATCGAAATTTATTTGGGGTCAATCTTGGTCAATGCGATACGACCTTCTCTTCCCTTTTTTCCTGTCACCCTTCTCATCATTCACTCACTTTACATTCACACATTCGCTCACAATCCAACCATCTCCCCTGCATCCACCTAAAAACGAAAAATCCAAATTTTAAAAAGCGTTACGCTTGATAACATCCTTACCTAATTAATTTTCCTAAAGCAGTTGACAGCCCTACATTGATTGCAGCTCATTCATTCAGCAGACAAATTGGATCCATTCACTCGGTCCCGCACGGGCGATAATTACTTTCCGATTTAAATAATGGCTGCGTGAAACACACAGCCTTAATAAGATCTTATTGACTTTGGGCAATGGCGTTCACGGTCTATGTGGGATGATGTTATTGACTGAGCGAACGCGAGGCGCGAGCGAAGCGTCTTCGTTTCATCTTCGGCTGTCATTCTGTTCTCCTCTACAGTGGCCCTACCATGAGTTGGTGCAAACTGTTTAAACTATCGTTTTGTCTCTTTCACTTGCACTGACTGTGAGCAGTATATCCGATAGTTTACGATAACGTAAACAGTTTGCATCAACTCATGGTAGGGCCACAGGTCGCATTTCTCAACTGATTCTCAATTTTGTGAGCCTATTAGGCTAGATATTTTTTTTTGTAGATTAGTTTTTCGAATTTTTTCAATATAGCGGAGATGAGCAATCAAAATGGGTGAAACATCTTCACTTTTTCATTCGTTTTTTAGTACCTATCTATGTTTTGATTTTGAAACGGTAGCGTAGTCGGAAAAGGCTCGTGCACAAAATAAAAGCGTGTGTGTTCTGAACAAAAAAATAAATGACGCATGACGGACGGGACGGAAGTGTCTTCGATCGAATTCGGACATGCGGTAGCGGCCGGCGCGGCGCATAGAACAACTTTTATTTACTTATTTATTTGACATAAACAATAGCATTTGTTAACACAAATTTTCACAATACAGTATAAAATAGTAGATTGTTATACAAGACGCTAAAATTACCCATTGCATACGAGGTATTTTTATTCCCGAGCTTTAGCGAGGGAATAAATAGAAACCGAGTTACAATGGGTTTTAGCGTCGTGTGTTACACTATACTTTTCACTACGATTGCGAGAAAATAAAATACAATATTAAATAGTTTATACCTACTTATTTCCGTAAACGAATCCACTCGTTTTTCTATCCTCCACTTCATAAACTTTTTGTACAATATTTAAATAAATGATTTGTGCTTGACGGCAGAAGATTAAAATTATTTCTTTCCTATTACAGTCACACAATTATATCAGTTTGTAATTATAAAAATTTCTTAAGATTTCGCGCCATGGTATCTTTTTAATTTCTGCTGTAGCAGCTAAGCAACACAAACACGCATTCAACGATTCACTCTGTACACAGAGTATAAATAACTCTATGATTTCACCGAAGAGATGCTTTTAGTTCCATTTTCAAAAATAAGAATGAGAAACTGGGGGCCTATTACGAAACTTGGTCACGATAGTCGTCCGCAGTTCGTCGGTTGTAGTTATTACAAATATTTTCAATGTAGCTATCGTAGTCCATAGTCTATTGAACGAATAATGACGGATCCACTAGAGAGAAACTGTCAAATTTACGCAATCTCTTTGCAATATCGCATACGCAAGTGCTTTGTAATAGGAATCAATCAGAACGAAGTACGGACGCAGCCGCGTGTATCGCATTATACTTCTTGTAATAGACCCCCAGTATTAGGTCGAGCGAGTTTTTATTCGTGATTATGAATAAAGACTTTTTCGTTTTAGTATGCTCATTGGTAATAGACAAACATTAAAAAAGAAAAAACTTTATCCCCTAGGGCTTATTATGCTATTTTATCTCGACTCTTGTACGTTACAATGACGCACTTTTTGAGCAAGAGGAGTGAAAACACAATTGCTATTAAACACAGTATAAACACAGTTTCCACTAATACTTAGTACATAATATCAGCATCAAGTAAACAAATAACTAATGTACAATTGACTTTTTATAGTGACGAAATTACTTTTTTTTAAAGCGGCCAAAAGGGTTACAACAACAATAACATTTTAGAGAAAATTTCTTTTTTTAATTTAGATGGTTTAGTGCTAAAAATATCAATGTGACTATATTTCGAATTATACAGTTTCATTGCTCTGACAATAAAACGATTCCTTACATATTTTGTCTTTACCTTTTAATATTTTGTACTGTGCATTCTCAATAATCAATCCACTGATAGATTTAGGCCTGATCCAGATTAATTGCTAGGCAACACCTAGGCAACATAGCAACTAATACGTATCAGGCCTATCTGTGAATTGATTATTAAGTATAGACGTAAGTCGACAGTGTAGTGTATGCACAGCATACTGTCAATGTCAATGACATACGTCACACACTGTCTCGTGCTCATGGTGGTGGGGCGAACGTCACTGCAGCGAGAGCCACAGCCATGGGCGAGAGCGGACGTGTCGCCTGCGCTTACCGTGTGTTGCCGAGCCAGTGACGCCTGTTACAGGGAGAACTCAACAGACAGTATAGAATCAAACCTGAGGGTCTATTAGAAAAAAGAGTCGTGATTTTTGGTCAAATTTCGTCGTTCGATTTACTTGATTTTGATCCTTAAAATACATGAGTTAATAGTGTCACTGGGAGGGACGAAAGTCGTAGTTTGTTTTTATGAATAGACCCGCAGTTCCGTCGCAAATAAAAGCGTACAACTTAAACATACAAGTAGACAGTACCTACTGCATGAATATAATTGGCAATATTGTTTATGGCGTAATTATCACCGGCGATTGGTCGAGCCTTCCACAGTTTGAACGTAAATGAATTTATGGTTTTATTTCATAAGCTAAGGGCTGTTCATTCACGTCTGCTTTAATTAAAATACGCTTGTTATAGCTAATGAATTTATAGATGTTTTTAATGGGAATAGTTAACAAGAATAATTATATCGGCCCTTAAGAGCACGGTGTTGTTTTTTTATTATTTTATTTGTAACTTTATGTATTTTAACGATAAAGTGAATAATTTATTGATGTTTTAGCGTTACAATAGAGAACCTAGTCACTTCTATGATTTAAAATATTCATCAATGGCTTGATATTATATCGAATAATGACCATCATAGACAACCATCAATAGTAAAAATAATCCTTATATAGTTTTCTAAACGTAACCTTAAAAATTACTCCTCTTTTTGTTAACAGAAATTGCCACTTTATTTGTCTTAACTTATTTTTTTCGTTATTACTTACTTTTTTCAGTCATCTATTCTTATATTTATAAAATCGTAAACTGAATGACTGAATGACTGACTGACTGACTGACTGACTGATCTATCAACGCATAGCTCAAACCGCTGGGTCTAGAGACTCCAAATTAAGCAGGTAGGTTTCTTATGAGGTCTAGGGGTGCACTAAGAAAGGGTTTTTCAAAATTCACCCCTTGAGGGGGAAAAAAGGGGATCAAAGTTTGTATGAAAGTCCCTCAGTTTTGAAGCTAGAATCTTCAAAATTTGTGATTAGACTGACCATTGAAAATAAATAAATACGGGTCTCAGCGTTTTTCAAAATTCTACCCCCGAAGGGGTCAAAAGGGGGATGAAGTTGTGTATTGAAGAAAATCCTTTATTTTCGAAGTAAAAATCGCTAAATTTATAATTTAGGCTTATGGATGGAAATCTAACGCAACGTATATTGTTATTGTTAGTATTTCAACCTATAGGGATGAAATGGGGATGAAAAGGGGTTAAAAACCCAAAAATAGATATGGATGTCGTTATTGGGGTTTTCTGGGATGACGATTGCAAAAATGACATTTATTTTGAAGTCAAACACGGTGGACATGATTTGAACCCTAATGGGGTGAAAATGGGGTTCAAATTTTGTATGGAAAAATAATATAAAGTTCGTTTTACGCGAACTCTACCAAAAGTTTCTTTATAAAATAACACAAATAAGTTATTCCCAAGCACGCATTATTAAATCGCAGTTGCCCAGTGTCGCTCGTGTCCGAGGAAATTTAATGGCGTACGCTCTTGTTGTAATTAATTCGTAACTTTTGTACTTCACACGCGAGTCGAGCCATTCTGGTCATAATAACCATAGAGTTAAGTACCTGCATAAGTGCTTAATGATATAAAAAATTGACTTTTATATACAACGTGTTACAAAATTACCCCTAATGCCAAATATGGTAGGTAGGGACCATCAAACTGAACAACTTTTACTATGGGACCAACTCTGAAATCGCGAAAAAAATTACCAGCTGTTTCATATACAAAAATAAAAACGAAAATATCAAACTGATTAAAACTACAATTTTTTTTGCAATTTCAGTGTTAGTCCCATTCCCATAGAAAAAGTAATTCAGTTTGATGGTCCCTATCTACCATATTCGGCAACACGAGTAATTTTGTAACACGTTGCATAGCACTGTGAATTAGGTATCCTAATCTACAACTTCTACTTTTTCAGAGTACTTCAACTAGAGCTGAGTAGAAAAAATAGCAATAAGTAACATTGGGGTGTCTTAAAAGGTGTTTTTTTTAATCCATAACGTGATAGTGTTTAGCCTTCACCTCACCTGATGTTAAATGACGATAAAGCCGAAAGTGTAAGCGCACTACACCCGGAATCCTCATCACTAAGGAACTAGCTATCTTACATGTAATGTAACTGCCAGAACATGGCGTCAGACTTAGGTAAGATGGTGGTAACTAGCTGGGCGAACTTGAACAATCAAATCAAGCACATCATTAATTAATTCCATGATTCATACATAATCTTTAAGTTGTAGAACAATCTTTTGTAGAGTTAATTTCAAATCAATGAAACTTTAAAATTTCTAAAGTGTTTATACCTAATGTCATTTCTATAACATTTTAGGTACTTGAGAGCAATCATGCCACTAAACTGTTTGTCAATGAGAAAAAGAGACGAAAATAACACGTACCCAATTGATATGAAAGGGATAAACTTAGAATTATTACGTCACAGCGGGATATCATCCTCTCGCACTATCGCACATCTTAATAACAAGTATTCTTCCGACAACAACGCTCAGTTTTGCTCCATTGCTTGTTATATTCAGAACGGACTAAAAGTTTTCAGTGATAAGCAGCAATGGATTCGGTTTTATAGTTGCTTTTAGATCTGTTATCGCTTTTTGGTAGGCAAGCTCGTTAAGCGGTTGATATTTTGCTTTATTTTCATAACTACCCATATCTATCACTGTTAACGATGTTTATTCAAGCAGTTAGGCTTGGGTGACCATGATTCTAGTAATTTATTGGGATATTGGGCCACTTAACTTTAATTTATGCAAAATCAGAAGGCAGTATGGCTACTGTTTTACTACTACAATTTATTATTCTTTTGCCTCGCACAAAAACGCTTCTTAGTATCAAATCTGTATTCTACCTACATTACAAAATATCTTATCTCTGTAAAATTTATAATGTCACCCAGTCACAACTACATTATTTATTTACCTATAGTTTTAAATATTGATAGTTGCTGCCATTGCTATACTTACTTAACAGAATCTTGGCTAAATAAAAACCTTTGATCTCAAAATTTAAAAGAGCTTTGGTCAAACAGCTAACAGGCTGAGTTTGGCGACACCATATTCGAGTTATAAAGTGTGTTCCAAAAGTATTGGTAGAAAACTTAGTCATACACACATAGGACCATTACCGAATCAATTAATTCAGTAAATAATTGGATAAAAGATTTATTTTTATTTTTATGCTCAACGTGATAGTGCTTGGCCTTCACCTCACCTGATGTTAAGTGGCGATAAGGCCGAAGGTGGAAATACACTACACCCGGAATTCTCATCACTGAGGAACTGGCTATCTTATCTCTAACTGTCAAACTTAGGTAAGGTAGTGGTAGCTAGCCAGGCGGACTTGAAATAAACCCTGCCACCAACCAAATCGAGTACAAATTGTACCCCCCCTGGGAATCGAATCCGAGACCCTGCGTCTTACACGGGTGGGCGAACCACTAGACCACAGAACTGGTTAATATGAATATGAATATGATGATGAAAAATCTTCTAACAATTTGTGGGTTGCTGTCAAAAATGTATTCTTAGAAAAGTCCTGCTTTTTCCTATCGCATGGCCACCCTACCATAATAAGGTATAAGCTTAAAGCTTATTTGCTCTCACAAGCGCAGGCTCTAATGATGTTGTTAGTGAGTCGCAGTAGCGTTTTTTAACTGTCAAACTCACTATTGAGTATTTCTACTGAGTAATGGTTCACCAGTTAACCCCTCTTTGACCTAACTTGTAATGGTCTTTCGAATAGATACCTGAGTTTGAGGAAGTGGATAGTGTGTATGTCGAATGTGTAATCTCATTAAACTGCATTTTGTGAGACAAAGAAAGTTTTTTAACAAGTTTAAAAGAAAATTTTCTTTGAAATGTTGCGTGTATGAGCCGAAACAATAAAATATTTTCTCGCCCAGTAAAAGCTTGGGAACTACCATATCGATTTAAAAACGTACTAAGTGTCTCACCAATTTAAAAAAAAATACTATGGGAATTAAAATTTTTGGATTCCCAGTGATAAAAAAAATGTGTGAGATAGGTACTTTACAAACAAAGTCGCTGGTAGTAAAATCACTTTTTATAAACGTAATGATGCGATAATGTAATTAAAACGTAAAATACAAATGAAATAAAACAAACACTTTAACTTTACATTTGACTACATTTTTCAACGGATAATGTGTTCATGACATATCTGTAAGTAGTAAGGTAGTTATGCAATTTCAATTGATGAGCCATGCAAACTTTAAAGAATTATTTAAACGAAGACTTATTAAAATAAGATGTTTTTACAAACAACAATCAGTAGCATTCATCAAATGTTTAAATGTAAACATTATTTAGTCACTTGAATACACTGGCTAAACTTACAACTCACTTTGCTATCTCTGGATCGAGAAACCAACAGCTTTAGAGTGGCAACACACGGGCCGAAATCACGCTCGAAACGTAGCAAACTAAAATTAAAAAAGCAACCTAATAAAAACGTGGTAACATACGGGCCCAATTAATATTCAGTACAATAACATTGTTGAAAATAAATGGGTCATAATAGTTTTTGGAGCACTCTAATCCTAGCATTTGAACTTCATACGGTCAGTAAGTTTACTCAGTTATGTTTGTTGTTACAGAATTGTAGTTATGCTATGTTACTTACTTAAATTTACTTATTTTTGTCCATCTTTATTATTCACATAATAAAGATGAACAAAAAATAGCAATGATTCAATAACTTCATGAGAAAGAAGAGAGGTTATCGTAGTTCGAGCTGATATTTTTATTTATTAGTTTATAGATAATATTGTTATAGCAAACAGTTCCTACGGTTATTATAATAACCTAAACTTACGTAAACCATAATTTTCTCTAGTTCAATCACAAATGATTTGCTACTTCCGTGGGTCTACTGCGCAAATGTCGCCGACTTCGCCATCGGCTTCAATTGACAGATGGATGTAATGCATTGCTACTTTTCTTTGGTAAGTTTTTATTTGTTACAAAAAGAAGTAGCAATATATTTCCATCTGTGTAATGAAGCCGACGGCGAAGTCAATGACACTTGCGGGCCCCTGAGCCTCATTTGTTTTAGAAATTTTTCAATAAAGCGTTTCAGAGTTTAATGCGGTTATAAGTAAACCGTCCCCCGTATGTTTACATTGTTAAAGGTAGCCTATCTTAACGCGCTCTCGAGCCTCTCTCCAGGGGTCCTTTGTACCTCACATATAAATGAATCCCCTCCGAGAATGCTTAATATTATAATTTGATATTTTAAAACGGATAAAGATATTAAAAGTCACGCTCTCGAGTGTTAGTTAAACGATCGCTGTAACCATTTTGAATTATGATGTTGTTTTTGTCGTTTTTTTGGGGTCCTGATTGGATTTTTGGGGTCAGAATAATCGTGACGGTCCGTGTCTTCGGATGCTGTTTAAATCACACTTTGATTTGTGAGATGAGATGCTCAAAACATCAGTTTGTGACATGGGGAGTTTGATAAATCATCTTTGCATTACGACAGCTCACACCAATTATTTAGAGCCGAGCTAAAAGAGGTTGTATCATGGGCACTAATTCAGCATAGTATGTACTAAAAAAGAACTATTAATCAAGTCACTCTATCACTGAATTCAAATCCATATTACCACGGAAGCATTTATAAGAGGATCGATATTATTTCACAAAATATTAGCTTAGCGAAATGATTACTATATTGGAGTAACTCTGGGCAGGGCAACGATGAGGTGGGGTGCGGGGCAGGGGGCGTCCCACTACTGCTACCACGCTACAGACATAGTACCTAACTTGCCCTACTGAAAGTGCGGTACTGTAATACTACTAAAATAAGTCGTCATTTGTCTGCATTAATTTGTCTCACTTACCGTGGGTACCTACGACAGCCATTTTGAAGTCCCCACTGCTGGGGCAAAGGCCTTCCTTAAGGGTGGATAAGGAGGATGGGCCATAACCAACCTCGTAGGCCCAATGCGGATTGATGGGTGTTAACGATTGCAAATGCAGCTGTGACCAGCGGCTTAACGTGCCTTCCGAAGCACGGAGGAACTCAAGATAATACATTTTTGGTCACCCATCCCATGACCGACCCTTGTGATAGTTGCTTAACCCCCCCAATTGCAGGGCCATTCATTAAACCACTGAGCCACCGAGTCGGTGGTGGCGGTGGTACGGTCATCAATATTTAAAAAGGCAGCTATTTCTATTAAGTTTTTTCTCCAATTATTTCATCACCACAAAGTGTACTTTAAATAGCTGTGACATTAAGATTAATTAAATATCAATACCGCTTCAGTACCCGATCGCTACCGTACTCAATAAATCATTGGGTATTTGTTCCATTCCAGAAGCGGTAGACGGACAGACGTGCAAAGTCATCCTTACTATACCTGCTTAATGAATCACTAAGTTAAATTTTGACAAGGCTATTAGATTTTGTTTTCGAGACGGTGTGGTTCTGTACATTTTTGTGTACACTGGTTTATTGGATAATATAATAATGCGTCTCATCTTTTACTAAAGCTTTTTGGGAGCACTCCCAACCCAAGGATACCGTAAGTCTAGGTATTTTTACCATTGAAAATGGTTATCAGATGCAAATCGCCTGAGACGTATTTTTGGCCATATCTCCGAGGATTTTGGGAGGATCGAGATGGGAATGGTACCAAAAGTTGAGGAATTTATCGAGACACGTGTGAACGTTTGTATTTTGAAAATCTACCTTAAACTTTTTTGTAATTTTGCAAAGTTCGGGTAAATTCGGGTTTTTTGGTGGGTGTTAGTTTACTAAATTGTAAATATTTCGAAAAAAAAACCGACTTAAGAATTAATGAACAAATGGGTCCTAGGGTATTAGTTTGGGTACGTATCAGAATGTCTAAAGTTAGAATGTCTAAACTTAAAATGGCAAAGTTCAAAATGTCAAAAATTTGAATGTCTAACGATTAAAATGTCGAAAGTTTAAAATGTCAAAAACGAAAATGTCAAACGGTCAGATAGTCCTAAATAAAAATGTCTAAATTCAAATGATCAAAACTTAAAATGTCTAATATTCAAATTACCAATTCATAATAAATGCCAATTATATTTTTTGATGATGTGATGGTAGTAGCAGTCTACCAAAATTGAAGTTGAGAAAGCGTGATTTAAATAAGTTAAGAAATTTTGGCGTAAACATAAAGCTGGAGCTTTTTCAAAATCCATGACGACAAATAATGGATATAATGAAATTTCATTTTTGTACAATATTCAGGAATCAAATCAAACATAACATCATATTATGATGCTTTTCTTTCTGTGTACAAAGCGCAAATAGTAACGGAAACGTTTTTTCACAGTTGTATGTGGGGCCATGAATGAAGTAGCTTGACTCAACAATAGCATGAGTTCTTTCGTGCTAAACAGAATCACTCTTTTACACTGTGCAGAAGTCCTTTCTTTTATGAAAAAGTTTTTGTTATTGTAAGTTGTCAGTTGTTCATCAATATAAAAATCAAACTCGGTTGATTCCTTACCTAGTTTTTCCTAATGCTTTTTTTCTCGCGATTTATCATCTGTCGCATCGAATCTTTTGTATGTAAATAGATCGCAATATCGGTACTTGTAGACGCTTTATGATTTTGCAGGGCTCACCTTTCCATTATCAGAGCACGAGTTTCGAATTCAAATTTTTATATGTAAAGAACTCATGATTTGGAACACGCATACGAAATTTTATGTTTAGGAACCAAATAATACGCGAGAAAAAAAAAATCTGAAAATTAAGATTTTCTAGGAAAAATTACAATTTTAGATTTGTGTCGTAATTTTTGACGTTTAATAGCAGCACACTAAGTTGGTAGCACTACTAAAGGACCGCAGGTCACATGATAGGTGCGAGGAGCGTAGCGACGAGCATGTTAGGTGTACATGAACCCAGCGCGCGAGCCGAGCGAGCGAAGCGAGCGTGCCGCGGTAGCGGCCGGCGAAGCGCCAGAAACGACTTTTTTTACGTGCGAAATTTTGTACGTATGTCCCCTCCCCTCTCCCCATTTTTAGCCTCCCCTGCTTAATTTCCAAATTTTTTGTTTTTATTAACCATTTAAAAAAAAAGATCCATCTCCTAACTTTCAAACTTTAGGGAGGGGTTATTAAATATTTAAACTACAAAGAATGGCTCACAAAATGTTGCAAGGCGATAAATGAAAAAAAGGCGAATTGTTGTTTTCAAATCATTGTAAACCATTGACTTATGGACCATTGATATTTTAACTAGTTTGATATTTGAACCGTTTGACATTTTGAATTTTGCTATTATGAAGTTATACATAATGATTTTTGACATTTTAAACAATTTACATTTAGATTTTTGACATTTTGAACTTTGCCATTTTAAGTTTAGACATTCTAACTTTAGACATTCTGATACGTACCCATTAGTTTAGCTACAAAATAGCGAACCAATTTTGAAAATCGGTTAATAATTGTGACCTGTAGGTGGTCCTTTTAGATTTGGAATTGTAGAAAAACGGGTGTTTCCGTACATAAAAAGTGATATCATGGTAATAGTGTTTAAAGATGCAGAAGCAGACCAGTGCTATCGTTGTAATTTTGAAAATCGGTTAATAATATTTCGACCGCGTCGAGGCATTCAGCCAGTGATTTTGTGACACGAGGCGAAGCCGAGTGTCACAATCGTAAAAACAAATAGGTAAGTACTACCTAGGTAACTTTAGAAATATAATAGAATTTTGCATTTGATTTTGGTTTTTCGTAAATTTTTGGATTCATTTTCAATGCTCCGATTCTAGCGGGAACTGCAAAATCTGTGAATTTTCTGGATGAAAGTCTGCGTGGACAGTTTTTTGCTATCCCTCGGGAACTGTACGTTTTTTTCTGGATGAAAAGTCAACGTGTATGCAAAATTTCATGTTCAGTTAAGACGTGAAGGCGTAACAAACAAACAAACGGACTTTCGCATTTATAATATTAGTAAGCATTAATTAGTTATGAGAATTAGAATTAATTGCCGTACCCTAACCACAAATGCGAGTTGTTCACAAAAACAAACCGGAATCATTAGCAATCATTACGGACGCGATCTGTGTCGTTCATCATCAAATCATTATACGGGCTCACTGATCATTATCTCGAGTAACATGTTCCAAATGCGATTTGGGATTTGTTGAGTCACCGATAAACAATGGGTCACTTCTAAATGTCGCTTACAATATAAGGAACTATACCTACGATTTAATTTGTTTTACATCGAAATTCGAATGTCCATCTCAATTCAAGCTCAATAATGATAAGAGCTTTTCTAGACCTTAATGTACTGAACGATTTTATTTCCAATCGCAATTCATTAATTCATTTGTTTATTGCAATTAGTTCACTAATGGCATAGAATAATTATTAACATGGGTCGATTTTAGTCACCTAGCAAGTCGCTTCCAAAATTGAATCTCAGGTGATGGCGTCGCTGTCGTCTATGTTATTGATGGCGTAATCTAGTAACTAGGTAACAATATGTAGATACTAACGTAGTTCCAGTTTTGGCCACTGTTCTTTGTTCTGTCACCTGCGGCTTAGGCCGAAATGCCATTTACAAGGTCGATTTTCGGCGTGCGCCGAATGTTGTGCGGCTTAAGTTGCCCATGTAAATGCCACATAATTGCCCAAAAACTAAGATTAGCACTAATTTCACAAATCATAACAGTCACATGTTCAATGTCAATGCCCATGCGATTTACAGTTTTGTATGAGAAAAAATTAGAAATTGGCATTTATTTTGAATTGGGTTAGTATTTTGGATTTTTATTTAATAAAACCCTATAAAAATACCGTCTTAATCTAAATAATATCACAAGTAGAGTTAATTATGCTTAAATTGCAAATCATTTTGCTATTACCACATTACGTTTGTTTAGGAAGTTCGCTGTTCGCCGACTGTTTTCGTAGTTAAACTGTTTAACTTACCGTCGTTTCGGTGAGACACCATAAAATGGCGAAGTATTCCTCGAAGTGCACCCATTTTGAAGCGCACCTAATGAAGCGCACCTAAACTATTCCTCGAAACGCACCTAAACAGGTGCGCTATCACAACAAATCACCTATTTAGGTGCGTTTCGAGGAATATTTTAGGTGCGCTTCATTAGGTGCGCTTCAAAATGGGGAGGCGATTATAAACAGCTTTAACCGACTTCAAAAAAGGGCCTATTTATTTTTTTATTTTTTTTTTTCGCGTCACTGACCTGTAATGACTTTTCCCGCCAAGTAATATGTTTGTATTGTAATAAGGTTGGCAACTCACACGTTATGCCCGGAGTGTTTCAATTATCCCTCGCTCAGCGCCAGTCAGCGATGACAGGCCGGGGTATGCTTATTAGCTGGGATAAGTGAGCACGATCGTCTTAACGACATTGAAAATAAATAAATAAATGCTTGGACAATTTCACACAGCGCCATCTAGCCACGAACTAAGCAAAGCTTGTAACATGGGTGCTAGACAGCTGGGCCGCGTTCCGAATCACGCCGACAGCACTGTTAGCGTATAATCCATTAAATGAAGTAGGTACACAAATACCCTATTTGTGTAATATTATGTGACTATTTAATTTGCTCGGATTCGCGCTAACAGCGCTATCAGCGTCATTCGGAACGCGGCCCTGGTATACTACTTATAAACTTTTTAAATACACTTATGTATTATTTTTATTATTTTTTATTTCGCGATTTCAGAGTTGGCCTCATAGTAAAAGTTGTTCAATTTGATGGTCCCTATCTACCATATTTGGCATTGTAGTTTGTTTTGTAACATTCTGTATATTACGCTAATTATTTTCCTACAATAGGATAGGATTTCCTACAAAATATTAATAAGATAGGTACCTACTTATCTTATTAATATTTTTCTAATTCCTTCAGCAATGTGACACTATTTTTATCATCAAGATATAAAAAGTATTCTGATTTGATTACACTTGTCTCGCCGACCGTACCAGATGATTGAGATAAAACATAGGGCTAAAGGTATTTGTCAGAGAGATCTTATGAGCTCACTAATATTGTTTGTTAATTTAAACACCCACAAAAAAACGATACGACCGGTATCCGACACAGATCATTTTGATTTAAATATCTTCTTTCGAAGTATTTGTATCTACCTATCAAAAAACCTTTAAAAACCTTTAATGCTGAATATTATGGTGGATAGGGACCATCAAACTGAACAACTTTTACTATGGGACCATCTCTGAAATCACGAAAAGAGTTAACAGCTGTTTCATAGATTTTGTTATTTTCGTTTTTAATTTTTGTATGACACAGCTAATTTTTTTCGCAATTTCAAAGTTGGTCCCATAGTAAAAGTTGATTAGTTTGATTGTGTACCATATTCGGCATTAGGGGTATTTTTGGAACACGTTATAGTATTAGTAGGGTTTTATATTTTATCTTATGGTAATAATAGTTACAGGCCTCTGGCCTCGGCACGGATCTTGAGGTAGGCAATTTTTAGTTGGGGGGAATGGCCAGACTTCCCCGGCCATTCCCCAGCTTGCCGTTGAGGTGACTGCCACGACGGACCCTCACACAGCCCTATTGGCTGGCGGCATCGGCGGCGAGAGGGTAAGTGCTGGGCTTTTTAGTGGGTATTCCCTCCTATCGAGCCAGTCGGCTGGGTGGGATCACGGGAGGCAGTCGTGGAGGGAGCCGTAACGGTGAACGTTGCTGTCCCCTCACATGCCCCCTCCCCGATCACCTGAGGGGGGAAGCGCGTAAATGCGTTTTTCCTCAGTATAAAAAAGGTCTTGGCACGGAGGTGGTGCGGGGCTAATGCAAACATGCGCAATTGACATGTTTTCATTTTTTACAAGGTACCTTAAATCGAAAACCATTTCGAGGTTAGGTTGACGTCAAAGTGTATTTTTTTATCCATATGGGCAAAGGATTGTCCGCCAGAAATCCTTCAAACGGCGCTTACGCTCTTTTAGAATGAATAAGATTTCAAATTAATATTATGATGACTTAAAATAAAAAAATTGGAAAATAAAAAAATACGTGTCTCTTGTTTTCATCAGTAATTTCTAAATAACAGATAAAATCACAGGACAAAATTTTTCAAATATAGTCAATTGCGCAGTAATCCCCTCTAATTTCAAGATTTTAGCCGGCACCTATAATATTACGTGAAATGTATAGTAATAGAATAAAGTGAATTCCTAACAGTGTCTAGACCAGAGTGATAGTACCTACGTCAGCTATAATAAATGTATGTCTGTCCGGTATTTCTGGATCGATCGTCGATCTGCGCAGGCATTTCCGCGCAGTAGGCGTTTGGAATTGATCTGGACGAATCGATTTATATTAATCGTTTGCTTTTGAATGTTTATGTGTGTTAGTTGTTTGCAATTGATGTACCAGTATAGTCGTTGCTGATACAATTTTGCAATTTTCTCTGTATAAAACTCTACAACGTGTTACAAAATAACCCCTATGCTGAATATGGTGGATAGGGACCATCAAACTGAACAACTTTTACTATGGGACCAACTCTGAAATCGCAAAAAAATCAGCAGTTTCATACATTATGATATTTTATTTCGATGTTAATTTTTGAATGAAACAGCTGATATTTTTTTCGTGATTTCAGAGTTGGTCCCATAGTAAAAGTTGTTCAGTTTGATGGTCCCTATCTACCATATTCAGCATAAGGGTTATTTTGTAACAAGTTGTATATTGCATAGCAGTAGCACAGTAATCCCCAACGTAACTAACTATTACGAGGGTGGTTTCCTAAGTCCATGACTTTGAAAAGAAGAAATACTTTTTTTTCATAATTTATAAAAAAAAAAAAAATATGAAAAAAATGTAGTGTAAAGATGCCTGAAGGAGATTTCCTTAAGGCATCTTTCCACTACATTTTTTCAAATTCGGCAAAAGATTATTACTTTTGGAAACAAAAAGCTCAAGCGACTTCTAACTTTTCTTAATGACCCTGTCGACCCTCTCAGGGGCACTCATGACATCAAAACTCATCCTATGAAGATGAATCCTTCCTATTCTCTAAACTCAACCCCAGTGAGATTTTTCTCCTACCAAACATGAATAAATGTCTTGGCGGGCAAAGATTTTCACCAAGCCAAAAGGTGGTATCTGAATTGGGCCCTCATTTCAGATCAGTTTTCAGGCGATGAAAGAAAAAAATAATGGGTTAAAGAGGTAGGAACTTCGTTGGACTGAATACGCAGAGCTACAATAAGATTATGTAGAGAACAAAATATTTGGAAAAAAGCTTTTGAGTGGCATTGGTTTACGAGCTCCGGTAGCTTCCTTCCGTAACCCTGAGTGACCCTGACGCACTTCACGTTCCGTGGTGTAAAACGAAGTACAGGCGAAATTCTTTCGTTATCAGAACAAGCAGGTATTTCAATAGTGTTGCAATACAATTTGAAATAGACCTTTTCAACACTTCCTCAAGTAAGCTTAAGCGAATGTTAGGTGATAGTTATTTTTCCAACAAATATTTTTTTAAAAATTTAGTGGGTAGCTACTTGTTTATGCTTTAACTACTGTACTGGATGTAATACTTACCTAAAATTCTTAACATAACGTAGGCTAACATTTTTGTAATTAATAATATTTGGCTATATGTGGAAGCTTGTAATTGGCCTTCGATATTTATTTAAGTTAACCACTTTCTTTTCAACCTAGCTGTTAGCTTCCCGAAGGTTGTAAAAATAAAAAAAAAATAAAAAAAGTGTTTCTTCATTAAAAAGTCATGGACTTATCAATCCACCCTCGTATGTCGGCACCAACCTTTATACTGACGGAGACAACAAAAGTCATTAAATTATTAAACTACCCCTCTAATAAATCACTAGTCTTTAAAACGTGACTAATTTGCTTATTCTTAAATTCTCAGAAATCCTGAATGGTACCTACCTCTTTAAAATACCAGGTTTTAATCACCACTTAACTTATCTGGTGTTAGTAAATCTTAGAGATGTGAGCTTGTGTCACATAACTGTGATATTAAAGCCATATGGTGGCATGATAACCTCATCACTGCTCACATCATTTAGTTAAATACTCGTATTCTGAGAAACTTTTAATATATCTGCTTTAACAATTTCAATCTGTCAGAGAAACTATAGATGCAAAATTATAATACTTAAATCAAAAATGCGCGAATTTATCAATTTGAGAAGCTGTGAAAGTTGATATTTATACACAAAATTGATAGCAAAATAATTATAATTTGCCAAAGATCACAATCCCACTTTTTAAGTCATCAAAAATTAATAATATTTCATACTGATATTTACCGCCTTGATTGTCAAAATGAAAATACTTCAGTTACACTTTCGTTACGTTATTGCCGTTGCAAATAAGTACATATCTCAGCGTGTAAAAATAAACGCAAAGTGCTTAATTAAACAAACAAAAATATACCAACATTTCGTTAATTAAATGTTAACAGTTTAATCTCATGATCTTCGCCGTAATTTCTTCAATAATTACCTTCATACAGATTCCAAAACCCTGTTATAACAACCATTTAGACTCAAACCGTATTAAATATCAACAACTTTTCGGTTGTAAAATTTAAATGGAATACAATTTTACGAAATCATTGGGAGAATGATATAATGATGATGATGATGAGAGAAAAATTCCTCATAACGATAACACATGTTTACCTTTCTTATTTACGACAATGATTATTAAAGTGGAACTTGAGCTTTGGTACCTACTGAATTAATTTAGTTCAGTCTTTACCAAAACTGCATGAAACTTGTTACAGTTGAACAGTGAGAGTTATTGTTTATCATTACAAGAGTTCTGTGAATATTGTTATAATTAAAACGTGTTTTTTATTGTTTTCAAACCACTCTAATGTACCTAGGTACTGGACGCATTTTCACTATCAGAACATCCAACATGTTGGTCCAAAAAGGTGTTAGGCTCTCCGCTGTGTTAAGCGGGACACGCGCGCGGGGCGACATAGATTAGAGCTTACTCATGCACTGCGCAAGCATCTGTCCGTCAAAAACTAGCAATCTACATTCCCGCGCCGTGTACCCGCGGCGGGATCCCGCTTGACGCAGCGGAGGGCCTAAGTAGTCACTTTCGAACACAGACCATACACAAATATTCTGTGCTTCAAATTACCTACTTCGATTTTGTTGGTTAAAAATTTTATTACACTAATACCACTTTCAGGTAAACATTAAACGATTTTACAGTAATTGGGAAATATCAGGAGATCTCCACAAAGATAAGGCCAGAGATCGTCCCAAAGATATTCTTTATAACATTTAATATTTGTCGAGTTGGACGTTAAAAGTCTTTAAAAGCGGCGCGGTGTAAGAGGCCATTAGGTTAAAATTAAAAATGTCTAATTAATTATAGTTTATGGAGACAGTATTACGCATAATGGTTAAATCGGTGAAAGCAAAGGTGATTTTTGTTTGTTTATATTTATTTTTTAACATGAAAAAGTTATTAACAAAATATGGCTTATGGATACATCGTTAGGGAAATGTGTTGTTTTGATTGCTTCTTTTAATTAATAAAGATATAACTCTTTTATAGCTTATGAAATGTGCATGGTAGAGTCATCAGAAAATAATATGAAAACATTTCAAACAAAACGGAAAATAAGAGCTTGAATCGTTTGTTTTTTCCTAATTTGATTTCTGATTGTGTTTTTATTAGTGTAGGTACAACAATTCAGTGAAAATTTAAGAAGACTCTTAACTATTTGCTGATTTTCAGTAGCAACCCAAAAGTTGCCTAGAAAATTCAATTAGAAAAGATATGTTGGAAAGCGAAAACTGTTTACTATACAACGTGAACAAAAACTCGTAAAGCCGAATATGGTAGATAGGGACCATCAAACTGAACAACTTTTACTATGGGACCAACTCTGAAATCACGAAGATAATCAGCTGTTTCATACAAAAATTAATAACGAAAATATCAAAATATAGAGTTAGTCCCTTAATAAAAGTTGTTCAGTTTGATGGTGCGTATACCATATTCTGCTTTAGGAGTTTTTTTTAACACGTAAGTATAATGCGACTAGCCCAAATATTTGTATCTACGGAGATATGAAATTTTGAGTTAACACATCAAACCTCCAGTGATAAAATGTACCAACTCAAAGAACGCAAAATTCCCACCACACAACAAAACTACCTACCCTAATCAGAATTATTACACGTGATACCATCTACATTGTTGCACAGAGCAATGTATCATCACATGACAAGAGCGAGAGGTCCGTCGTCCGCCCTTATCGCTCCGTGACATCAGATCCACCTAAATAATTTCACGGAACCACCTGATTTTGAGATATTGGTCGCTCGTAAAATAAAAAAGTGTTTATTTATGTTAAGTTTTTGACTTATCGCACTTTAGTTTGGGAGTGAAATATGTCTTTATAACATGCAAACTTTGTATCGACGTCGTTGATAAGCACATAAATTGATGAAAATTCAATATTTATTCAATAATTACCTAAGTACCTATGTTTTCAAAATAATCTATTAGCTAGCTTATAATCCGTTAGCTAGCTCTACCACAGGCTTCCTAAAGAGCATGAAAACTTTTTAAATAGGTATAATTTATTCATTTTGTCAGACTTTTAGATAAGTACTTCAATTTTTCTATCTTAGAATGAGAAATGATTTAATATATCTGTCAGAAACTGAAAATACATTGCTATGAACAATTATTTTATTATCTATGTACCTACTCTACGTGATCTTGATTTAATTAAAATTCTTTATTTCCACGCATGCCTAATTTTACTGCAAAAGTTACTAAATAGTGTTACCTACTTAAAAAAACATGCACGTTAAAAATATTCATAAACACAACAAAACTTTTCATTATAATTTTATTTGCAGATATTTTCACTGATTTTATCCCTTCGTCCAAGATTTTATATCTACATTTCTTTGCATTTGTTATGAGTATTAGTTTAGCATTTATTCTAAAAATCTACAAACGTACATGTATGCGTTGAATAATAATAACACCTTAGAAACCGCGAGTCCTTGTATGTAAAGTAAAACAAAAAACTGGGCCAAAATTTTAGCTCAGTTTTTTTTTTGTCTTTTTGTGCTCAGTTTTTAGATTTATATCCTTCATACGTTACCTAAGCGTAACTGAAATCCAATAAAATATTAACAAATCCCGTAGTAGTAGGGAGATTGAAACTTTTATTAGGTAACGTATGAAGGATAAAATCTAAAAACTGAGCCATTTTGGCTCAGTTTGCTTCACTTGAGACAGAACGCTTTGTAGGGAACTATCGTTCTAGGTTGTTATTATTCTAAGCGTGTATGGTTTTCTACAAATATGAAGGTTATAGGCTATTAGGTTTTTTTTGCTAGAAAGTCTACAAACACACAGCTTCCAGGTCCCTTCATGTTGACCTCCACATAACCTGACGCAATAAAATGTCGAAATATGAACTCCAACTTTATTATTTAGCTTTATTAGCTTACATTGGACCCTAATTATGAGGGCCGAAAGCGTTTAATATAAATTAATTAAGACATTTCGGAGATCAAATCACGGAATACCGATGGTCTGTTTCGTTACGGGTGTTGGGGTATAAATAAAATGTAAAATAAATTTCTGTGGCGCAGCGCGCGCATACCGGGCCAATTAGTTTATTGCTCGACACATGTCCTTCTTGGAACGCGCTGATAACATCGTAAGGGTATGCGCACACTGGAATACACTCGTTCGTTGGTAGGTCGTTCATTCATTGAACGAATGAATAAAAAAATGCTTCTGTTTCTTAATGAATGGTTTGCTCTGTAGTCTATGCACAATTCCGCCAATGTCACTCTGTAAATTTACACGATTGGGAAAATTATTCAATGAGGTTCTTGACACCCAAACAAAATGCTTAAAAAACATGTAAAAAATTCAAACTCCGTGATATCGACTTTTTAATTAAAAATAAACTTTGGTATATAATAAAAACAAAAACACAATCCTTAATTTGAACATTTTATTTAGTAAGCAATGTAAAGGCTTTTTCAAAGTATTTTTTTTTTGGATTGTACTTTAGAACAATTGACTAGTTTGCAAATAGTTATATGATCGTGTATGTTTGGCAATTAGCAATTTTGTTTTACGTATTTTTTCATAAAATTATGCAAAAAATATATTCACAATATAAATTAAAATATAGGCATAGGCAGGCAAAAAAATTATTAGTGCAGGTTAAGTACCTACTAAAGTTTAGAAACCCTAAAACATCAGTAAAGATTCTTTTGGTCAAAACTATTCATTCACTCTTTCACCCCAGTGTGCACCATACCTAACAAAAACAAATCCGAGCGGGCGTTAATATGCGCAAACGCATATATTTCTAACTAATAATAATACATCGCACGGTGCATACCCTCACACAACCCCGATATCCAATTAATAAAAAAGGAACACTTTTTTTCACTTTGTAATGTTTTGTTAAACATCTAAATTTGGTTTTTGAGAAACACCACCTTGTTAGTAGATTTCGACTTATATTTATTTTGACAGCGATCGTAAATCCAAAGAGTTTTTGTTGCCAGTTAGATTAATCACCTATTATTTTGGTAATTTTAATAGAAGAAGGTGTCGGGCGTTAGGGGCCGGTGGGATATGTAGTTTTAATAGATTTTATCGTTCCTCTGTGGCTGTTTTCTATTGGCACCGTGACCGTTTATTTGGGAAATGAGTTTTTTTTTGCTTGAGAGTGTCGTTGGGCTTTTATAAAGACAGTTGTTGAATTAAGGGTAACATGTGTCATTAAATAAAAAAAAAGTTATGGATTAAGTATGATATCCTTCTTCATTATGTTTTAAGTTATGTAGAAAAATATGTCAGCAAATTCGATTTTTACTATCGTAAGTTACATTATACTGTTGTCAATATTGTAATTAAAATAACTAAACCTATTAGTATTGTTGCAGAACATTCGGTCCAGTCCAGTCCATCGGCCATTTTTTTTATGTCCCCACTGCTGGGGCACAGGCCTTCCTTATTGGGTGGATAAGGAGGACGGGCCATAACCCACCACGCGGGCCCAATGCGGATTGGTGGGTGTTAACGACTGCAAATGCAGCCGGGACCAACGGCTTACCACCGACCCTTGCGAACATTGCTTAACTTCCGCAATCGTTGGGCCAGGCGCTAAACCACTGCGCCACCGAGCTCCCCTGCAGAACATTATATGTTGGTAATTCCCTATGGAGTAATACATAGGGAGTAAATTAACTTTTATTTATGTCCTACCTATGTGGTGCCAACAATAATATAGTACCTACCTATTCTTCTTCTAGAAATAATTATTGTTTCTAAAACAATATACTTACAGGTTTATTTGTAAAACATCAACAACCTCGCACTAGTGGTTAACTATACGTCATAAACAACAACGTTTGTTCTACGAATTTCCGAAAAACAAAAAAAACTACTTTTCATACAAAACTCGATCAGCTGTTCGGACGTTTGAATGGCAAGTCTTTTTTTATCTTTTTTGGAAAAGTTGTAGAAGAAACGTTGAATTGTTTATGATGCTAGTGATCTCCTCCTGCGAGATTATTGGTGTTTTACAAATAACCCTGTATACGGAACTCTTGCTTTGGTTACGGCTGGTATTGGTGATAGTTAAACGTTAACTGGTTACCCGAAGGGCTTGTTAACCGCTATTTGTTCCGGTGTCCATACACGATTAATTCTGATAGATACGCAGCGCGACGGATTTATTCACTGAATTATGTGATGTGACCCAATTCATGGGCGAATGTTGTGTGAGATGTATAACTATGACTATGTCACCCGTTTGCACTAATATAAGAATGAGGTACAACTAGGTCCCATTCTATGTTTTAACTGTGTTAGCAAAAAAAAAAACCATCTTAGCCTATTTTTTATTTTGTTATTGTTTACCTACCATAAATTAACTCACATTCAATTGTTGTTCTGTCTAAATGTTTTACCTAATTGGGTTAAGTTTCATTTCTTTGTTTAATTAACTTGTATTATTTCAATGCTGTGCACAATTGTTATTGGTTCCAAGCTAGCATCTTTTTTAGTTTTAGTGTGATTTTATGTAGAATTCAAAGTTTGTGAACTGTTATTGTGTCTAAATAAAATAAAATAAAATAAACTCGACCAGCTAAGTTCATAGTCAGGGAAAGATTTAGGCGATTCTTAAGTTTAGTGAAAACGGGTCTGTCTTATAAGAATAAAGTAGTTAACAATTTATAAAAATTATCTACTTACCTAATTTGTGTCAATCGAAGTGTTTGTTCTCATGATACAATAGACAGTGATCCGCTGCAACTTCACTTGAAAATGTATGGCAAAGAGAAAATTTGGCGTCGTTTTGTACAAGCGCTTTGAAGTTGGTCACTTCTGGGGCCCTAGGACTCCAATGATTGAGATTGAGTCAAATGTCGAACGAAAATCAGTAGAAAAGAGCGCTGTACATTGTTAAATTAATCGCATTGTAGTAAGCAGGCATTATAATTACTATGCCTTAGTTTTTGTTTTCTTATTACATTTTGTAATGTCTTTACTCTATTAATAAATTTTAAAGTAAAATAGTTTCTCTCTCTCTCTCCCTCCTCTCTTATAAAATCTTATAAAAAACGTTTACCCCGCTCTCCCCCAACCGCTTGAACCACACATCTCAGAGTGCGATCAATTTAACTCCTCTCAATGCCATTTAGGGTTTCCAACCCTAAAGCGTACTACGTTAGCCTAGACTGAATAAATGATTTTTTGATTTTTTTTTTATTTTTTTTTTTTGGTTACTAGCTATAAAATAAAAAAAAGCATCAAAATTAAATACCTATATTATCTAGGTACTTAAATAAAACATGGGTAGACCCACGAAAGGTGCGGCATGCACGCCTTTAAACATTGTCTTAAGATTGTTTTTAAATTCAACTTTTTTGTGGTAAGTATGGTATATTTAGCGACGATAATTATTATCTAAGTTACAATAGTCTTATGTCATGGCTCATCACAGGGGACGCAGGGGCATTAATTCTTAAGGAGTTCACTTGGTGCTTCACTATCAGCTCCACTTTACCATATGCATTATGACGAACAACACAAATAGCCGAGCAACCATATTAAAGTAATCGTATCGCACCAGTGAGATACTTAGTTTAGTACCTATTGAATAGTTCCGGTGATCATCTATGGTCTTCATCATCAGTTCCACTTCACTAGAATGGTACTTTTCGAAAGCAAATGCACAAGTTACTTAAGAAAATACCAAAATCGCTATAGGTGTGCCTATAATATTTGAAGAGTTCCCTTGATTTCTCAAGGATCCTATCATCAGATCGTGATCTTATGACAATGAGACCAATCTGTAACTATATGCTTATAAACAAAAAAATAATTTTTAAAATTGGTTTGTGATTGACAAAGTTGGTAACAAACATAAAAAAAAACAGTTGGACTGAGAACCTCCTTCTTTTTTTGAAGTCGGTTAAAAAGGGCTTTTCTACTAATATTTGTTGATACTAGGCAAATGCCTTATTTTTTATGAGCTACAAAGTAATTTAGAACATACGTGTAGGTACTTTGTGCTTTTAAATTTATTTATTTTTCAAATAAAGTAACTTAATCTCTAAAATACTTTATTTGATATAAAAGAGTTGGCAACCCTAAAGGCAGTTGTTAAACGCGAGGGATCTCTGCGCCATAATTAATTGTGCGATCCCAAAATACTGATCATTCGATCTCGATCACTAATCGTTTATTCGCCCGACTGTTATGTTAATTTGAAATATTATAATGTGTTTTATACTGTCAAATAGTCATTAATAATGTGTTGATGGAACAATGGTCAATGAGTCTGGTTAGCTTGTTTAAACTTTGATTTAATTTAAATAAACGCGTCCGTTGGAATTTTAGAAAAGCACACGAATATTTTGTTTCACTCTGCACTGTTTTTATTTGTTAAAGTAACCTAAAAACGTTTTTTATGCTGCATGTAACATTATTACTAATATTTAAGGCGATTAGTGCCCTCAAAGTGGCGCCCTCATCTTAATTAAATGTATTGCTCGCTAAGTACATAATGTACAGTCACGACTATAAATATGTATACAGTTTAGAACTTTGTCACTCTAAAAACTTTTACTTTTTTGAACAGAAATCAATGACAAATAAATGACAACTACAACAAAGTGACAAAATTCTAAACAGTAGATATACATATTTTTAGTAGTGACTGTAGGTACCTACTGTCTAGAATTCACACATACTGATTGAAGCTAAGGTTCTGTAGTTTATTTACAAACAATAACATCTGTAAAATATAGTTCGTTATAGTAGTAAGTAAATTGCCAAAAGTGGCCACTTTTTATCTTTTGCCTACTACTACTAAATATGCGTAGGTACTAATGTAACTATATAGGTACCCTAGATCCACTAAAATCCATTGTAAACATCATACTATGGTATGTTGCCTGTGTTCGAAGCTATAAATAATGCCTCAATTAAGCAATCGTAAATTAACAATGGCAGAAAACAACACATTTTAGACACCGACCGCAAAAAAACAACCAAAAACAACATCGCGGACACCAACACAACCACATCTCGAATCTATTAACGCTAAATCATACATTAAACATATGACTCGATTTAAGAGACACCGCGCGTAGTCGATAAAAAATCGAATAGGGCCGTGTCACAGTCGAATTGCTGTGGTTCCGTATAAAAAATATGTTTTTTATATACATCGGGATCGTGTTTGGCCTACGTCTCACCTGATATTAAGTAATGATAAGGCCGAAGGTGGAAGCGCACTACTCCCTGAATCCTCATCACTGAGGAACTGGCTATCTTACCTATAACTGCCGAAATACAACAATTTTAATTGTTGTTATGGCGTCAGACTTAGGTAAGATGGTGGTAGCGAGCCAGGTGGACTTGAAATAAGCCCTACCACCAACCAAACCCATTTAACCCAGGACCCCTGCGTCTTACACGGGTGGGCGAACCACTAAACCACAGAGGCGGTTAAGTTACAATATATAATAAAAAATATATACAATATATATAATAAAAGCGACAGTATTTTTTTTCTTAAACTATTGATTTCGAGACATGCAACAAAATTTTTCTAAAGATCTTATATTTATTATTAGGTCTTTACCTATGAAATTGCCGATATTTTGTCACAAACAGAAAATAATAACTTTACGATTTAACATATTTAACAATATCTGGATATTATATAGAATAATGATTAATGACCATGATAGTCAACTTTCAGTAAAAATAAAGTACTTATTTTAGCTTTCTTAACATTAAAAAAAGATCTTGAAAGTGACTCTTTTATGTAACGAAATAAGGGTCACCGGAGAGGTTGTAACTTAGCCAAAAAGATTTTTATTCGCTTATAGTAAATATATTTATTTTATTTTATTTTATTGTATTTGGGAAATTAACAGACAAATAACTTAATGTATAAGACTATGGATAATCCTATGCTAATTAAAAATTTCCACAGATAGTTACAAATGGAATAAGTTAGCATAGTGTTCAAACATACTATAGTACCTACCTACATAAAAGTTTGTTACATGAGTGCTCATGGTTGTTAAATGAACAAAGGAAATGCTTATGAAAAAAGCAATTTCTTGTAAATTCTCCATACAAATCGGCAATTTCATAGGAATAATGTTATGTATTCCAGTAGTTCTGCAATTTTATATAAAAAGTTAAAGAGCCCGCGATCTCTAAAAGGCGTCATCCATTCGGATTTCACGTAACAGATACTTAAACTAAAATTCTGCGGTTACCCATTTAAAAATTGACCTTTGTTAAGGTAGCTTAACACTATAACCGTCACGTGACCGATCTCTAAAAGGCGTCATCCGCTCGGGTGTGGGACGCATCATCCAACAAGCGCGGTATAATTTTACAAATGTTCCCCGACCATTACAGCGGCTTTCACAGGTTTTTCTGCAGCCCTCATGCATTGCGATCGTGCGGTGGAGTCTTTCATCTTAGCGTAGGTGCAAGGGAAAAGCGATAAGCTTAGTGGCCGAGGGCCAGATTAAGCCCTTAAAAACCCTTTCGTGCGTTTGGGGGTTTTTAATATTTACAGAATTAAAATAATATAAAAAATACGATAAATAGATTCTTTAATAGGGGAACCCTATTTAATATGCAAACAAATTAATCATAGCATCATGAGAATTCGAGATATCGTAGATCAAAATCGAAAGGGTACGGTCCCTGCCAAGGGCTAACTTATTCGCAGGGCTTAAGTAAGGCGAGCACTTCTAATTCATACAAAGACTTACATATTCTTCTCATGTAGTGCTTATAATAAACATACTCTGTGCCTGTATTGAGTTTGCACAGTATCCGTTAATGATTTGTTTTCTAAATTGACCCAGCTGGGAATCGAACCCGGGACTCAGTGATGGCGACACCTTGAAAACAGGTGTAAGTAATATACCTCGACCACGGAGGTCGTCTAACCATAACACTTTTACCTAAGTATATATTTTGTGTAAATACGAAGAGTTGCTAAGAAAGAATAAAAAGCCGTTTTTTGCAACTGGTTGCGAAACTCAGTAGCCATGGCCACAGATTCATGGCGGCCGAAAGGTAGATCCTGCCTCAATAACTTGTCCTATTGGAATTGAATACTCCCCTCACTTGTGCCTTGCACCACACGTCAATATGTATTTATTTATAAGAGTAGCGTTTCGATGTCCGAACAGACGCGTTTTTGTCGCCACAGTATAATAACTAGCCGCAGATTTGTTCGCGATACGTCCTAACTGCTAACATACTGTTTATTTTTGCTTTTAAACCTTCTCATATACGAGTTATACCCTTAAATGGTGTAAAATGTGTGTTCAACGTTCGCTTCAGATGAAAACCTTGTGTTAGTTAACAATTTACTGGTGTGTATTCATTCACTTAAGTACCCACTTAATCTGGTGAATTAACACGATTAAAATAAAGTCATAGTAAAATAATCCTTAAACAAAACGCTTTTAAATCGTCAATATTTTCCTGCTACCATCCATCAATTTAAAACTTTTTTAGCTGACAAGTAAGAATGAAATGTTTTATGATTTTATAGGCCCTGAAACGAGAGAGGCCAATTATGGAAAATTAAGTATCGGCGTTATTAAGCACTACAACATTGTAAGTATTTAAAAAAAACGGTCAAGCAAGAGCGAGTCGGACTCGCGCACCGAGGGTTTCCGTACCATCATAATAAATACACTGCAGAGCCTGCTGTAGAATAATATAATTATTATTGCAGTATTAGGTCAGCACCATCTCTTGGCCGATAGTGGAACTATTTTTTTTCTTAGTCCAGCGCCATCCATTGACCGTTAGTGGAACTAAATTATTTTTTCTTGGGTCAGGGCCTTCTGTTGTCTGGTAGAGGAACAAATAAATTTTTTTTTTTGGTTTTTGAATTTCTAAAAAAGTGTGTTATATTGAGACATCGTTTTATTTTTCCTGTAATCTTTACATAAACTACTATCACATAGAATTATTTCAGATTTTTCTCTTTGCAAACTTCGGAGATAAGGGAGGGGGGACGGTATTTTTTTTACATTTTTCATCATAAGTCGAAAACTATGCGGCCTAAAAAAAGAAAAAAATGTTTTAAAATGTGAAAACAGCGCTCTTTCATATGATACCCCACATGCCCTAGTCGCCCCACTTAAAATTTTTAAGACCCCTTTTCAGTCCCTGTTGTAAAAAAACTATTTTTTTTTATTTCTTTCTTATTTACAAAATAGTTGGACAAACGTCATCTTTAACAATTCCAAATTTCAAGTTGATATCATTAGTAGTTCTCGAGATATCCAGCTGTGACAGACAGACAGACAGACTGAGTCACACCATAAGGGTTCCTTTTTACCATTTTGGTACGGAACCCTAAAAAGATAATAGATACTTATAAGGAGGCCAAAAATGATTTTGTATTACCGTAAACTTTTGCTAAATATGTACGGGCAGATAAAAGTTAAGAAATCAGTGCTTGAAAATATCGGAAAAAAATTAAACCAACACAGATGACGCGTGGCGAGCGTAATTCGCGCCATTCATTCATACTCTTTTCATTTCACAAGTATTTTGTCTATGAAAGTGCTCTATTTACAAACAAATGATTGTTAAATAGTTTTTGTAAGCTGTAAAAATAACCATACTTACATTGTTACTAAAAAAACAGACAAAACATTCGCGATTCGCGCAGGAATACCATTCTAACCCTCTCGTCGTCTCCTAAATTCGACAACAACGGTACAAGTTTTCTCACACATCAATCGTTTAATTAGACCCGCAGAAAAACCAACACCGTTATTTGGGTTGACAACATAATGCCGGCCGCGGGCGAGCAAAAACCGCCACCTAATGAAGTGGTTCGCACTGAATGTGAACCACCGGTTATAGCGAGGACTCGCAATGGGGTTGGTAAACTTTTCCAAAACTGTTGTGAATTATATATTTTCTGGTAGCTTTTGGCTTTGGAGTCAGGAATAACAAATTGCGGAATTTTTATAAGGCTTCATTTTAATTTAAATAAAAATTTAAATTTTTAATTTACAGCATAGTACAATAAATCACTATTACGGCTGTATGCGTAGGTTATGCCTTTGCTCCAAAGACTTTCTATGTTGTTGCTCAAAACAAAAAAAACAAAGGTATGATTACTCTTTGTCACTTTCTGTCAAATCTGTCAATCAGTTTTTTAAATCAGTAAATGAAAAGGAACTTCGTGTTCAGCCGTATGTTTGATATTTTATCGCGATAATAATATAAAAAAATATATTTAGTTAAAAAGGTAAAATAAAAAAATCATAATATTATTTTCTTTATTCTTCAAACATGTGCTATCAAAAAAAAATATAAAACAATTATATTCGAAAAAGTTTACCAACCCCATTCCTGGCAGCACAGGAATTATAAACAACCTGAATAAAAGCTTAGAACAAACGAAAAGCGTGGGTACCAGCTTTTCGTTTGTTGTTATAATAAAACACGTCAATTGAAGTCGGGTGGGGCTTTTAGAATAAAAAAGGAAGATGTACTCCAGCCCCACCCGACTAGTTTTATTATAACAATGATAATGCGTATCTAATGATTTGTATATTATTTCTTGCTTTTTAGAGGCAGGTTTTTTGAAGTCGGTTTTTTTTGTATTTTAAACAATTTTTTTAAACTTCTTTTTTTTAGAAGGTTGTAACTTTTCTACTCTGCCAAACGGTAATAACCAACCCATAGACTAGACAGATAGCTTTTATTTTGAAATACATATTTTTCTATTATACGAAAAAATAAAGTATCAACGATAATCTATCGTTTTATATGGACCCCACCCACCCGCTTAAGCAATTTGCCATTTGATCCCCTAACAGGGGGTTCCTTTGTGGGGTCGGATAGACCCTTGGGGCAGGTTACCATAACTACTGGTTACGCTTACAGATTTATTTATTACTTACAGCTTTTTATGTAACTTGTGCGAATGTATCGTTTAAAGTTATGGAGGCATAAAGCATAAAAAGGATAGGTATATCTATCAAAATGATTGTCGATTTTATTCTCTGATAAATAAGTTAATATTATAATGATATTAATAAAGAGATAACTTTTTTTAAATATTGATTGACCTACAAAAACAATTAATTGTTTGATATCATCTTATATTATTCCAAACTTATAAGTGTAAATGATTTTTCGAAAATGTATCTCACATTACACATTTACAAGCCTGAAATGTACCTATGCATGTTTGTCAGTTAACACCTTTGCTAGGCTCTGTATTTTTGACACGAATCAAAATTTGCGTATGTTTGGGTTCATCAGTCGATTAATTTATCGTCACCTAAAACATATTATGTTCCTGAAAAAAAAACGGTTTTTTTTTTCAGGTTGCTAAATAACTCCTTTGTTCACTCATCCCTTCAATATCAATTAAATAAGTTATAATTTTCGCACAAATTTTACCAAATGCACCTTTTAGATAAATCACACAATTAACCACTCAAATTTTACTGCTCCACCACACAATCACACTAATAGAGATATAAACTCGGAATCAAATCTAAATTGGTTTCGGTGTGTGATTAAATCGTTACCGTTACCAAACGAGGGGTCACAAAACTCCATAGTTGTGATTTGGGTCGGATTACGTTACGAGGGGTGGTTTGACCATGGCTTAAATTATGTCACTTAACCAATTTAATATCATTGCACTTAACTACCTTTTTTGTAATCGGTACCGTCTATTATATTTGACTTTTTCTGTTTAATCACGGGCTAACAAAATTTAACGTTGACATACAATTTTTTAAGAAGCTTCATAAATGATATTCTCATCTCTATAAAAACCATCAGGATCAGCAACGCGTATCACCTATGTAGGTAAGTCATCATTATCACTCCATTGTTTCACAGGAAACTATAACACAGAATAACTAATAGTACAAGTACTATAGGTCTTGTTTCTACAGAACCGCCCCGCCCCAACGGCCATCGGTTCTTCTCGCTATGTATCCACGCTATGTAGGTAAGTCATCATATCAGCCGCACGACACCCACTGCTGGTATAGGCCTCCCCTAAGGATCTCCACGACGCTCGGTCCTGCGCTGCCCGCATCCAGCGGCTTCCCGCGACCTTCACCAGATCGTCGGTCCACCTTGTCGGGGGCCTGCCCACGGAGCGTCATCCGGTGCGCGGTCATCATTCCAGAACCGCCCCGCCCAACGGCCATCGGTTCTTCTCGGTATGTGTCCACGGTATGTAGGTAAGTCATCTTATCAGCCACACGACACCCAGTGCTGGGTATAGGCAACTGTGGTATAGGCCTCCCCAAAGATCTCCACGACGATCGGTCCTGCGCTGCCCGCATCCAGCGGCGCACCGCGACCTTCACCAGATCATCGGTCCACCTTGTCGGGGGCCTACCCACGGAGCGTCGTCCGGTGCGCGGTCACCATTACAGAACCGCCCCGCCCAACGGCCATCGGTTCTTCTCGGTATGTGTCCACGGTATGTAGGTAAGTCATCTTATCAGCCACACGACACCCAGTGCTGGGTATAGGCAACTGTGGTATAGGCCTCCCCAAAGATCTCCACGACGATCGGTCCTGCGCTGCCCGCATCCAGCGGCGCACCGCGACCTTCACCAGATCATCGGTCCACCTTGTCGGGGGCCTGCCCACGGAGCGTCATCCGGTGCGCGGTCATCATTCCAGAACCGCCCCGCCCAACGGCCATCGGTTCTTCTCGGTATGTGTCCACGGTATGTAGGTAAGTCATCTTATCAGCCACACGACACCCAGTGCTGGGTATAGGCAACTGTGGTATAGGCCTCCCCAAAGATCTGCACGACGATCGGTCCTGCGCTGCCCGCATCCAGCGGCGCACCGCGACCTTCACCCTCACTTCGTCGGTCCATTTGTCGGGGACCTACCCACGGAGCGCATTCTTCTCGCTATGTGTCCATCACTAATGTAGGTAAGTACACATTCCATCTTGAGTACAAAAACTATCGCAACATCTAGGTATCTCACTCCTCAATTGTACCTATCGTAGTAATGTTTATTTAATCATCAAAGTGTCTATTACCGTTTCTTTTTTCATGGTTCTTTTCTTAATACTTACATGATATATTCTTCTCAAAACTACAGAAGCTTCATAAATGTTATTTTGCCTCTTTAAACCAACACAAGCCTTATTTTCACAATATTTTTAAGATTTATTGCAACTTCTTCTCATGTTTAGAACAAAAACCATCAGCATCAGCAACACCTATCCCACAGCCATAAAAGAACACACACATAAATGAACAATAAAGTTATTGGCACTTAGAGACAATATTGGTAAATCTTTGTCAAAACTTATCGTAAATGTATTTTTTTTTGAAACATCAACGGCCTTACCACAAAACACTGTTTAACAAGTGTTTAACTAAAACACTGTTTAAATGTGATGCTGTCACTTTTTTGACAATATTGTTTGAAAGAGACGGCATCACATTTAAACAGTGTTTTTACTAAACAGTGTTTTAAAATCTTCGGTGGTAAGGCCGTAAGTGTCTGTTACCTTTTGATTTGATGATTATTTTCTTCTCAAAACTATAAGAAGCTTCATAAATGTTATTTTGCATCTAAACTAACACAAGAAGCTTTTTTTTCACAAGATTTTCAAGATTTATTGCAACGGGTCATGTTACTCTCATGTTTAGAACAAAAACCATCAGCATCAGCAACACCTATCCCACAGCCTGCCCGCGGTCGACGTGCGTCAATCACCCGCCCGATTGTTTTCAAATACCCACCCTGTCCGGCATGGCCGTATAATCCGAGTGTCTTTAAGCAGTGTACACATTCGAGAAAACTTACTTAAATGATATAAATGGAGATTTTAGAAATTTTCCGATATTTCTTACACTCTTGAAGGCAATTTTGAGTTCTTTTTCCTAGTTTATAAACCTACAGTTATCAAATATTGGATTTGCGAGAATGCTTACATTCGTAAAGAATCGAGCTTTAAATGAAAAACTGATAGATACCACACCATAGAAGTATACAGGGTGTATTTGTAACAACTCTCCAAATTTTAAGGATGTGTTCAGTCCATGAAACTGAACAACTTTCTCCATGAAACATGTGTCGAAATACGCCAATAAATTTTGGTCATCCCATACTAACTCTTTGATTTGTATGAAATAGTAGATTGTTATACAAGACGCTAAAATGACCCATTGCATACGAGGTATTTTTATTCCCGAGCTTTAGCGAGGGAATAAATAGAAACCGAGTTACAATGGGTTTTAGCGTCGTGTGTTACACTATACTTTTCACTACGATTGCGAGAAAATAAAATACAATATTAAATAGTTTATACCTAGATAATTACTTCCGTAAACGAATCCACTCGTTTTCCTATCCTCCACTTCATAAACTTTTTGTACAATATTTAAATAAATGATTTGTGCTTGACGGCAGAAGATTAAAATTATTTCTTTCCTATTACAGTCACACAATTCAATCAGTTTCTAATTATAAAAAAAATCTAAAGATTTCGCGCCATGGTACCTTTTTATTTAATTTCTGCTGTAGCAGCTAAACAACACAAACACGCATTCTACGATTCACTCTGTACACAGAGTATAAATAAGTCTATGATTTCACCGAAGAGATGCTTTTAGTTCCATTTTCAAAAATAAGAATGAGAAACTGGGGGCCTATTACGAAACTTGGTCACGATAGTCGTCCGCAGTTCGTCGGTTATAGTTATTACAAATATTTTCAATGTAGCTATCGTAGTCCATAGTCTATTGAACGAATAATGTCGGATCCACTAGAGAGAAACTGTCAAATTTACGCAATCACTTTGCAATATCGCATACGCAAGTGCTTTGTAATAGGAATCAATCAGAACGAAGCACGGACGCAGCCGCGTGTATCGCATTAAACTTTTCGTAATAGACCCCCAGTATTAAGTCGAGCGAGTTTTTATTCGTGATTTTGAATAAAGACTTTTTCGTTTTAGTACGCTCATTGGTAATAGACAAACATTAAAAAAGAAAAAACTTTATCCCCTAGGGCTGATTATGCTATTTTATCTCGACTCTTGTACGTTACAATGACGCACTTTTTGAGCAAGAGGAGTGAAAAGTATTTTTTTTACATATTTGACCCTATGGTTCATGGAGAAAGTTGTTCAGTTTCATGCACTGAACACATCCTTAAAATTTTGAGAGTGGTTACAAATACACCTTGTATAGGTAGCCCGCAGTTTAGAACTTATTTTCCTAGTTTATAAATCAATTTTTTTACCAATTTCTCGAGATACTGCCACCTTTACTAAATTCTGAAAATTGTTATTCATAAGTATTAGTACCGACTTTGTAAAAATAATTAACGCAAGTTTCTCCATATTTTGATGAAAACTAAACGACACCAATTTATATCAAATAAATTGTATTAGCATTACAAATTGAGAAATGCTGTTTTTAATTATTTACGTTTTAAAATTATTGATTTTAATGTTAACGCGTTTTCTTTACGCGTTTTTTTCAATTCATCATCATCATCCTATCATCGTCCACTGCTGGCCATAGACCTCTCCAAGCGAACCTTGGGAAGATCGTCGCTCCACCTTTTCATTTATGGATTCTAAGATAGACCCGCCATTAAGACAAGTTTTCTGACATAACCGTATAAAATGTGCACGCGGCCTAACCGTTGTAAACTCAACTTTTAACCAAATCGGGCGGGTTTTGTTTTTTTATCGATATCTATCGCGTCAGGTTAGTGTTGGTCGACGCTCGAAACGTCGATTTGCGAGTCAAATCTATCGATAGCCATGTTGCGACCGCGGTCGCTTATACTGAAAATATACTGAAGTAAATTACGGTAAGTTCTGCTTTTAAGATGTTGCTGTTTAACAAACAAATAAGTCTATTGACAATTAAAAAAAAACTTATTTGTAAATCAATTTCAAACTTTTACTTTTACAGCGTAGCGTATGATTTCGAACTGTTTTTTTTCAATGCTTACATGTAAGTGGTAAAAAAAATCTAGTATGTCAAATAAAGTGAAGATTACAAAAAACGAAAACCATTTTTGATGAGATTATATTGATGCAGATTTTCAATTTTTGTATAAAAAAAATACCAGGACAGAGTACCTATCCTCTTCACCCATGTTCCGTGACCATTTTTTTTTACCAAACCAATCCTGATTGGACCCTCGTGGTTGGTTTTATAACCTACTATCCTCCTTATCAGAAAGGCCTTTGTGCCAACAGTGGGACTTTCGAAAAAGCCTGATGATGATGAAGCTAAAGCAATTTTCGCAAGGGTCGGTCATGGGATGGGCATTTATTATCGTGAGTTCCTTCGTGCTGCCGTTGGTCTCAGCTGTATTTGCACCCACCAACCCATAAGGAAGGCCTGTGCCCCAGCAGCGGGGACCTCTAACACACAGCGTACACCCATGTAAAATGCAAGGGTCCCGGGTTCAATCCCCAGGAGGGGGGTACAATTTGTACTCGGTTTGATCGGTGGTAGGGCTTATTTCAAGTCCGCCTGGCTAGCTACCACCATCTTACCTAAGTCTGACGCCATAACAACAAATTGAAAATTAAATAAAACACTTTTAACGGATACTAGCGCGGTTTTATTGAAAGTACTTTGGTAATTAGTTGGTATTTGGTCTGATTTTTGATTTTCCCGACGCACACTGATCAATTATTAAAGGTTAGCGTCCCATAATTATTTTTGGTCAATGTGTCGGTAGTTCGAAAAAACATTTTATTAAGACTTACAGGTAAGTTGTTTACATTATACTAAAACGTTAACATTATGCAGTCAGTAGTTTAATGGATATGCCATTTCAAAGTTATCTCGAACGCAAAATTATTAAAACAAGACTGATTTATCGTTGTTTCGCGCTTCTTTTAAAGTTAAGTTGGATACGTTATCAGTGTAAACTGTAAATTGAAAAAAATGGTGCACATTAAGGAAGGTCTGTATTTTTTATTGGTATATAAACAAAAAATTAAATAGATCAATTTGTATTATTAAAAATATATAACACTAATGTGATTATATTTACTAACTTTTTTAAGTTTGAATTGTGTTACGTTAAAAAGTACAAATTAGTACACTATAATTTTGATTCTATTCTATAGCAGGGAGTGTTCGTTATATAAAAATATGCATTTTTTTTGCGGTGATCGCCGGTTTATGTCATAAAATGTGTTTTTTAAGTAATGGTGTTTCAATAAAAAATATTGATTTATTCAATATTTTATCATTTAATCGACCAGTGAAGCCGCTATCGAAGGACAATAACGATAAACTACTAAGCTATATTTTGGTGACATTAGAAGTATCGGAGCTGCCTACTACAAGCAGGAACAGTCTTCAAAATGTTATTAAAACCTTTACTGTAGCAACTTCAAGATTTTGGCAAAAAAGTTCCCGTAATATTAATAGATTCCGGAATCAAAATGAGGAATGGTTTAAGCAAATAGTAATCACCTCTGGCGGGCAAGAAAGTGTGTCCTCTACGTCTGCGTCTAGAGAGGCAGGTCGTCCGAAAAAGAGCTTTTGTGAGCTGTCCGTTTAAGTGGGGTGCTGATGGCAGTGGAAGCCAAAAAAACTTTAAACAGGCATTTCAATCAGAAGATAGATCAGGAGATATTAATTAAGTTTTTATTAATTAAGTAATAACTACTATTGTAATTAAACTAATATACTAATATAAGTTAATGATAAATAAGTGTTTGCTATCTATTATTGTTGTTGTGCCCGACAGGGTCCATAGTGATCTAAAATATTATAATTTAAGAACTACTGTAACACTGTGGAATACAATAAATGATTTGAGTATTGAAGATACGGATGATAGTAACTTATTTATGAGTTCATTAGTTCCAATTCAATTAAGGTCGATAAGTAATCGTAAAAAAAATATTGGCAAAATCCACGGAGAAGTTGTGTTAGACGAGGATTGACGTAACAAAGTACATAAAATGACAAATTATGTAAAATAATGCTTCGATCGAACTATTTAATGTTGTAAATACACCTTTAATTCATGATTTCAGTATTTAATAATTTCGTCCCCCTAAATTTATAAAATTGATCAGTGTGCGACGTTTCGGTACCTTTGCAGCTGCCGTGGTCACGGGGGACTGAAGCTACTTGTGAGCCTACCCTCAAGCGATGAATTTTTTAGAACGATCAGAAATTAAAATTTATCAAATTTAATTAGTTTAATTTTGGTTTGGTTTTAATTTAATTTTATATGTTAAAAAGAGAGAATCTACTGAAACTACTACCATTTCAAAAAATTGGGAGGCCCCTCCAAGAAAGAAATGGCGAAAGAAAACTTGGAGAGGAAGGCCGACCTCCGTCTTTTATATTAATTAATTTATTTGCAAAAGGAACTAACCGTATCATTAGATCTTACAGTGTGTGTTTGGGGCTTTAGCTTGTGAATGATGGGGTCCCAAGCTGGTGGAATTTTCCAACCATCATCTCTATTGAAATTAGGATATTTATTTATTTCGATAGCCTCGCGGAGCATTCTAGGAATGAATCTACGTTCCCTAGCAAGGATTTGGGGTTTGTCAAATCTAATATAATGGTTGGGCCCCTCAAAGGCGTGTTCACTCACTGCAGACTTGTTATCGCGCCTATGTTAATATAACAAGTCTGCAAGTTAAAAGTGTTTTATTTAATGTCTAGTGAGCGCGTAAGCTTGAGAAGTGAAAATTGAAAATTGTTGCGTTCCGGCAGTTAGAGCTAAGATAGCCAGGTCCACAGTGATAAAGATTCCGGGTGTAGTCGCGCTTCCACCTTCGGTCTTATCATCACTTAACACCAGGTGAGGAGAAGGCCAAGCACTTGTACTATTAGTTATTCTGTGGCCAAGCACTATCCCGTTGGGCATAAAAAAGTAGCTTATGTCGGAACGGAACGCAGCAGGACCGCTCCAACTTTTGCCCCGTATGTTTCCACCCATTATAGCCAAAGCGGGAGCTGTCCGCGAAAGCACCTCCTTTTGGAACCTTTAACGACTTGAGAATTTGTTCCCGTGTTTCACTCCGACGGAAATTCGACGAATAATATGATTATAATTGTGTATTGTTTGTGCACAAAAGAATTATTTATAGGAGACCACCGTTTTTATGCTGATTCTCATACGTAAACGGAAAATCTGTTTTTTGGTGTAGTCTTTTTACGGCGATGAAGTTGAAAGTAGAAAAAATTTTGGTACTTGACCTTCAACATAATATACTGCTGGGAAACATGCTAATTGTCTTAACTTTAGTTAACATTTTTTTTAATTCCAAAACTTTATTAGGTATGAAGGTGGTAGGTAATACAACTGGTGGGTGTTAACGACTGCAATTGCAGCTGGGACCAACGTCTTAAAGTGCCTTCCGAAGCACGGAGGAACCCAAGATAATACATTTTAGTCACCCATCCTATGACCGCGACCCTTGCGAAAGTTGCTTAACCTCCGCAATCGCAGGGCCAGGCGCTAAACCACTGCGCCGCGTTTGTGTAATTTTTCAAAATGGCTGAAATATGTTGTTTTTTCGAAATATTTCGAAAATATGAATGGACAAAAAATCTATAGGTAAGTAAGTTATGGTTATCGAACCTACCTACTCATAAAATTTCAAGAGAATCGGTTGAGAAAACAGTCGAACAGCCGGACAGACAGACACACTATTACGTAAGAACCGCGCTCGCTCGGTCAGTTATCAATTTAATAAAATTATCAATAGTTATATCAAATCATTAATTATATCAACACACTCAAACAATCACTTTTGAAAATAGCAATTAGAAGTGATGATGAAAATGATTTAATATGAGCTTTAAAACGACCTATAAATTAGACACACTTAAAATTTAGAAACGTCAAAACCTCCATGTAAGTAATTTATTATTACCGAATAATTTAAGTAATCACAGAATACAATGTCAAATACGTTTTGTTTACTTAAACGTGACGTCATTAGCGACGCCATGACACTGACAAGCGTTTTAGCGCTAATTTTAATCTAAAAACTAAAATGTGTTTTTTCCTCCTAAATCTTTATTATAAGTAGAAATTTATTATTCATTGTAATTAATATACGTTTCCGAACACTTTGGAACAGTTTTTCAAAATCTGTCATCATGCCTATAATATTAGAAGTAAACGTATTAGGTAAAATGATTTAATATGAGCTTTAAAACGACCTAAAATTAGACACACTTAAAATACTTCTAACTTAACAATGTAGGTAGGTAAAAGCCTACCTCCATAATATTTTCGGTCGGTCATAGTTCACACATTAATGTTAGAAATAACTACCATAACTCATTGAATTAAGCGACATCAAGGCAATTACTAACGATCGCCGTTGGAACAACACGATAAGTGTCATCTATCACCATTATTAAATCACTACAAATTAACCGCAAGGAAAATGGTGTCTAATACACCTGCAAGCAAAACTGTACCTTAAACAAATGCACCTAACTTCGATATTGCTACACCCTGTATTGAGAATCTGAAAATATCGCGAGTTAAGGTTTCAAACAAATGAAAAACGTTTCTATTAAACAGCATTTAGGTACAAATTCCATTGAAAATATCAGATCATAGGTTTCCATACAAGCAAGTAAGGTATGTACAGAGGATGTCATGTTATCTCTCTCTATTACGTGATATAATGTTACCGTCTCTTTCTAACGAGGCTCTATTGATTTTCTCCAGCACCGGATGTTGGTTTAAGAGGAATCTACATAATGCAATTTATTGTCTCTTTTTAACCTCATATCTAACTGTCCCAACGACAGTTAGATATGAGGTTAAAAAGAGAGAAAAAAGACCTCAGAATTTCTGTGAAAACTGAAAAAAGGATATTTTACTTAAGTTAAGAGCTTTATCGGTAACATTTAACCAAAGCCTTTAAAAAGTTTTCCTAATAAGCACATAAAACTTAACACACTACTTATATAAGATAATATTCAATCATAAAACAGAGTAAAATAAACATGAAAAATGCTTCGGGAAAATTGAAAACATCTTCAATTAAATTGTAGTTTTCCAGTCGCCTTCATACTACCTTGGTAGTAAGTACGCTCTTCGCTATATCAAAAATACATTAATATTCGAAAAACAAAATTTTCCGATGTTCATTTGTTTAGTGATAAAACTATTTTCCTTTTTTTTGGAGTATAAGCGCCACCGCTCACGGGCGCTTAATCGCCGAGCGATTTTTTGTAGCCCAGAATAGAACATATGGAGTTCAATACGTAAACGCCCACGAGCTACAAAAAGTAGCTCACACATAGCTCGGCGACTAATCGCCCACGAAATGACACTGACAAGAGTGACAAGCGGCTTTAACCCTAAAAGACACCACAATTTTTTTCGCTGGCTGACATAATTATTTTTGTAATGGTAGAGTTTGCAATAAAAAGTAAGAGAATTATTATTACATGATATGCTTACCAATTTATATAATTCTTGAATTTGCGCATATAAAGTAAATGCAGAATTTTTGTTCTTCACACTATTTTGACGATAAAAGGATCTGTACCCTAAGCACGAACAGCTATCAAAAAAATAATCATTCGATAGATAAATTTTGTATTGGAAATTTGTACAACGCCATCTATCGCCGATAAGCGAAATGAAATTTTCCATAGAGAATTGTCTATCGAGTAATTTTACGTGCGTTTTTTTTCTCGATAGCTGTTCGTGCTAAGGGTACTGAAGACATTTGAATCGTATACATTGTTTGCTTCATTTGTGAAAAGTATATAATTACTGACATAAATAAATCATAAACTTTATTTTATAGAGCTTAGCAATAATAAAAGTGATTGTTCTATAATATTATTACCGGGTGCCTTTTAGGGTTAACCTACGTCAGCGACTAAAAAGCGCCGTGATTGTCGCCGCGATTATCGCCGCGTTTATCGCAGCGATATCGCCGCGATTAACGCCGCGATATCGCCGCGATTAACGCCGCGCTTATCGCAGCTACAAAATAGCGCCCGTCAGCGGTAAGCATAAGGATATAAATTTTATACAATACTTTTCAAAAAATCTATATAGCCAGTGCCACTCGGGATAATGTAAGGATTTTAATGATACCTCACTCATCCAAATCTTTTCAGGTATTTGGAAGTTATGGTGGAATAAAAAAACTCCCATACATACAAACATACATGAACCCCGAAGACAACACACTCTTCTTTTTTGGGCAGTCGCGTTAACCAAAAACTATACGCAAATCGGTTCATCCGTTTAGGAGCTACAATACCACAGACAGATAGGTACACAGATACACAGACGCGTTAAACATAACAGCCCTCTCTTTTTGCGTCTAAGCATCTATTATAATAGTTCCAATCCATAGTCCTTTTGAAGACAAACCTTAATGAGGATCAACGAGGTTTTTAGTTAAATATGTAGAGTTTCAGTCACATCAAAATAAATTATTTCAGTGAAAGAATTATTGAAATTGGACCAAAAATAGAGCGATTTTCGTGTCGCGTTCTCAAAAACGCTCCCCAATAATTCACGATTGGCTGATGACGTCATCAGCCACGTGCGCCGCTCAGCGGCGCTGCAGGTGTTTGGTCGGGCGATCGTGGCACGTGACGTCATCGCATGATCCGCAAGGGCCGGCTGTGTTTTTTAAACTCACTCTTTAAATCTTTAATAATTTTGTCATTTCTTGATGGATTTGAGAAATTTAAACAGAGATTTACTCAGATATTGATATTGTATTTGATGTGATAAACAAAATTGATATATTCAATTGTCGTGTTGATCCTCATTGCTCAGAAACAACGCAAAGAGTGGGTGGAAAACTAAATGGAAATCTTAAACTTCGAATCCATTCGAATTTCTGTAGACATTGTTCAGTGTTTTCTGTGATAATACTGAACTATGATGAAATTAAAGTTATTCTTTTGTCGAATAACTTTGTTTACCCTTCCTTACTTGTGTTTTAAGGTAAACAATTTTCACCCAACTCTTTATTTAAAAAATCTATTATAAAATAAAACAAAATAATTGTTTTCCACACATAGATTAAGTACGGAATAAATTACTTGGTAATATTTTTGAAAATTTGATCATAAGACAATTAACATATGTTTAATAACGATTTAAATTAAATAGACGTGGCAACTATCAAAAGCTGGTTTATACTCAATAACACAAGTATGGATAGAAGTATTGTGGAGTCGATTTTAAACATAAACATAAACATTTTTATTATACTAGAATGTGGTAAGTACAGATGGAGTTCTTAACTCTAAAAAGATATTGCACAAGACACATTCACCCACTTTTGGGCATGCAAAACACATTTTAACCTATAGCTAATCCAGGAAACTCATATTTATTATATCAACTTAAATTATTAGTTCATTAATTTATGGTGTCCAATTTGTTTATTCAATAAGTCGCGCGTAGTGTTGGTATTTGGTTGGTATTAAAAAGAAATATGTAAGTAGTTTTTGTGTATGATCTAAGAATAAATTAAAATAGTTTTTTCATGTTATTATCAATAATTATGTGATTATAATATCAAGTTTCTCATAAAGGCATTGCATTACCTATGTATTTACTGAGTGACCAGGACTTTTAATTCAATACATATTTTACAATTCAGCAATTTCTTCGCCACAATAAAAAAATGTCTGCGCACCATTGAAAGGGTTTCTCAGCACAATAAACTGCCAATTACACAGGCTTATTAAACTTTAATTGAGAGCAACACCGCCCCGTCGCACTCACACTACGAAAGGAGTTCTCTGATTGGTCGCTGCTAAGAGGCTTGATAAGCTATGCAGAAGGAAGATAAAGGATGTTGCAATTTATAAATTTTTTTTTTTTTACTTTTTGTTTTGAGGTAAGTACTTATCTTATGTCATCTTTGGGAAAGGACATGCCTAAACCCCTTTAAAAATGGGACATTTACTGTTTTTTTTTTAAATAAGTATTTGAATTTAATCATATAAGTCACAGAATTAATACGTCATAGGTATAATTAACTTTCACACGAGTAGAATAGAATCTTATTATTTCATTCAGAAAACTAAAAAACAGTCTTGAGATAGTGAATTTTCCAATCATAACATTTATTTTCATGAACAGATTAGGTTTAAAGATATGAAAAAACATCAAAGAAAATCCAATGGAAATTCAAAATGTGAATCTCCTGAAAGTTTCTTCATTACCATTTTATTGAACAAACTAAATAATCTGCATTCTGCATTGTTTGTTTACAAATAATAAATTAATTTGGTTTATAAATCATTATAACTATTAAATAAATCAGCCTTTACAACAGTAATGACACGATTACCCTAGATGGCCACTAAGCTACAAACGCAATATGTTTAAAATAATAAATATCTTTGCTTTTTATTGTACTTTTTAAGAGTCCGGCAAACAGTGAGCTTCCCATACAAACGTAACACCAAAATGATTTCCAATTTGAGCATAATAAACTCTACTTGTGATGTTATTCGGATTAGAACAGTATTTGTCTAGGGTTCTATTAAATGATAAATCCAAAATAACCCAACCCAAAATAAATACCAATTATTTTTTTTTCAACCAAAACTGTGAATCGCTGTGAACTTTTACTTGATTTTGGTATTTTGGAACCCTTAAAAAAAGATGCAAAATCCAAAAATATTGGGACACCCTACATCATCTTTTCACCGAATAAATAAACTGTATGATTTTTAAATATAGCGTTACTAGATTGCTTTCTGTAAATTTCAAAGCTCGCAGTTCGATACTTAGACCAGGGGCCTAATCGCGCTAATTGTCAACGATAAAACCAAAGCTAAATCGTTACCGTTTCAGTTTCGTTTACAGAAAAATACTCGCTTTAGTTTTGTTATAATTGTTGAATACTCTGCCTAAGGAGTCTAGGATTACAATCTGGGACAATTTAAGTGAAAATTATGAAGCTAAACCAAAGGTTTTTAGGTAAATATAACATTTATGTGTTTGTTTATTAGGGACACCAACAGGTAACATGTTCACATTACAATATGACATTCTTAAATCATACGTCTAGCACGCAACCTAATTACAGGCGAATACATCATTGAAAATAAAATAAAATAAAGTAGATTGATAGGTACACAATTATTACGTTTCACAAAGCCAGTACCAAGAAAAACTTATTATCAATACTTCAATTATTGTGACATTGATAGGATGACTGAACCATACGTTTAAATTTTAATTTTAATTTACCATGGCTCACCCATGGTAAATATCCAGATCATTTATACTGCTTACTTTATTGTAACTAGTGAGCATTCTCGACAAGGGTGAATGTCTACACAGGTTTGTCCGTGCTTGAGGCACAATGTATGTATTTATGAGCTTCCTACGAGCATTAGGCCTGGGTACAATCAGTTTGATTTTATGAAAAATGTTTTGACAGTCAACTGCACAATGAACGAGCTTATACAAAAACACTAGATCCTGCATTTCACGGCGATCGGCAAGAGACGTAAGTTTAATAAAACATAAATGACATCGTAACGTTTTTGGTTTTAACGTTCAGAATTACCGCGATTGAGCTCCAGTTACGCTTAGCTCTAACAGTCTGTAATGGAGTGCAAATACCTCCCCCCACTCCACCCCACTTTACCACCACTCTCCCCACTCTGACTGAGCTTAGTGAGATAAAGTGCCTCCCCCACACAGTTATAGAGAAAAGTCTTATGTTTTTTGCATCATGAGTTTTATTCCAAAGATGAATAAAATATTACAGGATTTTTTTTAATCTTTTCTGTCAAACTATTTCTTTAATGTTTGTTTTTTTGAGTTTTTTTTTGTTCATTGATAGTTAATTATTAAAAGTAGTTCGATTATTGCCAGCTAGTAATTTTAGAGGATAAAAGTGATAACTTTTTATTGTTGTAACTTAGTTACAAGTCAATTTTTTTTAATCTTTATTAACACAAGTAGCATTTGTCAAAAATTGTAACAGAAGTGTTCACGCTGTTAAATAAACCAAAAAACTGATACCATTTTCTTGAATAAAAAAATAATAAAAAAATGCAACTTCCTTGAAGTTGTTTGTCAAATTGGCTTCTCTTTTTTAGGGTTCCGTACCCAAAGGGGACCCTATAAGACTCCGCTGTCCGTCTGTCTGTCTGTCACCAGGCTGTATCTCATAAACCGTGATAGCTAGACAGTTGAAATTTTCACAGATGATGTATTTCTGTTGCCGCTATAGCAACAAATACTAAAAACAGAACCTTTCGTGCACGACCCCGACTTGAGCTTAGCCGGTTTTTTATAGATTGGAAGCTGTTTTTATCATTGACTGTATCCAGTGGGAGGTATTTGCTAAAGGAGTGACGCTCAGATGTGGGGTCGTAAGACGATGGATAGGGTGGTCTCTCTCGCTCGCACTTATGCGATCGAGTGATACAGATATATACTGCTTCAGACTCTTAGCTGAAAGTGGCTGAAACTTTGGAAATAATAGACCACTATAACATTAATGGCGAAATAATGAGGATAATGACTTTCACAGATTTTGAGCGACAGTGAATCCTTACTAATTCCTTATTCCTTACTATTCCTTATTCCTTACTATTTCTTACTATTCCTTACTATTCCTTATTCCTTACTTCCTTATCCTTACTTATAATATCATAACTTATCCATCCATACTTATTTAAAGTTCGTTTGTTTGTTTGACTTTTTGAAATCCTTATAATAAGCCCTTTAATTTGACACCCATATTGCAGTTTAAAAAAAATATATATTTTCACTAAGTACTTACGTATAATAGCACCGAACAGCCGCCATGTTGGTTATTTTATAAGAACACTTGGGCTGACAAGACAAATCTAACGATATCTTAATCATAGAAATCCGTTCAGCCGTTTGAAAGATATGAGGTAATAATAGTATCTACATTATGAGACAGTAAGCTTAGGTTGCTCATTCCACACAAGGCTGTGGGTTGCATGCAGCCCGAGCCGCAGGCGAGGGCGTAACTCAGCCGAGTGTGCAATAAGCAAAAGCTCACGAGTTTCATACGACGTTTATCAACACATTTGCGAGGAAAAAACAAAATAATTTACCGCACAGCAACAAATAAGTACGACAAAAACAAAATAATTGATAATTATGGGAAAAGGCGCGCAGGTATTTTTTTGTTTTTTTCACACGCCCAACGCAAGAATATTTTGCGAACAAAGGGGTGAGTGATCATACAGCCTACTTCAAAATTATAATTTTAAGTGAAAAAATGCAAATATTTTAAATTTTATAACAAAATATTGTGAATTATGAATTATTTGATATTAATAAATATTTGTTTGACTATATTAATTAGGGACTTACGCATTTATTTATTTCAAAAATGTATATGAATTTTCAGCAGCATAAACCTCTTTGTTGTTACTAAAATAGTTATTTGTTATACAAGTGACCAAAATCAATTTGTGCTGCGAGAACAAGCGAAGTAGTCTAGAATTGAATCATGAGCGTAGCGAGTGATTCTAATTATAGAGTACTGAGCACAGTGAGTGATTTAAAGGCACGAGGCAGTACAAAATTTTGCCTCACACTCGCAGCAAAAATCGATTTTGCTGCGAGTTTTTACGCGCCAATAGCGCCCTTTTCGTGCTGGAGAGGTGAAAAAGATATTTTCATTATAACAATGATAATGCGTATCTAATGATTTGTATATTATTTCTTGCTTTTTAGAGGCAGGTTTTTTGAAGTCGGTTTTATAGCCAACTAGACCGAGCCTGTAATAGCATGACCATCAAAACACGATATTATACCGCGCGATATAGCGTTTTAGTTTTATCACGTTTAACTGTCAATAGACAATGGATTTTGACAGTTGAGTGTCATGCTAAACAAATTTTGTGACTCCAAAAACAACAAAAAAAACTGGAGGAAAAAACTCAAAAATACTTCCTAACGAATAGCCAGTTAAAAAATGAGACCTGAAGAAAAGAAACAAAAGCCTATCTATCTTCAAAATGGCCGCCCCAAAATGTTTTACGACGACACAGAAAAACTATAATTGTAAAAGGACACCAATTGCCACCGCGAGACCTATACTGAGTATACTGACTAACGTGTGGCACATAAACTCTGTAACATGATACTTCCAATCTTGGTTTATTGGCTACCAAGCAATTTTGGAGCGACATAATAAATCCTTAGCGATAGATTCGTTCGTCCTCATGGGTTTGTTCCACTATGTACCTTTGGATCAACCCAAAATGTAAACTCTCACTCAGCTCGTCAGTTTCGCATCGCACAATGGTTGCCGAGACGCAGGACGACAGCCGAAACAGCCGAACGGTAATGCTTTTAGCTCTTTCAGCCGAACGGTAATGCTTTTAGCTCTTTAACCCGGCGAGCATGTGGTGAAAAAAGTTACACCGAGCATGTGGTGGGGTTTGCCAAACCCCAACATATAACTACCTATAAATGCCAATTTATTAAACCAAGACTTAAGAATTTATTCGTATTTTGAAATATGGTTTATATTTAGTGTATAAAATAAAAAACATTGTATATTTATATACTTTTATTGTATTATTTATCAAAAATACTAAAACATAACATTTACAAACAAACAAAAAAAGGAACTTCTGAAAAAGGAACTAAAATCAACTAATTTTGAAAAAGATATATAAAATCAACTTAAAAAACTTAAAGAATATCAGATCCTCAATAACATATTTTTTTTAAAGAATTAGTTGATTTTAGTTTTAGTATTTTTGATTAATAATACAATAAAAGTATATAAATATACACTGTTTTTTATTTTATACACTAAATATAAACCATATTTCAAAATACGAATTAATTCTTTAGTCTTGGTTTAATAAATTGGCATTTATAGGTAGTTATATGTTAAAACTAACACGGAGCATGTGGCGGGGTATGACGCACCCCACGAACGTTTACACGGGTGTAGCTCCTGCGCCGGTTGACGCGACCCTGCGGTCACGCCACTCTCCCCCCGCGGAGTACATTGGCTCCAGCTACTCGAAGCAACAAAACAATTGAGGGGCAAATTTGAAAAATACACGGCTTCGCGCAAAGCATGGGCATGTCACACCCCACCACATGCTCGCCGGGTTAAGAGCGTTTCCGTTATACAATGTGTAACAGAAAGGGGGTATCAACCCGGAAAGGAGGTCAATGTACTCGTGAAACTGAACATATTCCAACAAAAAAAAACAAATAAAAAAATTTTTTTGAACTTTCCATGGATAGAAAATATTGGCGGCAAATTCAAATTTTCTATGGAGAGTCCAAAACTTTTTTTTCGATTTGTTTTTTTTTTTATTTATTTATTTATCACAAGGTATGTTACAGATATTGACATATATAATTTCCTGCCAAACTGTATATACAGTTTGTTGGCGGGATGTGCGCTCTTTAACAATTTATCACACATACCTACCTCACAAAACATGCAAGTTACTTTCATGTACTAAAACTTTAGGTACAAGCACAGAATAGATAATAGTACTAGCGTACAGAAGTTGAACTCCGCAAAATCGTTTAAATAAATTGCGACTCTTGCTCCGACACAATAAGGTGCAATTCATTCCCTTCGCTCCAAAACATTCACATAGTAGTTGCCTCTCTTTCTATCGCGTAGGTCTTATCTTTTCTGATGTATGAAATTTGTCCTCTCAGAGGACGCCGAGCGCTTCAGACTTGCGCGCGGAGTGACAGAGCCCTGGTACAAGTTCAATCTTAACAGACCGAAGAGGAACAAATCCCCGCCAATTCTATTCAATACGCCGCGCCCGCCGGTTGGCCGTAAAGCGAAAATGGGATAGAAGGAAACAAAATAAAAATTCCATCTTCCATGACTGTAAAAACGTAGTTATTGTAAAACTATTCTGTGCTAAAACAGTTAAAAAAATTCGATAGATGCGGCTCACGTGGACAGTTAGGCTTTTTAGAGTTCCGTAGCCTAGGCAAAAAACGGAACCCTTATAGATTCGTCATGACGTCTGTCTGTCTGTCTGTCTGTCCGTCTGTCTGTCCGTCCGTCCGTATGTCACAGATAGCCACTTTTATTCGAATGAAAACTCATATCATTTTGTATACAAGCATGGTAGGAGAAAGCTAACCAAAAGGCGGCAACTCAAATCTTAAGTTTGTACTTAATTACTTAGCGGTGTAGCAGTATCTCATGATTAAGGCATTTCCACGTATATTTTACATATTTTAACTATTGTGATAGAAGACATATCTAATATTATATATAAATTATATTTAATAACCAAAAATAACAATCTATAAATTAACGAAAAAACTAATTTTACATAACGTCAATTATCTCGAAAGTAGCTTTTACTGAGATGCCGCTTTTGTGCACCTTAAAATACGACCCTGATTAAATAAAACAACTGCTAATACAATACCAACAACGAAAATAATCAGGGAATCAACAGAAACATACGAAAACAAAGAGAAAGGCGCTTAAATCCGTTTGGAAACAATCCGCCTTAATATTTTCAACGATTCCTGAACAGAATCGTTCCCCGCGGGTCGCTTCAAGGCGCTGCGACAAAGATATTTGGCCAGAAAAAAACAAACCCAGGGCCAGCCTAACAAGACATTTTCGCGCCAAAGAAGTCGATCTAAAAACTAACCTCACACAGCTCCACCATCATTGGTTTGATATAAAAAAAGGTTGAGTAGATTGTTTTTGTAAATTGTTCAGGTTTTCGGGATGTGTAGATTGAAATTTGTTTGGGCACACTTCGCGTTTATTTTATTTGATCGTTTTCTCAAATAGCGAGCGCCGGATGTGTGTGTTTTTTTTCCAATGGAATTAAAACGTGTTTTTGCACGATTCCGTTAGAATTCCGTACGAAGGGATTGAATGCCAGTTTTTTTTCTAAAAACGCTTTTATTTTGTCCAAATGCGTGACTTTGATAACGGTGTTTATAAAAAAAACTGTATTTTATCAACTTACAACAGTTACAACTTAATCTGAAACAAGCATGTAAAGGCTACATAAATTCTCAATCTTGGATTTAGCTAGTGACTATGTACTTTTTGAACAGTATAGCTGGTAAGCAAAGTGTAATTTCATTATAAACATTAGGTGCATAACAAATAATAACAAATTTAACATAAAAATTCGTGGCTATCTGTTCCCTAAGGGTTGACTGGGAGATAATGCTTTTAGCATTAAGTCCGCCTCTTGTACATCATTTATTGTAGTACAATTAAGAGTTTAAAATAAAAAATAAATAAAAAATAAGATATATATAGCAAACCCGCACAGTATACTCAAATTGCCAACACTATATTATGCGTTTGAACGCTAGCTATGCTTATTATAAAAATTATAAAGCTTAATACGAGCATAACATATTATATCGCAAACCTATGTACATCACAAACTTTAAGAGGATTGTCAACCACGTGGTCTCCATACAAACGGCGATAACGTTTCCCACCCTCTAAACCTTGATTTTGAAATGCCTAAGAACTAGGGCTGTACGTTTTGATTTTTAAAATATTCATTGTAGATTTGAAAATATTGGCACTTCTGTGTTTTGTATGAAATCACTAAAAAGCAAATATTTCGAAATCTATTATAGATATTTAAAAATTCAAAACGTACAGCCCTAGTATTTAGGCATTTCAAAAAAATACCAAAAATTAATTACTGTCGGTTAAGGTTTAGAGGGTGGGCAACGTTATCGCCGTTTGTATGGAGACCACGTGGTTGACAATCCTCTTAATGTATTGTATGGAATTGACAAGCTTTACAGCACGAAATGTTATAGTTTACTGCTACGATCACGTAGACATATATTACATATCGACGCTTAAGAACCAAGACCAAGACCATCTATCTATATACACTTTTGGCGATTTTTACTTTTTAATGCAGTTATTTTTATGGTTGATTTACGCGTCGCTTCCTTTTATCAGTTACCTTAAATTCGCATGTATTCTGTGATTAAATAAGGAGTTATGAGAAAATACCAATACCACCTAAGTAACAAATTTTAACTAAATACCAGCTATCTACAGTAATTTCAGAACTTTTTAAGCTTTTGTTTGAAGAGAAAAAAAAACTTTTTTTTCGTCTCCTGTGAAGTCGACTTTTTGTAGATAAATGGTCTCCTGCCTAGCATGACCGATTTATATCGCATGATATAGCGTTTTATCACTTTTAACTTTCAAAAAGACAAAGTAGTTTGACAGTTGAGTGTCGATAAAAGCTATATCATGCGATATAAATCGGTCATGCTATAGGCAGGCTGGATCATAAGCGTCGATATCATTACTAAATAGTTAGCTATAGCTAGTTGAGCAACATAGGTACTTACTTTGATGTTGCACAAAATATCGCACAAATACTTAATTAATGTATTTCTGCTGAAATACCGAATCCCAACGTTTCTACACAGCAAACCGATGCATTTGACAGATCACTCCGAACTGAGCTTTATCTAACTACCCTCGGTGAATGAAAATATTTACGTTCCAATTTATGTAGAAGAAGATGGTTAAAATTAATATTGTCGAATTTAATGACCATGACCATCAGTCATTTTTATTGTCCTCACTACTGGGGCATACGCCTTCCTTATGGAGGATGGTCCATAACCCACCACGCGGGCCCAATGCGGATTGGTGGGTTTTAACCGAGGCCAACGGCTTAACGTGAAGGAGCTCGAGATAATAAATTTTTGGTCACCCATCCCATGAAAAACCTTTGCAAAAGTTGCTTTACCTCCCGCAATCGCCGGGCCATCAAGCTCGAATATGATGATTACTTTAATTTTAATATTAAACTACAACTTTGGTGTGAAAAACCCTATTTTATGTACAACCGTAACATACTTGCCGGATTTCAAAAAAAGCTACAACCAAGATGAAATTCGTAAAAAAAAATATTACACAGGAATTGACAGCTGTGACCTAATGGGTGGTCGTGAGAGTTGCGAGATCGTTACGATAAATCCCTAAATCCTCTTGCTTAGATAACTAATGAGATGACCCGACTTTGCTTGTAAAACATCGTGAATTATGTCTCATAATCTTCAAGCAAAAACTGGGAGATTACCTACCTACCTATAAGCTAGTGAAGAGCTTAACTAATTTGTCACATTTTCTCGTTAATAAGGCGCGAAATAGGATACTCCGGTTTATTAGAGCTGTAAATTAGACAGCTGATGGGGAATCTTTGTAAAAAAAAACAAATGGCTAATTATTTTTTACAGGTAGAAATAAGCTCCTTTAATAATAGAAAAGTTTCAGAATTATCGGTTGACAGTTAAATTAACTGTAAGAATCAAGATTTTTAAACAATGTCTTAAACTTCTAAACAATATTCACTTGCGTCATTAGTTTAAAAAAAGTTCTCATTCAAGGAGATCTATTTCTAAATCGCTCCGTTCCGGGAATACGCGGCTTTTTTATACTTTGACAGAATGATAACGACGCTATTTAATTGTTTAAACGACAGAGTGGAGCGGAACGTTCGAATCGTCTGATTAATAGGACCTAAAAAAGAACCGACGATTGGGATGTCACACGCATGCTGGTTGGAAAAAAACTATTATTTAGGCATTAAAAAGAACTTCCTACTTATAAGAAAAAACACAGATGTTTGGCTCAGGTCTTTCTTTACCCACTTTACTCAAGAAATTGCCGATTTACTTATGTGGAAATTTTTCATGAAAGTTGCATTTTTCATAAACTTACTAGCATTTTCTTTGTTTATTTAAGGCGATTGTATCCTCACAGTGGCGCCCTCACCTTAATTAAATTAATTGCTCGCTAAGTACATATTGTATCGAAAATTCAAACGTTGAGATTTAAGCAAAGGTTCTATAGTTTATTTACAAACAATAACCTCTGTAAAATATGGTTTGTTGTAGTAGTAGTAGGCAAAAGAGCAAAAAGTGACCACTTTTAGCACTTTTGCCTACTACTACTACAACGAACTATTTTTTAGAATGTTTATTATTTGTAACTAAACTATAGAACTTTAGCTTCAATCGTAACGTTTGAATTTTCGATACATTATGTACTTAGCGAGCAATAAATTTAATTAGATGAGGGCGCCACTTGAGGGTACTAATCGCCTTAACAACCGTGAACGCTTATTTACAAAACGTTTCTTACTAATGTTTGAACACTAATGTTATGAAAACAAAAATAAGGATTTTATTATTACGATATAGGTACTTAGTTAATTATAGGTGAATACCATAGTCACAAAAAATCGATTTAGTATATTCTAAAAATAAGTGTTCCTATTAAGCTGCCAATAAATATTTAAATTGTTTCTAACACACTTTAAATCGAACACAAACAAACAACTGTACGTGATTTACTGAAACCACTTTAGCACAGACTACTTACATTTACTGTAGTTTTAGTACTTACTTGCTATTTACCTTTATTCATTACCCTGACGTCTAAGGTCAGAGGTGAGCAACATTTAAAAAAAAAAAAATGATCGTGTTTTTTATCATAAGTATTTTATGCAAGTAGGTATGAGGGGTTTTCAAAAAGACAAAAAACTGTAGGCTCGATAGATGGCGTTGATAAAAATGTATGTGTCAATGTGTTTTTTTTACTTCGAAGAGTAAGTACTCAAGTAGGGAGGTGGATGTAACCCTTCTTTGGGCAGATGTCAGCCAGTGAGCGCTTACTTGCCTCTTTGGTACAGGCCGTTTATTTTTAAAATCCAATTTTGACACTTCTCTTTCCATCAACGCCATCTAGTAAAGCAAATAGTTTTTTACCCGACTGCGGGTTATGTTTTTCGCGCGTATCTTGTAGGTATGTTTTTATGTTTTTACCCGACTGCGGGTTATGTTTTTCGCGGGTATCTTGTAAGTATGTTTGTATGTATGTATGTAATATTCTTTATTACCTCATATCTTTCAAACGGCTGAACGGATTTCTATGATTAAGATATCGTTAGATTTGTCTTGTCAGCCCAAGTGTTCTTAAGAAGGTGGCGTTATAAAAAAAAAACAACATGGCGGCTGTACGGTGCTATTATACGTAGTGAAAAATAGTAGATTGTTATACAAGACGCTAAAAGTACCCATTGCATACGAGGTATTTTTATTCCCGAGCTTTAGCGAGGGAATAAATAGAAACCGAGTTACAATGGGTTTTAGCGTCGTGTGTTACACTATACTTTTCACTACGATTGCGAGAAAATAAAATACAATATTAAATAGTTTATACCTACTTACTTACTTCCGTAAACGAATCCACTCGTTTTTTTTTCCTCCACTTCATAAACTTTTTGTACAATATTTAAATAAATGATTTGTGCTTGACGGCAGAAGATTAAAATTATTTCTTTCCAATTACAGTCACACAATTCAATCAGTTTGTAATTATAAAAAAATTCTAAAGATTTCGCGCCATGGTACCTTTTTAAATTTCTGCTGTAGCAGCTAAGCAACACAAACACGCATTCTACGATTCACTCTGTACACAGAGTATAAATAAGTCTATGATTTTACCGAAGAGATGCTTTTAGTTCCATTTTCAAAAATAAGAATGAGAAACTGGGGGCCTATTACGAAACTTGGTCACGATAGTCGTCCGCAGTTCGTCGGTTATAGTTATTACAAATTATTTTCAATATAGCTATCGTAGTCCATAGTCTATTGAACGAATAATGACGGATCCACTAGAGAGAAACTGTCAAATTTACGCAATCACTTTGCAATATCGCATACGCAAGTGCTTTGTAATAGGAATCAATCAGAACGAAGCACGGACGAGGCCGCGTGTATCGCATTAAACTTTTCGTAATAGACCCCCAGTATTAAGTCGAGCGAGTTTTTATTCGTGATTATGAATAAAAACTTTTTCGTTTTAGTACGCTCATTGGTAATAGACAAACATTAAAAAAGAAAAAACTTTATTCCCCTAGGGCTTATTATGCTATTTTATCTCGACTCTTGTACGTTACAATGACGCACTTTTTGAGCAAGAGGAGTGAAAAAAATTTTTTTTTTAGAATACTGCAATATGGGTTTCATATTAAAGGGCATAATATAAGGATTTCAAAAAGGTATATCATGACCGTAATATATAATAACTAAAAAGAGATAAATAAAAAAATAAATTAAAAAAATTAAAAAACCCGCCTGCATAAAAAGACAAGTCGACTGAAAAGATGGAAACAAGATTTAATAAATATTAACGGCAACATGTCATAATAACATGCAGTCGGAGGCATGCATAAAGAAAGTGACATTATGAATGATTTAAATTATATGCCTCCGACTGCATGTTATTATGACATGTTGCCTTTAATATTTATTTGATCTTGTTTCCATCTTTTCAGTTGTCTTGTCTTTTTATGCAGGCGGGTTTTTTAATTTATTTTTTTATAAGTATTTTTATCGCCCAGTTCATTTCGTATTAAACAAAACTACTTTGTTAGAAAAACGGTAGAGCACCCCTGACTTAGATCATCAAATCATTACTCAACTACGTTTTCAATGCACTTTAACACCAAATCAACTAACAACACTAAAATATGATTATAAAAAAGCAATAAATGCGTAACGGATCTTAAAATTAAGTGCATTATTTTATTGATCTGTGAACACTTACGCAGAAAAGCGTAAGAAATAATGGAATCTAATTAACTTCTTTATAACTTGCCTAATAAGAAATACATTTTATCCAATACATAGTATTTTTTAAATCATAGTTACAAACCGTCTGTATGTAAGGTAGGTTCTGCAAATTAGATAACTACGCGACTAAAACGGAGGGTACCTATAATATGATGATTTTTTTTCCCGCTAGAGTCAACGCTAGAAATATGAGTAAGATAGAATCTCAGTTTACAATTTTGAAATAAAAACACGAATACTTTGCTGGGTATCTGGGATCTATAGATGAGAAACTGCTTCCTTAGGCAAAGTCACCTCCCTAACACCTAAGACTGAGCTTTTTCAACATGTAGGTACCTACCTACCTACAGACTGCGATGTCGGCGAACTGTCCAAGATCTAGCGTTTCTGCACAGACTTATCAATAGATCTTTACAATCTAATGAGCTCGTGGACAACATCGCAATCAGTGTTCCATGTCGTGTCTTCCTCGACAGCCAATAATAAAGAAATCTTTTGAGCTACCTACTTTTAAGACCAATCTTGGACGAAACGCCCCTTTGCTTCGCTGCCGTGCGTTTCCTAGGATGACGGTGCCGTCATATAACGGCCGTAATTTAGCTGCGTAGAACGTTTTCTATGAAAATGGCGAGCCGTACCCTAGCTTTACCCTTAGCACGAACAGCTATCGAGACAAATGTCATTATTTGTATAAAGAACTATCTCACACTGCCTTAAAAAACTGAGCCTTTGTAATATAGGTCCCTTTTAGTTTACGTTAAAGTACCTAAACCTACCCTCATATTTCTCACCATCCGGTATGAGCACAAAAACTACTTACTTAAGTACAATCAATAGCAAACTAGGAAACAGTTTTCTTCACAAGCATCCGTTCTGTCAACACTTTTCGTAAGTGGCCGCGAACGTTCGGAAACGTTTTAGCGAAACTTAAAGCTGATGCGTTCGGAAATTATAAATAGCTGTCATGCGCTTCAAAAGATGGCGCGAAATGATTTCTCGATGACAGCTTTATAGCCCGCCATTTTGTAGTCCATTTGGTAAACGCAGATAAATATTTATTGGCCCGATAACACGGTTTTACTAGTGATGAGTGTTTATTTTTGAATTTTTGTCTCGAAATAGACTGTTAACACATAATTTATCACGCGTCGCTGGAGTTAACTCTCTTAGGTACTTACTAAATAAATACTTTTTCATTAAATTTTTATACTTACCTACCTAAGTATTCCTACTTTTAAATAAATAATAAATAAATGCTTGGACAATTTCACACAGCGCTATCTAGCCCCAAACTAAGCAAAGCTTGTAATATGGGCGCTAGACAACTGATATTATACTTTTAAATATATACTTATTATACATAGTAACACCCAGACCCGTCACAAAAATTAAAATTCATCATTTCAATTTTTGCCCGGGAGGGAATCGAACCCGGGACCTCTTGCGGAAGGCGGCATGTTGACCACTGCACCACTCAGGGCGTCAATGCTATTAAATTAGAATTAATGTGCTAGGAAGATGAGCGAAGCGAGGATGTGTAGCGAAGCTGTGAAACGGTGTGGGTGTTTCCATTGGAGATGTGCTAGGAAGATGAGCGGAGCGAGGATGTGTAGCGAAGCTGTGAAACGGTGTGGGTGTTTCCATCGGAGATGTGCTAGGAAGATGAGCGGAGCGAGGATGTGTAGCGAAGTTGTGAAACGGTGTGGGTGTTTCCATCGGAGATGTGCTAGGAAGATGAGCGGAGTGAGGATTATTAAGTACACAATGTACCATATTCACGCAAATAAACTATTACTTACTTACTTACTATATTATGTAGTGTAGCGAAGCTGGGCTAAACTGTACATAAAGGGCCGCTGGTCTGGAGATTCATATTTTTTTACTGAAACTACATGATGCAAGAAGTCTTTCAGTGAAGTTCTTTTTTGAAGTAACCTAGTAGTTTTCGAGAAATACATACCTAAAATAAGAAAACTGTAATAATAGGTACCTATTTTTTCTTCATGCGGGCACAGAATAGCGGGTATATTTTATAAAACTGGTACCTAGCGACATCTAGTGCATGGTAAGAATAACACTGTATGGCCTTGCCCTCCCTCTTTACCTTCAAGCTGGCTACTTTTTCCGTTAGATGTCACTAATCTTTGGTTACTAATGCCCGCAGCCCGACCGATGATGGCACAAACATTGATTTACTTACATTTTCCTTGATACAAAATAATATTTTGCCGCGTGGCGATTAACGAAACTAATTTGGGTGCAGCTATAAAAGTTTCCAATAAGATTGTCTAACAGGAGGAAAGTGGCGCCACCATTGAGTTGAATGTCAAAAGATCCTTTAGGTACTTCGATTTTTGATCGAAGCTTGCTTGAAGCATTGTACGCTACCTATTATATTTTGTATCTCTTTAGTTGGGTTGGAAAGATAGATGGTTAGTCTAGTTAGCTAGTTAGGAAGTACCTAGGTACCTACCTATTCGCTGCATCTTTTTTAATGTTTAATTTAATGTCAATATCAATTTTTCTAACTGGCAACCTCAATCACAACAACACACACATTTCATTTCACACAGCTCAAACACTAACTTTTATTTTACAAAATGAATTATATTACATAATTATACCTTAAAAAATTATTTTTCTATCTTAACTATTAAATCTTTACTAAAAATATAGAGAAAAACTCTTAATTCATTTTTAATTTTGAGTTTATTATTAAAAAAATATGTGTTATTGTCATTATTATAACCAAAGCCTCGTGAAATGGAACGTGTGCGACAGTTGCCAACATACAGAAAACGGAAATCAGAAATAACTTGTAGCAAAAATACATTCAGAGCTGCCAGCTCTCCTACATTTCCAAGAGATTCCGTTTTTTGGGGTTGTCTCCTTCTCTTCTTGTTTCATTGCAAATTATTGAAAATCAATACTGGATTTGCGGGTTAGAGGTGTTTTTATTCGCGGAAAAAATTACACTGCGTGAGTGTACTATACCGCCACCCTTGTGCTTGAATGGCCAACCGACCAATTTTACCAAAATTGGCTTTTTTATTTCAATCTATAGTGCAGCCCTGATTACACGCTATACAATATTGTTATTTTTATTTTTTCTTTGATGAAACTTACAGTTTTAAACCTAACATTTTTTTAATCTTTGAATTAAATCTTGTAGTTTTATCGTAGGTATGTACAGAAACTGTATAGCATAATGATGGTAGTTTGGTCAAACAAGCACTAAACTTGCATGTCATTTTAGAGCACGCTATCTCCATGTCATTGTGCTAAATCTCCATTATAGAAAATTTTGTTTCAGACATTTATTTTATCCAACCTCCAATAATAAGTGAAAATTAATCAGTACATAATTATTATTTTCAATTGCTATTCAAATGCTATTTCAATTGCTTTCAGAATTTTCAATTGCTATTTCAATATTTATGTAAAGAAATACTGCATGTTTCCAAATTTATAAAAGATTTTAGTGCTCAATGGTTGATTGGCCATTCAAGTACTAGGGCGGCGAATACAGCATTGGAAAGTGTGAGAGTGTCCAATTAATGTATGGTGAATGGTGAATGATAGAATAAAATTCTACATCAGTTCTTCACATTGGAAGTTCAAAAATCAATATTTTAATCAGATCGTGAACTGGCCTCGCCTTAAGCTTGACATCTACCAGGCGGGCCTCATGGTCGCATCACAACGCAAAAATCCGCTTATACATTTTGTATGAAACTGCCGAGTGGACGCAGTATTCACAGCACCGTTCGTTGCGGCCCGCCTCAAATGGACGTCAAGCTTTATTTAATTTTATTGTGCAAGCCTCATTGTCTATGGTTGGGGGTAATCGGCGGCTCTACCGCCCTCGATTGCTTTGGTTTATGACGACAAGCACTGTACGTCCTTGTCATCGTGTTATGGACCCCTCAACGATCAAAATTGCTTGTCAATCATTTACATTGCATTGCTTGTCAATCATATTTTGATCGTCTAGGTGCGATGCTTGACAAGCACCACAGAATAGATAGATTACCGTGGCCAATCAAAAGTAGGCCACGCCCCCAAATGGTAAATGCAATGTAAATGATTGACAAGAAATGCTTGATCGTTTAGGGGTTCCATTATGATATGACAAGGCCTTAGATTACGTAAGTCTGTTGCTAACAATTCTCAATTGAAATAGTAAGGCCCCTGTACAGCTTGGCCATAAAGAGTTGAAATTAAATAAAATGAAACTATTTTTTTTCAGTACAAACAAAATATAGTCAGTGTTACCAGATTATTCGTAATTTTGACGTGTTTACATAGAAAGTGGCGCCCTCAATATATATTTTTTGTCAACTCTTTATGGTCAAGATCTACGCGTATCAAAATTAAATAAGGGATAAAATCCCTAATTTAATTTAGGTGCGAATAATATACTGTTAGTAAATATACTGCCTAAAATAATAATAATTTTATTTGACACGAACAAATCTATTTGACACACAAATTCAAACTTTTAGACTAAGCTAATAATAATTAAGAAGATACCTAATTAAGTACCTATTGTGTTCGTGTTATTTAATCTTGGTTCACAAAATAAATCTTTTCTATTTTATTCTTTCTATTCTAAAATCCTCCTCCTATTTTTGATCACAGATTCTCTTGTTTGCAAATTGAGCCGAATTGGGCCTGGCAGGCTGGCAGCACTGAATCCATCCACCATTTTCCCTTTGTAACATACCGGTGTTCAAAACACGTGCGTACGAACAATTTACATGGAATAGTCGTGTGCTCGCGATTGTAATTAACAAACAAACGTACTAAATAGTGCACCGCGTTTCTTTCGACAGGTACGCCGCGATAAATTATCAAAATGAACACTGAAAAGCTGAAGAAACTTCAATCACAAGTGCGCATTGGGGGCAAAGGGACACCAAGGCGCAAGAAGAAGGTTGTGCATGCGACCGCAGCCACAGACGACAAGAAACTGCAATCGTCACTTAAAAAGCTGTCAGTGAACACTATTCCTGGCATCGAAGAGGTTAATATGATAAAGGATGACGGCACAGTGATACATTTTAATAACCCGAAAGCGCAGGCCTCCCTTGCGGCGAACACATTCGCTATCACGGGGCATGGAGAGAACAAGCAAATCGCTGAGATGCTTCCGGGCATCTTAAGTCAGCTAGGACCTGAAGGTTTGAATCAATTAAAGAGGTTGGCGTCAAGTGTCGCCGCGCCAAAACCTTTGGACGAGGACGACGAAGTTCCTAACCTAGTTGGTAATTTCGATGAGGCCTCGAAACAAGAAGCAAAGGAGGTAATAGTTGAAGAAAAGAAAGAGGAAAAGAAAGAAGATAAGAAAGAGGAAAAGAAAGAAGATAAGAAAGAGGAAAAGAAGGAAGATAAGAAAGAGGATAAGAAGGAAGAAAAGAAAGAAGAAAAAAAAGAGGAAAAGAAAGAGACAGAAACCAAAGCCGCTGACAAGAAAACCGACTAAGCAATGTCTTTAACGTTATGGTGTAGTTTTTAATTTGCTCACCCAATGAAGTGATACTAAACTCTGGGGTTTCCAAAGCCATTTGAAGTGTCTCAAACGGTCATTAATTTTTAGTTTAAACTGTTTTGTGTTCCTTAATAAATGTATTTCGAATTATGTTTTGCATTTATTGTAGTATCATGAATTTAATTGTGTTCTGTGATTGTGCCGTACAAAACGCTGTTTTTTGTATTTTTAAAACAATTCTCTTGTGACTTTGGAAATCCTGTTGAATCCGTCTCGACAAAATAGCTTGTCTCCTTTGCCATGCACTTATTTAGTTGTATCTAACTGCATAATTCGTCATAATGTTGATTTTCTCATCACAGGCGTAGTGAAGAGTCGTATTAAACCTTATTGTTGGAATATTGGCAAATAGACAATTAATTAAACAAAAATCGATTTCATATACATTATTTTTGTCTTTGCACTGCAGAATAGCTATAACATATTATTATTATATGTATAGTAAGTAAAATAAAGGTGATAATCACCTTGTAATATTTTTAAATAATGGTATTTTCTAAAGTTGTTGGTTCATAATGTCCAGTTGGAAGATATTGCTTTCTCATTTTTAAAATAAAAGTTAAACTAAAATAGGTTTAAAAGAAAATATAGTCATATAGCTCTTATGTTAACAGAGCTAACATTGTATAATAAAAGCGTAAAAATTGCAAAAAATCTGTAAACTGATTGGAGTTTTGAGTCATTAAAACTTTGGTCTGAGTAATTTTGTATTATTTATTGTCAAAAAATCCTTTATATAATTGGTAGAAAGAAGCCTAGCAATATAAAAGTTGATGTCTGATAATATTGTGAAATACTTAGATTAGATAAAGGTATCTTTAAAAAATACCTGTTTCTTAAATCTATTTTAATAGGTAGCTAATAAAAAAAAGGACTCAATGAGAACTACTACACTCTTACAGGAGCTATTTCAAATTCTCAAGACCCGTTCATGATTTGGCTACAAAAGCTTACAGTCTCCTATTGAAGCTTGCTTATTTCAGGCTTTTGTCTCCATTCAATATATCATATTGCCTCAGGCCATATAGGTATTGAATGGAGACCAGTCATAGTAGAATTTGATTCTACTATGCCAAAGTTGCCTGTAGTGTAGTGTAGGAACCTCCAAAAGCTCTGTACCTATTTATTGCCGATTGCCGTGGTGTGATGGATGATATTAATGTTTTTATCACATTGCGGCTTTATATATCTTAACCGCAAAGCGGAAACCAATGATAAACAGCTATTCTATCCATATTTATTGTACCTACCATACCATGTCTATCGAAATAAAAATGAAATGACTTGGTTAAAACGTTTCGTTAAACCTATATATTTTACTTTTAATCAAAGATGTCATGAAACTAAACGCAATTATTGAGAGGAAAAGTAACGTCAATGTCACTGAGTGCAATCCTGCATACTAACCGCGGAGTCATCGATCTTCATAGAGTACATTTTTTAACCATTGCCGAAATAAAATATTGTGTACCTACCCCATAAACGGTCAAGCATTAATTTCTTGTCAAGCACTGTGTGTGGTCAACTTTTGATTTGCCACCCACGGTAAGTAATCTATCTATTCTGTTGCCTAGCATCGTTCCTAGACGATCAAAATCTGATTGACAAGCTAAAAGCCTAGTACGAGTTGGTGTTTTGCTCTCACTTCACTTTATGAATTGTTAACTTCTTTCCTTTCTTTCGCTTACTCGCACTGTGTCTGAGCTGAGGGCCTAGCCAAAGTAACATTGGCAAATCTTCGTTATCGCTTCGCTTTCGAAACATGTATGGGATTGACATAAGGTTTCGTTAACAATCGAATTTTAAAACGTCAAATCCATACATGTCTCGAAGCGAAGCGATAACGAAAATTAGCAAATGTTACTTTGGCTAGGGGGGCAGTATATCCAATTCTATTCGCTAAGTAAGGTGAGATCACAACTCGTACTAGGCCCTCTGAATTTTACGTACTTGACGGACCGTGTTGGACCCATAAAGTTATATACCGTCACGTCGGGCATATTAACTTTATGGTTGGACCGTTGTTTTATAGAGGGTAGACAAATGACGTAGTGATCGATGACCTAGCGATTAGTCTACTGGAATGCACCCAATGTCATTGTATTTGTAAATATTTTCTTTCTTTTCGTTTTGGTATCAAGTTTCGTTCTCGTTCTGGAATTACTTTGCCATAATTAATTAGCTTAATTTAAAGATGATAGCCCGGCCGTGGACGGACGATCTGCCAAAATGCAGGAATACTTGCGTTGCTTCATATTTTTCTCGACTCGGTGGTAATTCAAACAACACAGATGATTATCTTTGCTTCCACTGCCAAACAGAAGATAACTCGTAAGTATTATGATTTAGTAGTCGATTTCATTAGATTTTGTTGGTATACTATAAAATAAATACTACTAGCGACCGCCCGGGCCATCGTCTGCGTGGAAAATTTTTTTTTTGCTATCCCTCGGGAACAGTCCTTATTTTCTGGATAAACTGTACCGTATGTCCTTCTCTGTATCCCTGAGAACATGTATGCAAAATTTCATGATAATCGATTCAGTAGTTCAAGCGTGAAGGCGAAACAAACGGACTTTCGCCTTTATAATATCAGTAAGAATAAAATTAGTCTAAAAGTGATCACTTTATCTCTGATAATTTCAAATACCTATAACAATTCTACCTGCTTCCAATCAAAATAATGCTCATTCTCTAAACTGTTTTAATATTTTCCATGGCTCATGGAAATTGGTCAGTGTTGTATTAAAACAGGTAGCAATAACCGCCTCTGTGGTCTGGTGATTCGCACACCCGTGTCAGATGCAGGGGGCCCGGGTTCGATTCCAGGAGGGATACAACTTGTACTCAGTTTGGTTGGTGGTAGGGCTTATTTCAAGTCTGCCTAGCTTGCTACCACCATCTTACCTAAGTCTGATGCTATAACAATAATATAAAAATTGTTGTGTTCCGGCAGAGGTAAGATAGCCAGTTATGAGGATTCCGGGTGTAGTGCACTTTGTCCTTCGGCTTTATTGTCATTTAACATCAGATGAGGTGAAGGCTAATCATTATCCCGTTGAGCATAAAAAGCTATTGTAGACTTTTTACTCATTGAGTTTTACTTACATTTCCAGATGTTTGTATGGTGTTTTCGAACCTCATAATGACTTGGAAGCTGCCAGATTTATCATGCAGAGAATGGCTGCTGAAATATTGTTTCCATCACCATCTATTAACAACACTGATGAGGAGATACGGGATAGGTTGAGGTAGGTACCTAATTTCAACATAGTGGGGTATTAAGACTGGAACACACCAATTTATTTGAAGTGTAGTCATGGCATGCTCGGCTACCATGACAGGGTAATCAATTTAAGACTTGAATGGTTCAAAATAAATTGCAGATTTTTTACATTTTTGAATAACCTGATGTGCTGCTGACTGTACATGTGTGTTGCATGTGCAGTTTGTAAGAACTAGTACAGGCCTCGGCATGGATCTTGAGCTGTGGCGGTTAATGCACAGAAGTAATTTTGGGTCTCATTGGCGAGAGATGTTTTGCGGGGCTACCGCAAACATGCACAGTAATTCCCTGCCCTCCAATTTTTCTCACCGCTCAAGATTCGTGCCAGCACCTATACATAACTATAGTACCTATAGTATGAAATGTAATACTTCATATACTAGGGTGGATTGATGAGTCCATGACTTTTTAATGAAGAAAGACTTTTTTCGGAATATTTTGTTTTGATTCTCTACATAATCTTATTGTACCTCTGCGTATTCAGTCCAACGAAGTTCCTACCTCTTGAACCCATTATTTTTTTCTTTCATCGCCTGAAAACTGGTAACTGAAATGAGGGCCCATTTCAGACACCATCTTTTGGCTTGATGAAAATCTTTGCCTGCCAAGACATTTATTTATGTTTGGTAGGACAAAAAATCTCACTGGGGTTAAATCTAGAGAATAGGAAGGATTCATCTTCATTCAATGAGTTTTGATGTCATGAGTGCCGCCGAGAGGGTCAACAGGGTCATTAAGAAAAGTTAAAAGTCGCTTGAGCTTTTTGTTTCCAAAAGTAATAATCTTTTGCCGAATTTGAAAAAAAAAATAGTGTAAAGATGCCTTAAGGAGTTTCTTTTTAAGACACAAAAATAAATTATGAAAAAAAAGTATTTCTTCTTTTCAAAATCATGGACTTATCAAACCACCCTCATACAGTTTGGCAGAATGCACATGAAATGTGTCTGGATTTGGTGTTCTCCAATCTTTATAGTTCTCTTTTCTCTAACATAAATCTGTAAGCCCGCTTATGCAAAGTCTGTCTATAGTGTCAATGGACAAATTGATTGCAACAAACACTAATATTATAAAACAAAATGTAAAGTAAAATATTTTAATTAAGTAAAATTCATTTTAAATTGTATCCCTTTTTTTGTCACCAGCTTTACAGCTAAGGTTCTAAACTTTTTTTTTTGTCTTGCATCTGCGATCAGTTGTAGACTATGAGCAAATATGATGAAGGTAATGGAATTGACGAGCGTAGCTCCCAATGGAGCTATCTACTCTTTTTTTTTCAAATTGACATCTCGTCCAGTTCCAATATATTTCGGCGTTTCAGTCGTGTGTCTCTACTGCCATACAAAAGGTGGCAAGCCAGCTCAATTGGATGGTTACTCAATCTCCTTTTGTAGGTTCTAAACTAGACATCATAAAATGTTTGTAATTTATTTTTCAGAAATGCTTTTATATCTGTAGAAAAAGCCTATATAGAGAACTACGATGGCCTTATAGCTGAAAGGACCAGTCTGCAATATCAACTGCTTCAATTAATGAATGGGCAACAAGTAAGCATAGTATTTGATCCTATAGTCCGGTTGTGTATCGCATTATGTATGCTCAACCTCCGTATTACCTCTTAAAGCTTGAGAGTTATCTTGAGTTATTATGCGTCTCTTTTATTTGATATACAGGGAAAAAGAGATGTAACTACATTACATCTCTTTTTACACAATACAATTATTACAATTTATTTATTTATAAATCCGGCAAGTTTTAAGAGTTTGTAATATATAATAAAATTAATTTAGTTTAAAGCAAAATATTGGCTGCACAAGACACACATTACATTTTGTAAAATATTTTTCTCAAACATTTGTTTGGAAATTTGATCATTATTTTGACAACCTTCTTCAAGTTAAATTGAACTTGCTCAAAAAGTCCAATATCATGTGAGCAGCAGAGGCTTGAACTGAAAAACGTCATTGAATATTTTTGCACCGAAGTAATCATTTGACGAAATCAGTTCAAGCGAGGAAAATGAGTGATGAAAATATTTTGAACTTTCGCGCATTATTTGAGAAAAGTAGGCATTGATAGACGCACTACCATAACTATTCAAACTTTTTCCAGATGTCGCAATATGAGCACATTGTAGGCCGCCTCAAAGAGATCGACCAACACCTTTCTGGGGGCGCCACCGTCGTCATAGCGCTAGTCCACAACGGGAAACTGTTCATAGCCAACGTTGGAGAGACTAGAGCGCTACTTGGCAGGACGGACGATAACTCTGTGCTGAGAGTTATACAGTTGACGGTCGAACACAGCTTGAATAACGAAGACGAGTTGCTGAGATTGGAGCAATTAGGGCTTGATGTCAACAGATTAAGGAATGGTATGTTTATTTCTCAAAGCTATTCATAGGCAATGTTGGTGAGAGAGAGTTACTCGGCAGGACGGACGATAACTCTGTGCTGAGAGTAGGCATGTTGACTATTTTTTTATTTTATGTTACATAAATTACCTCTAAAAAAGAAACATTGGTAAAAGAATTAAGTCGCTAGCATGAAAACTGCCCGAGATATCACAGTGTGAAATCACACAAATGGACAAATGCCCAAAAACGCTCCATACTAACGGCTACTACGTGATGACGTCACGCCTTGCTAGTTTGTATGCAACGCGTAGGAAATTTGTTCGGCAGCTATATTAAATATTGTGTTTATCAAAATAGTTTCTTAGACAAATTTGCTATACATTTTACGGGCTAATTAAAGGTATCATTTATTTTAATAAATTTTATACTTTTTAAATGGACTTGTCCACCCAACTTTGAAGGGTCATAAAATAAATAATATGCAATATATAAAACCAAGAGGTATACAAGCTACTCTAAAAGTTTAATATGTTTACGATTTTTATTAGTATTTCGTTATTTTATTCATTAGTCAACATCCCTGTTACTTATACAGTTGTTACTCAATTTTTATTTTAAATAACCCATTTTCAACATTCGTAGTTGCCCTCAGTCCGTCGCCCACTTAGTATTTCAGTACGCTATATTTAGTATTTTTGATACCCAAAATGGGAATTTATTGTTACCAGATTAAGTACTACCCTTTATTTTATTCATCCTTAGCGCAATACCTGGGGAACCAAACTGGAACACGGTGTCTAGGGAACTATTTGGTGAAGGGCCTGTATAAGGCATTCCCCGCCCTCAGCGCTGCAGCTTCAGAACCGGTAGTCGCCACTCCAGAGATACATGGACCTATCACATTGGATGAGTCTTGCAGGTAAGAGATATTATTATTAATCCTTAACGCAATACTTAGGTAGCCAAACTGAAACGCGGTGTTTAGGCAACTACCTGGTGAAGGGCCTGTATAAGGCATTCCCCGCCCTCAGCGCTGCAGCTTCAGAGCCCGTGGTTGCTACTCCGGAGATAACATTGGATGAGTCTTGCAGGTAAGAGATATTATTATTGATCCTTAGCGCAATACCAATACTTAGGCAACCAAACTGGAACGAGGTGTTTAAGCAAATACCTGGTGAAGAGCCTGTACATGGGCGTACCGAGGGGGCGGGGGGCAGGGAGGGGCAGTATGGTCCGACATACTCGATGATCCCGACTTTCGGGATCCTGGGATCGAAATTTGCCTCCCCCTGGGGGCGATACAATAGATTTGCCCCCCCCCGGCCCAGAACCTAGGTACGCCCATGGGCCTGTATAAGGCATTCCCCGCTCTCAGCGCCGCAGCTTCAAAACCCGTGGTTGCTACTCTATACTAGATACATGGACCTATCGCGTTGAATGAGTCTTGCAAGTGGGAGACATTTTTGGCATATTAGAGCGGCCGCATATTGTAAGAAATTTCTGTCAGAAAAATTCTGATAGTCGCCGGAATGCACTCGGTGCATATGTTACCGGCAATGTGTATAATCCGGCATTGTATACAGATCTGAAACGATTAGGCAATGTATGAAATATTATTCATTTTATACTTTGCCTAGGCATTGTATGCAATGCCTGCATTTCATACATTGCCGGTGACACATGCATTTTGTAACAGACCCCGTACACTGTTAGAATTTGAATTTTTCTACCTTTTCGGCGACCGTCAGAATTTTTCTGACAGAAATTTCTTACAATATGCGGCCGCCCTTATTGAACTATGATTATGGCTTTGATTTGTTTTTATATTAGCTAGATAAAGCGTCGCGTTTTAGACGTACTTTGCCCAGATTCCGAGGTACTTAATCGGTGATTTTTGAAGCATTTGATGATAAAATGGACTTACAAAAAAATTTTGTGCCGCGAAGTTGATATTTCCGAAATATGGGACCATCAAAATGCCAACAAAAAGCACCGAAATAAACGATTGACAATAATGCTCAAATGCATTAATTCAAGCATATCGACGATCACACCACTGAGGTTAATGGACCCACCACACACTTTTTCTCAAAAATGATGATGATTACCGATACAAATAACAACGATTCTTTTTATGTATAACAAGTTTGTAAATATCGTTACTTATGGCTGTTACAGCTGATAAGTTTCTTGCGCCCGTTCTTCTGTCAGCTAAAAAAGTCTGGAACTGGTAGGAAAATATTCAAAAGTACTTCACAATTAAGTTTATTTGAATAAAGCTTATTTGACTTTGACTTTGGCTATGACAACTCACAGAAATAAGCATTAAACAATCAAAAACCCCCCAAACGTCCGACACAATGAGACGCCATTAAATCACTGACAAAACTATTTTATATTTACAACGAAGTGAGTATAGTATAACAAAGGTTCCAAAAATCAACCAATAGGAAGCTTGTTCTATTAGGAAATATAAAAAAAAGTTCAGGCAACTTTAGTCTGTATTTTCTGTCGAATAGAGCTAAAAATTCTATGAAAAAGTTTTGGTGACTCTACTTACCAGAACGTTTTAAGCTGTTTTCTCCACCCTCAGTATTTGTTAAATCATCACAGTTAAATTATAACGCTAATCTTATATTTTCAGATTTTTGGTCTTGGTCAGTGCTGGAGTTTACAAACGCATACAAGAAGCGAAAGGAAGCAGCGAACAAACAAACAAACAACTTTCCCAGATTATCGTAGAAAACTTCCGTAAACAGACAAACTTCAAACAAGTCAGCCAATCGGTCTTAGAAGAAATAGAAGAAGAATTCGTTTCTTACTGCGTTAAAAATAATTTAACCCCAAAACCTAATACGCACATGTCTTTAGTAATAAGAAATTTCAATTTCTTACCACCTGTCGAACAAAGCGTTCAGAAAAATACCTCAGTACGATTTAACCCAATAGTACAATCGAAATCGACTACTTTGCTAAACGAAATCGATTCAGAACAATATTCTTCGGGTAACGAGATAGAAACGAACGACTCGATTGTCGATACTAATCGATCGGTGGAATCGTCATCTGATATCTATCCGACTAGACAGTTCGATAAGGATAGAAAAATTAAGGGGTATGTAGATTTTTCTTGTTACTATGAAAATGTTGCGAAGGCGAGGAAAAATGGTATGTTGCCGGATTTTATCAAATAATGGAGATTACTGATAACAGTAATATAATATGGAATCTAATACGTTCCAGTCCATCGAAAACTGAGATTCCTAAATTTGTTTTATAATAGGCTAGTTGACAAAATTTCAATAACTGCTTAATATTTTAGCTTATTAGGCATTTTATCGAAAAAAAAGGTTTATTTATTTTTAATCGAGCGTTTACATTATAAATTTCGCGTTTTAAAAAACCAATTTTAATTTGGTTCCAAAACGCACAAGACTGTCATGGCGTCTTGAATGACGTCACGCCGTGCGAAACAAACCAAAGAGCGATCGTGTCTTCGTACGTTATAGCTAGTTTTTATCGTTTAAAAATGAATTTCTCATATTATAAGTACTGTATAGTGCCCCAGTGTGATAACACGACTATAAAAACGCCAAACCAGTTATTTATATATGTTCCAAACAATGGAGAAATACGGAAAAAGTGGCTAAAACTTGCGTTCGGTTGTGGTTAGGTTGCACTCGGAGTGTAGGTTTGGAACGCGCCTCCGGTAGTGATACTCGAAACGTCAAAGACAAGATTGGAGTTTCGCACGGCGTGACGTAACGCTTTCTGATTGGTGTTCACTGTCACGTGACTAAAGGTTTCATTTTACGAAATTTATTTTTTAAAAATATTATTAATCTTTAACGCTTTTAATAATTAAAATTGTTTGTTATTTTCTCCATAATATAATTAATCATTATAAACCCCTATCCATTATATTTATTCTTAATGGAAACAAGCCTATTAGGGTTTTTTTATTACAATAATATTTATAACATTCTGTTAGAATAATACAGTATTATCTGTCAGTAATTTATTTAAGTGTTCCTGTGATAATGACTCCTAAAACATGCAACATATTTTTAAACACCTGTTTAACTTAGACTGTTTAAATGTGTTGCTATCTGCTTTAAACAATATTGTCAAAAAAGTGACAGCATCACATTTAACAGTGTCTAAGTTAAACAGGTGATTAAAAATCTTTTGTAATAACACCGAAGTAGTTTAATGACGTTGTAAAAATGCATTTTTTGATCTGCTATAGTGTTACAATTTTTTTTTATATTATCATTTTCTTTGCACGGATACTTAAAGCTAAGTCACTAAAAGAAAGTTATTTCGTCATCATATTAATTATATTTTTTTTAATTAAAAATGCAAGTATCACAAAAATAGTATGCCAATGAAATGTAAATAGGAGTAGATATTATAAATAAATTAAAGAATATTTTAGTAAAGTTAAATGGGTTTATTATTTCAAATCCACGTTCGAATATACTCACATATCATTTTAGAAATGCATAATTTTTTTATACTTGCGACTTTCAATTAGTGTTGCAAGTATAAAAAAATGAGTTCCTAAAGTGATAAATTTATACCTAATTAGTAATTTATTGATAATGTAAATACATAAAAATATAATTATTAAACTGGTTTATAGTCGAGTTTGCTCTCGAGCTTCTTGTTGTCTGCAACCTTTCGCACGGCTTTCATTAGATCCTCCTGAAAAGATATATTTTTTCACATTATTATATTTTAATAACATAGTAAAAATACTGCTCAATGAAAATAGGGGCCGCCATATGATTTTCCATACAAAAGGGCTAAGGTCTCGAAAGTTATTTTTCTGATAAATTATATTTGGTTTTATTTGAATTAGATATTGTTCGAACTCTCTCTTAGCCAGCGAACTAAAATCTATGGAATAAGCATTCTGCTCAAAAAATGGCACCACACGAAAAGTACAACTAAGTGGATAGAGCTAAAAATGCTGGAATTTAATTATGCAGCACAAAGCGTCTGAACACTGGTTGCTTATTAGTGACCATAATTTCTATACTCATAGATATTTTCTATACTTAAACGAAAAAATAAGATACGTTTTTTCTGCATCTTATTACTGCCTTCTTTGCAACTTTTACACCATTTGACTATAAAAGACGTCATTTCTAATAAACTCTCTCTTTCTATCTTTTCTCTACAATACAAACTGCAATTTATTGAAAAGAACACTAACGTCAGTCACCGGTTGTGGCTGGCCCGACTAAAGCTGAGCGGGTTGTACTTTTTCGGCCCTGTGGTGCCATTTTTTTAAATTACACTTCCATAGATTTTAGTTCGCTGCTCTTAGCCCTGATAGCAAACAGCCTAGCTTCAGAGCAGACGATCCTAAGGGCTGGTTTATACGGGTTCAGTGACTGGACCCAGCGAGAAGAGAAGAACGTTCAACATTCTTAAAATCAGCTCCATTGAAGGACCGAAGCCTTAATGTCCTATAAATAGTACAGCTATTTTATTTTTTTCGTTTGGGTTTTACTATGCGATCAGTCGAAAGACTGAACAGATGAGTTGAATGGTGAATTTAGCAGTAGAAGCGGCTTCCCCAGTGGAAAGACCTCTCCATATCAATTTAAGGTTCGTCCAGTTCTAGGACTTGCTGTCTTATTAGTCTGCGCACAGCCTCAGGAATAGTAAGCTGCACTGCAAGTTGGTTTGGATGGTTTGAGAGCCTTGTTTTGTATTTTGCGCAGCTGGACATGATCTCCTGCTTAACTGTGTTGACTTCAAGACATTCGTGGAGTTCAGCAACTCTTATGAACCACGGTGCGTTGGAAATTTGTTTCCGTATGTAGTTTTGAGCCCTTTGTATTATACCAATACTTGAGTCGCACGCCGTGCCCCACAGCTGTATGCCATATGTCCAGATTGGCTTTAGAATTGACTTATAAATTAGCAACTTATTGTCCAATAAGAGTTTTGAGTTCCTTCCCAGCATCCAAGAGTTTTCTGAATCGGATGTTAATTTCGTCCCGCTTGACTTGCATGTGGTTTTTCCAAGTCAGTCGTCTGTCCAAGTAGAGACTATTTATTATTAACTGACTAACCTGTATAATGTACTCCCTCTCAGCTCTGATAGCGAACAGCCCGCTTCAGTGCAGACATTCCTAAGATCAGCTCCGTTGAAGGTGTCCGATAGTTTGACCACAGCTACGTAGTAACTAATGTCTTATAAGTAGTACAGCTATTTATTATTAACCGACTAACCTGTATAATGTACTCCCTCTCAGCTCTGATAGCGAACAGCCCGCTTCAGTGCAGACGTTCTTAAGATCAGCTCCGTTGAAGGTGTCAGATAGTTTGACCACAGCTACGTAGTAACTTATGTCTTATAAGTAGTACAGCTATTTATTATAAACCGACTAACCTGTATAATGTACTCCCTTTCAGCTCTGATAGCGAACAGCCCGCTTCAGTGCAGACGTTCTTAAGATCAGCTCCGTTGAAGGTGTCCGATAGTTTGACCACAGCTACGTAGTAACTAATGTCTTATAAGTAGTACAGCTATTTATTATTAGCCGACTAACCTGTATAATGTACTCCCTCTCAGCTCTGATAGCGAACAGCCCCGCTTCAGTGCAGACGTTCTTAAGATCAGCTCCGTTGAAGGTGTCAGATAGTTTGACCACAGCTACGTAGTAACTTATGTCTTATAAGTAGTACAGCTATTTATTATTAACCGACTAACCTGTATAATGTACTCCCTCTCAGCTCTGATAGCGAACAGCCCCGCTTCAGTGCAGACATTCTTAAGATCAGCTCCGTTGAAGGTGTCAGATAGTTTGACCACAGCTACGTAGTAACTAATGTCTTATAAGTAGTACAGCTATTTATTATTAACCGACTAACCTGTATAATGTACTCCCTCTCAGCTCTGATAGCGAACAGCCCCGCTTCAGTGCAGACATTCCTAAGATCAGCTCCGTTGAAGGTGTCCGATAGTTTAACCACAGCTTCGTAGTCCATTTCACCGTGTTTGGCTATTGGAGCCGCGTGGATCTTCAGGATTTCTAATCTGTAAGGATGAGAAAACTAAATAAAACTACTAACTAAACTGGCGGCATCTACCTACGCCGCACATACCACAACACACAGTACAACAAGATTCGTCACCGTGTAGATGGCGCTGATATAAAAAAAATGTATGGAAACGACGAAATAGTATGGAAACCTACATCTCGCTAACGGAGTTCTTTTAGCGACTCAGTCTTCATTTTCACTTTCACATATCATTCCATGCCTTTCCTACAAAACTATGGAATAAAATATTGAACCAGTAGGTTAGGTTTTAAAGAAAATGGGTTTAAAATTCTTAAGTATACAATTTTTTTCTGTCTAAATCTTACACAATACCTAGCTTGGTAGCCCGTTCTTCTTGTTAGTTAAAAAAAGTCTGGAACTGGTAGGAAAATATAGACGATTCAAAAGTGCCTAATTTTTTTTTTTTTTAATTTATTTGAATAAAGACACTTCCATATCCGGAAACTGAAAAACAGCCTCTAAAGGTAAGTTACTTACCCAGCTTGATCATCGGACAGTGGTATTTTAATCTATTATCACCTATTTAAACATCCAGGCCTCAGTAAAGCAGGGTCCAATGTATCCGGTCAGTTGGTAGCCATGATGATCTTCACCTAACATATAACTAATAAAAGCCATTTTTGCAGCTTCCGGACATGTTCTACATATCAAATGTGACAGATGATTTCACACAAATTTAGTTTCTTTAAAAATAATAGTGCTATCCGGAAACTGAAAAACAGCCCCTAAAAGTAAAACAGCCCCTAAAGGTATCAAATCAAATCAAATCAAAAAATCATTTATTCAGTCTAGGCTGTTACAAGCACTTGTGAATGTCAAAGAAGCTACGCCATCGGTTCGCAAACCCTGAGCGGGAGACCTTGTAACGAGAAGAACCGGCAAGAAACTCGTCAAGGGCTGCTTTTTTCTCCCTGTATATTTCATACAGAGTCGTCAACATTGAAAAATGAGCTCCACATTTAAAGTGAGGTCATTTTCCATCACAATAATTAACAAAAGTTTGTACACAATGGGTAGGTAGGTTGAAATTAAATACCTACTACATATCAGATAGTTAATTGTGAGAGTAAATAACTTTCAACTAGTTGAGAAATCAGTAATCGCTATGTCTGCTACTCGAAAGTGCACCTAAGTAGGCAAAATTTACCAAAAAATACTTGATACAACACATACAAATTAACAAAAAAAAAAAAACGCAATTCTTACAATTCAATATGCGTTAAGATAGGTACTCAGAAGCGGACCCATTCCCACTGGCAGCACCCGTTCACGAGCATGACGCGTGGACCAGCCATCGCTTCGCTCAACCATATTTGAGGGAACGTAACGACCCGCCCCACACGACACCACCGCAGAAATGATTAAAGAGAGCATGACATACTTAGGCTACCCATCCTAAGGCACTGAATTGAAAACTAATATCCAAAAGCTTTTCATAGGCCTTTACTTACAAAAACTACTGACTATAGAAAGCAAAATGATTGCAATAAAAAAAAAAGAGAAATCAAAACAAGGTTTACTTGCCTATTAGTTTTATGTTTTGAGTAAGAAGTGCCATACATATTGATAACATCAAACAGAGAAAAAAATATATATAAATATACGACGCCCTTAGTACAAGCAGACAGAAGCAGACCCTTTCCCACTGGCAGCACCCGTTCACGAGCATGACGCATGGACCAGCCATCGCTTCGCTCAACCATATTTGAGGGAACGTAACGACCCGCCCCACACGACACCACCGCAGAAATGTTTAAAGTGAGCATGACATACTAAAGCTACTCGCATTAAGGCGTCGTCGAGTCAAAAAGCTTACAATAAGTTTTAAGTAGGTAGGACAATTCCCTCAATTTTCACATAGAATAGAAAAATCTACGACCAGGCTGTTTTATCAATTAAATAATCTTTAACGGTATAGTATCCTTTTTTGAGAAGACAATTTTTTACATGAGACTTAAAGTTTTCAAATGATAAATCCAAAATATTACTTGGAATTTTATTATAAAACTTTATACCAAGACCTATGAAAGAACCACGGACTTTTTCTAATCTATACTGAGGCATTACAAGTTTGTCTTTATTTCTGGTATTCCGATTGTGCCAATCACTATGTTTTGTATATAAGTTAATATTGCGACGCACGAAAAGTATGCAATTTAATATAAATTGAGATGCTGCTGTCAATATACCAATCTCTTTGAATCTATCCCTAAGAGATGTTCTAGAACTTAGTTGATAAATAGCTCTTATTGCTCGTTTTTGTAAAACAAAAATAGTATTTATATCGGCTGCTATCCCCCATAAAAGAATACAGTATGACATAATGCTATGAAAATAACTGAAATACACTAATCTGGCAGTTTCTTCATCTGTTAACTGTCTAACTTTTCTAATGGCATAGGCAGCAGAGCTGAGCTTGCCAGCCAGAGCTGCGATATGCATATTCCATTGAAGTTTACTGTCAAGAGTAACACCCAAGAAAACTGTTGAATCGAGCAAATCTAATTTCTCATTATTGATAACAATTTCAGTGGGATTCGCCTGTACATTAGGTAAAGCGAATTTAACACATTTCGTTTTCTTAGCATTAAGCTGGAGATTATTAACATTAAACCAAGCAAGAACCTGCGAGAGTGCTTTGTTCACATCGTCAAAATCAGTTTTATTCCTGTCAACTTTGAATATTAAAGAAGTATCATCTGCGAACAAAACAATATCACAGAATTTTTCTGCAAAAAAGGGTAAATCATTTATATATATTAAAAATAAGAAAGGGCCCAAAATGGAGCCTTGCGGAACGCCCATTTTTACATGAGAACCTGACGAACTTATTCCATTGATATTAACTGTTTGAGTCCTGGAACTGAGATACGACAGTATTAATTTTTGAGCATTATTTTTTACACCGTAATGATTCAGCTTCAACAGCAGCGTGCAATGGTCCACGCAATCAAAAGCCTTGGACAGGTCGCAGAAAATGCCAAGGGCATTCTGAGACCCCTCCCAAGCCTCAAAGACATGCTTCAAAAGCGCAACCCCAGCATCAGTTGTGGAACGACCTTTCGTAAAACCAAATTGTTTGTTGTGCAAAAGTTTATTTACATTAAAATGACATAATAATTGCTCAAGTATTATTTTTTCAAAAATCTTGCTTAGGGCGGGTAATATCGATATTGGTCTGTAATTGCTAGGGTCTTCTTTATCTCCTGATTTAAACAATGGTATTACCTTGCTAAACTTCATAAGATCAGGAAATATTCCTTGATCAATACACTGATTAAAAACGTCAGCAAGATAAGGGGCAATAGTATACACAATATTTTTAATAACCTTAACTGATATGCCCCATAAATCAGTGGAGCTTTTCATTTTTAGAGAATTGAAAGCTTTAATAATATCTAAAGCATTAATACATTTAAAATTAAACAATGAATCACTTTCAGCCACATGTCCCTTTAGCACAGATACAGCAGCCGCTGGTGAGGAATCCAAATTTGATGTAGTTTCTACTGGTATGTTTACAAAGAACTTATCGAAAATATTAGCAATTTCTTTATCCGTGTTTATTAATTCATTATTAATTTTAAGCGTTAGGCTATTTTCCCGTGCTTTAGTTTTACCAGTTTCACGATTAATGACATCCCAGGTTGTTTTAGTTTTGTTACTCGAGTTTTTAATTTGCTTTTTAATGCAGTTAGACTTTGCAACTGCACATAGTATTTTGAAAGTCTTCGAGTATTTTTTAACATGTTCTAAGAAACCTGGGCTTTGGTTCGTTTCTCTTAGTTTGTATAGTTCATAAAGTCTGTTTCTACTTTTATAAATACCTGTCGTAGCCCAATCGCAGAACCGTAACTTCTGAGTACATTTAATTGTCTTTGTTTTAAATGTTTTATCAAACTCATAAGTAACTAAATGAAAGAGGTTCCCGTACAAAACATCAGGATTATCCGAATTCCATGGCATTAAAGAAATTTGTTCATCAATGTTGTTTTTAAAATTGTCCAATCCCTTTTTTGTGATAGGTCTGCATTCTACAGTCTTAGGCGTATCTATGACGTTCACAGCATATGAGACTTTCAAACCGTAATGGTCAGATGAAATATTACTAAAAACAAATTTATTTTCCGGATCACATTCTGAAAAAACATTATCTATGCAAGTGGCGGAGTGTTCAGTCACCCGTGTGGGTTCTAAAAATTTATTAAGTAAATTAAAACTTTTAAATAATGCCAGAAAACGAGTGGTCGAAGAATTGTTCTCAAGAATATCAATATTAAAATCGCCACAAATTACTACTGGTTTATTTTTTAACTTTAATTTTTTTAGAACATCTTCCATGACAGATTCAAAGATTTCATAGGTACCCTTAGGGGGGCGGTATACAGACACAATTATCATGCTATCTAATTCTATACAAGACAACTCCACATGGCGCTCTGATGTAAGTTTCACAATATCCTTTCTTTCTTTATACTTTATATTATTATTCACAAAAATTACAGAACCGCCACGAATAGTTGTTTGCCTAACCATCGCACTTGCTAGTTGAAAATTATTTAGAAGAAATGACATATCACCAGGCTGTAGCCAGTGTTCTGTAATGCAAATGATTTGAATATTATTACATTCAACAAATAATTCTAATTCTAGATCTTTGCCAGACAGGCCCTGAATATTTTGACTAATTATATTAATACAATTATTAGGCCTGGCTGTTGTCTTGTGCCTCAGTTTAAATCTGAGTTTGTCACTGTTTTATTTGAAACAATGTGCGGAGTAGTAGATGAAGTACTAATACTCGGTTTTATGGCCTTAGTTACAGCTGTAACAGAGACCTGTAAATTGTAAGCTAACAAATTAGCTATTTGCATCCTACATTTTTTCGGCAGATACATACTATCTGGAGTCAATGTAAAAGTGTTAATAAATTTATTAACGTCAAAGTATAAAATAACGTCACTGTGACGACAAATCAAATTATATATATACAAATTTAAATCAAAAATGCGCTTATTTTGATCCCAGTTTAAGTTACTTGCATAAGGGAAAGCGCTAATTATTATTTTACATCTTGTTTCAGTCTGTAATGTTAATAGAATATTAATATTTTTAAGAATGTCCCTTTTTGTAATATGGGAACTGTCCCCACATAATATTACTACTGTTGTAGCGTCATCAATATGTGACTTATCAATATTTTGTACAATTTGGTTAAAAGATAAACCAGGAGTACAAATATTAATAAGTTTTTTAGAGAGCTTATCTCTTAGAGCTAAACCTAGTTACTTTAGTTACTTACCTAGCTTGTTCATTGGGCAGTGGTATTTCAATCTTCCTATCCAAACGTCCAGGCCTCAGTAATGCAGGGTCCAGCGTATCAGGCCGGTTGGTAGCCATGATGATCTTCACCTGCCCCAGGGAGTCGAACCCGTCCATTTGGTTGAGTAGTTCCATTAGAGTGCGTTGGATTTCGCGATCAGCGCTCGTGCCCTCGGAGAAACGACGGCCACCTGTTTTAAATAATAATAACAATAATTTATCTTTATTTCAGGCAATAAATCCTTATTAATAGTATATTATTCTGCAATTAGTGAATAAAGGACGGATTTAAAGCGAGGGCCATAGATGAAGTTCATGATAATTAAATAACGAGGGTAGCAAGTGATTCAAGTGTTAGAATGGCCCTCGAAGAAATAAATCCGTTTTATTCAAGAATCGCATACTATACTTTATACCATGACCACGAGAAAAAGAATTATAGGTATTATTTACAAGAGTTTGAATCGAGTTTTTTTTGCGCACGGAGTTTGTATAGCAAAGGGTGCATTCTAGCAGACTAATCGCTGAGTCATCGATCGCCATAGAAAACATTTCATCAATGAAAAGTAATAAAATTGAACATTAACAGAAACTACTATCCCTAGTTAATGTACACTGTTGTGGGTAACCGATGACTTAGCGATTGGTCTGCTGGAAAGCACCCAATAAGATGGAGATCGAATTGTGTTCTAAATTCAAACACCAAAATAGTGATTAAAAGTGTTTTTTATTGACTGTTAAACCCTAAAATTGGCTACGCAATAGGTACTGACCGATGGCGTCGATCTCGTCCATGAATATGATGCAGGGCTGGTGGTCGCGCGCGTAGTTGAACATCTCGCGGATCAGCCGCGCCGACTCGCCGATGTACTTGTCCACGATGGCCGACGACACCACCTGGGGACAACAGTGACAATAGGTACTATGCCATTAAGAGCGTCCGCACATTGAGCCTTAACAGGCGTCAATCCGAGCGGGTCGATCCGTGATGGAGTGAAATCGAACTTGACTCTACTCACTTTGGGTTTGGTTCGAATCAGTGCGCGTTGCGTTGAGAACTAGCACCGAATTCTCAATTTTTACATGTTTTTATTACTTTTTATTATTATTATGCATGCCTACAGACTTAAGGCAGAATATTGTTGAAACTTTATTTAAAACATTGTCACCAATCTCAATGTAATGTACACAATATTGTGCAAATAAATATTCTGATTTCTGATTGATTTCTGATTATTATTATTTTTTATTATTATTATTAAACAGGCGAGCAGTTATTGCAACTGATAGTGCCTGTATCCTGCAATCTTTGCTCTATTCTACTTTATTTAAATTGGTGTTTGTCCAATCTATTCTTAAATTGGTTCAAGCTGTTGGCTGAGACTAATTGTTCTGGCAAATTGTTCCACGCTTGGACCACTCTGTTGCTCAAAAAGTGCCTGTGAGGGTTGTTGTTGGATATTGTTTTTACAAGTTTGAAGCTGGGTCCTCTTAAGTAGGCGTTACTTATCTGTGTCAGCATCTTGTCAAAGTTTGGAATATCATAATGGCCATTTAGTATCTTAAAAGTCTCAATCAGGTCTCCTCTCTCTCTACGATCTTTCAAGCTGGTAAGATTTAGATATTTCAACCTCGTCTCATAGTCTAGGTTCTTTAGTTGTCTCGGTATTTTTGTAACCTTTCTTTGACCACGTTCAAGTAAGTCTATGTCTTTAACAAAGTAGGGATTCCAAACTTGAAAGGCATATTCTAAAATGGGTCTAATGAATGACTTGTATATCCGGGTAACCATATCAGGTGTAAGTATTCCAAAGGCCTTTCTGACAAGATAGACCAGACTATTGGCTTTCTTCGTGATAGTTTGTATGTGGTTAGCCCACTTGAGATCTTCTGAGATAATAACACCCAAGTCTGTTTGTGTCTTAACATCTTGTAGAACACGGTTGCCAAGCTTATAGGTTTTGCGTGGGTTTTTTTTCCAACATGTAGAACGGTGCATTTGGAGTTGATATTATTTAGTTTTTCTTTTTTTCTCAGCTTGCGCTGGTATTTTGTGTCATTTACGGGACAAGGCCAAGTAAATGAAACATTTGTTTATTTTTATATGTCATCTAACTGGAGAAACTTGCGGACTATTCGGCAAGTGTTAAGGATGGCTGCTTTCTGCATCTGTATATAAGTGCTGGGTTTCAGGTCAAGAATTTTTAGACTATTATGGAGGTGTTGAAGAATAACGCCGGTGGTTGAAAGAACTATAATTGGGATTAGAAATACTTTATCCTGCTTCCATATTCTCGTAATTTCGTCTTTTAAGTCTGTATATTTGTGTACTTTTTCAGCTATTGTATTCTGTAAGTTATGTGTATTTTATCATTATTATTATTATTAATTGACAGCCTTGTTAGGATCCTTATATCCAACAACAGGCAAGCAGTTGAGACAACTGATAAGAGCCTGTGTCCAGTTATATCATGAGTCGAGTTTATCTATCATTGAATTTTAAATATTTGTCCAATCTATTCTTAAACTGATTCGTATTCTGTGCAGATATCACTTCTTCTGGCAACTTGTTCCAAGCTTCAACTACTCTATCTTATACTACTCTATTCTTCGCTTTCAAGTTAGATAAAAAAAAAACTGTTCAATTAACATTAAAGGTATTAAGGCGAGGCCAGTTCACGAAATTTACTCTTTCACTATGTCTTTAGAATAAGGTTGAATATTGCATAACTTTAATGGGGTTGGTAAACTTTTTCGAAAAGAATTGTTTTATATTTTTTTTTGATAGCACAAGTTTGAAGAATAAAGAAAATAATATTATGATTTTTTTATTTTACCTTGTTAACTAAATATTTTTTTTTATATTATTATCGCGATAAAATATCAAACATACGGCTGAACACGAAGTTCCTTTGCATTTACTGATTTAAAAATCTGATTGACAGATTTGACAGACAGTGACAAAGAGTAATCATACCTTTGTTTTTTTGTTTTGAGCAACAACATAGAAAGTCTTTGGAGCAAAGGCATAACCTACGCATACAGCCGTAATAGTGATTTATTGTACTATGCTGTAAATGAAAAATTTAAATTTTCATTTAAATTAATATTAAGCATTATATAATTCCGCAATTTGTTATTCCTGACTCCAAAGCCAAAAGCTACTAGAAAATATATAATTCACAACAGTTTTGGAAAAGTTTACCAACCCCATTGACGCTTCGCCAGAAATTTGACGAATTTTAGTACATTTTTATTGATTTCTGAAATACTGGATCATTTATTAAAAATGGTACTCGGTTATTGTGTTAGATCGATAAAAAGCTATCCTTTTTGCATAAAAAATCATATCACTGTCGTTGAAAATTACGAAATCTGACGATTTGAAATTTATTTTTATAAGTTTTTATGGTGTTATTCAGGATTTTTTTACAGAGTTACCGTGCCATTTTTCAATATTCTGTTCGGTTACTTTGCTTCTTTGTTTCTTTTTCAGTCTACAGTAATTTTTTTGAAGTAGAATTTTACATCAGTTCTTCACATTGGAAGTTCAAAAATCAGACTTTTCATCAGATCGTGAACTGGCCTCGCCTTAACATCGCCGATTTTTATGGTTCATTTTAACATAAAGGAATGTCCGGTTTCCGAGAAATTTTGTAAATAAGACCAGAAACAGGGTCCTCAGAATATTTTTTTACATAGTGAACATAACATTTTTATAAATGCTTTCAATAGGGATGTTGACTATTTTTTTATTTTATGTTACATAAATTACCTCTCAAAAAAAGAAACATTGGTAAAAGAATTAATTCGCTAGCATGAAAACTGCCCGAGATATCACAGTGTGAAATGCACACAAATGGGCTCGATCAAAAACGCTCCATACTAATGGCTTGCACGTTATGACGTCACGCCGTGCTAGTTTGTATGCAACGCATAGGAAATTTGTTCAGCAGCTATATTTAATATTGTGTTTATCAAAACGGTTTCTTCGACAAATTTGCTATACATTTTACGGACTAATTAAAGGTATCATTTATTTTAATAAATTTTATACTTTTTAAATGGACTTGTCCACCCAACTTTGAAGGGTCATAAAACAAATAAATAATATGCAATATATAAAACCAAGAGGTATACAAGCTACTCTAAAAGTTTAATATGTTTACGATTTTTATTAGTATTTCGTTATTTTATTCATTAGTCAACATCCCTATTAAATCTATTTATTTAGATTTATACTGCAATTACCTTCAAGAAATTGGCATCGAGTTGTGAGGCCACAGCTCGGGCCAGTAAAGTCTTGCCGGTGCCGGGCGGGCCGTACAGCAAGCACCCCTTGGGCGGAGTGATGCCTACACGAACGAACAGTTCCGGGTTCATTAGGGGCAGTTCTATTACCTACAAGAAAATTTTTTTTTTGTCAAAAAATTAACTTTTGGTACAGTCGAGTTCATTAATATGTTGGCATTTTTGACAGGCTGCTGACCTTTATTATAAAGCCATAAAGAACCATAATGAGCTGTCAAAAGTGCCAAATTATTAATGAACTCGACTGTACAAGCTTATATTTTTAGAGTTAAGAATTCCATCTATTATTACCACATTCTGGCATAATAAAAATGTTTCGGCCTTACCACAAAACACTGTTTAACAAGTATTTAGCTAAAACACTGTTTAAATGTGATGCTGTCACTTTTTTGACAATATTATTTGAAAGAGACAGCATCATACTTAAACAGTGTTTTAAGATCATGGTAAGGCCGTTTATGTTTATGTTTATTGCCGACTGCACTTTTGTACTATTTTCTTGTGGTTGGCTACAAGGCCATCAGCTTAAAGCTTAAAGTGACATCTAGTCAAAATCTTGATTACTACTACTAGATATGATATGGTACTAAAGTCGCATTACTAATTTCCCAGCAAAAATGTAAACAAAGAAACGTTACTGTCAAATTGACAAACTGACCCTGATAGTGACATTTTCAGATATTGAAAACCTTTGGTCACTTTTATAACTTTTTAATTTGTTTATTATATTTTGAGTCATAATCAATATAATGTCATCCAAGGTAATTTTAAAGTAGGATGGTATTAGAAATTTTATCGTTATATCATCATTTTTGATGTTAAAAGTTCTTGAAACGAACTGATAAGAAAACTTTACTTAAATATTGACTGTATGTAAACTATCAAAAATACGTAGCATCTTCGCCTGTTCCCCCCCAATACCAAAAGACAAATGTTACTACTACAGTTACAACTCGTAATACTAATTTTTATTAAAATTTATAAAATGACCAAAGGTTAATGTGTACGGTTTGCAGTTGATGTGTGCACAGTAATCATAAAAATGTTTTCTACAATAAAACTGTTATTATGAAAATATTAAATTATATTACTGTTTTTGCCGCAAAACTCATGATTCAGAGTATTTATCTAATCTATTTTTATTAAGTTTGTGATGAAAAAAACATGCAAGTGTGTTTATTTCTAGACTTAGCAATATACTATTTCCTTTTGTGTTATTTTGTTCTGGCAACACCTTTGTTTACATTTTTTCTGGGAAATTAGTAATGCGACTTTAGTGTGTAGTAGTGTTAGTAAGTTGTTGTAAGGGCAAGCCGGGCTTTTGTGCTTGTATGGAGGTACCGCCACTGTCAGTAACTCACTTCTCTCAGCTGTCGGATCTGTTCTTGCAGACCTCCGATAGCAGAGTATGTGACGTCACCAGGATCTTCGTGGCTCATGTTGTATACCAGTGGATCAACCTACACAACACAAATAATAAATTTAGGACAAATAAAACATTAAAAGCCTTACCACAAAAGATTTTAAAACACTGTTCAACAAGTGTTTAACTAAAACAGTTTTAATGTGATGCTGTCACTTTTTGACAAAATTGTTTGAAAGAGACTGCATCACGTTTAAACAGTGTTTTTATTATTAAACAGTGTTTTAAAATCTTGTGCTGTAAGGCCATAGTAGTATTAAAATTATGTATATTTACAAAGAGGCACCTCTGTCTAAATTATACATACATAATTTTAATTTCACTGGTTTCTGATATTGTGAATAAATAAGAAATATAAAAAAACATTTGTTATATTCGTTTATTTATAATCATGCACCTTAAAAACTATAAAAATATATAACAATGGTGTTAGTTGATAACTTTATAGTAATGTTAGTAAATAATTAATTTTTATAAAATGTATACCTATGTGAGCGTAAAGAGGCGAGAGTCAGTATGCGGACAAACCAATACTGGTTTTTGTCACATTGTTAGCTTAAATATCTGAATTTAAGGACCTTTGTAATTTCTTTATAATAATAATAATAATCAGTGACATAAAAATAGGCTATATAATTTTCAAGGCATAATAGGCGCAATAGACGTCGAGTCGCGGAAACCGCCTGCACTTACAAGAAGACGTCAGTGACAGAAAATTTCTTAAAAACTTTTCCGTTTTGAAATAAAACAATAAAGGATTTGCCACACTGGATGCGTTCTGCGGTCCGGTCAACCCATACATAGGGTGAACGCAATGTATGGGTTGGCCGGACCTCAGAACAATGGCAAATCCTTAAGATAGGTGTAACTCAGAAACTGTGAAACAGGCTCTTCATAGGTTAGGTATAGTTCAATAACAAAGTCTTTTTTAATATGGATAGTCATTAAATTTTTTCCTATTATTATAGATTACTTTTCTTCAACTCAAACAGACTTATCTTGGAACAAGCTCCATAGCTCCTTAAAATCAATTATATTTTAAATATAACATATACCTCTGTTTATAATTTAAGATTTTTAGCATTCACTATGCTATTTTTATACAATACTTACTAATTTTCTACTTCTTTTCTTTAGTTTAGTATTGTATAACATACATACCTCTCTTGGCAGGTGGCGCATAATAGTAAGGGTTGTCATGTCCAACGCTACTCTGGTTCCACCTTTCAGCTTATTTTTATCGAGCTGGCGACGACAGCCAACAACGTAACGTGGGCCATTTGTGGCTTTCACAATGACTGGAAAAAAATTATGTCAAATTGTACATGATTGAGTGACAAACGTGAATGAGAGAAAACAATAGTTTATAGTGAAAAGAGTTTGCATCAACTCATGGTAGGGCCACTAGTATAAAAAGATTTTGTTTTGCCCTCTCCTCTATGTTTGAAGATGTAAATGAAGAGGGGGAGTTCGGTTCTGTCACTAATTTATGATCATACAAAACGTCAAATGAATCTGAACAAACGTAAAAATATAGAAATTTTAATAATTTATTTTGTAAAAACTACAAGGCTCCAAAGTCTGAAATTTTGTGGAAAGTCTACTTAGGCTAAGACCTGTCTCCCATAAAATTTCGTTCGCCCAACTCGACGAATCTGAACAAACGTAAAAATATAGAAATTTTAATTATTTATTTTGTAAAAACTACAAGGCTCCGAAGTCTGAAATATTGTGGAAAGTCTACTTAGGCTAAGACCTGTCTGCCATAAAATTTCGGTCGCCCAACTCGACGGTCCACATTAAACCACTGCGCCAGCGAGCTCCTCCGTTTGAAATGAAGTCCATGTAATGGTAATACTTACATTTCTCTTCAGTCAACTGCTTTAGCACCTCACCAACTATTTGACCAACACTCTGCAGGGCTTTCAGATCATTTTCACTCTTGTCGTACTGTTTGGTCAGGTCTTTAAGTTGTTCTCTCACTGAAAAGTATTAAAAAAACGCCTCTGAGGAAAAAGTTCGGACATTTTCAATTTTATTCATAACCTCTTTACTGATAGCATTTTTAATCTTCAGCATAAGAAATTAAATAAATTAGTTTAGAACTAATCTAATTTTAAAGTTATTTATTAAAAACAACGTATTTTTTGTGAATAATGAAGAAATGTCGGTTCGATGATTCGGCAATAATTTCGATCATGAATGAAACAACGTACTGTCTTTGAGCCTAGATTCCACTTCTTTGTGTTCCATCAATTTCTTTCGGTAATCCTGAAATGCTTTTTCTCTTAACGAGTCCGTTGCAGATCCTGCTGCTGGCCCTGGCATTTTATTTTACTAAAATTATTATTTTCCAACAAAAACGAAAATCACTTCACCACCACACCACAGATTAAATTATTTACCTACTATCTATTGTTGTGTATGAATCTGTGCATATTTTGGTGCATTGCATTCCAGCAGACTAACCGCTGAGTCATCGATCGCAGTAAGTGGATTTTAACAATGTAAAGTAAAATAACTTAATGATACAGATTTCAGCAAACGTTTTGATGCATTTTCGATGGAGTGGGGATAAGTTCGCGCATGTGCACTTGCAAGCGACCAATAGAAGTAAAAGAAAGAAAGGCAGATAAGTTTACCATCAGCAAATAAGAAACCGTTCAGTTCAAAAGCAGGGGCCTTACTGTGAGCTCTTGAGCAGGGCTTTTATTGAACTGCCTTACTTTTTTGTACCATGATCTCAACGGTTAGTATGTAAGCAGGGGGCTTACCACGAGCAAATAAGAAATCGTTCAGTTGAAAAGCAGTACGTGGATTACGCAAGTCTGTTGCTAACAATTCTCAATTGAAATCGATTGAAAGCGCAGTTGCATTGCTGCTTTAGTTATGATAGTTGTCACGTCATTGGTTCTCACTAAAGCAGCGATGTATCTGCGATTTCTGTCAGAGTTGATTGCAACAAAGTTACGTAATTACCCCCAGGCCTTAAACAAAACTGCTTAAGGCCTGCTTTCATACTAACCGTTGAGGTCATAGTACGAAAAAGTAAGGCAGTTCAATATAAGCCCTGCTATAAGAGCTCATAGTTAGGCCCCAGGCCTTAAGCAGTACTGTTTAAGCCCTGCTTTTGAACTGAACGGTTTCTCATTTGCTGATGCTAAGCTCCCTGCTTTCATACTAACCGTTGAGGTCATAGTACGAAATAGTAAGGCAGTTCAATATATAAGCCCTGCTATAAGAGCTCATAGTAAGGCCAGGCCTCCTTCACTCGCTCAAGGTCGTGCGATAAGCACCTACCGCTGTTCGTATCGTCCACGATACAACTGGCAGAGGGCCGCGCGCCCGCCTGAGCACGACCACCGCACGTTTCCCGCGCTTACTCGTCCATTTTTTTCATAATATAGTAAAGTGGTAGGAACAACGCTTGTCTACTTTACTTATAGGTAGGTGGTACCTAGTTTATATAGTTATAGTCCGTTTATTCTTAGGTAGGTACTTGTGTTAAATATTTGGTAAATAATCTTCACCCAACTATTTATTGAAATAATAATTACTTAGCTACTTACGAAATAAAGTTAATTATCATGATAATTTGATTTCGTAAGAAAGCATAATTTTTAATAGGTGTTGTATGACAACAAACAAAAACTGTTTTCTACAAATAGGACAAGTAAGGATAAACAACTAAGATATCTACCTTTAAAGTATCTGTAGTCTGTACTTTAGGATAGGTACCTACCAAAAATTGACTTTTGTTATCTTTATGTCTCCCATATTTACGTACTAGGTAGGTACCTACCTAGTACTACTTAGATTATTAAATATCATAGTAATGTTCGAATATTATTGTAAGATTAAGATAGTACGTAAAATCGCTTTCCTTTTATGATAATGCTACGCAGTTCATTTAAAAGATGACAACCCTGACAGTGTCAGAAGAGATGAGAGCTACGCGATAGAAAGAGAGAAAACTTCTAGGTGAATATAACTGTAGGCGCTGTAGCGGTGTGCGATCTAAATTGCGCCTTATTGAGTCGTAGCAAGAGTCGCTATTTAAGGATGTCGAGGACAGCAAAGGAAACGGCGGTTGAAGGGGGAAAAGGAAGATTTAATAACAGATAAAAAGGAAACACATTTACAATAGGCACAGGAAGGCAATATGACAAGAATAGAGAAAAGAGACCAAAACCATAGTATAGGTATTTACAAGCAGCTAATTACAGAGTAAATATAGGTCTATACATGGGTGGGCCTGTCCTTGACATAGCCCTCCTCGTAAACGAAGTTTACTAAATTTAGCCAAGGACAGACCCTTTGTCTTAAAAAAACTAATTCTCAAAAAACAACAAAAGGAAAACCCCAATTAAAACAAAAAAACTAGACGCTTAGTTTAACTAATTTTCTAACCGGACGTCTCAACGTGCCGCCTACTGTGCGCACGTCCGCTACTCGCACAATTCCGTCTCGACCAGGGTAGACTCTATCAACTTAAATGATGTTGCGGAATGATGCTTCTGTACTTGTACTATGTATTATGTATTCTGTGGTAAGGCCCCTGGTTACTGTAAATAAATAAATAATAAAATACTTTAAATAATTTATCAGAATTTATCGCAGGCACTTATAATCTATAATATAATAAATTAAAATGTTTAATTGGCAACTAATTAATAATGTATAATAATAAATAGGTATTTTATGTAAGTATGTAAAATTAATTGATAATGTACTGATTTAATTAATATAGCTTTACTATTGCATTAGGTCTAGACCTGTAATAATAGTGTTAAGCTTGTGCAAATAAAATAAAATAAAATAAAAAATTACAATTTGCTCTGTGGTGATCGATGGTTCAGCGGTTAGCCTGTTGGAATGCACCTAATGTCAGATTGATTTGACTTTGACAATTATACTGTCAAGCATATTTTTAGCGGACGAGAATACAAACATACAGCCAAATTATTTTTAATTACACATTTACAATTCGATACGGTTATTTTGACAATATCCAAAAGGGGCCTATTTCATAAACATAGTGATTCGCGTACATTGCGGTGTCTGTGAGTAGGTAAGGTAGTTTATTTTCTAGTTTCAAATTGGTGACGACGACGCAATGAACACAAAACGATCGTTGTAATTTACTACGGTAATGTTTATGAAATAGGGCCCTGATATGACCAACTTCAGCTAGGCGATTGCGTAAAGTCAATCGTATTCATTTGACAGTTCATATTGTATCATTATATATGTCATCCCATACAAATTGCAGCCGATGGAATACAATATGAACTGTCAAAAGAATACGATTACCTTACGCAATTCCACCCCAGGGGTGGCAATTCCACCTAATAAAAGATGACAACCCTGACAGTGTCAGAAGAGATGAGAGCTACGCGATAGAAAGAGAGAAAACTTCTAGGTGAATATAACTGTAGGCGCTGTAGCGGTGTGCGATCTAAATTGCGCCTTATTGAGTCGTAGCAAGAGTCGCTATTTAAGGATGTCGAGGACAGCAAAGGATTAGGTGGAATTGCCACCCCAGGGGTGGAATTGCGTAAGGTAATCGTATTCATTTGACAGTTCATATCGTATTCCATCGGCTGCAATTTGTATGGGATGACATATATTATGATACAATATGAACTGTCAAATAAATACGATAGACTTTACGCAATCACCCAGCAGAGCTAGTAACGAAGAAAGTCTAAAAATAATAATGTTCGATTGAAGCTAAAAAATAACTTAACAACATAAAATTGAAGGTAACCCAACATGGCATTCTACATTATAATAAATACCTACCTGAATAACTTCCTGATAAACTTCATACGCCAGTGAAAAAAATCAGGACGCCCCCATATTGCTCGCGTTCCCGCCAAAATATTGTATTATATTAAGCACGTGTCTTATTTCACCGATACGTGACTACAACGTGACGGCGAGATTGGTGCGCGTCGTCGTTTATTTTTTTCTGTTTACCATGGGCTGGGCCAGTGGGCCTTCCTTTAATAGATTAGTAGGTATTATGCGATGCGTTTCTCGATGAAGTCCATTGTAAATTGTAATGTCGGTCATCACCTTACAAAAATCCTCTAATTACTTGTCCATCAGCCATTTTTGATGTCCCCACTGCTGGGGCACAGGCCTTCCTTATGGGTTTTAAGGAGGATGGGCCATAACCCACCACACGGGCCCAATGCGGATTGGTGGGTGTTAACGACTGCAAATGCAGCCGGGACCAACGGCTTAACGTGCCTTCCGAAGCACGGAGGAGCTCGAGATAATAAATTTTTGGTCACCCATCCCATGACCGACCCTTGCGAACGTTGCTTTACTTCCGCAATCGCTGGGCCAGGCGCTAAACCACTGCGCCACCGAGCTAGGGTTGCCAACCGTACTATAATATATAGTATTGTACTATATTTCCGGTCTGCGTACTATATACTGTTGAAGAAATATATAGTACGCAAAAATACTATATTTTTAACATCTAACGCTAAGAAACAAATCTTTATTTTTTTCAATTTGTGATCGTGCATTTTGACTGATTCGATAGCGTGTAGTGTATATCGTATCTGAATTCTGAAAGTATATCTGTCTTATTGCATCAATGTAAATTTCAAAAGCTTCAAACGATAGTTTGGTCATTGGTTGGTCTGCTCTATTTTTGTTTTAAGATTTTGTTGGTAATCATCAGCAAAATATAACATTATTCTTTCTTTAAGAAATATAAATCAAGTCATAGATAAATTAGTTATGGAAAGTGGTAGCGATAACGCAAGTGCGTCAAGTTCAATTAAGTGCGATTAAAAAGCGAAAGATACTAAAAAGACTCCAAATATGTCCAAAACTTGTTGAAAAATGCAAAAACTAAAAAAATATAGTTTTTACAAAAGTAGATAAGTAAAAAAAAAATTGCCTATTAAATACTATATTTTTTTTAAGTGTACTATATTTTTTATAGCTTTATTTGAAAAATACTATATTTCGCCAAAGACATGTTGGCAACCCTACACCGAGCTCCTCCTCCTTATCTAATTACTTAACCATGCTTTATTTACTAACATCATCCAAACAGAACAGAAACCCTGAAGGTAGATACCTATAGGTACATAATAGGTATAAACAGTCGACTCAACCAGATTGAATCGCCAACGACCGCCATTTTGTGCTATAAAAATAAACAAACCCGGTACCTATCCCTATCATTAGGCCCTTTGCGATTCAATAACCTTCCCTTTTATTTCGCGTAATTACCTTGGTCATCCTTGGTACACTAAACGGAGTTTTGGGGTTAAATAAATTAATCAATTTGCCGATAATCTGCTAGGCGATTGCGTAAAGTCAATCGTATTCATTTGACAGTTCATATTGTATCATAATATATGTCATCCCATACAAATTGCAGCCGATGGAATACGATATGAACTGTCAAATGAATACGATTACCTTACGCAATTCCACCCCTGATAAGTAGGTACTTAGGTACCTAGTAATTATTTGAAATTTTCTACTATCTCTCTCTCTCTCTATTAATTTATTACTCGATAGAAAGGAGCAGATAGAGGAATACATTATCGTATTAGAAAGTTTTTCGGTACCTACCTATTTTTATAAAATAAAATAAAACTTTCATTGATTGTTTGAAGTTGAGTAAATTATAGAAAATTATCACTTTTTCATTTTCTGCTGGATTTAAATTATATTGGTCCCATTAAAGAACCTTGGGGTATTCTAGTTATAACAAAAGTACCTATAGAAAGGTATAATATTAGTAAAAGCATTTTAATTAGGAACTTTACTTTTAAAACACAGAAGTAGGTACATAACTATACAATATTTTGCACATAACAATCCCAAAGCGGAGCTCGGTGGCGCAGTGGTTTAGCGCCTGGCCCAGCGATTTCGCAAGGGTCGGTCATGGGATGGGTGACCAAAAATTTATTATCTCGAGCTCCTCCGTGCTTCGGAAGGCACGTTAAGCCGTTGGTCCCGGCTGCATTTGCAGTCGTTAACACCCACCAATCCGCATTGGGCCCGCGTGGTGGGTTATGGCCCATCCTCCTTACCACCCATAAGGAAGGCCTGTGCCCCAGCAGTGGGGACATCAAAAATGGCTGATGGACATGGACAATCCCAAAGCGGTCGATATCGGTTTTCCAGGGGTTGACTTATACGAATAAAATTATTCGTTTATGTTATTATAATAATTATAATAGTTATTATTAATTACACATCATATTTGATAGGATTTTTAACCGACTGAGGGGGTCCGACTGAGGGGGTCCGACTGAGGTCAGTTCATTTTGGAAAAGGGGTCTCTTGCCCAAAATAATTTGGGAATCCCGGATCTAAACTAAACCAACCATCTGGAGCTCAAGAAGTTTAAATTCATACTATAGAATATGAATTTAAACTTCCTGGATAAGCTTCAGAGTTCATTTCGGAACTGTCATAAAATCACAGTTATCTCATAAAACGCCGTACGGAAACTGTAGTTCCCGCTTCCTTTACAAAGCTACTTATTTGTAGGTACTGAGCGAGCACCCTGAGCGAAAGTGGCGCTGCGGTGAATTTTATTTAATAATTCTAATACCCAATTTTAATAATGTTTTACGTAAAATTTTTAGGGCCCACAGTCTAGTATTTAGACGGTATCGTTACATTCCCTCGTAGTCACTGCTAGAAGTAGATAGCAAAACTGCTAAAAGTGGCCGTTTTTGACACATTTGCTATCTACTTCTACCATACTTCTACGAATGACTACGAGAATAATGTACTTGACGGCGCGGCGTGAAAAGACGGTGTTATGACTCGCTAGCGGCACGTGCGCCCTGACGTCATCGCCTCGAACGGGCTTGCGGTGCGACCGGTCGAGCGGGGATATCCCCACTCTTGCCTATAAAAGCGGCCGCAGCGCTCACTCGGCACATACCTCGGTGTCACCCTGGACCAGAGTCTCACATTTGAGCCTCACGTCAAAAGGGTGACTCGAAATGCACGGTTCTATCTCTACCGACTCAATTCCATGTTAGGCAGACATAGTAAAATGTCTCTTCGAAACAAGCGAACGCTCTATAAGGTTTGCATACGACCGGTGATGACTTACGCCTCTGTCGCGTTTGCCCACGCCGCCCCAAAAACACTTAACAAACTACAAGTAGTGCAAAATCTCTTCTGCCGAAAAGCGGCAAAAGCCCCTTATTACGTTCGCAATGCGGACCTTCATAGGGATCTAGACCTTCCCACCATCCAGCAATGGACCTTAAAGGCCTCTGAGCGCTTTTTTAAAGTGGCAGGAGACCATCCTAACCCCCTTATCCTTTCCGCATCGGACTATGACCCGCCTACAACCTCCGCCCAGTTTTCCCGCCGACCTAAATCGGTCCTAAAGGACCCCCCCAACAAGCTTTCGTCTGACCTGAACCTCCTCCTGGAGGCGACGGAGGACGATTCCCCCTCTACCAACCCCGACCCCTCTGGTCAACCCCCTGCCCTCTCTGGCTGATCGATCCCCCTCAGGGAGTCAGCTTAATAGTACTCGTCTTCTCGACGCACGATCACCTAGGTGAAATGTGACGTCTGCGCTGTCCTCTCCCCTGAGGGAGGGCAGTCGCCTCGGTTGAAGGTTCGTTGCCTGGTCCGGGCACGAAACCAGTTTAAGGCGGTTTTTAGTCAGTACGAGTCTGACATAACCAGACTAGCTCGGTAGCAACCGGCTAGGTGGTATCCAATGAGGATTTTCCGCCTCCTCTCCCCCCGCTGGGGAAGGGTCGCTCCGAACCCCTACGGTTGAGAGCCAAAAAAAAAAAAAAAAAAAAATCACTCGGCACGCATTTCTGTTGGATGCGTCTTGGTGCACGGACCGTTGTCTAACCACTCGGACTGTCACTGAGTACAGCATTTTTGCTTCTGATGTCTGACCCTATTTTCCGACATACTCTATGACTACGAGTTTAATATACTATATCTATGACTACGAGGCACTGACCAGTTTTTTTTTCTATTTAACTGGACTGGCTGTCTGTATGATTTGACAGCAAAGTTTTTGTGCCTATTTGAAACGCCACTAGCGTGCGTCTAAAGAACTAATATTGACATACATACAATGAAAAAATGGATGCCGTAATACAAAAAATTGATCTAAAGAACTTATTTAGAATTTGACACTAGTGATGGCATCTCGTCACTAGATTTAGTAACAGCAGCCAGTCCAATGCAGAATGCTACGAGGGCATGCAGTGATACCTTCTAAAAATACTGGACCATGGGTAAATTTTAGAGATAAGTCCTCCTTTGTGTACATATCTCAATTTATTTTTGTGTAACTGTTTTTATGAGTGCAATAAAGAGTATAATAAAAACTCCATGTAAAACATTATTAAAATCTAATTTGAATAAAGTTGTAGCCACAAAAAAACATACAACAAGCTAAAGGGATTCTCTTAACAAGTTTTAAATTGCGTACAAACCTCACAGATGATTGTAACAAAATCAGGATATCATCAAAAGCGCTTGCGTAGGTTCATATTTTTGGCGTAAATAATAAATAGCGGAAACGTATTGAATTCTACATCAAAATACACTTTAACGTACTGTGAATAAGTAGCTCCAATAACTTTTATTCAAGAAAGATAATAAGTTATAGATAATGATAATAAATGAAAAAAAAATGAAAATGAAAAATGAAAAAATATTTATTTCATTAAAACAAGTGGGTAATACAGGGTATGGTTGATTCCTCCTTTTAAGTGTAAAAACACTTGTACCAAGAGAAAATCGCTCTCTCATAACAACATCAGTTTTTCGTGTTTTTAAAGAAATAAAACAAACAAAAAAATTGAATAACAAAAAAAAATTATCTCTTAAACTCTAAACTGTGTGTGTGTGTGTGTATATATGTATTTGTGTGTGTGTGTGTGTCTGTGTGTGCGTGTGTGTGTGTGTGCGTGCGTGTGGGTGTGTGTGTGAGTATAAATGTGCGTATGCGTGTGTGACCTCGTATGCATTTGTATGTAATATTATATTTATATAAATAAAAATAAAATAAAAATAATTAATAATAAAATGCAGTGTATAAAGTCTTAAGAGATAACTCAGTTAAGTACTGATATGAACTATAACTGTTTCAGTTTCCTCATAGTTCAGTTTTTTAACCCATTCTGTTACTAGCTGCTTGCAAACGTGGTTGGTTTTTGTGTATATTTTAAGAATTTTATTAGCATGGTTTTATATATATATATATGATATGATTGGTAAATGTACTGGTGTTTGGCAAAGTAAGTTTTACATTGACATAGTAGAATCAAATAAGTAAGTCGTCTTACTCATTATACGCCCGAACCCTGTTTGTATGTGAGTGCGGCCCGTACGTATGAGCGTCGCACGCACACACTGACAACATTTATAGATGATAAAGATGCGCCAGTCGTGGCTGCGCCGAACGTGATCCCGCCCGCGCTCACGCACGCGCCGCGCCGCTGCGCTGCCGCTCGTGATAATTTGTGCGTATAGTGGTGGTATAGTGTACCTACCTACAGTACATACCATGCTTTCCGAAGATATTTTTGGAAAAAAGATTTGTTAGAATGAGGATTTATTAGAAATATTAAACTTTAAATAATAAGGCATTTTGTACTTGTCGAAACAGCCGTGTAATTGTGTAATTTTGTTTAAAAAATCACAAATTTCTACAGGAATAAGTATTTTAATGTCAATTATTTGAGGTTATTGTAAAATAATCAATTTCCGAATTTAAAGATTATAATTTTATTTTATTAGTGTAGGTAAATGAAAAAGTAAAAGGAATAAATGAATAGTGTAAAAAATACAATTTCATAATCATTTTATTTTATTTGAATAAATACATGATTAGAATAGAATAGAATAGAATAGAATAGAATATATTTATTTAGCACATAAGAAATACAATCAACTTAAAACTATTCATAAGACAAGGATGTGCCAAAAAGGCTTCCACTCAGCATTGTGTCGCGGAACATTGTGATTGCACCACGACGCTGATTTTCAGTAAAGCTACGTTTTAATTAATCCTATTTCGACCGTGATTTTCAAATCAATTTCAAATCACGTAACATGACGTATGTAATAAAAACATTGTAGACAGTTTCTGGTCTATGTATAAAAAATAATTAAAAAACTTTGCATTATAGATCACTGATGCTTACCATACAAGGAAAAAATGTTTTGTATAGAGATTGACTATGCATTTTGACGATTGAATAAACTAGCGACATCCCTACGTGGGCTACGTGTTTAGGCTATTATCGCTCGCTCGAGGCGCGAGTTGGCCTACTTATTTGGTTCTACTATGACATTGACTTGTTTTAGCTACAATATCATTACGTCTTTTTGCTAAAATACTGGAGTCAATTGGTAGTGATTTGTGTTTTAACGAAATAGTGTGCAAAATATACATTTGTCGAACAGTCATTACGTCTGCTATTGAATAAAGAGTATGTGTTGAGAATCTGTGCTTTTTAAAGTACATTACTTTTAAAAGTATCCTTTGTGCACGTTCTGCCTCCAGAAATTTTACTTTAGACGCCCCCCCCAGACTGGAATACAGTAGATTATAATCGATTGTGCAAATAATAATAAAACAACGAAAATCATCGAAAAAGTGCAGAATTGAGGTTACACGTGAAGAAAAAGACAGAGACAAATGTTTCCGCGTAACCAAGCCATAATGTGCCATAATATGATTGATTATAATATATTCTTATTTAATCTATCTCATGTCTGTTATGTGTTTACAATATTATGCCACAATAAATTTCTTCGTTCTACACGTGCCTTATTCACATGATATTGCTTATGAATAATATTATTATTATATTATAATAATCATTAATTTGATACATAATAGTCCAATGATATAAATCTTCACTATTATCAGATATCAAAGGTTTTGTTCGTTAGGAAACAAAATTGCAATTAATTATGTTTGAGAATTTATAATTGCTCTAAGTACTTATATCAAACGGTAAGATTACAAGGGAACAATTTGTTTTATGTAGGATATAATAATATTTTGAAGTTTTACATTATTAATCAGTTTTTCCTTGTATTTTTTATCCATGTGGACCAAGGAATGTCCGCCAGAAATCCTTCAAACTGCCCTTACGCTCTTTTAGAATGAATTAGTTTTCAAATTAATAAAAATTTTGGAAAAGAAAAAAAACGTGTCTCTTGTTTTCATACGTAATTTCTAAATAACAAATAAAAAAACAGGTCAAATTTTTTTAAATGTTGTCAATTCCTATCCTATTCATTAGTCGCCTTTTACCAGATAAATAATATTACCTACACAGCTACACTTACCCCTTGAACGGATCTTTAAAAACTTTTGGGTCCAATCGCGCTAATTCTGAGCGATAAAACCAAAACCGTTACGTTGTCATTTTGGTTTGTCAAGGTTTTTTTATGCACAACGGGATAGTGCTTGGCCTTCACCTCATGCACCTGATGTTAAGTGAAGATAAGGCCGAAGGTGAAAGCGCACTACACCCGGAACCGGAATCCTCAACACTGATGAACTGGCTATCTTACCTCTAACTGCCGGAACACAAGAATTTTTCGCCATGGCGTCAGACTTAGGTAAGATGGTGGTAGCTAGCCAGGCGAACATGAAATAAGCCCTACCACCAACCAAACCGAGTACATGTACCCCCCTCCTGGGGATCGAACCCGGGAACCCTGCGTCTTACACGAGTGTGCGAGCGAACACTACACTACACTCTCGGCTAAAAGTCCAAGATTGGCATCTTAAGGCGCCCTAAGACTTTCAACAATTTTAACAAAACCAAAGCGATTATTTTTCCGTAAACGAAAATGAAAAGGTAACGATTTAGTTTTTGTTTTATCGTTAGCGCGATTGGACCCCGGAAAACAAGCTTTAACAAATTCACGGAAATCGTTTTATAAATGTGCGCCCCCGATGAGTTAGTATGCTTTACCGATAGTAAGTTTTCCCGACATGTCGGCTTCAGACTTGCTAATCTTTTTGTCCCATTTCTTTTCTCTTATCTTTTTAAAAAGAAAACAGGGTTATTCCAAACTTATTTTATACGAAAGTTTCTATCGATAGGCCCGAATATCTTTGCGCGACGACCGTGAAGTGCCCTATTTTCAGGAGATAGGCAATATTCGACCTTATTGTTTGGGTCTCCTGGTCCAAGATATTTCGGTGAGATTGTGTTTTTATTTATTGTTCCTTTACGTTCGAGCTTATGTAGAAGAAATTGATGAAAATTGTATATTTAGATGTGTTACTTCTGACAGTGGTCTATATGAAATTGGCTTTGATATTTGGAGTTCTTGCTATGGAATCTCGGTATACGCGGTACCGCAAAACATACCGACAACTGGACGCCTATGGATATTTCAATAGAGCGTTACATATTTGTAGGCGCAACATCAGATAGCTCGGCGCGGTACAGCAGATTACATAGGTATGTACCTACCGATAAATGAGTAAAGGGCCTTAGGCGATTCTTAAGTGGCTCTTTCCCCAGAGTAAAAACTTATTTCTTAATTAAATTTGAAACTAAGTATGTCAAATTTTTATTTTTGTTCCGAGAAATAATAAATCAAAATTGAGTGTTCGCTGTCTGGAGACTTGACTTTTCTCGGCACGTCAGCAAAGAAAATTCTCAACAATTTTAGGATTAGTGCAAAGGGGTGTAAGGAATGTTTTTTTAATACCAACTTATTATTATTTATCATGCGATGACTTCTCTATTATCTATGTTCTCTAAGGGCTGATTTTTCAATCGATCGCAGCTTTATCTGGGCATTGAAAAATCAGCCCTAAATAATGTAAAACAGCGCAGCGAAAAATTTTCTGTCTATGTCTAAAACATAATTTAATCTTCTTATGTAGGTATGTCAAGTCTTGTCATCTGCTTGTCATTGAAACTCAAGATCGAGTCAAAAAATATATGAGATATATATAAACTTTTGTGACATTAAATTTCGGATTATTATCAAAACTTTACCTATATTTATATTTAAATAACAATTTATGTCAAAGAAGACACTAAAATATACCTACTTAAGCAAGATAAAATTTCCATGTGATGGTGTTGATAAAAAACAATTAGAAATGATTGAATCTCCATAATAATGATTATTATGCTACTGGAAATATTATATCTCAATCAAGCAAACTAAAACCTATTATACTTATATTCTGTGTTAACCAAGCTCAAAATCAAATTCAGATAAATGTGTTGCATATTATTTCCGTGCTTAGTGAGTCCTTTCCTCTCTTGCATTCCGTGCTGCGACTGCTGTTTCAATGCAATTGTGAAAGATAACAAGGAAGAAAGTTATTCATGAAATACTTCAAACTTATTGAGGGAAAGTGAGCTTGATTTTGTTCAAGACCTAGAAAATTGAGCTTGGTTTTGTTCGACTTCTAAAAAGTGGGCTTGGTTTGGACGAAGTGAGCTTGGTTTATAGTAAAAAAAATTTTTTTTTTCAAGAATCCTCTTGAAGTACACCTAAATTAATTTGGGATTTATATTAATTGCTTAAAGCTGATTGAAGACTTAAGTTTTAATGTGTTTGGGACCGGCTTGCGTTCCTTTTATGCTTATTCCCTTAGTAGCATGCCTACCTGTAATATGTCCGAAGTTAATATCGTGCTGTGCTCCGAAGGACGAAGATGTTACAGTCCAAGGAAGCTCGGAAGACAAGCATGCTAATTAGTTATTAATAATTCTGTTTCATTTCCTTGCATTGCAACTTGCAACGCTATTAGGAAATGAAATAATAGGTCTTTTCCTATGAATTTGTATGGAGAATTTTCAAACAGTTTTTTTTTATAACAGCATTTTCATTGTTAATTTAACAACCGTAAACACTCATGTAATTTTTATATAGGTAGGTACTAATGTTTGAAACTTTGAACACTATGCTAACTTATTCAATTTACAATAAGCGAAAAAAATAAGTTTTGACTAAGTTACATATAACCCTTTTCACCCTTTTTTGCTCATATTAAAAGATTCAGAAATTTAAAAGATTTCAAGATCTTTTTTTAATGTTAAGAAAGCTAAAATAAGGACTTTATTTTTTTCTGATAGTTAACTGTCATTATCAAAAAAATATTAATCGGTATAATATCAAGATATTGTTACTTAATATTTTAAACTATAGAAGTTATTATTTTCTGTGAAATGTAGGTATGTGACAAAATATCGGCAATTTCATAGGTAAAGACCTAATATTTGTTTGGTTGAAAGGGGGTTAGAATTCTTTAAATAATAACTCCAAGATAGGCTCGAGAATTGTGATCTATTCCTTTGAATTATTTCTTTTTTTTCTTTTGCTGTTTATTTATTTTTTAATATTTGTTACCATCGTTATGTTTACTATTAGCTGTTATAACAGTTTTACTAGTTATTGTAGGTATATCGATTTAAATCATCGTCAAATATTTAATAAAAAAATACTGTAAAAGCATATTCATTAGTTTTCTTTCTGTTTTGTTTAACCAACTTCAAACTCAAGTACAAGTTGCTTCAGGGAATAAAATAGCAATCTTAATAATATAATAAATTTCCATTCGCATATTGACACCGTGGTAAAGAAATCAGCCCGGATGTAGGATTCCTAAGGCGCAACACCTCCTTTGCTCGCTCGCCAAGTACAAAAGTTTTATTATATAATTCGCTCGTTCGCAGTATTTTGGAATTTGCTAGTCCAGCATGGAATCCGAAATACGCTGTTTCATCTCAGCGCATAGAATCAATTCAACGGGCATTCACAAGGTACCTGGCTTTCTCGTGCGGTGGAATATCATCTCGCTGCCCCTACTAGGACAGATTGAACTATTTTAAAATGGAATCTCTTCGCAATCGTCGCACCAAGTTAGATATGGTCTTCTTTCACAGCTTGTTAAACAACAAAATTGACTGCAATTATATCCTTGAACAAATTGCCTTATCTGTGCCTTATAATATTCCGCGGCAACCGATTAAATCTACATTTAGTATACCATACTGTCGAACAAATATCGGACTCCACTCACCTCTAATAAGGATGTGCAAAACATACAATGAGTTGTGTAAAAAAGGTGTAGATCTCGATCTGTTTTGTGATTCATTATTATTATTTAAAAATAAGTTGTCTAAATTGCCTTAATGGGCTTCTATTTGTTATAAGTAATATAATATACTCATTTAAAATTATTATAATAATCATCAGTATTAACTTTAATAATTAATTAATTTAATTGTTCATACTTGACATTTTTGATGTAATTGTAATTTAATTTAAAATATTAATATTATAAGATTCTTGAATTTAATTGTAGTAGGTTGTAATTAATTTGATATTTGAAAATTCTAGCATTTATTTTTTATTAGTATAATTGTTAATTGAGCGATGTCGACACTTATTGTTGTGTTTATAGGTTAAAAACTAAATTGCTATAAGATCTCTGTATAATGTATGATAAACATAATGTTAGTGTTGCTATTTGAAATAAATAAATAAATAAATACTCTGTCTATTTGTTGTGCTATTGCTCGCGTAAACCACTGATGCAATTTTGATTAGTAATTTTTATTAAAGAGATAGAATGGACCATGGAAAAGGAAACTGGGGGTCAAGTCTGCTAATGTTTTCGTCAAAATCGTAGTTCAATGGTGTTTGAATGGTAATGCTTTTTGACACAGTTCTTGTTTGATTAAACCCAAAACCGAAACACATTGTGTTTCTTAAACCCAAAACGGAAACATATTTTGTTTTGATTTTGGGTTTACGAAACAAGAACTGTGTCAAAAAGCATTACCATTAGAACACCATTGAACTACGATTTTGACTAAAACATTAGCAGACTTAACCCCCTGGTCTGCAACTTAAGGCGAGGCCAGTTCACGATCAGCTGAAAAGTCTGATTTTTGAACATCCAATGTGAAGAACTGATGTAAAATTATACTTCACAAAAATTACTGTAGACTGAAAAAGAAACAAAGAAGCAAAGTAACCAAACAGAATATTGCAAAATGGGGTTACTCTGTAAAAAAATCTGAATAACACCATAAAAAGTTATAAAAATAAATTTCAAATCGTCAGATTTCGTAATTTTCAACGACAGTGATTTGATTTTTTATGCAAAAAGGATAGCTTTTTTATCGATCTAACACAATAACCGAGTACATTTTTGATAAATGATCCAGTATTTCAGAAATCAATAAAAATGTACTAAAATTCGTACATTTTTAGTAAAGTTATGCAATATTCAACCTTATTCTAAAGACATAGTGAAAGAGTAAATTTTGTGAACTGGCCTCGCCTTAATTTCGAAAGACGCATGGTCGAATGAACTTAATAGTTCATTCGAGCAATCGTTCTTCGAGCATGCGCCAGTTTTTAGGTAGGTATCCTAAAAACTGTTGCTCGAGCTGTCATAGTTTCGAATGACGTTAATAGAATGAACTATAGAAAAATCGTTTAAAACGCTGTGACCACCGTTTTTTTTATTAACTTGTAGGTCAATAATTTATTCGAGCAATCCAAATCCAATCCAATTTTCTTTTTCGCTTAACGATTTAACACAAAAATCCAATTTTGTGTAAAAATCGTTAAGCGGTTAACAGAATACATTTACCTACTAAGTTTCAACTGTGTAATCCTAATACTTTCGAAATAAAATGGCTGTGACATACTGACGGACGGACAGACAGACAGACAGACATGACGAATCTATAAGGGTTCCGTTTTTTGCCATTTTGGCTACGGAACCCTAAAAATAAAACCACCTCCTACTATGTAACATTATCAGCTGTACATTTATTGATTTGAACAACTGTTCTGTTTATTAAATTGTCTGGAGTACTGGCTACATCATACTTCACGTCATTGTCGTCGTCCAATTCGAAATGGACCACGAAGCATTGACACCATTTCAATCCTGTAATAAAAAAAATACTATGACAACCATATTGAAATAGTGAAGGACTGGTGGATCTGGTGAAGGTCGTGGGAAGCCGCTAGATGCGATGCGGGTAGCGCAACTTCAAATGGCCAACATTCTATCATACGTTTGAACGCTACGCCTACTTATGAGCAATAACTGTCAACCTCAACTTTTGATGGTAATCATGGTAATTTAAACTGTCAACCTCAACTTTTAATTGTAATCGTGGCGTAGTAGTGCTCTCAAAAAAGATACCTAAGTAAACACGGAAGATCAGCGTCGGAATGTCTGCGACACCCGACACATGCTGAGGAGGTTGCCTTTTTAGTATCACATTCTGTAATTTAATTTAAGCATTTAATTTATTTTGTGCCGCTAAATAAATCAGTTTTCTATTCTATTATATTCAATAAGACGATTAAATCACACGTCGCAAACTAGACTTTGATGTATTGTTGAGTGAATGAGTGCAAACATTGTGATGGAAAATGACCTCACTTTAAATGTGGAGCTCATTTTTCAATGTTGACGACTCTGTATGAAATATACAGGGAGAAAAAAGCAGCCCTTGACGAGTTTCTTGCCGGTTCTTCTCGTTACAAGGTCTCCCGCTCAGGGTTTGCGAACCGATGGCGTAGCTTCTTTGACATTCACAAGTGCTTGTAACAGCCTAGACTGAATAAATGATTTTTTGATTTTTTTTTTTGATTTTTGATAAAGGATACAGGTTTTCCGGTCATGTCAGTACGGGTTTGTGCAGTTGCACACTGGCCGCATCCGCGGCGCAAACGCTTTAGTTATATTAAAATTGTTGAAAGCTATACTTAAGGAGTCTAGGATGCCAATCTGGGACAATTTAAATGAAAATTATGAAGCTAAACCAAAGATTTTTAGGTAAATATCGCGGTAATTCGCGATTAATACCGCGATTGGGCTCCTGTACTGTAACCTACTTTGTTATATTTCTACTTCTCACTCATAAGTCAGTCCAGCTGACTAGCCACCCGTTATATTTCTACTTCTCGCTCATAAGTCAGTCCAGCTGACTAGCCACCCGTTATATTTCTACTTCTCGCTCATAAGTCAGTCCAGCTGACTAGCCACCCGTTTTATTTCTACTTCTCGCTCATAAGTCAGTCCAGCTGACTAGCCACCCGTTATATTTCTACTTCTCGCTCATAAGTCAGTCCAGCTGACTAGCCACCCGTTATATTTCTACTTCTCGCTCATAAGTCAGTCCAGCTGACTAGCCACCCGTTATATTTTCGGGCACAGTGCGACTTACTGCTGATCTTGTCCACGTGTACCCACCCAGTTACTGGGTCCGGTCCGAAATTCCTAGTCACTGGGTCCAGTCACTGACACCGTTTCGTATAAACCAGCCCTTACTGGCTTAGCATTATGGCTTCAAAACTATCCTCGTGATGTTATCCGGACATAATGGGATTTATGTTGAAGATGAAAAGAATTATTAAAATACCTTTGATACACATAGGCAAGCAGGATAGACAAGGACACAGAATCGAAGGAAAACAGCACAACTTGGGCACGCAAAAACAGAAGCACATGTATTTCAACTCATCTCAGTTCCTAGGTTTCCTTGAAGAAAACTCTGTGTAACCTAAATGCATCTAATTAGTTTAAAATATGGTTAGGTTTTTTACTTTATGTCAATTTTTGTACACTCTGTCACAGAAGAACTTAATCACCACTGTGTAACATGTCTGTGACACTTTACCATGGTATACAATGGTCTTTGTCGTATAAAATCCACAGAACAGAGTTTTTTTTAATTTTATTTGCTTACCACAAGAGAGCACGAGCACAAAATAGTAGTATTTTCTTCTAGAGTCATACTATATCTATGTCTAGAGTAGATAGAGTAGTAGTAGAGTAGACCTTGCAAATGTAATCTAATCAAATTAAATCAATCCTTTTTGCGAAAGTATTACAGGGTGTGGTTTTATTTTAGAGTTCTTGTGGCCTTGAACTCTATCATCAGATCAGCTCAATGGCACCATAATATTGCATTGCCTTCCAGTCCTGACCTATAATGTTTAATGTTTATAATGTTTATTTATTGTTTAATATGTTCAAAGTTTCAAGTCTCTAGCTTAATAGGAAGCTAATTTTCTTGTTTGTTTGTTTGTGTTTCTTTGTAGACATACAAAGAGCAACCTAATAAAACGTGTTATTATAGGTACGCGTTGTAATCTTTAAAAGAGTTATATTTCCAAGGTAGGTAGGTACCTATTTAATATTTACAATGAGGGCTTTTCAAAATGACAAAAAACTGTAGGCTCTATAGATGGCGTTGATAAAAATGTATGTGTTTATTTTACTAAACCTCGAAGAGTACTTATAGGTAGGCACTAGGCAGGCAGATGGAACCATTAAATGTTTCTCTTTGGTTGGGCAGATGTCAGCCAGCAGGCAGTTTTTTTAAAAGCCAATTTTGACACTTCTCTTTCCATCAACGCCATCTAGTGAGGCAAATAGTTACTATTTTTATTTTTAAATGTCACTTTGAAAAGCCCTCATTGCTTTTCAACTGGGGCGTACGTCTAGAGAGTTTACAAGTTTCTTGAGGTATGAGAAGTTTGCTTAATGTAACTAAGTTTTGTTGTCCAAAGTTTCTAGCTTTGGGAATAAGTATGGGATATCAGGCGGAATTAAATTATTCCTGATTAATAACACGAAAGTGAATCAAGTCACCTTTATTTACTTATAACTTGAATTATTATTTTAATCAATATTTTTTGGTTTATAGACCTTGCGTGCTTAGGGGCCCTATAAATATCAAAGTAACTCGCTCATCTTAATTTATTGCTCGCTAAGTACATAATGTATCGAAAATTCACATGTACATTGTCTCTAATATTTTTTGAATAACTCTTCAACAGTTATCATTGTAAGTTTTAAAATCCATAATTGCCAAAAGTGGCCACTTTGAGCTAAAATTTTTCTCCTTTTGCGTCTGTTATTAGATAAATTTAGGTACTTTGTGTGTGTTATGTAACAGTGGAAACTTTGCTGATAATTATATGCGTAAAAAATTAAGTTAAGTTTATATAAGTCTTATAAAACATTGTATGTTTCCCTAATAATAATAAACAAATAAACAAAATGGATTTTAAAACTTACAGAAAGAATGAAAACTGTTGAAGAATTATTCAAAAAATATTAGAGATAATTTAAGAAATTATAACATGATCTTTTTTAAATATTGACTCGGTTTGCGAGTAATAAAAATAAATGAAGTGGCGGCGCTAGTTTCACTACCTACCAGCGCCTTAATAAAACGTAGACAAAAATCTAAACTAACCAAATAGATAAAGTTTGTTTTTGAATTGGCAGTGAGAGATTGCGAGTGCTAAGGCCCTTATGAATTAAATACTGTGTTAAACGTGGTTGGAGCAAATACTAATTGAGTGAGGGGCAATTACGGTTGTCCATAAAGATATGGAGCCCTATTTTTAAATCCTTCGGCGGCGTCGAGCGCTCTTTACAAACTTATCTGCCCCGGTGGCCAAAACTGGAACTAAGTATTTTACATATTCTTAACTAGGTTACGCCGTCGTCTATAGATGACAGCGACGCCGCCGAGTGAGATAAGATTGTAAAGAGCTCTCGACGCCAGCCAAAGGATTCAAATATAGAGCCCATGGTATTCACAATATAGTGGTGGCTAGATAATTAACACCAGACGATTGTCATACCTACAAACGAGGTGCACTGTAACCTTGGTTCTCCGCCAAGGATTGACCTAGCTGTGATCTGATGATGGCCATCCAGGGAGTGAATGGAGGAGATTCAGATCGCCATACATCTCTTAGAATGTTGATGATTGATCGATCAGTTGGGTGTGTATAGCGATTTGAATCTCCTCCATTCACTCCCTAGATGGCCATCATTAGATCCTAGGTTAATCCTTGGCGGAGAACCAAGATTTCCTCGTTTTTATGAAAATCGACTGTTGTTCATTATATGGCCACCACTTGACTGTACACAGACTGTCTGCATTAATTTTAGCGATAGATAATAGAAAAAGAATTTCGACAGCAGAAACCAAATATTTCACTGAAAAGACAAAATAGAATGATTATTATAGCTTTTGTGGGTTTCATTTTCGATTTGACGTTTACTGGAAATCCAGTACCTAAGAGGTCTAGAAAAGCTGCAGAGAAAAGTATTAGATAGGTGGGTACTCAAATCATAACAAGCTAGCTTCCTTTTGTGTAGGATATCGATTAGGTATAGTGTTGTAAGGTGTGAAAACTTATCGATTGAAAAAAAATAAGTAAAATTGTATATAATTGTAAATAATTTTAAATAAATTGTAAATAATTTTAGGTAATTTTAATTTTATATATATTTTTGCTTTTACTTTTACTTTGTATTATGTAATATGGGTATATTGCCTGAAATAAAGCTATATTATTATTATTAGATCCTTCTCTATCGTTGTCTGTCTGTCTCTGTCAAATCAAAAAAGCAAGGCGCCTCCTGATAAAATCAATTTCTGAGAAAGATATTATATCTCGACAGACAGAATCCCGTCTTTCTGTGAAGGGCTTAAGGAATTAATTATCACTATCTTATAAGGTAAGTACTAATACCCATTTTCTAAAAATCATTCAATTTTCTAATCATCATCTAGGTATCTTTTAACTAATTTTATAAATAAAATTAGTTAAAAGTTACCTAATTTATTAATGATTTGTAGAAAATGGGTATTAGTACTTACCTTATAAGATAGTGATGATTAATTCCTTAAGCCCTTCACAGAAATGCGGGATTCTGTCTGTCGAGATATAATATCTTTCTCAGAAATTGATTTTATCAGGAGGCGCCTTGCTTTTTTGATTTGACAGAGACAGACAGACAACGATAGAGAAGGATCTAATAATAATAATATAGCTTTATTTCAGGCAATATACCCATATTACATAATACAAAGTAAAAGTAAAAGCAAAAATATATATAAAATTAAAATTACCTAAAATTATTTAAAGGGTACCATTTTTCCTTTAGGTTCTAAAGGAAAATAAGTCCCTTAATTTTTAATAAGCCTATAAGTAAGAGGCACCTACCTATGTATCTCTTAAGTGTTCAGACACACTATATATCGTTCGGCCTAGTTACGCTTGCAATGCTTTGTGAATGGCTAGCAACACATCCACTGAAAATTACATATTATCGTTTTTTTAATAATAAAAGCGTTGCCGCCGATCTTCCGCGTAACTTATGTCTAGACACTTAAGCAACCTTTGGAGCTATCTGAAACTTTATCGATGTTTCACACAAGTTTCCCATCACTACGCTAAGTGCAGAGACGTCCTTAAGGGAAATTAAACTGAACCAACAGCTTGGAGCTGTTCTCGCTTAGCCCCCCTCCCTGCTGTAGGGGAAGTAAATACAACTGTTCTTTTCTAATACAAAACTTTGTTCGTTAACTAAAGTCTATTTTAAAAGAAAAATGAAAAATTTGAAGTTCTTCGAATGGCCAGTAGGTATAGCGCTTTTAACTTCGACGTTAAACAGGAATACAAGTTGAAAGTAGGCATACCTACCTTTATACATTGGTCTCATTATGTAGGGTAATCAACCCTATTATTGACCCTTTTGATTGACAACATGATACAATACAAAAAGGCTTTAAAAAAAATTCTTTCTTTCTTTCTTGAATTGGCCAATATTTATTTACTTACTGCAAATAAGCTTGATTGCCTTTTCAACTAATGTTAGGTTAACGATAACAAAATTAAAGCCGCGAATTTAAAGTTGCCACCCGTATAATAAGTTAAATTTTAAAAACGCAAAGGTCAACATTGTTTATGTTTTTTTTATTTTCAATTCTCATCTCCAATCTTAAACAATGTTTATCTTTCCGTTTTAGGGTAAATTCACTTTTAAAATCGAACTTATTATACAATATTTTATTGTCAAGCACGAGTGGCAGCCCGAAATTAGTATGCTAAATCGGCGTATGTAATCGCGGCTTAACTTTCAAAAGATGGATGTGTGTGACGTATTAAAAACAGTATGTCAATCCCATTCCAATACATCTTTCGATAGAATAGTAAGCAATACATTATTATTGCTATTGAAAAAAAAAAGAAAAAGACTTGGTAGTTTTTGATTAACATTTAAATCGTCCGCCATTTATTTTTCATTACTTTAAAGTTGCCCTTTATTTATTCCTTCGTCATTGTTTATTACAGCCAGACGCGGACATCAAACAACAGACGGTATAGAAATTCATTCAGCTATCGTGAGAGTTTCGAACCAACCACAGAATAGATAAGAAACAGTATAATTAGTGTCACCCAGTGTCCCTATAATAATTAACCCCGCTTCGTACGCAAGATAGCACGAACGATCAATTTTCGCATCAATGATCGTCAATTGTCAGTCACAAAATGATCGTTACCGAGCGCTTTACTTTAGAAAGAAAGAAACAAAAGACAAAAATGAAAGAAAATGTATTCCATACAAGTACCTACATACAATTAAATAAGTAGGTACACCTACATGGAACATTCAGTCATTAAATTGAGTAGGTACAGTCGAGTTCATTAATATATTGGCACTTTTGACAGCTTATCAACCTTTATGGCTTTATAATAAAGGTCAACAGCCTGTCAAAAATGCCAACGTATTAATGAACTCGACTGTACCACTTATTTAAGTAAATAGGATTGTTATTTAAAAATGCTCAGGAGCGTTATTCTAAGTTAACTGCGCTGCGTTGCACTCACGACAGTAGTATAGTAGGTAACCGAATTAAACCGAGATTTTTATTTCATTATTTTGTGTCGCCATCCTCCGGTTCGTATAAAAACGTAATACTGGACTTATGTCTACTGTGCCCAACTTGACGCCGGCCAAATCTGAAAATCCTTGGGTTTCTTTAACAAAGTTTAAGGATTCAGTCCGCAAGTTTTCAGACGAGATCAGGGTTGGATTCAGTATAATAGCTTTTTAGTATTGGCATTTAATTTCGTACACGATAATTATTTGACTTCGGGACGTTTTCGTCGATGACCTTCGTTTTGTCAATTCTGTGCTTTCAATCGCGCTATCGAAACCGCGTGCTATTTAACTAATAAAGTTAAGTATTTGCATTATTTACAATTGTTTACCAAGGAATATTAATAACAAATGATTTTCATAAAAACCTAGATTGTGAAGTCCAAATTAAAATTTAAAGCTAAGATGAATAAAATTATTTTTCAACACACTTGCTCGTAAAGTGAGCCCTAATACATCGCTTTTAGTGCCATAAAACGAGCTATAACAAACGCGTTCAATAATATATAAAACACTAGTACGTGATAGAATTAGCCCTACAAAGTTAAATTATTACCTCACTGCAAGTTCTATGCGAGTAAACAGAGCATTCCCAATTTATCCGGGTAATACAGTTATTTTTTTAGTAACTACAAAGAGGTTTTATGCTGTTAAAATTTTTCGAAATAAATAAATGTGTAAGTCCTTAATTAAGTCATACAAATGTTTATTATTATTAAATTATTCATAATTCACAATATTTTGTTATAAAATATTAAAATATTTGCATTTTATCACTTAAAATTATAATTTTGAAGAAGGCTATATGCTCCTCACCCCTTTGTTCGAAAAATATTCTTGCGTTGGGCTTGTGAAAAAAACAAAAAAAACCTGCGCGCCTTTTCCCATAATTCATAATTGTCATATTTTGTTTTTGTCGTATTTGTTGCTGTGTGGTAAATTACTTTTCAACACACTTGCTCGTAAAGTGAGCCCTAATACACCGCCTTTAGGGCCATAAACCGAGCTATAACAAACGCGTGCAATAATATATAAAACACTAGTTCGTAATAGAATTAACCCTACAAAGCTAAATTAGTACCTTACTGCAAGTTCTATGCGAGTAAACAGAGCATTCCCAATTTAGCCGGGTAATACAGTTATATTTTTTTTGACAACAAAGAGGTTTTATGCTGCCTAAAATTCATATACATTTTTGGAATAAATAAATGTGTAAGTCCTTAATTAAGTCGAATAAATATATAATTATTATCAAATTATTCATAATTCACAATATTTTGTTATAAAATATTAAAATATTTGCATTTTGTCACTTAAAATTATAATTTTGAAGTATTAGTAGTAGGCTGTATGCTCCTCACCCTTTTGTTCGCAAAAAATTCTTGCGTTAGCCTGTGAAAAAAAAACAAAAAAAAACATGCGCGCCTTTTCCCATAATTATCATATTTTGTTTTTGCCATATTCGTTGCTTTGTGATATATTACTTTGTTTTTTCCTTGCAAATGTGTTGAAAAACGTCGTATGAAACTCGTGAGCTCTTGCTTATTGCACACTCGGCTGAGTTACGCCCTCGCCTGCGGCTCGGGCTGCAACCCACAGCCTTGTGCGCAATGAGCAACCTAAGCTAACTTGTCTCATAATGTACTATTGTTTTTTCCTCGCAAATGTGTTGAAAAACGTCGTATGAAACTCGTGAGCTCTTGCTTATTGCACACAAGGCTGTGGGTTGCAGCCCGAGCCGCAGGCGAGGCGTAACTCAGCCGAGCCGAAATGAGCAACCTTAGCTAACTTGTCTCATAATGTACTATTGTTACAACAATAATGCTGTCGAAGAGTAAGTTATATTTGTTTTCTTTTCTTTGTTTTTGATAGTGGAATATTTGTTATTAGAAATATTAATCTTTGTATAATCTGTTTATTAGTCAATATATTGTTTCTGTAATCTAACTACGTCCCTGTAAAATCCCGTTTTAGTTGTTTTATCCGCGTTTAGTCTGGGACTTAATAATTCGTGAAATCACAGTCCGGAAGTTTAAATTAATCAACAATTTCACAATCAGCAAACTACGAAGTACACAAAACTGGAGGTAGGTACGGAATTGGTGTGCTGTTTTGGTTACGATTGTTTTGGTTAAATAGAACTTCAACATTTCCATAACACGATGATTACTACCTACCAAATAAAATACTAAGCAATTCTATAGGTAATGAACAAACTGCTGTGCAGTTTGGTAAACACTTAATTAAAAAAAGGTTGCTATAAAGAGCTCATTGTAAGGCCCTAGAGGCCGTACTCTGATCTCTTATATAGCAACATCAAAGTGATGTTGTTATAGTGACAGAGCTATATATCGCGTATCGCGCCATCTCAATTCCAACATCGTTTCGATCTTACTTTTGACAGTCATTGTAGGAGGGCTGCTATTTGTTTGTAATCTAGTAATTTTCACACCATACACAGAAATATAAAATACTTTTTTGACAGATGTATGAAAAACAACTAACTTGAACGTTCATACCCTTTCTCCTTTCCTGACGATAACTCAACCGAAATTAGCTTTCAAATATTTCACCACCGTCAGAACTATGGCTAGGGTGATAAATCAGTCAATGCAAACTCCCTGCAGCCCGCAGGTGGAACTTTATTACGGGATGAAACATAAATTTGGGAACGCATTTTCAATTAGGCGAGGCGTTAGTTCGGTTCCCTTGCGGGTTCAGTTTGGATGTTGCGTGTGGTACATACTGCTACAGTAGCCGGCAAACATCTTGAAATCGGGTGGGGATTGCGCGGAACGCGTATTTTGGGCATGCGTAGCGGTGAGGTACGCGGGCGGCAGGAGAGGGGCGCGCGCTATTGGTCGCCAAGTGCACAAACTAATCCCCACTCCGTCGAAAAAGTGTCAAGATGTTGGCCTCGTATTGTACCCTACATTGTGTATAGGTGCCGGCACGAATCATGAGCGGTGAGAGAAACTGGAGGGGATTAATATATAATAATAAAAATAAAATATATGCTTGGACAATTTCACACAGCGCTATCTAGCCCCAAACTAATCAAAGCTTGTATTATGGGTGCTAGACAACTGATATACTACTTATATACTTTTTAAATATATACTTATTATACATAGCAATACCCAGACCCGTCACAGAAATTAAAAATTCATCATTTCAATTTCTGCCTGGCCTGGAATCGAACCCGGGACCTCTTGCGTGGTAGGCGGCATGTTGACCACTAAACCACTCAGGTCGTCAATACTGCTAAGTAAGATTCTGCGCATGTTTGCAGTAGCCCCGCACCACCGCCAATGAGAGCTAAAAATGATTTCTACGCATTAAACGTCACCACTCAAGATCCGTGCCGAGGTCTTGAAAAGAGTGAAAATGTGTGAATTTACTCTGGTATCATCAGAAAAGAAATGGTCCAAAGTTAGGCAATTTTATGTCCATGTCGGCCGGCCCCTCGTAGCACAGAATAACTAATTGCTCGTAGCAAGCTCGTAGCACGGAGCGCACTACGAAAGTTACGTAGCGCGTTCCATCCAAGCGGAATGCTACATACACCGGTTGCGTGTCACTACGACGCAATTTTGGTGTATGTGATGCAAGGAAAAGGACATTTGGGAAACATCTTTTTAGGGTTCCGTACCCAAAGGGTAAAAACTAAATCGCACTAACGTGCTATGTGCGATAAAAAGCACTAATAATACGATAAAAATAACTCACTAACCAAGTCGCCTGCCAAGTCGACTCGTGTAAATACCCCGTTACATAAGTATGTACAAAAGTATGTCTTCTGACGCGCACATAGAGTACATTATTGGATGCGCCCAAATCCGCGTACATGGCCCACGTCTGCCTTGCCTAATGTATTTATTAGTGCTTTAGTTTTGGTGCCATTCACTTACCTACCCGAAAAGCACACGGCTAGTAACTTAAGGCGATTCCCTAAGTGACGCCCTCAGATGTTTTTATTTAATAAGTTGTTTATAGAAAAGGATTTAGAAGCTATCATTACATTCCATCGCAGTCATTCGTAGAAGTGTGTCAAAAACGGCCACTTTTAGCAGTTTTGCTATCTACTTCCAGCAGTGACTACGAGGGAATGTAATGATACCGTCTAAAAATATCTACTAGACTATGGGCCCTAAAAATACCAAGAGAAGTTGAAGCATTCTATATCAATATACTTAGAATGCTTCTGAATTCAAAATAATTTACAGGTAAGTAGCAGGGTTGCATGATTTAAATCAAGTTCATTAGTATGTGGTGCAAAATTAAGTTATTTATCACAATAAAAATTAACAATCAGATTTAGATATTTTTTTGTGTCAGTAAAAATATAACAATGAATTGATTACTTTCCTTCATTACATGCAATGCAAACAATTAATGCAAATAATAATCACAGTTATTTTTTTAATTTGAGATTTTTGCATTAACAATGCTATTTTTATACAATCCTAAATAATATATACTAGAAAAAATACGACTCGCACATCACAGCTTTATGTTTTCAGAAATAAAAATGTTGCCCACAAGAAAAACTAGGGTAATGATCGCAAAACCTAATAAAAATTAAAATAATCAAAAAAATCACGATTTTTTTTTAAAATCTGACTTTTTTGATTAAAATAAAAAAAAACATGATTTTTTGCAACCTTGGTAAGTTGAACATGTGCTTTTATTTTCGGGCGGTATACATTTACCGAAACCGAAACCTTTTATCTATTAGTTAAATTCGTTGTATTGGACCGAACTACTGAGCGGTGTGTCAGTTCAGTTAACTTCCAAAACTTCACGTGAACTTACGCGGGCGTTTCATGACTGCCTCGGGTGCATCGCTTTGACGAATGGCATAGTTTTTAGTTATCTTGTGACTAATAAATAGTACAATTTCTCGATTACTTGAACGTAAATACAAATTAAATCGAATGTGCAAAAACTTAACTCTGAGTCTCTTAAAGCGCTGAAGTGCGACTCTTATTATTTAGAAACTAGAATCTCATGAACTGGATATCAAAAAAGTTTAGATACCTCTCGTTGTTTTTACATCAGTTACGGCCGAATACTCAAAGGCTTCTTAGCTAAAATCTTAAGTTAAGGTCTCCTTAACTTTAAGGAAGCTGTCAGTTTCATAGAGTTTCTGTCATATCTGACAACTTTTATGTATTTAAGGTGGCCTTAACTTTAAGATTCGTTTGAGTATTTGGCCGTTAGGCGGCCATTACATGCTCATGCAAGCGTCAGTCAAATTCCATCAGTCATGAATTACGTTTGATTGATTGACTGATGGAAAGAAGAAATCAACTTCATGCAACCATCAGTCACTACATTACACGGTAGGTTAATCGTCAGTCACGGCCGTGACTGTGGTTAAACTGACAGCAAAACCTACCGTGTAATGGCTGCCTTAAATTACATAAGACTAGATTTTTTTGGGAAAAGGTGATTTTGATATTTGTCCATTATGAGATCAGTTACAATATAGGAGGTATTCATTTTCACTACAAAAGGTCTTTGTCCTTTCCCATGGTCCAATAATAATACCTCCAAAATTTATCAAAATTGTCAGGATACAGGCATGAAAGACAACAGACACAGACTTTTACATTTTAATATTAGTATGCTATTCTATACCACGTTTTGGGCAATATTTGTTTAATTCAATAAATTGCCCTTATGCCCAAAGTCTTTCATTATCCCATAATTGAAGGCATTGTTCTTTTAATTAATATAAATACCATTGTCTTTGTAAATGAGAACCAATTAGGTTGAGTACAAAAGCGTATTAACATTGTGTAAGGAGATAATCTGTATTGAGATAATAAATAATGTTGGTAATTAATTTGATTGAATAGAAACTCTATAGTTGCAAAATATAAGAAAATTCTAATCAAACAAGAATTAGGTACTTAATTAAAGCTAAAGATATGTTTGAGATTTTAGCATTCACAATGCTATTTTTATATAATAAATACTAAATAATATAGGTAGGTACTAGAAAAAAACCTCGGACGGGTATTAGAATTCGGATAATTCTATAAACATATTAAACATTGCATTTTGATGAGATAATTTTGACATACTCACTTCTCAAGCTTACGCGCTCACTAGACATGAAATAAAACACTTTTAACGGATACTAGCGCGGTTTTATTGAAAGTACTTTGGTAATTAGTTGGTATTTGGTCTGATTTTTTATTTTCCCGACGTTTCGGCACCTTTGCAGCTGCCGTGGTCACGGGGGACTGAAGCTACTTGTGAGCCTACCCTCAAGCGATGAATTTTTTAGAACGTTCAGAAATTAAAATTTATCAAATTTAATTAGTTTAATTTTGGTTTGGTTTTAATTTAATTTTATATGTTAAAAAGAGAGAATCTACTGAAACTACTACCATTTCAAAAAATTGGGAGGCCCCTCCAAGAAAGAAATGGCGAAAGAAAACTTGGAGAGGAAGGCCGACCTCCGTCTTTTATATTAATTAATTTATTTGCAAAAGGAACTAACCGTATCATTAGATCTTACAGTGTGTGTTTGGGGCTTTAGCTTGTGAATGATGGGGTCCCAAGCTGGTGGAATTTTCCAACCATCATCTCTATTGAAATTAGGATATTTATTTATTTCGATAGCCTCGCGGAGCATTCTAGGAATGAATCTACGTTCCCTAGCAAGGATTTGGGGTTTGTCAAATCTAATATAATGGTTGGGCCCCTCAAAGGCGTGTTCACTCACTGCAGACTTGTTATCGCGCCTATGTTTCATGTCAGCTACATGTTCTTTAACCCGGGTCCCTATGCTTCTCTTTGTTTGCCCGATGTAGGAGAGCCCACAGTCACAATCTAGTTTGTAGACGCCTGCGGCTTGAAGGGGGATATTACACTTGACAGGTCGTAAGAATTGGTTGATCTTCTTCGGCGGCTTGAAGTAAGTTTTGATTGACGCTCGCTTCAGAATGTTTCCAATCTTGTCAGTGACACCCTTCAAGTATGGTAGGATGGCAGGTTGACGCTCTACTGTGGCTGTTTTGGTGCGTTTTCTGTGACGAAGGCGTGGTACTTGCAACTTGTTGTTACGTAGTACTTGCTTGACGTGCTGAAGCTCAGCAGTCAGGTGTTGTTTGTCATATTTTTTAACATATAAAATTAAATTAAAACCAAACCAAAATTAAACTAATTAAATTTGATAAATTTTAATTTCTGAACGTTCTAAAAAATTCATCGCTTGAGGGTAGGCTCACAAGTAGCTTCAGTCCCCCGTGACCACGGCAGCTGCAAAGGTGCCGAAACGTCGGGAAAATAAAAAATCAGACCAAATACCAACTAATTACCAAAGTACTTTCAATAAAACCGCGCTAGTATCCGTTAAAAGTGTTTTATTTCATGAGATAATTTTGCTTTGATCATAGTGAATAACTACTATTTTCTCAAGTTGTGATAACAAATTATATGTCACAAATAATGAGGGCTTTTCAAAATGACAAAAAGCTGTAGGCACGATAGATGGCGTTGATAAAAATGTATGTCTCAATGTATTTTTTTTACTAATCTTCGAAGAGTACTCGGTAAGGCAGGCAGATGTAACAGCTAAAATGTTTCTCTTTGAGCAGATGTCGGAAAGCGAGCGCTTACTTGCCTCTTTTCTTTGGTACAGGCCGCTTATTTTTAAAAGCCAATTTTGACTCATCTCTTTCCATCAACGCCATCTTGTGAGGCAAATAGTTACTATTTTTATTTTTTAAATGTCACTTGCAAAGTCAAAATCAACAAGTGAAAACTTTGAAAGCCTACTCAGCGTGTTTAGACAAAAATAACTGACAAATCCAATGGTTTCTAAATAAGTACTTGGCTTAGACATGACGGACTATGATAACAATATCTTATTTTACTCTTTCTTTGATAAACAGATTTTCAAATTTCCAATTTTCTCCATACGGGGTGGTGCAACTGATGTGTACTCGCTCGCACAGTGATACTAACTAACGCGAGGCATCAACCAAAAATTATCAAACTACCCTCACTGTTATAATGTTTATATTTTACTTTTTGTAATAAGTCTACAATAATAAATTAACGGTTAATAACTACATCTGTGGAGGCTTTTAATTGGCTTCTTATATTTTATTTAATTATCTACTCTGTAACGTTAGCTGTAAGCCCCCAAATATTAAAAAATAAAATAAAATAAATAAACTCGGGAGACTGGGAAACAATGTTTAATAGAATAGAATTCATTTATGCTTACCGCTGACGGGCGCTATTTTGTAGCTGCGATAAGCGCGGCGTTAATCGCGGCGATATCGCTGCGATAAACGCGGCGATAATCGCGGCGACAATCACGGCGCTTTTTAGTCGCTGACGTAGGTTAACCCTAAAAGGCACCCGGTAATAATATTATAGAACAATCACTTTTATTATTGCTAAGCTCTATAAAATAAAGTTTATGATTTATTTATGTCAGTAATTATATACTTTTCACAAATGAAACAAACAATGTATACGATTCAAATGTCTTCAGTACCCTTAGCACGAACAGCTATCGAGAAAAAAAACGCACGTAAAATTACTCGATAGACAATTCTCTATGGAAAATTTCATTTCGCTTATCGGCGATAGATGGCGTTGTACAAATTTCCAATACAAAATTTATCTATCGAATGATTATTTTTTTGATAGCTGTTCGTGCTAAGGGTACAGATCCTTTTATCGTCAAAATAGTGTGAAGAACAAAAATTCTGCATTTACTTTATATGCGCAAATTCAAGAATTATATAAATTGGTAAGCATATCATATGTAATAATAATTCTCTTACTTTTTATTGCAAACTCTACCATTACAAAAATAATTATGTCAGCCAGCGAAAAAAATTGTGGTGTCTTTTAGGGTTAAAGCCGCTTGTCACTCTTGTCAGTGTCATTTCGTGGGCGATTAGTCGCCGAGCTATGTGTGAGCTACTTTTTGTAGCTCGTGGGCGTTTACGTATTGAACTCCATATGTTCTATTCTGGGCTACAAAAAATCGCTCGGCGATTAAGCGCCCGTGAGCGGTGGCGCTTATTCATAAAAATAGGTACATTAATGATGTTAATACTTATACATTAAACAATGTTTATAGTGCTATCTATGTTTCACCATTTTCGGTATATGAAGTATAAAACAGATTACAATTCTATTATTATTAAGAAATTATACAAATTAAATATTAAAAAGCCTGACCAACTGAGTACCTAAGTAAATTATTATTTATAAATTAAAATCCAAAAATTAAGGCGGCTATAGGTATCCCTCAATTGGCGCTCTCATGAATTAAATTTATTGCTCGCTAAGTACATATAAGTACCTAATATATTGAAAATTCACATGTACTTACAGATGTTCCATAGTTTATTTACAAACAATAACTTCAGTAAAATGTAGTACGTTGTAGTAACAGAAGTAGGTCAGTTTTTGCTCTTTTGCCTAAGATGCCACAAGGATTCGAACCCGGGACCTTGTTTGATGTGTTCATGTGATGAATATTTATGGTTTTTTGCTTTCTGTCTCTTTCTCATATTTTATCAGGAGTTTTCGCCGTCTAGGACCAATGAAACAAATAGTTAAAGATTAAAATTTGTATATTTGGTACTTCGTATATTTTTTCATTTACATTTGAGTCGAGAATTATTAATAGTTATCGTATAATCTTAGACGATTACAATAATAATTTATAAAGAATAACACAAACATAACACATTCGGAAACATTAAAATTAAAGTATTTAACAAATTCTATATAGGTTATATAATAGTATAAGTACTATAAATAATACAAATAGTATTTATAATTTTAGAACAATTTTTATTGAACAAGTAGCTATTAAATAGTACAGAGTAGCCTATAGTTAATTGTAATTAGTTATTTTACGAAATTTTCTAAACGATTATTATAATCTAAATAAGAAAGTACTGGCATAATATTTATAGTTTTAAAATTATTTTTACAATTTTTAAGACTGTACAAAAACCTGTATGTTTTGGAAAACTCTTTGATATACTTAAAGAATAATATTTCACAAATTTGTCATTAAAATAATGTATTCATTTAAATTATTGCATTTAAATGTCTAAAAAATACGTAGATTGTGCAGCACTTGCTTAAGTTAGGGCATAGTGATGCGCAAGCTTACGTAATTTTTGTCGATGATTTTTTATCGACATCGGCGTATGTAGAATTTCCACAACCAGCATGGGCTCGTTGCGTAATTGTGCAATTCTAGATACAAAAAGTTTATTTATGTAATTGTTACTCTGCTTTAAAAATTAATTTTCTTACTTTGACTAAATTACACTAAAATTAATATCATCAAAATGGACAAATTGTTTTTAGAAACACAAACCAGATCTAAACACTACAAGAATGAATGCCTGTGCAAAAATGTATAAAATACGTTGGTGTTTTTTTGAATATGTCAAAAAATCTGTGAGATATTTTACGACTATACTTCGATTAGATCACACACACTTTGGAAGACTATGAAAATTTTATTAAAAAAGAGAAAAATCAATTAGTTTTAAAAAAGGAATTATATTTGCACAATTGCTATTGCTCTTAATTTCAGTACGTAACTTTCACGATTGTTAATTCTAAGTTTTCTAGAAATTTAATTTACTGTAAAACGGCGATGGTGTTCCAATATCATTAATTTACTTAAAAATAACATTGGCCTACTTATTTAAATTTAAGTATGTTCAAATTGCCTAATACGAGATCTAAATGTACATTGATTTAGAATTAAATTGTCGTTGTTGTTCTTTTATAATATTTATTACATGTAATATTTATTTAGAATCGGGATAATATTTACAACAGTATTACGCGGGTTGAAACATGTAATATTTAAAACTATCGATCAGTCGTAGGTTAAGTCGATATTAAAAAAAACAACAAAAAATCAAGCTCTAAAAAGTAATGGAACAACACTAAAATTTAAAAGCGCTCTTATGGATCATTCTCACAGCTCAGTCACGTCAACGTCAAGTCAATACTTGACGTTTATAATGACTTGACGTTTACGTGATTGAGCTATGTGGATGTTCCATTAGGGATAGCTTGCGTTTATCTGCTAAAGTAACACGTATACACGGTAATACATACACAATTTTCTCCGTTTGTGGACAAAATTTATTCATAAGATTAGACAAATTTACACAAAGTTCTTGGTGTTCTTTCTGGTATTAAATCCTAAAAATATATAAATCTACGCCATAACCTTAAATTAAATAAGAACAGTATTTACAAGAGTTAAATATAATAGCGACCTGCGCTAGAATAAAAAAGACAACTCATAAGGTGGATCATACACTGTCATGCATTACGCTCAATCATGCAAGATTTTAATAGAAAATACAAGCGTAGATCCTTTAGCAGGAACATAATTTTTTTCTCGATGGATGTTAAGGATACAGTAGTTGGTATATACAGATATGGGCCAAGTTATTTTGCGCAAGCTGCTTGCGCAAAATGGCCTTGGCCCATATTTCAGTACCACGTGACTTGCGGAGTAGCAATTTTATACGCACAAAAATCTTTAGTGCACAAGTCTCATTGCCTATGGTTGGGTTCAAGTAATATTGCACGAGCTGTACGTACACATGCGTGCGTGATTTTTATAGGCGATTACTTACAAATTTTAAAATAAGTATGCAGTCACGCATACACAGTGTGAGCCTTGACAGTGTGAAATCCATCTTATGAATTTATTGAAAAGTTTTTACAAAACTGATAAGTACTTAATTTTAACACATTATACATAAATTTAGTGCATTTTATTGTTGTGTAGTGCTTGTTTGATAGGCACAGAGGCACAGTCATTATTATTACTCGAGTAGTATTAGCCTACAGTCACTGGCAACATTGTAATTAAATTGGGTGATACCACACTCAAATAATTTTAAGCCATTGATTGTTCTTAGCGAATAAAACGATAACAAAAGGAATAGTAAAAAAACCAATCGTCTGATTTTACTTTAAAGGTAATCCTGATGTTTATTTTTTTACTTTTTTTGTTACAATAATTATTTAATTACAATATTACCAGCTTATAATCACCGCATCTTTACAATGAATTTAATTAATTATATGAATGAAAGTGCTTAATGAATATATTAATTAAATTAGGTATTGAGTTGTAGAGTGAATAACTATTTTTAAGAAATTTACTTTATTATATGAAGTTTTTGTTTGAATTTTTCACATATAGTTTTAATTTTCAGTAACTAGGCTTTGACTATTTTAAGGGATCTACCGCCTAACTTACATTGTTATCGTAATCGCTTTCATTTGACAGATGGATGTGATGCATTGCTACTTTTCTTTGGCACGTTTTTATTTGTGCCAAAAGAAGTAGCAATGTATCACATCCATCTGTCAAATTAAAGCGATTACAATGTAGGTTAGGAGATTTGGTTCAAAGTAGTGTAGAATATTTAACTTTTTTTTAATAGGAGAGCGTTGTGATTTTTTTTAATTTCTGAGAAAATAAAAGTATTGGGTAAATTTTTTTAAAGGTAAATTTCTTAAAAATGATTTGTAACATTACTTTTTGAATATGAAATATGTGTCTCTGTGGTTATTAGATCTTAGGATTTAGCAAATAAATAGCAGAAATCTACTACATATAAATATTTTGTACGTACCTTAAGCGTATGGGTAACACTGCGAAAATTTTTAATGATAATTTTTCATTATTTTTTAATCATAATTTTCATTTAAAAATTTCAACGCAGATTTCAGAAAAGACTAAATAACACGGCTAATTATCAAGAATAAGCTATGCTCACAAAAATTCTTAAATGATTTTTCTTTTATTAAAGCTATGTAATTCCTTTTAGTTATATTTTACAATTGTTAAAGGAATATATTTATCATAAGTATTATGTATAATCATTTCAAATCCGTTAGTGATTTTGCAGTTTTTCTTTAAATATACAGATTCTAGTTTTGCTACGTAATATATTAAAATTCTACAAAAAAAACAGTTTGATTTCTTTACAGTTTCAATTTAATGCAAATAAAACAAATGGGATACTATAATAAGATCATTTCATGTTTATTTGAAATAACGCATAATTTCAGAATTAATGCTATAACTAGGTTAAGGTAGTTACTTACATGGATATATACCTAAATATTGACAGATGTCAACACATTTTTACACCATTATAAATATTATAATAAGTAAAAACAATCAATAGATTATTTATAGTTACGTTTTTACAACACAAAACTTTTTCAACATGAAATGACCACGAATCTAGAAAACTAGAAAAAGCCTATATATATAATTATATATTGTCCTAAGATATAATATGTCTGAATCATGTCGATTTATATAATGCTACTATTTTCAATCTATTGTTATTTTACGCTCTCTGGCTGAAATTTATTAGTTTTATTCATTTTGATTTATTTAATTATTTTCGCTCTAATATAATTATTAATATACAACAATAATTTAATTTAATTAACAAATCACTGCCTTTATACATAAACTTACACAAAAATAACCGTAAAAATTGGCTATATCGTTCAAAATAACTCTTGATTTTATTAAGAATTATTGAAAAAGGGGTAAAAAACCCTAGTTAAATCTGAGATAACCTTTCATAGCCCTTATGGATCGTTCACACAGCTCTCAGTCACGTCAACGGTCAGTCTTTGTCTTGCCGGTGACTGACGTGTCACGTGATTGGTCAAAACTAGTATTGAAAGACTGACCGTTGAAGTGACTGAGATGTGACCGAGCTGTGTGAATGATCCATAAAGCTCGGTTTTTGTCGCAGAAGAGATCTGCCTCACCTAAGTATGTGCTGCCCTCATACAATAACACTATACTAAATACTAAATAATATACTAGAAAAAATACGACTCGCACCAGATCAATACTCAGACGGGAATCGAACCCGCGACCTTTGGATATCCGGTCCAATGCTCTGACCGCTGAGCTACCGAGTCACTAGTGACATATAACACTATGGTAATAACACTATGGTAAATGTTGCTCGAGATTTATGTTAGGTACCGTTATTGTTAAATGAACTGCAAAGGATTTACTTGATGGAATCCTGGATAACCCGGAACTATTAAAAACCTTTTACTTGTCAATGATTCAGTGAGTGATGGCAGCAATACATAAACCTTTTTGAAACCTTTTACAGTTTCTCTTGCTGCGATTAAAAAATATTTGTTTTATTTTTCTCTTTGTATTGAATATAAACTAAAAAAGCTATGAACATGATTATGACTAGCTAAAACAGTTTTAAATTCCACGAAGAAAGTGTTTTGACAATTGCCTTTCAATACAACAGAGAAAATATATTATGAAGAAGCTCATTTTAATTTTTTACTTGTTTAATCCTTAACGCTCTACTTACTTTTTGTATCCTTTATAGACCCTCCACACGAAGAGGCGGCCGGAGAGGCCGAGAGGGCCCTCCACATCATGCACTGGCGGCCGGAGAGGCCGAGAGGGACGGAGCAATACAAAGAAAAGGGAATGTTGTCAGTATGTTCCTTTTCTTTGTATTGCTCTGTCCCTCTCGGCATCTTCGGACGCCTGTGCATGTGGAGGACCCGTAATAAGTTTGCACTTTGGTCAGCGAGTTAGATATAAAACGCTAGACCGTGCCGGGCCTGAGCCAAGTCTCAGCCGTTAGCACGATTCCATACATTTGTTCTCTCCGAGAGCTGTCCGCCGCTCAATATATAGTCCATTCAAAATATACCTATCGGCCCGGCCACATCTAGCGCGACAGGCGGCAAGGCAGGGCGGCGCGGCAAGTGAACTCGGTAATCACTGCGCGGTCGTGACGACGATCTGAGAGGTCGCCATAGAGATAGCGCGCGGTGATAATTGAACGCCGCCTGCCGCGCTAGCTGTGGCCGGGCCGTAAGTGATATTAGTTGACCGTGCTATGGCAGAGAGTCAGTTCGGACCCGGCACAGTGTATTGTGAGTTATCCCTTTAAAGTCCCCGCAAACTACAGACCAAACTATCGGCCGATAGTTGGGTCGGGCCTTTAATAAGTATGAAGAAGTATGCAAGTGCGCAGCGCACATTACAACCATTTGGTATCGGCCGATTCTTCATTATTAAAATCGGTCCAACCCAACTATCGGCCGATAGAAAGTCTGTAGTCTTCAAGAGCTCTTAAATGGATTCCGTAGACACTCCGCATTTATAAACCAGGCTTTATTTCTATCTCCACCCCACTACACCCCGTTCCAAACTCTAATTATATTTCTATAACAAACTCAAATTTTACGGGAAATTGATTACATTAGGCCTCGCTCACTTCTTCTTCAGTTTAAATTAAATCTTTTTTCCACTGTAATCAATGTTTGAGACTTCTTAATTATTAAATTAAGATTTATTTTTAACTGGCAGTGATTTTATTAATTTTAATTTACCTTGGATTTAGTGATGATAAATCACCTTAGGCTTATGATACGGATGAGATTTCAAAATTGAAATATTAACATTAAAAAGTAATTTTGAATTTGGAATGCCTTTTTTTACAAGAGATGAGAAAAAACTTCTTTCAGCCAAAGAACACTATAATGAACACTATAATGTTGACAGCTAGCAAGTCACTTATCACCAAGGAGTCCGAATGAATGGAGTTTATCTAACATTGTAAAGACCCGGTGCTGCCCGTCGTTGAGCCAACATGATGCGGTTGGCCACGCACTTATAGCAGCACAGGTAAGCCAAACATCACTTAAACAGTATCCTCCTAAACGCTCTCCTGAAATCTTTGTTGAAAATTGTATAGATGACTGGGTTTAAGACAGAGTTCATGTACCCCAGCCAGAAAGCTATCGCGAACGCATGCGACGGTATGACGCACGCCCTGCAGGCAGCTTTTAGGATGTAGAGGAAGAAGAATGGAAGCCAGCAGGCGATGAAGCTGCCCATGATCAAACCGAGGATCAACGTTGCTCTCTTCTCTTTCTTTCTAGCTAATCTCTTCTTCTCCCTTTCTGGATCTCTAGGTTTGTGCGGTTTCGGTAAAGCGGGTTCTAATTCTGACTTGCTGGGTTGTTTCTCTTGTCTCTTGTCTGTCCTTTTGAAGATTCGGAGCTTTAGGGGTTTGACCCCTCCGCAGCGGCTTACCACGCCTGAATCTGAGGAAGAAGGTTCTAGTTCAGATACCATATCGGCGTCGATGGCAACGCTGGGCGCACGCCCCCGAGTCTGTTGGAGTTGGAGCTCACCGTTCACGGATAAGGAGGAACTTCTGTGGGGGCAGGAGGCAAGGGGATTCTTCATCACTTGCGCCGATGTGACAACCTGTGAACGAAGATAATTGGTCAGTACTTGTAAGTGAAAGTAAGAGTAAGGTGTAACTAGACATCTTTTTGGAGTGTTTTTGGGTTAAGAGGAATACCATGCGTAATGCAGAAGTCAAAAATAACAAATTGGAAGTTTTTTGATCGTGCTTAGTGTGCTCATTTTTTATACAATTAGAAGATACTAAAAGTTCTTGTATTAAGTGGAAAGGGACATACAGATACACAGTGCTCACTGCTCACCATAGCCAATAGAAGCTTGTTACACTGCAATAAAATTGTACTACAAAAAGGCAGAGCATGGTTATTTCGTTGCAACCTAGAACATTCTTCACAGATGACTTTATTGCTGAATTTTGAACTTATATCCTTTAGGTTAAAGAAGTCTTTATAAATAAAAAAAATGTCGATTATTTCGCTATGGTTTAAAGCCGTTTACTGCCGCCGTCACCGAGAGCAAAATATTTTTTTGCAGAGTTCAAGGCATTTAGTGAACAGGCGGTCACTATATCACTGTCATCTCGTTCTCGGTGATAACTTGGTGATGGCGGCGGGCGGTGGAAAAACGGCCTAATGGTCTAACATAGTGCTGAATTTTGAACCTTATCCCTTTACCTTTAGGTGGTCTTTCCTCTCGTCTGGCGGGGGCGGGATAGTGTCCCCCGCTTCGCTGGTGGATATGTCGGAGGCGAGGTCACACGTGACCGTCGGGATTTGAACTTGGGGCGTCTCTATCGTCGATATTTGATTCTCCCTGGAAAGTTTGAAGAGTTTTATATTAGTTCAATATGGTAAGCAGGCGATGGAAATTAGTGTTTCAGTTTGAGAAAAATATGAAAGTTAAGGCGCTTGTGTTGTGACTTGTGAGCACAAAACTTGAAGACATAAGTAACTCCCCTGGGAGGACGTTGGCATACCAACGCTTGACAGGCATAGTGTATTGTATACACGCTGAAATTCACTCTCACGTTAACAAGCAACTTTTACTATGGGGACTGTTCCATACATTAAGGTCGATTACCTAGTTAATGCGCTTTTATAAGGAACATCTGATTTTTTTCGCGATAGTTGGCCCCGTAGCAAAAGTTGCTTGTAATCATCTTGAATCAATCAATCATGAGTGGAACCACCAAACTGCGGGAACCAAATGATTAAAATTTCACTCAGAGTATATCGTAGTGTTGGACCGTTTTCATTAGAAAACACTGCTGCCCATTTTTGGTCTTCGGAGTTCGGATCTCTAAGTGCCCGTTTTATCGGATACGTTATTATTCGGCGATTGCGTATGTAGGTAGTTGTATGAGCCTGTTCATACACAACACAGTATAGCGGATCTAGTAAAAATACCGATCCGTTTTACCGGACCGTTTTATCAGATACGTCATTATTTTGGCGATGGCGTATGTAGTACGAGCGTGGTCACACACAAACACAACACAGCGTATATGGATGCAGAGGGCTTAGTACTACTTGTACTATTAGTTATTCTGTGCTAACTGATAGTACGAGTTGTTGTTTTTACTTCTCGCATAGTTAACTATCGAATCAGTCCATCAGCCATTTTTGATGTCCCTACTGCTGGGGCAGAGGCCTTCCTTAAGGGTAAATGGGCCATAACCCACCACGCGGGCCCAATGCGGATTGGTGGGTGTTAACGACTGCAAATGCAGCCGGGACCAATGGCTTAACGTGCCTTCCGAAGCACGGAGGAGCTCGAGATAATAAATTTTTGGTCACCCATCCCATGACCGACCCTTGCGAACGTTGCTTAACTTCCGCAATCGCTGGGCCAGGCGCTAAACCACTGCGCCACCGAGCTCCACTATCGAATATAAGTTGTCAATATAGTCAATGTGAGTGAGTGAATCAGTGAAAGAAAGAAAACGATAGTTAACTATTCGAAAAGAGAAAACATCAACTCGTACTAGGCCTTCAGTAAATACACAATCCGATGCGTTACCAATTACTGGATCTTATAGCAACGGACAGGATAACGGTCCTGTAAATACGGAACTGGAGCTTTTCCATGAGTTGATGCAAACTTTTTTCGCTACCGTAAACTATCGGATATACTGCTCGCAGTCAATGCGAGTGAATGAGAGGAAACGATAATTTACGGTAACGAAAACAGTTTGCATCAACTCATGGTAACGCCACTGCTGTGTGAACGCATGGTAAGTACCAACGTCCTTGCACGCAGCGCCGCATCCTCACTTACAAAGGTTATTATTTTGTTCTCAAAATGTATTTTACCCATTATTATTGGTGGTGAGGTGGCCAGGTGGCATAGGATGGGTAGAGGGCATCGGCCTCGTCCCCTTGGGCGGATTGCTGAAGCTCGTCTGCTGCTCGTTCTAGAACCAACAAAAGTGTAACAATCAAAACTATGCTTTATCTAACACGGATAATTTCATTGAAATTCTGTTCCATTTTTATATTTAACCAGAAGACAGTGCCACCAAATATAGAGTTAACTGAGCCGTTCGTACTTTATAGGTAATCTTACGCCCTACTCTCCCCTCAGTGTTTGTTAAAACACAGACTTTGTTTTTGGTGTGTGACAGTGATTACTGTTCCACAGTCTTATTGAAGATTCATGAGTCAGTGAAACAGACACTTAAAAAAAAAAATACAGACGAACATATGAAATAATATATGAAAATGATAATAATGAATGGCTGCTGTAAAAACTTTGTTAAAATGTGGGCCAATAGATATTTTTTATTTATTTGTATTTTTTGTGTCCTAATTTGGGAGATTTAAATCGTTGCGTACACACGACATCAAAACTTGTAAATTAAATTCAAAACAAAATTATTTTGAATTCGAAATTCACACGCTTTCACTGACATCTTGATGACACCAGCACAAAAACACTCAAATATTTTGAACAAAACACAATCACGACACAATCTCGCGCGAGGACATTTTGAATAAACGAAAATTTGAGTTTACCCGCGCGCTTGGAAGATGTCGTTTCCATTTAAAATTTGTCGAGACATCCGCAAGTTTCGAGCATCGGCTAAGGAGCCATTACTTCGTAACAAGAAAATGTGCGCTGTACGTGAGTTGGGTGTCGGGGAACATTTTGTGGATTGACAGATAAATATGTATACAGCAACAACACGGAAAACAGACCACTTTTCCATTATTGAAATATTGTCTTGAAAAATAGAATGTCATAAATTCTAATGCTACTGCTCCATCTGCTTTAAGCAGCGTTAGTTGATGGTAATGTTCAACTAAGCGTTAATCATGGCATTAAAAATGCGTGTAAAGGCCGCCTGTCCATTGACGCGGAGCGAGGCAGCGCTACCAAGGCAGCGGAGCGGAGAAACGAGGAAATATTAACCAATAGGTTTGTTTAAATATCCGCTCCTCAATCCTATTGGTTAATATTTCCTCATTTCTCCGCTCCGCCGCGCCGCCTCGCTCCGCGTCAATGGACACGTAGTCTTGCCTTAATAATGAAGTTTACAATATTTACAGTGGCTTATAATGAGTTTTGCAACATTTAATTTTAGCTGTAAAATGCAATTGGTATAATTAAAAAATGCCAAAGCTAAGCAAGCGATTTAAGGCGGGCGTTCATCCTGCCCGCGCTAGCAAATATTTTTCGAAATGCATGTCTCTTTACATTTTTCAGGCGCTTAAAAACCTGTTTATTTTGATTTTAATAGTGATCCATAACATTTACATTCTTTTTTTAGGTAACTCTTTAATTCATCTTATGTCCAATTTGTAATTTGAAAAAAATATGCTAGTTACCGCTGAAAATTTCGAGTATTTCGCGACGAAAAAACTTTTTAGAAAATATTATTTTTTTCACTGACTAAGCTTTTCCTTGAAATTATTTATAGCTATGTATCTCATTCAGGATAAGTCAAATACAATTTTTTTTTCTAACTTTCAAAATGAGTGGATTCTTATAACTATGCGACAAAACTCTATATGTTTTCATTGACGCTACGTTTTGCAGGCCCTTAACCGCGAATTCTTAAGCTGACTAAGTATGGTATGTAGATGCTAGATTCCAATAATTATTCGCTGTGCTAAACGATATGCGACTGCGCTTGCGCAACGAAGAGACAATTCGTGAATCGCGTCGCCAGTCGCTCTGTTGTGTAGCCAGGATGCAAAGGCCAGATCTTAAGGCGCTGTTCATAATCAAACTAAATAAAAAAAACATAAGAAAATCACGTTTTTAAAACGGAATAGAAAGTATACAATAATTTCACCCGTAAAGATTTATAACCCTATACAGAAGTTTTAAACCTTAAAAAGTGGGGCGCAATTTGTAAGGTTCCATCATCAGATCAGCTCAATGACACCATCATACTGCAATGTCTTCCAGTTCTGACCTATGTCCAAAGTTTCAAGTCTCTAGGTCATCGGGAAGCTAGTATAAAATCGTTTGCTAAAATTGTGGAAAAAAAATAAACAAGCAAAGAAACAAACAAATAATCGAGAAAGTAATCTAATAAAATTTGTTATAATATAACATGGAACAAATCTTACCGGTCTAGGTCTAGGGTTTTTCCTGATGCCCCTCCTCGCCCTCGCTTTCGCCGCGAAGTATATCCTGATGTAGACGAACACCATGATGCAGGAGGGGATGTAGAAGCTGCCCAGCGCCGAGTACACCACGTACCCGATGTCGTCAGACACCTGGGGGCAAACGGGGTAAATAAGACAATGGGTACATGACAACGGTCAGAATATGGACTGCTATGATATAAGTTGGCTTTCATACAAAACTCGTTCACCTGTGCTTTTTTTTAGAGTTTCGGAAAAGTCGTATAACAAATGTTTATGATGTTAGCAATCTACTCCTGCGAGGGTGTTAGTGTTTTACAAATAAGACTGTTTAAGGTGGAATAAAATTGAAGCAGGTGATAGTGTTGCTTAAACTGAAAAACTTTCTCCAAGGAATATAGGTCAAAAAACGAAAAAAAAAACATACTCCTATTCAGTCAAGCTGATGGAAAGGCGAAAAAAAAAGTTTTTTTGACCTATGTTCTTTGGAGAAAGTTGTTTAGATAAAGCAACACTATCACCTGTTTCAGTATTGTTACATCGTAAGGCACGAGACATAAAACAATTTGCTCTCGTGTGCAGCATACAACTTTTCACCTACCAGCGAGAAAACTCGTAAGGAAATAGCTTTTTGCTGCGAGCGCGAGTAAAAGAGCTTCATAATCTTTTATCACGCAACAAAAAGGGATTTTGATTTTACTTTTGATAATTCTATTTGTCGGTCAATGCAGCTAAAATCAATTTATTCCGCATTGGATGTAAGCCGATTTGAGAATGCCGATGTGCATTTCCTGATGCAACTACCTACCTACCGAATTGGTCGAATAACTATGGTCTATAAAGGAAATACCCATCCGGATAAAGGCTCGCGCACATTAGGGAAGGCCGCAACGCAACGCACTACATCGTGAAAAGCCATCTACATCGCTTGGGAATATTTTGTATGAATAAATATGGCGTATATTATATGTATCCAGAAACGGACGGACATTGACCAATTTATACCTGAAATTCCCGTCGACAAAGATATTCCAGGCCGAAAGCTGATAAAATCCAGCAGGTATACAAGTTGTTTGGAAATAGCATTATAAAGATGAATATGGTAGATAGGGACCATCAAACTGAACAACTTTTACTATGGGACCAACTGAAATCGCAAAAAAACAGCTGTGTCTGTGTTATACGAAAATTAATACCGAAAATACCAAAATGTATGAAACAGAAGATTTTGTTTTCACAATATTCGGCTTTATAAGGCTTACATTGTACCTATAAGTTTGTCTTCACTGATCAATCACTTGTAGCCATTTTTACCTAAGTACCTACTGAATAATGTGAAACTCCTTTTTTCCCGTAAACCCGAGGCTTACACAGCACCATACAGGACCAGCAAATATTCTAATAAGGTAACCTTAAACAGGGCGCTCCAATACATTATTCACCTGTCCAACCCAATCCACATACAGGGTGATTGAAAATTTCCTCCTTTTGTATAATCACTAAGGCTGTGGTGCAAGTTGTGAGCGATAATATTAGGTAAATATTTTTTAAATTCATCTCTATTTTTGAGCGAGGATATAATGGAAGAACCAAATAGAAGATGTCTCAATCCATTTGGTTAGAATACAACGCAGTACCCTCGTATCTCGTTCGTGTTATAAGAGACGGTTAAGAGAGAACAGAGGGCCTATTACAAAAAATAAACACGATATAGTCGGACGATGTTCGTTGATCGATTTATTTGATTTTTAAATTTGAGATTTTTGCATTCACAATGCTATTTTTACACAATACTAAATAATATACTAGAAAAAATACGACTCGCACCAGATCAATACTCAGACGGGAATCGAACCCGCGACCTTTGGATATCCGGTCCAATGCTCTGACCGCTGAGCTACCGAGTCACTAGTGACATCGCCGAATTTCTTCTAGTATATCCTACTCTTACGCTTCGATTTATTTGATTTTGAAACTTATACATTGTGTTATTAATGTCACGGAATGGGACGAACGCTTATCGCAATGCTTTTTTGTAATGAAGTTATAAGAATAAGAGCAGCAATGATTTCTAAAATCATAGTGATTGCGACCGCCAACCCAATTGTCAAGCATGACGGCAAAAGAGGTCCATATCTAGCAGTAAGCGTCGTAATAATGAAGAAGAAAAACTTAAAAAAACCAAGAAGTACTAAATCGCTCTCCTCTTACACACGCACCACACGGCCTCTTTATTTTGAAACTTCTTTTCAAAGAATTTAATCTTTGAGTCCATTGTCCGACCTCTTTACAATATTGGTAGAGCGTATGAAAAGTGGGTGTTCTTGTGTGTCGAGATCCGGAGAATTTCTGCTAATCTAGATCCATAGAGCCCACTTATTATAACTGAGGGTATAATATAATGCTTTGGCTTTTGTCAAAATTGTAATAAAATGCTGTTTTATTAGGTAGTCGGAAAAAATTGCGGCCTTTTTGTACTAAAACTAATAGAGATACCACAGCGAAGAACATTTTTAATCATAGTTACAAGACCTGAATCTGCTGAACCATTTTTTGCAGTAGTATTCGACAAAGCATCTTCTCTATAAACATTACAAACCATTTTTTGAGCCACTGGCAGCATAAATTTTTTTTCGTTAAGGTTCTGAACCTTTATAGAAAAAAAAATGCAAAACGTATCTTATAAAAAAAAAGTAAAACCTCCTTCAAAAAAACCTGAAAACAAAAACAGCTTCAAAATTAATTACCTGAAAAGTGGGGCTGGAGGACAACTTCATTTTTTTTCTAAAAGCCCCACCCGACTTCATTAGACGTGTTTTATTAATATTGATATGTGTAACGAATGATTCGAATATTATTTCTAACTTTTTAGAGGTATTTAATTTTGAAGCTGTTTTTGTTTTCAGGTTTTTTTGAAGGAGGTTTTACTTTTTTTTAAAAAGCTTTTTTATTTTCAACTTTTTAGTGGTAGGTAAGTATGTAAGAATAGCGTGTAAATATTTTTTAACTTTATATTATAATATTTTCAATGGTAAACTGCCTAGAACTCAATTTCCAAATTTACGCTGATTGTTTTTGAGGAGATCCGTTGTGTCTTCGTAGTCCAAGTCTAGTCGAGAACTTTGCATCGCAGACCATAGTTTGGTTTGTTTTGGATTATCATAAACCTACCAAAATCTAAATCACTTTACATAATACTATTTGACTTTGAGGAGTTCCCTTTTGTATCTTCGAAGTTCAAAGTCCAATACTGATGAAATTAAAATGTGACTATTTTTGAAGTTTATACCCTTTCAAACAAAAAAAGAATCATCTAAATCGGTTCATAAACAAAGAAGTAATGTCCGAAATTCCGTAAAAACTCGTGCGATGGCAAGCTAAATAATTGATATTTTTCATTATGAAAAAACTACTAGCCAGAGCCTCTGTAATTTTTTTATGGGACCACACACGAACTATGTTCTATAAGATGAAAATAGAATTGTTCAGTTAACAACTGACGAAGTTATGTTAAAACATACATAAAAAAAACCGTCGACTTGAGAACCTCCTCCTTTTTTTGAAGTCAGTTAAAAACGGCAAAAATCACGTTTGTTGTATGGAAGCCCCCCTTTAATATTTATTTTATTCTGTTTTTAGTATTTGTTGTTATAGAGGCAACAGTCAGAATCTGAGATAATTTCAACTGTCTAGCTATCACGTAGTTAGTCGCAGAAGATAAACGCAGTTGGGGAACATTCGGCGGGCTGATTATCTAATTAGAAACCACCTAGCAACCGGACTCATTTGACAGATGAATGTGATACATTGCTTCTTCTTTTTGGGGTAAAAAAAAACATACCAAAGAAAAGTAGCAATGTATGTCAAATGAAACCGGTCGCTTAGTTTCTATTTAGATAATCAGCCTGCCGGAATGGACGGAATGTAACGAGTGCCGCTAACTTCAAATAAAATAAAAAAATCGAGATCGGTCTTAGTTTTGTAAACTACCTAGGTATCTTTATTATTTTAACATTACCTAAAGGACCTTCATAACTTTTATAACTTTCTTTAACCTAGCTGAAAAATATTTTTTGCACTTTTTTTTGTATTTAAATTAAGGTGGTACCAAATGATGTGACAGGCTTAAACTGAACATCTTTCTCATAGATCGAAAAATGAAAAAACCTGTCCGACTTAAGGTAAGGCGAAAAAAAATCGTTTTTCGGCCTATGTTCCTTGGAGAACTATCACATGTTTAAAAGTATCATCCCATCATTTGGTACCACCTTATTATACATACTTAACTATTAAGTTAACCAAAACCAACCCAAAACTATAACACATTAGTGTTATTAATACTTGTATTGAGCAACTTTCAAATCAGCAAGAAATGCAAATAATATATTTTCAAAGTTAACAGGATGTAAAAAATGACTTAAAGAGCTGTTACATAATATACGAATGGCAGAATCGATTTGGTTTTGAAATGGAAACGGTGTTACACTTTGACAGCTCTTTTGGTCCCCCCAAAAGAGGGGGAGTGGGGGGTAAAGAGAGGCATTTGTTTTAATGGCTCCTGTCGTAGTAAAAGCAAAGGGTGCCCGGTTTTGAAGCCCAGAGGAAATTTAGTTGACAAGTCTAAAAATGGTGTCCCTTTTGTAATGTGTTTGCGAGAAAGAGGTGGCTGACACTATTTCAGAGTGTTTCAACACTTTAAGACCAGTTTCACAATGTCCAGATAGGTTTTTTACTATGTTTTTTTAATTTGATTTTAAACTAATTAGTCAGATTACACCCACCAATCCGCATTGGGCCCGCGTGGTGGGTTATGGCCCGTCCTCTTTACCACCCATAAGGAAGGCCTGTGCCCCAGCAGTGGGGACATCAAAAATGGCTGATGGACAGTCAGATTAAAGAATATTTTCTGAACGTATTGTACTTTGACTCTACAATTACTTATTTTTAAAATTTTGCATGATTCGACTTTGGTTAAAAAAATGTTGCACTACCTTTTTTATAGGCACCATGGGCACAGAATAAATAATAGTACTAGCGTCGCTTAAGGCGAGGCCAGTTCACGATTTGATGAAATTATTGATTTTTGAACTTCCAATGTGAAGAACTGATGTAGAATTCTACTTTACAAAAATTACTGTAGACTGAAAAAGAAACAAAGAAACACAATAACCGAACAGAATATTGAAAAATGGCATGGTTACTCTGTAAATAAATCCTGAATAACACCATAAAAATAAACTTCAAATCGTGAGAATTCGTTATTTTCAACGACAGTGATATGATTTTTTATGCAAAAAGGATAGCTTTTTTATTGATCTAACACAATAACCGAGTACATTTTTATTAAATAATCCAGTATTTCAGAAATCAATAAAATGTACTAAATTTCGTAAAATTTCTGGCGAAGCGTCAATTAAAGCTATGCAGTATTCAACCTTATTCTAAAGACATAGTGAAAGAGTAAATTTCGGGAACTGCCTCGCCTTAACCACTCCTTATAAGGTTAGAACCGCTTGCCAACATTGCACACGTACTCATTTTGCTACCAACTGGTTAACCTCTCATATTATTTTTCAGGTCAAAACCATTATCTATTTCAAACGTCAGCAAAACGTTAAAGCTGTAAAAAGTTAAGATTCGTAAGACCTCGTGTGGGTAAGATCACTCCCACAATTTACAAGATCGTTTTATTTTACTACCGACAAGAAAACGTTACTTTTTAAAGGTTCACATCAAATTACTCAAATTGATAAGAATCTCCAGTTTTATCTCAGCATTAAGGTAAAGACAAGAGTCGAAGTTACAAATGGAACGACTAAAATCACTCTGAAGGATATTTCTTTGTTATTTGCGGTTCGATTTTAAACTTTAAACGTTTGGGTTAACGTGGTTTTCTCTTTGAGGTTCTTGCTCATTACTCGAAAAGAATACCGCAGTTAGGAAAATAAGGATGTGTAGAACTTGAAATTGTTTTATTTTCTTTATATCGATAGAATACTGGTCTATTTCTTCTTATTGATAAAGTAACTTTAATTACCAGTCCCCATAACATGACCACGCACTGGAATACGATATCGATGGCTGACGGGCAAAAAGAAATAGAGGTATACCCATACATACATGGTGGAAAAAACAATGCGACAATAAATAAATACATTGGTGACACTAGTTCATAGATAGAGTATTTACTTAGAAACTTTTTATTTGATTTTTAATTGATTGTTTTATGCAGACTGGGAGCGATATTCGATACTTATACAATTTTTTTTTAACGATTTGTCTTTTCCACGTTATATTGCGTGATATAGCGTTTATCGACACTCGATTGTATAATCAATTTTAATATGTTTTGACAGTTAAAAGTGATACATCACTATATCATACCGCGTTTCGGTGGTAATTAATGCTAGGGGGTTGGTTTGTTTTATGTGCTATCCAAGAGCCATGATATTTACAAAATGGTTATTAATGTTTTTAAGTTTGATTGACCCTTGAGGCCCTTGACCATCGTTACAAAATCATGGCAGATACTGCTTAATATTTTGAAATATCAATACCGACGTTTTTGTTTGCTTTAAAAATAAAAGTGTTGTTAGTAAAAATATCGATACCGCATTGTCTCAACACTAGTTGATGGCAGTTAACGCGGCGACGCGGACAGAGAAGATGGTCGCATTTCAGCGTGTAAGTGAATTCGTGACCTCTGCCACCAAGCGAATGAATCAAGCTGTATTTTAAATCCGCAGTCATTTGGGTGCACGCCGGTATTTATAGTGATGTGAAAAATATCCATAAGATGCCCAATTAGGTTTTTTATGAAATACTTCTTTTATCTTGATTCTGTATCACAGCATTCTAATTTCGAATCGCCAAATCAGAATTTAAGACAGAAACAAGAACACAAGATCACAACAGCTGTGAAGGTCTGATTTGGTTCCCCAATACTACCAAAGTAAGTCAGCCGTTGTTTTATTTAAGTACCTACTATTATTCGACGTAACTCGACTCTCACAAATACATATAATTACTATTAAGTGTCACCACTAACAAAAAAAACACCCAAAGTACTTAAAGGTAATCGCAACAAGATCTGTACCACAAAATTTAAAGAAAAGGAAGAGTCACACGGAACAAATTTCTTTTTAAATTTTTCTTGAAAACACAGACGAGGTACATGCAATCTCAGAACATTTCAGGCTATACCTAGTCAGTAGGCAACTGGCGCAGCTCTTATAGCAACAAAAACAAAAGACCGTAAGTATTTTCGTATACGCGCTTCTGTTACAAAATAGAGTGTCTTTTAGACAGAAGGCCCGCTTAGGAGAAATCGCCATTTTTGTAGATGCTCAACAAATGACAAATTCGGGTCATCTCGGTCGCTTGGCCACATACAAACGGAATATGATTCGAAATTCCTAAATAAAATATCGTTAATGTACGAAAGTTCTGAAATATAGCCCATATCTTTGTATGGATTTGCTGCATTCGGAATCATTACGATTCGGAATTCCGTATGTAGTGTGGTGGGGCCAAAAAAAGGGTCTGGTCCCACCACCACACTGCCAGGCTAACATGGCAGTGAGAGCATACATGTTTCGCGCCTGACTAAAATTAAGACAAAAGGCGTAATGATTTTCGAAAACCGCCAAGCGAGCCTTCTGAGTAAGTACTAAAATATTTATTATTTCGTACTTCTGTCTAAATCACACAGAGTACCTATATATTATTGTGGCTGTACGCTCGCGGGCTCTGTTTAAAATTAAAATGGAGTACTTATTAACTGTAAACATTATCTTTGGGATTGTACGAGTAGATTACTTTGTCGCAGAGCGATGAAGGAAACGGAATGGATGGATATGCCCTACTGAAGGGAATTTTAATCAAATTGATTGGATGTGATTTAGTTAGTTCGGCAAGAGATCCTGATGCCATACCATCTTAAAATGTCAATCGTAATTTAATGATTACGTTACAATCGACGAATAGAACGAAAATATACGTTTCATAGCGCACGTCAGCGTCAAGTTTTTGTAAATAAATTAAAATAAAAATAAATTTTAATAAATTTTGTAACAAAGACATTTTGTAACTTACCTAAATAATTACATGTCTGTCTGTCAAGAAACTTTTTCAAAATAATAATATTGATTGACCGCCTCTGTGGTTTAGTGGTTCGCCTATACGTGTAAGACGCAGGAGTCCCGGATTCGATTCCCAGGAGGGAGGTAAAATTTTACTCGGTTTGGTTGGTGGTACGCCTGGCTAGCTTCCACCATCTTGCCTAAGTCTGACGCCATAACAACAATTTAAAAATTGTTGTGTTCCGGCAGTTAGAGGTAAGATAGCCAGTTCCTCAGTGGTGAGGATTCCGGGTGTAGTGCGCTTACACTTTCGGCTTTATCGTCACCGGTGATTAAGGCCAAGCACTACCCCATCGTGGATTAAAAAAAAAATTATGACCAAACCTTTCCCAAATTTCTATTGTTTCGCTTACAGAATTACAGCTCCATGTTTTCATGTATCCTTTGGGAATCCCACCATTTGGTATAGGGGATCTTAAGTGCGTACGGGAAAGCAAACACGGTTAAAATAATCTGTAGGCTTATGAAGATGTTTATTCGAGTGGCAAGTATGAGTGTCTGTATAATTTTGCGATAGCTGTTTGGTTTGTGGATTAAAGCCGTACGCTGTCTGCTCGTTGGGTTTTTGTGCTTATGTTTCATAAAGAGTTGGTTACAGTTGAGACAAATGTGGATTATAATGATACAATGTTTTTTGGCGCAATTGTAAAAATTTGGAGGGCTGTTGCAATTGTTTTTGAATTGGTCTTATATTCCTTTGGATAGATATTTTAAAAAGTGTTATTAACTGGTTCTGTTGATCTCTCTGATTTCAAAACGTTAGCAAAAAATAACTTAGTGCCATTAGAGTTGACCACATTTTTAATCTCTTTCACACAAAAAACCTAACCCGATTATTCCAATACAACAATAAGCTCGAACTTACGTGACACCTTAGAATAATAACACCTAGAACGATAGTTCTCTACAAAGCGCGCTGTAAAAAGTGAGGCAGCTAAAACAGCCAAAATGGCCTCGTTTCAGATTTTTATTCTCCATTATTACCTAATTATACCGAATAAGTACAAAACAATTTAAATTTACCTACATTTATTTAATTAGTTAGTATATTATTGGATTTAAGTTACGATTAGGTAACGTATGAAGGATATAAATCTGAAAACAAAGCCATTCTGGCTTATTATTTGTTGCCTTACTTTGCATACGAGGACACGGCTTCGAGGTGTTATTATTCTATGGTGACACGTAGCTAGATTAACCGTTATCATAGCACAGTTAAAACCAAGGCACATTAACATCCGTATTCAAGAACAAATAGAGCCCTGTGATTGGTTCGTTGGTTTTACGTATTACGTGTGATTGGTAGTTGTGCCACAGAATACATAATATGTTATGCGTCCGCGGCAACTGTGAGACCTCAAAGTAACTTATGTGAATACGGCAAGTCCGCTCTGTGGTTTTTTGTTGAAGAAGTCTTGCTCCTCATTTAGCTTCATTTCTCTGATGATGCCACATAAAACAAAAAATCAAATATTATTAAAAGATATAAATAATACCTTTTGCAAGCGACCTTCTCCGAGCAAAAAATGTTGCATGCTTAATTAATTATTGAAACAATACATTTTAATAAACATTTGGGTTTTCAATCACACTCGTGATTGTTAATTAAGCAGGAACGCAATAAATGTTCAATCAGCAATATAATTCAAAAGCGTCAATCGTTCAAAATAATTTGGCGTTAAAATTTCCAATTTTCGCGGATAATTAATTAGCTCACGTAAATCCAATGATATAATGTTCAAACGGAATCGCGGAAAAATGTATATTTCCCAATAATTAAAGGGGCCTCTGAAATGGCTGAGTATTACCCAGTACCTAATACCTACCTATAACGGGTGTAACAAGACACTCAACGAAGCCGAAGTCCACGCATTCCGCCCATCATCAGGACCATTTTTGTATTTTAGGCTATACCTGGGAAACCAATAGCTACGAAGTTATTGAAGGTCAAAGTCAACAATTTTTTTATTTTTTTTATTAAATCTTATTTTATTCGTTATTTCCTAATTTTTGTCTACAGAAACATTTTGAAAATTTTATGTATTTTGTAACAAACAATGACTTCAAAACGTGATCACTCAACGTATTTCATGAGCACGCACATAAACGTTGCCTTTCAACTCGGCTGCACGCAGCTGTGTAGCATTCACTCGCAGGCGCGGTCTGTTGTACGCGTTACATTGCGTGGTAATGTATGCAGTGCCTTTTTAACACCAAAAATTAAAATCGTTTCCCAAATAGAATATAGCGTACTGAAATACTAAGTGGGTGACGGACCGAGGGCGACTACAGACATTGAAAACGGGTGACTTTAAATGCAAATTGAGTAACTAATTATTCAGAACGGGCGACCAAATAACTATTTGAGAGACACCTTAGAGCACACAAAACATTTAAAATTTGGCATATATTTTATTTAAAAAAGGTGACTATATCCTAATCGAGATAACAAAAAACAAACGAACGAGAAAGTATTCCAAGAAAAACGTGTTAAAAATACCATATTGGGCAGCTGATCGAATCAGAAACGAAGAGATCCGCAAGAGAACTAAAGTAACCGACATCGCTCGAAGGATTGCTCAGCTGAAGTGGCAATGGGCGGGACACATAGCGAGAAGAACCGATGGTCGTTGGGGCGAAAAGGTTCTGGAATGGCGACCGCGCACCGGACGGCGCTCCGTGGGTAGGTTCCCGACAAGGTGGACCGACGATCTGGTGAAGGTCGCGGGAAGCCGCTGGATGCGGGCAGCGCAGGACCGATCGTCGTGGAGATCCTTAGGGGAGGTCTATACCCAGCAGTTGGTGTCGTGCGGCTGATATGATGACGATGATGATAATGATTAAATCAGTTATATAGTACCAAATAGGTACTATTTGGTATAATAGTTGCCCACTCAGTATTTTTGTCACCCATTTAGAGTTTTCACTGCTAACTTAAATTATTTATCACCCAAGGTAGTCGCCCGTTTTAAGTTTTTTGTAATCTACTGTTTGTCGCCCGTTTAGTAATTTTGTCGCCCAAAAAATAAACTGCTATAAGTATCCCATTAACAGTCGCCTTTAATTATTTCCAGTCACCCTATTAATTAATTCCCTTTTTAGATCTCGCGGGAACAACACTTTTGTCTGAATGAAACGTACCCTGTGCGCTTTTCTGTACCCCCTGACAAGGTGAACCTATGCAAGATTTCATGAAGTTGAATTATATTTGCACTTATTATTAAATGAATGAAATAATCACACATCATCACACACATTGTACACATTGAATAAAATACACAAGGTTATTTTTTACTCACTATTCAAACTTTAAAGATGAGTTCTGTAAGATGAAACTGAACAAATGAACAACATTTAAAATATCATGCAAATTATTTCAACTTTTGTAACCCAAATTGAATAACGAAGAGAACATAATTATTGGCCCCTCGCCATATTTGAATCAACTAAGATTAAAATTCCCAAGTTAGTTCAGTTTTCACTTCCGCTCACTGTAAAAGTTGGCGGGCAAACGGAAAGGGTCAATTAAATGTTGGAAAACTATTTTAAAGACAGTTATAGTACCTACTATAAGGACGAGAAAAACTGGAACAGAAGAAATTGCTTGAGATTTGGCGCCGCTATAAAGATAGTCACATTTTGCAGGACACAAGCCTGCCTAATGGGTGGATAAGGATGAGCCTGATGAGATGAGGATGACGAGTGATGAGTGTTATGGTTAACAATTGTAACTCAAAATAATAAATTGGACACCCATCCCACTATCAACCCTAGCGAAAGTTGTTTAAATGCCATTATCCCACCTTTTTTATAGTAACTGGGCAGGCATTTGGCTTGGTACCATCTTGCTTCATAAACAGGATGTGGTCTAAGGTGTAGCATGCTTGCCCGGGAAATGCCTATTCACTCTTGCCTTGAAGAGACAAAGGTTGTAACTATCGGGGAACACATGAGCAGGCAGCGCATTCCATTCTTTAGCAGTTCCCATAAGAAATGTATTGGCAAAGGGCTTGGGACGGACTCTTGGAGTATCTATAATGCAAGGGTGATATGCTAACCTGCGTCTGCCCCCGATGGTGGAAAGGGGCTAGAGGAGCAAGGTCGTGCAGTACCACCACCTAGTAAAATATTAGCTCATGAAATAAACGATGGGTGTTGGGTTGGAGAGTTTCTGGAATGGCGACCGCGCACCGGACGACGACGCAATGCTCCGTGGGTAGGCCCCCGACAAGGTGGACCGACGATCTGATGAAGGTCGCAAGAAGCCACTAGATGCGACCGATCGTCGTGGAGATCCTTGGGGGAGGTTATCCACAAACTTAATGATTTGATTTGTGGAGAAAACGTGAAGTTTCATTGAGAGATCGCAATTTTAAAAGCATGCAATCGATCTTGATTTTACTTTGAATTACATTTTCCAACGCAGCTTTATAACGGGTGTAACAAGACACTCAACGAAGCCGAAGTCCACGCATTCCGCCCATCATCAGGATCATTTTTGTCTTTTAGACCATACCTGGGAAACCAATAGCTACGAAGTTATTGAAGGTCAAAATATTTTTTTTTTTAATTTTTTTTATTTAATCTTATTCTATTCGTTATTTCCTAATTTTTGTCTACTGAAACATTATCAAAATTTTATGTATTTCGTAACAAACAATGGCTTCAAAACATCATCACTCAATGTATTTCATGACCACGCACATAAACGTTGTCTTTCAACTCGGCCGCACGCAACTGTGTAGCATTCACTCGCAGGCGCGGGCTTTTGTACGTGTTACATTGCGTGGAAATGTATGCAATGCTTTTTTAACACCAAAAATTAAAATCGTTTCCCAGCAATAATTTTGAACAGAAATGGTCCTGATGATGGGCAGAATACGTAGACCTCGGCTTCGTTGAGGGTCTTGTTACACCCGGTATTATTTATTGGTTAATATTATGACATGACTACATCACTTAGTTTTGAGTAATGATCGATGCCCGAAAAAGCTCGACCTTAAAGCCATGGGTTAAGGTGTAAATTGGTTCACAATAATAATTGAACCTCTATAAGCTAAGCGTAATTTAATATTTTGGGGTGAGAAAATAGTACGGATTTATCGTTCTAGAAGTGACAAAATGACATATTAATTAGTTTTATCTAAACTTGAAACTACTTTAGGTATTTTAATCAATTATAATAATTTTGTGTAAGTAGGTACTAATGTTACTAGGGAAATGTTAAATCATAAAGAAAATATTTATAAAATCATCATTTATTTAAATATAGTAAAGTTATGGTTAGGTATCTGTGGTATAGTAAGATGACTGACTTTACAGTAACTTTAATCATAGGTTTATTTCGATTGTTTGTTTTTATCTTTGTTGTATAATTTTATAGGGTTATCGTTTTGTTTAAGTACCTAATAATTTAGTTTTATCAATAAAGCGAGAAAAAAAATGTACTTACAGGGTTTTTTAACAGTCGAAAAATTTTGTGGTGTAGCTGAGACCGTCAAACTGAACAACTTTTTCTATCGGACCAACTCAATCAGAGCAAATATAATCTGGGGGCCTATTTACAAAAATAACGTACGCAATTGCGTAACGCAGTCACTTGGCCACGATAATCGTGCGCAGTTCGTCAGTTGTAGATATACCAAACATTTTGAATTTGGCTATCGTTGCCCATAGACTATTAAACGAATGATGTCGGATGCTCTAGAGAAAAACTGCCAAACTTACGCAATCACTTCGCGATATCGCATACGCAAGTGCTTTGTAATAGGAAACAATCAAAACGAAGCACGGACGCAGCTGCGTGTAGGTATCGCATTAAACTTTTCGTAATAGACCCCCAGCTGTTCCATAGAAACGTCAATATCTACTCGACCAAAATGTATGGAACAGCTGATTATTTATTTGCTCTGAAAGTTTTTCAGTTTGACGGTTTAAGCCACACCACATTTACTTATCGACTGTTTTCGATTTCACCCTGGAAATGATTAAAGTGAAATTGAGTTACAATAATTTGCAAATATTTTTATTGCCAATCGCTTCTAGTCACTTTACAGCTACGATACTTTACTTCATCCCGAAAGTAATTTTCAGATTATACAGCCGTTATCTGTGTAGTGATATTGTTTGTTATTCTTCAATTATCCGACGAGTTTGCTTTCCAATCATTTAAGTGTTTTGTAATTGAAGCCGGGAAACCACCGATCCTCTTCTGTTTTACTTTCAAAAATCGAAAAGAAGGAGGGTATCTATTTGTCGCGTAATATTTGAAGCTATTTTTAACCGACTTCAAAAGTTTAAAAGGAGGAGGTTATATATTATATATTTTTTTTATAATGTATGTTACACATTACAGCATCAAGTTTGTTCCCAAGCTGATCACATTTTTTGAAATTTTAATATCGGTTTAGTAGTTTCAGGAAATCCTGAAAATGTTGTCGTTTTCGTGTCCGTTTTATATGAATTTAGACGGAAGTTCAACCATAACTTTTTTCTTTATGAACCGATTTAATAACACTAACATTCGAATACAGTTTATTCTTCGAAACCAATTGATACTTATGATATTCGTCGAAAACAAACATATAAAATACCTACGTAATATTATAAATATGTGATTAATTGTTTATTATAAGTAATTTTCCTCCAACTTAAAAAGAATTTCAGTGGTGAATCTAACTAAAAAAAAATAAAGTTGACCTCACAATGCAATACATAAAAACAAAGTCATAAAAATACAACCTCAAGCAGGTAAATCAAATAAACTCCATTCATACCAGTGATTGGGTAAGCGTTCTGATAAGTTCACAAGGTAATTCGTTTGTGTAGATATCAAATCTCAGCTTGGGAATGATGAGGGAACCACTCGCTTTTTCGCGAAATGGCGAAATGTAGCTTTCTCCTGAAACTATTTTATTTGTCATAACAATAATTAAAAGTTTTCTTTACAAATATTTTCTTTTCTTTCTTATCGTATGAGGGTGTTAAGAGTTTATCAAGCCTCTGACTTGGCTTAATGACTGTTGAATTGAATCAGATGACAACAGCCGGGAGCGACGGTTTAACGTGCCCTCAGAAGCACGGAAGCGCTCTGGGGCCTTACTATGAGCTCTTATAGCAGGGCTTAAATTAAACTGCCTTACTTTTTCGTACTATGACCCCAACGGTTACTATGAAAGCAGGCCTTAAGCAGTACTGTTTTGTCCTGCTTTTGAACTGAACGGTTTCTTATTTGCTGATGGTAAGCCCCCTGTCAATCACACAAATATTCATAACGTAAGTTGGCTCAAAAAGCTCAAGTATAGTACCTAGTTAGGTGGAATTTTATTTTTTAAAGGAGCAATGTTTTTTTATTTTATATTTTACTATGCTCTGAGATTTGTAGTAATTTAATTTTAAATGCCTTACCTTATGTAAAAATCATTCCGTTTATACCACCCTATTCTTTCTCAAAAATGAAAAAAAATAAACAATTTTTTTTTCGATTGGTTCCGTAGTTAAGCACTAACATTATTGTGTTATACCAATCGGCGATTGCCTCGGGCGAGGATTCTACGTTGTTGGGCAAATGTTGTATGAGCATTATCATACTGACGGACAGACGGCCTTAAATGTAATAATAAAACGTAAACAGTCTCTTATAGCGGAAGAATTTTACGTTAAATGGTTTACAAATTTTTACGATGAACTACTGTGCTAATAGTTGTATTGAAGTAGAAGTGCGCTTTTGTATGAAACAGCAGATTTTTAACATTGAAAATGTTTATGTTTTTGTGATCGAGTATATACCTACCTATACAGGGTGTTACAAGCCTTATAAAGCCGAATATGGTAGATAGGGACCATCAAACTGAACACCTTTCACTATGGGACCAACTCTGAAATCGCGAAAAAAATATCAGCTGTTTCATACATTTTGATATTTACGTTGTTAATTTTTGTATGAAACTGCTGATTTTTTTTCGCGATTTCAAAGTTGGTCCCATAGTAGTTCAGTTTGATGGTCCCTATCAATGAAAAATGGTGAAATTGTGACATTTGCCTATAGTTTCGCAGATATGAGAGATACGCAAATGGGCTATATGTCAAAATGTGATTCTGCCAAAGGGATTCAAAGTGCAATTTGAATTTCCAAAATTGGTCGGTAACTTTTGGAGATTTTCCAAAATTTGTCAAAATTTCCATATTTTTTCGCCGACTTGGATCTAGAATTTCCTAATAACGTTAGGGCATGCGCTTTTGAATGCAGCCAGAAAGCAACTGTGTCAAGACACACCAATACATTTATTAAGAACCTGAAAAAAATATTATAGTAAAAGTAGCGGCCACCCACGTGGTTCCCGTTCCCGTGGGAATTTCGGGATAAATAGTATTTTATATTTTAATCTAGGCTATCTACTATCTGTGTGCCAAATTTCAAGCAAATCCGTTAAGTAGTTCTTGCGTGATTGAGGAACAAACATCCAAACCCACAAACTTTCACATTTAAAATATTATGTAAAAAAAAAGTAGGATAAGTATTTTACATTATTTGGTTTCATTTATCTTTAGAATCTTTACAAAAACCTAGTTTCAAAGCTAAAGTTGATTTATGAACAATAAACAAAAAGGGACTAAATAAGTTTAAGTTTATACCCCATTAGTATGCAGGTCTAATCCCGCTATGATACTAAAACCGCTAATAAATTTTAGCCTATCTAAGTTACACCAGCTTAGTGAAATAAAGGTATTTAATTTACTAGCCAAATAATTGATAAATACAATTAGTGGTGGCCCAGATAATTTAAGGACACCAGTGATTTTCATACAAACGAGGTAACTTTGAAGCCTTGGTTCTCCGCCAAGGATTGGCCTATCTGTGATCTGATGATGGCCACCTAGGGCAGATAAATGGAAAAGATTCAGATCGCTATACACACCCAACTGATCTGATCAATATTCTCAGGATAATGATATGTTTCAAAAAACCGCAAAATTAGCATAAAATGCATGGAAATCCTAAAACTGAAAATTTTGATCCTTATCTCTTAAAATGCTGAACAGATCAGTTGGGTGTGTATAGCGCCCTGGATTTTCTCCATTCACTCCCTGTATGGCCATCATCAGATCACAGCTAGGTCAATCCTTGGCGGAGAACCAAGTCTTCAAAGTTACCTCGTTTGTATTACAATATAATGGTGTCGTTAGTTAACTGGCCACTAACTGTACTTACTTACCTTAAAAAATATAATTTAGAAACAATTATTCTTTAATCCAATATTTTTATTGATATAATTCAATATCAATTACAATCCAAGTTTAATTTCAATTTTGACAAGAAAGGTTGAATGTCCATGAAATAAAAAAGATTTTGTGCGAAATTGCAAGTTACTATAAATACCCAATACTTTAGCCAGTTTCTCCTTTTTTACCCGACTGCGGGTTATGTATTTCGCGCGTATCTTGTAAGTATGTATGTTTGTATGTAATATTCTTTATTACCTCATATCTCTCAAACGGCTGAACGGATTTCTATGATTAAGATATCGTTAGATTGGTCTTTTCAGCCCAAGTGTTCTTAAGAAGGTGGCGTAATAAAAAAACCAACATGGCGGCTGTACGGTGCTATTATACGTAGTGAAAAAAAAATTTTTTTTTTAGAATACTGCAATATGGGTGTCAAATTAAAGGGCTTATTATAAGGATTTCAAAAAGGTATATCATGACCGTAAAATATAATAACTAAAAAGAGATAAATAAAAAAATAAATAAAAAAAAATAAAAAACCCGCCTGCATAAAAAGACAAGTCGACTGAAAAGATGGAAACAAGATTAAATAAATATTAAAGGCAACATGTCATAATAACATGCAGTCGGAGGCATATAATTCAATCATTCATAATGTCACTTTCTTTATGCATGCCTCCGACTGCATGTTATTATGACATGTTGCCTTTAATATTTATTTAATCTTGTTTCCATCTTTTCAGTCGACTTGTCTTTTTATGCAGGCGGGTTTTTTAATTTTTTTAATTTATTTTTTAAATAGATAGCTGAGATAAGCATCTTTTAAGAGGTAAGCTTTTATCATTTCATACGTTTTTTTGGACTCTTGAAGCTTTATGGAATAGGCATTCTTTTTCACGCTTATTGTTTATAACAGGATCTATAATTTAATGTACAACAGCACTCTCTATGACTGAACGGTACGTTGCGCGCACATTTCGCTGACAAACGATAAAAATCGGCGTCGTCACGGTTACATCGCTAACCTCTCTCGTGGTATTCGACAGTTATGTGCGGTGTCGATGTTTTTGTGTCGATAGTCGACGTGCAATTTTAGATACGTCAGTCATATGTTATGCGTTGATTTACAGGCTAGTTTTAGTTATGCCACCATGCAAAGGAATGAAAAGTAGTAAACATTTTTATATCAGAACCTAAGTATTATAAGGAAGTTACTCGTTTATAAGGGTTCACTCACACTAAGATTTATTTATTTATTTATTTATTTATTTATTTAAGTATTCTAATTACAACGGCGGATAGTGCCACTTACAGTAACTAGTAATTTACACACAACAAAAGAAAAGATGATGGAAAAATAACAATAAAAGAAAATAATCATAGAAAATAAAATCACACACAGGTGGATTTCGGTTCTGCCTTCTCACAAAACAACAAACAAATTCTTGAGATTAATTTAAACTCATCCGCAAACACATCGCACTCAGACTGGTTATCCAGAAACTTATTGATATCAGGCAATATGCGGCAAAGAGGTGACTGTGCACGTGCCACTGTATGGGTGCGCGGCGTCACAAACAAGTGAAGATATTAATTTACAATTAAAGGCCTACTACATAGGTTCCGGATAAAGAAACATAGTGTTTCAACACATTACTTGACATGGCCCAAAAACTTCTCTCAAATACAGTTTTCTTTAAAAAAAAACACATACTTTTCATAATTCAACATGTTGTACCAACATTAAGTTTGCAAATAAACATTTTGATTTGATTTATTGCCAAGGTGTATAGTCAAACGCCGAAGCTCCGGCGCTCCTAGGTTTGACGGATATGCGCAAAAGAACATTAAATTTCACCGCTTAAGGTCCGTGCCGAGGCCTGTACATCGATACATACGAACATCGATAATAACCACCGCTCTATCCCACTTCTGAAAGCGCATTTGTTTGGTTATGTTTCTCTAAGTAAAGGAGCGAGTATGTTTTTTAAGCTGATGTGTCATAGATTAAGGTAAAAGCTGCGTAATATTAATTTAGGAGCGGGATGTACCACAAATGGGACGGTTATGTCACGTTATGTGCCGTCGTCGTGGTTGGAGGGTTAAGAATGACGTGTACGTTTACGTATAATAAGCACTTTACTTAACACACTCTGTAGTGTTTTATCTCAATCTGTGTACTTTTATTATAGCTTTTATTTTTTCTAAGAACCTAAAAATATGTAATGATTATTAAAACTTTCACAAATTATAAAATTAAGGTTAATTTAATAATAGTACATTATGAGACAAGTTAGCTTAGGCAAAAGCTCACGAGTTTCATACGACGTTTTTCAACACATTTGCGAGGAAAAAACAAAGTAATTTACCACACAGCAACAAATACGACAAAAACAAAATATGACAATTATGGGAAAAGGCGCGCAGGTTTTTTTTTGTTTTTTTCACACGCCCAACGCAAGAATATATTTCGAACAAAGGGGTAAGGAGCATACAGCCTACTTCAAAATTATAATTTGAAGTGATAAAATGCAAATATTTTAATATGTTATAACAAAATATTGTGAATTATGAATAATTAAATAATAATAAAGATTTGTTTGACTTAATTAAGGACTTACACATTTATTTATTCCAAAAATCTATATGAATTCTCAACAGCATAAAACCTCTCTGTTGTTACTAAAAAAAATAACTGTATTACCCGGCTAAATTGGGAAAGCTCTGTTTACTCGCCTAGAACTTGCAGTAAGGTACTAATTTAACTTTGTAGGGTTAATTCTATTACGTACTAGTGTTTTATATATTATTGCACGCGTTTGTTATAGCTCGGTTTATGGCCCTAAAAGCGATGTATTAGGGCTCACTTTACGAGCAAGTGTGTTGAAAATTTATTTATATAAATTACGCTTGACATAATGTTGCAGGAAAATAGTAGCTAAGTATCATATTTTTCTGTTCATTAAATTAATATCCTATTTATAAATAAAACTATGTAAAAATTGATTAAGCCACCAACGACTTCAACTATAAATTAATAAATTAATTATATTTCGTTTTTTTAGCAGATAATAAAAGTATACACTACTACTTACAAGATTTCCTGTCAATAAAAAGAGTAGTTAGGTACCTACCTGTTTATTTACAAAATTGATTGATCGACTAGCAGGGGGCTGGGAGCAGATTTCACCGAACCAGCAAAGGAATGATTACCTCCGCGTGACGCAATGCTTTGACGGTCGTAACGCCATTCTCTGGAGAATTTTAGCGAATCCATTAGCCGAAGCGATCTGCAAGGGTTGGCAAATATAGCATCGGAAAGTGTAGGAAATCAAAGAGATGTTCAGTGCAGAAATTAATGAAAAAAATCTTATTTTTTTCTCCAAATGTCCACCTTTACTCATCATAACGGTGTAGCACCTGTAGTAAAGTAGATATGCAAAATAACTTGACCCATATTTTAGTAGGTACCAATTAGTGACTTGCGCAGTAGCAATTTTGGGTACAAACATGTTAAGTGTGCAAGCCTCATTGTCTACGATTACGCTAACTTCGTAGCAATGCTACGCGCAGTCTGTCTGTCATTGCTACGAAATTTTCGTAGTTCGCTCTTTGCTACGATCACGCGATGTCCATGGTCAGCCAGTCCATATTAATATGGAGCTGTTCTTTTTGTGATAATACACAAACTTATTTAGTCAAATTATTTTAAGGCGTACATACGTATTCATTTTTATTTTTTAAACGTCGCTTCATAAGCCTGTATGAAAACAATCGTAAAATAACGCCATCAATATTATTTACTATAGAAGTTGACTACGTTTCACTAGATAAGTAAGCCTTTCATTCAAATAATTACTTTGGATTGGAAATAAATAAAACAGGTAAAAATAATCAAACCAGCAATTTTTTCAGTTTTTGTACATTCTAAAGAAACTAGTAAATGTAATACTTACGGAGTCAATAAACGACCATGATTTTATTTTACCGTCCTTAAAATCTTATTGAACATTCGGTGGCAGCCCTAACAGCGAGTGGTACGGTACCGATAAAGAGATATTGTTGATTGGCTCTCAAAGAGCATTGCTCATTTCTGCGTGGAACTGTGTGACTTCACCCAGTTTCCTTTGATGATCGTATGCCGCATCAAAGTTTTTCTTTCAGCTTCGATCAAGAATATCCTAGATAACGCTTCACGAACTAAAACAGTACGCAAAATGTCACCTCAAATAGCGTCCCACTTACAAACTTGGCGCTTATATTGTACATAATCGCCTCTTATTTTGTACAAACTCACATGTTATACCACTTATTTTGTGCAAAAACAAACCTTTTATCACTTACTTTGTGTAAAATAAGCGCCCAGTTTGTGAGTGGGACGCTATTTGAGGTGCCATTTTTGAGATTCTGACCGGACATAGGGTATTCTTGATCGAAGTCTTTCGGTCAATGTATGTAATGGATAAGGTGGACGGGCCATAACCCACCACGCGGGCCCAATGCGGATTGGTGGGTGTTAACGACTGCAAATGCAGCCGGGACCAACCGGCTTAACGTGCCTTCTGAAGCACGGAGGAGCTCGAGATAATAAATTTTTGGTCACCCATCCCATGACCGACCCTTGCGAACGTTGCTTAACCTCCGCAATCGCTGGGCCAGGCGCTATACCACTGCGCCGCCGAGTTCCTCCCCAGTTTTGTGTAACCACAGATAATACTATCCAATGCTACAGGGAGTACTATCCGCTGGATACGGGCAGCGCAGGACCGATCGTTGTGGAGATCCTTAGGGGAGGCCTATACCCATCAGTGGGTGTCGTGCGGCTGATATGATGATGCTACAGGGTGATTATCAAAGTCAACATGTTATGACGACTTTAAAATCACCCAATCAAACAATGAAAGATTGAGATCTAATAGAAATAGTAATAATAACTCATTATGTGCTTGACTACACTTGGTGTGTATTCAATAATAAATAAGATAAAGACTAAAGACGAAAATAAAAATAAGGGTCGAACACTTTGTACAACTCAGTACACTTCAAATGATCGAGCATCAAAAACCTTTTCATTATAATATTTAGTTTTTTATAAAACGAATTAATAGGTATAAACAAAACAAATTAAATCAATTCTGTTGTATTTATCTTTGAAACATTTTCCTGTGATTACGGACCCAGAAAAAGGTTATGAATATTTGGGTTCAAAGAAATAAATAACGTGAAAACAAAGGAGATGGACATAGGTATTTTTACAAGATATAAATAGGACGGTTACAAAGGGGAAATTATTGAAGAAACCTTAACTGGAAAGAGTAACGATAATCGAATTTTACTTTTGGTTAAAATGTCATATTAATGAGAATACACGTGCGAGTTTTATAGCTATAGTTTTTAGCCGACTACGGCGAAAAAAACGGAGGGTATATGATTTTGACCGGTATGTATACATACAATACCGGTATATGTATACCGGTATGTATGTATGTTCATCTGTTACCTCACTTCTAAACTACTTATCATAATTAGACAAATGAGGTATCGTTATAAGTGTCTTAATCGTCTCCTGGATATATGACGTCACATTAAATTAAATATGGCGCCCTCTAGAGAACTTTGAGTAATGAACAAAAAATATTTTTAGTCGTGCCGTGTTGGGTAACCAAATGAAAGGGCTTAATGACCACTTTTCAAATACATAGGTATAAATTGTTAGCTTTTGCCGTGGCTTTGCTTGCATACACGGTACCCGACACAACCTAAAAAAAAATGATGTAAGTAATAACGTATTTATACGTTGGTATTATTATAGTTTGAATTGTACCAGATATCCAATTTTTGGTCATAAACATTACCTTACGAAAATTACGTAGGTAATAGGGACATAAACAGTCACCCCAATCCAGTAGTCTAGATTAGAAATAGGTTCAATGTGACGTCACCCCCTGGGGTGGGGGGCCCCACCCCCTCCCTGACAAATGGCACTACATTCGTATTCATTCGCGCGTTTTTGTTGTACCCTCTCGCTTACGCGTTTTTGGGTGTGACTGGCTTTTAAAAGGGTTTAGAATAACTAGAAGTGCCATTAGCTCAAAAAGTAAAATTGACCAATGAAAAAGAAAAAAAAATCTGGATTTTCTTTTTCATTATATTCATTTTATTGTCAAACTAACGTTAAGTTTCAGCAGACTATTATTAGTTCATTATATTTCTACAACAGGCCTTTTTAGTGGTCAGACAGACGCCCTAATAAAAATTAAAACAAAAATGTGTTCCGGCGGTCAGAGGTAAGATGCCAGTTCCTCAGTGATGGGGATTCTGGGTGAAGTGCGCTTACACTTTTGGCCTTATCGTCACTTACATTGAGATGAATGCCAAGCACTATCCCGTTTTGCATAAAAAAGTGACTTGACGTAAAGTAATTTCAGTATCCAATGAAGAAGACATCATCAATATCATAATCATAATCTTCTTTGTTCTTTACCGCATATTTTTGATTTCTATAATAGTTCAGTACCTAATAGAATTTTCTAAACTGTTTTGTGGCTTTACACAAGAGCTAAACAAAGGGTTAAGTATACAATAACATATGCTCAGATTCATCATCAGCCATCGACATAACAATATTCTAGACAGCCCCCCTAGCCAAAGTAACATTTGCAAATTTTCGTTATCGCTTCGCTTCGAAACATTGGATTTGACGTTTTAAAATTAGATTGTTAACGAAACCTTATGTCAATCCCAAACATGTTTCGAAGCGAAGCGATAACGAAGATTTGCCAATGTTACTTTGGCTAGGCCCTCTGGTTCGTAACATCATGAGCCGTGAAATTTCTGAGTCCTCCAAAGAAAACCCATTCAAAATATAATATTTGAACTACTTACGGCTAGCGTTCCTACCCTGCCCACCCACGCCTCTTCTAGCAACACTCTACACTACATCCCTGTCGTCCCTTACTAACAAAAAAAAGGACAGCCAGGATATTAGGACGCATTTCCATAACGCTTTGGTTAAGTGTAAGTTTGTAACTTTTTTGCACCCTTTTTACGGCACCCAAGTGGGTTTTGATTGTGACGGATCTTGGGCCCTTTCAGGGTTTTCAGTAACACATTTTCAGAATTCAAAACTATAATAAATATAAATGCTAGTATTTTTTCATTTTAGATTTAATTGCAATCACAATGGTATTTTTATACAATACTAAATAATATACTAGAAAAAATACGACTCGCACTAAATCAATTCTCGGACGGGAATCGAACCCGCGACCTTTGGATGTCCGGTCCAATGCTCCAGTTACCAGTGACTCGGTAGCTCAGCGGTCAGAGCATTGGACTGGAAATCCAAGGGTCGTGGGTTCGATTCCCGTCCGAGAATTCATCTAGTGCGAGTCGTATTTTTTCTAGTACGTTGTATAAATACTAGAAGTTTGATTCTGTTACAATTTTCTAGAACTCCACAGTAGCCATAAAACCGATCAGCCTTATTTTCATCAAAATGTTAAGATTTTACGAAATTTAAGCAATTAGCGATACATACTGCTTGCCTATGCTGTGTCAAAGGTGTAAAACGCAAATGTTTTTGTGATGATTATAAGTATTATCTGTTATTTATTAAGTGGCTAACTCAAGCTTTTCAAGTTAGTTAGTTTATCAAGTTCAAGTTTAGTTAGTTAATAAAAGTTAGTTAAGTATTTCCTAGTAATAATAGTTGTGAGTTGCCCGAACAATATAAAAATAAAAAGCTTATAGAACGGAGACAGCCCTAAGCCCTCACAATTATATTAAACGTGTGTACTGTCGCACGGTCAATTCTTCGTCCGGCAGATTATAAAGCGTCTGGATTTGAAGGCATTTTAGCACACTTTGTACTGGACACTATTGTATGTCCATACTCACGGATCTGTAAGCGTCATTTTACGAAAGCATTGAGAGATATGTATTGAAAAAGTAATAATAAGTTTATTTGTCAGAGAAATGTTTAATTTTCATGTTCGGACGTTTGATCGGAAATTGTATTTTTTGTTAGGAAATGTGTGAATATGACATCGCAATAATATTTCTACGAATCGGGTGAAACGTAAATGTCTCTTTGACTATAAAAAAAATTGTTCACTACACAAATATGGACATACGGAAATCATTCCGGAAATTAATAAGAACGAAAAGGGACTTGTCTTGTTGTATTTCATCAATAAGTAAAAAATTGCACATCAAAAAAGAAGCAGAAGTAATGACATTATCGTCGTTCATATTAAATTTGTCCTATGTAAGAAATGACAACAGGAGAGTAAAATACATCATACTGGAAAAAATCTTTTAAGACACCTATATAAATATTTTTTAACTACCTAATGTTTCCTGACCATTTTGTTCTATTTAATGTGAATAATAAAGTCTCCATAAAATAAATTTATACATATTTTGTCAGAAATTTGACATAGACTATAGACATTGAACAAATTGCAATATATGAACGACGACGTTATCCTAAATCATATTTTTAGGTCTAATATTTTTGTCAAAACGTACTTAAGTAGTACTCGTAGGTACCTTTGTTTATGAACCGAATTAGATGATTATTTTAGGTCTGTTTATATTAGCGTGCTGATCTAAACCAGCACACTAATAAAGCATGAAAAATATATGGTAATTTTTTCAGGATAGTTCGTGAAATGCGTTGTTAAGAGGTTAAAATGTTTTGCAAACAAACCAGTCTCATTCAACAATATCTAAATATCTCTAACTACTAAAGCATAAGTGCTACAGTAATAGATTTATTATAATTTTAAAAGACATCGTACCCCGGAGCGTGGCACGACCCACCTCCATCAATTTTATGGCTAATTTCGCCACCGATGAACTTACTTTGTCGCCAAGTGGAAGTTTAATTTGCTATACGTCAAAATGACAGTCCACTCTTTTATCTATGGCCGAGTTTCCCGCTCAATCATTACAGCTGTCATCTGTGACAGCTCGAATAAATCGATTTGTATCAACTTTTCGATTATTTGCCGAAATGAATCGAATATTTCATCCGTAGATTGGTTTTTGGTGTGAATTGGGTAGTTATTTTGGGTGAGAAGCTTTTTAGAACGAATTATGGGACCGTTTTCGAGTCGTTATTATTTACCACAAAAAAGTAATAAAATAATATGTGTTATGTATTTTTTTTTGATTAATTTTTACTTACACTAAAAACATCTATGTATTTAGGTTTTTCTGCACATTTTTGGGCAAATTAACAATTTTTTTTTTTTTTACCTACTTAATTTTTATATATTTTTTAAGCAGTTTGCCTGTAGTATTATGATAGTACCACCCGTTTTATTGGATTAAACTGCTAAAGGTTTTTTAAAACTATAGCTGCACCGCCATCTATTACTTAGTTATATGGCAATTTTAAAATGATGGAAAAGAGAAAAAAAAAAGTTTTACGTTTACACACCTTTTTCTTATAATAACAAACACAACAAAAAAATATTATCTTATTTGGTGCAGTCGTTCTGAAGTTTTCTATGACGTCGTTTCCTATGACGTCATTTTCTATGACTGAAAAGAGAAAGAAATGATTTTAACATCTTTCTGTTCAGTGTTTTGAAAATTTTCATTTACACAAACCTTGTCCTGATAATAACAAACACAAAAAAAAACATTATCTAATTTGGTGCAGTCGTTCTAAAGTTATGCGCTTACATACATTTCGGCGATTCATTTTTATTTTGAAAAGTACAACGTCGACTCGACTATAATGTATGGAAAAGCTGTTTTTTTTTCGCGATTTCGTGGTTGGCCCCATAGTAAAGGTTGTTCATTCACGTGGTCTGAAATCCCCTTTTCATTTTTAGATATACTTAAAAAATAACGGTGTACTAAGTTACAATAAAAGTAATTCCTTCGCGCAAATGAAAAATACACCCTTGAAATAAATACCTCAGTATGTAAAAATAATTTTTTTGTTCTTCCATCATATATAACGCAAGGCGGATTGAATGTGAGCAAAGTGGTAGCGGAAAAATATAATGAGGACATATGAGTATTTTGTAGGGTGCTGGTGTGGTAATAGTGATGTACAAAACTCGAGTCGTTGAGTTCTACTTTTGAAGACTCGACTCGGATTGGCAGGACTCGGTGAACTCGGTAGGCTCTTAAGTCCAAGCCTAGTCGAGAAACGAGCTCTCTGAGCCACGCCTCGAGACTTCAAAAGAGTTTCAAGCCTTCAAAAGAGCTCGAACCTATCAAAAGAGATCGAGCCTTCAAAAAAGCTCGAGTCTTAAAATTAACGCGAGCCTCATAAAAAGCTTAGAGTTTATGTTTATGACTTTAATATCTCCGTAAATAATAATATTTACAATAGTATTATTTACGGAGATATTAAAGCCGAGCCTATCGAGCTCACAGAGCCCTGAAAATCTGACTCTAGTCACCAAAATTAGAACTCAAAAAGATGAATGTATTATGTTATAAAGAGCACCGTAGATGCTTCTTTATTCTCCTTCTTCCTTAATCTCCTTCTTCCTTAATCTATTGTGCTTTAGCTCTACTTATCTTCATTCATCAGAAGCCCATCACAACTATTGCGCCGAAAAAGACTCGAGCCGTAAAAAAGCCTCGAGATCGACCGAGCTCTCAAAAAGGCTCGAGCCGTGAAAATGGCTCGAAATCGGCTGAGCTCTGAAAAAGGCTCGAGCTCTATACAAAAGGACTCGGAGAACTCGAGTCTTGTACATCACTAGGTGCTAACATAGAACTAAAATCTATGGAAGTGTAATCGTAAACAAATATTGCTCAAAAACGGGTTTAATTAATTTGACATCCATATTGCAGAATTCTAAAAAAAAATATTTTTCCACTACGTATATTTTTATTACGCCACCGTCTTAAGAACACTTGGGCTGACAAGACAAAAAATCCATTCAGCCGTTTAAAAGATATGAGGTAAAAAAGAATATTACATACAAACACACATACAAACATACTTACAAGATACGCGCGAAAAACATAACCCTTTCTTTGCAGTCGGGTAAAAAGGAAGAAATAATATTCAAATCTGAATAATTACTAATAAGTAGGTACATTTTAAGTAGTTCCCTTGTATATCCTCGAAGTCCAAGGTCAAATACCAATGAAATTTAAACTAAATTACACTCAAAGGTATCGTCTTTCCAACAAAAAAAAACATCAAAATCGGTTCATTATCAAAGAAGTTATGTCCGAACAACCATAAAAAACGTCAATGTAATTGTAACAAAAATTATAGTATTTTCAGAATTACTTGCATCATTTCAATCGGTCTAGCCGTCTTCAAGATAACGGTGAAAATACATCCCGTATAATTATGTATATATAAAAATAAATAATAAAATGTACATTGAATGACGTAGGTACTTAGAATATTGCAAATGTTTTTTTTCGTAGAGCTTAATTAAAACTCAACTTGTCAAGTAACAACTATAAAAGTTGGTATGTAATTACATCTGTAACCACAATCATTACTATGAAGTCTCACACTGCTTGCGAACGCACAGCGTCCCAACTACCAATTACACGTAGGTACACGGAAAACAAATTAACTAATCACAGATAACTATTTCAACGCAGTGCGTTCGCATAGGCAAGGGTTAATTAAACTAAACGTTTTAATAATGACAGAACTAAAAAATGTTTCTGCAAAAAGTAATACAAAGTGGTTAGACAGTTATTTAGAGCATCTACCTAACTATGAAACTGTAGAAATACAAAGCAAAGGTAATTAGTGCAACTTTAGCTCATATAATGTAGGGTGGGGTATAAGTGTTAATAAATTAGCGGGTTTTGACTATTGTGCTTTTGAACCAAAATATAAACGTTCGTATAAAAGCATTAGTCAAAATTATTCGAGAATTGTCATTCCGTTACTAACGTTTGCAAATGCAAATAAAAAAAATGTATTTTTAAAAATTTCCATTGATATAAATAAGGGACTCTTGGTATCAAATATTTTTACTCTTTCCGCTTTATCATCACTTAACACTTAACATTATGCTCTAATCTGCGAATATTAATGTAACATTTGTGTTTTAATGGCGTTTCAGTAAGTACCTATTAATCTTTAACACAGTTTTTGTAAAAACATAAAACCAATACTATTGAAACACCATCGAAATAAGATTTAGACACGTTAGGGTCTCGATTCTGCTATTGTTAATGTCATGTCATAATCGCGTTTCAATCGTTTTTTAATAATAAATTACAATTTGTAATGCTTTTTAACTGTAGTCTTATTTCTTAAACTCAAAACTGAAACACGTTTGAAAGAGGATTGTTACGTTACCATCAGTAGAATCGAGGCCCAAAATTGTGAATTAAAAAATCGCCTATAACTTGCGCTCTGAATAAGAGAGTGCAAAATTATTATATCTCTCGCGCACAAAACGAATTAGTTTGGATAGTCCACGTAGTATTAAAGTGAACACTCATATTTGTGCTTTAGCAATTTCAGGAAAGCTTTTAGGAACAGTAGTGAAAATAAAGTTGCTGCCTGTTTGGAGTTTAGGACATATCAATTTTAACCAGTGGAGCTCGGTGGAAGTGTGGAGCTCGGTGGCGCAGTGGTTTAGCGCCTGGCCCAGCGATTGCGGAAGTTAAGCAACGTTCGCAAGGGTCGGTCATGGGATGGGTGACCAAAAATTTATTATCTCGAGGTCCTCCGTGTTCGGAAGGCACGTTAAGCCGCCCACCAATCCGTATTGGGCCCGCGTGGTGGATTATGGCCCACCCATAAGGAAAGCCTAGCCCCAGCAGTGGGGACATCAAAAATGGCTGATGGACAACAAAATCTCTCATCAGGATAGATTTCCTTCTTTATCAATTTCAGATACATATGAAAAAAATATTAAACTTTCAAGCAAATAATTTTTAAAGCAATGAGGAAAAACAGGTTTGAATCCTAAAGTTTTGTTGAAATAATCTAAAAATATATAAATAGCAGCTATGAACCATAGTGAAAGATTTTTTGAAATCTGTTTAGAAATGGTTAAGTTTAAACGAGCTAGAACGCTGTTATTTTGGGGGTTATACGCGAACCTTATGTCGTACGTGCTAAAACATATTGCATTGAGCTTGGCATTTCGTTAACTTCTCAGATTTACGAGATATCGTAAAACTTTCTTCACAGTTAATCATGTGGTGGCCTAAGCTTTCTGATAAGCCACTAAACAAAAATCGTAACTGATCCTCATTACTGATTTTACTTTAATAAATTGAAGGAAGTAGGTACCTAATTAAATAGTTCCATTCTGGAAGAACTACAAAAAAAATATACAACACCTTTTATAAAAAAAACATGTAGTAGGTATGCCATGTTTACGGACAATAATAATAATAGTAGGTACTTATACCTAGGTGCTAATATTCAGAAAAGCTCGGTGACGCAGTGGTTTAGCGCCTGGCCCTGCGATAGTTTCGCAAGAGTCGGTAATGGGATGGGTGACCAAAAACTGACTACCTCGAGCTCCTTCGTGCTTCGGAAGGCACGTTAAGCTGTTTGATCGCGGCTGCATTTGCAGTCGTTAATTAATCCACACAGGCCCTATGCGGATTGGTGGGTACCCCACCGCATTGTGTCTGCGTGGTGGGCTATGGCCCATCCTCCTTATCCACCCATAAGGAAGGCCTGTGCCCCAGCAGTGGGGACAATAAAAATTGCTGATGTCGACAAAAATAACGACAGAGGTAAAAGTTTAAAATTAAGTTTACACCTTTTTTAACCAAAAAGTTTGCTTAGGAACTTATGACGCTTTGCGACGTCAAACGTAAGTAAATATTGTAAAAAAACAAAAAAACCGACTTCAAAAAGCCTGCCTGAGGTTTTTTGAAGTCGGTTTTTTTGTTTTTTGAAGTCGGTTTTTTTGTTTTTAAACAATTTTTTATTTTTTTTATTTTTAGTGTAAGTACCTTCTGTATTAGGTAGTGTAGGTATATTATTTAGGTAGAAAAATCAGCTCAGCCAAACGTGAGATAATCGGGAGAAACATACATACATACAAACTGAATACCTCCTTTTTTTGAAGTCGGTTAAAAACAAAAAAAATCATCTACACTACTACACAAAGGTATCCCTTCCCAACAAAAAAAATCATCTAATTCGGTTGATAAATAACAAAATCGTCAAGGTAGTTGATTTAATATCATAGTATTTTCAGGATTACTTGTAAACTACTGAACCGATTTGAAAAAATAAATGGAACCATCTCGAAAGAAAACTCAATCGAACAAAAAAAGAATCATCAAAATCGGTCCATAAATGGCGAAGATACGCGCGAACAACGATAAAAAAAAACATACAATCGAATTGAGAACCTCCTCCTTTTGTTGAAGTCGGTTAAAAAGTAATTAATGCTTAGGCAAATTCTTGGTTAAACCAGGCATACCTACACTAACTCTTCGTTTATTAATAAGACCAGCTATGTGATTGCGTAAAGTCAATCGTATTCATTTGACAGATCATATTGTATCATAATATATGTCATACCATACAAATTGCAGCCGATGGAATACGATATGAACTGTCAAATGAATACGATTACCTTACGCAATTCCACCCCAGCTAGGTGATTGCGTAAAGTCGATTGATTCATTTGACAGTTCATATTGTATCATAATATATGTCACAAATTGCAGCCGATGGAATACGATATGAACTGTCAAATGAATACGATTACTTTACGCAATTCCACCACGTAAGTACATAATTTGTAGATTAATCTTGTTGAATACAAGTTGGTAAGTAAGTAGAATGAGTTGCTTATAACCTGAAAGTCATTGCGTTTTCATTAAGGATTATTCTACACGGATTCAGCTTTTTTAAGTGTCAGTTTCAGTTACATCTTTTTTGTAGAGAATTTACTTTGATGGAGCCAATTTATCAATCATGTCAAGTGTCTGACAAAATTCAAAAGTATAGTTTGTTTGATAAGTTTAAAAGTTAAAACATAGGTAATCAATCTACAAGATAGACGTGTCTGTCTTGTGGTTCGCTTTTATATTTATTCAGACGATTGCAATTAAATTAGGATTTATTATTTTTTAAATTGTCTTTACAGATGTTATACAGCCACCACGAGACACCATCTTGCTTCTTAGTTTATAAAAAATGTGATTTAAACATTTTCTATTAGACTTTACAGTGTGTAAACCTGGTGCAGTGTATAGTATCCTTAAGTAGAATTTACACGGATGACGAAAGCCGCACGACTTTTGCCGCACGGCGAATATCGACTGTATAAATGGCAATTCAGCCTAGACCGCAGGTGACTGAACAAACTTATCTGATCCGCTGGCCTAAACTGGAACTACGTTATTACATATTGTTACCTACTACCTAGGTTACGCCATCGACTACATAGATGACAGCGACGCCATCACCAATGTGTCACCTGCGATTCAATTTTACAAGCGGCTTGCAGGGTGCTTCTACACGGTGCAAGTAGCCCGCGCAAGTTGAGCACTTGCGCAGGTTTCATGCTCCGTGGAAACACGTGAGCAGGTCCAGCTCCAAATTAAAAATAATAATAATTTATTTATTTCAGACATTAGTCCATAATTTGTTAGTAACAATTACCTTAATCTATATTAGTATTGAACATTTTAAATAAATATTGTAATATTAGCTTCCTATGGGGAAATATTGCTACTGGATGTAGCACTATTTCTTCATATGAAGCGCCACCCAGTGTTGTAACAAGGAGGAGTCCCACCTATCAACTAACGCGCACAGGATGCTGTTGGAGCTGGCTCGCCAGCGACCTAAAAGTGAGGCACAGCGCTTACGAATTATGGCGTGGAAGCCGTCCGTCCTAGCCTCGGAGAACATGCCAGACGCGCTACAGTGGCGCGGCAACCCCATCAGCACCCTGAACGCGTTGTTGTACTGAACACGGAGTGCGCTATAGGCCCCCTGCGTGAAGCTGACCCAGAGACCGCACGAGTAAAAAGACTGACAGTATGATTTAAATAACGTCCTTTTGACTTCAAATGTACTTCGAGCGAATCTCCGGGCCAACATGTTGCATCGGACCGCCAACGAACGCCGCTCCCTTTCAATCTCCATGTTATCACATAGATCCTCCGTGATCCAGTGACCCAGATATTTAAAGCATTTCCATAGCATTGTACCCCCGCGCAAGTAACCCGCGCCTCAACGTACGCAAGGTGCACCGTGTAGAAGCACCCTAAAGTCGAGTGTCAAAGGTTTTTTTTAATGCACAACGGGATAGAGCTTGGCCTTCACCTCACCTGATGTTAAGTGACGATAAGACCGAAGGTGGAAGCGCACTTCACCCGGAATCCTCATCACATGAGGAACTGGCTATATTACCTCTAACTGCCGGAATACAACAGTTATTAAATTGTTGTCATGGCGTCAGACTTAGGTAAGATAGTGGTAGCTAGCCAAGCGGACATGAAATAAGCCCTACCACCAACTAAACCGAGTACAAAATGCACTCCTGGGAATCGAACCAGGGACCTCTTCGTCTTACACGGGTGGGCGAACTATTAGACCACAGAGGCGGTTGGGGTGACCAAAATCGACCCATATAAATAGCCCAAATGAATGCAAATAATAGTTGCGGAACAAAACAAATGCTCTGAAAAATAACAATACAAGACTGTGGATTGTTTATACAAAACAAATACATATAGATCAACCTGAACATTTTTATAGCAAATCCGATCGTATTATTGAAGTCATAAGGTGGTCAATTGCAAAGTTATTGTGTTAACATTCCGTTCTTTAGTTCTGAGGGACTACTACAAGAAGAGTGCTAATCGAACGATATTCGTTCCACTCCGTGACGTGACATTATTAACTCGTGTATGGCTTCGATCAAGAATACCCTAGATGTCCGATCTGAGTCTCAAAAACGGCTCCTCAAAATAACGCCCCACTTCAAGCTGGGAGCTTGTTTTGTGCAAAGTATTATCTTCTTTGTTTCTTACAGAGAGTAGAATTTGGCAAGAATAGTTTTTTGTACCCAGATAAAAAATATTTAAGGGGGGATTCAACTTTTAAAATTTCGAATCGCTTTTTGTTTTGTCAGTCGGTGCCACATTTGCGTGCTGCCCTTTTGGTTCACCGTTTTTGGGCGTAACCCTAGCTCAAGTAAGAAGTAAACTAATTGTAACATGTTTTTTTTACGTGAAATCACACCACACTGAGGCTTTTTTGGCTTAGTGTTCGCATCTTGTAAGTATAGTTTGACTTTTAAAGAAGGACTTTTTAAGATTAAAATATTTATTTAGTTAGAACAAAAAGATATTCACTCAACTCTTGAATTTTCGCGGACCCCCTGAGAGCTTCTTACGGAACCTCAGGGTTCCGCTGTCTAGGATATTCTTGATCAAAGGTATAAGGTACAAACTCAAGTAAACCGAACGACGAATATCGAACGATGATCGTGATTCTATTTTTGTAATAAGCCCTGTGGCCTGTACGATACACTTCTGTGATTTATCGTTGCAAAAACACTCAGTTGGTAGTATTGAGAATTGGGGTGATGTTGAACACATGAAATAAACATGTATTGAATTGAATTGGAGGTAAGTTGGTGAAATATTGGATTGAACTTTGGCTGGACATTGTTGTAGCTTTACGTAAGTTGTTGTTGTTTGATTTGTTTTTGTTTTGAAATGAAATACGTTTTGCGAATTTAGTAAAGTATTGTTCTAATAGGTCAGGGGCCCAATCACGCTAACTGAACGATAAAACCAAACCGTTTCGTTGTATTTTAGTTAAAAATCTTTGGTTTAGCTATAGAATTCTCATTTAAGTAGTCTAAGATTGGCATCCTAATCTCCCTAGGCATAGCTTTTAACTATTTTAACAAAACCGAAGCAAGTATTTTTCTATAAACGAAACTGTATCGATTTAGCTTTGGTTTTATTGTTGAAAATTAAGCGCAATTGGGCCCCGTACAGTATACGTTTACATTGTCCTGCCTGCTTATTGTCTAATTTTCAAAATCTATTGCAATCGCTTTCATTTGACAGATGGAATGACACATTGCTGCATTTCATAAGTAAGTTTTTATTTGTGCCAAAAAGAAGCATCAATGTATCACACCCTGAAAGCGATTGCGATAGATTTGAAATTAGACAATTAGCCCCCTGAATTAAAGAAATAGGTAGGTAGTCGGAAAAGTTGGCGGCCTTTTTGAAGCATGAATTTTGCGTTGTATATATATTTCTGGCAAAACTATATTAGGCGGGAATGTAATATATTGTTTGACAGCTGATTTTCTGGTAGGTTAAATTGAAACAAATTGTTAATTGTCTTGCTTTTCCATATTTTTCATAACTTTTATTAGATACCTACGTTTTGCAATATTTTTTCATAATGGTTCAGAAAATAAAAAAATGAATACTGCCTTGTTTAAGCACTAAAACAAAGATTTGTAATGTTTATAGAGAAGATGCTTTGTCAATTACTACTGCAAGAAAATGGTTCAGCAGCTTCAGGTCGGGTAATTTTGGTGATAATCATGTTCCTCCCTGACGTATCTTTATTATTTTTAGTGCAAAATGGTCGCTTTTTTATTATTTTATTATCAGAATAGTTGACAAGAAATGTTTGTTTCGTTACATATTACTTTTTTTATTTAATTATTTTGATGGATATAGCACAACAATATTTTAAATTCCATGTCGGTTTTACAGCAAAACGTTTGAAACGTAACTTTTAAATCCAAACAATACAGTATCAGAAGTTTTATTAAAAAAGCAAGAACGTTATTTAAATAAGGGATTAATTTGGAGAGAGTGATTCAAAAGAGACAAAACAACCAAACAAAGCTTAATCGCTTATAACCCGTTATCTGTTATTTGTGCAGTTATAAAACGATTCACTATTCAACCCTCCACCCGTCCTTATCAACCTTTTTCAAATTAATGGCGGTACTATGGACATAGAGTTATTACACAAATTAACCCTGTATAGATAGCTGTACCGCTACCGCAGCCCAGGCTTACCCCACCCCGGTCCTTTAGACCGCAAGTTAATCAAAACGCTCTAAGCTTTTGTAGGGTTAAGTTTTAAGTTTTTCTTAGATGCGAGCTCGAGCGAGAGAACATTCCCTTATAGGAATTAAAATGACTACAAAATGACGGTGTATATGCAGGGTTAAATCTGTAGTATTTTAGCTCCTTTATCACATCTTGCCAAGAGTACTTTGAATGTCCAATAAATAACCCTGTATTTGTAAAAAGTTGCTTTTGTTTTGCAGTATGATCTGCTTGGTTATATTTGCTAATAATTTAATTTCTTAGGATCTTTTCGCGACGTCTAAACTACGACGACGACGATTGAAATCGATTGAAACCGCAGTTACATTGCTCCTTTTAGTAAGATAGTTGCCATGTTGGTTCTTACTAAAGCAGCAATGTAACTGCGATTTCTGTCAGAGTTGATTGCAATAAAGTAACAAAATCAGAAGGCAGCTCTACTTATCTCTACTCATAAATAATTAAAAGACATGAAAGAAGGCTTTAGAAACTAAAAATAAAATTCTTGTTACAAAATCCGTTGCATTTATGTCAACTGTAAATAATAAAAATAAAACAACCAATTTCCTGTTACAGTAAAATGCCCGATAAGACATTATTCGTGTTCCTATCGTTGCTGAGCTGGGGTCACTCGGAGAAGATAGCATGCGACGGGTTAATATTCCACGACGTGTATTACGATAGAGAAGTCCTGTTCACCGATCTTGGAAGGCCGTATAACCTCGTCTTGCATAAATTCTCTGGACTTTTGTTTTTCAGCCATACAGTATGTTCAGTTTTCTTTAAGTAAAGTAAAGTAAGATATGTAAGTAGTATTACAAAATAAAAATTACCCAGAAGGCCTGCTTGGCAGTATTCGAAAATCTTTAAAATTAGGAAAGAAAAATAATTCAGAAATTAATGAGTTAAGAAAAATAATTAAGAATTTTAATTCATTATAATTATGAATGATATGAATTAGGTTTCATATAATTATATTAAACTCCTTAAAAATAATTTAGTTGCTAGTTTTTTTAATTTTTTTTTGACGTCTAACTTAATATTTGAATTCTAGGCCACGCGTGACACATGCGTGCTGCCGTGTTTGTCCGAGATGATCCGAATTTGGCATATTTTTTTGAGCATAGACAATTTTTTTTTCTAACCGGGCCTTCTGTCTAAAAGATAGACTAACTTTTTTGTGGTAGTATGATCCTTCCTGAAAACCACCCTAACACATTTTGTTTCTAACAGTATCAAATCCTTAGATGTTAAATTGTGTCGAGTTAGTCAACAAATAAAAAAACATTTTTAAATTAATGTTCTATCTACAAGTAAAAAAATCTAGGAAAGGTTTGTTCTGTATCTTGTTTATTTTTTTTAACTAATGCCACGATTATAAAATACTAATAATGACTACGAAAAGAATCTATTCTTTCGTAGTCATGCTTGCATGCTTAGGTAGGAATACCATACCACAGTGTAATCAATAAAAACGAACAAATATTTTTGTTACGTAATTATTTTAAAGGTTGTATGTCTAATATTTCAAAACGTACCTACACGAGTACTTTAGACATTACTTTGATGAACAATTATGCAAATTGAAACACATAAAAGATACTCCCACGTGTCAAAAACATCAATTTGTGAAAATGTTTTAACAAATGTTAAATTATAATGAATAATATATTACTCGCTTTTAGATCGTTTTTTAATCATGCTAATTTGTGCAAACAAGTAGGTTGGTACCCCTTTATCTTTTTATGAAAATTAATTGGATCAATTAATTGCAGTTAAAGAATGATACCCACGTCGACTTCACAATAACAGCTTGCCACATAGACAAGAAAGAGTGTCAGAACGTTGGCGGTCTTCCCGGCGGCTATGCCATCGCCTATGACCCTGGTAACGACGATATCTACCTCGGCGGCCACGATGGCATCTACAAATATAACTTCCTCACAAAATCTGCCGAATTCTTCGCCGAAGAAGGCAAGAGCGTCTGGGGTTTATTCGTCAAAAGAAATTTCTATTACATCGAGTACCCTACTCAGACTCTTCACGTTTACCAATACGATAATTTCGTTCCAGTATTCGAAGCTAGAAACATCGAAATAGACCACTTCTTCATTTCCAAACATATGGACGTATATTTTTCTAATCGCACTGCCTTGTACAAAGTTGAAAAATCAAAGAAAGAACCTTATATTTTAAATGATGAGACGGCTGTGCGTCAAATAGTTGAAGATGCATATGGTGACGCATATTTTTGTACCAGCGATGGTATTTATTTGGAAGATAAACCATTTCAGAGAATTAAAAAAGTAGCACAAATAAATCAAGCTTTCGGACTTACATTTGATGAGAAAGACAATATTGTTTACTCTGATGAGAATACAATATACAGATTATTGCCTAGTAAATTTAGTCAACTGTGCTATGAAGCAGTGCTTAATCCCCAAGAACATTATAGAAGATCGATTGAGAAGGCTCTTAGCTAGGAAATAGATACATTTTTTTTTAAATATGAGAACTCATCAAACAGCTAATACAACTTGTATTAAAGATTTGGTGATTTACGCTTTAAAGAACTGCTATATTTATTGATATATATTTTACTTTGAACAAAAATAAATTAAATAAAAAAAGAAAGTGTACGATCAATGAATTTTGTTTTTAAAAGTTTGTTGGTTTGGTATGTTTTGGTCTTTGCTCTTGAGTTCTATAAACATCATGGACATATCATTGTGTTCTAAAAGTTTTAATAAACATGCTTAATACTGCGTTGGTATTTAGTACACACAATTAATCATTGTTACAAGAGCTACGGGATTCGGAGCTCATCTCGAATGTCTGCTCGAAGATATTAATTAAATTTTGGCCCAACGTTTCATTTTGTATAAGTCGCGTGAAAGAAGTTTTCAAATGGTGCTTTATACACTAATTATGTTCACATTACCAATAGTGATTAAGTGTATACCACAAAAATCGTGCAATAGAATACAAATTGAAGACCAGTGGTACGACAGAGAGGTTATTTTAACGAATATGGGAAGAGCGAATAACTTAAACGTTCATAAATCTACAAATACGCTATTTTTCAGTTACTCTGTACCTGATACATACACTGATGTAGATTTCCAGCTTTTCTACATAAACTTGGACACAAAAGAACGTCAGAACATTGCTGGAATAAAAGGAGGGTGTGCTGTCACTATAGATCAAGCGAACGAAGAAATTTACTTGGGAGGTAGTGACGGTATTTTTAAATTCAACATGCATACAAAACTGGCTGATTTCTACAAAGAGAAAGAGAAGAATATTTGGTATCTATATTTTAAAACTAATTTATTTTACATCAGTTATCCTGACCAGAAACTACATATTGAAGTTGATGGAAAGTTCTTGGTAGTAAAGGAATTTGAAAATTTTGAAGTGGATGCCTTTCATGTGGCAGCTGATAATAAAATGTACTTCTTCGCCAATAAGACTGGTCTGTATACATATGAATTGGATACACGCACTATTACTGTAATTAATGAATATTTATCTGTTAGACACATAGTTGAAGACAACGAAGGAGTGGTATATATCTGTTCTAATTTCGGAGTCTATACCTACATTACTAAAACCAAAGAGATGATACTAATAAGTGATGCCAAAAACTTCTACGGTGTAACGTTTGATAGAGATAACCAGTTTGTGTTTTCTGATGAAAAAAATATTGTGTTACTTAAACGTAGTTATAAAGGTTGTCTATCTGAAATTCATTGGTAAGTTTATTAGTTAATGCAATTGTACAGTAATAAGGTTTAAACAATTTGATTGTCGTCGAATTGAATAATTGAAATTACATTTCTTTCATTTTTCAATGTTCGTAATTATTTTAACAGTTCTATTCAATTTAAGGCGTAATGTAATGCGTCTTAAGGTATCCAAAAACGTAACAAACAATCTCAAGTAAGTTTGTATTTGAGTTCCATAGCAGCCATTTTGTAGGTAGTAATCACACTTAATTCCATGGAAATTTCTCGAAACCCCAGCATTGTCATTTCCTAATACCAACAATTTTCACCGTTGAATAACTAGTAAGGATAATTGGCCATAATACTGACTTTGTTCTTCACTTTATGTCAATCAATGCAACGCACGGTTACAATACAGACACTTGTGAACTTAACACAAAAGATTTAAAAACACTGTTTAACAAGCGTTTCACTAAGACACTGTTTTGTGATGCTGTCACTTTTTTGAAAATATTGTTTGAATCGGCATCACATTTAAACGGTGGTGTCTAAATTAAACAGTGTTTTAAAAACTTTTGTGGTAAATAGCATTTTGCTGAATTAATTTATAAATTAATATTTACTACTAGCGGAATTGCAACTTATTAATTCAACTAAATTTATCGTTTTTAAATTGAAATAGGATTTATTAATACTTCTACAAACTGCAACTTGAACGAAATCAGATCATTGTCATGTTTTAAATCTGCCCCGAGCGAAGTGATGTTTTAAATTACTTAAATTCTGTGACATGTTCCATATAATTGAAAAGTAAATTAACGAAAATGCTCGTTTCGTTCGCTGTCGCGTGTGTCGTTTTCGGATTTTATTAATCTCTCGTGTACAAAATACATCAGACTGGACAAGGTAATGGATTAATACGTATACTGTACAGTTGACGAACTCATCAATTTACCAAAAATGTGAAATTCCCTAATTGATAGGTTTTTAAAGTTAGAAATGTATGTTTTCATGATTGAATATAGTGCCATGATTTATGAAACTGTGACATTTGCCTGTAGTTTCGCAGATATAAGAGATACGCGGATGTCAAAATATGCATCTGTCGGAGGGCTTCAAAGTGCAATTTGAATTTAAAAAAATCGGTCAGTAACTTTTTGAGATTTTCCAAAATTTGTCATAACTTCAAAACTTTTTCGTTGACTTGGATCGAGAATTTTTTTGAGCTCGCTATTCAAGAAACGAATAAATTGAATCTCGGGATTGAATCAAGCTACAGTTTTAGTCATCTTAGGAGGCGGGCGGACAAAAACTGTAGGCTGTAGATGATAAAAAAAAAATCCTAGGTATTAACTATCCATACATAGCCTATGCGATTGATAACAGCGCTGTGTGCTTTATTTCTAAATTTTTATTTAAATTGCCTTTAATAATTATTGCGCGTAGTGCGACATCTGTAGATTTTTATCAATTCAGCAGCCGCCCACAACTTGACAACAAGAGAAATTCATTTACTAGTCCAATTCATAATACAAGTGCTGGTTTTTCAATAAGCCTTTTAGTAGATTTTTCAGAAGTACAAAGGTAAATCAAGGTAACCACCATGTTACCTTTATTAAATGTTTTTAGTTTTTATTCTTCGATCAAGAATATCCTAGATAACGCTTCACGAACTAAAACAGTACGCAAAAATGGCACCTCAAACATCACTTACAAACATGGCGCTTATTTTGTACATAATTACCTCTTATTTTGTACAAACTCAAAATAAGCTTATTTTGTACAAAAACACCTCTTATTTTGTACAAATTCAAAATAAGATTATTTTGTACAAAAACATATCTTTTATCACTTACTTTGTGCAAAATAAGCGCCCAGTTTGTAAGTAGGACGCTATTTGAGGTGACCTTTTTGAGACTCTGACCGGACATCTATCCTTATCGAAGGTATCCTTGATTGAAGTTTTTATTTCAGAAAACATAATATCTACATACAAAATTGGTATAATTAATACAGAAATGGTGTAATTTGGTTGGAAGATATGTATACCCTAGCTGTTTCTCTAAATAAACATAATAATAATATGTTAACAAGGTTATATTTTAAAAGGCAGTGCTACTTTACCTCTTTTTGTATCAACGCAGAGATGGTCCGAACGAAAACGTACCAAAATTCGCAAAAATATTTAAACCTTAGTAAAAACAACGATGATATTTCAACAATTAAAATACATCTGAATTGTTTACGGTAAAGCTTTTGAAAGCTCAATCACCCTTGAAATATGCAAATTGGTTCAATTTACCGGGCATTTTTCCTTTTTACAATATTTACATTTCAGGGTGCCAATAACTTAGTCGAAATCTTAATCCTCTAACGACAATTAGGTACGGTAAACCAATCAAATATTTGGATAAAAGTTAAAAATAATTGGGTTAAAAGTAAACAATAATTTCTCAAGGATAATTCAGATTTATTTATTTAAAGTTGTACCCTATAAATTTCGATTCCCTTGAGAGTGTCGAAATATGAGTTTTTTGCGGCATAAGCGGCCGTATCTTTTTTTACGTTAACTTGCGTAAAGTTTAATATTTCCCCAGCTTTAAGGGACTGTAGACTTGAGATTATAGAGGTTTTAATTTCATCTCGATACCTCCACGTGTTCCCGAGATAGAGGGTCTTGACAGACAAAAAAGTAAGACAACAAAGTAATCCTATAATGGTTCCGTTTTTCCTTTTGAGGTATGGAACCCTAAAAACCCAAACTAGACATCAACAATTTTAAGAAATAAAAAAACTTTTTATGAATTACAACGCGTAAAACTTAAAATTATATCATAATTAAATACTTGAGTTAGTTAGTATCTGCAACAGAATTTATTTGCCCACAAATAATACTTTGTCAAATGAAAACAATTCCACTTCCTAATCCTTGGGTATATTTTAAAATAGCGTAGGTATTTACACTAATAAAATTTTATGTCATACTATTCGTGAAAATAGCAGCTAAAATTGAAAATCCTCAGTAGAATACATTAAAATACGAGCGACATAGGTTCCCCCACATTAAATTAACAACTGTGTGAGGCAAGCATACAGTACATTGTTGTTATGCAGTAAGTTTACTCTAACAAACTTTATTACATCAATTTATATAATTTTAGCATAATTTATCATTAAGATCTCTAGACTCTTGTATGTGTGAGAGAAGCGGTACCAATTATTGGCTAATAAATGAATGAAATTATTAGTAGGTACCTATTATGTAAACTAACATGTAATTTACCATTTAATGTGTGTTGTTTTCAAGTTAAAAAACATTACTGTAATTTTTAGCATGAATGAATTATTTAGTATTGCATTGCATGAATATAATAGGCTTGTTTCCATTAAGAATAAATATAATGGATAGGGGTTTATAATGATTAATTATATTATGGAGAAAATAACAAACAATTTTAATTATTAAAAGCGTTAAAGATTAATAATATTTTTAAAAAATAAATTTCGTAAAATGAAACCTTTAGTCACGTGACAGTGAACACCAATCAGAAAGCGTTACGTCACGCCGTGCGAAACTCCAATCTTGTCTTTGACGTTTCGAGTATCACTACCGGAGGCGCGTTCCAAACCTACACTCCGAGTGCAACCTAACCACAACCGAACGCAAGTTTTAGCCACTTTTTCCGTATTTCTTCATTGTTTGGAACATATATAAATAACTGGTTTGGCGTTTTTATAGTCGTGCTATCACACTGGGGCTCTATACAGTACTTATAATATGAGAAATTCATTTTTAAACGATAAAAACTAGCTATAACGTACGAAGACACGATCGCTCTTTTGTTTGTTTTGCACGGCGTGACGTCATTCAAGATGCCATGACAGTCTTGCGCGTTTTGGAACCAAATTAAAATTGGTTTTTTAAAACGCGAAATTTATAATGTAAACGCTCGATTAAAAATAAATAAACCTTTTTTTTCGATAAAATGCCTAATAAGCTAAAATATTAAGCAGTTATTGAAATTTTGTCAACTAGCCTATTGTTTTAACAAAATGTTTATACTCGCTTTTGTGCAGCAGAAGTTAGTGGAAAACTTTAAATAATATACAGAGTTACATTGTACTATCCACATCATGAAACAGTCACAACAAATTAAAAGGCAATTAAAAAAGCTTTCAAATCATCAAAACCCTCTAGCTTTGTATTTCTAACAGTAGAAATACCAAACATTTGCATCGTCTGCCTAATATTTTCGGTTTCACGGATCAGGAGTACTGAGTAAACATTTGCTTTGGCCGTTCGGTTAGAATGCATGGCAATGGTTGCCTTTTATCGTTATTTTTGTATTCTTTGTCGGTTTTTTCGCGTCCCCCAATATGAATACCGTTTTAGGTTCTTTCAAATGGATTTTCGAAACGAAACCAACAAAATAGGGTTTATTCAACCGCTTTCCACGTATTTTCTTGTGTTTATACAAAGAATTTCAGCCTATTCAAGTTGACATTAAGTTTAAAGTTAGCGTTACCATTTAAAGGAACAGACATTTGCTACTTGAATAGGGCTGAAAAACCGTCCTATACACTTTTTGTCGTTTCGTTTGGCAACGACTTAACTAAATTGACAGGACTAAGCTAAATTTAGTTTTTCAACCTTTTCTTGCCGTATCGAAAAGCCATAGTATTTTTGTATGGTCTATGCTAAGAATAGAATGCTAAAATTGAGTTTAGTCCTATCATTGGTGCAAACTTGACGATCGGTTGGAACGAGTGCAACGAAAATTTATCCGATTCATAAATTTTAAAACTCGTCATAACCAACGCGACTACTTTATATCGTGTGCTAAACATCATTTTCTACCTCTTAAACTTCGCCGTGACATATCGGATTTAGTGTTTCTCAAGAAAATCGTTACATCATCTATTGACTGTCCTGAACTACTTAGTAAAATTTATTTTTACACACCTTCGAGAACATACAGGTGTAGTCCATTACTATACCTTCCTGCTGTTAGCGCTAATTACTGTCGAAATAGTTTTATCCACCGCTCCTGTCAGTTTTTTAATAACTTGTGTAAAAATCGTGACCTTGATATTGATCTTTTCTTCACTAGTTTACCTATTAAGAAGCGCCTTAGTAATAATTTCTTTGAGAGCTATGTCTGTCCTTTGTAGTGTTGTCTTTTGTGCCTTTTTTTTAATTAATTGGAAAAACTTAGTATCAATGATTTTAATACAAATTGTATAGACTGGATTTTGACCTTGCGGCAGATGTTGGGCGGATCTCATTCCATTTCTATTTGGTGCATTTAAGTTGTTAACTGTTGTTGACTAAAATCTGCACGTATCGGTAATAGTTAAATCATTTCTGTGTTGTGCCTATAAATTGTAACTTAGTTTAATTTTAACTCAACTGTATCATTAGCTATACACCTTATTTCTATCAGTGGAGACTTATAAATGACTCTTTGTTGCTATTTTTTTTAAGTATTTAAAATGTATTAGTCGATAGTCTTCCTAAAATTAATAAATAAAATAAAATTAAATAACTGAATCGACCCCAGTATTCTATAAATTATAATAGGAGGAGCTCGGTGGCGCAGTGGTTTAGCGCCTGGCCCAGCGATTGCGGAGGTTCGCAAGGGTCGGTCATGGGATGGGAGACCAAACATTTATTATCTCGAGCTCCTCCGTGCTTCGGAAGGCAGGTTAAAGCGTTGGTCCCGGCTGCATTTGCAGTCGTTAACACCCACCAATCCGCATTGGGCCCGCGTGGTGGGTTATGGCCCGCCCTCTTTATCCACCTTTAAAAATGGCCGATGGACATTATATAAATTAGTCGTATTGTAGTTTGGTGTGTGTTTTATCTTATATTAAACTCCATAACATATACCTAATAACATACTTTGTGATGGATTCCCAATAATGAAGTTGACATACCATTTTTTTCTGATTTATGATGAATTAATTACCTGAAACAGAAATGAAAATTATATTAAAATATATATATTACTTAATATCAATTTGTTACGGTTACCAATGTTGGATATTAGGATCCTAACAAGGCGGACCACGCGAGTGGGAGTAAAAGATGATATTTAAATTAACTTTTATAATATTGAGAGGCGCGTTTACAAGTTGGGTGCGCGGTGACGACTGCCCGGCACCTTGTTACACAATACAAAATTGGTTCGGTAATATGAACCTTAAGGAACATACTGTGTCCCTACACCTACAGTAAAGGTGCTCCCACCAACAGTTATATAATATGATATAACACGATAACTTTATAGAATAATGTGTAACAGTTTGTTACAACATGTAAGTAAGAGAATGTTGCATAACATTTGTTATATGACATTATATGCTTTGAGCAGTGAGCACCTTAAGGCAACTCTTGCTAAAATGGTAAGTAAGTAAGTAATTTTATTTGCAAGAATACGGTTACAAAAGTGTTCTTAAACTAAGTTATTTCCAACATATTCTATCGTAAAACAATCGATGTGCAAATATTTAAAAATTGTAGACTATGTAAGTAAGTAATATTTATTTAATAAGTAAGGTAATAAAAACCAAGTGTATGTCCATAATTTAAAAATTGTCAATTAAAATAAAATTAAAAAAGTAAATATAAGTCAAATTTTATCATTCAAATAGTCAGATATACTATAATACATTTTGTTCAGTAAAAAATTAAATAATCTTTGTTTAAATTTGTAAAATGTCAATGTTTTATAATCGTCAGGTAGTCTATTAAACAATCGAACCGCCATACAGTATACATTCTTGGAATACAACACTAAATTTTGACATGGTACACGTAAATTTTCTCTTTTTCTGCCTCTATAATTACTATTACTCTTATTAAATTCAAATAAATTGTGATATTTTTTAACAAAAATTAACATTTCATAAATGTAAAGACTAGGAAGTGGCAAAACATTTAGTTGTTCAAACAATGGTTTACAACTGTCCAAAATAGATTGATAAAATCGTTGCATGTGTAAAGATTTTCATTTCCTGTAACTTGTGTTGTGTGAGTGTCAATAAATGTTTTTTCTATTCTATTCTATTCTAAAGATGAAAAACACATTTAAGATAATAACAGCTTATATTAATGCCAAGGAAAAGATATATCAAACCGTAGACTGAATCGGAAAAAAAACAAATTAGTATTACTTATGTCAAGACCACAGATAATAGTAATAGATAAGTTATAAGTAGAATAAGTATTACTTTATTAAAATGTATTGTTGTACACAAATGTTGGCAAACCTAATAAATAAAATTAAAAAAAATTATATAGAATCTATATTATCTGTGGTCTTATTCAGAATAACGTAAAAGTATAAAGCTGCTTAAGACCGGAAAAAACAGAGACAATAGCTAAATAATCGTTAAACGAAATCCTGAAAACTCAAAAAAGGTGTCATTAAGGTTCCTTTCCCGCAGTTAATCTACCTTAATGCCTCTTCTCTCATTAAACTGCGTATAAACAGAGAGAGACAAAAACCTTAACGCCCATCAAGTTGGTAGTTTAATCACAAAATTTGCCGCCGTTCGCCTTACCTATTCGAAAGCTCCACCGTCATTTGTTTTGTCCTTTGTAACTGCTTCAGTACAGAGCTTCGATTATCTGATCGAAGGTACAGAGTTCAAACATACAGGATACGTTTCGGTCACCGATCCGATCGCTGCCGATCTATGTATGTATAATTAAGCGATGTTTGGTGTTTCCTTATCCATTGGGCGGTTTTCCACTTACCGGCACGGCGACAGGCCGGCGCTCCGTTTTTCCACTTTTTGACACTGTTCTCGTTTCTTAAACCCAAAATCGAGACACAATATGTTTCCGTTTTGGGTTTAAGAAACACAATGTGTTTCGGTTTTGGGTTTAAGAAACAAGAGCTGTCTCAAAAAGCATTACCATTCAAACACCATTGAACTACGATTTTGACGAAAACATTAGCAGACTTGACGCCCAGTACAGACACGCACGCCAATTTTACAAGACTTAAAAATGTCCTCGTCTAGTCGTCGTACTATTATTTGCTCTACCTTTTACATTGGAGAAAATATCTACAACGTAGAAAAGTAAATTTTTGGGTCGATCCACTTATTAAAGTTAGGTATTTAAAGGGTTCTTACTATAATTTAATGAACAATAAGCAATTCTTTAACTATTTTCGAATGACTCAAGAAACATTTATCTGTTGGAGAATTTATGTGAAACAATCCAAAAGAAGGATACAATTTTTTTTCAAAAACAGTTTTCGACTGAACGCACCGATCGAAAAACAGTTTATCCACTAACGCCATCTGTGCAATCAGTTGAATATTACGTATGCCGTACCGTAGACTTTGCCAAAACTGTGTTGGTATGGCTTATGCAGCAAATAGAATAGATGGCGCTAGCACAATAAAGAAAAAAAGATATCGAAAAAACTGTAAATCTACAGTTGAAACTATATACTAATAATTATTAGCAATTTTTATTATATTTGGAATTTATCAATTTACCTAACTATTACAATAATGTACCTACCTACGTACAAATGACTTTTATGTTGTGGTATAAATAATAAGAATATCTTGTAAATATGCTGTAAGTATAAAAAAAATTTAAATATGGTAATATGTAATTTATATCACATAAAAAAACAATATCAAACTTATGTTTGTAGTTCATTTCATACAAAATAAGTGCATACGACCTCAAATGTAAGCTTGTCAACAATAAGGTTGCGTTCGCGACTGTACAGGCTGTACCTCGCCCCGCGCGCGCACACCCACACGCACACGGCTACGTACGTATACAAAACACACACAGATTTGACGGCATCGGTGGGGATCAACGGGCCGTGCCGTCGCCGTCGGTCGCCGTCGCTGGCAAGTGGAAAAGCGTGCCATACAAACTAATACATTTATGCTGCCACGGCAGCCGTGCCGTCGCCGTCGCCGTCGCCGTCGCCGTCCCGTCGCCGTGCCGGTAAGTGGAAAACCGCCCATTCTAACACTGGTTGCGTTCCGGTCCCATATACCTATCGCATAATCGCGGCGATGTACTTGTACTATATGTATTCTGTGGCGATGTGCGATCGGCAGGCTGATTATCTAAATAGAAACTATTTAGCGACCGGTTTCATTTTGACATACATTGCTACTTTTCATTGGTATGTTTTTTTTACCCCAAAAAGAAAAAGCAATGTATCACATTCATCTGTCAAATGAGACCGGTCGCTAGGTGGTTTCTAATTAGATAATCAGTCCGCGGATGGATTGTGTATCAGATTACACATAGTATTATTAGTAGAATTATTATATAAGTATAGTGTCGCTATTTCTAAATTCGGTGGCAACATAGTTTTTTTTGCGAGAAGAAATTTCATAGGCGCTATAGCGCATAGAGATGTAAAAATGTTACTTTTTAAGAAAAAAAAATTGAAATTATGTACAAAAAAATATTAAAACCGTTTAGAATAACACGTTACATAAGTTAGATTATAATTAATCAATTCTACTTAAAAAAAAAGATTACGCATTGAAAAATAATAAAATTGAAAAATATTGAAATATAATAAACAAAAAAAATTATAAATGTATTTTAAATACAGTACGTACATATTTATGTTGTTATTAATATTCGTATAGTACGTTGATTTTTTTCTTAAAAGTATCATTTTAACATTTAGCGCCTATAAAACTTCTCATGGAAAAAAATCAATGTAAGCAACCGAATTCAGAAATAGAGATACTTAACAATATTTCTACTATTACTACCCTGCAATCGCTTTCATTTGACAGATGGATGTGACACATTGCTGCATTTCTATGGTAAGTTTTTATTTGTGCCAAAAAGAAGCATTCAGTGTGTTACACCCTAAAAGCGATTGCGATAGATTTTGAAATTAGACAGAGATAGGCCGGTTTGGCCTAAGATTGCCTGTACAAAATGTATTTGTGTGTGTGGATGGAAAACTGCTATTCTTTCGGAGCAGTTCCTCTATCTACTATATTTTTTGTGGAGGAGGTATAAGATGGTCGACATTATGCGACTAAAACATTCGCAGAATCTCGTTTATTTTAATTAGCTAGGTCTAACGGTTTGTGCACAGTTAACAGGTAGACAGTTAACCAAAGATTATTAGGACGGTGATAAATTGGTAGCCTAATTATTTAAATGAAATATTATGATATAAATCACTTTTAATGGATACTATAGCGCGGTTTTATTGTAAGTTGGTATACTTTGGTAATTATTTGGTATGTAGTTAGATTTAGATTTTTCCCGACGTTTCGGCACCTTTACAGCTGCCGTGGTCACGGGGGACTGAATTTGCTCGATGAATTTATAAAGACGTTTAGAAATTAATTAAGTAATAAAAAATTCAACGAATCTTTTAATGTTCTCAACGGTCAGAGGAGTTGTATGGATAGCGAAAAGTCACGGGTTCGATTCCATCCTAGGTGGTTACAGAAGTGTAAGTTTGTATGACTATTGAATATTTAAATATAATATTGTGAATGCAGAAGTAAAAATGTAAATTTTTTTTTGATGCCTTCCCATACATTCGCCGAACATGAAGAGTTTAAATAGTGTCCATCAGCCATTTTAATGTCCCCACTGCTGGAGCACAGGCTTCCTTATGGGTAGTAAGAAGGATGGGCCATAACCCACCACGCGGGCCCAATGCGGATTGGTGGGTGTTAACGACTGCAAATGCAGCCGGGACCAACGGCATAACGTGCCTTCCGAAGCACGGAGGAGCTCGAGATAATAAATTTTTGGTCACCCATCCCATGACCGACCCTTGCGACAATCGCTGGGCCAGGCGCTAAACCACTGCGCCACCGAGCTCTACACTTTAAATAGAATGCGATTAAATTGACAATAGACAGTGGTCCGCTGCAACTTCACTCGAGACTGTAGGGGTAAAGAATTAAAGACAGCTAAGTGACATAAATTACGAAAATGAACTGAGTAGGTATCACGCCATCTAGGAAATTTTCGGTTCTAACTATTTACTTTTATTTAAGAAACAAAATAAGCTAAAGCCCTTTAAATTGCGTCTAAAAAATTCAGTTGGATTCAAAGGCATCTAAGGCCCATACAAAAGTGAGCCACGTTATTACTGAGGTAAACTTAAAAGACGTTTCCTGTCAATTTGACATTTATGCACTTAGCTGTCTTTGATTCTATACCCCTCGTATGGCAAAGAGAAAATTTTACAGATTAAAATACGTCGTTTTGTACTGCCAGCGCTCTGGAGTTAACCACTTCATTTGTACATTGTTAAATTAATCACATTGTACGATGCTGACGGATATGGGCAAAATCTAAAGTTAACCTGCTGCCACTGTGTTTAGTACAATTTTTACGGCAGCAATCAAGAGTTGATGATGGCACCGCAATTCAATTTATTAGTTCTTTAATTAAAAATGCCATTACAGTTTCAAATGCTTGTCCAGTTTGTTAGGGGAAATTCAACACGGCCGAATTTATTCATCGGAGGCTGTGACGTTCATGCTAAGCAATGCCCGTTACCTAATTAAGATGGCAGAAAAATGGGGGAAATCATCAAAAGAAGAGGAAATTTTGAAGGAAAAATTACATGTTAAACAAGACACTGGCATGTCTGGGGTGAAAAAACAGACGTTTGTGCCACTTTGAAATGAATATTAGAGGAGTATTTTATTGGATTACACACAAGGGGTAAAATATAAAGCAGCCGTTTTGTTTAGAGAATTTTAAAGGATTCAAATTTACCATACTAACATTTTCTTGATTTGAACCGAAGCATCTTTAACATCATAGAAGATTTCATACTTCATACTTTAACCCCATTTTATTGCTCCAATTACAAAGAAACTAGCTAAAGCACTTGTGTAATGACAATCAGAAATAACGAACGACTCTTAATCCGGACCAAATTTCCAAATTGACCCAGCCGGAGAACGAAACCAGGACCTCAGAGATGACACTAAACAACCGGATTACCACTCGAAAACGTCTTAACTAAAAGATTTCTTTAACCCCAGTAAGTATTTGAATAGGTCTACTTTGGATTTCGTAGTATAATTATGCTGGTTTGATACATTTTTCAAGATAGTAAAAATCATTTTATTTAGAGGTAACAAACCTCTTTCATGACACCTTCATTGCATCAGATTTAAATGAGGTCTGAAGTGGAATCGCGCCATTACAGCCCTCTCAAAGCGACGCTAATGGGAATTCATATTTAGCAAACAACGTTTTGCATAGTCCACTTTTTACGGGCGCTGCGCTTTTCGGCTTAGAACTTAGACTAACGTAGCGTAGTTTTTGTGTGTTTTCTGTGAGGGTAAAGTTATAGGTTTATTATGCTATTTTTAGCTTGGGAAAGATCCGTTTTAGCACTTTAAAATTGGAACTAGTCCAACTACTTGGTGTTGAATAAACTATGTTTTTGGAGAGTTTGTGTTAAGTACGTTGAAAAAGTGTTTAAGTTTTCGTAATTTTTGGCTATAGTTCTTAAACGCAGAACAGAGAAAAATATTGTATAAAAGACATAGAAGTTGTCTGCTAGCTAGTAGAATAGTGAAAGTGAAAGTGAAAGTGTAATAAGCTTTATTCAATAAACTTAATTGTTAAGTACTTTTGAATCGTCTATATTTTCCTACCACCCGTTCCAGACTTTTTTAATAATAAATAATTTAGTTGTTGTTACACTAAATAAATTTAAAATTCAAGGTGAAATAAACATAAAAAAAAATCACAAGAAGTCATAAGTAAAAGATTACTGATGCTAAACAACATGAAAGTAACGATATTTTTATTTGACTAAAAAGCTAATAAAATAAAATAACTCGCCTATACTACTAATTTGTCAAAGTCGCCTCGAAAGTGTAAACAACGTCCACACTAACTCCTAAATACTATCAGATTTAAATTTTTGTCCTAAGTCATTATCAATATCTCGATTAGATTAATTAAGGGTAAGGTCACACCCTGACCGAAAGTGTCAGATGACGTTTTTGTACACGCGCAACTGTGTACGTCTAGGGCTACCGTGCAGTTTTTACTGTATCAGCGGCGTTCAATTCATATTTAGAACTTTTTGCTAAATAAATTTTGAATATCAAAATAAGTTGATAGTTGACAAACACGACTAAAAAGTTACGTCGCATTGCTTTGAATATCAAAATAAGTTGACGTTGACAAACACGACTAAAAGAGCACACGATTCGGAATACGAACTCGCGGGGTGGTGAGGTAATTGATTCTGGGGCGGGGCGGATAGTGTCCTGTACGGTAGTCCTATATCTATACTGTGGGATAGTCACCTTAAGTCACCTTTCCGTCATAACTCATTCATTATCAGAGCGATTCGAAGTTTTAACAGTGTTGCATCTGATGACCTTAACTTGTTACGTACCAGCTGTCAAAAGGTTAAGCGACTTCTAAGTGAACAATACTTTAATCAGCATTAACTTTTAATGACGAAATTTGAGTTTTATTTATTTTTAAACGTTTGCGATGTTTTTTGTTAACTTTAAGTAAGTAACACTATAAACATGTATTTTTCTTTTCTTTTTCTAGTAAGTACCTAAGTATATCATCTTTGTACTTTAAATATATAATTTATTTTCTGCATATTACTGTAGTGTTCAAGTGTGTAAAAACTACCTTAATTTGTAATATTTTAGTTCATTCCTACTCATATGATGTGAGCTCAAGATTTTTTAAATATTTTTTCTAAAACTATCTGTGGAAATTTTTAATTAGCATAGGATTATCCATAGTCTTATACATTAAGTTATTTGTCTGTTAATTTCTCAAATACAATAAAATAAAATAAAAAATAAGAGATTGCTAATGACTGATTTCACCCTGTATAGAAATTCATTCCCGCTTTCCGCTTTGTATGCGTCGCAGCCTTCCTCCCGCAGTGTTTGCTTGACGCTCCCAGTTTAAGTATTCATTCGCAATTGGTTTTAGGTATCGCCTGTGTGCACCCGCGCGGCAGATGAATTTTTCACTTCGTCAAAACACGCTCTGAAACCTGCCAGTTTATGAATTACCTTATTTTCAGCGCTGTGGTATTGAAAATGAGACGATGAGAGCAAGGTTTAATTTTGTTTTGAATAAAAATTGGTGGGGTTTTAGTTAGTTTCTGCAATTTTTAGTTGTTGTTTAGAGATAAAACCACCTCTGTGGTCTAGTGGTTCGCCCACCGGAGTCCCGGGTTCGATTCCCAGGGGGCTACAATTTGTACTCGGTTTGGTTGGTGGAAGGGCTTATTCAAGTCCGCCTGGCTAGCTACCACCGTCTTACTTAAGTCTAACGCCATAACAACAATTAAAAAAATGTTGTGTACCGGCAGTTAGAGGTAAGTTAGTTCCTCAGTCAGGATTCCGGGTGTAGTACTTCCACCTTCAGCCTTATCGTCAATTAACATCAGGCGAGGTGAAGACCAAGCACTATCCCGCTGTGCATAAAAAAAGACATTTCCAAAATGTATATGTGTAGTAGTGAGAAACACTTGTAATTGAAAATAAAGTGTTTTTTTTTAAATTGAATACTTAGTTAATATTAAATTGCATTGAATTGAAATACAGTTTCAAAACAAAACAATCGTAACATCTTGAAAAATTTATAAACTGTAACGAAATATAATATTACTTTCTACTTAGTTGTTTCAAAAAGATAACACAAATATACTTACTTATTAAAAACCAGTATTCGTATTCTATCGCGAAAAATATAACTACACAACCCCGCAATATCAGAAAAACAGACTTCTTCAAAGCAAGAAAGCAAAGCGAAAACTATACATCAAAGAGAGCCAAAACAAGCCAAAAAACCCAATAAGGACTAAAAAGGCTTCACATTCCTCTACTCTATGTATCCATCCAGTATTTCTAAAATCGAATGATGATTAAAATTGATGTATTTTGGGAAAGCTCTCACGATACGGAGGGCCTATTACAAAAAATTCGCGATAGTCGATGTTCGTCAATCGATTTAATTAATTTTGAACCTTATGCATTACTTAGCCCGACCCGCGCGTTTTAAAGATATAAACGTTGGTCTGTAAACTTTTGAGTTATTACTACGCGATCCACAGACAAACGTCTGTTTTTAAGGTGGTACCCTGAGCGAAAGTGGCGCCGCGGTGAAATTATATTTAATATTATATTTCTAGTAAACAATTTTAAAAATGTTTATCGTGGAGATTTTAGGGCTCACAGTATAGTATTTTTAGACGGTATCGTTACATTGCCTCGTAGTCACTGCTAGAAGTAGATAGCAAAACTGTTAAAAGTGGCCGTTTTGACACATTTGCTATCTACTTCTACGAATGACTACGAGGGCATGTAGTGATACCTTCTAAAAATACTAGACCATGGACCCTAAAATCAAAATCATAAAACATTATTAAAATCTTTTTCTGTTAATAACTTATTAAATAAAAACCTCTGAGGGCGCCACTTTCGGTCATACAACCGCCTTAAGCGGAAACGCGCGTTTTCTTTGGCCTCAGAATACATACTTTGGCATCTAACCTTACCTAGATTCTGTGGTCGAAAGACTGTTAAAATCACTTTCAGCTATTAATTAGGTTGGTACATTTAAATAAACTTTATCTAAATTTAGCTACTCAAAAAACCGTGGACGTTACTGGTACTTTTTGTTTTCGGGGGCTGAACGCATGAGGGGTTAATATATCGGAGTGAAACGAACATCGGCCGATTTTTGCGATTCTATTATTTGTAATAGGACCTCTGTAGGCTTCGCGGCATTACGGAATAAGCTCTTTAGCAAATAAAAAGTGGGCTCCATTATTATGCAAAGTCCACAGCGGAACGGGCTTTGCCTAAAATGATTTTGTTGTGCATACAGACCCGTTTTCGGGAAACTAACTCAAGGAAAGTATGCTTAACATTTTCAGAGAATTGGTTTTTTAAGATGTCGTGAATGTCGTGATCTAGTTGGTTTGTCCACCTTACCCAGGGGTACCGGCCCCCTGATTACGTAACTCTGTTGCTAACCTTTCTCGATTGAAATGGATTAAAACCGCAGTTACATTGCTGCTTAAGTAAAATAGTTGTCACTTTGGTTCTTACTAAAGCAGCAATGTAACTGCGATTTCTGTCAGAGTTTATTGCAACAAAGTTACAAAATCAGGGGCAGGTATTTTGAGAAATGTGTATTCCGGTAGTTATGTAGGTAATAGATAGTTAGAGGCAGTTCCTAAGTGGTTTAGGATTCTAGGTGAAATGCACTTCCACCTTTGGCTTTCGTCACTAACATCAGAGGGCTTATTAGAAACAAGAATCACGATAGACGGACGCAATTCTTAGATCAATTTACTTGATATTTAACCTTATTCGTGAGTCAATAGTGCCATGGAGTGGGATGAACATCGAACGCCTATCGCGATGCTTTTTTGTAATAGGCCCTAATCTAGCACTGACCAGCTGTAGATAAAAAAATACTTGTTTAACTTAATAAGTTGCTATGCGTAATTTGCTTAAACAAATCAAAGCAAAGCTAGCAAACTTGTTTTGTTTCTAACGCAAATTCCTGTTACTGTACTTTCTATACTTATTATATCCATCCACATTCATCCTCAATATCTTCCGCTAACATACATACTTACATAACATAACAAAATTTTGGTCACTCATCCTATGTCCTAACCAACCAATTGTACCAACAAGCTGCTTCAATTTATTCACGCCAAGTTAAATTTATTCAAAATGAAACGAAGCACTTAAAATAAATAAGTTTTTCTAAACAAGATTCTAAACACATTTAAATTAATGAAATACCAATGTTAATTCCAAGCAATCTATTACACTAATACATACCAATTCCTTAGCTTCAAGAGCTATTTCTGCTCGGAGGGAATATCTCAAAGCGACTAAAATTACAAAGCTAGCCTACAGGGTGTAGCCTAAGCCATTAGTGCTTGTCTGAGCACTAACACGTTTGTAATCCTAGTCTAGGCTTTCAGCTGTTAAGACTGTTCAAACTATCTGTAGGCAGTTCCATGTCTAGAAAGTGAACTGGGTTTAAAAAGTCCACAGTGATAGTAGGTCAACGCTATCTGTTATGTTATTCCGCCTGGCTAACTACCACCATCTAACCTAAGTGAAGCCATAACAATAATTTAAAAATTGTTGTGTTCCGGCAGTTAGAGGTAAGATAGCCAGTTTTCAGTGAGGAGGATTCCGGGAGTAGTGCGCTTCCACCTTCGGCCTTATCGTCATTTAACATCAAGGGCCTAGCCAAAGTAACATTCGCTAATCTTCGTTATCGCTTCGCTTTCGAAACATGTATGGGATTGACATAAGGTTTCGTTAACAATCGAATTTTAAAACGTCAAATCCATACATGTTTCGAAGCGAAGCGATAGCGAAAATTTGCAAATGTTACTTTGGCTAGGGGGGCAGGTGAGGTGAAGGCCAAGCACTATCCCGTTGTGGGTAAAAAGAACCGGCCAAGTGCGTGTCGGGCTACGCGCCGTAGGGTTCCGTAGTTACCTTATACCATACCATATTTAATACCACTATAATTTTCGTCTGTAAAAATAACTTTGTTTTTCACAGTGTTGGTATGAATGACAAAGTTATATTTGAGGTTTTGGAAAATATGATATATCTTGAAAACTAATTACTACTTATATCTCGTTCAAACCAATTTTTGTTGAAAGTTTTTATTAAGATCTATAGATCTCTTTATTATTTTTTATTTTTGTGTTAAAATCGTTAAGCGGTTAAGAGAATAAATCTACCTACTAAGTTTCAACTGTGTAATCCTAATACTTTCGGAATAAAATGGCTGTGACATACAGACGGACAGAAAGACAGACAAGACGAATCTATAAGGGTTCCGTTTTTTGCCATTTTGGCTACGGAACCCTAAAAAGCGTAGATTGTTCCGAATCGTACGTAACGCTCGCATCGCATGTAACGGATTTTAGTATTCTTTATATAGGAAGTCAAGCACGTGTGCCTATTTATCTGAATATTACGATACTACGGAACGCAGAATAGGTTTAATTTTTTTGATGCTATGTGCATGTTGCGATACCGTTTAGGGGGTTGTGGGCTCGAGTCCCATCTGAGCACATAATAGGCTAGTTGACAAAATTTCAATAACTGCTTAATATTTTAGCTTATTAGGCATTTTATCGAAAAAAAAGGTTTATTTATTTTTAATCGAGCGTTTACATTATAAATTTCGCGTTTTAAAAAACCAATTTTAATTTGGTTCCAAAACGCACAAGACTGTCATGGCGTCTTGAATGACGTCACGCCGTGCAAAACAAACAAAAGAGCGATCGTGTCTTCGTACGTTATAGCTAGTTTTTATCGTTTAAAAATGAATTTCTCATATTATAAGTACTGTATAGTGCCCCAGTGTGATAGCACGACTATAAAAACGCCAAACCAGTTATTTATATATGTTCCAAACAATGGAGAAATACGGAAAAAGTGGCTAAAACTTGCGTTCGGTTGTGGTTAGGTTGCACTCGGAGTGTAGGTTTGGAACGCGCCTCCGGTAGTGATACTCGAAACGTCAAAGACAAGATTGGAGTTTCGCACGGCGTGACGTAACGCTTTCTGATTGGTGTTCACTGTCACGTGACTAAAGGTTGCATTTTACGAAATTTATTTTTTAAAAATATTATTAATCTTTAACGCTTTTAATAATTAAAATTGTTTGTTATTTTCTCCATAATATAATTAATCATTATAAACCCCTATCCATTATATTTATTTTTAATGGAAACAAGCCTATTAGAGATAGATACGAGTTGTTTTTTTTTGTACAAAATTAAGCTCATATCAATTTGACTCAAGTTACTTTGAAAATCTTTACATGAAACATTAAAAACTAGTCTCATCTTGTTGAAATGGATTAAGTAGCAGCAAACTGTTCCAACTATTCCTTTATCAACGTGGCAGCAACTTCCTGGATTCCTTTGTCGCCAAGAATGCTGTAGTTATGAAAATAATGATTACTGCTGTAGTAATGAAAGTTATAGCTTTAGCCCACTCAAGTATTGGATACCTTACAATCAATTTTTGAATAAGGCCATAACAGATTAACGACTAACTCATACTAAAGACGTACTTTGAATTTTAATTTTATCATTTTTGAATACTTACCTATAAATATTTTAGCGTAAAGTGAGTTTATTTGTTACGTTTTAATGTCTTAACTTCTCAACCAATTCTTGTGAAATGCATAGACGCTGTAAGGGGTACAAATAAGGACATATGAACCTTTCATATCCATAAAAAAAGATTTGAACCCAGAAGATAGAAAAATAACTAAGTGTAGTGGAAGTGTAGCTGCTATTACAATAGAGTTATTTAATTTTGCAATTAAATCATAGAATTTATTTAAAATCAAGACGGCAATGGCCAGTCGATCATCGCCGAACGGTATTCTCACACACAGAAAGAGATAGAACTATGGAAAAATGCGAAGCTGGGTCATTCAATATCGTCAATACCCTAAAGTTGTAATCACGCAGCAGTACAAAGTTTTGAACAAGGATTTAACACAGTATTACTTGATTTATCGGTCCCAAAAAATAATGTAGAAAGTAGATACATGATAAGTTACTTAATAGAATTGAAAAAAATACTAGAAAAAGACTACTCACCCGTAGCAGCTCAGACGGGACTCGAACCCGCACCCTTAGGATTCCGGCCCAATGCACTAACAATGCAATTTTTTTTTTTTTTTTTTTTTATTTATTTCCCAGCATAAATAACAAAGTAGCACAGTACAAACATTTCAAGTATATATAGGCGAATGTTACATATATTGCGGTCATCTGTAATCGAACTAGGTTGAAAAACCTGTATCTCAGACTACAGCGCTCATCCCTAGGATCTAACTTAACATTATACAATAAAAATAATTGCTTGTGCTCGCACTAGAAGGTTCAATACCTATTCAAAAATAATAAAAAAAATAAAGTAAAAGAACATCAAGAGATACAAAATATAAAGCTTAACTATTCAGTGGGAATTTTAGTGGTAGGTGGTGAGTAGTGTGTGGTTCCTCCTTTTGTTAATAGTGAAAAATGAGTGAGTGTGTGTAGGAGGGTGTGTGTATGTGAGGAAAGTATGATAGTCATACTTTAATTTAATTAAGTGACAAAATACTCTGGTAAATTTAAAAACATTAAAAATATAAGTATATATGTATAAGGTCAACTAATACTGTCTTTTAAGTAGGTTTTCTGTTTCTTCGTAATTTAACTGCTTAAGATATTCGGAGACTAATATTTTACATTGGGTTTTGTAATGAGGATATATATTTAAAATTTTATTAATCTTATTATAAAGGAAGGGGCCAAGACAACAAAGAAATTTACGAATGTAAGCGTGTTTAAAGGATGGCACAGCACATACTATATCGCAGCGTCTTTTCTTGATATAATTGGGGTCATATGGCAACTGTGAGTGTTGCTTTAATACACACGCTAAAATGAAAATTTGCCGCACAGTTAAAACGTCACAGGATTGGTATAGATGTTGAGTTGGATAATAAATTGGTCTAAAAGTGGAAACCTTAAGAATTGCCCTTTGCGCAATTTCAAGCCTGATCAAAGATGATTTATCAGCGCCACCCCAGCTTGTTACACAATACGATAACAATGACTCGACTAAGGCAACGTAAACTCGTTTGACAATGCTCGCGTCAGCAATATGTCTGATTTTTTTAAATATATAATTGGTTAGTGCATTAGTAATTTAATATATAAAAATAGCATTGTGAATGCTAAAATCTAAAAAAACATTATTATATAGCTGTTTCATCTTAATCGATTGTCTGGCATCTAATTCTTCACATTGATGAAATAACGCTGGCTTACAGCGAAAACGTAAAAGTACTAGAAAATTTCGCCACTCCCACTAGTGACTCGGTAGCATAATTGGTTAGTGCATTGGGCCGGAATCCTAAGGGTGCGGGTTCGAGTCCCGTCTGAGCTGCTACGGGTGAGTCGATTTTTTCTAGTATTTTTTCAATTATATTAATAATAATAATATTCTTTTTTGCACACGAAAAGACATTACAGACAAAGAAACAGAGGAAAGAAGAAAGTACACAATAGGCGACCTTGTTGCTATTGCTATTAAGTCACTTAATATATAAAAATAGCATTCTGAATGCTAAAATCTAAAAATTTAATATAGATACATGATAGCTAAAACTTTCCTTGATAGAAAAAAATCGTAAACTGACCTTTTGTAGTTTTTCACTGATGTGCCACTAATAAATATAATCTTGAAACTATAATAAAAATAAATCTTAATTAGCTCTTTAGTTTTGTGATTGACCATTTTCCAAAATAAGAAATAGTAGTTTAACTATATAAGTTTAGTAGACGATAAAATTGACAATAATATCGATAATTTTTACTATGAAAATTGCTTCCAGCGTTGTGTGGCCCCTTAAATTCTAATCTATTTGACTGCACGTTGGCAACACAACCTGCATATTATTTTGCAACATATAATTATTTCGAATCATTGTTGAAAATGGCATTGTTTATCTATTGCAAACAGGCCGGCGATACCTGCTTCATTAAAATTAATACATTGAATTTACGTGTCGGGTTTATTAGAATAGTTAGGAACTAGAATGCTAGTAAAATGAAATGTATTATTTATTTGTGATGTTAAGCATTGCATATAGTCATGGACGAAAGGTATTACAATATGTTTGGTTTGTTAGGTATTGCTTCAAAATTGATCAAATATAATTGTATTTCGAACTTCTCTGATTTTTCAATCCTCAGATAACAGATATCAGTCAGTTTAAATATTAACCAAATCTAATAAAAGTCATTCAAAAATGTGACAGACAAATGAATGACAAGCATTTCAATTTGGCAGTATAATACGCTATCAAACGGATAAAGCTCTATCTAAGGCATTGAAAAAACAGCCCTAAGACAAAAAGATGACAATTTAGTATTAATACTTATTTTTTTGTTGATGAATTAATTCGCAATTTTTTATTTTTTATTGACATGTAGTATTTAAATAGCGAGATTAATCTGCTATATAATAAATGATGATTATTATTACAATAAAAGTAGGCTGTACTATACGTAAGTAAGACAAAAATAAAAAGGATTTAATTTAAATGTAAAAACAAAAAAAATAAAGAGTAAAAGTACAGAAGATGCCAGGATTTTAACTCTTAGTAAAAATAGCATCAAAATAAATGTTAGTTACCCTTATTGGGTGAACTAAACTGTATTTTCCCAATAGGTTCTAACGTGCTAACTACAGTAAACACAATATCAACGCAGCTTATCGCATGAAAACAGCCAATTTCCATAACGTGTAGGTTAAAATTAACCTATTGTGTGTTTGGGCTTATTTTAGTTCCATTCTCTAAATTAAAATAATAATATCTGTGTGCAGAGCGATTCGGTAAAAGTTGGATATTATCAAAACATTTACAATTTAAAAAAAAACATTTTTATAACAGTCTTTGGAATGTCATAAAGTCTATGTTAACTGTAAATTTATATCTCACAAAGATTTTTTTCAAATTCAAATAAAAGTAAGGCAGAATTGCAGACCCCTTTTTTAACTGTATAACTATTATACTTTGTATATATTATATGAGATTTTGTTTAAAATGCACTGTATTCAGTTTTTATCATTTCACAACAGTTTCCTTTTTCCCCAAAACAAAACTATGTAACAACCATAAATCATTCTAAACTCGAATAGAATAACAAAGCGGGAATATCGGAATATCAAACGATTGCATATTCAGCAAGCCGACTCTGTAATATAATATTCGAATAAAAAATTGCATCGTGTATCATTCTTTAGGTTCAAATAGTTTTTAACTGAACCAAGAGATAGGTACTTGATTTTCACTTAAGCTCTTATTTTTGCTTGGAATAGTGTCTTCTACGAATCATAAATACTATTTTTTCAAAAATCGCCTTGAAATGAGAGATGGAGGATTTTCAAAATGACATTAAAAAAATAAAAATAGTAACTATTTTTCTCACTAGATGGTGTTGATACTCTTCGAAGCTTAGTAAAATAATCACATTGTCACCTATCTTTATCAACGCCATCTATCAAGCCTACAGTTTTTTGTCATTGTGAAATGTCCTCATTGGGGCAGTTAAGCAAGTTGCTTAACTCGCAAGGAAAACAAAAAAGGGGGAACAAAAGAAAAAAAATATTTACTGTAATAAACTTAAAAAAAATACTATTCCCCCATTGGAATATCACTTCCAAAACTCAATATTTCGGAATATCATTACCACCCCAGCTTTCAGAACTTGGGAGAGCGTTGAATAATGTAACGTGCATGTGTTAGAGGTTGTTTAACTTTTTAACGGGCAATTGCTTTTAGCAGCCCCATTACACCAAGGAAAACTCAGAAACATCACAAAAGAACCAAATATGCATCTTGAGAGAAGCGAGGATGGTTCGTATTCATAAGAGTATTATTCTGTGATCTTCGTTCTTGTTTATATTTTATATCATACACTAGCTTCCACCCGCGACTTCGTCCGTGTGGACCTCAGAGAACTTTTGACCAGGATACAAAATATCCTATGTTTTTATCCAGTTTGTAAACTATCTGTATTCCAAATTCCGTTCAGCTGTTTGTGCGTGATTAAGTAACAAACATCTGAACATCTAAACATCTAAACTTTCACCTTTATAATTAATATTAGTAGGATTGCCAGCTCTTTGACTATAAAGAATGAAATACTCTGCGTGCTTTTCACGTAAACTACCAAAATTAACTGAATAAACTTTAGTACCGTAGTTAAGTAAATGTCGTGTGCATTTCCTACTTCCATAGAATGCATTAAAGAGATGATGAAAGTGAAAAAAATGTCGATAAAATCATCGATAATTCCAAAAATATCATTTCGATCGATATATCAGGAAAAAATATTAAAATTTCAATTTAACGGTAATATTTTTAAAAAAATTGACGTTTTTGTATTTCTGGTATTCATATTTATTTGTAAAATCAAAGATGTAATTTCAAATCAAAATCATCAATACCTATTGACTATTATTGTTATTCGAATATTATCTTAACATAATTATTATGACTGTGACTGTAAAAATTTGGAAAAAATAATGTTATCGATACATTATTTAGTATTCTATCGATACATCGGAATATTTAATATCACCCGAAAAATATATCGATATTTTGTCGACACTCCCTACCCTTATGCACTAGCTAGCGAGTTACACGGTGTTTACAGCATCTGTGTGTGACATAATGTCTTCTGAATACTAATTATCTCAAGAGCTTCTTTAACTTAAACAAGTCTAATTAAATTAATTAGTAGGTAGTTCTACAAAAGATGCTACACAACTTTTGAACAAAGAAAATATTTGTAAAACAGCGCTAAGGAAACTTTGATACTTATATTTGAATGTAGACATTATATTCGACTTTAAAAAGTTTTGGAAAATGATAGTCCGTAAGAAATGCATGGCACACGGTCGGAAATGTTGTGCAGAGCGAGGATCAGAAGATTATCGCAAATAAAATTGGCCGGAAGCTTGAGAAAATCCTTCACTTCCGGTCAAAATTTTAAGGTTATATTTACGTCATGTGACATCAGTACGAGTTTTATCTATCATTTTGAGGTTGCAAGACGAAAATAAACACGTCAGGCATGTACTATTATTCTCTATCATTAGTTCATAAAAGTTCATCAGGTTTTGAATTGCAAATTCAATAGGTACGTACGTACAAACAAGGGAGCGCGATTCACACAATTATATCAGTGAAGTCACAGTTCCGGCACAGTACCGGTACCGCCGCCACCGTGATAATTAATTTCTCATACATTCTCTATGACATGAACGCGCTGGCACTGACACTGAGAGCACTGTTTCGTTAATGACACTGACAGGTGTGGACGCGTTCATAGAGAATGTACGAAAGAATGACATTTCAAAATGACAAAAAAGTGTAGGCTCGATAGATGGCGTAATGGCGATTTAAAAATGTATGTGTCAATGTAATTTTTTTACTAAACTTCGAAGAGTACTCAGGTAGGAAGGCAGATGTAACCCAAAAATGTTTCCCTTTGGGCAGATGTCAGCCAGCGAGCGCTTATTTTCGTCTTTGGTACAGGCCGCTTATTTTAAGCCAATTTTAACACTTCTCTTTCCATCAACGCCATCTAGTGAAGCAAGTTATCACGGTGGCGGTACTGTGCCGGAACTGTGACTTCACATATGTGTGAATCGGGATCTATTATACACAATTAAAAAGTTTCGAAGAGAGTAGCACACTGAGCAAAAACTCTTTCCCATCTTCCAAAGGCAAAGAACAAAAAGCAATTTAGTACCAAATTATTCTTTCCCAATGCTGCCTAGGTCTTGGATGTACCTACATAATATGAACATCCCAGCGACTGCCCGTGACATCTCCGCTCAAGTTTAACGAATAAAGTTCCGGCCATGTTAAGGAATTAGTTTCTTCCGCTAACGTACTCTTGGTGGGTGGTGCAAGTAACAAGAAGGAGCCTTCATCATCATTAGCAAATTTTAATCTCAACTGCTGGACTCATTATCGATACTGGCAGGCATCCGTCACTCGCTCAAGGCCACGCGTTATGTACCTACCGTTTGGCGTATCGTCCACGATACAACTGGCAGAGGGCCGCGCGCCCGCCTGAGCGCGACCACCGCACGTTTCCCGCGCTTACTCGTCCATTTTTTCATAATATAGTAAAGTGGTAAGAAGAACGCTTGTCTACTTTACTTATAAGTAGGTAGGTACCTAGTTTATATACTTTATAGTCCGTTTATTCTTAGGTAGGTACTTGTCTTAAATATTTGGTAAATAATTTTCACCCAACTATTTATTGAAATAATAATTATTTACCTACTTACGAAATAAAGTTAATTATCATGATAATTTGATTTCGTAAGAAAGCATAATTTTTAATAGGTGTTGTATGACAACAAACAAAAACTGTTTTCTAAATAACTAAATAGGACAAGTAAGGATAAACAACTAAGATACCTACCTATAATAGTATCTGTAGTCTGTACTTTAGGATCCTTACCTACCTTCCTACCTAACTACCTACCAAAAGTTGACTTTTGTTATCTTTATGTCTCCCATATTTACGTACTAGGTACCTTCTTAGATTATTAAATATCATAGTAATGTTCGAATATTATTGTAAGATTTTCTTTAACCATAGTACGTAAAATCGCTTTCCTTTTATGATAATGCTACGCAGTTCATTTAAAAGATGACAACCCTAACGGCGTCAGAAGAGATGAGAGCTACGCGATAGAAAGATACAAAACTTCTAGGTGAATATAACTGTAGGCGCTGTAGCGGTGTGCGATCTGAATTGCGCTCTATTGAGTCGTAGCAAGAGTCGCTATTTAATTAAATGATGTTGCGGAATGATGCTTCTGTACTTGTTTTTTTTAATTATTATTATTTTGCGCTGTTGACTGATAATTTGTAATAAATACTAGCACTAGAAGTATTTGCATGCCTACATTCATAAGGTATAATACTATTGATCCACATTGATTAATACCCTCTAACTCTGTCTGTACATGGTATTATGCAAATAAAAGTTCTTATTCTTATTCTTGTACTATTATGTATTCTGTGATACTGGATAGGAGGTGGACGTCTCATAACTCACGCGGGTATTGGGTATATACAGATTGGTGGGTGTCAACCACCGCAAATTCAGATAAAGCCAAAGGCTGGGATATCGTTGGAATATCGCTACCGGTGCCGGTAGCGATATCCCAATGGGTACGCGGTACGTATCGCGTACCCACGACAGCGAAACGCCATACCAAATACCCGGCGGGATACCACTCGGGTATTACCGCTACCCACGGCGGTACTACCGCTCAGATTTTAATAGGCCATAAAGATCGGCGAAGTTTAAGGTTCTTTGGTCACCCGTCTAAACTACGGACTACTAACCCTTGCGAAAGTTGCTTAACGGCTTTAACCACGACGAGTGCGCTAACCCATTCAGCTCCTCATTTTCCTTAAGATGCAATGACTTAACGCGCGTTCGTATAGCACTACTCTAATGTAACTATTTTTTTTTTAAATATCTTACCTCAAAACTTCTGTTGACATTCGCTTTTAACTTGCACCACCCCTCTCCTTGCCCGTATTGTCCCTCCACATTATATTTCGCGGGATAAGTTATGAGAAGAGACTTTTGTGTCGCCTCCAACACAGACTTTCTGTTGACATAGATTCTCATATAAAAGAGGCCATACTTATCGATAACTCTCGAAAGTTCCAGGTAATATCGGGAAATGACCCTTTTAAGTTATGTGAGTGAATATCGGAAAGGTTTTGAAGTCGCTAATTCATTCGCTCTCTCGTAAAGTGGGTTAGGAATAAAGAATAGAATGCCTTTAGGATTTATGACGTGAACGTTGGATTTGAAATCGAGTTCAAACTTGTAAATAGTGATAAAGAGGGTTAAAGCTTTTGGAATGTGATATCTTTGTTTAATTAATGATCTACGCCGAATTTAAATTGCTAGCTTTCGTCCACAATCTCATCTGCTTTGAATTCTGCTTCCAATAAGAATTATAATTTATGTTACTCATGGATGACGGATGATAGATATATACTATATGTATAGACCATCAGCCAATTTTAATGTCCCCACTGCAGGGGCACAGGGGTGGATAAGTGTAGGCCATAACCCACCACGCGGCCCAGTGCGGATTGGTGGGTGTTAACGACTGCAAATGCAGCCGGAACCAACGGCTGCAATTGCAGTTCGCAACCAAAGTATACTATAGGGTGAAATCGAAAATAGTCGAGTTTTGTGGTGTGGCTTAGGCCATCAAACTAAACAACTTTGTCTATGGGACCAACTTAATCAGAGCAAAAAAATCATCAGTTGTTCTTTACACTTTGGTCGAGTAGATATTGACGTTTTTTATCGAACAGCTGATAATTTTTTTGCTCTGATTAAGTTGGTCCCATTGTTGTTTTGATTTTTGATGAGCTAGCTAGGTCCTGGCCCTTGGGGCTTCGTGGAAGAGTTCGTGTGGCCCTTAGGCTAAAAAGTTTGGAGACCCATGGTCTAAGCCACACCACATTTGTCGACTGTTCGAAAAATCACCCTGTAGTTGTTTCAGTTGTTTCAAGAAACAAAAGACATTACGCCGTTGTAGCCATTACATGCCGTATCGCCTTCCGTCTGTTAAGCAAATATCCGTAAATAACTATGGGCCGAGCTTGTAAAACTGAATGGCACGGCTTTTAGCCACGGCATGCCCGCCATCTAAAGCTGTTTTGATACCACTGCTGTAATATTTGTTTATAGTAGACTAGTTAAACAGTAGTTTAATTTCTGTATTTTTTATGTAATATATTAGGCTTTGGTCTTCCTATGAAAAATAAAGAAATAAAATAAAGTATCTTAAATTCTGTAGTTACACTACTATAATGAGATAAGAAAACCTTTTACATTAAAGTTTAGGTGATTTCACATTCGGACTACATTTTAGACAACAACAATAGCCTATAATTAAAGATAATAATTGTACTGTCATGTGATTGTTCTATAGTTTGTGAATAGTGATCATTAAATTGTTGTCAAAATCTGCTCTACTCATTAAAACCTTCAACCGTATTTGGTTAGAAACCTATACCTAAGAGACTTTATTCTTCAATGTGTAAAGAAAGTAATAAATCGTTTATTGATTGATGAACATAACACCAAGAATGACGGAGAAAAGTTATACTTCTGTTCCTGTGGTTTAGAATAAAACAGCGATCACCGCACGCCACAGGTGTCGCGCACCTCCTGGCGGTGTTCCAGCACCTGCCGTCAGTTCTGGCTGAGACTACGTATTATTGCCTTAAAGGATTTTTTTTCAGTTATTTGCATAGCTGTTCGCAGAGACAGTTTGTATTTGCAGAGCTATTCTGTAAATCAATGTAGAGTAGTTCTGTAGCCCAATACAAAGCCGCAGCGGTATCATCATATCAGCCGCACGACACCCACTGCAGGGTATAGGCCTCCCCCAAGGATCTCCACGACGCTCGGTCCTGCGCTGCCCGCATCCAGCAGCTTTTTAGCCTTCCAATAGCCTTGAAAGACCTTAACTTAAACTTATTTAAACTAAGAATAAAGAATTTCCATAAAGAAAAATGCTACTATAGATTAAGTGACTATTTATCAGATAAAGGTTTACCTAATTTATAATGTAAAGTTCTAAATTAGTCATCTATTCAATTTATTATTATTATAATCATTATTTTTTTTAATAACATTGACATCGGCATAATAAACAGGGGAGACATTTTTGACATTTATATTATTTTGACATTAATTTTTAATTTGTTATCTGACCACCTAGGAGTCTAGCTAAGCTTTTGAGGATTTTGACATGTAACTTTATAAAAATAGGCATTAAGTGACATTTATTCGTTATTATCAATCATGCTTGTAAGATACCTAATATTTTTATTTGTTGACATAAGAAATAATTAAATTAATTGACATTGTAATTTTGTATGCCCTACAGGGCCAAACATGTAAGGACACCGATAAGCCCTGGCAACTACATTTTATGTACACTCATGTTTGACAAAAATAAATGATTATTGACGAAATGATTATTGATTATTGTTCTTCTCGCCCTATGTGTCCCGCCTACTGCCACTTCAGCGGTATCGTAGCGACCTAATTATTGAAAACCATTGAAAATAAAATCATATTCACTCGCATTCAGGATGTCAACGTATGAAAGTCATTTTTTCTGTTTGGTGAATCTATAACAAGAATAAATCGACATACCTATAGCATCTAAGACGATAGAATTGCGAATGTCTAAAATATTTTTTTTATTTTAATATATTTCATTAATTTTATGTGAATCATCCACAATCAACCTTAGACCGCATTACTATATTATATCGGCCTTTTGTTTACTTTTTGATAAAGTGGAAAAACTTTATAATTCTCTTCCCTTCTACAGTATTCTCAGTAACAATCTTTCTTCCGTAGCCACTATAAAACGACTGCTAACCAGCAATAACAGTGTTACATGAGAGTTGAATCAAAGCCAACAGTTGTCGGGCTGTTGCCTTTAATGGGCTCTAGAACAAATTGTCGTGCAGCGGTTATAACTTATGACCAATTTGCTTTTTGCATATTAATAGCCGGTAAACGAGTAAATAAATGCAAAGCTATTCTGCAGTGGCATTGATTGGCGTTTTAATTTCTTTTGTAATTATGAGGGTTTATTGTAGAATTATAAACTCTATGGAATATTGGGAAACTTTATTTTAGTTTTGGTTACATAGGGTACCGATTAGGTATGAGTGTTTAAAAAATCATCAATACGTATGATAATATCACGATATTGAAATTATCAGAATCATCATCATCGTCATCACGACACCCAATATTGGGTATAGGCCTTCCCCAAGTATCTCCACAACGATTGGTCCTGCTCTCCCCGCATCCAGCGACCTTCACCAGATAGTCAGTCCACCTTGTCAGGGACTTACGGAGCGGTGTCCGGTGCGCGGTCGCCATTCCAGACCCTTTCCGTCCAACGGCCATCAATTCTTCTCTCTGTGTGTCCTGCCCATTGCCACTTCAGCTGCGTAATCCTTCGAGCGATGTCGTTACTTTAGTTCTCCTACGGATCTCCTCATTTCTGATTCGATCACGCAGGGAAACGCCGAGCATGGCTCTCTCCATCGCAACGCTGGGTAACTTTGATCCTTCTTATGAGACCCATGTTCATACATAGTATGTAAGTGTTACGATGGAGCGGGGCTGTCTGTCACAAGTATTGTAATACTCACTAGGCAGTCCCAACCTGCTGTTTTGAAAAACAATGTTTTGTAAAAGAAATAATCATTTTTTTATTTTTTTTGAGACCCATAGTTAACGACCACGTTTCACTGCCGGATTATTATTCCGAACTATCAGAATACCATCAAGCAACTACTGGTCTGTCATATGATTTGTATGAAATGTTGCCGACGACCGCGTCGCCCCGTGTGCGCGCTTTCATATGAACCCGTGGACTTGATGTGAGACAAAATAGTTGCGGAGACAAAAGTTGCTCCTGGGCGCTCTCCCTAATAGTCATGATGATATGCAACATATCAACTCCCATATTTCATTTCCCACTTATTCATTCACATCACTCTACAAGTCCATCTCAAATCCTCATTCAATAGAATAAGTTTTCTATTAAAATACATTTTCGTTTCAACTTTAAAACGAGTTTTGTCATAGAGCGGCACCGAGTGCATCAGTGAGATAGCACAGTATAAACGAATACCAGTATTCTATCTTCATACAAATCGGGTGAAGGCTGGGTCTCGATTATGCTAATGTTAACATAACACTCGTGTCTCAATGGTGTTTCAATAGTATTGCGTTTTGACAGTCAGTTCTTGTTACTACTAGTGGCTCTGTGGGCTGTACACATCCCTTAAACATAATATCTCCGCCATTTTAAAAATTTTTGAATAACTAAATCAACAAGAAAATTACCTATATATTATCGAACATGCTCACAAAATTTAACGAGAATTTGTTGAGAAATCGACTTGTAGAGGAGAACAAACGGACAGTCAAACGGATATTCGAAAGCATTTTTGCCCAAACTAAAACGGACACGCTTCGATTGCGTTTCGCGCTGGCTTGGTCAACTACGAGTACGTATACGACAAATAAAGTGCGTCGCAGCATGAATGTTCTGAGCTGACGTAAAAACGCGGTTGGTATAAGAGATAATGCGCGAGATAATAATAATATATCGCGTTCGTGCGATATACGATGTTGAAACCTTGGTTTCGTGCAGACCGCTGTTTGTGGAGTTGAAGATTCTCACGGTCCCTTGTTTATACATATATGAAGTATGCATTTTTGTTAAGAGCCATCCTGAGTTATTTAGTTTCTTATACGATATTCCCCGCCCTTATAGCTGTAGACGTCCAAATAGACTAGTGCTACCAGCAATGAGAACAGCCATGCGCAACAGAAACTGTCGCTCCATGGCTGTAAGATTTTATAACAATTTACCAATTGATATTCGAAATTTAGCACTAAATAATTTCAAATACAAACTTAAGACATGGCTAATACAAAAATGTTACTATACAATAAATGAATATTTAGATAAAAAACATTGACATTTGAAATTTGACATGTAAAATTGAATAAAATATAATTATGTATTTAGTTTTTATGAAAGTATATAAATGTTAAATGTATTATTATTACGTAGTTATTAATTAATTAGTTTTGACATGCAGAAACAGTTTTACAAAATAAATATAAAATGAACTAATAATTTAAGTTAATATAATAAATATGAGTTTCCTGGATTAGCTATAGGTTAAAATGTATTTTGCATGCCCAAAAGTGGGTGAATGTGTCTTGTGCAATATCTTTTTAGAGCTAAGAATTCCATCTGTAATTACCACATTCTGGCATAATAAAAATGTTTATGTTTATGTTTATGTTTTATGTTTATGTTTAATGGATAATACAAGGGACCGTATAAAAAATAGCACGAAATTATCAACTTTATTGTTCAGTGTGTTGATGATTGAATTTTATTCATCGATGACGAAATCAGGAGACATTTTTGTACTTAAAAGAGGCAATCAATTGATGGGCAGCCCTGTAAGTAACTCTAAGTTAGGTAGGTAATTATTTCAAAGATACTGGGCAAGATAGAATACTGGTCACTTACTTATCCTGTGGCGATAGTGAGAAGATCTGCAATACATCTTTTATTATTGACGGTTGTTGGCCACGATTCAACGATTTATTGTTTCTGTTCGGAAAGCGTTTAGTTTAGGAGAGAGAATCCTTTCGGCCGTGATATCGTGCTATCGAGCGTTATGAATGAGCAAAACAAGTGTATGTTCAAAACTCTACAGGGTGATTTTTTGAAGTCGTAAATTTTTGTGGTGTAGCTTAGACCGTCAAAATGAACAACTTTGTCTATGGGACCAAAAAAATACGGTAATTTTACCGGTACAATAATTTTAACGTATTACCGGTAAATTTACCGATATAATGTTTTCTACGATATAATGAGGAGCTCGGTGGCGCAGTGGTTTAGCGCCTGGCCCAGCGATTGCGGAAGTTAAGCAACGTTCGCAAGGGTCGCTCATGGGATAGGTGACCAAAAATTTATTATCTCGAGCTCCTCCGTGCTTTGGAAGGCACGTTAAGCCGTTGGTCCCGGCTGCATTTGCAGTCGTTATCACCCACCAATCCGCATTGGGCTCGCGTGGTGGGTTATGGCCCATCCTCCTTACCACCCATAAGGTAAGCCTGTGCCCCAGCAGTGGGGACATCAAAAAATGGCTGATGGACAATGTTTTAACGGTATTTTTAACGGTTTTTTTTTGTATCGTTATTTTTTTAACGGTATTTCAATCCCTGCTACAGTGTGAAATCGAAACCAGGCGATAAATTTTGTGGTGTGGCTTAGACCGTCAAAATAAACACCTTTGTCTATGGGGCCAACACAATCAGAGCTAAAAAATAATCAGCTATTCCATAGAAAACGTCAATCAATATCTACTCAACCAAAATGTATGGAACAGCTGATTATTGTTTTGCTCTGATTAAGTTGGTCCCATGACAATGTTGTTCAGTGTGATGGTTTAAGCCACACCACAAAATTTAACGCCTGGTTTCGATTTCACACTGTAGACAGAATGCTGCTGCCTTGGCCATATACGAAAATGCTTCATAAACATACAGGGTGTTTGGTAATATCCTTATAAAGCTGAATATCGTAGATAGGGACCATCAAACTGAACAACTTTTACTATAGGACCAACTCTGAAATCGCGAAAAAAACAAATGTTTCATACAAAAATTAATAACGAAAATATCAAACTGTATGGAACAGCTGATATTTTTTTCGCGATTTCAGAGTTGGTCGCATAGTAAAAGTTGTTCAGTTTGATGGTCCCTATCTACCATATTCGGCTTTATAAGGCTTTTACCGAACACCTTGTATAATTATGTTATGTTGCGCTAGGAAACTCTTGGAACTGTTAGAGTACTGACAATATACAGGATGGGATAATAGGCGGTAGTTGGATAGAAAGTACTAAAAATGTTAATGATGGCAAATTGTAGTGAAAAGAAAAAATCTATAGAAATAGAAATATTTTTTATTTAAATATACTTATTAAAAGTTCTTTTTAATCGTCCAGTTTTTTTTTCCTACCACCCATTCGGGACGTCTTTTGCTGACAAGAAGAATGGGCGCAAGAAACTTATCAGCCTCATCAAAAGTAACGATATTTACAATTTATTATATCGTTACCTACCAAACACAACTAACATAAAAAACACAGATTTCAAAGGCCATATAAACATGTGAATACAAAAGCAATTTACTCCTATGCTTTTTGTCATCTAATTAATCAACAATCTTGTAATAGCCCTTGCTCATAAGGATAGATTTAACAGTATCTTTAATTTTTTCAAATTTTTCTTCTTTTTTTAAATAAGTAAAACTGCACTTAAAGATTTTTTATAAATCACTAGTCTCAGCTGGTAATTTTCATGTTCAAAACTTTATCATGTTCCTTTAATATTTTCAGTCTCCTATATATGTACAAACCAACATGTTCCTTAAATATTTTCGGTCTCCCAAACTACAAATCGAGCTCAAGACAATACATTGGAATAGCAACTTTAGCCAGCTGAAATAGAATTCATTTTGAATCGTCCTACAGTGCAAGTTGATTTCTCTCGCCACGAATGTATTTGACTCCCTAGAGAATAGTGAATTTGTAGAGAAAATAACGCAAGAGTCGAAAGCGTTCGTCTTTTGTTTCCGTTAAAAACCGAGTAAATCAAATTACAATGAAACTTGAAATATTGCAGTACTTATTTTCTTTATGAGCTCATAGAAAATTTTAAGAATCGGATGTAATGTAGTAGCTGTTGCATTCACACATAATTATGTACGACATCAGCTATTTTTAATGTGGGGGGGGGCACAGGCCTTCCTTATGGGTGGATAAGGAGGACGAGCCATAACCCACCACGTAGGCCCAATGCAGATTGGTGGGTGTTAACAACTGCAAATACAGCCGGGACCAACGGCGTAACGTGCCTTCCGAAGCACGGAGGAACTCGAGAAAATAAAATTTTGGTCACCCATCCCATGACCGACCCTTGTGAAAGTTGCTTAACCATCGCAACCGCAGGGCCAAACACTAAACCACTGCGCCACCGAGCTCCTAATTATACAGCGTGTTACAAAAATAGCCCTGATGACGAATATGGTAGATAATAGGGACCATCAAACTGAACAACTTTTACTATGAAACCAACACTGAAATCGTGAAAAAAATTAAGAAGTTGTTTCATACATTTTGATATTTTCGTGCGAAACAGCTGATTGCGTTTTGTATTTTTTGTATGAATGCGATTTTAAAGTTGGTCCCATAGTAAAAGTCGTTCGGTTTGATGGTTCCTATCTACCATATACGACGATACGACGATACGAATATACGAACCTATCGTTCTCTACAAAGTGTACTGTCAAAAGTGAGGCAATTAAAATAGCCAAAATGACTCCGTTTTCAGATTATTATTCTCTATTACTACCTAATCATACCGAATAAGTACAAAACAATTTCAATTTTCCTACATTTATTAGATTAGTTACTATATTATTGGATTTTAGTTACGATTAGGTAACGTATGAAGGATATAAATCTGAAAACTAAGCTATTCTGGCTTAGTATTAGTTGCCTTACTTTGCATACGAGGACACGGCTTCTAGGTGTTATTATTCTAAGCTAGTAAGTATATGCACATATTTGGTTAAAAACGAAATAAAGTCTTATAAGAAAACATAAGATAATGTAACAAAGACTTTTCTAACACATTGTTCGAGGCACTGTTGTTCTTCGAACAACAAGTTATAACGAACGTTTCTCAAACATTAAGTTGGAGTTAAAAACAGACAACAAAAGGCGACGACGCGCAGCAAAACAACACAGTCGCTATGCTAGCTTGTTTTCAAAGTGACTAATTAATTTTCGTGTTGTAATTTACTTAATTTGATGTGAGGTGATGACGTTTTTGGCTTCCTCATTATTCGATTTACCACTTACATATCGCTGAATTTTGTCCCGGTATTTTCCAGAAAACGGAAAGTTTATGTATGTCATAATTGGATGTTAACATTAGATTGTTTGATAATCGTCAACGCCCGTAAAAAAGACACAATAGATTTTCTATTGTTGTCCGGATGCCGGTGACCGCTCGAGCGTTGATGAATTAAATTATAGATATACCTACTTTTAAATGTATTGTTATTGTTAATCTTAATGATATTTATTATTAAATCATCACTCATCCACACTTAGATTCAATCTATTTCTCAAAGTGCAACTAAACTTTTTTGTTTTTATTTTTGTTGCGTATGTAAATGAGCAACTATATCAATTTATCGGTAAAGTATGAATAATAGTTGTTTCCATGCATCTCCTTATGTTAAATGCATAGATTTCTATTCAGTATCCTACTTAATGCTTATACTTTTACCACAAAAGAAACGCACAATGCTTACTGATTAAGCAAGTTATTCCAGAAACTCTGACACACATACACACGACAGCCTCTTAAGCTCTCTAGTAGCTCAGGAGTAATGACGTCATCATGGCTTTTAAGGCCACCACCCACGAGGCCCTAAAGTTAATGGGTGCAAAAATACACGACGCGAAAGTACCTAGTAGTGTGAAGAGCAGGCAGATGTTTGCTGTATTTTTAAAGACAGACAGTTGATATGAATTTTTGTCGTCAATAAAAAAAAATGCTCATGTTAGTCACTAGATCGCAAAAGTTGAGTAACTAAGAAATTGCGTGATATTTTGACAGATAAAACATTTTGAAATTCCAAAGTTCAGTTCCAGGAGGCTTCGACTAATTTTTTCACATTTTTTTTTAATCTCCTACTATTTGCAATCGGTCGCCAAAACATAAGCGAATTGGTTGGAAGGAAGAATGGACCAGTATAGTGAAGCGGCCATCACCGCTCCTCCTAATCAAGCATTTTGTACAGAAATTAGTAGCACTAAAAGGAGTTTTTTCTCCGTTTAGTTCTACTAGTAGAACTAAGCGATAGAACATACGGATACAATGTCTTTTTTCACTATAACAGCAAATATTTTCAATTATTGCAAGCTTCAGTTCTAATGTATATGTTTTAATGTTCCAATCCAATCCAAATCGCTGTCTTCCACCAAGGGTGAGAGGCCTGGAGTCCCGAAATAAGTACAGGATTGTCCTAGTTTAGGCTCCAGTCCATCAATTGTTGTACTGTTACCTAGAATTTTTGATTTATATATACCTATTTATGTAACTTTGGTGATTTTTTTTTCATTTCATTTTCAATGTTAATTACTTGTGTTTATTACGTAGTATAGTAGCTGTACTGTAGAACATCTTATAAATAAATAGGCAGAACATAACTGTTCATCATCAATTTTGAACTTACTTTTAAAATGACTTATGTTTTCATTCCTTTCAATAAAATTCGTGTAAAAGAAAACCTCCATACATTTTCTCAGAACATCTTAATTGTGAAGGCTTTACAGCGATCATTTAATAAACTCCTATTGCACCTGTGGTCGCTTTGTAAGACAACCGAAAATAGTGATATTAACACCTTTTCCACCCAAAAAACAACCTTATGTTTTAAGACATACCAGCGAAAGTAAACGCATAAAAACTTAAACGTAAATTCTCGGAAATATCTGCGAATTTGAATCTTGTGGCGTTGGAATAAAGTACGTGTGTGTTTGCGTTGTTTCAACATATTTCGAGGGTTTCCACTAAATTGTTCATGGAGAGATACATTCATTACATTAAAACTGTCAATCAAAATAAGTACTCGTCATTACACATTTTCTGAAAACGAATACAATGTTATTTTATTAAAGTGGATTATAATCACTGTAGTATTTATAATAATCATAATTGAAATGTATTTAAGTCTTAAAATTTGTAAATAGCATACTAATTATGGATAATCATATTTCAAAAGGTAAATATTGAAAGTTTTAAAAATCACAAAAGTTATACTTACGGCTTGTGTTTGTATTAATATTAGTATAAATGTGTTTTTGAAGAAATAATTTTTTTTTAAGTCTTCAGGATAGCTATGTACGGGGAGTTGATTCTCACCTCGGCGAACTAACTTTTTTTTTATAAAAATATTTAGGAATAAGCTTGTTAAACGCGTATTTTACCTCACGTGCGGCCTTGTTACGCATTAAAATATGTAGCGTACTTTACCTAGGTAATGCTGAATTCATGCTCTGCTCCACCTTCGTATTAGCATATTCCTTGTGCGAGGAAAAATGTAGTGCTTTGTTCAAACACAGAATCTAGGGTAATGTCATAAAAATGTGCTGCGGTGTTCAAGATTACAAGTGGAAAAGAATTTAAGTATTATATTTTTACGCAATTTTTGAGTTTATCGAAATTTCGACTATGACTTTATTTGTAAGTGAAAAATATAAGGTTTTTTATAAAAAAATAATGAGCACATTAAAGAGAATTGGTAGTTCAAGATTTCAAAAACAAATAATATTGTTAAATGGGCAGTTATTTAACTGATTTTTTCTGGGTCAAAAGTATTCTATGTCCTTTTTTGTACCCCTGACAACGTGTATATTCAAAATTTCATAATAATCCGTTTAAAAATTAAGACGTAAAAGCGTAACTTTTGCATTTATCTTATTAGTAAGGATAATTGAAAACCAATTTGAAAATACTACAGTTAAATGTCGTGTGTACACCGTTTCAAGCGTACTTATGCTAATTATTCCAGGGGGTCTATTACGAAAAGTTTAATGCGATACACGCAGCTGCGTCCGTGCTTCGTTATGATTGTTTCCTATTACAAAGCACTTGCTTATGCGATATTGCAAAGTGATTGCGTAAGCTTGACAGTTTTTCTCTAGAGTAAACGACATCATTCGTTCAGTCTTTGGGCTATGATAGCCAAATTTATTGAAAATGTGTTTAATAGCCACAACCGACGAACTGCGCACGATTATCGTGGCCAAGTGACTGCGTTACGTAATTGGTTTGTTTTTGTAATAGGCCCCCTGTTCATCTTACCCCTACGCGTTTGAGGCTTTGATCGAATTACAGATCATAGCGCATTAGTGATTTATTGGTGATTATTGCTCAAAGGTCTTGGGTACCGATAATTATCCGGGGACGTGGAATCAATTCAATAGATAAGTAATAGGGATGTTGACTATTTTTTTTATTTTATGTTACATAAATTACCTCTCAAAAAAAGAAACATTGGTAAAAGAATTAATTCGCTAGCATGAAAACTGCCCGAGATATCACAGTGTGAAATGCACACAAATGGACTCGATCAAAAACGCTCCATACTAATGGCTTGCACGTTATGACGTCACGCCTTGCAAGTTTGTATGCAACGCGTAGGAAATTTGTTCGGCAGCTATATTAAATACTGTGTTTATCAAAATGGTTTCTTAGACAAATTTGCTATACATTTAACGGATTAATTAAAGGTATCATTCATTTTAATAAATTTTATACTTTTTAAATGGACTTGTCCACCCAACTTTGAAGGGTCATAAAACAAATAATATGCAATATATAAAACCAAGAGGTATACAAGCTACTCTAAAAGTTTAATATGTTTACGATTTTTATTAGTATTTCGTTATTTTATTCATTAGTCAACATCCCTATTTATAGGATTATGAATACCTATATAATGTTGGAGTGAATCTTAATGTTTGCTAATTGATTCCAAAATTACTAAAACTGATTACTGAAGAAGATTTTTTTTTCTTAATCAATAGAACTGAGCATGAATTTGAAATCAATGTTTTATGTTTGTGTAGTTATGTATGTAGTTTTATTGAATTACTAGCTTCTAGCGACTTCGTCCGCGTGGACTTTCGGGAAATCCCTAGGGAACCTTTGGCCGGGATAAAAAGTATCCTATGTTTTAATCCAGGCTATAAAATATCGGTGTGTCAAATTTCATCCAAATCTGTTCAGCCGTTTTTGCGTGATTGAGGTTGGATTGAGGAACAAACATCCAAACCTACAAACTTTCACACCTAAAATATTATAATATAGATAGATTATGGAAAATCTAATGAAAATCTAAAATAAAATATGGCATCACCAGATGTGATTTTGTTTATTTGAGAAAAATTTAAAATGTAGTGTCTGTAAATAACTCATAATAGGCTAGTTGACAAAATTTCAATAACTGCTTAATATTTTTGTTTATTAGGCATTTTATCGAAAAAAAAGGTTTATTTATTTTTAATCGAGCGTTTACATTATAAATTTCGCGTTTTAATTAAAAAACAATTTAATTTGGTTCCAAAACGCACAAGACTGTCATGGCGCCTTGAATGACGTCACGCCGTGCGAAACAAACCAAAGAGCGATCGTGTCTTCGTACGTTATAGCTAGTTTTTATCGTTTAAAAATGAATTTCTCATATTATAAGTACTGTATAGTGCCCCAGTGTGATAGCACGACTATAAAAACGCCAAACCAGTTATTTATATATGTTCCAAACAATGGAGAAATACGGAAAAAGTGGCTAAAACTTGCGCTCGGTTGTAGGTTTGGAACGCGCCTCCGGTAGTGATACTCGAAACGTCAAAGACAAGATTGGAGTTTCGCACGGCGTGACGTAACGCTTTCTGATTGGTGTTCACTGTCACGTGACTAAAGGTTTCATTTTACGAAATTTATTTTTTAAAAATATTATTAATCTTTAACGCTTTTAATAATTAAAATTGTTTGTTATTTTCTCCATAATATAATTAATCATTATAAACCCCTATCCATTATATTTATTCTTAATGGAAACAAGCCTATTTTTAAATGCTTACAAAATTACCATTACTGAAAACTCTAGAGTAGGTAATACATATTAAAGAAGACATATAAAATGTCCAACTTGCCCTGCAAAAAGCGGTTCATTTCATTTTAAAAAAACTTCCCCGTACTATGAAACTAATTAGTTTTGAACTTTAAATATGCCGCGGGCTCAAGTAGGGGACATAAATTTTATCCACGATCCTAAACTTTAGTTAAATAACGGCCAGTTTACTCCGGTTTTAAACTTGTCGGTTAAATGTTAGTAATTTTATAATATTTCTTATCTCATCAGAGTATTCATAACTTTATGCTGTAAAATATCACATATTTTTTCGTTAATAAAATATCTTGTTTTACATTTTTGCGTTTATACTAATACTTCATAGATTTGGTAAAAAAAATACACAGGATAACAGCAATTCCTGAAAAAAAACATTTGTGTAATGTTCAAAACCGTAGTAAACTGATTGTAACGAACTTTCATTCAAAAGGCAATAGCACAGGCCTTCCTTATGGGTGGATAAGGACCTACCATCTTACCGAAGTCTGACGCCATTGCAACAATTAAAGTATTGTTGTGTTCCGGCAGTTAGAGTTAAGATTTAAGATAACTAGGTCCTCAGTGATGAGGATTCCAGGTGTAGTGCGCTTCCACCTTCGGTCTTATCGTCACTTAACATCAGGTGAGATGAAGGCCAAGCACTAAGCCGTTTTGCCTAAAAAAGGATGATAAAATGTTGTAAAAACATTTGTTATTTTTCAAAAGATTTAGATTTAGACTTAAAATAAACTCCAAGAAAAAGATACAACAATCTCCGAGAATATTGTTGAATTGGGGTAATGTGTGCTACGTGACGCTACGGAGGATGTTCTACGAAAATGCTACGCCGTAGCATACCTACGACGAAATTGGTTCAGTTTTATAAACTTGTTCGCCGTTTGATCATTTTTCTTAGTACCTTATTATTATAGTATTGTCGGGAGTTTGAATAAGTAAAAATGTTTGCAGTATTGTTGGAATTTTGTTTAAATATACATTCATTTATGAACGCGTTTAAAGAAAAAAAGTTAATCTGTTTTTGAGAGTATAAGCATTCTGTGGTATAAGCTTACAAGTAACAATAATATGTTTCTGATTAGATACTTATTTTTAATATCAATATAAATGTGATGTATACTTGTTTTCTTCTGCATAATAATGGTAAAGTTACTACAAATTTAACAAGAATTTATTAATCCAAAGAGAACTCATTAGATAATAAATCAACACAAAATTACATTAAATAAAATGTTTTCTTTTTATAAGATAAAAAATAAATTCATAATGCTTCTTTCTCAACAATAACAACATTGCATATTCAATAGCGAAACCTTGTATTGTTTGTTTTTTCATATTTAAGTAAAAACTGTATACTGCATAAGATTCCCCTTTCTGCCCGCAGGGGCGGTAGCGCTACAGAATAAAATATAGCTAAATCAGTAACGCAACTACATACAAATGTCTGTACCAGCGCATTTAACAGACACATCGTTACGAGCGCTGTAAAACTCTCCGTAACGATCAACTGCGATTGTAAATTTTTACGTCAAAGCCATTGTTGTCGGAATTAACAATCGCTACAATTGCAAGTGTAAGGGGCAAGGGGCATTCCCTCACAACAGAATAGATATTAGTACTACCCCTCACTGCTTGCACCTCACCCCTCACCGTACCTAACTTTTAACTAATGAAAGTGCGGTACTGTAGTAATAGTCGTCATTTTATTGAATTTTAAATTTCAATACATTCATCGTAGAGACAAAAGGTTTTTAACAGACTTATAATAAAAACAAATAAGGGTTCTCAATTTGACCTGTATGTATGTACATTATGTTTGTCCGCGATTATCTCGCGTTTGGCTGAATCAATTTTAATGCGGTTTTCAGAATAGTATTACAGTTAAAATAGTATTAGTGTTACATTTAGAAAAAGGTTTTGGTATTTTAACCGACTTCAAAAAAAGGAGGTTCTCAGATTGACCCGTACGTATGTATGTTTCTCCGCGATTATCTCACGTTTGGCTGAGCCGATTTTTCTACCTAAATAATATACCTACACTACCTAATACATAATGTACTTACAGTAAATATGAAAAAATAAAAAAATAATTTTAAATACGAAAAACCGAAAAAAAAGGAAGTTGTACTCCAGCCCCACCCGACTTCAAAAGGCGTGTTTTTTAACCGACTTCATCAAAAGGAGGAGGTTCTCAATTCGATTGTATGTTTTTTTTTATCGTTGTTCGCGCGTATCTTCAACATTTATGGACCGATTTAGATGATTCTTTTTTTGTTCGATTGAGTTTTCTTGCGAGATGGTCCCATTTATTTTTTTTTCAAATCGGTTCAGTAGTTTACAAGTAATCCTGAAAATACTATGGTATTAAATCAACTAACTTGACAATTTTGTTATTTATGAACCGAATTAGATGTTTTTTTTGTTGGGGAAGGGATACCTTTGTGTAGTCTTTTTAACCGACTTCAAAAAAAGGAGGTATTCAGTTTGTATGTATGTACGACTTTAATGGACGTGTTTTATTATAACAATGATAATACGTATCTAATGATTTGTATATTATTTCTAGCTTTTTAGAGGCAGGTTTTTTGAAGTCGGTTTTTTTGTTTTTTAAACAATTTTTTAGAGGTAGGTTTTTTGTTTTGAAGTCGGTTTTTTGGTTTTTTAACCAATTTTTTTGATTACACTCCATCCGTAGCGCCACGTACTGAAAATGCCAACCCTAACGCTCCGATGGCATAACAAACATAAAAGTTGCGATACTGCTCTAGCTTCATATGTATTGTGGCTGTGTCAAGTGCTTTCTATTTAAAAATCGTCCCATATATCACAGTACAGTTCGTTTGAGAACAGGGAATTGTGTTAGTATACTGTGTTTTTGCATTGCATTTTTATATGACGTTGATGGGTGGGTTGGTACTTCGAGCCATTTCATGTAACGAGGTATAATGATAACCATTTAAATGTCTCCAAAAATATATTAGGTATGCGTTTTAAGAATATTTCATGCTGTTTGATTTACTGATTCACAAAAATATCTATAACAACGTAAAAATTTACGTTATATCTATAGCCAAAAAGTTTTTTTTTGCAGAATATAGATAGCATTATATAATAATAATAATAATAATAATAATGCAGGTAAAACCAGCTATGAGCTGTGAAAAGTTATAACCTTTTTCAAAAATAATAATAAAAAAAAATATTTCGGAAATCATCCATATATGTTAGTAACAAGATAGCTTATATCTAGTGTTAGTGATTAAACCTAAGACATACTTAACTATATGGTTACTCTAGTAACTCGCCACTGGCGCGTGTAGGCGTACCCAGCGCATCAGCAGTGGCGAGTCCCAGCGCTCAGCTAACGCGCACAGGATACTGTTCGGGCTGGCGCGCACGCGCGATAGCAGCGACCAACTGCGCTTACGCATTATTGCATAAAAGCAATCTGTGCGCGCCTCGGCAAACATTGTTGATGCACTACAGTATGGCGCCAGCCCAAACAATATCCTAAACGCGTTATTGTATTGGACGCGCAGAGCGCCATATGCACGCTGCGTAAAGTTAACCCACAGACTGCACGTGTAGAAAGTCTGACAGTATGCTTTAAAAAGTGTCAGTTTTACTTGTTTACACCGTGCAAATCTGCGAGCCAACATGTTACAACGCACACTTAACGCTCTGCGTTCCCTTTCAATATCAGTGTTGTCTGACAGATTATCATTTAACCAGTGGCCCAAATATTTAAATTAATCTACTTGTTTTAATGCAGTACCACAAAGAGTCACTATAGGTACGTTTTGGTAACTTTTTGAGCCCGCTTTAAATACCATCAACTCACTCTTTGTGGCATTGTACTTGAGCCCATGGGCCATTGCATAAGCCTCACATGTACCTATCAATCTACGCATTGCACTGATCGACGGGCTCAGCACCATGTCGTCAGCATAACTAAAGTTATTCATACAGAGACCGTCTATATGACATCCAATATCAGTGCTACTGAGCCCCTCGATCAGACGGTTCATGTACAGGTTAAAGAGCTTCGGAGACGTCAACCCCCCCTGTCTCACTCCGCACTCCAACCTATACACCTCCGAATGCGCACTTGCCCATCTTACGCTATTGCGCTGGTTCTCGTACCAGTATTTAAACAAAGAACAGAGTTCGGTTGGAAGATTGGTTTCACTCAACTTTTTCCATAATATATTATACGAAACCAGATATGATAATTGGTGTTGTATCACAAAATTTGAGCGCTGTATTCTTACCCAATGGGTGTGCAAAATTAATTATTAGGTACATATAAAAAGTCAAACAATTAACGTCGTGAAAAAATATATTAAATGAAATGTCACATAATAATAATAGGTAATCATACATTACAATCAATTTAAATGTCAGTGCCACATAGGTATTCGGTCAATGTATAGGTTTTATTTATCAAAAGACAAAAGTACTTTTGTTTCTTGTCGCAAAAACTCGTTTAAGTTAATTAGTTCATTAAGACCTTATTAACTAGTAAATCCGAATTAGGTACGTTTCTTATTCTGTGGCACCAGAATTACAAGCATTAGTAAAACTGAGTTACGGCGAATTACAAGAGTAATCTCGTGGTTATTAGACAATTATTCAAACGTCTTGAAAGCTACCAGAATGGGGGTATTAAGTGAAGTAATTTCTGCGAGGCTGTACTGAAACATTATTAAGTTTTATCACAGCGTTTATAGGTCTCTCTCAAAGTCTTATACATCTCTTTTCAAATGGCCAACTAAATCGGTCGTATCTTGCGAGCATAGACGTATTTTAATTGGTTTATTTTTCAGAAATTAATATTTTGACAAATTAATTGTTACTACATACAAACGTCTGTATCAGCGCACTCACACGTCGCTACGAGAGTTGGAGCCCAATTGCGGTAATTCTGAACGATAAAACAAAAAACGTTACGTTGTCATTTAGGTTATATTTACCTAAAAATCTTTGGTAGCTTCATAATTTTCACATAAATTGTCCCAGATTGTAATCTTAGACTCCTTAGGCAGAGTATTCAACAATTTTAACAATACTAAGTATTTTTCTGTAAACGAAACTGAAACAGTAACGATTTAGCTTTGGTTTTATCGTTGAAAATTAGCGCGATTAGGCCCCTCAGCAAGGTTTACAGTCCAGCCCAGCCTGCCTAGCATGACCGATTTATATCGCGTGATATAGCATTTTATCGACACTCAACTGTCAAACTCCTTTGTCTTTTTGACAGTTAAACGTGATAAAACGCTATATCACACGATATAAATCGGTCATGCTAGGCAGGCTGTAGCCAACCAGGAGCCCAAGTCTGCTATTTTTAACGTCATAATCGTGTTTCAATTGTGTTTGAGTTGTAATGCTTTTTGAAATAATTGAAACACAATTGAAACACGATAGACTTGAGCCCCTGGTTGCGAGTGCCGCGTCGTGTCGGTCAGCTGTCATAGAAAGGTTAACCATCTTTAAATCTCCATACATTAGTACTATTAGTAGCTAGCTGGGTATAGCCAAAAATAATGGGTATAATGAAAATACATTGGAGATTCTATAGGAATTTCACTCTAAATAATTTAGAAGTTCCAATTAAAATGGAGGTACTCCGAAAGATACATCAGTAAAACGTCAATATTGTTGCTTTGTAGTCGATAATTATATGGAGTTGGTATTTATTTGAATACTAATGGACGTGGTTTTGAAATGAAAACGTCTTATTTCAAATAATTTATTGATTTGTATTGACGAATTCATTGAAATCGGTTGTGTTTATTTAACTTAACATACTTATTTTATATATGTTATAATGAACGCTTGTGACCAACAAAGTATATTTTTTTTTGATATAGTAATAATTGTAATTTGTTTTGAATAAGGCGTCCTCTCCTACTTCAATTGCTATACCCTACCTGGGTCCATAATGTTCTCTTTCTATAAAACTACCACCTATGTATTCACTTTATGGTACCTATACAATAAAATATTGAATTGAATTAATTATTATAAATTATTTTTCCTATAATTATTTTAATGCTAGTATTAGTTATCAAAATCTGTTATTTGTCACTAATTATTTTTGTCTTACAAAATTTTGTAAGACAAAAAACTGCCTTTCTACTTTTAACATGCATTCTGGAGCACTGTTTAGAAATCCACCGAGTATTACACTAAATCCACAAAGTTTGTTAAAAGTACTTAAATAAAAAATACCACCTTCACCTCTTGCAGTACTTCCACGAAGCATCCAAAGAAATAATCCGCTTACCTGCAACAAAAAACATAAAAAAAAATTAGTGGTGGTGTTAACATTTCTATATTTTCCGTTGCCTCTTTGCGGGTTTCTAAAAATAAACTTCTTTCGACAGAAAGTCTTCGTGGAACCATTTTTTACATGTTAAAGTCGCTTTGCACATTTAAAGTTTGCAAATGAAAAAATTGAGCCTTATTTTACCAACAAGGGATATAAGTAATTCTTTGATCTGGTATCGGTGGGCACTAAAAACTGAAAAGCGTGTGTTACTTATAACTTATAAGGGTTCCTTTAAGCGCTCAATTAAACAATTTGATTTGACTCTCACATTTCTCACAGTTGTTTTAAATCATTGGGTAATAAAATTTCAAAAATGTCAGTTAAGTTTGTTTTTGTTTTTTTTGCATCATTGTCTTAGACAAGCTTCCTCCCGTAACTTCTACATCCATATATGTCATTAATACAGAAAAAAACACGCTTTAGTTTTGTCAAAATAGTTGAAAGCTTTGCCTAGGCCTAGGCGAACCTAGGATACCAATCTTGGAAAATTTAAATGAGAATTCTAAAGCTAAACCAAAGATTTTAAGAATGACATCGTATTGCTGAACATGCTGATCAGATCAGTTGGGTGTCTATCCTAGGTCAATCCTTGGCGGAGAACCAAGGCTTCAAGGGTTGCCTGGAAGAGATCGCTCTTAGCGTTAAGACCGCCATGTTTGGACACTAAGTCTTATTGTTATTTCTTTGTTATATGTTACTGTGGTGTTGAAAATAAAGCATCTTATCTTATCTTCAAAGTTACCACATTTGTATGATGGTCGACTAGTGTCCTTAATGGGGAAGATGAGTGTAATTTTTTTATAATATAGAAAAATCAAACGTAAAATCTAAAAAATATTGGTGAAAGAATTTTTTAGATATCTCAAAAACTGAATTTTTTATTAATTTTCAAAGTTGAATGTTTTTAAAATCAGCGCGGTCTTGACCGTTTAAGGCGTGACGTCACATCGCCGGTTACGTCCGCCGAGATGTTATAAAACAAAGTCTTTCCGCCGCATCTGTCTATTTGTTCGCGATAAACTCAAAAACTACTTAACGGATTTTCATGCGGTTTTTACCAAATGATAGAATGATCCTTGAGGAAGGTTTAAGTGTATAATAAGTTAAGGTTTTATCTAAATTGGTAGAAATATGACGATAATAGTTAAAGATTTTGCCAAAAATTAAGCCGACTGGGAGCTTGCTGAAAAATTTTGAGCTATAACAAAATAATGTATGATGGAATTGTTTCTCTTTTATAGATCTACAAAAAGTCCGCGATGGCATATATCTATCTTTTAAGAATAGCTCACTATACCCATTATAATCTTCTAAAAAATCGGTCACATACAATGCGGTAATTTGGAAAGCTATTTAGAAGGATACAGTATTAATCCTTATCAACTTAAATACGTCTGTTACCTGAAGCATTTCATGCACATTATTTTAATCTTTAACACCATACTATTTAAATGAATATCTTAGGAGTTGTCGCAAAAAATAACGCGAGCGAAAATAAATTCATGCGCGTCTTCTGGAGCAAAGGTAACGACTGTACGATATTTGTTTTATTTTAGGGTGTGCAAAAAAAGAAAGAAGCGAAGCGAGGGCGGGTCGCTAGTACACTTAAAATACTTGTTTAAAACAGTGTATTTTTTCAAGACAATATGAGACTATGATGGAGCCAGAAGGTGGCCATGGGAACTCTGTAATAAAATGAAGAAACCCTTTCGAGTTTATGCTCGTTTGATTCGTCTTGACATGGACTCTGGTACTAGATGATATCCAAGTTCTGATGATGGAGCCAGAAGGTGGCTATGGCAAATCTGTAATAAAATGACGAAACACCGTCGAATTTAGGCTCGTTTGGTTTGGCTTGACAAGAACTCTGGTCCTAAAAGATATCTAGGGTGATGATGGAGCCAGAAAGTAGCCATGGTATCTCTATAATAAAACGACCCAAACCAGTGAGTTTGGGCTCGTATAATTTGTCTTGACAAGGACTCTGGTTCTAGATGATGATTACTCGTAAGATGTCCAAGGTTTATGATGGAGCCAGAAGGTGGCCGTGAGAACTTTGTAATAACACCCTGACAAAACGACGAAACACCATTGAGTTTGGATTCGTATGATTGGTCTTGACAAAAACTTTAGACAAAATCCAAGGATGATGGAGCCAGAAAGAGCCCATGGGAACTCTGTTATAAAATGACGCAATACCCTAGAATTTAGGCTGGTTTGTTTGAAACGATCCCAAATTCAATGGTGTTGTGTCGTTTTATTACAGATCTCTCATTACCACTTTCTAGCTCCATCATGAGACCCTGGGAACCATCTAGAAATAGGGTCTAAGGTCTTAGTCAAGACAAATCAAACAAAACCAAACTCGATGAAGTTGTATGGTTTTATTGCTGTGAACTTCTTCTGGCTCCATTTTAAGACCCTGGAGACCATCTCCCATCATACATAGTACTTGTCAAGGCAAATCAAACCATTCTAAACTAGATCATGGTGTTGCATGATTTTATTACAGAGTTCCAGTGACCTTCTTCCGGCTCCATCATCAGAACCTGGAAACCATCTCCCACCATAGTACTTGTCAAGGCGAATCAAACGATTTCAAACTAGAATATGGGGTTGCATGGTTTTATTTCAGAATTCTTGTGGCCTTCTTCTGGCTCCATCATCAGACCCTGAATACTTTTTCCCAACAGTGTACTCGTCAAGACGAATCAAACGAGCTCAAACTTGACGGGGTTGCATGGTTTTATTACAGAGTTCCTCTAGTCTTTTGCAGGTCCATCGTCAGACCCTGGACACTGTTTCCCAACAGATTACTCGTCAAAATGAATCAAACGAGCCCAAAGTCTATAGGGTTTCATGGTTTTGATACAAAGTTCCTGTGGCTTTCTTCCGGCTTCATTATCAGACCCTAGAAACTATTTTTCAATAGAGTACTCGTAAAGACGAATCAAACGAGCCCAAACTGGATGGAGTTGCTTTTTTATTACAGAGTTCCTGTGACCTTATTTCAGCTCCATCATCAGACCCTGGATTCTATTTTCCAACAGAGTACTCGTCAAGCTCAAGACGAATCAAATGAGCCCAAACTCGATGGGGTTGCATGGTTTGAATACAGAGTTTCTGTGGCCTTATTCTGATTCCATCATCAGACTCTGGAAATCATCTCCCATCATAGTACTTGTCAAGGCAAATCAAACGATTCCAAATTATATCAGACCCTAGAAACTAATTCTCAGCAGAGAACTTGTCAAGATAAATCAAATGAGCTAAAACTCGATGGGATTGCATGGTTTTATTACAGAGTTCCTGTAGCCTTTTTCAGGTCCATCATCAGACCCTGGACACTGTTTCCCAACATAATACTCGTCAAAATGAATCAAACGAGCCCAAACTGGATGGAGTTGCTGTTTTATTACAGAGTTCCTGTGACCTTCTCTCAGCTCCATCATCAGACCCCGGATTCTATTTCCCAACAGAGTACTCGTCAAGACGAATCAAATGAGCCCAAACTCGATGGGGTTGCATGGTTTGAATACAGAGTTCCTGTGGCCTTCTTCCGACTCTTTCATCAGGCTCTGGAAACTATCTCCCATAATAGTACTTGTCAAGGCAAATCCAACGATTCCAAATGATATCAGACCCTTGAAACTACGAGTATTTCTCAACAGAGAACTCGTCAAGACGAATTAAATGAGCCTAAACTCGATGGGGTTGCATGGTTTGAACACAGAGTTCCTGTAGCCTTCTTCCGGCTCCATCATCAGACCTTGGACCTCAGCTCCCATTCCTATCAGAGTACTTGTCAAGACGAATTAAACGAGCACAAAAGCCGATGTGATTGTATGGTTTTATTATAGAGTTCCTGTGGCCTTCTTCCAGCTCCGTCATCAGATCAGCTGAATGATGATCAGCGTTGTCTTACAGTTCTGACCTATATTCAAAGTTTCAAGTCTAGCTCATTATAAAATCATTCCCAGTAATTAAACAAAGAAACAAATAAACGAGATAACCTAAGAAAATAAAAAATACCTCAAAAAATACCTGTTAAAACGTCAACTTGCGAAAGATACGTATCCGAGGAACTCTATTAAACTTTCTGTACCTACCTAATTTTATTGAAAAATACAGTGGTTGTATGAAAAATGTAAAATAACAAAACAAAAGTATCGAAATTAACAAAAGTAAGTTTACAGAGCCTGTCAATCACATAGTGTCGCTAAGCTTCCATACGCCCGCCGCCGCTGTCCATCGTACAACCGGCGACGTGACGTCATAGCCATTACTCGAACGACGCAATCAGATTCCGCGCGTCCCCAAATTGATTTGCTTATAAAAAATTCAATTTTCGTGATATCAACATATTTTTTTCACAGTTAGTCTTATAATTGCTTATACTTTTAATTAGGGCTAAAAAAATTGAATATTTTTTTATTTACATCTTCCCCACGGAGATAGTACACACGAAGCACATCAAGTTAAACAGTTGAACTACAAAAGTTGATAACATGTTACGTCTAATATGCCGTCTTCTGTACCTGTTGCAGACTAAAATTACCATATTCTTTTTAAAAGCGTCTTTTACATTTTAGTGCATTAAAAATTCTTCGTCCCAGAGTAGCACTTTATTTTATTAGTGTAACGATGATAACGAAATTATGCGCGATGCCGAGTTAATGTTAGTTGAAAAGTATTAAAAATACGATCTGTGTGAAGTACAAGTTTATGCAAGAGACATCAACCGTAATGATTTTTTTTTTATTTAGTCCTGGAAACAAAATGTACCTACTATATGTGGTAACAATCTGTATCTGTTTAGTATCTAACCAAAGATAATAAACATATCGGGTAACATTCTCTTTAATGATAAATAAATGAAAAATACTTTCTAGTATATCCCTCTCTTACACTGCAAGAGTTATTTCATCAATGTGGGGAATTACCTTGACTTTCAATTGAAATATCTTTTCAGATGTATTTGACTTGTAAAATAATTGAAATCTCAAATAAAAAAAACTTTATAATGTATATAAAAGCTGGTTACATAGGATTGAGCATAAAAAAATATTGAGGCAAAGCTACTTTTTTGCGTCCATTTATTGATCTGTTAAATAGCTGTCAAACACTGAAAGGTGGCTTGCTTAGCGCCTAGAGCTTAGATTGTCACCTAACGTGTAGTGAAGTGAAAGGAACGTTAAATAATGTTCGCTACCGGCCGCATCGACTAGAGCCTGGCGAGTCGCCTAGCGTGTAGCGAAGTGAAAGTAATGTTAAATAATGTTCGCTACCGGCCGCATCGACTAGAGCCTGGCGAGTCGCCTAGCGTGTAGCGAAGTGAAAGGAATGTTAAATAATGTTCGCTACCGGCCGCATCGACTAGAGCCTGGCGAGTCGCCTAGCGTGTAGCGAAGTAAAAGGAATATTCTATAATGTTCCCAACCAGCCGGATAGCGAAGGCACCAAGCGCTTTATGTTGCCGCTTATGAGGCAGACCTTTTTGACCCAAGGGCCTTAATTTGTAAATGTTTTTTTTTTCATTTTTTATTTTTCTTTTAAATGTTATAATTCAATCTTCGTTGTATTGTTACTCTTTGTGTGGTCTTTGGTTAGATTAATAATTTCTCTCTCTATCGAAAGATAGAGAGAGAAATTATTAATATCAATAAGAGAAATCTTATTGCGGCTGGTACAGAACGTACGTGGCCTAAAGACTTGATACTTTGAGACAAAGCTGTGCCCGTGCTTTTGAAATATCAAAGAAACAAAAAACAATAATGTTAGGAAAATGACAATTTTAAGAAAAAGACAAAGTCATCCGGAGGGGTTAAAAGTGAAATATAATATTTATTATTATCTAGTTATTGTATCATCCCGCAAATATACGATACGAATAAACTACACTTTTATGTTAAATAAATGAGTTTCACGCTGCGAGTGTTTGAGTGCTATAAAATGTTATTTAAAATTTTTGTTTCTCATAATTGAGATTATTTTGTCCCGATTATTATTTATAACTCTATACATATTACTGTAATTTAGCAATAAAGAATTAAATTATCGGTTTGCATTATTATCGTAATAATTGTCTACACACACAGCCTAGAAAATACAGATCATGCGTCAAGACAAGACTGATTTGCACGTTCAAGCGATTTTCCTTACAAGCCGAGGGCCTACTACGCAAAAAATCACGAAAGTCGAACGATATTTGCCGTTTGTAATTGTTCCTGAGCTGCAATTATACAACAATTTAAACGAACGTCGTCTGAATATCGTTGTTCATATTCCTGAGTAGGCTCATGAAGCATAGAAAGACAAAATCAGAAACGTGTCAGATACTGGTATGATCGAGCGATTTCCCTCACAACCGGAGCATACAACGATCACAAATAAGATCAGAAACTGTGGATAACGCGCATTACGGCAACAAAGCAAATAATTTTCGACGTAAAATCGATCAAACGAGAAATGTGGTGAGGTCATAGTGGTACCATGATTTACGACCATGCGGGACAAAATAATGTTTACTTATCGTTTACGTTGATTATTTGATTAGCACGCTAAAAACAATCAAATCAAATTGTTTATTTGCAAAAACATGTAGTATAATGAAAGTCTTGAGCTTAAAATGTACCGTTAATAAAATGTTGATCTATTATGCCGGATGGCATTGATATTGAAAATATTATTATTTTAATAAATCATTAAAAGGATTTATCAACATTACATTTTGTATAAATAATATTATTAGACCAGAAAAAATCGACTCGAACTTGAACACACACCCTCGGGATTCCGACCCAATGCACTCACCAATCGACTCGGTAGCATTATTGGTCAGTGCATTGGGCTAAATTTCATGGATGCGGGTTTGAGTTCCATCTGAGGTGCTACGCGTGAGTGGATTATTTCTAGTATTTTTTCTAGTTTATCATTTAATCTAATATAAAATAGAATTGTGAATGTGAAAATAAAAATATAATTACTTTTTGTGCTAACACTATCATCGTAAGCCACGCTTCGATCAAAAACATCCTAGCTTCACAAACTAAAGCAGCACGAAAATGTGGCACCGACTGAGAAACAAAAAGCGATTCGAAATTCGAATCCCTACATTATTATTTTTATCTGAGTGCAAATTACTATTTTGTCCAAATTCAATAACAAAGAAGATAATAATGTGTACACAATAACAACCCAGTTTAAAAGTGGGGCGTTATTTCGAGGTGCCGTTTTTGAGACTGACCGGACATCTAGGGGTATTTTTGATAGAGTATAAACGTGAGTGATAATAAGGAGCACTAGATTCAGTAATTGCAAACATGATAGTTTTTTAAAGTAATCTGCAAAATTATTTTCTCTTTTATCCTCAAAAATTTTACCATGGTCACAACAGAGCGCCTTGTAGATGAGTGCTCTCAATAGTGCCGCGTGTCGTTGAGAGGATCACAAACACCCCTTCACGAGAGATACGACTTTAATAACTGTGAAATAGAAATTAACTTATACTTATCATTGTTAATAACTGGTTATTAACGATATAACGATGTTAATATCGAAAAAAATCATTTTTTGTTTCACAGAGAACACTGAAGCTACACGCATAGCATATTGCCTAAAAATAGAGCTCTGTGATACGCTCGTTTGTTTAACTTATTACGTGTGATTGGAATCTGTGGTATTACGTGTGACCGGTAGTTGGGACGTAACGTAAAGTAAAACAAATGAACCAATCACAGAGCTCTACTTCAACGCAGTGCGTTCGCATAAGCAAGAGTGGTTTGAGTATCTTCTCGAATACGGGTGTTAAAGTCTCCACTAATTAGGCTCAGGTCTTCCTTATGGTTGGATAAGGAAGTAAGGTGGGAATCATCAAAATATCACATTCTAATAGTATTATTAGCGATTTATTTTTCACTATAGAGTTTTGTCATTAAAATTTCACGTTTACGTCAACGGGGTGAAAACGACAAGGCAACTCAGCCTGTGGCACTAGTTCATCTATCAAATACTTAATTCCAAGGAACGAAATAAAATAATAATCAAAACAAACTAAATAGCACGAAAATTAATTATCCTGAAAACTGGTAGGTAACTGAAAAATATTTCCTGTGACGAAATTATTGGATATATTGAATAGATTGTTTATGCAAACTGGGAGGGTTATTAGCTAAACGCCCTTTAATTTATTGTCGCATTGTCGCTCCAGGTTATATGTAGGTAAATATAAGGAATTTGTCAATGGGATTTGATCATTGCTTAGAGCATTAAAATGCTATAAGGATCCTTGGATAGAAAATCCTTTTAACAACTAAGTAATTATGACACCTTAATCCTACTTCAAACAAAACGTGTCGATCCTTCTCTTCTCAAAATCCCAGAGCACACTCTCTCGCGGTTAGCATAAAACGTTTTAATACGTGATTATATCTGTCGCGTCCGTGTGCGTCCACAGCTTGTCTGTAAATGGTTTTGTTCCGTCACGTTTTGACCCAAATTAACCCTTCTCATATTTCATGAGATCGTCGGTATGCCACAGAATAGCGCACGGCGACAAACCAGAAAGAAGTAACTAGTTTTTAGCTGTAATAGAAAGTGTTTTTTTATAAAATGTTGGAGACTGATATTCAGAGACTTAAATATTATTTTGTTTATTTTTCTTTCTTTGGAAAATCAATAGAAAAAATGAGAATTTTTATTAGGTACTGGTTTGTTGCAGCGTATGTATTATATTTTTAGGAATATCACTAAAAGTATTTTAGTGATAACTCTATAATTTTGTTTTTTATCTTTTAACAAAGTTTTAATAAGTTTTCGTTACTTCACAAGCAACATCACAAGCAGTCTATAACTTAGTTAATGATGTTTTGCAAAAAGTCAACGAAGATAAATACACTTCGGTGATCTTTATTGACATGTCGAAAGCATTCGATCGCGTCTCTCATACGCAACTATTAGCAAAACTGCAGAGTAATGGAATAAGAGGGCCAGCTCATGATTGGTTGAAATCTTACCTAGAAAATAGATTACAATGCGTTGAAGTGGAACAAATAGACTCAAAACATACTACACAAACATATAGATCGACATTTGAGCATAATGAAAGTGGAGTTCCTCAAGGAAGCATACTGGGCCCACTGTTATTTTTAATAATAATAATAATAATAATAATAAAGACTTTATTGCACATGATAGAAAAACGATACAATCAGAAAAAACAAGAAAACATACAATAGGCGGCCTTATTGCTACATAGCAATTTCTTCCAGGCAACCTTGGGCGAAATAAAATAAGATAAATAGGATAAAAGGGGAATAGGTGCACTTTAGAGGACAGAATATGAATATACAAAAAAGGATAAAAACATAATTCCATGGTATAGGAGATAAATATAAACAAGAAATATTAGTCGCGGGAAGAAGAGAGAAAATGACTCCTAACTTGTTCTCTAAATGACCTTGGAGTTTGAGCCTTTCTGATGCCCTCCGGCAGAGAGTTCCACAAACGAACAGCATGGACGGAAAAGGAATAGGAAGCAAAGTCGGTAGCGTGGCGAGGAATATTAAGGGTAAGATTAGAGGAAGAACGCAAAGAAGAAAGTGAAATTGAAGAACGAAAGGTGAAAAGTTCTTTAAGGTAAGGAGGGGAAGTTGGTAGGAAAAGTATGGAGTAAAGAAGGGTAAGAGTATGCAAGTCCCTGCGCCGGCGAATAGGGAGCCAGTTGAGCTTATTACGAAAGTGTGACACGTGGTCAAATTTACGAAGATTGAAAATGAAGCGGATACAAACATTCTGTAGACGCTCTAGTTTGTTAAGTAGTTCCTCTGACAGATCAGTGTAGCAGACATCAGCGTAGTCAATAATGGATAATAAAAGAGATTGCGCCAGAGTGATTTTGGTGCTGGTCGGCAGAAAATTACGAAGTCGGTTGAGAGAACCATACGCAGCGAACACCTTTTTCCTTAAACTTTCCACATGAGGTCTCCATGATAGATGCTGATCAAACACTACACCGAGGTTTCTGACGGTATTGGAAAACGGAATGACAGTGCCGTCGAAGGATACAACAGGAAGCTGTTCAAAATCGATTCTCGAGATAAAATAACGACTACCAATAATAATGCACTGTGTCTTAGCTGGATTAACGGTCAGACCATAAGACTTACTCCAACTACTTATTAGTGCGAGATCCGAGTTAGTCACCGATATTGCTTGTGAAAGTTCTGATAGTGGTGCCTGTGTGTATATTTGTAGATCGTCAGCATAGAGGTGATAGGAACTAGAAATAAACTGTGTGATAGAATTTATAAAGAGAGAAAAAAGAAGAGGAGATAAGACGCCACCCTGAGGAACACCGGCATTAATATCGCACCACCCGGAAAAAGAATCTCCAAAGCGGATGCGCTGCCGTCGCCCTAGCAGGTAACTTTGAAACCAATCAATTGCAACTGGAGATATGTTCAGAGAACGTAAAACACCAAAAAGGATGTCGAAATCAACTGAGTTAAATGCATGCAAGTCCAGTAATGTAAGCACTGTAAGCTGTTGATTCTCCATCCCGAGGCGTATGTCATCCGTAATCTTTACAAGAGCAGTAGAAGTGCTATGGCCTCTTCTGAAGCCAGACTGAAAGAGGTTAAAGGAGTGGTTTTTATTTAGATGGTCAGTAAGCTGACAGTGGATAAGTTTTTCGAGGACTTTGGAGAGGAAGGGAAGGATACATATTGGTCGAAAATCAGAAAAGAGAGCCGGTTTAGGTTTCTTAGGAAGAGGAATCACATTTGCATCTTTCCAGGATGTAGGAAACGTTCCAGTGGAAATTGATGTATTTAGAATATGGGTGATTATAGGAGTAAGGATATTAAGGATGGGAAGGATCATTTTACGGCTAATAGAATCAGCACCCACCGCACTTGAGTTGATTGACAAGATAGTTCTCTTTACATCACAGTCTGTGAATTGATTAAGAAAAAACGGAGGGTCCTGCGTTGGCATATTTGAAAGATTTTGCAAAGTTTGGGTTTTATAGATGCCATCAATAGGCACAGATGTTGTGAAATGACTATTAAGTTGGTCGAAATCGATATTATTACCTGGATCGTTGATGCGTGATTTGCCAACCCCAAGAGATCTTAAAAATTTCCAGACCTTAGCAGGATCATCTTCATTTTCAATAGACTGATAAATGTGGCGTCTTCGGGTGTCCCTTATCACGGTATTGCAACGGTTACGAGCACGATTCATCTTTATCCCATTTTGATCCGAAGGATCGACCTTGAACTTTGCTTTAAGCCTGTTCTTTTTAGACATTAACAGCCGAATATCATCAGTTAACCAAGGCGCCGGAAGATGCTTTATTTTCACTGGTCGTACTGGTGCGTGCACATCGTAAAGTTCAGTGAGGAGGGTGTTAAAAATCTCAACCTGTTCATCAACGGATTTGGAGGAAAAAATTGCCGACCAGTCCATGTTGGCAGCGTCCTCCTGTAAACGCTCCTGATCAATCCTATTGAAGCTACGCTGAAGCTGAACTGTGGGTCTTAGTTTGGGCGTACGGAGTTGATAAGACAGATAGACCAGATCATGATAGGAGAAAGCGTCCGCAGAATGTTGTCCATATTTTACAGCTAAGGTAGGAGAGGAGACAATCATAAGGTCAAGAAGAGAGGGAGTACAGTTGGGAAAGTGATGAGTTTCCTTTAGCGGTAAGATGTGTAGATTAGAGGAATTTACAACAGATAGTAATTTTTTGGCACGGACATCATCTTTCGTGAGGCAGGTGTTAAAATCGCCCATAATAATGGAATGAGAATACGAGGGGACAAAGTTTACTTTATATCAACGACATAACTGCTATTTCAAACGACAAATTCACTCTATTTGCTGACGACATATCGGTATTAGTATCTACTGACAGACATAATTCAGTAGAACAACACAAAATTGACATTATAAATTCTTTGACATGTATAATAAATTGGCTTAATAATAATAATCTTCAAATCAATATAAATAAAACAAACATAATTAATTTCAACAATTTTAAAAATCAATTGACAAATATTGACATGAATGGAGAAAATATAAAGTGGGCTTTAAATGTAAGATTTTTAGGTATCACTATCGATGTTAAGCTGACATGGAAAGACCATATAGAAAAAGTTATTGGAAAAATAAACAGCTTCGCGTATGCTTTATACAAACTTACTAAAATAGCAAATAAAAAAACGGCAATCATGGCCTACTTTGCGTTCGTCGAATCCATTATCAGATACGGACTTATAACTTGGGGAAATGGTACCAATATTCAAAAAGTTTTTGTCGCACAGAAGAGGTGCATTCGAGCCATATGCAGTATAGCACCAGATGTTTCATGTAGACCTTTTTTTAGGTCACTTAATATCCTACCACTCCCGTGTTTATATATTTTGGAATTAGGAAAATTCGTACATCAAAATAAGCACCTCTATCAACGAGTCGGGGATAAAACAAGTAGGAACCTAAGAAATAGAAACAGACTCGTTTTAAACACGGCACCAAAAACTACTCGGTTTAATAAAAATGGTTATGCGAAGGCTATAAAAATTTATAATAAAATACCCGAGGATATTAAACTATTGCCTTTCAATCAATTTAAGATAGCTTTAAAGAAATGGCTGATGGACAGAGGCTTCTATTGAATTGAAGATTTCCTCAAATATAAAGAGTAAGGAAGATCGATGTACTAACTCTGCTAGACATTTTCTCCAGGATAATCAATTATATAAAATAGTATAGGTTAATAACATTAAATTATTATAAACGGTTTTATTACTAATTTGCATGCTATGAAATGATATAGTTAAATAGGCATAAGTTCTACCCAGTTGTATAACACCTACAAAGTCATAAAAATTGTACCCTATTTAATGCAAATAAATGAATTGAATTGAATTGAATTGAATACTCAAAGTATTGATCAGCAGAACCTTAGAAAATATTCATTTACTTTTATTTGTTAAGAAGTTTCTTTTTTTGGTCTTTGTATTGCTATGCTACTAGGCTTCCATTCAGTATTATAAAATGTTTATTTTTAAATCCAAATTGGCTTACAACTTATCTCATCATAAATTAAATTTGCTGCTATATGTTTTTTTTTCAAGTTATTTATTTTTTGCAACATTATTTTGTCGCATCTCTGTGGCACACTGTCCTGTCAGTGTTGGCTGTCCAAACGCGAGCGGGTTAATGAGAATATGCTAATACTTCTAATAGAATTCGTGGCCTATCGAAAAACAGCGCTATTGTGACGCCCTCTTTATATTTAGGGTTCCGTAGTTTATGGGCTAGGGAACCTTTTAAAGCGTTTATTGGTTAAATGACTAGAAAGATGGATAACAGTTTGGGTTATCTGATAAGTTTGTTTACCAACAAGCAAACAGAAAATGTGTTATCATAGAGATTTTTTATCAGCATTTACAAATACATTTCACCATCAGCTGTGGTTTCCTTGTAGATTCTTTCTAGTTAGTACAAAATTATCCAGCAGTAAAGAACAAAGAAATTCAAGCGGATAAAACAGTGTACCAAAACCAAAAGTCAACTATAAATTTTCATTCATGACCAACCAGACAGCTTTATTCAGTAATATATTCTACTAACAAAAAGCTTAATCTATGCCTAGTTCGCGTAGCAGTACATTGCTCGCTGTTAATGCGAACACGAAAGGTAATTTAAAATACTCAAACTAGTCCAGCAATGGACTCGCTACTCGACTAAAATACCAGTGTAGTCTGAACAATGCTTAACCACAAGCATAGACTAGAAAGCTTTGTATTTACGCCCGGTTTCACTCGACCACCCGTTTAATATCGTCAGTTATCCTAAAACTACAATCGTAAAAACTAATCCGCGCAATAAACCGCATTTGACTCGGGCGTTATTATCATTAGACGAGGAGTCGCAGTTTTTCCTTCATCCCCACTCTTCCCCCCCATTTCCCCCTGCACACCCTTACTCGTAACCCGAACGTTCCTTATTGCATTCCAAGAGAGCGCGTTGTGTGTGTATGTAGTTACTTATATTGGGGCCATGAAACTGGTGGTTTTGTATGATGTAGGTGCAGATGATGACTATTTATTTTTAAGTCAGAGAAAAGCGACCATGAGTAAAAAAAATGAGAATACGTATCGGTTTATTCCCAGACATGGCCTACATAAAACCTGGTTTAATACTACTGCCATTTCTGCCTTTTAGACAAAGTGTCGGCGTAATAAATTTATTTTTTAATTATGTTCTCGAGCTCCAACGTTCTTCGGAAAGCGTAATAAACCGTTGTTCTGACTGCATATTATGCAGTTTTAACACCCACCAATACACTATGCATTCAAAAGGCTGATGATGATGATCCTACTAATATATTAGATGTGAAAGTTTAGATGTATAGATGTTTGTTACTCAATCACGCAAAAACAGCCGAACGGATTTGGATGTAATTTGGCACAAATATAGTTTATAGTCTGGATTAAAACCTTGAATACTTTTTATCCAGTCAAAGTTTCTCTAGGGTCCACGCAGACGAAGTTACGCGTGGAAGCTGATAGACAAATGTGTGATAAACAAAGGATAAACAAATTAATGCCCTTGCTGAGTGTCACTTATACTGTACTTACCTAATAAAGTACAATAATCATTTTCGTAAAATGAAATAAATTAATTAAACCATGATTAACTTGTTTTGTTGAAATCAATGTACTGTTAATAATTTGCATATACCTGCAAACTTACTGACCGCAACGTCGGCAACACTCCACATTTAAACATGATTATTGTGTGAGCTTATTTGAAAGAATATTTTGGTTTGCTTGGTTTTTTTCTATTTATACAAAGGTACCTAGTTGCGATGAGAACGAGATGTGTTGCTGTCAGTGGGTTAAATTGCGACAAAAGACCGAAGTTTTAAGTAAGCAATAGACCGTTCAGTCTCTTACAAGTTATCGTCAAAAGTGCCTAACCACCATCACTATTAAAACTCTTCACCCGCTCATTTCATGGCCCCACAATTCAGCGTATTTATATCATTACGTGCCTACATCTGACTCGGAGGGAGGGGTAGTAAGCCTAGACTTACGGGTTTTAATTTTAGTCCGACTTCCGCTTAACTCCAAGCGTGTGACAGCAACAAGACGATTTTTTAAATAGATTTACATACATTTGAGAAAAGTAGAGTTTAGAATTGTATAATGTAACAGACATTTATTTGAAAATGAGCAAGCCTTTTCATAGTGATTTTCTAAATGAGTTATTTTTTTCTAAATGAGTTATTTTAGGGTTCCGTACCCAAAGGGTAAAAAGGGACCCTATTACTAAGACTCCACTGTCCGTCTGTCTGTCACAAGGCCGTATCTCATGAACCGTGATAGCTAGACAGTTGAAATTTTCACAGATGATGTATTTCTGTTGCCGCTGTAACAACAAATACTAAAAACAGAGTAAAATAAATATTTAAGTGGGGCTCCCATACAACAAACGTGATTTTTTCGTAGGGCTGAACTGAGCTTTGTGGAGATCCTTGGGGGAAGCTTATCCAGCAGTGGGTGCAGCAGTTATTATTGTAAACATTATTTCTTTACTTTTAAAAGTACTCATATGAATTGTACACTCACTCACATTCTCTCAACACACACTCACATACATCTACACACTTAGGTACTCACCGAGAGGGCTAACACTATACAAAAGTTTTTTATTTTTTACATATTATAATTTTAGGTATGTCTTACTTTCTCTGTAATTGTTGTAGATTATACAACCCGTACCTAAGGTTTTTTTCAAACTTTCTTCGGTGCGCCAGATCTCATACTAAACTTAAGACAAAGTAGTATGTACATTATGTAATTAGGTACCTTAGTATGAGATAAATAAATCAATTTTTTTAAGTAAGTATGATGAAAACTAAGTAGCTCTTAGTATTGTGAATCAAAGTCAATAGTCAAAGTCAAAAATTGCTTTATTCTAAATAAACCATTGTACTACTCTTCTGTCCATTATTTTTCATGTAAAAATTGTGTGTGTACTAAATAAATAAATAAACTTAATTATTAAGTATTTATGAATCGTATATATTTTTCTACCACCGAATGAATGAAATAACTAGAGTGAATTGATTAAGGCATTGTTTTTGATTTATAAACCTTTAATACAGATGAAAGAACATTTAAAATAAAAAACTATCTATCTAAAGGCTGTACGCTGGTCAAGGTTAATAGTTCGTAGTTCGTACAGTCGACAATTTTCCGGGTTCGAATATTCGTTTATATAAAAAAAAAACTATAATATATCATGCGAATACTTTTCCTCATACATTCCTAAGCTTTCCCTTTCGGGAAAATGGGAAGTTCTGTGCATGGACACAGTATGTTTACATACCAGTATTCAATCTTCAAACAAATGCCAAAAGTGCACTAAAATTACGTGCTAAGGAATCTCGGTATACTCCAGTACACAAGTCGCGAGTACAAAATTGCATACAAACGACTTAAGACTTAATACGTGAATTGGATATTTGATTGATTTTGATTTTTTTATTGCATAGAAATAATCTTCAAGACATTAAAAACACACTGGCATTTTTCTACAAATTACTTTAGATTTTTATAGATACGAGATTTAAGTTAACTTATCACCAATTTAATTACTTATTTTATAAAATTTAATGGCGCGCTCATGGCGGAACTTGACAGACTGATCGTACTCGATCACGTGTGTTAAGCAACGCTCGGTCCGGCCAGGTGTCGGATGGGTGACCGTTAAGTGGCATTACAACTGAGTGCTTCCGTGCTTCGGAGGGCACGTTAAACCGTCGGTCCCGGCTGTTGTCATCTGATAACAGTCGTTAAGCCAAGTTAGAGGCCTTACAGGCGGCTTGATAAACTCTAACACTAGAGGTGGCCACTATACCTTATTCGCTAATAAGAAGATAATAAAATTTATTTAAGTAGGTAATTTATGGACACTGGTCTAGTTGAATTGCTGGTTAGATATTTACTCTATGGCTTGGCCTTTAGCGGTCAAAGTAACCCCCTCAGTAAATAAGTCTAATAAGATTATTAGTTAGCCTTATGGGAACGAGACACAGAAGTGAGTATAACCAAGAGCTAAGCCATGAAATATTATTATATTTTATACAGTTCGGAAGAATTCGAATGTATAAATATTTTAGCACGAAATTGACGCGAGAAAAATGTTTACTCCTTTAATAAAATTAGCAAGTTCGTACACCGAAACAGTAAACTGCCTCGTATCCGCAAAAAAGAGTAACAAATTTGTTCTTTTTCTCTATAAAGTCAGGAGCTTCAGATATCTTTTCCATATTAACGAGTTTGAAGAAACAAAACTACTCTAATATAAATAGCAAATCAGATATTAATGTCAGTATCAGAGGCCGTACTCTTAGCTCTTACAGCAACCTTAAAGTAATGTTGTTATAGGGACAGAGCTATCATCGCGTATAGCGCCATCTCATTTACAACATTGCTTCAATATTACTCTTGACAGTCATGGTAGGGGGGCTGCGCAGTGGCTAGCAGTTTCACTGCATTCGATAATGTGAAACTGGAAGAAAGGTTTAAAGCATAGCTTATTATAAATGGGTAATGTCTGAAAAAAAACCAAATTGGTTGTCATTTTTGTAGGTCGGAATAAGCTCCATTATTAATAGAAAAACAGTTTTAGAATTTGTGGTTTTGCGTGAAATGTAAAAAAATATAAAATAACATTGTCTTCGCAAAAGTACGGAAGTGACAGCATAATGGAGATTATTCCTTAGCCATCACCTGCCACAATCACAACATTTATAAAAAAGTTTTGACATAATTTTGACATTTTGTGTCGAAACTTTTAGATTTTTTTCAGGCAAACAAAAACTCTAAAACTTTTTCTATTAATAATAAGGGCTTTTATAGACGATTTTTTCCAGACATTCGCCACTACGTGATATTATTATCGACATCTGCCAGGGTGACACACATTTGTCAAGTGGCATGGGATTTCTGAATTCATGCGTAGCAAAACGCATACTACTTTTTGATGTAAACTTACATTTTCGAGCAACTGTATAGACAGCTGATTAGTACAGCGTGCGGAAAGTTGATTTTACCGCACGCCGGCGCCTTGCGTTTTTGTTTACAAACGTTATTTCTACTAGCTTCCGCCTGCGACTTCATCCGCGTGGACAGTTGAAAAATATTGCAGCCAGTTTAAAATGACCCCTTTAGTGTATGATAGCTAGTACTACGGAGAGTTCAAGCTGTTTCCCTAGTTCCACCCACCTGAATTTGATGAAACATAGCTTAGATTTTAAGTTGGACCTCAATCTTGTGAAAAATCCATCAAAATTAGTTTAGCGGTTTTTGCGTAATTCACGCACAAATATTTAGAATTTACAGTTTTATTATAATGTATAGATTACAATTTCAGTAGTACCTATAATGTTTTCTCGCAAATGTATTGAAAAACGTAGTATAGCACACGGTTGTTAAGGTTTTTTAAAACTCGTGACGATTATAAACACTCGCCTGCGGCTCGGGCTTATAAAGCGTCAACTCGTTTTAAAAACCTTCTTACCAACCTTGTATCATAAACTACGATTCAGTAAGTCCATAATTTACAATCTACGACTGTTTTTCAACGAGCCATGGATGTAATGGCTTTGCGTCACTGTGTCGTGCGTCAAACTATAAACTCTACAGTCAGAAAATAGGGTCAATCCCCGTAAAATAATTATTATAGTACAAGCACATTACACAGATTTTTCTACGCCTTCTGTGAGTACGTGCTCTTAGTTTGGAAAGTATGATTGATGTGGTAAAATTACTATCATAATCATACTTGATCATCATCGATACAAGTTTGCAAGTATAAAATTATTATAACGATGATACAGAATCAACTTTTTAGCCAACAAATCAAAAATCCAACAAATCAAAAGTAAATAATTCTATAATAACATCTGAATTAACCAATATTCGTAATCCGTAAAAAGTGTTTTATTTCTAATGAACATTTTAGCTATTTTTTAACGGAAAATTAATGCTATGCTTATTTCGTTTGTATTGAAATAAACAAAAACAAAAGGCTAGGCACTTTTTTCTCTTTTAAAATCCGCCAGTCTTTTGTTTTACGGTTTCGTAACAATATATTTCGATTGTTAACCTTTGTTTTTCTTCGGAAAAAAACTATTTTTACTCGAGAACTGTGTGTTTCGTCGAAAGTGCTGAAAAAACAGAGTCAATTTTATTGGAATCCAACAAGTTACCGCTGCAGAATCGGTTTGCTATTAGAAAATGTAGAGTTATAAAGATAGTTTTTTTTGCCAGTTGCATTTAAGTTGGAGACGTAGATAAATGGATTGTGGTTCGATTGATTCGAGTTAAGAGATATTGCTTCATGTTTTGAGGTATGTTTTGTACCATTATTTGTTGTACATACTCGTAGCCTATAATATGACTGGTGAATACGATCTAAAATGTTTTGTGCCTGCAACCATCGACTTAAAAATAATATTTACGCATTGATTTTGGCAATTGGCTTTTTTCAAGGAGTTATTTGAAAAGTGTTTTAATTTTTTATCATGTAGGTATGATTATGTTTATTTTTTAATCAACGAAAAAATTATTAAAATTAAAAGGTTACTATTATGCTTAGGTTAATTTAACATTGGAATCGATTATTTGGTTTGGATACACATCAACTCGTGTATTGTCAATCACACCACTGGACCACTACTTGGGTGTGGTTTACATGTTTTAGGGTTCCGTACCCAAAGGGTAGAAACGGGACCCTATTACTAAGACTCCGCTGTCCGTCTGTCTGTCTGTCACCAGGCTGTGACCGTGATAGCTAGACAGTTGAAATTTTCACAGATGATGTATTTCTGTTGCCGCTATAACAACAAATACTAAAAACAGAATAAAATAAATATTTGAGTGCAGCTCTCATACAACAAACGTGATTTTTTTTGCCGTTTTTTTGGTACGGAACCCTTCGTGCGCGAGTTCGACTCGCACTTGGCCGGTTTTTTTAGGTAACCACGCCACTGCCGACTGTGTAACTGTGTAACCTGTCATGACGTGATCTTATGAATGATAAATACTTGATTGATATTAATAAATGCAAGTTTAGTATTAGAACTTCAATACGGTGGTGCGGTGGTGCGGTGGTGCGGTGGTGCGGTGGTGCGGTGGTGCGGTGGTGCGGTGGTGCGGTGGTGTGGTGGTGTGGTTACCTAAAAAAATGTGAACAATTCCCAGGTGGTGTGGTTGATAATACACGCATCAACTGCATGCATATACCAACTGTCGATTTTATTTATATAATTATTGATATAAAAATATTGGAATAGGTAAGTACTTAAAATTTAATAGGTTGTAATTCTGCTGTGGTGTAATTTGTACCTACATCCAAAAAATTCCTCTGACATCTCCGCCAGTGCCAAAGAGGTACCTTAAAATCTTTAAGATTAAATTATGCTCAACATAGTTCGAAGCGTTCACAAAGAGAGGTATTTTGTTAATAAGCCTTTCAATTTTATTAACTCCAGAAAATAACATTCTTGTATTTAATTAAATCTGTCAAGGTTCAGCTTGTATCTTCTAAGGATCATTTACTGGGGAGAAATTGTTTGTTTTTAAAATGCTTAATCCACTAATTAACCTTTGTTCCATGGATATAACTGGTTATCTATGAAGATTTTTTTTTCCTCCAATATAACTAATGTTAGTTATCTCTTAGATTGTTATAAAGTATTGAGTATGAAGTTAAAATAGCAATAGCGGTCAGAAATTCAATTCAGAGAAACGGGCAAAAGTAATCACTGCCTAGTACCCAAAGCACATACAAGTTGGATGAGAAACCTTTTTTTATTTGTAGGTAAAAAACGGTAAACAAGACAACACGTTAGATACCCCATTTTATGCCGACGTTTCATTTGCATGTAATTCCGTAAACATTTCGAGCGAGCAGCCAAGCTTTAGTATCGCTCAAGTTTTATTGCTTATACGTAAAATGCACTCGTCTTGTAATCGCAAAAGAAAATGCCGAATAAATTCGCAGGTCGTGGGGTTTAATGTAGATCCTTGTGGTGCCTTGTGTTGTGTTATAAAAAGGGTGAAACATTTATTGACCTATTTAGGTTGGATTGCAATCGAACCTTCACCGTCGTAACAAAACCAATTGATTTAGAAACTCATGATAATAAATTTAAATTCATCAAACAGTGACCCAATTCTGCTAGTTTTGACGTAAAATGACGATTTATGCTCAGCTGAAGTGGAAGTGTCAGTGGGCGGGAAACCTAGCTAGAAGAACTGATGGCCGTTGACCGCGCACCGGACTCGGCTCCGTGGGTAGGCCCCCCACCAAGGTGGACCGACGACCTGGCGAAGGAAGCCGTTGGATGCGGGCAGCGCAGGACCGATCTTCGTGGAGATCCTTGGGGGAGGCCTGTACCAAGCAGTGGGTGTTGTGCGGCTGATATGATGATGATGACCTAATATAATAGTGTCCAAATGGTCTTTCAATAGTATTGTTGTGCTTTAGTAACAAGAACTGTGCCAAAAAGCATTGAAACACCATCGATGTACTATTATGTATTTTGTGCCATCGATACACGGTTGTAACCCTAACATTGTAGAAACAATTCACTTTGTGAAACTACAGCTAAATGGGTAACCCGCTGTGCCTTTTTAAACTTTAACTAAATGAAACATCCCCGTCCAAATTTTTAAACGGTTCAGAAATATCTAGGACTCAGATTAAATGTCCAATCGTATTACTTTATTTATTATCTCTTGTTGGATATGGCTCCAAAAGTTTGTGCACAATATGAAAGAAAACAAATTCGCTAGTGATATATTGTGATCGTAAAGATACATGCATCGATATCGTTCGCTTTATTCGAGTACTCAGTATTCGGATGGAGTAGGAGACTGATCGTCGGCTGATAGCAGACGGGGAATGTGAATTGGCGATTATGTGACACGCACGGATGTAATTTTCTTGGGTTTCCTTGGTGATTTTAAGGAGATCCACTTAATGAAGGATTTATGTATGTAACGCATCGTGAATGTGTTTTTTTATTAATGATTGACTGGTTGAGAATGCTAGCATTAAGTCCGCTTTTGTACCATACTTTGTATATTTTTATTATTATTACAACAAAATATATAAATATCGCGACGCGGCATGAGTTTCGAGTGTCTGTGTAAGTTAATGCTCATAACCTATATAATAATAATTATTTGTTACATCAATTTAAGTACCACTATTTCGATTCACATTTGTTTTCTTGCAAAACTATTTCCATGGTTTGTCTGCGAGTGAAGAGTACACTTACATAATAAACATTATCCTTTTATTTCTCATTATATTAGGACTTTAATTTACTGCGAATTATTAAATTTTAATAAGTATAGTTTTTTACAAAGCGTATGTGTGTACCTGTATGTATGTAAAGTTTATTTACAAAGTGCAAAAAAAATAATTTTCGTTGCGCTGCGATACATCGCAATTTTGATATGAATACTTATATCATAGAGGCAGAATTAAAGGTGAATTAAATTGGTATACATTAATTTCAAAACTTTATCTTGTAATTGAATTTAGTGAACTAACGTAATACCTAGTTGCTAACCGCCATAAATTATTATTATTATACCGCCCACGTTGTTTCGTTACTATTTTCGTTATGTTTTTGCCTTAATCATGAAATAATGTTATAGCTGACGAAACACACTGTTTCACTCTCATATAAGTGGCGAAGTAATACCATAAATAAGGTGAATTGAGCTTGCACATCATAATTTCACGGCTCAAATCGTGCGTGAGATGTATCGCCCCCATTCCTTAATTAATGGCTGGAGGAATGTGCTCCAAAAATGGTACACTGACGAGCAAAAATAACTACCATCGGCGAAAGATTCGTACAAACTGATTCCTATCGGCTTTCCTTTTAAAATGCCACACCCACCCATCCACTATGCAGATCACAACATTTGACGACCTGAATGGTGCAGTGGTCAACATGCCGCCTACCACGCTAGAGGTCCCGGGTTCGATTCCCGGCCGGGCAGAAATTGAAATGATGAATTTTAATTTCTGTGACGGGTCTGGGTGTTACTATGTATAATAAGTATATATTAAAAAGTATATAAGTAGTATATCAGTTGTCTAGCACCCATATTACAAGCTTTGCTTAGTTTGGGGCTAGATGGCGCTGTGTGAAATTGTCCAAGCTATTATTTTTATTATTTTTTATTTTTTTTATTTTTGTAAAACGGCTTATCTTCACCATAATTTCAGCCCTCGTCAGTGAACTAGTCACGTCTTAATTTTTTTTATGCACAACGGGATGGTGCTTGGTCTTCACCTCACCTGATGTTAAGTGACGATAAGGCTGAAGGTAGAAGCGAACTCCCGGAATCCTCATCACTGAGGAACTGGCTATCTTACCTCTAACTGGCGGAACACAACAATATTTTAATTGTTGTTATGGCGTCTGACTTAGGTAAGATTATGGTAGCTAGCCAGACGGACTTGAAATAAGCCCTACCACCACCAACATACAAACGACGATATTTTCCTAAACAACTCAATATAGCTATAGAGGACTTTATAGGAAGACAAAGGAATATTATAGTGTTATAATCACGCATAAGACGTATTGATGTGTAAAATAAAACACTTTTTAATATATTTTTTGTTCCGTGAAGTTATAGTTAGTTAGTTTGTGAAATATCATCGTTTATGTGACAATTTTTTTTGCTCGTCAGTGTAACAGACTTTGAGTGAAGTAATAATTTTATTGTGAGAAACTTGCCATTAAAATGTTGCATCGTTAAAATGTTGAATGTAAGAGTTTCGTTACCGTAAACGAAATCTATCCGAAACCCTAACATATTAATTTGATATGACACTTTCAAATAAATTCGGATACCTACTTAGACCCTAAAAACTACTATATCTGTAACTGAACCTTTCATAAACTAGCAGATAATGTAGACTCGTCACGTCCTTATAAAAGTAGAATCTATTTTTTTAACATAAATATTGGATAACATCACATCATTGTTAAGATTCCAAGCTTTCCAAAGTAAAGAAACTAAGGCACTGGAAATCAAAGACAAAGGTGTTACCCAGACCAGAGATAATACATGAAAGCTAGTTTTACAAATTTGCTCAGCCGGTGATCGAACCCGGGACCTCAGAGACGGTGACGTCAAGAAAACGGGTGTGCAAACCAATTGACCACGGAGGTCCTCAAAATTAACTGCTAGTTATAAGAGAAAGCAATCTTCCATACATATTGAGTCAGTTTTAGTTCTGACGACCTGAGTGGTGCAGTGGTCAACATGCCGCCTACCACGCAAGAGGTCCCGGGTTCGATTCCCGGCCGGGCAGAAATTGAAATGATGAATTTTAATTTCTGTGACGGGTCTGGGTGTTACTATGTATAATAAGTATATATTTAAAAAGTATATAAGTAGTATATCAGTTGTCTAGCACCCATATTACAAGCTTTGCTTAGTTTGGGGCTAGATGGCTCTGTGTGAAATTGTCCATGCATTTATTTATTTATTTATTTATTTATTTATCATCATCCCCCTACCCTTATCCCAATTCATTTGGGGTCGGTGCAGTGCGTCCCTCTCTTCCATTCCTTCCTGTCACTCGTCATATCCTCATCCACTCCCTTCACATTCATGTCATTCCGCACACAATCCCTCTTTTCTGCGGTCTTCCTCTTACTTTCCAGCCATCGATATCCATATGCGTTACTCTTCTAGGTACTCTACTACTTCTATACTCTTCATTGGCAGTGGAAATGGGTTTGTTTCTAACTACCTTTCTTAACGCATATTGAATTGTATGTTTTTTTGTAACAGCTTAGATTGAATATTCTTTAAATTTTGAATTTAGCTCGAACCCTGTAAATTGATTCATAAAAAAATTGAGCTAATTAAATAATGTTATTTGTTGATCTATGTTAACATAATGTCTGGAAACGATATACTTATTTGTAAATTAATACTGTTCCATCTGATAAAGCTGATAAGTTTTTTGCGCCCATTTTTCTTGTCAGCATAAAGATGTCATAATGAGTGGTAGGGTAAAAGAATTGACGATTTAAAATTGCTTATGTTATTATGTGAGCATATTTGAATAAAGAATTTTTCACTTCCACTTTCACTTTCTTCCCTTCTCATAACATGCCCATAGTCTTAGTGAAGGGGAAAAAAAACCTCTAACATATGCTCACGATCCAAGAGATTAACGACATTTTGTTTCTAGGGTAAACGCGCTCAACTAATGAGTAGTTACATCAAAAAACAGGAAGGCCGAGAAAAACTTTCCTGTTGTGAAACAATTTAGCCTTGATAAGTTCTTGAGAGCTGATAGCACGAGAGCTCTTCAACGCCCAGACGCGACTCAAATCGAACAGAGGCAAAGCAAAAAAAAACAATCGCTTCAAAAATTATTTACACACGTATTCAAGAACATTATAGTCACACGACTCTTATTGACCATGTGAACACACTGCGTTGGAATAGAGCTCTGCGATTGCGTTTATTTTACGTATTACGTGTGATTAGTAGTTGGTACGCTGTGCGTCCTCGACCAATAGTAATATTTGTAAATACGGGTGTTAGTGATAAATTCTGGATAATTGTGTACAATGTCAAAAAACTCAATTAAACATACTGCTTTACTTACAGTTAAGTTGTTGTGTCTTATGCCTTCATTTTACCTAGGTTCTCGTGCATAAAGCTTGCGCCCGTTCTTCTTGTCAATTAAAAAAGTCTGGAACGGGTGGTAGGAAAATATAGACGATTCAAAAGTACTTAATAATTAAGTTTAAATTTGAATAAAGCTATTTTTGACTTTGACTTACACAGGCGACAATAGACCATACATAGCAGCGCATTACACCCGAAACTTTCAAAGATCAACCTTATCGTTTATTAACATCAAGTGAGAAAAAGGCCAAGTACTAATAGACCAAGCTCCCACTGCATGAAACCTTACCTCACAAGGTGGAAGAGCAGACATGTGTTACAGTAATAGATATTACTTAGGAACACTGGATTTTAGTGGGTTGCCATCGCATATCCTGGAAGAACATATATTTTTTTTCTTTTTCGTACCCCTATTTTTACCGAAAATTACATCATGAGGTGGAAGATCGAAATGTTTACCCATCGAAAGAGAAACATTTGGAGGTCAAAACCCGCATGGGTTGCCAGCCCCTACCCTGGCAGGTTTCAAGGTCAGCCAAGTTTTATGAGGCCCAAAAATGGGGTCACTTACCTCATCAGGTGGAAAGATAAAATTGATGCAGATCGATAGCCCTAGACGTGCCGTTCATGAATATATAGGGTTGCCTGCCTTCAGCCTGGCAGTTTTTCTGGTCAGCCCCCTAAACAATCTATATCAATATCTTGGAAAAACGAAAAATTCTTGAAAAGACGCTTTGATTCGGGGTATATTTAATACAAACCGTGGTATTCAATTAAAATCTACGTACTGGCAGTCTTGCGCCTATTGTAGTGTTGAAATAATAGGGTAAATGCACCAGTTATGGTCAGTTTTCATTGGTATCTTCAAATATTGAAAAAAGTAATGTAGCTGTTTAACCTCATTAGGTGGCTCGATGAAACCGATGCAGATCTATAGCCCTAGACGTGCCGTTCATGAATATTTTACGAAAACGAAAAAACAAATGTTCTTCCTGGATATGCGATCCACTAAAATCCAGTGTTCTTAAGTAATATCTATTACTGTAACACATGTCTGCTCTTCCACCTTGTGAGGTAAGGTTTCATGCAATGGGAGCTTGGTCTATAACCCGTTCCCGATAAAAAAAGCCTAGCTCTTTTTGTGAAACAATTTTTGTATCTGTTTGTATAAGTATCCTATGTCTGAGATACTCGAAGGGGAAAGGCCCCACTTCGCAACTGTAACGAGTTCCCCCTGAAGTGGCTAATGTCACTGGGAGAAAAATGTTTGGTGGAAAAAGCGCAATAGCAAACTGACCAGAGGGCCTACCCAAATGGCAAACGTTTATAAGCATTTCTCTTTCTACAACTTTCAACGCTCTGGCGTTATTGATGAACGCTCGATAGACGCTACGCTCATTCTCTCGATTTCAAAGAGTAAAGTAATAAAGGTTGAAAGAGCACAAGTCCACTAGCGCCTCTGGAAATCGATGCGGAACTACTGACATGGAATTATAATAGCTGAAAATGATATTTTTTTGTTTCTTGTAAAGAATTATTACAAGAAAGTAATAAAATATTTTAACTTTTTTTGTAATATTTATTATTTATATCAAAATATTGATGAAAAAAGAATAAATCAAAACAAAAAGCACCAAAAATAAATAGGTACGGTTTGGCTAGGTTTCATTGAACTTAGCTAGCGCAAATAAGAGCGAGAGCGTTTCCACGTCTTAATCGCTCAACATCTTTTCAATTAATGATCTATGCATCGCGTCGTGGCACGCTAGGCGTGACGGGGCGCGGCGGGATGACACGTGCGTTGCGTGATCACGCCCGCAGTGTGACTGCTGCAGTCGCACCAGCGGGTCTACCGGCTAAAAACAATGAAGTTAATGTTAACTGTAATATGACAGATGTATGCGATACATTGCTACTTCGTTTTGGCACAAATAAAAACTTACCAAAGAAAAGAAGCAATGTATCATATCCATCTGTCAAATTACAGTTAACAACTTCATTATTTTTTGCCGGTAGACCCGCAGGCAGCGTCCCGTCGCCATCCCGTTCCGTCACGCCCTATACTATACTAGAAGAGAACTATACTACGTCCTGCATGCAGGGCTTTTAGTAGCCCGCTTTATACTGCACCACAGAATACAGTGTATAATGCATACCTAGGCTCGTAATATAGAATCAAACTCAAACTTAAGTTAATCTCTGCTCGAGTACAGTTAGAAAGAGATGGTGCTATGTGATGAATAGCACCATCCCTTTCTAACTGTAATCAAGCCTTTCTAGCAGAGATTTGATTTTGAATTCTTCTTATCGAATGAGGAATAGTGACCACCTCTGCCTGCCTAGCATGACCGATTTATATCGCGTGATATAGCATTTTATCGACACTCAACTGTCAAACTCCTTTGTCTTTTTGACAGTTGAACGTGATAAAACGCTATATCACGCGATATAAATCGGTCATGCTAGGCAGGCAGGTATTAGAGTTTATCAAGCCGCCTGTAGCTTCTAACTTGGCTTAACGGCTATTATCAGATGACAACAGTCGGGACCGACGGTTTAACGTGCCCTCCGGTACTTGTACTATTATGTATTCTGTGCCTCCGGAGCACGGAAGCGCTCAGGGGGCTTACCATCAGCAAATAAGAAACCGTTCAGTTCAAAAGCAGGCCTTAAACAGGACTGTTTAAGGCCAGCTTTCATACTAACCGTTGAGGTCATAGTACGAAAAAGTTATGCCGTTCAATATAAGTCCTGCTATAAGAGCTCATAGTAAGGCCCCAGATGTAATGCCACGCCACTTAGCAGTCACCCATCCGACACCTGACCGGACTGAGCGTTGCTTAACCAACGTGATCGAGTAAGATCAGTCTGTCAAGATGTTCCGCCATGAGCGCTTCGATTTGATTTGGAGTCGAGTTTAATTCTATAATACGAGCCTTATAATCGATCGATCGATCGTATGCATGCAAACCACAGATTAGGTAGGTACTAATTTGTAGATTCAAACTCTATGGTCTTCTTACGTTTACTTACAACAATAAATGTGTGTGATCTGTGGTTTACGATAGACGCTCGCCGATACAACAAATGCTACCCAAGTGGCCACTTTGACGTCAAAAAAGCTTATCTATTCGACAGTCGTCGAGCGATCACTAACACCCTGTAGAATACGCTCGACTCGAGCGAGACGTGGTAACATTATTTATTACATTCTCTTCTCTTCGCCATCGAGTGCCGTTGATAAAGTGGTGTGTTATTTAGCAAACAAGTGCGAATTTTTTCAAATTATAAAATGCATACCCTTTGATTATTGTGGGCTTTCCAAGCGCTTTGTGTCTACCTTCGTCACTTGACCTCACTCAAAGGAACCAAGATCATTTCCTTGGAAATAAAAGTAAGTACCTAATGTAATAGTCAATAAGGCTAAGGCTACCTAAATACGTAGATCTGTGGTTACTTTTACTAACAATTATGGATATTTTTCCAGGTTCTTTGCACCCTCAGCTTCATGGCTACTGGATCATAGCAAAGAATAGTCATAGATCACGCGCAATTTGCCGCAGCAGACTAGGAGCCGCGTTATCAGAGAAGTAGTAGAGGCCCTGAACAGTCCAGAGTTCCAGACATAATGAGCAAATGGATAAAATTTCCTCAAACACGACAAAAAAGGGCTATAAATAGACAGGAGTAAGTACTTACAATTTAACTACCTAACACAACATTCAATAATACATACATATCAATAGTGTCTGTGAAAATGTCCAGACTTTTATTGAAATGTCCGGCCTTTTGTCAGGACTTTCCAAATTTTGAAATGGTAACCCTTTACCTACCATGTTTTAATTCATACTATTTAAGCTGCAATGAGACATACGGACAAACAAGACATAGGCTTTAAACTTATAACACCCAATCTTTATGTTTACATTGCATCCCGGCGGGCGTTAATAAATTTCTTAGTAATTAACATTAATTACCTCTTTAAATGAGTTAAGAAATAAAAAAAGAATAAAAAAATAATAATAATTGTTTTAATATAATGTTAACTTAAATAAATACCTACTTTTTTACAGGTGACATTTAGAAGAAGGCCTGCTTGTAGGATATACTAGTTACAATAAGCCAAGCAAGACTGATTCAACGACCGATACAAGATGGTATCTAAGTCACGGGCTTCAGTACTTTGTGTGAAAAGTTTTTTGCTATCCCACAGGAACTTTTATCGGTATGAAAGGACCCTATGTCCTTCTATGTACCTCTGCCCCCCTAGCATGACCGATTTATATCGCGTGATATAGCATTTTATCACGTTTAACTGTCAAAAAGACAAAGGAGTTTGACAGTTGAGTGTCGATAAAATGCTATATCACGCGATATAAATCGGTCATGCTAGGCAGGCTGACAACATGAACGACAACATGACGTGAAGGTGTAACAAACAGACTTTCTCATTCATTATATTAATATTATTAGTGCTATGTGCTTTGTTATAATTTATTTTTTCATGTTTAAAAAGTAAATGTTCCCTTTGATTTATAAAGTTGTTTTGTTCAAATACCCGATAACTACCCTATCCTATTATTTGATAATGCAAAAAAACAACTTGTTGTTGAAATTTTTTGTTTTGTTTGGTAGATATGATAATACACAAAATGAAAGGTTAACATAATAGTCAATATTTTATTTTATAATTAGATCTAAACCAATACAATTAGGTATATGATTTTAAAGCAAAAAGTACAGTACACTTTTCCACTATGCTCCTTTATATTATTACAGTACCTAAAGTTTTATAGTCTTGCTGGTCGCTTGGAGCAAAATATACATTACTATAATTTACTTCATTAATTCTTTGACGCCGAGGCGGTTGCATGAGGCTGGCAATTTGTTTACGTTTTCTTCTTTTGTCTTTTTTCTTCTCTGGTGCAAATTTTTTGTAGAGGGGTATACGGCAGGCCCAGATGAGTTAATAGCTTTTCCGGCATGTTTTCTAGCCAATTTAAAAGGTACTTGTTTATTATATTCTACAATGTCATTATACCTATTGAATGGTATGTATCTGAAATTCAATAAGATTGGGTTAATGACAATTTAGGCAAATAAAAGACTTATTAAAACCATTGCGGTAATTTTATCTAATAAGTTGTTAGTATATTTATTTATGTAACGGCTAATACCCAAAGTACCCGAATAGCTGGCTAAAACTAGGTGTAGCCACTAGCTGTTGATTAAACATATGTGTAGGTAGTCGATTTGCTCGCAGCTAACACTAGGTAGGTATAGCCAGCCATTACTAGGTCCAGCATGGGGTATGAAGAAAGTTATTTCTATTATCTGTTAAAAAAATTACTAAACTGGGTACCTATAGGTAACTAATTAATTGGTTAAGCCGCACTTCGGGTATTAGCCGTAACATATAATTTATGTACTTAATAGGAACCTTAATGTTTTACCACTAAGTATGAAGTATTATTTACTTACCTACTTGATCACTTTTTTGTTTGTTCATCCTTTGGTCAGAGAAGAGAGTCAAGTTTTCTTGCCAATCATATTCCGCAATGCCATTAGGTACTTATTTATTATGTATTGTATCTGAACTGAAATAAATGTAAGTAATTATTGATAGATCCTTAAAATCCTTTCGGCGCCACGAAGTCTTAGTGCGGTATTTTGATGTAATATAAAGTTCTTAGTTACTTACCTACGTAGTAAATATATAGGTACCTAACACTTATTAATTATTATATCTATGGCATATGAATGCTGAGCAAGAGTTTATTATAAAGAAAATTGGTTTATATAAGACAAGACAAAATGTATTTTACCAGTTTATTATTATTAGTTTAATTAATACTAACCTAAATTACCTAAAATTTTGCATTGACATTAGGTGCATTCCAACAGACTAATCGCTGAGTCATTGATCATCATAAATCATCATATATTTGAACCATGGAAAGTAATGGCAGGATAATTTCGCTGATTCACAAATCGTTCACCAATCGGCGAACTAGCACTAACTTGGCGCTAGTGTAGATGTAGTAGATGTGTACATTTTAATATAAAAAAAATATTTTTTACTTTCATGAGTCTTTAATTATATTGTTTTCTTTATTTTTTTATTAATAGATTTGAAGTACAATTATTATTACATAAATTTAATACCTCAGCAGGCAAAACAACACATAATAAAATAATGATTTTGATTAAGGATGTTTTCAAAATAAATTATTCAGTCTAGGCTGGCTCAGTTTACTCGTCGTTCCTCCATGACTGCAAGAAAATAGGTAGGTTCTGACAGAAAAAAATATCGCGAAGTGCTAACATTTAAATATTATGAAGCCAATATCGCAGACTTCAAGATTTCTGGATAAATTGTGATATTGCGCGGTTACTTGCCCAAACATGTTGCTAACGATCTAAAATGGGAACATCATATCACCACTGTGACCAAGAAAGCTAACAGTTTCATTTACCTCATCCGAAAAGCTTTCGCGTACTTAACACCTGAAATGATGCTGAAAATATACAAAACCTATGTAAGGCCGATTTTAGAATATGCTTTTCAAATCTGGAGTCCATACTTCAAGAAAGATATTCAATTACTAGAAAAAGTTCAACGTAGGTTCTCAAAAGTCCCGAAAGCCTTGAAGAATAAACCATATGAGGAAAGACTGGAATCACTGAAACTCACAACTTTAAAGGAACGCAGGGAACGTGGGGACTTAATAGAAACATATAAAATCTTGCATGGACACTATGACATAGAGAATTTTGATAAACAACTATTCCAGTACTCACTAAACATACACCTACGAGGCCATCATCTCAAATTATCAAAGGCACTACCAGGAAACAATCCACATAAACATTTCTTTAATAATAGAGTAGTTGAAGCTTGGAACAAGTTGCCAGAAGAAGTGATATCTGCACAGAATACGAATCAGTTTAAGAATAGATTGGACAAATATTTAAAAACCAATGATAGATAAACTCGACTCATGATATAACTGGATACAGGCTCTTATCAGTTGTCTCAACTGCTTGCCTGTCAATTAATAATAATAATAATAAAAATAGACTAGATTCCATCTTATCACTTTTCCACTTAACGGGTAACTTACTACTTAATTGGCTGTTTACACGCGAAAATTTAGTTGACCGACAACTTAATTTTAACTAATTTACTTAACTTGACCAGTGTAAACGGCTCTTTAGGCTAAGTAAATAGTGCAGAAACTATGAAAAAAAAAACAAAGCGCCGATTACATAAGCCGATTTAGCGTCCGATAGTAACCAATATGTTGCCACCCGTACATGACAATAAAATATTGTTTAATAAGTTTGCTTTTCACAGTGAATTTAAACTAATAACGGAAAGATAAAATTGTTTATGATTGGAGTTGAGAATCAAAATTAAAATTCTTAAACAATGTTTACTTTTCCTTTATTTGTGTAAATTCACTGTAAAAATTGAACTTATTTTACGGGTGGCAACTCTAAATTGGATTCCTATGTCGGACACTGGATATCGCGGCTTGGTATTTTTGAAACCTAAAAACCAACAAAGAGCCGTACCGGAGTACTATGGCGATCAGTGACTCAGCGATTAGTCTGTTGGATTGCACCCAACGCGCGAGGACTGACGTTTTGAGACGAAACCATAGACAATCTGCGTTCGATCGAAGCAATCGAATAGAACTAGCGTTCCCGAAGATTTCGGCCATTTGGGTACCAAAATAGTATCGATAACGACAAAGCGTACAATTTTGTAGAAAGAATGAAACGTTTGTCATTTGATTTGACTTGTTTTTCGATTCTAAAGATTATTTTGGGCAATAATAAATAAGCTAGGGTTTAAAATATTATTAATTCAATGTTATGTTTGTTGCACAGTACAAATTTTGTCACTTGAATAGCATTTTGTATGGCGGCTATCGTCAAACCATAGGTGACGTTCTACGAGAAAAGTTACCTTATGGCCTAGCAATAAGGTATGTTTTCCCGTGGAACGTCAGAGTTTTGTTTGATGGAATAGAAACATTGGACAGTTGGGTACCAATTAAGAATTCGTGACGCTTGATCACGTGACATTTCGTTAGCTTATGTCAATCCCATACATTATCATTCTATTCTACTAGCGTTAATGTTAGTAGAATGGCCATTTGGGTAGGCCCTCAGAATACTTTGATATTCTCTTGTTATTAATAAATGAAATTCAGAAAAGCAGCAACTTTAGCGAAAGTCTGTCATGGGTTGGGTGGCAAACAATTTATTATCTCGAACTCCTCTGTGCTTCGGAAGGCCCGCTAAGCCGTTGGTTCCAGCTGCATTTGTAGTTGTTAAGAGGCTATGTAAAATATAAAGCATAAAGCGAGATAGCAATGAGAAAACCTCCGTTTGACGACCTCCGTGGTCCAGTGGTTTGCACGCCGGTTTTCAAGGCGTCACCATCTCTTGAGGTCCCGGGTTCGATCCCAGGCTGGGTCAATGTAGAAAATGAGCTTTTCTATATTATCTCAGGTCTGGGTGTTTGTGATACCACCGTTGTCTCTGATTTCCATAACACAAGTGCTTATAGCTTACTTTGGAATCGGTGCTATGTATGTGATGTTGTCAAATGTTTATTTATTTAAAACGTTGCGCGCCAGAGAGACCGATTTAAAGAAATTTCGACTTAAATACGTAAAGTTGTTCCTAAGTAATTTCAATCTTAAGATTTTTTAAGAGGTTTTTTTCGAAATTAAAATTTTGTCGAGCCAAAATCACTGAATCGTGTTTCTAGTTCAATACGTGTCGGGAGAAAGATATTATGTATAAAGACATATATATAAGTATCTTAATTTCTGATCTGTAGGATCTTTCAGCGACCTATGGAATTGTACTACATCAAAAAGTGTAATTTTTTTTATTTATCCCCTTAACATCGTCGTCGGGCCCGCATGGTGGGTTATATCCGGTCCTTCCTTTTTAATTTTATTTTTAAATTTAAGTCTAGTCTATAAAATTTACTAAACCAAAAGAAACTGAAGATCCCACAGTCAAACCGACTAGTTGGTTTTGTGGGACTATTTTTGTAACCTCATATTGTATCCTCTTTGTTCATAATAAATAAATAAAATAATAAATAAAAAAAGCAAAGCCTGTACCCAGGGATTGAAATACCGTTAAAAAAACGATACAAAAAAATAACGTAAAAAATACCGTTAAAACATTTTATCGGTATATATAAAATAACGTTAAAATTATTGTACCGGTAAAATTACTGTTAAATATAAGCGTTAAACTTTACCGGTACTATAGTACCGGTAAAACTATCGGTAAAAAGTAACGTTATTAATTGGAATAACGTTAATTTTAAAGTAACGGTAACAAAAAATAAGTAACAACGTTAAAATTAACGTTATTTACTGAAATAACGTTAATTTCAATGTAACGTTATCTAAAGTAACGTTATTTATAGAAATAAAGTTAATGTTAAAAGTAACGGTAAAAAAAGTAAGAAATAACGTTAACGTTATCAATCCCTGCCTGTGCCCCTGCGGTGGGGGCATTAAAAATGGCTGCCATGAAACAAATTCATATAAAATACCTTTAGTACGAATGTATAGTACAAATAGCATTCTCATACATTTCTGTGTATTTAGAAACTTGGAAATTCGGGCTATTTGGAAAAACGTTCATAATTGCTGTAGATCACAAACTTTTGAATTGCCAAATATTCTGATAATTACAAAATTATCGTTTTAATCTATTGTTTAACTTAATCTTGCCGTTAAATTTATCTCTAACCATCAAATACAGTTCTAAGCAAAGTTAGCCTTGATCGTTCCTCGGGAGCGGTAAGAACACCCTTGAACGCTTCGCAGGCACTCGAGCGGGACAAAAGTGGCCCGGGACAAAAGTGGTCCACTCTGACCGTCTGATGTCACGACTCGCAGTGGCTAATAATGTCCCGTTTATGTTTGAAGAAAAAAGAGATCGTCGTTGTCGCTTCCTAGACTATTAAAACTCATTCTGTAATTATTTTAGTGACGAAATATCTAAATTTATGAACTATACTTTTTGCCCGCGACTTCTTTTATTTATGCACAACGGGAAAGTGCTTGGCCTTCACCTCACCTGATGTTAAGTGACGATAAGGCCGAAGATGGAAGCGCAGTACACCCGGAATCCTCAACACTGAGGAACTGGCTATATTACCTCTAACTGCCGGAACACAACTATTTTTAAATTGTTGTTATGGCGTCAGACTTAGGTAAGATGGTGGTAGCTAGCCAGGAGGACTTTAAATAAGCCTTGAAATAAGACCACTATACCAGCAATCAAATCGAGTACAAATTGTACTACCTAGGGAATCAAACCCGGGACCACTGCGTCTTACATGGGTGTGCGAACCACTAGACCACGGAGGCGGTTTCGCATTGAATTTTAAAAATAATCGTAGCCTAAGTTTTTCTATGCTCTATCTCTATACTAAAACTTATTAATTTTGGTTCTGAATTTTGAGCATGAAAACTTAACAAAGCAAGCTATACCTCCTTTTTTTCTTTATTTTGTTTAGGAAATTTTGTTTTTAAAAACATGTCAGTTCCATCGAACCAGAATAATACAAACAGTACAGAGTCAGTGCATAAGTAATTAAAGTAGTGTAAGGACACTGTAAGTAAGTAAGTAAGTACCTGTAACAATAAGGATTGTTTGTACTTACAGGCTAGGTTAGGTATCTATATATTATATTGGTATATAGCATCATTGCGGACAAACATTTTAAATGGGTGACTTTAAAATACAAATTGAATAACTAGTTATTCAGAACGGGCGACCAAATTACTATTTAGGCGATAACCTTAGGGCACACAAAACATTTAAATTTTGGCATATTATATTTTATATAAAAAAAGGCGACTACTATCATGATCGAGATGACAAAAATAAAATGTTGGGCAGCTTAAATCAGTTAAATAGTTACCTACTTGGTATAATAGTTGCTCACTCAGTAGGTATATCTGTCACTTTTAGAATTTTTACTGCTAACTTAAATTATTTGTCTCCCACATGTAGGCGCCCGTTTTACGTATTTTTTGTAATCCACAGCCCATTTAGTTATTTTGTCGCCCATAAAATAAACTGCTGCCAAGTTTAGTATTTAAGTAACCCCCCATTAACAGGCACCTTTAATTATTTCCAGTCATCCAATTAATCAATTCCCTAATGAAACTCTTACCTATTTGTTTATTTAATCTTTTATCAGCACTAGTAATTTAAAAAAAATAGTCCAACAGGTGCACGTTAAAATATCTTAAATGGACTGACATTTTTTCACAGCGCTTTCACACGGATGCCCGGGTACCCGGGCGGAAGAAAAAAATACACACCCGGTTACCACAGCTTCTCCCTGTACTTTTCAACCCACTTAATTTCACGAGGAATGGTTAATGAAATGTAACTATTGGTTTTTATTATAGGCGAGGAAATGTTTGAATTTCCTGTTGAAAGATTACAATTACAAATCACTGCTTTTAAATAAATAGCTTAAGGTGGTACCCTGAGCGAAAGTGGCGCCGCGGTGAGTTATATTTAATATTATAATTCTAATACACAATTTTAAAAATGTTCATCGTGGAGATTTTAGGGCCCACAGTCTAGTATTTTTAAACGGTATCGTTACATTCCCTCGTAGTCTCTGCTAGAAGTAGATAGCAAACCTGCTAAAAGTGGCCGTTTTTGACACATTCGCTATCTACTTCTACGAATGACTAAGAGGGCATGTAGTGATACCTTCTAAAAATACTAGACCATGGGCCCTAAAATCTCCACGATAAACATTATTAAAACCTTTTTCTATTAATAACGTATTAAATAAAAACCTCTGAGGGCGCCACTTTCGGTCATACAACCGCCTTAAGATAATACAGCACTGAAGTTTATCTACCTACTTAAAAAATAAATAAAAAATACCCGCCTGCATAAAAAGACAAGTCAACTGAAAAGATGGAAACAAGATTAAATATTAAAGGCAACATAATAACATGCAGTCGGAGGCATATAATTCAAATCCTACTATCCTACGAAAAACATAACCCTCTTGCAGTCGGGTAAAAAAGCAATAATTAACACTCGTACTGACATTGCACAAACCACTGCATGGGTCGGGCTGGAACTTGTATAAAGATCCCATCGTAGACTTAATTCACCTGGGTGAACTCAGTATAATTATTAGTAGATTTAATTCACGTGAATTGGTTTGATGTACCTATATAGGTATCCGCTTAGAAATGAATTAGGTGTCTAGCTAGATTCTTACAAGTAGTAAAAGCTAGTTATTTTATTATATATTTTTTCCATATCTATTTTTTACTTCCACAACTATGTAGAAAGCAATTTTTTGAAATACATAATACAACTTTTTGACTTACTTGTGCGTTAGTTTTTATCAGGGAAAAACAGTAATTTAACAATGTTTTATCAGACAAAATCAGAATAATGCCTTAACCTTGTAAGTAACGAGTGGAAATTACCATAAAATTGTGTTAGTATTGACACAAAGTAATTTTCGCGCGGCGTCATTACCTCAAAATGTGTTAAACGCCTTCCTTAATTAATTCATTTAAATTAACAAAAGGTTATTACTGCCTTCAATTAAAACGGCTTTTTGTACATCAAAAACATAAATGAATAAACAGGCAATTTTCATGTATTGCCGTTGGTTTAGGCTTAGGGAAAGTAAGATATTTACAACATGAGATGTATTAAGCCATTTTTAATGTCCTCATTAAAGAGACACAGGTTCATAAGTTAGAAAATACAATAAAATAAAAAAATAATGTAAGTATCCTAATTTTATATTAAAACGATAGTAACTTATAGTAAACATTTTTCCTTTTTATCTTTCTTTCACACGACCGCTGTTGAGCGCATTGTTTCAAATTCTGAACGCCTAAAATACTAGTAGCCCCCACCCTTCTGCTCTATCCCCACCCTAACCCGTCAATTCGAATGTTCTCGAATCAGTGCTCTCCGCTTTAATGTGTGGAAAATATTGGATAATTTCTCTAATTCACGTCATTAGTACATAAGCAAGTTCATATTTTGCAATCAATTAATAATCAATATTGGTTAAGTTTGAAATTAAGCTGTTTTCAGGGTTCTGTTTCTCAAAAAAAACTCTAATATGATTATTTCTTTGTCTGTCTTGGAGGCCCGTTCTTTCAGATATGTTAGGTACTCGACATCTCGAAATCATAGATTTATTAACAAAACAAAAAGAAGCTCTGTGCAATTTTATCTTTGAACACAAAGCAGAATTAGACAGCCGTAAGGGGTCCAAAAATCAGAAAAAGCAGAATTAGACATCCATCCGTGGATTAAAAATCAGAAAAAGCAGAATCAGACAGCCATGAGGGGTCCAAAAATCTGAATAGTGAAAGCCCTTGTTAACACTAAGCAGTATCTTAAAAGGCGACTACTGACTTAGAAGTAGTACCTCCATCTATTACTTCTGTAGTCAAAAAATAAGCAGCAGCGTTTTTTTAATCCACAACGGGATAGTGCTTGACCTCATTTGATATTAAGTGACGATAAAGCCGAAAGTGTAAGCGCGCTACAGCCGAAATTCTTACCACTGAGGAACTGACTCTCTTACAGTACGAGCAATGTATTTGTAAGTAAGTCAAACAGCTTATAATCAAACTAGCGAACCGCCCTCGCTTCGCTTCGGTGTAGTGTGGAATTTGACACCATGCAAATTGATCTTTGAACACAAAACAGAATTAGATAGCCGTAAGGGGACCAAAAATCAGAAAAAGCTGAATTAGACAGCCATGATGGGTCCAAAAATATTATACATGTTATATTATGTATTATACATTAAACCTTTCTCTTGAATCACTCTATCTATTAAAAAAACCGCATCAAAATCCGTTGCGTAGTTTTAACGATCTAAGCATACATAGGGACAGACAGCGGGAAGCGACTTTGTTTTATACAATGTAGTTATAATCAAATGGATAGAATGTCTTATTGTGAGTAAATGTTTAAATGAGTTACTTATTTAAATTCGTTCTTACTTATTTACCCTTTCAGCAACATCCTTAGTACAAATGTTTAAGCTGCTTATCTTAGGATGAGAGCAAGAGCAATGTAAAGTTTTCTCATTCCTTTTGTGTGTGTTAATTAGTATGTATTTATTTTCTTTTCCTTTACTTACATGCACTGTGTTTCTAAAGAGAACATTTTCTTTTGGAGTTTCTAATGTTTAATTTGTTTAAGCGCGAAGTCTTAGAGTGAATTTAACATTTGTTAATGCAATGCTAATTTAATGTATAATGTAATTAAATGTTAGTATGGCGTAAGAATCTAATAATATAACATTCTAGGTATTGTGATTAAAAACGTATGCAAATAAAATGGAATATCGAGCTCAGAAAACTATTGAAATTGAATGTTTTGTTTCGCCTCGTAATTAAAGTATAGAAATGTATACCCCCTGATACGAAACGAAAGATACATCATTATTAGAAATCGACTTATCAACTTCAACAACTTGACCGAGATAAAAATATTATATAGTTGCCAACTTCTAGGTAGGCATACATACAACGTGTTCATGAATGAACCCAAAATGGAAATACCGTTTCTTCGGACCATCAAACTGAAAAACTTTTACTAGGGGACCAACTCTGAAATCGTGAAAAAAATTGCTGTTTCATACAAAAATTAATAAGTCCAAGTCCATCAGCCATTTTTGATGTCCCCACTGCTGGGGCACAGGCCTTCCTTATGGGTGGTAAGGAGGATGGGCCATAACCCACCACGCGGGCCCAATGTGGATTGGTGGGTGTTAACGACTGCAAATGCAGCCTGGACCAACGGCTTAACGTGCCTTCCGAAGCACGGAGGAGCTCGAGATAATAAATTTTTGGTCACCCATCCCATGACCGACCATGTTTTTTTTCGCGATTTCAGATTTGGTCCCCTAGTAAAAGTTGTTCAGTTTGATGGCCCGAAAAAATGGTTTTTCCATTTTGGGTTCATTTTCATTCATTAACACGTTATTTAAAAGAAAAAGCTGACTGACTAACATTATTAGCGCACAGCCTATAATATTGTACCTACTTAGCCTAGAAACTATTTTTTTGTAAAAATCTAATAAGCAAACTTTCCTCAAAGCTGTATAATAAATTACAATCCTCCATTATGTACTATCAACAAAACTCTGAATGCATACAAAACTGTTGTTCAAAATTAAATAAATTTCACCCAGCGTTTTCTATTTTGTTGACCATCCAAAAGGCTTTTTGAACGAAATGAAAAGTGATGCAAACATATATTTCAACTGTACCTTTGACAGAGCGAGAGAGCAACAGAATTCACTAAATTTGTTCATACAAAAGAACGAGACAGTTATACATTGCAATCGATATTGGTAACTGAAGCAGAAAAAGCGTAATTGAACAGATATTTTGAAAGTGTATCTTTTGTGTGTAATATTAGAGTGTAATTTTGTATGTGATTGGCAAAGTGGTTTTCGCTTCTAAAAAGGGTTATTGGTTCGGGACGTTTATTCAGTATGTTCATATAAAAGTTTTTTATTTGTGTCGGTTGGCCTTTTGCTAAAAGTTGCGTTTGACCATAACTTTGTACTGGCTAAATAAGTAGGAAATTTATGAGTCGCTTTTCAGATATTTGTTTGTGTTTAAATAAATTTAAAGCTTTCATGATAAATAAGTTATAAATAAATTAGCTGCATTAAAGCCAAAATTAATTGCTACAGGCTGAAGTATACGTGACGGGTTTTTTCACGTCTCGGAGGGAGCTGGACGATTGACATCGTTGGATATAAAAATATAGTAACGAGTGACGAGTATACGGACGGGACGTGACATGGACGGGACGGCAAAAAAGGTTTGGTGCACTGCTAAATATAGCAACAAATATACGTGATGAGAAGACGTACCGGACGGGACGTGGACGGGACGACGAGGAAAAAGGTATGGTGCACTGCACGTCCCCGTCCCGTCCGAGGTGTATTCCCGTCATGTATACAGCGACGTTGGAAATTGCTTGTGAACCTAGCGTTACAAAACTTATAAAAAAAACACTAATGTCATAACCACTCAAAATTTGAACAGAATAAAGAGTAATAAATTGACAGAAATTTTCAGATGGGATAATTTTAATTAATTTTATTTTTAACATACATTTCGTAATATACATTTACTTGATTTCTGCTTCTGAAAAAAGAAATCTGATCGTTTAATCCGTAAAAGTTAGTATTTCACTCCAATAAAGTAATAAAATTGCACAAAATTTTTGAGAACACTGTCGACAACGAATGCCGCGTATCAGCAACCTGTGGCCATTCCCAAAAGAATACCTACTTATCTATATGAAACGTCAATTTACTTGAATAATGCACCTTCCATTGTCTCACGCTGATCCCACCCAGCTCACGCGCCGCTTGGTATTCCATCCGCGGCCACGAGTCGTAAATTAAAATTCATCCTACGAAAAATCTGAAATTAAATTTTACAAGCGATAAATTCCAGAAGAAAACGTCGGAAAAACGAAACGTACTTTATGTAGCTGAAAAAAAGTGTATTTTCTAAATAAATTGCGTCCGCCGACCGTTGGCGACCTCTGGCGCTGTAATTCAGAGGCGCCAAACCTTTTTGTAAATTTATTAACGTGTCATACGAACGCACACTACATGTGTTACATTTTAATTGTACATGTTAAAAGGGATGACAGAAACTCTGCTTCGTTTTTTTCATGCAAGTTGCAAAAGTCTATTGGGCTACAGTCTGACCAACTTATCTGTCACTCTCTTCATTTATATAATTCCACACTCAATCCATTTTCTTCTTCCTCTCCATCCATCTACGATCATGTCAATCACTTTTCTAACACACACGGTGCATGACGTCGTGGTCTTAGTGGGTAGGACTATGGCGAATCCCACACCTTCAGGATACGTAAAAGTATTCCCCCTACATAAAAAAATATCTTCTAGCAACACACATTTCCATTTTTTTTAATCTTGGTTTTTTCAGCTTGTGTTTTAAAATCTATTCATCATTAGAAATAAAACACTTTTCACGGATTACAGCCAGAATTTTTTATTTCTATGGAACTGTACACGCGGAATTCAGAAGTATAATAATATAATAATATCTATGCTGCATAAACTTAATTATACACAAAATCATTTAGTATAAACTTATAATCTTAGTGTAAACTGTTTATCCTAAAGATTTCATTGTTAAGGAAGAGCGGTGCCCCCTGACACAGGCAATTGAGCTTAAAAGGGCAATCCGGTAACTTATGTAATGTACATCTATGTTAATAAAAAGTGTATTATTATGTACGCTTAGGAATTCACGGGCCAAAAGTGACCCGGTCCTTTAAGGCTTGCGTGGGGATATGGATCCAACACGTAGAGGCCATTTTTAGCAACTTTAATCTAATATGCGTGTGGTACACCTGCTGGGTCTAATCTCTGAGTATATTATTATTATCTCATTTTGTTGTCACTTGTTTTTCTCCAACTTTTCCTACTACCACTTAATTATGCACTATGGCTGTGTTTCGGCTGAAACTGGTTATGGCCGGTTTTCACAGCTTTAATTGACAAGGCATGTTATTTCCAAATATGATTATGTCAAGCTTCAATAAAAATATATGGTAAATTACTGTCACTCCATTTCAGCGGACAGGGAAGGTTATAATATTAAAATTAATGCAACAGAATTAAGGTAGGTAAGTACTTATTTATGTCACTGATTCACTTTTATATATTTTTACTTTTAGTTTGCATTTAGTTTTACTTTACGTTAAAAAGAGACAACGTGTTGATTTTTGCCTAATTTAAAATTTATTTTGAAGCTGATGTTTCACATGAACAATATTTAATTTCAATTAATTCTGTGTGCTAAAAATGTGATTATTTTGTCCATATAAAATGTAGCATCTTTTTATAAAATGTAGTAGAAAGTTTTTTTTTATTTTGGTCATACTTAATATCAACTCCTCCTTTGGTTTTTACAGATACCATCACCTCCTTATTTACAAAAAATTGGTAAAATTTCGCTGTCAAAAATATCAGAAGAATATAATTGTAATTCATTAATATATTCTTGATTTAATAAATAAGTAATCAAAGTAAAGTTTATAACTTAAACTGAATGTTGAACTGTAAAGCTTAACTATGTATTGTGGTTCAAGTCATAAAATATTGTAAAATCTGCTTAAAAACAGCTCTGCTGTACAAACTCTTTCTATGGACACATTCTTTACACACAAATGCTACACAGGCGCCAAAAATTTCATTTAAACTTACAATAAAGGCGACAGACGCTAAGCAGGTCGATATCAGCCATTTTTAATTTCCCCACTGCTAGGGCACAGGACTTCCTTATGGGTGGATAAGGAAGATAGGCCATATCCCACCACGCGGGCCCAATGCGAATTGGTGGGTGTTAACAACTGCAAATGAGCCGAAAGGAGGAACATGGGTTGAATAGTAAAAAGATACCATAGTTATGATGTCGGTTTTTGCTAATAACTTTTCTGTCGCTGATCGTATATTTGTTTATCCGTAAAAATGTGTCTACGAGATTGCTAAAGAAATTGTCTTAGTTGCAAATGTTTATTTTTGTACACACTCAAAATAATTTGTATGTACTTACTTGTGTACAAAACACAAAGACTGTGTGTACATAGTTAATATCATATTTGATTTATTTTACTTGCATCCGTATGTATAACTTTTAGACAGCATAAAATCGCAGAGCAATGTTACTATTTATACAGAGTGTATATCATACACTCTGTGTAAATAGTACCATTACTTTAACACACTGGCACAAAGAATCAGTTAGATCTCAAACAAGAATTAGTCAGTACAGCCTAATTGGGATCAAGTGGATCACAAATAGCTACAAATGAAAAACCAACTAATAAATCCAGGCAGATGCATCCAACGGCATAGGACGATAAATTGCAAACGTCTCGCAACAAAACTGAAGCAAAACGAGCCACGATCGACATCTGGGCACCTGCTCCCGAAATACATGCAGATATTAAATATTCCTAGAATAGCAGCAGACTGTAAAATGAATATGGAAACAACACGGAGGAACTCGAGATAGTAAATTGTTTTTGGTCACCCATCCCATGACCGACGCTTGCAAAAGTTGTTTAACCACCGCATCGCAGGACCAGGTGCTAAACCACTACGCTAGTGGCGCGAGTAGCTAAATATGCAATAATGAATCACAGTCACTTATAACTTACGCCATCCGCTTAAAACTGCTTAGTTCATAGTAAGTATAATGCTTGAAGTTGGATAATAGTTTCAGCTTAGTTCTTCGTGCACTATGCAACTGTAATATCTTTAGGGTATGATGATATCTATATGCGAATGATGAAGATTCTATACTTAAGCATCAGAAGCTAATCTATATTGAACTTTGTTGAGTAAATAACAATACACATTTAAAATAACCAAATGTGGGACCAAAATGTATTATCTCAAGTTCCTCCATGCTTCGGAAGGCACGTTAAGCCGTTGGTCCCGGCTGCATTTAGAGCCGTTAACACCCACCAATCCGCATTGGGCCCACGTTGTGGTATGGCCCATCTTCCTTATCTACCTATAAATAAGGTCTGTGCCCCAAACAGTGGGGACAATAAAAATGGCTGAAGGTTATTAAAAATAAGGAAGCGAGGAGCTGATGTTAAGTAACGGAAAGGCGTGGAAGCGCACTAACTGGAATCCTCAACCACCGAGGAAATGTCTTAACTTCAAATGCCGGAACAATACAATTATAAATTGTTGTTATATGTAAAAATATAGTGAAAGTGAAAGTGAAATAAGCTTTATCCAAATAAACTTAATTATTAAGTACTTTTGAATCGTCTTTATTTTCCTACCACCCATTCCAGACTTTTTTAGCTGACAAGAAGCAAGCGCAAGAAACTTATCAGCTGTAACAGCCATAAGTAACGATATTTACAAACTTGAATATATCGTTACCAGATAATTACAACAGGGTGACAGGATTATTGGCAACAACATAGACTTATTATATTACTTCAACAAAGTTCGTATATATTCTTATATAGTTATAGCATCGGACTTAGGTAAGATGGTGGGTGGTAGTTAGCCAGACGATCAAACGGAATACAAATGTAATACCCCCTCCTGGGAATTGAACCTGGGATCCCTGCGTCGTACATACGGGTGACACTAGAGACTGGACAATACGGCGGTTAGTTAGTCCATTGTCGTGCGTTTTACAGACATTATACAGTTCCTAATTCGCTACCTCCAATGCCTTAATCCAGCTAAAGGCGTTCACTTAAGGCTATATTGCGAAGTGCAGATACTTTAAACATCAAAGCGTTCCGCATAGTTACCATAGGAATTGTCTGATAGTTAGCTTGTATACTTGAAGTTAAAGCTGTTTGCTTTAAGCGAAATATGTGTGGTGTTTCTTCATAATGCTTACCGCTGACGGGCGCTATTTTGTAGCTGCGATAAGCGCGGCGTTAATCGCGGCGATATCGCTGCGATAAACGCGGCGATAATCGCGGCGACAATCACGGCGCTTTTTAGTCGCTGACGTAGGTTAACCCTAAAAGGCACCCGGTAATAATATTATAGAACAATCACTTTTATTATTGCTAAGCTCTATAAAATAAAGTTTATGATTTATTTATGTCAGTAATTATATACTTTTCACAAATGAAGCAAACAATGTATACGATTCAAATGTCTTCAGTACCCTTAGCACGAACAGCTATCGAGAAAAAAAACGCACGTAAAATTACTCGATGGACAATTCTCTATGGAAAATTTCATTTCGCTTATCGGCGATAGATGGCGTTGTACAAATTTCCAATACAAAATGTATCTATCGAATGATTATTTTTTTGATAGCTGTTCGTGCTAAGGGTACAGATCCTTTTATCGTCAAAATAGTGTGAAGAACAAAAATTCTGCATTTACTTTATATGCGCAAATTCAAGAATTATATAAATTGGTAAGCATATCATGTAATAATAATTCTCTTACTTTTTATTGCAAACTCCACCATTACAAAAATAATTATGTCAGCCAGCGAAAAAAATTGTGGTGTCTTTTAGGGTTAAAGCCGCTTGTCACTCTTGTCAGTGTCATTTCGTGGGCGATTAGTCGCCGAGCTATGTGTGAGCTACTTTTTGTAGCTCGTGGGCGTTTACGTATTGAACTCCATATGTTCTATTCTGGGCTACAAAAAATCGCTCGGCGATTAAGCGCCCGTGAGCGGTGGCGCTAAGAGAGAGAGATTATTGCGCTTAGAACAGAGTGAAGTTAAGAAAATATTTCGGGATCTCAGGGAGCAATGAATTTCGGTATATTAGTTAATTCAGAAACAGCAAATTATGGAACCAGTAGTTTACCTTTCTTTGTGATGGTACTACGTAAACAAAGTAAAACAAAGCACCACAAATTCAATATGTGCCCAATGACTGAGAGGTTTGGAAATTATCTCTGGCGCGGCGCAAACCCCCAAGTTTCCAGTTTTAAACCTTTCCAACTTCGCGTTCAGTCATTAACAAATGTCGGTAAGTATTCCGTGCGCTTGGCTGGAGGCTGGGCGCCGGGGGTGCTGCCATGAGCGGAGCGATTAGCGATTTAACAATAAATAATACCTTGTTCGTTTTGGACTATAATTCAATGGTTACACTAACAATTCACTTATTTTATTAACAAATCAAATTAGTGTATGTAATATTTAGGTTTAATTTGGGATAAAAGCGGATTCGCGAAATTGTACAACTCTTTTTAGAAAGACTCATTTCGATTTCTGGTGAAACCATCGAGCGTGCTATTTAACTTTTGTTTTGTTGGTTCACGTTTTAGAGCAGTTTTTTTGCATAAGGCAGGTAATTTTATAAACTGTGTACGCCTGTCACAATAAAGCCAAAGTGTTTAATGTGTATACGTAATTGTGTAGAAACTGTTAAAGTTCTTTACAGTAGCGACACTCAGCTATAGTTGTTCTATCTCCGAAGTCCATTCGGCTATAAATGTCGTTATTATTTATTATGTACGCTTAGGAATTCACGGGCTAAAAGTGACCCGGTCCTTTAAGACTTGCGTGTGGATATGGATCCAACACGTAGAGGCAATTTTTAGCGACTTTAATCTAATATGCGTGGTGGTACACCTGCTGGATCTAATCTCTGACTACATCAGTTTGATATACTCAGAGACTATCCCTAGCAAATGCACAGGAACTATGGAATCTACTGGTTAAGGACACTAGTCCTTAGGCTATTAGGGCTATTAGGTTGGGATTGAGATGGACTGGGATTTGGGCTATGGAAAGAGACTACCGGACGGTATTCTTTCGTTTATCATAATTTTATTTGTAATAATTTCATTTGCCATAATGATCCTCGGTCATAATATTCATTTGTAATAATGGCTTTTATACTAACAACGTATGACATAACAATCCATTAGCCATACTTTTCATTTGCCATAAAATTAGGTGCCATAATAACAAGTGTCATAATGATTAGTTCCTATAAATATTATTTGACATAATCAATAATTGACATAATATACATCACTTATAACGTATCTCTTCACCTAAACGTACCTAGGGGTTATAAATAAAAACTTTTAATGCGACCACCACTACTGGTAGGTAGGTTAGGTTAGGTTAGGTTAGTGTTGTGACCACTCGCAGCGGAGCTCCATAATGCTTGTATGCATGTTGCATGCTGAATGCCTACTTGCATGCTGCATGCCTGCATGCATGCTGCATGCTTGCTTGCATGCTGCTTGCCGGGTGTGCAGGGGGGCTGGCCCCCCTGCTCGGGGGGGTTGGGGGGCCTGGGGCCCCCCGCTATAAAGAAAAACTTTTAATGCACCTACCAGTAGGTTAGGTTAGGTTAGTGTTTTGACCACTCGCAGCGGAGCGAGCGAAGCAAGCGGAGCTCCCTAATGCTTGCGTGCATGTTGCATGCTGCATGTCTGATTGCTTGCTGCTTGCCTGCTTGCATGCTGCATGCCTGCTTGCATGCTGCTTGCATGCTGCATGCCTGCTTGCATGCTGCTTGCATGCTGCATGCCTGACTTGCATGCTGCGTGCCTGCTGCATGCCTGCTTGCATGCTGCACGCTTGCTTGCATGCTGAATACCTGCTTGCACTGCATGCAATTGCAATTGCATGCTTACCTACTCATTATATTTAAAAATAAAACCTAAATCGTATAATCATAAAACTAATTATAATTTTATAAATTAAATATATAAATAAATATATTTTATAAAGAAATATATCCACCCATAAGGAAAGCCTGTGCCCCAGCAGTGGGGACATTAAATATGGCTGATGGACAAATCAAATTTGAGTAAACAATTTTATTTTAGTTCCACAATTTTGTTCGTTTTAAATTGAGATTCAATGCCAAAGCTCTCAAAAATTCTCTATTAGTATAATAAATAAATTATCTTGGTTGGTCAAAATCTTATTAAATCTTTGATAAATATGAATTATGCTGGCTTCTTTCATTATTTCTTTGCTGGAATAAAAGAAAACAAGGTTTGTTTTGCCAAATATTGTAATAAGTAAGTATTATGGAAAATGATTGTTATGGATAATAACATTATTTTAAATGAAGAGTATGGCAAATAAAATTATGTAATAAGAACAATATGTCATTTGATTGTTTATGACCAATGAAATTAGTGAAAATAAATTTATGGCATTTGTTAGTTATGGCAAATAAAACATTATGTTTAATGAATTAATGGCATATGCAATTATGGCAAATGAAATTATTGCATTTAAAATTAGGGAAAACGTCCGCAGGCCCCCTTGGGGCCCACCCCTGCTGCGGGGACGAGGGCCTGGATCGACTCCCGGGAGCACTCGGGTCCGTGGTGTCGCTACTCACCAACAGCTTGCCACAAGCTGCCCTGCGGGCTTATTTATTATTATTATTATTATGTTGTTTTCTAAATTCTCAGTTCATAACTGGTCATACAGGATCTGCACGGGCGCACCAAGTGACAGATCCCCCTAATTAATTAATTGATGTTAATATCTTCTTGCAGGAAAATGCGGACTATCCTGCAACTATTTAAAATGGCTGCCTTTTGCATGGTTATATATGAGTTAGGCGGAAGATCTAATAATTTTAAGTTAAAATGTAAATTATTTGGTATAACACCAGTGCTGGAAAGCACCAAAGGCACGATGTACACTTTTTGCAAATTCCAGATTCTTAATATCTCTTGTTTAAGTTCCGTATATTTTTGTATTTTTTCTGAAACGGATTTACGAGTAAGAAGGTTATGGGTGGAAGGTATTGTAATGTCTATTAAATATGCTATCTTGTTTACTTTGTCTACATATGTAATGTCTGGTCTGTTATAGTGAATCGTTTTGTCAGTGAGAATAGCTCGGTCAAAGTACATCCTGCCGTTGGGACCCTCCAACACTGGTTTGGGTGTGTAACTGTAGTACGGCATCATGTCGTCTCGAAGAAGTTTGTGTTTTACAGCTAATTTTTGGTGAATATAGTTGGCGACCTGGTTATGGCGGTGTGTGTAGTCATTTTGTGTTAACCTACAACAGGCATTTAAAATATGCTGAATCGTTTCTGGTTGTCTTTGACATTTGCGGCATCGGTCATCAACAGAATTTGGGTCTTTAATTATATATTTTAGATAGTTTTGCGTTTTAATAACCTGGTCCTGAATCGCTACTAAAAAACCTTCTGTTTCAGGGAAGAGGTTATTATTATTATTAATTATAAACAAAGAGGATACAATATGGGGTTACAAAATAGTCCCACAAAACCAATTAGTCAGTTTGACTGTGGGATCTTCAGTCTCTTTTAGTTTAATCTATAATAGACTGGACTTAAATTAAGTTTTGAAGCATGTGTTTTTTTAACAATGTTTTAAAATTATTTTTAACTGGCTCATGTTAGGCGTGCACATTGCTTTAGTGTGCGTCTGCACGCTCTCGACTCTCGAGTAGTCAACAAAATGTTTCGCCGTATAGCAAGCGTAGCAGAATTTTGTATAGGCGAACCAAACGTAGCTGGGTTTCGTAGCAGAGTTTCGTAGCAGCTGCATCAGTCAATAGTATTAATTATAAACTCATTAGTGTTTTTCATCGTTTTATAATATTATGTGAACCATGTTTATACTGTTTGCTACGAAAAATATGTAAGGGTGGTTAGGTTCGCTGAACTCGTGCTCCGCGAACCTATGTTGCAGGTTCACGGAGGTCAATGTGGAATTGTGGACGCTATATTGTGAACTTGTTCTTGCTCTCCCTCTGTTTTCGTTTGCATTGGATCGCAAAATGCGGAGCGCGCACCGAGGTTCGCATACGTACGTAGTAGTACGTACACACTATGGTGCACTGTTGTAGATTCGCAGAGCGCGGAGGTTCGCGAACCTAGGTATCCACCGTAACAACTCTTTATCAGTGAACACGCATATAGGTACTTTATTTTTACTGAAAACTTTTTCTTTATGAGTATTAGTGATAACAGTAGGACGATTACTTGTATTTTTTCCTAAAAGCAAAAGGTGAAAAAAACGCTTCCGCTCTTCATTGAAACATGACCCTAACTTTTAAGCTTATAGAAACAAAGTTCGCAATAATAAACACGCCTAATTACCATGGCGCTAATTGCATTCCTTCCGAATTTTGTTAGGAGTTGACTCTCTGTATTGTCACAAACTTTCGCTGCAAGTTTGGCCGCAGTATGTGCAAAACTTGATTACGTATGAGTTAAATTATTCAAAAAAAAAATAAAAAAAAACCTAGTCCTAGTATACTAAACGCGTAAACCTCAGATGTGAATAATTTTAAAAATGTTGATTCTGCGTAGCTTAAGGGGATTGTCAACCACGTGGTCTCCATACAAACGGCGATAACGTTTCCCACCCTCTAAACCTTAACCTACAGCAATGAATTTTTGGTATGTTTTTGAAATGCCTGAAAACTAGGGCTGTACGTTTTGATTTTTAAAATATTCATTGTAGATTTGAAAATATTGGCATTTTAAAAAAATACCAAAAATTAATTACTGTAGGTTAAAGTTTAGAGGGTGGGAAACGTTATCGCCGTTTGTATGGAGACCACGTGGTTTTTTATTTGATAGAGTATACTTACTTATACATGAAATAGTGATGATTATTGATTCACTAAAATCAATTAATTAGATACTGTTGTAATGTCTTTTTACTGATGGTTGACTAGTATAGAATGCTCTTAGCATTAAGTCCACCTTTGTACAATACTTTATGTATTGTTGTGCAATAAAATTAATAAATATAGGTCCTAGCTAGTTATAAAAAGTTTAAAAATAATGTGTGAGCAATATATACCTATATATTTGTGATATTTGTACACCATTTGTGCTTGGCAAATACGATCTGTAGGTAATCCAAATCTCTTAGGCAGACAGTTTGTGTCAGAAAAAAACGAGTGTCTTAAAAATCACGGCCGTCGTTATAATTATATTCAACGCCGCGTTATTTCTTTCCCAGCTCCAGTAATTTGTCACCAGCGTTCGCACACCTGTCTCCGACTCGAATAGATCTGTGTGAGGCTTAATGACGCTATGAAAATACCTTTTGTATTGTATCCGCCATTCAAAATTAGACTCTGTGTAAACAAGTTAAGGCTCAAAAAGCTGGAGGCGCGACAGCGTTGATTTATCACGTGTTTGGTTTGTTTAATTGTGTAAGTGATTTATCGTGCGTCAGATATAGTAATATGTTTATTACCGGATTTAAAAGATTTTTATTATTTTGTTTTTTCATAGTGCTTGGCCTTCACCTCACCTGAAGTTAAGTGACGATAAGGCAGCGCACTACACCCGGAATCCTCATCACTAAGGAACTGGCTATCATACCTCTACCTGCCAACACAACTATTTTTATTGTTCCTATGGCGTCAGACTTAAGTAAGATGGTGGTAGCTAGCCAGGCGGACTTGAAATAAGTAGTACCACCAAACAAACCAAGTACAAATTGTACCCCCTCCTGGGTATTGAACCTGGGATTTGAACCCGGGACCCCTGCGTCTTACACGGGTGGGCGAACGACTAGACCACAGAGGTGGTTGAAAATCAAAATTATCCCATCACCGGCACCGTGGTGTTCCAAACTTGCTGACCATACTGAAGTTTTGGTAAGAGCGACAACACAAAATAAAGTGTCTGAACTATAACTGAAGTTTTGGTAAGAGCTACAACACAAAATAAAGTGTCTGAACTATAACTGAAGTTTTGGTAAGAGCTACAACACAAAATAAAGTGTCTGAACTATAACTGAAGTTTTGGTAAGAGCGACAACACAAAATAAAGTGTCTGAACTATAACTGAAGTTTTGGTAAGAGCTACAACACAAAATAAAGTGTCTGAACTATAACTGAAGTTTTGGTAAGAGCGACAACACAAAATAAAGTGTCTGAACTATAACTGAAGTATTGGTAAGAGCTACAACACAAAATAAAGTGTCTGAACTATAACTGAAGTTTTGGTAAGAGCGACAACACAAAATAAAGTGTCTGAACTATAACTGAAGTTTTGGTAAGAGCGACAACACAAAATAAAGTGTCTGAACTATAACTGAAGTTTTGGTAAGAGCTACAACACAAAATAAGATGTCCTAACTGACTGATTCGGCATCGCAAATCTTAAACTACTGGACCACACTGAACGGATCGGGTTTTGTTATACAGTTAAATAAACGTAGGCATTCGCTACAAAGGGTTCCTGAAAATTCCCCACGGGATGTGGAATTCGCAGGAGAAAGCTATTTTATAATAAACGTCGTTAAAGCAGTGGATATTTACACAGTGTGCCTTTTTCTGTGTTATGTCAAACCAAACATTAGTAATTTGCCGCCATCACTGGTGGTAAACTTAACATACGCTTTGTAAACAACGCAAACATCATAAGCAAGGTTTCCAAAACAAACCAGTACCATTGGTAAGGTTCCCAAATAAACCAGGATCGAATTTATATTTCAATCAAATCTTGCAGAAACTTCCCGATTGACCTTATACGGAGGGTTAGCTCTAATTACCTATCTAATTTCCTGTAACGGCACGTTATATGATATTTGCTGACTTTGCTAGCTACTTTATGATGAGATTGAAACTCAAATGATAGATAGAATAGATAATATTCATCGAATTTGTCATAATATAGCTTATATTAGATTAGACGTCACTACTTTTTACTACCATTAAAAAGCTTTTTTAACCGACTTCCAAAAACGGAGGAGGTTCTATGTTCGTCTGTATATATATATATATATATATATTTTTGTGTATGTTCACCGATTACTCGATGACGGCTGGACCGATTGAAATGATTCAAACGATATTACATTAGGTAAACTCCCAAGTTGGTCCCATTTTTTTAAATTTGGAAATCGGTTCAGTACTTTTCAAGTAATTTTGAAAAAAGCAAGAAAATAGTATGATTTTGTGTAAATTACCTCGATGATAAATGGTCGTATTACTGCTTTGTTTATGAACTGAATAAGATAATATTTTTTTTGTTGGAAGAGTGTAGGTATCTTAAGTGTAGGTTCTTTAACCGACTTAAAAAAGGAGGTTCTCAGTTTGACCCGTAAGTATGTTTCTCCGCGATGATCTTACGTTTGGCTGAGTCGATTTTTCTACATATTATAATATACCTTACCTACAAGGTACCTAGACTAAAAATAAAAAAATAAAAAATTGTTTAAAAAAACAAAAAACCGGCTTCAAAAAACCTACCTCTAAAAAGCAAGAAATAATATTCGTAATAATAAAAATACGTCTATTGAAGTCGGGTGGGGCTTTTAGAATAAAAAAAAGAATCTGTACTCCAGCCCCACCCGACTTCAATAGACGTATTTTTATTATTACGAATATTATTTCTTGCTTTTTAGAGGTAGGTTTTTTGAAGTCGGTTTTTGTTTTTTTTAAACAATTTTTTTATCATAACTTACCCATACTTTTTTAGGATTCATTAAAAATTTGGCAATCATACACTTCTTCTAGATAGAAGGTATACACTTAGAAGTTTTGCAAACTATTTTCGTCATCAAAATCTTTCGTTTTATATGTATTTTATCACATATCGGCTGCTTTAGAAAGAAGTAAGAAAGAAAAAGCATTTATTGACCGCAAAACATAAACAGTAAAGGTGATTGAAATTAAAAGTTGGAAAGCAAAAAAAAAAAAAACAATATACCTACTTAATCATAGAACTAATTACTGTGCGGCCAGCTAGGCCCCAACCTCAGAAATGCTACAGTGGCGAGCATGTCACTGCAACGCTGGTATTCTGGTATACTGGTAATTAATACATTAAATTCGATAATTTTTTAATATCCATAAAAGTTAACTTTAATAGGTACAGTCAGCAAAGATGACCTTAACAGTTTGAAAACAAATCGCTTGCAAGGATGGCACTAAAAGTTCGTCTTTTACCTGCCTCCATTCATGAGCGTAGCCAGCCATTGGCTCAGGGTGGGGCAGCAGTCTAAAATAATATGTAACTAGCAAACTATACCCGCGGTCTTACCCTGGTATTTTTTTTTCTATTTATTTGCCATGCATATTTTGTATTGCTACGGGCCTATCTCATTAATTCCGCGTCATTTTTATATTTTCTAACTTAGGTAAGATTAGGTAAGTACTTCACAGGTCAGAGCCAGGGTGGGGCAAGCGCCCCACCCTGCCCCACCTGTAGCTACGCCCATGCCTCCATTGTTTTTATACAAAAGATGCTTTTGTGACTTTTGGGTAAATGCAAGACAATACAGACTTCTCAATCTAAAAATGAACCTTAAGGTGTTCAGCTCATAGCTTTGCTGACTGTACGTACTAAGCGTTCAGTTCTTGGCATTAAATTCTCTAAGTGAAAAAAACAGATACGCACATTCGCACCCTTAAAATATTTTTATACTTAATATTTTTACATTTACACCTCAAAAATTTTAATCTCCGACCCGTTGAAATCGAACAAAAGCAGAAAAAAACACCAACCAATTCTTTTATCTCGGTGCAAATTGGAATCTTTTCAATCGATGATTCGAAAAGAATTCACAAATACAATGTTTTGGTATTTATAATAACCAAGACTGAGATTTCTTTCGTTATTCGCGATTACGAATCGATTTATATAATTCTCGATTAAACCTCGCAATTCGCTGGGTCTCAATGAGACTATTACATTAATTTTCGTTTCATTGGAATACGTAGGTTTTAAATAAATACTTAAATCTGATTTATTTATAATTTCAAGTACCTAACTGTACTTTCAACATTATTAACCCTTAAATGTATTCAATAAATCAAAGCAAATTTTTTTTCATTAGTGTAATGATAGTAAAATCAATAATTCAAATCGTACGATAAAAATAGTAGTTTATGATACTGCCACATAATACCTAGTTATGTGCATTTTTATACACTACTTTATCTACACTCATACATTTAGGATTGAACCTATACTAATTATACTTCAGATTCGTCCTTGATATTAGTATATTAACACATGTAGTACCGCTTTTGCATGTATCACCACTTAGCACGTTATTTTAAAGTAATAACCTAAAAAACCTGAAAAGAGAAGGTTTTTGACTTAAAATTGACAGATATTTTGACATTTCCGGTCAGAGTTCTCCTCGTCATCACTAGCCGCCAACCACTTCATTCGTTTTTCGTGCTTCGCCACGGACGCACGTATACAGTTTCAATGTGAGACTTCTTTAGAATTATATTTTTACAGTGAAAATTAAAATTTATTTAAAATGCTTCGTGAAGAAATGAAAAAGTTTTCAAGGCTGAAGAGGACAAGAAGAAGAAGAAGTCAAGATGGAGGAACACTATTCAATGCCGTTTACTTGGTTAAACCTGCTTACCTTTATGAATGCGTAACTGCCACACTGGGCTTTTACCATTATTTTAATTATTTGTCTGATGCGAACTTACCATACCGGGTATTTTCTGTCAATTTATTTATTTATCTGATGCGAACTTACCATACTGGGTACTTTCTGTCAGTTTATTTAATTGTCTGATGCGAATTTACCATACTGGGTACTTTCTGTCAAAGCATTGTGTCTAATAAGACATCAACTAAATATCTATTGCACTCGAGATAGTCATACTGGACTATTTCACCGCATAGATAGGTTAGACAACGCAACTGCAACAACTACACCAACTCAAAGTGCCGTTGACGACGCGGTATTGTAAAAAGCAGACTACCCTCAAAGGTTGCCACGTTGGAACCGATGCCGAGCACCAATCGGGTGACTCCGTCGTCCGCTGAATCCACTGCCATCCACCTTCCAGGCAGGCGGCCGCTGCACTGTAGCTGCAACAGCAGCCCTGACAAGAGCGTTGTTCATCAGGTATGAGTTTTGATATCATCATATCATGATATTCTTGGTGTTGAGTTGAGTTAGTCTCAACGGTATAATACGAGTACCATCGGTACTAAGATAAATTTATAGTAATCTAGTAAAACTGACAGAGCTAGCTATAAATGCTAAAACTTAAGAACTTAATGGAACCAGATATTGAGTTGTACAGCAACTAGTTCATACCTGATATTTCACACCTTTTATGTAAAATAGCTTAGCTGCTGAAATAGCTAGCTGCTGGCATGCTGATAGAAATTTCAATGAAATAAAAATGGATTAACAGAATCCTTACATTTTACTATCTATAAATGCATAAATCATAATTGCAGTTAATGTTTGTTGGTATACAGTAACATTTGCCTAAACTAGGACACCTTGTATTTCAGGCGGGTAGACCTAACATGTTGAAAAACCTGTTAATCTCTAACTAACTATTTAGTATGTTTTTTTTTCCTAAGCTTTGCCCTTGTGCAAATTATCTCTATTACTTTTCAAATTTGATTTTTGAGTGTGTACAAAATGATGTTTCTGAAGTGATTTTTTTTTTTAGCTACAAGTATCACTTATGTTTAAGGCGTAGTATTATGTAATCTGTGGTTAAGACAGCTTTCCAATACAAAACTAATAAATCTTTTTTGTGACAGTATTTCGCATTTTTTACATTATTACATTATGGCACACCGACGTTCGGTTATACCGTACACGGTCAACTCTAGTGTAGCTGAGGCTTTTCGCTTAAACGGCCACCGACAGTTCAGTCGAATATGAATGATGCATTGGCCACAGGCCTGATGTGAACGATATGGATCAACAAAAAAACTGTAAGTAAATCGGGCGCAGTACTCAATAAAACATTTTTTAAACTGATTTATATATTTATTAAACTTAAAAGCGACAAACAAAAGACGTAGGCAGGTATGCAACATGCTTCATCTCCGACGGCAAACGAACAGCGAAACGCGGCGAGGAAGCTCCATCAGCGATTTGTTTCGTCAGTCACATCACAGCAGACTCGCAGACAGGCGTTACGGACCATCCAAACAGTTGCCGATGATGCATTCAAATTAGGATATTGTATTCGTGAGGGTGCATGTTGGTGTAGCATTTGTCTGTATTCAGCGAATACAGGCAGTGGTCGCCAACTACAGGCGCAAAGGTCGACTCAATCGCTGGGGCCGGTAATCGTCAATGTGTGGAAGTACTTACCATTTAGCCGCGCTACGCAGGGCACCTAGATTACTATTATATTTTTTCTTATATTTTTTATGAGTGTATCTGTTTAATGATTCACTTTTATACCATCTCCAGAGATATATTATAGTCTACCATTAATATGACTAAAATTCGGGCAGTTATAATACATATAAATAATAGTTTTGTTCCATTTTGTTGAAGGTTCAACAGAATGTGATCTATGTTCAAATAAAATAAAATTAATAAAAATAAGAAACAGGTTGTCATATCAGCCCCCCTACTATGATTGTCAAAAGTAATATCTAAGCGATGTTGTGATTGAGATGGCGCTATACGCGATGTATAGCTCTGTCCCTGTAACAACATTACTTTCAGGTTGTTATAAGAGCTCAGAGTATGGCTCCAGGTTAAGTTAAGAACTGTTTAAAAGTTAACTTAGCTTTTAGAAAAATTTACGTACTATAAGTACGTAAAAATAATAATATCACAATTAAAAAATGCTTATTGTTTTTAAAAACACAGTCTAGAGATCCCATCACCTATAAGGTTTTAATATTGATAAGGAAAGTAATAGAAATATACGAATTAAAAAATCTTAACTTTTGGGCATTGTAGTGCCCATACTTTTATTACAAAACTACCGCCACCAGCTATGACGTTTTTTAAACAGCATGAATCCCCTGTAATTGGACAATATTTACTATAATGGACTCAGAATTGAAGTTCATCTTTTTATATACAATGTTTTTCTTTTTTAATATACAGCTACCGTCACAACTTATCATTATATTACAAATGTAATGGCAATGGTCTTTACAAGACAAACGTTCACAAAACTACAAAAATCACTTATTTATGACCTTTTTATGAATTGATTAAACTGGTAGATACCGGTATGTCATCGTATTATTTTACTTAGTATAATGTCATCGATACTTACACCGAATCAGAGACTACATAATTGTAGACATATTTTCTTTTGTGCCTTTTAACAACGGGGTGGACTAGGGGTCACTAGTGGTCACACCAGGAATAAAATTGCAAAATAATTGCATATCAATTATCTATAACATGCAGCACATGATATTTTCATTGCAATTTTTCTTATGGTATTCAGTGCGGGGTGTTAAGTTTTCTAGATTTATTTTGATGCTAAATAAAAATTATTCAATTCATTAATTTAAAAAACTTATCACCAGTTTTGTCTTTTTTTTTCCAGATTGAGATTGAGTAAATTCGAATGAAAGTCGAATTAGGCAGTAGAAATAAAATGTAGTAGATTATATTTTTATTTTTTCTATTTCTAGCATTTGGATCCCAAAAACATTTATTTTATCATTTGAGATTTTAGCATTCACAATGCTATTTTGGTTAAGTATTATACAAAGTCAATTCTGACACTAAGCTACTTATTATTTTAATTGTTTTCCACCAGTTTCTTAGGCTAGAGGTGTAACGATTGTGCCATCATGATCGTCACAATCTTGACTTGAGCCTTGGTTTGGTACCTCTTATTCACATATATGGTACTCCTTTGTATCTCTTATTCTAATATAAAATATTAACATCCTATAACTTTCAATTTCAGAGACAGAAATTAATCGCACAAATAAATTGGTTTTAACAACATTATCAAGGTGGTATTATTTTACAGGTTACACATATTATTTATGTTATTATTGAAGCTGTTGTCTGCTAATGCTATCAGGAAGTACAGAGATTGGTAACAGAAACGGTTCGATTATTTAACAATAATATTAACAGAATAAACTCATTTTTTTTACAGAAGTGTATAACACAAATTATCAGTATTACATAAAATTGCGTTCATTATTAAATAGACAAAATCGAGCTAATTTCAAGGTTTGGTAAAGAATCTAACTACGCCTTTGCGTAGACTTCATTGTTCAAATACAATGTATATCTTAGAATACTTAATTATTTTTATTAAATATTTTCCAATTCTCTTCTTTTTTCAACTTTTTTATCTTAAAAGTTTAACTTTGATTACCTTGCCTATTGCACAAAGAATGCAAACAATACAAAAAAAAATTACAAGAATGTATTATATTAAGTATAATAAACAGTTCATAATCACTTCTTATTTAGAAAGAAATTAAATTCATATATTATTATGACATGTAATGTAATTAATAGATTGTTGTAATAAAACATTTAATAATAGTGGAGTAGACTCGTGTCCAACCAATTTTAGCACTCGACGTCGCCGGCCAATACCTTTATAGCCCTAACGAAAAATGATATTATAGATGTTCTTGGTAATACGGCGGGATGGTCAATGACTCCACTATATTCAAAAAATATTAAAACATAATTATTATAATCGATAATAATACAACTGAGTTTTCCAAACCAACCTTGCATATTTTTTTTTTGTACCAACCATCTGTAGGTACTGTTTTTAATAATAATCATGTAAAACGTTCAGAATTATTTCAAATGGCATTCTTTTCTTTTAAAAAAAAAAAGACTAATACGCAAGAATTGATATTTCCATTTTCTTATTATAATGCTTTCAACATCTACATGTGTTAATATACTAATATCAAGGACGAATCTGAAGTATAATTAATGATTAAACGAACTTACCTGTAAGTGAAGTTCTATCATTATTATACGAAGGATTCGTCCGAAGATATTAGTATAGAATCCCACCCTCCCTACTCATTATTGTAAATTACAATAACTATCTACCCACTGAAGAAAATGAGGAAATATCATAAGATTTGGACTTTAAACTAAATGAAGTGGTTGGCGGCTAGTGATGACGAGGAGAACTCTGACCGGAAATGTCAAAATATCTGTCAATTTTAAGTCAAAAACCTTCTCTTTTCAGGTTTTTTAGGTTATTACTTTAAAATAACGTGCTAAGTGGTGATACATGCAAAAGCGGTACTACATGTGTTAATATACTAATATCTTCGGACGAATCCTTCGTATAATAATGATAGAACTTCACTTACAGGTAAGTTCGTTTAATCATTAAATAAAAGATCAACGTTAGAAAAGAGAGTGAGACATTGTTTGTATTAGCTAGGTAATACCTTGTAATAAGTCATTTCCTTAGCTGCATCTAAAATATCGAGCAGAGTCAAATTTTCTTCACATTTTAAATCAAGAATTAAAAAAACCTACGAAATTCATTACAACAAAATGTTAAAATTGAAATCAAAACATTTTTGTAAAGCTCTAAAAATGGCGCGCATTCCATTAAAAAAAAAATGAGATGAGTGCACTGGGTTGCGTTCAGAACCTACGCTCCGAGTGCAACCAAACGCTCTAACGGCGTTCCAAACATTAGAGCGTGACTTCCGGTTGTAACAGCTTTCCCGTTTCAAACGTCAGAGCGTTGCAACTTTTTAACCATCAAAATCGGTGGTTGAAAAACGCTGACGTTTGTCTATAGTAAATATGTCAATGCCATTTGACATAATTTTGTATTTTGATGTTTTTGTGTCTAATTTTTTAAAATATTCATGGTAGCTCCTCAGAAACAGATTTTATTTCATTTAGAATAAAGGAAAGTTTAAATTATTCGCATTCCAAATGGAAAACTAAGAATTTGTACTATTAATGTCATTTAAAGTTCTTGGTCGTTCCGAACCTTAAAGCCAAAACCAAACAACCGCACTCTAAGCCTCTAAACGCAACCCTGCAAACTAATCGCACTTATGTCATCGATCACCATAGAGTGCATTGCCCTGTATCGTAATGAGAAAAAAAGTTACTTTATGATTCAGTTGACTGCATCGTAGTGAGTTTTTTTTTTAATTTTTCGTGTCCACGAAAATAAAGTATGTATTTATATTACCTTTTTTGAATTCATATTTGGAACATTACGATGTGAGTGTAGATAAATATAATTTTTCAATACAGTTGCTCGAAAATGTAAGTTTACGATGACAGTCGAGCGTGCGGAAAGTTGATTTTACCGCACGCCGTGCGTTTTTGTTTACGGGGTAGTACAGCGTGCGGAAAGTTGTTTTTACCGCACGCCGGCGCCGTGCGTTTTTGTTTACGAACGTTTTTTTTAATTTCTACTAGCTTCCGCCCGCGACTTCATCCGCTTGGACAGTAGAAAAATATTGCAACCAGTTTAAAATGACCCCTTTAGTGTATGAAAGCTAGTACTACGGAGAGTTCAAGCTGTTTCCCTCGTTCCACCTACCTGAATTTGATGAAACATAGCTTAGATTTTAAGTTGGACCTCAATCTACTAAATTGTGAAAAATCCATCAAAATTCGTTAAGCGGTTTTTGCGTAATTCGTGCACAAATATTTAGAATTTACAGTTTTATTATATGTATAGATTACAATTTCAGCAGTACCTATAATGTTTTCTCGCAAATGTATTGAAAAACGTAGTATGGCACACGGTTGTTAAGGTTTTTTAAAACTCGTGACGATTATAAACCCTCGCCTACGGCTCGGGCTTATAAAACGTCAACTCGTTTTAAAAACCTCCTTACCAACCTTGTATCATAAACTACTAATATTAACATTTTACAAGAACCTAAAAATGAAATAGGACATTTAAACGGGCTTTAATTAAAAATAGATTTTTGTTTAATGCGTATGAAATACACACCCTTTTTAGTAATGTGATTAAATATTAAGCAGCCAAGCCTAACTAAGCTTGTTCGCTTTCAACTTAATGACTTAACTGTGTTTGTTATGGTCTACTAGAAATTGAAGAGGCCATGCTAATAATTTCATAATTAAAATGTCAGATAAAAAAAGCGTAATCAAAAAAAACCAACAATCGAAATACCAAACTAAACATCAACCGACATAATATATTATGTTATGTTTATGACACGTAATCGACCCGGAGGAAATAAAAACATAAAACCAGGAAGATACTGGACTTCCTGGAAGCCGCTGGCCTTAAAGAGTTACTATAATTAGGTGGCGAGTTACAATAGATCTTTTAATTCGCAGTGACTACAGCTTTATCTGAGCTGCATAGCCCCTAACACTCAAGTAATAATAACATAAATGTTTAATAAAATGAAGATTCCAAAGTTTGAATAAAGTAGGTACCAAATGACGCATAAATCTTATTATCTTGTATGAACTCTTGAATTTATATCTTTCTCTACTTTCTACATATTTTAAATAGTAAGGATTACTATCCTTACTATTAATATTTTCAGCAGCACTATCTTCGGTCTAATAAAAAAAAAAATTCTATGCCATTATCAGTCAAATAGCGAGGCCCTCTAAAACTAGCCCTTAGGGAGAGCGCACATGGGCAACTTAGTAGCCCAGTAACTGTTTTGTCTCTCACATCAAGTCCACGGGTTTATATGGAAGCGCGCACACGGGCGACGCAGTCGTCGGCAACTTTTCATACAAATCATGTAAAAGACAAAAAAGTTGCGGAGACAAATGCTGCCCGTATGCGATCGCGCTAAGTCTATTTTCAGATCTAACAGATTTCGCAATAAAATATAAAGGCAGTGCACACAATCAACCCTCTCACCGCACTGGCACCATTACAATAACAAAAACGATAAATCAAAACGACCTCAAAATTCAATTAGTGTAGGGTTAACGGCTCTCCGGACAGGGTTGCCACTCGCTAATAATACTGATCGTATTATATAAATATCTGTTGGTATATATTTGATGCAGATTCTCACGTTAATAGCTGTAATTGGAAAATTTTCACGTCAAAACCACTGAACTAATTTTGATATAAAGATAAATTGTACCAAGGGAGAAGGCATAGGAATACCTTTTGAAAGAAGTAATTATAGTGAGAGAATATCGCATGTGAACTAGAACATAGTTCTCACCGATGAAGTCGCGGGCGGAAGCAATATTTTTTACAATTAATTTGGCTCTCTCTTGGCGACATTCGAAAACCATAAGGCTAGGGCAAGCTCGCTCTATCTTTGGTATCAATAGAGCGAGCTTGCCCAAAATAAGCTTATTCACTTGGGTGTTAAATATTACTGGGTTTGCGGGAATACAGACGCAGGCAAGGAATTCCACTCCTTGGCTGTGTATTAAAAAGGAAGATGAAAAGCACTTCGTGTGCATGCGTGGAATGTCAATCAAATAGGGGTGTAACCCCACCGTGCGTCTAGACCACTAATGGTAGAACGAGGATGGTGGAATGAACTCATGCAGCTCAAGAGGTCAAGAAAACTTATAGATTTGACATAGGAGGAGGGTGTATGACTTTAAGTCTAATACCTATTAATATAAGTTTCTGTGAAAGCAATCACACAAAATATCGATTTGATAGTATCGAAATATAAGGAAATAATGAAAAGACAATGATGAATACAATCAAGTTAATATAACAACAGAATATATTGAATCTGTCTAATGATTCTGCATTACGTAAACACAGCCTAAATATTCATCCAATAAATACACTCCCATTTAATATCTCCAAAGTTTAATGGTGAGGCAATAAAAATCTCGTTCTATATAACTCGAATCATTGTTCTAAGCTCAGTGGTTCCCAAAGATTAATTTCGGCCTCTCAAATTTGAGTGAATGAGTGATTTTATTGTGTTATTATAATTACCTCATCTACACCGCTGATTGCTTACCTGGAAATAAAATAATTTTGCTTTAATTATTTACGGAACATTATTTTTCTTTTGATATGGTAACAATGTGATTGGATCATCAATCCTAAGTTATGTTTACAAATACGAAGTGATAGTGGACGGGACACAGTGAGAAAAACTTATAGCTGTTGGGACAGAAAGTTTCGTGCGTACCGGAAGCCCCCGACTAGCTAGACCGCTGGTGAAGTTCGCGGTGCGCCGCTGGATGCGGGCCGCGGGACCGATCGTCGTGGAGATCTTTGGGGGGGCCTATACCCAGCAGTGGTTGAAATGCAGCTGATATTATGATGATGATAATGATGATCATATTTATAAAGTGAAGAACTATAGACAGTCTTTAGTCTAGATTCTTTAGCAACAAGGTCCCTTTTTGAAGGGTTTGTCTTGAATTTGGTAAACACTTGGACAACATAACAGTTTCAGTGATTTTATTTAGTAGTAAATGTGATTGTTGTAGCTTTTAAAGAAGTATGACACTTATCTACATCTACTGAAGGTACAAAATGTTTTCAACCCGTATAACATCAATGTTTCCACAAATCCTTCCTAACAAATACCTCAAGAGTTATTAATCGGAGGTGCAAAAGATTTAATTCTGCTTTTACAACGTCGTTTGCATTCCCGCTAAGATAAGACGTTAGCATTCACCATTTAAATATCTCTTTGAATTGATGCCTCCCTGGTATTTCCCATTTCCTTCCTCGGTACGACTGTGGCTTATGTTGTTGATAAATCTCCGCCATTGTATCGCGCAGGTAAAATTTGGGCATATATACAGGTATGTGGGATATAAGTTGAGAAATTTAGAGATATGTTTGGTGCTTTTGTGTGTACAAAGACTACAAAGTAGTTAAGAAATGTTTATATCTCCAATAATAAATATTAGAAAAGAGAGGAAGGTATATTTGGTAGTCAGTTGCAAATGTTAAGGCGTATGTATGACCGAAAGTGGCGCCCTCAGAGGTTTTTATTTAATAAGTTATTAATAGAAAAAGATTTTAATAATGTTTATCGTGGAGATTTTAGGGCCCATGGTCTAGTATTTTTAGAAGGTATCACTACATGCCTTCGTAGTCATGCGTAGAAGTAGATAGCAAATGTGTCAAAAACGGCCATTTAGCAGTTTTGCTATTTACTTCTAGCAGTGACTACGAGGGAATGTAACGATACCGTCTAAAAATACTAGATGGTGGGCCCTAAAATCTCCACGATAAACATTTTTAACCGACTTCCAAAAAAGGAGGAGGTTCTATGTTCGTCTGTATATTTGTTTGTTTTTTTTGTGTATGTCCACCGATTACTCGAAGACGGCTGGACCGATTGAAATGATTCAAATGTTATTACATTAGGTACACTCCCAAGTTGGTCCCATTTTTTAAAATTTGGAAATCGGTTCAGTACTTTTCAAGTAATTTTGAAAAAAAGCACGAAAATAGTATGATTTTGTGTGAATTACCTCGATGATTGGTCGAATTACTTCTTTGTTTATGAACTGAATAAGATAATTATTTTTTTGTTGGAAGAAGGATATCTTAAGTGTAGTTTTTTAACCGACTTAAAAAAGGAGGTTCTCAGTTTGAACCGTATTTAAGTATGTTTCTCCGCGATTATCTTACGTTTGGCTGAGCCGATTTTTCTACATAATTATATAATATACCTTACCTACAAGGTATCTACACTAAAAATAAAAAAATAAAAAATTGTTTAAAAAAAAACAAAAAACCGACTTCAAAAAACCTACCTCTAAAAAGCAAGAAATAATATTCGTATAATAAAAATACGTCTATTGAAGTCGGGTGGGGCTTTTAGAATAAAAAAAAGGAATTTGTACTCCAGCCCCACCCGACTTCAATAGACGTATTTTTATTATACGAATATTATTTCTTGCTTTTTAGAGGTAGGTTTTTTGAAGTCGGTTTTTTGTTTTTTTTTAAACAATTTTTTAAAATTGTGTATTAGAATTATAATATTAAATAAAATTCACCGCGGCGCCACTTTCGCTCAGGGTACCACCTTAAGAAAAAGTTTACGATCCGATTATCGGTCTTACCTACACAAACCTTAAAAATACAATAAAAGTTGTTGTTTTCATCATAATTGTGTTATTTATGTTCTCACTCAAAAGGCTTTTAAAGGTAAATAAAAACAACATTTCTCATGACTCGACATTTTCGAAGATTGAATATCATAAATTTGCGTAGTCACAAGCAGTCATTAAGCAATATCTTAAATTTGTGAACCCAATACTTGAGAGAGTAAAGCTCGATTCACACAGACGGTACGTACGTCACGTCAAATTATGATTTCTGTTTCTTCATTTTTGTGAAAGTTACTGACTCTTGAATGACTTTAGAATTATAATTATCATCATATAATTTAGTAACTGACTGATTGTTAAATTCATTTCGTATTCCATTACAATTTGGATCAGATATTGCGGGAATCCTAAATTATTATTTTAAACTATACCTACACGAGAAAGTTGAATTCTTATTTAAAAACAACAAACGACAGATCTGCTTGCCTTGGGATTAAATAAATGCTGCCACTAATAATCACTAGTGGCTCAATGAGTGTAGACCTCGCTTTTGTGTGTTAAAAAGTAGCTCAGATTGTATGTTGTTTTAATAATTAATCTAATAGATGTCGCCACGAGGTCAATAACAGTACCAAGAGTGCTGTTTGGTAGGTGTTCTTTCAATATATCTATTCAAAGCTAGATGGCGCTTCTAATTTTTAACGATTTGACGAGATTCGGTTGAGGAATGCGATCTGTAGAGAAGAACATATGGACAGCCGGACATACATACGGAAGCATTTTTGCCCAAGCTGATTCAGTTTTCGAAATTGTTTAAAATGGCGTAGAATTTTTGTTTAAATAGGGCTTTAATAGGAGGTTTATTGCGTAAAAAAACAAATTCTACTTACAGAGCTATTAGCATTAGGTTTAAGTGTTGTTTTATTGAAATTGAAAAAATCTTTATTTAAATAAGCTCACATAATAAGCGTTTTTAAATCAATTCTTTTACCCTACTACCCATTATGACATCTTTTAACTGACAAGAAAAATGGGCGCAAAAAACTTGCCACCGTTATCAGTTGGAACGATATTTACAAATATATATATCGTTTCCAGACATTATGTTAACATAGATTAACAAAAAAAATAACATTATTTGATTAACACATTTCATTATAAATCAATTTACAGGGTTCAAGATAAGTATTTTTTTTAAGTAATTATACTTTTAATGAAAAGTATGCGCAGGAATCTAATTAATAAGTTTATACCTACGTTTAATAATAATAATTATAATAAATTATTATTATTATTAAACGTAGGTAGGTTAAACCTACGTTTGTACCCAGTTAGAATATTTTAGAGTCACGTCTTTCACGGATCGCTTTATGTGAATGGAACCTTAGTAAAAGATGTACACGCCTTTAGTCTTGAGTCCATTAATCTTCATGAACTTTTTTGAAAGGTTTTGATGAAAGAGTACGATTATTCCACAATTTACTCCTTTATGTATTTTCGAACAAATAAACATAAATAATAAATTGAAATATTAGTAAACAAGTGTAAATTATACTGAGCAAATAGTTCTTGATATCTCGAATGCCGAGTTCTCACGGGGATTTTTTTTATTAATATCATACAACAAAAGTCAGACCCTAGTTAACAATAAAAAAATACATCCTAAATTACTTGGCAACTCTAAAATTAAAATGATTTTACTACAATTTGTTTTACATAAAATATATTTTTGCTTGAATGAAGATTTGATACCTATTAAGAGGATTACTGCGCTACACTACCGCCGCCAATGATAAAAAAATCGTAGTGCTTAAAAAATAAAGACGAAATTGTGAATTGTGTTCTTCTAGTGTACTCCGAATAAGCTTTGTTGTACTTTTTATCGTTTAAACAATATTATATAACCTGTCGTTTAGTTTATTGCTAGAAGTGGCCACTTTTAGCAATAAAACTCCTTTAAACTAAATGACAGACTAGAAAATATAGTTTAAGCGATAAAAAGTACCACAAATCTTATACAGAGTACACTGGAAGAACACAATTCACAATTTCGTCTTTATTTAAGCACTACGATTTTTTTTCCATTGGCAGCGCTAGTATAGCGCATAAACGCTCTTAACAGGACAAAATCAATAATCCATTTTATTTTTATTAAGTTAATAACGTAAATATCCACATGAGTAACTTAAATGGTTACTTCATCCAAACTTAAGCTTAAGAAGCCACAATCAAGAGGTCTTATTTTATTTACTCCTACTACTTTAATCTAAGCTTCTGGCTTAAGTTAAGGAATCCGTGAATTATACAAAACCCTTGTCTGGTAGCCAGAGAAATACCTAATTACTAATTACCTCGCCATCAGGAATGTAATTAATTTAAGCGAAACGTCCGCCTGTACCAGTTTTGGCGTAAGTTATGAGTGAACAGCGATCTTAAGGAGGACAACAATAATACTTGTGAAGAAAGAAAAGTTTTAAGGTTTGGCAGAAGGCAACGAACTTTTTTACCTACCTACTACCTCACTTGCTTTTGATGATTTTGGCGTAAGTTATAAGTGAAGAGCGATCTTATGGAGGCCAATTAAATATAATTTTGACAGAAGGCAACAGTTTTTAGCTGCAACGAATCTACGTTGATCACTATCTCCTATCATTTATTTTTTACTAATACCGAAGTAAATCAAGTAGTCAAACTTAAATAAACAAAAGAACAGCGATTTTTTTAGAAAAGACGCCATTATTCCAGCCATAATAAGTTCATTTTATTGCTAGTAAATTGATAATATATGAACCAACCAACCTAAAACTGTTTTATTTGTTGTACTCAAGTTTTTTACAACGGTGACTATAGTCATCTTATCATCAGTTGACCGTCGTCAAATTTTTTACAACAAATAAAAAAAAATAGGCTGGTTGGTTGGTTCATATATTTCTTATGATGATTTATATAACATGTTTGGCCAATCCATTTCTAACTTAGACCACACCCAGTGCTACAGGCGTCGGTATATACGCAAAAACGCTGGCCGCCTCATCCTACAAATTAATGCTGCGCTCCGACACGTGGCCGGCGGCGTTATGCGAGACGGACCCATTAGTTGAAGCCGAGCGAGACTGACCCTGCTAGTGTTTGACTAATGTACAGTAGTGGAATGTTCAACTTTCGTATGAAAGAATAGAAAAGAATACCTTTATGTGAGCAGCATATTAACAAGGATGGATTTTAGTGCATAGTTGCCAAGATTAACCGAATAAAAGCTTCCTACTGACGAACGAAAATGGATTTACCTAGTTTTTGCATTCATTGACTTCCACCAAGTAACCAAGTATCGCGAAATTTTCAATATTATGATCTAGCTAGACAGATCTATGACAGTGCTTTTATTAGATATTGTATGCACCAACTATTTTTCAAATTAAAGGAAATTTTACTTCACCATTTCCCAGATTAGTAGGTTAGTAAACTGATAAGTAGATTAAAACTTAAATGAGCAGTAATGAACTGGCACAATCAAAATAGGAAAATACTTTCCCTCCAACAAACTAAGAGTCTTCCTTTTAACAGTTTAATTATTTGCCCCTTATTATCCGCTCGAAACGAAACAAAGAGCGACTGTGCAACTTCTAACAAAGAAAAACAAAATGCAATCTCTTTTTCGACAAAAGGCGGTTTTTTTATAATGTGGTATTTACACTGCTCGACTTGGCAGGCGACTTGCTGGTTGATTTACGTCAACTAGCGCTTTTTATCGACAATCGCTTGTAAAATCGAATCGCCACTTCATTAAATTATGTTTGCGATTAGATTTTACAAGCAATTATCGATAAATAGCGCTAATTGACCAAAATCTACCAGCAAGTCGCCTGCCAAGTGGACCCGTGTAAATAAAAATGTAATGAAGATTAATTGATTTTAGAGGTACTTTATTGTTAACCATAGTAAAATAGGCAAAGAGAGTAATTACAAGAAGTGGCACATTGGTGGCATTATCGCTAAAAACTAATTCATTCAAAATTCAAAAAGAAAGAAAAGTAGGGACACAGAATAGGTAATAGGGAGTAATTAGATTAAGAAATAGAAACTTGGTTCCTTTTGGTTGCAAGATGACATATTTCCAGGGATTAATGGGGTGCGCTAGTTGATAGAGATGTAAATATCAACTTTATTGTTATGTAGCGTAGAGTTATTAATTTGTTTTTTGTAATAATTAGTACATAGGACATGATCACAAACCAACCAATTTTTTGCCTCTTTCGAAAAAAAAACTTTTTGTAAATAAAAAAATAATTATACTTGCTTGGAGTTTGGAAATTATACACGTTGGGAAGGTAACCTATACATGGAATTTTTTAAGGTTATCTAAAAAAGTAAATTGCGTATCTCTGCCCTTTACTATCAAGTTTGTGCAGCAAAAAGTTTAGATATCATAATTAGTTATTATATTGAGGTTTGTTTGGTGTCCCAAAATTATACTGGTTTTTAGACTTTATATGACAACATTTAAATATGAGATTTTTGCATTCACAATGCTATTTTTATACAATACTAAATAATATACTAGAAAGATCTAGATCTGGTGCGAGTCGTATTTTTTCTAGTATATTATTTAGTATTTTATATGACAACGTTTTAATAGCACTAAAAACACATTACCTACACTGTTTTTTTGGGCAGCAGTCGTGTAACAATAGCTCTAGATATTTATTATCTTCTTCTTGAATAGTAACTGACTAGTCTGAATAACAAAGCGGCACAGTAACTCCTACTGGCATGTTTAATTGTTTCCACTAAATCAAATTCTGAAATTAATAATTTCTAATAACTTTCTGAATTGACGTTTCTAAATGTGCTTCCCGCTTGGAAAATTGCTTTCCGCCTTGGCTCGTGTAGTGATTGATAACTCTCTCTCTCTTACTGATGCGTTGTTGAAAATAAAAAGAAGCAAGTGTTGATATACAGTTTTTTATGAGAAACTGTATAGTGCTAATGCTAACCCTAGACCGAGACGGTGTATTGTTTTTGACCATTGATGGCATAGCAAAAACCCCTAGAGTTGACATTAACACACTTCCGTTACCGTGCAAATTGAAAAATCTTAGCCATGTGGTAGTTTCAGGCTTTATTCAGTCAGAACCGCAAATGAAACTGGATTACGTAGCTTTTATTGTGAACTTCAAGCGTACTTTAGGGGATATAAACAAAAAAATATTTATAAACTTTTTATACCAAATATCACAAGTACTAGGACAGCATAAAACACAAAAGTTTCTCCAGTTTCTTTGTCTCTGGTCTGAGACTATTTCTTTAGGAAAATACACTAACAAAAACAGCTGTTGTCAGTCCTTTCAGTTGAAAGAGCCAAGGGACGTTTAGGTACAGTGCCTTGACAATGACGGATGTCGAGATTTTCGTGTTGTTTTAAACAAAAGACATTATTCTCTTAGGGGTTCAATGATAATTATTTGTTGGAAAGAAAGCTAAATGTATTGTTCAGATTCATTTGTTGTTTTTAAATTATGAATTGTATAGAATTAGCGAGATGGAAGTGAACAATAATCGAAACTCTGAAATGGATGTCGATGAAAGTGTTGAAATTTATTACGTTACTTGAGTATTTGGTTAAAGCAAACTTTGTAGGTTAAATATAGGATTGTGAATAATGTTGTATCTAAGCATTAAGATAGTAGTAGTAAATCTGGCATAATAATAAAACAAGAATGAATTCTAAACTAAAAGTTAATTTTTACAAGTTTTTGTAAACTGTCCACAATATCGAAAACTAAAGTGTAATAAGCCTGGACAGAAATAATAGCTAAACCCGAAAATTGTAAAAAGAGACCATCAAACTGAACAACTTTTATTATGGGACCTGAAATCGATCGATCGATTTGAAATCTCGAAAAAGAAATCTGCTGTTTCATATATTATTATTCTCATAACTATTTTCGTTATTAATTTTTGTATGAAATAGCAGTTTTTTTTTCGTAATTTTTCAGAGTTGGTCCTATAGTAAAAGATGTTCAGTCTGATGGTCCCTATCTAGCAATTTCTGGTTTTGCTTTTAATTCTACTCTTTCTGAGGAAAGTTTATATAAATGTAATAAAGATGCCCCTCCAAAAATACTAACTTTTTTACCTCCAATTCCTTGAATCCAACCACAATCCAACGATAGATAAGATAGATAAAAAAGTTTATTTGCTAAAACACACACATTCATACAAATAACATTACATAAGTAGGTACATCAAAACATTAGTTCTGCAAATCCTAAGTAATTCACAAATTTCTATCTGCAAACACTTAAGTCCTATCTCTCTTTCAAAACTTGTCACATGAAACAAAACAAAAACAAATGGCCCACGCGCAATTTAAATGATACACAGAATTTGATAGGTGTATCCGGATAAGAGGAATAACCAATTTGATGAAAAAAATTGGAATAAAACGGCAAAAGCACATTCATCAAAGGCTTGCTCGGTCCCAACTGACGGTGGAGTAGCAGAGTAATAAAACTCCGGACGTGCCATTAGCTATACTAGTGTTTTTTTTGAGTTACGTACGTAAAGGTACTCGTGCCATGGGCAACAGCGTCGCTTAACCACTTCTAATAAGGTTAAGTTCGTGCAGGGGCGATACGCGGTTTTGTTTTTTTTTTTTTTTTTTTATTTATTTATCCAGATAACATTACAATAATTATTCTAAAGATGCCTTTACGCTTATAAACCTATGAGGTTTGTCCAAGCGTTGCACATTCGACTCGGACGATAACAATTAAGTAAAAACAATAACAATACTGTGACGTGCGTCAGTCGCACGCACACAATATTAAGATACAAATAAGTTGCATTGATGCGCATGAGTGAAATAGTTTCGTGTGCGTCCACCAGTTATCCAACAGGTTTCTGGTTTACGCGCTACAGGATGTTCGGAGAAAACTGATTGAACATTAGTTTAATAAAATTGTTGTTAATTAGTTATGTTATTTTTTTATATATATATAGGTACCTACTTATTATTATGATTGATTCAATTTTCTGGTAAGTAGTTATTACTTTGTGTAATTTTATTTAAACGAATTATGTTGATTAAAATAAACTACGTATCTGAAATTAAATTATCTATAAAATATGTTTTTAATCTTTGTTTGCAATTTTTTTCGTTTAAATTGTGTACGAAATTTTGGGGCATATTATTTGCTATTTTAGGGATTAAACAACTGCTAACTGGTTAAGCGTCGCTGTTGCCCATAGTACTTTACCTCAAAAGAGAAAGAAATAACTTCGCTTTCGATTCGAAATGAAGGTATGGATTTTATGTTTTAAGAAATGTACGATAAACGTTTGTGCAAAAGACATATCGTGCGAAGTGCGATGCACGTTTGTGCGAAAGTTCGTTTGCGCGATCCACAATAATAGTGCAAAAGAACGCTTATGTACGATTCAAACAGACCGGCCAGAGTCGGAACGCATTTTACCTTTGCCAGAGGAAAATAAAGCGTCTCTACAGGTAGTTAATTCCATATTTGCATGAAACCACGGCAGCCGGTCGGCTCCGTCCGCATGCCGCGGCAGCCGGTCGGCACCGCCCGCAATATGAAATTTAACCACGCTTTATTTTGCTAAAATGCGTTGCGATGCGGGCCGGTTGGTTTGAATCGTACATTATGCGACAAACTGTTAGGTATTCGAAAGGAGATGTGAATTATTTAAAAACTGTTTTTTTTTATTTATCACTTTTCAGAAGCCAAAAGCATTGACTAGAGATTCGGTTGCATAATTTTTTCAAAATTTCAAAAAGTCCTCAAAAACAGAAATGTCATAATAATTATTGGTAGGGATTTTATTTTGATCAGTAACGAAAAAAACGAAATGACAGTCCACTAACACAGTGGCAAAAAGTTTTTCGACCAAATGAGACGTAACGAAAACGTGTCGTGACTTCCACGAACTAAAAAAATGCGAACAAAAAAAGTCGAAAAGTTTTTGGTCAAATGAAATTCGATTAAAAAAAATGTAATATAATCGATCGTAAGATAGGTAACCATTTTATTTATCCATACCGCATCCATCTGTTACTCTTCCTCTGCGAAGGGGTCTGGTAATCCATCATGATCACAGAACGTAAACATGCCCTCCCGAAGGGTTGCAGGGTGGATTTGATTTGTTTATCGTCACGTCCCAGCGCTGGGCTCCGAACACTAAGTTTTGTTTTAAACTCGTAGTTCTTTACTTGTAGACTTCTTATTTTAAACGTGGTAAAATCTAACATAACGTAATGATTACCAACTAATAGTTGGGTTCAGCATTCGGGAAGCTTCGAAAAATCTTCGCGTCCGACTTACCTCAGTGTCTCAAGACGAAAGTCTATGAACAGTGTGTGTTGCCAGTGATGACTTACGGCAGTGAAACGTGGTCGCTAACTATGGGTCTCATAAGGAGGCTCAAGGTCACCCAGCGTGCAATGGAGAGAGCCATGCTCGGCGTTTCCCTGCGTGATCGAATCAGAAACGAAGAGATCCGCAAGAGAACTAAAGTAACCGACATCGCTCGAAAGATTGCTCAGCTGAAGTGGCAATGGGCGGGACACATAGCGAGATGAACCGATAGCCGTTGGGGCGGAAAGGTTCTGGAATGGCGACCGCGCACCGGACAGCGCTCCGTGGGTAGGCCCCCGACAAGGTGGACCGACGATCTGGTGAAGGTCGCGGGAAGCCGCTGGATGCGGGCAGCGCAGGACCGATCGTCGTGGAGATCCTTAGGGGAGGCCTATACCCAGCAGTGGGTGTCGTGCGGCTGATATGATGATGATGAGTTGGGTAACACGGCCGTAGATGACAGGACAACGTTGAGGTGCGGTGCGGGGTAGGGTGACGTCCGTCCCCCTAAAATCTAAGAAAAAAAGTTCTGGCATTCCGGGAGAAACACTTGCTTACGTCACTATTCAGTTGCGCGACTTTATAGTATAACAAGCAAAAAATTGAGGTTTTTTTGTCACACTTATTACATAATTATTAGAGTGCATTTTATTTGTGATTTGTTTCTTGCAAACGAAACAGTTCAAATTAAATATGAATGCACGTAATTTTCAATACCGATAGCGGAGATGACGTAAGCAAGTAAAAATGTTTATTATGTAAGCTTTTTGGAACAAAGAATTTTTGAGTTTCAATTTCAACATAAGTTACCTTAAATTATAAAGAGTTAAAATTCATACAAGTTTATGAGTTCTATTCTGAGAAAATACCATGTTACTCTGTTATTGTAACAATGTTCAGCGCAGCGCATGTAACATTTGATACTGGCAGGGTCTTAATCCATCACTTGGAGCTCAAACAGTGTACATTTTCTTTGTGTAGGTAGTCAAAAGCTTCTAAATAAAGCTTATACATTCTTGCAGTTCAGCTCGCTTTTAAGAATTTGAAAGCGTTCGATGAACTCTTTATAGAAAATGAAGTTTAAAATGTATCATTATGCTAATTAGTGTAGAATTTTTTCATTCTTATTTTCCAGCAACACCCTAAAGTCACATGAAATTCTACTTATAGCGTTAAATTTACACTGTGCGTGGAATTTCACTTCCGGTGAGGATATTGATAATTACTTTTATAGTTGATTCACACGTCATAGTAACGGTATAGGAGTATGTCAAGTTTCAGAGTGAACCAATTCCTTTGTTTAACAGCTTTAAATGATGTGTAAATTGGTACCTATTATTCGATTTTTTTCTTTTCATTCATTTTTCATTTTTGATTTTTTAATTAAATAGAACAGGTTTTAGGTATGTACCGGCGCGCTTGCTCCAGGTTAAAGCTGAAAATCAGCGATTTACTCGCAACGCGAGTGAATATGACGCTGAGCTGCGACCCTTGCGTACTGCTACGGCACACACACATCTTTATTAGGGTATAGATTACTGTTTTTTGTTTGTATTGATTCTCTTTTTTGTCATTATTTTATAACGTGTAAAATTGTGTACCGATTGTGTTAAATAATTATGTGTGTGTCTGAAGCAAGAAATAAATGATTATCTATCTATCTATCTATCTATCCGTCCAGTTAAACGACATAATTTTATTTACCAGAATATACATTAACAGGTGATAATTATGTTATTAGTGGATTAAGTACAAATTTTCGGTCATGGTCAGCCATTTTGAATGTTATTCTCTTTTAGTTTCACTTTGAGCGAACAATGAGTTTCAGTTTAATCAGCTAAAACGCAAGCAAGTTAAAGTTAAAAGCTTCCTTGTTTTGAGCTTTGAGCACCCGCATCCCGGTTAAAGTTTACAACAAAAGCGATTGCTTCTATGTTCTACAATGTATTTCAGTTTCAGTACAGACACAGCATATTTAAGTAATAGTAATCTATCTTCAAATATACTGGCCAAAAGTGTGCCGTTAGACATTCTATCTTCAAATATACTAGCCAAAAGTGTGCCGTAGTAACCCAAACTCAAAATACCTATAGATATAATTTATTCAGTCTAGGTTTTTACAACCGAACTACGCTATCGGCACAGAATAGATTATTAGTACTACGTACAGAAAGGACACTCCCCGCCCGCCCTAGTATCAATTACCTCACCCCACCCCGCGAGTTTACGTGCTGAATGAATCGTGTGCTCGTTTAAGTCGTGAGTGTATAGCTGTCAACTTTCGTGCACGGCGGCGTGAATTTAAGTTGCAAAAAGCAAAGCGAAACAGTTTATTCACACATGGAAACATTTTTATCACCAGTAAAAATATTTTTTTATTGTTATAATGGTGAAAAACCAATGTGTTTATTTTTGTGTGTGGGGCAACACAATTCCCGTAGTAGCCCTGGCTTTACACACACAGTTGCGCATGTACATAACGTTATCTGTGTAGTGTCAGTGTAATAGGTAGATATAAGGAGTAGTTGCACGGAGTGTCCGGGGTGCCATCGGTTCGACCTTGTTGTCAGGAATCTTGGTATAATTTGGTGCTTAACATTCGCTTTTATTAATAACGTACTGGTGACTGCGTATATGAGAAGACTTATATCTACTTTAATCCATATAAATAAATACTACTTATAAAATAAGATAAATTCAAATATAGAGCGGCCGCCGTAGGAATTTAGAGAACATTGTGCGAGTTTCAATACTGGTTTCTTACTTACTCTGTGACACAGTCTTTTGAGATTTCTTCAGTTTGCTGTACGTGCTTTTACGGACATTCTGGTGAGTATTTAATCCACTATTTGTTTGGACTAAAAAATCATTTGAAAGATCGATAACTTATTCCTTTACTCAATGAAAAATTATGAGCTTGATATTTAAATTAAAATTTTATTTATATGTATAACGTTTTGAATGGCACTTATAGGAACTTAACGCATGTATCGATGAAAAAAAAACAAAAGTCAAATATTTTTGAAAATAAAAATGCCATACATAACGCGACATTTTGACAATAGCGCAAAAATGTTACATGGAATGTGGGGTTAGGTCAAAATTACCTTTTTCAACATTGAAAAACTGTAGCACTTGTAGAAATGAACAGTTCCAGCTATAGAGAAGAATGACAATGTAACATATTTAGTGTGAGTTGCACAAAAACGCTGTCAAAGTTAAAGTTATCGTCAAATGATAATGCTACCTATTTGTCACGTCAAACTTGTCAAAGGACATCATGCTGGCTGGCAACCACCTTTTTTACCCGACTGCGGGTTATGTATTTCGCGCGTATCTTGTAAGTATGTTTGTGTGTAATATTCTTTATTACCTCATATCTCTCAAACGGCTGAACGGATTTCTATGATTAAGATATCGTTAGATTGGTCTTTTCAGCCCAAGTGTTCTTAAGCAGGTGGCGTTATAAAAAAACCAACATGGCGGCTGTACGGTGCTATTATACGTAGTGAAAAAAAAAAATTTTTTTTTAGAATACTGCAATATGGGTGTCAAATTAAAGGGCTTATTATAAGGATTTCAAAAAGGTATATCATGACCGTAAAATATAATAACTAAAAAGAGATAAATAAAAAAATAAATTAAAAAAATTAAAAAACCCGCCTGCATAAAAAGACAAGTCGACTGAAAAGATGGAAACAAGCTTAAATAAATATTAAAGGCAACATGTCATAATAACATGCAGTCGGAGGCATATAATTCAATCATTCATAATGTCACTTTCTTTATGCATGCCTCCGACTGCATGTTATTATGACATGTTGCCTTTAATATTTATTTAATCTTGTTTCCATCTTTTCAGTCGACTTGTCTTTTTATGCAGGCGGGTTTTTAAATTTTTTTAATTTTTGGCTAACTTGTGCTTAACTGGTACATTAACAAGCTTGTTATTATTAAAGTTAGACCAAAAGATGGTGGGTAATTTTGACCTAACCCCTATGACACCGGGTTAAATAAATATTATTAATGAAAATAAAGTATCCGAAATCTATCCGAACCAGTAAAACTAGTGGCTCCTAATTTCTGCTCTTTTATTGGGAACTATATCGTCATACAGTAATTAATAAATTAATATCCAACATATTACCCTGAACCACAATGCCGAGCGCTGGTGCCGACAACCATCGGACAAATGACCATCCCGAACGGGAGAACCATCCATCAGCATTGACAGGCAATCAGCTACCACTAATGTGTAGTAAATACGCACTACTGTACGAAAATGAACCTTATTGCAAAACGCAGTGTTTTGACCGCTTATGAGGTGAAATGGTGTACACAACAGTTTTCCTTGAGGTCCCGGGTTTAATGTACGTGTGTTGCAAGATAATCAAAAAAAGCTTTGAATACAATAAATGAAAGAGACAAAATATAGAATGTCCGCCTGTAGTCTAGTGGTTCCCCCACACGTATAAGAAGTAGGGGTCCCGGGTTTGATTCCCAAGGGGGTACAATTTTGACACGGTACAATTTACACGGTACAATTTTGGTTGGTGGTTGGGCTTAATCCAAATCCGCCTGGCTAGCTTCCTAGCCATCCTACCTTAGTCTGACGTCATAACAACAATTTAAAAATTGTTGTGTTCCGGCAGTTAGAGGTAAGGGGCTGTCTCCACGAGCGAGAGAATCGCGACGATGCCGATGTTAGGTACGTATTTAGATTTACATACAACTATCGCCGCGATAACTTCGCCGCGCGCCGTGTGTAGACAGACACGCAGAGAGTAATAGCAATACGTGGCACGACGATAGCATCGTCGGCGATTCTCTCGCTCGTGGAGACAGCCCCTAAGACAGCCAGTTCCTCAGTGATGAGGATTGTATTGAGTTCCGGGTGTAGTGCGCTTCCACCCTCGGCCCTATCATCATAATTTAACATCAGGAGAGGTGAAGGCCAAGCACTATCCAGTTGTAAATTTAAAAAAAAATTAAGTTGAAGGAATGAACAAAGAACTTTTGACCAAACGGAATTCAAGCAAACTTATGTAACAACACCAATCTCGAATAATATGTATATACTATTCTATAGATACTATTAAAGATAAACGTTATATAACTTCCATTAATAAATTCCCCATTTTGAACTCGATCAAAAGAGCATTTTGGGAACTGTAACTACTTAAAGTAATTAATTCCCTCCCATTTTGCTCTCTAGCTAACGATTAATCTATAAAAGTGATTAAGTTCAGTGATGTATGACTTTGAGCAGTCTTGTAACTTAGTTTCAAGTTGGGCTAAGAAATATATTGACCGGATGTTTATAGATTTAAGGCGGTTGTATGACCGGAAGTGGCGCCCTCAGAGCTTTTTATTTAATAAGTTATTAATATAAAAAGATTTTAATAATGTTTTAGGTGGAGTTTTTAGGGCCCATGGTCTAGTATTTTTAGAAGGTATCACTACATGCCTTCGTAGAAGTAGATAGCAAATGTGTCAAAAAACGGCCACTTTTAGCAGTTTTGCTGTCTACTTCTAGCAGTGACTACAAGGGATTGTAACGATACCGTCTAAAATAAAAATACTAGACTGTGGGCCCTAAAAATTCCACGTAAAACATTATTAAAATTGTGTATTAATATTATGATAGATATTAAATAAAATTCACCGCGGCGGCGCCACTTTCGCTCAGGGTGCCTTAAGAACAAAGTTAAGCTTAGCAGCAGAATTCAATCTCTAATGCTATAAGTTCTTAATCAATTTACTGATCAACTGAAGAAATTTAAGTGTATTTAAAAGAAAAAGAGCGACGATAATTTACTTGTGTTATCAATTTCATTTTTGACATATTAATTCATCATCTCAAATTAAAAAGTTTCCAATTCTTTGTCAGAAGGAAAAAAATATTTTGAGATACCTTCTTACTTTCATCATGATCATCTGTCATCCTACTAATAAGTATTATAAAATGTGTGATTTTTTGATGTTTGTTACTCAATAACGCAAAAACGGCTTTACAGATTTGAATTAAATTTGGCACTCAGATAGTTTATAGCCTGGAATAAAAGATATGTTAATATAACTTTTAACTAGGTTTTCTACGATTTTTCGAACGTCCACGCGGACGGCGTAGCGCGCGGAAGCTAGTTTTTAATATCTCCACGTGCACAAAATCTGTCTTGTGAGTGGATAAACAGGAATACATTTAAAAAAAAAGATGATACATAGTAATATTGCAATAATTAAAAAAAACATCTTATCATAATGGCCGAATTTCCGTTCATCTACTTAAGGCGAGGCCAGTTCACGAAATTTACTCTTTCACTATGTCTTTAGAATAAGGTTGAATATTGCATAACTTTAATTGACGCTTCGTCAGAAATTTGACGAATTTTAGTACATTTTTATTGATTTCTGAAATACTGGATCATTTATTAAAAATGTATTCGGTTATTGTGTTAGATCGATAAAAAAGCTATCCTTTTTGCATAAAAAATCATATCACTGTCGTTGAAAATTACGAAATCTGACGATTTGAAATTTAGTTTTATAAGTTTTTATGGTGTTATTCAGGATTTTTTTACAGAGTTACCATGCCATTTTTCAATATTCTGTTCGGTTAATTTGCTTCTTTGTTTCTTTTTCAGTTTACAGTAATTTTTGTGAAGTAGAATTTTACATCAGTTCTTCACATTGGAAGTTCAAAAATCAGACTTTTCATCAGATCGTGAACTGGCCTCGCCGTAACAACGGCAAACCATAACATTTATCTTTAAAAAATATACATTTACGAAACCAGTTACAAAATTAAATTCAACTCTTATTTGTTGAGAGTAAACATTTGATCTCCATGAAGATAAATAAATTATGACTTTGTAAACAGAATCAGGTCGACAAGCTCCCGAAGGAAATGTGTTACGTGGCTGCAAATTCCAAAACTTAGGTAACTTTAAAGAAGAAACTGTATACCTAGTAATAAGTAAGTATGAAAAAATACTTCCGCATACTTACGTACTACGAGTATTTATGTAAGTGTTCTATATACCTAATTTATGAATGTTTATGAATGGAACTAGTTTAAACACTTTTGGACCGAGATGGTCGCTATCAAGTACATGACTCTAGATTTAAACCTGTGCATAAAAGTTTTAAGTACAATGTTACATAGGTACCAGTCAAATGATTGTTAAAAAAAATCTTTCCACTATCGTAAGCGCTAAAATTAAGACCTAAATACCCTTCGTAAATAGCCTCAAATTAAGACGACAACTTCCAGATCAAATATTCCTCAACACACTCCTGTCACCCTGTTGTAATTATCTGGTAACGATATAATTCAAGTTTGTAAATATCTTTACTTATGGCTGTTACAGCTGATAAGTTTCTTGCGCCCGTTCTTCTTGTCCTAAAAAAGTCTGGAACGGGTGGTAGGAAAATATAGACCATTCAAAAGTACTTAATAATTAAGTTTATTTGAATAAAGCTTGTTTGACTTTGACACAAGCTTTTAAATGGTGCGTGCGATTGCTTTATCTGGTTTCTTTTAACTGCGTTCCTACAGATTACCCCCTCCTGGTATTTTGTTTTTGTTCACTTGTAAGTTTAATAAAAGCAATTTAAGGTAAATTTTCGAAATTAAATAGAATCCTTTCGTTACAAAATACTTTTAATAGAAAAGGCTGTTTAGATACATTTCACCTTAAATTACGTCAATTCAAAACTGAATTGTTAAAATTGTAAGTAATTTAGTAATGCTGTTCCTGCAAAGTAGTAACTGTATATTTTTAGTTTTTTAGATTGGTACCTAGTTAATTAATGTAAGTTAGGTTTTTAAAGTTTTAATTTTTTTTTGATAATGTACTTATTTCGTGATTGCCTTGTTGGAAACAACTGTATTTCTCGTCTTAACATCATTTAGTAAATAACTATTAGGTATACTTACATCGAAATAAAAGTCTTTCAATTTCCAATATTTTTGGTTTTGTCAAATCTGGTTAATTTATTTTAAAAAAATACCTTACATCTCCATCAGTAACATTGTAACGAACTTATAACCAAATTAACTAAATCAACCTTTGCCTACTGCAAACTCCTAAAGTAAAATAGTATTTCAATACTTACATAAGCATATTCCGAAAATGTATTTTCAACACACTTGCTCGTTAATCTTACAGTATTTTTTTAGTAACAACAAAGAGGTTTTATGCTGCTGAAAATTCATATACATTTTTGGAATAAATAAATGTATAAGTCCTTAATTAAGTAAAACAAATATTTATTATTATTAATAATTCACAGTATTTTGTTATAAAATATTAAAATATTTGCATTAAATCACTTAAAATTATAATTTTGAAGTAGGCTGTATGCTCACTCATCCCTTTGTTCGCAAAATATTCTTGCGTTGGGCATGTGAAAAAAACAAAAAAAACCTGCGCGCCTTTTCCCATAATTATCATATTTTGTTTTTGTCGTATTTGTTGCTGTGTGGTTAATTACTCGTACTTTGTTTTTCCTCGCAAATGTGTTGAAAAACGTCGTATGAAACTCGTGAGCTCTTGCTTATTGCACACTCGGCTGAGTTACGCCCTCGCATGCGGCTCGAGCTGCAACCCACAGCCTTGTGTGCAATGAGCAACCTTAGCTAACTTGTCTCATTAATGTACTATTCAATCTCTTGATTGAAATAGGTACATTCCTCTTCACGTTCATGAAACTACGAAGCCTATTGGTCTATTACGTAAATATAACCCGATAGGTACCGCTCACAATAATGGTTTTGTCCCAAAACCGACCGGTTCCGTATTCGACCTCCGGAATATTGGATTATGCAAATACCGAGTCGGCGGGGCCGCTTTCACCCCGACCGCGGTTCGGGTGTTAATTTTTAACCGTTTACTATTCGAATGTGAGCGGAATATTTCGTAATAGAATTACTTGTTTTTTTTAGAATCGCAAAACTGACAAAGCTCGAAAAATATAGGTATTTTCTTTTGGAAACGCATCGTTGTCACATATTATCATAAAATCATTATTTCACTGTGTACTTTATACTGAAGTTTGGATATCAACAGTCAATAGTTTTGCAAACCCATATATTTTAATTGCCCATAGTCCAATCCACTGGTTGATGTCGTCCAGCCATAATAAAAAAATCAATGACCATCAGCCATTTTTAATGTCCCCAATGCTAGCGCACAGGCCTTTCTTATGGGTGGATAAGGAGGATGGGCCATAATCCACCACGCGGGCCCAATGCGGATTGGTGGGTGTCAAAAAATCAATCGTCTATTTTTAATCATTAAACCTAAAAGTACCTACTTAAACTATAGTATTAGTGCATGCTGCGTTCACCTATAAGTAGCTGTATATTAAGTTTAGTTCTCGTAATAATATGTTTGCAAAAGTATAAATGTATCAACTGTTGGTGATCCAAATAAACTAAAAAAAAAAAAAAACACACACAACATAATTAAGTTACTATTGCTCTTAAAATAAAATCGTTCAGCTCAAGCAAAGAGCAATCAAAAAGGCAACGCCGTTAAAATGGCAAAATTTGTATCAACTCTCGAATATTGAATTCCAGCCGTAAACATTAAAGAAAAAACGAATCGCTCAATACTTTGAGAGTCAAAGCGGATTTTGATGAGTTTAAGTCAATACTTTCTGTCATTTGAGAGGGAGCCCCGTAAATTGCTGAAAAAGACTTTCGGTTATTTTTAATGTTGTACATGACATTTATAGAAGTTCCAATGAACTTCGAATAATAGAGCCATCAATATAACTAAATTCTTGAATTGTGGAGAGTCCGGCAGAGTAAAATAGTATTCAACACTTTTATCCTTGGATGTATCGTAAAAGCCGAGTATTTAATCATAAAGTTGACACATAAAGATTACACTATTTCCACTAGACCTTTCCGTCACCGGCCATGCACTTTTCATACTTTTCAATACAAATAATATTTTATTGCCTGATACGTTCCTAGCACGGTCATGGTATGGTACGGTGTAGTGGGCAGAGACCTTAAGGCCTAAGATACGCGAGTGAGTAGCACTTTGCTGACAGCAGAGTCAACTAGTTGACAACTACTGCGAACAACGTCGGCAGCAGGTTACGACGCGCCGTCAGCTGCTGCCGACCAATGTCGATGACTGCAGTTGGCTCTGTCGACAGCAAAGTGCTGCTCGTGTGTTTGAGGGCTAAAGCTAGGGTTTCCTAGGATGACGGTGCCGTCATATTACGGCCGTAATTTAGCAGCGTAGAACGTTTTCTATGTAAACAATACGGCGCACCATTTTGATATCATAGACAAACGTTCTACGCCGCTAAATTACGGCCGTAATATGACGGCATCGTCATCGTAGGAAACCCTAGCTTAAGAGATAGAGCATAACAATTCTATGGACGAAAAATGAGCAGAAGCGTTTTTTGACCGAGCGAGCGTGAAGCGCGAGCGAAGCATCTCTGCTTCAGCTTGGGCAAAAATTCTTTCGTATATCCTTCCGGCTGTTCGTAGTCTGTTCTCCTCTATAAGTCGCATTTCTCAACCGATTATCGTGAAATGTTGTGAGCAATTTCGAAAATTATATTTATTTTTGAGTCGAGCCAGTTTTTCTACAATTTTCAAAATAAAATCATCGATTCGAAAAGAAAAATGATCAAAATTAGAAGCGCCATCTAGCTTCGAATAGATAATAGTAATGAATTTTTGATGTTGCCCAAATAAATCTTTATACAAACCATTTGACTTCGACTGAAATAACACAGGCAAGAATTATATAAGAAAAATCACAATCGGATACTCCCATAACGACTAGTTCAATACATATTTTTTAAACGCACACAACGCCAACTCTTGCTTGGAAATATTCCAAGCGCGACCATTTTAAAACAGACAGGCTAAAATAATACAATTTCAACTAAACCTAGAGAACGGGGCGGTTAAATTATTCACAGATTTCCTTTGCGATAAAGTGAGGAATGGAATGGTTGAATGTTTATTCACTGCTCTGGGGTTTAGCAAAATATTTGCAAGCGCCGCGATATTGTCATCGATTTTGCGTCACATTCAATATTGTTATCGATTCCGCATCATATTCGATATTTTTATCGATTCTAAAAATAATTTTATTTTATTTATGTTGTAAATTAATCCTTATTTATATTTATACACCTAAAAGTAACTTGCATGTTTTGTGAGGTAGGTATGTGTGATGAATTGTTAAAGAGCGCACATCCCGCCAACAAACTGTATTCACAGTTTGGCAGGAAATTATATATGTGAATATCTGTAACATACCTTGTGATAAATAAATAAAAAAAAAAAAAAAAAAATCCGCGTCAGATTGTCTTTTAATCGAATGGGATTGTGATTTGTCATTAACAGCTTTCTACTATAGTTTATCGAGTTAAATAAGTTTATTTTTTGTGTTCTGATGTCATCGTTAGTTTTATACTGTAATGGCATAACTAAGTACATAATAATATGTAGTTAAGGCGAGGCCAGTTCACGATTTGATGAAAAGATCGATTTTTGAACTTCCAATGTGAAGAACGGATGTAGAATTCTACTTCACAAAAATTGCTGTAGACTGAACATTATGCCATGAAACACAATAACCGAACAGAATATTGAAAAATGGCATGGTTACTCTGTAAAAAAATCCTGAATAACACCATAAAATTAAACTTCAAATCGTCAGATTTCGTTATTTTCAACGACAGTGATATGATCTTTTATGCAAAAAGGATAGCTTTTTTATCGATCTAACACAATAACCGAGTACATTTTAAATAAATGATCAAGTATTTCAGAAATCAATAAAAATGTACTAAATTTCGTCAAATTTCTGGCGAAGCGTCAATTAAAGCTACGCAATATTCAACCTTATTCTAAAGACCTAGTGAAAGAGTAAATTTCGGGAACTGCCTCGCCTCAAATGATAATGCTATAATATAATTAAATAAAAAAAAACCTAACTATTTGATTGTCCATGTAGGTATGTCTTGCACCATGTATTTTACAGAAACGTACTTTCATAAACGTACACGTACCAAGAGCGGCCTAATAGATTTTCCAGGTGGGCCAATCCAGGTGGTGGATTTTCCACTTTTTAGTCTGTGGCGGCGCTGGGCTACAACTCTTGCGCCAGGACACAACTTTTAAGCCGGGCGGGCCCAGGGACAGCCCCTCGTGTGTCTGTGACCCGGCGACGATAGAGGACATTTTCTACATCATGCTAGACTGTCCAATACACAGCGTCGATAGGTACACACTGCGACAAAAAATGGACACAAAACTGAGCAGAGAAACCCTAAGAGAAATAATGAACAGCAAAAAAGAAAGGATTTTATTTATAGAGTATGCCAAAAGAGTGGCGGACATAGTAATAAATAGAAATAAATGATATTTGATAAGGTAGTAAACATATAACAATAAATACAATACAAATGAAACAAATTTTAATGTTATTAAAATAAGAAATTAAAAAAAAAGTATAAAATTGTAAGGAAGGACAGATAGAAGACTATTAGTAAGTAAGCTTTGAATTATATAAAAACAAGTAGGTAATAAAAACATGTAGCTCTTATAGCTAAAGAAAAAAAAGGAAAAAAAAATAAAATGGCAAAAAAAGTCCTGCCAAAAAGCGGGGAGCAACCGCATTAAAAAAAAAAAAAAAAAAGCCGGGCGGGCCGGTGCGCAATGCCTTCTTATGCCAGCCAACCGGGCAACCACGGGCGGGCAAATTCAAATGCCCAACTTGCTCTATACATTTTATTCATGAATAAAGGAAAAATCGAAAATCTTATTTTCCTTATAATCTCACTACTTGGTGGGCATTAATAGATAAGAAACAACTTGTCATTGGTGTGATGTGAACGAGTATTATCTATGAGCATTTTTGTAATAAGCTTAACCTTAGATGGAGCTAAGAGGAGCTCAGTGGCGCAGTGGTTTAGCGCCTGGCCCAACGATTGCGGAGGTTAAGCAACGTTCGCAAGGGTCGGTCATGGGATAAGTGACCAAAAATTTATTATCTTGAGCTCCACCGTGCTTCGGAAGGCACGTTAAGCCGTTAGTCCCGGCTGCATTTGCAGTCGTTAACACCCACTAATCCGCATTGGGCCCGCGTGGTGGGTTATGGCCCGTCCTCTTTACCAACCATAGGGAAGGCCTGTGCCCCAGCAGTGGGGACATTAAAAATGGCTGATGGACAATCTTAGACTAACAATAATGTAGCGCGCTTTCTATTCGTCACATTTTTGTACAAAAAATACAGGTCGTGACAAGGTGTCCTAAGGTCACCATAAGGTTATCTTTCGTGTCCAGAGAATCATTTACGTGAACAAGACTCACAGCGACATAACTCAGCATCATGCTCTATTTCATTCTAATACATTATCTTTCTCAACCATTCTTTCATAAAAAAAAAAAACTATTCCAACGCCTTCCCCACCCATAAATCAAAACCTTTGAAGGTATAAAATAATACACGAAACTCAGAATCCTACTTTCAGAAGAAATCGCAAGCAATTATGGACCCTAACGCCTTTTATTAAGGTGTGTTCACACGTGTCAGAAACAGTTATCGCAAAGCGAAATTTACGGTACGGTGGAATTTATTTTTCTTAAGTTTTTCGGCGATCTCACCATTGGGGTTAATTGGTAAAGTTTGATATGGGTCCGTGATTCCAATGACATCTTTATGGCGTTATATGTTAATTGAACTTTGTCGGTTAGGATATGGGACTTTAATTTTATGCATTTTGTATGGATTTGTTTTGGGAAAATAATACGGTGCCGTAAATTTTGTTAATGGCAGTAAGTTATATGGCAACACTTTACGTTATGTTAACAATACAAATAATACGAATAAGTATATTTTTTACTATCGTATGAGTAAACAGTACATCCACGAAACGTTAAAAAAATATGATAAAATGAATAAGATTACCAAAACGGAATTTTGAGAAAAATAAATTGACTCTACATTACGTAAAAGTCATATTTTCGCTGAAAATCAAATTAAACTTATGTATTTATGAGGAACACATTAAAGGTAACATATTTTAACATCAATTCAAAGAGAATAGAATAATTTATTTGTCAAATGCAAGTGTAAGTATTACAATTATGGAAGTTGTCATGATTTTGTTAGTAACACTAAATTGGTATACAAATAAAAAAGGTAGAACAACACAAATACAACACAACAAACTTTTGTATAATGTTGATTATAACCCGAAACGACATCGATTTCCACGTTTTTTTTTATTTTTGTAAAAAATATTGTTTTCATTTTTAATACTTTCTTTTTATCACGGCACGGCTGATTTTGTCAATGCGTCCTTGCGTCTACAGGTGACAGCTGAACACCAGTGTTTTGCTTCATCATCGAGGTAAAGATATACGCTGAGCATCGCTGTGACACACAACTTAACCAGTAATATTTAGTTGCCAATATTATGCAGTTTTGCTTGTTGAAATTATCTTATTTTTTTAATTTTTTGTCTATGCGCGTGATGCTAATAAATCATTCTATCTATCTATCTATTATTGCAAACAAACTGATGAATTGAGCAAAATCTTTCTCCACACTTCAGGTCCGCACACATGACCCTTTGGAACGCCTTAACAAGAGCTCAAAATAAATTTCGGGTACCTATATTAAATTTAATCGACGGGTTACTTCGCCTTCATAATTAACAAAAGTTCAACCTTTCTCAGTTGGCCAATCAAAGAGATGGGTACCTATTTAAAGATTTCAAGTAGATAGATTATATTCTTGGCATCTCAATTTCGATGAAAATAACTTATAGGTTAAGAAGGAAAGTTAAGTTTTAATCCTTGGAGATGATTTTGTAATTATCTTTAGTTACATAAACAAACTTTGTTATTCTGTATGTAAGTAAAATAATTTACCTTTCCATGAATGTTGTATGGACATTATATTAGCGGTGCTTAGAAACAAAAAACTTGTTAAAAAAACTTTGTGGTTGTAAAATAAACGCTGTGTTTATCCGTTGAATATATTACTAGAATAGAAATGTTTTATTATGTTTCTTACATATAAATAAAAACTACAAGTTTAGCAATTCTGTCTTTTTATAAAGATTTTGTCATTATTCTTATCGACCAAATGTGTACCGTGTTTCGTGTGAATAAATGAATCTGAATCTGAATATCGATTTTGTTACAAAATCTTTAGTGAAAGACTTTTCTGGTCGCAGAAGAGTTAACGATTGACTACTTTTGACTCTTTTCGTTTTGCGAGGTGTTTCCCCTCTAAGTTTGAACTATGTCCATCAGCCATTTTTAATGTGGATAAGGAAGACGGTAAGGAAGACGGGCCATAACCCACCACGCGGGCCCAATGCGGATTGGTGGGTGTTAACAACTGCAAATGCAGCCGGGACCAACAGCTTAACGTGCCTTCCGAAGCACAGAGGAGCTCGAGATATTAAATTTTTGGTCACCCATCTCATGACCGACCCTTGCGAAAGTTGTTTAACCTCTGCAATCGATGGGCCAGGCGCTAAACCACTGCCCCACCGAGCTCCTGTTTCAACTATGCTAACTGCTAATTTAGTAGAAAGTATTGGTCTATTTTTATTTTTCTCTGTGAACCAACAATCGACGGATGTATTTAGCGTTATTACAATATATTAACACTACTTAGGTAGTTAAGGAAAATGTTAACAGTTCTCAGAGAATTTCTGCCTCGAATTTCGGTCCATTCATTCATATGCTTCGCCATGTGAAGGTTCAGAATCTGGCACTTGTCCAAAGCATCCTGCAATGCGTACAAATTGTTATCCTATACCAGCGCTTCTCAAAGGGGGCGATAGCAATCCCTTGTGGGCGAAATCTGCAGAGGGCGGTAAAGGCAAGGGCCCAGAAAAAGTGAAAAAGAGATTATAATATGTAGGTAGAGTTAAAAAATTTGGAGAGGGGGCGATTGAAAGTAATTAATTCTCAAAATGGGCAGTAAACGAAATAAGTTTGAAAACCCCACTATACTTATAAAGGTAGTACGAGATATTGCTCTTCCGAAAGAAAGACGACTGTATTTCGAGATACCGAATATTAAGTCCAATAATACGAAATTCCTTTGCGTCCATTTTTCTCACAGCGAGAGAAATTTTTTAATATTCAGAAGATTCTAATTGACAAAAATTGGTGTTGTCGTCGTGAGAATAAAATATCTGTAAGATGAAAGCTTGAAATCTAATAAATGTGATAGGATGTCCCAAGAAACGTTTTGTATATTTATACAGAGACTAAAATAGGTAACTTTTGTCCCTTATTCAAGACCAGTTTCACAAGCCCCTGTTAGAACTAATTTTATGTATTCCCAGAAGTCCTATTAAAGTGTTCCGTGACGGGACTTTTGGGATTTTTCTTCCCAAAGGTTACAACACTCTACAACTACTACTACAACCGGGTTTTCTTGAAATGATTTAACACGGTTCTCTTCTCTCTCACAGATTAAATTTTTGAGTGACATTTATATTGAGTATAATATCATTAAGTAAATACAAAGATGATTTAATAAAATATAGATAAAGATGTGTCCAAACATAAAGCGACAGATGTGGAGCAGCAATACGCGACATTCACAGGACACAATTTTGCCGCTTGTCGCTCTTTGTTTAGAAAAGTCTTAATAAAATGTCGGGACCGTCGGACTATTAGTTGCTGAAAATTTGACACTACAATCGCCGAGGTCTAAATCGGCCAGGAACCGATGACGACGATGGATGAATATAATGTCAATAATATGCACGTCTGTTTGTCACAAGGAACTTCTGGGAATCAAAATCCCACTAGTCCTGTTATTAAAACTAAGAAAAATTAAGAAAAATCCCAAAGGTCCCGTCACATAATAACTTTAACGGAACTTCTGGGTATACCCGACTAATTTCTGATTTAATTTATAAATGGAAAAAACTTTAAAATTATCTGCTAAATAAGTTATTGACTTAAACAATGTCCTTGTCTTATGAAATCTTTGTACTTATCATAGTCAAGTAAAGAACCCTTATTTAAATTTGAATCCACAAAATTATAGCCATTGCACGAACTTGGCATCTAATTGAATTTAATAATCACTCAACAAAATACTTTCCCAATCACTAAAAGCCACTCCCAAGCCCATTCTCGTAAAAAAATATCCTCTCAAATCGAATGTAAGTACAAAATATAGCCGAAGAAGGTTCGCACTCCATAATCTGCAGTAATATGTCGAAAGGTTACAAAAATTAGCCTCCTCTGTATTCTATGCGTGAACCCCGTTGGAGGGTCCGACTGTACCCGAAGGGAGCAATTCTGGACGATCCTTAAATTGTGAAGGAGGTGTGTTGGTGCTAGCGAGTGGAGTGGAAGGATAAGTGGCTTGGGAAATCAAGGTCCCGCTATTACTGGTGTCAATGTGAGTGTAGTCGTGTCGTTGGGTGTTGTTTTTATGGACTAAGAAAAGGGGACGCTGCAGCTTGTGTCGGAATCAGAAAGAAGTCAGTTTCATAAAGGACATAAATAAATGCTTGGACAATTTCACACAGCGCCATCTAGCCCCAAACTAAGCAAAGCTTGTAATATGGGTGCTAGACAACTGATATACTACTTATATACTTTTTAAATATATACTTATTATACATCGTAACACCCAGACCCGTCACAGAAATTAAAATTCATCATTTCAATTTCTGCCCGGCCGGGAATCGAACCCGGGACCTCTTGCGTGGTAGGCGGCATGTTGACCACTGCACCACTCAGGTCGTCACATCCTTCTCAGCAATGTTCTTTGTTTTGTGATCTTCACGAATTCTTTCTAGGGAATTTGGAGCGTCTTTAGCGGTCTATAGTTGACTCACGGGTTTTATTTTAGTGATAATATTAAAACTATTAATTGAACGAACCATGGTGTATCTCTCATTATTTCCCAAAATGACATACGCTTCTTTAATTTCTACCTAATTTTCAGGCAAATCTTCGCTATCAAAATATGTATGGGATTGACATAAGTTTCCGTTAACGATAAATAGATTTTTCAAACATCAAATCTTCTTCTAAAAGCGGATTTCGTTGTATCAAATAGACTGTATAACGTCCAATTTTACAACACACCGATTCATTGGATCCAAATAAAACAAATCACTTGCGTGTTGACATAATTCCTTTTGGTAACGATGCTGGTCAGCTCCACTGAACCCCTGACAAGTGTATCGACCTTCAAAGCTTTCAGAAACTACCTTTCTATGCTTTTTTTATGTTAGCAAACACTTTACCCTTCGTAAACGAAGTAAAAAGCCTTCCAAATACATTTCACAAACAATTTTCGTTGTAAACGAATCACAGGGCTATCGACAGGTATACTCAATACTCCCCGATTTGTAAGTAAAGAGCTACGTGACGGTCATTGAGAGAGAGCGGTTGGAATGGCCCGCGTCTGTCCCAGGCCCTATCCGAATTCTAAAAGACAGATTGAAAGACTTACTTTCAGTTATAATGAAGTGTATACATTCCTGTCTTATTACTACTTACTTAAAGTGGGGCATGAAAATGAGCTAATAAGTTACTGAATAATATATGATGTCATCGAAATCATTCTATATATTTTAGAGGTACAAACGTTTTAAAAGTACCCGAAATATATATATATATATAATACAAACACAGACAAACCTACACACACACACACACGCACACATTCACACACACCTATCATAAGACAATATAATAAATTATTTCGAAATTCTCATTATTATTAAATTTCTTTTTCAAATCCGTTAAACTTAATATTTGTTTAAAAACATTTTTTTTGTAACCATTTATAAATTTTATATATCCCATCCTCGTCGCCAGTGTTAGGTTTGTACTAATGAAACAACGGCTGAGCGTAGACTGATCGTTTATTAGCCTCAGAGGCACGGGACGACACACAATATTACAAAGCGAGGGTAGCAATGGATTACTTATACGTAACACTTTACAAAGTGTTGTTTCCGTAATTAGCTTATGTATTGTATAGTTATACCTGCGTTAATGCTCTGTAAATGCTGTGGTAACAATGTTCAATAAATAAAATAAAAATAAAAAATAAAAAATCTCAATTCTGATTTGAAAATAATCAGACTGTGGTAGTTCAAGAAAGGAATCTATAGTGATTTCAGAAACCAACAAAAGGCATTTAATTCAATTTATATTTATTTAAAAATTTAATAAATTTTGACGAAAATAATCTCCTACATTCAAATGTTTCTGTTTTTGCAAAATATTATGTTTTGGTCATTTGGTGTCCACGAGTTAGGATAGGACATCTAAAAAAATATTATTAGCCTCTTTTGCAGCGAAAGCTTTTGTAGTAGTATACAAAGGAGAACCTATATAAATTTTATGATGCAAAGTCAAGAAAACGTTATCCTAAATGGAACAGTCAACAGTACTCCGGTACTCAGTATTCATTTATGTATGTAGGTTAAACATTCGTTTGTATTATCCCCGGTTATTTCATTTCATATATCATTGGTAATGCGGTCAAGAAGAACGTTACCCTTTGATCCTTTATTAGAAACATGTTCTTGTTCTTTGCTTATAAAATTGAAATGGATGTGTAGCGCGCAGTGTTAGAAGATACAGTTTGAAATTCACCGTCATTACTAAGAACATAGGGGTTGTTTAGCGTCTAAACATTGATAGTTATTTGCAGTTTCTTTTAGAGTTTTAGAACAAAATACTGTTGTTGTATTTCTGTTGTTAGTTCTGCGGGATATATCATCACCATAAATCCCAATCTCTATACCAATTATCACACTGGCTACAGTGTAAGTATGGAATATCAAAAACTGAGTAAATATGGTATTCTGATACAATCATGTCAAGTGAACTATATCGTCGTCTATTTCATATCAGATTGTTCTAGATACATGGAATCCAGAATTATTCAAGCTCTAGACACAATAAATTTATAGAGCAGTGACTTAGAGCAAAGACAATATTGCTTCCAATATTTCGTTAAACATTTTCCCCTTATTCTTGAACATGAAGTATACCTATAGTTATACTAGTTCAAAACTGTTGCTTACTTTATTTCAAGTTATTAATGCATTAAACTATTACTAACTATTAGAAATTAGAAATTAATTTATTTGCCTTTGAATAGGGTACACTGAAGGTCTTAATCTAGTTTTAAAGTTCGGCCCATTCAGCCATTAACAACAGCATGCAAATTTTTTCTTTTAACAAATTCAATAGGTATTTACTTAAATTTACATTGTTATTTGAAACGAATACAATATAATATTATCAACTAAAATAGTTCAAAATATTTTGACTACTCTTCTCTTATTTAATACAATACTAAAAACAATAGAAATACATATGTGTTTTTATTAACTCAAATATATTTCCAGATACCATATTCCGCTTGAATAAATTTTAGTTCAAGCGTGTAAGTTGTACCTACATTATATATATTATGTCATATTAAAAGAAGTGGTGGGCAATGTAATATCAATGTGCGGTACAATACTTAAATCGAAATAATTAATATTCATAATTATATGTTTTGCCTACAAGCGTTGAAAAACAAGAATATAATAATGAAAAGAAATATTTACTTATTCTTTAAAAATACATCGTTAAAAAAAATAGGTACCGATACTAAATATTTTATTAAGATACAGAATTCGGTGGATAGCAGATGATTTGGAAAACATATATTAAATTGTTTACTTATACCACATTTATGTACTAAACACAACAAAGTGACGTCAATGCTTTTGAGAAAGCGATAAAAAATAACAAAAATATTTTTCTGAAGGATACGAACCACAAAAATATATCTGATAAAGCTAACGTAATCCTTTTCCTATAGCCTATGCTAGGCAGTGTTCAGATTATCGATAATCGATACATTAGGTGTCCCTACACTACGAAGTTATTGTTTCTATCGCGCTGCTGCTCGAAATGTAATAAACAATGATTTACGCATTTATTATGGTAGGGGAGAGTTTCTTTTTGTCCCAATCCTGATTTCAGATTTTTTTCTGTATGCAAAAGGTTTTCACATCTTTTTATTGGAATCGAAATTGCAATTTAATGTTTTGGAATGACTTGATTCTGTTAATTTTTTTCTTTCCGTTTTGTTTTTATTCAATTTTCAACAGGTGAGTTTTGGTGGTGAAATGAAATGCTTTCAGGATTTTTTTACATCTGAAATAGATGCAAATTTTAAATCTGAAATAGATGCAAATAAACGTAAAGGAATTGTCGTCAAGATAATAAATTGTAATCTTCCTCTTATCGTATGAGGAATAGTGACCACCTCTGGTGTTAGAGTATATCAAGCCGCCTGTAAGGCCTCTAACCTTAACGACTGCAGTGCTATCAGATGACAACAGCCGGGTCCGACAGTTTAACGTGCCCTCTTAAGCACTGAAGCGCTCAATTGTAATGTCATTTAACGGTCACCAAACCGACACCTGGCCGGACCGAGCGTTGCTTAACAAACGTGATCGAGTACGCTCAGTCTGTCAAGCTTCGCCATGAGCACTTCGATGAATTGTAAAAAAAAATCTCAACAGCTCTTCTCACTTTGTGTTCCTATAAAATTAATAGTGGCAAAAAAGGCAAGAAGTCCATTCGTACTCTTTAACACTCCTTAGTAGCCTTCAGAAATAAATAAATCCTCTTTTTGTACTAATCTAAAAAGTATTTGCTATTGGAAATACAAATGCGGGTGAATTCATTGCTAATGCTCACTACTCAACGAAAAACCTCACTGACCGAACTACTAGGGTTTCCCGCTTGTGGTACAAGACAAAGCCTTATGATTTGTGTAGTTTTCATTGGATCCCTTTTCACATGTTCACGTATATATTTTTTTAAATATTAGTAAAAAAGAGCTTGTAAAGAAGATATATTCGGAAGATGGTGACAATACAGTGGCTGCCAATCAGGTCCCAACCAAGATGACCTTGGTGGCTTACAGCCATGTAGATGGTTCACAACCAAACTTCGAAAGAAGCAGTGTCGGTTGTCAACCCAGGTTGGAAAATTACTTTTACGTTACCACGTCACGGTTGTCATGATTTTCTGGAAATAACACAACGTCAGCTACATTATAACACTAACTTTATTCCTTCAAAAAACTATTAACAATTCAGCCAAGATGTTATAACACTGAAACCCGTAAAAAGAGCACGTTCACGATGACTGCCGCCTCCCTTCCTTCGACAACCATCCGAAATGAAAAACGCTTCAATTTTGGTTTATCGTTAAAGGTAGCACAATCGGCTCCTGCAGTGTTACAACCAGATTTCCAGAGAACCTAACTCTTTTCAGAGATATTAAAATTTTTACAAAATAACAGTGAATTGTAACCGCAACCACACCTGAATTAACAGTATATTTTACGAAACGATGAATCGCTCATGGCGGAACTTGACAGACTAATTGTACTCGATCACGTTTGTTGAGTCCGGCCATGTGTAGGATGGGTGACCGTTAAGTGGCATTACAACTGAGCGCTACTGAGCGAGTCGGAGGGCACGTTAAATCGTCGGTCCCGGCTGTTGTCATCTGATAATAGTCGTTAAGCCAAGTTAGAGGCCTTACAGGCGGCTTGTTAAAAACTCTAACACCAGGGGTAGCCAATATTCTTCATTCGATAAGAAGAAGTAAACGATCAACCTTACCGCTCGTCTCTCAACCCTTGTCCCACCCAAATGTCTTGACCCCCGCCCGGGGCGGCTGTTACGACCATGTACTAAACACTAAAATGCACTTAGTCGCCGAGACCCGACTGAATTTGGAAGACAACTTCCAATTCTGCATGTGAACCCTGTACTGTCAGCGGCATATTATTGATATCACTTTGGAGCTTTTTTTTGAAATCTAAAATAAGTATGTGATGATACACTTTTATTTCAAAGTTGTTTTGATGTCTTTTAATAGAAAACATGAATAAATAATTGAAGTTTTATTTCAAATTAAATTACTAAAATTTCAAAATTATCTAAAACCATTTTGAAATTAATTAGTTAAAACATGGTTCTCTTTTTTGAACAGACACAACAAGATGTTGTTTACATCTCTCGTAAAATCTCGTTTTTACTGTGTTAGAAATTACTGAAATAAATTTAAGTATTCATATCTATTAGTATTCATAGTATTCATATCTGACTGAGTCATGGGAAAGTGAGACGGAAATCCGAACACGTATTGAAATAGCCCGAGCAGCGTTCGAGAGGATGAGGAAAGTATTATGCAGTAGAGAACTCTCCATCAAGCTGCGTACAAGGATTCTCCAATGCTACGTCTGGCCTCTTGTTCTCTACGGTTGTGAAGCGTGGACCTTAAAGGAAGACCGCCGAAAGAAACTGGAAGCGTTTGAGATGTGGACATACCGCAGAATGCTACGCATAAGTTGGACGGATCATATTACCAACGTCGAGGTCCTTAAGCGCATGACTAAAAAGGTGGAGCTAGTTCGGACCATTAAAATAAGAAAAGTCACATATCTTGGTCACATCCTGAGAAATCCGCAATATCGTCTTCTCCAGACCATCATGATGGGGAAGATTGCAGGAAAGCGCAGAGTTGGAGGACGCAAAATGTCATGGCTTCGTAACATCCGCCAGTGGACCGGCGTCAAGACGGTTGAACAGTTGTTCAGACTCGCTATGGACAAACCCAAATTCAAGGAGCTGACGGCCAACCTTCAATAATGAAGCGGCACTTTAAGAAGAAGAAGAATTCATATCTAAATGATTGTTTGTAAAGAAATATCCTCAAAATTATTGACAATAAATTATATGTTAGGTCCTTACATATGAAATTAACGTATTATATGAAGAATTTTAAACAAATTGCATTTTCCATACTAGTATTTTCATAATTTATTTAACAACCCTGAACACTATTGTAACAAATCTTTAAAGTAGAAATGTTTGAACATCAAACTCACCTCAGCAACATAACTTAAGGGAAAAAATAAGTTTAGGCTAAGTTACAACGGATAAATATTTTAAATCACAGAAGTTATGAGGTTCTCTCTGTGTGAGAAAAAAACTTCAGTTTCATATAGGTACCCAATACCTACTTATCTTAGACAAATATATTGAAACTTGCTGCTTTAATTAAGCTGTAGTTTAGTTCTGTCTGTATTGCAAGGCGTCATTATTATAAACAGTAAGTAGATCATCAATTACATGTTCTATATTAGCAAGTTGCTAGCGTGTCGCCTCTGCAAGTTTCCGTAGCGACGACGACATCGCAAAGTGTCAAAGTATCGGTCGACAATTCGACATGTGTTCGATCGGGAATTCGACGAAACTGTCGGGAGATGTCGACGATAGTTTCTTTGCGGAGTTGCGTCATAGATAATAAATCTTCTGTGAAGAATGTTTGTTTTTAAAAATGTTTAGGAATGATAATGTTTTAAGTTTCGTGTGATTAAAAGAAAAATCGAGGCTTTTAATACTAAAAACACGCTCATCATAACAACCATGCACTGAATAAAATGGGAAAAAAACTTTTAACATTGGAAATGTTTTTTTTTTGCTTATGGAGTTTTTTTTGTTACACTCTTTAATTATTTTTAATTCAACAATTATATTTTAAATACGACAATTTCGTGCATAACTAGGTAAATCGTCTCACTCGCAAAATGCTGGCCTGTATACCGAAGTTTACCGAAATTCCTTAGCAGATCATACACCGGTGCACTTTCGGCCGCTTTATATGAAGACGTAATACTGGTCCTTATCTGTTCTGTGACGATAGTTTCTTTGCGAAATTGTGTAGATTCGGTGGAGATGTCTTATATTGTATGTGACAATCCTTAGAATTAGGGTTGTGTTTAATGTTAGGTATATAATATAGGAACGCCTTTGACAATGGTACGCCTTTGACATGACATGAACGCCTTTGACTCTTAATAGGAGACAAAACATAAGTAATTACTTGCTAAATTAAGTATTTTCATTGTAATAAGGGAAATAACTAATTACTATTTTCATTGTAATGAGGGAAACCGTATTCGTAATGGCTAATTTTTATGTGTTTTTATTTAAATATACTTATAAATTTAGGCTATTAACTAATCTTAAGTAGGTAACCTAGTATTTTAATCGCTGGTCCTCACAAAAATAATCTTTATTTTTTTTTTAATACTATTATGATATCAGTTACTACTACCTATTAAATTTACAATATTAATTTTCATTAAACATTATAATAGTTTAAAAATATACCTACACACAGACACGTTTTCTCGGTTCTGTACAATTTTACTTCGAATGTCGTACAAAATGTAACCATTTTATTATTTCTCGGATTCCACACGACAACTTGTTACTACTTACAAAATTCATTTCGTTTCAGTTTGAAACTTTTACAGAAGCTCTTCGTGTTTCTGTACTGAACATATTTTGATACATCTTATTTGTTATGTTGTTTTATAATTTTACTAACATAAAACGATCTCTGTGGTACACTAATGCTTTTAAAATTTATTTTTTTTCTAAACTATAGAAGTTAGAGATTTAAAATAAAAAACGTTTTATATCCAATTTTATCAGCTTTCTTTGAAACTATAGTAAAATATACATTAGTCACATTATCAATCAGCATAACAGAAAGTATTATCTTGTGTAATAAAAAAGTTAAAGTGTGATTTTTGCAAGCTAGTGTATTTGAACCCAATATTAGAAGTTCTTAATAAGTTTGTCAATGGATTGTCTACATAATTTTATTCTATTATTATAATATAAACATTCTGTATACAATTTTTTTTTGTATACAGAAATATAGTATGATATTATTTAGATTTGGAAGCTTGGACTCTACTTGGATTGGTAAAATTTGATATAAAGATTTATCAATTTGTAATACGTATGCAAAAGTATTGGTTTCTTAAACGGACTTCAAACTTTACTCATGCACTTGTAGGTACCGTCTATCAAGTATTTATACACGGACATCAACGGTCTTCACTCATAAAAATGGCCTATTCCCGCTGTCCCATATTTTTTCCCCCTAGTTGGGGACAAAAGAGGGGGACCACGGGAATAGGTCAGAAAAACATTTACTCCGTATTCTGTGGTCTGCATTAAAAAATAGAGAAAAATACCCCGCTCACGTCACTCCCAAGAAGCTAACGGACAAGTATTGACGCAAGCTGTTCGACTGTCCGAAACTTTCGGACACAACTTTCCCTTTATATAGTTCGAGAGATCTCGGGTTCAGTCCGAACGATTCTGTGAAGTTACACAACCTATCTATGTACGGTCCGAGATAAAACATTTAGGTCTAATTGTGATTTCTTGTTCATCCTTAAATCTAAGCGATAAGACCGTCTTCCTAATTTAATATATCATTTCCTAGATTTTCTAATGTTTATTCATAACCTGTTCATAATTCATAAACTGCCCATTTCTTATTTTTCTTTCTGTTCTGTGTAAATAAATGGTTGCCTGGAAGAAATCGCTTTTCAGCGATAAGGCCGCCAATTGTTTTACTTTGTACTGTCGTTGTATGTATTTATTATGGTGAACAATAAAGTATTTATTCATTCATTCATTCATTCAACGTTTATATTTTCTTACTTATTAAATTCAAGTAACAAAGACCCATTTTTGTTAGTAACAAAGTTCTTACTTATCTATCTAGCTAGCTAGTTAGTTTAGCTAGCTAGTCTTTACTTAGCTATCTAGTCAAAGAATTTGGATTCCAAAGAAAATCATAACATTAAAAGTACCAATCTAATTAATAGAATCGGAAATGCTTTCCGGAAGTCCATTACAAAATATAACAATTTACATACTAGCAGATTTTATTTGTGTTAAGCTGCTTCTCCTTAGAAGATGGGCGGAGGTAGTTAATTAGTGCAAAGATCATATTATCCTTCCTCTGCCTTCTTGCGTTCTTCGCTCACATACCTTTTTAACCGACTTCAAAAAAGAGGATAACGTTCTCGATTTTTTTTGACAGTATTTTTTTCCGTATTACAAAAACCTTGCACCATTAGGCCTTTTCCACAAAAGCTACGCTGAGCGGTGCTCGGAAAATGAAGTGTATTTTTACTAGCTTAGGCAGCTATTACACGCCCATGCAAGCGTCAGTCAAATTCCATCAGTCATGAATTACGTTTGACTCATTGACTGATGGAAAGTAGAAATCTACTTCATGCACCCCATTACACGGTAGGTTAATCGTCAGTCACAGCCGTGACTGTCATGACTGATGGAATTTGACTGACGCTTGCATGAGCGTGTAATGGCTGCCTTACATTAGTTTATAACTCCGTTCCACGATTCGAACTGGGCAACAAAATACTCGCAGCTCATTGGTCAATGCGCATGGCTATAGGCAGCCATTACACGGTAGGTTTTGCTGTCAGTTTAACCACAGTCACCGTCACGGCCGTGACCGACGATTAACCTACCGTATAATGTAGTGACTGATGGTTGCATGAAGTTGATTTCTTCTTTCCATCAGTCAGTCAGTCAAACGTAATTCACGACTGATGGAATTTGACTGACGCTTGCATGAGCGTGTAATGGCCGCCATAGAGTTAGGCTATTGGCTAGGCTATTGAAAGTCACGCGCATCAACCAATCGGCGCACATGGACCGATTTTCTTTGGCAGCTCGTTTCGTGGAATGGATTATAGCTAGCTCGCAAAAGCAGCTATAATTCTAATGCCAAACTACTAACTAAATCAACGCAAGGAGTAGTTTATCAAGATTACATCCTAAACCAAGCTCATTTTCAGTTAGCTTAACGGCAAAATCCTTTGAAGGTAGACCGTTAAAGATAACCGGTTGGTTTACGGCTGACAGTTAACAGTGTTCTGAAAGTTAGTGGGCGAGCTAACTGACTCGTAAAATATCCTTGTGTATCTTGTAATTGACTTTTTAAGTGGACCACCTAAAAAGGTTATAGCTTACGACTAACCGGTCTTAACTTTAGATTATGGCGAAAACAAAATGCTTTAAGTATTATAATCATCAAATAAGAAATGAGGTTACAAATACTGCTGTGACGAAGCTTTAAACTTTACACAAAGGTTTAAAAAAAGAGTTTAAACCAAAATTGATATTCTGTATTTCCATTTAACATTGAAAATGTTTATGTGATCACCAGAGTACTCGTATGTGCCCGATGTTCAGCCAAAAGTGCGACATGACCGTAGATTGGTCAAAATTGGAGATATTTCTATGGAAAAGGTGTTAAAATTTGCAAATCGCAGAGATCTATTGTACGCCGCTTGAGTTTTGAAAATCGGTCGGGTAGTTTTTGAGAAAGTTTGAAAAATTGAAAAATGTTTCCAACTTACCGGACAAAAAAAAGTTTTATTTGGCTGAAGTACACTAAGTAACTACTTTAAACAGAGTGGCATTATTTCTGAAGTCATCTTAAATATTAGCGTCGACAATAAACAAAGTCTATTAATTTATAAGATATCAAAAAATTACATTAAAAATGGACACTCGATCACGCGAAGTAATCCATACCCTCTAACTTACCTAATTAAAAAAGTGTTACCGATTCGACTAAAATCGAATGCCAATCGAATGTTTATGTGATCACCAGAGTACTCGTATGTGCCCGATGTTCAGCCAAAAGTGCGACATGACCGTAGATTGGTCAAAATTGGAGATAGAAAAAGGTGTTAAAATTTGCAAATCGCAGAGATCTATTGTACGCCGCTTGAGTTTTGAAAATCAATCGGGTAGTTTTTGAGAAAGTTTGAAAAATTGAAAAATGTTTCCAACTTACCGGACAAAAAAAAGTTTTATTTGGCTGAAGTACACTAAGTAACTACTTTAAACAGAGTGGCATTATTTCTGAAGTCATCTTAAATATTAGCGTCGACAATAAACAAAGTCTATTAATTTATAAGATATCAAAAAATTACATTAAAAATGGACACTCGATCACGCGAAGTAATCCATACCCTCTAACTTACCTAATTAAAAAAGTGTTACCGATTCGACTAAAATCGAATGCCAATCGATTACAGTCCGAGAATGTGATTCGATTTAAACAGAATAATCGAACTCACACTCGGTTTTAGCGGAGTGTGCTTTTAGGGAGCTTTTATTGGCGAGATTGTTGTTTATTTTTCAATCAAATTATATATTTAGAATCGAAATTAAATTAGAAGTTGTTGATTTGTTTTGTTTTATTAATTAAAAATTCAATTAAATAAAACAATCACTAAGAAAGCTTAGAAATGATTTTGTTAAACAATAATAAAATTCAGAGTAGATTCAAATCCGATATTTTTATTATTTATTTATGTTTTTTTAATGTCTGTTTAAATATTTAGGTTGTTTGGTATTCTGGTTGTTGGTATAACTGTAAACAACTATAACGGTAAACAATAACTGGATTAGGGGTTCACAAATATTATTCTGTCTAAGTTTAAGCTAAGTAGCTTAAGAACTTGTGTTTCTGGGTAACACAAACATTCAATACTAAGTCCATCCAATATTTTGTTCACAACTACAAAGTAAAAATCTACTTACTTATACTAGTTTGCTGTAATCTAATGGAACAATATAACATTATCCTTCCTATTTTAGTAAAGGTAACCTATGGTTGGTAATGTCGTAAGTTAATTTAACATTATTTTGTTTCTACTCAATTGGCGTAATTAATTATAATATATCTACAAACTTCAGATTTTAGTTTAAGACAAAATTACCTATTAAAAAAAACATTAATTATGTGTTCCTAAGAATGTAATATTTGTTATTTTTGGTATGGGTAGGTTAATTAGTTTTCTGATATAACTTCAAATTACTTTTTATGTTTTCTTCTATGCGTTACGTTTTGTTTTAATTAACCGTCGATTTTCCAGAGCTCGCTATATTAATATTCCAGGCCCCATTCCACTCTGGTTTGTTCCCAGATTGGCCTGTTTCAGCTCCTCATCATCAATCAGACTCATGGAGCATTGTTTACTAGTTCATGCGAGTCCAGTATGACACATTTACCCTCAAAACCGCCTCTATGGTTTAGTTTTTCCCCCGCACGTCTAAGACGTTTTGGTCCCGGCTTCGCTTCCCATGAGGGGGCTACATTTTGTATTTAGATTGGTTGGTGGTAGGGCTTATTTCAAGTCCGCCTGGCTAGCTACCACCGTCTTACCTAAGCCTGATGCCATAAGAACAATTTAAAAATTGTTGTGTTCCGGCAGTTAGAGGTAAGATAGCCAGTTTCTCAGTGGTTGGAAAAGTTGGGAGGTTTTTTATAAATAAATCAAAATAATTATTGACCCTACTGTCGATATTTTCTCATGTTGACTGTACATGCCCTTACCTCGGAGCTATATTTCATTCGGCTGCCTTCATTGAAGAAATATGATCAATGCTTTCTGTTATTGTTTTTGCGCACGGTACAATGGTCTTCCGTTATTAGGATTGTTTGTTGAAACTTGAAATAATTTTACGTATGAAGATTCGCTCCCATTATACCTACTATTACACCCGCCAATCCGCATTGGGCCCGCGTGGTGGGCTATGGCCCGTCCTCCTTACCTCCCATAAGGAAGGCCTGTGCCCCAGCAGTGGGGACATCAAAAATGGCTGATGGACATACCTACTATTGACAGTATTTAATTGTGAATTGTAATGTCTTATCGACATATTTTGTGATATTTTGTGGTGAACAATGAATTTTAACATATTATACAAAAATTGCATAAAATTCACCACAAAATATCATTACGATTCAAGCTAACATAACCAAAAATCCGGCAAAAACTTTTTAAACGATTCATTTTTATTGAAGGATTGAAGCATGTTGGTTTAATGAATAAGAACCTTGTATATTTTTAATTACTTACATTTAGATCTTATGGAAATATAGCAAAGTAAGATTCATAATAAATTTATTTTCCTTCAATAGATACAACACCAAAGAGAAGGTTAGCGCATACGCTTTGTGATTGCGGTAGTTCAGCAACTTTCGCAAGGGTCAGGCACGGAATGGGTAACCGGTAATGTATTATCCCGAGCTCTTCCGAGCTTCAAAAGGCACCTCAAACCATTGGCTCTGGCATCCACAAATCTATCGAAATCGAAAACAGTCTACAAATGTTGTGTGGCAGCTGAACAACTTTGTCCATGGGACCAGAGCAAAAAATAATCAGCTGCTAATTTGTTTGCTCTGATTAACTTGGTCCCATAGACAAAGTTGTTCAGTTTGACAGTCTAAGCCACACCACATTTTGTCGACTGTTCAAAAAATAACCCTGTAGATATATACTGCGTCCTCCTAGTAGATCCTGTGGCCCATCCCATCCACACCTTTTCAACCTGTAAGTACCTTATCACAGTGACAGTTTGCGAGCTTTTCCAAAGCGGAGCGGGTATGCGGAACAGAGACGCTGCGGGTGCACAGCGTTTTGCCTCAAAATCATCGACATTGGGAGAATCATTTATAAACGTCATGAAAAAACGCTGCGCGATAGCGGCGTCTCCGCTCCGCTCCGCTTTGAAAACACTCGCAAACCGTCAATGTGATAAAGCACTAATTTATTTATTTGAACGCCACTATTGAAGGCCTGTGCCTCAGCAGAAGGGGAAAATAAAAATTGTCTGATGATGATAATCATGAAGCTGTTTTGAACAGTCAAAAAAAATATCTTTATTATTTACTACAAGTAATATTTAACAATGTGTGGGTCTCTTTTATGTTTGAAAAAAACCTAGAAGAGGTCCCTCTCTTAAGTTTACAATAATTTATTGTAAACTAAAGAGAGGGGCCTCTTCTAATACAGTATTGCATTGCACCCCATAACTAAATGATCATAACTGCTTGTCAATAATTTACATTGCATAAACTTATCAATTACATTTTGATCGTCTAGCAGCGATGCTCACAAAATAGATAGATTACCGTAGCCTTTCAAAAGTAGGCCACGCCCCCAAATAGTAAATGCAATGTAAATGATTGACAAGAAATGCTTGATTGTCTAGGGGATACATATGAATAATTGAAGCTGAAACTGTACTTGCGTGAAAACTAAGAAGTGAACAACGAATAAATCATTGGGCGATCTTTCCAACCGAATCGGACGTTCTACAAACAATCGAGACTTACATAATCGAGGACTCACAAACAGGAACGAACCAACGCGTGTTACATAACAAGTAAAGCTTAGACTAAGAATCTATAGACTGGCCATGGAAATATTTTTTTTCACACCACATGCTCGACAATGCCGAATTATATGTCATGTAAACCTTACCGAAAGCAAGACATTATATCTCTTGGCTTTAGCCGGGTTATAATGTTCTATTATAACCCGCTGGTCAATAATGTGATTTTCACTTTCATAATTCTTATTGCTATGTCCATAAAGTCTAATTTCACTAAACAGAATGTGTCCTCAGCGGGCGCGGTCAACTCGATTTTCGAAGACCGAGGCCGTGGCCCACTAGATTCGCACTGAGACGAACTTCATTTGTTTGTCAAATCGAGTAGGCCACGCCAGCTGAAAGAAGTTGCTATAGCCGTAGCTAGTAGTGCTACTAGCTTTAGAAGATTCTATAAATATTTCAAAGAAAAAATAAAAAATGTCGTGGGTTGAAAGTATTTTGACTCCAGAAGCTATTAAATTAGATGCCATAGGCATTGTCAATAATCCAGAAAACACACTATCTACTAAGCCTAGTTTTTTATTGTCTCACATAAAGTGAGAAAAGTAGAGTATACACCACCGGGATAAAACTGTTTTTTTTTCTTGAGCGCTTGAATCCCTCACTGCACTCAGGACTCAATTTTAATTCCCTCGCTTTGCTCGGGAATTAAGTTATAACACCCTCGCTGCGCTCGGGAGTTAAATTTGGAGTCCTTCGTTACGTTCAGGATTCAATGTAGCGCCCGTGACATAAAACAGTGCTTTATCCCCTTAGTGTATAATCTACTTTTATGTCAAAGAAAATGCATTTACGTACTGACCCACAGTTGAGCGAGCGGTTCGTATATGGGGTTTGCCAATAGGGACCTCGCCCTCACCACCAGCTATTGCTGACAGCGTCAGGGCGGCTATGGAAATTGCACAGAATTAAATAAAACACTTTTAACGGATACTAGCGCGGCTTTATTGAAAGTACTTTGGTAATTAGTTGGTATTTGGTTTGATTTTTGATTTTCCCGACGTTTCGGCACCTTTGCAGCTGCCGTGGTCACGGGGGACTGAAGCTACTTGTGAGCCTACCCTCAAGCGATGAATTTTTTAGAACGTTCAGAAATTAAAATTTATCAAATTTTTAATTAGTTTAAGTTTTGGTTTGGTTTTAATTTAATTTTATATGTTAAAAAGAGAGAATCTACTGAAACTACTACCATTTCAAAAAAAATTGGGAGGCCCCTCCAAGAAAGAAATGGCGAAAGAAAACTTGGAGAGGAAGGCCGACCTCCGTCTTTTATATTAATTAATTTATTTGCAAAAAGAACTAACCGTATCATTAGATCTTACAGTGTGTGTTTGGGGCTTTAGCTTGTGAATGATGGGGTCCCAGGCTGGTGGAATTTTCCAACCATCATCTCTATTGAAATTAGGATATTTATTTATTTCGATAGCCTCGCGGAGCATTCTAGGAATGAATCTACGTTCTCTAGCAAGGATTTGGGGTTTGTCAAATCTAATATAATGGTTGGGCCCCTCAAAGGCGTGTTCACTCACTGCAGACTTGTTATCGCGCCTATGTTTCATGTCAGCTACATGTTTTTTAACGCGGGTCCCTATGCTTCTCTTTGTTTGCCCGATGTAATTTCATGGAGGATTTTGAGGAGAAGCCACAGCACCAGTTACTCCCCGGTTCTACAAACGGTACGTAGATGACACTTTCACAATACTACCTAGAGACAGTGTCCCTGCATTTCTTAACCATCTTAACTCCATAAACCCCAACATACAGTTTACTATGGAGTTAGAGGCAGATAATAAACTAGCTTTCCTAGACATTCTCATTATCAGGAATCCGAACCAAACCTTGAGCCATACAGTGTATCGTAAAGCAACCCATACAGACAGATACCTTAATGGTGACTCTCACCATCATCCTATACAGTTAGCTACCGTAGGGAAATCTTTGTTTCAGAGAGCCCGCGGCATCTGTGACAAACAACATCTGACTGCTGAGCTTCAGCACGTCAAGCAAGTACTACGTAACAACAAGTTGCAAGTACCACGCCTTCGTCACAGAAAACGCACCAAACCAGCCACAGTAGAGCGTCAACCTGCCATCCTACCATACTTGAAGGGTGTCACTGACAAGATTGGAAACATTCTGAAGCGAGCGTCAATCAAAACTTACTTCAAGCCGCCGAAGAAGATCAACCAATTCTTACGACCTGTCAAGTGTAATATCCCCCTTCAAGCCGCAGGCGTCTACAAACTAGATTGTGACTGTGGGCTCTCCTACATCGGGCAAACAAAGAGAAGCATAGGGACCCGCGTTAAAGAACATGTAGCTGACATGAAACATAGGCGCGATAACAAGTCTGCAGTGAGTGAACACGCCCTTTACTTAGTAACTTAGTAACTTTGAGGGGTCCAACCATTATATTAGATTTGACAAACCCCAAATCCTTGCTAGAGAACGTAGATTCATTCCTAGAATGCTACGCGAGGCTATCGAAATAAATAAATATCCTAATTTCAATAGAGATGATGGTTGGAAAATTCCACCAGCCTGGGACCCCATCATTCACAAGCTAAAGCCCCAAACACACACTGTAAGATCTAATGATACGGTTAGTTCTTTTTGCAAATAAATTAATTAATATAAAAGACGGAGGTCGGCCTTCCTCTCCAAGTTTTCTTTCGCCATTTCTTTCTTGGAGGGGCCTCCCAATTTTTTTGAAATGGTAGTAGTTTCAGTAGATTCTCTCTTTTTAACATATAAAATTAAATTAAAACCAAACCAAAACTTAAACTAATTAAAAATTTGATAAATTTTAATTTCTGAACGTTCTAAAAAATTCATCGCTTGAGGGTAGGCTCACAAGTAGCTTCAGTCCCCCGTGACCACGGCAGCTGCAAAGGTGCCGAAACGTCGGGAAAATCAAAAATCAAACCAAATACCAACTAATTACCAAAGTACTTTCAATATAACCGCGCTAGTATCCGTTAAAAGTGTTTTATTTCATGTCTAGTGAGCGCGTAAGCTTGAGAAGTGAATATGCACAGAATTAATAATAGTACCTAAACCTAATAAAGCTTGTGTTCAAAAATTTATTTGCAAAACGACAAAACCCTGCATTTGCATTATTAACTGGCCAAATCTGGTAGATTTTTTTATTGCTGATCAAGTCTATTGTCTCTATGGAGTTTGTTAGCGTGTGTCGAGTCTATAGCATCCTTAGTCTAAGAAGTAAACCCATAAATCTAAGTTCAAGGACACTAAGACCTTGGCGGCATTCCAACTGTATTGTAGCTGGATGCAGAGATTTGTTATCAAATAATTCTAAGGATTGTCCTTTATTAATGTGCTTTAGGACCAATAAATTTATTTGTGCCATTTAGGCAATTGTTGATATTGTATTAGGAAGCTTTGTTGTAAATGGTAGGTTTTGGTGCTTTGTACTATCCTCCAGTCCTAAGCCTTGAATCTCATTTACTTGGCGATCTATAGCTTTTTTCTCATAGAAAATAGGCTTACTCTTTACTTTGACCTAACACCCGTTTTCACTAAACTTAAGAATCTCCTAAGTCTTTTCCTGAATACAACTCTACTAAATTAAAACGCTGCCATAAACTTAGCTGTCATGCACCTAATGGGGAATGTCCGAAAAAAATCAAGTTGCTGAATATGTTTTTATAGGTATGAATAAGCTCCCCTAGTAATAGAAAAAGTTTCAGTTGGTTGCGTGAAAAAATTTAAAAAAATTAAAGTAAAAAAAAAAAAAACTTTGACTTCACAAATATACAAAAGTTACAGCAGAATGGAAATTATACCTTTGCCACCACCTGCCACAGCCACAACATGATATTAAAAAAAGTTTCAACACAAAATGTCAAAAGTTTTTTTTAATTCGTGTTGTGGTTGTGGCAAATATTCAGCCAATTTGATGTTTTCGGACATTCGCCATTATATTGGTCAAATTGTGGTTAGGCAAAGACAGAAAACGGGTGTAAGTGTATTCAAGTTAGGCAAGGATAAAAAATGATTACCGACAAAATTCCAAAAGCGTGAAATTCTAAAGACAAAAATATAAAAAAATGATTTTCTCAAAAAATCTTATAGAACTGCCAAAACAATTTAATAACAACACTATCTCCATTGGCCAGTAATATACAATATCATTTTCCTCAATACGATCCACGTTTAATATAAAAGATTTCCCAAAATTCCATTAACACCCGGATTTTATCTCACAGGATAGACAGGCGAGAATTATTTACCGGCTGATCCGTCAACCGGATCTTTTGGTATTGAACTAATTCCGATATGTATGCCAAAAACTTGATGAAATAGATTGCATTTCTTGAATCCTGTTGGAAATGTTTTTTGTATTTAAGTACCAACAATATGTACCATCAGCCATTTTTAATGTCCCCACTGCTGTTACACAGGCCTTCCTTATGGGTGGAGGAGGATTGGCCATAACCCACCACGCGGGCCCAATGCGGATTGGTAGGTGTTAACGACTGCAAATGCATCCGGGACCAACGCAAAGCATGGAGGAGCTCGAGATACCCATCCCATGACCGACCCATGCGAAAGTTGCTTAAGGCGAGGCCAATTCACGATCTGATGAGAAGATTGATTTTTGAACATCCAATGTAAAGAACTGTAGAAATCTACTTCTCAAAAATTACTGTAGACTAAAAAAGTACCAAAGAAACACATGAACCGAACAGAATATTGAAAAATGGCATGGTAACTCTGTAAAAAAATCCTGAATAACACCATAAAAAATTCTAAAAATAAATTTCCAATCGTCAGATTTCGTAATTTTCAACGGCAGTGATATGATTTTTTATGCAAAAAGGATAGCTTTTTTATCGATCTAACACATTAACCGAGTACATTTTTAATAAATGATATAGTATTTCAGAAATCAATGAAAATGTACTAAATTTCGTCAAATTTCTGGCGATACGTCAATTAAAGCTATGCAATATTAAACCTTATTCTAAAGACATAGTGAAAGAGTAAATTTTGTGAACTGCCTCGCCTTAACCTCTGCAATCGCTGGGCCAGGCGCTAACCGCTAAACTGCACCATCGAGCTCCTCACAACATGTAGGTAAAACAAATTAAATCAAAGAAAGGTTGTTTAAGGGGTATGTAGCCGTTCACTAACGTCGTCGTCAATATTTAATTTCATTTCTCCTAAACTAGGTCCAAAACAGTCCCCCATGACCACGGCAGCTACAAAGTGCCGAAACGTCGGGAAAATAAAAAATCAAACCAACTAATTACCAAAGTACTTTCAATAAAACCGCGCTAGTATCCGTTAAAAAGGGTTTTATTTCATGTCTAGTGAGCGCGTAAGCTTAAAAAGTCTCTAATATTTATTAAATAACTCTCTGAGAGTTAGGTACTTAACATTCTTTCGATGGGATGCCACTTCTGGTTAAAGCTGAACGTGGAAAAAACGAAACAAAACACAACCATAAAATAAACAATAACAAGTAAATAAACCCAAGAAGTAGTGCTTTGTTTGTATTTTATTATTTTTCTATCCAACCAGTCTTTGTTCCTGAAACCTATACAAACAGTCGAAATCAAGAATTAATATTTACTTACGAAAATTCATTCTGTCGTTTTGTGTACCAATAAATATACGGGTTTCATAGGTATTGTACTTTTATTTACTAATCTCGATTATTTGTATTTGTATTCAACCATCAATAGACTTTTGTTTCTTAACATTAACATAAAGCATAATATTTTTTATCTACACTCACATCGTAATGTTCCAAATATGAATTCAAAAAAGGTAATATAAATACGTACTTTATTTTCGTGGACACGAAAAATAAAAAAAAAAACTCATTACGATGCAGTCAACTGAATCATAAAATAACTTTTTTCCTCATTACGATACAGGGCAAATCCAAGAAGTAGGCAGTGCCTTGATATTAAAAAAAAACAACGATATTTTCACATACATTTTCCATGATTCAAATGCACTCTATGGTGATCGATGACATTAGTGCGATTAGTTTGCAGGGTTGCGTTTAGAGGCTTAGAGTGCGGTTGTTTGGTTTTTGACTTTAAGGTTCGGAACGACCAAGAACTTTAAATGACATTAATAGTACAAATTCTTCGTTTTCCATTTGGAATGCGAATAATTTAAACTTTCCTTTATTCTAAATGAAATAAAATCTGTTTCTGAGGAGCTACCATGAATATTTAAAAAAATTAGACACAAAAACATCAAAATACAAAATAATGTCAAATGGCATTGACAATTTTACTACAGACAAACGTCAGCGTTTTCCAACCACCGATTTTGATGGTTAAAAAGTTGCAACGCTCTGACGTTTGAAACGGGAAAGCTGTTACAACCGGAAGTCATGCTCTAATGTTTGGAACGCCGTTAGAGCATTCGGTTGCACTCGAAGCGTAGGTTCTGAACGCATCCCAGTGCACTCATCTCCATTCATCTCATATTTTTTTTCTAATGGAATGCGCGCCATTTTTAGAGCTTTACAAAAATGTTTTGATTTCAATTTTAACATTTTGTTGTAATGATTTTCGTAGGTTTTTTTAATTCTTGATTTAAAATGTGAAGAAAATTTGACTCTGCTCGATATTTTAGATGCAGCTAAGGAAATGACTTATTACAAGGTAATACCTAGCTAATACAAACAATGTCTCACTCTCTTTTCTAACGTTGATCTTTTATTTAGTAGGTTCAATCCTAAATGTATGAGTGTAGATAAAGTAGTGTATGAAACTGCACATAACTAGGTATTAAAACACTCGTGTGATACTATTAAAAACCTCGCCTACGGCTCGGTTTTTAAACACACACTCATGTTTTAATACCCCTCATTATGTGGCAGTATCATAAACTACTATTGTAAGAAACATTACACATTACATTATTCTGTAAGAAATAGATGCCTTATGTTTCCTTTTTGCATTTGTTGTAAAATAAAATCAATAATATGGTTAAATAATATTACTTTATTATATTATACATAAAATTGTGTACAGAGACAACTGCCAATTTGGTCTAGTGGTTCGCCCACCCGTGTAAGACCAAGGGGTCCCGGGTTCGATTCCCAGGGGGGGTACAACTTGTACACGGTTTGTTTGGTGGTAGGGCTTATTTCAAGTCCGCCTGGCTAGCTACCCCACCATCTTACCTAAGTCTGATGCTATAACAACAATTTATAAAAATGTTGTGTTCCGGCAGTTAGAGGTTAGTTAACTAGTTCCTCAGTGATGAGGATTCCGAATGCGCTTCCACCTTCGGCCTTATCGTCACCTAACATCAGGTGAGATGAAGCTCAAGCACTATCCTGTTGTGCATTAAAAATAGAGATAAAAAAAACCAAAATCCCAAAAACCCTAGAGCGCTACACCGCGCTGACATGAAAAGTTCACATATTTTTCTTTTCTTCTACCACATCCAACCGTATTCGGGAAAGGTTTTATTCCATTGCTTGGTTCGCATTCGTTTTCTAACCTTTAAAAAGATTTAAATTTCACTTAGCAGGAACCCAAAATTTAAGGACACGTGCCTCAAGCCCCATAAGATGCGATAATACTCATTACACCACCAGTTGCTAATCGTTTTCCGATATCAGAACGGGTTTTAATATGTTTAGTGACAACCATTCGTGATTTACGATCTCGACGTCCGGTACGATTCTATGTTCAATTTATGATGCTCAATTAGTATGCTTACTCTGTTACCGGTAATAGGTTTTGGGATGTGATTTAGATCGTATCTGGTTAATGTAAATAAATTGTTAAAAGCTCCTCGAAATAGCGGATAATGTCGAATCTTTTAAGAAATTTCGTGTTTACGGGAGGCAGCCATCAGATCTTTATATAAGGTCTTACAGCTAATAATATGTTTGATGAAACATAAATTAAATTAAGGCATAATTAAGATTTTCTAGATACCTTCTTGTATAACATAATAATTAATCTGAGCTCACTAAAATTACTTACACGCTGAAACTAGGTCAATTATGATTTACTCGTGAAATTATAATAAATTGATGTAAAAATTATTAAATTATGACTGTAATAACAGAAAATAATTTATCAATATACTCAAAAACTGGATTTTCCTATTCAGCACACATCAGCCTAACCCCGAATTCAAATACATGTTAGGGCAACTGAAACAATTAAAATTTAATCTACACATACGATAGCCGCAGAAAATAAAGGAAAAAGTAACTTTTTAGCTATGGGACAAAATATGAAAGTAATATTTTATACTTTTAGATATCTTCAACTATTATGACGTCTCATCAAATATCCCTAAAAATCTATTTTAATTTACATGAACAACCCTTGGTGTCAACTTTTGATAATGACCAAGTTTTTAATCTTTTCAAATTTGCTTGTTTTTTTTAAACAGAATTAGCACACTTTCATTACCTACTTACCGTACAAAACTTAGCAACTTAACGACCATTGCCGTCTCAAGATGTCTCAAAATACTCTTTGTTAATACTAAATTACTCTTTTAGGATTATCATTTAAAATATTAATACCGACTATAGTAACCGCGCGCGACTTCGTCCACGTACGGTTTCTTTTTCATTTTTTTTTCATCCCTCAAGAACAATTCTTTTTTTCTGGATGTAAGGTACCCTATGTCCTTTTCTGTACCCCTGAAAACGTGTTTGCAAAAATTTCATGATGATCGGTGAAGGCGTAGAAACAAACTTACTTTCACATTTGTAATGTAAGTAAGGATTACACTATCATGTAGTTGTATTTTTAAATATTGACCATCGCATCTTTCTTAAAGGCTTCCAATATCCCCGGGACCCCACAAAATGTAACTTCGGAGGCATCAAGTCAAGAGGTTGACCTAAGTAAACACGCAAGTTGAACTAGGAACTAGCGTATCTACTAATAAAACAAGAGTTTGATGGACATCAGTTAGGGGGCAGTCGCTACGAAGATTTTAGTAGTAGGAACACATTTTGATACCATTTTCTTTTCCAAAAACTGGCTTGACAAAAAAAACTAAATAATTATCAAACCTGCTCACAAAATACGAAAATCGGTGGAGAAATATGACTATACTCCTACTTTTAATTCGGTGCAGTAATTTGACAACTACAGTGTGCCCACTGGGGTGATTAGCAACTTGCGTGGTGGTAGAGGAGAACAAACGGACATACCAAAGAATTTTTGCCCAAGCTGAAGCAAAGACGCTTCGCTCGGTCAATAAATAATGTAAAAGGCTTTATCAGTACTATGAAAGATGAGGATAGTCTCTTTTTTGTCTATTTGGCGATTGTGTTTACTGATTTCCATGAAAACTAACGTATAATAACTTTTTATCTCCTGTAAAAACATGCGAATTGCTGGCAAACAGGTCTCAAGATTGTTTTCTACGTCCAAAGTTCAATCTGTAATGCATTTATTTTTCTATCTAGTTGCTTTGGTGTTTACTAATTACCTTGAAGATTACCAGCTTTATAAAGAAAGTATTTCATTTTTGGACAAAAACATTAAATTTAATTTCACATTTTTGCTGTCAAAAATGTCCCAAGATTCTGGTCCAATTTTGACAGTGGCCCGCGGCATTGAATAATAGGGTAATCTTCGAAGCTGTGTGCGATTTAACAAGATTACGGAGCGTTAATCGGAAACGGGCTGCCAAGGATTATCTCGCCGGTTTGTTATTGGACGAGGCGAGAAACGAAACCGATGCTAATTAAATTGGGGTACAACGAACGTGTTACTGTGTAATGTCCAAAATTAGGGATTGTTAAAATAAAGCGCCTCAAATAATTGACCGAGCGAGCGCAAAGCGTCTTTGTTTCGGCTTGGGCAAAAATTCTTTCGTGTGTCCTTCCGACTAGATCCCTAATAGAATACACAGCAATAAGATTTTATTTAGATAAATGTTGCATTACTAACTAACGGCCTTTCGAGACTTTGTTTGCTTTCATCCCATATTTAACTACCCTACCCAGTATTAATTTTAACGACAAAAGGTCTAAACTAAAATTCATCAAAATTGAAGTAGTTTAGGCGTTTTTTCGGGACATCAACAATAAATACATTTTATATTCGGATATCCGCCTCCTCTACGGGTTGCATTTCTTAACCGATTCTTTTTTATGAGCAATTGGTCTATTATATATTTAATTCGTCGATAACTTGGTCTATTCAGTTTATCGTTTTTTTTTCAAAATGTTTTTTTTTGTAAAATAATCATTAAATCATTATTAGCCGTTTTAAAAAATATGATCAAAAATAAAACAAACCTTTTTTGTTAGCGATGCAAAGCAAATTATTTTTTTTATTTTTAACAACACTCAAAAGTTCATAGTTCAAAATCAATCGAAACATTTTCGACCAATAAGACATTAGTATTTAAAAATTAAAATAATATGATTGTGACAGAACTTAAGAGTGCGTATATTATTCATGTTTTTAAACCACATACATTTATTTGAGCTACCTTTTAAAGGTGAGGTTTACAGCTCATGGAGCTACTAATGTTATTTGGACTGACAATATTGTAGTTTTGCGAGTGGAATGTTAGTATCATTTTTTTAAACGTAAATGACAAACAAATTATACGATCACGCAAAACTCTTTCGACAATATGAAAGTACACTTAATATAGCATTGTGCGTAAAAAACGACCATATAAGGCGTAATGCCAAAAAGCAAGGCAACATTTTAATCTTAACTTCGGTACACAAAGATAAAGTAGTGTGCAGATAATAAAGTTGTAATTTATTAGCACGTAGTTGTTTGTTGCCTACCCTGAACGATAGTTATGAAATAATAATGGTGATTTGTTGACCACCCGCTGGGAAATAGTTTTTTATTTATTGTACTGTCGACGATATGGTAAGATATTTCAATTGAATGTCGAGGTAATTCCTCACATTGGTGAAATAACGCTGGCTTGCAGCGTAAGAGTAGGATATACTAGAAGAAATTCGACGATGTTACTATAGAAGAAGAATAGAATAATTTTATTTTACTAGTGACTCGGTAGCTCAGCGGTCAGAGCATTGGACCGGATATCCAAAGGTCGCGGGTTCGATTTCCGTCTGAGTATTGATCTGGTGCGAGTCGTATTTTTTCTAGTATATTATTTAGTATTGTATAAAAAAAACATATCAGGAATTATGAAAACGTACAAGTAAAATGAGTTACACATTTTTATGCAGTAGATCAGTTATTTCCTATTTCCTATTAAACCTCATCGGACAATAAAAGTAAGTCCTTTTAGTATGTACAAGTAATTAATTTAGAAATTGTATTTATGATATGCAAAAATATAAAATAACGAAACAAGTTGCAATTTATGAAATCTAATATCAACTAAGTCCTATTTTGTCATACATTAAAACATACTTTACTTTTCTGACAGCCTAAAAGTTTTAAGGAGCGTTTATTTTGTAATGCCTTCAAACAAAATAAAAATCAACATCTCGAATAGAAAAAAACACATCACATTACATCTGAAACCGGAAATGATGCTGAAATTGAGACGGGCTTCAGGCAATACTACCGGCGATACCGGAAATGCAGACGGCTGAAGGCACTACTTCCTGTTATCTTAGCGTATTGTGTGATTTCGCATTTAAACTTTATTGTGAGAAAAATACGGTTAAAAACTGGATTGAGCGGTTTTGTACAAGTGAAAATGTTGAATTATTTTCCTATGTTATCTATGGTGAATGGGAGCGTTGTATATTCTATTTTTTTATTTTTATATAAATAAATTTTTTCGTAACTTATATGCTTAGGTACGCTTGTTTTTTTATAAAATTAATGAAGGTAGTTAGTTACTTTTCTATTAACCGGAGAAAAAATAATTGTAACAATTTTTAAATTATTTCTCAGCAGGCCTACCTAACTATTACATAAAAATAATCGCAATAATCGGATGCGATTCGTCGTTCAATTTACTTGATATTGAACCTTATTCGTGAGTTAATAGTGTCACGGAGTGTCGAACATCTTCCACTTATCGCGATTGTTTTAATGTATTATAGGCCTGCCGTAAAATTAAATGAATTTGAGATAATTAATATTTTTTTATTTAACAGTCTTTTCATCTTTGTTTTTGTGTTTTACGGTTTCCATACCTCAAAAAAAAGAAACCCATAAAGGATCATTTTGATGTCCGTCTGTCCATCTGTCTGTCAATACCATTTTTTCAGAAACGCGTGGAGGTATCGAGTTGAAATTAAAACCATATACTCAAGTCTAAAGTTCCTTGAAGCTGTGAAAAAATCAAACTTCTTAGTTAACGTAAAAAAAAAGACATATTTCGACACGTTCAAGGGAATCAAAATTTCTAGGGTACCTACTTCCCGTTGACCTAGAACTATGAAAGGCAAGTAATATCGTCTTTTATGGAAAAGTCTGAGAACTTTGTAATTAAATCATAAAAAATATAGTTCTTTGGGCGATTCGGACTTGCACTTGTCCGATTTTTTTAAGAATAAAAAGTTTATTAAGAAAAAAAAGTCGAGAAAATAAAAAATCAAACCAAATACCAACTAATTACCAAAGCACTTTCAAGAAAACCGCGCTAGTATCCGTTAAAAGTGTTTTATTTCATGTCTAGTGAGCGCGTAAGCTTGAGAAGTGAATAAAAAGTTTATGAACAATCAAAAAAAGATAAAATCATCAATATTAAATAATGAATGGGTCGTTTCTTTGTTGCACCGAAAATATATTTTCAGGTTTAAAATTTAGATTTCGAAGTATACAACAGCAACAGATACAATTAACTTAACTGTAATTAAGATAAATATCTTTCCATGACAGTTTCATAAACACATCCCAAGTGACATTTCAAAGTTAAGTTACGTTTGTTTAATCCCAAACTCATTCAGTTAAGTACTTGATAACTACTCGAGTTGTATTAAATTATGATTGTTTCGATCGAGGCTGTTACACTAATTTCATTTAAGTGAGATACGAAGTTTGTTGAGATGGCAAAGTTATTTGGTGTGGATTGTCTGTTCATTGTTCATGATCTTTGAGAGGAATTGATCCTTTAACTACCTAAATACCTACTTAGAAGCAAACCTAAATATAAACGGTATCTTAAACTTTAAGCAAAGCTTCTAAGTAGTTCTCTACACAAAGTTTTTGCAAATAAAAATTGTTCGTAGAGTTCACTTTTCATATAAAAATATTCAGGGTTTATTTGATTACTAAGAAATCATGTTTAACAACTAAATTTTTTTTTTATTTGAAATAACCACCTAGTCCCAAATTTTTATTTGTTTAATTTGAAATAAAATCGAGAAAGCCATAATATTCACAGTCATTACAGTTTTCCATAAGCAATAGAAAAAAACTTCACAGCATTGAAACATCGTTAATCAATTGTTTACAAAGTATAGCAAGGGCATTTTTCAAACATTTATTTCAATACTAACGAGCTTTCCTTAGTAAGTGTTGTAACTTGTTACGACACGACTCCAGTCTAACTGCCTCCAGCGATGTAAAGAATAGGGATGTTGACTATTTTTTTTATTTTATGTTACATAAATTACCTCTCAAAAAAAGAAACATTGGTAAAAGAATTAATTCGCTAGCATGAAAACTGCCCGAGATATCACAGTGTGAAATGCACACAAATGGACTCGATCAAAAACGCTCCATACTAATGGCTTGCACGTTATGACGTGACGCCGTGCTAGTTTGTATGCAACGCGTAGGAAATTTGTTCGGCAGCTATATTAAATATTGTGTTTATCAAAATAGTTTCTTAGACAAATTTGCTATACATTTTACGGACTAATTAAAGGTATTATTTATTTTAATAAATTTTATACTTTTTAAATGGACTTGTCCACCCAACTTTGAAGGGTCATAAAACAAATAATATGCAATATATAAAACCAAGAGGTATACAAGCTACTCTAAAAGTTTAATATGTTTACGATTTTTATTAGTATTTCGTTATTTTATTCATTAGTCAACATCCCTATTATAGTGTTGTGAAGTTTAATCGAATATTGATTGCTTCGCATATCGATAGTATCAATTTGCATGAATAGTGTTTAACGTGTGACTGTACAAGTATTCTTAAAAAATATATTCATATTTAACTTCATTAAAAAGACAGTATAACAATATTTGAATGTTCTAAAAAGATTAACAAATACCTAATTATCTTTAATTAAATCTTACAGCAATAATACAAATACTTAAAAACTATATAAATAAGGAGTTTAAGAAGCAATATACTTGAAAAAATATATATTTTTGTATTCTGTGAATTCAAAACGAACCTTCTTTCTACTTAATACCCCCATTTGAACCTCCTGGGGTGTCCATGGAAACTCACTATTACACTTGAACCCCCTTGCACCCCCCTTGGGTATCCATGAATACTCGTTTCCCTGCGTGATCGAATCAGAAATGAGGAGATCCGTAAGAGAACTAAAGTAACTGACATCGCTCGAAGGATTGCTCAGCTTAAGTGGCAGTGGGCTGGACACATAGCGAGAAGAACCGATGGACGTTGGGGCGGAAAGGTTCTGGAATGCCGACTGCGCACCGGACGGCGCTCCGTGGGTAGGCCCCTGACAAGGTGGAACGACGTGAGGGTGAAGGTCGCGGGAAGCAGCTGAATGCAGGCAGCGCAGGACCAATAGTCGTGGAGATGCTTGGGGAAGGTCTATACCCAGCAGTGGGTGTCGTGCAGCTGATATGATGATTCGGGACCTACAGGAGTAAAGTAGATCAGTTACACCTAGTTTTAACCAACAGCTATCGACTACATTTAGTTTTAGCTGGCCAAAACAAGGTGTAGCCGCACTTCAGGTATTGGTCGTAAAATACACACAATAGTATTTGCAAACCATGCAACTATCGATAAGCTTCTCTGGCATCACTAAATAAAAGCTAAGTTTGGCGTTCACTTCGAATAATTCCAAACTACACTTGTATCGAATTCGGAACAAAGCTCAACAATTACTTGTGCACGTTTTAATGTAGAGCCAAACTTCTGAGTGGTGAGACGTGAGCAAGAATTTACCGAATTCGGTGAATAATTTTACCGTGATGGCAGAGGGGCCTGTATTTTGAGTACTTAGTTAATATTCTTTGGTAGGCCTCAGAAGTAGGTGAGAACTTTTGTACTTTGTCATACCAACCATGGTAATTTCAGTAAATCAACACTACTAAAACGCTGCACACAGTATTTACTGTTACATGGTACTATAAAGCGTTAGATAAAATGCTGGAGGCACACTAATGTCCTGGCCACGCTGTAATGTTATTACCTTTATGAGGTTCTTTCTTTGTAACTACTAATGTAAACTAATGTAAACTATAGGGAAAAGCTGTATAGATGTATGTAACTGTATGAGGATGAACATGTACCTTAAAGTGCCTGTAACTTATGAGCGGCAGATGCTACTGCCGTGAAATTTAGTCCATGATAATTTCATAATGTATTATTTGCTTTTATGTTGCTTTTATCCATATTTTTCATTATTTTAATTTCATGATTTGAAAAGTTATTATCTATCAACAAATGTCTGTCATTATAATCGCCATAGCAACGCGCTAACTTTTTAATTCAATGTCAAAACTCTAGATTTTCAGCCTAGCTATGGATAAAACCTTCGTACATTATTGTTCTGTATTCATAATTTTAAATGTAGAGTAGAATTCGATGGCGAGCGTATAAATAGAGAAGCGGGCTGCTCAATGAGTGAGTCTTACCACGAATTTGTCTTACTACACTACTGTCCCTAAACCGCCGCCGCCGTGTTCTACGTCTATAATCAAACTATTTAAAAACTGTATAAGTACGTGGAAACTCTGAACAGCGGTTGGGACTAACGAGGCACGGTCCTCGGACACCGGCGGTGACCACTTAGACGTCGTGCATCTTCCCGTCTGCCCTACAGACGTCGGATCTTCTGGCCGCTCGCAGCACGCTAAGCACGCTCTACCCTCGCCGCTACGTTAGCCGGCTCTGCAACATTCCGTGCTCTGCGCCACCACCTGCGCTACCCGATCCATCTGCACGTTCCTCATCTGATCCGCCGGGGCTCTGTAACCTCCTCGAGCGCCGCCCACTTCGACGTTCCAGTAAGACCGCCACTACATAACCTGCTCCGCCCTAATTTAATCCTTCGTTAATTACTTAGCATAATAGTCCGTATGTCTGTATAATCTGTAACTCTAGGACGTGGCATCTTGCAATAAATTTCTGGCTTTCAGTTTTATCTTTTTATTCAAATTTGGATCTGTTACCTTCCGTAACGTGACAACGCGAAGCGATGAATGGCAAAGCGACTCGAGGCGTGAGACAGGAATGACAATGACATTGCGAGTGCCTCGCAAACCATGCTTCGCGAAGTCGCGAGGGAGGTTAGTGATGTGGAGACACGTTTGCCTTGCATGCCAAAACGTGATGCTTATTGTGTGTTACCGCTCAATGCAAGCAATTGACGAGCATAATGCAGCCTCGCAAAAGTCTCTCGATGGCGATACAAGGGATTAGAGTACCATTATTAGCTACCAAAATTCCATTTCAGCTACTGCAGCTAAAATTTAGAGATTCACTACGCAACTTTTAGTGATTATCAAACCTTGATCGCGTCGCTTGCAGAGTAACCAACTGCGATAGTTCGCTAAGATCAGTTAATGAGCGAGTGGCTTGGTTCTTAGCAATAAGCGAGGCTCTTCGCAGTGTGGCCTGAGCCTTACGTTACTGCAAGCATGTTGACCAAAATTGTGTGAGCTCTGTGCGTGACTCGCGAGAGTGAACTTGGAAGAGAGCCAGCTCCAAGATGGATGAGGGTCTGGAAGCTAATTGGGAGTATGGTAAACTTTATTATGCTGCGATTGGCTAAGTGGAGCTAAAACAAGTTTAAAGGATTTATACTGTTTCTAAAATTTTTAAAACAACACATTGTTGTGAGTGTGAAAGAAATTAACGATTGACGCTAATGAACTAAATTAATTAAAAATCCAAATCTTTGTTTCATACTAAATTAATTCTAAAAAAAAGAAAGAAAACAGCGTTAGAATCCGTAAATTTCTTTGTAAAGACTTGAGGTTAGTTTTCTCAAAAGAATAATTCAATAAGCCATATTTATGAATTCTCAACAAATCCACACTTTTATAAATTCGATAACATCAAGAATGATGAATAAGAATCTGCCGAAGTATTATTTCTTTGAATTAAAATAGCCTACAAAAGCCGGTCAGTTACAATGGGCATTTTCATAAGAATAGACCAAAGGACTTTCCCAAAGTTACCTGAGTGTAGGGTGACCAATTACCTCTCCAAACTTTTTCCTAACCAAGATAAGCCATTCGGGTTTTAACCTTAAAAATATTATGAGTAACATAAGATACATTTACATGATGCAGTTGTAAAAAATTAAAAAGTTTTATCTGTAACATTATGATACATTGTCATATTTCCTGTGAAAATGTCTCAATGTTGCAATTTCTTGCAATCACAATATTTGATGTGCATTGAAACGGGGAAAATAAATTGGGTACAAAATAATTTAGAATTCACTTTTGGTGGAAAAAATATCAGTAAATATTATAAACACTTATAACATTGGGTTAAAAGTAATGTAATTCAACATAGCTTCTAATTATTGTAGTAGGGCCACTTTAATAGGTCACATTTGACATCTGTCAGTCCATAGTGTAATTTGTCAAAGTAAATCGTTAGCTTTCGTTCCTGATTATTATATTAAATATGTATTATTAACTGAATAAAGTTAAACAATTATGCCTTTGAATAAATAAATGTTGTGTGCCCATCGTTAAAAGGTTACGTAGTAACGCCGTACATTAGATTGTGAATCCTTGGTTATTACCGCGAATTTTTTAAACGTCCTGAGAAAAAATATCTTCATGGCTACCCTAACCGTACCTTAATTCTTTTCCTTAACAATTTGCAAGATTCATGGCGCATAATGAGACAGTTATCGGTGTGTTTCGTAAGTCAGAATTTTGTATGGCCATTGTCTGTAATACAGTGAAACCTGTAAAAGGTTTGTTATACTGCATCTAAAGGTTTGACAGGCAGAGTATAAAAGGATAATGCATGTTTTGTTGTTGTGTATCTTTGACTTTTTGTTTATGAAAGGAGAAACTGAATTATGATGATAGCAATTTATGTATGGATGAGTCGATCCTTAACACTTCTTTTCTCTTGACATCCTTACTACGAGTATTAAAATTATTATAAAAATAATAATTAAGTCATGGTTGATTTATTGAGAGCATTAAAAAATAGTTATCGAAATTGCACGAAGGATGGCGCAACTGAAGTGGAAATTGGAAAGCGAGACGGAAGTCCGTTAGGGCGGAAAGGTTTAAGGAAGCTTCCTACTTCGCAACCCAAACAACGATATTTGATAAGACCAAGCTAATGGCTATCTTGCCAATGTGGTCTCGTCCCAATATGCGATAGATTGAAAATTAGCCTCTGGGCCGGCGGTCTAAATTTAAACATTTAAACATTTCTGCGGTAGTGTCGTGTGGGGTGGGTCGTTACGTTCCCTCAAATATGGTTGAGCGAAGCGATGGCTGGTCCATGCTTCATGCTCGTGAACGGGTGCTGCCAGTGGGAATGGGTCTGCTTCTGTCTGCTTGTACTAAGGGCGTCGTATATTTATATATTTTTTTCTGTTTGATGTTATCAATATGTATGGCACTTCTTACTCAAAACATAAAACTAATAGGTAAGTAAACCTTGTTTTGATTCCTCTTTTTTCTTTATTGCAATCATTTTGCTTTCTATAGTTAGTAGTTTTTGTAAGTAAAGGCATATGAAAAGATTTTAGATATTAGTTTTCAATTCAGTGCCTTGGGATGGGTGGCCTAAGTATGTCATGCTCTCTTTAATCATTTCTGCGGTGGTGTCGTGTGGGGCGGGTCGTTACGTTCCCTCAAATATGGTTAAGCGAAGCGATGGCTGGTCCACGCGTCATGCTCGTGAACGGGTGCTGCCAGTGGGAATGGGTCTGCTTCTGAGTACCTACAACGCATATTGAATTGTAAGAATTGCGTTTTTTTAATATTATTTTTTATGTTTTGTATATATCAAGTGTTTTTTTGGTAAATTTTGCCTACTTAGGCGCACTTTGGAGTAGCAGACAGAGTGATTACTGATTTCTCAACTAGTTGAAAGTTATTTACTCTCACATTTACCTATCCGATATGTAGTAGGTATTCAATTTCAAGTTACAAGGTCTTCCGCTCAGGGTTTGCGAACCGATGGCGTAGCTTCTTTGACATTCACAAGTGCTTGTAACAGCCTAGACTGAATAAAATATTTTGAATTTTGAAATGAATTTTGAATTTTAAATGGCGACCGCGCACCGGACGACACTCTGTGGGTAGCCCCCGACAAGGTGGACCGACGATCCTCTCTACCACCCATAAAGAAGGCCTGTGCCCCAGCAGTGGTGACATCAAAAATGGCTGATGGACAAGTAAAATTTGTAAATATTTGTATAGAAACGGTAGGTAGAGTTTTTCTAAACTAAATTTTAGTTTCTATGCCTACTATAAAAACTCATCCATTATTGTACTGAGTCTATTTTGACACAATCGTTCCGAAGACACGACACAAAAGGGGAGGCTGACAGATCGCCTCTCTTTGCCTTTCTTGATTAAAGAAAAAAAAAGACTTTAAGGAAAAAAGAATACTGAATTGAGACAAAATTCTTGGCAAATTAGTTTTGCGCGGGAAAATGATACTATATCGAATTTAAGCTCGTTATGTAAACTTGTGAAAGAAATAAAATTCAACACCTAAGTATTTTTAGGCATCCCTAGACAGAATTATACCTGTATTTACCACCAAAGTTAAACATACGGTTAAGGTCAATAATTTTCGCAATGATAATAAAATAGATAACCTTTAATTTTATTTTATTATAAGAAGAGATGAAGTAAAATGGAACATGTGATTTTATCAATAACAATATTTCTGCAAATGAATTTGTGTAATTACAATATATTTAAGTTTTTAAAATTTTGACATGAAAGCTTATTTGGATCAGCTACTATTTAAATGAAGTAATAAACAAAAAAAAATAGTACTTTTGCTATCAAATCAATGGATCTCTATGAAATTAAATATAAAACACATAATTCAAGACAAAAACTTTGTTAATAAGAAAGACCTCATAATAATATACTCGAACTAAAAATATATATTATTTAATATGAAATAGGTAGCATTGTGAATGCTAAAAATCTAAAATTTAATATCATTTAAAAGCTGTGATTGTATATCGTACTGTCCATGCTTAAGTTTGAAAAATATTGGCAGATCAAATGAAATAAACAAAAAACCAGAAAACGGCTACATACTAATCTTGTTAATAGTTAAAAGCTTTACTGTGTTAAAAATAAAGTTCAAAATAGAACGGTATGTACCAATTGCCAGCAATGTAGAAAGGAATGGTTGAAACGGGTAGAAATTGTTCTCCTGGCGACCATCGAAAACCTTCACGAACAAAGACGAATATTCGCGGTAGACGTTCGTAATTACGCGGTAAGCGCTTGGGACGTATTTATTCTAGATCTCTTACCTTTAAGGGATTCGTTTTGCAACCGGTTTTAGAAAATACGCCTGCATGTTACATTTTATTGTTACTGAGATCGGTAACGTGGGGGCATATTCTACTATCTTTTTATACGTAAACAGAATTTTGTTCGAAGTACGTGTAAATGTCAAATATTGTCATCGTATCACTCAAGTATCATCGTATCATCCAAAGTATTAAAGGTTGTCTGGAAGAGATCGCTCTTAGCGATAAGGCCGCCTTTGCTCACCATAGTTTTAAGTTTTATGTTATTGTATTTTCTGTAATGTGTGTGTGCAATAAAGTGTTTATCTATCTATCTATCAAGCCCACTATTAGTATTCTCAAAATATTTATACGCGTAGTAACAAACTACGCGTACATACTATTCATAATTAAAATTCAATACTTTTCCAGAAAGTAATATAAAATCACGAAGTTTGATCCGAAAAAGAGATGAAAACTAAATCACAAGTTTTGTCTAGAACGCAAATACTTTTATATAAATTTTAATTTAAGGCTCTTTTAAATTTTCGAAATAAGTATAAACATAAACACCTCATTTTAAACGTGAAATGAATGTGCAATGCGGTATCAAAAAAAATCTTTTAGCATCAGCATTTTAAATTTCCAAATATTTTAATTATTTTCTCGGCCGTATTTTGCATGATAAATGGAATTAAAGTTTAGTCTAGAACGCAAATACTTACTATCATGTAAATCTTAATTTAAGTATCTTTTTAAATTTTCAAAATAAGTATAAAAATAAACACCTCATTTTAAACAGGAAATGAATGTGCACTGCGGTATCAATATAAAAAATTTAGCACCAGCATTTTAAATTTCCATATTTAATTATTTTCCCGGCCGTATTTTGCATGGGGAATTCGCAATACCAAATTTTACGATACGGCCGGCTCATAATAATCCGAAATCTGTATCGGTATTTAACTTAACTCATTCGTTCATTCACTCAGCCGTTCCCATTCACTCGTTCATTTGGTGAGCGATAAAACCGTTAGGCGGACGTAAGATCAGAACAGTAAAATTTTATGTTAACGTAGTTCGAACGAATAAAACTGGGCAATGCATTTGGCTCGCGAGAAGCTAAAATAGCTCCCTCGCAGCTATTTTAGTATTGAATTAAAATGAAATGTTCAGAAGTGTTGAATGGAATAACTAAACTTCTGTAAGTAACGAAAAATCTTTACTCCAAGTTTTTACCCGACTGCGGGTTTTGTTTTTCGCGCGTATCTTGTAAGTATGTATGTTTGTATGTAATATTCTTTATTACCTCATATCTTTCAAACGGCTGAACGGATTTCTATGATTAAGATATCGTTAGATTTGTCATTTCAGCCCAAGTGTTCTTAAGAAGGTGGCGTTATAAAAAAAACAACATGGCGGCTGTACGTTGCTATTATATGTAGTGAAAAAAAAATTTTTTTTTAGAATACTGCAATATGGGTGTCAAATTAAAGGGCTTATTATAAGGATTTCAAAAAGGTATATCATGACCGTAAAATATAATAACTAAAAAGAGATAAATAAAAAAATAAATTAAAAAAATTAAAAAACCCGCCTGCATAAAAAGACAAGTCGACTGAAAAGATGGAAACAAGATTAAATAAATATTAAAGGCAACATGTCATAATAACATGCAGTCGGAGGCATATAATTCAATCATTCATAATGTCACTTTCTATATGCATGCCTCCGACTGCATGTTATTATGACATGTTGCCTTTAATATTTATTTAATCTTGTTTCCATCTTTTCAGTCGACTTGTCTTTTTATGCAGGCGGGCTTTTAAATTTTTTTAATCAATTTTTTAGCACAACTAATCTTCTACCTATGACTTCTTATAAATTTATTGTTTATTTCACCTTGACTTTGGTCACTTTGATAATGAAATTTTTGTCCTTAAGTTATTCATATTACGGTAAGATTCTCAGTATGAAAGATTGCCAATGACTTAAATTTTACCCTGTATATTTGGTTCGACCTTAAAATCAACATCACCTGATGAATGTAGCAATAGCTAGGTGGGAGACCAATTTGTATAAACATATTAGTGTACTTTTTATTGTAACAATTTATTCTAATACCATTATTTATATTTGTTGTAATGTTTTTTTGACCAACTAACTTTTTTTATTTGAAAATATGAACATTATTCGAAAATTTAATCATTCCTACAATTTATTTAGTTCATAGATAAATAATATGATGACTCAGGTTTGAATTTCGATAACTTGTTAGTTATAAGCAGTGAGCTCGAAAGTTTTATTTTTACAGACACGTTTTTATGAAATTAAGCTATTTTTAACACGGTTTTGATTCGTACGCATGAGATGGTATACCTACTGTTAACTCATTCATTCACTCATTAAACAAAAAGTTTCTAACAAATGTTATGAGTTCTCAAACTTTCCAAAAGTAACTTGCAAAAACAGAATTTGTTTCTAAAATACCATTTTGTAGAGTTTTTATTCAACTTCCTGCTTTATTGCTGTGGTTTTAAAATATATTTTTCTTTGAGTTTAAGTTAAAGAATTACGCTTGAGTATTTCGAACAGCAAAAGTTAGGAATGTGGGAGTGAATGTTAAAAGTTGGCGTATGACAATGTATGTATCCAATTCGTCAACGAATGTCTTCTGTAACTGTAGGTGTGGTTGTAAGTACACTTTTATATTTACTTATACACGGTTATTTTTAGTATATACGAAACCTATTTACTGTTTGTTCGTTGTAATAGAATCGATTGCAATATTTTTTTATATCACGTTGTTTTATGATTAAATAATATTTACAAAACCATAATTAACGCACGCACATGCAGCCTACAAACGGGACAACACAAAAAGCTTGTAACTTCGTGAGTCTTATTATTATCATTTTTTTATACTGATTCTGAAAATAAAAATACGTGACCCGTGTTTTGGCTTTCGTATATACAAAAAATAATGTTGTATACTACTTCATTTATTTTTGGGTATTATTTTGACATTATGTAGACCTCACGTCGAAATGGCCGAAATAGGAGGATTTTTTAAATTTCGAAAAAATTGAATTGACAAAAACAAATCTATAACGGGTGTAACAAAACACGCAACGAAGCCGAAGTCTACGCATTCCGTCCATCATCAGGATCATATTTGTCTTTTAGACTATACCTGGGAAACCAATAGCTACGAAGTTATTGAAGGTCAAAATCAAAAAATGTTTTTAATTTTTTTTATGAAATTTTATTTTATTCGTTATTTTTTAATTTTTGTCTACAGAAACATTTTCAAAATTTTATATATTTCGTAACAAACAATGGCTTCAAAACGTCATCAGTTAATGTATTTCATGAGCACGCACATAAACGTTGCCTTTCAACTCGGCCGCACGCAGCTGTGTAGCATTCACTCGCAGGCGCGGTGTTTTGTACGCATTTGCAATGCTTTTTAGCACCAAAAATTAAAATTGTTTCCCAGCAATAATTTTGAACAGAAATGGTTCTGATGATGGGCAGAATACGTAGACCTCGGCTTCGTTGAAGGTCTTGTTACACCCGGTAATAATAGTCGGCTCACAAAATTTCACGAGAATCGGTTGAGAAATGTGACCTGTAGAGGAGAACAGAAGGCCAGCTGGATAGCGCGGGACAGACATACGAAAACATTTTTGCCCAAGCTGAAACGGAGACGCTTTGCTCGCGCTTCGCGCTTCCTGATAATGTTTGGACAATTTCACACTGCGCCATCTAGCCCCAAACTAAGCAAAGATAGCTAATTTTCTACGGAAAGATTAAAGGAAGCAATTCCAATTTAATATAATCTCTTCTTCTCCTCTAATTAATGGACACAAAAGCGTAAGAAACCAGCTTCATTTATCAGGTGATATCCAAGTGATTTATATTAATTAAGTTAATCAAAAGATAGGCAGCATTAACCCAGATTTGACATAGATATCTGAGCCTCTGAGGGCCTATTACAAAAAATTGAATTGCGATAGCCGTACGATGTTCGTTCCACTCCGTGACTAACTCGAACGAAATGCTAGCACTTCACATCGCTAATTCGCCCAAATACGACGACAGGGAGTAACTCTATACTCAATACTCAATTCTTTATTTGCAACCATAATGTTACAGAGGATGGTACATTTTTATAATTAAGAGCATTATTTATTGTCCGCATATTTTTACAAATAAGACGAAAACGAATTTACATAAACAACCATATCCGTCGGCTTGTAGGTTTTTAGGCACTACATAAACCCTCATACTCGAAATTTCCAAATGTGGTTATCCACTTTTTTGCATTTTGGGGTAGATCTCGAAAAATACCCTGAAAGGTGGTAAAAATATTCTTCCACTCTATACGCGCTGTATATCGAAGGATTGCGAATATGCCGAATAAGTTAGTTTACGTCTACATCGCTCGCTCAGTATTGTGCAGTGAATCATAAATGTTCGGCATATTCGCTGTTCATGACGATGTGTTAACACGAATAGCAAACAAAGCTGAATAAAAACGTGGATGCCGAAAGCGATGCGACATTCCAACATATGGTTTGAAATAACGTAAATTAAACGACGAACTTCGTCCGACTAACGCGATTCTATTTTTGTAATAGGCGCTCTGGCCATAATACGATTAAGCTTGGTCTAAGCGAGATGGCCAATAATTGTATTGTAATACCCCTTATGCTTACTCGAATTGGTCCCAAGTGCGTGTTTGACCCATTTATGATTTAATTTGGGTAAATATAATGTGTTTGGATACAATAATGGTAAGAGGAATTAATACGGCTCGAAGGACCATGGATATATTAATTATCCGTTATAAAAAGAAAAATATGACTGTTTATTTTGATTTTATTTTATTATACATATGGACAACAAAACAGATAACAATCGAAAAATAAATAACGACATGCTAAAATATTTCAGTTGTATGCTAGATCGTAACCGTTACTATGTTGACACAATCATTTTCGCAGTGTTGAGTAAGTAAGATCTACTCTTCATAAACAGTTTACTAAAAGTTTAAACCTAAACAAATGAGCTTATTTTGATAAAGTTTGGTATAGAGATGAAAAAGATCTGTCATTTTCATGATTTCATGCAAGCTCAGTCATTAGCAAATGCTAGGTAAGAATAAAAATGACAACAGCAATTCTTTAATCTAGATATTTCTATTTTTGTTTTTGTTTCTTAACTTTGCTTTTACTAGTAGATACTTTAACGTCTTTATCATCCGTACCACTCACTGACCTGAAAAAAATTTTTGAGGTCAATGGTACCGCTAGAGAGTGGAACTCTTCGCCTAAGTCTATGTTTCCCGATGGGTACAATCTGGTGGCCTTCAAGTCGTGAGTGAATAGGTTACTACTACTACTACTGCTAGGCAAGAGTGTTTCATCGTAGATCGCATAATCGCTTACCACCTAGCGTGATAGCAGTCAAGCGCTTGCTTGTCCATCAGCCATTTTTTTTTGATGTCCCCACTGCTGGGGCACAGGCCTTCCTTACGGGTGGTAAGGAGGATGGACCATAACCAACCACGCGGGCCCAATGCTGATTGATGGGTGTTAACGACTGCAAATGCAGCCGGGACCAACGGCTTAACGTGCCTTCCGAAGCACGGAGGAGCTCGACATTATAAATTTTTGGTCACCCATCCCATGACCGACCCATGCGAACGTTGCTTAACTTCCGCAATCGCTGGGCCAGGCGCTAAACCACTGCGCCACCGAGCGCTTGCTTATCCAACTTAAAATAAAGTATAAATTCTGTCCAGTTATATTTAAATAACTACTTCGATTTCACCACGTGTTTTCTACTCGTATTTTACCTGCAACAAAGTTAAAATAGGTCATATTAGTTAATTGAAATCTAAAACTAGATTAAAGGATAAAAAATAAAGCGTAAAGTGAGATAGCAATATTAGCAATGCGAAAACGTCACGCGCCAGAGCGAGACGATTTGTCAGATTAGGCGAAAAAATCACTATATCAATTCGTAGTAAATAACGATAGCGATTAAAAACAAATGTTTCTACACTGTGAATATTGATGATACATTTTGACTTGAACACTTAACGTTGTTTCTAAGTAATTTCAAACCGAGGTATTTTCGAAATTAAAATGTATGGAGCCAAAATCACTTAATCGTGTTTCAAGTTCAACATGTGTCTGAAGACAGATATTATATAATAAAATATATGTAAATATATGAGGGGTATATAAAATAGTTCCTAGAATAGACATAGTCAAGCATTGTCCCAAATATCAGTCAATACAGTTATTCAATAAACTGCCAAATGAGTTAAAAAGTGCAGTGTATGAGTCTAACTTCAAAGATAAACTGAAAACATACTTGTTGAAGGAATGCTTTTACTCCATTAACTCTTCAACGCCCGGAAAATGAGACACAATAGAAAATCTATTGTGTCTCGGTCGCCAGCGACCGCTCCGGCGTTAATGAATTAATGATTTTTTTAATAGCAAGTAATGTTTTGACTGGTTTTTCCCTAAAATATTTTAATAATTATGAATTTGATTGTGTAATATTCTTAACTGGTTAATAAATTATATACATTATATGAAGGGTTACAGGCATAAAATTAAACACCAGAGCAAAGATTCGAGCAGATTTATTTTCTTTACAATGGAGACACAGCAAATACGTCGGCGGCCGCAAGAGAAGCAGTGGCAAATTCAAGTGACGTTTTAAACTGACATCTGTCACCACAGATTGTATTGTGTTTACCAAAACCTAATACTGGCCCTTAAACCAATACAATTAAAATACAGAACTGGCCCTTAATGCAACAACTACTTACATTAAGTTACACAACAAAGATAAATGTATCTTATGAAATATTATGCAATTATAAGTTACATAACACATTAACAAAATAACATGTGAAACAGAAGAATGCTAAGTTAGACATATTTTATTTCACATACTTTATATAATCATTTTAAAAGGGGAACAACCCTAATTCTTTTACAAAGTTATTATGTTTTTCAATAGTTAAAGGTTTCGTTAAAATATCAGCTGTCATCTGATCTGTTGATAAGTAAATTACATCAATAATACCTTTGTTTAATGTTTCTCTAATGAAGTGATGTCTAACATCAGTGATGTTTTGTTCTTGCATGATACATAGAATTAGTACACAGTTTTTGAGCTGACTGGTTATCATGGCTAGACGTCTCTGAAAAAGAGTCTGATGTCTCCTGCGACACCTTATTAACATAACTAGCTACCACTGACACTAATGAGCTGTTATTCGTTGTCAACTGATGAGTCTGCTTACTGTTCACCTCCTGTGTCCTTACCTCTTGAAACAAAACACTGTTGCCCAAGCACGGAGGCTGTTTGATGGTATCAAGTTCATATATACCATTCTTACAAGAAGCAGTAGCTACTATAACCTTATCATCATATATGTGACAACCAGTCAAACTGAAAATTACTTTAAAGCCTTTGTTTACCATACTACTAACAGATAATAAGTTTGCTGATAGATTTGGTACATAATATACATCGCTTATGGTTTTAACACAATTCTTTAAATTTACCATTACATTTCCTCGACCTGCAGTCTTCAGTATCTCTCCATTAGCGACACTCACATCTAGAGTTTGTCCTGACACGAAGTCCTGCATAATGTCCTTGTTATTTGTCATGTGGCTGGTGGCACCGCTGTCGATATACCACACATTTCGACATAGTTTTACGCTGAGTGCAGACAGCAACGCCTTATTGCTGTCAGGTACGTTGTACTTCTTCCCGCTCGGTGGCTTCCGTTGACCTTTAGGGCAGTCTTTGAAGAAATGACCACTTTTCTTGCATTTAAAACACTTTGGAGGTTTCCGCACTGCCAGTGCTGACTCGGTCTCGGTCTTACCCTCCCTGCGCTGGTATTCTTGGATCAATCTGGCCTTGACTACATCACTTGTAAGCGTCAAGTTAGAGTTTTCTAGTGCCATTATGAGGGGATCATAGTCTGTGGTGAGCCCACTCAATAGAATGATGGCAAGAAAAGAATCCACAAGAGCTGCATCTATATCACACAAGCTCTGCGACAGTTCTGTAATCTTATTAATATAGCCTTCCATGCTTTCGCATTGATCCAACTTACTTGAAAAGAGTTGTCGTAAAAGACCCAGTCTTCTGCAAAGGCCCTTGTCTTCATATGCGTGCTGTAGACTACTCCACGCTTGATGTGCAGTTGTTGCAGTCTTGATGTACGGGTACACCGTAGGATTCACCGACAGGCAAATTTTTGCCAGTGCTTTCTGGTCTAATTGTTTAATTTTAATATCTGTAACGCTCGCTTCCTGCTCAGCGAACTGCCAAAGTTCTTCATGGATCAAAATCATCTTCATGGTAAATTTCCACGATCCATAATTTTCAGCACCTCTCAATTTTTCTATAGTGTTCTGTCCCATCATAGGTGATGGAATTGAAGCCATAATCACGAGGACACGTCGTTAAACTCGAAGACAATGTGCGACCAAAATGTGGTCGGCGTGGTCCGGTTGAGGTTATTAGAACTTTTACGAAAAATAACAAAATAGCGCAAATTAATTTATATATACATTCGCGAGGCTCTGGGCCCATAACCTGAAGGGTTACAGGCATAAAATTAAACACCAGAGCAAAGATTCGAGCAGATTTATTTTCTTTACAATGGAGACAGCAAATACATCGGCGGCCGCAAGAGAAGTAGTGACAAATTTAAGTGACGTTTTAAACTGCCATCTGTCACCACAGATTGTATTGTGTTTACCTAAACCTAATATATTTTAATTAAGTAAGAAGTTAACGCAATTTATTAACTTTTAATATTATACCATTAATTTAATTTAATTGTAAGTAATTTTTGTAACTAATTGTTATATTTTCGACACAATGAACATTGATATGAAATAAATAAACCTGAACTTGAACTATAGAGTCAAAGACAGCTAAGTGACATAAATTACGAAGATGAACTGAGTATCACGCCATCTAGGAAATTTTTGGTCCTAACTATTTACTTACTTCTTTTATTTTAGAAACAAAAATAGCTAAAGCCCTTTAAATTGCGTCTAAAAAATGAAGTTGGGTTCAAAGGCAGCTAAGGCCCATACAAAAGTGAGCCACGTTATTACTGAGGTAAACTTAAAAGACGTTTCCTGTCAATTTGACATTTACACACTTAGCTGTCTTTGATTCTATACCCCTCATATCTTAATTTCAGAACTGTTTTTATGGATCTGTCAGCGACCTATGGCATTACATCAAAAAGTGTAAATTTGTTACGTATCCCCTTAATGTTCCACGAAATCTTTTTACCTACTGAAAAGTTATTGAAGTAATGTTTATGTGTAGTAAAGCAACAATACAATAGGTCATACTAATACAAAACATGTTATGAAAATATATCATTCGTCATGTTATATTGAAAGCCTGAGCTATCAGAAATAATATGCTCTTGCATATTCTTTTCGTATTTATATTATCATGTCTTTTATTTGCCTAAGTGTCTATGTGTGTTTAATCTTCATAACATATGTCTTAAGGATTGATTGATGTTCATGAATGTGCTTATTACTTATATGTTATTCTCATCGGGTGTTCTTTTTAAGTCAGAGAAGGTGCCAAAATTGTTTCTTTTACCAGTTTATTTATACAAAAACACAAGTAAATATAAAACTAAGGCTCTCCGCTGTGTTAAGCGGGATCCCGCCGCGGGTACACGGCGCGGGAATATAGATTGCTGGTTTTTGGCTGGACGGACAGATGCTTGCGTAGTGCATAAGTAAGCTCTAATCTATGTCGCCACGCGCGCGTGTCCCGCTTAATGCAGCGGAGAGCCTAAGATAATTTATATATTTAGAAAACATCACACCCGTAGCACCTCAGACGGGACTCGAACCCGCACCTTTGGGATTTCGGCCCAATGCAAATAGCAATTATGCTACCGAGTCGGTGCGGCGAAATTTTCTAGAACTTTTTACGTTTTCGCTGTAAGCCAGCGTTATCTCATCAATATGAAGAATTACCTTCGACATTCGAATACAACATCTTTTTACAGATGCCAGACAATCGATGCCAGATTATCGAGGCACCTAAGCTACATAGGCACTAATCTAGGCACCTGTCGGTGCGTAGGCGGCCTTAGGGTTTGCCGTTTGCGAACCGATGGCGTAGCCTCATTAACATTAACAAGTGCTTGCATAGTATATTGCAAGTGCATTTAGACTGAATAAATGACTTTGAATTTGAATTTTAAGGTGGTACCCTGAGCGAAAGTGGCGCGACGGTGAATTATATTTAATATTATAATTTTAATACACTTAAAAATGTTTATCGTGGAGATTTTAGGGCCCACAGTCTAGTATTTTTAGACGGTATCGTTACATTTCCTCGTAGTCACTGCTAGAAGTAGATAGCAAAACTGCTAAAAGTGGCCGTTTTTGACACATTTGCTATCTACTTCTACGAATGACTACGAGGGCATGTAGTGATACCTTCTAAAAAGACTAGACCATGGGCCCTAAAATCTCCACGATAAACATTATTAAAATCTTTTTCTATTAATAACTTATTAAATAAAAACCTCTGAAGGCGCCACTTTCGGTCATACAACCGCCTTAACTGTATTGTCTGAATAAAAAAACGCATAGCCCACTGTATAAATAGATATTTAATAAAGTTACTGAAGAATCAATTGCCATTTTATGCTTTTCTGCTTCCTATTTTCACATAAATATAAAATTAATATGATATGTCGCTCACACCGCATCTCCGCATCGGAAATCGACGGAGCAGCGATAACGACACACATTTCAATTACGACAGGTGCGTGTGAATGTCGTGAGGTGATCGTGGAAATGTGCTTTATATTCCCTTATGAAAAAAAAATCTAAAAGGTTGCATGAGATTGTTCGCGTCATAAAGAAACATTTTCTTGGTGCGCAAGTAACAAAACAATTGACGTCCGGAAAAAATAAATCAATTTTGTTGCTTTTTCTTCACTTTTTTTTTTTTTTATTTATTTATTTATCTTTGGAATTCTTTTTACAAACTAATAAACTATTAAAGCTCACTCCAATGAGCGGTTTTTCAAAAGGCAGTTTAAAAAAAGTTGTACCTAAAAAGACGGCTAGATGTCGTTGTTCAACTAAGTACGTAACTTTTTAAGAAAAAAGCAAAGGATGAAAAGAGTCAATGCCAATTTCTGACGTTGTTATGGCAATCTACTCCTCTTCAGGGAGTAATTTTTGCCAGTGTCAAGTGTTGAATAATTAAGTGGTGTACTCAGCTGCTAGGAAAACTTAAAAAAAAACTACCTAGTTGAATAGCGCCATCTATCAACATAAAAATAAACTAAAATTCTCAGCTGTCAGAAAACCGCTCATTGTTTTGAAGAAAAGTTACCTAGTGATGTTACGAAACTTAATGTAGGTTAAAATGAAATAGTAGAAATATCCACAACATAATTTCATTCAAGTAAATAAAACACTTGCATTCCAAACTTTTCGCCACGTTAATTATATTTACGTACAGAGTTATAAAAAAGAGTTAATATGCATATTCAGGGAAATGTTTTCAAAACGATGTCACCGAAAAAGCAGGGATGCGCAAAATTATGCTCTCGAAAAGGTCAACAAGGGAAGTTGCGCCAACTTTTTTGTTAGTCACAGGGTTGTCGCCAAAAGACCCCTATCGGGTTCCGCCAGGGATGGACTTAGAAAAAAAGTTTTACAGTATTTTTTGTTACTTTTTTTGTGAGGAGGCCACTCATAACGGAAACTTTTTGTTTTATACTTTTTACTGTGAGTCTGATTTTGTGTAATGTAATGTCCTTAGTTTTCCTGACACCACATACGCTTAAAAATTATATTGAAATAATTATAGTAGTGTTTGACACATTGAAGCGCTCATGGCGGAACTTGACAGACTGATCGTACTCGATCACGTTTGTTAAGCAACGCTCGATCCGGCCAGGTGTCGGATGGGTGACCGTTAAGTGGCAATACAACTGAGCGCTTCTATGCTTCGGAGGGCGCGTTAAACCGTCGGTCCAGGCTTTTGTCATCTTATAATAGTCGTTAAGCCAAGTTACAGGCGGCTTCATAAACTCTAACAATAGAGGTGGCCACTATTCCTCATTCGATAAGAAGAAGAAGAAGCAGCAATTTTACCACTGTTGCCATTCTAACAACTAATGAAATAAATCATAATTACGGAATTGAAAGTAAATTTGGTAAAATGTGTGTTAAATGTAACTACGAGTATGTTTCTCGTAAATAAAAAAAACTATGTTTTTTGTACAATCTCGATTCGACTATAAAATGTAATTACTTTCTTACTAAGAAACTATTCAGTACTTCTTTATTATAAAATATTCTAAACAGTAGCTGCTTTACTGTTAAGCTAGGGTTTCCTAAGAAAGCAGTGCCGTCACATAGCGGCCGTAATTTTACGAACGTAAAAAGACTATTTGACTTTACGGTGTCCAGCACCGCTCTCTAAGAAACCGCGCCGTATTTTTAACATAGACAACGTTCTACGCCGCTAAATTACGGCCGTAATATGAAGGCACTGTCATCCAAGGAAACCCTATAGCTTTAGTGAGTATCAATATATTGATTTGACCGATATCTACATTTTCCCTCCCTACGTCCGTCCCTCACAAAAATGTGGCCGACACCTATCGAACAAAGGGCGGGGGTGGAATATTGAGCGAGCGGGGGGTTATTAAGCAGATTCGATAATTAATGCAATAAATATCGACTGCCGCGAATCGGCGACTAATTACGATGCTTAGAGACTCAGTTGGTTACTGTAACGAGTTTACCATCAACTCCTGGGAGAAATATTTCTTTAAAGGTTATGGAATGATTATGGTACTAGCGGCCGCCCGCGGTTTCACCCGCGTGGTTCCCGTTCCCGTGGGAATATCGGGATAATAAGTATCCTATGTTTTAATCTAGGCTATCTACTATCTGTGTGCCAAATCCCAACCAAATCCGTTCAGTAGTTGTAACGTGATTGAGGAACAAACATCCAAACCCACAAACTTTCACATTTATAATATTATATAATATATGTATAATAATTAATTAATTAATAATTAATAGTAGGAGTAGGAGAAGGACTAGCTTCTGCTTGTGACGTTGTCCTCGTCAACAGTCGAAAATTGACCATAGTCTAGAACAAAAAGTATATGTCTTAATCCAGGCTATATACTTTCTATTTGCCAAACTTCACCTATATCCAACCCGTTTTTGTGTAATTGAGTAGTATAGTAAGTATCGAAACATTCGTTAACATTTATAATATTTTTACTAGCAACACTTGTAAATAATAAATCTTTATGGCACAGAAGATTCATGTTACAAATGTACCTATACAGAGGCCCTCAAACTACCTAGAGCCTGTATCTTGGGGAACTAATTTATAGTTATTTGGTCAACATACAAAAGTAGTGAAATGTTGCCATATTATAATAACGCTAATGACAAAAAAGTTTGTAGGTAGGTACCCTATTATTTTCTACACTTTTTTGCCAGACTGTACATAAAATGATTTATCAATGCAAAGCACCACTCAAATAAGACCTTATTCCTTAAAATTGATGGAAAGATTATAATTTTTATTCCGCTTCTTCTAAATTAAACAATAGTATTAAAAATGTTTTTTCAACCACTTTTCATTATTTCAAGCACTTCTTTATTAAAGCTCTGTACACACTGGCTTCCGGCTCATGTTTTTAATATGTGGCATGTTGAACTAGCTTTATTTGCTCACAGAAATTAAGGGTTCGTAATATCACACTCACGAAACTTTGTATGGCGAGTTTATTTAAATACACTTTTTGTGCGCAACTGGAAAACTATTTTGTTACTAAAAACTGTGACTTCCGGTTGACTTTAATAAAAAGTTGTCATGTAAAGCTTTAGTTTATAATTGCGTAATTGCTTTAGCACATAAATCATATCTTTTAAAAATGTAAGTAAAGTTTTTAAAACATTCCAAAAGTACTTATTGCCTCATGCACGTCATAGACAAGGCGAAAATCGTATATCGACATTGTTATTTCTCAGAATTATTATCAGTATGAAAAAAATTACAACATACCTTACATATTATCAATCTACTTTAGTCGTCATCTGTTACAGAATAACAGGAAATAAAGATCAATCGATCATAAACATTTGCCAATAGTTAATGAACAAGTGACGTCATAATCAGCACTCGCATGCCAACTACAGAACCTTCATAACAAAAACACAATACATCCAAAGGTTTTTACCTAATTAGGCAAATAAACGAGAAACAAAGAACATCAAATTACGACATCTTTGTTGTTAAAGTGTTGTAACAACAATGATGAGACAATAGAAACAAGCACACAACTCCCACCTCACACTTGTTCCGGTGAAAAACGTAACCGGAAACGGTTACCGCGGCCATTTCCGGCGGCGACAGGAAGCTCGCGTGTCCGCGATAATGGCGGCTTCCGGTTCTCGCCGCAAATCATTAATGGACAGATTGCTTTTTTATCGCGCCGTCGTAATATGGTTTACCGCTGGTCGTTAATTTTAAGAAAGTACTTTATGATAGTTTGTATCCGCTCTTTAATATATATATTTATTTAACGAAGACCTAAACGATTAAAGACGCTCATAAAATATAAATAAATACTTATATTATAAATGTTTATAATTTTGTCTCTAACTTGAAACTAAAATATTTATTACGTGATGAGTTTTTCTTGAGTCTATACATATCTGAATTTTACCCATTATTAATCTTATTATTTATATTTGGCTTTATATTTAGCTGTTTCATCTTAATCAATTGTCTGGCATCTGTAAAGATGTTGCATTCGAATGTTGAAGGTAATTCTTCACATTGATTAAATAACGCTGGCTTACAGCGAAAAACGTAAAAAGTAATAGAAAATTTCGCCACTCCCACTAGCGACTCGGTAGCATAATTGGTTAGTGCATTGGGCCGGAATCCTAAGGCTGCAGGTTCGAGTCCCGTCTGAGCTTAATATTTATATTATAATTATGATAAAATCTTAAAAATATATTATTTTAAATTGTATTGTACAAGCAGCTCAAATAAGAAACCAATTATAGCTAATCTTAATCCAGTTAATTGTTAGCTGAAAATTTATTGTAACTGCCTAAAATATCAATGAAATATTAAATTTTATTCTATTTCCAATGTTCCCCAACGCCTTTGAAACGTCAATAACAGTTTTCTCTCAGATGCCGCCCAAATATAGGCAGAAAGGGTACTATCATAAATTTGGTAATCTGTGACCCACAGTTTTGGGGGTAAATATTGCAAATCGATAACCCTTATCAGGCGGCCGAAGAGATATTAAATTACCAAACCTGCAGGAAAGGGCTTCCGCCGATTCGTCTTTTACCTTTTTAATTTACTTTAAAAGGTTTTGTACAATTTTTTTACATCCATTTGTTTTGTGTTATTTTGTTGTTTAGAAGGGATTATTAAGAAGTTGAGTGAATTCTTCATAATCCCTTCAATTTTTGAGTAAATAAGAGTTCTGGACCATTCTATAAGCATATTATTTGTAGGGTATATCTTAAATATACGACTTACGAATTCCTGGTCAAAGTTTGGTATTACATTCAAAAAACTCATTTTGTATGGCAATACGTATTTACAATAAATTACCAAATAATGTTAGAGAACTACCTACAACTAAATTTAAAAGCAAATTGTTTAATATTTTAATAGAAAAGACATATTACTGTATTAATGACTTCCTAAACGATAAAATTATTGACATTGCACACTAATTATAACTTTTGACATTTTCTATTGCTGACATTCCAATAATTTAATCTCATTCTTAATTTATTGATTTAGTTATGTTTTAAATATGATTTGATGATATTATGTAATAAAATTGTATTATGCATTTAAATTTAAGTATTTGCACGTCGAAACATTCGACAGAATATGCTGGAAAAATTATTATAACAACTTGTATGTACCATATTTAGCAAATAAATGAATTATAAATTATAAAATATTGAAATTAAAATAGAATAACGTGTTTTAAAGCATTTATTTCTAATGAAGTAATACTGTAATCAAGTGACTGAGAAAATATAAAGCTACATTTTCTCAATTCGTGATTTAAAAAACAATTAATGATACTGAGAAGTAATTTGTGCCTTTATTTAAAAGTATTTAAAAATAAGAATCATGTTTTAATAATTATAATACTGATAAAAAAAACGTATTATCATTTTAGATAGTTTTGCCGTTTATTGTCATTGGAGCAAAGTTTCTCATTTTTTCAAAATTTTGTAAAAAAGATTCTAACAGTTTGACTTAAGTTGCCCCTTAAAACGAATACGGACGGGTATCTTATAAACTGACCCTTAAGGTACAAAAAGTCTTGTGATTTATCTGAACCAAGCACTCGTCACATGGAAAAGATTTTCTTCCGCTGAATTTGATCAGAATCGGATAGGGGAGACAGGTCGGAAATAGCATAAAAACGGGTAAACTTTGATATGTACGTGTTCATATTATTTAATATGGTATTGTCGGTGCTGACTGTACTCAATTTTGATATACTGAGATTCTCGATATGCGTAACGATGGCTGTGAAATAGGGATGTTGACTAATGAATAAAATAACGAAATACTAATAAAAATCGTTAACATATTAAACTTTTAGGGTAGCTTGTATACCTCTTGGTTTTATATATTGCATATTATTTGTTTTATGACCCTTCAAAGTTGGGTGGATTTAAAAAGTATAAAATTTATTAAACTAAATGATACCTTTAATTAGTCCGTAAAATGTATAGCAAATTTGTCGAAGAAACCATTTTGATAAACACAATATTTAATATAGCTGCTGAACAAATTTCCTATGCGTTGCATACAAACTTGCAAGGCGTGACGTCATAACGTGCAAGCCATTAGTATGGAGCGTTTTTGATCGAGTCCATTTGTGTGCATTTCACACTGTGATATCTCGGGCAGTTTTCATGCTAGCGAATTAATTCTTTTACCAATGTTTCTTTTTTTGAGAGGTAATTTATGTAACATAAAATAAAAAAAATTGTCAACATCCCTATTATGACTACCTATCTTTTTCTCTTGAACATTAAAAAAAGAAAAAAGTATGTTTTTTAACTTTTATTGCAATTGAATTTATCCTGATTAGCCTTATCTGGGAGTGAATGTCTAATATTATGGCATTCAGTTCGCCATTTACTGTATATAGTAATAAAGAATAAATAAATCCCACCAAAAACATTTTTTTGAATAATGTTGCCAAGACCTCGCACTGTCAAAAAGTTATTAGACCTCACGTAGAGCCAAGCTTTTAACTCTACGCGCCCTAACTCGACAAGCCCTAACTTTAAAAACTCTACACCTTAGTCAAAATATGTGGCTTGACCATTTCGCTACAACCTTTTTGATAAACAATAGTTCTTGTAGTAACAAAACGGCCAAGCCACGTCATATTCTGTGATCGTTTTTCATACTAGCCTCTATATCCATTTAAGAAATTAATTTATTGAGTTGGTTACAAAATTGTTATAAAATGTTCGATTATTTACCGATTCTGACATAGTTTTTATTATGTTACTATGATATAGTGAAACTGCTCAAACATCATATTTTTTATTAACATCTTATGACATTACATTAATATATTTTTACTTCTCATGCTCGTAAAGTTCGTCATTATGTTGGGTATAGGCTGCATAAAATCGCTTTTCATGCTCTAGAGCATAAAGTAAAATCTTCGTCTAAGTTCAGACTTTAAGACAAAGGTCGTCAGGTAAACAGCCACACGCAATTAAACTTCGTTAAATAAACTTGTTATTTTCTTCATTTTTATACATAATCCATGTTTAATACTTTTTTTTTCAATTTTTGAAACCTTGATGAAATAATTTTTTTTCTATTTTTGATTAGGGGTATCAAATGAAAGGCCTTGATGAGCACATTCCAAAATTATATAATTTATCACTTTTTTTCAATATTGTTGAAAAAAAAAGTTTAATTTCCTATTTCCTCACAATCGAAGTGAAAAGCAGAGTGTATAACTCGTACATAAAACCCATTTTATGCTCTTGTTGTACAATCTACTATTATATGTCAAAACACAGAGAGTACCAGACAAAAGATGGTCACAAACAATCACAAATTGGTATCCAATATATAAAGAAGGGTAGACCATTTAAAAGATGGAGTGACGACATAGTATTGACAGCAGGAAACCTATGGCCCAGACTGGCAATAGACAGAGTCACCTGGAATGGTTTGGAGGAGGCTTTCACCGCATTAGGTGTAAGGACACCTAGCAAAAACTAACATTACTTTAAGCACAAAAACTAAAATTTCTAACAAATAAATAAGTACACAGATAAAAATAAATTATAAGATAATATAAATCTCCATGTAAGGGACAAAATAAAGCTTAATAATAATAATAATGTCAAAACACAAAACTCAAAGTCAGCATTCACATACCATTGCTTGGTATTTCGGGTATTTTATTGCACAATCATAAAATGAAAAGGAATATTGTAGAGTGAGAAACAATTTTTCCCACGTCATTTAATAGGACGACGATGGAAATACATTATAGGATTCCGTCTGTCATACCGATCCGAATGGGATATTTTCTACTATGATTTTCCTGTAGTCTATAATAGTCACCCAGTACTGAGTGTAAGAACAAAATAGAGATACTACAGAATTTAAGCTTAGTACTACGCGCGCTCAAGGAACGCACACACACACGCATAGACAGCTCTCACCGACAGACGATATAGTAGGTAACGCTCCCTTTGAGAATAGCAGAGATTTCGTGTCGGTGAGAGGCGTCTATGTGTGCGTTGCTCGAGCGCGCGTAGTATTTAGCTTAACTTCTGTAGTTTCTCTATTTTGTTGTGTAAACCCTTCATTTGCAGGCAAAGTAAAAAAAAATGTTGAAGAAAACAAAAAAAAATGCAATTTGCAAGAAATATTGCTTCCTTTAAAAACGTAAATAGCATAATATAGAATGATCGTCTAAAAGGCCAATCAAAAAGTCTGAATGAAACATGAGCAAAATATTAGAGAGAAAATGTAATATTACTGGACTACCAAGCTACAGTTTTCGACCAATCGGCGACCTTCGTGGTCAAGTGGCTAGTAGTTGTAGGTAAGTATACTTACCTGTTTTCATGATTTCACCAGATTTAGAAACAAACTTTTCTATACTGTCTATACGTGTTTATGATTTGTTGTTGTTTTTTATTACCGTTATACCGTAACACAAATGCTTTAGATACTTTAGAATCAGAAATGTAAATCGACGTTGACTAAAACAAATTATTTTCATAGAATTACGCTTCGGTGTAAGTGCGTGACACATTAAAATGTAAAATCCGGTCTCCGGGTGCTTTAATTTCCTAAGGGCCGATCCCATCGCTTTGCAGACGTTACCGTTTCTCCAACTCCCAACAACAACATAAAACACACCTTATTCCCTTTGACAAAGATCTATTTTGCAATGACACTTTTTGCGTCCAACGTCGATAGTATTTAGGCAAAGAGTACACGAATAAAGATATTGAATCCCTTAAATATCAGTAAGATGGCGATGGTAGTGGAAATATTAGGGTAGGATTTTAACAGAGTTTAGTAGACTCTATTATACGAGTGATTTGTGCTACTCTGTTAAGACTTTGGCAATTCGATAAAGCTATTTCTGATTTTCCGTATATAATCTCGATAAAATATGTGGCATCACTTACGACGATAGTAAGGAAATTAACTAAATTTTGTGCGACTTTATCAGTGGCCCTACCATGAGTTGATGCAAACTGTTTACGTTACAGTAAACTATCGGATATACTTCTCACAGTCAATGCGAGCGAAAGAGAGAAAACGATAGTTTACGCTAACGTAAACAGTTTGTATCAACTCATGGTAGAGCCACAGTTCTTATTTATTTAGTACACACACAATTTTTACACAAGTAAAATACCTAGTACAAGAGCACATATTATTTCATATTGAAATTTTAGCTGGCCCGGGACAGGAAAGAAGATTGAAAAGGGCAGTCTGTGTATATACTTTTTCATAAAGTATTTATTTTTTGTTATACTTACAGTATAAATAAGTATAATTACTTAGGATAATAACGTTTGTTAGTTAGGTAAGTTAAGTTTAAGGGTGATTGGCTCCCGTTGTGTTTTTTTTTAAGTTTATAATTATGCTTTCCGTGGCAACCTTTAAGTAAGGCAACACTTACCTCGTATTATTATTTTTTAAGTTACCTATTTGCATGTGAAGTTTATGACCTTGTTGGTTGTTCTAATAAATAAATATATCTCTAAGTACAAAAACATACTTAGGTATAAAGAAAATGAGCTTTACCATTATGCTAATAGACACGTTCATTTTCAAAAACATGTACTGAAAACTGCACGCTTTTCCAGCTAAAACGTAAAACTTTTTTTCAAAGCGGAAGCATCAAGATGCATTCAGCCTTGATTAAAATTTCTCTCAACTTAATTATTAGGTAGGTACTGCAATGAACTGTCTGTGTGCGAAAGGCTTTAGCGGCATTGTCGTGCTCACCTTATTACCTCGGTAACCTTGCGGCCTTCATTCTGAAACGGGGCTGGATACAAAACAGGGGAAATGCTAAAAGAGTTCCTGCAAGTAAATAAATCTAATGGTCTATTACAAAAAAGGATCGCGATATGCGAACGATGTTCTATTTACTTGTTTAACCGTCTCTGTAGTCTAGTGGTTACTCCACCAGTGTAAGACGCAGGGGTTCCGGGTTCGATTCCCAAAGTGAAGTGAAGTGAAGTGAAATAAGCTTTATTCAAATAAACTTAATTATTAAGTGCTTTTGAATCGTCTATATTTTCCTACCAACCGTTCCAGACTTTTTTAGCTGACAAGAAGAACGGGCGCAAGAAACTTATCAGCTGTAACAGCCATAAGTAACGATATTTACAAACTTGAATATATCGTTACCAGATAATTACAACCCAGGAGGGGTGTACATTTGGTACTCGGTTTAGTTGGTATCCATCAGCCATTTTTTAATGTCCCCACTGCTGGGGCACAGGCCTTCCTTATTGGGTGGATAAGGAGGACGGGCCATAACCCACCACGCGGGCCCAATGCGGATTGGTCGGTGTTAACGACTGCAAATGCAGCCGGGACCAACGGCTTAACGTGCCTTCCGAAGCACGGAGGAGCTCAAGATAATAAATTTTTGGTCACCCATCCCATGACCGACCCTTGCGAACGTTGCTTAACTTTCGCAATTGTTAGGCCAGGCGCTAAACCACTGCGCCACCGAGCTCCCGAGTTAGTTGGTAGCAGGACTTATTTCAAGTCCGCCTGGCTAGCTACCACCATCTTACCTAAGTCTCACGCCATCACAACAATTTTTAAATTGTTGTGTTTCGGCAATAAGAGGTAAGATAGCCAGTTCCTCAGTGATGAGAATTCCGGGTGTAGTGCGCTTCCACCTTCGGCCTTATCGTCACTTAATTAATATCAGGTTAAGGAGGTAAAGGCCAAGCACTATCACGTTGTGCATAAAATAATTGGCCGTGTTGAGTGACAGGGTAACGGCGAAGTGAGCGGCACCTAACTTTTCACTATTGAAAGTGCGTTACCACAGAATAGTTAGCCTGTGTCTAGACAGAACTCCCGCTTAGATAAATCGCATTTTTTGTCAAAGGGTCATCTCGGGATTACACGGCAGCGAGAGCACGCATGTGCCGCGCGTGGCCAAAAAGTCAAATATAAAGTGCGACGTCAAAAATTTTCAAAATGTTACTCTAGCAACAAAACTAAAGACATAACTCTTGACATATTTTCAAATACCGCCAAGCAGTCCTTCTGGGTACGTACTTTTTATTTTGGGGCGGTGTAATCATCATAGCACAAAGGAGTTACCTCACTATTGGAAAAGATAATTACTACAAATGCTACAATTTTACTACATAACGTCGGCGGGCTGTGAGAAGCTTGCAAGTCGCAAACTCTTTTAGTTGTTTTTCTTGAGAAAACCTCGTAAAACAATTTGGAGTAATGAACATGCGAGGTTTTCAAAGCCCGCCGACGATAAGTTGGTGAGAGTCATGTAGTGGGACGAACATATCGTTCGATCATCGGAATCTTTTTTTATGCGATAGGCCCTCTGGTAAGAAGCTTCGCAGGAATGTGATTACAGGCAAGTGGTTATGCAAAGAAGAATCGTTTTAAAGGATTCGTGTGTCTTGGAGGATTGTGAGTGGTTTTTGAAACGATTGTGTGGTTTATTGGAGTTTTGTTTATGTGTTTTTTCTTAGATTTTTGTATATATTGTCCTTTATGGCGGTCGGTAAAGAAAGGGGAATATTAAGTTTCTAAGTATAGTCACCACAACGCAACGAAAACTTTTAACGTTTTAAATACTTTATATTAATTGTTTTAATCAGCTCCCCTTTAAATATTGTTCAATTAAAGACTATGAATTTTAAACCCTTACAGTCTGACGCTCCCTTTAAACTTTAAATAAACATTCTGATGTTTTAAGCATCACTTTAATGTGTTCGATTAGGAGCGATATGAGAATCAAAATTATTAGGTGTTATATTTTTAATTCGAGTCGAATCCAACTCGGGTGGGCAGCATTCGGGAAGCTTCGAAAAATCTTCGCGTCCGACTTACCTCAGTGTCTCAAGACGAAAGTCTATGAACAGTGTGTGTTGCCAGTGATGACTTACGGCAGTGAAACGTGGTCGCTAACTATGGGTCTCATAAGGAGGCTCAAGGTCACCCAGCGTGCAATGGAGAGAGCCATGCTCGGCGTTTCCCTGCGTGATCGAATCAGAAACGAAGAGATCCGCAAGAGAACTAAAGTAACCGACATCGCTCGAAGGATTGCTCAGCTGAAGTGGCAGTGGGCGGGACACATAGCGAGAAGTACCGATCCACGATCGTCGTGGAGATCCTTAGGGGAGGCCTATACCCAGCAGTGGGTGTCGTGCGGCTGATATGATGATGATGATGATATTTTTAATTAACTTGTCAGCAATATCTAAATCTAAACACAAGACAACATATTTTTTTTATATATTTAAAATTAAAAAGGAAACTCCATCTAGATGAGTATAGAGATTCTTTCAAACATACTGGTCTTCATTAAACCGGTAAGCCCATTTTGCATTCTTGTGTAGGCCTTCAGTCCTTTATTCAGTTCAGTTAATTTAACGAAGTTGAAGCATACAAAAATGGACGTTCAAGGTTTTTCGAGTAGAAACAGTAATTAAGGGGCCTGAAATTGGAAAATTCTCGAGCAAAAACAATACAATAAGGCTGTCCGTATCTTTTTCTTTTGCTTATTCTTTGGGAAACGTTTTTTGATGTTTTCATTTTGAGTCTAGCATCGCTTAGTTCCTTAAGGCGCTGCTTAATCGAATTTTCTGGTTTTTGAGGGGGTGCGGCAGACGAAGCGGTGTGCGAGTGCAGCGGCGCCCCTCCCGCGCCGCACCTCACCTGCGAGTGCAGCGGTGTAGACTGGGCCGCATTTAGAAAATTTTTGTTTGATTTTAAATTATTTGCTGTTATGAATAAATGTCATGTTCTCTGATCAGTCCAGGGTGAACAAAACTTTGAATTATATTTTGAGATATTACATAATAAGAACCTATACTTTTTATCACGTAAACGAGCTTTGAGAGTTATAAAAATTAGTTATAATATTTTTCTATACAAAATTTGAACACCATTTTCATCCCTTATCAATCACCAATCATGACCACCGTGTTGGACTTCAAAATAAATGTTATTTTTGCAATCGTCATCCCAGAAAAAAACCAATAACGACATCCATATCTATTTAAAGGTTTTTTTACCCCTTTTCATTCATTTCATGCGTTAGATTTCCATCCATAAGCCTAAATTATAAATTTAGCGATATTTACTTCGAAAATGAAGGATTTTCTACAATACATAACTTCATCCGCCTTTTGACCCCTTTGGGGGTAGAATTTTAAAAAACGCTGAGACCCGTATTTATTAATTTTCAATCGTCAGCCTAAACAGAAAATTTGAAGATCCTAGCTTAAAAGCTGAGGGACTTTCATACAAACTTTCATCCCTTCTTTCATCTCCTTAGGGATGGAAGTTTCAAAAATCCTTCCTTAGTGGATGCCTACACTGTATAAGGTATCTGTGTGCAAAATTTTAAGTCTCTAGGTCAAGCGGTTTGGGCTGTGCGTTGATAGATCAGTCAGTCAGTCATTCAGTTTACGATTTTATATATTAAGAAGATAAGATAGTAGGGTGAATATGCCTAATACCAGCCCCCCAAGGATTTTCAACTTTGAATCTCTGTTGTTGCCACAATCGCGGTCTTAAAAATATTGTTGACACAGTTTTAGGTAGGTTGATTAGTCTTTATTACGAAAGTAGTAGTTAGTATTACGAAATTTTGTGGGAAAAAAAAAAAAAAAAAATATATTAAAAACACGACTGTATGACAAAAACGAACTAAAAAGTTAAATAATAAGAGTGTCATTGCAGTCGGGGGACCGTTTCATGGAACAATTTTTGATCATAGAGGTCCCCCGACTGCAATGACACTCTTGTGTTTTAACTTTTTAGTTCGTTTTTGTCAGGCAGTTGTGTTTTTAATATTTTTTAATTTATTTATTTTTATTTCACAGATTTTAGTGACAAATTATATATTAAGATAAATATTTTAATAGAAAATACTAGAAAAAATCGACTCACCCGTCTGAACTTTTCTATTAAAATATTTATCTTAATATAAAAATAGCATTGTGAATGCCTAAAATCTAAAAATTCCAATTCCAAAACGCTGACTTGCATTTTGTCAGTATGTACACAGGGTAATATGCCTAGTTAGCCGGCCGCCTCCAGTTATCCGGCACCCCAACAGTTTTTCGAATAAAATAAGAAATTCGTGGCAATTTCTTAACAATTTGGATATTTTCCTGGCAACACTGTTATCGATCTATCGAATGGTATGGACGCCACTAGCGAAACGTTACGTAATATTTTATAATTTGTGTTTACGTTGAAGCCCGCATCCGGGTCGATTTCGCAAGTGGAGATAAAAAAAAATAGTGGAGAGCTCTTGCCAAATAGTCAATATTGTCCTTCAGGGCATCGTTAAAAGGGAAATATTTAGTTTGTTCTCAAGGTATGTTGTTATTTATTACTGTTTTAATGTTAAATATGGCTTAATAAGCAGATATTTAGTAATATCAAGGGGCCGCCTTACTAGACAACGAAACCACATGTTTCCAGTATATCGGCCGGGGGCTGGTTAACTGGGAGTGAGCTCGATATAATGTTTTGTCTCTTTTTGTTAAAAGAGGGATTCTATAGAAGAATGTATAATGCTATCCCTTTTTATTAAATTTAAAGTACTTTGTGTCTAGTACTCGGCCGTCTAAATGTGCTTGTATATTAAGTTGATTTTTTTTGTATGGAAACGGGTGGCCGGATCTACTGGGTGGTTGCCCAGTGTACCGGCCTCCTAGTATACACTAGGAGGCCGGTATACTGGCTATCCTGCAAAATACTACTAGTACACCTGCCAGCTTTGAAATTTATCTACTAATAATATTAATTGTTTGTCTCTTGTTATTTCCGATGTGTATTTTAGCGAATTACTCAAACGATCGCTACTGCATTGAACGATGTGGTTTTTTCTTCTCGTCATGTTCTTTGAAAGGCGGCCGGTATACTGGGCAATAGAAATAGGAGGGCCGGAAATAGAAACAGGGGGGCCGGGCACTGGGCAAATCGTACTTTTTTAGAAAATAATTTCTAATGACAAAACCGACTAATGATAAAATAGTTGGGATCATTACTGTTTGTGTAGGTACCGAGTGCAGACTGCAGACCGAACTCGAGGCGCGTAGGTATTTGATCGAAGTATGGCTCGCGTTTCGACTATTTGTATGAATTTGGAATAGGGTGGATATGCCTAACTCCAGCCCCCCCCCCCTAATTCCAGCCCCCAATACGTTTTTGCTTTGCTTTAATTAAAAAACAATAAAAATCGGAAACTGTTTAATGGAGCCACATCCCTAGTTAATCCTCGATGTTGGAAATCAGTATTACCCCGTCACGACACCTACAATTCACACAACGACCAAAAATGTTTACCGAGACCGAATAGAGGTGACTATGTTTGAAAAACAGCATAAAACATCGATCGATGCGAACTTTGGGAAGTGTGTTTATGAAGGCAAGATGCAATTTTTTATAGTTTTAAACTTTGATACTAGTAATAGATTAGTTAGATAACGTTTTAAGATTACAAGTTTGCAGTTAAATTTACTAATTTCGAAAAAATTTGGGGGGCTGGAGTTTGACTATGTGATTTTCCAAAACTTTCTATTATCAGCCGGGGGCTGATGTTGGGTATTTAACTTTCGTTTAAGAAATCAATCTCATCTTAATTTGCTCGACTTTAGGTTGGAATTTGTAGTGCTATTCACTAGAATTACTAACCCTGCACCCAATGGCCTAAATACAGCCGGGTGAATAATGTTTAATTCCTAAGTTATTTGTTCTTCAAATTAGGGACTGATATTAAGAAATACATAAGAACCTAACATCAGCCGGTCATCAAAACTTTACGGCAATATACAGGGTGTTTTCAAATGATTTTTTTTTTTGTTTTTTTTTTTATATATTAGACTAGCTTCCGCCCGCGACTTCGTCCGCGTGGACATTCGATAAAATCCTCATGTTTTAATTTCATTAAATTCTGATCAGCCGTTTTTACGTGATTAGGCGGGTTCCCACCAAGCGCGCTGCCTCGCGATCGCGAGGCAGGACGTTTGCCGCACGGGCCTCGCACGAGGCTGCTCGATTCGTGGGAACCCGCCTAATCACGTAAAAACGGCTGATCAGAATTTAATGAAATTAAAACATGAGGATTTTATCGAATGTCCACGCGGACAAAGTCGCGGGCGGAAGCTAGTTTATAATATTCAGAATTGTATCCAGAGATATTAGTATCCCGTTCCCGTTCCCTCCCTGTCCCTGTCCCCGTCCCCTGGATGTGCATGTCCAGGTCCAATCATGTCCACCGTGCGACTTCAAAATAAATGTTATTTTCGCAATCACCATCCCATGAAACCTCAAGAACGACATCCACATCGATTTTCATGTTTACTTACCCCATTTACACCTTAAGGGATGATTTTCAAAATAACAAAATATGTGTTTGCCTATTTATTTTTAGACATGCTCCTACGAATTTTAAAGTTGTAATGTCTATTTTATATTATTTTACCATACAAATTTTGAACCCCATTTTCACCCCTTTAGGGGTTAAATCATGTCCACCGTGTTGGACTTCAAAATAAATCTCATTTTCGCAATCACTATCCCATAAAACCTCAAGAACGACATCCATATCGATTTTTATGTTTACTCACCTCATTTACCCCTAAGTGGTTAATTTTCAAAATTACAAAATATTATGTTTGCCTTTTTATTTTAAGATGTGCTCCTACGAAGTTTAAAATTGTAATGTCTATTTTATATTATTTTTCCATACAAAATTTGAACCCTATTTTCACCCCTTTTGGGGTCAAATCATGTCCACCGTGTTGAACTTCAAAATAAATGTCACTTTTGCAATCGTCATCCCAGAAAACCCCAATAACGACATCCATATCTATTTTTGGGTTTTTTACTCTTTTTTCACCCCTATTTCATCCCCATAGGGGTTGAAATACTACCAATAACAATATACGTTACGTTAGATTTAAAGCCATAAGCCTAAATTATAAATTTAGTTATTTTTACTTCGAATATAAAGGAAGGATTTTCTTCAATACACAACTTCATCCCCCTTTGACCCCTTCGGGGGTAGAATTTTGAAAAACGCTGAGACCCGTATTTATTAATTTTCAATGTTCAGCCTAAACACAAAATTTGAAGATCCTAGCTTCAAAACTGAGGGACTTTCATACAAACTTTTGACCCCCGTTTCACCCCCTTGGGGGGTGAGTTTTGAAAAATCCTTTCTTAGTGCACCCCTAGACCGCAAAAGGAACCTATGTGCAAAATTTCAAGTCTCTAGGTTCAGCGGTTTGGGCTGTGCGTTGATATCTCAGTCAGTCAGTCAGTCAGTCAGTCAGGACTTTGAATTTTATATACATAGATGTAAAAAAAAACATAATAATCAAAATCATACTTATTATCATCATAATAATCAATCATAGAAACAGAAAAGAAATTCAATTCAAAAATTGTATATCGATATTCACTTCTTGGAAAACGCTTTTATAGGTTTCAAATAATTAAAACGATCGCGTACTCGTTGATTATTGTATAAGTTATTTTTTATTACGCAATATTTAATATATTTATATATTCTAAGTTGATTAATATCTACAGGAGAGGTATAAGTTTCAATGACTTGTTATTTTATTTATTTATTTATTTATTAATTTAATTCAGGCGACTAGGCCCATACAATATATACCTTACAGACTAACATACATATATTATTACATTATATTTATACTATTTTCCACGTATTGATGTTATGGGAACCATAATTTTAAAGCCTCTAGTATTTTATTATCATTATTAGAGTTACCAAACGAATATTCTTTAATCTCATACAAACATGGTTGTTTTATTTTGGAACAGCCTGTACCCGGCTGGAATTAGGGAACAAAGCGGCTGATATTAGGGCAAAGACGGCTGGAATTAGGGTTTTTCGCCCGTCGTGCATTTAAACGATTCTCTTTTTTTTCCACAAAACTACGTAAACCATAAAACTAAGTACTATTTTCGTAATAAAGATCAATCAAGCTACCTAAAACTGTATCAACAATAATTTTAAGACTGTAATTGTGGCAGCAACAGAGATTCAAAATCTTAGGGGGGGCTGGTAATAGGCATATTCACCTTACTTGGATTTGTAATTTTTTTTTTGTTTTCTAATTCTACGACACATCCGTCGCAATTCTTTGTTCCTTTTGTTTCCCATTTTACACACACACAATACATGAATAAATAATAATAAATAATAATAATAATACAGTCAAGTTCGTACAAAACTAGGTACCTATAAAAACAAGTCACAGTCACAAGACGTAAAACTACACTAAATCTATTTTATTTATTACTAAAACCTAAAACTACAAAACAAACACCTAAAACTATTACTTGGCACTAAATAAAATTATTTATTTACTTAAAACAAACAAAGTTTGGAAAGACGAGACCGACCACGCTACGATATGAAATGAAAAGTACAGCCCCATTCTCAATACCACCCGATGCATGCCCCCGGCCCCCGCGCGCCAGATCTCTGTGTTTGCCGAAAACTAGCAAATATTTTTCTAAGTGCATTGCTCTTTACATTTTTCAGGCGCTAAAAAACCTGTTTATTTTGATTTTAATAGTGATCCATAACATTAACATTCTTTTTTTTTATATAACTCTTTAATTCGTCTAATGTTCGATTTATAATTTGAGAAAAATATGCTAGTTGCCGCTGAAAATATCGAGTACTACGCGACGAAAAATCTTTTTAGAAAAATCATTTTTTTTCATTAACTAAGCTTTTACTTGAAATTTTTTATAGCTAAGTATCTAATTCAGGATATGTCAAATACAATTATATTTTTTTCTACCTTTCAAAATGAGTGGATTTTTCTAGCTATGCGACAAAACTTTATAATATGTTTTCATTGACGCTACGTTTTGCAGCTCCTTAATAAGGAACTTTTATAAATAGTTATTACTATGCTCACCGATTCGATCAAGTTTTCACCTAATTTAACTTTTATGAAATTAATTTTGCTGAACATTTTATTGAAAAGATAAATAACGGCTATTTTTATTTTCGAATAAATTAATTCAGTTCAATCCAATATAATTAATATTTATTACACCATAAACACCGACAAGGTGGACCGACGATCTGGTGAAGGTTGCGGGAAGCGATCGTCGTGGTGATCCATAGGGGAGGCCTATACCCAGCAGTGGGTGTCGTGCGGCTGATGTGATGATGATGATGACACCATAAACATATTTTTTACAAAAATATAGAGATAATTTCTTATTGCAGTATTAGGTCAGCGCCATCTCTTGACCGATAGTGGAACAATTTTTTTCTTAGGCCAGCGCCATCTCTTGATCGATAGTGAAACTAATTAATTTTTTTAGGTCAGCGCCATCTGTTGACTGGTAGTGGAACAAATTATGTTTTTGTTTGTTTTCTGAATTTCTAAAAAAGTGTGTAATATTGAGACATCGTTTTATTTTTACTGTAATCTTTACATAAACTACTATCACATAAAATTATTACAGATTTTTTTCTTTGCAAACATCGGAGATACTAATAGCCTTAAGGCATTTTTGGATTTTATACTTCGAAAGTAGCGCCGCATAGAGCGATCAAGACCCTGCATAACTTACAAAAGATTCAAGTTTAATCACCTAATAATTCACGATTACCCCGGAAATCCCTTAACACCCTAAGGTTCTTGGTGGTTTCATTGAGGGTCTAACCCGGGGTCTTAAGGTCAACCGCGAAAGATCTCAGGTTTTATAGGGTCTATGGGAAGATAAGGGATTAAGTTATGGTATTAACCAAGTGTATAGGAAGCTTATTGTTAAAGAAACTGCCACTATTGTAAAAAACGGTAAATGCTTTGTCAAGTAAATTCCTCAGTATAAAAATTAAAAGTGATTTCACAAAATGTTTAATTATCTGTTTTTTATGCACAACGGGAAAGTGCTTGGCCTTCACCCCACCTGATGTTAAGGACGATAAGAACGAATGTGTCCTCATCACTGATGAACTGGCTATCTTGCCTCTAACTGCCGGAACACAATATTTTTTTAATTGTTGTTATGTCGTCAGACTTAGGTAAGATGGTGGTAGCTAGCCACGCGGACTTGAAATAAGCCCTACCACCAACCAAACCGAGTACAAATTGTACCCCCCTGGGAATCGAACCAGGAACCCCTGCGTCTTACACAGGTGGGCGAACTACTAGACCACAGAATTTATTTATTTATTTATTTATTTATTTGCTTTTAGGAGGATTTACAGTCAAATATAAACAATAGAATAACAAATAGATTTTCCAATGCCATTTACAAATCCCCACATATAGGTTTCTAAGTAGGTTGCATTAACTATCTATAAGATTTTGGCAAGTGGGTATATCTACACTTCTTCTTCACAATAAAAAAAAGATAACAATGAAGAGCTATTTAAGAGTTGAGACAATAGTTCAAGAATGCTTAATTTAAGTTTATGTGAATAAAGATGTTAGACTTAATTAGACTTTAGTTACTTTCTCCTAAGAAAAAATCGTTAGAAAAGATATGCTGGCACAAAACAGGTCAATAACATGGGTCAGTGGGTAAACAATAGAATAACATATAGATTTCCCAATGCCAATTGCAAATCCCCACATATAGGTTTATAGGTAAGTTGCATTAGCTATAAGATTTTAGCAAGTAGGTATACACTTTTTCTTTCCAACAAAAACAAAGGATTACAATAATGAGCTATTTAAAGAGTTGAGACAATAGTTCAAGAATGCTAAATTTAAGTTATGTGAATAAAGATGTTAGACTTAATTTGGCTTTAGTTACTTTCACCTAAGAAAAAATCGTTAGAAATGAGTTTTTTTACTGAAGATATGCTGGAACAAAACAGGTCAATATCATGGGTCAGTTTATTAAATGATTTGCATGAGCGTAAAACAAATGTGTTGGCTCTGTACCGGGTCTTAGCTAGAGGTACATTTAGAATGGGTCGCTGTCTAAACCTCAGTAAGTTAGTTTTTAGGTTTATTTTAGAAAGTAATTCAGGGCAGTCAACAGATCCATTAGCAATGTTCATAAGGTAGCATATGTCACTAATGTTACGTCTTATTCCAAGAGGGAGAAAGTGGTACTTTCTGCATCTTTGGAGGTAATCGCTCGAGCGTTGATTAGTCCTAAAGTCGAGGTATCTCAAAAATCGGTTTTGTATACGCTCTATTCTTAACTTATACGTTTCATATTGAGGGTTCCAAATTTGGGAGGCGTATTCTAAATTGCTCCGTACGTATGCACAATACAGTATTTTTAGTGTTTTAATGTTTTTGAAGTTATGTGATCTACGTATGATGAAACCCATTGCCTTGGACGCCTTTTTTACGACACTGTCTATATGTTGGTCAAACAAGAGTTTTTCATCGTGAATAACACCGAGGTCTCTGATCTCGTGTAATTTTGATAATTCTTGGTTCATTAATGTATACTTTGAAGCTATAAATTGGTGACAGCGTGTGTAAGACATATAAAAGCATTTAGTGACGTTGAGATCTAATTTATTGCGGATGCAATATGTTTCAAATCGAAGGAGATCGGTTTTCAGCTCATTAACATCTTCGGCATTACGAACAGTCTTAAGAATTTTCATGTCGTCAGCAAACAATAATATTTTAGAATAAATAAAGCAACTTTTTACGTCTGAAATAAAAATGTTAAACAAAAGCGGTCCCAGGATGGAACCCTGAGGGACACCAGACGGAATCAGACCCCAAGTCGATGTATAGCCACAAAGTGCAACCGCCTGGCTGCGGTTTTCAATGTAGGATACAAACCACCTAAACAAGCTACCATGGATACCGGCTGACGCCAACTTACTGAGGAGTATGGTGTGGTCAATACGATCAAAGCATTTACTATAATCAGTGTAGATTACATCGACCTGGGCCCTTTGCTCCATACCGGCCGTAATAAAGTCATTAGCTATGGAAAGGTTAGACACTGTGGATCGATTTCTTAGAAAGCCATGCTGTTCATCGCCAAATGTATTTTTCAATGCGGCGTAAACCTGGTGGTGTACGATTTTTTCAAGTATTTTGGCAAATAGATTCAGCTTCGATATAGGTCTATAATTCTGGACCTGACTTCTGTCCCCTTTTTTGAAAACAGGAGTTATGAACGCCGACTTCCATACGTGTGGCATGACACCCTCAGTAAGAGAACGTTCATATAATATACATAACGGCACTACAAGACCGTCGGCACAGTTAATTATCAAATATGGAGGTATTTGATCAGGACCACCAGACTTATGTGGATCAAGATTCTTTAATAATGTCAACACATTTTCAGGGTCTATAGTGACTGAGCTAATAGTTGTGCTTGAGATAGTGTTGTCAGTGATCAACGATGGATTGGAACTACTAGGATGATTAAAGGTCGATAAAAAATAGTTAGCAAATAAGTCACTGATGGCTTGCCCATTGTCAGCTGTATCATTGTTGTATGTCATCTTGTTCGGACAGGGCCCTGACTTGTTTTTGCTTTTTAAGTATGACCAAAATTTTTTTGGATCTTTAGTTATGTCATCTTCAATAATTTTCATATAGTTAATAAAACAATCGTGTTCCAATTCGTCGGCGCGACGACGGAGGATGGTGAAGGAATTGTAGTCAGAGATATTTCCGTAAATGTGGTATTTTCTATGGTGCTTGTATTTTTCTTTTAAGATTTTTATGAGAGCTGCATTATACCAGGGTGGATAAGATTTAGATGTGTAAGTTTTAATGGGCACATATTTATCGCGGAGTTCAAGCAGGCGTGAATAAAAACGATCAACGGATTGCTGGAGCGGTATATTATTGAGGAGGCTATTCCAGTTTGTATCAATAAGATCAGAGGTAATGGCTGCGTAATTGGCTTTATTATAATTATGTTTAGCGATTTTATCTTGTTCGAGCATGTGAAGCTGTACAAAGTTAGCCCGTATACACAGCGATTTATGATGTGAGTCTTCTTTAATAAGAGGTTTGTCACATGCCTGAACTGCAACTACATCATTGGACAATACTAAGTCGAGTACACGGTTGTTGCAGTTCAGGGCGTTGTTATATTGACTGAGATTACAAGTGTGAAGTCCATCAATAAAATCAACTAAATGTTCTGAGCTGGAAGCCAATACAGGTTTAAATTCATTGTCCTCAGTGTCTATAGCCCAGTCGATCGTGTCCGCCAGGTTGAAATCGCCCAAAACAATGAATCTATCTAGGGGGTGTGACAATACTAACTGTGTTAACTTTTCCATAAAATTACCTAACTGCACCTTGTGACTGTTTCCACCATCCTCCTTTACTAGATAAACATTACAGATATGGATGCTGTAAGATACTGGAAGCCGTTTATCACGCACCGCAATTGTTATCCACATATCCTCTGCCGAGCTTACCCAATCATGCCTATTTATTACTGTGAAATTACGTTTAACCGCAATCAAAACACCCCCTCCCAAAGTCTGACCCGTTCGAGCATAGTCCCTATCCCTCCTCCAGACTAAATATCGGTCATCAAATAGTTCAGCATCAGCAATGCCATCAACAAGCCATGTTTCAGTCAATGCTATTACGTCATAATCATTTAAGCTGACCATTCTATACAAAGTATCTGTTTTAGAGCGTAAACCACGTACGTTTTGATAGTATAAGTTAAGGGACGCCATTTTTATAGGTTAAATGTAGGTTGTGTAGGTGTAGAAGCGGTTAATATCTGTCTTACAACTCGAAGTTTTTTTAAAACATCGCATCGGATCGTGGCATTATTACTTTACTAGCGGCCGCCCGCGGTTTCACCCGCGTGGTTTCCGTTCCCGTGAGAATATCGGGATAAAAAGTATCTTTTGTTTTAATCTAGACTATCTACTATCTGCGTGCCAAATTTCAACCAAATCCGTTCAGTAGTTTTTGCGTGATTGAGGAACAAACAATAAACATCCAAACCCACAAACTTTCACATTTGTGGGTTTGGATGTTTATCATGTCACACACAAAAAATCATATGTGTTTTAAAAATTATACTGGGCCTTCGACGGGTATGGAAAGTCAAATTTTGGTAGAAGGTTTCAAAAATTCTATCACACAGCATGGCCTGGTTTACGGAAAACTCATTTCTGACGGTGACTCGAGTACCTATTCTAAAATTCTGCAAGCACGGCCTTATAAAAATATAACCGTAGAAAAAATCGAGTGCCGCAACCATGTCTTGCGAAACTTCTGCAACAAATTGCAAGCTTTAACAACGGAAACAAAATACCTTTTAAAACACAGAAAGTGTTTGACAAGAACAGTTGTTTTAACTATACGCGGTGCAATAATTAAAGCAATACGTCACCACAAAACAAATTCTGATGTGCAATTATTGTTTGATGATATATTAAGTTGTCATTTGCATGCTTTTGGCGACCACAGCCGATGCCGGAATTACTTCTGTGAAAAGGTTGGAATTGTAGATGATGAAAAAGTGCCTAGTGACTTTTTTTTCAGCACTTTGTGGCAGAAAATAAGTATACTTATCCAAGGTGTAGCCGCCCACGCGAGAAGTCTAATTCATGACACTGACAGCAACAAAGTCGAAAACTTTCACAGCGTGGTGGCAAAATTCATTGGTGGAAAAAGAGTAAACTTTTCAAAAAAAAACTCTTATAAGACCAGGGTTCAGGCGGCAGCTGTAGCTATAAATGCTAAAAAATCAGTATCGCGTTTGTATAAATCGATAACAGGTAAAAGCCCTACAGGGAGAATAAAGAAATTTGAAGAGAAACGAATTAAGAAAAATATATTAAATAAAAAAAATAAAAAGCCAAAAAGACGCTTATTTAAATATGGAGAGAACACAAACAAAGAATACGGAGATAACTGCACCAGGCCAGACATGGATGCTGAAGACTTCGACAAATTAAAAAAAGTGTTTTTAGAAAATTTAAAAAAGAGTGATGAAGACATACAAAAAATACAAAAAAGCACTATTCTTCAAAGTGAAAGTGGCGAATGGCTTGAACTACGACGTTCGTTACTCACAGCCTCTAATTTTGGGAAAATTATAAAAAGGAGAAATGATACCAGTTGTGCCAATTTAATAAAAGAACTCCTGTACAAGGGTAATTTAGATCATGTTTCTTCCGTTAAACATGGGAAAGAAAATGAAAACAAGGCTTTACGACAATTGGCAGAAGTAACAAATAAAAAAATTGAAAAATGTGGCTTGTTTATTGACAAGGAAATGCCATTTCTTGGTGCCACGCCTGATGGTATCAGTGGTGAGGATGAAGTAATTGAGGTGAAATGTCCCATTACTGCTCATAAAGTGGGAATAAAAGAAGCAATTGCAAAAAGAAAAATAACTTTTTGGAAAATTAACAAGCAAGGAAATGAAGAAATAAACACTACCCACAACTGGTATTTTCAAGTACAGGGTCAGCTCGAAATTACCAACAGAAAAAGGTGTATATTTGCGGTGTGGGCCAACGAAAATGAACCACTGAAAATTGAAGTTATTGAAAGAGATGTGAATTTTTGGAAACAAAAAATGGAGGAAAAATTAACAAGATTTTATATGGACTGCTTACTGCCTGAGCTAGTCGATCCTCGCCATCCACGCAATTTACCTATAAGAAACCCTACTTACATAGAAAAATGCATCGAGGAAAAGAAAAAGAAAAGGAAATAGTGACATTAAAGAAATACTATTTATTATATTATTTTATTTAAGGTACTCCAACAATGTACAATACAATAACATAGATAGGTATAAAGAAACATTTACCGCTAGAATGCTTGTATGACATCAATTAAAGTACAGGTGTACTCAGCATGCATAAAAAAAATGTTAGCCTTTAAAAGTAATAATAAGTACTGCTAACAATAAATAAATTTCTAACATTTGACTTATGAATACGAAAAGAATTAATAATCCAGTTATTTAAACAAGAATTTTTTACAAGAAATTTTTAGAAACCTAGGTACATAATATACTTAAAAAATTTGATAATTAGGTAACTGTAAATTCTAAAACAAATAATGTCTGATATCCTAAATTTTTATTCCATTTATTAAAATCCACAAAATTATTGTTATAATACGTTTTGGTTGAAAATATAAATTTAAAATTAAGTCAAATAACGATCTTTTTTTTGACTAACTTTCCCTCTTTCGCCCGGACCAACTCTCGTTCGCCCTTATACATCTTTTATTCGATTTTGTCGCAAAAGGTTTCGAACGTCGTTGACATAATATTACCTATAATATCGACCAGCATTTTGATAAATGAATCGATTGTGCAGCCAATGATAAAAAGTGTCCCAATTGATAGAGTGAATTATTACAAATAATGTCAAGTGCCGTACCCCTAAGTCAAAGGAATTTTTAATTTTGTTCTCAAAAATTTCGATATCCACTTAGAGGCGTACATAACTTGTCATTTTTTGTTTGTAATAATTTATTCTATCGATTGTCATAGTTTTTATCACTGTCCACTAAATCGGCTTTTTTTTTAAATGGCGGACTGTAGGTATGCCAGGCTTCATGCAAAAAATCTTTTTCAAAAACACGTTTTTAAAACGGACTAAATTATTACAAAAAAAACGGTCTAAAAACATTAAAACGGACTAGTAAAAACAGACTAAAAAGTAAAAAAATAAATTCTTCTGTAAATATTTTTACAGTTTTTAGGTTTAAAATTTCTGTAGGTATGGGGTTAGAAATATTTACAGAAGAATTTATTTTTTACTTTTTAGTCTGCTTTTCTAGTCCGTTTTAATGTTTTTAGTCCGATGTTTTAAAAAGGTGTTTTAAAATAAGTTTTTTTTCCGTATATTATTATTTTCTGTTTTTTAGTTGACGAGCTAAGACTTAAAATATACCATCTCCTATCGGAGCACTCGTCAAGACGATTCAAACGAGCCCAAATTTGATGGGGTTGCACGGTTTCAATTTTGAGTTCCTATGGCATGGCCTTTCAGCTTCATCAGACCCTTGACCTCATCTCCCATTAGAGTACTCGTCAAGACGATTCTAACGAGCCCAAACACGATGGGGTTGTATGGTTTCATCATAGAGTTCCTGTGGCTTTCTTCCGGCTTCATCATCAGATCAGCTCAATGACACCATAATATTGCATTACTTTCCAGTTCTGACTAATGTTCTAAGTTTCAAGTATCTAGCTCATCGGGAAGCTAGTATAAAATAGTTCGCTAACTTTGTGGAGAAACAAACAAACAAACGAGAAAGCAACCTAATAAAAACCTGTTAAAATGATGGAAGTTCTTTGTCGCAATCTGTCGCAGAAGATAGGTAGGCATTAGAATCTTTTTAAAATAAAATATAATGATTGAAAAATAATTACAAGTAAAATGTGTACCTATGCGAAAATGATAATTAGCTCTTGCACTATAAATTTAGTCAACAGTAATAGTGCGTAAAAAATCCGCTAGATGGCTGTTTGTTACTAAGCATAAGTTATTGGTAATTCAAAGGAGTTTGAAAAGATGGCGTTGTATAGTAAGCAGAGGGGTGAGGACGCGTTGGTGGGGCGCGGAAGAGATCAAATGAGCAAGGTCATTCGCGTACGGGAGCCTCTTAAGTAGGATGATATTCTTTACAATAGGGATGTTGACTATTTTTTATTTTATGTTACATAAATTAAATAACCTCTCAAAAAAGAAACATTGGTGAAAGAAATAATTCGCTAGCATGAAAACTGTCCGAGATATCACAGTGTGAAATGCACACAAATGGACTCGATCAAAAACGCTCCATACTAATGGCTTGCACGTTATGACGTCACGCCTTGCAAGTTTGTATGCAACGCATAGGAAATTTGTTCAGCAGCTACATTAAATATTGTGTTTATCAAAATGGTTTCTTCGACAAATTTGCTATACATTTTACGGACTAATTAAAGGTATCATTTATTTTAATAAATTTTATACTTTTTAAATGGACTTGTCCACCCAACTTTGAAGGGTCATAAAACAAAAAATATGCAATATATAAAACCAAGAGGTATACAAGCTACTCTAAAAGTTTAATATGTTTACGATTTTTATTAGTATTTCGTTATTTTATTCATTAGTCAACATCCCTATTTCTCTTACGGCCAAATTCTCAAACGAATCTTAAAGTTAAGGCTACCTTAAATTTAAAAAGGTTGTCAGATTTGTCTTCATGATCGTTCTTGATCCATCATTATCATTCTTGATCTTTTATAATATTTTTTAATCCATCATAATTTATCTTGATCCCTTTATTATCCTTCTTGATCTATCGTGATCATTCTTGAAATCAAAATCAAAAATCAAAATCAAAAAATCATTTATTGAGTCTAGGCTGTTACAAGCACTTGTGAATGTCAAAGAAGCTACGCCATCGGTTCGCAAACCCTGAGCGGGAGACCTTGTAACGAGAAGAACCGGCAAGAAACTCGTCAAGGGCTGCTTTTTTCTCCCTGTATATTTCATACAGAGTCGTCAACATTGAAAAATGAGCTCCACATTTAAAGTGAGGTCATTTTCCATCACAATAATTAACAAAAGTTTGTACACAATGGGTAGGTAGGTTGAAATTAAATACCTACTACATATCGGATAGGTAATTGTGAGAGTAAATAACTTTCAACTAGTTGAGAAATCAGTAATCACTATGTCTGCTACTCGAAAGTGCACCTAAGTAGGCAAAATTTACCAAAAAATACTTGAGACAAGACATAAAAAATAACAATAAAAAACGCAATTCTTACAATTCAATATGCGTTAAGATAGGTACTCAGAAGCAGACCCATTCCCACTGGCAGCACCCGTTCACGAGCATGACGCGTGGACCAGCCATCGCTTCGCTCAACCATATTTGAGGGAACGTAACGACCCGCCCCACACGACACCACCGCAGAAATGATTAAAGAGAGCATGACATACTTAGGCTACCCATCCTAAGGCACTGAATTGAAAACTAATATCCATAAGCTTTTCATAGGCCTTTACTTACAAAAACTACTGACTATAGAAAGCAAAATGATAGCAATAAAAAAAAAAAAAGAGAAATCAAAACAAGGTTTACTTGCCTATTAGTTTTATGTTTCGAGTAAGAACTGCCATACATATTGATAACATCAAACAGAGAAAAAAAATATATATATAAATATACGACGCCCTTAGTACAAGCAGACAGAAGCAGACCCATTCCCACTGGCAGCACCCGTTCACGAGCATGACGCATGGACCAGCCATCGCTTCGCTCAACCATATTTGAGGGAACGTAACGACCCGCCCCACACGACACCACCGCAGATATGTTTAAAGTGAGCATGACATACTAAAGCTACTCGCATTAAGGCGTCGTCGAGTCAAAAAGCTTAATGATCCTTCTTGATTCTTGTTGATCTATCATAATCATTCTTGATCCTTCATGATCCTTCTACATCCATCGTGATCATTCTTGATCTTTCATGATCTTCATGAATTTTCTTAATCCATTATGATCATTTTTGATCCTACATGATCTTTTTTGATCCATCATGATCTGTAGGTGATTTGCGTAGGCGTGGTATCCAGAAACTTGAAATAACAACACTGAGACGGATATTTTGCGAAAAGCTTTCGGGCCATAAAGCGAGCGGGTGCTTTCTCTAGCTTTGACACGGCGCAACTTGAGTACAACGAACGAGTGATAAAAACTGTGGCGGGTAGGCAAAATATTATAACGGCGGTACCTTCTCACACACACACACACACTTATGCCCCTACGGTGTATTTATTGAAAATACTTTAACACATACATGAATATCAATTTTAGCAACAACTAATTGAAAACTCTATGAACTTGACAGCTTCCTTAAAGTTAAGGAGACCTTAACTTAAGATTTCAGCTAAGAAGCCTTTGAGTATTCGGCCGATATCTTTCATATTCTAATTACTTAAAACTCTAACCGCCTTGTAACCGTTTCAAATGAAAGCTTTTAGACAAAGTTAATTTTCATTTGGAGTATTTCCGTATCGGGTCCATTTGCAATTTGGATCCATAAACTATTCAGAGGGAATCTCTATAGCTTTGACGATGCTTGATTAAATTTATCGCGCTTAAACATCTGTACATTATTTATTAATGATCTACGATTTGTGCGTGATTCCTACTTTGTACTAAGAAGACATTAATACCTACAATAAATAAATAAATAATTATGAAACTCATATTTGTGTTTGTGGTAACAAACGATTATGTTATTTTGAAAAGAGATATATGTAGCTTACTTCCGCAAACAAAATATGCAAGATGCACCGCCCGCCCGCCCGCAAAAATATGCACATGCACACCACAAAATATAAAAGCACAATACCTGCATTTAGCAAGACAGCAACACACCTTGCACCTTCACCAATTAGGCTACTCTACACGTGTTTCGCCCCAACCCGGAGCATCCTCAGGAGTTAGATCGCGCGTAAACCAACACCGAATGAGCACCGAATTAATGATTTATTTCATTTAAGTATATCAATTAAATGTTTCATAATTTATATGAATTGCAAAGTAAATGTTTCATTTAAGGACAGTAGGGGCCCAATCGCGTTAATTTTCAACGATGAAACCAAAACTAAATCGTTACCGTTTCAGATTCGTTTACAGAAAAATACTCGTTTTTTGTTATAATTGGTTAAAGGACAATTTAATCAAATCAATCTTGGACAATTTAAGTAAGAATTATAAAGCTGTACTAAAGATTTTTAGGTAAATATAACTTAAATGACAACGTAACAGTTTTGGTTTTATCGTTCAGAATTAGCGCGATTGGGACCCAGGTACTTTTTGATGATCGCAGTAAGACAGTGAAAAGTTTCACCCAAAATCTAGGAAAATTAACCCTGTGGCGTGGCTACCGAACATCTGTACGTAACTAAACTAAATTGAACTCACCGTAAGTATTTACTATACTCGTACTTACATACTACACAAACTTGTATCTCCGAACCCCTGAATGACTGGGCAGAAGTAAATTAGGTGGCCAACTGTCCAGTAAGTATATTGCCGCCCAATGACTTGGCAAATATTTCCGAAACAACATACCTAACACTTCAACGCATAAAACCGATTTAAGTAGAGGTGCCTTAAAAGTGATTTTTTTATGAATGTAACTATGGTACAATACAATAATCTGTCAAACTGGTACCTACCAAATTAAACTCAACTTTAGCTTAACCCTATCAACAACAGAATTGTTATCAAGTATGTATAACTTAACCCCTTTTTGCATCTTTCTGTATTACTCTTTATCGTAAGGATCCTTTGTATTATATCAATTCAATAGTATTACCTCCATGTAAAAATTAATTATTACATTAAGTACTAATGTAGATTAATCACTAAATTTTAACGTTAGCAATTAGGCTTACCGCTGACGGGCGCTATTTTGTAGCTGCGATAAGCGCGGCGTTAATCGCGGCGATATCGCTGCGATAAACGCGGCGATAATCGCGGCGACAATCACGGCGCTTTTTAGTCGCTGACGTAGGTTAACCCTAAAAGGCACCCGGTAATAATATTATAGAACAATCACTTTTATTATTGCTAAGCTCTATAAAATAAAGTTTATGATTTATTTATGTCAGTAATTATATACTTTTCACAAATGAAGCAAACAATGTATACGATTCAAATGTCTTCAGTACCCTTAGCACGAACAGCTATCGAGAAAAAAAACGCACGTAAAATTACTCGATAGACAATTCTCTATGGAAAATTTCATTTCGCTTATCGGCGATAGATGGCGTTGTACAAATTTCCAATACAAAATTTATCTATCGAATGATTATTTTTTTGATAGCTGTTCGTGCTAAGGGTACATATCCTTTTATCGTCAAAATAGTGTGAAGAACAAAAATTCTGCATTTACTTTATATGCGCAAATTCAAGAATTAATAAAAATTTGTTCGATACCTACTGGAAGGTTTTGACCCCGAAAAAATATTGCGAGTCGCTCGAAGTGTTTGTTTTGCAGACATAAGCTAGTTTTTGTATTACATCATTTTATGACATATTAAAAAATAATATTTTTATCCATGTTCCACAAACGGTATTTTTTATGTGTTTTAACTGTTACTGTGTATGTTACTATGATGAGATTTTGATGACATGTTATAGTGTGTTTTATATTCGCAATATACTCACAAAGCCAAAGGGCTTTGATATACCACATGGTATGAAAAAAATCTTTGTACCTAAGTACTGAAAACTTTATGACATCACAGTTTCTACCCCCGCCATTTTCACGCTTTTCATCTTATATATTTGTGATCGGGGCATCGTATTGAATGCATCGATACCACATTTTTGTATTTTCGTGATGACTTGTGCGAAAAATAACCTCAAACCCTATAATTACCGATCGGCTAACAGTACAATAGAATATTTTATTCATGTTTTTCGAACGTTATAGTTATCTTTTTTACTATAAGTTCTATACTATAAGGAAGGAACGGTATGTTTTTACATTTTTCATTATAAGTCGAACACTATGCGGCCTAAAAAAAGAGAAATGTTTGAAAATGTGCTAACAACACTCTTTCATTATGTTATGATACTACTACACATGCCCTACTAGTAGCCTCACTTCAAATTTTTAAGACCCCTTTTCAATTCCTGCTGTAAAAAAAACATCCTTATTTGCAAAATATTTGGGCAAACGTCATCTTAAACTATTCCAAATTTCAAGTTGATACCATTAATAGATAGTTATCGAGATATCCAGCTGTGACAGACAGACAGACAGACTGAGTCACACCATAAGGGTTCCTTTATACCATTTTGCTACGGAACCCTTATAAAGAACCCATAGAATGCTTATGGTTTTTCTTTTTTTGTGTAAAAACTCGCAATAGGAAATAATACGTAAAACTTTTCGCAGATGGCGCCATTGTACTCTGTGGTAAACAAAAATGGTTTTGATTGGCTAAAATACGTCAGAAATTACATTTTACATCTGAAACATCAAATTTAACGAATTTAGGACAGTCGCATGTGGCGCCATTACTTCCTCAGTATTATCCCCTATTCCATGCCCAAAATCATCTTACTTAAAAAACTGAATCTTGCGATTCTTTTACGCAAAACAGAAGTAGGTAGGTAGGCATTGTTATGGAAAACATATTTAAACGGCGACTGCTTTGATTTTCATTATTTATAAATAAATAAAATTTACTAGATGTTTGTTCTTAGACAATCCGACAGTGCTTTCAATACGATTTTATTAGCGACTAGTCAAATTCTTTAGCTAACTTGATGTTTCTTTTGTTACGTTTACGTTAAGTTTTCCATAATAATATAGGTAAATTATAAACTTATGATAATCCCAGAACAATAATTGCCTATAACCGACCTTAGGTTCGTAGTGTGTTCCTACCTTTTTTGGAACAGGATTAAAAACTGTATAAATTGGTAAGCATATAATGTAATAATAATTCTCTTACTTTTTATTGCAAACTCTACCATTACAAAAATAATTATGTCAGCCAGCGAAAAAAATTGTGGTGTCTTTTAGGGTTAAAGCCGCTTGTCACTCTTGTCAGTGTCATTTCGTGGGCGATTAGTCGCCGAGCTATGTGTGAGCTACTTTTTGTAGCTCGTGGGCGTTTACGTATTGAACTCCATATGTTCTATTCTGGGCTACAAAAAATCGCTCGGCGATTAAGCGCCCGTGAGCGTTGGCGCTTATCATACAATTGTTTAAATCTTTACCTATTTCAGCCCTGTTACACTAAATAATTATTACATATTTGTTGGCACTCAAGGTCTTCCTTTAGATTACTGTACAACATGTTTTGTACATGACCGTGTGTTGTCCAAAATAAAATAAAATAAAAAATGAAAAATCCACTTTTAAGGCAACGTTGTAAAAACTATTATTTTACTAGCGTTAACTTTAAAAGAATGGGATTTGAGTAGGGGAGCAGTTATGCATTATAAGAATTGAAATTGAAAAATTCTTATTCAAATAAGCTATCTCAAAAGCTCGTACCTCGTTTCAAATTGTCAATTATTTCACCCATTATGACGTCTTTTAACTGATAAGAGGCGCAAAAAACTTATAAAACATATATTATGCATTTATAATATAACTACTAGTATAGTCACAGAATAACTAAGTAATGTATAGTATCAATTATCCTGTGATATAACTTAGCTCGGTGGCGCAGTGGTTAAGCGCCTGGCCCAGCGATTGCGGAAGTTAAGCAACGTTCGCAAGGGTCGGTCATGGGATGGGTGACCAAAAATTTATTATCTCGAGCTCCACCGTGCTTCGGAAGGCACGTTAAGCCGTTGGTCCCGGCTGCATTTGCAGTCGTTAACACCCACCAATCCGCATTGGGCCCGCGTGGAGGTTAAGGCCCATCCTCCTTACCACCCATAAGGAAGGCCTGTGCCCCAGCAGTGGGGACATTAAAAATGGCTGATGGACGATAACTTATAAGGTAAAAATGAACTTGAAATGTTGTGTTAAGAGCCTCTAAAAGTCTTACTAAATACAAATTAGTGGTTATTACCACACCGCCCGTATGGGTACCGTTTACTTTAACAGGGCAACTCCGCCACAAGTATTGTTAGAAACTGTGGTAATCACCCCGAAATCGGGGTAATTATATCAACAACGTGCCCTCAACTATTAATTGCATTTGCCAAGTTCTCGAGAGACATGTTAAGCCCTCTTTGCTTTTAGCCAACGTACCTGACTAATACTATGTCATGTATGTTGGGGAACTTTGTGTCTCTTAGGTAGAAACTTGCAACACTTGTAGTGAAAAATATGAGTATGTCAATTTTACTGATAATTATGGGGTTATTTGTAAAACACTAACCACCTCGCAGGAATGTCTACTCCATAGACAAAAGGACTTACCATAAAAATTACCGAAAAACTGATCGAGTGTTGATGACTGTTTTCGGAAAAGTCGTAAAACAATCATAATAGGGAAGTTTCCTTTTATTTTAATTTTCTTTACAAAACATCACATGGTTGCAATGAAACCCAGTAATATATTTTTTCAAATATCTCTAAAAATGACGGAGTTATTAAACTTTTCCCTTTCGTTTAAAATTTAATGGCGTGACGTCATGCGTAAGTATTTTACTGAGAAACCTTGAACTTCCACGGCAAGGCCCAGCTCGCTTTTTGTTTGCTAGTGCAACAGAGCTGCCAGATTAGAAGAAAATTTTAATCCACGCGACTATGAAAACTTGAATAACTTCGTCATTTTTAAAATTTCGGAATAATTCTTTTACCATTATTTATGTATTTTTTTTATCTTTCCATTCATTTAATATGTAGTTGTTGTTTTTTCAGACTTTGGAAACTTCCATACTGTAATGGCTAATTGTTTTTGTCAATATGACAGTATTTTAAATTAGAAAATAAAGTCAGTGTGTAACCAGAGTGTTGTCAGGTATTCTAATTTTTTAACCACAATGGGATAGAGCTTGGCCTTCACCTCACCTGATGTTAAGTGACGATAAGGCTGAAGGCAGAAGCGCACTACACCCGGAATTCTCACCACTGAGGAACTGGCTATCTTACCTCTAACTGCCGGAACACAACAATTTTTTAATTGTTGTTATGGCGTCTGCCCTAGGTAAGATGGTGGTAGCTGGCCAGGTGGACTTGAAATAAGCCCTACCACTACCACCAACCTTAATAATGGTATAATAACATAAATAAACTTATGTTCAACAATCATCATCATTATTATCAATCTCCCAAAACTATATCATTTACAGGCTAATATTTTACTTAACAAAATCTTTAGCGAGTTTATTTCGATAATATAGAACAAGAATTTTTTTGCTTCTGTTTATGAACCTTCTGACACTACGAACGCCGTTGACACTGATCCGTCATCCCTTGAGCTTCCAAATGACTATGATATGATATCAAATTTACATTTTTCAATTGAAGCAATTACTTCCGCTATCAAGTCATTGGATGTCACCAAGGGAGCCGGGCCGGACGGCATTCCGCCATTTTTTATAAAATTAACAGTTAAAACTATTTGTACACCCCTGTTCATACTTTTTAACCAAACTATTCGCGAAGGAAAACTGCCTTCAATTTGGAAGAGTGCAAATGTTGTCCCTGTTCACAAAAGTGGCTCCAAGAACAATGTAGAAAACTACCGACCTATTTCCTTGTTGTCGGCCCTGTCGAAAGTTCTTGAGAAACTAGTACATAATGCAATATATCCTTGTCTACATCCTAAAATCATACCTGAGCAACATGGTTTTGTCAAAAAACGTTCTACTCTCACAAATTTAGTAACATATTCTACCTTTTTATTCGAATGCATGGACAACCGTATACAGGTTGATTCAGTGTATACAGATTTCTCCAAGGCTTTCGACAAGGTTGACCATAAGCTGCTGCTACGCAAGATTGCGTTTAATGGTATACGAGGCAATCTTTATCGGTGGTTCCAATCTTACATTACTAACCGGACCCAGAAGGTTGTAGTGAACGGCTATGCCTCCTCATCTACTTTTGTAACTTCGGGCGTAGCTCAAGGGTCCATTTTGGGCCCATTACTCTTCGTCCTGTTTATTAACGACATTTCTGAATGCTTCATTAATAGTAACTTCCTCCTTTATGCAGACGACTTGAAGATATATCGCACGATCAACAGTCCTGACGATTGTATCAAGCTTCAACAAGACTTAGATCGCCTGTCACTTTACTGTGTAGCTAATAAGTTATACCTCAGCCTACCAAAATGTAAAACCATAACTTTCACTAAAAACAGAAATATTATTTGTAATACATATAATTTAAACAACATTCCATTAGAGAAGGTTTCATTGATTCGCGACTTAGGTATTCTTTTAGACTCCAAGTTGCATTTGGATGCTCATATAGACTATATCACCAACAAAGCTTACAAACTTTACGGTTTTGTCACTCGGTCCTGTTCTGCCTTTAAACGGCCCAGTTCTTATATATACCTTTTCAAGACCTTAATCAGATCACAGCTTGAATATGGTATCGTCATATGGAATCCATTTTATAACAAATATCATAATCAACTTGAATCCGTTCAACGTAAATTTCTAAGATATGTAAATTTTAAATGTCATCGTTCCAAAGCCTCATATGAGAACCTATTACATAAATTTTCACTTAGTACATTAGAAGTTAGAAGGTCACTCCTGAGCTCCATGTTTCTGCATAATTTGTGCCATAACAATTTTGACTGCACTAATTTGGTAAACAGATTAAACTATCAAGTTCCTAGTCAATCTAAAAGAATTCGGCAGAAGTATCAGCATCGCTTATTTTCACTCCCTCATTGTAAGACGAACGCCGGAAAACGTGCTCCATTGTACAGAATAATAAAATTTTACAATGAAAATCTAAGCAATGTTGACATACTCTGGTTGTCTACTTCTTTGTATAAGAAAAATGTCACTTTGTCCCTCACGCAATAGCATCTAAATCTTATTCCATTCTGTTTTGTTTGTTACAGTATTATAAATAATTAATTGAAATTCAAAATTGATAAAATTTATGTGATTTAATCACTACTAAAGCGCACAGCATATATTTACATAGACTTTTAAGTAACTAGTGGATAATGAAGTTGGTTGTACAATAATATAAGATGTCACCTGTAACGCATAATTGTATGACTAAAACACATTGTATAACTGTTTTTTGTCCCAAATAAAATAAAATAAAATAAAGATGAAAGTGAATACCACGTCTTCATACCTATCCTCTTACATTCGTCTGAATATGAAAATTCGTACTCCCTATAAACCGCAGTACTGCAGCGGGTAAAAATGAAGGTTCAACTGTAATTATGTGAAATATGTCGTAGCTTCTGTCGGGACTCGAACCGGCGACAGAAGATCCAGCAGCCAAACACAGAATATTAGAGCTGCAACGAGCACGCTGGGAACGCATGCCTTCTTTTATTTAAGCGTAGGAAGCTATTAAAGCATAGGCGGAAGCGACAAGTGATTTGTGAAATAAAAAAACATGTCGCTAATTTCATATTGACCGAAAGTGGCGCCGCGGTCAATTTTATTTAATATTGTAATTTCAAAACACAATTTTAATAAAATTTCTCGTGGATTTTTAGGCCACATAGTCTAGTATTTTTAGACGGTATCATTACATTCCCTCACAGTCACTGCTAGATAGAAGTATATAGCAAAACTGCTAAAAGTGGCCGTTTTTGACACATTTGCTGTCTACTTCTACGAATGACTGCAAAAATACAAGATTATGAGCTCTAAAAATTCCACGAGAAGTTTTGTTAAAATCCTTTTCTATTAACAACTTATTAAATAGAAATATCTGAGGACACCACTTTCGGTCACTGAATCGCCTAAGGTTACATCATTAAAGTGTAAAGAGGTTATGTTCGTTATAATTATGATAATCTATGTACCTACTCATTCAATTTAAAAAAAAAACACCGATAGGTACTTAATAACACTATCGCTGGCTTAGTGATATTATGCTATAGATTAGTCCTGAATGACCGACTACTAAGAAAAGCAAAATTCTACGTGAATGATTTCGTGGATGGAAGTGACAAAAATAATAAAATGTAACTTTAGTTATCCAGGAATAAAATGACTACATAATTATTTATAAGTACCTACATTTTAATGTAAGTATTAGCTCAAAACAATGTGAGTAAATAGAAATAAATACACTTAACTTTCCAAACTGTTTTGTTTACCCTGAAGTGTTTTCAATTTCATGTAAAAAAAAACATAACGCAATTTAAATTTTCTTAATTTTTTTGGTCTCTACCGCTTATACCTTGCACCAGTACGCAATAAAAGGAGGTATGCGCGCAAGTATGCCGCTCATAGAGCTAAGGCCAGCGCCTGCGACAGATAAAACATACCCGAGGTCAGACATCTTCCAGTGACCTTTACGAAACTGTGGGTTACCGAATAGCGCTCTTTCTATGTAGGTCTTTGGTGGGGAATTTAGGTTAACAAATAACCCCCTTTTTATGTCTATGGGGGATTACAGAGTAAAATAATGTCAAATGTTTCTAAGCGACACATACCGCCGACCTAAAGTGTTCGATGTTAACAGTAGGTGTAATCAAAATGTTTGGTACAGTCAACGTCAACACTTACTATTACGCAACAAGAACACTTAGCACACTAAAATGGTTCCTCGCAAAATTCACAAATCCGTGTAACAGCCTATTAATCTCAGAAATGGCTTTAACGGCCAAAGAATAAATACTTTATATTTATATGAGTTGTAGCTCTTTCTGAATTTTTTGCTTTGTAAATAGAAATTAGCCCAAGGGAAATGTAAAGTGGTTGTTTGTAATAAATTCAAAAGGTAAAGTTGGTATTATTCAAATAATAATAAATAAGCAAACGATATAGAAAATAATTGTTTCTACAACAGGCTCGTAACTAAATATTTTGTTTAATTCTTTGAAAAAATATAATATTATGTTAATCGTTTTTGTTTTATATTTATTAAATGATTCGTTTTATTTTATGACTCTTCCTTGCTGGAAAGTTCATAGTTCAAAGAAGCTTTGTTAAAATTTGGAAGAGCAATATTAATAAGATTTTATTTAAAAAATTAAACCTTGAGGAGTTAGAACGAAATATATAGCGTTTCACGTTTATTTAAGTTTTTTTTTATTTTGAAAAATATATTTTTTGAAAAGCGGGTAAAAAATAAGAATCTGATAATCTAGTTTTAACATATTTTTTTTGTAGTTAGTATAATTATATTGCATAGCTATCATCTCTAAACACTTATCAAAGTTATTTCATATCAGATGTTCCCAAAGCTTAGGCACAATACTGCCCGAAAACCCTTCTGCTCGTTCCCTAGTCTATGGCCAAAGGTCACAAGACCCATAAATTAGACACACCGGTCCCGTAAATGATATACGACTCGCCAGCTAAGTGATATATGAATCGGAATACTTCTAAATCCTGAAACCTCATAAGATGTGGTTTTTCAAGTCAGGTAAGGAATGAAAGTTATTATGATAAAAATGGATAAAATCATAAAAAAATATTACTTAAATACTCGTCACTATCTCTACCCCTTATACATAATGGTTGAGCGACGCTATGGCTGGTTCATGCGTCATGCTCGTGAACGGGTGCTGCCAGTGGTAATGGGGGGCGTCGTACTTATATTTTTTTCTGTTTAATATTAACTATAATAACTATGTATGACACTTCTTACTCAATACATAAAATTAATAACTAATACCTACCTTGTTTTGATTTCTTATCTACCTGTATGAATACTACAGAATAATTTCAACCCAAACATTTCCTCAAACTTGGTATAGACAGTTTTTGAACTAAGTATTTGATCTGACGCTTCTGAAAACCGACCCAATATACATGAACCTTTCAATCTCTTTGTTCCATAAAATCCTGAATACTACCTTATTTAGGTCTCATTTATTACATAGCGGGAAAAATGCCGAAGATCGTACCGACCAACAAAACCCCGAAGGACGTCCAAGATCCCAAAATCCCGTTTTAAAACCGTCCCCTTTATGAATATCAGAGAATTTAAGCCGCGTTTTATTTACACGAGTCTGATGCGTGATGGATATTTTAATCCGGGCGTTAGTGCGGCTCCCGAGGGCGAGGATTGATTCCTTTTTAGGGTTCCGTGCCTTAGAATAGTCCGGATTAATTTCCGTTCCCTCTGAAAAGCATACGCCTTATGGTAAATGGATGCTGTCGGAAGGTACTACATTAAAATTTTAAGTAAAGGATGATGAGCTAAATATAAGGAGTTGGTCTACACACCCTCTTGCAATGAGTGATATTCCTATCATTAGAGAGGTCTTTTGAAGACAAATATTTACTGCTAACATACTTTATATCAATTGTTAGTATTTACGGTGTTTTAGATCATTAAAGTTTTAAAAAATTGTTGATTTCAGAGAGTTAAAATATAAGTTATAACTTAAAAGTTATGACATAACAGAGCATTTGATATAATACGATAAAAAATCTCATTTCAAGAGGAGGCCTAGCCCAGAATGCACATCATCCTTCAGATAATGTATCAAAATGCTACTTGTACATTACAGTGGGATGGGTTTTAGAAGTAATAAATACGTATTTGTTTTCAACTAGCTAGTTTAGAGTTACAATGAATACGCCTAATAATAAGTACTAACTGTGTACGTAAAGTGCTGTAAACTGTGTACAAGTGTTTATTTTATTTATTTATTTGTTCTGTACACACACAATTACAATCGGAAAAGAAATGGACAGAAGAATTGCACAAGGGCACAACTTATTTCACATTGAAATTTCTTCCAGCAGGCCCGGGACAGGAAAGGACATTGAGAAGGGCAGACAGTGTGTACCTCAAAAATATATTATAAGTATATATATTATAAACATACATATATATATAATATTATCTATAAATAAATACACATACACAAATAATTAATATAATAATAAATACCTACATATAAATATACTACACAATAATAATTATGATGAGGACAGATGAAAATGTAATTAAATCGAACAATGCTAAGAACAAGTAGTTAGGTAATGCTCCTTTACACGTTTTTTGAAAAGAGAAAGCGTTTCACTGTCTCGTATCTCAGCTGGTAGCAAGTTCCAGAGACGGACGGCATGTACGGAAAAGGAATAGGAAGCAAAGTGGGAATGATGTGAGGGAAACTTAAGAAGGGATTTTAGATGGGATCTGCACGAGGTATTGGGAGGATGAACAAAGGAGAAACGTTCACGGAGATAAGAGGGGTAGGCAGGGTTGAAAAGGACGTTAAAGAGGAGACAGAGGATTCTGACATTCCTGCGCAGACGTATTGGGAGCCACTTGTGATCCTTCCGGAAGTTGGAAACGTGATCATACTTACGCAGACCAAAAATGAAGCATATAGCAGCATTTTGAAGGCGCTCAAGTTCGTTCAAAAGTAGCTCTGTAGCGTCTAAGTAGCAAGCATCAGCATAGTCGAGAAGAGGTAGAATAAGTGATTGAGCAAGAGTGATTTTGGTGGGCAAGGGTAGAAAACTTTGGAGGCATTAAAGGGAGTGTAGCGAGTAGTAGACCTTACGACTGACATCAGCGACATGGGTCGTCCAGGAAAGATAGGAATCAAAGGTGATACCTAAATTTTTGACGTTGTCACTATATGGGATAGTAATCCCATCCAGCACCACAGGTGGCAACTGAGAGGGACGGGCTAAGTTACGCATATGCCGACTACCGACGATAATGGCCTACGATTTGTTAGGGTTCACTAAAAATCCATATTGCTTTGCCCAGGTATTGATGCGATTTAGGTCTTCGTTTATAAGAGCTATGGCTAGGTCCACCTCTTCGAGTTTAAAATGACGGTAAAGCTGCAAGTCATCTGCGTAGATATGAAAGTTGGAGGAGATGACTCTAGAGATAGAGTTGATGAAGATGGAGAAAAGGAGTGGTGAAAGAACACCTCCCTGAGGAACACCGGCAGAGAGCTCGCACCCGTCAGATAAATTATCTTCAAGGCGAACACACTGCCTGCGCCCTCGAAGATAAGAATCAAACCAGGAGAGAGTTGAAAAAGAGACATTAATAGAGCGAAGTGTGGCAAGAAGTAAGTCAAAATCGACAGAGTTGAAAGCACTGCTGAAGTCAAGCAGAATCAAAACAGTCAGCTCTTTCAGTCACAGTCAGTTTAACTGGATTTTGGAACCCAAAATATAAGCATATAATATGTAAGCCTATAATATAAGGATATAGGTAAGCGATAGCAATCGCAATGCTGTTAGTTTGACAAACACACACACACACACTGTACATACATCAATATTATTGCTGCGTTAATAGAATTACTTCGAAATTAGAGCCTATATGATGGATGTAATATAAATAATTGTCACACTGAAAACGACAAAATATAACTATGAAGAGATACACAATGGCTACTTTTCTTTAAAAACAACAATCAATTTGGCATGCTTTAATTGTGAACAAATTTCTGTCGGGAACCCTCAACAAAAATTGTGAATTAGGTATTTACGTTTTTTTCTTTTTTGCTCGTTATTGTTTTACAAAAAGCGAAATTTTTCTCTCCCTTATTTGAGTATTTGAATCACGTTTGATGGACATATTTAGTATGATTTTTTACGGAATATTTTTGGAGTTCACAGCGTGCATTTTAAAATAAAAGAAGAAGTTATTTAATTATTTTTCAACACACTTGCTCGTAAAGTGAGCCCTAATACATCGCTTTTAGGGCCATAAACCGAGCTATAACAAACGCGTGCAATAATATATAAAACACGTTCGTAATAGAATTAACCCTACAAAGTTAAATTAGTACCTTACTGCAAGTTCTATGCGAGTAAACAGAGCATTCCCAATTTAGCCGAATAATACAGTTATTTTTTTTGACAACAAAGAGGTTTTATGCTGCTGAAAATTCATATACAATTTTTGGAATAAATAAATGTGTAAGTCCTTAATTAAGTCAAATAAATATATATTATTATCAGATTATTCATAGTTCACAATATTTTGTTATAAACCATTAAAATATTTGCATTTTGTCACTTAAAATTATAATTTTGAAGTAGGCTGTATGCTCCTCACTTTTGTTCGCAAAATATTCTTGCGTTGGGCGTGTGAAAAAAAACAAAAAAAAAACATGCGCGCCTTTTTTCCCATAATTATCATATTTAGTTTTTGCCGTATTTGTTGCTGTGTGGTAAATTACTTTGTTTTTTCCTCGCAAATGTGTTGAAAAACGTCGTATGAAACTCGTGAGCTCTTACTTATTGCACACTCGGCTGAGTTACGCCCTCGCCTGCGGCTCGGGCTGCAACCCACAGCCTTGTGTGCAATGAGCAACCTAAGCTAACTTGTCTCATAATGTACTATTGTGGAGGCAGCGATGACTTTTTATTTCAGAAAATCATTGGGAGGCAGATATAGGGAACACCATTAATTTTAAGTTACTTAATATAATTGTAAAAATACTAGAAAAAATCGACTCACCCGTAGCAGCTCAGTCCCGTCTGAGCTGCTACGGGTGAATCGATTTTTTCTAGTATTTTTTCAATTAAATTAAGTAACTTAGGTAATATATAAAAATAGAAAAATAGCATTGTGAATGCTAAAATCTAAAAATTCAACATTATTAATTTGCTTTTATCTTGATTTTTTATTCTGATATACAACGCAAAACCTCTTAGGTGGTGATTGTGCTCATGAATATGAACAACTTTTACTATGGGGCCAACAAAAAAAATCTGCTGTTTCATACAAGTTGTCAATATCTACTCGACCAGAATGTATGAAACAACTGTTTTTTTTGTTGAGTTGCAGAGTTGCCCCCATAGTAAAAGTTGTTCATATTCATGAGCACAATCACCGCCTAAGAGGTTTTGCGTTTATTCATCAACACGTTGTAGATGAGTATAATTAAGCACAAATTAATTAATAGCTATTAATATCATGAGTTCTGAAGTGGCGTCCCGGACCCATTCTAATTAAACTCAAAGAAAGTGCACTATCTTCAAAACCAAGAATCTCATAACTTATAATCTTGATGAATCTTAATTTAGAGATTTAGATCTTCAATCTCAAAAGTGTTGCAACCTCTTCTGTCTTAACAGACGTCCAACCAAGTTTTCATCGTAATTATCAATCTTAAAGTTAACGAAACGTACAATTCACATTCGTACGATTCTTGTTATTATTTAGCTATATCTCCAAAATATTCCCATTCTCCCGCGAAAACTTTTGGGAGCATCTTTGACGCCCATTAAACTCCCTCCCTCAATGATTATAAACTCCAATTCGTAACCTCTCGGTTTGAACTTCGGTTAACTTTTTAACAGGCCCGAGGCAGGATCTTTCAATGATAAAATATAAATTGTCCTTATTAAATTTGGATCGAGATTAACTTTCTCAATGTTTCGCTTGTTCTTGATTAAAATGTCGGATATTGTTAGTAATTGAATGGAACGAGGTTCATTGTGACATAACAGATGTTGCATCGGCTCCAATAACACTGTGGAATGAAAGAAAGGAAGATAATAATACCAAATGCACAGCTCTTCACCAGGTAGCCAGGTTAGACTAGCAATAAAACTTGCAGAAGATGACTTCCTGCAAGCTGTTACTTAAACTTTGTGTAAATATTTAGTTGTGGCAAGCTACACTCTCAAAGTGTTGCAGCTTGCAGAACTTGCTCGCTCAAAAAATTGCAGGAAGAACTTGCTAGTTTAAACCTCATCTATTTAGATGTTTTTAAGATTTTGGAAAATTCCCTATTGAGAGACAACCTATACCTACTCCATCCCAAAAGTCGAACTCAATGGGCACAAAATAATCTCAGCTCATTGGTCAATGCGCAAAGCTAGAGCTAAGCTATTGGCTAAAAAGTTTTTAGGCTATTGAAGGTCACGTGCATTAACCAATTGGCGGTTCCGGCAGGTGGAGGTAAGATATCCAGTTTCTGACTGGTTGAGGATTCTGGGTTTAGTGCGCTTTCACCTTCGGCCTTATTGTCTCTTAACATCAAGTGCGATGAATGCGAAGCACTGACCAATTAATTGTGAACAAAAAAACTCAAATAATTCTGCAAAATGCTACATTCAGACAGGCTATAAAAAGAAGCCAGTACTGTGAAACTGTAAATCTTGTTTGCTAGTGAGCCGTGCCAAACCAAACCAATTTGTTAAACGCCAAGAAAGACTATAAAGTCCGTGCGATTTACTCACACTATAACAAGCCAAATTGCATTGTTGTTCTTCATACATTATTATCGCTTATATTTAAGATTTTATATTGCCGAAGTTTTGAAATAACATTAAAAAATATTTCAGTTGTAAGCTATTTAAGCGAGAAGATCGTTATTTTATTATCTTCATATTTTTTCGTATCTAAGGATTTCTGTGTGTTTTTATTAAATTAAATTTTCTTGATTTTATATACATAATAATGAATGAGATTAGTTGAACATTCCTAATTGTAAATTAATTATAAGTCCACTGCATACTGGTGAAAGTATACTATCACAAAAATTTTGTTAAGTTTTTATACTGTTTCATGAGAAACATATCAGCAGATGAACTGTTTTTACCAAAACAAAATTCAACGATATCGTGACGTCACTGGGCAAAAACTTTCTGGCTACTAAACTTAGCTCATTTAAGAAATGGGAACGACTGTAGAAAACCAGCTCCCCAGCACCAACTTTGATTGAACAATTACAGATCTGAAATCATAAGGACTTAATTCATTACAAGCAAAATATAATTTTACATTTTATTTTCGTAGTTCTTGCTTTCTTTTAGGTTTTAGGTTTAGGTTTAAAGACTTTATTTTCAAAAAAGACTTACATAAGTCACTTACATGAAAATAAAAATACAACGGTTTTTTTATACATCACCACCAAGCATTAAATATTAGTAAATACATAACTATAAAAAAAAACTAAATTTAAGAATAAAGTTCGTAATTTTCAATTATATAATGAGACAGTTTGGACTTAAAGCTGTTATATAATTTTATATCTTTTATGCATGAAGGTAAGCTATTGTACAGTTTTGCTCCCTCAAAGGTGATGCTTTTTTTAGCATAATTTGTGCGTGCCCTTGGCAACACCAGTAAGCTTGGCCGACGAAGACTGCGTTTGCTGATTTGAGATTTTTTGGTGAAAGTTATGTTGGTATGAATTTTTTTGTCGATAATTTTTCGAATTAAAAGGCAAGTACTATACACGTAAAGTAGTTTATATATTTTTATTTTGATAAATACAATGCCTTATTTTTCTGACATAGGTACCTAATATTATTCTTGTATTTATCTTCATAAGATATTACATAAATTATGCATTCAGTTATGCTATTTTAACAAAGCCGAATTCAGCGTTCCGGCAGTGTCTCATAACATGTTACATTTTAGCTAATAACTCAGTGTACGTCAATTATCAGCGTTTCTCTGCGTGATCGAATAAGAAATGAGGAAATAAAGTAACTGACATTGCTCGAAGGATGCTCAGCTGAAGTGGCAGTGGGCGAGACACAGCGAGAAGAACCGATGGCTGTTGGGGCGGGGCGGTGCTGGAATTTCGACTGCGCACCGGACGACGCTCCGTGGGTAGGCACCCGACAAGGTGAACCGACGTCAGGGTGAAGGTCGCGGTGCGCCGCTGGATGCGGTCCAAGCAGGACCGAGCGTCGTAGAGATCCTTAGGGGAGGCCTATACCCAGTAGGGTGTTGTACGGCTGATATGATGATGATGACGTAATATAACTTTCTTTGATTTTTAACATGCAGATTAATATAGTTGTATGTTTTGATAGGTACGCTACCTACTCCAATTTAGCTTGACTATATTTTCTGGGAAAATCTGTATATAAACGTCAGCAAGGACAGTATAACAAATTCACTGCGGATTCTAAAAAGGTCAAGATAGAATCGTAAAGTTAGCCCATAAAACTGCTTATTACAAGATCAGGAAATAAGATACCGTTCCCCATTTTGATCTACAATGGGGAATGACGCACTAACTTTCAGGATATAAATTAAAAAAGATCGAATGAAAAGATATCTTATCTTTGTCTTTGTTACAGCTCTCTTTGATTATTTAATTTCATTAAAACATCGAGATATCGAAAGTCAGTAAAATTTTTAGGTTAATACTGCTATAGAAGAATTGAAGTTTTAATTCATTCATTTCTTATCGAATGCCGGGCTATAAATTGAATATAAAATAATTAAATGATGGTACCTACTTATTAAAAATGGCGACGCCACGGTTCTACCTCGTAAATCTTGTAATACAGAGAGTATAGTGATCAGAATAAATCCAAAACTACAATGTTGCAGATTTATTATATTATAACAATAATCAATTTATAAAATTCCACTGACCCAAACACTTAGATAAATAAATCCATACGTTAAAAGGTAACTAAAGTTTTAAAGAGCAGAGAGGCACAGAGTTAAAATTGGCAATACGCCAGTTATGTAGCTTCTAGAAGAAGCTGGTGACCACCTGACTTAAAGCTCCATACACATAATTAAACTAAAGCAAATCGGTGGTATATTACTTATATTACTAAAGAAAGCCTCTCATATGATATTGTTGCCATAATCTCTACCTTTGACTGGGTTGCATAAAATAAACTTTTGGCAATTTTTTCTACTTACGTCATAATTAATACCTACCTATTCTTTAGGTAAGGCGCCTTATCATAATATCTTATTGGTTGTTATAACATTTTAGAAATTGCAATAACCCACCCTTAGCAAAGACTCCTTGAAATCTCGTCGAGTAAAAGCTTGCTTTGACACGGAATATGTATCTTTAATTCTACTGACGTCAAAGGGAATTGGGGAGAAGTGAATCTACGAAATGAAAGGAAGTTGGAAGTGTTGTCTTAGGCTGAGTTGATACAGATATTGTTTGAGAGAGAAATATTTAGTTCCCTGTTTGAGAAATTAACGAATAATGGAAAATATCACTCTTTCATAGAATTCTTATTAGGGAAAAATGCATACGATTTTTGAACAGCAGACAACACGCAATCCCAAAACCTTTTCTCTGTGCGTCAAGTTTTCATCATCATATCAGCCGCACGACACCCACTGCTGGGTATAAGCCTCCCCCAAGGATCTCCACAACGATCGGTCCTACGCTGCCCGCATCCAGCAAGCCTTCACCAGATCGTCGGTCCACCTTGTAGGGTGCCTACCCACGGAGCGTCGTCCGGTGCGCGGTCGACATTCCAGAACCATTCCGCCCCAACGGCCATCGCTTCTTCTCGCTATGTGTCCAACCCACTGCCACTTCAGCTGAGGAGTCCTTCGAGCGATGTCAGAATTACTTTAGTTCTGCGAATATTGGTGCGAACTAAGTGAAAACTACTCTTGAGATAAATAATATTTGTTATTTAGCGTCTTCCGAATAAACTTAATTTGGTTATACCCTTCCGAGTGTTTTTCATAAAAAGCTAACATTTGGCAATAAATCCTCAAACGTCTCGTACGGAATACTACTCTTTACATAAAACTGTTTTGCATTCACTGTGTCTCTTGCATTCGGAGGAAAAGATACAACCCAATATTCTCTGTGGCGATGCACGGAATTTTAAAAATTGGCCAAGCGCCAGTTGTCTCTTCAATGGTGGAGTTCCGTACAGTTTCTAAAGCATTTTTATGAATGAAGCGTTCTGTTTTTATAAGACTAGCGACCCGCCCTCGCTTCGCTTCGGTTCCTTTCTTTTTTTGCCAATTTCGACCTTCCAAAAACACCCCAAAAGAAAACAAAATACTTTCAGTTTCAAGTCGTCACCTACATTCACTTCAAAGATCTCCTGTAATTGTTCGAGTCCCGTCATCGGTGTGAGAAACGCGCTGATGGTTAAAATTTACTCTGTGCTATTCGATTATATTTTAGCGATTGGTCTGCTGGAATGCATTGTTGTACTCTTTGGCCTTCTGTCACGCGGCATGACAATACCGCCATTATGCGGAAATATTTATGGAAATATTTAGAGCCAAATTTATTTCCTTTTTAATTATTTTAAGAAGTAATTAACTACAACAATATTTAAAAGTATCTGATTAATTAAAAATAATAAGTAAGTATTGATATTTTAAAAATAATGATTGGCGCGATTATCACATAGATAAATATTTCTGATTAGCACCATGGCAGATTTAAAGAACTTCAGACAATATTATGGACTCATGACCAAAATAACTTTTAATTATAATAACTCGTTTGGTAAATTAAATAATAATGAGTTCAACATGGAAAAAAATTAAAGTGATTTATACAGTAACCTAACAATTTGATTTGTTATATCTCAAAGGTATAAGACAGCGTTTTCAATGAAAGCTCCCAGTGGACCGTCGGCCAAGAAGCTCATTTTCAATCTATCGCATATTGGAACCAGACCACATTGACAAGATAGCCATTAGTTTGGTGTTATCAAATATCGTCGTCTGGGTTGCGAAGTAGGAAGCTTCTGGGAGATATGCAACCCTGAACATATGGCCTCCCATACAATGATCTCCAATAGCAATAACTAATCGATCGAATATTGTTATAAATGGTGAACAGGGTCGTAGGTGGCATCATTACAAACATGTTAGACATCGGCTTGGTTAGTTTTCAGGAAGCATGCGCGCGGCCAGGGTAGAAACATAGATACTTCTTTTCCAAAAAAATAATCGATTACATATTGACATGTAATTACATTTAGGGGGTGAGGCAGGTCCCAGGCGTATATAAAACCATAGTCTTGCGTCGCTGTCAGGAAGCGTCTAGGAGGTCAGGGCAGGTAAGTACATTTCACATATATGCTCTTGTGATCCTTGTTCCTTATTTAATCGATATGAAAACACAAAAAATAGTTCAGGTAATGATGCCACCCACGACCCTGTTCACCATTTATATAAATATGCGATAGAATTTTTTTTAGCGATGGGTGGTCATGATCAGGGTGGCATATCTCCTGGAAGCTTCCTACTTCGCAACCACGACGATGATATTTGATAACACCAAGCTAATGGCTATCTTGCCAATTTGGTCTGGACTCAATATGCGACAGATCGAAAATGACCCTGGTTGGCCGCCGGTCCACAGGTAAGGCGGCTTGAATTTTTCCGACACTTCCAACAAATATCGTTATATTTCAACCAATTTACATAAAACCTCAACTTATTATACACCTTTAACCTTCCTCATGAATCACTCTATCAATTAGTGAAAACCGCATGAAAATCCGTTCAGTAGTTTTGAGTTTATCGCGACCAGACAGACAAACGCGGCGAGGGACTTTGTTTTATATTATGTAGTGATGTTCCTTTTTTGTTTCACTTGTTCACGTTCTGGGAGAAATAGGAAATTTATCGCGTCGTATTTTTAAAGTGCATAATTTCAGACTCAGATTTATGTGGAGAAATAAATTTATAGCACAAACCTGACAAGTGACAAATAAATTTCTGTGACAGTAAACGTTTCTATTGTTACTTACGGTCTTAAGTTCTTTTACATATTGGGTATAATTTTAACACTAAAGTGTTATTTCGTTAAGTACTATGATTATATGAATTTTGACACTAGTATAAAAAAATACAACCTGATAAATGAATTTGATATGATTGACAAAATCAAATTAAATCGTACATTTTAATAAAAAATATTTAAGAAATAGTTACGTTTATATCAACTTTCTAGCTATTTTTTTCGTTATAGAAGATTAAATTCGTAATGTTTAAATGTACGTAAAGTTAAAAGGAGTACTTTTCTGAAACAATTTGTCAAGAGAACAAAGAATCCTTAGGGACCAAATTAAAAACTTTACTCGCCTTTATTATGGACTGTTGTATTCAGTCAAATATTATTCAAAGCAATTATTGAAGTTTAAACTTTTGTGAGTAAATCAGAGTTTTCTAATTTGATAAATAAAAAGAAACATTTAACTTTTGATCACGAATTCATAGACTTTTCCATTTTAATGAGAATGATTCAACTTTTTTTTAATTGATTTAAAAAGTTTAACAGGTAAGTAATTCTGTTGTTTTATTTTTATTTTGTCAAAACTAACAGTTATATGTATGGTATAAACTTAGCTATAGCTTAAAACAATAAATATTAATATTGTGTAATATTTTACTTATGTTTAGATTTTTTTGATGCATCAAAACTTTCGTATGGAGTATTAGCCCTCTATGGATGTGAAACATGGACAATGACGCAAAGTGTTAGAGACAGATTGGAAGCATTCGAGATGTGGTTTTGGAGAAGGATGGAGAAGATAAGCTGGACTGAGATAGTGATAAATGAGGAAATACTAAAAATAGTAAATGAAAAACGTGGAGATCCTTGGGGAGGCCTATACCCAGCAGTGGGTGTCGTGCGGCTGATATGATGATGATGATAATTATTTATTATCCCAGTTGTATTTATGTGCCTGTGGGCTGATCCATTTCTATAGCCCACGGACGAAGACGGCGGGCCGTAGCGAATAAATTTAATAAAACTACTAATTATTAAACTTTCTTAAACTTTCTTGCAAAAGGTGTACTCATTTTATTAAGACGACATTGTGTTTATTCTAAGAAATGTCATTAAAGTTTCAAGCAAAAATCCTTTGTATTTTTTCAAGGAAGCGTTCATGTGCCACAGGCTTTCTTGGAATATTTTTATAAAACGTAGATCTTTGAACCATGACAAGCATAAAAATGTGATAAGCAATTTCAAGAAAAGTGTTTTCTCGAGGAGACAAAGAAATACCTTGATTAACATATTTTTGGTACCACTTTGACTTATCTTTTTTTATAAATTTTTAAGGCACTTTTCTGACCGAAAATGGCGCCGCGGTGAATTTCATTTAATATTGTAATTCTAATAAACAGTTTCAATAAAACTTCTTGTGGAATTGTTAGGTTCCCATGGTCTAGTATTTTTAGACAGTATCATTATATTCCCTTGTAATCACTGCTAGAAGTAGATAGCAAAGGTGCTAAAAGTGGCCGTTTATGACACATTTGCTATCTACTTGAATGACTACGAGGAAATGTAGTGATACCTTCTAAAAATACTAGACTATGGGCCCTAAAAATTCCGCGAAAAGTTGTATTTTTTTGAGCACTACTCTCGATTTATTGGAATTTATTAAAGCGCCACGTTATCGCTATCAAATCTCTTACAAAGATAATTTTAGAACTTTCTGCTATTTGTCACAATGAACTTAAACAAAACAGTGCAGCACTTTTGGAAGTGGGCAATAAATAAAAAACGCTAATTGCGCTTCGAAACAAACTGAGGAGAATTTGCCCAGTATTTGTTTAACGTCGAAACTTTACGTTGCGAGTGTTGAAATTGTGTTATTAATAAATTTAAATGTGATGAAGTTGGGCAACTTTTGATTGTTAATTATCATTAATATAATGGAATTTGCACTGAAGTTTGAAGATATTTCTTATACGGCAAAGTTACAATTAACTTCCTTTCACACAAAATTTTCACAAAGGCATTCTTTGAAAATAAGCGTCTTACAAAACTAATATAACAAGTTCGCTTTAAAAGTCGATATCTTGCAATATGTTTACGAAACAATTTTTGCTTAAAGTTGTCAAATAATATTATATTTTGACTCAGAAAAAGTTTGGTCGTGTAAAGTTTGTCAAAGGCGATTGAAACGAACCAAGTTATTTAAAACTACAAGGGAGTGCTCAAAGGCTTGCGCTCAAAATGGCTGACGATATGACGGGTTGAACGCTTCGATCGACACAAGTTGACGGTTCATTATACAGGGTGTAACAAGACCTTCAACGAAGCCGAGGTCTACGTATTCTGCCCATCATCAGGACCATTTCTGTTCAAAATTATTACTGGGAAACCATTTTGATTTTTGGTGTTAAAAAGAATTGCATGCATTACCACGCAATGTGACGCGTACAACAGGGCGCGCCTGCGAGTGTATGCTACACAGCTGCGTGCGGCCGAGTTGAAAGGCAGCGTTTATGTGCGTGCTCATGAGATACATCGAGTGACGACGTTTTGAAGCCATTGTTTGTTACGAAATACTTAAAATTTTGATAATGTTTCTTTAGTCAAAAAGTAGGAAATAACGAATAAAATAAGATTTCATAAAAATTTAAAAAAAAAAAATTGACTTTGACCTTCAATAACTTCGTAACTATTGGTTTCCCAGGTATAGTCTAAAAGACAAAAATGATCCTGATGATGGGCGGAATACGTGGACTTCGGCTTCGTTGAAGGTCTTGTTACACCCGTTATAGACGAATCCCATAACGAGTGTGTTGTGACGCATCATACAGTGAAATTACAACCAACCGTTTACCGTTACAGTTCGTCAAAGGCAATTAATACTTAAGAGATAGTAGGCCCGTCAGTACCCTTTTTTTCTCGATATAAGTTAATGATTTAAAAAAACGGTTCAACACCATTGTTAGAACTATAAAACGCAGATAAACCCTTAGTAAAAAAATCTTTGTATGCTTTTAGTTCAGTTGTCAGTTTCACACTTTAGATAAAAATAAGATAGTTTTTTCCGAAAAAAATTAATGAAATTTAGTATCAAATTGTGTTAATACGATCAAAAAAAAACTGTTACCAAAAATATCTAGAAAGACTATACCTTCCCAAGAAACCTAGTCTACAGGCTAAGGCAGATCGTCTTCAGATTCGAGCACAACAATTACAATAAGTTTGTCTACAACGGGTGAACGTATCGACAACGACATCCAAATAAAGCGTTAGGATCTCCCAGATTCGCTAAACCATGCTGTTCTGTTAGAGCGCTTATGGTTTTGGCATAGAACGAGCGACCGGGGCGGTGGCGGCGACGCGTCGTGGGGAGCGAATTCCTAATGCAAAGCGTTCAGACTTATTTTTTTCATAAAAATCAGAATATCGACATTATAACGGGTGTAACAAGACACTCAACGAAACCGAAGTACACGCTTTCCGCCCATCATCAGGATCATTTTTGCCTTTTAGACTATACCTGGGAAATCAATAGCTTCGAAGTTATTGAAGGTCGAAGTAAAAAAAAAAATTTTATGAAATCTTATTTTATTCGTTATTTCCTAATTTTTGTCTACATAAACATTATTAAAATTGTATGTATTTCGTAACAAACAATGTCTTCAAAACGTCAATACTCAATGTATTTCATGAGCACGCACATAAACGTTGCCTTTCAACTCGACCGCACGCAGCTGTGTAGCATTCACTCGCAGGCGTGGTCTTTTGTATGCGTTACATTGCGTGGTAATGTATGCAATGCTTTTTTAACACCAAAAATTAAAATCGTTTCCCAGCAATAATGGTCCTGATGATGGGCAGAATACGTAGACCTCGGCTTCGTTGAGTGTCTTGTTACACCCGGTATAATGAATCAGAATACTGAATCAATATTATGGACATTATTGTAATGCATAATGAACAACAATTGTCGATATACTGATTTTTCCCCTATCTCTTAGTTAGATCTTCGACTTTCTGCCAAATTGAGTGTTTAAAATCAAATAAGAAAATGGTTCATGATAGAGAGAAAAACAAGTGACCCTGAAGTTTAGTTTTCTTGTAGAGGTTCGGATGTCTCTACAAGAATCGCGGTAATTGGACGTCCAATTCTTGATTAATCGCATTCGCTGTAGCGTCGAAACCGTGGCCTAACAATGACAATCCCACTGGGATTGTCCTCACCTCGCCACCAATTGACAAGTTGCCACAACTTGAGGTAAACCAGGGCAGGTTTATATGCGATCGGGGAGGTGACATTGAGATTGCGGTGAACTTCAAAGTTTAGTCAAGCTGTTACCTCTGGAATGTCATTGGCGAAAATTGTTAAGTATAATATTCTTACGTATTTCTTTATAGCTTTCTTTATAGTTATTTGTGAAAATATCGTGTTAAGTTGAAGGTATTTTTCTAATGTCACGTTTTTATTTCGAGAATGTCGTTCTACTATTGACAGCGTAGAAAAACAGACGTACCTACCACAGTTAAGTTGCCTTGATATTTTTGTTAAATGTCAGAAATACAATGGATTATGTCTAGACTAAATTATTGCTATTTTAGTGATTTTTTTTATTGCAGCAGGTACACACCGGAGGAATAATAAACGACCAATAAAAGCTTAGAACGAAAAGCGCGAGTACACTAATACTATAGATACACCTACACAGCGTTTCAGCCCACGACCATCTATCGAGAAAAAAAAATGCGCGTAAAAGTGTCACCGTTAAAGTACGGAATCCGTTAATCTGGGTCGAGTCAGTTATAGTGCGATTTTTTTCTTAAAATAGACTATATCCGCATTTACACATTAAAGGATGCTACACCGTTAAAATGCGGAATCACAGTGAGTGGCTTCAGGAGCAGCGGTATGCACACCAGCGCGCTCATCAGCCACACCGCCGCTATCGTTAACACATACAGCAACACACTCACTGTACATACAAACTAACGCATACAGCAACACACTCACTGTACGTACATAAAGCATACAGCAACACACTCACTGTACGTACATAACGCATACAGCAACACACTCACTGTACGGAAATAACGCATACAGCAACACACTCACTGTACGAACATAACGCATACGCAACATACTCACTGTACATACCTTGCATTGCGGAAACTGCTCAGGAGGCCTCGTGACCCTCCAGCCGAGTAGCGGCGGTATGCACACCAGCGCGCTCATCAGCCACACCGCGGCGATCATAAACGCCGCGCGCGCTGGTGTTCTTGTCTTTAAATAGTCCACCGCCTGTAAAGAAATAAACAATTTGTTATATATCTCAACACATATATTTTTATCCGCCTCTGTGGTCTAGTTGTTCGCCCACCCGTGTTAAGACGCGCAGGAGTCCCGGGTTCGATTCCCAGGGGGGGGGGGGGGGTAGAAATTGTACTCGGTTTGGTTATTTCATGTCTACACATGGCTAGCTACCACCATCTTATAATGGTTGTGTTCCGGCAGTTAGAGGTAAGATAGCCAGTTCCTCAGTGATGAGGATTCCGGGTGTAGTGCGCTTCCACCGCCCTTATCGCCTTATCGTCACTTAACATCATGTGAGGTGAAGGCCAAGCACTCCCGTTGTGAATAAAAAAACATACATTAAAGAAAGTCACTACTTCCTATAGTTATGGGGAGGGGGGATTACATTTAACTTTTTTCTACGATCCTCTCACGTTTTTTTTTGCTTCCTCTACTCTGATCATAGCAAGGTGAAGGCAGATTATAGACATCATTTATTGATGCGCTGATCCCAAAGAGAATAGCAATAGCATTTTTTATGATAGAAATAGGAAACAACAAACGCTCAGACGCAACGAAAAGTAACCATTAGTAGGTAGTAAAAGATCCTGACAATAATATCCATTCTCTAAAATGTCTGGAAGAAATTGTTGTAGGATATAAGACCCTCATTTGAAGTTAAGTTTTATTGCTTTCATATTATTTTTTGTTAGGTGTGTGGTATTAAAAACCAGCCAAGTGCGAGTTTGACTCGCGCACGAAGGGTTCCATACAAAAATACGTAAAAAATCACGTCTGATGTATGGGAGCCCCACTTAAATATTTTAGTATTTGTTGTTATAGCAGCAACAGAAATACATCATCTGTGGAAATTTTAACTGTCTAGTTGCCTGGTAACAGACACGACAGTGGAGTCTTAGTAATAGGGTTCCGTAATACCACAAACTTTATTTAAACCTAAGTTTTTACTACTTTATTATTCATAACGGGTGTAACAAGACACTCAACGAAGCCGAAGTCCACGCATTCCGCCCATCATCAGGAGCATTTTTGTCTTTTAGACTATACCTGGGAAACCAGTACCTACGAAGTTATTGAAGGTCAAAGTCAAATTTTTTTTTTCAAATTCTTTATGAAATCTTATTATATTCGTTATTTCCTAATTTTTGTCTACAGAAACATTATCAAAATTGTATGTATTTCGTAACAAACAATGGCTTCAAAACGTCATCACTCAATTTATTTCATGAGCACACACATAAACGATGCTTTTCAACTCGGCCGCACGCAGCTGTGTAGCATTTACTCGCAGGCGCGGTCGTTTGTCCGCATTACATTGCGTGGTTTTTTAACACCAAAAATTAAAATCGTTTCCGAGCAATAATTTTGAACAGAAAGGGTCCTGATGATGGGCAGAATATGTAGACCTCGGCTTCGTTGAGGGTATTATCAATGATGTTATGCATAGAATCTCTGCAATAGTTTCAAAAGACTTTTCTAAACTAAATTCTGCACCGAGTCTGATGAAATGAAATTGTTGTATCACGACGAGATAACATAAAGATTTTCCGATCTAAAAGGAAAACACATTTGCTTGTTTAAAATGTACTGTATTTGTATGGAAATTGGGATGAGATTTCTGATATTGCGATGATAATAATAACGTTGGAAAATTTAAAATATAATCTTTGTCAACTATGTTAATAAAATGTGGATGGTGGCTATATTTCGCTGTCATTCCTATTTCTAGGCGATTCTGAATTAAGTCCTTAAATCGTATCCGTCAGGCGGTACCCCAAAGAATCCACACTGAGGTGAATTCTAAGAAACGTATATCCGAAAATTTGGAGAATTTTGGACATAGGTTTCCCAGAATTCACTTCAGGGTGGATTCTTTGGGGTAACAGATCGGAATAACCGCCCTAAAGATCAAATTTTCACACGTTTCGAGCCGCTTTTTTTGGTGAATTCGGTCACCCGGACGGTTAAGCTTGCTTTTACCTTGAAAATGGTTATCAGATGCAAATCGCCTAAAACGTATTTTTGGCCATATATCCGAGGATTTTTGGAGGATCGAGATGGGAATAATACCAAAAGTTGAGGAATTTATCGAGACACGTGTAAACGTTTGAATTTTGAAAATCTACTAATAACTTTTTTGGAATTATGCAAAATTCGGGTAAATTCGGGTTTTTTGGGGGGTGTTTGTTTACTAAATTGTAAATATTTCGGAAAAAACCGACTTAAAAAAAATGAAAAAATGGGTACTAGGGTATTAGTTTGACTACAAAATGGCACAATTTTTTGAAAATCGGTTAATAATAATAGGTGGTCCCTTTAGATTTAGAATCGTAGAAAAACGAGTGTTTCCGTACATAAAAAGTGATGTAGCTTCTATGATTATTGACCGATCGTCATGGTAATAGTGTTAAAAGATTCAGAAGCAGACGAGAAGTGCATTCGTTGGAATTTTGAAAATCGGTTAATAATATTTCGGCCGCCGCGAGGCAGTTCGTAAAAATAAATAGGTACTACCTAGATGACTTTAAAAATGTAATAGGATTTTGCATTTGATTTGATTTTGGTTTTTCATAAATTTTTGTGTTCATTTTCAATGCTCTGATTCTTGCGGGGACTGTAAAATTTGTGAATTTTTTTCTACGAGCCGGGTAGTTGAGTGGTTAAAAGCAATCTGCAAAAAAGCTAAGAAATAAATAAGTTAAACTCGATGTCGTGATGTGATTAAAATATTGATAAGATACACAGGATATACACATTGCTTGGGGTCCAGTTGCGCTAATTTTCAACGATCAAACCAAAACTTAATCGGTACCTTTTCAGTTTTGTTTACAGAAAAATACTCGCTTTAGTTTTGTTAAAATTGTTGAAATTTATGCCTTGAGAGCCTAGGATGCCAATCATGGTCAATTAAAGCTAAACCAAATATTTTTAGGTAAAATAATATAAATGACAACGTAACAGTTTTGGTTTTATCGTTCATAATTAGCGCGATTGGGCTCTTGGTTATTAGGGTGGTTATATTAAGAACATTAAAAAAACTTTAACGGAATCGAATAAGTATCCGGGTAGTAGCGTTTTATTTCAATAATTTCTAGAGTTAATGAAAATTGGTTAGTTTATGAAACTAACGTATACCTACCATACTTTTGAAAATAAATGATAATTTAATTAATAATTACATAAGTGAAAACTTGTAAATGGCTCTTAGAGTCTGGGGGCTAATTGTCTAATTTCAAAATCTATCGCAATCGCTTTCAGGATTTGATACATTGATGCTTCTTTTTAGCTCAAACAAAAACTTAGCAAAGAAATGCAGCAATGTGTCACATCCATCTGTCAAATGAAAGCGATTGCGATATTTTTTTAAAATTAGACAATAGTAGCCTGAGATTGAAATGGCAGCGCCACTTTCCCTGTTAAATTAACGTTTAGATGTTAAAATTATTGGAAACTGAACCTTAAAATAAGACGCAAAATTAGTTCCATTTCCAACCGATCATCTCATTTTTTGTTGTTTTGTCAAAGCTGTTACTTTTACGAAATAAAATAAAAATAAATAAAACTAAATATGATTTTAACAAGCGTAAAATGCAGTCGCCAAACTAACAACATCTGGCCAAAGTAACTAGTTCATAACTAATTTGGAACATCGCGTCCATTCATCTACAAACATTGTGTCGCCATGATTTATCACAGTGTCTACAAGCTGTCAGATGCACGTTGGACTGCACCATTATGTCTGGATCCAAGCTGTCGACGGCTAACTAACTATGATAAACAGCTATATCCATAATAATATAAGTGAAATAATCTCTTCTAAGATTTCCGTGCGAACTATAAAATGACTAGCGGCCGCCCGCGGTTTCACCCGCGTGGTTCCCGTTCCCGAGGGAATATCGGGATAAACAGTATTCTATGTTTTAATCTAGGCTATCTACTACCTGTGTGCCAAATTCCAACCAAATCCGTTCAGTAGTTTTGCGTGATTGAGGAACAAACATCTTAACATCCAAACCCACAAACTTTCACATTTATAATATTAGTAGGAAGTAGGATATACTTAAACACTTTGAGGCCACGTACGCACTAATAGCCCCCCTTCTCAAATGGTCGAAATTCTATTCATTCGTAGGCGTTTGTGAACAAGAAATGAGCTAAGTAATATTAATTTTCTTTAATCCAGTAGGTACTTAAAAAATAAATTAAATAAATTAAAAAACCCGCCTGCATAAAAAGACAAGCCAACTGAAAAGATGGAAACAAGATTATATTAAAGGCAACATAATAACATGCAGTCGGAGGCATGCATAAAGAAAGTGACATTATGAATGATTTGAATTATATGCCACCGACTGCATGTTATTACGATGCCTTTAATATTTAATCTTGTTTCCATCTTTTCAGTTGACTTGTCTTTTTATGCAGGCGGGTTTTTTAATTTATATAATTTATTTTTTTATTTATCTCTTTTTAGTTATTATATATTACGGTCATGATATACCTTTATGAAATCCTTATAATAAGCCCTTTAATTTGACACCCATATAGCAGTATTCTAATAATAAAAAAAATTCACTACATATAATAGCACCGTACAGCCGCCATGTTGGTTTTTTTATAACGCCACCTTCTGAACTGGCGCTGACAAGACATATCTAACGATATCTTAATCATAGAAATCCGTTCAGGCGTTTGAAAGATATAAGGTAATAAAGAATATTACATACAAACAAACATACTTACAAGATACGCGCGAAAAATATAACCCTCTTGCAGTCGGGTAAAAAGCCCATTATTTTAGCCCCTCAGAAAGGAATTTGTTCAATTCGCCTAGTTTAACCACTAGCAAAATAGTGCAATTAATAAAAGATTTTTATTTATATTAATAGTCTCACACCGACTCTGACGGATAGCTAGATTAATCGTGACGTGACATAGTCCCACGACGCTTATTGGCTCCGTGCACGCTTTTAGCGCCACCTAGCGTTCGCAACTTTGTTGGCTCTGGCCTGACCGTTTTGACGTTTTGATATGAAATGGCGGCATTGTGACAAAATGTTAAAAAATACTATACATTGTGTTATTAATGTAAATTTCAAAATTACTGTGATTTGGGTAGACGTAAGTGTTGTGAAATGATTTTTGGTCATTTAAATTAAATATGACAAGTAAAATCTATTCAAAAAGAGTGTTTTATTTTGGTTATATCAGGGTTTCTTTCCTTATTTTTTAGTTGTAGTTTTTTTTTTAATAATTTTATTAAGTGATAATAAACATATATAATTGATTCTGTATCGCTATATATAATAAATTAAATATCGTTTTCAAACAGATTACGGAGCCTACATTATTTCTACTTTTTGCCACCATGAGCGTTGCGATCGATTATTATACTTTCGCACCCAGCGAATACCCGGCGAAATCAATATATATACCTACTATTTTCATCGTACACTTTCCGATATCAACAATCTCTCACAGAAATGTAAATCACGAACTATTGCGCCATTTGCAATTTCCATGCAATTTCAACTAAGTTTCAATTCCATAAATAAACTTTACTATGTTCATACGATATTAAAATTCGGTTGTAAATCGCAACATAGTAAGATACTCGTAGATTTATGTAATTCCAAAATAGCGAACCGTAGATTTGAGACAATTTGAGTGCACAAGTTAATTCTGTATTTTCTAATCAAAATCTTATAGAATGTGGAATGTTAATTCTTTTTATAGAGAAATCTTTGAAGTTTTTACTACACCTAGCACGTGTTTTTGCAAACTAACTCGTAATAGAGGTGCTGAAAATAAAAATGTAAACCTTACCTTACCTTTGGATTTTTAATATGTCATGCTCACTTTAAACATTTCTGCGGTGGTGTCGTGTGGGGCGGGTCGTTACGTTCCCTCAAATATAGTTGAGCGAAGCGATGGCTGGTCCATGCGTCATGCTCGTGAACGGGTGCTGCCAGTGGGAATGGGTCTGCTTCTGTCTGCTTGTACTAAGGGCGTCGTATATTTATATATATATTTTTTTCTGTTTGATGTTATCATTATGTATGGCACTTCTTACTCAAAACATAAAACTAATAGGCAAGTAAACCTTGTTTTGATTTCTCTTTTTTTTTATTGCAATCATTTTGCTTTCTATAGTCAGTAGTTTTTGTAAGTAAAGGCCTATGAAAAGCTTTTGGATATTAGTTTTCAATTCAGTGCCTTAGGATGGGTAGCCTAAGTATGTCATGCTCTCTTTAATCATTTCTGCGGTGGTGTCGTGTGGGGCGGGTCGTTACGTTCCCTCAAATATGGTTGAGCGAAGCGATGGCTGGTCCACGCGTCATGCTCGTGAACGGGTGCTGCCAGTGGGAATGGGTCTGCTTCTGAGTACCTATCTTAACGCATATTGAATTGTAAGAATTGCGTTTTTTTATTATTATTTTTTATGTCTTGTATCAAGTGTTTTTTGGTAAATTTTGCCTACTTAGGTGCACTTTCGAGTAGCAGACATAGTGATTACTGATTTCTCAACTAGTTGAAAGTTATTTACTCTCACAATTACCTATCCGATATGTAGTAGGTATTTAATTTCAACCTACCTACCCATTGTGTGCAAACTTTTGTTAATTATTGTGATGGAAAATGACCTCACTTTAAATGTGGAGCTCATTTTTCAATGTTGACGACTCTGTATGAAATATACAGGGAGAAAAAAGCAGCCCTTGACGAGTTTCTTGCCGGTTCTTCTCGTTACAAGGTCTCCCGCTCAGGGTTTGCGAACCGATGGCGTAGCTTCTTTGACATTCACAAGTGCTTGTAACAGCCTAGACTGAATAAATGATTTTTTGATTTTGATTTTAATAATAAATTATATTTTTTAGATTATATTTTTTATTTTTGAGTAGGTAAGTATTCAGTGCTCAAAATAAGTTTATAGAAAGCCGTTCAAATATTAGCTACGAAATGACGAAAATAACTTTGCTAGAAAATTACATTTTCACTGGATGAATGATGGCTTTTGATGAATTTTGGTACGAATATAAATTAACTTTAGATAGGTACATATTATGACTAAATTTTTCCAACAGTTTTCCTAAATTCTTACGGCGCGTCGCGCCTTGGAATTCCACCTTGACGAAGTTACTTAATTGCGTGAATTATTATAATTTTACGATTGACTAACTTAAAAGCTAGTTGAAACATACAAATCAACCGTATCAGATAAATTACTTAATTCGTCTGTTTGTCGCCATTCAACCATAGTTTCGTTCAGCCATTCGTTAAATTATGCGCAATGCATTATCTAATTCTAATCAGTTGAAACGTTTTGGTCGGATTTTAAATAATTTGAAAAATTATCCTACAATTTAGAAAATATTTTCTTAAAAACCTTATCTTATCTTATCCGTGAACAATGGACAATAGTATTTTCTAATGAAAATGGATTTGGAATCATTAATATTATAAGAACATCCTTCCAGAGATTATAATACCGTTCAAAAAATTTAACGATAACAATGAAAATACCGATGTTCCGGTAAGTGACGATATTATATCGTAAAAAACGTTATATTACGGTAAAATAAAATTATAAAATGGTAAAATACCGTTATTTACCGTAGTAGCGCCCAATTCACATTCTTTAAAAGTAACGGTCCAAATTCCCGTGGACTAGGAAGGAATATGGAAAAAAATATAAATTTTAAGCTCACTGAAACACATAGCTAAAACTAGTTATAAAAAGTCTCGTTCATGACGATGGCTGAATCAAAATTTAGAAATCGTCATGAAAACTCAGAAATAATTAATGAAAACAAAAAAAAAAAGGTTTTCACATTAAAAATAAAGTTATATTTACCGTTTGCTAAAAATACCGTCTATAAAACAGAACAGGATTCCAAGAATCAGTTTAATGTAAAACAAGTACAAAGATTGGCAAACAAGTACAAAGCTTAAATGTAATTTGTACGTACAAAAATATACATTTTACGTACAGCATTTCATTTAAAAACAAACGACTGAAAACACAGTCAATATCTGCCTCCAATTTACTGTGAAAAAAGTGTTTCGCCTCCAAATCGGGCCGAGTGTAAACACGAGAATTTTGAAGTAGGCAACACTCGTGTGCTCAGGCTTTATTGGTAGTTCAAGACCGGTTTTTTAAGTGGCAAAAAGGTTAAATTTTAAATATTGAGAATAATTTACTTTAAATAATCAAATACGATACAATAACAAAAAGAAATGAGAAATACTACATCAATGGTAATATTGTAAATGGTAGCGGATTACCAAAGTTTAAATTGAAAAAAAACGGTTTCAAATCGAAATAAAATACTTTTTCTTAAACATGCTTGGAAATTCGAACATTATTTTGACAACCTTCTTCGGGCTAAATCGGAGTTTCCAGACAGACCTCAACCGCGCGGCAATTTTTGTATGAGAATCCATTACGAACGTGTAACAATGGATTTTCATAGAAACATTGCCTGCGTCTGACCGAAAATGTTAGTATTGAAACTCATTATACACGTGTAATTCAGAAATGGAACCAAATTTTCAATGAAACACGACAGCCAATGAGGTCTGTGATCACATCAATATTTAAAATTAGAACTGGCTTTGCAAATGGAAAGTTCCGAATCACGGTAACAGTGTCATGAGCGCACTAACGCCCGCCTATTAATTTGTATTCCTGGTTACAAAACTTAAGTGTAACATACTATTCGGACAGGTGGCATAAAATATCATTGTATTATCTATGGATCTTGGCGCGGGGGAAGTTATTATTGTTAAAATTGTTTGTTGTATTGTCAAATATTTTATCTTCGATTTAAATTAAGTAATTAATTTAATATAAAAATGAGTTCAAGTGACGAAAGTGATATTTTGACGCCACCTGAAATTCAAGAAGCGGCAAGAACTGTAATAGAATACATGTTGTCTCCAAAATCAAAAAACATTAAGTAAACCAGATGTAAACCTAATTGCAATGCCCAAAAGACATTCACAAGGGTATAAATGTAGGAAGTCTGCATCAAACGTGCAATTTTCTTGTCAGAAGCATCAGACAGTGTGTATTTGGATCCTAAAAAGTAAGTTTTCGTACTTATTGATAAGTACCTACCTACCTATATAGGTACTAATTTACCACTTTATTTTAGTTAAACAGCAAACATCACAACTTTACACGTTCTTTAATTTTGTTTCAGATTTGATTTTTGCCATTTTCGGTGTATGAAGATGCAACGATATATTCAGTATTTATGTAAAAGACCTAGAAACTCAAGACGGTGCGTTTTGTTACTTTCAATTACTGTAATTTTAAATAAAAATTAAATGTTAGAAAAGTTACTACTTGGTTTGAATTTCCGCGCATTATTTGAGAAAAGTACTACACAAGCCTTGGCCGCAACTGGGCATTGATGGACTCACGTATGTGTGCCTCGGCTTCGCCTCGGCCCACATTTTCACGTTCGTCCTTCAATGCCTGTGTTGCGTGCCGCTGCAGTAATGTACTATTACTGATACTTACATTATTTGATTAAAGGTAAAAAATTATGGTGAACTATCTAGTTACCTACCAAGCTACTTAGAGCAACGCGGCTTCCGGTATGGAATCCGCCTAGAAATCCGTGACCACCAACCACCAATCAAATCTAATTGCGTTAGTATCCTAAAACTGTATTTTAGCATTGAAAATGGTTATCAGATGCAAATCGCCTAAAACGTATTTTTGGCCATATCTTTGAGGATTTTAGGAGGATCGAGATGGGAATAATACCAAAAGTTGAGGAATTTATCGAGACACGTTAAAAAATTCGGGTGAATTCGGGTTTTTTGGGGGGTGTTTGTTTAAAAAATGGATCCTAGTGTATTAGTTTGGCTACAAAATGGCTAAAAACTTTTGAAAATCGGTTAATAATTGTGACCTGTAGATGGTCCCTTTAGATTTGGAATTGTAGAACAACGGGTGTTTCCGTACATAAAAAGTGATGTAGTTTCTATGATTATTGACCGATCGTCATGGTAATAGTGTTAAAAGATGCAGAAGCAGACGAGAAGTACATTCATTGGAATTTTGAAAAAGCCGAGTGTCACAATCGTAAAAAATAATAGGTACTGCTTAAGTAACTTTAAAAATATAATAGGATTTTGCATTTGTATTGATTTTGGTTTTTCGTAAATTTTTGGGTTCATTTTCAATGCTCCGATTCTTGCGGGGACTGTAAAATCTGTGATTTTTTTTTATCTGTCTGAAGTATGATATTACAACTAAATAAATGTAAAAAAATCGTTTTACTCGTCTAGTTAACATAATATACTGGTCCAAAAGACCCACAATATCTTGGCATGGCTTTTGATAATGTGTTCGCGGTGATCACTTTGGCATGGTGCCGTCTACACAGAAAATAAAGGAAGTTGATGTGAAACTTGCTTGTAATTGTTATGAGATCTTGTAGTGAGAACGATAATTTATGTTTTAAACTAAACATTATGTTGTCTTGTCTTAATACTTACAGATGACTTACTTACTCATGATTTTAAAACATACAGAATGAAAGATAACTGTTAAAAAGTTATACTAAAACATTAGAGACAAATTAAGAGATTATTTAAATATTGAATTGAATTGATTATTTAAATATACATGAGCTTTTTTAAATATTGACTTGGTTTACGAGTAATAAAAATAAATGTAGTGGCGGCGCTAGTTTCACTACCTACAGCGCCTTAAGCAAATAAATAGTAGTTGATTTTTAACGATTTTATGACTCAAATACAAACAACACAATGTTAGTTAAGTTGAACTCGCGGTTAAAACATTGTCGACTAACCAACGAATGGTAACCGCATTTATTTTAATGGTTAACAGTATATACGCTATTAATTTGGTAATTGAATTATTGTTATCGACGACCTCCGTGGTCGAGTGGTTTGCACGCCGGTTTTCAAGGCGTCACTATCTCTTGAGTTCCCGGGTTCGATCCCTGGCTGGGTCAATGTAGAAAATGAACTTTTCAATATTGTCTCGGGTCTGGGTGTTTGTGATACCACCGTTGTTTCTGATTTCCATAACACAAGTGCTTTAGCTACTTACCTTGGAGTCGGAGCAATGTATGTGATGTTGTCAAATATTTATTTATTTATTGTGAAATGAAATCACGCGGTTTTATTGAAAGCAGTGGCGGTACCTCCATACAAGCCCAAAAGCCCGGCTTGCCCTAACAATAACTTGCTAACACTACACCAATGAATCGTAATTAATTACAACACAATATTATTAACAAATGTTAATTTTCAATAATCAATAACCACAAATTCAATTTTTACAACAACTGATCGATAGACAAGTCACTAAACTGCATTACTTTCCTCAATAAACCCTCTACAATGCATTTATCTCCTTCGCACTCGTTGGCTTGCAACCGGGCTTTGCGATCTGTATATATCCGCTCTCTTCTAACATCAACAAAAGTGCTACCCGCATACATAGTACTGCTGTACGTATCTATAGATTCTATGAGAACTACACAATGCCGAGCGAAAGCCGGCTTGCCTCCGAAGTTAGCTCAGTTCGGTAGACTGCACAACGCGCTGAGCAGTGTGAAGTTGTTTCAATCTGTGACGACAGCTGTTTTGAAACAACAAGTGTTTTGTCTAAAATAGTGTTTTTGTGTTAAATGAGTTTAAATTTTAGTTTAATGATTGATAATGGTTTTTTGTGATGGATTAAAATGTTTATTCTCTGTGAAAGTGTCCACGAGTCGAGTCGATCCAAGAGAAATACAAAATAACTCTTTCCTTGCAGTCCGGTAATAAACCTTTTCATTTAAGTATTTTGCAAAGAAATATAATATTCTTCAATGTAAGTATCGTAATTTTGTAGTGGACTTGTTTACATTGTTGGTTGTTCTTATAAAAATAAATAGGTAAGGTTAGTTTTGCGTCTTTCATTTGAACGACAATAATGTTTGTTTGGAATGCAGGAGATAGGATTGGAATTATCTAGCAAAAGCTCAGGGACGCTATTATTTTGAGAATTGATTTAGATATTTATTAACACACGAGAAATTTAGTTTTGATTACACAATAATACTTATAATTCGATAAAGTCACGCCATCTAGCATTTTGTGAATAATTAAAGTAAGCTTAATGGGTGTGCTTTTGGTGATTTTTTGAGAGTTATCTATGAATTAGTCTAGATGGCGCTGGTGTGTCGCATCGATATTTTGGTAAAGATCATCGTATGAAAAAAAAATGCATTGTTTTATTGCTTGAGCTGGTAAAAAAAATTGCTTGATTTGAGGGTTCGGGCTTGCCCTGCTTTGCTTGGCCTGGGCACGCCACTGATTGAAAGTACTTTAGTAATTATTAGTTGATATTTGGTTTGATTTTGCCGACGTGTCGGCACCTTTGCAGCTGCCGAGTATCCGTTAAAAAGAGTTTTATTTCATGTCTAGTGAGTGTGTAAGCTTGAGAAGTAAATAAATTATTGTGGAAAAAAATTATGATGACCTCCGTGGTCAAGTGGTTTGTACACCGGTTCTCAAGGTGTTGCCATCTCTGAGATCCCGGGTTCGATCCCTATATTAAAAAATATTAGAAAAGATTGACTCAACCCGTCTGAAGTACCTGAAGTACCGTCTGAAGTAAGTCTGAAGTACAACCAGATAATAATTTTTTGGTCACCCATCACTTTTGGACCCTTGCGAACGTTGCATAACCCCCGCAATCGCTGGGCCAGGCGCCTGCGCTACCGAGCTCCGAATAAACGTAATATTCACCTGAAATAGTCACATTTACTATTATTTTGTAAGACGTAATAAGCTACCCTTGTTATCCTTTAAATGCTGCCTCGTCCAAAAACATCTTATATTAACTCGATTTCCTGTGACAGAATTTTTCATTTTCTTCCATTAAGTGAACGTGTTTAGAAAAACATTATGGCAAGTAACTATTTTTTTTTATTATTTTAGTTCCAATGAGTTGGGTTTACTATTGTTAGTAAGTTATATATTTTTTTAGGTTATGTGGTGATTTACACGGGTTAACTTGGCAGGTGATTGCTGGTCGATTTTTATCGACAATCGCTTGTAAAATCTAATCACAAAAGAGAAACAAATCACAATTAAAATGCTCTTTAATCATTTTGTAATGAGTGTGACAGAAAAAATACCTTCATTCATTGCTTGTAACTATAAAGTCGCACATCTGGATAGTGACGTAAGCAAGTGTTAATCCCGGAATATCAGACCTTGTTTTCTTGGAACATGGACTCTACCAGTAACCACGACGCACCATTTTCGACCTTTGAAAATATTACGTAAATTAATCTTGACCTTTTATTTATTTCCTACCCAATATTTTTATTTATTCAAAACTATTTTATATCCAGCACTAAAACTTTTTTCACTGAAAAGTCGCAATTGGATAAATGCCGTTTCATCCAATTCCGATATAAAAATTTCATTTTATCAGATGCAACGCAATCTTTAGCTCTAAAGTTCTAAATCTCTTTGCGAGAATTTTCTTCCGTGGACGTAACGCATAAATGGAATTGGTTTCGTTTCCAATGCTATTTTATTTTAAAAGAAAATGCCTTTAAAAGAACATGTTTTTAAAAAAACAAGAAAAAAACAAGCATTTTTAAGAAAAATCTGGCATTTTGTGCATCCTAGACAGGCATCCTACCTTACCCGAGGCTCCGAGCCGATTATAAATACGCCACTGCACTTTCCATTTTCATTTCTTGTTTTTTCACTCGCCAGTCAGCAACAGGTCCGCAAGTTATCATGCCCTTTCGTTCGCCGCCTCGGTATTGCCATGCGCGCCCGTGTTGCCATACGTTAAAGCCAATAATTCGAATAAATAATTGCCACTTAAAAATATTTAGAAATACAAAATTAATCACTTGTAACAATTAATTAAGCGTGTTACGCTAGCACATTATTGATTACGGAATGGTATTGTACCAATTAACAGAGCGTAAAGTGTATGACAAACCATGATTTATTTCCAGTACTATTCTGGTACACGATTTGGCAAAGCACAACACTGTCAGTAAAGTCAAACATCGTAACTCTTAATTTTATTGCCCATGCATCAGGTTACCAAATGGAAAAGATTCATTAAAAAAATGTCGATAAAATAGTGAACTGTGTTAAAAGTTTTACTTACTTATTATGATTTATTTCCATCGCATAATTTTGCAAAGCAAGACTATCAGAGAAGTAAAACATCGTAACTAAAAAAATAAAACCGGCTTGCGGATTAATCATCAGCATCATCATATCAGCATGACACCCACTGGCTCCACTGCTGGTCACCCCCAGGAATCTCCACAACGATCAGTTCTGCGCTGCCCGCATCCAGCGGCGCACCGTGACCTTCACCAGATCGTCAGTCCATCTTGTCGGGGGCCTATCCACCTTCGATCAAGGATATCTGATCGAAGCTACCCACGGAGCGGTCCGGTGCGCTGTCGTCATTCCAAAACCCTTAACTTGTAAACGTGTTAACTTTATCAAATAACTCGGATTGCAAACCAAGATTTATTTCCAGCTACATGATTTGGCAAAGCGCATAACTATCAGAGAAGTCAAACATCGTAACTCTAAAATGAAACCCACTCGTGGATCGTAAGCAGGGCATCAATCTGGCGAAACATTAAACCGACGCGAATGGATCGGCTTTTGATCGGTACTCGCGCGGACTCGATTCGCAGATCCGACTGCTTAGACGCGTGGCTTGTAATGGGAGATGAAGCGATTTAAATTGAAAAAATATTTATTATATTTAGTTTTTGAATTGTCGCACGACACCCACTGCTGGGTATAGGCCTCTTCCAAGGATCTCCACGACGATCGGTCCTACACTGCCTGCATCCAGCGGCTTCCCGCGACCTTCACCAGATCGTCGGTCCACCTTGTCGGGGGCCTACCCACGGAGCGTCGTCCGGTGCGCGGTCGCCATTCCAGAACCCCGCAACCTTTTCGCCCCAACGACCATCGGTTCTTCTCGCTATGTGTCCAGCCCACTGCCACTTCAGCTGAGCGATCCTTCGAGCGATGTCGGCTACTTTAGTTCTCCTGCGGATTTCGTCATTTCTGATTCGATCACGCAGTGAAACGCCGAGCATGGCTCTCTCCATCGCTCGCATCACTGGCAACACACACTGGTCATAGACTTTCGTCTTGAGACACTGAGGTAAATCTCATCACTGAGGTAATCTAATTGTCTGTTCAAAATTTAAAATCATTTTATTCAGTCTTGACTGTTACAAGCACTTGTGAATGTCAAAGAAGCTACACCATCGCTGTATTTTCCTACCTACCACCGATTCGGTACATATTTAAAATGTTATGTAGGATTTTATTCTTTTGTTTTTTATGTATACTGCTATAAAGCCTTTAAATTGTATTGCTATAAATGACGCGCGTCGTTCCACGACCAGCCCGTGACGTTGCCAGATGCCAATGCCATGCCTATGCCCGCTTCTTATTAAATTTTCTACTTATAAAAAATGCATTTCGTCGCTTAACGCGTAGGTATCTCAACATGTTTCGCGTCATATATTTGCCTTGTTTATAACTTCTCCTTCTCTTCTCCTACTTCAATTGCTATACCCTACCAGGGTCCATAATGTTCTCTTTCTATAAACTACCACCTATGTATTCACTTTATGGTATGCAATAAAATATTGAATTGAATTAAAGATGTCTTTAGACATTAACATAGGTAGCTACTACCTTATATTCACTTGGCAACATTATTTGACGCACAGCATGTTGCTCAACGTTGATTCGTAAAGCAATAAAAATGTAGGCTGTCCCTTTCGCCAAGCCAAAACTGCAGTGTTTTTTTTAATAAATATTGGACAACATCACATATATTGCTCTGATTCCAAAGTAAGTAGCTAAAGCACTTGTGTTTATGGAAATCAAAGACAATGGTGGTATCACAAACACCCAGACCTGAGACAATATAGATTTAGAAAAGTTCATTTTCTACATTGAACCAACCGAGGATCGAACCCGGGACCTCAAGAGATGGTGACGTCTAGAAAACCGGCGTGCAAACCACTCAACTACGGAGGTCGTCAAGGTGATCAAGGTGTTTCCTATGGAATTCTCCTCAATAACTCCTCAATTTACGTACATATTTAGAGTTGTGATATCATAACATTTTTTGTTAAACTTTGTTTTTACTTTAAAATTCTATGGTTTCCACTGATAAATGAATTATTTGAGAGGAGTCTCAGAGCAGTAAACATCATATAAAAACAAAATAAACCTACAAACTACAACTAAATTGTTCCCTACAAAATGAAGTAAGCAAGTCATCATATTATTCGATACATAAAACTGAAACGATTCATTCGACTGTTGATCGTTATTTCGAGTTCAACAGATTTGACTGATGTTGTGTGTCGCAAAATGAAAAAGAAAGCGATTGAATTTGTTAATTTTTTATTTTTGATATACAAAGTGTTACAAAAATACCATCATCCAATAGTTTTAACAACTGCGATTTTCACATCTATCATTGTTGGGTTATAAACATAAGGTACTTTTTAGGGTTCCGTTCCCAAAGAGTAAAAACGGGACCCTATTACTAGGACTCCACTGTCCGTCTGTCTGTCACCAGGCTGTATGTATCTCATGAACCGTGATAGCTAGACAGTTTAGACGTGATAACTAGAAATTTTCACAGATGATGTATTTCTGTTGCCGCTATGCCAACAAATACTAAAAACAGAATAAAAATAAATATTTGAGTGGAGCTCCCATACAACAACGTGTTTTTTTTGCCGTTTTGTGGTAACGGAAACCCTTCATGCGCGAGTCCTACTCGCATTTAACCGGTTTTATTTTTATTTCAAGGATAATATTAGATGATAACTATATTCCATAGCGATCTATGGAATATAGTTATCATCTAAAATAATGCTATACCTATACCTGTATTTCTGGTAGGTATCTCTGGTATTTCTGGTCGATACCAGAAATACACGCCTAGTTTGCAGTATAAATAGAGAAACCCTTCATGCGCGAGTCCTACTCGCACTTATCCCGTTTTTTAAAATTTTCTAGGATAATTTTAGATGATACCTATATTCCATAGTGATCTATGGAATATAGTTATCATCTAAAATAATCCTAAACCTATATCTGTATTTCTGGTAGGTATCTCTGGTACTTCTGTATTTCTGGTCGATACCAGAAATACACGCCTAGTTTGCAGTATAAATAGAAAAAAAATACCTGCTACTTACATACATTTCTTACAGATAAATACGAGATCGAGAACTATCACATCCTGACTCTAGTTACAGAGTAAATAAATAAACAAGTCTCCAGTAAGACAATCCTTGTGGGTACACTCGGGTACAGTATACCTATTTTACTTTCGGTTTTCTCAGACTGGGACAAATAAAAAAGCAATTTTCTAAATTGATCCAACACACTAATTCAATAAGTGTATTGTGATACAATGTGAGTGTTACATAACTTGTTTTTCCTTTTCATGAGAATGTTAGTAATTGATATTAAGGGTAAACATTAGCACGTGACTGGCTAATTGTAGGCACATAAACATAATGTGGTTTCCAGGGATTTTAGCTTTTACACGATTTATTTTGCGTTGACCGGCAATTGTTTACTATGAACTATGTTCACTGACCAATTATGCTACCGAGTCGCATTGGTCAGTGCATTGGGCCAGAATCCCAAGGGTGCGGGTTCGAATCCCGTTTGAGGTGCTAAGGGTGAGTAAATTTTTGTAGTATTTTTTCTAATATAAAAATAGCATTGTGAATGCCTAAAATCTTAAAATTCAATACTCTAGGAGAGCTTGAATATTTTTTCCCAGGTATTCCCCTTAAATATTTTAAACATAAATTTAGAAAAGATTTTGGAAAATTCCTACGGGAAACGGAAATCCACTATCTATAGAATTAGTGATTATAATAACGACAAGCACTGTAAAGTTAAATCTAAACAAAATAGTTACCTGTCAGCAGTCTGTTATATTATAACAAAATAGTTTCTTTGTCAGAATTTGTTAGTTTCTTTGTCAAAAAGTTTGTCCAACCTTTGTACAAATATTTGCACCAAAAGGCAACCTCTAACGACCGAACTACCGACTTTGTCTTCAGGAATTTAGCCTGGATTCTGAAGTATGCTGTGTTGCTTAGCCAAAACTAATTTCCTAAGACATTTGTCAGCTGGCTTAGTAACTAAGTTAAATACAACAGTGACGCCACCTCTTTATTGCTACAACTTATTGTTGAGTTATTTTAAATTTGGTTTTAATATGTTTCAAGGGGGTATTACAACCTCTTAAAACTTGTCAGTTTTCCGAATGCCTATCAATGCATCTTATTTTCACTGTATAGCAAATAAAAGAGACGGACTGATAGCCATTCATAAATCTGACTAGTTTTAAGAGGTTGTAATACCTCAGGCACCTCTTACATACAAGTTACAAGTTGCTCGTTCGTTATGAAAAGATAGATAAAAACATTTTTTTTTTATTTTTTTTTATTTGAAAATTTAAAAGCACTACTTTTTTGAACTTTTAGATTTTAGGCATTCACAATGCTATTTCTATATTAAGATAATTTTCTAGTATTTTTCAATTATATAAATTATCTTACCACTACTTTTTAGGGTTCCGTACACAAAGGGTAAAAATGGGACCCCATTACTAAGACTCCGATGTCCGTCTGTTTGTCACCAGGCTGTATCTCATGAACCGTGATATCTAGACAGTTGAAATTTTCACAGATGATGTATTTCTGTTGCCGCTATAACAACAAATAGAAAAAGCAGAATAAAATAAATATTTAAGTGGGGCTCCCATACAACAAACGTGATTTTATTGTAATTTTTTGGTACGGAACCCTTCGTACGCGAGTCCGACTCGCACTTGGCTGGTTTTTACTTTTCGTAAGTAAAAAATATTATTTCATTTCAACAGAAATATTTGTACCTAGATAGATGAGATCTGTCGATGCCATAGGCATATGTATGAAGTTAAATGAATGTAGTGATATTTAAAAAGTAAATTCTCAAAACAATTACTTGATCTATAATAGGAAATAAGTCTAAAAATATAAATCAAACTGTTTAAAAATTAAAGAACCTTAACAGAAAAAGTTGATAAGAACGTTAAATCTTATTTCTTTACTTCTTCTTTCTAATTTCTTCACTTCGCAAATTCGTTCATTCTATCACACGTTTCGTAAGGTAAATAACTAAATATATTTCGGCTTTAACAAAACTGTATCTGCGAGCTCAATGTTTCGAACTCATTCCCAACTTAAACACTTCACACCTCACCGGACCTCACTCGATTTATGACGAACCACAATAAAATAACTTTGGCGATATTTTGTGAGACAATTTTGCAAGAAACGTTGCAATCCAAATAAACACAATAATAATTCTAGTTACCATTTTTATATACTTCCGTTTCTTTTTAGCTAATTTTATAATTTACACCTGGAATATCTGTCACACTGTCTTCGCTTCCCGATCTTTGAAATACAGGTCTCTTGTGCTTAGTTCGTTAGATTTGGGTTATTCACCAACTAGACACGAGAGACTGGACACACGTGTGCCCAGTTGGTTAAACTCAAAACTAGTATCACAATACATATTTGTTCACGCATAGTAACGGAACGCAACCCGCGTGACCGAGTGCTTATCCATCCTTCATCAGCCCATTTCCTCAGCCTACGCCAGACTGCCTAGCATGACCGATTTATATCGCGTGATAAAGCATTTTATCGACACTCAACTGTCAAACTCCTTTGTCTTTTTGACAGTTAAACGTGATAAAACGCTATATCATACGATATAAATCGGTCATGCTAGGCAGGCTGAAAGTGTGTGACGCAGGCAGAGGTTCATCTTAGGCGCCAAGGAAGACTCAGCTCGCAGGTACCTTTTCCTTCACTAAATAGTTTCGCAACCACAATATTGTTTCGTCATCTGGACACGCCAAGATTTCGACGCGTGTCCACATAGTGAAACTTACAATCACTTTTATGTTTTCACCAACTGGACACACCCAGTTTTTTAACAAGGGTACAGACAAGTTAATAAAGTGATTTCAAAAAAAAGCTGCCTCACTTTTTTTTTTGCTTGAAAAACCTTGTTTGTTTTTGAGTGGCCGACTGATCGTGTAATTAGATATAAACTGAATCCATTGTTTGATACCTAAACACCTACAATGGTAAATTGATTTTTTAGTTTTGAAACAAATCAATAAAGTATTTTACCTTTTAAATCCTTACTTTTTAACCGACTTCAAAAAAGGAGTTTATCAATTTATTTTATTATGATGTAGACCAGGGATCTCCGAACTACGTCCCGCGAAAGCAGGCCGGATCGTACCGGCAATACTGTAATTTACAGTATGTTGGTACGATGAGTTAGCTAGATCCTGGGGCCCTACCGGCTAACTTACATGGCTATCGTAATCGCTTTCATTTGACAGATGGATGTGATACATTGCTACTTTTCTTTGGTAAGTTTTTATTTATGCCAAATAGAAGTAGCAATGTATCACATCCATCTGTCAAATGAAAACGATAACGATAACCATGTAAGTTAGCCGGTACGGCCCCTGGCCCTCGGGACTTCGTGGAAGAGTAAGTCCGGCCCTATGCAAAAAAGTTTGGAAACCCATTATGTAGACAACAGAAGTTTTCATAAAAAAAATAAAGCTTTTCTAAAATATTATTAAAGAACATCAGTAGTTTATTTGTAATTTCAGGGCTGCTTTCGTACAATAAAATTGTGTGCTTTAAGAGAGATCACTACGAGTATATAAACTCATCTCATAAGCAGTTAAGTACATACAATTACAATATACCCCGTAATTTTCAAGTATATCTAAAAATTAAAAGGGGATTTCAGACCACGTGAATGAACAACCTTTACTATGGAGCCAACTACGGAATCGCGAAAAAAAAATTATCTGTTCCATACATTATAGTCGAGTCGATGTTGTACTTTTCTTTGGAACAGCTGATTTTTTTTTTCGAGATTCCGTGGTTGGTCCCATAGTTAAAGTTGTTCATTCACGTGGTCTGAAATCACCATTTCATTTAAGATAATTATACTTAAAAATTAACGGTGTAGGTATATGAGAGAGCAAGTAATAACATGGTAACAAAATAATCGTGCTCTAAATTAACAAAGGTCGATTTAAATTCCTAGTTCTAGTGAGCTCTATTTTTACCGACTTCAAAAGAAGGGAGGTACTCAATTCGACCCGTTTTTTTTGCTCACCAATTCAGTTTCGATACTGCAATAAAAGCGATAAAATCGCTTCATCGCCAATCGACGTTCATCACATTAAAAAAACGCTTTCGATGAAACTCCATATAAATCATCTCTATAAACTTTCATCAGGAATGGGATTTCAATTAGTCCTCTGACGATATCTATCGTGGGTATATTAGTCCAAGGTACTGGGTCCACCAGACTTACGTCATTTGAGCAAAGCTGAAAATTAGATGGACAGACTAACGAATTAGGAAAGTTAGATGAACAGAATAACGAATTAAGAAAGTTATAATGCTAAGTTATTATGACAGCAGAAGTTACTTACGCGTTCCATTGTAAATAGTATGTCATTTTTTGTCCGTTAATTTCTACCAGTCTACATTGGTTGAAATAACGGAACGGATAAATAAATTCGTTATGTCGTACTAGTACAAATAAATAGACATTCATATCCGTTTGGTCAAATTTGTAGAACTGAACGGTAGAACTAAACAGACTTCTTCCAAATCAAGAATGGACGTGAAGAAGGATCTTACGTGTGAGCGAAAAGAATTAGCACTTGTAAGTTTCATTGAGAACTAAAAGACAAATCACTCATTTCGATGCACCACGCAGCGTTTGTTTTCGACGAACAAAACACGCAGGTCAGGTGTACTTCAGTATATGAAACCGCGCGTATTTTTTACAAAAATGCATGTACAATTTTTAAGTCTACAGTCTAAACTACTCTAAACAGTGTATTAGACTTAATCCTTATTTAAATAAGTATCTAAAAGTAACTTGCATGTTTTGTGAGGTAGGTATGTGTGATAAATTGTTAAAGAGCGCACATCCCGCCAACAAACTGTATACACAGTTTGGCAGGAAATTATATATGTGAATATCTGTAACATACCTTGTGATAAATAAATAAAAAATAAAAAAACCATCTTCAAAAATTCAGCTTTGCTACAATCACGTAGCTCTGGTGGCTCTTGCTTGGCTCTTCGACAACTGTTACCGTTTGAAATGCACCAAATGGATTCAATCTGCAATGGGTGCAGTCAAGGAGATAACCAGCTGTCATTTTGAAATATTTGCGACATAAATATGGATTTTCACCGTTTGTTTGTGATCGTTTAAAATTGATTTATTTGATTGTTTGGTTAACAACAACAAAATAACTTAAATTTCAGTTTTAAAATATTACTTGCTACTTATTTTTTAGTAGATTAACATGTTTTTTAAATAATGGGTTTTTTATTATATGCATTGATTTTGCATTTACCGACGTTTCAGCACGTTTTCATCAGCCTTGATCACGGGATGAAGTGAAATCTAGTCAGTTAGTACTCTAATGTACTTAATTGTGAAGAAATAATAAAGAGGAACGAAGAACAGCATCTCAAAACTATTAAAGCACTTTACTAAAGCTTATACAAAACTATTTTAACTAACATTTAACTGGTAAAAAGCTAAACTGACTTACTTGGTAAAGAGCAAAGCAAATATTTTAATCCTCCCGTAAACGTGTGTTATGAAAATAACAAAAAAACAAAAAATATATGTGAGCGTTGACGCCCTAACAGCAATAGAGCAGCCATTTCAACTCGGCTAAAAAAAACTAGGACACAGTATTTGTGTCTACGTAAAATATTCGTAGAACTACGACACTACCCTGTGCTACGAGCTACGAGAGCGCCGTAGTAAAGAGGGACACAGGGTAAAAATGGAATATTTATCTACGTGTGTTGAAGCAAATTCGCTGAGGGACGATGTGACTATGGGCTTACTTTGTCTGTAAATATTTTGGTTAGAACTATAAGCGGGTTTCGTTTTCATAAATCCAATATTGTTGGCATAACATTGGTTTTATTAGCTGTTCACTTATTGTATCCAAATGTGTATATCTACTTGATGGTTGACATCGTAATCGTAAAAGTGTAAGAAACAATAAAGAGATCTTAGTATTAAGGTTTTTTTTTTGCTTTGATTATTTTATTTTACTTTTGGTATTAAAAATACTTGAACGTGATTCATGTTGGAATGAATGGGATGGGATGTATTTTGTGTCTTTGGATTGGATAGCTAAGAAAATAAGATTTTTACTGTACAACAATAAAATTAGTAACCTTTTGTCATATTTAAACATTACATCAGAAATGGACTATTAGCTACTTAGATGACGGGGGTTACCCCGTCACGTAGAACGTGTTAACAGTATTCACTCTTTCTTACGGTGCTAAAGATCATAATAAATATTATTATACCACACAGAAGATTTTTGTAAACTCTTCGCCTTTACATACTTACAACTCTATTATTACTTAACATAAAGCTAAATTCTAACTGTCAAGGTGTTTGCGTACCAATTGATGGAAAAAAACTAAATCTTAAATTACTTTTTTTCTCTTAGCAACATTCGTTCAAAATGTCAAAATTATTATAAGGTATCGGTTACTAATAGTCCATCAGGCCTAGCTTTTACGGTCACTAATTACACTCTTACCGTCTAATTGCACTATACATTTGTAATCAAAGTCACTTAGCTCCAAAGTGCTAACCGCAATACTATGGAGTGGTTATACTGTTTAATATGTACTCTGTGACATCAGTTTGCGTAGCACTTTCTAGTCGATTTACATAATGGGTGCCTTGGAGTTAGAAATACAGTGTTTGACATAGTTTCCCAATTGACTATCACCTATACTTGAGCTGGTAAGCAATAGTCGACCTTTGGTAATGTATATAGGGGTCGTTTTGACTTGAACTATTTAAGTTCAGAAGTTTATTGTGGTTATGAGTGTTAATAAAATAGTACTGTCTTCCACTTTTGTGGTGTGTGCATTGTGTCTGAAATATAGTTGTGGATGTTGATTTAAAAACTGTTTGATTATTAATAATAAAATGCGTTCTAGTATTTTTTTTGTATGGGCAACTCACAAGTTTCGTCCCAAATAACCAAGTGCCCTATTTTGGACAGAAGGCGAGTGCTCTTTTTTTTCATCGCATGTGGTTTACACGGTTTACAGCACAAAATTATTTGACTGGTTGAAGGCGTCGCTGTCGTTTATAGACGACGTAACCTAGATAAATATGTAATAGCACTTATTAAAAGTGACAGCTGTCAATATGAGTTTAATATACAAAGTTCAAGTGTTTCTGGCCTGAGCCCACCGAAGCATGGCGATGGCGTGGCACTGCGTGGCAAAGGATTTTTTCGTGGACAAATGATTTTTGATTGGCAATGTTTTTTTTTTCATTTTAACGCGAATAGGTCGTGGCATCTGTCATCTGTCATTGCTGTCGCGACTGCTGCTGCAGTGCGGCGTATGGAATTTGAGTGCTAAGTTATGTTACTAAAAAAAAGCAAGAAATAATATTCGTAATAATAAAAATACGTCTATTGAAGTCGGGTGGGGCTTTAATACAAATTCCTTTTTTTATTCTAAAAGCCCCACCCGACTTCAATAGACGTATTTTTATTATTACGAATATTATTTCTTGCTTTTTAGAGGTAGGTTTTTGAAGTCGGTATTTTGTTTTTTTTTTAACAATTTTTTTTTTTTTATTTTTAGTGTAGGTACCTTGTAGGTAAGGTATATTATATATGTAGAAAAATCGGCTCAGCCAAACGTAAGATAATCGCGGAGAAACATACTTAAATACGGGTCAAACTGAGAACCTCCTTTTTTAAGTCGGTTAAAAAACTACACTTAAGATAATCCTTCTTCCAACAAAAAAATAATTATCTTATTCAGTTCATAAACAAAGAAGTAATACGACCAATCATCGAGGTAATTCACACAAAGTCATACTATTTTCGTGCTTTTTTCAAAATTACTTGAAAAGTACTGAACCGATTTCCAAATTTTAAAAAATGGGACCAACTTGGGAGTGTACCTAATGTAATAACGTTTGAATCATTTCAATCGGTCCAGCCGTCTTCGAGTAATCGGTGGACATACACAAAAAAAAAAAAAAACCAAATATACAGACGAACATAGAACCTCCTCCTTTTTTGGAAGTCGGTTAATAAGGATGAATCTGGCCCGTCGTCGGGGTGTACTATTAGGTATTCTGTGGTCGGGGCCACAATCTCAGCAGCCAGTAGACTAATAGCTTTTCGTGTACGCCGCAGGATGCCAAAGGACGATTACAGAATCATCTTGTGGCGTTGCCGATGCGTGCTGTGCCACGCCATGCCATGCCATGCCGTCAGTGGGCGTAGGCCTTAAGATTTGACTTATTATATACGATTGATAGCGGATTTTCTTTCCTTCACTGGAAAATGAAGAAAAATAAGTAGTAAGTAAAAAAATAACAAGTCAATAAAATAATCATAATAAATGCAATTATTTCAGGCAATATTATATTATTGGCTATTTTTTTAAACGATCTCGTCAACCCTACCACCCTATATCAACCCTATATCAACCAAATAATAGAATATAGGTAATAGAATAGAATGTTAAGGTTGCTTAGTTACAATCAGTCCAATATCTCGTGGTAATTAAGTTCATTGTATGTAGCAACACAACGCTCAGTTGATTAAATACCTGATCAATTAATATGATACTAGTATTTAGCAAATGAGATTTGATTCTTTACACAAATGATCGAAGTTCTTTACATAAAATAATGTACGCGTCAATTATTAAATAGTCCATCAGCCATTTTAATGTCCCCACTGCTGGGGCACAGGCCTTCCTTATGGGTGGTAAGGAGGGTGGGCCATAACCCACCACGCGGGCCCAATGCGGATTGGTGGGTGTTAACGACTGCAAATGCAGCCGGGACCAACGGCGTAACGTGCCTTCCGAAGCATGGCGGAGCTCGAGATAATAAATTTTTGGTCACCCATCCCATGACCGACCCTTGCGAACGTTGCTTAACTTCCGCAATCGCTGGGCCAGGCGCAAAACCACTGCGCCACCGAGCTCCATTATTATTTAATAATACCTATTTAGGTAAGTATAATATTATAGTAAACTGACTCCTTGATTAATAATAGGGATGTTGACTATTTTTTTTATTTTATGTTACATAAATTACCTCTCAAAAAAAGAAACATTGGTAAAAGAATTAATTCGCTAGCATGAAAACTGCCCGAGATATCACAGTGTGAAATGCACACAAATGGACTCGATCAAAAACGCTCCATACTAATGGCTTGCACGTTATGACGTCACGCCTTGCAAGTTTGTATGCAACTCATAGGAAATTTGTTCAGCAGCTATATTAAATATTGTGTTTATCAAAATGGTTTCTTCAACAAATTTGCTATACATTTTACGGATTAATTAAAGGTATCATTTATTTTAATAAATTTTATACTTTTTAAATGGACTTGTCCACCCAACTTTGAAGGGTCATAAAACAAATACTATGCAATATATATAAAACCAAGAGGTATACAAGCTACTCTAAAAGTTTAATATGTTTACGATTTTTATTAGTATTTCGTTATTTTATTCATTAGTCAACATCCCTATTGTAGTCAAATTATTGAAATCGATTGAAACCGCAGTTACATTGCTGCACTAAGTAAAATAGTTGTGACATTGGTTCTTACTGAAGCAGCAATGTAACTGCGATTTCTGTCAGAGTTGATTGCAACAAAGTTACAAAATCAAGGGGTTGATTACGCAACTCTGTTGCTAACAATTCTCGTTAGAAATTGATTGAAACCGTTTGAAATCATAAATTTACTCCATATTTGTGGCTTTACTGCGGTAAACAGATTTTTTAAATCTTTTGGCAAGGTTACCTACTTAGTATGAAAATTTTATAATTTTAAATGCATTCGCAGTATCGTTGTAGATATTATGTAAATATTGTCATCGCAATTTCTTATATTTAGTAATCGTCTGTAACATAGTTTGTTTTCTACAAAATCAGGCAAAGTTAAAATATTTAAATTCAAAGTCTATATTTTTATTCTAGAACGGGTGTTCCAGTTTTTTTTATGCCCAATGGGATAATAACGAGCTTGGCCTTCACTTCATCTGATCTTAAGTGACGATAAGGCCAAAGGTGGGAGCACAAACGCACTACACCCGGAATCCTCATCACTGAGGAACTAAGGAATTATCATTAGCACGCACAATTTTTAGTTGGTATTTAGCATTTGTTCCCTACGAGTCACACCATCAACTGTCACACTGTGACTGGTTGGAAAGTTTATATTAAACAATTCCCAGCCAGTAACACTGTTATTCGATGCACAACAATGACAAAATGTTGTATTGGAGTTTGTTATCTATCACCTACCTCCGTAATGCGAACAAAAAAAAACAAATGTGTGTGGGTGTGTGTGTGTGTGTGATTATATGTGGTGAATGTCATTCGTTCCAAATATTTCAAAGTTCCAATACAACTTTGACATACCTATTTAATGCTCAATACGAATTCGATTCGCACTCGCTTGTTTTTTATGCAATGATGCATTTATTATACAGAAGCGAAGCGTACCCACAGCAGCGCTTTAACTTGCACGAGCTCTGACAAATTATTTTTACAAACACACCCAGTTTTGACAAAATGTGCTAGAATATTCCACAAAAATACAAGTTTGACAAATTGCTTTCCGATTTGTCCTAGGAGTTTTCTATGTGGAATTGCGGTATTTTTAATAAAACCTTTTAGATAACCTAGAAGAGACATTTATTAGATTTGGCAAAAGGTGAGATGTTATCAGTCCCACTGAAGAGTAGGATGAAAAATAGAACAAATTATTTTTTTGTGTAAATTGCACAAGGGAAAGGAGCATAATCTACTTCGTGAGTCTATGTAGTTTGCATTATTTAGTGATAAGTAACATTCTTTGTAAAATTATCGGTTTTTCATATTTATTTCACTACTTAATTACTTACTTCACTAACTAACATGACATGACATATTGATTTGTTAAAAAGTGGATATCACCTGACAAAGATTTTACCGAGTTCAAAGTGAAAATTATAAAATGTTTAATAGTTGCTACCTATTATAATAATACTACTTAATGAAAATGTCTTTTCAACATCACCACACCAGTAAGTTGCATTATCTGACATAGAATCCTAGAAAAATATTAAGATTATAAAAATTGCCATCGAAAACATCAAGTTGACTGTAACATATTCGAAAAGTTTTCAGATTTAACTCGACCGTGTTAGGTAAGTACTTAAAATAATTTATCGCGTCTGGGAGTTGACGTCCCTTCACTCCTGATCAGATTTCAGGGGAAGTGCTTGCGTTGAGGAACATGGGTATAGTAATATATCAAGACATTATTCAGTTTAGTCAGGGGTATCCAGGGATTGAAAAGGTTATTTTTAAATGTAACGTTATTTCTTACTTTTTTACCGTTACTTTTAACATTAACGTTATGTCAATAAATAACGTTAATTTTAACGTTATTTCTTACTGTTTGTTACCGTTACTTTAAAATTAACGTTATTCCAATTGATGACGTTACTTTTTTACCGATAATTTTACCGGTACTATTGTTCCGGTAAAGTTTAACGCTATATTTAACAGTAATTTTACCAGTACAATAATTTTAACGTTATTTTTACCGGTAAATTTACCGATAAAATGTTTTAACGGTATTTTTAACGCTATTTTTTTTGGGATTGTTATTTTTTTAACGGTATTTCAATCCCTGGGGTATCGTAATATCGACGGTAATTTTGTACAAAAACGTGATTTTACAGGTTGTTAAAAAAACCCTTATTATTTAGAAGGTAGTGACAGCAGCTTTTTTCATAAATTAATTTAGCAGCTAATGCATATCACAAAATATCAACATATCTCAAGTTCTCACGTGGTAGAAGTGTAGTAAAGAAAATCGAGTCGTTCTGCATTAAACTGAGGGTCTATTACAAAAAAGCATCGCAAAAAGCGTAGGATGTTCGTTTCACTCCGTGACATTATAACCTCATGAAAATGTATAAGGTTCAAAACCAAGTAAATCGATCAATGAATATCGTCCGACTATCGTAATTCTGTTTTCTAATAGGCCCTCTGAACAAAATGTAAGTCAGATAATCCTGATACTAATCGCCGTCGATATGTAGCTAAGGAAACAGGAGATCTCCAGTGCGAACACACATATTCTTAAAAAGAAATAATTTTGTCAAGTTATTAGATCACACAAACTAACAATCTATAATATCTCCATACAGATAACCTATAAAGATATAAAATATAATTTATCGGCAGATGTCGGTTGGGATGCGAAGGTAGTGCACTTTTGATCAGATTGCAGACCAAAGCGACGGAGGTTCACTTACGAACACGGATGTAAAGTGTGAAGAAGAAGCGTCTGAGACTTTATCATCAAGAATGGCATCTAATCTATACTAATGTCACAGAATAGATATAAGAATTACCGTTCAGAAAGGACGCTCTCCACCCCCGCCCCAAAATCAATTACCTCACCCCACCCCGCGAGTTCGTGTGCCGAATCGTGTGGTCGTTTAGTCGTGTTTGTCAACGACAACTTATTTTGATATTCAAAGCAATGCGTCGTAACTTTTTAGTCGTGTTTGTCAACTGTCTAAGTGTTTTGATATTCAAAGCCATAGATATAGTATATTAATATATATATATTAGTATATTAGTTATAGTATTTAATGGAAACAAGATTAAATAAATATTAAAGGCAACATGTCATAATAACATGCAGTCGGAGGCATGCATAAAGAAAGTGACATTATGAATGATTGAATTATATGCCTCCGACTGCATGTTATTATGACATGTTGCCTTTAATATTTATTTAATCTTGTTTCCATCTTTTCAGTCGACTTGTCTTTTTATGCAGGTGGGTTTTTTTTTTTTTTTTTTATTTATCTCTTTTTAGTTATTATATATTCATACATACATACATACATACAAACATACTTAAAAGATACGCGCGAAAAACATAACCCGCAGTCGGGTAAAAAGGGTTTAAAGCAATGCGTTGTAACTTTATTTACCAAAAAGTTCGAATTATGAATTAAATGCCGCTCATACAGTACAAACTGCACGGTAGCCCTAGACTTGTGTCACACCTGTGTGTGTAGTTGCGCGTGTACAACAACGTCATCTGACGTCATCTGTTTATAATGGCGCGGTTGTATTGAGTGTCCGGGATGTGCTAATGTAGAGGAGGAGCTCGATGGTGCAATGTATCTAAGTCTGACGCCATAAAAAGAATTTAAAAATTGTTGTGTTCCGGCATTTAGAGGTAAGATAACCAGTTCCTTAGTGATAAGGATTCCGGGTGTAGTGCGCTTCCACCTTAAGCCTTATCGTCACTTAACATCAGGTGAGGTGAAGGCCAAGCACTATCTGGTTGTAAATAATAAAATGTTATTTAAAGCATTTGCCCCTGTGATTGTGGAAGTTCAGCAACTCTCTTGCAATGGTCTGTCAATGGATGGGTAGCCAATAAAAATATAATCATCCTTATCGGCACTATAGGTCTGTTATAGCTAGTAATATAGATATAAGTGCTTTTGTTTGAATGACTGTTTGTTGCCAAAAAAAGAATAAAGAATAAAGAATAAAGAATAATATCGAGCTTCTCCATGATTCTCACTGGTCATCGTTTACACCCACCATCAGAATTGGACCGGAGAAGTGGTTTATGACCCATTCTCCTTATTCACCCCATAAGGAAGAAGCTTTTGCCTCAGCAGTATGGTCAATAATATGGCTGATTGAGGATACTAGCATAAGCTTTTTTGACCAAGCCAGCGTGAAGCTCAAGCGAAGCGTCTCTGCTTCAGCCATAAAGTTAATATACCTACGAATAGAGGAACAAAGGGCTGATAAGCAAGATGTCACTAATTGACAACACGGTGTGATAAAAAGAGATGCGTGATGCGATGTGATAGAACTCTTTTTCGCAACTGATTGACAATTTGTCTGCAGTTATCGGCACGCTGCGAATGTGAGTTCTGTGAATAGGTATTTCTTATTTTACGTGCAATCGCGGATATTTTTGAGAAATAGTGCTTCAGAAACATGGTGACTTGTTCAATAATTGATTGTTAAACAACAATGCGAAATAATCCCGACAAATTATCATTTCACAGGTAAATTATTCCAAATCGGCACACACAGCCTAATCCTTAGGTTTATTTTTGCCAATGCGCTTCGAATTTTTAACACTGAGCGTGATTATTCTCTTCTATAAACATTTATTTTTGTAAGAAGCAAAGATCGACTAGACATAATGCAAAATTTACATATAATTTGTGTAAAGAAATTATTTTCATTTTATACTGGGGCTGCATCAAGTTATCGATATTTTAATCATTGTAAACGAGAAATGAAAAGAAAACAAATATTATTGTAAACGAGAAATGTTAAATAAATGATTATAAATTATGTTCTGATCTTTTTTTAATAGTCATAATACTTCACTCCACCCATGCTAATGTTATTAAATTTCTGTTTCGTTTGACAGCTCATGTTTATTCCTCTATTCGGCTAGGTATATTAACTTTATGGCTTCAGCTTGGGCAAAAATGCTTTCGCATGTCCGTTTGTTCCCCACTTCAGGTCGCATTTCCGTGCTCGTGAAACTTTGTAAGCAGGTTCGATCAATATAAAGCGCTTATTACACCATCCTGAATGTCGGATCCGGAATTTAGTGTCCGATTTAGGACGAGAAATGCAGGCGCCAATTAGACCGTCCTGAATCTCGGATCCGACATCACAGCTTTACGATCATACAGTTGTTAAACGAATGTTCTTGTAGCCGTAAAAATACATAGCTAGGTAAATAGGAGGTATATGTAGGTAGCTAGGTAGGTACGTGTCATTTTCAACGCTAATCTGAACTAGTTTTTAAACCGACTTCATCAAAAGGAGGAGGTTCTCAATTCGATTGTATACTTTTTTTTATCGTTATTCGCGCGTATCTTCGACATTTATGGACCGATTTTGATGATTATTTTTTTTGTTCGATTGAGGTTTCTTGTGAGATGGTTCCATTTTTTTTTTTCAAATCAGTTAAGTAGTTTTCAAGTAATCCCGAAAATACTATGACTTTACATCAACTACCTCGACGACTTTGTTATTTATGAACCGAATTAGATGATTGTTTTTGTTGGGAGAGGGATACCTTTGTGTAGTCTTTTTAACAGACTTCAAAAAAAGGAGGTATTCAGTTTGTATATTATTATGTATGTATGTTTCTCCGCGATTATCTCACGTTTGGCTGAGCCGATTTTACTACCTAAATAATATACCTACACTACCTAATACAGAAGGTACTTACACAAAAAAAAAAATGTTTAAAAAACAAAAAACCGACTTCAAAAAACCTGCCTCTAAAAAGCAAGAAATAATATATAAATCATTAGATACGCATTATCATATCATTGTTATAATAAAACACGTCTATTGAAGTCGGGTGGGGATTTTAGAATAAAAAAAGAAAGTTGTAGGTACTCCAGCCCCACCCGACTTTAATAGACGTGTTTTATTATAAAAATGATAGGTAATGCGTAGCTAATGATTTATATATTATTTCTTGCTTTTCAGAGGCAGGTTTTTTGAAGTCGGTTTTTTTGTTTTTTATATTGATGTAGGTAAAAAAAAGCAAATCACAGAGTGACAACCCTTATCTTATATTTAGTCGTTGCGCCAACTGTCTATCTAGACGAACGGCGCGGCGGATTTTTTTTCGCCAACATAAAAGGCGTTGACTGACTGTAGTCTTTATGCTGTGGTACTACTGTGTCGGAGCCGAGCGTCCTGAATGCGATTACACTGTCCTAAGTGCTTCCGATTTAGCATCCGTTATGTCGGAGACAATTTCTATCCTAATTAGGATCCTAAATCGGATCCTAGCTTCCTGAATGCAATTACACTGCTCTGAATTTAGGAGAGACTTCATATCGGGTCCGATATTTAGGATGATCTAATTAGCTCTTAATTATACTTTTTTAACCGACTTCATCAAAAGGAGGAGGTTCTCAATTCGATTGTATGTTTTTTTTTATCGTTGTTCGCTCGTATCATCGACATTTATGGACGGATTTAGATGATTCTTTTTTTGTTCGATTGAGTTTTCTTGCGAGATGGTCCCATTTATTATTTTTTTCAAATCGGTTCAGTAGTTTACAAGTAATCCTGAAAATACTATGATATTAAATCAACTAACTTGTTAATTTTGTTATTTATGAACCAAATTAGATGATTTTTTTTGTTGGGGAAGGGATCGTTGTGTAGTCTTTTTAACCGACTTCAAAAAAAGGAGGTAAGTTTAAGTTTGTATGTATGTATGTTTCTCCGCGATTATCTCACGTTTGGCTGAGCCGATTTTTCTACCTAAATAATATACCTACACTACCTAATGCAGAAGGTACTTACACTAAAAATAAAAAAAAATAAAGTCGGGTTGGGCTGGAGTACATCTTCCTTTTTTTATTCAAAAAGCCCCACCCGACTTCAATTGACGTGTTTTATTATAACAATGATAATGCGTATCTAATGATTTGTATATTATTTCTTGCTTTTTAGAGGCAGGTTTTTTGAAGTCGGTTTTTTTGTTTTTTAAACAATTTTTTTTGTAGACTCAAGTTATTCAATTTTTTCAAAAAACACCACCTATTTCGAAAAATGTTCAAAATTAGAAGCACCTAGCTTCGAATAGATGTCATACCTAAAAGAATACCTACCAACAGTGTTTCAAAATTAATATACCTACCTAAAATAAGTCTATGCCTATTAAACACCACAGTGCCGCTTTTGAAACCTCGTGGCGACATCTATTACATTAAATTTTTTTTACAACATACAATATGAGGTTCTTTCTAACGCACATACGCGAGGTCGAAAGCTCACTGAGCCACTAGTTTTTAGTACGCTGGGAAATGCATATTACGCATTCCTTCCACTGGGGAATGTGGCTGGAGTGAAGCTAGACGTATTATTATCCCTCTACATTATTGCCTGGCGAAAAGAGAAAAGAGTTTGAAAAATGCAATGCTTAAGTCATTGACCTGACAAAAAGTCGTCAAAATTATATTTCTCTTCCATTTTCTTTACATCTACATTATAGACTCTATCAGGGTGTGAGAAATATGAAATTTTCTCCAGCAACACGGTGACAGCTCATGTATTTGGTGTCGAATTTTATGATATAGGTATCTCTTAACGTCTTATATTACGGACGTGACTTGCAGTGCAAGCGAAAATGGCTCGAAAAGTCGTGAAAACTGTTTATAACCTTAGGTGTTTTGAATACCAAAGACCTTTGTGCTTTATAGCTGAGACCTTTTCAATATGGTATGGAACTCATTTAAACCATTAACAATTTTTCGATGTTATAATTTGGTTGGTGATAGGGCTTATTTCAACTCCGCCCGGCAAACTATCGCCATAATAATCACCATAATCTAAGTAAGTCTGACGCCATAACAAACTTTTGAAAAAAAATGTGTTCCTTCAGTTAGAGTTAAAATAGACAGTTCCTCAGTGGTGAGGATACCAGGTATAATTTACAAATATTGTAAAATGCTGGTTTCCTGGGAGTGCAAAAATAACTGGGTATTTATAATGCTTTAAAAAGCTTATTATGAGTTTGCACCAACAAGCTGAATTTCCCTTGATCCGCAAATTAAAAATAATTATTTATTAGTGTGTCATACACCTCACACTTTTTTGGTGAAAAGTATTTATACACCAAAGGGGTATTCTACATAACGGGTGTAACAAAACACTCAACGAAGCCGAAGTCCCCGCATTAAGCCCATCATCACGATCATTTTTGTCTTTTAAACTATACCTAGCAGTGGGTGTCGTGCGGCTGATATGATGATGATGATGATGAAACTATACCTGGGAAACCAATAGCTACGAAGTTATTGACGGTCAAAGTCAAAACTTTTTTTTCAATTTTTTTATGAAATCTTATTTTATTCGTTATTTCCTAACTTTTGTCTACAGAAACATTATCAAAATTTTATGTATTTCGTAACAAACAATGTCTTCAAAACGTGATCACTAAATGTATTTCATGAGCACTCACATAAACGTTGCCTTTCAACTCGGCCACACGCAGCTGTGTAGCATTCACTCGCAGGCGCGGTCTTTTGTACGCGTTACATTGCGAGGTAACGTATGCAATGCTTTTTTAAGACCAAAAATTAAAATCGTTTCCCAGCAATAATTTTGAACAGAAATGGGCCTGATGATGGGCAGAATACGTAGACTTCGGCTTCGTTGAGGGTCTTGTTACACCCGGTATATCTAAATTTACCACAATTAGTTATTAATGAAATTTCAAAATAATGGGACTCTAATGTTAATACCTAACATTAAACGATGATCCGTACCTAGCAGGAATGTTGCAAACTCATAGGAAACATTATTATTCATGTCTTCTAATGATTCCATAAAAAATACAACTACACGAATTACTTCCAATCTTTCTAATTCGACTACACTATGTTAAAATGTCTACAAAAATAAATCTGATTTTCAGTCTGTTGAATCGCAAATATTGTTTTAGAACTTCATGTAACAGCTTGCAAACAAAGATTTTAACGCTTAAGTAAGTACATAAAAGTAACAGTCACTTAGGTCACACAGTTTAGTTGACTAATCAAACTGAACTTTGTAACTTGTTAAACTTAGATCTATTTGGATAGGGATTGTAAAATAGTTCTGTATGTTTTTTACTATTTTATTTTACTCTTTGAGTCTCTTATTATTTTGATCTCTATACTTGGGTGGTTAACTTCATTATGCCTTAAGTCTCATTTTATTCGATATAGTAAAACGACAAAAGCTATTTATATTGTTAAAAATAATAATTACATATTTCAGTAACAGTCTTTTTTATTGTTAGAAACAATGAGTAGGTTGTCCAACAGCCATTTTTTGATGTCCCCACTGCTGGGGCACAGGCCTTCCTTATGGGCGGTAAGGAGGATGGGCCATAACCCACCACGCGGGCCCAATGCGGATTGGTGGGTGTTAACGACTGCAAATGCAGCCGGGACCAACGGCTTAACGTGCCTTCCGAAGCACGGAGGAGCTCGAGATAATAAATTTTTGGTCACCCATCCCATGACCGACCCTTGCGAACGTTGCTTAACTTCCGCAATCGCTGGGCCAGGCGCTAAACCACTGCGCCACCGAGCTCCTCTAGATGAGTAGGTTAATTACAATAAAATGCCTATTGAAATATGTAATAGGTACTACAGTATTTATTTATAATTTATTTATAATATTTCTGAACAACTTAGTTTGTATCCATATACATGTCATAATAATGCCTATCTTACATTTACAGATAAATTATACTTAAGTTGGCACAAAAATAAATTAAACACACGTTACTTATAAGCCTACAAACAAACGATACGTAATCCTAAAACAATCCATCATTCCAAACAAAACAATGTAACATTGTAAATCAAATCGTCCCACGCTCGCATGATGGACATGTAAAGAATATATCGTGTCAGTTATAATATAGTGGGTGAAATACCCCCCAAATTAGGGGTAAATACCCCTTACACCCCGCTACTAAATATGTGAATATTCATAATGCTTTTGTTGGTTGAATTAACAAGTAGGTTTTTGTAAAGAAGTGTTGTTATAGGGAATGGTGTGTGTCGCTATTTTGTATAATAAAACGTAGGTTATGTGTGTTATATAAGAATTAAAGTTATATAATATGTCGAAGTAGACATATGGGTTTCTCAAGTATTTCTTGCCGATATCAGATATTCTTGATTGTGGTATATTTTTCTAAAATAAACTCGCAGACATTTCCTCTAATCCCATTTTATTACAATTTCACAATTAAAGTTGACTGTTAACTACAGCACGGTCAGGATGAAGACTGATTAGAGAAACTCAGTGAGTTCTGAGTAGGCCTTTCATGATTCTCCAAGAATGAATCACAACACAACTCGCAATCATCAATAATCTCCATTTTCCAATATTATAACCTCCATCTTTCTACACTGAGCTCACAGAATCGCTATACGAGGAAGACGACCCATCCACAGACCACACTCCAACGTTATGTTAAAACTGACGTAACGCTTGACATTTCTCCAACCAGCCAGTCAATCATTACCATAATCAAAGGAGTTTAGCAACATAAAGTTTAGTCGTATCCAGCCTGCACCGTTACGCTCTCGCTCCGACATAATATATAACTCGTTGGCATATAAAACATGAAAATGGAGAAGACTACCTACAAAGTGTTAAAGTTGAAATGTTTTTTGCGTGCTTCCTCCCTTAATTGCTTTTATTTTAGCTTTTATACCTAAAGTATGCAATTATTGGTGGTCAGACACAGTGATGACTAACTTTATAAATAGTACTTAAGATAATGAAATTATTTAGCACTCTGTCAAGTGTGAACGACTAAGGAGGAGGAGAGTAGGGTTGACTTCCCATGTGTTGTCTATTTCACTTATCATCAAAGACTTCTATGTTGTATTGTAATTGAAGTCTTTGCTTATCATCGTAAAATTTCATACTTTTATATTACTATCACATTATCTGTGGTTTTTATTAACAAGTTGACCCTCCACTAAAGTTACTGTAAGCTATACAATAATACTACCCTATTTTAGCTACAATTTTCAATTTACTAAAAGAATGAACCACGTTCTCCACTATTATTTATCACAAAACTCAATATCTCCAACACACTCCGCCATGATTGACACACGAAGAATTCGAATTCGAATTCGTCATCGTTATGAGTATTCCGACGTGTCTCATAACTCTGTCACTCATGAATTTTATTACTCCAAGATACGTAAAAATGGCGCTGGAGTTTTCATATGACTGTTACAGTGTAACTGTTTGCAAGTTTTCTAATAATATCTAACTCAGTATTAAAAGCGAAGAATAAGAAGGTAAAGAAAATATCACTTTCCATCAGTTAGAGTGCTTGTCTGTTTATTCTTACTTGTCCTATTTAACCCTTTTAATAATAAAGATTTTATAGCAGATGTATACTTATAAGTTACACAGTGTTTTGTCACTTTCTTTTCAATGTCAAACTCAAATAGTTTAACAGAGAGTAACCAGTATGTAACTATACGTCATATGCTATACAATCTTTATTAGTAAGGGGGTACAAGCTTTTGGAAAACCGTTTGTTGTATTTTATATAATTGTTTTTTTTAATAAATAATGCTCACAAACATGTTTAATACATAATAAATTGACTAGTATGTACGTAATTGGAATATTATTACTCTTTATTGCACTTATAAAATCAGTTACAAAAATAAATTGAGATATATTATGTACACAAAGGAGGACTTATCTCTAAAAGAGATCTCTTCCAGCCAACCTGAGAACGTGTTCGAGATTTCAATATTAAGCGGGTGACATAAAGTGCAAAAATTAAATAAGAAAAACTGTCAATTTAAAGTCTAAAATATAGTACCTACAATATAAAAATAAATAAATATACCTGCTACTTTACCTATAATACATACATACACTATATTATATATTATTATACTTTTATTCCTATTTGAAAACCATAAAACATTTCGTGTTTCAGTTATAAGCAGCGAAACTTTTAGGATCCATCAAAGCCACATACATCTTTCATATTCGACTAAAAGTGGTGTTTATTCAGTATTACGGCTAAACTGCCCTCTTAACTACCCAATAAATAGTTCGGTACTAAATGTCATCAGTATCGAGAGGCTGATAGCTTCAAAGTTAGGTAGTTACGGCAACCTTGGCCTTCCGGTAGTAATTTAGTTGTGAACTAGGTCACTATCTCAAAACATAAAACTAATAGGCAAGTAAACCTTGTTTTAATTTCTCTTTTTTTTTTATTGCAATCATTTTGCTTTCTATAGTCAGTAGTTTTTGTAAGTAAAGGCCTATGAAAAGCTTTTGGATATTAGTTTTCAATTCAGTGCCTTAGGATGGGTAGCCTAAGTATGTCATGCTCTCTTTAATCATTTCTGCGGTGGTGTCGTGTGGGGCGGGTCGTTACGTTCCCTCAAATATGGTTGAGCGAAGCGATAGCTGGTCCACGCGTCATGCTCGTGAACGGGTGCTGCCAGTGGGAATGGGTCTGCTTCTGAGTACCTATCTTAACGCATATTGAATTGTAAGAATTGCGTTTTTTATTGTTATTTTTTATGTCTTGTCTCAAGTATTTTTTGGTAAATTTTGCCTACTTAGGTGCACTTTCGAGTAGCAGACATAGTGATTACTGATTTCTCAACTAGTTGAAAGTTATTTACTCTCACAATTACCTATCCGATATGTAGTAGGTATTTAATTTCAACCTACCTACCCATTGTGTACAAACTTTTGTTAATTATTGTGATGGAAAATGACCTCACTTTAAATGTGGAGCTCATTTTTCAATGTTGACGACTCTGTATGAAATATACAGGGAGAAAAAAGCAGCCCTTGACGAGTTTCTTGCCGGTTCTTCTCGTTACAAGGTCTCTCGCTCAGGGTTTGCGAACCGATGGCGTAGCTTCTTTGACATTCACAAGTGCTTGTAACAGCCTAGACTGAATAAATGATTTTTTGATTTGATTTTGATTTGATTTTGATCGAGATACTAGGTCTATGCTAGGCGTGATTTTGTACAGACGATACGAACAAACGAAGCAATGCCCGATAAAAAGAAATTGTTTAAAAAAAAACAAAAACCGACTTCAAAAAACCTACCTCTAAAAAGCAAGAAATAATATTCGTAATAATAAAAATACGTCTATTGAAGTCGGGTGGGGCTGGAGTACAAATTCCTTTTTTTTATTCTAAAAGCCCCACCCGACTTCAATAGACGTATTTTTATTATTACGAATATTATTTCTTGCTTTTTAGAGGTAGGGTTTTTGAAGTCGGTTTTTTGTTTTTTTTTTAAACTATTTTTTATTTTTTTATTTTTAGTGTAGGTACCTTGTAGGTAAGGTATATTATATATGTAGAAAAATCGGCTCAGCCAAACGTAAGATAATCGCGGAGAAACATACTTAAATACGGGTCAAACTGAGAACCTCCTTTTTTATGTCGGTTAAAAAACTACACTTAAGATATCCCTCTTCCAACAAAAAAATAATTATCTTATTCAGTTCATAAACAAAGAAGTAATACGACCAATCATCGAGTCATTTTCGTTCTTTTTTCAAAATTACTTGAAAAGTACTGAACCGATTTCCAAATTTTAAAAAATGGGACCAACTTGGGAGTGTACCTAATGTAATAAACGTTTGAATCATTTCAATCTGTCCAGCCGTCTTCGAGTAATCGGTGGACATACACAAAAAAAAAACAAATATACAGACGAACATAGAACCTCCTCCTTTTTTGGAAGTCGGTTAAAAAACAAACGATGGTGTTAAACAGCAGATTTTTAAACCGTCAGTTTTTTGTTATAAATTAATCGGCTGCTAAAGATTTGGTTAACTCGGGTCGAAGCAATGATTTAGTAATATAATAAGTCCATGGGTCTAAGAATAGTTTCGAGAGCTAATTTTAGGAATGCGACAAAAAAAGAGCATAGGCGTTACTCCCGACGACGACGCGATCGAAAATATCGAGATTGGGTTGGAATCGAGTAAACGTCAAAACAGTGCTCTGGAAACCATGACAAAAAAAGAAGAACTAAAACGTTTTTATCTGTAAATACTTGAAATATTACACGTCTTGAAACAATAATAATACTTACGCTGTACGTCTGTGGAATTTACTCCCCGAGGGTATCAGGATGGCTCGTTCTCTGAATTCCTTTCGCGATCAAGTCAGAAAACATTTCCTTTCTACTATCTAACTTATTTCCTCTCCTTATTATCACTTCAAGTAATCTAGAAAAACTTCATTTCTTTCTATTTATTCTTGTATATCTACTATATCTGTTCTCCTTCCCATATTTGCACCCACTTCCCACTGTGCTCTTCTTCTCTCACTCTATTAACTCAAGGTTGCCTGGAAGAAATTGCTATTTAGCAATAAGGCCGCCTTTTGTGTGCTTTCTCTGTTTATTGTTTTTCTTTGTAATATGTCCTGTCTTAGTGTGCAATAAAGTGTTTTTATTATTATTATTAATAATATGTATGTACCGATACCTACAATGTGTTATCGTAAGCCATGTGGGGGCTTTAGCAAAATGTCAGGACTTTTTAGTAGAAGTTAGTGTTTTTGTCAGGATTTTTAGATGCACTATCTGGTAGCCCTCGATGCGCGTATGACAAAAGGGGTGCCTTATACACGCGCTACCAAAAAATAGTCTATATCTACGCGCCGAAAACACACTACCTAACTAATCTAAAAGATTCTAAGGGAAAAAGTTAGCCTCTAGATAATGAGAGTGCACAGAGTTAGAGGTTTCTGCAAGTCGCCGACAAGCGCCGCATAATCCGGCACGTATGAAGAGTCAAAACTCGGGTCGAGCAATCAACAGGCAACTACTACTGGAACTCGAAGAAATTTGCTTAAAAAATTATAAGTAAGTAATTAGATTTTTTCACTGTATGGAAAACTTAAAACCTTTTAGTCCTATGTGTAGGTATTACCTGATTGTGTATGTTTATTAAGTTTTCATTAGAATCAGTTATTTTTTTATTAAAAAACTTGTAAATAAATATTTAAAAAAAAATACAATATCACTACATTGTTCTAATTCCAAAGTGTAGCTAAAGCATATATGTAATGGAAAAAATAGATAACTGTGGAAAACACATCCGGATCGAAACCAGGACCTCAGAGATGGCGACATTTTGAAAACCGGCGGCGCGTGAACCACTCAACCACGGAGGTCGTAATTTTGAACTTAACCTGCGACGTAAATTCAGACTTTGTTTATTTTTGGAGGGGGATTTCGAATCAGAAATTAAGAGATCAGTAGGATAACTAAAGTAACGCTCTATCGCTAGAAGGATTGCTAAGCAATGCAAGTAGCAGTGTGCATTAATTGTTTTGAAAGCTTAACAACGAATTAAAATTCTACGAGCTTTCGTCCGCGTGGACATTCAGATCCTTAGGAAACCTTTGACCGGGATAAAAAGTATTCATTTTTTTAATCCAGGCTATAAACTATCTGTGTGCCAAATTTCAACTAAATCCGTTCAGCCGTTTTTGCGTGATTGAGTAACAAATGTTTGTTCGATATATAAGTATTCTAAGATTGACTACATTTTTTTTTATATTTCGTCTCGATACTAAATACAAGTAGTAGTGGTACAAATAAAGCTGATTTCACACTCCACATCGGGAGTCGAGAAGTTCTGATTCGCTTCATATAGAGTTTAGCTTCGCGCAGATTTTACACAGCGACTTATGGGAAATTTGATTTAGCGAAACTTTTGACATCCTACCTATTATTACGGTAATGGTATGATGGAGAAGCATTTAAAATGAATAATTCGTTAAGACTGGTTCTACTATAATTTTAAAGTCTCAAGTAGGCAATTTGTTTTTGTTGGTCAACACCCCTGTTTCCACATTCGCCAACTTCCTTTTTCGCCAATTCCTGATTCACCAATTCACAGCCAACAACTTTGTTATATATCTAAGTAAAATCGTATTTAAAAACAGGTCTACAGGCTTAAAACCAAACTTACAGATACTGTTATAAAACAAAAACAAATAAAATATATTGACATTACTTTTAAAACATCTCCGTAAATGTTGGTAAAGTGTTCTAAAAATAGGTGACACCACACAAAGTTTCCACGTTACCCAACGATTCTTCAAAATAAATCACTATAATGAACTCCTTTACGCCATTCAAACGACATTTTCTTCTATACATAATAGTCTTGGTACAACATCAATCTTTAAGATGTATCGTCTATTTTTGCAGAAAAATGGAAGCAATGGACAAAGATCCTATATTTTTTCTGGACAAAAATGATTGACAGCCAATATAGAGTTTAATAACTGATTTTGGTATGTTGCTGTCCCCTTTTTTGTATAACATGGTAAGGGACGCAGATATTGAAAATGTTTCCGAAGTTACAAAAGTTCGTTGAGATAATATAAAAAAGGTTACTTTATATTAATAATGTTAGGTGATTGATCGTGAGAAGATATTTAAGATTTGTTTAAATTAAAATTAAATTTTAATTGGAGGTCCATATTTATGTTTTATTAAGGGATGTATTTAATAGCACTTTAAATTTGATGAAACCAGCTATAAAATTGTATTAAGATAAGTACGTAGACTATCCCGTAGTCTAAGTCTATAAGTTCCGAGTGATTTAAGCATTTTTCAGTCTTCGTTTTTAAGTAAAGAACTTTGAATTTATATTGAGAAATTCGACCATCTACATATACCTTAAAAGAACTATCGTGCGATGAATAAAGATTTTTTTATTATATCCAAAATTGAAACCTTCATGTTATGTGTGAATTTAAAACAACGATTTTCCGAAAAAGACACAAATTCACAGATTTTACAGTCCCCGTAAGAATCTAAGCATTGAACATGAACCCAAAAGTTTACGGAAAAACCAAAATCAAACCAAATGCAAAATCCTATTATGTTTTTAAAATTACCTAGGTAGTACCTATTTATTTTTTCAACACACTTGCTCGTAAAGTGAGCCTTATTACATCGCTTTTAGGGCCATAAACCGAGCTATAACAAACGCGTGCAATAATATATAAAACACTAGTTCGTAATAGAATTAACCCTACAAAGTTAAATTTGTACCTTACTGCAAGTTCTATGCGAGTAAACAGAGCATTCCTAATTTAGCCGGGTAATACAGTTTTTTTTTGACAACAAAGAGGTTTTATACTGCTGAAAATTCATATACATTTTTGGAGGAAATAAATGTGTAAGTCCTTAATTAAGTCAAATAGATATATAATTATTATCAAATTATTCATAATTCACAATATTTTGTTATAAAATATTAAAATATTTGCATTTTGTCACTTAAAATTATATTTTTGAAGTATTAGTAGTAGGCTGTATGCTCCTCACCCCTTTGATCGCAAAATATTCTAGCGTTGGGCGTGTGAAAAAAAAACAAAAAAAAAACATGCGCGCCTTTTCCCATAATTATCATATTTTGTTTTTGCCATATTTGTTGCTGTGTGATAAATTACTTTATTTTTTCCTCGCAAACGTGTTGAAAAACGTCGTATGAAACTCGTGAGCTCTTGCTTATTGCACACTCGGCTGAGTTACGCCCTCGCCTGCGGCTCGGGCTGCAACCCACAGCCTTGTGTGCAATGAGCAACCTAAGCTAACTTGTCTCATAATGTACTATTAAAGCGCCCGCTGACTGCCTCTACGCGGCCGAAATATTATTAACCGATTTTCTAAATTCTAACGAAAATGCACTTCTCGTCTGCTTCTGCATCTTTTAACACTATTATCATGACGATCGGTCAATAATCATAGAAGCTACATCACTTTTTATGTACTGAAACACCCGTTTCTCTACAATTCCAAATCAAAATTCAAAATTTTGTCGCCATTTTGTAGCCAAACTAATACCCTAGGACTCATTTTTTAATTTTACTTAAGTCGGTTTTTTTTCCGAAATATTTACAATTTAGTAAACAAACACCCCCCAAAAAACCCGAATTTACCCGAATTTTGCAAAATTCCAAAAAAAGCTAACAATAGATTTTCAAAATTCAAACGTTCACACGTGTCTCGATAAATTCCTCAACTTGTGGTACTATTCCTATCTCGATCCTCCCAAAATCCTCGGAGATATGGCTAAAAATACGTTTTAGGCGATTTGCATCTGATAATCATTTTCAATGGTAAAAATATAAACCCTGGATACGTTAGACGAAATATTGTAAGTACTTAGCATTTGGATCATATGTACCGTTTACAGAAAAGCACTGTCCAACTATTTTAGTTGGTATCTGCCAACTTTATTTCGGCCAAAAGCATTCTTGTCCGTGGAACGCTATAAAGAATTTCCTTATCCCTACTTTTTCCCTAAATTCCAAACGGGAGAAGCCAACTAAAATGTTTTATTCGTTAGTTAGAATATGTATGAACACAATAAGATAGCAAAATTGTTCAAAATTTTAATTTTTTTAGTTAATTATAAAAATACCATTGAGTTACGTTAGCATTCACCGTCCGTCGTCCCGTCCCGTCTGAGCTGCTACGGGTGAGTCGATTTTTTCTAATATTTTTTCAGTTATATTAAGTAACTTAATATATAAAAATAGCATTGTGAATGCTAAAATCTAAAAATTCCAAATACCATTGATTAAACAAGGTTAATTGGTTGAACCGTTTATTAAGACTTTCTCTTTTACAGAATAAAATTTAACGACCGTAGGTACTCAGAGACGTCAATCTTCATTAAAATTGTTGCTATCTCTTTATTTTCCATAGTGATAGTATAAGACGACACGATACTTAATGAAGCATTAAACTTAATTGACGTCTCTGAGTACGGCAGTAAGTATGGCATTCCTATTCATGTTTGGCGCTCAAATATATTGTATTGCATATTTTATTTTATTTTGATATTTAACTATAAATAGATATTTTATTTATTTCGATTTTTTCAATTCTTATATAAATGTGATGTAATGAGAGCCGGAAGGTTGAATGATGATAGTGCGAAGAATCGTTTGTGCGATGCACGTTTGTGCGAAAGAACGTTTGTGCTAAGGAACGTTATAGCAAAGGAACTTGTCCGAATGAGCTGTTGTGCGCAAGAACGTTTGTGCGAAAGAACATTTAAACACATACCGTGTTATTACAAAAGATTTTTAAACACTGTTTAACTACACACCTGTTTAAATGTGATGCTGTCACTTTTTCGACAATATTGTTTGACAGAGACAGCATCACATTTAAACATGATTTTAGTTAAACAGTGTTTAAAAATCTTTTGTAATATCACGGTAGAAGTTTATTTTGTATGTTCGTTTTTTACTAGTTTTGACACTTACGTGACGTAATCACTGTACCTACGTTAAAATAAACATTTTGATGTACAGTTCCATTCTACACAAATAGACCAATTTAAACTAGCAGTAAAATTCCATTGTTACTGTTGATTGCGAATTAAAATGTATAAATTAAACGGAGGCACAAGCGTTGACAATTCCGATCGTAATTAATCTTCTCTTATTGATTAAAGGCAATTGATCTACGTCATTCGACCCCGCTTGTGACGTCAGTTCAATGGCAATTTTAACCTTTAGATTAAGATATAGTAGTTAAAGACAACGTTTATTCCTTTAACAAAAACAAAGTTGCGCGAAAAAGTGGTAAAGTTTAGTCATTAAATTACTAAACTTTACCACTTTTTCGCGCCACCTGGCACTACTTTTCCACCAATCAAAATGCCTGGCACTTTTATATTCGATTTAGATACATGATTAGCTTGCTATTGTATCACACCAAATCCAGAGATCTGTAAATTGTATTGTATACCTTCAATCGCTTTTCAGCCCCTTTGTCGCTCAACCACTCCCACCCCCACCACTGAAAATCTGCCAGGTGCCCGGATCTGTTAATAATGATAGTATGGTACACTAACAAGATGGATTTTGTCGCTCTGTAAATTGTCCACCTATTTCCGGGTCTAGCTCTTAGTCTATAAGCAACACCCGTTGCACTAAATTTAAGAATCGCCTAATTCTTTTCTTTACTACAACTTGACCAAATTAATTAGGTATTAATTAATATCGATTCTAAAGTTTAGTGCAAACGGGTGATGTTTCATTTGGAAAGCGAAAATAACTTTCTAAAGTTTTACAGTGTATGGTTTATACATTATTTTAATGATAGTTGATAATGATAGATAAATGAAACTTTTTGATAAATGTAAAAAACGGATATATTGGAATTAAAACGCTATGAGAGTGCGCGACGCCGCGACGGCTATGATATTCGAACACGTACTGAGTTAATGGATGACCTAAATTTATGCATGTGGCATATGCTGATGTGACAAACTGTACGTGGCGCTTGCCCGTACATATAGTAATTTGCTAAGTTTTGTTTGAATTAATTATCCACTCTTTTGTTATTATTCTAGTCCACACAAACTTTTAAATGTCTTGTTACTTTAAAAGGAAAAAAACTCTTTTAATTGCTACTGATTTCGGACTACGCGTGCTACATGCTACGGACTACGAGCTACAGACTATACGAGCTTTAACTATTTCTTCGTCGTCTTTCAATCTGTACAAAGGCATAAAACTTTTTATTTATTCTTACCTCTGCGTGGACAGTTCTTTCTTTCTTTCAAAACCACAGTGATACTAAATTAAATAGTTAAACTGGTTTTGCTCTGAAAATATTTATATGCATAATATATTTTATTTTATTTTATTTTATTTTATTTTATTTTATTTTATTTTATTTTATTTTATTTTATTTTATTTTATTTTATTTTATTTTATTTTATTTTATTTTATTTTATTTTATTTTATTTTATTTTATTTTATTTTATTTTATTTTATTTTATTTTATTTTATTTTATTTTATTTTATTTTATTTTATTTTATTTTATTTTATTTTATTTTATTTTATTTTATTTTATTTTATTTTATTTTATTTTATTGTATTTGGGAAATTAACAGACAAATAACTTAATGTATAAGACTATGGATAATCCTATGCTAATTAAAAATTTCCACAGATAGTTTTAGAAAAAATATTTAAAAAATCTTGAGCTCACATCATATGAGTAGGAATAAACTAAAATATTACAAATTAAGGTAGTTTTTACACACTTGAACACTACAGTAATATGCAGAAAGTAAGTTATATATTTAAAGTACAAAGATGATATACTTAGGTACTTACTAGAAAAAGAAAAGAAAAATACATGTTTATAGTGTTACTTACTTAAAGTTAACAAAATGTCATAATGTCATAACAAATCCTATGTCAATGTAATTAAATGTTATAATTTTATTATATTACAATTAATTGCCTGTTTAGCACTAGGTACTTTTGAGGCGCTTATGGCGGAGATTGATTGACTGATCGTACTCGATCACGTTTGTTAAGCAACGCTCGGTCCTGCCATGTGTCGGATGGGTGACCGTTAAGTTGCATTACAACTAAGCGCTTTCGTGCTTCGGAGGGCACGTTAAACCGTCGGTCCCGACTGTTGCCATCTTATAACAGTCGTTAAGCCAAGTTAGAGGCCTTACAGTCGGCTTGATAAACTCAAACACCAGAGGTGACCACTAATCCTCTCAAGAAGAAGACACTAAATTAGGTCATTTAAAATGCACTTATGTTTAGTATGTCATGCTCACTTTAAACATTTCTGCGGTGGTGTCGTGTGGGGCGGGTCGTTACGTTCCCTCAAATATGGTTGAGCGAAGCGATGGCTGGTCCATGCGTCATGCTCGTGAACGGGTGCTGCCAGTGGGAATGGTTCTGCTTCTGTCTGCTTGTACTAAGGGCGTCGTATATTTATATAATTTTTTTTTTCTTTGTTTGATGTAATCAAACATAAAACTAATAGGCAAGTAAACCTTGTTTTGATTTCTCTTTTTTTATTGCAATCATTTTGCTTTCTATAGTCAGTAGTTTTTGTAAGTAAGGGCCTATGAAAAGCTTTTGGATATTAGTTTTCAATTCAGTGCCGTAGGATGGGTAGCCTAAGTATGTCATGCTCTCTTTAATCATTTCTGCGGTGGTGTCGTGTGAGGCGGGTCGTTACGTTCCCTCAAATATGGTTGAGCGAAGCGATGGCTGGTCCACGCGTCATGCTCGTGAACGGGTGCTGCCAGTGGGAATGGGTCTGCTTCTGAGTACCTATCTTAACGCATATTGAATTGTAAGAATTGCGTTTTTTTATTGTTATTTTTTATGTCTTGTATCAAGTGTTTTTTGGTAAATTTTGCCTACTTAGGTGCACTTTCGAGTAGCAGACATAGTGATTACTGATTTCTCAACTAGTTGAAAGTTATTTACTCTCACAATAACCTATCCGATATGTAGTAAGTATTTAATTTCAACCTACCTACCCATTGTGTGCAAACTTTTGTTAATTATTGTGATGGAAAATGACCTCACTTTAAATGTGGAGCTCATTTTTCAATGTTGACGACTCTGTATGAAATATACAGGGAGAAAAAAGCAGCCCTTGACGAGTTTCTTGCCGGTTCTTCTCGTTACAAGGTCTCCCGCTCAGGGTTTGCGAACCGATGGCGTAGCTTCTTTGACATTCACAAGTGCTTGTAACAGCCTAGACTGAAAAATGATTTTTTGATTTGATTTGATTTGATTTGATTTGCACTATTGTACGCTTGGGTCTACAGTATTATCAATCAATTAATCAATAAAAATATTCTTTATTCAAATAAGCTAACATAATATACCTAAACTTGCTATGGATAGAAACAGCCGTACCTAAACACATGGGAGCATAGACCCTAGAAGATGGAATTAGCAAATCAAATTGCTTGATTCGTTTCCACTAGCCCTACACAATAATAACCCTTATCACTGTACTATTAAGATCGTAATTTCCAAAGCAAGGGGCAGTGTTGTCTCCGAAATCTGAATACTAAACTATTCGAGTTTACCCCCTGTTTGGTGTAACTCTGTTACGAGTTTGGAAGGGTAGCGAGTTGTTAAAATGTTACAGAAGTTATGCTTAATAATGTATAATAATAGATAGATGGAAAATGTGACGTAAGTAGGTATAAGGTTGTACTTTAAGTCGAGGTAACAGGTGTTTAAGGTGAGGAGCTCGGTGGCGCAGTGGTTTAGCGCCTGGCCCAGCGATTGCGGAAGTTAAGCAACGTTCGCAAGGGTCGGTCATGGGATGGGTGACCTAACATTTATTATCTCGAGCTCCTCCGTGCTTCGGAAGGCACGGTAAGCCGTTGGTCTCGGCTGCATTTGCAGTCGTTAACACCCATTAATCCGCATTGGGCCCGCGTGGTGGGTTATGGCCCATCATCCTTACCACCCATAAGGAAGGCTTGTGCCCCAGCAGTAGGGACATCAAAAATGGCTGATGGAACAGGTGTTTTATGTCATTAATATACAGTGTTAAATATTTTGAAATCATTAATATTTAGTTTTCTTAAGATAAGCAGATTTTGCAGAATGTGACTCGCCCTAACGGTCGACAATTTCGAAAACCGGTTTTCCGTTTTCGAACTAGAAAAGAGATTTACACCTCTATCATTCTTTTCTGACTATTTTGCAATAAATAGTAGATTGTACCATAAGGGAGCAAAATAATATTTTTACGGCGAGGGTTTTTTTTTAATCCAGAGCGAAGTGAGGGATCCTAGAGTAGAATCCCGAGCGTAGCGAGGGATTCTTTAGTAGAATCCTGAACGTAGCGAGGGATTCAAAGTACGTCGCCCGAGCCAAAAATATATTTTGCGGCCGAGTGATACACTCTACTTTTCATCCCCGTCTATGAAAAAAAGAAATAAGAGGCGCTTCTAGATACAACTAATGAATGTATTTATAAAAAAAAATGTTATAATGCTAAAAAATATATATAATAACAGCTTAAAAATCAATATTAGTAGGTTTTTGAAACATTTGTGCAATTTTGAAATGTTATAGTCATAGTTTTATTAGGGACAGAGATTGTAGTCTTGTTTAAAGTTTGCGTGTTTGAAATTGTCTCAGAATCTGGCTCAGGAGAAATATGTTCATTTCGAGAGGGTGTTGATGGGTGCCTTATTCAAAAAAGTTTCCACATGTTGGCCGGAAAACACTTTGGACTTCTTTGTTTTGTGCCCTTCAGACAGTCTCTTCAGATAGGCTATCAACTTTGTGTATGTCTCAATTTTAATATCGTTATTGGTACTGACTGTCGATTTTAGCGTTGAGTACGTAGGCTCCAAAGAGTAGAAGGTTGCTTAGATTTCGCTATTTCTTGAAAATAGGCCAAAAATACAGTTTCCGAAAAAGATTTCGCGCCTTTTGCAGTTTTCCAAGCGACGAAATTGTTGTAGGCTTTCAAATATTTTTCCCGGGATTTAGTGGGTAATAGATTTTGTATCACATTCGCTGCATCTGTTTTAATATTTTCTGGTGTTAAAATAATACTGTCGCTGCTTGTGGAACTCATTTTTCGCAATTATTGCACTGCAAATATCACAAAACACTGTTTACTCCAATATAAAGTTCAATACAAGGGCAATACGTAGTTCGCGCGTTTTTCTTTTTTTTTCTTTTTGCTTTTGCGGCGCTGCACGCGCCAGGTCACCTAATAATCGGCCAGTGACTTTTTCATACAATATTTTCGTGCGATCTCTTTGGTCACGGAGCCTAAGGAACGATGTGAATGTTCGAAATTAAAATCTCATTACTGCCCCGTGTAAAAGTCTCTTGGAGAAAAGACTTACTTTGCTCGCACTTATAGGCGAATCAATCAGCGTTTTTCGAGATGAAATAGTACATAGTGCTTTATACTACACCTACGAGGAAAATAAAAAAATTAAATCTTTACTAATTGAAATTTATATTGAAATTGTTGCAGTTAGTGAAGCTTACTGTAACACTTTTTCCTTTTTAATTGATTTCTGTGGCAAAAGGTTATCAATCAGTATTTTTGCTGTTTCCTTCAAACGCGGCGGAGTTAAAAAATCTTTATCATTACTATCACTACTTATCATTTTGATAGTTTTATTTTACTTTCTACAAAAACTGAATCCTCAAACAACACACAAATTGAAAATGGCGCCAATGGCGTCTGCAATTTTCACATATTCTTTTTTCAAATTGTTTATCCTACCGCCGCCGCAGGGTCGCACTGCCAGCCCGACACCATCCGACACACAGCTAGTGGCCAGTGTCATTTTGCGAACTTGGAGATAAAAACTCACTGTAAAAACTTTTTGGCTTTTGATATTTAGGTTACCGGTGCATAGTCTTACCCAAAATTAAAAAAGAAAAATCACGTAAGAAATGGATTTTCATACACTTTTCTCTCCCTCTTAGATGCGTTTTCTCCCCGCATATTTGTTCGATATGCAATGACGTACTTTCTACCGTAAATTTGATAAAGTATCAAGGTACTTTCCGAGCAGGTGTAGTATAAAATATATTAAGTATCCATATAAAAAGAACTGTCCCCGAAGAATAGAAAAATAAACTGTACTGTGATGAAGTTAAAGTCAGAAGATGAAGTAATGATCGGCCTCTAGTGTTAAATAGTCCAGACCATCAGCCATTTTTGATGTCCCCACTGCTGGGACACAGGCCTTCCTTATGGGTGGTAAGGAGGATGGGCCATAACCCACCACGCGGGCCCAATGCGGATTGGTGGGTGTTAACGACTGCAAATGCAGCCGGGACCAACGGCTTAACGTGCCTTCCGAAGCACGGAGGAGCTCGAGATAATAAATTTTTGGTCACCCATCCCATGACCGACCCTTGCGAACGTTGCTTAGCTTCCGCAATCGCTGGGCCAGGCGCTAAACCACTGCGCCACCGAGCTCCTAGTGTTAAATAATTCTGGTTTAATTACCTACTGACATGAGAATACTATTAAATCAGAGCCTTATGACCCTGTGTAGTCACACAGAGCTGTCATAATCAGTAATTCCAGGTCTAATCCTAGATTAATATTTGACCTACAGTGTGTGGGATTTCCAACCACGTTCATAATGTATTCAGGATCTGAATTTGAAGCAAGACGCTGATATAACATTCTTAGTCTAAAACTATGTTGTAGGACAACTAATAGGCTTGTTTCCATTAAGAATAAATATAATGGATAGGGGTTTATAATGATTAATTATATTATGGAGAAAATAACAAACAATTTTAATTATTAAAAGCGTTAAAGATTAATAATATTTTTAAAAAATAAATTTCGTAAAATGAAACCTTTAGTCACGTGACAGTGAACACCAATCAGAAAGCGTTACGTCACGCCGTGCGAAACTCCAATCTTGTCTTTGACGTTTCGAGTATCACTACCGGAGGCGCGTTCCAAACCTACACTCCGAGTGCAACCTAACAACAACCGAACGCAAGTTTTAGCCACTTTTTCCGTATTTCTCCATTGTTTGGAACATATATAAATAACTGGTTTGGCGTTTTTATAGTCGTGCTATCACACTGGGGCACTATACAGTACTTATAATATGAGAAATTCATTTTTAAACGATAAAAACTAGCTATAACGTACGAAGACACGATCGCTCTTTTGTTTGTTTTGCACGGCGTGACGTCATTCAAGACGCCATGACAGTCTTGTGCGTTTTGGAACCAAATTAAAATTGGTTTTTTAAAACGCGAAATTTATAATGTAAACGCTCGATTAAAAATAAATAAACCTTTTTTTCGATAAAATGCCTAATAAGCTAAAATATTAAGCAGTTATTGAAATTTTGTCAACTAGCCTATTATTAACGTGGAAGAGTTAACAGTAGGTCAGCGCAACAAGGCGAGTGCAGTTAAACCACTTATCCCAAGGGTCGGTCATGGAATAGCTTATCAAAAATTTACTATCTCGAGCTCCTACAACATTTTTTTTTGTATATACGAAAGCCGAAACACGGGTCACATATTTTCATTTTCAGTATAAAAAATAATAATGATGGTAACTTAAATACTCAGGAAGTTACAAGCTTTATGTTTTGTCCCGTTAGTAGGGTTTGCTTTAATTATGGTTACATCCGAGGAGCTCGGTGGCGCAGTGGTTTAGCGCCTGGCCCAGTGATTGCGGAAGTTAAGCAACGTTCGCATGGGTCGGTCATGGGATGGGTGACCAAAAATTTATTATCTCGAGCTCCTCCGTGCTTCGGAAGGCACGTTAAGCCGTTGGTCCCGGCTGCATTTGCAGTCGTTAACACCCACCAATCCGCATTGGGCCCGCGTGGCGGGTTATGGCCCATCCTCCTTACCACTCACTCATAAGGAAGGCCTGTGCCCCAGCAGTGGGGACATCAAAAATGGCTGATGGACAAATATTATTTAGCCAAAATATAACATGATATAAAAAATATTGCAAGATCGATTCTGTTACTGATTCTAAACAATCAGTTTTCAGGTTTCGTATATATATAATAATAAAAATAACCTTGTATATGCTTCGTAAGGCACGTTAACCAGTTGGTCCCGTTCCTGTCGGGATTTCAATCCGCATTCTGCCAGTTAGTGGGTTAGAAAGATAGATAATAACATCATTATTTGACACTACAGACACAAATAAAACAGTGTATAAAAACAATGAAACTTACAAAGATTAACCTAAAGTTATCATATCATGCAAAACCTACACAGGGGCTTAATCGCGCTAATTTTCAACGATAAAACCAAAGCTAAATCGTGACCGGTTCAGTTTCGTTTACAGAAAAATACTCGTTTTAGTTTTGTTGAAATTGTTGAATACTCTGCGTAAGAAGTCTAGGATTATAATCTGGGACAATTTAAGTGAAAAATATGAAGCTAAACCAAAGATTTTTATTTATTAACCTAAATGACAACGTAACGTTTTTGGTTTTATCGTTCAGAATTCCCGCGATTGGGCTCGTGTAGTAGAAGTGCGAAAAGGTCAAGCTCAGTGTTGTGTTTGTTATAATCAATTAATTTCAGCCGCAACCATAGAGGGCCCGCTGAGGCAAAAAGTGATTCTTATTCAGCCATAAGGAAGCCCTGTGTCCAGCAGTGGGGACATTTTTTTTTTTATTATTATTATTAAGACACAAATTACAACAATGTTTACTTACATTTAACAGTGCTATATAAACCTATTTAGGTTTTACCAAGCACTGGGATTCATCCTCTTATCAACAAATTAAGGTATAAATATAAATTATTTGGGTATTAGGTATAAACTGTTTAAGAATCTTTGATTAGGCACTATACTACTTCTGGTTTAATTTAACAATGGAACAGTGTTTATATTTATTTACTACGAGTACTTATATTGATTCCAACTAATCGATCTTTAATCTTATATATAAAAAAAGTAAAAAAAAATATTCGCGTCATTCCTCTGATTTCTTCTCTTATTCCTTTTTACGTTCATTCAGTCTTTAGAACTATCTAAGGAGTCATTTCCTTTCTTCTATTTCTCACTAATTTATTATATTTATTATTTTCTTTTCCATTTTCATGAATTTATTTTATATAAGTACATATATGTCCTTTAAATAGTTGCACCTACTCCCCTATTTTCCTGTATCTTTATATCTCTTTATCCCAAGGTTGCCTGCAAGAGATTGTTGTTTAGCAATAAGGCCTCCTGTTGTATACTTTCATCTTTGTTTGTACTTCGTGTGCAATACAGAATATTTTTACGTATTATTGTTAAAAATGTCTGACGACGATCAAACTACTTACAACGACAAGTTGCCTTTCCACTAATTCATGTACTGTACAAAGCCCCAGTATCTTTTTATTCCTCCATCTTAAGCCTCGAATCCTAAGACAACACGCCTTGTTTTAGTTCCCAACATGCCAACACGTATAAAGTTACAGTTTGCTCAGCCAGGACATGTTATGACAGGCATTTTGTACTCACATACTATCTGTTACTGTGCAAACTATAATGGAAACACGGGCCATTTATATGTAGCCATGGGTATTATTACCCTTGGTATCGCCACGATGGTAAATGTTTGCCATAGGTTTTTGACAAGGGGTTTAAAGTTACGTATCTGAAAAAATACAATTTTGATACCTAACAGACAAAAAAAAACGCATAAGGAAGAAAGAAATATATTTTCCTTTTTTTCTTGACAAGAAATAAAAATACGAATATAATTAAGAACTGCTGGCTGTCAGCAGTGTAAAAACAAAGAAAAAAAAATGTGAAATTATTTTGTTACATACAAAATAACATGTCATGTTCTACTGTAATTAAAGTCTCAAGGAAACAAACTCAATTTCTAATAATTAGTCAACACGTTAATTAATGACAAAACTTGGTCTAACTTTGGTTTATCTAAGAAACCGTAGCTAAAAATCATTCTACAAAAATGAATCTAAAAATATACATTGTCATTTGTCACAACAAAGAAAAATAATAAAATATATTTTGACAGTTGTTTTAAGCCCCTCTTAGATGTTGTCAGCATTTTTTGGTATAGCACCATTAATTGGTAATATGATGTTAAATTATTTTATTTAGTTTAATATTCATTACATATTCGGATATCTAATCTCACATGCAAATTGAGGAGCATGTTGGGCCAGTTTAAATTATGCTAATTTAAATCGCCTAACTAATGGATATTAGATTTCCGATGATAGCCAAACGTTCTAATCCAAGTAATGCTTCCTAAACGATTAATATTCAGGTCATTATCACTGTACATTTTAGAAATCTGTAACTTTGTGGTCAGAAACAGACATTTATTTAAAAAAGCTAGCGACTGCTCAAACTCTAGACAACGCAGATACCCCTCATACATTAGTTCCGAATGAAATTCCTAAATATGTTCGTTACGGGAAAAATTGTTTAACATTAAGTGTGTGAGGGTGTTTGATAAAATTCCTAATGAATTCAAATAATTAAGACCTGAATCATTTAAAAGGGAATTATTTAAATGGCTATAAGATTTTTTATAGCCTTTGTTACGGACGTAGCTGGCCACATATTTGTTTATGTTTTTTATAATTATATGTAAAAAATGAATAAATGTCAGTTCCAACTTCAACAAGTAAGCGTCGACCCGAGTGAGGAAAGCGCGATAACGCCTTTTCATTTCATATTAGGCTCGTCTTCGCCTTACTCGGTAGTTACCCAAGTTGACGATGCTGACCTGATCCGCCGAGTGAGATGGAAACGAGGCTTGCGGCTAGCGGATCAGTTCTGGACGCGTTGGGTGCGGGAGTACTTACCAAATTTAATTCCGCGCAGGCTTTCTGCTCCCAGCCCGAAGGTCAAAGACGGTGACCTTGTTCTTATTGTCGACGGCAACCTCCCGCGTGGAGTCTGGCCACGTGGGCGGGTCACCCGAATGTTTCCGGGCAAGGACGGCGTGGTCAGAGTAGTCGAGGTGACCACTGCTACCGGAACACTACGCCGTCCAGTCCGGAAATTGATTTTGTTATAATGTATTATTGTAGTACCTATAGTCAGCTACGTCCGCTTACAATTTACTGGTGTTGCCACACCGGGGGCGACCATGTTACGGACGTAGCTGGCCACATATTTGTTTATGTTTTTTATAATTATATGTAAAAAATGAATAAATGTCAGTTCCAACTTCAACAGCCTTAATGAGTTATTCGACCAAGGAAGTTTTTGACTAAGTATAAAAATTATATTTGACTGTAAATAAAATAAAATTAACTTATAATTATTATTATTTATTTATTTCCAGATTACAAAGATCCATTATTGTTAGTAACGACTTAAAAATATGTTAGTTTAGTTAACAAGAAAGTGTCTTAAAACAGGGGCTACTGGGCAACATGCAGGCTAATCCAGTGCTGTAGAATAGGACAGTCCCACCTGTCAGCGATAGTGCCCAGGATAGTGTGGCGACTGGCTCGTACGCGCGCTAGCATAGAAGCGCAACGCTTTCGAAGAATGGCGTAAAAACCGTCAATCCGCGCCTCCGCAAACATTGCCGATGCGCTGCAAAATCGCGGCAGCCGCAACAACATCCTGAGCGCATTGTTGTATTGGACGCGAAGGGCGTTATACGTCCTCTGCGTATAGCTGACCCACAGACTGCATGTGTAAAAGGACTGACAGAATGCTTCAAATAGCGTCACCTTTACCTCATTATTACACTGTGCAAATCTGCGAGCCAGCATATTACATCGGACAGCAAACGCCCTCCGCTCCCGTTCGATGTCTAAATCATCCTTAAGATCCGCAGTGACCCAGTGACCCAGATACTTAAACGCTGTAACTTGGCAGAGAGGAGAACCCGACAATAGTACTGGTGGCACATTAGAGTAACATTTGGTGCCTGCTCTAAAAACCATTAGCTCGCTCTTCTTCGCATTGTACCTGAGTCCATGGGCCGCCGCGTATCTCTCACAGATACTGAGCAGTCGCCTTAATGCAGCGATCGATGGGCTCAGCAACACCATGTCATCGGCGTAGCTGATATTATTAATACAGACTCCGTCTATATGACAGCCGACTTGTGTGTTGCTGAGCTCAACGATCAACTGATCAATATACAAATTAAACAGCTTAGGCGATGTTATTCCTCCTTGTGAGACAAGTCAAGTTTGTACTCATCTGAGTGAGAACCCGCCCATCTTACTTGATTTATTTGATTATGATACCAATATTTAAACAAAGACACTACCTCATCAGGCACGCTGGACGCGTTAAGCTTGTCCCACAGCTTAGTGTATGAGACAAGGTCAAAGGCCTTAGAGAGATCTAGGTAGCAAGCATAGACCGGTGTTTTCCTCTTTGAATAGTACTGTACAGTATGCTTAAGCGACAGAATTGCACTCTCAGTAGACAGGCCGGGCTTAAAGCCAAACTGCGCGTCGTGCAATTTAAGATGATTGTCAAGCTGCCGATCAAGCAATCTGTCCAGAACCTTTGCAGTAATTGTTGCAAGAGATATCGGTCTATAGTTATTCAGATCCGAACTGTCACCGGTCTTATCCTTTACAATTGGCGAAACAATAGTCCTCATCATATCGCGCGGCAGGTGGGAATGTCCTATGCAGAAATTAAATAGCATAGTAAGAACTCTCGAGAGGTGGACGCCTGCATGCTGAAGATGCTCCACGCTAAGACCATCAAATCCGGGTGTCTTTCCTCTCACCATGTTTTTAATAGCAGTTTTAACTTCGTTAGTGGAGAAGATTACTGTACGCTCCGAGGTGGTAACGGGCGCATGCAATGGCGGTACTGGGGCAGATTCCAGAGGAGTTTCAACCCGGAAGTGATTCCGGAACACGTTAGCAATATCTTTTGGTTCACGCACGCCAGCCACGCTCACAGGCAGACTAGACTTAGGATTACTTTTGTTTGTGGCCTTCCAAAATTTTACAAAATTATCATCTTTATGGTGCCGTGCTAGAATATCCATTCTGATTTTATCCTCATTTTTTTGACACCATCGCAACTTAGACTTGAAATTTTTTCTAGAGTTAATCATTTTGTTATAATAATAACCACTATTGGGACTACCATATAGTTCCCAGATTTCAAAGTTAAGCTTAGCCTCCCTATGAGCGCCCAAGACATGCGTGTTCCATCCTATCACGGGCTTAGGATACCCTCCAGATTTGCTGATATTCGTACATTCGGCAGCATTAGTAAGTATAGTTACAATTTCAGAATAAAGGTCATCTATTATTAAACTATGTTTCTTATTATCACAAAACTTGTCACAGCAATTACTCAGTTCCGACGGGAAGTCTATATCTCTTAATTTGGAATGACAAATTTCATGGTATTTAAGTATCTGAGCAGCATCCCTGTAGCCCCAAATTGCTCTGTTTTGTTTAATTTTACAAAATTCAGTTTTAGGTCTAATTAAGTCTAAATTCAATTCAATTAACAATGGCATGTGGTCCGACCAGTATACGTCAAATAACACTTCAGCCCTAGTAGCGGCACGGGCCGCGGCAGCTGATACGACACAGTGGTCGAGCCATCGTCGGCAACCGTGCGCCTCGCTTACAAACGTATAAGTTTCTATTGGTAACAACAATAAGTCTATGCACGACCATGACTGCTCAGCACAAAAGTCCAAAAGTTCAGAGTGAAATAACTCACCGGGGTGGGCGTTGAAATCTCCAAGTACAACAACAGACTCTGCATTGTTACCTTCAATTATTGCACTAATTTCACTAAGACAGTTTGTGAACTCCGTAAGATTGTCATTAGAATCTGTAGGCATGTATAACGAAAATATTATCATATCACGACCTGAGAGGCCCACTTTTATTGCAACTAAGCGCGCACTTTGACACGTTATCACACTAACTGACTGGAACAAGTTTTTACGCCACAGCAAGGCCACTCCACCGTAAGGCCGACCCCTGATTATTCCGGCACTGGTGTCCATCGCTGATTTCCCAGTGTAGGCGAAGCTGGGGTCTATACCGTCCAGAAAAGATACATCATGAGGAAAAAGCCACGTCTCCTGCAAAGCGACGACATCGGCATTTTGACATAACTTCCTCACACAGTTCACAGAGCGAGCCACTCCTTTACAATTAAAACTAATAAACTTTGCTTTCTTATCCATTATTAATTCGCATTTTTGTTCTGCTTTCTACCGCCGAATTCAATAAATCGACGAAACGAGATTCCGTCGGGCCAAAAATCTTCTTGCAAAAATAATTTCATTCTATGACTAGGAACATATATTTTGTATGAGTCATATTGTTTGTTAATCTTCACATTTTGCAGTTGTACCTTTACATTTAAATTAGTTTTCTTAAAAATGTAATCCGATATCTCCGTAGTGCAAATGTCTTTTGCTACATTATAAATATAAATAGGCACACTTATTTCGGCTGCACGGAACTTATCATTCGTGCCCACATTCGCTTTATATAAGCATGTATAATGTTACTGATAATTTTAATACGAAATATGGCTTAATTTGAATTATTTTATTTAAGAAATTGTTTTTTTAGGTTCATTTATAATGTCATTTGCTTGCCATATTAAAATTGGTAAAACATGAGGCCATTTTAAACAACTTAACACCTTTACACCATGTTTTGTGCAAAAAAAGATTTCTTCTTCTTTCTTCTTCTTATTGAAAATTATTGTCAGATAATGAATTGACGTAGCTGATGCGTTCACTTTTTTACCATTTCTTTACAGTAGTATCGGAGTACCTACCTATGATGTTATCTGTCTAATTTACAACACAATAGTAAGTAGGAACTGCGGCTAAACGTGCTTTCTGCACTACGAAGGCCAAATAAGAAAATACCGGAAAAATTTAAGACTTATCGCTAATAAAATATAATTGTGAAAAAAAATATATAATATGTAGCTTACTTCCGCAAAAAATATATGCAAGATGTACCGCCTGCCCGCCCGCAAAAAATTCACATACACACCACAAAATATCAGTGCATAATACAGCATACCTTGCACCTTCACCAATTAGACAACCTGGGACATCCTCAAGAGTTAGTTAGATCGTGTATAAACCATCATTCGGTGCACCGATAATTTGTGGTATGTATGTGCATTTTTTTGCGGGTGGGCGAGCGTTGCATCTTGCATATATTTTTTGCGGAAGCAAGCTACATATATTTCTTTTTTCACAATGGATTGGGACATCCGCCAAGTGACGCCTGATTAAATCAAATAATAAAATACTTTCGTTTTTAAAATATAAAAAAAACATTAAAAGTTTTGAACCTTAACAAGAAACTAAGTTAAGAAGCCATTTGCGAGAAACTTTCCACCAAAATCAGGTGCTCTTGTAAAAAAAATAAGCATTTCCAACCGATTGAAAATCAGTCGATCAGACTTGTAAATTTTTTATTCGTATAAACTCGTTCGATAAACTGTAGAATCGACTCGTGATTCGTTTCGTAAAGTTTATCTGCTTGTTAGATTATTGCCCGTTGGTTTATTCATGAGTTAAGAAATGTTATAATCTTCTTCGCTGAAAATTATTAGTTAACTTATTTATTATTATTTATGAGGCACTGAAATGGTAACAGTCCTTAGAATTTACTGAATGTTTTACAAGGGTATAATATTTTCCAATATTCTTTATACAGACAGAAAAAACTCTGCGTACACCCTCAGGTAACTAAAATCACCAAAAAGTGAATGACACAGATTTATTGCCGAATTTGATAGTACATTACTGCAGTGGCCTATAATACAGGCATTGGTGGTCGAATCTGAAAATTTGGGTATGATCTTACTTCAACTTACGTGAGCGTTTTGTGACAATGAATTAGACTGGGCGAACGTTAACGTGCTTTATTATTTGGAACTTTCCATTTGCAAAGTCAGTTCTAATTTTAAATAAGTAGTGATGACGAGTCACAGACCTCCTTGGTCGCCATGTTTCATTGAAAAAGTTTGTTCCATTTTTTAATTACACGGGAAATTAGGATTGTCAGTCACTAAACGAACAAGGTAAATATGAATTTTCATACTTTGCAGGCGTGTTTTGAGCTTGCTGCCTTGCTGTATTAAGCTTGAAGAAGGTTGTCAAAATATTTTTTTAATTCCCAAGCATGTTTGAGAAAAATAAACAAATAAAACTCTGAACAGTTTGCAATACAATAGGTACTCGCTAAACGGAGTCGAAAGCTTTCTACTATTTGTTGATTACCTACCTATTCTAAAAATGCCATCTCATAGCCAAAAAGTAGTGTAGAGGTTCTTGGACGCGTAGTATTGTTGTATGGTCTGTGAGTTCTTTCAAATTTTATTGCAATAACCGCTAAACCGCTAATGAATAATTTCTTCATTCATGAAACTGTCTGCATTCGTAATCCATTTCAAAAGCCGAATCAAACTGTCAAATTTTAGAATCACGTGCATGCATTCGAAAACAGACCACAACGTCATTACTATTAAGCTTTCATTTTAAATGAACACAATTCGGCAGTGCAGGCATTAAATGCAAATATACTGCAATTTGCAATCAGCTGTTTACATTTCAGGGAACCAATTCTAGTAACATATTTGTACTATACGTAAACGTAATTGTTGTAGGAATAACAAAGATCACGTTTCTCATTCTAGTAATTCATTAGCATTACATTTCACGATTACATTTTGATTATATTGTTAAAGCATATAATGATCATCAGAATTTATTCAATGCAATTGAAAGAGATTTTTTTTTAAAAATTGATTGAATAGTTTAAAACTAAATGAGTGATATGAGTTGTCTTGAATTTATTTGTTCAATTATTTTAACAACCTTCATTGAAGGATCATCATCACTAAACTGAAAGAGTAAACAGGCAAAGTAACAGAACGTAGAGTACTTACTTGTAAAAATATCAAAGTTTAAGAAATATTCAATGTTTTCAAACAAACTTATTGATTTGTTCGCCGAATGTATTCACCGGAAGTACTGGAACACAATAGTCAATGCATCTAAGAAATCTTATAAACCACAGTACAGTAAAATCTAATAGGTCTTGTTTAACAAGAGCTAAAGTAGGACGAGGTAGTTAACCGCTTAACCGCCTCTGTGGTCTAGTGGTTCACCCACCCGTGTAAGACGCAGAGTTCCCGGGTTCGATTCCCAGGGGGTACAATTTGTATTCGATTTGGTTAGTGGTAGTGTAGCGTTGTTTGTTTGGTGTATTAAACTAAATGAATGATAGTTTAGTTGATTTCCCTTGAAAGTGTAGTTTTTCAAAGTATAAAGGTACTTTTTCCTATTAATGATAAAATTTTATTGTTTGGCAGTAAGCCTCATGTCCTTGTCCTTATTTCCGTAAAAAGTTCATTTTAAATTTTCGCGTCATCGACTTTAAAAAGAAAAAAAAAAAAAAAAAAAAGAATTAGAATCGTATTTCCCATATAATCGACTCCCCCAGGCCGCCCACTAATCGGGGCGCGTGCAGTTATGACTTCCGATGTCCAAGTCTTGATGTTGAGATCCTTTTTCTGTAGTCCTCAAAAGTTGGTTAGTTCCGCGAAGTTGTTTGACCGTAGTTCCGTTGTGTTCGCTGGTGTCCGTCGCTTCCTTGCGGGCTGCGCAGCGGGGTTTGAGTGGCGGCGATCTTGTCGGTCGGCGGTCAAGCCATACCAATCGCTGAGCTCTCGTTGGACCCGCCGGAATGTGTCCGAAATCTTGGAATGCATCAGAAGGAAAGTCGAGTCGTTGAACTTTCAAATATCAGCTGGTGTGATTGAGACATTACCTATTTAATTCTTCCTTCGAAAATAACTTCATTTTGATATATTTTATTCAGACCAGTGTCTGATTACGCTAAAAGTATTCGGCCTTTTGGAGCCTATTTATTCAGACCATCGAATTTGACCAGGTTTGTGGTTTTTTTTACTACAGATTTTCGTTGACTGGAATCTTGGAAATTGTTTTATCACGGTACCTATTCGTTGTTTACAGGGATTTCTGGGCTTATTTCGCTACTAAGAGAAGCTGCTGAGTGCTTGTACCGATTTGGTGGATTTAAAACCATATTTATCGTTTCACGGGGAGCCGGAGGTAACCTGAGACAATCTATACTTTATTGTTATTCCCTATTAGGTACCTAGTTTTAAATGCCTGGAATTGGTCTAATTACTACTCTCAATTTCAGATCTTTTAGAGTGTAAAAGATCCTTGCAAATTGAGAGAATTATTAATCTAACTCGGCCATCAGCCAAAATATTTTGACCTCTCATCTCTTTTTCTTAGTCAAGGGAAACCTAATTTTGGCTGCAGGTAGAATCGTTAAACAGAAAATGCTTTCATGGATAATATTTATTGTCAAAACCAACACTTTAAACAGCAGGAATAGTTAGCTTTCTTGTAATAATTATGTTCTTTAAAATTATGAGCTATTAGTAAAATCTATGGGTTGATCTGGGTCGCCGTTGTTAACCACAGTACTGTTCCCCGAATACAGGTGAAGAAGCTTATACGGGGCCACGTTCCCAGCCCACTGCTCCGTTCGTCCAAGTAGTCTGAAGGCTAGACGGCGAGAGAAAGAAGTCGAGTTATATCCTGACACTCGTCACTCGCTAACGGCTCCTAGGAATCAATAATCAGCAGCCGTCGAATCTGTTCAAATAGGTACTATTTAACTGTAAAATCTACCTAACATTTTAACTAACCGAAGCGGCAAGTAATCCTCGGCAACAAATAGTCTCCGGACTCGAATATTTAGGCATTCTAGTTAAGTCTCGAGCTAGATTTTTACAAGAAACTATTCTACCTGATATCCTTAGGGCAGGCATTCCTTACCCACATTATCTTTGAGTTAGTTTTAAGAGTTAACCACTTTTCTTATATAACCACTGGGGAAGCAGGCGATATTTTTATTGTGTTATTTACATTTGTACCTCAGTGAAAATCCAGCGGTTAACAGTCAATGATTGCAAAGATATTTATCATTTATTATTATATAGAATCAAAAGGAAGTTTCAATAAAACTGTATTTTGGTATTTACTTTACATGTAGTTGTGTTCTTTATTTTCCCTGAATATGTCATTATGGTAAGTACCGCATGATTTGTATTTACTTACTTTTTCTTGAATAGAGGGCAAAAGAAAAACTACATTACAGTAGGGCTTACTTCAAGTCCGCCTGGCTAGCTACCACCATCTTACCTAAGTCTGACGCCATAACAACAATTAAAAAAATTGTTGTGTTCCGGCAGTTAGAGGTAAGATGGCCAGTTCCTCAGTGATGAGAATTCTAGGAGACTTTTAGGATAAAAAAAATAATTTGTACTCCAGCCCCACCCGACTTCAATAGACGTATTTTTATTATTACGAATATTATTTCTTGCTTTTTAGAGGTAGGTTTTTTGAAGTCGGTTTTTTGTTTTTTTTTTAAACAATTTTTTGATGTCTCCACTGCTGGGGCACAGGCCTTCCTTATGGGTGGTAAGGAGGATGGGCCATAACCCACCACGCGGGCCCAATGCGGATTGGTGGGTGTTAACGACTGCAAATGCAGCCGGGACCAACGGCTTAACGTGCCTTTCGAAGCACGGAGGAGCTCGATGCGAACGTTGCTTAACTTCCGCAATCGCTGGGCCAGGCGCTAAACCACTGCGCCACCGAGCTCCACATCAGTTTCGTGATTATCTGACGTGAAAGCTTAGGTACCCACGTTCTCATTTATAATAATTTTTAATTTGTACTTAAATTATTCTGGAAACAATATTACGTTACGCATATTATTCATCAAAATGATTCCCTCAATACTAGCCTCGTACTCAAACCCGACACAGTTATATCGTATTCCGAGAAAAAAGGGCTGATTGTCCATTTCCAATATTTTGGGGCCGCGATCCAAGATTAATTCGAACGACATATGTGTTGGATTTGTATCAGGGTCACAGAATATATAATAGTCAGGGTGTCAAACCTTTTTTATTGGCTCATTTTTATGAAGGAAATAAAGTTACTGCATTTTGTAACTTTGAGATAGAGAGCGCGGAAGCTACTTATAAAGGTAAGTCTCCACGTACGCACATGCTCGTTTTTTACGGATCAATCGAGCAAGATAGAACCATTAAAAGAATTAAGCTTTAAGCTTTATTGCTCATCTAGCTTGATTTTGATCAACAATCAATTATTTATCTTTGCGTGGAGACTGCAACCAAAATCCATATTCCAATAGATTGAATATGGTAAGGGGCCATCCATAAATTACGTCACACGTTAAGGGGGAGGGAGGGAGTTGACAAAGTGTGACATTGTGTGACAAGGGGGCGGGAGGGGTCCTAAATTGCGTGACGTCACATTTCAAAATCATTAAAAAAAAATTATCAATTATAAATTATCAATTATCATAAAAAAACAAATTTCAGGACTGGTATTTTAATTCAATAAATTGTTTCTAGATGTAAAAATTGTAAAATATGTGACCCCCCCCCCCCCCTCTCAAATGTGACCAGCTGTGACAAGGACGGGGGAGAGGGTCAAAACTCATGAAATTCGTGTGACGTAATTTATGGATTCTAACATTCCCCACGCAAAGATGAAAAATAAAAAAATAAAAATAAAATAAAATAATGTTTATTCACTTTCATGACACAATAACAAATAATTTTTGAAGCCCCCTTTTAAGCAAAAAATGCCTGTGCCAAGGGACTCCGCTCTGTATTACTTATTTATCTATGACAGTCAATGAAATTTCCTTATCTAAATACTTAGTTATAAAACTTAGTTTCTATTAAAATATTTATCCTTATTAAGAAAAGATTTTTTATTTATTTTTTATTTATGGCACTTTAGGTTTAGAATAGATTATAGCTAGGTAAGTACTTACTAATGTTAATTATTGTATGTTTATGTATATTTCTATGTTAAATGCTTCTATGTAAATTACATTCTTTTTAAATGAAATAAAGCTATAACAATAACAATATAATGTATTTACTGTGTTTATTTTATATATTCCAATAGACTTTCAGTTTCGATGTAGGTTAATTTATGTATCCAATTTGTTAATACTGACTTACACTCATAAATAGGTTTATCATATATATGTATCTCTTTATTTATTTTATTATATAAAAATGCTGACCTTGCTTCGTATTGTGCTCTTGCGAACATTGTTTTATTATAAGGAAGTGGAACCACATTTTTCTTTCCCCTTCTACCCACATTAGTTGGACAGAAAGTTATGTTTTTATGTTTTTTTAGTATAGTGTGCACGATGTATAGTTTACGTATAGATAGTAAATTGGTTATTTGGTAAAGCTCCTGAATGAATGATTTATTGATTTTGTATTTTCAACCGACTTCATAATAGTAATAAAGTCGGTCAAAAATACAAAACATAAAAGCGAGCTGTTATCCGCAAACATTCCTTACGAAGCGTTGATCTAAAACAATGCGCGGCCAACTCTAGTAAATCCGGATCATCTGTGCTCCCGATACACGGCTCTGGATATACCCACCTGTAGATATGAGTTTTAAATGTAGATATTCAATAAATTATATCTACCGCAATCGGGCTGAGTGATGCATTTGATCCTTTATCTCCAGAATCTTATATTCATATTCTATGACACTTATCTCACATAAAAATACTCTTTACGCTTCCATCCATCGCTTCAGCGCAGGTAAGCAGGCGGATCGTATGTGGTGCCTTTTTTAAGACCAAGGTGGAAGCGCACTACACCTGGGGCCCAGGTTAGCTATTTTAACGTCATAATCGTGTTTCAATTGTGTTTGGATTGTAATGCTGTAATGCTTTTTGACACAGTTCTTGTTCTTAAAAAAGTCTGGAACGGGTGGTAGAAAAATATAGACGATTCAAAAGTACTTAATAATTAAGTTTTTTTGAATAAAGCTTATTTCACTTTCACTTTCACTTTCACTTTAAACCCAAAACCGAAAAACAATTGAAATACGATTATGACGTTAACTATATAGCAGACTTGAGACCCTGAGGGCCTATTACAAAAAATCACGATAGTCAAACGATGTTCGTTGATCGATTTAGTTAATTTTAAACCTTAATGCATGACGGATATCGTACGCTTATCGCGTTGCTCCTCTGCAATCCTCAAAGCCTGAGAATTCCGTGTTTTAAATGTGGACATTAAATTGACTGATGCCGATTTTCGATATTAAACAAGTGCAAATCTAAATCAAATTACCTACTATTGTAAGACAAAAAAAATGAATTTAAGCCTTTGTCATATTATCGAGTGTCAAACATTTGGAAAGATGTTTTGTTTCTAATTGCAATTCCGCATATTGATGAAATAACGCTGGCTGGCTTGCAGCGAAAAAGTTAAAAAAATCGACAACTGAGATCTTAGCCTAGTTGGTACATACAGTCAGCAACGAAAGTGGCTTAGTACTTTAGTTCTTTGTCATAGTAGCTTTTTCGATTGATGTTTAATTTAAACTATGTAGATATCTGACTAAATATGTTTCTATGTCAAAGTACTGAAATGTTAAGCGAATTCCGTTGCTGGTACAATATTATGTAATCAGTGGTTAACGATGTTTGTTCCACATTTAATAATCTTTCTATGTAACCTAAACTGTTTATTACACACATTGTGAAATTGTTTGTTAGACCCCAATAAACTAAAAAAAAAAAATTTGACCGGATTTCCAAAGGACTTAAGAGGGTTGTCAACCACGTGGTCTCCATACAAACGGCGATAACGTTTCCCACCCTCTAAACCTAAATTAATTAATTTTTGGTATTTTTTTGAAATGCCTAAAAACTAGGGCTGTACGTTTTGATTTTTAAAATATTCATTGTAGATTTGAAAATATTGGCACTTCTATGTTTTGTATGAAATCACTAAAATGCAAATATTTCGAAATCTATTATAGATATTTAAAAAATCAAAACGTACAGCCCTAGTATTTAGGCATTTCAAAAAAATACCAAAAATTAATTACTGTAGGTTAAGGTTTAGAGGGTGGGAAACGTTATCGCCGTTTGTATGGAGACCACGTGGTTGACAATCCTCTTAAGGTTTGATAGCGAGTCGTTTTTTTTTTAACAAGGCTGCATTTTCGTTTGTTTGTTTCTTTGTTTTTTTTTCTAGTATATTATTTAACACAAATATCTATAGTTAGATACACTATTTGGATTTCCTCTCTACAAGTTAATACCCGTTGCCAAGGTCATTGTCTGTAGGTTTCCCTTTATAAATATTTCACGAAAGTTTTCGGTCCAAATCCCTTAATGGTCGTAGACGAAAGTTTGTCAGAATTTCTGGAGGTTTCACTGCCGTTAGCTTTATTGTTTATTTGTTATTTATGAATTTGGTTATTACGGACCGTCTATTTATTTATCTTAGGGCTTAGGAGATAAAATTGTTTTCAATATCACGGAGTTTGGATTTGGAGTTATTTGAGTGCTTCGTTAAGCTTATTAACGTTTTGAATATGGCATGATAATTTTTGCAGCGCTCGAATACTTCAATATCGAGAGTCAGGTTTCCATAATTTTGCCTTGATGTTGGCTTGACGTAATGCGAAGCACGACGACTGTGAAAAAAAATCCCAGTTGTCACCCCGGGGGACAGTATTAGAGAGGACTCCTGGGAATAAAGGCGTGCGTAAAGTTTCCAATTTATTGTATCTTTTGCATTCTTCTTTATACTCGTACGTCGAATACTTATGTAGTGGGACTTTAGGTTTATGCAAAACGGGATAGTGCTTGGCCTTCACTTCACCTCACTTGTTGTTAGGTGACAATAAGGCCGAAGGTGGAAAGGCATCTACACCTGGAATACTCATCACTGTGGAACTGGTTATCTTGCCTTTAACTGCCGGAACACAAAAAAAAATTGTTGACATGGCGTCAGACTTAGGTAAGATGGAGATAGCTAGCCAGGCGGACTTGAAATAAGCCCTACCACCAACCAAACCGAGTACAATTGTACCCCCCTCCTGCGGACTCGACCCCGGGACCCCTGCGTCTTACACGGGTGGGCGAACCACTAAACCAAAGAGGATGATCGCGTCGCAACACAATTTTTTAATAAATAAGTAAATGATTTCAAAATACCTGCACATGAACTAAGCCTTCCCATATATTTCTACAATCACATCAACTCGATCAACTCGATTGCATTGCAGTTTTGTAAATCACAGATTCACGTCAATCTTCGTCTAGATTGGTAGGTTTATCGGAAAATCGTCCGGACATAGAAGCTGTGAGCTAACTCGACTCTAACGGTATAAGTGACGGGCGAGCTGTTTTTATCTAGAGTCTGCATGCATAGCACTTGGAATGATTGACGGTTTACTTTGAGAAACTGTCTTCTATAAATAGAGAGGATGGACCATAACCAAAGAAAATATACACTAACGAGAAAAGAACAGACACTTACGCATGTGTGCTGTGAAAGTGCTCGCGGCCATGTGTGAGTGCGCCGGGCGCGATCAGGGTTGTCTACTTACTACTTGCCTGTGACGTATCTACAATAGTACATACGTCACAGGCAAGTACGATAAAATAAAGCGATATGTGTCGAGCCGCATACGAAAGCTTTGATTATTCGAGGCAATGTAAATTGCTTCCCGTACAAGGCTTGTTTATTGCTTTTCCAAAACCTACCATGCGGGTCCGAGGCGGATTGGTGGGGGTGATGAACGCTTACGCAGTGTGGACAAACGACTTTTGAACCTTATAGGGCATTTATACAGGTCAATTTTCATGTCGATTTTAGTCAACTAGCGCTTATCATCGACAATCGCTTGCAAATCTAATTGCCACCTCATTTAAATTAAATGGCGATTCTATTTTACAGGTGATTGACGTAAAAAACGCTAGTCAACTAAAATCGACCACAAAATCGACCGGAATATCGACCAGTGTAAATCCCACATAAATGACAGTTATCTGCCGCAATCGCAGATCGAATACGCTAAGCTTTAAACTAAGGACTTTTGGTTTATACAAATTTATCAATTTCGTATTTCATATTGAAAATCTATCGTTCAGTTTGGTTCGCCACCTTGTTAAATAAAAAATATCACGCTAACTTATAAGTCAAACTTTTGTATTGCCGTTATACAAAGGTTATATAACCAGAGACTGAGTATTTGATTCAGTGCAGGAACGATTGGCATCCCTGTCTCCACAACTCGGCAATAAGTTAGACGTATGCAGCCGTCAACACCCTCGTTTGACACACGAGCAGTAAGAACAGAAGACAGTGGAATTAGATTTAATTGGTTTGAGTATGTACCTCTAAAATAATCACTTATTAAAGTACCTGTAAAATGTTAAAAACAATTATTTTTCTTGCATTTTGTGGTAGTGGTTCTAAATTTGGTTAATTGAACAGTAACTACAAGCTAGCCACTGTTATAATTATTTTATTATTATTATTATTTATTTATCACAAGTAAACGGGCTTATGCCCAATAACATAATTATGCTTTAATCAAAATTTACAATATCACATTGAGATAGAAATTTCTTTTTTTTTGGTTTTATCTCTCTGGGTTCAGAAGGAAAGGCACACCAAAACGAAGATCGCTTGACTTGGTGAAAATGGACATAATATGCTCGAATAACACTCAGGATGAAACCCTAGATCAGGGATGCACAGACTGCGGCCCGCGGGCCACATGTGGCCCGTCGGCAATATGCTAGTGGCCCGCCAGCAAAAATATTCCCTCGTTCATATGAAAAAAAACTTTTTTTTGGCTTTTTTATGTTTTTATGTTGTGCTGGTGGCCCGCCATTAGTTTATCATTTGCCCAAGTGGCCCATGGTCTCAATAAGTCTGTGCATCCCTGCCCTAGATAGAGCAAAGTGGAGAAGAAATATTCGAAAGACAGACCCCACCATCATGTGGGAATAATAATTGCGCAGGAGAGAGAGACAGAGAGAGAGAGAGGAAAATCCAAACGAATCCATTATGATTCCAAACAGACAATATTATTTATCAACAAATTCTAGAAAGTTTTTTGTAAGTCTTTCATAGATAAATCAAATAACATGTTCACAATCACAATCTGAATACCTAATTGCCTAACAATTTGGACGTACAGCGAAACTAAATTTTAAATGCAGCGTCCTTTGCAACAGATTTTCGGTACAAAACAAATCATCAGAATTACGAACATTGCTGGATTTCCTCAAAATATGAGCCCGTGGGAAAAGCCAAAATGCCGCCCGCTCTAAGGGAAACAGAACAATATTTATGGCGTGTATTACACCTGGAATGCACAATGCACTGTTGCAATAAGTCAACTGTTCAGCTCAATGGGACACACCGTTGGAAAGAACAGCCTACAAAATAAAAAAAATATTATAAAAAAATGACTTTATTGGGATTCAACTGTGTCCAAATATCGGAGCCTCAAAAATAAACAGGAACATGGTGCAAATCCCGTCATAGTTTATTCTAATTTATGGGAATATTCCTTTCACGTAATATTATTTCTAATTTTGACTTTTATCAAGCCAGATATTAATAATCTTAAATTTTTTTTTATTTATATTTAATGATATTATTGAATAGAATAAGACATTAGAACATTATTATCTTCTCATAAAAAAATTCTACAAAAATTGTAAAGTTGAATGAAGTCATAATAAAATTAATAAGTTTAATTTCCCCCAAATCAAGAGCGATTAAGAGTTGTGCGAAGTCATAATAAAATTGAGGCTGTTTTTCCCCCAAATTAGGAGTGCGTAGTTTGCACACTAGCGCCGCCATTGGGAAAAAATCATAATGCATAAATAAACACGAAATTGCGCGAAAAGTGGCCACTTTTAGCAAAAAAAAATCCATTAAACTACACGACAGGCAAGAAAATATTATTCAAACGATAAAAAGTACCACAAATATTCTTTGGAGTGCACTACAGAGAGATAATTCACAATTTAGTCTTTTTTTAAAAGCACTATGTGTTTTTTCCAAAGGTGGCGCTAGCGTACTACGTGCTCTTAAATTTTGCCTTTAGAAACCTTACAATTTCTAATCTAAATTCAATTCAGCCAGATTATACTTTAAATTACTTCATCTAGCTCGCCATCCTACCTACCCGTATAACCCTCGAGGGATCCAACAATACATAATGCATGTGGACTTAATCTTTAGCTGGCTAGCTTGCACCTATATTAGACCTGTAACCTGTGGCTTACTGCCCGCTGCCACAGTATTATAATAAGACTGTGCCGTTGCGTTGTGGGATTTTGTTAGAGATTCAATCTCTAAGGAATTAGCTATTTTAATATCGACAGCTTCAATTATGCGGTGAGGCTTCTGGACTTTGTTGGCTGATTGGGTTTGTTGGATACTGTAAAGTTTTAATCAGACGGGATTAGAATTTATTCGTGTAACCTCTTTTGTAAGCGTTCATGTTTAAATTGATAAGACCTTAGAGTAAGACATTGCTCGAAGGATAAGACATTTGTACCTAGGCCCGTATTTATAAACCGTCTTGAGATCATACTTGAGATGCTCTTTTTATAGGAAAAGCATCTCAGGTTATGATCTCAAGATAGCTCTCAACTCATGCATCTATTCAGATTGATATCAAATAATTTTGCAATCTCGTTCTAGCGACAAAAGTTTTTATACGATATTTACAGAAGTGTAAAACGATTCTGAAAATGAAAAAGCACAGCCGCGCATAGATGCGGTTACTCATTTAGGGTCACCGGTGACCAACCCTGTAAACCACAAAGATGGTTTAAGTAAAGACTTTCAGTCAATGTAACTGACCCTCAATGGCTATAGAAAGCAGAGGTCAAACATTTCTGAATATAGTTAAAGTGGACCTCAATTAATATAAATTTCCGACTATTGAAAACCATTGGAATAGCAAATCAGTGGGCAGTGATAATCCCTTGAATATGCTCTTCCGTTACAGGCTCTATTGACCTTTTGGCTTATTGTGGATTAATATTAATATCTTAAGGGTATCCACAAAGGTTGGAATTAGAATATGCCTTTCAAGACCATTTCCATTATATTAAAATACTGGCTAATACCTACTTTACAGGCAAAGTTTGGGTCAAGCTCTTTGAGCCGTGCGGCATCGATATTTCCATAGCTTTATCTCTTTCGTTACACATAAACATCTTTCACTTTTGAGGAGCTCGGTGGCGCAGTGGTTTTGCGCCTGGCCAAGCGATTGCGTTTCGCAAGGATCGGTTATGGGTGACCAAAAATTTATAATCTCGAGCTCCTCCGTGCTTCGAAAGGCACGTTAAGCCGTTGGTCCCGGCTGCATTTGCAGTCGTTAACACCCACCAATCCGCATCGGGCCCGCGTGGTGGGTTATGGCCCGTCCTCCTTATCCACACGTAAGGAAGGCCTGTGCCCCAGCAGTGGGGACATTAAAATGGCTGATGGACAAACATCTTTCACTAGAGTGAGAAAACCACTCAGCCGCTTTTCAACACTCTTCGGCAGCTATCTAGGCAATCTAGCGAACGATGTGAAAAGAGATAGAGATGTGGAAAAATGTGGAGCCAGGTAATGTAGAGTTAAACCCCTTCCTAATGACCTACATACTGAAGAAGTAACAGATATTAGGATACAAAAAACTAAACTAGGTAAACAAATGAGACACAAGTATCACAGCAGCTCGCGTTATTTCGTTCCTCATTTCATACAGAGGTGTTTGCATACACTCCCTGAATAAGCAGTGGATTTAGAAGCGGATATCTGTTCAAGCCGTGTAACTAACGACGCTTTGTCTTGGAGAGATTTAGAGAGCCCATATCATCTACATATTATGGAGTAAAGACAGCACGGTATTAGAAATGTATGGTATAATTTGTGATTAGAAAATCTCTACTCTGGTATTAATTTGTCTGAACTTGTATTGAGTTATTATTTGCGTCATTAAAGAAGTTTAAAGCAAATAAATAAAATGCAATTTTTGAATGTGAATGAAAGTACCTAATAAAGATTGTATAGCAGATGTATAGTTACACAATGGTACTCTCTGTCAAACTATTTGAGTTCGACATTGAAAAGAAAGTGACAAAATACTGTGTAACTATACATCTGCTATACAATCTTTATTAGTAAGGGGGTAAAATTATCCATTCACGGAACAGTGACATTAATTCAAATGTTATTTAAAGTTCTTTTTATTCATTAGTAAAAAGTACATCCTATCTCAACCATTTTGTTTTTCCAAATGATTTGAGCAAAAACTTTCCAGGAAAATAGCTATTAAGACCATTTTCTTAACAGTTTAAATCCCGTTCTGGGTCCTATAATTACCACTAAACTCACAGAGCAACACGAATTTAGAGACATTAAAGTATTTATCCAAACTTTCGCTCAACAGTTAATTCGTCGCGAACGTCTCAAAGAATTTGCAAATGGCCGTCTGTAATCGTGAAAGGGTGTAATCGTCCAGAAATGGACGATGTGATAACTGTGGACAGCTGCATAACTGCTACTATGGCTTAACGGAAATGCATTATAGTGAATTTTAACTAGAACACTAAAAGCGACCAATTTCATCGTCGTCGTTATCCTAACAGACCGTTTCAGTACTTTGTTATGGTTGGATGTTGCTATAATCTGCACTCTTGCTTGCAGATCGCAGTGTGGACCGTTTACATAAAAAAAACGCTGCTTACCATTTTATGGAGTCGGTTTAGAATTTGCCTTTTCAGGCATCTTGTCTCAACAAACACTGAGTTCAGACAATCAGATACTTACATAATAAATAAACATCCACTTTGATTGGGGATTAAAAAGAATGTCCAAAATCATTCGAAAATTCTTAATTGAATAAAGATTATGTTGAGTTTGTATTAAAAAGTAACCAGTATCTATTCAGTCGGGGCTTTCTGGAAATAGTCCGTAATTTACTAGAAGCAACATTACAGATGGAGGCGAGGGATGATCGGCCAGTGAAAGGGTGTAATCGTCCGGAATCAGATCGGACATTGTTGCAGAAACGGTCAGACTTGCAGGTCGCATGCTCTTTGCAACACGATTATGGCACCAAATACGCTTCTGTTAAATGACGCTTCTGTGTCCTACAGAAGCGCCAGTCTGGTCGTATTCAAAAATGCTTCCGTCTTTTGTTTTATTTGTTTTGCTGTGTTAGAGAAAGAAAATAAGGCATTTAACGGGTTGATTTTCCAGACAAGCTTAGTTGAATAGGGCTTTAAAATCGAATCGCAAACTGAGTGGCGATTCTATTTGACAAGCGATTGTCGGTAAAAACTGTTGTCAACTACAGTCGCCTAGCAAGTCGTCTGGAAAATCAACCCATTTTATGCTCTCATAATGCAGTAACAAAACTACATACTAACGTCCGAATCAGCGCACTCACACACAGACACACGCGGTTATGAGAGTTTGCTTTGCTTGATCCGAGCGCGATTTTGTGATCATAGGTACTTACATGACACGTGTTTAGAGAGGTAGAGACATTATTTGTACCTATAGATTTTAAGACATTTTTGTTCCAAATTCATCTTAATTAATATGGCAATTTAGAAATTTGAGAGTAGATATTTTCCTTTTAGCTTTATGAATTGATTCCCTGCAAAAACAAAATCACTCAGCATGCTAGTCACACTATCTATAGGCACATTGAAAAGAATTTGCTATAACTATGTGTCAAATAGCATGTGCCTATCTAGAAAATAAAATATGCTACGAACAGTTACACTACCTTTGAACTTTGCAAACCAATCATGAATATTAATGACACTATTTCAGAATAATTTCAGACAAATTCACCTAAAGTGAAGTTACCACATTTCACAAAGATTAACGGTAGTTGAGCCAATTAATATTAAAAGGCGTATTTTCATCGTATAATTGAAGTAGTCTGATAAGCTTAGTTCTGCTTTAGAATTACAATGACGCGGTTTAGTGTGGTTTACGTGATAATCTGTACGGTTCGGAATATTAATGAACCGTTTCAAAGATCTTGCTATTAAATGGTTTCTTTGTCTGTACTTAAGCGTTGAAAAGGATTCTTAAAGTTGATTTTGGTTTGGTTTGGTTTGGTCGCATGACTGAATTTTGCACTACTACCATCCGAATGGTGGAGCTCGGTGGCGCAGTGGCTTAGCGCCTGACCCAGCGATTGCGGAAGTTAAGCAACCGCAATGGTCGGTCATGGGATGGGTGACCAAAAATTTATTATCTCGAGCTCCTCCGTGCTTCGGAAGGCACGTTAAGCCGTTGGTCCCGGCTGCATTTGCAGTCGTTAACACCCACCAATCCGCATTGGGCCCGCGTGGTGGGTTATGGCCCATCCTCCTTACCACCCATAAGGAAGGCCTTTGCCCCAGCAGTGGGGATATCAAAAATGGGCGATGGACCATCCGAATAAATTGTTTACTGAACAATAAACAAAAAAGTTTTTTTTACTACATAAAAAAGAAAATATAAAATGATATTGAAACAACTAAAATAAGAACTTCATAAAATAGGAAGTAATGTTTGAACATGTTAAGAAAAATAAGTGTAAGTACCTACTTACGGCCTTACCACAAAAGATATTAAAATACTGTTTAATTTAGACTTAAGACCACTGTTTAAATGTGATGTGTCTCTTTCAAACAATATTGTCAAAAAAATTATAGCATCACATTAAACAGTGTTTAAGTTAAAACCTTGTTGAACACTGTTTTTAAATCTTTTGTGGTAAGGCCGATAAATGTTTTAAAAGATTTAAAAAAAAACGTTTACATTAATAAACCTCGTGTCGTGTGTAAAAGGGTTTCCCAACCGAATAAGAGATCTAAATAATTACAAACATTTTGGAAAAAAATATTTCAGCTCAACACAGACACTAATGATCCATCTAAGATTCGAATCCAAGACCTCTATAACAAAGGTTGGATTGAGACTACTAAGAAGCATGCCTATAGGCTTCAATGAATTCTATAGCTTAGTATTAGTACGCCAACACAATTCTCTATCAGAAATGCGAAATTGATCACTGTTATTTCACCAACAAACTGGTTTAAGTGTATCAGAGTACCTCTCAATGATAAATTATATTAATAAATCAAATTGGAGTGCCACAAAGATCTCCCTTTAGCCCGAAGTTATTCAATTCTGATAAAATTTTGTCAGTTGACTTAATTGACTGTAACGTACATATTTTAAGCTCAGTGATTTAATCGCTCGGTTGTTATAGTAAGAAATTAATATTGTATTTAGCTTGTTCTCCTTTAATTTTAATCCACGTATTCTATCTATTACTCGAGAAGGTGATTATGAGGAATTATGTTAAATGATATTGATAAAACGATTTACAAACATGGTTAAATTAATCTATTAGAGAAATTAACTTAATTTTTTGTTTTGTTCTAAAGTTTTAACCATTGCATTCATCAAAATATATTCTTCAGATTTATCGCAAGGTCCTAGGCATATATCACAGATTTAACTGTTTTATCAAGACTCATTCAAAAATCACTTACATATACCCCAAGGTGACATAATTTAATTATATTTTATGACTATAATTTACTAACTCTTGGAGTCAGCCCCCAAGCAGCAGGTGAAAACTATATGTTAGAAACTTTTAAACAGTTAATTCTTAAATCAAACTATTCATTGTTTGTAGAAACCGTTGTATAATGGCGTTTCAAGTAACAAAACCAACCAAACATCCTTTAGGTATTATAATTTCTATAAAAGACTCTTGAAGACCTCTGTTGGGCATAAACCTCTTAGGCTTTAACCTATATCCTTCGTGAGATTAATTTTATTCATTTCTGAGTCATGCGATGTTTGCTGGTTCTACGTTGTCAAATATATTATGAGCCCTTATGAGCCCTTTCATACTCAATATCAAAACGTACATAAACCTTTTTGCACAATTTAGCCTCATTCAAGTGTACTCAGATTTATTCCTTCAATGACGGTGTGTGTAATAAATTGGTCTTCTCTATAGAGGTCTCTGGCTTAGAGCTAGTGAAATATTGTTGCTGGCATACTGGAGGTTAGATCGCGAAATATTAAGGAGATATAAGTATAGAAACTTATACATTAGACGATACATATAACTTTGAAGAAAAGTACCTACAATAAAACATTAGCTATAGGATAACTGTATTTTCAGTTACCTTTTGAATCCATTTATACTAAATACCTAGTAATGAATTTAAAGAAATGACCATGGAAGGAAAGATTTGATGGGAAGGGTATGGGCTACCTTTTGTCGTGAAATTGAATATCAAAGGGAGTGAATTATGGGATGAAAATTCGTATGGGGATCTGGAACAGAGTCATTTGTAAATGTATATTCATAGATAGTCTTTCAACAGACATTTCAAGATTATAGTATGCAATAGGGTAGGGATGACGACTAATAAATAAAATAACAAAATACTAATAAAAATCGTAAACATATTAAACTTTTAGAGTAGCTTGTATACCTCTTGGTTTTATATATTGCGTATTATTTGTTTTATGACCCTTTAAAGTTGCATTTAAAAAGTATAAAATTTAGTTGTAGTATGTAGTTTTGGGTGAGTCCAATTTTTGTGCATTCAAACTGTGATATCTCGGGCAGTTTTCATGCTAGCAAAATAATTATTTTACCATTGTATCTTTTTCTGAGAGGTAATTTATGTAACATAACATAAAAAAAATATTCGTCATGCCTTTTTTTATAAAATGGAATACTTACCGACGAATTCAGAAATTTCCATAATAAGTAATAAATAAGAATTGAATACAATAATAAGTAGTTAAGTACGTACTTACTGCATACGACAATATAACGCAAGAACTTGGTGTCAAAAAGATATGTGATAAAACTCACGAAAATCATTTTCAAATCAAATCCTGTTCGAAAAGTTTTCTGGCTCCGAATTTCGCATCGAGAGTCGTGAGTCATAAAATATGTTTTTCATACGAAAACTCTTTCTTTAGATACTTTTGTGGCCACTTTGCCGGCATATTGGTGTTTCGTGAAATACTCTTTGTAGATATTTTCAGTTTGTTGGTTGCTATACGCAGAGTTACTTGGTTAAGTACCTTTCCGATACCAACTTTTAAAAATAATTTTGGTTATCCTTATAATTTTGGAGTCACATGTTCATCTAAATCTGGTCTAAACTTTGTTAGGTTGGGTTTTTAAGTCACATTGGTTGATTTTTCAGAATATGTCATTGTTGTACTTTTTTGCATTATAAATTACATAATGATTTCCATTATGTTCAATGGGGGTGTTAGATTTTTTTTAAAGTTGGGTCCACAGGTTCTTAGCATATGTATCAGGGGTTCACAGTTAAACCTTCCCGAAATGAAACTACCAATAAAAATGTAAAACTTATTCTCTTATCATAAAAATTAAATATTTACAGCCTTTCGTGCGCGAGGCTGACTCGTACTTGACCGGTTTTTAAGAGAATATTTTTCTTACCACACGAGTCACTTCAAAAGAATTCCAATAAATACTTAGGCTGAGTTGCACCATTATGACTTAACCATAACTTAAACAGATACAAACATATCCGACTCTATGGCGTAACCTAGGTAACAATATGTAATAACACCTTAGTTCCACTTTTGACCACTGGCTCAGATAAGTTTGAATCTGTTAAAGTTAAGGTTAAGTCAAGATGGTGCAACTCAGCCTTAATGTGTCCGAATCTTGGCAAATAAAAAACAAGGGACGGCTGATTCAATTTGACAGCACTCTTGGGGAAAAAAATCTCCTTTACATTTCCACTTTTTATTCAAATTAATCCCATTCATTTCGTCACAATGAATCTATTGTTGTAAAACAACTAACTTGAGGAGCTTTCTGGGTATTTCTGTCTCCGCTTTTTAATTCAATAGGAAAGTTTTAAGTTTTGTTGATTTCACGAAGTGAGTGAATTTTCACGAATGGTTTAATAAAATATTTTGAGTGTTTGGTTAAGGTGAATAGAATACTATACCGAAAATGGCACCACAAGAAGTTTTTATTGAAAAAGTTCTTTATAGAAAAAAGGATTTTAGTAAAACTACGTTGAATTTTTAGGGAAAAAAAATATTATCTTAAGCTTCTCCGTGCTTAGAAGCCATTGGTCCCAGCTGCATTTGCAGTCGTTAACGCCTACTAATCCGCATTGGGCCCGTATAGTGAGTTGTTGCCAATCTTCCTTATCCACCCATAAGGAAAGTCTATGCCACAGCAGTAGGCACAATAAAAATGGCTAATGTCGAAAATCCAAACAACAACATGTACCGTCAATTAGAATAAACTATATCGGGATTTATATAGTTTATATAGTATAGTTATTAGCGAGAAGCGCAGTGGTTTAGCGCCTGGCCCAACGATTGCGGAAGTTAAGGAACGTTTAAGGTCGGTCATGGGATGGCTGACCAAAAATTTATTATCTCGAGCTCCTCCGTGCTTCAGAAGGCACGTTAAGCCGTTGGTCCCGGCTGCATTTGCAGTCGTTAACACCCACCAATCCGCATTGGGCCCGCGTGGTGGGTTATGGCCCGTCCTCCTTACCACCTATAAGGAAAGCCTGTGCCCCAGCAGTGGGGACATCAAAAAAAAACCTACCTCTAAAAAGCAAGAAATAATATTCGTAATAATAAAAATACGTCTATTGAAGTCGGGTGGGGCTGGAGTACAAATTTCTTTTTTTTATTCTAAAAGCCCCACCCGACTTCAATAGACGTATTTTTATTATTACGAATATTATTTCTTGCTTTTTAGAGGTAGGTTTTTTTAAGTCGGTTTTTTGTTTTTTTTTAAACAATTTTTTATTTTTTAGTGTAGGTACCTTGTAGGTAAGGTATATTATATACTTAATGTAGAAAAATCGGCTCAGCCAAACGTAAGATAATCGCGGAGAAACATACTTAAATACGGGTCAAACTGAGAACCTCCTTTTTTAAGTCGGTTAAAAAACTACACTTAAGATATCCCTCTTCCAACAAAAAAAATATTATCTTATTCAGTTCATAAACGAAGAAGTAATACGATCAATCATCGAGGTAACTCACACAAAATCATACTATTTTCGTGCTTTTTTCAAAATTACTTGAAAAGTACTGACCCGATTTCCAAATTTTAAAAAATGGGACCAACTTGGGAGTGTACCTAATGTAATAACGTTTGAATCATTTCAATCGGTCCAGCCGTCTGCGAGTAATCGGTGGACATGCACAAAAAAAAAATACAGACGAACATAGAACCTCATCCTTTTTTGGAAGTCGGTTAAAAATGGCTGATAGACATAATAAGTACCTATAGTTTAATATATAGTTGATTCTAATAACGTTAATAACCATGGAAATTTTAAACAATATAATGTACCGTCAAGATACAATTTAACTGAAACATCCAACATTTGGAGCTTGTAAGTGAAATATACGATTACATTCATCATTATGATAATTTGGAAAATCGAGAGATTTCCGGAAATCGAATTTGTCAGGAGACGATCGGGAATTTGGTAGCAATAAGAGGGGATTTCGTAATGCGGAAATTGAATATTTTTGGCGCATTCGATGCCAGGTGAGGCTTCGGTTATAAGTGATCTCCGAATCGTATTGTCTTCTGTAAAAGTGGAATTGAATAATTCTGAACTTTTCTTGGCACAGTAGTTTCTGATAGATAGTATTTTTCGTTTGACTGTTGACTAGTTATTCAATAAAACTAACACTAGTGGCTCTATAGAGCTGTCACAAAAGTTAATATTTCCGCTTATAAACTTTTAACATTCTCGCGTTTTTAACATTTTTCGAGATGGCTGAAATTTGATTATCCCTATGTCTCCGTCATTTAGAAAAAATTCAATTAACTGAATTGACAACATTTTTTACATAAATATAGAACCTGCTCACAAAATTCCACGAGAATCTGTTGAGGAATGCTACCTGTAGAAGAAAACAAACAAACATCCGGACGCACATACGAAAACATTAGCCCATGCTTTATTTGCTTTTAAAACAATGAGGGCTTTTCAAAATTACAAAAAGCTGTAGGCTCGATAGATGGCGTTGAAAAAAATAGGGGATTCAAAGTATTTTTTACTACGCTTCGAAAAGTACTCAGGTAGATGTAACTGACCTCCTTGTATAATAGAGGTCAATGCGGTACATGTTTACTTTCATCTTTGGTACTCTTTGGTAGGCCATTTATTTTTAAAAGCCAATTTTGATTCACCTTTTACCATCAACGCCATCTAGTGAGGCAAATAGTTACTTTTCTTTTTTTTAATGACAATTTTAAAACCCCTCATTGCCACGACTTGGCAAATACTTTTAAAAATGTGATTCCACCTTTAAACAACTAGCTCCCGTCCGCGACTTGGTCCGCATGGACATCCCTAGGGAATCTTTGACCATTATTCTTCCACTCCGTCATCAGATTATCACACAATCGTAAAATAATTCGACATTAGCCATTTTTAATTTAATTTTAATTTTCTTTATTAGACACATAACAGAATACAGTCATGAAAGCAAATGATTACTATAGTACAATGTCCAAGTGCTAGACTGAACTCCAACAACATGCATCCTTTAATAAACAATGTTTTCTGTGAGTGAAAAAGAAACATAGGTAGATACTTAAAATACTTAGGTACTCAGTTAACTAAACTCTAATTTAGTACTTAATAATTATAAATCGTTATTGTATCGTATCAGTGTAACAAAAATATAATATAGTAGGATCAATATTAACAAACAAACTACAGTAGGTACAGAGACAAAATTACTAATAGAGGTAATGTGCAGAATGGAAATTAAGCTAAATCGACTCATCTACTTAAGTATATTGTGTATACACCTCTTGAAGGGTTTTAATGCCCCCATTGCTAGGGCACAGGCCTTCCTTATGAGTAGATAACGAATAAGGGCCACCATGCAGGCCCGATGCGGATTGGTGGGTGACAACGACTGCAAATGCAACCGGGACCAACGGCTTAACGTGCCGAAGCACGGAGGAACTCAAGATAATATATTTTGCTGCTTTTTTCTCCCTGTATATTTCATACAGAGTCGTCAACATTGAAAAATGAGCTCCACATTTAAAGTGAGGTAATTTTCCATCACAATAATTAACAAAAGTTTGTACACAATGGGTAGGTAGGTTGAAATTAAATACCTACTACATATCGGATAGGTAATTGTGAGAGTAAATAACTTTCAACTAGTTGAGAAATCAGTAATCACTATGTCTGCTACTCGAAAGTGCACATAAGTAGGCACCAGTACTAGGTAGGTTTTGGTCACCCATCCCATGACCGACCCTTGAGAAAGTTGCTTAACCTCCGCAATCGCAGGGCGCTAAACTTACAGCTCTTTGAGAAAATAATTACTGAATCACAAATGACTAAGTTGCTATTGCTAATGAACCTCCAGTTAAATTAATATTTATGCACAGACTAACGGACGGGCGATAACAGAGCGAAACAAACTGTTTAATATTCTAAACAAAGATTTTACTTTTTGGTATCCGATTCAATTAGGCGGGATAGGTACTGAGAGATTTTAATCCACACCGGTATTAATTAATGGATTAAGTAAGAACTTATTTGTATTTGGAGGTATGGATAGTCTTATTTCTTGCATTTGAATGAAAAAAGTATACAGAAATAATAAAATTAAATTATCTAAAAGAGTTATTTTATTAGGAGGTATGCAATAATTGATATCAGCCAATTAATTTCCAGATTTCATTAAGGAAGAAATAAAACAAAACACTCATGAAGGAAAGGTTTTTTTTTGCTTTATTAAATATTTTTTATAACTTTTTTTATGAAAACTGAAATCCACTTTTAGACAATATTATGAACGTGTTAATTATTCAAATGAAATGGTTTTATACATTTTGCTCTGAGCCATGTAATTTTCTTGTACAGTCAGCAACGAAAATGGTTGAACTTTTCATTTGCAGTACTTTGTCATGATTTTTCATGGGAAATAATGATAAAAAAGTGAATACGGCAAAGAACTTAATAGTTCAGCGACTTTCGTTGCTAACCATACCTGCGAAAGAACAAAATCTACTTAGTACTTTAGAACCATTGTCGTTTGTTCTCGCAAGCGGGGCATAAAAAAGCACTTAGCAAGCCAACAGAATGTCTAAGAATATACGTGAGTCCTACTTACCAAGTAGAGTTTACCGCGAAGTGATAAAAAGTAAAGTTGAGTTTGCACTCGTTGTACCCCTGACTTTCTGCTAAGATTTCGTTTCCCCTAATTCAAGCGAAGTTAAGCCAAACAATCCTACAGAATACGCAATTACTTTATTTTGAGTTTTTCATATCAATGAACGCGGATGTTTGTAAAGTTAATAATGTACGTTGTGCTTAAGAAAATGTTATAAATGAATAAACTCTATGAATGTTTGTTGAGAATGAACGAGATTTCTATTTTTAAATGAAGAAGTATTTAAGGCGCTGTAGGTAGTGAAACTAGCGTCGACCCTACATTTATTTTTATTACTCGTAAACCAAGTCAATATTCAAAAAAAGCTCATGTAATAATTTCTTAAATTGTATCTAATATTTTTGAATAACTCTTCAACAGTTTTCATTCATTCTGTAAGTTTTAAAATCCATTTTAGCTCAGAGTGGCCACTTTTGGCAATTATGGATTAGTGGCGGCGCTAGTTTCACTACCACCGCGTCTTAATGTATTTTAAATTGTTAAACTGGTGTTTAGAACTTTTTGCACTTAGGTGAAAGTCGTGATAGTTCACTAAGCTTATACGTCGAATCAAAGTGAATTTGAATTTACTGAAATTTAATTAGGGTTTAATTGTTAGTCCAGTAGTCAGGTTGGTATGCTCCACTCTTGCTGGAAATAATTCAAGGAGTTTTGATTTCTTGTGCGTCACTGAGGTCAGTTAATGTTAATTGGATTGACAACCTTGAAAACTGTGTAGCAGTTTAAAAAAATAAAAAATGTGATCGAGCCCTTGAATTTTTTATAATACCTATCTGAACTTTGAAAAAAATATAGGGCTCATTATTAGAAACAACTTTTTGTATGGAAGCAATCCTGATATCCCGAAAAAAATAACTGATTTATTAATATATACATTTAAGTAAAGTTCTCTAATTTTGTATGCAACAGTTTTTTTTTGCGATTTCAGAATTGCTTCCATACAAAAGTCTTAGAATTTTGCTTTAATTAATGTACACGTTTTATATGAAATTAAAATCGAGGGCTTTAAGTTTATTAATCGTACTAGGCTGCTACCAACTTTTACTTATTTATTATACTTCTAAATTGAATATTGGCAAGTAAGTTATTTAGTATCTCCGATATTCCACCTCATCGCCATGTGATACGCCAATAAGTACTCGCTTCAATGGTTATCTACTTTATGGTGTCGTAAATGTGATAATAACAGGTATTTTATGGAGCAGTTTTCAGAATTTTGAGGTGTAGTTCCCGCGCATGAAAGAGATGTGAAAGTAACGTTACAGATTCGAAAATTACATCAGTAAGCGAGGAGAACCGAGCATGAAGTGCACAACATTGTAATCATACAATATTGTAATATTTTGATACAACTTGTAACGCAAGCCAATACGCACCACTTGTAATGACTAGGGGCTAGGGCCAAACGCACTAGTTTCAACGATATAACCAAAATTACCGTTACCGTTTCAGTTTCGTTTACAGAAAAATACTCGCTTTAGTTTTGTTAAAATAGTTGAAAGCTAAGCCCTGGGGAGTCTAGGATGCCAATCTTGGACAATTTAATAAGAATACTAAAGCCATTATTGCTCAGCTGAAGTGGCAATGGGCGGGACACATAGCGAGAAGAACCGATGGCCGTTGGGGCGGAAAGGTTCTGGAATGGCGACCGCGCACCGGACGGCGCTCCGTGGGTAGGCCCCCGACAAGGTGGACCGACGATCTGGTGAAGGTCGCGGGAAGCCGCTGGATGCGGGCAGCGCGGGACCGATCGTCGTGGAGATCCTTAGGGAAGGCCTATACCCAGCAGTGGGTGTCGTGCGGCTGATATGATGATGATGATGATGATGATGACTAAAGCCAAACCAATGATTTTAGGTAAATATAACCAAAATGACAACGTAACGGTTTTGATTTTATCGTTCAGAATTAGCACAATGGGACCCTAGAGATATGTTTCAAAATGGTAGGTAATGGCAAAATTTGAATTGTTACATTACAAGCTCATAAGTACTCGTCAGGCAGATTATATTTATTTTGAGAAAACTAAGCATTATTCAAAGTCAAAGTCAAATAAGCTTTATTCAAATAAACTTAATTATTAAGTACTTTTGAATCGTCTATATTTTTCTACCACCCGTTCCAGACTTTTTTAACTGACAAGAAGAACGGGCGCAAGAAACTTATCAGCTGTAACAGCCATTAGTAACGATATTTACAAACTTGAATATATCGTTACCAGATAATTACAACAGGGACAGGATTATTGGCAACAACATAGTCTTATTATATTACTTCAACAAAGTACTTATAGCAGCAAGTTATGTGTTACATCATTTCCACGCATTTTGATTTCTTATTTATCAATAATTTGCAACTGAATTCAAATTTTACAACCCGCAACTATCAGAACCATTCATTGCAATTGAGAACTGATAGGACGCACTGATACGGCGGCTAAATTGCTCCTTTCAAACGTAGGACCAACTCAATTGGATTATTGTTCGGTAAATGGACTTATTATAATGGACTTAAGTCTGATAAACGATAATAGGTTTGTAGTAGGGCTTATTTCAAGTCCGCCTGGCAAGCTCCCACCACCTTACCTAAGTCTGAGGCCGTAATCAACTATTTAAAAATTGCTGTGTTCCGGCAGTTAGAGGTAAGATAGCCAGTTCCTCAGTGATGTGGATTTTGGGTGTAGTGTGCTTCCACCTTTAGCCTTATTGTTACTTAACTTAAGGTGACGTGAAGGCCACTACTATCCCGTTGTGTATAAAAATAGGCATTCGGATAAAATACCATTACAATCTTCTTACTTCTCCTTCTTATTGAATGAGGAATAGTGGCCACCTCTGGTGTTAGAGTTTATAAAACCGCCTGTAAGGCCTCTAACTTGGCTTAACGACTATTATCAGATGATAATTCAACAGCCGGGACCGACAATTTAACGTGCCCTAAGAAGCACGGAAGCGCTCAGTTGTAATGCCACTTAACGGTCACCCATCCGACACACTTGTGCTATTATGTATTCTGTGCCGACACCTGGCCGGACTGAGCGTTGCTTAACAAACGTGATCGAGTACGATCAGTCTGTCAAGTTCCGCCATGAGCGCATGACCATTACAATGTAAAATATGTTCAAGTATGAATTTTAAAAAGATTATAATTCAAATTTTAATGTTTAGGATTAATCCTACTTATTCAATTAATTAAACTGTTGAATAAATTTTAGAAAGAGCGCAGTTTTACATTTTCCGGATAATAATATTTTTCAGATAAGTTTTTTTCAAGCTGTTAGACAAACTATTTCTCATTTAAAAAAAGCTTCAAATTACGGGCTATCTCAAATCTATGAAGCACTCCTAAATCTTCATAATTATTGCCAAGTCCATTATTCTGATAACATCGATACCTCGGGCTTGCGTTAATTTCCCACTACAATAGTTATTGTTACGCCAATAAGGACAAGATACTGTTTCAGGACAGAAATTGGTGTTATTAAGGACTCTGTTACAGACAAGTGGAGAGATGTAACAATGTACGGATACACTAATAATCTCCCTATTAATTACACAAAACGATTAGGTAATAACATAAATACGCTGTCAACACCACCTCTCAAAAATTTTACCCCAATATTACGAGATGTGGGTAAACCGATTCAGTGCTTAGCTGTTGTTGTCCAACGAACGTAGTGATGTAACCAATAATATCGGTAATTCTGTACTAAATTTTATAAATAAGTAACGAGTAAATAAGGTAGAAGACGTACAGAACATACTGTTGGATTGTGCCAAGAACCGGCCAGAAAGGGAGTTACTGTTCAACGAATTACATTTGAATATCAGGGACGTAGGGCTAATTCAAAGTATTCTAGCAAACCCGAAATTAAGTGGTTTATTTAAAAATTGTCAACAGTAATTCCATTTCCATAACCTACCGTAATTTTAACTTACTTACTTTTTAATACTGTTTTAGATTGGTAATAACCATGTTGGTAACGTATTGTGGGAAGATACAATGGAGCTGGCGAATCCATATGGATAAAAGCCCCAAAATAAATAAAGAGAAAAAAAAGTAACGAGCAGTAAGAGGTCCGTATTTGTAAACCGCTCTCAACGTTGAGAGCTATCTTGAGATCTTACTTGAGATTTTCTTCTTATAGGAACAGCATCTTAGGCATGATCTGAAGATAGCTCTCAAAAACAAAAATTCAAAATTTTAAAATAATTTATTCAGTCTAGGCTGTTACAAGCACATGTGAATGTCATAGAAGCTACGCCATCGGTTCGCAAACCCTGAGCGGGAGACCTTGTAACGAGAAGAACCGGCAAGAAACTCGTCAAGGGCTGCTTTTTTCTCCCTGTATATTTCATACAGAGTCGTCAACATTGAAAAATGAGCTCCACATTTAAAGTGAGGTCATTTTCCATCACAATAATTAACAAAAGTTTTCACACAATGGGTAGGTAGGTTGAATTTTTTTTTTTAATTTATTTTTAAATACGGGCCTTAATTCAATACTAAGTAACGAGTAGGTAGTAAGTAACTGTGGCCCGTATTTGTAAACCGCTCTCGGCGTTGAGAGCTATCTTCAGTGCCCTTAGCACGAAAAGCTGTTGAAAAAAATAACGCGCGTAAAATTATTCGATAGACAAATTTTATATTGGAAATTTGTACAGCGCCATCTTTTGCCGATAAGTGAAATGAAATTTTCCATAGAGAATTGTCTATCGAGTAATTTTACGCGCTTTTTTTTTCTCGATAGCTGTTCGTGCTAAGGGTACAGATCATGCCTAAGATGCTTTTCCTATAAGAAGAAAATCTCAAGTATGATCTCAAGATAGCTCTCAACGTTGAGAGCTATCTTTAGATCATACTTGAGATGCTCTGCTTCTTTGAGATGATCTCAAGATAGCTCTCAACGTTGAGAGCTATCTTTAGATCATACTTGAGATGCTCTGCTTCTTAGAGATGACCTCAAGATAGCTCTCAACGTTGAGAGCTATCTTTAGATCATACTTGAGATGCTCTGCTTCTTTGAGATGATCTCAAGATAGCTCTCAACGTTGAGAGCTATCTTTAGATCATACTTGAGATGCTCTGCTTCTTTGAGATGATCTCAAGATAGCTCTCAACGTTGAGAGCTATCTTTAGATCATACTTGAGATGCTCTGCTTCTTTGAGATGACCTCAAGATAGCTCTCAACGTTGAGAGCTATCTTTAGATCTTACTTGAGATGCTCTGCTTCTTTGAGATGATCTCAAGATAGCTCTCAACGTTGAGAGCTATCTTAAGATCATACTTGAGATGCTCTGCTTCTTTGAGATGATCTCAAGATAGCTCGCAACGTTGAGAGCTATCTTTAGATCATACTTGAGATGCTCTGCTTCTTTGAGATGATCTAAATATAGCTCTCAACGTTGAGAGCTATCTTTAGATCATACTTGAACCGTCAAAAGTTTTTTGCTTTTTTTTTCATTTTGTTCTGAATGTTTATAATTTTTAACCCCCGACGCAAAAAGAGAGGGCTGTTATAAGTTTAACGTGTCTGTCTGTGGAGCTACGAGCTCCTAAACGGATGAACCGATTTTCGTTAATTTTTTTGTGTCTTAGATAATTTTATCCCGAGTGTTCTTAGCCATGTTTCATGAAAATCTGTTTAGCTGTTTAAAGATCATCAGCTCTTTTCTAGTTGATGAGGGGATCTGACTAACTTCCTTATGTCCGATCGATTCGAAATTTGGTACCGTGTTACTTCAATGAGATTTAATAGTATAAGTACCGAACCTTTAAAAAGCTTCAAATAAAACTTAAATTAAAAAAATTAAAACCCCCGACACAAAAAAGCTAACTCTTAAAAAGTTAAAAATAATATCATCAAATCTAGATCTATAAAAAAAATCACATCGTAATAGACGTCGGGGTACCGCTAAGTTAATGAATTTACATCTAAGCTCATCACATGCAAATATAACGACACCTAGCGGTCCCCCGACGTCTATTAAGATGTGATTTTTTTCATAGATCTATTGACTTGATGATATTATTTTTAATTTTTTAAGAGTTAGCTTTTTGTGTCGAGGGTTTTATAATTTTTTTATTTAAGTTTTATTTAAATTACGTTGTCTTGAGTAAGCGTATCTGTGACGACACGAATTCTATAAATTCTACAATATAATTTTATTGACTCTGTAAGTTGCTCGATTCATAAAATATTCCGTGTAAATAATTCGGTAAATTGTCGTTATTTACACGCATACATCAGCGGCACCTCTAATTTGTAATTTGCATACGTAAATTCTGATAAATCGCATACCACTGTTTGGTGGTTGTTTGCATTAGAGTTTTGGAGCTGAAATAGTTTGTTATCTAATTATCGATGATTACCGCCCAAACTACCCGAGTCATGTTTGTTAAACTACTTAAATACGAATTTTATATGTAGTTTAGTATTCAATAACTGGGTTTAGTTTAAAACTTAATAGTTAGTTGCTGTAAGGTGCCCAGTTTTTTATTATTTCTTTCTTTATTAAAATTTTGCAATGATAAGTATTTGATGGACTACAATTTATTGAGTTTTAATGAAATGAAATGAGACAGTTTATTTACTCGAAACATAGTAGGGTATAGATCGATCTGTCCGCCGTTTAAGTATGTTATTTCGACTTAAAACGATTATATTCTTTTACAACTGTGACTTTAACCGTCTAAAGTAGTTCTTAAACACATTTTTATGCAGAACGGGATAGAACTTGGCCTTCACCTCACCTGATGTTATGTGACGATAAGGTTGGAAGCACACTATCCGTCCACTAGGAATCCTCATTACTGAAGAACGGCTATCTTACCTCTAACTGCCGGAACACTACAATTTTTTAAATTGTTATTATGGCGTCAGACTTAGGTAAGACGGTGGTAGCTAGCCAGGCGGACTTGAACCCCTTTTTTATTATAGTGAGGGCAAATACTATCTTTAAGTATACCATACCTGGCATGCTGGGCTCGGTCAGTTAGCAGGAAGCCACTCATGGTCTGTCTCTCGCCGCCCCCGGGTCCCCCGTCAAGCCTGAATAGTAGGCTCGGTGGCGGATCCGGGGGGTTCTGGCGAGAGAGAAAGAGACCTGAAGCCCTACCTAACACCAACCATGTACCCCCCATGGGAAACCTGGGACCCTTGTGTCTTACACGGGTGGGCGAACCACTAGAAAATAGAGGCGGTACATTATTCGTAATACTCGTATTATAGCTTTCCTAAACATAACATGTAGTTTTTTTTACTGTGAAGCCGGGTCTCCTGCGCTTAATTTTCAACATGTTTTGTGTTTTCAAACATCAAACAATGTTTTTGAACAAAGTTTTGTTTAGCAAGAACACAAAAAGCCGCGTCTCCTGCGTGTTTTGCTAATAGCATGTTAGGGGCGTGGCCTATGAGTTTTGTTTAGCAAAACACAAAACATGTTGGAAATTAAGCGCAGGAGACCCGGCTTGATACAGTTTATCGTTATCTCCAGGTACGTCACTAGTCGAGAGTGGTTCGCAAATACCATCAGCTCGCCCGTCACAATTGCCAACTACTGCATAATTAGGGCTCATGCACAGTAATTTATTCGTTTAACAAACCACGCTATTCTAATAGATATGCAAATGGCGGGAGTCGTTTCGTCGGAATTTATTTGTATCTGTTGCAAGTTAATTTTTAATTACAATATATAAGTTTCTGTCTTGCATTGCAACGCCCTCACAGCAGGGTGTCACAGAATCTGTATAACTATGTATCATCTTCTAACTATGTGACAAGCAATAAATGAATTATGAATTACCCTCATCGTCACAGTTATATATTTTCATTAATTTTACAGTACTCGGGTGCAGCGTCAGGGCCGTCAGGTAAGGTTCGAATTTATTCATATTCAAAATACTAAGGTTTTGTAGGTATTGTATTGTAAAAATTTCAAGCTTCTTGGTTAAAAAACTTAATTATAGGTTAAGACATTTCATCTCGCTTAGTTTGCACCGTGAGATATTTTCCGTTGACCTAAAATCATGAAATTTCATAAACTCAAAAATAAACTCACTTGTCCATTTCTGTAAAATTTATTCTTTAAGTCATAATTGTAATAATCCCCATAAAAAATATTATACTTTATATACATACCATTAAACTTGAGAATCATAATTTACCTGTAAAAAAAATAAAAATAACATTAAATACCATTATCTCTTTTGTTAAACCAGTAAATATCGATAATATTATACATACATACTTCTTTACAATAAAGTGATTTTTAAAATAACACCATCTGAATAGCGTTAATTATTATTTTATTAAAATCTTTAAGAGCACTGTCGTCGTGAAACTAGCGCCGCCACTACATTTATTTTTAACCGACTTCCAAAAAAGGAGGAGGTTCTATGTTCGTCTGTATATTTTTTTTTTTATTGTGTATGTCCACCGATTACTTGAAGACGGCTGGACCGATTGAAATGATTCAAACGTTATTACATTAGGTACACTCCCAAGTTGGTCCCATTTTTTAAAATTTGGAAATCGGTTCAGTACCTTTCAAGTAATTTTGAAAAAAGCACGAAAATATTATGATTTTGTGTGAGTTACCTCGATTATTGGTCGTATTACTTTTTTGTTTATGAACTGAATAAGATAATTATTTTTTTGTTGGAAGAGGGATATCTTAAGTGTAGTTTTTTAACCGACTTAAAAAAGGAGGTTCTCAGTTTGACCCGTATTTAAGTATGTTTCTCCGCGATTATCTTAAGTTTGGCTGAGCCGATTTTTCTACATATATAATATACCTTACCTACAAGGTACCTACACTAAAAATAAAAAAAATAAAAATTGTTTAAAAAAAAACAAAAAACCGACTTCAAAAAACCTAACTCTAAAAAACAAAAAATTATATTCGTAATAATAAAAATACGTCTATTGAAGTCGGGTAGGGCGTTTAGAATAAAAAAAGGAATTTGTACTCCAGCCCCACCCGACTCCAGCCCCACAGACGTATTTTTATTATTACGAATATTATTTCTTGCTATTTAGAGTTAGGTTTTTTGAAGTCGGTTTTTTGTTTTTTTTAAACAATTTTTTATTACTCGCAAACCAGGTCAATATTTAAAAGAAGCTCATGTAGTAATCTCTTAGATTGTCTCTAATATTTTTTTAATAACTCTTCAACAGTTATCATTCATTCTGTAAGTTTTAAAATCCATAATTGCCAAAAGTGGCCACTTTGAGCTAAAATTGATTTTAAAACTTACAGAAAGAATGAAAACTGTTATGAGTTATTCAAAAAATATTAGAGACAATTTAAGAGATTATTACATGAGCTTTTTTAAATATTGACTTGGTTTACGAGTAATAAAAATAAATGTAGTGGCGGTGCTAGTTTCACTACCTACAGCGCCTTAAAATGAAATTGTTAAAATTTATATCTTTTCTGTTATAATTTGTTAATATCGTTACTTCGTTACCATAGCGCAAATGCCAAAGACATATTTAAATCATTGCACAATTTATTATGTGCATCATTGTTCGTCAGCATGACTTTACCACATGCTTTGATATTGTCTGCCATCTCCGGGCCCGCTGGCATCACACACACGCCGACATTCCCGTCCGGATTCTCTGTTGTGACTGGACTGGTCGGATTTTGATATGCGTCGGACACATTGAATTTCTGAAATTTGATGTGCTGCTTCTGTTAATGTCGTGTGGTATGGTTAGTTTGGATATCAAAGGCAGAAATGCTGTTATTGAAATGTTAAATGTCATTCGCTTAAGTGCGACTGTGCTATAAATGTTGTGTAGGTAGTTTCGCTTTGACGTGAACTACATATTATTATGTACTTTGTTATTTTATTGAAATATACTCATCAACTTTGAAGCCTTGGTTTTCTGCCAGGGATGTACCGTGCTGTGATCTGATGATGGCCATTCAGGAGATTCAGATCGCTATACACACCCAACTGATCTGATCAGCATTCTAAAAGATTAATGGGTCAGAGTTCTCAATTTCAGGATTTTCAAACATTTTCATGCTATTTTCGCGGTTTTTTTAAACATGTCCATTAATCTTTAAGAATGCTGGTCAGATCAGTTAGGTGTGTATAGCGATCTGAATCTCCTCCATTCACTCCCTGGATGGCCATCATCAGATCACAGCACAGTACATCCCTGGAATAAAACCAAGGCTTTAAAGTTACCTCGTTTGTATGAAAATAACACCTGTATCCCTAGACAAAGTTGATGTGTGTATAATAATACACAGTTTTATGTTTGTTATGTGTTACAAACAACTTTTATAAGGAATCAAAACATAAGAAAATCTGTTTTTTTTTTTTCGTTTCAGTTAGTGTTACTTCCATACGATTTTTTTTGTAATGATGCTATTTCATTTTTTTTGTGTTACTTCCATACGAAATTTTTGTAATGATGAGTCCTAATTTTCACACACTATTTTTATTTTAGTCCTATATATTAAGCTTTTGGCAGAGGCAGTCCTGTTAGTGACACAACGCAACACTCGACCCGTCCAGTTGATTTTATACGGAACCGAAGTGACAAGAACCAATTTATTTTAACATTCCATTAACTCACTCACAACTCTTAAATGTATAGCAATAAAGACCAATATGAACAAACTGGACCTGGACCGAAAAGAAGGTCCTTCTGATTGGTTGTTTCAAAACGTGTTACGATTTTAAAAGCTTTTAGCGACCACGTTAGTTCGAACAACGTAGGTACTTATATTTTCAAGATGGCGTTTTTGGCAGAGCTATCTAGAAATAAGGTATATTTTTTTAAGGAAGGTGCTTGTAATTTTTCTCGCCCACGATATTTTAACATGAAAAGAAAAAAGAAACCCATATATAGTTGCGGTCACATAATTAGGACACCAGTCGATTTTCATACAAACGAAGTAACTTTGAAGCTTTGGTTCTCCGCAAGGGATTGATCGAGCCTGTCGTCTGATGATGGCATTAAACTGCAACTTTTCGAACAAAAACAAACCTCTTTTTGTTTTTTTTAATCATCATTATGCCATGGAACTTTTTGGCAACCCGTAAACTGCGTTAGAGCAATAATTACTTGCTTTATAAACGGTAATGTTATGCAAGGGCTGTCGATTTGGGATTTCACCAAATAGCTTGTTTGTATTTGACACAGTTAAGGGTCAGAGTTCGCCCTTTGTTAGGGAAAAAACTCATTTAGTATGTATTAAAATGTGTTTATAAATAATTGGGGGAAACGCTGTTTGTTTTGGCAGTTTTTTTTTTTAAATAAGAAAAGGACTTTGGAGTTTAATGTTAATTTTATTTTCGAATTTTACGGACATTTTATGAAAATGCAGAGAAAAGTTTAACTTTACTTGTTTTTTGTTGCTTCTTAATTTTTGAGTAAGCCACATAAATATAGGAACATTTTATTCAGACATGATTGCAGATATTAATGTTACCTTCAAAACCTAAACAGGTACTTACTTAGTTATTAGGATTAGAACTTTTGTCATTATTATTTTCCAATTAATCAAAGTGGACCGAGACCATCTGGTGATGGTCGCGGGAAGCCGCTGGACGCGGGCAGCGTAGGACCGATCGTCGTGGAGATCCTTGGGGAGGCTTATACCCAGCAGTATTATGAAGATGGTGAAAAACATACAAACATACTTACAAGATACGCGCGAAAAACAATCCCCATTCTTTGCAGTCGGGTAAAAAGTGACAGTATCAATTTTAACCCCGGTCTAAGGCTCATATTTAAACACCGCTCCCAACTTTGAGAACTATCTTGCGATCATAATTGAGATGCTCTTCTTATAGGAACAGCTTCTCAGGAACGATTTCATGATAACTTTGAGAGAGCGGTTATAAATACGGGCCTACGTTTAGTACACGTTTCATAATAAGGGGGACATTTACCAACTTTTCCTACTTCCGAACACATTCGAATTAAAACGAAACAAAAAAGCGACATTTCATTAGCAGTTTAGTTAAAAAATTAAAAGCACTGACGAAAACTTTTTTCCAGGACTTGCGTGACCGCTTATTTTTTTAAGGGAAGCGAAAGCGAAATAAGCGGAAACGTACGTGTTGTGTCGTGGATACTACGTGCCCTCTATGTACACTGGCGAGCAAAGGAATAGGAAGTTTGTCTGTCTTAAATTGTGGAGCAAACTTTGCGTAGAAATTGGCTATTCAGTCAAGAGTATTTTTTTCGTCAATAAATAAATAACACATGGCGATTGTGTAAGATGTAGGTACTAATAAAATATTACTAACACATTTAAGTTCTAAATACCAGTTATGATTCACCTTTTGAACTCCTGAAATCCTCCAAGAAATCCTGAAAATACTGTCTACCTTAACTTTCTACATTATAAATGTTTTTTTCCAGTTAAACTAACTTAGTACCAACTACTATTACAGATTATGTACTCAGTACTGGTACTTCAAGATAAAGAATGGGCATCGGCTAATTTCGTGTTTTTGCTTTTCTTAGAAATGGCGTTGACATTTATTTCACTGCAATAAAGTTAAATTGTAAATGACTTAGGGCCAAACTACTTTTCGTTAGGTAATTTACTTTGTTATGTTAGACGATTGTTTCCGATGTTTACCCCTTTGCTTACATTAATAATATAAAGTAAAATTCAAAGTGTACATACTGTAAATGCCTGTCACTTAATAAAAAATACGTTTCCCTGTCCGCGTGTACGTAATCGAGTTGAAGATGGCATGACACCGTCCGTGACGCGCTGGGAATACGTGCTTTGAGTGTACACTGGCGAGGAAAATAATGGGAATCACTTTTAGTTGCTTTTTTTATGCACAACGAGATAGTGCTTGGCCTTCACCTCACCTGATGTTAAGTGATGATAAGACCGAAGATGGAAGCGCACTACACTTGGTAACTGAGTAACTGGCCGGAACACAACAATTTTTAAATTGTTATGGCGTCAGACTTAGCTAAGTTGGTGGTAGCTAGCCAGGCGGACTTGAAATAAACCCTACCTCCAACCAAACCGAGTACAAATTATACCGCACCTGGGATTTGAACCCGGGATCCCTGCGTACCACGCGGGGGGGCGAACAACTACCAACACAGATGTGGTTATAAGAATAATGTTTTTTTATTGTTGATTATTTAAGATGTAACGAAAAGGCTAAAGTGAACAATATAATCTTAACTGTTTTCGGAAAGATTTAGTTTAGCCAAAAATGTTTTCTTAACATCCTCTTATCGTCGCAATTCACAATGGAATTCTGTGTGTATTGGTACTAGAGTACCAATTGCTAGAGCAATTACTTCTTCTATAAAGCTCATTAAGACCTCTAATAACACATAATACGACGAACAACTATGAAAGTAAGGAAAACCTCACCTAATATCTGAGACAACTAGATACCTAAATGATCATGGATTCTATAAATTTTCATGATTTTTTCCATAGCACAGCACAGCTATTGCGATTTCTATCAATATCCAAAACAACTGTTTCAAGATCCAAATCAAAGTCCGGCAATAAAACTGGCCATCATGTAACCCAGACAGAACATCATAACCAAAATTACAGTACTAAATCGGACCGAGGTCATAAATTAGGACGTCACTGAACATTTCAAAATGTGCAACGGCAAAAGCAGTAAACTGACAGAATGCAGCTTCGCAAATTGCACATTGCGAGCTCAGTTCATTTCTCTGACATCCGCGATGCTTTTACGTCCATCCTGTTTGGTTTATTTTGCTCGCCAATTGATACAGTTTACGGCTCAGATCGTAATAGCGAGTGCTGTTGCAGATGGATGTACACTTAAAAGTTACATTTGTGATGTCGCAGGAGGTACGGAAAGTAAATGGTGCTAATGAACTAAGTTGAGGTTAACCTACTTTTTCAAAGAAAATTACTTTTGATGCTTTAAATCCTCTATAAAAGGTTCTGAATCAGTTAGCTTACTGCCAACATTATAACAACCAGTGTCATAGTAACCACAATATCCGAGCGAGAGTATGTCTCGCTCCAACGCCCGATGAGTTTTATGAAATTCAGTACATCATTATAACACTCGTTCGGATGATTATATGACGGTGAAGAGGAGGAGCGCGACAGGCACTCGCTCGGACATTACGACTAACATGACACTGGTTGTATCAATGTTGTCAATAAGCCACAGTTTTTTGATGGGTGTAGATGAAGTCTTGTATGCAACTGTACATAATTAGGTATTAGAACACTCATGTGAATACCCCTCATTATAGTGGCCCTACCATGAGTTGATGCAAACTGTTTACGTTACCGTAAACTGTCGGATGTAACGTGAAAGAGACAAAAGATAGTTTGCACCAACTTATAGTAGGGCCACAGTTGCATAAATAAGTATAAAAGGTCAGTTAACATAAATAAATAAGTATCAATACGTCTATACATCACATTTGCTTATTCGACTGTCAAAGGATACATTTTGCGAGCAACAGCGTACAACAGAAACGGTGTCGGCTGTCAATAAATAAAGTCGAACAGCACCGCCGTGTATCACTTGTTACTGAATTCTTTATGACGCCTCCTCGTCGACCCATAGGCGGGAAAATAGGCTTGATTCATTTCAACCTTTTATCCCAGCGGGTACCCCGAAGCTTTCAACGGAAACCAAACGAAACTCAATTTAATGTACACGGGCGCTTTAGGCGGGTAAATGTTGTAAAGTGGCAGCACTGACGCAGTCGTGGATGGTAAACAAAAATGAAATGCAGTTTTTGTTTCTCTCGCATTAATGTCCGAAGTTTCGCGGGTCAGCATGAGTCCTGATGACACTGTATTGTTTCGAGAATGTTGTGTTCACTTTTTTGTGTGCGAATATTTTGCAACAACCTGTACGCCGGATGTCTGAGAGTTGTGATTTTCGCGGTCCAGTAGAAACGTAATATTGTTTCGATCAGCCTTTTTCGTGTTTTTGTTTATCATTTCGTAGCAGGCGCAATGAGTTTATATTCTGTTTACTTAAGGTGGTGAGGTGACCCTGAGCGAAAGTGGCGCCGCGGTGAATTATATTTAATATTATAATTCTAATACACAATTTTAAAACTGTTTATCGTGGAGATTTTAGGGCCCACATTCTAGTATTTTTAGACGGTATCGTTACATTCTCTCGTAGTCACTGCTAGAAGTAGATAGCAAAACTGCTAAAAGTGGCCGTTTTTGACACATTTGCTATCTACTTCTACGAATGACTACGAGGGCATGTAGGATACGAGGGATACCTTCTAAAAATACTAGACCATGGGCCCTAAAATCTCCACGATAAACATTATAAAAAAAAAAAAAATAATAACTTATTAAATATAAACCTCTGAGGGCGCCACTTTCGGTCATACAACCGCCTTAACAATGCCTTAACATAAATGTTTATATATTTTTTTTAAATACTTCAAGCTTTTGAGTCTATGTCAATTTCTTAGATCTGATATTGTCTGTCTGTTTACGTTTTCACGCTCAAACCGACTGAATTCAATGAAATTTTACAGGTTTAGATGATCGAAGACATACCTAGAAACTGAATTATTTTTAGAATTTCCTCTGTTAAAAAATACGTGCATACGAAGTCGGGGTAAATAGCTTGTATAGCCTCCAATATTTTAAGTACCTTTTCATCTATGAAATATCAGTTTAGTAGTTCCGCAAACATCCATAACTGTTTCATTCTTTTCATTTTAACACGTTTTTATTTGTAATGTCACATACTGCAAGGTGTTTTTATTCTTATGCTGAACATCACAGTGTCCACTGTCGACTACTTGCTCATCGCTCATTTATCAATCTATTGTGTTCTCATATCTATCATATTACGTGATTTATAAGGCGCGCGAGGTATAGAGGAGCCGAAATTATAATAGTTCATTTTCTAAACAAACATTTTTGATAGGTAGTATCTCATAATTTGATTTTTATATTTTATTTTATTATTTGTAAAGAAAGTAAGTAGCTGAAGGTCTTGGCAAATTAGAAACGTACACCATAAACACGCAGACCAAAGAAAATAAAGTTTTTCTTTTTTTTTAATTGACCATTTGGGTCAACTTTCAACTCACATGGGGAATAAAACCGCAGAATAAAACCGCCTATGTTATATAATCTCCCAGGATATCAGGTTTTGTACTCGGTTTGGTTGGTGGTAGGGCTTATTTTAAGTCCGCCTGTCTAGTTACGACCATTTTACCTAAGTCAGACGCCATAGTAAATTGATAGAAATATGACGATAATTGTTGAAGAAGTCGGCAAAAATTAAGCCGTCTGGGAGCTTGCATTGAAAACGCTGCTTAAACCCTTCGAGCTATAAGAAAATAATGTATGAAGGAATTGTTTCTCTGTTATAGGTCTACAAAAAAGTCCACGACGGCATATGTCTATCTTTTAAGGATAGCTTACTCTAGCCATTTTAACTTTTTTTTAAATGGCCACATATATAATGTGGTATTGCAAAAGGTATTTAGACGGAAACAGTATTAATCCTTATCAAATAAAATGGGTTTGTTACCATAAGCGTTTCATGCACATAATTTTAGCCCTTTATACTATTATTACTTAGGAGTTATCGCAAAAAGTTTACGCGGGCGAAAATAAATTCAAGCGCGTTTCTCATACCGATGATGACGGGACTCTAACGGGACGGGTACAGACTTTTGGAGCGAAAAGAAAGGAACTGAAGCGAAGCGAGAGCGGGTCGCTAGTACGAAATAAAATAATAATGATTGATGTGCTTATCACGTCTAAAATGTTATTTAACTTCAAACAACTTAGAAATTAAGTGTGAACCATGTGCCATTATCCACAACTTAAATTATTGTCTTAACAACTCACAATAAAGTTGAAATTGCAATGATACTGTTATTCTTGACTTGCTGTTCTCTGTACGCGCAACAGCTGGGACCACTTTTAACTTTGGAAAAGTTTTATTTAACTATGTAAATTGAACTTTAGTTGTTATTTTTGCTACGTCTAAAATGATCTGTGAAAAGTTTAAAATAAATTTTTCACACATTTCATTAGTGTAAAGTGTGTGTCGTCTCACTTTAAATGTGGAGCTCATTTTTCAATGTTGACGACTCTGTATGAAATATACAGGGAGAAAAAAGCAGCCCTTGACGAGTTTCTTGCCGGTTCTTCTCGTTACAAGGTCTCCCGCTCAGGGTTTGCGAACCGATGGCGTAGCTTCTTTGACATTCACAAGTGCTTGTAACAGCCTAGACTGAATAAATTATTTTTTGATTTTGATTTTTTGATTTTGTTTTCAATGAGGGCTTTTCAAAATGACAAAAAACCTGAAAACCCAAAAAACTGTAGGCTCGATATGTGTCAATGTATTTTTTTTACTAAACTTCGAAGAGTACCTACTCAGGTAGGCAGGCAGATGTACTAAAATGTTTCTTTTTGAGCAGATGTCAGCAAGCGAGCGCTTACTTGCCTCTGTTTATGTGTGCAGGACTGGGTCCGAAATGATTTCCATGGTATTTCTTTTAATTGGTTTATTGAGCCCAGATCTCTCACAATTAATTAAAATGTAAAGTTATACAAAAAAGATGGCGAGCCCATCCAAAAGCCTTGTAGGTATGTAGTAGGTATAATATCCTTCCGGTGTTGTTAGTTCAATGAAAATCTTGTAGGATAGAAAAAATAGAATAGAAGGAGGCGCTAATGTTGCGATCGCCGCTGCTAGCGCCCTCGCGATGGTGTGGTGGTGATGTCACAAGTTTCATAGTAATAAAATATTTTTACTATGAAATACTAAATACAATAAGACATTTTAGAATATTTTTACATTATTTATTTCTGATTAATATGTTTTTTTTTTTTTAAAGTTATACAAAAAAGATGGCGAGCCCATCCAAAAGCCTTGTAGGTATGTAGTAGGTATAATATCCTTCCGGTGTTGTTAGTTCAATGAAAATCTTGTAGGATAGAAAAAATAGAATAGAAGGAGGCGCTAATGTTGCGATCGCCGCTGCTAGCGCCCTCGCGATGGTGTGGTGGTGATGTCACAAGTTTCATAGTAATAAAATATTTTTACTATGAAATACTAAATACAATAAGACATTTTAGAATATTTTTACATTATTTATTTCTGATTAATATGTTTTTTTTTTTTACTTTGAGACATTATACCTACTCAATTCTGTATCAGTCTGTAGTAATTTTGTTGATAAAGTGCGTAAGTCAATTTATGACACAGTTAATAATATCAGTAATAAACTTGTTATTGTTAACCTAATATACTTAGTTGAGCTTTATGTATTATCGTCTGCACTTAAGCATGGACTAACTTAAGACAAGGTTCTACTAAGTGCATTTAATAAGATTATTTACATCCATTTATCCAGTTATAAACCTTTGTACTTCGTGGTTATTTTGCTATATTTTTTATATTGAACTATAGTGATCGCCCGCGACTTCGTCTGCGTGGAAAGTTTTTTTGCTATCCCTCGGGAACAGTACTTTTTTCTGGATGAAAGTTACCTTATGTCCTTCTCTGTACCCCTGAGAACGTGTATGCAAAATTTCATGATGATCGATTGAGTAGATAAGACGTGAAGGCGTAACAAACAAACAAACGGACTTTTGTATTTATAATATTAGTTAGGAAGAGGATTGTACAATGTGAAAGGAAATGAAATTAATTGTTATTATGTAAGTGGTGGTAAGATATAACTTTATGTATAATTAAGAGGGAATGAAGACTATCAGTTTATAACAGGGGAGATAACTTAAGTTATAAAAAAATGTGATGTATAGAAACAAATGAGGGCTTTTCAACGTGACATTAAAAAAATAAAAATAGTAACTATTTGCCTCACTAGATGGTGTTGATACTCTTTGAAGGTTAGTAAAAAAATCACATTGACACACATTTTTATCAACGCCATCAATTGAGCCTACAGTTTTTTTGTCATTGTGAAAAGCCTTCATTGAAAAGGCTATTACTATTACTCTAGAAATAAAGCCAAAATTTTTAACCTTTTTAACCTTTTTGTACTCGGTTTGGTTGGTGGTAGGCAGGGGCGTGCATTGGTTTTCAAGCTAGGTAGGCACTCTAGATCTAAACAGTTGTAATTTTGCTCTTATTATTTTCAACTAACGGAACTGAAAACAAACAAAATATGACAACCGCATTGCTTGCATCTTTATTTCCGAAAACAAACATTCTATTAAGCGCGGGTATCAACACTCTTAGGACAAGGTAACAAGATTGAAACTTGTTAAATTCACCCGCACTCGTGAGATAATAAAACTCGGATTAGGAGCGAGCGGTTTGTGCATAGGAGCGATTGAGACAAATAATGTCGTCGTCGGCTTCTCGGCAAATTTCGTTCGGCCGCGGCCGCCCGAGGTGGTCCGAGGTAGCCCGAGTAAGCATGATTACCTAGCGCTGTTATATTGCGAAGGTCATGTTTTAGAACCTTACACGTACAAAGAGCGCACTTTTTTCTGTGGTCGTATAACTTTTACCGAAATTTTTTAAATGAGTTTTGTATGAAACGCTCCTTGCTCCGAATATGCATTCTGGAGACTGCTTACCACACCGTAGCGTGTAGGTAGGAATTATGCGCAAGGAAAATTTGCTTACTAACTGAGTGTTTAATAGAAGTTTGGTTATTATAGAATATTAACGGAACCAAATTATTATTTTTTACTTTAACACTAGTGACTAGTGGTACCTATATTTATTAGGTTCGCCATGAGGTAAGCACTGCCTAACTGCCTATATGGTATGCACGCCCCTGGTGGTAGGGCTTATTTCAAGTCCGCCTGGCTAGCTGCCACCTATCACCTAAGTCTGATGCCAAAACAACAATTCAAAAATGTTGTGTTCCGGCAGTTAGAGGTAAGATAGCCAGTTCCTCAGTGATGAGGATTCCGGGTGTAGTGCGCTTCCATCTACGGCCTTAGTCACTTAACATCAGGTAAGATGAAGGCCAAGCACTAGCCCGTTGTGAAATAAAAAAACCCTTTAAAACTAACCCCAAAACTGTCACATGCAATTATAATAGAATAATTACCCAAATATGACAAGTGTTGTCAAACCATTCTCTGTGACGTCACCGGTCTCGAGCCCATTTCAAACTCAATACAAATTAATTAAGTTTGCTGTCTAAACTGAGACGGAATACCCGACACTCTTGATTGACCGCACTGACATAGAGCAGTGAGTTACGGTAAACTCACACCATAAACAGACACCATCTTACTTATAATGGACTAGCTTTGAAGCCGAGGGACTTCCATACAAACATTTATTCCCTACTTCAACCCCTTCAAGTTCTTTTTTCGCGATAAAAGGTAGCGTATGTCTTTTCCCAAGCTCTACTCTATCTCTGTACCAAATTTAATCATAATTGGTTCAGTAGTTTAGGCATGAAGGCGAGACAGACAGACAGAGTTACTTTCACATTTATAATATTAATAATAAGTATATTAGTAATGGATTCTTCCACTCCATGCCAAGTTTATTTTTATTTTAGCTATGGTTTTTCTTAATTTTCGTGTTAAGCATGTTTGATAGTTGTCATGTGAATAAAAATAAAAACTTATAATGTCATTTTAAATTAAAAAGTGATATTTGATACTCAGATAACTCATACAGCTTTTAAAACTTCATTTGCCATTGAATATGGTGTCATCCTGAAACGAAATATTTCAACAATAATTTTAATTTGGTTAGCACTCTTGTGTCAACGACGAAGATTGACGTAGGTAATGTATCTTTTCTATAAAACCAAAGCTTGAATGAGAAAATACTTTACATTCTTCCAAACTGTTAACGTACTTTTTAAAGAGATTTTTCAATACAGTTGCTTGAAAATATAAGTTTACGATGACAATCGAGCGTGCGCTAAGTTGATTTTACCGCACGCCGTGCGTTTTTGTTTACGGATTAGTACAGCGTGCGGAAAGTTGATTTTACCGTAGACAGTAGAAACATATAGCAACCAGTTTAAAATGACCCCTTTAGTGTATGAAAGCTAGTACTACGGAGAGTTTAAGCTGTTTCCCTGGTTCCACCCACCTGAATTTGATGAAACAGCTTAGATTTTAAGTTGGACTTCAATTTACTAAATTGTGAAAAATCCATCAAAATTCGTTTAGCGGTATCGTAGCCGCGACCTTTGGAAGTCCGGTCCAATGCTCTTACCAACTGAGCTCTTACCAGTGTGTTGGTAAGGGTGTGGGTTCGATTCCCGCCTGAGACAATCTTGGTGATCAGAGTTAAGCCCGCCGGTAACAATCTATGAGGGCTTTTCACAATGACAAAAAACTGTAGGCTCGACAGACGGCGTTGATAAAAATGAGTTTTTTTACTAAGCTTCGCAGAGTATCAACACCATCTAGTGAGGCAAATAGTTACTTTTTTATTTTTCAAATGTCACTTTGAAAAGCCTTCATTGCGATTGTCTTTTTTTTCTTCAATGCCATTGTTGGGGAAATTAACAATCGCTTCAATTCCACGTGTAAACGATAAATTTTCGCATCAATGTGCGTTAATGACGTTAAAATTGACATTCGAAAATAAATATAAATAGTTTTGACGCACTGATGCCCATTGCTCTGCGTAGATTCCAACTGACATCTCCACCATAGATATGCCGAACTAGTGAACTCGTCCCCAGAGCTTTGTCAAGCAGTAATTTAGTTTGAGGGCCTAACACACTTACGCCGGGCAAGGTTTAACCCTTACCCTCACACTTGGCAATTTTCATAATACGTTAATACCGCACTGGCGTAATTAGGGACGAATGACAACGCTAATTTTGATGTAAAACCGGGTAATTGAGTGATGGGTCAGTGGTTAGGTTAGGACGTAATGGACGCGAAGAGTTTGATAATTTATTATTTGTGCAGTATTTTTTATATGTATAACCAACCGCTTTGTAATAAGTGTTCAGAAATTGCACATTTTTAACCCTTAAATTATTCCTATTTTGATGCCAAGAATGGCAACTTTAAGTATGTACATGTCAATAAGAAGCAAAAAATAAAAAAAAATTATGTCTATACATTTTTAACAAAATCAAATTAACGTTAATAACCACATTAGTCAAAGACTGTGTCGCAGCTATTAGCGCCCACCTCGAACTTATAGAATTATAACAGTAAAACACAAAAATAAATTTGTTGAATCTAGAAGGAACTTACTATGTAAAACAAACTTGCTTATAAATGCAAATGAAAATTAGTATGTGTGTGTGTGTGTGTGTGTGTGTGTGTGTGTGTGTGTGTGTGTGTGTGTGTGTGTGTGTGGGTGTGGGTGTGTGTGTGCGTGCGTGCGTGCGTGCTAAATGTCATTCGTAAAATCGTATCAAATGGTATTGTTTTTAATTTGATTAATATCCTATTTTTGTTATAGTTTAATTAAGCTATCAAAATAACTAAACAGATCCACACAATTTGGAGAACCAATCAACAAAATAATCTTGAAAATAAAATCGGTAAATAATATATACGTCTAATTTATTTCTCTCAAGTCAAGGTTCGGAATCTTCCATTGGATTCACAAATCGTCAAAAGAGCATTTCGCATCGCTTCAAATGCCACGATCTGATCACTCACCCCAAAACCACCCCTAAATCACCCCTCATTCACTCCAAACTCTCCACAAACTCTCCTAGAGGTGATGTGTCAACAAAATTATCGTGACACCCAAGTGAGCAACCCTAATTTCTGAACGTTAATACATAGACGTGAAAACATGTTGAGTTTCTAAAGAATTTTGCGCACTCGAGGTACTAGTTTTCAGCTACTAGAAGCGAGTGTTAGATAAATAGAAGAACAAATAGACAGAGACGGTAGTCAAAGTCAAAGTCAAATAAGCTTTATTCAAATAAACTTAATTATTAAGTATCGTCTATATTTTCCTACCACTTGTTCCAGACTTTTTTAGCTGACAACTTATCAGCTGTAACAGCCATAAATAACGATATTTACAAACTTGAATATATCGTTACCAGATAATTACAACAGGGTGACAGGATTATTGGCAACAACATTAGACTTATTATATTACTTCGACAAAGTACTTATAGTAGCAAGTTATGTGTTACATCATTTCCAGCACGCATTTTGATCTTTAAGAAAATCGTCTACTTTATAATTTAATTTAATTTATTTATTTAATTTCGGACGACCAACAGCTACTATAACATAAAACAAAACTTAAATAGTAACAGAAAGCCAATTATAGGTCATCACAAATATAAAGCAAAATACACTTAACGGGCACTATCTTAATAATTAATTATCTTACAATTACACAATTAGGTCTTAGGTCGCATTGAAGAAACTGAGACTCATAATACGCTTGATCGATGCTTCACTTGTCGCAAAAAGATCCAAGTCCGCCTGACGCGTTGCCGAGTTAAAGCTATTACAAGCACGACATAAGTATGAATTCTGCCGATAATTTGAAGATGCAGGGGGGACACGCAGCAAGTGGTTGAATCCGAGTGGTTTTGAGGGTGTTCGTAATGTTAATTTGCATAGAAGTTCCGGACAGTTTACAGTACCAGATGCAATTTTCGAAAGAAAAACCAGATCCGCAATCTCGCGAGATGCGAAACCTTTACCGATGAGCGTTTTTAATATGGTTTTTAAATTCATGCAAAGGAAGATCAATCACTTGTTAGTATTCTGGTATTTATTATAATATCACTTACTTTTCATAACTTTAAAACTTATCACCCTAATACCGTAAAATAATCATAATACATCAAACATTGACACAGCTAGCAAGTCTCGTTACGTTGAAAGCGGCAATGGCGTAACATCGATATTTACGACAAATTTAATGGCCCGTTAAATTTCGGACATACGGACATCAAGTCCGAAACACATTACCGAAAAAATACCCTTGAAAGAAGGTAAATAAACTATGTATGTAAGCACGCAGAGAAATTGGTGACGAACAGAATTACTGAATCGAATAGTAAAATAAGGTAACAATTTTTCTAGTTTGAAATACTTGGTCCTTGTTAGCTCTACGACTAATTATTCACTCTTACTAATCATATGTTTCATTACATGATTTGATTAATGTAGATCACAAAAAAATATTATTGAACTTAAAATTCAATAATTATTGCAAGTTATACAATAATTATGTTATTATGTATTTAATATATTGTATGTACTAAGAAACAGGGATTCGCAATTACTAAATGATCTAGTTCCGGTTAATGATTTACAATGTTACTGGTAGACTACGAGTGTGTCTGTAATCAAAACAATAATCTGTCTATTACAACTACATTATTGTTTGCAGTACATATTTTACTAAGTGTCGTATAATATTCGTTTAGTTTGGTTTACTTTTTAAGTAGTATTAAGACTTAACAAGAATAATATAGTAAAAACAACCCCGGAAACAGTAAACGGTACAATGTATGTAGTAATCCGTGATATTCTGTTAGCGTGTTTTAAAATATTTCAAATAATAATGTTACGATTACAATCGAGGTGGTATTCATAGCTAATTATCTTGTTCTGTTTATCTATAACTGTGTTTTTGTAAATAATCAAAAACAGTCAGTTGACTTTGACACCCCCGCCACCCGCCGGAAGGCCGCCCGCCATTGTGTTTTCGACCGCGCTTGCTTGACGTGACGTATTTGCTGTTGCCTGATTCCATTAGGTCTTTTATTTTTTGTGTGGTTAGTTATTTTATTACTTTATTTGACGTGATGTCTGATGACGTTGATGGAGATATCCCACAGTTATTGCAGCAGTGGGGTTTACCTCAATATATTGATACTTTTAAAGGTAAGTTGGTACCTCTTTAACTCAACTCTATAGTATTTAAATACCTGCATAGGTGATTTGTTCAATATTGATCAGCCGGGATAACATTAATTTGATGTTCTCCCGGCTGTTTTCGGCCACGGCAACTGTGTTGGGAGTTTGAGACTTTCTTACATGACTGATAATAATTTTTATAAAATATTTTTATGATTTTTCAGTAAATAATATAACAATATCAACACTGTCGATGCCAGACAGTATAGTCTTGTCAAAGAATTAATCCATCCGATTGGAGATCGAGCCAATTTTTTAAAAAACTTGGACAATTGGAACAAACTAACCAACCCAGAAGAATGCCCAGAAATGCCATTTACCAGCAGCAGCCCTGTAAGTATCTCCTATTTTTAACATGCTTTTATTAACTTTAACTGTAACTATGTATGTAAGTAAATGTAATGTAAACAAATCTTAAAAGTTGAATTTAGCCTAGTTATACTGTCCAATCAATTTGAAAATTTGCAAATGTATGTAATACTGATAATAATACAATAATTTGATTCCATCGAGCTGATCTGGTGATAGCACCAGGAGATGGAAGGTGGAACTCTTTAATGGTTACCAGTAAACTGTTGAGCTTAGGCTCATTTGGTTTGTTTTTACGAGTATAAATTAACCTAAGGTAAATTACTTTAACTTTAATGCATTCACAATGCAATTTTTATTCGTAGTCAATTTTGACTCCGTAGCTCAGTGGTTAGAGCAGTCGCCCGGAAAGCGTAACAGGTGCTGGGTTTGAGTCCCATCAGAGCTAGTTGTGAGACAGGTTGTTTTTATCTAATACTTCATTTTCAATATATCTAGGTAAGCATTTAACTAGTAGGTAATTTTAATTACAATTTTTTTTGCAGGTCCCTGTGTTTGTAGATAAACTTAATCCTAAACACAAACAAATACGGAGTGTGAGTGAATTTCTGATCCCTCTAAACAATAATAATACCTCAATGGAATTAAATGATTCCGACATCACTATGGTGCTTACCACTAGTGAGGATCATGTGGCTACCACTAGTGAGGATCATGTGCCTACCACTAGTGAGGATCATGTGGCTACCACTAGTGAGGATCATGAATTGACAATATGTAATGAAGAAGTATGTTCGGTAAGATGAATGATTTAAATAAAGTAATTATTTGACCTAAAAAACAGACACAAATGTTAAATGTAAGAAGTAAATAATATAGATAGATGTCTTTAAATAAAACTTTATCACAATCATAATACCTACCTAATTATTTTAATAAATATTTTGTGTCTTTTTTCAGCCTTTGAGAAAATTACTCTTAAAATCGAACAAAGGACGGGGCCTGCTAAATTTATATTCAGAACAAGGCAAATTATCAAATAATAGGAGAAGAAAAGTCTGCAATATAATAATAAAAGAAAAGAATCAGAACCAAATAAAAGAATAGACAGTTCTATACTACTTACAAAAGCACAAGAAATAACTGAAGTATTCAAAAAGGATAATATTGAGAAGAATTATTACAATAATTTTGCAAATAAATGTAATTTTTTTATGTACTTGATATTTTATTTTTGATTTCAGGAAACCTAAACATACCTATGGAGCCGTAGCGCGTGCGACGTCTTAACAAAATGCCAATAATCTCAATTTATATGATTCTAACATTTCTAACACCTGTTGAACTTAGTATTAACTTTATTAACTCTGCGTTTGACTTATTTTTATTATCATAAGTAAGTACTAGATAGTCGGAGTCTTTGGATATTGTATTGAAAAAGGCATTTTTTATATTTTTTTAAAGACGTCACACTTACTGAAGGCTCTATGGACTGCGTTTAGATGGAGCGCCTGCAATCCAGTGAACTGACAGTACCAACAACGGATCCCTTTTAGGCTTTTAATGGAGAAAATACAGTTTTATTTACTTATACAAATAAAATTGTATTTTGTCTACTAAAAGCCGTTAGTACTGTAAGTGCACTAGATAGCAGGCTTCATCGAAACCAGTAGGTAGGTACTGCATACAAAATAGTAGCTATAACAATACCTAGGGTGCTAGTATTAAAATGTGTATTGTACTTGTTACAAAAAACATAAAGCTAGCGTTGCAATACAAATAGTTATCATTAAAGTTCACATAGTTTTGTTACACAAATTCATTAGTAGATACAGCAAAGTATTTAGTAAACTCAAAAAAAAAGGTGTGGATGTTTACCAGATTGCATGGTAGTTCTTACAATCGATTTAGTAATGTCTACTTGACGTATGGCTACAATTACATTGGTATTGTAACAGGCGCGATATTTACATTGTAGTGAGTATTATATGGTTTGGTCAGGTTCACTAAACATCTAGTTGTCATTAATAAACCGATAGGTAAAAATAATACAAGAATGGATTTTGTAAAGTCAACTCGCGGGTCTTGTTGTCACGGTTGCTAACAGAAGTTCTAGTTACAGTAGCATTTTTTCTCGTATAGGTAGCCAGATATTTCTCTGCGTGAGCCCATTGGATGATTAGGCATTATTAGGTATAGCTTCCGCTCGAGACTTCGTTCGCTTGGACATTCGAGAAAATCCTTAGGGAACCTAACCAGGATAAGAAGTATTCTATGTTTTAACGTCCTGCCTCGCTAAGCAGTACGCTTGGTGTGGAACTGTGGACGTACCTCGTAGGACGTTAAAATATAGAATACTTTTATCCTGGTTAAAGGTTCCCTAAGGATTTTCTCAAATGAACACACGAACAAATTCGCGGGCGGAAGCTAGTAGAAAATAATATAATAGAAAGCGGGCTTTGATTTTACTGCATGCACGTGTATTTTGTTTTTAAGAAATTACAATAGACCCAAAACTCGTCCCGCTTTTGTTTACTTTTAGCCATTGACCATTATACTGTGCAAGATATGGATACACCAGCTGGTCGGTCGTTCTAACAGTATAATTCCTCAAAGATATTATTACAACGAATTCATCGTAAACTTAAAACTCGTATATCTTTTGATTCAGTTAACCGATTGTGATGAAATAAAAATATGATTATTCTACAAGATACATAATTATAGTATATTTGTATGTAAACATAATTACAATTAAGTTAGCGTTTTTTACTTTATTAGCGCACAAACATACAGAGACACAGATAAACAGACAAAAATTCCAAAAATGATAGAAATGGGTTCTACTGGTTATTAATAAACACCCCAAAAACTTTTTTTTTAAATATTTCCTTTACTTACAGACACAACTTCTCTACAGCTTTATTATAAAATATTATGTATAGATTATGTACCTATAGCACCAAATCTACCATAATCTACTAACAGGTTAACTATCCTTAATTCAATTCAATTCTTAATGTGTTGAAATTAAACAATATTATAGATTGCAATGCATATTTTGTTAGTTTTTAACCGACTTCCAAAAAAGGAGGAGGTTCTATGTTCGTCTGTATATTTTTTTTTGTGTATGTCCACCGATTACTTGAAGACGGTTGAAATGATTCAAACGTTATTACATTAGGTAAACTCCCAAGTTGGTCCCATTTTTTAAAATTTGGAAATCGATTCAGTACTTTTCAAGTAATCTTGAAAAAAGCACGAAAATAGTATGATTTTGTGTGAATTACCTCGATGATAATGGTCGTATTACTTCTTTGTTTATGAACTGAATAAGATAATTATAGTTTTTAACCGACTTCCAAAAAAGGAGGAGGTTCTATGTTCGTCTGTATATTTTTTTTTTTATTGTGTATGTCCACCGATTACTTGAAGACGGCTGGACCGATTGAAATGATTCAAACGTTATTACATTAGGTACACTCCCAAGTTGGTCCCATTTTTTAAAATTTGGAAATCGGTTCAGTACTTTTCAAGTAATTTTGCAAAATGCACGAAAATAGTATGACTTTGTGTGAATTACCTCGATGATTGTCGTATTACTTCTTTGTTTATGAACTGAATAAGATAATTATTTTTTTGTTGGAAGAGGGATATATATTCTTTATTGCACTTGTAACATAATTACCCAGGTAAATATAAAAGTTGTTTACAAAGGTGGGCTTATCTCTAAAAGAGATCTCTTCCAGCCAACCCAGCATTGTTTGAGATTTTTAAGTAAGCAGGTAATAGAAAGTGCATAGTAAGATGGAGATAAGTGAAATCCTAAATAAAACTTAATCTAGATCATTTTATACACATACATATACTTATAAATAAACTTTATATTAGGTATAAACTTAACATAATTAAATAAATATAAATTTGAATAAATACATACATACATACATAACATAATACATATACATAAAATAACATATACCTATGTAATATAAATATATAAAACTGGTTGTATTAACTATCTCGTGAATCATGAATGAGACAATTGTGATAGAAAGTGAGCTTTGACTTTTGATTTGAAAGTTATGATGTTTTGGCAATTCTGGATGTTTGACGGGAGTTTGTTCCAAAGCTGAGCGGCTTTAACGGAGAAGGAGTTACGCAGGAAGTTGGTGTTGCTTCTAGGCAGCTCAAGCATCTTAGTGATACAAGCCTGCCTAGGGCGGGTGGGAGGAGGAAGGATTTGGAACCGGGAAACAAGGTAGTTGGGTGAGTTAGGATCCTTGAGGATTTTGAATAGGGCAGAAAGGATGTGCATATCACGGCGAAGGCGAATGGGAAGCCATTTTAGTTGACAGCGAAATAATGACACATGGTCGTATTTGCGAAGTCCGAAGATGAAACGAATGGCTAGATTTTGCAGTCGTTCCAGCTTGTTTAGCTGTTCCTTAGTAATATCCAAAAAGCAAACGTCGGCGTAGTCGAGAAGGGGGAGGAGAAGTGATTGCGCCAGCATAATTTTGGTTTTAAAAGGAAGAAAGTATTGAAGTCGCTTGAGGGAGTGAGAAGCGTAATGGATGCGTTTGCTGACTTCATTGATTTGCGGGGACCAAGATAAGGTGCTGTCCATAATGAGTCCGAGATTTTTTATTTTGTCGGTGAACGGGATAGGCAAATTGTTATAGATAAGTGGTGGAACAGATTTAAAGTCAAGCTTACACCTTAGCCGGTTGCTACCCACAATCATAGCTTGGCATTTGCTTGGGTTCACAACAAGACCAAAAGAAGAGGCCCAGTCCCGGATCGAAGCCAAATCCCGATTTAACGAATCTATCGCTTCCGCAACCTCAGCGATGGGAAAGTGTCTGTAAATTTGAAGGTCATCAGCATATAGGTGGAAAGGGGAAGATATAGCACAGGAGACATTGTTGATGAAAATAGAAAACAGTAATGGAGAGAGAACACCACCTTGTGGCACACCCGCTGATAAATGTGACCAATCGGAAGAGGCGTCATTATAGACTACACATTGAGAACGGTCGAGAAGATAGGATTTGAACCAATCGATGACAGAGGCCGAGACGTTAAAGGAACGAGCACCGAGGAGAAGATCAAAGTCAACACAGTTGAATGCACTGCTAAAATCCAGCAAAACCATTGCGGTGAGTTTGGTGTCCATCGCCCCACGAATATCCTCCGTAATGTTCAGCAGTGCACCAACCGTGCTGTGGGAAGGGCGGAAACAGGATTGGTAAGGGCACAATAGGGTGTTGGAGGAGAAGAAGGAGTATAGTTGTTTGTGAACTACAGGTAGATAAAAAAAGGGAATTTGTACTCCAGCCCCACCCGACTTCAATAGACGTATTTTTATTATTACGAATATTATTTCTTGCTTTTTAGAGGTAGGTTTTTGAAGTCGGTTTTTTGTTTTTTTAAGATTAGAACATTAAAGCTTAAGATTCAAGGGTTAAAATAGGTAAGTATCATAACATAATTATTATATACATTTACCGGGTCAGTAAAAATTAAATTATAAACCACAATTTTCAAAAAATTAAGAAAGCAGTGTTCAGCCTTAAATGACGTTTTATAAACCTTTATTTAACGCAAGTGAATCCGGTGTCATGAATATGTATCAGAAAGACCTTTCGCTTTATATGACATGCCGTCAAAATGGTCATAAAGATGACGTCCTTTTAACGGTAATATTATACCAAAATACTATGAACCTTTCGGCGAGACTCGTTTATCGATGTATTTATAAAAAATGAATTGAAAGAAAGAAAATACATTTATTTTGGAAACACACAACGATACACAACATTACAAAGACAGTACAAAGAACTAACTAAGAAAGAACCAACATTTGGAAGAAGATCATTTCTGTTAAATAAAATCAATGACACATATATATAATAAAATCAATGACTTACTAGATGTGATTCAGTTATCGACAAATAAGTGCAAAGTGGTACTGAGCACTAGTATACCATAAATATTAGTTGCAAATAAAAATATAGTAACCTATATTATCTTATCTAGCTAATTTGTTTAATATTATTTGTGGGTTTATTTACCTATTACCTGTCTTGGTATATTTAGGAAACGAACTTTTCTATTATCGTACTCAGAGACGTCAATTAAGTTTAATGCTTCATTAAGTATCGTGTCGTCTTTACTATCACTATGGAAAAGAAAGAGATAGCAACAATTTTAATGAAACATTAAACTTAATTGACGTCTCTGAGTACGGCCGAGTGTATTTTTGGTACCGTTGTTGTTTCTTATCTTTTTTCACAATACAAGTGCTAAGGCACTAACTTAGTTATTATCTGTTTTTTTAATACCTCCTTTTAGTTTGTGATTTAGCGTAACTTTGAGAGAAAAACAGTATATTTGGTCTATGTGGATTTCAAAGACGCTAATGTGACGCGTGTCACGCGATGTGGATTTCGAAGGTCTGCTTCTGTCTGCTTGTACTAAGGGCGTCGTATTTATATATATTACTCAAAACATAAAACTAATAGGCAAGTAAACCTTGTTTTGATTTCTCTTTTTTTTTATTGCAATCATTTTGCTTTCTATAGTCAGTAGTTTTTGTAAGTAAAGGCCTATGAAAAGCTTTTGGATACTAGTTTTCAATTCAGTGCCTTAGGATGGGTAGCCTAAGTATGTCATGCTCTCTTTAATCATTTCTGCGGTGGTGTCGTGTGGGGCGGGTCGTTACGTTCCCTCAAATATGGTTGAGCGAAGCGATGGCTGGTCCACGCGTCATGCTCGTGAACGGGTGCTGCCAGTGGGAATGGGTCTGCTTCTGAGTACCTATCTTAACGCATATTGAATTGTAAGAATTGCGTTTTTTATTGTTATTTTTTATGTCTTGTATCAAGTGTTTTTTGGTAAATTTTGCCTACTTAGGTGCACTTTCGAGTAGCAGACATAGTGATTACTGATTTTGTCAACTAGTTGAAAGTTATTTACTCTCACAATTACCTATCCGATATGTAGTAGGTATTTAATTTCAACTTACCTACCCATTGTGTACAAACTTTTGTTAATTATTGTGATGGAAAATGACCTCACTTTAAATGTGGAGCTCATTTTTCAATGTTGACGATTCTGTATGAAATATACAGGGAGAAAAAAGCAGCCCTTGACGAGTTTCTTGCCGGTTCTTCTCGTTACAAGGTCCCCCGCTCAGGGTTTGCGAACCGATGGCGTAGCTTCTTTGACATTCACAAGTGCTTGTAACAGCCTAGACTGAATAAATGATTTTTTGATTTTGATTTGATTTGCTATTGAAATGCAATACCTAATCAAATCAAACACACATAATATTATGTTAGTATAAATAGAAGTATGTTGTTTCAACACTTAATACGCACGGAAATCCAAGAAGTGAATATTGAGCTATGCTCATTTTCAAGAGGATGAGATCATTATTATATGTTAGGGTACTAGCTAATTGAATATCACCCTAACCATTAATTTAATATCATCCTACATTGGGCCTATTTTGGATCTTAACCTCAATGTCAACCGCTATTAGCAAGACCTACAAACACTACAAGACACTTGACCAATTAAATTCCTTTTGGGATACGATCCGCCATTTTGGCATTACCTCATTATCGTAAGAGGATATTTGGCTGTAACTTTATCGGTCTGATGTAACTGGGAATGTGGGCTGTCTTAAGTTAATAAAACTTGAAATGTGAAATTAACGAGAGTGACTGAATTTAAAAAAGAAAGAAATAATTAATGATTTCTTGCATGTAAAGATTACAGGAGGAATTTGAAGGGGCTAACCGTTTGACGTTGCTCCCGCGTGCGGTGCTATTCTCTAACATGCAACTTTACTCTCAGGATCGTTTTGTCAAATTTTTACAGATGTCATATACTCATTACTGAGTGACTAGGCAAAATGCCATAGATTCTAAAGAGTTTAACCAGTAATGGCAATATGACACCTGCCAGACAACTCAGCTGCAGCGACGAACTGGACGCTGCAAACTTTAGAGAATAGTATAGCTGGTGGACGCGTGTCTCACTTCTATAATCTCCGCGGCAATATTTCTGTGATCACAATAGTCTACATGGTTAAACTCGCGGCGATCACTTTGCAGACGTCACAATTTTACCGATAATTGAGGAACACGAGAGCTCGACTCAAACGCTCTACGTATGCAGGCTGGATCGGAAGTGTTAGATTCTAACACTTCCGTATATTCTATTCCGCCATATTCGTTAGAATATATATAAGTGTGACGCGACCTTATAGTGGTTTACCCCCAAGGATAAAAATTATATGAGGGTAGTAGAAGTTGGTTTAGGGTTGTAGCATCGGTACAAGTCGAAATGAATTTGTAAAGTGATGTGAGTGTGTAATTGATCTAAATCTACCAAGTTCAGTTAAAGGTTTTTTACCCAAAAGATTTCAGTAACTTGCGCCCATCTTCCTTGTCAGCTTAAATGGCGTGGAGCAAAAAATTATACGTTTCTAAAAATGATTATTGGAATAAAGACAAATAGTTGATTGATTGACTCAAATGAAAGTCGCCCGCTACGTGTGACTATTTTAGGGTTAAATATACGTAATATGATAGGACATACGAGATATTGGTATCTGCGTAGGCAGATATGACTAATAGTCTGTTTAGTCTAAGCTACCCGTCATTGTCTAATGGAAATATAGATATTACTTTACCGTAATAAATCTCAAGTATCACTGAACAGGTCTTAGGTATAAGCCACTTTGAAGTAATGCAGAACAAATGGTAGCAGCCTTGGCACAAATGGAATGAAGGCTGTGGCTTATAATACAGCGGTGGTGACAAATTAACAATTTAATACAAAGTATCATGTTAGTCTGCATTTGTAAGTGAAAGTGAAAGTGAAAGTGAAATAAGCTTTATTCAAATAAACTTAATTATTAAGTACTTTTGAATCGTCTATATTTTCCTACCACCCGTTCCAGACTTTTTTAGCTGACAAGAAGAACGGGCGCAAGAAACTTATCAGCTGTAACAGCCATAAGTAACGATATTTACAAACTTGAATATATCTTAAAGCTTGTATGTTCTTAAAGCTCGGTTGAATCGTCTTAATTTAACTTTTACGGTACATGACACAATTAGAGCCGGTGGCCAAAATTGGAACTAGGTTTTATTACGTTTTGTTACCTAGTTTGTGTAGTCAAGATGATGCAACCCAGCTTACGTAGCCACCTGCCCTGCCTATTAAAAACGATAATGACAATATTAACAATATTGACATGAAATAAGAGTTCCCAATCTTTGATATGCCAAATTTGATTATTTTTAGAACGCGTAGTTTGCTATCGTGTATCAAAAAATCCACTGCAATTCCACCCCAAATAATATTTCCATTTCATTAACCGTAGGTATCCAATATTCATTCTTTCCCATCATTAGCACCTATTCTCTCCGCTACTCCACGAGCACGTACTAAAAAATGGTCAGATATATCAGAGAACCGCGCAGCAATTTACAATTGTTTAGTCGTGACAAGCGGCGCTAGTACAGGGAAACACTCTTAGCCCACTCTTGTTTCCTTGTTGTATTAAATCTATTTGTGAGGCTACTAGATCTCAATCTAAGGAAAGGTGTTTCAGACTGGCCTTAAGGCGGTTGTATGACCGAAAGTGGCGCCCTCAGAGGTTTTTATTTAATAAGTTGTTAATAGAAAAATATTTTAATAATGTTTATCGTGGAGATTTTAGGGCCCATGGTCTAGTATTTTTAGAAGGTGAAGAAACTACATGCCCTAGTAGTCATTCGTAGAAGTAGATAGCAAATGTGTCAAAAACGGTCACTTTTAGCAGTTTTGCTATCTACTTCTAGCAGTGACTACGAGAGAATGTAACGATACCGTCTAAAAATACTAGATTGTGGGCCCTAAATCTCCACGATAAACATTTTCAAAATTGTGTATTAGAATTATAATATTAAATATAATTCACCGCGGCGCCACTTTCGCTCAGGGTACCACCTTAAGAGCTGGCCGTTTCATATTTTTAAAGTTTTATTTTTTATTTAGATTAGCTTAATTATATTTTTATAGACATTTCTGTTAGAATGCTTATTGCTAGTAGTAAAAAAGATGAGGAATTAATTCCAGATTTATTTAAATAAAGTTTATTTTTTCTTATTACTGACTTGCATTACTGGTGGTAGATTTTTTCTCTTGACCTAATTGCGTTGATTTTATTATCTTACTGTTTTATTTATACACGGACATAAGACATTTTTTTTAAATTAACTTCTAGCAGAAAATGTACTATAATTATTCCATGCAAAGCTTACGTTATTGGACACCATGTACGAGATAAGCTAGGGTACTTATTTTTAAAAATAATTATCAGAGAAATAATTATACCAACTAATATACATTTATTTGCTTTTAAATTGATTCTTAAGTACCTACCTAAAGTACTATTTAAGTGTTCAACTTTAGTTTTAACCGATTTCAAAGTAAGTACTACTTTTAAATCGTGCGTCATTTGCTGCCAAGGAGAATGGGCAAAAAGCTTAGGTATCAGCTTTTCCCAATAAGAAGCCATGGCATTTACATTTAATTATTACAAATTACAAATCGTCATCAATTTCTTTTTTTTCTTTTATTAAAGCGTTATCGAACCTCTTGAAAACCACATATCATACGTTCACAACATTTCTAGTACTGTAACACCAAGTTATTTTCTCCAGATACGTAAGAAGTGTATCGGAAATACCCGAAAAATAAATATTTTTCTATATCAGAGCTTCCTCCATGTATAATTCAGAAAGGCGTGCCGTATATCATCGCGCCATAACAACTCCCATGGGACTGCGGGAATCTTTGAGGAAACCTCTTTACGCCGGTTAATGGTAACTTTTGAGGCCAATTCGATTTACTGAAGGGAAAACGAAACAAAATATTTATTTTCAACTAGTGAACAAGTACGTTTGATGCACTGGGATCCATTTTTAACCGACTTCCAAAAAAGGAGAAAGTTCTATGTTCGTGCTTAACGGGTCTATTTCCCATTAATTGCATAAACATCGAGTCGACAATCGAGTTCAAACTGGCCAGCTCAAACTGCGGCCAAAAAAAACTAGGCATCTTGGACAAAGTTAAGCGATAATTCACGCCAGGACAGCTTCTAACTCTTTACAAAGCGCAAGTCCGCTCGTGGCATGGAATATTGCTGCCACCTGTGGGATGTATGACACAAAGTGGGGTCCACAAAGTACCAACTAGCCGCACTTGACTCGGTTGAACGCAGAGCCAGAAAACTAATAGGGGATAGTGAGCTATTAAAAACCAAGCTTCACAGTCTTTCAACTAGTGAACAAGTACGTTTGATGTACTGGGATCCATTTTTAACCGACTTCCAAAAAAGGAGGAGGTTCTATGTTCGTCTGTATATTTGTTTTTTTTTGTGTATGTCCACCGTTTACTCGAAGACGGCTGGACCGATTGAAATGATTCAAACGTTATTACATTAGGTACACTTCCAAGTTGGTCCCATTTTTTAAATTTGGAAATCGATTCAGTACTTTTCAAGTAATTTTGAAAAAAGCACGAAAATAGTATGATTTTGTGTGAATTACCTCGATGATTGGTCGTATTACTTCTTTGTTTATGAACTGAATAAGATAATTATTTTTTTGTTGGAAGAGAGAAAGATATCTTAAGTGTAGTTTTTTAACCGACTTAAAAAGGAGGTTTTTGAATAAAAAAACGGAATTTGTACTCCAGCCCCACCCGACTTCAATAGACGTATTTTTATTATTACGAATATTATTTCTTGCTTTTTAGAGGTAGTTTTTTTGAAGTCGGTTTTTTGTTTTTTTTTATGACAGAACTATTTGAAAACCTTTTTTTAACTTTCTCGTTGCATTTTATAAGATTAGGAACACAGGTAAACTAAACATAGGTGTTGAACACCTACCTTTTCCCGACGTTTCCGCGGCCGATGCAACTCGGTCGAAACGCGGGGAAGACGTAGGTGTTCAACACCTATTGTTAAGAACTCCTTTTCAAAATAGGTTTTTTTACACTATGTAAAAATATTGACAACATGACAACATCAAAAAGAAATAAAAAGCTATCGAAGGAATATTGAGAATTTTATTATTTAATGTAGATTCATTACACCTATGTTTAGTTTAAACGCGTTTAAGGATTCGATTCTCGAAGGAGACAAATATTTGTGTGCATAATTATGTCTATTTGTCTTAGTTTGGGTGTTATCTATGTATATTATATGTATATTAAGTTTTTATCTACAAAAAAGTGAAATACCTATATAAGAATATATTTATCCGTAATCTTAATACTTGTGTATTCGTAATCTTATCTTTAAAAATCGTTTGAAATAATGAATTAAAATTCAAAATATGACATAATGTTTGTACTTATTTTGACTTGCATTCATGAAAACACATTTTCCACCTTTGTCGGATATCCCGATCTATGTAATACTAAGAATTTCAATTGAATTTATTATTTGACTTTAATTAAATTTATGTCAATGTTAAAAGTTGGTAATATGTGAAGTAAGATAGCTTTAAGCTTGTAAGGAATATGACAAAAGTTTCACGTCTATAGATTTTTTCAATTGTAGTATAACTCAGTTTAAAAACCAAATACTTACATGAATTGATTGATAAATAGGTAATTATAATTGTAAACATATCTTTAATGTTCCTTTTTAGTTGTAGTATAACTGTTAACCAACTCTGTGAATTTAATTAAGTTCAAATTGCCCTGTCGTTTATTTTGTATGTTCTAATTATTAGTGGAAACTTTGCTGATCACTGTTTTATAATATTTGGTAAAACTAAATGTACTGTGAAATTGTTTGTTTCCCAAATAAATTGAAATAAACTAAAATAAAATAATACTTAGTTCAAAAAGCGACCTACCATAAAGTGTTATCTAACCTCAAACACACAGTACTCCATTCCAATTACCACACCTCAATTCCATCTTGTACCCAATAAATTACGTAACAAGCAGAAAAACGAGGGATATGGGTATTGTTTGATTAATCAAGCCCCATTATCTGCGTATCTAAACGTTAAAGTTTATTAAGAAATAACGAGTAGCCAGACAATATCGCATACGTGATCTGGGGCCCAATCACGCTAATTCTGAACGATAAAACCTACCTCTAAAAAGCAAGAAATAATATTCGTAATAATAAAAACACGTCTATTGAAGTCGGGTGGGGCTGGAGTACAAATTCCTATTTTTTATTCTAAAAGCCCCACCCAACTTCAATAGATGTGTTTTTATTATTACGAATATTACTTGAAAAGTATGAACCGATTTCAAAATTTTAAAAAATGGGACCAACTTGGGAGTTCACCTAATGTGATAACGTTTGAATCATTTCAATCGGTTCTGCCGTCTTCGAGTAATCGGTGTACATACAAAAACGGGTCGAATTGAGTACCTCCCTCCTTTTGAAGTCGGTAAAAAACCAAAACCGTTACGTTGTCTCGACACTTATGTTTCATAGAAAAAGTTGTACAGTTTCAAGGACTGAACACATCCTTAAAATTTGGACAGTGATTAAAAATACACCTTGTATAGATAATAATTAATTTCCGAAAATGCAATTTTTTAATCTTACTAACAATTTCCTATATAGACAAGGACAGTATTGAAACAAGCTTATTACAGGTGAAATCAGCAATCTTTTAAACTAAGAATCTAATCTTGATATTGATAACTGTCGCCCAGAAAATCAAAACGTGCTTAACGGGTCTATTTCCCATTAATTGCATAAACATCGAGTCGACAATCGAGTTCAAACTGGCCAGATCAAACTGCGACCAAAAAACTAGGCAACTGGAACAAAGTTAAGCGATATTTCAAGCCGGGACAGCTTCAAACTCTTTACAAAGCGCAAGTCCGCTCGTGGCATGGAATATTGCTGCCACCTGTGGGATGTATGACACAAAGTGGGGTCCGCAAAGTACCAACTAGCCGCACTTGACTCGGTTGAACGCAGAGCCAGAAAACTAATAGGGGATAGTAAGCTATTAAAAACCAAGCTTCACAGTCTTACCCACCGCCGGCCGTGAAGTAGCTTGCATAGCGGTGTTCTACAGAATATATTTCGGTGAGTGTGCTCTTAAGCTGCATGAGCTCATTCCGCTATCCCCTTTCTACCATCGGTCATCCAGACGCACGGCAGGGTTTCACCCCTATTTGGTTTTCCACTTGAAATGGCAAATTCACATAGAAAATTTAGCAAAAAGAATAAACGAATTCGTTTACGCCCTCTACAAAGTGAGAAATGTTACTAATAGAGAGACGGCCATTACTACTTAAAGAGCTGACGTGGAGTCAATTTTGCGATATGGTTTATTACTGTGGGGCAACGGTATCGATAGTAAGAGGGCATTTATTGCACAACAAAAGGGTATTAGAGCCATCTGTGGAATCCCACCAGTCGAGTCGTGTCAACCATTGTTCAAAAGTTTAGGCTTACTACCACTACCATCAATGTATATTTATGAAGTTTGTACACTTCTAAAAATACTTTCATACAAAAGTGTTCCAACACACTCGTAGGTAGTGGTGAATGAACTTTTCGTTAAAATATTTGTGATGAATATGCCATAGATTTCTCAGTCCATTTTTGACATCCTAAAGACGATTAGTCCAAAGTAAAAGCGCACTTCTCCAGGGATCTTCCACAAATGATGACCACAGCATAATATTGTTTTTTCCTGCGAAAGACTTGAAGAAAATGCTAGTATCTAACGAGATGATTACTCAACCACAGAAGTGATAAAATAAATAAATCAAAATGATTAATTAATCACTGAAATTTTAATGTCAAAATGGACTAGCTTCTTGTGATATCGCCAGAAAAGTGGGTGCGATGAAATAAAATGATCATCTGCGATATGGATTATTACTGTGGGGCAACGGTATCGATAATAAGAGGGCATTTATTGCACAAAAAAAGTTTATTAGAGCCATCTGTGGAATCCCACCAGACGAGTCGTGTCAACCATTGTTCAAGAGTTTAGGCTTACTACCACTACCATCAATGTATATTTTATGAAGTTAGCATTTTTGTACATAAAAGCTTAGGACTGTTTAAAGAGTATCTGATGTAAGTTGCCGACTGCACAGAAATCCAAATAGGCTAGTATTAAATGAAGTACCGAAATCAGCAAAGTATAATAAAAATTGTCTGAGTACCTATGTGTGTAAGTATTTATAATAAATCTCCAAATGACTTTAAAAATTGACAATAAATGTATTTAAATGTAAATTGAGGCTAAGGTGCTCGGTGGCGCAGTGGTTTAGCGCCTGGCCCAGCGATTGCGGAAGCTAAGCAACGTTCGCAAGGGTCGGTCACGGGATGGGTGACCAAAAAATTATTATCTCGAGCTCCTCCGTGCTTCGGAAGACACGTTAAGCCGTTGGTCCAGGCTGCATTTGCAGTCGTTAACACCCACCAATCCGCATTGGGCCCGCGTGGTGGGTTATGGCCCATCCTCCTTACCACCCATAAGGAAGGCCTGTACCCCAGCAGTGGGGACATCAAAAATGGCTGATGGACACAAATGTAAATTATTACACCATTGGCTGAATCAACATAATTTTTATGACATAAAGCAATTATTAGATTTCAAAAATTTACATACTTGTAAAAATTTGCATGCTTCTTTAATAAGGTCAAAACATGTGCACAATATTATTGTAAGAACATTGTCACCGTGTTTTACGCAAATAAAGAATTATGATTATGATTATTAAAAACGTAATACCACCTTCAACAGTTAAAAGAGCTCGTACATATTCCAAAATCATCACCATTCACAAATTAAATAACGCGGAGCGAAATTCCACCCGTTCCGGTTCGAAACCGGAGAAGAACCGGATAAAATTATGGGACCGGTTTAAAACGGGGCTTAATACTAAAACGAGAGTAATGGATATGAATAATTAAGGGACATATAGGCTGTGACGTCATTAGGCTTTATGGGGTTTACGAAGATCGTATTAAATTCTTAGCGGATTCACTAAAACGCTTGTGGGGTAAATGTACTTAGGATAAGTAGATTAATTTACAAAGATGTAATTTGAATCGGAAGGACGGTTTCGGATTGTTAGGAGTACGGAACCCTTAAAGCGCTAACACACTAGGACGCCATGGCGACGTCGGTGGCTGTAGCCATACTTAGCTACCTATCGTAGCCTAATGAGGTTGCCAAATAAGTAGTCACTCATTACTACTTATTGGGCTGATGATTTTTCTATTTGAAATTAATAACACTTAACTAACGATGTAGATTCCTATAGGCAATAGTTACAGAGAACGGATAACACATTCGTTCATTCTGTATCGAAACTCAATTGTTTTCGCACAAAACACGAACACAGCCAGAGTCGCCAGATTATCCAGTCTCCACATGAGGGCCGGTCGTGTCTACGCTTGCAAATTAACGACGTCGCTAGACCGTAGCCAAGTTAATTAACTGTCATACATTTCAATACGAATTGTTTGAAAACGTCACCGGTGACGTCGCCGTCGCCATGGCGTCCCAGTGTGTTAGCGCTCTTACTTGTGAAAATAGAGATTCATTTATATTTAACTAGCAACCGCCCGTGACTTTGCCTGTGTGGACAGTTAGGTTTATATATCCTTCAGGAACAGTACTTTTATCTGGATGAAAAGTATCCAATATCCTTTTTTGTACCCCTCTGACGACGTGTAGGTATGCAACATGATGATCGATTGAGTAGTTAAAGCGTAACTATAACTTTCGCATTTATGATATTATTATCAGATTATTTATTCTTTGATATCAGTAGGTAAGGATTTTGATTTTTTACGCTATTATGACTAGCAAGAATTATGCGGCCAAATAATAGATTGTTTTCATAATTTATTTAAGTTGCAAAACTTCATAATTTTTGAAAGTTAATATCGTAGCTAAAACGGGTCCGTTGAGTTTTATGTATCTTCAATGGGATGGAAATTGATTTAGATTTTATGGAAATAAAAGTTTCTTTTTTACGAGAGTCCAATCTATCTAGAAAAATTCAACAAAAATGGTTCATTGAACCAAGTTTAGGCGTAAAATGGTATAGGCTTTCTTTCACAATTATAATTAGTAGACAAGTACATAATGGATTTAATTTAAATAAGTTTTAACGAGGTTATTGATAAATAATCAGCAAAAGCTTAATCTCCTGTAACATTACATTACTCTCGCACGACGGAGCCTCGTGTGATAAATTAAATTTAAATTTTCAATTAATGCGAAATGAATTTCGGCATTAAGTTTTACCTTTATAAAGCAACATTTTCAGGCATATTGAATAGGACGCTTTTTTTGTTGTTTCACCGCTGAAATACTTTTTCACTTGAATTTTGGAGCTCTTTACTGTTTTTTTTTATATAAAAACGGCGCAACTAGTTTTCTTGTTTTCATATTCCTAGAATCTGGAAAAAATCTCGGAATACGACGACAATAAGCACTTAGTATATAACAGGATGTCCCAAAACTTTTCTACACGGAGGGAAGATACCTTAAATATTGGAGGTAGGAAATTTTACTGAAAGAAGACTAATGATAAATTTATATTAGTGTAATGTTGAAATAAAACACTTTTAACGGATACTAGCGCGGTTTTATTGAAAGTACTTTGGTAATTAGTTGGTATTTGGTTTGATTTTTTTATTTTCCAGACGTTTCGGCACCTTTGCAGGCTCTCTCCACTGCACGCTGGATGACCTTGAGCCTCCTTATGAGACCCATAGTTAGCGACCACGTTTCACTGCCGTAAGTCATCACTGGCAACACACACTGTTCATATTCAAGACGGTCAGAAATTAATATTTTACAAGAAAAAATTGGTTTAAGTTTATTTATAATTTAATTTTGTGAATTAATTAATGCTAAAAAGAGAGAATTTACTGAAAAAGAGCTTGAGAAGTGAATAGTGTAATGTTTATGACTAAGTGTAGAATATTATCCTACATCGCAAATAAATGATGATTAAATATTTCTTCATGTCAACGGTAGCATCGCAATCCTTCGGGACATTTTTACTGACACTTGACAAAGACAAACCCATTAGTGATATAGTTAGTGACAAATCCGCGGTGGCCACGCACAATTGCGTGTTCAGCCAATGATAACCAACAAATAATGTTTGTTCACTTTGAATAAGGGGAGTGGCACACTTGTGGGTGTTTTCCAGTTATTTTTAATTTGGTTGCACATCAACCATTTTTAAAGGCTGGGTTACCGAGCGTGTGTGCGTTGCAGCACAGCGCGTTGCGTTGCGTAGCGTGACGGCAAACGACGTTGTGATGTATGAAATGCTATGGTATATGTCACAGCGAAGCAGCAGCAGCCGCGCGGCATCATTGACCTCTATATTATTACACTGGACTGGCTGCTGTCAAACTGTACTTGTTGTGCCTATTTGATTTCCACCATTTTGGCGCTGTAGGACGTAGCGTGCGTACAGGGTACTAAATCTAGTAATGTGCTTATGTCAAAATAAACGAATTTTTTTTTGTATCACGGCAACCATTTTCATTGTACGTCAATATTAGTTCTTTAGCAACAAACTTCGCTAGATACCAAACGCCATTGTCGCATTTATTTTAAGTGAATGAAATTAAAATGCGGCAAATTATAAAAATGTATAAGTTTAATAATTATTCATGTAGAAATAAATTATAAGCGTGGGTAATATTTAGGGTCGCCTAGGTCATAACAAGTCGCGTACTGTCTTGGCATAGGGGTACCGCACTCTCCTCGGTCTCCTAGGGTATCCAGGCAGCGATGTAGGCCCGAGCTTCACTTCTGGGGAGCAGGTAGCAGAAATAGACTCAGGATCCAGGTACAACGACCAATAATTCAGCTTGAGGTTTTGAGTTATAAAATTACTCCCAAGGGTGTTCCTGGAATCGCAACGTTCAACATCGTTATGATCTTTTATTGGAAAGATACTACCTAGACCTAGACCTACGGATTATGAGGCACTCCAGATCTACAAGATTTAGCTAGCACAAGGGAAGAAATCTAGGTGGCAGTTTAATATGAAAATATCAGCAACGGTTAGGCGGGTGGCTTAATAAAACTAAAAGTGTACAATAATCGTTCAGTCAGAACAAAAGAAAATAATAATCTAACTATACTACAGCCTTACTACAGCTAAATACACAAATTCCATCGTTATACACTAAAAAACATTTGTAACGGTTATTTCAAATTACACTTTGGTTTTAAACCGTTACAAAATACAGACACAGAAACACAATAAAGCATAGAAAATCATTTGCACAACTCACCCAGTATGGGAACACTAATAAACACGTATGAATTTTAATAAAAGTAAGTAGAATATTTAAAATCAGAGATCGCGGTGCAAGCTATTGTGCGCGCGCGACTAAAACCAGCGTAGCTTCGCCTCCGAATCAAAAATCAGTCTGTCGATTGAACTCGAGCGGGCCGCGTCTCACCCAGCCGGCTTTGTCAGCGCGCAAAAGGAGTAGTGGGGAAGGGGGGCAACGTGAGAACAATAGAATGCAGTTATGCGGCGGCCAACAGCGTATTACTATAAAATATAATCTGTTTGTCTGCGCGCACGATTATTTTAGATGATAAATAAATTGTAAATAGTATTTTAAATTAGGTACTAATTAATGTAAATAGATTATTATGATAATTAAAGGTAATTGATATTACTAGTAGATTTAAGTTATTTATGTGTTTGTAACGCTACGTTACAACGCACGCTAGTGGCGTTTCGAATAGGCACAAAAACTTTGCTGTCAAATCATACAGACAGCCAGTTTAGTTAAATAGAAAAAAAATCAGGTCAATGCGCGGCATCCATCAGTGTGATTACATATAACTAATCTGTCATAGCATTTCATACATTACAACGTCGTTTGCTGTCACGCGTTGCAACTTCATAAACGAACGATCACATTACAGTTTGAACTTTCATTTACTTATATTATGGTTATTATGATTTTATGTTAGCCACACCATTGCTTCACCAAGTATGGAACTACCCTTATATTACATAACCCATAACTTAAATAAGTAACCATCAAGTTAAAAAATTTCTTTCATATTATCGTGGCTTTAGTTTTTTTGATCAATTCTCTTGTCACCACATTGTAAGTTTCAAGTGAAAACTTTAACTCCGAACTTAGCGATAAGGTAGGTTTTGACTTCAAACAAAGTATTTTCATTGATAAGATAGGTACTGTGGACGTCTAAAGGAATAAAACAGTAACTAGAAAATATACTGAGTCAAGTATTTTTTCAATGATAGTCTTTTTGTATCTTTGAAAATTCTGAATTATTATCCCGACTCCGGAATCTCAAGTTTGTGGCTTTCCCCGAAAATCATTTTTATTTTTATTAATAATACTTTTTTAAGACGACATATAGAAACCCCCTTACCAATAAAGATTGTATAGTAGATGTATAGTTAGTTACACACCGTGCTATTACAAAAGAATTTTAAAGACTATTTAACTAAACACATGTTTAAATGTGATGCTGTCACTTTTTTGACAATATTGTTTGACAGAGACAGCATCACATTTAAACAGGTGTTTAGTTAAACAGAGCTTAAAAATCCAGTGTTTTATCACTTTCTTTTCAATGTCAAACTCAAATAGTTTGACAGAGAGTAACCATTGTGTAACTATACATCTGCTATACAATCTACACTACACTTGTTTAGTTTTATTGGCATATGGCATTCACCTGTTGCTAAACCCTGAGACCTGCACCTGAGATACAGGTTTCCTAGTTTCGGTGCAGATGTTTTTAAATCTTAATTGTAAATTGTTAAGGTTTAATCTAAATTGTTTTCGTAAAAAAAAATGTGTCAATAAAATTTTATTTATTTATTTATTTAATCTAAATCTGCTAACAAGTAAGGGGGTTAGACTAGAATAGAATTAGAAAACTCGGTTTTTTTTTTCGAAAATTGAAATTGAAAAACTCTTCATTCAAATAAGCTCATATAATAAGCATTTTTAAATCGTCAATTCATTTACCACCATTATGACGTCGTTTAGCTGAGAAGAAAAATGGGCCAAAAAAACTTATCAGCTTTATCAGATAGAACGGTATGTACACACATCAACTTTGTCTAGGGATACAGGTGTTATTTTCATACAAACGAGGTAACTTTGAAGCCTTGGTTTTCTGCCAGGGATGTACTGTGCTGTGATCTGATGATGGCTATCCAGGGAGTGAATGGAGGAGATTCAGATCGCTATACACACCTAACTGATCTGACCAGCATTCTAAAGATTAATTGTTCATGTTTAAAAAAACCGCGGAAATAGCATGAAAATGTATGGAAATCCTGAAACTGAGAACTCTCAATCCTGAACCCATCAATCAATCTTTTAGAATGCTGATCAGATCAGTTGGGTGTGTATAGCGATCTGAATCTCCTTCATTCACTCCATGGATGGCCATTATCAGATCACAGCACGGTACATCCCTAAGTAAAACCAAGGCTTCAAAGTTACCTCGTTTGTATGAAAATAACACCTGTATCCCTAGACAAAGTTGATGAGTATATATCGTTTCCAGACATTAATTAATGTACTCATTAATGAATCAAATTAACCCACTTATTAAATTTAATCAAACGGTAAGACGGCTGCGCTACCGAGTTTTTAGAACAATCATTAAAGCAATGTACTACTTTTACCTAAGTATAGAGAAACATTTTCCAAATGATGATTATATACTTTTCAATACAATTGCTCGAAAATGTAAGTTTACGATGACAGTCGAGCGTGCGGAAAGTTGATTTTACCGCACGCCGTGCGTTTTTGTTTACGGAGTAGTACAGCGTGCGGAAAGTTGATTTTACCGCACGCCGGCGCCGTGCGTTTTTGTTTACGAACGTTTTTTTTAATTTCTACTAGCTTCCGCCCGCGACTTCATCCGCGTGGACAGTAGAAAAATATTGCAACCAGTTTAAAATGACCCCTTTAGTGTATGAAAGCTAGTACTACGGAGAGTTCAAGCTGTTTCTCTGGTTCCACCCACCCGAATTCATGAAACATAGCTTAGTTTTTAAGTTGGACCACAATCTACTAAATTGTGAAAAATCCATCAAAATTCGTTTAGCGGTTTTTGCGTAATTCGCGCACAAATATTTAGAATTTACAGTTTTATTATATGTATAGATTACAATTTCAGCAGTACCTATAATGTTTTCTCGCAAATGTATTGAAAAACGTAGTATGGCACACGGTTTTTAAGGTTTTTTAAAACCTCCTTACCAACCTTGTATCATAAACTACTATGATCGAAGTGTAATATTTTTGATGATTACATTCACAGTTACTTGTATGTAAGTGATCAAACAACGTCTCTAATCGTCCAGCCTGCCTAGCATGACCGATTTATATCGCGTGATATAGCGTTTTATCACGTTTAGCTGTCAAAAAGACAAAGGAGTTTGACAGTTGAGTGTCGATAAAATGCTATATCACGCGATATAAATCGGTCATGCTAGGCAGGCAGGCTTCTTTATTCGTTTGTTCATGAGTGTATTAATGGAGTTTAAAAGTTTCAAGATGTTATTAGAGAAAACAGCAAGGCTTTCTCTAAATAATGAAATAAAGACTGTTTACAAGAAAAGAGAGGATTTGTAGCTCTAGTATACTTTTAGCTTAGTTTGCTTTAAATGTTGGTATTCCTGACTGTAAGGATATTATAAATAAATCACTTTTACAAAAAAAAAACGGGCAAGTGTGAGTCGGAATCGCGCACGAAGGGTTCCGTAAAAAAATTACGTTTGTTGTATGGGAGCCCCACTTAAACAATATTTTATTCTGTTTTTAGTATTTGTCGTTATAGCGGCAACAGAAATACATCATCTGTGAAAATTTCATTTGTCCAGCTATCACGGTTCATAAGATACAGCCTGATGACAAACAGAAAATCACAATTTGTTGTATGGGAGCCCCACATTAATATTTATTTTATTATGTTTATGAACCCTAAAAACACATCAAAGTCGTACGAGTAGTTTATTTACTTAATAATTGTTATTTTAATTCGGTGATTAAGTCTTGACTGTGAAAATTACTTTGTATATTCTGTCTGAAAACACGAGAATCAACAAACCATGTATTTCTAGATAAAACATTCGTGTTTTTTTTCTTAAATAATCCTTTCTGTATATTTATGGAACCTGATTTAAATCTTATCAAATCCAAAGTTAAAAAGGTACGTATATCCTAAAATAATACAACCTAAAATATACCACGACTTGCTTAATATTCCCTTCCACGTATTTACAGACGTTTTTAATATCTTTTTCAAACGACTCAATATTTTACAGCATTATGTTTTTTTTTTGTAAAATATTACTTATAAAAAAATGCATATAAACTCGCTACATTAAGGTCTACTAGCGGCCGCTCGCGACTTCAGCTGCATGGAATGTTTTTTGCTATCCCTTGGGAACAATACTTTTTCCGGATAAAAGCTAGGTACCCTATGTCCTTCTCTGTACCCCTGACAAAGTGTATGTAAAATTTCATGATGATCGGTTCAGTAGTTAAGACGTGACAAACAAACAAACGATCGGACTTTTGCATTTATAATTTTAGTAAAGATCACAGACGATCCATACTCTTCTTCAAAACTACCTTTTAAAAACTTTATTTCAAATAAAACGTAAACATAAAAAAAGCATATTCCCAAATATTTTTGTTTCCAACACAAACGGAGCCTACCCTACACCGGACATCCTCCGCGGCCGCGGATATGAAGTCACGACCACAGATACGATGTCACGTGTTGAATGAAACAGACACGTTGACAAGACATCCTGGCAATTTTCGCGTTTACCGAAAACACTTTTCACACAACTTCTTTTGTAAGCTCCACAACTTTTGGAACGACCAATATTTTTTTTATTACATAAATAAAATAAAATATTAGACAATACTTATCACATACATTGCTCTGATTCCAAAGTAAGTCTGAAAAGTACGTGTGCTATGGAAATCAGGTACAACGGTGGTACACAAACAGTACAAACACCCAGACCTGAGCCAATATAGAAAAGTTCGTTTTATACATTAACCCAGCTGTGAATCAAACCCGGCACCTAAAAGATGGCGACACCATGAAAACAGGTATACAGACCATTAAATTTGACCACGAAGGTAGTTATATTATCAATACTGATTTAACTGTTCATATCGAACGTCAGCTTCTCATTTTACTATATTGTGGCATCCAAAGTAAACTGCCTTATTTCTAGCCTAGCTCAAACTGCAGCATCATGAATATTAAACAATATTAGACCGTCCTTACCTATATCCAGTTTCTTCTCATACCGGTTCATTCCAGTTCTTACCGGTTGATATCGGTTTATGCTGGCTTATTTCAATTTCTTTGTAAGCCAAAAACGTGAACATACATTTTTAGATGCAAAGTGAGACTTTTGATCGTATTTCAAGCTCAAAGAGTAACAGTAAGAAATTGGTACAATAAATAATAGACTACTGTAGAATCAAACAAACGAGTGCGCAAAGGCAATAGGATTCTAATACTACAAGTTGTGAATTTCATCATATAAGGAAGAGACAATAAGGCGTATAATATATGACACCTTGCTAACAGACAGACCATACAACAAGTACTACGTACTAACCCTAGAGTAAGACGGGCTTCTATCGAAGCCGTCGCTGCTCGAAGGTACTTACAGAGTCGTTACTTATTATATTACTGAGTGCAGTTAGTTCAGTTTCAGTATAAATGAAAATTTCAAAGATCAATACATGTCAGTCGCTTTACACAGTCATAGTCTGTCGCAATAAGTTGTTTATGGCTCGTAAAAGAGTCGTTAACACCCACCCGCATCCACTGTTAATGGCTAAATAAATGACAATCAGTTTGGCGGCCGCGGGCGCGGAAATATTTTTGTTAGAAATGGTCCTACAAAATTATTCTATAATAGACTGTCCCCCTGTGCATAAAGAGTAACTAAGCATTGTTTAGTTATGTGAAGTGTTAAGGCTAAGCCTTAACGCAAATATTTTGGCGTTAATGGATCTTAAACAATGATTTTTAATTTTGAGATTTAAGCATTCACTAGATTTTCTCAGACGGGAATTGAACCCGCGACCTTTGGAAATCCGGTCCGATGCTCTTCCAACTGAGCTATCGAGTTACTAATTATATTGTCATTTTTTTCTAGTATATCCTAGTCTTACCACAGAATAACTATTATCTAATTTCAAAATCTATCGCAATCGTTTCAAGATGTAATACATTGATTCTTCTTTTTGGCATAAATAAAAACTTGCCAAAGAAATGCAGCAATGTGTCACATCCATCTGTTAAATGAAAGCGATTGCGATAGATTTTGAAATAAGACAATTAGCCAGCGTTATTTCATCAATGTGAGGAATTACCTCGACATCCAATTGAAATATCTTTTCAGATATTTGACAAACGATTACGATGAAACAGCTATATAATTTACAATTTTGAGATTTTAGCACTCACAATGCTATTTTTATAAATACTAGAAAAAGTAGCGTTTTTTGCGAATTAATTAGCCACACCACACCGTCTATTGGAATTGCACAGTTTGTCAATAAAAATTACTTCAAATAGTAAATAATTAACGAACCATCTTAAATTAGTACGAAATTCGTTAATGTGTTATAAATCCGAAATAATGTTCAATATTAATGAACAATCAATGAAATCAGCAAGTGTACAATCATGATTGTGACATAACATTTGACCTAAATTGAATATCAAATTCCCTATTACACAACTAAGGTCGTCATGTTACCACCACAGCCCAAATTAGTCAGTTGATTGAGCTACCAAAGTTACGTATTTCAGCGCTCGAATTTATGATGAAGCTCGAATCAGGCATTGTTTTTGTCATGTACAGCACTGTAGTGTTGTCTGAAAATCGATTATCAATAGCATTGATAGCATATCGAAGTACCCAAGTCATTAAATCGATAGTCTTACGATACTTCGATACACAACTTGCTACGATTCTATCGATAGCAAGAACTATATCGATATTTTTGAGTATTTCAATTGCGATACTATCGATAGTAGGCATCATGTGGTTATTGCTTTCAATATTTTCGAAAGTAACTTGAAAAATGACGATTGTATCGTTACTATCGATAGGATGATTGAATTCCGAATTTTTCTGCAACACTACGGCCTTAGTTACTGAAGCGAATGATGGATTCAGATAGGTACTAGTCGAAGTTTGTAGGCCTATTGTTTCAGAAAGCTAGATAGGTATTCGATTCAGTAGGTACCTGTTGTTGGTGATATAATTTAAGGTTATCTTGGAGAGAATGGATTAGGTACTAAACTCAGTACAGATATAGTTTTTACGTTTTCGTTTTTCTTTATTCTTTTGGAAAATGTGCAATGGTAATACACAGTGCGTTTACAGCTATTTTACTTCTTCGTCCTTAGGAAAATGAAATTTCTTCCTAATAAAAATGTAATTTTCAGAGGTAAAATAACTGGGAACGAACTTTGGTTAAAATATAGAGAAATTATCCTTAAAATATCTTTATCCTAGTGTGAACACAAAGATACATGAAACTATTAAAAATTGAGTTCAGTGGAAAACGAATAGTCGTCATTTAAAATTTATAACATTGGAAACGTTTGCCGAAAGATCGATAAACGATGCATGTTTGTGCAAAAAAACGTTTGTGCGATAAGCTATTGTACAAAATAACATTTTAGAAAGAACGTCTTGTTCGACGAAAGTTCATACTAATGCGCGATAATTCCTTTTGTATGCTTTCAACTAATCATAGTTTCAGCTTATTACATCTTCATAAAATAGTTTATATCATCGTCTTCAGAGTTTCGAAATCGTCGAAGACAATCAACTGTTAATATGACTTTCGATCGAGTACTTCAACTCTCGACAGCATTGTTTCGAACAAATCGATGGAATTTACAACGAAACCTGCCAATTTAGTAGGTTCCCGAAATCCATTGTTGAAGCTTCGAGTATTAATCAAATCAGCCATTGAATAGTCACTGAAGCCTGTTCTACTAGTTGATAGATTAAAAATGTTTGGATACATTTAAATACATAAATTTTATTGAAATAAAAATGTATTATTCACTCTTGTGGGAATTTTGGGAATATGTGCGTCTCTAAGATCAAGTCTAACTCTACACAAATATTTATAAAAAATGATTTTGCTGTTTACACAAATATTTATAAAAAATGGTTTTGCTGTTTAGCCGAGAAAACGTCACGTTTTTTAACGTAGAATAAATTTTGCAATATTAGCATGGATTGTTAAGAGAAGAATAAAAAAATCTTGAAATGAAAAAATCTATAGGAGAGGAAGAAAAAGCTATGGGATGGGTGACCAAAAAGTCATTATCTCGAGCTCCTCCGTGCTTCGGAAGGCACGTTAAGCCGTTGGTCCCGGCTGCATTTGAAGTCGTTAATACTCACCAATCCGCATTGGGCTCGCGTGGTGGGTTATGGCCCATCCTCCTTACCACCCATAAGGAAGGCCTGTGCCCCAGCAGTAAGGACATAAAAAATGGCTGATGGACATAGGAGAGGAATAGAAGATGTTTATTGTCTTTTTATGGAATAAAATGAATCAAGCACTTCCCATTCCCATTTAATGTACAAATAAACGATAAATAAAGCTACCATATTGTCGACTGGTTGATTCTAAACAGCCTAGGCTCTACACTTAAATATGTACTTGTTAGACAACCGAGCGAGATTCCAACAAGAGAACTAATTGCGAAGCTGCCAGCAAATTACAAATGAGTGCCGCGTTGCCGACTGTACTCGACGATGCCACAATATAAATTTCAAATTTAAAATAATTTATTCAGTCTAGGCTGTTACAAGCACTTATGAATATCTAAGAAGCTACGCCATCGGTTCGCAAACCCTGAGCGGGAGACCTTGTAACGAGAAGAACCGCCAAGAAACTCGTCAAGGGCTGCTTTTTTCTCCCTGTACATTTGATACAGAGTCGTCAAAATTGAAAAATGACTCAAATAGGAACAGTTGGCTTTTCGGCCGTTATGTATGAAGACGGAATACTGTTTCTTATTTATACTGTACCGATACAGACACATTGTATAGACGGACAACGGTTGTCGGATGCGAAATGAGCGTGATTTGAAACAAAGTAAATGGTTATTTTGTTTATTCTCCATTGACTACAGAGAGACCATGATAGGTAGTAATTTTCCATGGGAAATACCTACGTATAACTACGTATTTATTTTTCATTTCGTCAAAAACAACGATAAAGATTTTTCAAATAGAGAGAATAGATAAAATGATTATAGGAGTTTAATATTACAATTATTACGAAATCGTTAATTGAAAATTAGTAGCTTCGGTAAAATATAGATCAAAATACAATTAATAAACTATACTAGTCCTTAAAAAATACTTAGATAGAGACACTTACCTGAGTTATACTCCAGTAGCGGTCCAGAGATATTAGACACAAATTCATAATAGACGCAGTACATAACAACACATCCATCGCTGAGTGTATCTCGCACCACCAAAACCCGAAAATCCAATAGCCCATTAGCTCGTTCGCGAGCGAAAACGGCATTATCACTAACCCTAAAAAAAAGTCTGACACTGCCAGGGACGCTATGAACCAATTCTGTATATTCTTTAGAGCTTTTTCCGTCACTATCGCTATAATAACCAACATATTCCCCACCACAATCATTATCATTAAAACTGTCACAACCACTGATGCCATTATTATGTGAGCGGGTGAATACCCACTTGGATACCAAGTTTTAAATACCAAATGGTTTATTGTGGTATCGTTCGGCGAAGCTGTCGTGTTCGCGTCGGAGCCATTCGTCATTTGCAGTGCAAGGAACTCCTCTTGGCTTATGTACGTCGGTACCAGAAACGTTGAATTTAGCAGAGTAGCATTGAACGGCGTACTCATTGTAGTCTTCGCTAGCAACGTCGTGTTCGGTACCATCTTGGTATCGGTATCCTCCTCTATTCTCGCTCCAACACCAGACCGTTTCGACGCCAGATTTGAAAAATTTGAACTAACTACCTCTTTATTGTATTGTTGTTATAAAAAAGTGTTGAAATTGAAATTTATTTGGCCCCGTATTGTTAGTACGAAAACATTTATGCGGTTCGAATCAATTTAAAAATCGTATTGCCTATAGGAACGGAATATTATACTCTCGTATTATTAAGACTTTACACTAAAATTTTACAAGGAATTTCTACACTTTTATTACAATTATTTAATACCCGTTTTTCCGAACTATACGCGAAGACTATATCCAAGCATAATATTCGATTGAAAATACTTAATTTTAATAATACAACTCTACCCTATTTCAAATAACAAATTTTCTAGACGAATATCCAAACGATATTTACAATTTATATTAAAAATTATTGTTGCATCAATAAAAAATCGCGTGCGTTATACCAAGGCCTCTTATCTAATATTGCTTCTGAATAGCGCAAAATGATACCGAAAAACTTTATTAACACTACAAAAATTATACCTAAACCCACTCGCAAAACAAAAATACCTCAAAAACCACTCGACTCCGCGACACACAAAAAAGCAACCCTAATTTTACTAGTGAAGCGAACACTAAATGATTTTCCGGTATTAATACCGATTACTTAATACAGTCGCTGAACCGGTACTTTGACGTCATCGTGCGGTTTTCCCCTTTCTCCTATCCCAGAAACGGTCTGTTTTAGCGAACATGTTGACTGCTGTCGCGTCCATCACATGTTTTATTACATTTTCATCGAGGTGTCATCGTGAATTTGCGTGACCGTTGCTCTAATCGGCAGCCATTAGTTGATGATTGTATTGTAATCAAAGTTTGCGTGCGTGTCCTAAGAGCTGTTATTTCTTAGGCGTCTCCTACGTCACAGTACCTGTAACAAGAAAATTGCACATGTTAAAGTTATTACGCTAGAAACCGGTAATTATTGTGAGGCACGGAGTCTTTGCGTTATTTATATACCGTTGTTTCCTGGTTTGAGTAAAATCGATGATATGTCATTATAGTTATGAATACTAGTCGTTTGTCATGTTGCCGAGAATATATATTATATTTTAAGTGAATTGTATTATTTTCGCTGATACTATGCAGCTATTTATTGTGTCTCATGCTAAATGAGGTGAAATCGATAATAAAACGTATACTTTCAGGACCTGAACCTGATAACGTTATATACCTACTATTTAAAATAACAATGAAAATTTTTGTTTTATTCGTCTTTTCTTTATCTTTTAATATAACTGATTAAAATTTGTAAAGTTATTCAATCGGTGTAATCAAGCAGTCACAGAGAAATACAATCTGTGACAAGGCAACGAAAGTCGAATACCGCCTATCACAAGTCACAAATAGAAGAATAGGAATCAAAAAGGAAGCTGTGCCACAAAAAACTCCCGGTATCATCACAATCGACTTTGAAAGTAGCCGAGAGCGTTCGAAACTCCGTGCTATTAATCGAGAAACCGGCATTACTTTCTTTTCAAGTCGAAAGTTTCACTCATTACGGATTACTCGATCCCAATCCGAATATTTAATTACAAAAGTTTCCGAGAACCTCCCGAATCATTACGAGCCATCGACATTTTTTCGTGTAAAGAATACGAATCGGCAGAATTTAAACTTTGTATCGCTTTTATTGATTTAACGGCCTTTTTCCAGATGGTATTATTATGAATTTACAAAAGCTCCGATGAGTTTGAGGGACATAAAACTGCCTGAAGATGTTCCGAATTTTCTTCAGATATTTTGCCTTGTTTCGTTCATATTAAAAGTTGGAAGTTATCTGAATGAATCAAATGGCAGTATATTATGATGAAAACGGTTGGTATAAAGTATTCGGTTTTTTTAGAAAGAATTAATATATGTTATTAATGTATGTTATGTGTCTCGAACATCTTTTGTATTTAGCTCGTGCTTTTACTTTTAAATCGAAATTTACAAAACTCTTGGCAAAGATGAGGTGACTAGAATTTGCAATCAAATCCAATATGTTTATTTCAACAACTTGGGTACAAGTAATCAATACCACGTGTTACAAAAAAATCCCCTAAAGCTGAATATTCTAGACAGGGACCATCAAACTACACAACTTTTACTATGGGACCAACTCTGAAATCGCAAAAAAATATTAGCTTTTTCATACATTTTGATATTTTCGTTAACTATTAAATTTTGTAGAAAACAGCAGTTTTTTTGCGATTTCAGAGTTGGCCCCAAAATAAAAGTTGTTCAGTTTGATGGTCCTCATCTACCATATTCGACTTTAGGGTTTTTTGTAACATGTTGTATATAGCTCTACTTATACAGCTAAGAGTCGTCAACACAATTTGCTACTTTAAAAAGTATACAAAAACCAACAAGTGTAACTTGTAAGATACTTTAATATTTTATACACCACACATTTAAGTAAGTAAGTAAGTTCATAATTTAAAGAAAAAACTTAAACTGCATTTTATAAACAGCCTATATAGATAGAAAAGCGAACGGGTACCGGCTCCTGCGACGCGAATCTGCCTTCTTTTACATTCGCTCTGTGCACACCACTACTGTTCCTTCTGCTATCCCCCTCCTACTCACGTAGTTTTATAGTTCTGTCTTACTTAAGTTAAGATAAATAACCTTCACTTGTTAAAGATAAATATATAAGTTTACCAGTAGCACCTAGTAGTAATTGAGTTTTTAATAACCGTTCTAAAATATCTATACGTACCTAACCTAGTAACTGTTGTCATACGTACTCGCATCACACCGCACCGGACAAATCTACGTGATTTTTGGTGCGCGTAACATCAATGTAATGTTTTATTGTTGATAAATAAATTAAAAAAGAAGTATTTGTTATTATTTTCAACTTGATTGACTAGGGTTGACTTCACGCATTCCGAAGAAAAAGGGTCAGGGAATGAATAAAAACTAAACATGAAACTTTCATCCGTAAAAAGCATTATATGTTAATAGTGCGCAAGTAAATCTCAGGAGTTGATCTTTAGGGGTTCTCCTTTGAGTTACGGGGTCCCTAAAAATGTTAGCTCTATAAATGTATATCCCAAAATCTGATGATGTCACGTAAGCAATCAGTTTCATCCCTGCAGGATTCTTGTTGACGTGTTTTCTAATTTGGAAAGGTATTCTGGAGTGGCAATCTGGTGACTTGTTTCACAAATTTGAATATAAATTATAATGTTGTTTTGGCTTTATGTCTCTACTAAATAACTAAAAATAATGTTCGAGGTGACTTTGTTGTAGTTGCAAGTTTTTTTAAAGAGTCGAACGAACGACGAAAAGAACGAACTAACAACGTTTTAACAAAGTTGTTTGACATAGTATAACAAAAGTTTGACGCAGGAAAGACAATCAGAAAAGTATAATAGGCTTGTTTCCGTTAAGAATAAATATAATGGAAAGGGGTTTATAATGATTAATTATATTATGGAGAAAATAACAAACAATTTTAATTATTAAAAGCGTTAAAGATTAATAATATTTTTAAAAAATAAATTTCGTAAAATGAAACCTTTAGTCACGTGACAGTGAACACCAATCAGAAAGCGTTACGTCACGCCGTGCGAAACTCCAATCTTGTCTTTGACGTTTCGAGTATCACTACCGGAGGCGCGTTCCAAACCTACACTCCGAGTGCAACCTAACCACAACCGAACGCAAGTTTTAGCCACTTTTTCCGTATTTCTCCATTGCTTGGAACATATATAAATAACTGGTTTGGCGTTTTTATAGTCGTGCTATCACACTGGGGCACTATACAGTGCTTATAATATGAGAAATTCATTTTTAAACGATAAAAACTAGCTTTATCGTACGAAGACACGATCGCTCTTTGGTTTGTTTCGCACGGCGTGACGTCAATCAAGACGCCATGACAGTCTTGTGCGTTTTGGAACCAAATTAAAATTGGTTTTTTAAAACGCGAAATTTATAATGTAAACGCTCGATTAAAAATAAATAAACCTTTTTTTTCGATAAAATGCCTAATAAGCTAAAATATTAAGCAGTTATTGAAATTTTGTCAACTAGCCTATTGTTATTAAAATGTTCCGTTTACAACAATAACAGTTATATTATTGAATTAGGAAACTTTAAAATTATGCCATAATGTTTAGGATTAGGTTAATGATGGATGATCCTTTGCTTATTTACTAATTGTATTCGAAACAACATAAAAAAATACTTTAATATATACTTTATCTACACTCACAACGTAATGTTCCAAATATGAATTCAAAAAAGGTAACATAAATACTTTATTTTCGTGGATAGGTAAAATAAAAAAAATACTCATTACGATGCAGTCAACTGCATCATAAAATAACTTTTTTTTCTCATTACGATAGGCAAATCCAAGAAGAAGGCAGTACCGCGATATTAAAAAAAACAACGATATTTTCCCACATACTTTCCATGATTAAAATGCACTCTTTGGTGATCGATTATTTTTTCTAATAAAATGCGCGCCATTTTACGAACATTACAAAAAAAGTATTGATTTAAATTTTTACATTTTGTTATACTGAGTTTCGTATGAGTTTTTTATTCTTGTTTAAAAATGTGAAAAAAATTGACTCTGCCCGATATTTTAGATGCAGCTAAGGAAATTACTTATTACAAGGTATCTAGCTAATACAAACAAAGTCTCTCTCTCTTTTCTAACGTTGATCTTTTATTTAGTAGGTTCAATCCCAAATGTATGAGTGTAGATAAAGTAGTGTATAAAAATGCACATAACTAGGTATTAAAACACTCGTGTGATACATCAGTTTCATAAACTACTATTATAAAGCACCTCTTCATAATAATATTGTATCATGTTCTTAATGCATTCTTAGTATAAACGAATAAAATGGTTAAACAAGGAGAAAGAAAAGCACTTAAGGTAAGAGCTATTCAACAATTAATAAGCTCTTACATGTTATACAGATAATAGCACAAAGTAAGTAATTTTATTCTTATAAGTAGGTAAACAGTTTGCTTCATAAATATATTCATCACTACTGATCACCCGCGACTTCATCTGCTTTACATGTTTCTATCCATCGGGAACAGAATTCTTCTAGATGAAAGGTACCTTATATCCTTTTCTATGCCCCTAACAACTGGAATGCAAAATGTCATGCTGATTATAACAATTATTAGTTAGGATATCAGCCATTTTAAAATCCCCATTACTGGGGCACAGATCGAGTTCGTGAGGAGTTTTGTCTATGACGTCCCAGTATTGATAAACCTATTGGTCTTCTGTCAAAAATTAATAATGTTTTTGTGGAGTTTGCCATGCTACACTTGTTATATAGATAAAGACTTTACAACATTTTCATTTTTACAACATCACATACATTGCTCCGATACCAAATGAAGTAGCTAAAGCACTTGTTTTATAGAAATCAGAGACAACGGTGGTATCACCAACATCCAGACCTGAGACGATATAGAAAAGTTTATTTTTTACATTGACCCAGCCGGGGATTGAACCCGGGACCTCAAGAGATGGTGACGCCTTGAGAACCGGCGTGCACACCACTCGACCACGGAGGTCGCCGGAGGAATGACCATAACCTCAAATCAAATCACATCAAATCACGCAGGTGACTGCAAATTGGCTTTACGTGTCTTCCTTAGTACTGCACGGACAAGCTCGAGATAATATTTTTTTGTCACCCATATTTTTACTGACCGTAGCCATAGTAGACCGTAGACCACTTCGTAGTGGGCACGTGGCGATCTGGGAGGCACCGGAGGCGTTTTCGTGTACGTCCGCCCCAGAAAGGGGAGATGGACCATAGGGACAAAGGAGATAGATATCGAAAGATTTGTAGGGAGTCAAGAAAGTGCGCGCGGTGGAGGCCAACCTAGATGTTCGCCAGGTCATGGGTAGTTGGTGGGTTTGACCGTATAGCCATAGTTGCCTAACCGCCACATCACATACCAAAAGTACTAAGCACCATCAAGCTCGGTAAATATAATATTATAATGTATTACATTTTTCCACTAATAATGATATCCATGTCTTTCCATACTCTGCCGTCTTAAAACAGCTATACTTGAACAAAACATCCTTTTCGTTATAGGAATATGTACCCTATTTTCTCACCGAAAACCTATATTTTACTTTGAGTTACATACGTAACGAGCCCTGAATCTTTAACCTTGCTGCCTACTCCAAGACACGGGCATTCTTTAGCCGCTGCATAACAAGCAGACCAATTAAGCTTGCACAGCCTTTCGTACGGACAGACAGTTTGGTGTCACATATTAATCATTCTTAAACCAACCATTTTCATAACATCAACTTCTTATACCAAATGAGACGTCAAAAGTGCTGAGTAAAAACCAAAATAGCATTTATGCAAGATTATAGAGAATCTAAAGTGGTTCCTGATTATTTTTTCTTTCTCCTTTCTTTCATAAGTTTCTATCGTGATTAACGATTCTTAATAAAATGAAAAGAAACACAGACTAATTATTGCAAATAATTAATCATTTTTAGGGTTCTTAATAGGGTCCTACTACTGAGACTGCACTGTCCGTCTGTCTGACACAAGGCTGTCATGGACCGTGATAAGTAGACAGTTGAAATTTTCACAGATAATGTATTTTTGTTGCCGCTATAACAAAAAATACTAAAAACAATAAAATACTTAAATGTTTAAGTGGGGCTCCCATACAAAAAACGTGTTTGTTTGCCATTTTTGGTACAGAACCCTTCGTGCGCGAGTCCGACTCGCACTTGGCCGGTTATTTTATCAACTTAACTCAGCCAAACTACTTTTTTAAAACGACATTTAATAATTTTATAGCTACGTAATTTATGTACGATCATAAATATTATCTAAGTACTTAAATTATATAAAGAAAATAATATAAAGAATTCATATTTAAATTAATTTGCAATCGTACAATCAACAAAAAAATGCTTTTAATTACTCAAAACCACATCCAAAGCGCGTGATAATAACTCAGCCCGTAGAAAATGTCCGGGTTTCCGCTAAGCGCTGAAGTAAATCACTAACATACTGTGATAAATAAAGGGAAGCGGGGCCGGTGGTAGCCGGTTGACTAATGAATTTCCTGACTCAAACCGCAAACGTGTCGATACATCGAACCGGTTAATTTTTCACCGGAAACTATGCACCACCCTATTTGTGATAAACTGTTTGGTTTTCATCATTTGCCGATATTCACAATTTATTTTTAATGAGTTTCCGTTTTCAATTTACAATGGAGACAATAATGGAAAATTAATTGAGAATATGCCAATCTGCATGTTACTAAAATTAATTTTAACTACCAAATTTTAATAATAAAGGTTCTGGTAATACATTTTCATGAAGTCCGCCTGCATGAAACCTCAATGATAATTAGTTCATTAGTTTTTCACAAAATAGCCAAAATTAGACTACCTAATACACCCAATTTATTTAATTTTTTATTTATTTCAATAGTCACTTGTTTGGTCTAAACTCTTAAAACTGTTGCCGTGTTATTACAAAAGATTTTTAAACACTGTTCAAGTAAACACGTGTTTAAATGTGATGCTTCACAGAGACTGCATCACATTTAAACAGGTGTTTAGTTAAACAGTGTTTAAAAACCTTTTGTAAAAACACAGTTTGGCTTATTTGGTTTTAGCAGCTGCCGTAACCACGGGTCACATTCACCAACAGGCAAAAACTAGCAAAACCACGCTAGTATCCGTAAAAAGTGTTTAATTTCATTAATCCAATCCTAAACTTTGCAGGTATACTAACTGTCGAATGGATCCATTAAAACGGCCGGTAGCGGGCTGTTGACTAATTAATCGACCGAACAGACCGCAGCCTGTGGCACTGCCACTGCATCGATTGCGGGCATCGGAAAACAATTTCCAAAATGGCGCTAAAAGGCGTGAAAATGTAATAAATTGAAAACGCTTAAAAGTTGGGTAATGTGGAAAACATTATTGTAAAGAAAGGAAAAAGGCATAACTAGCTTCCCTTGTTCGCAAAATATTACACTAAGATTATTAATATAATTGAAAAATATTAGAAAAAATCGACTCACCCGTAGCAGCTCAGACGGGACTCGAACCCGCACCCTTAGGATTCCGGCCCAATGCACTAACCAATTATGCTACCGAGTCGCTAGCGAGCATGGCGAAATTTTCTAATACTTTTCACGTTTTTACGCTGTAGGCCAGCGCCATCTCATCAATGTGAATCGGTAGCATAATTGGTTAGTGCATTGGGCCGGAATCCTAAGGGTGCGGGTTCGAGTCCCGTCTGAGCTGCTACGGGTGAGTCGATTTTTTCTAATATTTTTTAATTATATTAATAATCTTAATATAAAAATAGCATTGTGAATGCATAAAAAATTTAAAAGTTTAAAAATTATATGGCTATTTCATCTTAATCGATTTGTCTAGCACCTGTAAAGGTGTTGCTTTCGAATGTCGAAGTAATTCTCTTCACATTGATGAGATGGCGCTGGCCTACAGCGTAAAAACGTGAAAAGTATTAGAAAATTTCGCCAAGCTCGCTAGCGACTCGGTAGCATAATTGGTTAGTGCATTGGGCCGGAATCCTAAGGGTGCGGGTTCGAGTCCCGTCTGAGCTGCTACGGGTGAGTCGATTTTTTCTAATATTTTTCAATTATATTAATAATCTTAATATAAAAATAGCATTGTGAATGCATAAAAAATTTAAAAGTTTAAAAATATTACACTTTGTACAATCACAGTCAAAGTGGTGTCTGCTTCTGAAAATGCCAGATTTTAGTAGATATGCAGAAACATTATTTTAAATCACTTTTTGGTATTTTATCCTGTCCTCTACAACTTGAATAAAAATATCCTATATCTGTAGGGGCTATGAATTACTTGTGCGTCAATTTTTTTCCAATACCTGTCAAGTAGTTTTTACCCGAAGAAGTACAAACCATACAAATATCCAAATATTAACTTTTATAATATTATTATTAACTATATATTAAATAACCCCTTTTAAAACAAGTGATTTAGGTAAGATTTTTTTTATAAAATGTTTTTTTTATATTATTATTAATACCACAGTTAGCCATGAGGCTATTAATTATATTTGTACCACGCACGTATAAATTGCAGAAATGTAACGCCATATAAAAGAAATCCTCGCATACTTCGATCAAGAATACCCCAGATGTCCGGTCAGAGTCTTAAAAATGGCACCTCAAATAGCGTCCCACTTAACTTAGCGCTTATTTTGCACAAAGTAAGTGATAAAAGATGTGTTTTTGACAAAATAAGCTTATTATGTATAAAATAAGTGATATAAAATGTGAGTTTGTACAAAATAAGAGGTGATTATGTACAAAATAAGCGATAAGTTTGTTTGTAAGTTTGTGGGACGCTATTTGAAGTGCCATTTTTGCGTACTGTTTTAGTTCGTGAAGCGTTATCTAGAATATTCTTGATCGAAGCTCGCATAGTATAAAAGTGGCGGCAAAAACACTGACGTTTGAGCAGAGTAAGCTTGGAATGATCGAGTAAATAGGTTCACTGAACTATTGACTAATTAATTGACAGAGTCGTCCGGCTGACTCTCATCGGGTGCGCGTTCGAAACGTTGATTGAAAAGGGATGAGGGTTTCCGGTTCTAGAACCGGTACCTTTTTTATGCCGAAGAAAATGCATTTACGCATTCCCCCTGCAGTTGAGCATGGGGTTCGTATGTGGGACTCGCCAGGAGGGGCCGCAGTACGATGCTGCAGCCTCTCACCACAGAATAGGTATAAGTACTACCACCGTATAGAAATGACACTCTCCGCTCTGTCCCAGAATGAATTACCTCACCCCACAACGCGAGTTCGTGTGCCGAATCGTGTGCTCGTTTAGTCGTGTTTGTTAACGTCAATTTATTTTTATATTCAAAGCAATGCGTCGTAACTTTTAAGTCGTGTTTTTCAACTGTTTAGGTATTTTGATATTCAAAGCAATGCGTTGTAACTTTATTTATGAGTTGAACGCCGCTCATATAGTACAAACTGCACGGTAGGTAGCCCTAGACTTACACACACAGTTGCGCGTGTACAAAAACGTCATCTGTCGTCATCTGTTTATAAAGGCGCGGTTGTATTGAGTGTCCGGGGTATGCTCTCACGACCGCCTCCCATGATCTAGTACCTAATGGTTTTATGCTTTACACTACTCTTCACATTTGTATGAATATGTAAAAAAGTATGAATGAATCATCAGTCATTCATCAGTTTATTCATTGATAAAATTCCTTAGACTTTGTAGCACTTGTTTCAATTTTATTTGTATACAGTACAGTGTGAAATTTCAATCATTTGATTCCCGCAGTGGCATTAATGGAACAGCTTTTTTGTAGTATCAGAAATGGCCCCACAATAAAAGTAGCATGTAAATCTTTTAATCATGAGTGGAACCACCCCACTGCGGAAATCAAATGATAAAATTTCAGGGTGTAGGTAATTTTATAAAAGATAGGAAAGTCCCAATATCAAAAGTCCATTTTCTTTTCATAACTTAATTAAGATTGATACCTACTTACTATTAAAGAAAAAAGGCTAGTTAGAATATGCAGTGTGTATTTGTAGCGTGAAATAATCAAATACGTCGTCTCCTTAGTCTTCTGCCACTTGTAAACAAAAATAATACAATTTTCAAACCTTAAAAATTTTAACGCAACCTGAAAACACGTTCGGAACATCAGTGAACCGGAACCGAAGAGTCAGGTGGTCGTACGTTACATCACTAGTAGCGATGGCCGACTTTCGTTTTTAATTGATAGAGCCGACATTTTTGCGCGGCCACCCGTGTTGCATTAGGGATGTGCAAACCCCCATTTCATATAGCCGACATACTTGTATTTACAAATAAGCAGATGATAAGTCATAGAATTATCTGAGAAATCGTTGTATTGTATCGAATTGACAAGCATTTATTTGATGACACGTAATTTTATAGTTTATTTTTTATTTTTAACTTTATGTTAGCGGAATAAAAAGTTGGCCATTTAAATCAAAGTTCTACGCAAAAGCACAATATTTGATAAGTCGATATAGCAAGTCCTATCTATTATTTAAAACGATCTTCATTACGACATTAGAATACAAAGATTTTTTCAATCACAAAGTTAAACACAACAACAAAACAGGGCTTGTATCGGAAAAACCGATAATTTAGTTAAGAATTGATTCTGATAAAAGCTTAAGAAGAAAACTAAATCAAAACATAAGTCTTATTGATTGTTATCGACATTTCTATCGACACGTTGAGACGTAACAGCGCATCCCTTTGTGTCTTCAGGAAGGCAGCAATTATTTTGAATTCAGTAAACATTACCGACGTGAGCAAAGCTGATTCCGCGGTTTCGTTCCCTACAACTTAGCTCTGTCGCATACGAGCTTCTCACGACTGTTTCAATTCCGATAACAGGAAACGTAAAGATTTTAGCTCTGGTATTACTTATTAGAGTTATTCCAAGAAGCTTTTTACAGACAAGATCTAACTGTATAATCGAAATTGGAAGATTTCCTTATTGACTAAGGGATGAGTCAAAAGTATACGAAATTGTGTTTAAGTGGTACTTAAATTATATTTAATTTATGGGGCAAGTCGCCCTAAAAGCTGTAACGGATGGAACTAACTGAAAATATACAAAAACTGACCATTTTACCCCTTGTTATAAAAGTAGAATGAAGTTAGACAGGTTTAAAACTGTCTGTCTTTTTTGTTCTTATGAGAATAACCACCTCTGTGGTCTAGTGGTTCGAGCACCCGTGTAAGACAGGGATTTCGGGTTCGATTCGAAGGGCGTACGATTTGTTCTCGGTTTGGTTGGTGGTAGGGCTTATTTTTAGTCCGCCTGGCTAGCTACCACCATCTTACCTAAGTCTGACGCCATGACAACAATATAAAAGTTGTTGTGTTCCAGCAGTTAAGAGGTAAGATAGCCAGTTCCTCAGTGATGAGGATTCCGGGTGTAGTGCGCTTCCACCTTCAGCCTTATTGTCACTTAACATCAGGTGAGGTGAAGGCCAAGCTCACTATCCAGTTGTGTATAAAAAAGTGAGTTAACTAGCTTCGTTCGCGTGTCATCGCATGAAAATTTTAGATATTTCACTTTTATGTGAATGTCTACGCCATAATAAATAACTATGTATGTAATGTACCTATGCAAAGTTTCAGAGTTGGTTTGAGTTGTGCGATGATGAATCTCACATTACGATGATAATTAATGCAAATTAAGTTAAACTCAAGTCTAAAGCTAAGTATCAAATCATAAATTCAAGCAACCATATTCGAGGTAATATCGCAGTGAAAAGATTTCGCTTAATTATCACATCGCGTGATGATTAATTAGGAAGGCGAGGCTGACTGTACTAATTTATATCCTTCAGGTCTTTTGTGCGCGACTGTCTCCTCGAAGGTCGGAACACTCGCTCGCTCTCTTCCGTCCTTGACACCTAGGGTTGTCAGTTTTAGATAAATTAAAATGTTAAAGTTAGTTTCGATAAAATAACATGAATAATTTCTTTGGTTTTTTTTATATTTGTATAATTTTGTATTTTATTAATCAAAGGAATTATTATTCAATTTTATCAAAACTATGAATGGGAAGAAACATCAAAAATTCTCAAAAATATCACTGTCAATTACATAAAAATTAATAAAGAATGAATTGGGTAATGCATACCTAAATTCTATAAAAACATTTTCAGTAAACCAGCATGCATAAAAAAGTAAGATGTAATATATGGTACACATACTGCCGTACAAATAAACGAAGAATAAGTTTATAGTTAGAATAACCAAAAAGTTTGTTTAGGAATATGGCGCTTTGAGACGTTAAACGTAACGTAAGAGTAATATTGCTATGCAATATTTTTGGTTAAACTAATTCTTCGTTTATTTGTACAGCAGATAATGTTTAATTCCTTCTCAAGCTTACGCGCTCACTAGACATGAAATAAAACACTTTTAACGGATACTAGCGCGGTTTTATTGAAAGTACTTTGGTAATTAGTTGGTATTTGGTTTGATTTTTTATTTTCCCGACGTTTCGGCACCTTTGCAGCTGCCGTGGTCACGTACTTTCAATAAAACCGCGCTAGTATCCGTTAAAAGTGTTTTATTTCAGATAATGTTTAAGTTATGGTAGGTATAGTCACCACTATTACCTTTATTCACTGATTTTGGACTGATTGTATATTATCATTCAATAAACAGAAGCTTAATTTATGATGATGATAACGTTTCGACAACTTGTAGGTGCCGACTCTACAAGGGTCCTCACTAAATGCGTCGTAATGTACAAATTGTTTCTATTGGCGATCTGCGCGCGGGCCCATTTCCTACCGTTCCCGGGTTCGATTTCCGTCGAAACATTTGTACGAATAGCTATTTCTGGATCTTGTTAGCTTTCAGGCCGAATTAGGGGTAGATGGCACTTTTTCTCATTACGTTACGATTGAGTGTGGAGAAGTTTGATGTTGGTTAAAGATTTGATATTATGGTAGACATTTACAAAAAATATAGTGTTGGCCATAATTATATAAATTAAGAACACCAGTCGATTTTCATACAAACGAGGTAACTTTGAAGCCTTGGTTCTCCGCCAGGGATTGACTTAGCTGTGATCTGATGATGGCCATCCAGGGAAGATCCAGATAGCTACATACACCCAACAACAGAGTTTTCAGTTTCAGAATTTCCATACTTTGTTACGCTATTTTCGCGGTTTTTTTAAACATATCCTTAATTTCTTAGTATGTTAATCAGATCACTTGGGTGTGTATAGCGATCTGAATCTCCACGATTCACTCCCTGGATGGCCATCATCAGATCACAGCTAAGTCAATCCGTGTTGGAGTTACCTCGTTTGTTTAAAAATCTACTTGTATCCTTAATTAACTGGCCACCACTGTATATTGTTACCAATTACAAAAACTTCTTATTATTTTAGCATATAATTGAGCGGTCAGAGCATTGGACCGGATATCCAAAGGTCGCGGGTTCGATTCCCGTCTGAGTATGGATCTGGTGCGAGTCGTATTTTTTCTAGTATATTATTTAGTATTGTATAAAAATAGCATTGTGAATGCAAAAATATCAAATTTAAAAATTATATAGCTATTTCATCTAAATCGATTGCCAAATATCTGGAAAGATATTTCAATTGAATGTCGAGGTAATTTCTCACATTGGTGAAATAACGCTGGCTTGCAGCGTAAGAGTAGGATATACTAGAAGAAATTCGGCGATGTCACTAGTGACTCGGTAGCTCAGCGGTCAGAGCATTGGACCGGATATCCAAAGGTCGCGGGTTCGATTCCCGTCTGAGTATTGATCTGGTGCGAGTCGTATTTTTTCTAGTATATTATTTAGTTTTATATAATTGAAGGAAAATATTCTGATATCATGTGAAAATCGTTAAAATAAACTGTAAATGTGATTACCCTGATTAGCAAAAACACATCGGTCATTCTCCAAAAACACGTTTTTCGTGTTTTCTTCAGACACATGGCAAATTCTTATTTTTGTGTTTTGAAGAAATAACAACCAGTTATAAAATACTCAATTGGTTATGCAAAGAGTGTTAAGGTATCCAACTGAAGCAAGTTTTTGAACCCTAACTGGAATATCTCAAAAACTTGGCATATGAGAATGCACCACGTTCAAAGTTGAATTCATCGTATTCGCAGACGCAGTCGCAGGCTAACAAGTCTATTTCATAATTTACAAAAAAATTACAATACCTACCTTAAAGTAGGTAACATAAATATGTCGGTCACTGGTCATGTACTGTACGCACTTTGAAATAAAATCTCCCCTTTACTAAAGTCTATCAATTTCATATTTGTTACTTTTATCTTTCGCTCAGTTTTGTTACGTTTTATTACAGGAAGTCAACTCGGCTTGTCCGCATACCGTAGGGTCCATCCATCAGCACCAGTGATCGATCTCTGTAATAAAGTGGATGTTCTTTCAATATAAGGGCGTGTTCACATATGAGCGTTAGTAAGCCGCCGACTGTGAGCGTGCTGACTGTCACCCGTATTTAAGAACAATACTCAAACGACCCTTGCCTATGCAAACATTGCGTTGAAATAGAGCCCTGTGATTGGATCGTTTTTTTACGTGTTACGTGTGATTGGTAGTTGGGACGCTGCCTGTGCGAGCACTGTGAGACCTCATGGTAATGTTTGTGAATATGTAAATTCAGTCAGCCTCTGGTCAGTGAGCTAAAAAACATGCTGTGCGTACATTGTAGTGTAGTATTCAAACGTAGAAAAGATAGTTTACGATTGACTTTGGTACCTATCTACCTTAATACCTGACGGTAATGGTACCTACAAGTAGGTACACCACTGGCGGCTCGAATGGAGTGAGCGACTTTTACGCTTTCAGTATGCGGGCGTCGAGCATACTGTCGCCTGAATGTGAATATTAAAGAAATATCAACCCAAAAAACTAAAAGGGTTCCTTGTTGACTTGACCACACTTGTCTACGGAATCGTAAAAATTTTTGCTGGCGTCACACCAGCAGATAGTCAGCGGCTTAATGTAAGCTATATCTAAACACGCCCTAAGCATAGGTAAAGATGGTAACCGAGACAATGTGGCGCATTACTGGGGTCAGAGAATACGACCGACATTTGTTGTGGATGAGCTGTGAAGTGAAGAAAATGGGATGAAAATGGTGGGGTCAATGAAATGAGCGAATTTTTGTTGAAAGTTGTGCGCAAAGTTTATGATAAGATGAGTTAATTTGAAAGTTCAGTTAATGGTAAAACAGAGTAGGGCTACAGGAGACATGATGTTTTTTTTTGCTGTTTTTAGGGAGTTATTTTATACAAGATCCAAGATTTAGGCTTTGCAAAACGAGAGGTTCATTTATGGGGAAAGGCATAGCCTTTATTAATAAAGTTCCACAAAAAGTGATTGATCTTCCTTTGCATGAATTTAAAAACCATGTTAAAAAAACGCTCATTGGTAAAGGTTATTTATTATAAAGTAGACGATTATCTTAAAGATCAAAATGCGTGGAAATGAAGTTTTTGAAGTAATATAATAAAGTCGATGTTGTTGCTAATAATCCTGTCACCCCGTTGTAATAAAGTAACGATATATTCAAGTTTGGAAATATCGTTACTTATGGCTGTTACAGCTGGTAAGTTTCTTGTGCCCGTTCTTCTTGTCACCTAAAAAAGTCTGGAACGGGTGGTAGTAAAATATAGACGATTCAAAAGTACTTAATAATTAAGTTTATTTGAATAAAGCTTATTTCACTTTCACTTTCACAGCGACCAAACCCTTCTCACCGCACACGTAAAAACTGCCGCATGCCGATCAGTCATGTTAACTTCGGGGACGTATGTGAACAAACTGTCAGTCACAGCAAAGCCTCGGTTACTTTGTCGTAGCAATACAAGCTTCGACATGCCGGTGACGCAACGTTCACTAGCAGCCGGCAGCTAGACCGCCTATCTCAAAGCGATAGCCAAAGCGATAGCAATGCTCTATCCGTCCTTGTCATATCATAACACGGTGACAAGGACGGATAGTGCACTGACTTCATAAACAAAAGCAATAGTCAAAGCAATCGACTTAGGCGGTAGACCCGCGGCGCGGTAGTGACGTGAATGATGTGTGTAGCAGTGGCAAAGAGTCCATACAATCCGATTCCCATCGGTTTGCCTTTTAGAAATCCCACCCTACCGATTACCATCCACTATGCAAATCATAACATTTAACTTCGCCACGTGTAGCCAATGTCCTACAACTTTCTAATATTTTTTGACGTGACTGATCGGTGACTTGACGTTGACGTAATGGGGTATTTACACTAGGCGACTTTAATTGTATAGGGCTTTTGTCGACAATCGTTTGTAAAAGCGAACGCAAACACACTACACTATTTAAAGATTATTGTCTAGATTAATATTCAATAAATTTTCTTAAAACAAGTATTGACTCTAATCTGTTTGTGTACCAAAACCAAGTAAAAAAAACCTAATTACAATGAGGCGGTGATTCGATTTTACACGCGATTGTCGATAAAATGCCCTCGTCGACTAAAGTCTCCAGTAAGCAGGGTTGGCATGATTAAATCATGATTTAAATCAAGTGATTTTTTGAATAAAAATCATTGATTAAATCAAATTTCCTTTTTTCTTTCCTATTTGAATAAAAATATAAAATTCTTAATTTTAAATAATTGATAGACATATAAAAATGTATAGTAAATGTAACTTTGTGTTAGAATTACTGCTTTATACTGTTTTTTCTTCTAAAAAAACCGCCAAATCATCTGTCCTAATATTTAACTTTCACCAGGCATTTTTATTTTGAACTGTTTTATTGATCTTTACTTGTGTTTCTTCCGAATTAAAGTGTTAAATAAGTCAAACAAAAGCGCGTTGTGGTTTCACGCACTATATTAAGTGGATTTTAAAGGCTCAAGCAAAAAATCAGTGATTTTTGATTTTTTGCAAAAAATCATCATTTTTTCCAACCCTGCCAGTAAGTCACCCGGATAATCAACCCGTGTAAATCCCAACAGATGTGTGTGGGGCCTAATGGCGCTAATTTTCAACGATAAAACCAAAGCTAAATCGTTACCGTTTCAGTTTCGTTTACAGAAAAATACTCGCTTTAGTTTTGTTAAAATTATTGAATACTCTGCCTAAGGAGTCTAGGATTACAATCTGGGACAATTTAGGTGAAAATTACGAAGCTAAACCAAAAACTTTTAGGTAAATATAACCTAAATGACAACGTAACGTTTTTTATATTATCGTTCAGAATTACCGCGATTGGGCTCCTGTGGGTACATAACAACAATACCTATGATGCCTCTTTAAAAATGTAATTTATTTAGTTTTTTTTTTTCAACTATTGTACTTCGAGAAAAAGGTTTAGTTTCACCCTTAAAAAGATACAAACGATTTCGATTTAACCATGTTATGTAAAAAATAATGACAAAAGTTGGGAGAAGTTGGAATGTTTAATGGCTTACGAGACGAGGCCACATAAATACGGTGAAACATAAATAATAGCAAATCGTAAATCTACTTTAGCTCAGATTTCATGTCGGGCACCCCATTTCATTTCATAACTTATTGGCGCAGTTAAATTTAATTTTAAAACTGAATAAAACCATTTAAAAGCCAAATTTTTAAGGTTAACTTTTACAATTATTTACAGGCACTTATTGAAGTCAAAATAACAGTACAAGTACCTACAAAACTATAGTTACTTTTATTTGTAATAGAGAGACAAATCATCAGCTAAAAGACATATATTTTTTTATTTCAATAAAAGCCAAATAACCTAAGTCTTAATTTCATAAAGCAACAAAAATAAACATTGAAATGTTAAAACATTATTCTCACAATAAAATCATACATTTTCATCTAAAATGAATAGCTTATAACGGGTTATTGACCGTCGAGCGAACGCGAAGCGCAAGCGAATCGTCTCTGTGTTAGCTTCAGCAAAAATGCTTCCGTATGTCCGTCCGGCTGTCCGGCTGTCCGTCTGTCCGTCTGTTCTTCTCTACATGTCGCATTTCTCAATCGATTTTCGTGAAATTTTGTGAGCAGGTTAAACATAATCCGTGTTATTACAAAAGATTTTTAAACACTGTTTAACTAAACACATGTTTAAATGTGATGCTGTCACTTTTTTGACAATATTGTTTGACAGAGACAGCATCACATTTAAACATGTGTTTAGTTAAACAGTGTTTAAAAATCTTTTGTAAAAGAGAGTGTCTCAGTGTTTAAAAAAAAAATATCCGTGTTATTGGATATTTTTTTTTCGATTCAGTTTTTCGAAATTTTTCAAAATAGCGGAGATATGTAGCGGATATATACACCGAGGTCTACCGCTCACAGAGCCACTGGTATAATATGCAATATATAAATTAACTATATCACTTTAATACAAATCACACAAACATACTCCTAGCAAGATTAGAACCTCGAATTTAATAGTAAGCATCTTTAAATGCTAAATATTTAGACCCATCAACTATAAACAAACTGTGGATATTTTTCATTAATTAAATGGTACATGTTCAAGTTATCGAAAATTAAAATGTCGTGTACAAAACTCTAAAATGTATGAAAATTAACATTTGATATTCGCAGTTAAAACCAATTTACTCTATAATTAAAGAGTTCTTATTGAATGTTTATTTCTATTGCTCACCTACCAAAGAAACACGTGTTACGATTTTTTTTTCACGAGTCCATTTATTTCGAGTAGGTACGTTTGACCTGACCTTTTTACTAAACACAACATGTACTTTCTAACACAAAATACACACAAAAAGATAGCTACCCTATTTAAATCGAAACAATATCCGCAAAGGGAAAAACAATGTGCAAAAAACAGTACCCGACACGATTTCAGTACATAGTAAATATCTAAAGCAGTAGGTAACATGATTTCATACAAACGTCCGAATCAGGGAATCACCTATTAGACCAGCTGTTTTCAAGGTTTTTTGGTGACGAATGAGTATGTCAGAGGAAGTCTGAAAGTAGCACCAGTAGCACTACCATGAGTTTACAAAAACCATTCTCGATATCGACAGCGTAAGCAATTTGTATGGGAAATTGAAGCAGAGCCTCTAGCGGATACGCGAAGAACTAAAATCTATAGTAAGAGTGCTCATCATCCACGAGTTTACTATCCTCTCTAACGTGAACTCGATTGTTGGTGTAGTATTCGTGGCGTTATGTTGGTACAAGCGGGTGACGTCACAGTCACATCCCACAAAGTGGATACTTACCTATTCACGGTCAGCCCATAGCCACAGAATAACTAATAGCGCTTGCTGTGCACGTATATGTTATTTTACTGCTTTACTAATAAATTTTCTAAGCAATAATCCTATTATCAATTGACTCCTTACGTCGTTACCTACTTACGTGAAAAATCTCAAAGCGTCATATTCCTGGACATATTTTTTGGTTCTTCTATGTATTCATTTATTATGGTATATTAATAAGTTATTTAAAACGTAAAAATAGGTAATTATTTTTCAAAAAATTGTATGCACATTGCACTTGTTATTGAAGCAAAAGTAAACGGAATAAATAATAATATCTAGGGTACTATTTTATACATATTTATGGCGTCGCGCGTCGTAGTATCTCCCAATGGTTAATCAGAATAAAATTCATATCTACATGATCTAGACCAAGGGTCTTCAACCCGCGGTTACGTTCTTGGCGGCCCGTCATTGTATTGACAAAATTAAATTCACATGTCTACAAATTATACCTATTTAGTTAGAATATAATGTTTTTCTTGTGTTGAGGCCCACCGAACTAATATCAGAGTATATTAGGCCCTTGACTTCAAAAAGGTTGAAGACCCTTGATCTAGACAGCATCCTAGACATCTAGACAGTATCCTAAACATAAAATATATTTTCACTAGCTTTTGCTAGTGACTTCATTCTCGTGGACATTTTAGAAAATCTTCAGAATTCTTAGAATGCTGAATTAAATTCAGAGATATTTTTATCTCGTTCCTCATCACGTTCCCGTTCCCGTGCCCCGCTCCCCTTTTCACTTTTTCTCTTTTTCACTTTTCTTTCACCTTTACTATTTCACTTTTATTCTTTTTCACTTTTGACTTTTTGGATTTTTTGTTTTTCTTTTTTAATTTTTTAGGACTTATTGACTTTTAATTTTTTGTTTTTTTACTTTTCTGACTTTTTTTTTTACTTTTTTCGATTCCGCTTCCGTTTACACTTTTTACACCTAAACATTTACTTACCATCACCTTTCCCCTTCCATTTGCCCTTCCCCTTCCCCTTATAATTTTTAATCGTCATCGTCAGCCTACACACAAAATTTGAACATCCTAGCTTTGAAATTAAGAGAATATACAAACTGTCATCCCCTATTTCATCCCCTTAGGGGGTGAAATTTTCCAAAATCCTTTCTTAGTACTCACTTTCACCATGAAAGGTATCTACCCTCCAAAAATGGTTTCTCTACCTTCAGCCGTTAGGGCTCTAGTCGTATCCCAAAATCAATCAATTTAATACTTATGTATAGATTTCTGTTAGATTTACGTCCATTTTCCTTAGTAGCGTCACAGAATATATAATAGTAGCGTGCCCGTATTTTTATATTTTAATTTCTTTGTAACTAATTTATTTAGCTTTGGTGACATGAATGGCATGCTTTACTCCACACAATACATATTTTTTATCTAAAAAGAGTATATAATAACTCTTTATAAACTTTTTGAATCGAATTACGACGTTTGACAGCTCATGAAAGAGACACACGTCTATGATCAAGAGAGATAGAGATAGTTGTCAAAGACAACCTTTGCCCATCAAGTTTCGTTAGGTTGGTATACTTGCAAGATAATCCAACCATAAACTTAATATTCCACTCAGCGAAAATTTTTCTAAGTCTATGAATCCAACTAAGTAAAAAAAGATCACTAGTAGCATAGCCTTCTATATTTTCCAAGCCATGAAGTGAGCAGAACGGCAACATCGCATACTGGTCAAGTACGGGGTATAACATTATTTTATTCTTTATTTTTTGTTTTTCCTATATTATCTATCTTTAAACTAGTTGTAAATTGTGATGTAAGATTATTTCAATAAAGATTTTATATTTATTATTATTATTTATTTATTAGGACATGAGGTTTAAGTCAAATTGTTTGACCTTCTCGGGGTCCTTTAGTACTATGAGCATTTTGATCTAGGCCTTCTCTAGCAATGAATCTTACATCATTGGAAAGGTATTTACATTTGAAACATTTTATTGTATGACAGCAAACGTCAACTATTAGTACTATTAGAGATAAATCGCTCTGAAATCAACCAAATTTTATAACATTAATGACCTAAAACTCCGAAAATACTAACTATTGATAAAAAGTATTTCTGTAATTATTAAAGTAATTCTGGCTAAAACAGCCAGGACTGAGACACGCCAAATCCTTGGTAGAAGGCTACTCACAAAGACGGACGAATGAGCTTATACAGCTCAGTAGATCGAACGTCACCGCGACTGTTAGAGCCCTAACTGGACACTGCAAACTAAACAGACATATGAAATTGAGTGATACTGACATCTGCAGATATTGTAACGAGGAGCAGGAAACGCCCAAGCACCTCTTATGTGACTGTGGACCTCTAATCCACAGGCGTAGTATCCATCTGGGACGACATGTTATCGACCCGGAGGAAATAAAAACTCTTAAAACCAGAAAGATTCTCGACTTCTTGGAAGCCGCTGGGCTCAAAGAGATACTATAATTAGGTGGCGAGTTACAATAGATCTTTTAGGTCGCAGTGACTACAGCCTCATTTCGAGCTGCATAGCCCCTAACACTCAAATAATAATAAACTATGTGCTTGACTACATGCAATGTTGCCGTTCTGCTCACTTCATGGCTTGTAATTATAGAAGGCTATGACAGGTACCATAGAGGGTAGTGAAATTGATCTCACGCGTCAAAACGCAAGTGAGAGACTTTACTACTATCGTTACGGTATTTCTCGATGGCATCTGTCAATTAGTAACTCATGGTACCAAATTCGTATGACAAAGGCCAAAACGTTACTCGATGCTCGCTAGCGACTATAGTTAACTATTGTAGATTACTTTACCAACTCATGGTAGTGCTACAGTAACAGAGAAGTTGAAAGGGAATCGTCTGGCTTGGTTTGGGCAATTTGGGCATGTTATGAGAAGAGATGAAAGGCATGTTACTTGAAAAGTAATGGATATGGATGTTGAGGGCTTGAAAGTAAGAGGAAGACCGCAGAAAAGATGGATGCATTGTGTGCGGAATGATATGAATGTGAAGGGAGTAGATGAGGAGATGACGAGTGACAGGAAGGAATGGAAGAGAAGGACGCACTGCATCGACCCTAAATAAATTGGTATAATGGTAGGGGGATGATGATTTGTAGAAGCTTTTAAATAATTAAAAAAAGCTACTGGCTGAAATGACAGCATCCGTGGAGCACACTTTGAGTAACGTCTGTCGTAGATACGCGTCGCTACGAGAACCCTAAGCAAGATTCGCACGCCAGTTGCTTATTTTAATTTTTTTGGTTTACCAGCAATTATTTTTTTTATTTTATTTATATAATATTGTTATTGTTACAATCTAGTAAACCAACACTGTTCTATAGCTAAATGCAAAATCAATTTAAAGTGCATAGTTGAGATACTGCTTTTGCTTTATGTACTGTGATATCAGTGTTTCCTTTGTCTCACTGAAAATAGCCAAACATCCCGCAATTTTCAGACTGAATGGAGATAAAATGTGCTACGCGGCTTGATGAGATTTCGGCCTTCAGGAACTAGGATATACCTACTCTCAATACTAAGAGACACTACTTTGAAAATAATTAAATAAAAATCTCTTCTAAACAAAATAAAAATGGATTGAAATCAAAATCAATACTAATGTTCCTTTTCCTTATTTGAACAGAAATCGTTAGAACGACAGTCTTGACAAAAAGACAGATCGACAAACCTAAAAAGACGCTAGTTTACCGTAATATTAGTCCAACGACTTTACCAATAAAATTTAGATAAACACCTTTTAATGAACTGATAATTATCTTTCGATGGAGCTAATATGACAAGTTTTTATTATGCTCATTTTCAAGCTTTATCGAACCAAAGACATTCAGACTAAATAAATAATATGCGTAATTGCGTTATGAAATATGGAAAAACTAAAGTTTAAGCTAATTAAGTAATTCATCAGCATTTATTTTGTCATATTATTATACTATTCAATACAATGAAGATCCAATTAGTGTTGTTTTTTCACTATCGCTACAAAAAACTGGTTGACTGGTAGAGAATGCTTTTAGCATTAATCGCCGCCATTTCTACCTTACGTTATGTGTAAATGTAATAAAGATTTATAAATAAATTAAGTTTACGTCGCCAAATGTAAAATTAGAACTCAGTTCGGATTGAATTGAAGTGCATTCGATATTTCATATCGATTTGCTTCGCTTCATATCCGATGTACTAATAACGAAAATATCAGGTCACTCGGATCAGTTTGTATCTCTGATAAAATATTTGTAACTCAGATTCAATCACTGAAACATTTAATATTATCAAATGGTAAAGGTAATATTAGTTTTAAAAGGTAGTTATATTGTACACGATTATTTTTAAGCACAAACAGCAACATTCTTAATTATACACATTTTTTTCTTACACATTTATTTTATTTATTCATTTCAAATAGCAACACTAACATTATGTTTATCATGCATTATACAGAGATCTTATAGCAATTTAGTTTTTAGATCTAAAGGTCCCTGGTTCGTTCCCGGGATTCGGCACCATTTTGGTGGAGATAAATAAGGCTCACCAAATCATTTTATAATATTTTATTGGACAAGGCGGCACACACATTTTTTAGTTACCACAGATCGGATGGAAGAGAGGGGGCGAGCACAGAGCATGCACTTCTATGCCGCTGAGTACAGATTAAATCTTAGTGATATTATTTATGTCTGTAACAAGCCTATAAACACAACAATTACAAGTGTCGACATCACTCTCAAAAATTACAATTTAATCAATTCGCTCAATAAATAATTATACTAATAAAAAACTAAAAATAAATGCTAGAATTTTCAAATATCAAATAAATCTGAGTTACACATCGCAGGAAAGAGATTCACATTTGACTTTGACAATTATGAACCATAGACAGTGACTGAGTAACATAACTTAATTTCGTCGGATAAAAATTGCCTGGGAAACTTATAGACTACATTGAAAATGACTAACATTCATATATCTTTCGAACAGTGAAAATTTATCTCATTAGCACTGTTGCTGTTTATACATCTAAATATGTAAGGGCGTATTTCTTTCCTTTACTTATGAAGTATGTACAGTTAAAAGTTTTAATATTCATAACTAGCAGCCACCCGCGGTTTCACCCGCGTAGTTCCTGTTCCCGTGGGAATATCGGGATAAAAAGTATCCTATGTTTAGATCTAGGCTATCTACTATCTGTGTGCCAAATTTCAACCAATTCCGTTCAGCAGTTTTTGCGTGATTGAGGAACAAACATCATTAGTAGGATTAGTTAAGATTATTGAGGTTTGTTTGGGTCCTAAAATTTGACTGAAGTTCGGAATTTAGAGGCCATTCATACACACGCACTTAATGAAAAGGGACGTCTTGTTTACGTAAATCATGGAAGAATGAATGAGTCTACGCCCGAGTCTTGCTAACTTTGTGAGTTTGACAATTAATAAATTTGACAGACTGTTGATTTTTTACTTTTAACTGCACTCACGTATTTAGTAAAGTGGTCTGAAATCCCCATTTTTTTTTTTAGTATATTTACTTAAAAATTAACAGTGTTGAATACAACGATCTGTAAAGGAATCAGAAATAATAGAGCTTACAGGGGGTTAGTCTGCTAATGTTAACGTCAAAATCACAGTTCAATGGTGTTTGAATGGTAATGCTTTTTGACACAGTTATTAATAATAACAATAAAAATATTCTTTATTGCACACGAAAAGACAGAGGGAAGAAGAAAGTACAAAATAGGCGGCCTTATTGCTAGACAGCAATCTCTTCCAGGCAACCTTGGGAGAGAGAGAGATATAAGATACAGAACATTAAGGGAGTGAGTGCAACTATTTAGATGACAGACTAAGTACATACATAAAATAAAATAAATAAAAATGAAAATTTAGGAAAATGGAAAAAATAATAATAAATATAATAAGTGAGGATTAGAAGATAGGAAATGACTCCTGACTTGATTGCGAAAGGATCCAAGAGTTTGGGAGAGATTGTGCCAGGGTAATTTCGGTTATTGTTTCTTAAACCCAAAATCGAGACACAATGTGTCTTCCTTTTAGGTTTAAGAAACACAATGTGGTTCGGTTTTGGGTTTAAGAAACAAAAACTGCGTCAAAAAGCATTACCATTCAAACACCATTGAACCACGATTTCGACGTTAACATTAGCAGAATTGACCACCTGGCTGTGTACTCTTAGTACAAATATTCGTAATGACTACGACGACTACGAGCTACGACGACGTAGCACTGCGGTCAGTAAATTCGTTAGGCACTACATTATTACGATAGGTCGTGTATTTGATTCCCATTTCATTGTATCATATTTATATAGCAATGTGAATGAAAAAATGTAAGTAAAAATAGAACGCCCTTTTAATTGTACATTTCTAAAGCGAACAAAAGGTTCCTTAGTCCGTATCCAGTGAGTATTTTTTTAAATCCGCCCGAATCTGTACCAATAAGGCGCGGCTATATTAAGGTTCGACCGAATACTTATCATTTTTAATATCGGCCGTCGAAGTGGGTCTATGGCATTCCGTAGCTGTGGTCCAAGGGTTGAAGCCTTAGAGTAAGACGGGCTTCTAAGCCGCGATGCTCGAAGGTTGAAGGCGTTTATTAATTGACTAGCTTCCGCCCGCGGCTTTATCGTATAATACCACTTGGAACATTACTTCAAGATAAAGAATGGGCATCGGAAAACATGGGAAACAATCGTATACATATATTATAACAAAGAAAATTAACAAAAAGTAGTTTGCCCCTAAAAGTAATTTACAATTTCAACTTTATTGCAATGAAGTGGACGATCTGGGAAGTGGTCATTTTAAGAAGTGGACATTATGGTCCTAAAGGAAATAAAAGAAATGTCAACGTCATTTCTAAGAAAATCAAAAACACGATGCCCATTCTTTATCTTGATGTACTGTTACACGTTCAAGGTATTTAATACAGTTCTTGTTGCTAAAACACAAAAAGCAATACCATTGAGAAACCATTGAGGCACAGTTATTGCGTTTACATTAACAAGATTGCGGCCCAGATAAGATGAAATAAAACTCTGTTACGGAATATAGTACTTCTACGTGTTAGTGTTTAACTGTGAATTGCTAAAATGGAACAAAATCATACAAAACTCGAAAATTCAGTAAAAATATATCTCGTAGGGAATACGTTGAAGTATTTTACTGAACAAAAGTGCTTTTCACTCAACTATAATATTCGTAGATACTATGAACAAACGACTCCTTTTTATCAAAGCTGTCTATCGTTACTATATTTAGTGCCAAAAAATAAATTTGCTAAATAAAATTGTTTATCGAATCATAAATGACATCCCAAGTCACCGAAAGCAATTTCTTTGTGAAATCTATCTCTTTTTCCTACAGAAACCTCGCTAACATTTGTCACTTGCGCCAAAAATAAAGATGGAAGCCGGGTGGGCAAGGGGTGGTGACGTCACGCACTTTATCAGACCTTTTGTCGGTACAGTCAGCGTCAAATAGTCAGAGTCAGTCGACATTCTTAAATTTTTTATTCATAAAAGATTAGTGCTTGGCCTTCATCTCACCTTATGTTAAGTGACGATAATGCTGAAGGTGGAAACGCACTACACCCAGAATTCTAAACCACTGAAGAATTGGCTATCAACTGCCGGAACACTACAATATAAAATTGTTGTTATAGGCGTCATACTTAGGTAAATGGTGATAGTGGTAGAGGTGGTGATAGGTATTATGTGAAAGAAACTCTGTCTTTTAAAAATAAAAATCAAACCAAATAATTACAATTGTATTTTCAATAAAACCGCGCTAGTATCCGTTAAAAAGTGTTTTATTTCATGTCTACAGTAAGGGCGCATCAAGCTTGAGAGGTAAATTTTTCTGTTACCTTATCACGCTTGGGGCGCTATTTTTAAAAGGCGTCGAGCACTCTTTACTGCTCATTTCCATTTGACAGCCACTGAACTAATTTTAATGCATTTTAATATGGATAATAAGATATGGTTACCTTTTGTCGCTAAAATTAATATTGAAAGCGGTGTATTCTGATTGATAAATATTATTCATGATGTCCTTGTAACTTCACCATTATTATTATTTGTCACAAAAAGCTTTTAACCGAAAGTATCCATCGTCTAAGTTATGATCGTTGTTTACAATCGTGAAGAGTCCACGGTCGTTTCAAGGGATCATCTATCAAAGTTACCTCCATCTTAGGATCGAGGCCAGAGATTAAGTTAACCTTAAATCTTTGGGTCTGTAAATCGGGAACTATAACTTTGTTATACTGTGTAGAAAAGATTTCAGCAGGGCTATTACGTAAAACAGAATCGCGATAACGGACGCAATTCGTCGTTCAATTTACTTGATATTGAACCTTATTCGTGGAACGACTATCGTCCGCTTATCACGATTTTTTTATGTAATAGGCCTGTGGACAGACATGAATTACTAGTAGGTATTATTCATTGGTAGAACTTAATATCTAGTAAATGAAAACTCCGCTTTCAACAAATATGTCTATGTTCCACAATAAAATTGAAGGTTTATTTTTTATTTGTTTTAATGTTTTTAAATAGTTTTTTTCGTTCCCTGTGGTTTCAGCATAACAGCTATCTGATCAAAATCGCGTTACTTCTTCAAAGCACAAGCATTCACTTAAAAGTGAATATATTTTGCAACCTGTTCGCGACAAATTAACCTGTTTAAAATGCGTCTCTTCATTAGAGTTTTCATTAGAACAAATAAAATCCGTTAAATTCGGCCATCCATCTTGTTCGGTCAGCAAACATACATTTTACCAAAATAATATGTGTGGAATGATATGAATGTGAAGGGAGTGGATGAGGAGATGACGAGTGACAGGAAGGAATGGAAGAGAAGGACGCACTGCACCGACCCCAAATAAATTGGGATAAGGGTAGGGGGATGATGATGATTTAAAATCTCTACAGACAGTAAAAAAGACGCTCTGCTTCTCGATTTAAATTTTGATCAAATTTTATACTAACTTGTAGGTACTACACTACTACTAACACTATACAGAATGCCTAGCAACCTTGCAAAGTTTTTTGCACCCATTCTTCTTGTCAGCAAAAAGACGTCCCGAATGGTTGGTAGGATAAAAACTGGCCGATTTAAAACCACTTTAAATAAAAAAATATTTCTATTTCTATTTCTACCTGTTTCCGCCAAATTAACCTGTAACTGTTGTTTAAAATTCATCTCATTACGGTTAAATTCGGCCATCCGTCTTGTTCGGCCGGCTCACCGTCCATCATTGGTCGGCATTGGCAGGTTTATAGACCTACCTCTAAATAGGCCGTTCAAGATTTATGAACCAACAATAAGGGGGTCCCCCTTGAGTTATGGTGGAATCTTGACAAGTTTGGGACATTGTGAAGTTCAAGCACCTAATGATAAACAACTGTAGTTTAATGTACTTTCAATAGTATTGTCTTGTATTAATATAATAGGATACCTACGATAGCTTAATATACTTTTGAATATGCACCATGAATAAACTATGAAATCAAATTAGAAAAAAATTGAAATATAAAACACTTTAACGTCTATTAAGGCTCCGTTACGCGAAATCACTTGTCTCTGTCTTTTTCTTTATGTGTAAAGAGTATGGAAAATAACCTCACTTCTGCACATTTTCGATGTTTTTCGTTGTTTTTTCATCATAATCTTTAGCACAATTGTCTTTCTTAAAAAAAAAGTTATTGGAGCAACTGAAAAGTACGTTAAAGTGTATTTTGATGTAGAATTCAATACGTTTCCGCTATTATTTACGCCAAAAATATGGCCCGCGACAAGCGCTTTTGATGATATTCTGTTTTTTTTACAATCATCTGTGAGGTTTATACGCAATTTAATACTTGTAGGTACTAGATAATCTCTTTAGCTTGTCGTATGTTTTTTTTTGTGGCTACAACTTTACGTTTTCTATATAAAAATATGGCCCGCGCAAACCATGTTTTCCTATTATGGCCCCTTAAAGCTGTTTTAATTTATGTTTTGGATTAACCCATGTAGCAATTAGTGCAATAGTGCCAAAAGGTCGGGTTAAATAATTAAAGCTTTTTGGATGCTGAAAAAATTTGTGAAGTTTATAAAAGTTAAACTTACTAATTGCACCTATTTTGATAACATTCAAAGTTACATTTCATTTTGCAAAAAAATAACTTTCGGCCTATACGGATAAATCAATCTTCAAAGATCAGACCCTCTTGTCAATCAATCGGCCGAAATCCATAAAGCGAGCAACATTGTTTGTAATAATAGAATATCTTTACATGAATCGCGGTATAAAGAGAGGCTTCTAGCAAAATATCTCCGGTTCGCCGCCAAACCACCAAATCCGGGGCTTATAGGTTCCACCACACCGATAGAGTAGGGTTGCAGAAAAATCAACTATCGAGCAATCGATTTCAGTACCCTTAGCACGAACAGCTATCGAGAAAAAAAACGCACGTAAAATTACTCGATAGACAATTCTCTATAGAAATTTTAATTTTGCTATTCGGCGGTAGATGGCATTGTACAAATTTTTCATACTAAATTGCATTATCGAATGATTTTACGTGCGTTATTTTTTTCGATAGCTGTTCGTGCTAAGGGTACAGTCATCCCATCGATATTCCTATCGATATTATTCGTGGAATTGACCTTCCTTCTCGATATTATCGATAGACTTATCGAAAGCAATAGAAATACATGGGGCTGCCGGATGCTGGAATATCTTAAAATCCTGACAAAAAAACTGATTTCTAATAAAATCCTGACATTTTGCTATTAAAGCGCCCACTCCTCTTACGATAACACATAGTAGGAAATAGACATGAAAATGTGTTATTGTTGCAAAACTAGTTAAGTAATTATTTCACGGAAAAAAATATTTTTTTAAGGTTTGCTTTGCCAAATGTGAATAATCCAAAAAACCTGACCTTTTCCAAGTCTGGCTGGAAGTCTGACAGGGACCCAAAAAGCCTTACATGTCAAGACAAATCCTGACGTCTAGTAACAACAAACAAGATAGTATTAATTGAGTATTTCAAATATTGTTGAGTATCATTACTTCCTTACTAAAAACGCAAAATTGAGTTTGTTTGTTTGTTAAGCTTTTACATACTAACTACACAATTAAAAATAATGAAATTTTGCATCCACGTTATCAGGGGTATCAAAAAAACTAACTTCACAGTAGTACTGTTTACGAGGGATAGAAAAATAGCTATCCACGCAGACGAAGTCGCGGCTGCTAGTTTCAAATGAAGGCAATAGGTCAAAATGGATCACTTATAGGATTTCAATTGGAATACTATCGAAAGGTTATCGATACTATCGATAAACAATTGATTTTCAGGAAACACCACTGATAGAGGGTTGGCTAATAATTTTCTATAGCTCGTAGGTACCGCCTTTCTATTCGTATGTTATGAAATATTATGAATGTGTATTGTACATTTTTAACATGTTTTGGTTTGTAAGCAAGTTTAAAATTACAAAGCGGCAGCAAATTATATTTGAGAAACATTTTAAATGAATCGTAGTACTGATAAATCTATATGTATGTATATCTATTTTTATAGTATGTATAAAAGTCAGTAAAGATTATGATTTGAATTTATGTTTCATTTTCTGATATTACAAGATATTTTTCTAAGTTTACTAATATCTAAAATTTTGTTACCCAAAGATCAACATTTTGCGTTAACAAGCATTGCAAAATCTATAAATCTGTCAGAAAAAACACTTTCAAATGACTTTTCTATAAAATAATTCATTACAATAACTTTGCAGTAATAACAAAAGCAGGTTTAATTTGTACAAATAATAACTAATGAAAATAAACCAATAACATACGAGCAACTCATAATATGAATCATAAACTATATAGCAACCATATTGAAACATTAATTGTAAGCACTGATTAAATTGTGGGTTGCCAGTAATTAAATTTTCACAAGTAATTCCGTTCCAGACAAGGCACAATAAAATGTATTAAATGTCATGTAATAATTGAATGGTTCTCATTCAAATGTGAAATTAATTATTTGGGAAATTAATTTACGTTATTGAACTATTTACTTTGAAATTTATTACTGTTCCTACAAAAGCAATCCGTATTTCGCTTCAGTTGCAAAATAAACAAATGACAATCTGACAAGTAAAAGAAAATCCATTTACTAATAAATCTAAAAATGCAAATATACAGCGCAATAATTTTCGTGAGTTTCCGTTAATTATTTGAAAGAAAATCAAACAAGAAAAGAGCGGACAAGATGTATGGACAAGATGTAGCAAATATGTAAGCACTGAGTCTGGATTTCACTATCAGTAAGTATGGATGTCACTATCAGTAAGTTAAGTTCTCTGTGTAACCAACCATTGTGTGATGGAAAATAAGTACATTTTTATTTATTATTATATTTTATATTTAAACTAAACACATTCGTGAAAAAGGAGATTAAAAAAAATGTCTTTTTCCAGTCCATCCGGTAAAACACAATTCAAATAGATGCAATATTTTATGTCCGTTTCTCCATTTCAAAATAATTCCATTATACAATCGTAACACAATTATATTAGTTTCATTAGTGCGACCAAAATTATACTAAATAATAAACAAATCTACGGAAACAATAATACTTACCGAGCGAACCATAGAGGTAAAATATTGAGAGGTAGACAAGGCAGAATATTTAATAAGTCATTGAATAATTTAACAGCGCTTTATTAATTTAGGATAGTAACTAAACGAGTAAGGTGCTTTTTTTACAATAAGCATAACAGTAAATATACATCATCGTTGTTATTGTTATCGAATAGTTTTAAGTACTTCATTTCGATACAATTATGTACAAAATCAAGAGTCGTACATTAACCTTAAAAGACGAGGTAATTGTTTCATTGGTTAGTTTTCTAAAGACTTAAATCCCAATAACATCATTATAAAAAAATATTTAATTTTATTATAAAAACAATAATTTTCAAACAATGTTAAGGGGCCGTAATAGGATAACATGGTTTGCGCGGGCCATTTTTTTATATAGAAAACGTAAACTTGTAGTCACCAAAAAAATCATACGACAAGCTAAAGAGTTTCTCTAGTTGCTACAAACATAAAATTGTGTATAAACCTTACAGATAGTTTTAAAAAAAAAATAGAAAATCACTAAAAACGCCTAAAAAGAGCTTTGCGCGGGCCATATCTTTGACGTAAATAATAGCGGAAACATATTGAATTCTAAATCAAAATACACTTTAAGGTACTGTGCAGTACCTACAATGATTTTTTTCCCTTAAATATACTTTAATTTTGTGTAAAAAATTGTTAAACTTTTCAATTTTTTCGGCCGGAATCCCCATACAAATTTGTATAGCGCTGCGTTGCAAATATATAAGCCGCGCTCAGGGCTTTCTGAACTCAGTCCCGGCCCGTTCGTCAGAGCAGGAGCACGTCACTTTGAGCCACGACCGCAGTAGCGTATGCCAGCGTATTCATACACAAGTCTCTTGCACAATGTTTCGAATCACAATTTGATTGAAAAGCAATATAGTGAATAAGTATGAAAGTTATAGATTATACTTCGTATTTACTGTGTATCTTTATTATTATGAATAACTTACCGATATCTTTTATTATTTGTATTATTAGTTATTACTAGACTGGGTCCAGTCCAGGGTCTGATGATGGAGCCGGAAGAAGGCCACAGGAATTCTGTGATAAAATCATGATACCCCATCGAGTTTGGCCTCGTTTGATTCGTCTTGACGAGTACTCTGTCGGGAAGTAGTTTCCAGGGCCTGATGATGGATCCGGAAGAAGGCCACAGGAAGTCTTTGATAAAACCATGCTATCCCATCGAGTTTGGGCTCGTTTGATTCGTCTTGACGAGTACTCTGTCGGGAAGTAGTTTCCAGTGCCTGATGATGGAGCCGAAAGAAGGCCACAGGAAGTCTATGATAAAACCATGCTAGGGGTGGGCTCGGGGTGGAACTATGAGGCGGCTTGGGGTGGGCTCGAGGGGAGCTTGGAGTGGGCTCGAGGGGGCAAGGGGCCCGAGGGGGGCTTGGGGTGCCTTCCGAAGCACGGAGGAGCTCGAGATAATAAATTTTGGTCACCCATCCCATGACCGACCCTTGCGAACGTTGCTTAACTTCCGCAATGTCTGGGCCAGGCACTAAACACCCACCAATCCGCATTGGGTCCGCGTGGTGTTATGGCCCATCCTCTTTACCAACCCATAATGAAGGCCTGTGCCCTAGCAGTGAGGAGCTCGGTGGAGCAGTGGTTTAGCGCCTGGCCCAGCGATTGCGGAAGTTAAGCAACGTTCGCAAGGGTTGGTCATGGCATGGGATGGGTGACCAAAATTTATTATCTCGAGCTCCTCCGTGCTTCGGAAGGCACGTTAAGCCGTTGGTCCCGGCTGCATTTGCAGTCGTTAACACCCACCAATCCGCATTGGGCCCGCGTGGTGGGTTATGGCCCATCCTCCTTACCAACCCGTAATGAAGGCCTGTGCCCTAGCAGTGAGGAGCTCGGTGGAGCAGTGGTTTAGCGCCTGGCCCAGCGATTGCGGAAGTTAAGTAACGTTCGCAAGGGTCGGTCATGGGATGGGTGACCAAAATTTATTATCTCGGGCTCCTCCGTGCTTCGGAAGGCACGTTAAGCCGTTGGTCCCGGCTAAGTGCAGTCGTTAACACCCACCAATCCGCATTGGGCCCGCGTGGTGGGTTATGGCCCATCCTCCTTATCAACCCATAATGAAGGCCTGTGCCCTAGCAGTGCCCACCTAAAACCATAGAAGATATGCATTTTAAGTCATTTAAATACTTACTACCAAGAATCTTATATTCATAACGCTCGAGTAGGTGTACTATTCGTATTAAATTGAGCGCAAGCGGACCACTGTTAAAGCGTAGATGTGTGCGTGAACCGCGCAAGTCCGTCGATCGCTGTGTGGGTAGCGCTTCGATACCTAATTTTGACTCGCGCCCGCGGCGTAAGCGAGCCTTAACAACTGTAAATTGAGAACCTTCTAATATCATTAAAACAAACTTTAATTAATCGAAACAAAAAAATTACAAAAGAAAATATAGAGCTAATAATTTAAATCGCTATATCTAGTAGTTCGTCAGTCTACCACAATAAATTACTCCATTCATTACGTACGTAAACTCCACGTATTTCGTAATTTCAGATTCGTACGCGAATCATACGTTCGGCTAAAGCTTATTACCGGTTCTATAATTTCGAGTTAATATTACCAGCTGGTTAACTCGTTACGATTAGTTTGAGTTATTTCAGTAAACACGCTTAAATGGGGATTAATAACTCGCTAACTGAATGAAAGGTGTGTGGGAGTTTCGGGAAATGGTTAAATTATAATCGAATTCGGTTTGAATTTGTATTTTTTTCGTAAACTAATATTATTACTTTCAAAATGTTCAATTTATTCAATTTGCTAAACTATACTGTTTATTATTGAATTTTTAAGATTTTAGCATTCACAATGCTATTTTTATATATTAAGTTACTTAATATAATTGAAAAAATACTAAAAAAAATCGACCCACCCGTAGCAGCTCAGACGGGACTCGAACCCGCACCTTTGGGATTCCGGCCCAATGCACTAACCAATTATGCTACCGAGTCGCTAGTGGGAGTGACTTTTACATTGATGAAATAACGCTGGCTTACAGCGAAAACGTAAAAGTACTAGAAAATTTCGCCACTCCCACTAGCGACTCGGTAGCATAATTGGTTAGTGCATTGGGCCGGAAACCTAAGGATCCTAAGGGTTCGAGTCCCGTCTGAGCTGCTACGGGTGGGTCGATTTTTTCTAGTATTTTTTCAATTATATTAAGTAACTTAATATATAAAATAGCATTGTGAATGCTAAAATCTTAAAAATTCAATAAAAAAACAGTATAGTTTAGCAAATTAAGTAACTTAATATTCTGTTTATTATCCAAACATACTGGTCTATACAATATAATTACATATATGCTCTAAAAACTTTTTTCAACATGTTAATAGTTTTTGTATTTTAATTTAATGTTCAATGTGTTTTGATTGTTCTTAAGGTCTGCTAGAAGTTAAAAAAAAGTTTATTTTACTAATATTGGTGACGCTTACGGCTAGCTAGGCTTTGTGAAATAATGCACCTTGTACTATAAATATTGAGTGTGTAACAAATAAAAAACAAAATAAATAATAACAACAGTGTAGTGCTGTAGCACTAAACTTTTGCTTTTGCTTCTTCTATAAAAAGTTAACTTATTTCATGCTTTATTTGCTGTAAAAACTTAACTAACTTCATGTGTATTATCTGAAATCGACCATAACTTTTATCTATAAGCCTCTTTCCTAATGTATTTCTTCTTCTTTTCTTTCCTATTCCTTTATTTCCCGATAACAGCTAAACACGTGAACTAATATTGGCATTCCCGAGCACACTATAAATAACAGAATAGTCGTAAGTTGCTGCAACAATTATAGAGCAACAACATTGTAAATGTAACTATGTAGGTAATTAAAGCTAAATAATAGTACATTATGAGACAAGTAAGCTTAGGTTGCTCATTGCACACAAGGCTGTGGGTTGCAGCCCGAGCCGCAGGCGAGGGCGTAACTCAGCCGAGTGTGCAATAAGCAAGAGCTCACGAGTTTCATACGACGTTTTTCAACACATTTGCGAGGAAAAAACAAAGTAATTTACCACACCGCAACAAATACGACAAAAACAAAATATGATAATTATGGAAAAAGTTTTTTTTTTTGTTTTTTTCACACGCCAAACGCAAGAATATTTTGCGAACAAAGGGGTGAGGAGCATACGGCCTACTACAAATACTTCAAAATTATAATTTTAAGTGACAAAATGCAAATATTTTAATATTTCATAACAAAATATTGTGAATTATGAATAATTTGACAATAATTATATATTTATTTGACTTAATTAAGGACTTACACATTTATTTATTCCAAAAATGTATGAATTTTCAGCAGCATAAAACCTCTTTGTTGTCAAAAAAAAAATAACTGTATTACCCGGCTAAATTGGGAATGCTCTGTTTACTCGCATAGAACTTGCAGTAAGGTACTAATTTAACTTTGTAGGGTTAATTCTATTACGAACTAGTGTTTTATATATTATTGCACGCGTTTGTTATAGCTCGGTTTATGGCCCTAAAAGCGATGTATTAGGGCTCACTTTACGAGCAAGTGTGTTGAAAAACACTTTTTATGGATTTGCTAGTTTATTATATACTAGCAATATTGTTATACAACAAGACGCAATAAAGATATATGAATATGATTACAGTTAAAGCACATATTAGTAATTCAGGTGTTATTTTACAATTATTTTGTTTGGATTTATTGGTTTCTTGATTTCCCGACGTTTCGACACCATTCCAGAAGCCGTGGTCACGGGTTTACTGACTGACCCTTTATCTAAAATAACACCTGAATTAATAATATACACATTGTAATCCGTAAAAAGTGTTTTATTTCTTAAGAACTGATTCAAACGATAACACACGACCCTCAACCCGATCTCAACTCAAACTCACCTCAACCGCAGTCCACCTTGAAATACATCGCTTACAATTTTGAGTCTTATGATTATGTGACACATTAATAAGTCCATGTGTAATGTTCAGGTGAGTTTCCTGTAATCTTTACATAAACTACTATCACATAGAATTATTTCAGATTTATCTCTTTGCAAACTTCGGAGATAAGGGGGGGGAACGGTATTTTTTTTTTACATTTTTCCTTATAAGTCGAAAACTTTGCAACCAAAAAAAAACATGATTTAAAATGTGCAAACTGCGCTCTTTCATATGATACCCCACATGCCCTAGTCGCTTCACTTAAAATTTTTAAGACCCTTTTTCGGTCCCTGTTGTAAAAAATATTTATTTTTTTATTTCTTTCTTATTTGCAAAATTGTTTGACAAACGTCATCTTAAACTATTCCAAATTTCAAGTTGATAACATTAGTAGTTCGAGATATCTAGCTGTGATAGACAGACAGACAGACAGACTGAGTCACACCATAAGGGTTCCTTTTTTACCATTTTGGTACGGAACCCTAAAAAGACAATAGGTCACTGCCTTAGCATTATTGTTACAACATACAGCATCGTTATATTCTTTGATGAACGTTTAAAATATAAAACTGTTGAGAGGTGAACAATAAAAAGTTAAAACTAATCTGACAAAAATCAAGATGTTTGGATTAAAAATGTGGTTTCATTCAGCTAAACAGCTATCTTCATGTTAATTTTTAGAAAATTGTTGCTTTATATTTTTTGTTGTGACTCATGACATAGGATCTTAGTGAGGGAGAAAGCGGATAGTTTTTTTTATAATATTACGTATTTTGCTGGCAACATTTAACTAACTATTTTAAAAAGTAAAAATTTTGTACTTCCTTATCCGATCGTTCTCTGCCCCAGGCAGCAATACTGTGTACGCTGATTTTGCTATTTTAATTAATTGAGTGTGCAAATAAACCCTTCCAAGTTTAACCGGTGTTTTAAATACTAGCAAGAACCTACAGTCCACTAACGAAGAGCTTAACATTGGTCCTCATCGCCGGCAACATTGGTCTTCATCGCCGTCAATCGCTGGAAAAACGAGGTACGCAATTCGCACTCGAAGCAAGTATAATGGCGCGTCAGCACAGTTTGCGTCAGTAAGCCACGAAAGGCAGCAATTAAGAAAACTGCAAATAACGCAAACTGCAAATAACACAGACTGCAAATACCTAATCATTTATTTATGAGATTTCGATTCCCCAAAAATCTCATACGAAACAAGTACCTACCTAAATTGACTCAAGCAAAAATCAAGCTTCGCATTCCCCGTTCTGGAATGGCTAGCGCGCTCCGGGCGACGCTCCGTGGGTAGGCCCCCGACAAGGTGGACCGACGATCTGGTGAAGGTTGCGGGAAGCCGCTGGATGCGGGCAGCGCCGTGGAGATCCTTAGGGTAGGCCTATACCCAGCAGTGGGTGTCGTGCGGCTGATGTGATGATGATGATGACGTATAAAAAAAGGGTTTTTTAATGTTCATTTTCATTAACTACGTCAAACCCTACCAGTGCTTACAGCTCAGCCACTATTTGGAAATATTTTTTTCTTATCACGGACTTAACTATAAGTTACCATTCAGGTAATTCCTTCGAGCAACGCCGGCTTCGTACAGAAGCCCGTCTTACTCTAAGGGTAATTCATAATACTGACAACCAATAGCTACCTACGTAACGAAGGATTAGTTAGGTTAGATTAAAACAATATTGCGGACGAGTTACATTTGAGCGAAGGGCGAGTTGCCACCAATAAAATTGCCTGTTGATAAAATTATGATCAAGGTAATAAATTATCCCCTAGGGCAATGTTTCCCAATTAGTGGTACGTAATGTGTACTCTCAAGGGTATGCGAGGTTGCATCACGTGCATACATACATCTGGTTTATTTTTTATTTATTATTTCTACAATGTAGAGCTCGGTGGCGCAGTGGTTTAGCGCCTGGCGCCAGTGAATGCGGAAGTTAAGCAACGTTCGCAAGGGTCGGTCATGGGATGGGTGACCAAAATGTATTATCTCGAGCTCCTCCGTGCTTCGGATGGCAGGTTAAGCCGTTGGTCCCGGCTGCATTTGCAGTCGTTAACACCCACCAATCCGCATTGGGCCCGCGTGGTGGGTTATAGCCCATCCTCCTTACCACCCATAAGGAAGGCCTGTGCCCCAGCAGTGGGGACATCAAAAAAAAATGGCTGATGGACATTTTCTACTTAAGGGTTATGCGAATTTGAGAGGCGAATTTTATAGTTTTTCTTGGAGTGGTACGTAGAAAAAACTAATTAGCAAAATAATTTAATTTTTGTGTAGGTATCTATCATTTATTTGTTTTCCCGTTTGTCACTAACTTAATTTTTAATTTTGATGTTTAGGTACATTTTATTTTACGTGAAAATGTTGTGACACCTGTCATCCAAATGTCATGGTCACAGAATACAATCATGTCATGTCAATAGTTCTCTTATATTTGAAGTTGGCAGGCAAATAAATTTAGACACTTTCAGCATAGATGTAAGTTTATTATTATGTTTGTATTTTTATTTAATTTTTTGCTTATTTGTGTCATATTATGTGCGTATTAGTGTATCAGTTTTTCGTTCCGGATGTCATAACTGTGTTCAGCAGAATACCAGTGCAGCAACCCTAGCTGCTGCTTATGGGTCAATTTCAACAAGTCATGTTTTTTCATTCATTTCGGTTGAATTTTTTATTATAAAGTTTTCTTTAAGTTTAAACGTGGTCTATTGTATTTCTTTATATTCTTAATGCATATATTTAACACCATCAAAATATCTTAACAGACTTATGAGATAAACGTGTTTTAAAATTTGATGTCACCGAAATGAAACAGTCGTTCACTGAAATGAAATAACTAGCAACCGAAATGAAAATCCACCGAAGCAGGGTACGTATACGGACTTATACAAGGTGGTTCAATAATTCCCCTATGATCCCGAGTATGTTAGATAGAATACCTACTATGCATGCATAGCATACGACCACGTAAAATTATTATAAAATCTGAAAACATCACATAGCTGAGATATGGAGCTTTTTATTTGTTGGTATGGAAAACGGTAATGTAACAATCCTAGACGCAGATGGACTATTGTTTATGATAATGTTCCATCTTTGAGAAATCACCAGTTGGCCTGGATTTTCACCGAAATGAAATAATAATAAACCGAAATGATAAAACAATCCACCGACATGAAACAATTATACACCGAAATTCTTATCACTCACCGAAATGATATTTTTTTTCATTTCGGTTAGTTTTTTATTATTTCGGTTGACAGATAAGTCCACCGAATCAACCGAAATGAAAACACCGAAATGAAAATCAAGGACAAAAATTATCAATTAAAGAAAACTATTCACTACAGAATATAATGAATAATGCATTAATAAACCTTAAACAATTAGCACACTCATGAATATTTTATTAAATTTACTAGCTCATTGAAAGGCAAGTTATACCTATACATGGAAATAAAAAGAAAGTTGTCCCATGACCACCGAACAGCAAAACTTACTTTTTTGGCGGGAACCACGGGCAAGCGGCGCACGTCCTTCCACGACAAATACTTAGGCGGCACTGGTACGCAAAATTTAAGCTAGAGTTGCTCTATGCAAAAATATGCCTTATAAACTTTACGTCACCGAAATGAATAGACTTTCTGGGACACGTGCGTTTGCTCTTACCAGTTATTAAACTGGGTAGATATAATTATAAAATAACTTTATGATAATACCCTCAATATTCAAGATTAAAATAAAAGTAACCACACATCTAAACAATCAATAGTTTTTGTTGTACGAGGGAACTTACACTGAAAAAAGTGTTCTGGACAGCTACCGAAATGAAAAAATCGGGGCTTTACCATTAATTTTTCCTAACTAACTGCAATCCAAATAAAAAAATATGTATTGCCTCTCATAGGCAACGACCTCTTCTACGTAGAAAAAAATATTAGAACTGTTATGCAACGTTCGACACTACCGATTTCATCCGTGCCGCGTAAATTTTTCATCTGGGAAATCCACCCTTATACTGAGCTGAGCACAGTTTTGGCATCACAACGTTTCAGAATGTGTTAGTCAATCTGTATTTGTAATTTGATTATTGTTTATTTCTTGTACTGTCATGTTGTGTACTCGTTGTGTATGTCCAAAATAAATGTATTTTCTTTCTTTCAAAAATTGGGAACCACTGCTTTAGGGTCAAAATAAACTGCCTTTATCCGCTCCGCTACTCTCAGTGCACTTCCTCTCATTTATTCCAGCTTACTGCGGCCGTGGTTTGGATTTGGCTGTCAGAAGCAAAAGGAGCACAAGACGAATGAGCACTCGGCGCAAAACTTCCACATATACCACATGTATACAAACGGAACATTGTATACTTGTATACAGAGTCAAGGAACGGAAAACTATTTATTGTTTAACGGATTATGTTGATAAATGCGGCCGCTTGAGCTTGGATAGATTTCATTTGCGTTGCGTTTATTTGATTACCATCGACAAATAGATATATAAGTATGGCGATATAAGTATGGATAGAATACATAAAATAAGAATGAAATGAATAAAGGGACTATAATATGTTCATCTGACGAAAATAGTGAGTCATCAGTGCAACTGGCCCTATAATCAAGTGGCTTTCTACAATTAGAATAGAATAGAAATTAGTAGGTAGGATGTAATTGACGTAAGATGTCGCAGACCTTTGTCAATCACGGTGTTTTGAAATGTCAATTTCATACACTTAATGTCACTTCTATTCTATTCGAATAATCGAATGCCAAGCGTTTGCCATTTGTCTAGGCCCTCTATACCGTAAAGACAGTAAAGGTGTATACACGCTGAAATTTTAATCATTTGGTTCCCTCAGTGAGGTGGTTCCACCCATGATTATAAGCAACTTTTACTATGGGGGCCAACTCTGAAATCGCGAAAAATAACAGCTGTTCCATACAAAAGCGCAATACCTAAACTGGAGTTTTTTTTCGCGATATCAGAGTTGGCCCCATAGTAAAAGTTGCTTGTAAGATCATGAGTGGAACCACCCTACTGCGGAAATAAAATGTTTAAAATTTCACTCTGTATACAGGGAGTACAATTTTTTCGAGATAATTTCGTATGAAAGGTCTGCTTTCAACTAGTTACTGTGATTCGACTCTCTAATTTTTGGCAACCTTTGACGTGGTTTAATAAATATTTATATTGCTATTTATAATATATATATGTTACCGGCAATGTCTATAATCCGGCATTGTATACTATGCCTAGGCATTGTATACAATGCCTGTTGGTCCACCGGCAATGTGTAAAATAAGTATATTTCTGTTGTCTGTTATAAAAAAATTACCAAAAAATAAAATTCTATCCTAACCCGGGACCTACAGGAGTAAAGCAGGTTCGATTCCAAACTCAATGAGCCCCCCTTGACTCCTCTGGAGCCCCCCTTGACCCCCCTCAAGCCTCCTCGAGCCCTTCTCGATCCCCCCTCGAACCCCCTCGACCCCCATCGACCCCCCTCGAGCCCCCCTCGAGCCCCCTTCGAGCCCCAACGAGCTCCCTCGAGCCCTCTTTGAGCCCCCCTCGATACCCCCCGAGCCCTCCTCGAACCCCCGAGCCCACCCCAGAGCTTTTGTGTCTGCCCTCTAACCAACTAAGATCAAAATCTTTTTATTTTACACATTGCCGGTGGACCAGCAGGCATTCTATACAATGCCTAGTCATTGTATACAATGCCTGCATTTCATACATTGCCAGTGACATATATATTTATATTAGCGCGAAAACTATTTATTTATTTTTTACGACATGTCAAACATGGGGCTCTTTACACGTCCAATTTTAAAAACATCCTCCTAATGCGGCCCGCAAGCGTATCTCAATAAAATTTCAATTCAAAAAGTCACTTTAGCTATACAATTAGTTTTATTTCTCTTTGAAAATTAGGTTTTGCCCACTGATTCTACGTTCAATTTGCATTAAAATTTGGCCCACCAATTATTTTGAGTAGAACATTGATTTACAATTTAAAAAGACCCAATAGCATAAAGAATAAAAAATGATGAACTTCATAAAGCTTAGCTTAGTTGTCTGCATGTAGTGATCCGAGTGATGTGATTGGTTATTCGACTGAGCGGATCATAAATTATTTAGCCCCGTTGCGTTGATGAAAATCGACCTGCATCACTCCAGCTAACTGAAATTGGTAAACTCTAAACTATAAGTGGACTTGACTTGAGGCACAGAATAGGTATAAGTACTACCGTACAGGGGCCGTACCGGCTAACTTTTCGAACTTCGGTGGATCTGCCGAGCTTCAACTTAAAACAGAGAAAACAAAGTAAAGGAATTTCGTATTGTACTATTTGTCTAAGTTATTTGGAAGATATCGATGTTCGTGTGATAGGTATCATGAATTGGGGTTCACCATTTGAACCCAATTGAGGCTCAATTTTAATTTGAAACCCGGCAGACTTTTCGAAGTTCGATGCGTTAGCCGGTACGCCTCAGAAAGGACACTCTCCGCCCCGCCCCAGAATCAATTACCTCACTCCCACCCCGCGAGTTCGTGTGCCGAATCGTGTGCTCGTTAAGCCGTGTTTGTCAACGTCAACTTATTTTGAAAGAAAGAAAGAAAGAAAAAAACATTTATTTAAGACAAAACAGTAAAAAAAACAATTAAAAACCAGAATACATAACTAGTTTTGCCCCAAATCGGTGCCGACTCAGCACAATGTTAGGCTTATTATGACCCAACGCTGATCTTCCGTCGGGGCCGGTTTAGTTAGTGATGCCACGGAACAATAACCGATGATGATGATGAATTTTGATATTCAAAGCAATGCGTCGTAACTTTTTAGTCGTGTTTGTCAACTGTCAACTTATTTTGATATTCAAAGCAATGCGTCGTAACTTTTTAGTCGTGTTTGTCAACTGTCAACTTATTTTGATATTCAAAGCAATGCGTCGTAACTTTTTAGTCGTGTTTGTCAACTGTCAACTTATTTTGATATTCAAAGCAATGCGTCGTAACTTTTTAGTCGTGTTTGTCAACTGTCAACTTATTTTGATATTCAAAGCAATGCGTCGTAACTTTTTAGTCGTGTTTGTCAACGTCAACTTATTTTGATATTCAAAGCGATGCGTCGTAACTTTATTTACCTAAAAGTTCGAATTATGAATTGAACGCCGCTCATGCCTACAGTACAAACGGCACGGTAGCTCTAGAGAGACTAAGGCCCGTATTCAGAAACCGCTCTCAACGTTGAGAGCTATCTTGAGAACATAACCAAGATGCTGTTTCTATAAGAAGAGCATCTCAAGCATGATCTCAAGATAGCTCTCAACGTTGAGAGCGGTTTATAAATACGGGCCTTAAGACACACAGTTGCGTGTGTACAAAAACATCATCTGACGTCATCTGTTTATAATGGCGCAGTTGTATGGAGTGCCCGGGGTGTGCTTGAGGCAGAATACACAGTAAATACGTATAGATTGACTCAGAGTACACAGTATAAACTATGTAGATTCTTGCCTTTAGGCGATTACCAACTCGGCCGTTTTGTTTGCTAATCAGACGGACTGCCTGTCGATTCTGTAACCAAACTCGCATCTCACTTCGAACTTCACTTCACTTCGCGTGAATTTGTTATTAGACAGTTATTAGCTTAATACAAGCTAGGTACTTTAACGAAGCTACTTTACCGATAGCAAAAGGTTTTAGCTATCTAAAAGTCAGCCTATCATTATCTGATTTTATGATTTAAAGTTCCTGCGCAGTGGATTGAGAGTTTCACGGTGCGATATTTGGTTACAAATCGACAAGCTGGGCGGATACAACCGACTAGATCGAGTTCGAGTTCGAATCGAATAAACGTCAAAACAGTACAATGGAAACCATGGCAACCGTTTCCAAAGTGCCAAAATAACATATTTTTGACGCTAATTCGATTGTGATGTGAACTTGATCTCGTCGAGAGTAGCGGCTGATGTATAGAATATTTATTTACAATCATTAATTGTAAACCTAAAATTCACTACGAAAAAAAAATTCAGGTGAGTGCCAAAAGTAATTTGAAACTTATTTTCATTTATTTCCTTTCATTTCATTTAAAAAAAACTTTTAGCCAAAAAGTGAACTCGCGGGCCTAACAAAAAAACTGCTGTTTTTATGTCACTAATAATTCTTGAGTTAAACCTATAGTATTATATTATCTGTGGTTAAACATAACATAACATCTCGTGGCCTTTTACAATGAAAAATTGCGACCGCCTAACCAAAGCGTCAGAACAACTGTACCATTTCAATTACACAATACTTTGAACAAATACATTCCTTAGAAACACACAGACAATGCAAAGTAGGGTAAAACGCCCAGTGGCGAGCACTCCAAACTCCAAATAATCCAATCTGGCAAGCAACACGATTGCCAAAATTAGCAATTATAATCAGGAGCCTCCGGTCACATTAAATCAGTGGCTCTCAACGTTTTCTTGACCAGGGACCTCTTTGTTTTTTTTGTTATTAGCTGGGACCACGATGGGACCACTGGTTTATCAGAAAAATAAACTGAATTAATCCGAAATAATAAAATCTAAATCTGTTTTACTTTAGTAGAAAACGTAAAATTTTCAATAAAACGTAAAATTATTTAGACTTCCGCCAGCGACTTTGTCTGTGTGGACAGTTATTTTGCTATCCCTCGGGACAGTATTTTTTTTCTGGATGAAAGGTACCTTTTGACCTTTTCTGTACCCCTAACAACGTGTATGCAAAATTTCATAATGGTCGGTTGAGTAGTAAAGACGTGACGGCGTAAAAAAAAAACAATTTGTCTTTCACATTTATAATATTAAGTAAGGAGTTTGCATCTTCTACATAAGTTGGGTAATCCTAGTAATTCATTAGCAAGCAAAATATTAAAATACTGACTTCTTGGATAAAAAAACAACACGCAAATCGTTACCCGAATAATTCGTCCGACAATATACATGTTACTTTTCCTTTGTTAGTTTTAATTTTTAATCTTCTCAAGTGAATGTATGTATAATTCTTTTGAGAAATAAAAATCTTTAACCACAAAATCGGTCGCGTGCGGGCCAATTTTTTGCTCTTGGCCAAGTTTGAAAATCACTGGTTGAAACAGAAGCTTTGTATTTTCCTGTTTATCGTATAATTCAATTTTCTGGGGCACACTATGACGAGCTGTTGATTCCGGATGCAGCCGGTTCATTTGTTGAATCTACGATTGAATGGGCCTTTCATTCAGCAAATTGATGCATTTTGCTAAATCGTGTATTGTCATAGCGCTGTCTTATAGCCCCATCTATAATAAGATTACTCATGTTACTTTATACCCGCCTGCAAAGAAAGGGTTATGTTTTTCGCGCGTATCTTGCAAGTATGTTTGTATGTAATATTCTTTATTACCTCATATATTTCAAACGGCTGAACGGATTTCTATGATTAAGATATCGTTAGATTTGTCTTTTCAGCCCAATGGCGCTATAAAAAAACCAACATGGCGGCTGTACGCTGTACAGTGCTGTTATACGAAGTGAACAAAAATTTTTTTTTAATACTGCAATATGGGTGTTAGATGAAAGGGCTTATTATAAGGATTTCGAAAAGGTATATCATGACCGTAATATATCATAACTAAAAAGAGATAGGTATATAAAACAATTATTTAAAAAAATTAAAAAACCCGCCTGCATAAAAAGACAAGTCGACTGAAAAGATGGAAACAAGATTAAATAAATATTAAAGGCAACATGTCATAATAACATGCAGTCGGAGGCATATAATTCAAATCATTCATAATGTCACTTAATGCATGCCTCCGACTGCATGTTATAATGACGTGTTGCCTAATAACTATTTATTTAATCTTGTTTCCATCTTTTCAGTCGACTTGTCTTTATATGCAGGCGGCTTTTTGAATTATCGGTGGTTTAACTTTATCGAATGGTCCAAATTATCTGGTTAACCAAATTCAAACCATAAACAAATATTTTCTATTTGAAATAAAACACTTTTAACGGATACTAGCGCGGTTTTATTGAAAGTACTTTGGTACTTTGAAAGGACCACGGCAGCTGCAAAGGTGCCGAAACGTCGGGAAAATCAAAAATTAAACCAAATACCAACTAATTACCAAAGTACTTTCAATAAAACCGCGCTAGTATCCGTTAAAAGTGTTTTATTTCATGTCTAGTGAGCGCGTAAGCTTGAGAAGTGAATATTTTCTATTTTTTAAAGGGTTTTTTTTTAATTAAACGTTTTCAACAGCAAAAGCTTTCCGTACCAAAAAAGAATTAATCTAAAATACTGTCTGCTTTTGCGTATGCCACTTTTCATTAAGGCCACCACCATAAATATTAATTTCAAAGAAAAATATGTCACTTTTTTTCTGAAATTAAAAAGAGGAAAGCAAATGGGTTTGTCTTGTAATTCCACCCTGTAAATTTTCTTTTCGATGACACTCTGTGACGTCACAACACACCCCTTATCCTCCTAATGTACTTGAGCGTTGTCTCGGTACGAAAATGATTTTTAAGTTAGTAGGTATCTTTATTTTGTTCGTTGTGTTGGCACAAAAATGTAAAAGCACCTACTATGTGCTTTGAAAACATCGTGAGCAGTGTGTTAAGGTACTAGTGTTAAGGTACCGGTCTACCAGTGATGAAAGGCGTAATCTTCTTAAGAATTGTTACCAGATATCGACTGTGCTAATGCTGTACATGTACTGTACTGTACTGCTGTACTGTAATACTGTGCGAACAGATTAAAATAAATCGTTTTGTGACACAAAAGCGCTCTGAAGTTAGTCACATGTTTCACAAAGTTAAATTAATCGCATTGTAAATAACTCAACGATCGAGGCCGATTACTTTTGATACACACGTCATGCACACGTCTTTTGAATGAAAAGTTTACCCTAAAAAATAAAAAATAAAACAGATTTTTACTAAGTTCTGTCAGCCAGATGGTCACATTCAAATTAAAATCTGTCTATTTTTATACAATTCTAATTAGATCAACCCTCAAACTTTGGGATATTCAAATGAAGTCAAAAACTTGTAAAGCCTCAATCCGTTTTGGCCACTTAGCTTGGGTAATGGCATTTGGGTACTAACGACTCAGCAAAGGGACCCGTATTTGTTTTAGATTAAACAAATTAAGCAAACAAAGATAATTTTTTAATGCCTAGATAGATTCATTCGTTACATAAGTCGTATTATACCGCCAAATTTGAATGTTTGTTATACATCTGTCAGTCATTTTATTGAAAAAGATATTTATAATTGGTTGTTATCTGAGGAAATCCGCCCAGCAGCGATTTAAAATCAATTTCAATTGTTTTTTTTCATTAATCCGATATAGGAAAACCATTAGCCATTTAAAAGTTACGTCATACATAACATAAACTAATAACAAAGTTAATTAATCTAAATTTTCAAATGGATGCCGAAAACCTTAATTGAAGTAATGTAAAACATTGTATGAGCCCAAAAGTTATTTTCCACAAAAAACGGCCAGTTTATTCATCCCAAAAGGATTTCACTAAAACGAAATACTTTTTATTGTTATGAGAGAAAACAACGCCGAAATATTTTTCAAAGTACCTACTGTATATATTTATAAATTACCTACTAAACTACAGCAAAACAATATCTGTAAAAATTTTAACCGAAAATTATGACCCAGAAAAAAGTCACTCGTCGCTGACTACAATGTACTTAGAAAACGAGTAGCTTATTTTTAGTACAAATTAACCAGCAAAGTTCATAGAAATAGCACTATATACAAAATTCGAAATCTAAAATTGTTCAACCAATTACTTTTTCTAATCTTATCCATTAAGGTATATCTAATGATATGTTTTTCATTAGTACATCTTATCATGAAAGACGTTTCGACATATTTGCCCTGTTTTTTATTTTTAAACAACACTTTGTCGATAGCACCAACAAAACGTGCTCGTTATGGTTACACGATGGCCTAGAAAACGATGTTGTTATTTTTAACTATCACATGTCTTCAGAAAATAAACATACAATAATGAAAACATATCGTGGCCATTGTAGGCTACAAGTTTTAAGATAGAACATTAAAAATCAAATTACCTAATATATACGGTAAGTATATTACTAATAAAGATTGTATAGCAGATGTATGTATACTATGTATAGTTACACAGTGTTTTGTCACTTTCTTTGCAATGTCAAACTCAAATAGTTTGACAAAGAGTAACCATTGCGTAACTATACATCTGCTATACAATCTTTATTAGTAAGTGTGTTAGAATAAAACTGTTATTATGTTTAATATTTTAACCGCCTCTGTGGTCTAGTGGTTTGCACACACGTGTAAGACGCACGGATCCCGGGGTACATTTGTACTCGGTTTTGTTGGGGGTAGGTCTTATTTGAAGTCCGCCTGACCACTATCCCATGACAACCAATTCAAAATTGTTGTGTTCCGGCAGTTAGAGGTAAGATTGCCAGTTCATCAGTGATGAGGTTTTGGGGTGTAGTGCACTTACACTTTCGGCCTTATCGTCACTTAACATATTTGCCTGCCTAGCATGACCGATTTGTATCGCGTGATATAGCGTTTTATCACGTTTAACTGTCAAAAAGACCCGTCAACAATAATAATATGTACCTATATATTTTAGTATTAGTTTGTAAATATAATATTATACTACAAGTAGTAGAAGTAACATAGTTAAGGGTATTATGGGACTGACATAACTAGTGTTAAAAGTCCCTAAATAAATAAAGATTAAAAAAAAACTGTCAAAAAGACAAAGGAGTTTGACAGTTGAGTGTCGATAAAATGCTATATCACGCGATATTTATAAATCGGTCATGCTAGGCAGGCAGGTGTGGTTAAGGCCAAGCACTATATCCCGTTGTGGATAAAAAAAAATGACGCACTTGTAAAAGTGTTGTGTTTCAGTGAAAAGTGCCTACGCGCCGAAATCTACTAACTCAAAAAGTTCTAAAGAAGCTAAAAATGTAAAAGTATGATAAAAGTAAGAGAATATAAACGTAAAGTGTCCCTGAAAATCATAAGGAAATGTAAAAAGCATGTTAAAATTTTTGTACAACAACATCAACGCACGACAACGACAAACTCAACCCCAAGTTGAATCTTTATTTTAATAAAAAAACTCCATCATGGCGATGGTCCAGCCAGGGTGACAATGCAAAAGTTATGGCGAAGGATAATTACTTACCGTCTTCCATAAAAAGTTAAAGTAAGTTTATTAGCATGTTATATGGAATTTCCTGAAAATTATTCATAATAGTTAATACCGATAAACGCTTTACAAAAGAGGATGCACGTAATTTCTACTTTTTTAACGTTATCTTTTTAACTTTTTCCTATTCAGATCAGCATATACACGCTGAAATTTTAATAATTTGGTTCCCGCACTGGGGTGGTCCCACTCATGATTTTAAGCAACTTTTACTTACTATAGGGCCAACTCTGATGGCTCAACAAAAACAGCTGTTCCATAGATTAAGGTCAAGTAGATATTGCGCTTTTATATGGAACAGTTGATTTTTTCGCGATATCTGAGTTGGCCACATATCAAAAATTTATTGTAGGTAATCATGAGTGAAACCACCCTACTGGTGGAACCAAGTGATTAAAATTTCACGCTGTATTTTAAAAGTTGTTAGGTACTAGTAATGTTAGCTTTAATTTTGATATAAAAACACGTTTTAAATCAAAAAATACCGTAATTTTTCCTAAAAAAACAGGACTTATCCTACCATTCCCGATCTCATGCGGTTCCTACAGGACAAAGTTTTAACAATGTCCCACTCCTTTCTTAGTGAATTTTCTTCTTCCCTGCAATTACCAGTAATAAGTTTTTCACTCGGCGTGCCTCGGCTACGATTGGTTTTGCGTAATTAATATAGAGTTTTAGTCCTCGTTCCGTTTTAAAGAAGAGGGAATTAAGGGATGGCTTTAGGGTCAAAAGAAAGAGTGTATTTTCATTTTAATCCTTACTAAAATCGATATCCTTACTAATATTATAAATGTGAAAATCCGTTTGTTTGATTTGATCCTTAACAAAATTTTGCACTTAAAAGGTTTATATTTTGCAACCGGATCTCCTAATCGAAAAGTGGTGTTCACAAACCTATGGCATCTTTGATTCATGCCAAATTAACTTTTTAGTATTAAGAGGAAACACCACGGTCGAGAGAATTGAAAAAACCCTATAAAAAGTTGACAAAATCAATGTTTCGTAGTCCCCTGTCTCCTCTTCCAAAACTATACAGATTATACTTTTATCACTAAAATTTTAAGAAATGATTTGGCTGTGTTCCTATGTATTCCTTTTTTTCATAAATGATTAATAAAAAAATATTAATCTTAAAAAACTTAAAAAAATTGTCATTATTTAGACATCCAGCAATCAAGTATGACGAAACCAAATAAAAAAACATAGGAACAAAGTAAAAACTTTTCTTAATTTTTTGATAAAAAAAATAATTTAAATCGATTTATTTTGGAGGAGGAAACAGGAGACTACGAAACGTTGATTTTGTCAACTTTCTATTTTTCTTTTTTCAAATCTCTCGACCGTGGTGTTTCCTCTTAAGGGCCTCTGAGCTAAGCCGAGGACGGACAGACGGACATTGTGAAACTATAAGGGTTCCTTGTTGACTTGACTACGGAACCCTAAAAAAATATTTATGTGAACCAATCGATCTTCGTATCTTTCTTTTTCCTAACATTTAGAAATCGGCACTATGGCACAAGCGATCTTTCGTACAAAAGTGCATCGCAAAATCGATCTTTTGGACATACGCTTATTTTCGGACTCTTATTCAAAATAATTCGAAACAGCTTTTTACAGACTGTATATTTTGGATTTTCATTAATACTTCTCGAAAGTAAGTAAGCATTTATTTGCGAGAAACTGGTGGGTACAATACATGAGTTGTTACATTTGAATGAGGGCATTTTAGAGTCACATTTAAAAACAAAAAATAGTAACTATTTGCCTTACTAGATGGCTCTGATAGATAAATGAAGTGTCAAAATTGGCTTTGAATAATAAACCGCATGTGCATAAAAAAATAATTTTGATTTCTTGGCATTATTAGGTTGTTAGCGGTGTTTTCGGCGTTCCTCATTATGTTTTTACAACAAAACCAGTCTTCTTCAGAAAATCAGTTAGCGCTGTTCAGTAATAGGTACTCAATTATTTGAGATCCCCATTATGACGCTTTTGTGCTCTTTTTATCGTCTTTCAGGGAGGAATGAGAAAAAATTTGAATCCTCCTTTCCACAGGAAATTAGGTTTTCTCCGACAAAACGCTAACCTTCTGCACGGGTCGGGATAATGGGGGGATAGCCAGGAAATGTCGACGTTACAGGTTAAATATTTACTCGTAAATTTTTCTGAATGTAGTTTTGTTGTTTCACTTTCATTTTGTTAACCGTTTGCTTGCCTTGTGATTCTCTTAATGCAATTTCCTAAAAACCATCAATTTCATGGTTACACATTTTACTAGTACCTAGGCAAAATGTCAAATTCCAAAGAATTTATTTAAGCAGTGACGGGTAATGACACCTGCCAGACAGCGTTGCCGCAACGACGAATTTTATTAGCTGCACTGAAAAACATATTTTTTTAACGAGACTTTAGAGAAACATGAAAATAAAAACATTTTAATTTAATAATATCTCATGAAGTTTAATATTTCAATTTGTATGGGTTTCATTACCTAAGTTATAGTTAGTTATTTGACAACTAAATTTATTGACAGTTATTTGGACAAGTATGTTTTTTTTAATATGTCCACTGTACCTTATTGAAGTGTAAATAAATTCATAGGTAATTCCTTTCCCTCTTATAAATGTACAATAAAGCATAACAACTATCATCAGTACATTCCTATACAATACGAGGGTGTATTGTATAGGAATGTACTGATGATAGTTGTGTTGTGTGAATTACACAGCAAGATAATAATAGCACCTAGTTTCAGTCCTATTAATATCTCATCTCCGAATGATCATGTTTAACGTCCAATCACAGAGCTTTATCTGTTTCGACACAGTCAATTTAGATGTGCCGATGCCATAATAGGTCCATTGTTGTAATAACTAGGGTCGCTTGTAATGGACCGTTATGCCAACTTAGATTCAGATCAGAGCTTTATGCCGGTTTCAGACCGAGAGATAAGCTAAGTTAGTTAGCTCGCATAGCTGTATGCACACAAGTTTAACTAGTGGCTCTGTTTTTTTTTTTGAAATGGCTGACATAATTTTATTATGTTTTTTTTTTCGAAAAACTAAATTAACAAATTTTTTTTTAAATCCAATACAAAATATTTGCACATCAATTAAAATGAAAAATCAGTGACAAATTACGGTAGTCAATTGTTTGATATTTCTTTTAACATACTTTCGAACGTATATGGAACACGAAAGAGGTTTTAATCTTTCGAGGTTTTAAACAACTCCGAATGATCATGTTTACTGTCCAATCACTGAGCTTTATCTGTTTCGACACAGTCAATTTAGATGTGCGGATGCCATAATAATCTATTGTTGTAAAAACTAGGGTCGCTTGTAATGGACCGTTATGCCAACTTAGATTCAGAGCAGAGCTTTAACCCGTTGCAGATCAAGAGATAAGCTAAGTTAGTTAGCTAGCATAGCTGTCTGCACACAAGTATACGACAAGACCTCACGTTTGTGACATTTTTGAAAATTTTTGGAATAGGCTGAAAGATATTTTTTTCGAAAAATTTTAAAAAACTTTATCGACCAAAAAATTATAATATATTAAATCCAGTACAAAATATATATGCACAACAACTTGACAATATTTTTCAACATGAAAAATCTGGAACACAAAAGAGGTTTTAATATTTTGAGGTCTTTAAGTTGAATAGGGCTTATACATACATGTCACACACCTTAGAGCAACGCGGCTTCCGTCCGGAACGCCCGCATTGCTCTAAGTCACTCACCATGCTACATCAAACTTCCCCCCTTTTCCCCCATATTTTTCCCTAATCTAAAATCACGAATCGACTAAACTTAATCAAGGAAAGTGTGTGACAATAGGGATGATGACTAATGAATAAAATAACGAAATACTAATAAAAATCGTAAACATATTATACTTTTAGAGTAGCTTGTATACCTCTTGGTTTTATATATTATTGCATATTATTTGTTTTATGACCCTTCAAAGTTGGGTGGACAAGTCCATTTAAAAAGTATAAAATTTATTAAAATAAATTATACCTTTAATTAATCCGTTAAATGTATAGCAAATTTGTCGAAGAAACCATTTTGATAAACACAATATTTAATATAGCTGCCGAACAAATTTCCTACGCGTTGCATACAAACTACTCAGGCGTGACGTAACGTCATAATTGAGTAGCCGTTAGTATGGAGCGTTTTTGGGCGAGTCCGTTTGTGTGCATTTCACACTGTGACAGTTTTCATGCTAGCGAATTGATTCTTTTACCAATGTTTCTTTTTTTGAGAGGTAATTTATGTAACATAAAATAAAAATAAAAAGTCATCATGCCTATTTTCGTCAAAATCTGTTGAAAAATGCGACCTGTGGACGAGAACAGACAGTCGAACAAAATAATTTTTGGCCAATCTCGAAACTAAGCTAACTCAGCTGCTGGTAGTTTTTTTGCTTGTTTGTTTGCTTAGCTACTAGCTCAGCTTAGCTCTTGCACTACAACCGGCATTAGGGTTTCTATAATAAAATGTGAATTTATATTATTAAGATTTGCTACGATATGCCACAATTACTAAATTAAATTAAAACATTTTTTTTAGTGAAATAAATGCTTTATTGGATGTTTGTGAAAAGGTACATAAAACTCTGTGAAAGTTATTTCGGGTCTACTCTACGTCATTATAAAACATTTAACTAGTAGCAATTATTATTCTAAAACTTATGAAAATTTGGAATACTTCTTCTTTTTTCACAGTAATTATTCCTTATTATGATAATTTCGCTTTATTATTGTCCAATGTCCATTGTCTAAATTTGTATACTTTCAAGGTTGTCCCGTACTAATTACCTATACAGGATGTCCCAAAACTTTGCCACACAGAGGGAAAGTACCTTAAATATTGAAGAAAGAAATTGTACAAAAAATATTTTTATTTAAAAAAAATTGGAAGTACATACTTACACTATAAGATTTTTAAAAAATCACCTGCCTTAAATTATGTAACTTTGTTGCAATCAACTCTGACAGAAATCGCAGTTACATCGATGCTTTAGTAAGAACCAATGTGACAACTATCTTAACTAAAGCAGCAATGCAACTGCGCTTTCAATCGATTTCAATTGAGAATTGTTAGCAACAGACTTACGTAATCAAGGGTCAGGAATCGCACCCACCAAAATATGAAACAAAAAACAATCATGTTTACGATACCGATCGAAAGAATTACCTATTAGGATATTTTTTTCTTAAATAACACAGCATCTTAAACAAAAGGAAGACCATGAAATTTAACTTTTAATTAATAGGTACGTATTGTATTAATTTGTATCGCAAAGTATACAATTTAAAAAGTCTTTAAATGCAGTAAAAACAAAATGAAGTCTTCTTTCAGTAAAATTTCCTAAATTTAATATTTAAGGTATTTTCCCTCTGTGAAGCAATGTTTTGGGACACCTGGGGCCGTATTATGACCTCTTATTTCCTGGCAGTTTTCTGACTGGCTATCAATCTATCTCTTTTATTTGCTATACAGCGAGAAAGAGATGTAACTATAGCAATTCATAAACCTGGCAAGTTTTAAGAGGTTGTAATACCCCCCCCTTTACCTACATACAGGGTTATTTGTAAAACACCAATAACCTCGCAACCTCTAATTCTTCAGTTTCATCCAAACACAAATTTCGTATTACAAAATTACTGACTTTATTAGCCTCCAAATATCTCATTCGAAATCTGAATGAATCCTTGCGATTTCTTTCGGGCTTTCATCAAAAGTTCGCTGTAAAGGTTAATATAATAATTATAAAAGCCTACTCAAGTACTAACGTAATGAATCCTGAACTCATTAACGGAATACTCGTTTTAATTAGACGAAGATTCAATAGCCTTAAATTTTATGATAAACTCAACATCGTGTTTACGTTTTCGTATATTTAATCGGTAAATTAATGTATAGACAAAATGGGACGGCGTGATTTGATTTAACCTTTGCTAAGGATAAAAAGTATCATTTTGAAAAAAGAAATATATGTAGCTTACTTCCGCAAACAAAATATGCAAGATGCACCGCCCGCCCGCCCGCAAAAATATGCATATATGCACACCTCAAAATATAAGTGCACAATACCTGCATTTAGCAAGACAGCAACACACCTTGCACCTTCACCAATTAAGCTACTCTACACGTGTTTCGCCCCAACCCGGAGCATCCTCAGGAGTTAGATCGTGCGTAAACCAACACCGAACGCATCGCATTACACCTGATACAATCAAATACTTAAAAAGTATCAGTCTTATGTTTTTATCCAGGGTATAAAACTATCTGTATGCCCATCCAAACACATCTTAACATTGAAACTTTCACATTTATAATTATTACTAGCGGCCACCCGCGACTTCGTTCATGTAGGCCCTACGGAACCTTTGACCAGGATAAAAGTTAGCGTTTATGTTGATCCAGATTTTAATCAGTCTACGAACGAAATTTCATCTAAATCCGTTCGGCCGTTTTTGTATAATTGAGTAAGAAACATCCAAACATTTACATGTTTCACATTTATAATAATTACTACATCCGCGTGGATATTCGAGAAAATCCCCACCAAGCGCGCTTCCCTTTCCCCTTTCCCTTTTAAAAAACGCTGAGACACAATATATTAATTTTAAATCGTCAGCCTATACACAAAATTTGAAAATCCGAGCTTCGAAAACGAGAGACTTTCATACATAATTTCATCCCCTATTTCAACCTTTTCAAACCTATCTTTCACGAAAGAAAGGTAGCCTCTGTCCTTTCCCAAGCTTTACTCTATCTCTATACCAAATTTAATCAAAATCGGTTCAGTAGTTTAGGCGTGAAAGCGTAACAGACAGAGTTACTTGTGCATTTCTTTATTCTTTTTTTGGCAACAAACAGTCATTCAAACAAAAGCACTTAAGCATCTTACTAGCTATAACAGACCTATAGTGCCGATAACGATAATTATTCATAATTCATAATTCATAATCATAATTCATAATCGTTTATTTGCTTAAAACATAGTATTCAAAGATGTTAAGTAAAGTATGAAACAGTACACATGTTTTGCTAAATATTAATAGCATGCAAAAGTAATAAAAAAACAAAAATGGCAAGTTAGATAATGTCAATGCGGTCAATAGTACCACTCAATAAAAACAATGTCATTATCATTCGGACAAGTTATATATATAATTCTTATCGAAAAGAAAACAGTAGTAAGTAACTAATTTACACTTCAGTAGTAGGTACACATTAGTCGTTTTGTGTATTAAGGTTTAGAAATCTATCACGTGTATAATTTTTACCTGCGGTGGGTGTCTTAATTGCAAATGATATTTTGCAATCCCACTATTCATTAGTCTGATATTTTCTATTTCCTACTCTTGTGTAATTCACATGTCTGATAGATTAAGTGGTCTTATCTGTGCGACACATTATTAACGAGCGAGCAGTAAAAGGTGGGCTTCTATCCCCAATGGACTCTTTAAAGATGTAGCAGAAATAGAGAGAAATCAGCGAAGTAGTGATGTGATATGGCTTATTTTTTTATCGATTCTTCGGTGGTGAAATAGTTTCGTAATATTGATAAGTTAATAAAATCGTGACTCGTGACTCTTACACCAACCAAAGAATACTAACTATTTCTACCTATATGGATTCTTCGCTACTGCTACTAACCATCACCATCAGTCATTTTTTATCCCCACTGCTTTAGACATATCAATAAAAACAGACATTCAAATAAAACAGTGACAAACTCAGATTTAAACTGAGGCAGAAGACAACAGCCAGGCCTAATAATTGTATTAATATAATTAGTCAAAATATTCAGGGCCTGTCTGGCAAAGATCTAGAATTAGAATTATTTGTTGAATGTAATAATATTCAAATCATTTGCATTACAGAACACTGGCTAAAGCATGGTGATATGTCATTTTATCTAAATAATTTTCAACTAGCAAGTGCGATGGTTAGGCAAACAACTATTCGTGGCGGTTCTGTAATTTTTGTGAATAATAATATAAAGTATAAAGAAAGAAAGGATATTGTGAAACTTACATCAGAGCGCCATGTGGAGTTGTCTTGTATAGAATTAGATAGCATGATAATTGTGTCTGTATACCGCCCCCCTAAAGGTACCTATGAAATCTTTGAATCTGTCATGGAAGATGTTCTAAAAAAATTAAAGTTAAAAAATAAACCAGTAGTAATTTGTGGCGATTTTAATATTGATATTCTTGAGAACAACTCTTCGACCACTCGTTTTCTGGCATTATTTAAAAGTTTTAATTTACTTAATAATTTTTTAGAACCCACACGGGTGACTGAACACTCCGCCACTTGCATAGATAATGTTTTTTCTGAATGTGATCCGGAAAACAAATTTGTTTTTAGTAATATTTCATCAGACCATTACGGTTTGAAAGTCTCATATGCTGTGAACGTCATAGATACGCCTAAGACTGTAGAATGCAGACCTATCACAAAAAAGGGATTGGACAATTTTAAAAACAACATTGATGAACAAATTTCTTTAATGCCATGGAATTCGGATAATCCTGATGTTTTGTACGGGAACCTCTTTCATTTAGTTACTTATGAGTTTGATAAAACATTTAAAACAAAGACAATTAAATGTACTCAGAAGTTACGGTTCTGCGATTGGGCTACGACAGGTATTTATAAAAGTAGAAACAGACTTTATGAACTATACAAACTTAGAGAAACGAACTAAAGCCCAGGTTTCTTAGAACATGTTAAAAAATACTCGAAGACTTTCAAAATACTATGTGCAGTTGCAAAGTCTAACTGCATTAAAAAGCAAATTAAAAACTCGAGTAACAAAACTAAAACAACCTGGGATGTCATAAATCGTGAAACTGGTAAAACTAAAGCACGGGAAAATAGCCTAACGCTTAAAATTAATAATGAATTAATAAACTCAGATAAAGAAATTGCTAATATTTTCGATAAGTTCTTTGTAAACATACCAGTAGAAACTACATCAAATTTGGATTCCTCACCAGCGGCTGCTGTATCTGTGCTAAAGGGACATGTGGCTGAAAGTGATTCATTGTTTAATTTTAAATGTATTAATGCATTAGATATTATTAAAGCTTTCAATTCTCTAAAAATGAAAAGCTCCACTGATTTATGGGGCATATCAGTTAAGGTTATTAAAAATATTGTGTATACTATTGCCCCTTATCTTGCTGACGTTTTTAATCAGTGTATTGATCAAGGAATATTTCCTGATCTTATGAAGTTTAGCAAGGTAGTACCATTGTTTAAATCAGGAGATAAAGAAGACCCTAGCAATTACAGACCAATATCGATATTACCTGCCCTAAGCAAGATTTTTGAAAAAATAATACTTGAGCAATTATTATGTCATTTCAATGTAAATAAACTTTTGCACAACAAACAATTTGGTTTTACGAAAGGTCGTTCCACAACTGATGCTGGGGTTGCGCTTTTGAAGCATGTCTTTGAGGCTTGGGAGGGGTCTCAGAATGCCCTTGGCATTTTCTGCGACCTGTCCAAGGCCTTTGATTGCGTGGACCATTGCACGCTGCTGTTGAAGCTGAATCATTACGGTGTAAAAAATAATGCTCAAAAATTAATACTGTCGTATCTCAGTTCCAGGACTCAAACAGTTAATATCAATGGAATAAGTTCGTCAGGTTCTCATGTAAAAATGGGCGTTCCGCAAGGCTCCATTTTGGGCCTTTTCTTATTTTTAATATATATAAATGATTTACCCTTTTTTGCAGAAAAATTCTGTGATATTGTTTTGTTCGCAGATGATACTTCTTTAATATTCAAAGTTGACAGGAATAAAACTGATTTTGACGATGTGAACAGGGCACTCTCGCAGGTTCTTGCTTGGTTTAATGTTAATAATCTCCAGCTTAATGCTAAGAAAACAAAATGTGTTAAATTCGCTTTACCTAATGTACAGGCGAATCCCACTGAAATTGTTATCAATAATGAGAAATTAGATTTGCTCGATTCAACAGTTTTCTTGGGTGTTACTCTTGACAGTAAACTTCAATGGAATATGCATATCGCAGCTCTGGCTGGCAAGCTTAGCTCTGCTGCCTATGCCATTAGAAAAGTTAGACAGTTAACAGATGAAGAAACTGCCAGATTAGTGTATTTCAGTTATTTTCATAGCATTATGTCATACTGTATTCTTTTATGGGGGATAGCAGCCGATATAAATACTATTTTTGTTTTACAAAAACGAGCAATAAGAGCTATTTATCAACTAAGTTCTAGAACATCTCTTAGGGATAGATTCAAAGAGATTGGTATATTGACAGCAGCATCTCAATTTATATTAAACTGCATACTTTTCGTGCGTCGCAATATTAACTTATATACAAAACATAGTGATTGGCACAATCGTAATACCAGAAATAAAGACAAACTTGTAATGCCTCAGTATAGATTAGAAAAAGTCCGTGGTTCTTTCATAGGTCTTGGTATAAAGTTTTATAATAAAATTCCAAGTAATATTTTGGATTTACCATTTGAAAACTTTAAGTCTCATGTAAAAAATTGTCTTCTCAAAAAAGGATACTATACCGTTAAAGATTATTTAATTGATAAAACAGCCTGGTCGTAGATTTTTCTATTCTATGTGAAAATTGAGGGAATTGTCCTACCTACTTAAAACTTATTGTAAGCTTTTTGACTCGACGACGCCTTAATGCGAGTAGCTTTAGTATGTCATGCTCACTTTAAACATTTCTGCGGTGGTGTCGTGTGGGGCGGGTCGTTACGTTCCCTCAAATATGGTTGAGCGAAGCGATGGCTGGTCCATGCGTCATGCTCGTGAACGGGTGCTGCCAGTGGGAATGGGTCTGCTTCTGTCTGCTTGTACTGTTTGATGTTATCAATATGTATGGCACTTCTTACTCAAAACATAAAACTAATAGGCAAGTAAACCTTGTTTTGATTTCTCTTTTTTTTTTATTGCAATCATTTTGCTTTCTATAGTCAGTAGTTTTTGTAAGTAAAGGCCTATGAAAAGCTTTTGGATATTAGTTTTCAATTCAGTGCCTTAGGATGGGTAGCCTAAGTATGTCATGCTCTCTTTAATCATTTCTGCGGTGGTGTCGTGTGGGGCGGGTCGTTACGTTCCCTCAAATATGGTTGAGCGAAGCGATGGCTGGTCCACGCGTCATGCTCGTGAACGGGTGCTGCCAGTGGGAATGGGTCTGCTTCTGAGTACCTATCTTAACGCATATTGAATTGTAAGAATTGCGTTTTTTATTGTTATTTTTTATGTCTTGTCTCAAGTATTTTATGGTAAATTTTGCCTACTTAGGTGCACTTTCGAGTAGCAGACATAGTGATTACTGATTTCTCAACTAGTTGAAAGTTATTTACTCTCACAATTACCTATCCGATATGTAGTAGGTATTTAATTTCAACCTACCTACCCATTGTGTACAAACTTTTGTTAATTATTGTGATGGAAAATGACCTCACTTTAAAAGTGGAGCTCATTTTTCAATGTTGACGACTCTGTATGAAATATACAGGGAGAAAAAAGCAGCCCTTGACGAGTTTCTTGCCGGTTCTTCTCGTTACAAGGTCTCCCGCTCAGGGTTTGCGAACCGATGGCGTAGCTTCTTTGACATTCACAAGTGCTTGTAACAGCCTAGACTGAATAAATGATTTTTTGATTTTGATTTTGATTTTGATATGAATACTCCACTAGCGAGTCTATCGGCTAAAACAATAAAGAAGTTAATTTTGACAGATGGGTGTGATACATTGTTACTTCTTTTTGGCACAAATAAAAACTTACTAAAGAAAAGTAGCAATGTCATCCAACAATGTCAAATTTAATCAAAGCGATTACGATAGCAATGTGAGTTGGGCGATAGAGCATTAGGCAGGTACTCAAAAAATATTTAATTAAAAATACCTATTGATTATTATCATTCTTTAGCATTATTTTTCCTGTTTTCTCTCATCACTTTTTACTATGTAATTTTCCTGTTGCAATTGACAACCAACCTCACATTTCACAGAGCTTTCTTTCTGACGTAAAACTTTCCTAAAACTTGCTTTTGGTAGATACGTACCCCACTGAAAGTGGCGCCCTCAGAGCTTTCTATGTAATAGAAAATTATTTTAATAAAATTTTACACGAACTTTTTAAAACCTATATTCTAGTATTTTTAGAAGGTATTAGTAGATCTTCGATATTTTTACGGACCACACCATTTCTACGATAGAAGCGAATCTAAAATCCGAGCGGGTAAATCGCACACAACAGCTGAAAGCATTTAACTCAGCTTCAAACCCAATTTCTTTGAAGTTTTCCTATTAAATTAATCCAAAGTAGCCGACAAGTTGGATACGTGTCATTGTTTTCATCGACTTTATGTCATAACTCCATTGTAGTAAGTGCGAAAGTTTGAAAGTTACTTAATTAAGGCGCCACGGTTGAATGGATTACAATGAAATTTTACAGCTTTCATTCATTATCTAAAAATGCACGTAATAAGGTCTAAAACCTTTAATTACGTAATTTTGTAATTTTTTGCGAAACATTTTGCTAGTTCATAATGCGGAGTGTATTATTTATATGACCAAAAAGTGAGAGTAGCAACCTTCTCAAGCAAATTCCACCAGGTGGTGAAAAAAACGATGAAATAAGACCGAAGGCAAATCTTTAATATGCTGCCAGCGATCATACACGATCCTCAAGTTTGTTTTTTATTATTATTATTTTGTTTCTCTCGGAGCTCGGTGGCGCAGTGGTTTAGCGCCTGGCCCAGCGATTGCGGAAGTTAAGCAACGTTCGCAAGGGTCGGTCATGGGATAGGTGACCAATAATTTATGGCCCATCCTCCTTACCACCCATAAGGAAGGCCTGTGCCCCAGCAGTGGGGACATCAAAAATGGCTGATGGACATTATTTATTTTCTCCCTTAGCACAAAAAGGTTTCATACAGCTTAAGTATATAAATAATGAAAGAAAGGAGTCCAAACTAGGTAGACCTCGTGCCATGAAACTCCTAGTTCCCGTTTCTTAAACATTGGGATATTTCTTATTTCGAAATTAGGGAACGATTGTAGAGTGTAAGAGTATTTATAATTTTTAAACGAAAACTAAGGAAGCGAAAAGAAACTTTTATTGATACTCAAATAAGCTTTTTTGAAATTCACTTTAAATTAACCTTTTTGGACCTACAGCCTACTATCGATGTTATCGATACTAAATCTCCCATCACTACTCGCTAATCGAAGCCTGTGTCAGGGTTCGGTTAATAAATAATCTATTAATTAATATTCCGTGTCTTCGTGGGTTCAAAGGGAATGATGGGATGCGCGATACGTCAGCGGGTGGCAACCCTTATCGACATCTGAAACGTCAAGGCTTACTTCCCTCAGATCTTTGGGATCTTAAGAAAAAATGAGTCGGAATTTATTGTGGTTGAAAATGTTAGTTTCTTTATACAAAAAGGTTTAAGGATTTCTATGTTTTTGTTTACGCGAATGGTTTTTACTTTTATTTTGATTGTAAACTTGAACGAATCGTAAACGAAAGGATTCTGAATTAAACAAACTGAGATATTTACCTCCTTACTAATAAAGATTGTATTAAGTATATAAGATGTACAGTGTTATGTCACTTCCTTTTTAATGTCAAACTCAAAACAGAGAGTAAACATTGTGTGACTATACATTTGCTTTAAAATCTTTATTAGTAAGGGGATACAACTTCACTTTCAAAGCCATTTCATTCTCTTACAAAAAAAAAAAAACTTCTGTTTTAGCTAATACTTCACAATTATACAAAAAACATCCAATCCTATACAAAATGATCCTTCTTGATTGCTCTGAAAAGGTTTAAATACGGCCTATTAACAGCTTCCTCGATTTTAATAGCGTACAATTTATATTTATAAAGGCCGGAATTAAACTTCGTTTCAAATATATATAAAAAAAATATATTCAGAACCGGTTCTCTGAAAATAGAGCCCGTGGCGTTTAACACACTACGTGTCCTGAAATTGTGCAATGCTGCAGAGGTTTGAGAAAATAGTTTTTATTGAAAGAGATAAATTGAAAGGTGTAATATTTTTATTACTCAAAATCTAGAACAGATTTTTCATGACAGAAAATGCGCTGTAAAAGTTTTTTAAAGTAATATTGCAACTCACGATTTCAAGATAATGCCACAATTTTCCTGAAATTAATTCGTATTCTTAGAAATTGTTAATTAAATTATAACGTACATACTACTTACCTACTCTTCTCGTGCTGTTATTCACAAGTGCTTGTAACAGCCTAGACTGAATAAATTATTTTGAGCTTTGAATTTTTGCACATCCTTCACAGAAGAAATAATAGTCTAATAAGAATTCTTGATTTGCACAGTGGAACTGTGCTCAGCCAGCATCAGCTATTTTATTGTCCCCACAAAATAGAGGGACTTATTTTGTACCACTGCTGGGTACATGTCATCCTAATGGTAGAATAAGAAGGATGGGCCATAAATAGGCCATAAGTGGATTGGATGGCGGATTTACTTTTTAGTCGTTCACTCTTTACAATGTCTTCGGGAACGATCGCTACTCGTGCTTTTTTGAAAACTAAGTACTTAATGAGATAATGTTTACTCACATCATATGCGTAATCCTTCCAAAAGAAACGCATGAGTAGGTAAGTATTTCTTTTAAGGCGTTTGCCTGGCCGAAAGTGGCGCAACTGTGAATTTTATCAAATATTGTAATTCTACTTACACAATTTTAATAAAACTTACGTGGAATTATTTTTAAACGGTATCATTACATTTCCTTTAGAAGTAGATAGCAAAACTGAAAGTGACCGTTTTTGACACAATTGTTATGTTTTTCTTCGAATGAATACCTTCTAAAAATTCTAGACTATAGATAGACCCTAAAAATTCCACGTAAAGTTTTATTAAAATCCTTTTCAATGAAGGGTTTTCAAAATGACATTTAAAAAATAAAAATAGTAACTATTTGCTTCACTAGATGGCGTTGATACTCTTCGAGGCTTAGTAAAAAAATCACATTGTCACCTATTTTTATCAACGCCATCAATCGAGCCTACAGTTTTTTGTCATTGTGAAAAGCTCTCATTAACAATTTATTAAATAAAAACCTCTGAGTGTGTCAATTTCGGTTGGCTATCCACCTTAAATGAGAACTCTACTGCTTTTAAAATGTTAAACATTGCCAATATAAAATTATGTTAGTATAACACAAACAGAAAACCAGTTCAATTATTTTTAATAGTTCAAATCAACAAATGATCGGACAACAGCCTTCACGACAACAATTATATCTGCGACGATTTATGAACAATGAAATTAATCGATTCCCTTTAATAATCGATTATATTGACGTCGCCATCACGCACATTTCGTTTTAAATCACTCCTAAATAATTATAGACTCGATCGAAGTGTCATTGTAAAGGCACCTTTATTTATTTACCCTTCTAATCGAATGAAGAAAATATCTATATTGTTACCCCCTTACTAATAAAGATTGTCTAACAGATGTAATAGTTACACTGTGTTTTGTCACTTTCTTTTCAATGTCAAACTCAAATAGTTTGACAGAGAGTTACCATTGTGTAACTATACATCTGCTATACAATCTTTTGTCTCATTGACTTAGAAGTTTTTAAAATAAAGAATAAAGTGTTGCCTAGTAATTTATAGTAAATAGTGCTCGCCTCCCATTAAACAAGAAATTCTCGTGCAAAAGTTCCTAGTCCCGTATTATGTATTCTGTGCTAATTCTTGATTCTGTGCCTTTGATCAAGAAAATACCCAATATGTCCGGTCAGAGTCACAAAAAATTAAAAAACCCGCCTGCATAAAAAGACAAGTCGACTGAAAAGATGGAAACAAGATTAAATAAATATTAAAGGCAATATGTCATAATAACATGCAGTCGGAGGCATGCATAAAGAAAGTGACATTATGAATGATTGAATTATATGCCTCCGACTGCATGTTATTATGACATATTGCCTTTAATATTTATTTAATCTTGTTTCCATCTTTTCAGTCGACTTGTCTTTTTATGCAGGCGGGTTTTTTAATTTTTTAATTTAATTTTTTATTTATCTCTTTTTAGTTATTATATTTTACGGTTATGATATACCTTTTTGAAATCCTTATAATAAGCCTTTTAATTTGACACCCATATTGCAGTATTCTAAAAAAAAAATTTTTTTTTCACTACGTATAATAGCACCGTACAGCCGCCATGTTGGTTTTTTATAACGCCACCTTCTTAAGAACACTTGGGCTAAAAAGCCAAATCTAACGATATCTTAATCATAGAAATCCGTTCAGCCGTTTGAAAGATATGAGGTAATAAAGAATATTACATACAAACATACATACATACATACATACTTACAAACATACAAACATACTTACAAGATACGCGCGAAATACATAACCCGCAGTCGGGTAAAAATGGCACCTTAAATAACGTCCCACTTACAAACTGAGTGCCTATTTTACACAAAGTTAGTGATAAAAGATGTATTGTGTTTTCGTACAAAATAAGTTTATTTTGTACAAAATAAGAGGTGATTATGTACAAAATAAGCGCCAAGTTTGTAAGTGGGACGCTATTTGAGGTGCCATTTTTCGTACTGTTTTAGTTCGTGAAGCGTTATCTAGAATATTCTTGATCGAAGTTCTGTGCCAATACACTTGTACATTATGTATTCTGTGCCAATACTTGATACTGTGCCAATACACTTGTAGTACCTACCTATTATGTATTCTGTGCCAATACTTTAAAGGCTATGCGCTGATACATCAGTGTAGCAGTCAGTCAGTCAGTCGACTCTGTCCGCATGGCTTCCCCTTTCTCCTTTTTTGGTTGTTTTTTTTTTAATCCTTACATTTAAAAGGAAATGGGTGGGTCACATCACATGTTTAGGGAAAGAATTGAATAATTGAAAAATAATTATTAAATTAAATTGAATCTAGATTCAAAACAAAACGAAGAAGAGGAAGGCAAATAAACGCTGGTCCGACGAAATCAAAAAGGTTGCGGCGGGCCTATTATGGAGCAGAAGGACTAAATTAAGAGAAGACTGGAAAATTCTGGAGGATGCCTTTATGATTCAAAGCACGCCGCGACGCCATAAATCATTGTTTTTTTATTAATTTCAGGATTATGTAAATTATTAAGTTGGCAATAAAGGCTATAAAAATAATAATATTTAAAAACATTTAATAGAAACCCTTTATATAAATGTTCCTTGGTACCTAATACGCCGATTTCTCATAAGTTAGTCAGTTTCTTCTAATGACTTCTATGTTATTTCGTTTCTCCTTATAATTGTCCGAATTTTATTTTATATTCTAAAATACATAAAAACAATATTAGGCTAAAAGGTTCATCCAAAAGTAAAATACTCAAACTGTTCTCCGTAAGGAATTAATATTTAGAAGCAGGTAACTCAAACAAAGTAGAAATACCATCTTTAGTATTCCCTCATTACTGAAATTAATACCTTCTGTTCAAACAAAGATTAATTTGGAGAATTTTTAAGCTTTGCCTAACTTATTATCGCTACAGGGATGTATTTAGGGCTTAGTGATATGAGAAATTAAAAAAATCTATAAAAAACGGTTTTACTTCCCGGTCGCATCTATGTTATATTTACAGTAACATAGAATTCCTATTTCCAACAATCTGCCTTCGTTCCCTGCGGCGGCCTTTGCTACAGCACTGCGTATAGTAGCTTAAATTTTATACCCGGGCATGTCTATTCTATTTACTTACAAAAACATAGTGCTTTCAACTAACTGTCTTTATCATTCCACTACAGCCCTGGCTACAATGGTGCCCAATGGAATTAGAGTGCTTATCCCACACGATAAGTTTCAATTTCGCGTGCAAGTCGAAAGAGACTTCACTTTTGTTTGGGAGTGAATCTTCTGTACTTGTATTATTTATTCTGTGGTGCTACTGCTCTCAACTTGCTGCTACAGCCCGGGCTATTGCATTGCGAAGCTATAGCTATACATAATCTTAACCGGGTATGTACATTATACTTACAGAAACATAATTCTAGGTACGTCTTTTCGTTCCACTATGGCCCTGGCTACAGCACTGCGTGGCTATAACTAATTATACCCGGGTACACCCGGGTATACCCAGGTGGTACTCTAATTGAACCTTCGCAGTCCCTTGTTAAATAAAATGTAAACATTTACCTCTTACATAATTTATGGGGCGTGCTATTACAGGGTTTATTTAGCTATTCGTTTCAGGTGAGAGAAGAAAACATGAATACGAATTGTGTTTAGCACCAGTCCTCTATAAAGTCTTAATACCTATGTTAATTAAGGCTGAATAATCCTAACTTCCTAACTATTCTTAAAAAGGTAGGTACCCTATGTCGTTTTTGTTACAACGTGTATGCAAAGTGTCATGATGATCGGTGATGTGAAAGCGAGAAAAAACAAATGAAAAAACTCATCATATCAGCCGCACGACACCCACTGCTGGGTATAGGCCTCCCCCAAGGATCTCCACGACGATCGGTCCTGCGCTGCCCGCATCCAGCGGCTTCCCGCGACCTTCACCAGATCGTCGGTCCACCTTCGGGGCTACCGGCTAAAAACAATGATGTTCATGTTAACTGTAATTTGACAGATGTATGTGATACATTGCTGCTTTCCTTTGGTAAGTTTTTATTTGTGCCAAAACGAAGCAGCAATGTATCACGTACATCTGTCAAATTACAGTTAACATTAACTTCATTGTTTTTAGCCGGTAGCCCCGCTTGTCGGGGGCCTACCCACGGAGCGCCGTCCGGTGCGCGGTCGCTATTCCAGAACCTTTCCGCCCCAACGGCCATCGGTTCTTCTCGCTGTGTCCCGCCCATTGCCACTTCAGCTGAGCAATGAAAAAACTCACTAAAAATAAATTGCATTCATAATATAGGTAATTAATAATAAATATGATTAGTGAGAACGATGAATACGTATAATTAGAAAATAACACAGCAAAATAAGAGTTTTATGTTATTTAGCCTCTAATTTATTTTTAACATCAAGGCCCAGATGCCAGCCCTGACAACACACACATTATAATAAGCACAGATAACAAACCATAACTGTCAGAAACATCAGTAAAGGCAGTTATCTTTAAAAAACATCATAAGGCCATATCGCATATACACTTGACCTCACAGAAACACTACAAAGGCTTCGCGAAAAATGCACATAGTAACCATTTCCGACCTTCCCTTACCTGCTTCATATTAATATTTAATCTTTTGATATCCCCTAGCGAATAATAGTGGCCGTGGAAAATTCAACGATATTATATAAGCTAGATAAGATAAGCAGAACCTTTTGTGTTGTTCTCTTGTAGATAGTTGAGTATTTATTATAGTTGAAATACTTTTTCTGCTGTATTTCTTTTAACCCAAATTAGACTTTCTAGCTTTGCTTCAAAAAGTAGCTTTTTCTTTGTCTGGCAGAGAAGAACAGCAAAAACCATCAGATATATAATTATAAAAACAAATGTCTAAGTTAGGTATTTATACCTAAAAGTACAAATAAGTAAATATGCTGGACCGAGTTATTACTCAGTTCAAAATTATTTTACCAATTGAGTTCCTTATATCATTGTGTAATAATTGATAAAAATCCAAAACTTTGCTTAAACAGAACTATTGTTTTTGTAAAGATATTTGCTTGCTTGAAATTTTTTTTAACACAAAATGTCAAAAATGATATAAAACCTTTTCTTTAATACATGTTGTGGTTCTGCAAGCATTTTACCCTTAAGAGTAAGACGCGTTTGAAGCCGCGATGCTCGAAGATTTTACCTATACATTTTGATATTTTTGTTATTAATTTTTGTATGAAACAAACAGCTGATTTTTTTCGCGATTTCAGAGTTGGTCCCATAGTAAAAGTTGTTCAGTTTGATGGTCTATCTACCACATTTGGCTTTATAAGGCTTTTACCAAACACTTTGTATTTTTAGACGGTATTATTACATTCCCTCGTAGTCATTGCTAGAAGTAGATAGCAAAACTGGAAAAGTGGTCGTTTTTGACACATTTTCTATCTACTTCTACGAATGACTGCGAGGGAATGTAGTGATATCTCCTAAAATACTATGAGCCCTAAAAAATCCACGAGAAATTTTATAAAAATCCTTTTCTATTAACAAATTTATTAAATAATAACCTCTAATTTCAATTTTAATTTCAGAGGGCGCCACTTTCAGTCAGGGAATCGCCTTTACAACAGCTTCATAGAAAAAGCAAAATAAGTGGATAAAAAATAACGCCCGTTATTTTTCCAATTCCACGAAATACTAAAAGAGTTGAGATAAATGTTTACATTTTCGTAAACAAAGCCACGGCCGCCGGTTCTGCCAGATAGCCTTATCAGGTCACTTCCGTCTCTCCTACCCGACAGATAAAAAAAAATATTAAGCTTTCAAACTTCCCCACTTATTGTCTTCTTCTGGTGTAGAAAAAAGTTTTGTTTTAACTTTTGTTTTTCTATCTTATTTTATTTTTGAGTACCTACTAACTACAGTACTATTGTGCACTAGCGGCCGCCCGCGGTGTCACCCGCGTGATTTCCGTTCCCCTGGGAATATCGGGATAAAAGGATCCTTTGTTTTGATCTAAGCTATCTACTATCTGTGTGCCAAATTCCAACCAAATCCGTTCAGTAGTTTTTGCGTGATTGAGGAAAAAACATCCAAACATCTAAATATCCAAACCCACAAAATTTCACATTTATAATATTAAGTAAGATTATAGTAGGATTCTGTGCTTCGATCAGGGATCGAAGATTCTGTTAAGATTCTACTTCGAACTCGCAATTGGCAAAAAAATAAGATTATTTTTTTCAGTTTGCGAGTATTTTTTACTATGGTCGTGAACACCACACGATGCCACTAATAAAATATTTGAATCCTTTAATTTAGACTAAATAAGCGGTGAAGTTAACATGATAAGGAAAATGGGCCCATAACCACATGGGCCTTATATGGAGCAGCGGGTATTTAATATGTCTTTTAAAGAGCTCATTTACAGGAATTATCCTCAATTTTGCCTAGTGTTACCAACTCTTTCTTTGTAGGATTAAAACCGTGTTTATTTTTTGAGGCACCGATATTTTGGCGCAGTTGCATGCTCCATGGACACGGAAGAACTCTCGATTGTTGCGTGCGGTTAGATGTTATTGTACTAGCTTTCTTATTAACCAAAATGATCGTTGACTCAACCTGTCCCTTGGTCTGCGTTCAGCCTCCAACAACCTCAGGCAGGCTCGATTTTTCACGTCACCCAACTGTCAAAGAGAAAGGGTGCCACAATCTAATGGCCAACAAAAGAATGAATCAAGCGTTGTTTTCGGAACCCAACGACAGACAAAGACAGCCGCAACTATAGTAGGCGTTAAAAAGAGACGGGAACAGAACGCATTGTGCTCGGAAAATGCTTTTTTCATTAATTTCAAAGGTCTCGGATATTTCGGACGGTATCAGTATTGTTGGGTTAAGATAAAAATGGTGGGTCTTATTATGCTCTGGATCGGATTCCATTTTGGGTAATGTAGTAAACCCTTTTTGTTATTGTACGTAAAGAATGGGATCAGAATGCTTAATGGAATATGCAGCTCGACGAATAATATAAAAAATCCGCAAAAATCATTTGCATAATTATGTAGCGTCAGTTCGGAGTCTAGAGCACATACACTCACACTATAATAATAAATAATTATTTCCAGCTGAGGTACAGTACGAGGCATATATCTTGTAATTTTTTCGACGGAGTAGGGATAAGCTCGCGCATACACGTGCTCTTGTGAGCGACCAATAGCGCACGCCCCTCTCCCGCCGCCCGCGCCCCTCACCGCTTCACATGTCCAAAATACGCATTCCGCGCAATCCCCACTCCCTAGCCGATTTCAAGATATATGCCTCGTACCTGTACGGTAGACGGCACGCTAGGCTTCTACGACCTGTCAAATTTCTTCAATCATTTTTAAACTTTAAGACGAACAGTTTAAGGTTCAAATTTCACTGTAGATTTTTTAAAGTTTTGTATAGCTTGATATGCTGCTGACTGTACATAGGTACAATAGTAGAGCACACACAACTCCCACTATAATATATAATTTAGACATATTTAGTATATAAGATTTACTAATAAATAAACATTGCTTCTTAGCTCTTAGATAGCAACACGCTACACCGGCTGTTTGATTCATTTCCCAAGCTAGGAACCAAATTAGTGACTCCTGACGTAACACCACAGATAACATAAAACTATATCATTTCATGTAGGTACATACCTATCCTATTATAATATTATGATCAATTATGTTAATAATCACTTTGACTAATTAATGCATTTAGTCATCGAGATATATTTAGATGTCATAATAATTTTAGTAATTCCTATACTTACGAAAACTTCAGCATTTGTGGGTAATCACTTAGACATATTAATAATAAATCCGTAAATTTCCCTCAACCCTACATCCCGAGATAAGTTTCAAACTCACTGATTAGCTAATTTAAAATTCAACCGCCATGTTTCGATCGCCATCTTGAAATCAGTCTGGAACTTGCGCACCAATCCATCAATATGGCGGGAAAAAAGCGCGCCAAAGGACATTTTTCGGCGGGAAAGCCGCAAAGCCCTTGCGACGCTGACAAATTGTTGGGAGTAATGAGGAAGCGTTTATTTTAGCCCAAATTAATGGTCCTTGGACGTATATCGACGGGTTTAATTAAACTAGAATTGGATCGAGGCTCCATAAAAGTTTTCAATGAAATCGGGGTAACTATTCTGTATCGGGAGACCGCAGTTCGGTAGTGACACTACGGTATTTTGATCCCTAAACTAAAAGGTGTGAGCGTTTTAACGAAATGTTTGGAGTTCGTGTGACGTATTAAATAGTTTTGTAACCTGTAGTAGGATTTTTTTCTATATAGAAATCGGTTAGTGATGTGTAGTGATCTTTTTTACCTTTTTGAAAAAGATACTTAATTCGGAACTGATTTGATAGAATCTAATTTCTGGTTATTCATATTATGCTCATAGCTTGTTTTCTAAACTGGGACTAAAAGAATGTTTTCCATATTGTTACAAATTAGTTATAGAACAAGATAGTCTGGGTTAGCTTCAGTTTATCAGCGAAAAAGAGAATTTTATTTTATTAAACGAATTAACGAACTAACACTTTCACTTCGTATTATGTATGAGGAGCTCGATAGCGCAATGGTTTAGCACCTGGCCCAGCGATCGCCAGGGTCGGTCATGGGATGGGTGACCAAAAATTCAATATCTTGAGCTCCTCCGTGCTTCGGAAGGCACGTTAAGCCGTTGGTCCCGGGTGCATTTGCAGTCGTTAACACCCACCAATCCGCATTGGGCCCGCGTGGTGGGTTATGGCCCATCCTCGTTATCCACCCATAAGGAAGGCCTGTGTCCCAGCAGTGGGGTCATAACAAATGGCTGGTGGATATTATGAAGAGGTACCTGTTCATTGTTCCCCTAGAAAAAAAACAATAATGTAATTAATCGCAAAAAGAGCAACACAAATCCAAAAAATCCAACGCACTGCTAAAAAACTGTAATCCGCCAAAAATACGGGACGGTTAAAAATCCACGTACACTCTAAATCTGTGTCAATACGGTTGTAATGCGTTCTGAATCGACTTTTATTGACTCAATCCAGCCGAGTGGATTGAGTCGATTCGTTTATTGGACGCGAGTGATAAACAAAAGTGCACGAATTGGATGGCGACCCTCGATATCGGATTAATATGGGATCCGTAGTATAATATAATTTATAAATACATTTTTAGAATACCTAATTGAAAACAAATTAATACCTTTGAACATGAAAATTGTTCTTCTTTTCTCACATATTATACGTAGGTACATGATAATTATTCATTCAACTCTAAAGCTTATTCTAAGAACCATTATAATGGTAGTCTATGTGAGAGACTGGCCTCTGTGCTAGGAGAACCTGTGTGACGGATAACCAGTCTCTCCACAACCAGACCAGGTGGAATCAGGTAAGAGGTTATTTTTAAATTATTCAATAACTTGTTGGATGTGGGAGGTGTTTACATATCTATATTGAACACTAGAAGTAATAAAGATTATGAAAACATTAATAACGTTAGAAAAACTTACAGAACATTTGTTTTTAAAAAAAATAAACTTAAAGAAAAAGACTAATTAAGGTGACGTGTTATGTGTGAATAGAGTGTGTGAATGTGTGTACGTGTGTTTTTGTGGTGTGTGTGTATCTGTGCGTGTGTGTGTGTATTATGTTTGTGATAATACTACGTAAATGTTATTGATTAAATAAACTAAATCAGTACTTAATTAGAAACCTAAAAGTTAATTAACTAACCCGTAGCTAATTGCTCAATAAAATTAATATCAAGACTACGGAACCACAGAAACACAATTTAAGTATTTTATTTATAGAATATTAGACACGATCATAGATAGCTTACAAGATAATATTAGGATTATGAAATTATGATTTAAATTATTTAACAATATTTTATTTAACAAACTTTATTGCACATTTCAAACAAAATGTTACAAAAGGCGAACTTAATGCTAAAAGCATTCTCTCCCAGTCAACCTTTAGGAAACAGTTATCAATGAAGGCGGTACATTGATATTATATCGAAATAAGACCAATGATAGTCAACTATTACTGAAAATAAAGTCCTAATTTTAGATTTCTTACATTAAAAAAGATATTGAAAGTGACTTTTTTTTGTAAGCAAAAAAAGGGTAACCGGAGGGGTTGTAACTTAGCTAAAACTTACTTTTTCGCTTATCGTAAATGGAATAAGTTAGTGTTCAAAGTTTTGTTACATGAGTGTTCACGGCTGTTAAATGAACAAAGAAAATGCTCGTATGAAAAATGCAACTTCTTATAAATTCTCTATACAAATCGGCAATATCATAGGTAACAACCTATTATTAAAAACAGCTTATGAAATGAAAAATATGATTCTTAAAAATCTAAATCTGAATTCACGCTGAGATACACAAACTCTTTACACCCACTATCGATGAATACAAGTAATTTACAAAGCATAAACTTTTTGTACAATATTTAAATAAATGATTTGTGCTTGACGGCAAAAGATTAAAATTATTTCTTTCTTATTACAGTCACACAATTCAATCAGTTTGTAATTATAGAAAAATTCTAAAGATTTCGTGCCATGGTACATTTTTTTAATTTCTGCTGTAGCAGCTAAGTAACACAAACACGCATTCTACGATTCACTCTGTGCACAGAGTATAAATAAGTCTATGATTTCACCGAAGAGATGCTTTTAGTTCCATTTTCAAAAATAAGAATGAGAAACAGTATTAAGTCGAGCTAGTTTTTATTCGTGATTATGAATACTTTTACGTTTTAGTAGGCTCATTGGTAATAGACAAACATTAAAAAAGAAAAAACTTTATCCCCTAGGGGTTATTATGCTATTTTATCTCGGCTCTTGTACGTTACAATGACGGACTTTTCGAGCAAGAGGAGTGAAAAGAAAATGAAATCTCACTAAAGTTGCTCATTCACGAATTCACGATCGTTTAATACTATACTATCTGCGTCATTTAGACCATTACATAGCTTGAACACTTTATAGCTATAAAATTACAAATCATAATAATTAGTAAATTAACACTGCTTATCTAAAGTAGGTACACAGAAAGCACAGTGTAAAAACCGCTTAAAACCGAATTTTAAAAGTTTTAGATACGCAAATACGAACAAATTATTGTTTAATCATTTGTTAGCTCAAAACTGTTTAGTAATTCAAAAGATAAAATAACCCAAAAACACCCGCAAACTCATGTACGTAACTTAATTTCGGTCTATCTGGGTCCACATCTACATATTTCCTCTTTAACCCCCCGAGACTCAACGCGCCATTCGTTGTGGCGCCATCTTTATTGCGTCACGCGTTACTCCTATTTACACAGAAAATGGCGCGAAAGAACACATAACCTCAAAAATAACCAAACCCGTATTCATTCATTAGGGCTCACAAAAAGTTATAGAAGCATAAAAGGGTTTCTTAATTCCCTTTGCACGCGTTAGTCGCCGTTTGATAGCCCTTCTAAGGGAGAGGTTTAAGGTAATCCTGTGTCGGAAAAAACGGTTTGCCTCTAATTTAGAACACGATAATCTCCCGAGGGACGAATGCAAGTTTGCTTTTCTGCGAGTAAAGCAGAAATTATAAGCGGGAAAGGCTACAGAACCGTTATGTAAAAATAGTTATTTTTTCAACAAGAAAAGTTATTAAAAAAATACTAGAAAAAAACGACTCACCCGTAGCAGCTCAGACGGGACTCGAACCCGAAACCGGGCCGGAATTCAAAGGGTGCCCTTTGAATTCCGGCCCAATGCACTAACCAATTATGCTTCCGAGTCGCTTGGTTAATTGGTTAGTGCATTGGGCCGGAATCCTAAGGGTGCGGGTTCGAGTCCCGTCTGAGCTGCTACGGGTGAGTCGATTTTTTCTATTATTTTTTTAATTATAATTTAAGTAACTTAATATATAAAAATAGCATTGTGAATGCTAAAATCTAAAAATTCAATTTCAAGAAAAGTTATTCTTTCTAGCGAAGTATATAGTCTAGAATTGAATCACGAGCGTATCGACTGATTCTTAAATAGTCTACTGGGCACAGTGAGTGATTCTAAAGCACGTGATATAAAAATATTTGCTCTCGTGTGAAACATACAACCAAAAAATCCCGCAGCTAAATAAAAAGCTTTTTGCTGCGAGCGTGAGCAAATGTTAATTTCCGCACGTGAGAAAAATCCAATGAAATACTAAACTTATTAATATTATTTTACAAAATTATTTCTAATTTAAATGTTAGTTCACTTGTGATTTGTGTAAGAAGCCATTTCCAGTTAAGTGATTCTTGCAATAATTTATTTCTAAAATATATAAATTACGAACGAATGATGTTTTTAATAATAAGTTTATTGATTAATAGTGTATATTATTTTGTTTTTACTTTTGTAACGATTTTGCACTAACACTTCGGGTAGTCAGAGGTGGGATAGGGGTTGCTTACTTAGTTCATTCACTACTTAGAGTGAGTTTAAGACGCTTGTTAAAAAAAGCATTGTCAAGTTCCCAAAAGCACATAAAACCACAAAAATATTTGATTGAATCAGGCGTCATTGGAAGTCCCAAACCATTTTGAAAAAAGAAATATATGTAGCTTACTTCCGCAAACAAAATATGCAAGATGCACCGCCCGCCCGCCCGCAAAAATGTGCACATACACACCACAAAATATAAGTGCACAATACCTGCATTTAGCAAGACAGCAACACACCTTGCACCTTCACCAATTAGGCTACTCTACACGTGTTTCGCCCCAACCCGGAGCATCCTCAGGAGTTAGATCGTGCGTAAACCAACACCGAATGAGCAACTACGCCCCCCGACACTGTATTTATTGTCACTTCCTCCCCACTGCGCATCGACCACAAAAATAGTGTAAGAACGACGTTGAAGTAAATCCGCTTTTCCCATCACCTTGTGCAATCCAAGCTAAAGCCTTTCACACAAAGGCGAGTGCAGCTTCTTAACAATGGCGCCTGAAAATTATTTATAAAGTCCTCGCAAAGGTTATCGCTGCTTGAACTATATCATAGAGCTTTACCACAAAATATAAATAGAAGAAGAACCACTCGGAAATAATAGCGAATTTCCGTGCACGCACACATAGACATTACATACAGGATATCTCGGGCCAAACCAGCCTATATTCAGTACTGTACAGCTGTAGCAGAGTTCCTAGCGCAAGTGCTTTTGGCGTTCCGGGGTAACTATTTATAATAAAATGCATTTTCCTTTGTTTAAACATAAAACAGTTAATATGGAATTAAAATCATGATAATTTTATTGTACTTATGTGTGTTTGAGGAAAAGGTTTTTGTAGTTGAACATTTTGGTCTTGGTCAATTTTTAAATCATTGTAGATGTGGTCCATTTTTTTATTAATATGACTGTGAAGTGCGCATGTTTCTTGATATTTGTATGAAAATAACTCGTTTTATTTGTGGCCCAGTGTAGGTATTATTGTACCATAGAATAAGGCAGTGGCGCTTCTGTTCACAATGCAAATTTTATATTTTGTGGACTAACTTTACACTCGGGGACAATATTAAATACCGACAGATAAATTGAAAATTATGACTGTGCTTTGTTAAGTCTCTTTTGTGGTATTATAACCGTAATGGTTTACGATCTGATTATACAATGATTTGGTACAATTAGGTATCTTGGATAAATTTGAGAGTTTTCATCCTTTTCCAGAGGTTTAGAATTCATAAAATAAGTGATATGCCTACCAAGTATTCGTATTTTGTAAATTATAAATAAATATTCAATAGAGTTTTAGGCTTACAGCGAAAACGTAAGAAGTACTAGAAAATTTCGCCACTCCCACTAGCGACTCGGTAGCATAATTGGTTAGTGCATTGGGCCGGAATCCTAAGGGTGCGGGTTCGAGTCCCGTCTGAGCTGCTACGGGTGAGTCGATTTTTTTCTAGTATTTTTCAATTATATTAAGTAACTTAATATTCAAAAGAAGTTTTATATTCGATATTATTTTAATTATTTACTCTTAACCTAAGAAAAGTTGCAGTAACTTTATAGATTTTCAGATAGCAAAACTTTTATAACATTTTGATTAAACATCTTGACTTTTTTTATCCAATATTTTGCTTTCAAACAAGTTTTAATGCTCAAATCATTCGACACAGTCGGATAGCTATAAAACACTTTTCACTTCAAAGCCAGCCCAATCCGTTTACGATAGCAAAAGAAAATGTTAAGTAGGAAATCCCTAGCCAAATTAAAATAGACTGCCGAAGAAAGAGACGAATAACGCAATCTGTCTCACCACACTCCCCAAAGGTCGGCAACAAAGTGGTAGTAATTAATATTATAACTGACAAATATATCAAGCGAAATTCAACCTTATCAAATAGTTAGTACGACTGCTCTGAACATAAGCCCTGTAAATGTAATAGAATAGTAGATTGTTATACAAGACGCTAAAATTACCCATTGCATACGAGGTATTTTTATTCCCGAGCTTTAGCGAGGGAATAAATAGAAACCGAGTTACAATGGGTTTTAGCGTCGTGTGTTACACTATACTTTTCACTACGATTGCGAGAAAATAAAATACAATATTAAATAGTTTATACCTACTTACTTCCGTAAACGAATCCACTCGTTTTTCTATCCTCCACTTCATAAATTTTTGTACAATATTTAAATAAATGATTTGTGCTTGACGGCAGAAGATTAAAATTATTTCTTTCCTATTACAGTCACACAATTCAATCAGTTAATTTCTGTTGTAGCAGCTAAACAACACAAACACGCATCTACGATTCACTCTGTACACAGAGTATAAAAAGTCTATGATTTCACCGAAGAGATGCTTTTAGTTCCATTTTCAAAAAAAAGAATGAGAAACTGGGGGCCTATTACGAAACTTGGTCACGATAGTCGTCCGCAGTTCGTCGGTTATAGTTATTACAAATATTTTCAATGTAGCTATCGTAGTACATAGTCTATTGAACGAATAATGACGGATCCACTAGAGAGAAACTGTCAAATTTACGCAATCACTTTGCAATATCGCATACGCAAGTGCTTTGTAATAGGAATCAATCAGAACGAAGCACGGACGCACATTCGTGATTATGAATAAAGACTTTTTCGTTTTAGTACGCTCATTGGTAATAGACAAACATTAAAAAAGAAAAAACTTTATCCCCTAGGGCTTATTATGCTATTTTATCTCGACTCTTGTACGTTACAATGACGCACTTTTTGAGCAAGAGGAGTGAAAAATTTATTAGTTCTTTTCATCTCGGTAGAACACATATTTGATTTGCAAATTGCCATTTTGAATATTAAAACAGTATGTATAGTTTGGTTGGTTTGATTTCAATAGGTATGCAAAGCTTGATATTAATGTTATAAAATAATAATAAATAAAAATAGTTTTTATTTCCCAAATACAAAAACTAGTTTGAGGTGAGACCGCCTGTTGAGTTGAACTATGTAAACGTAATGAAATCTATAATCTGTGGTATCTGTCATGTGACATTGACAAGTGACTGTCATGCGACGTGACGCTGACGTGACTGTGACGCGGTTAGCGCCATTGTGGTAAACCCGACCGCATTGATTGGTTGAAATACGTCAGTAATGACATTTGACATTTGAAACAACCAATCAAACGATTTTATCACAGTCGCTTGTAGCGCCATTAGTCAATGAAACAGAAGGTTCAATTTAAATGGAGCTATTTTAATTCACGTATCACATAAGAAAATAAATATTATTGGATTTGAGAAAAGCTTAGCGTTTTTGTTTTACATTCTTTCTCAGTTAGAGTTACTTAATTATGTTTAGGACGACAGCTACAAGTGACAATATATAGTGGAATTCATATTTATGCTCAGAAATACCACTAAAATACCAATTTATTTTATTCTGTTATTAGTATTTGTTGTTATAGCAGCAACAGAAACAGATCATCTGTGAAAATTTCAATCTGTCTATCACGGTTCATGAGATACAGCCTGGTGGTAGACAGACAGACGGAAAGTGGAGTCTTAGTAATAGGGTCCCGTTTTTAATCTTTGGGTACGGAACCCTAATTACCCAAAGTTTTTTACGTAGGTAACAAATCTCTTATAATAATAATCATTATTTCTCTTTAGCAATTAGGTATGTCTAACTAGACAATTAAGCTTTCTAATGTCTTTATAAAATACCACATAAAGAGATAGACTAGCAAACATTATAATTTCAGAACTTACAAAGTGGTAGAGACACATTAAAATTTATTAAAGTACGTATACAGTGCAGGACACTAAATTAGTTTACTGCGCACCAGAGAGACCCTTTGCAATTAAAACACAACGTTATAACAAACAACAAACTACTGGATAAGTTGTTTGACACCACATTTACACGTGTGGCGAAATGTAGGTTCCATTATAGCTTTGACAGCGTTTTATACAGAGGCGTGAAAAAAAGTAAAAACACAAAACTAACATGAATCCTAACTTATTAGGCATATTTATAATGAGCATAAGTTTTGATGACCGACGCGACGTATGCCCTTAAGTGCTTCACGTAAACTACGAAAAAGCCAATCAAATTCCGTTTGACATTTCTGCACATCCCTGATATTGCCCTAAGGATGTTCAAACAACGGTATTTTTACGTTATATTGTCGCTGCTTACAAATGACATAACAAAGGAATGGTTTTTCTGCAATCCAATATAAGTAGTTTATTTAATTGATTGAGCATTGACGATCTTGCTTTGGTAACAAGTCAAGATTAAAACAAAAGAACTCTAAAGATTCAAATTGCATTTTAGCTAGAGCATTGAATAAACGCCAAAAAATGCCCAATTCTTGTGTCCCCATTTGTAAAGTTAACTGTATTGGCATTCGCCCAAAGCGACAAACGTGTAATATTAAATAATGTGTACCTTCAAAAGCCAATTATTACGACGTCAGTTATTTTGCACGGATGTGTACTTGCGATTTAAAGCGGAGCACGTATGCGAACCGATTTGGGATGTCGCAGCGAGTACACTGAAGTTGCGGAATAAAGTATAATTTAAATTCTGTGAAAGGAAATCTGTGAATTATTTTATTGAAGAATCAATTCTCCCTTTATAATAACGATAGCTTAAAGGATCTTAAGTAGACATAAGTAATTCGCTTGGAGGTCTTGGCAGGGGCACTACCGTGCCCCCAGATTGAGAAACGATTTCACATAGCATTACTTGATTTATCGGTCTCAAATAAATAATGTAGGTACGAGATAGTAGATTATAGTATTTAGTTAAGTGACTGCCAGAAACATTAAAGCTAAAACTTTTCTCTATAGGAATAAATTGACAGATGGTTAAAACTTAATCAGCTGTTTAAGTATTGGTGAACATCAGTCTTAGTCCATATAAAGATCTAGAATTAAGTTAACTCGGTCGAAATCGCGGGCTGTCTCTAATCGTAAAGCAATAGAAATGTCGGTGAAAGAATTTTAGAAATTGGATATTAGTAAGAACAATTATATTCTTTGTACTTAACTTATATTAATCATACCAATAATATTAAAATTAAAAATTAACATACCATATTCTGCTATCCAAACGGCAATACCACGTTTCACACTCAAGGATTAATGGACGTGTATCTTGTAACATGTTATTACTATCAATTTGCAAAATTTATAGCTTCCTATCGGATGACAACCTCCGACATAACTACGCTTGAAGTTACTAATTATATATGTTTTATTAAGTTGTAACTAAATCCTTGTAGTAATATGTTAGAGTAGTACCTATGAGCCTTGGAACTTGAACTTACACTATGTTATTACAAAAGATTTTTAAACACTGTTTAACTAAACACATGTTTAAATGTGATGCTGTCACTTTTTTGACAATATTGTTTGACAGAGACAGCATCACATTTAAACAGGTGTTTAGTTAAACAGTGTTTAAAAATCTTTTGTAATAACACGGATAATGTTTGTTCGTGAATTACCAGTATAAACATATTATATCCACTGTTTAAAAGATTTTCTTTTCGTGCCTATAATTATAACAAAAAGTTATGAACATGAAATTCTAACTCACAATGTTAACATGTAACGAAACTTTTTCATCAACTATTATGTGTCTCATTAGAAGGAGCAAGAATATTCAGTGGGCAGTGAAAAGAGGGAGCTTGGTGGTGCAGTGGTTTAGCGCAACTTTCGCAAGGGATGGGTGATCAAAAATGTATTATCTCGAGTTTCCTCCGTGCTTCGAAAGGCAGGTGAAACCATTAGTCCTGGCTGCATTTGCAGTCGTTACCCACCAATCCGCATTGGGCCCGCGTGGTGGGGTATGGATAATCCTCTTTATCCACCCATAAGGAAGGCCTGTGCCCCAGAGTTGGGACATTATAATAAAAATAGCTGATGTCGAATGGTGAGAGCCATGCTTGATGTTTCCTTGCATGATCGAATCGGAAATGAGGAGATCCGTTAAAAAAACTAAAGTACCGCTTTAAAGTTTGCGCAGCTGATTTTTATAAAACACAAAAACCAAAACACACATAAATTATTATGATAAATAAATAAGGAGATAAATAAGGAGAAATTGAGGAGCTCGGTGGCTCAGTGGTTTAGCGCCTGGCCCAGCGATTGCGGAAGTTAAGCAATGTTCGCAAGGGTCGGTCATGGGATGGGTGACCAAAAATGTATTATCTCGAGCTCCTCCGTGCTTCGGAAGGCACGTTAAGCCGTTGGTCCCGGCTGTATTTGCAGTCGTTAACACCCACCAATCCGCATTGGGCCCGCGTGGTGGGTTATGGCCCGTCCTCCTTACCACCTATAAGGAAGGCCTGTGCCCCAGCAGTGGGGACATAAAAAATGGCTGATGGACAAATAAATAAACTTCTTTGAACAAATGTTCGCCAAGTCATCTAAATAGTTACAATAGGCTAGTTGACAAAATTTCAATAACTGCTTAATATTTTAGCTTATTAGGCATTTTATCGAAAAAAAAGGTTTATTTATTTTTAATCGAGCGTTTACATTATAAATTTCGCGTTTTAAAAAACCAATTTTAATTTGGTTCCAAAACGCACAAGACTGTCATGGCGTCTTGAATGACGTCACGCCGTGCAAAACAAACAAAAGAGCGATCGTGTCTTCGTACGTTATAGCTAGTTTTTATCGTTTAAAAATGAATTTCTCATATTATAAGTACTGTATAGAGCCCCAGTGTGATAGCACGACTATAAAAACGCCAAACCAGTTATTTATATATGTTCCAAACAATGGAGAAATACGGAAAAAGTGGCTAAAACTTGCGTTCGGTTGTGGTTAGGTTGCACTCGGAGTGTAGGTTTGGAACGCGCCTCCGGTAGTGATACTCGAAACGTCAAAGACAAGATTGGAGTTTCGCACGGCGTGACGTAACGCTTTCTGATTGGTGTTCACTGTCACGTGACTAAAGGTTTCATTTTACGAAATTTATTTTTTAAAAATATTATTAATCTTTAACGTTTTTAATAATTAAAATTGTTTGTTATTTTCTCCATAATATAATTAATCATTATAAACCCCTATCCATTATATTTATTCTTAATGGAAACAAGCCTATAGTATTATTTGCTCCTATAGTACTATTGAGTGTTTGTTTGGGACCACAGCGAGTCAACAACGATAGAAGCCGAGTACTGGCAAAAGAAGAAAACACTCGACTTAAGCAAAAGTGATTTGTAAATGTTAACTCTTGAACGATTGGGATTTAACATTAAGTTTTAATGCAAAACTGCATTTTATAAAGGTTCAGATATTGTTTCATGCAGCAGCGGTTAACTGACTAAAAAACTATGGTATAAATTATTCAAATTATGTATTTGGACATTCAAATTCGATGACAAAACAAGAAGCTTTCAGACATTAATTATTTTTTCATTTCTCATATTCAGAAAGTGATGTATATTTGAACTGAGCAGCGGGTCAAAAACTCTTCGTTCCACCCTAGGGTGGAAAAGTAATTTATGAAAAGAACTGAATTAGGTTACATAAATATTCCAAGCAAGAATTTACCTTTAAATTTCATAAATTGTTCTAATTTTTCAAGGTTTTTAAAGTTAAGTTGGTATAGATAATAATTATAAGGTCTACCAATGTAGCTACTAAGTACATGTTTTTATTAATATACATTTTGAAAAAACTAAGACTTTTTACTTTCCTTATTATTCGAAATGAAAAGTAGAGTGTTTAACACGGGTAAAAGTCATCAATTTTTGACCCTCGTATAACAATCTACTATTATATCATTATTCAGATTGGTAATGTCGATTTTGATTAACAAATTATACATTTAACACCTTCACATTTCTCTTTTAATTTCATTTTGTTTACATAAAGCACATATTTGAGTTAACTAAATATAAGCAAAAAGCTACAATCGAATTGAATATTTGGCCATAAAATAACGTTTGTTCCCCCAACTTGGAGGAAACCTTTGATATTGATACATATCCGCGTCGCGTAAAAAGGGGGGCGTTTTAGTGTGCGTCCTGAGTGACGACGTATCGCGGGTGCGGAATCCGCGGCGGGCGGACGAAAAAATGATTCTTTGTTCTGTGGACAAAAAAAATACCTACTCTTAAGATAAATATTTTAATAGAAAAAATATTAGGAAAAATCGACTCACCCGTAGCAGCATCCCATCTGAGCTACGGGTAAGTCGATTTTTTCTAGTATTTTTCCTATGAAATAAGTATTATTTTGACTTACTTAATATAAAAATAGCATTGTGAATGCCTAAAATCTAAAAATTCAAAAATACCTACTCGACATATCGCTCGTCGTAGTATACCGATGCATTCGTATGCGACAGCGAATCAGGGAAAAAAATACAGTCTTTTGAGATGAGTTAGTTGCGTGATTGCGTCACTGATTAATAAGTCGCGTCCTTATCAATACTGTTTACACTGACGCAAACAAATTCACTAGTCTTGTATGTACGTATGTCTATTGTGGGCTTATGAGCTCGGGGAGCGGCACTTTCGCAAGGCTCGGTGGAAGAGCAAAATTTTATTAAAAAATATCGAGCTTTAGCCCGATGGCATTTGTAGTAGCCACAACTACCGCTCTGGGCCAGCGTGGTTGGCTATGGCCCATTCTCCTTATTCACCTATAAGAAACGCCTGTGCCCAACAGGTGGGGATATTAAAGCGACTGATGACGACACAAATGCGTCTAGAGTGCACCAGCGTGCACAATAAAGCCATCCGCGTGTTCCTCCGCCCCGCAATCCGCACACGCTATGCGCCGCCACTCGGGACTCACACTTATTAGGGGAGATATTGCTGATTCGTAGTTTAGGGTAAAATATCCGAGATACTGCACTAGATGTTAAATTGTTTATAGCCAGTCAAAATATGGGATAAAGGTTTGTTATAAGTACAAAAAAGTCCTGGGTGCCTACTGCCATGTCTTAGCGCAGTATTATAACATTCTTACCATGCTATTTCGTACTACGACCTTCATAAAGTATGATTATTGTAATAATGTTTCCGTTGGAAGTTTTGTGACGTCATCGTTCAATCGTTCACTTAAACCGTACCACGACGTGTCTTTTGACAGCTAGCATTATTGTTTTTGTGTCAAATATTGAGAAATTTTGCAGTCTTAAAAAAGTTGCTTTTTCTCGACGGAAACAAAACTATTTTGAGTTATTTTATTTAGAAATTGGAAATTGCGTCATAAACAGTAAGTGAAACGTTTTTATACATATTGTTCTTCATTGTGAATGTAATATTATAGTTGTTATGTTTCATTTCTATTTGATAACAAATACTTGTTTTCGGAGGAGCTCGGTGGGGCAGTGGTTTAGCGCCTGTCCCAGCGATTGCGGAAGTTAAGCAACGTTCGCAAGGGTCAGTCATGGGATGGGTGACCAAAAATTTATTATCACGAGCTCCTCCGTGCTTCGGAAGGCACGTTAAGCCGTTGGTCCCGGCTACATTTGCAGTCGTTAACACCCACCAATCCGCATTGGGCCCGCGTGGTGGGTTATGGCCCATCCTCCTTACCACCCATAAGGAAGCCTGTGCCCCAGCAGTGGGGACATCAAAAATGGCTGATGGACACACTTGTTTTCGGATGGACAGTGAAGTGAATACGAAGTATTTGAGTTTTTGGAAGCCGATAACGCAGAAACCAATAGAAATCGAAGGCAGCGTCGACTAATGTTGCGTTGAAGAAAGTGATCCCTTCGAATTAGAGGATGCTGAGTTTGTTAAACGTTATCGACTTACCAAGAAATTGGTTTATAACCTCATCGAGGAGTTGAAACCTCTGCTGAAGTCCCCTGTAAAATTTGCTGTTGCTGTAATTTCGTTGCATTTTCTGTGCGAGTGTATTCTTTAGCCTGCAACGACCTATTATAGGCCGAAGCAATATCCTTATTGGAATTTAGAAACTCCCATAGAAGTTCTAATTTTATTGTCGTATAATAAGAAATAATACTTAATAGTTAAACTAAAGCACTGCGCGTTTAAAGGTGATGAAAGGAAATCTGTATTTACTTACTTTAAGTCCGACATTTAAGTTTAAAATATAAAATTTTATTAATTTACAAAGTTCAAACACAAGCGCGCTTACACATTTTCTTTTTAATTGTCGCATTCAGCGCATTCTTGGCCATTTTTCTCTTCTTATTATTTTGTTTTGGCAATCTACTTTCCTCTTGGAAGTAATTTTTGCCAGTGTCAAGTGTAGATAGCTAATGGGTAGTTCTTGGGAGAGCAATTTTTGAGTGTCACAGACTCATATCTCCTATAAAAACAAATAATTATGATTAAAACTATCATTATATCGTTTCTACATTTCATTAAGCATCGTGTCATATAGATTTCACTGGTTAAAAACTACGTAGATCGGAGTAACTCACCCTCAACACCTCAAATCCGGTTAATTTTGCACGTTTTTACGTGTCACACGTGCGCCGACATATGAGAAATCGCGGATATTTTTGAAATCACCCACGTTTTTAATCAGTTTTGTACACACATTTAAAATAGACATATCACGTTATATACTGATCAAATTTTGAATCCTATCGGAGGGAAACTTTTGATTTTATTGACCTAAGTAAGTATGTCACACGCCTAGCTACATTTTCACTGCGTCCTCTTGCGAAGGCCATTGCTCTGGACTGACTAGGCACAGACAAATAGTGATTGATGTTTTCGAATCGACAGTTACACCGCTACTGACAGGTAAGATGGCTGTGTTGCTGTTTCCCACGCTTTTGGTGCAAGACTAAGTTCTACGATTTTAAAAATTTTGGTTCTCATTTCTAATGTATTCCCATGTCACATTTTTGCAATATCATTGTGTTATTTTTTGTAAACGGGTTTTGAGGTGTAATACCTTACTCCCAAATGTACTTAACCAGTGACAAAGTAGCAGGTTATATCTTTTCAATGCTGATAAATTTCAAATTTAATGCTTTTTGGTCATTTCCATGGCGTAATTTCCATGTATAAAACACCATGGAAATTACGTAAAGCCCATGGAAAATACTTTGTTTCATTTTTGGTTTATTATATCAGCCGCTCGACACCCACTGCTGGGTGTAGGCCTTCCCCAAGGTTCTCTGCAACGATTGGCCATGTCCTGCCTACATCCAGCAGCTTCCTCCGACCTTCACCAGATCGTCGGACTACTTTGTCAGGGGGTGGGGGCATCCGATGCGCGATCACTATTCCAGAGCCACCGGTTTGTCTCGCTATGTCCGCCCACTGCCACTTCAGCTGTGCAATCCTTCAAGTGATGTCGGTTACTCTTCAGCTGTGCAATTTTTCAAGTGATGTCGGTTACTTAAGTTCTCCTACGGATCTCTTCATTTCTGTCGCCAAACAAGTCAAGTTGGCAACAACACACACACTGTCGTTTTGAGACACTGAAGTAAGTTAGACGCTTGAACAATTTTCGAAGCTTTGAGTTGGATCTGACGAGAGATCTCTTCCTCGAAATTGGACTTACTTTACTAGGTCTGTCTGTCCTAGGTATACTTAATGGTCTGGATATTTTGAGTACACTGTTCCTAAGGCTTCTAGAAGACTCTGATCTGAGTATCGGCTTTCCGTCAGCTCTCAGAAGTTCTCTAGTGATTCCATCGTCACCCGCCACCTTGTTGTTTTTAGCTGTTTGAGGGCCATACTATTCTCAGGCTGGCGTCCTGGGTATCTATGGTAAAGTGTCGGGAGAGCTTGACTTTCGTCGATCCTGTATTAATTTCTTCGTTACTCAAAAAAAGAAAATGAAAAGCAAAGCAAGTAGCTTTGCTTTGTATTGAAATACTCGTACATAGGTCAGTTACACTCCAGTCTCCCGATATGACGATATGTGATATGGTGGTTACTCTACTCTTTGGGCGGTATGGCTTCGTATGCAGAACTGCCACACCGGTGTAGGTCGCAATATCACCTGGCTGCGGGCTGCCGTGTTACCGTCGTCCGCCAGTTGTTGAGTTGCTGCTGCAGGGCTAAGTTGCATTTGATGTTGATCGTAGACCTAGAAAGCTAACTCCAATCTTCACTCATGAGAGGTGGTATACCTTGCTGCTGTCCAGTGTTGGTGGTCACCAATGTTGGGAAGTATGTACTTCTGCCGGGCTAGGAGTCTGTGCCCGGGACTTGCAGTCCAACTGATCTGCATTAGAACTTGTATCGTTATACAGAGCAGGTTGGTAAACTTAGTTAGCGTTATTGTTTGAAGACCATAATTAGTGAAAACTAGTCTTAGTAAACGAGTATTGACCTAGGTCGTACAGATTGTTGATACTTTTTACCAAATATTTGTTATTTTTATTATTATGATGCTCATCCATAATATGCAATCAATAATATACTCTAAAATACATAACATTATTATTTATTACCTTCATGTTTCTACATTGAGTTCCTTTGTAAGTTTTTTTTTATTAATTTACTATTTTTGCTTATTATAATTATAGTACAATGTAGTTCTTAATACTACCCCAACTAACTTTTATTTGAGCTTTAATTTCATATCTGACATGATGTTAAGCAAAATTTTATCTGCTGGGTAATTTCCGTGGTCTTTACTGTAATTTCCATGGATCGCAAATTTTCTATAATTTTTTTTAGCAAAAGTATGCATTCGCTACGTGGCGAATTTTGATATAATGTTTGAATTTGCATAAGCTTTCAATTTTTTTGTGAAATTCACTTTAATTTAGATTTCAAAAATGCCGTGGAAATTACACGGAGAACACTTTTCCGAAGAACTACCCTAATAAGCCGTAGTGATGGCTAGCAGGGAATAGACAATTTCGCAATATCATTCGTTCTTTGGCAGGAATAAAGTATTATTACTTTGTGCAGGTTGTGGTACGAATTTGAAAAATCTTATTGTAAGCTTATAACAAAACGTTCATAAAACATGATGGTTTTCTAAAAGGTGATGGTAAGCCTCCTGTTCTTGATTTTACACTCACAAGGCAATAATGTTTTTATATTCTAGAAAACCAATTCACGAACACGCAAATACTGTAAAGAACAAACATTAATTTTTATTCAAAAAAGAAAAAGATAAAACACAACAATAATAACAAAGCTATTAATGAAATTATTGCTTAAAGAGGGAACGGTTACCTAACTATATCAATATTTATATTCTTCATATTTTTGCTTATTAATAAAGGTACCCAATTGCTTTAGCATAAGCATGCTTCTTTCAGCAAAAAATGACGTTGATTTAAGCTTTTACGTCACACCGTCAGCTTGCAAGATATATGGTTTTACGTCAACCAATCAAAAGAAACTATGTATATTAATTAATGTGTGTAAGTGATAAATTATGAGCTGTTTAATGGATGTTTATGTCGTTATTGCGTGTATGGGAGTTGTCCATCACAGTGATAAGCTATTTGTTATTAATTGAATAGCGCCACCTGGTGGTACACAAGAAATGTGGCCACTTCTGGTTCAACTTAGTCACCCTGTCAGTCCAACTAAAAAAATTAAACACTTTTTAATGAAAACACAGTTCACACTTCATACCTGCTGGAAAATTCACATCAATCATATAGTCCTAAACGTATATACTTATTTTTATACTATGCCTAAACTAAACTTTAGTCTGACTACCCGACTTCAATAGAAGTTTTTAATTTACTTAATTGATTCGAAAATTAGCTCTTGCTTTCTTAGAGCTGTTTTTTAAGGTTTTTGCAGGTTTTGCTTTAAAAAAATTAAAATAATTGTAACATATAATAATTTCAAAAATTACAAGTTTGACACAAAACTTTAGGCGTATTGTACGAGCGTTTTCATTGCACGACGAGAATAAACACACACACATTTCTCTAAACTTATTTGTGTTAAAGCTTATAAGTTTCTTGAGCCCGTTCTTTTTTATCAGTTAAAAAAATCTGAAGATATCTTTTTTATGAGTAGGAAAATATAGACGATTCAAAAGACCTTATTATTATCATTATTTGAATGTTGCAATGCAGCTCAGATAAAGCTGTACTTCTGTTACTTCGACCTATTAGGTCTATTGTTACTCGCCATATAATTATTACACCTTATTTAAAAGTCCTTAATTATTAAGTTTATTTGAATAAAGATATGTGTCCTAATGTATCATCAATCATCATCGAAATCAAAAACGCATCGTTTGGTTCTATTAAGTTATATTGTCTCTGGTTTTACTCAACTCTCTAACCGTTAGGTATTATAGGTACTTAATCATGATACTAATCACGTTGAACCTTACTTAAAAGATTACCTTACTCATGCTACTTTAACCCTTGGGATGATACACAAATTCCATACACCATTGTATAACCCATAATGGGTACTATTATACCCCTAATTGTTGCGTTATTAACATCAGTATTATCTCGCTATTTGCTACTAATGTTTTAGAAACAATGATTAGGACAACGAATAGAATAATGTTTGTTTTGTTTTTTGGACAATTAAATGACAATGACATTTTGAACAATAAAAATAAATAAATATATATTTGACAACATCACATACATTGCTCCGATTCCAAAGTAAGTAGCTAAAGCACTTGTGTTATGGAAATCAGAGTCAACAGTGGTATCACAAACACCCAGACCTGAGACAATATTGAAAAGTTAATTTTCTACATTGACCCAGCCGGGGATCGAACCCGGGACCTCAAGAGATGGTTACGCCTTGAAAACCGGCGTGCAAACCACTCGACCACAGAGGTCGTCACAATGAAAACTTAATTTTTTGTTTTCTGAAACTTTTCTATTTTTTTCACGCATTTAGCCTTAGCCATATAGCGAGCAAATATAGCGTACCTAAATAGACCACAACACTTGAAAAGCTCGTATATCGTTTGTATCTTAAAAACTTTTTGTATTGCGTTACTTCAACACCTCTTCAAAAAAGAAAGAAGTCTCAGGTTTTTTTAATAGCTCGCGTTCTCATTTCATATTTACAATTGCTTCTTTAAAGTGTCATCGTAAATTCTGAAGTCATTCGCTAACTCCAGAACTTTTTAAATTTGGCCGTAACAAGATAACATTTCGGTGTTATTAATTTTTTTCCCGTACCCAAGGATTATTTGCATTCGGGAAATTTAATATTTTCGTCGCTTTAGTGGCTAAATTCGAGGAAAAGAATAAAACTCTTGCAGGCTACTCTGGCTGAGGTGTTTAAAATACTGAGTGAGCTTGAATTGAAAATTTTAAATTCTGGACTTGAACTGGATTTAAGTTTCGTGTATCTTGGCAGCCATATTGAATGTGAAATAACAGAACAAGAAGAAACTCAAAGAAAATTGTTTAACAAAAAAACTATATTGTAACCCCCTTACTAATAAAGATTGTATAGCAGATGTATAGTTACACAATGGTTACTCTCTGTCAAACTATTTGAGTTTGACATTGAAAAGAAAGTGACAAAACACTGTGTAACTATACATCTGCTATAAAATCTTTATTATTATTATTATCGACAGACTCATCGTACTCGATCACGTATGTTAAGCAACGCTCGGTCAGGCCAGGTGTCGGATGGGTGACCGTTAAGTGGTATTACAACTAGGGCACGTTAAACCGTCGGTCCCGGCTGTTGTCATCTGATAACAGTCGTTAAGCCAAGTTAGAGGCCTTACAGGCGGCTTGATAAACTTTAACACTAGAGGTGGCCACTATTCCTCATACGATAATAATAAAAATCTTTATTGGTAAGGTGGTTAGTATACAACCCGCAAAGCGTGGAGGTTATGGCAAAATACTCCCACTAATTTATATCCAATGCAAGACAAAGGCCTCTCCGGCCTTTGTCTTGCATTGGATATAAATTATAAATAAATAATGGTCTGTTTTTTTATGATAGATAGGCAAGCACTTGCTCGCTATCACACCTGATGGTAAGCGGTGATGCGATCTAAGATGAAACGCACTTGCCTAGAAGGTATGTCTATTCTCACAAGACTTGAAGGCCCCATATTGTACCTATCGAGAAACACAGACTCAGGCAAGGAGTTTCACTTTTTAGCGGTATGGATGATAAAACTGTGATAATGATACTAATAATGATGAGTCTGCATTGTCTTTAGTATTCATATTCTCTTTCAATTGTTCGAAGTACTTTATCGGTACATTAACGTAGGTACTATGTATGTACTACAACAGAAGTGCGGCTATCTAAATATAGAGAACGAGTCAGAAAATTCTCGAAATAGTCGGCTACAATACTCTGCATTAACGCTGAATAATATTTATTGAAGGCGAATGGCAAAGTACTAGTTTTGGGAGATCGGTCAATCTATTTTTATGTTTAAAGTATTTCGATAAATAGTGGACGCAACGCAAAATCACATTGTTTGAGTAGTTTTCCATCGTTTTATAAATAAAACAGAGAATACAACTAGAATGTTAATAAAAGTAGGCATTTATAGCAGGAAAAGAAAACTTGACTAACAATTATTTACCTATTTAGTTTGATAAAACACCTCCTTCTAGTCGGGTATAAATTAATTTAAAAACGCTAAAAAAATTTAAGCCACAAATCTAACTCTTTAAATATAAAAGTTTTTTTTTTTGAGATTCAGGGTTTTAAATGTCAAATCGCATTACCTTTATCTGTAGAGATACTATGGATTTATAACGCCTTGCAATACCATGCGGTCAGTTGGTTGTATTTTCAAATAAGTATGATTGATCATCAACATCAGTCAATTGTTTTTAATGTACCCTCAGTTGTTCTTTCTTGTATGGATGAAGGGGTTGGACCAAAACCACGCGGACGGTGGGTGTTAAAGACTTTGAAAATCAACTGAGACCAAACTTTAACGCTTATCGTGTCTACCAAACATAGAGCAGTTGAGATAGCACATTTTTTGGTCACATAAAAAAATGACTGCCGCAAATGCAGAGCGAATGCGTCAAATTGACTGTGCCATCGAACTCCTCACCCACTACGCCGTCGACGATTATCATTGATGCTCAGTTATCTTTCGATAGTGTCAAGAAATTGGTTATTCTCCGAAGAGCGCGCGCGATGCCGACATTGCCAAGGAGTCGTCGCGGCAACAATGCGCGCTGTCTCGATGTCGACCTCTTACTCATCGTCGAGATCGAGCAGTGCAACGCATTTCCCTCATTGCAAAGTGATGATTAAGGAAAGCCCTGCAGGCAACGCAGACAGGGAAGAGTTTACCGTTCGTCCTACGTAGACCCACTATAGACCTGTCGCAACCACTGAGAGTAACCACTATTACATTTCTTTATACTATGCCTGAGCGCTTGAACTTTGCTCCTCATAAAAAGCTAAGGCGGAAACCAGTACAATAGGTAACAAGACAAATAATGCAACTGACCATTACAATATGAGGAACAACCCTGCAAGTAGGAGCGTAATCTGATAGCTGTGATTTGTATGGAGTGCAACTAGGGCCGGCTAACAAGGATATAATATATAGGACGACAACGCCATTGTTGCCCTATAAACGGGAACTTTTACATTACGATACTTGGTGCACAAAGTCATTGACACCAGTAGATTATTTAACTAGTCGGTAACAAAATAAAGTTATAATAGAAATAGGCGGGAATCTCACTTATTATGGCAATGTATGAAGATAGATAATAGAAAGGAAATAGTATGTGGCATGTCAAAGCGAAAAAAAAATTAAGAGAACTGGAATGAAACAGTACCTAAAGCAGAAAAATAAGGCCTGGACCCAATGTCCAGGGAGCAATATATTGTTTTAAATTTTCATGGTTATTAACGTTATTAGAATAAACTATATCGGGATTAATACATGGTGTAAATCCCGATATAGTCTCTTTTTGTCCAGGGAGCAGTTGCAATAAAAAAGTCTGTGTGTTCTAGACTAAGTGCCACTATAATATATAGCCACACGTATTAGAAAACAGTTCCGTTCCGTCACTTGGTTTGTTGCGCTATCGGAGCTGCTCTACAGTACTAGCTAGGTAAGCTGACTAATAGCCTGATTTGGCTTGAGATTTCATGGCCAGATGGTCTGGTGGCTTGTGTGAAGCAAGGCGACTAGCAAGTTCTTTCTGCAATTTCTGGAGCGAGCAAGTTTCGCAAGCTGCAATACTATCAGAAATTACCTTGCCACCTGTATACACGATGGTAACTTGCGGAAGTCAACTTCTGACTCAAGATTTTTTGTAATTTTAATGGTCGATACCTGGGCACCGATAAATTAAACCCTCCCCTGAGAAGTCCCCTGAGAAATGAGAATTTTGGACGTAGAATCCCCTGAGAATTTTGGACGTAGGAAAATTATCAGAACAAAGAAAGATTGGCATTAAAAGCAAATTTTAAAGTAGTTAATCTTTATTCAAACACACGGAGACACATTCTAATATTATGATTTCTTTTAACGTTTTTTTTTTATAAAAAAAAATCTTTAGTTTTATTTTCTCTTATTTTTGTTACACATTGTTTTTTCCTTATTTTCAAGTTATGATGAATTTTAGGCAATACGCGAATATAGCGAATAAGGTAGATTGCGTATTTGGTAGAATGAAGAATACGCAAGTAACGACTTAGTTCAAAGAAAAAATGAGGCTTCGATAATCTGTGATCGATAGTCGGCGAGGTCTTAATCCCAAACGGTTTTTCCACAGATCAATACAAATTTTAGAGCGGACGATACCAAAGGGTCAAATGGTATCACGTTAAAATAGAAAGAGATTAATCGGATTGCTATTAGACAGATCGACGGCGACTAAAGATCGGGTCGGTCAGTCGATCGGATTAGCCTTCTAGCCGTTCCGGATAAATCTGGATTAGTGTAAATGCATTACCGGCTCTCCCTTCGGTATTGCCCCGCACAATGGGCTTTGAATTTTAATTGTTTGATAAGAAGCGCGTAGGCGGAGAAGTGGGAAGGTCGATGATTGTTGGTATACTTATGTAGTAGAATTTATAATTTCGAGATAAAGGTGTAAAAAAAATCTAAGTAAATAAAACATTGTTGAAAATCAGTCAGAATAAGACAGTTGGCTAGGCGATGGAGCCTGAAATACCAAATACAGTTTTGGGAGGAAGTATTTTTACTAGGAGTATAATATGTACTCTAAGAAGTCGGTTAAAAGTAAGGAGTACTACTTAACTTACTAATACTAAATAATACACTTGAAAAAATCGACCCGTCACCAGATAATTTTCTCAGGCGGGAATCGAACCCGCGACGGTCCAATGCTCTTCCAACTGTGTTACAGAGTTATTATACCTAACTACTACAAAAAAACAGCAATACAATTGGAAGAGCATTGGACCAGACTTCCAAAGATCGGAGGTTCGAATCCCTCTTGAGAAAAAGAACTGCTGACAAAAAAAATATTTCTAGTATATTATTTAGTATTATTATAAAAATAGCATTACGAATGCTAAAATCTCAAAAAAGTACTTTTAAAAGTTTAAAAAAAAATATTAAAAAGGTATTGCCATTGGTCGTCTGCATACTTCTAAATTTACAACAAAATATCTGATGGCAACTTTCTTTTATTTGTGGTGGCACCGGTGAACTTTTCTAACAAAAATTTCTTTCTTAAGTTTAATAAAAAAGACTAGATATATTTCTTATCCTACAAGAATGAGGATCTTCATTATATTGTGAGCTTCAAAAACTCTGTAAATACTTCTGTCACCACAAAGCTTCGCGTGGCACGTAATCATGTCACCTTTATGGCGCATTTGCGGTTATTCTGTGCTTTGTTACCACATAAAGGCATGACACCCTGTCCTACATCTCTTCAAACAATTACGTCGGACCCAATCTAATTTTTACGAGGGTCACGTCATCAACTATAAACTTTGTAATGATCCTCATCAGAAGTATAGTTGCGGATGTTCTTACAAATTAGCAACAGTTACACTGACGTTTAAAGGTATTCGTACAGCCCATGAAAATGTTATTGTTGTGAAATGTTGACTGTACGTACATTACATCTGATAGTCAAGGTGTAATTTATAAATGTGTCTATAAATACCTCTGTAAATTGTAACTGGCATAGCGTTTTCATTTCACTGGATTACTATTATTATTATTTTGTTAACATTTTTTTTTATTTTTGACATGTTCTATTGAATTTTATTTTATGTGGCATTGTAGATTGTAATTATAATTTATCGACATCATATTTTAAAAATTATGTATATTAGCCATTCAATCGTCTCGTTTGAATTTTTTAAATGTTTCCTAAGTGTTAAAATTATATTGTACCTATGACTTGCTTGTGTGTTGGAGTATTGTCTCTGTTAACTTGCATGTTATGAATGAATAAATGAAATGAAAGAAATGAAATTACATCTAAGTCTACTCTATTCTCCATATAATTTTCTTTAAACTCGCATTTTAATGCTATCATTGAAACGCGAGTTTGAAGAAAATTTTACATTATTTCGTGCAATACAATTTTAGCAATATGATTGGGCGTTGAGGGAAAATAATGAATGTAAATATGACGCTACTATATTCTTGTGACGTCACAACAAAAGTACCTTAGTGTTGTAAGCGCTTTTCAAAATAATGTAAAAGAACGTAGGTAATTTTTTTTTATGAAATATAAATGACAAAATATCATTGTGATCTGATGATGTGTAGCACAGCTGCGTTTCTCCCGTTTCTAAAACTAGTACACTATTTTATCAGCAATTAACTTGGAAGTGTTTTAGGTACTATCGTGAACTGTGTATTGTGCTGTCTTGTAAAATTGAACTTTGTCCAAAACTGAGATTTGAGATTCAGTGGTTACTCGTGAAAGAAAAAAGCAGCAATACTTTTGGCATCAGCAACGCTGCGTTTTAACCGACGCAAAAAAAGAAGAGAACGCAATTCAATGCGTAGTTTTTTCTCGTTTTGTTTAGCATTGCGAAACATTTGATGTTGGTATCTAGAATTCGTAACTTACAAACGATCGAATGTGCGAAACTTCGAAACTGATTTGATTTTGATATCGCCAAATGTTTCACATATTCTAATTCTTTTTTTTATTTAAACTAGAAAATTACTGCTATCCATTCCCTGTGAACTTGCTCTAAGTAATGAATAGCAATAATCTCATACTTCCAATGTTTTGTGTACAAATAAATGGTGCATTTTCTTTCCATCGAGTTTCCCGTCCAGTAAAGACTAGAAAAAATTGCCTACAATTAAGTAGGTAAGCTTCGGTATTTAGGTCACTTGGCCGAGGCGGCGAGGGTAAAGTATTTTGATTTTAAAGGCTTCTGTAAACTTCATTGTTTAAGGTAATTTATTAAAAAGGTTTCAAAAATGGGAAAAGATGAGAAATGTATTTATGACCGGACATCAAAAGCTGTGTAACAACAAATATTAGAAAGTAATTTATTATTTTAACATTAAATTATGTCAAAATTCAGACATGTCCATCAGCTTTGGCAGTCATTAATAATCAGAAACTGAAAATGACAAAATTGTTATGACAAATATTTCAGTTTACGAATCACCATATAAAATGGTACTTAGTAGTTTTACGCATTATTAGAAAAGTGTAAGTTTTTCTGCACTGTGATTTTCATATTCGTGTTTCAACAAATCGAAATACTTTCGATAGCTAATATCGTTGATCTATCATCGCCACGTACTAGTGTTCTTTCACACACGTACATTTTAGCGTTCTTTACGGTTATCCATATCAGGTATAAATGATCGAAAACAGTTATTAAAAATTTCAATTCAATTCATTCAACATCGAAATCTATAATCATAAATGTCTAAATAACTGGCAAGTTATGAAGTTTTTAGATGGAGAGACTTGGCAGGCGGCTTTAGTCTTCGCGCTTTTTATGACAGTCGCTTGTAAAATCTTATTGCAAACCTAATTTCAATGAAGTGTAATATGTACGTGCGGAGGGTAGCATTGGCGATTCGATTTTACAAGCGGTTGTCGATAACAAGCGCTAATTGACTAAAGGCGCCTGCCAAGTCGACTCGTGTAAAAACCACATTAAGTGGACCTTAAATAAAACTTGTGAAACCCTTCTTGACCACAAGGAGGATCAGTTACAGGTTTGAATCCTATAGTTTTATTGATATAAAATAAAAGTATTACAACATTCTTAAAAAACTTTACACGTACGAAGAGAATAAAAGCAGAAACATTTACAGACTTATAAAGTCTTTTGCAGTCGGCAAGTCTTCCAATGACACATTTTGAAATTGTAAGACAATTAAATCTTAACTTTAAGTCGTACACATTACGAGATAAATTAGGTTAAGATGCAAGTTCAGAACTGAAATGGAATCTATTAGGGGTGGATAATTTGGGATTATGTTCAGAAATGTTGCCACAGGATAAAATTAACCAGTACAACAATAACAATAAATGTTTAATTTTGCTTTAGTTTTAGCTCTGCTTGGTTTAGGAGTTGTCCAGATTTTAAAAAATGTGACTAGAAGAAGCAGTTTTCACTATGGTATAGTCGGCTACATGCCAGTTACATAAACAATATTTTCCAAAGATATATTATGTAATTTAATTTTAGTTATAATATAGTAGATGATATACAACATTATTTTTTGTATATACGAAAGCCGAAACTCTAGTCACATATTTCCATTTACAGAATCAGTATAAAAAAATATAATGATACCTTAAAAACTCACGAAGTTACAAGCTTTTTATGTTGTGCGCGCGAGACACTTGAGTTGGGCGTGCGTTAATTATGGTTTTGTAAATATTATTTAGTCAAAATATAACATGATATAATAGTAGATTGTTATACAAGACGCTAAAATTACCCATTGCATACGAGGTAGTTTTATTCCCGAGCTTTAGCGAGGGAATAAAAAAAAACCGAGTTACAATGGGTTTTAGCGTCGTGTGTTACACTATACTTTTCACTACGATTGCGAGAAAATAAAATACAATATTAAATTGTTTATACCTAATTCCGTAAACGAATAGGTACACTCGTTTTTCTATGCTCCACTTCATAAACTTTTTGTACAATATTTAAATAAATTATTTGTGCTTGGCGACAAAAGATTAAAATTATTTCTTTCCTATTACAGTCACACAATTCAATCAGTTTGTAATTATAGAAAAATTCTAAAGATTTCGCGCCATGGTACCTTTTTTAATTTCTGCTGTAGCAGCTAAGCAACACAAACACGCATTCTACGATTCACTCTGTACACAGAGTATAAATAAGTCTATGATTTCACCGAAGAGATGCTTTTAGTTCCATTTTTTAAAATAAGAATGAGAAACTGGGGGCCTATTACGAAACTTGGTCACGATCGTCGGTTGTAGTTATTACAAATATTTTCAATGTAGCTATCGTAGTCCATAGTCTATTGGACGAATAATGACGGATCCACTAGTGAGAAACTGTCAAATTTACGCAATCACTTTGCAATATCGCATATGCAAGTGCTTTGTAATAGGAATCAATCAGACGATACACGCAGCTGCGTCCGTGCTTCGTGCACGGACGCAGCTGCGTGTATCGTATTAAACTTTTCGTAATAGACCCCCAGTATTAAGTCAAGCGAGTTTTTATTCGTGATTATGAATAAAGACTTTTTCGTTTTAGTAGGCTCATTAGTAATAGACAAACATTAAAAAAGAAAAAACTTTATCCCCTAGGGGTTATTATGCTATTTTATCTCGACTCTTGTACGTTACAATGACGCACTTTTTGAGCAAGAAGAGTGAAAAAAATATTGCAATCGATTATTACTGATTCTGATCAAACAGTTTTCAGGTTTCGTATCTAAAAATAACCTTGTATATATGAAGACATTGTCATTGAAAGTTTATTTGGAAGTTTAAACTCTAAGTTGACCACGTATTGGTAGGCTTTAATTTCTACACTATGACATTATCCCTAAGCCCTGTTGCTCCAAGTTGCATTACGCTTCGGTCAATTACATTCCGGTACAGTTTGGCCTGGCCACGTAACAAAGCGAAAGGCGGTGCGACGAGCAAATCCTAAAAGGTAGGTATAAATATAAATAAAATATAATAAATATAAATATTTGACAACATCACATACATTGCTCCGACTCCAAGGTAAGTAGCTAAAGCACTTGTGTTATGGAAATCAGAGACAACGGTGGTATCACAAACACCCAGACCTGAGACAATATTGAAAAGTTCATTTTCTACATTGACCCAGCCGGGGATCGAACCCGGGACCTCAAGAGATTGTGACGCCTTGAAAACCGGCATGCAAACCACTCGACCACGGAGGTCGTCAACTTGAGATAATACAAAGCGCGTGGTGCCAATTACGACTATACGGTTTTAACCAATCGCAGGATAAAAAAGTATCAATATTCTTCCTTCACAAGATGACGCGAGTTATTTCGATGCACAATAGTAGCAGGTGTGCTGAGATAACTTACGGACGCGATCGATGTACACTCTGCGCATTTATTTACGTAGATTACTATACGAAAATCGACAGTCCTGTTGATGATTGAATTCATACCAATCCTATTACTTCCTACTATAATATCATAAATGTCAAAGTTTGTGGGTTTGGATGTTTGTTCCTCAATCACGCAAAAACTACTGAACGGATTTGATTGAAATTTGGCACACACATAATAGATAGACTAGTTTAAAATATAGAATTCTTTTTTCCCAATATTCCCACGGCAACGGGTACCACGCGATTGAAACCGCGGGGGGCCGCTAGTAACCAATAAGTACATTTTGAAACTCAAAAGAAACAGTCGATGGGCTGCCCTAAAACGGCGATAGGTAATTATTTCTATAATATTTATTATATAATTTACCAACACTAGTCTTAAGCTATTGTTACTAACATTTTTATGGGCCTTGCCTAAAATAAATGATTTAATTTCAAGGACACTAGCCAAGATAAAATATATAATTTACTCTGGTGGCGCGAAGAGATAATTCGCATGCCGCGTCGCCAATCGCCGGTTTGCGTGAACAAGTCGTTAATGCGCCACCGCTGCGCGTCCGGTCGCACCGGCCGTTGCAACACTGTGGCGACCCCAAATTAACCATGGACAATTTAGAGGCGAAACTTCGTCGTTTGGTTTAGTCCGATTTGCGGGATGTTTAGCTATGGTTGTGACTGTACGACCACAGCAAACTATACATAATGGAACTGTACCTACGCCTTTCAAAATAAACGTTAATTAAACTTTATTCTAAGAAAAACACTCGTCTCTAATTTCACATGAGTTAACAGAATTAATTGAATATACACACACGCTGTAATCCGTAAAGTAGTGGCGCAGTGGTTTAGCGCCTGGCCCAGCGATTGCGGAAGTTAAGCAACGTTCGCAAGGGTCGGTCATGGGATGGGTGACCAAAAATTCAATATCTTGAGCTCCTCCGTGCTTCGGAAGGCACGATAAGCCGTCGGTCCCGGCTGCATTTGCAGTCGTCAACACCCACCAACCCGCATTGTGCCCGCGTGGTGGGTTATGGCCTATCCTCCTTACCACCCATAAGGAAGGCCTGTGCCCCAGCAGTGGGGACATCAAAAATGGCTGATGGACAATCCGTAAAAAGTATGTTTTGTTCAGGTAACCTAAACATTCTCCGACCGATTAAATAAAAGCAGCTGAAAACATACTGTTTTATTTAACAACACCAAGCACCTAAGTAAATAATTCAATATTCTGTCAATAGAAAATTGATAATGTTCACAAAATCGAATAATATCAAGTTATATACGTTTTACTTTGACGATGCGCCGCCATTCGCTAAATTATGAAAATCATTATTTTATCATTTATAAGGCCCATATCTCACTGTGACACCAGCCGCTGATTTGCTTGCGTCTATTTGGTTGCTCACCGTGAGGTATACCTACCCTCCATACTCTCTCTCTTAATCGTATATAACTGAAGATCGTGATCACCGGCTGCTTATACGATTTGCCTTGATGGAATTTGCTTGAGGAGGTTGCTACTCTTACTTGGTCAGACCATCATCTGGTTGGCGAACGACGTCGGGCTCTCTTGCCTTCTGTTCCACCAACCACGACCAGCTTTTCGAGACTGTCATCTCCTCTTCGCATTATGTGGCCAAAGTATGAGAGTACGCGATGTAAGCAGATAGTCGACAGCCAAGTCTTGACATTTAATTGTGTTAGGATAGATACATTGCGTTTGGCTGTCTAGGGTATCCCATACATCTGTATACATCTTATTCGTAGGTGTCTTAGTGAGACATAGCACTAAATGATGTCAAATTTGATGGGTCCTACCGATCACTTAAGAGATAACGTCGATTTAATGATAAAATTACAAATTGTGTCTGCGCCACGGAATAATAAATGGTTTTACCGAGTTAGGTAAAATAGGTAAAATAAATCGATATCCTATCGTAATGATACCTATTTATGAATGTTTTGATGTAGCAGTTCATTGTTACAAAACATTGTGTAACTACTTAAATTATACTACAAAATATGTATACATTGATTGTCCATCAGCTATTTTTGATGTCCCCACTGCTGGGGCACAGGCCTTCCTTATGGGTGGTAAGGAGGATGGGCTATAACCCACCACGTGGGCCCAATGCGGATTGGTGGGTGTTAACGACTGCAAATGCAGCCGGGACCAACGGCTTAACGTACCTTCCGAAGCACGGAGGAGCTCGAGATAATAAATTTTTGGTCACCCATCCCAAATACATTGATTACTGAGGGTAAAATAAAAGTAATGCCTGAACCATTTATAACAACATTGTGACCACAAAAGGTGTTGTTATTATATCTATGCATGTCGTTTAGACACCAAATAAGTTACATAAGTAAGTATTAGTATTGTATAAAAATAGCATTATGAATGCAAAAACCTTAAATTTAAAAGTTGCTAAAAAGTGTTTTATAAATCTGGGTCCGATAGTTAAACAAAGATTTTATCAGTACAATTGTTTTGCTTTTTACTTCTACCAAAATGTAAACTTGACAATAATAAAAAAAAATAATCAGATTTTATTCTTACTAATCTCGCGATCTTTTCTGGCTAAGCCGTAAAACGCAAATCTGTTAGTCGCCATTTTGAAACCGACATTGCAGCAAAAATAACAATTTTCATTTTAAAACCCGCCGCCTTACTCGCGACAATCCTGAAAAATTTATTCGACCAAATTCTAAATTCTGTCCTGTTGTAAGTGCAAACATTTTCATGTAGAGCTTTATTCGTCGGTGAAAATTGAAAATGTTAACGTTCAAACCTGTTTTGCCACTTGAAAACTGTTTTACTACTAAATCCATAGTCCATATTTCAAATGCTATGACTTTTTTCACGTTTTAACATAATTTTAATGAATTTAGGTGAAGAGGTAGATTCGTCCCTGGAAAAACATAAAATTCAAAATTCAAAATAATTTATTCAGTCTAGGCTGTTACAAGCACTTGTGAATGTGAAGCTACGCCATCGGTTCGCAAACTCTGAGCGGGAGACCTTGTAACGAGGAGAACCGGCAAGAAACTCGTCAAGGGCTGCTTTTTTCTCCCTGTATATTTCATACAGAGTCGTCAACATTGAAAATTGAGCTCCACATTTAAAGTGAGGTCATTTTCCATCACAATAATTAACAAAAGTTTGCACACAATGGGTAGGTAGGTTAAAATTAAATACCTACTACATATCGGATAGGTAATTGTGAGAGTAAATAACTTTCAACTAGTTGAGAAATCAGTAATCACTATGTCTGCTACTCGAAAGTGCACCTAAGTAGGCAAATTTACCAAAAAACACTTGATACAAGACATAAAAAATAACAATAAAAAAACGCAATTCTTACAATTCAATATGCGTTAAGATAGGTACTCAGAAGCAGACCCATTCCCACTGGCAGCACCCGTTCACGAGCATGACGCGTGGACCAGCCATCGCTTCGCTCAACCGTATTTGAGGGCTAGTACTAGTGATAGGCTAGTATTATTCCCATGATGAACGAAATTTAACGCGGCAAACTAGTACAAAATAACTTTCACAATTTAGTCGCTAGTTTTGGTGCCCGGCCCGCATTTTCTATGCCCTTATCAGACACTAATTTATAGTTCAATTTTGTTATCTGGCTTAAAGCATTGGAAGGTTAATTTAAAATAAAAAGAGCTACTTTTACGAACGTTGAACTTGGGATGGGTGACCAAATAATGTGAACATCAGCAACAATACAAGCTTGTTTTGATCTGTCTGCTATAAAATACTGTAAGTCAAATCGGGGGAAGAACGTAAATCAATTAATTGGTATGCAAAGAGTTGCTACGCTCGCTTGGGCTCCAAATTGGATCTTGTTCTGTAATAGCTCTCTTACGACCCTTGTGTAACAATAGTACATTATGAGACAAGTTAGCTTAGGTTGCTCATTGCACACAAGGCTGTGGGTTGCAGCCCGAGCCGCAGGCGAGGGCGTAACTCAGCCAAGTGTGCAATAAGGAAGTGCTCACGAGTTTCATACGACGTTTTTCAACACATTTGCGAGGAAAAAACAAAGTATTTTACCACACAGCAACAAATACGACAAAAACAAAATATGATAATTATATAGGAAAAGGCGCGCAGATTTTTTTTGTTTTTTTCACACGCCCAACGCAAGAATATTTTGCGATCAAAGGGGTGAGTGATCATACAGCCTACTTCAAAATTATAATTCTAAGTGATAAAATGCAAATATTTTATAACAAAATATTGTGAATTATAAATAATTTGATAATAATAAATATTTTTTTTATTTAATTAAGGACTTACACATTAATTTATTCTAAAAAAATGTATATGAATTTTCAGCAGCATAAAACTTCTGTTGTTAAAAAAAATAACTGTATTACCCGGCTAAATTGGGAATGCTCAGGTTACTCACATAGAACTTGCAGTAAGGTACCTACTAATTTAACTTTGTAGGGTTAATTCTATTACGTACTAGTGTTTTATTGCACGCGTTTGTTATAGCTCGGTTTATGGCCCTAAAAGCGATGTTTTAGGGCTCACTTTACGAGCAAGTGTGTTGAAAAAGATGTTATTCACCGCTAACTAGGTAGGTACTTCAAAAACATCTGTCTTTGACTGTTTTACTATACTATGACATTGCATGAGGTGCATGCAACACCTATTTATCATTAGACCATGACTTCAACGAGTCGCTTCAACTTTCAAGTCAACTTGTGTCAAACGGTATTGCCTCCAAACCGTGCGCTTAAACGTTCAATTTTCTGTCATATAAATTTGTAGTCTTTTTAGATAGGGCATGCGCTATTGCATGCTCTGAGGCATGCTTCTATTGAAAGCCTCTGATGTTAAGAGGAAAGCAAAAGCGCACGATATAGCGTGCACCATTGAATGCCTGCGTCAGATGAAAGTGAAAGGTAACTGAAAAGCGACACTGAAGACACACCTTTAAAACATTAAGGATAATACCTACTTATTACATTACTAGAAAATAAGGTTGGTAAGTACAGCCAGCAATGAATGTCGCTTAATGGTCAAGTCTTGGAAACTTTTTTGCAGTTTCTGAAATGTTCAACAACTTTCGCTGCTAAATATAGGTAATTTATAAATGCGTAGTTTCCGTGATGCGACACGACAAAAAAGTATTGCATTGTCAAGTTTTTCCATGAATGCTATGGTGTAAGAGCCATGTGAGGAGTTCTCACGGCCCCATCAATCAATCATACCTAGATGCATTTATTTAGTTCTAAAGTTAGATGCGTGGTAGCGCCACCGTGGTCAAATTAATACATTTTGATATTTTCATTATTAATTTTTGTATGAAACAGCAAATTTTTTTTTCGCGATTTCAGTGTTGGTCCCATAGTAAAAGTTGTTCAGTTTGATGGTCCCTATCTAAATACCATATTCGGCTTTATAAGGCTTTTACGAAACACCCTGTATGATTAATTTAGAAGAAATAGGAAATAAATATATAGAGCGAAAAATTTAGCTTAGGCGACATCTGCCAATATTTATTTAAATCCCGGATTATTTGTTTCCCAAACTTACAACTAAAACAATTAAAAACTACCTTTTTTGTCTTAGATGGCATGATTAATGATTTCGTAAAAAAGTGATCGTATCTGTACTAATGAGTTTTAAATTAAAATCCTAACACAAAGGAATATTTACTAACCACGAGTATTACAAATTAATACCTAAAGTTTCGACACTCCAATATATTTCTGTATTTACCGGATGTGAAGAAAAACATTTTGATATGGAATAATTTGCAAACGCAATCTTTCTGCTTTTTATTGACTCTAGGAAGTTATTTATTTATTTAATTCTTCATGCACATTGTACATAGGCGGACTTAATGTCTTAGGCATTTTCTACCAGTCAACCTTAGGGTGATGTGGAGATAGTGATGTGGTAGGTTGCACAACTAGTGTAAAACAAAAAAAAAGAAAAGCAAAAGAAATATTAAGATAAACTTACAACATAATAAATACCAGCATATTATCCTAAGTTATCCTACTAATATTTAAAATGTGAAAGGCACATAATGTCCATCAGCCATTTTTGATGTCCCCACTGCTGGGGCACAGGCCTTCCTTATGGGTAAGGTGGGCCAAAACCCACCACGCGGGCCCAATGCGAATTGGTGGATGTTAACGACTGCAAATGCAGCCGGGACCAACGGCTTAACGTGCCTTCCGAAGCACGGAGGAGCTCGAGATAATACATTTTTGGTCACCCATCCCATTACTGACCCTTGCGAACGTTACTTAACTTCCGCAATCGATGGGCCAGGCGCTAAACCACTGCGCCACTGAGGCAAAATAGGCACATAGTTGGATTGGATTAAAACACAGGATACTTAGAGGCTTAGTTAAAGGATCTTTAAGGATTTTCTCGAATGTCCACAGGGACGAAGTCGCAGGCGGAAGCAGCTGTTTAACCAAATCACGTTTTGCTTAAATATTAATTAATTACCTTCGCAACATAAACAGGACAAGTATCTACAATCCAAAATTTAAGAGAAAGGTAATAAAAACAACAATAAAACATTTAATAATACCAAATAATATACTAGAAAATATACGACTCGCACCAGATCAATACTCAGACGGGAATCGAACCCGCGAAGTGACTCGGTAGCTCAGCGGTCAGAGCATTGGACCGGATATCCAAAAGTCGCGGGTTCGATTCCCGTCTGAGTATTGATCTGGTGCGAGTCGTATTTTTTCTAGTATATTATTTAGTATTGTATAAAAATAGCATTGTGAATGCAAATATCTCAAAATTAAAAATAAAACATTTATCTTCAAGCAACTTTCATTGAATTTATAAGTACACTGAAGAAAAACAATTATTTATGGTTTGTTTAGCTTTTAGATTTAGAAAAACAACGATAAAAAAGACTAAACTAAGTTATAGGAGTCTTACTACTTTTTTTTGTATTTCACCAGATGGACTGATTGACAAAATGACACAGAAATTATGTTTATCCTGATTCCGCTCTGTTCGCTTGACAAATATTTTTTTTCGTTTTTTTTTATAATGTCTTCATACAAGCAATATTTGCCAAATACAAAAATATAATAATTTTACGGTTATGTGTAGGTAAAATGTACAAACAAACTTATAAACTTGAACAGATAATTCGTTACGATGTTTACATACCTTCCTACATAATTATGAGTAATTCTTACGTTTTTCCCATACAAATTAGTGGATTATAAGTCTATAGTTTTCCCAAGCTTTCATTTGTTCAACCAACGTTAAAATCAAAATTTATTGAATGAATCAAAAAAATTACTAATAAAACACATTCCAATTAATAATATCGGTACCCAATAAAATAAGATCAAAATGTAATTATTTTGAAAGCTTAGCCGCTAGTTTTGGTGGCACACATATCTTTTTTGCGGGCAATATCAAAAACCCTCGTCTTTCTAAAGGTCACGAGACGAGAACCTCATCTAATCCTATCCAATCCCACATACGTACAGTCGTACAACCTATGACATAAATGAGAAGTTCAAAAATTAATATAGTACTTACAGTATTTTGTGCAGTGGGCGGTGGTCACACAATTTTATTCACAACAACGCACAGACACATTTGACACTTCAGCACACATTTTTGTGTCACTCGATGCCGGGCCGCGGGAGGCGCGAACGTTCGCCCGCTCGCTACAACGGCGCCAAAACGACTGACCAGTCGGGAGAGCGGTGTTGTGAGCGTGCACGATAGATTTCCCCGGGAAAAGTCCGGGAACTTGGAGGGAATTATGCGCTTTAAGTTATAGAGTATTAGGCCGAAGTAATTTCCCATAAGGTTGAATGGAAGTCATTTTAGTGTTGAAGAGTTTTTGTTCGTCTGTCGTTGTGAGTTGTCCTTTTATCTAAATTCAGTACAAAATTAAGGAGAAAACCAAAATTCCATATAAGTATGTTCCTCACCCTCACCAACATCATAGCTACAAGCCCACGCGTCGGTGACAATTACAATTTTCATGTTTTTTTTTAAATTCGTGCTTAAGTTACGTTTTCTAAATGTCACTTAGAAATACTAATAAAAGATTTATTAAAATTCTAAATTGAAAATCTTTTTCTTCTTCTGTTACTTGTTGCTTTCTTATGACTTAAATGTTTTTTAATCAGCTTGGCTCAACATAAACTCCTAACAATCTTTGATTGCTTTGATCTTGATTCAATACGTAAGAGATAGAATACATTCATCCAAACAAAACGAAAAGAGCGTAAAAAAATAAAAATAATTTACCCCAAATCGGGTAGATTTCAGAGAACAGTCACCCCGTTCCCGAGAAAATGGCGGGAAGTGGCGCCTGCGTGGACCCCCCACCCCGCGCTCGCGAAAACTTACCGCCAATCGAAGTGACGAATTAGGCCTGCACCCTGCATCTGCTCCCCTTATTAAATAATTAACCTCCTTACGGAAACACGTGTCGTGTTTTTAAAAACAAAACAAACTTTTCTTTTCATTATTAAAAAAGAAAAAGCTACTAACCATTTTCCATAGGCGGACAACATTTTTAAATTCTAAAGTCTGTTCCACGAGTTCCAAATAGCACACACGTATCTTCTGGCCTAATATTAAAATGGAACAGAATTTGTATGAAAGATATCTGAAACTTATGAAAAATCTGTAAATAAATGGAAATATAGGTAACTGGCTTCGGCAATCCCTAGTTAATATGAATGACCCATTCAGACCATTGTTAAAATAAATATACATGGTATAGTTTTATAAAAGGACTTTAATTTCAATAAACAAAACTAATAATAAAATTAATAGTTTATTTAAAACTTAATGAAAAACCTTAGGACTTATTCTCAAATAAACGGCTTTAGAGATTTTTGTTAAACACGTGTTTGTTCTTTACATTATATAGAAACTTTTATTACGCCTCACTACTTTTTATGGAATAACACGGTAATAATTTCAACATTATTTACGTGGTGACGGAAGGGTTAACTGTCAGATTGTAACTTTTATGTCCGCATAACTTTTTTACGATTCAGGAAGTAGGCAAAGGCATAAATGTATATACAGCCCGTATTTGTTACGTTTTGTGATTATGGAAATAAGTAATACACATTTTTAAAGTGACTTCATAGCTTTTTTCATCTCCGGTTCAGTTTAATGCTACTAGTTAATTATGTTTTTTTTACTCTTCTTCGCGATATATTTATAGAATGCTGTCGTTATCTGAAACTCGTCGTCTAAAATCTGTTTTTTATTCGAGAGACAAAAATGACAGCCTTATCTGTGAAATTAAAATTGTTTTGATCATTTTATTACGAAATTTTGTTTTTATGATTCAGGGGCCTACCACCCCATTAGTAAACGCTTTCATTTTACAGATAAAATTATTTGCTCCAAAAAGTAATGCAATGTCTCACATCCATCTGTCAAATGAAAGCGATTGCGATAGTCATGTAAGTTCAGATTAAATAAATTTAAATTACAATATAAAATAAGAAACGAAATGTGCAATCACAAATAATGTGAAACACATTATTTGTGATTGCACATTTCGTTTCATTCATTTTACACCCAGATAAGAACCCCCACTTGAAGCTAGTTTGTGGAAATCTCGTTAGATGTCGCTGTCAGCACTGTGCGCTCGTTCGCTCGTTACGCGAAAATCTCGAAGCTCAATTTCAAAGCAGCCAATCACTGTCGGTGAACCATCTATTCGGCTTCCAGTATTTAAGTATCTACTTGAAGCTAGTCGGTAAATCAGGTTCCTATCTACATTAATTTATCAAACTATTTAACACTTTCGTGAGCGAGTTCGTAAAATAACACTACATTTTCTAAACAACTCACAACGTCATAGTGTCACTTGTCAAACCATTCGATACCCCGCCTATTGACGTAGCGTAGTGAAAGTGTTAACTCGAAATTGTCTTTATTCAAATAAACTCAAAAATATTACCAACAATTTTCCCTGGCACTCTATTCAATACTTTTAAGTTAATAAAAGGAACAAACGCAAGAAAATTCGGAAAAATATTTATTAATAAATATTATCGTTACCAAATACGATGGGATTTTCAGATTTGAATCTATGATTTCAAGATGAGCCTATTTTTTTTCTCATATTGAGCAAAAATGCTTTTGTATATCCGGCTGTCCGTTTGTTCACCTCTACAGAGGGCCTAGCCAAAGTAACATTCTATATAAGGCTATAATTCTATAATTCAGCTAATCTTTATAAGGTTTCGTTAACCATCGAATTTTAAAACTTCAAATCCATACAAGCGATAGCGAAAATTTGCAAATGTTACCTTGGCCAGGGGGGCAGGTCGGATTACTCAAAAGATTATTGCTAGTTTATATTATTATTGTTATAATATGCTTTGTGTCCATGTCACAAAAGAACAACTTCAGTGGTAAGAGCATTGGATTGGACTTCCAAAGTTTGCATTCGATTCCCATCCAAGAATAATTGATCTAATGCGAGTCGATTTTTTTCTTTAGTTCTCGTTAATTCGGGATCAATTCATTTTTGTAAAATATCTTATTTGAAACGGCACCAATGTCACCCATTTTCACGTTCAGTACCCTTAGCAAGAACATCTATCGAGGAAAAACCGCACGTAAAAAACTTCGACAGAGCAATTTTGTATGGAAAAGTACAGTGCTATCTAATCTAACGCCGGAAAGCGAAATGAATTTTCCCATAAATAATCACTGAGTACTTTTGCGCGCGTATTTTTCTCGATAAATGTTCATGCTAAGGGCACTGAAAACCTGTGGCTTCACGTCACAAGATTTTATTGTCTCCCCGCGCTCCAGTGCTACTAACCCCTCCAATATGAAGTCCACCAGTCGTTATACCCCTCGGGAGAGAATATTCCTCTAACTCGAGGGTTACCTACTTGCGATCGAAATACCATTCTACGAATTTTATCTAAATAGGGAACATGCATAAGTCACCGATTTTGATAGAGCTTTAATCGCTGCGGACACGTATCAAAACATGATGGAACAGAAAAATAAAATAAAAATGTATTACCTATTTTAGTGGAAAATACACAATGGAAAATAACTTTTTTTTTTCATTCTCGGTTATACTGCCGGATAGAATATCGAATAAGAAATAATATTTTGTCTGACACATAATATGTTGTACTTAAACGCAATATTTAGGAAGATATTTGAAAATTCTTGGCTAACTCCATAATAATGCGCCTGAAACGTAGCATAAGTGACATCACAATATGTTAACCGTTTTGTATAGAGTATTTTCGGAGGGTGCTGATGCGTGCTAACTTCAAGTAACTATAAAACGCAAGAGAAAAGTTTCAATAATACAGTTGATTTTCTCACGCATTATACTTTTGATTTTGATACAAAAAAAATAATGCATTATGTTCCCTATTTCGTGCGAAGACGCGACACCTTATTTATGTGGCGATTTTTTGATCAACATTTGTTTTTCTGTCGTTACGTTACTTCAACTTACTTAAGGACCCAACAGTGGGGACATAAAAAATAGCTGATGTCAGTCAATATAAAGTAACAATGCAAGAAAATTCGCAGAATGGTATTTTGATCTCAAGTAAGTAACACCTTACGCGAAGTAGCTTGCACCCGCCAAGCGATATTGAATCTAGCAATCCAGTAAGTGACAGAGCTCTTGAGAAAGAATACGGCGAGAAAACTTCGAATTATAACTTGAAGGAAGGAATATGTACTCACTTGGACGTGGTTTATTCGTCCAAGAATAAAAGATTGTCGCTTGCAATGTTATGTGAATATGATATATACAGGGTTATTTGTAAAACACCACCAACCTTGCAGGAGTAGATCTAACAGCATAAATAACGACATTTTTTGTTCAACGTCTTTTCCGAAAACCGCCAAAAAATCGTGTTTCCGTACAAAATGTCCGAGCAGCTGATCGAGTTGTATGATAAGTCGATTTTTTTTTTAAAGTCTTGGAACTAGTTTTGCTGTTTGTGATGTTAGTAACCTATTTCTATTATTGTTGGTGTTTTACAAATAACCCTGTATGAACTTAGCATTTATGAGTTCGAGAAATTGCGGGAATGAGAAGAGGTAAATAGAGAGAAAAAAGAGAGGGCAGTTAGGTACTATGTTAAAAAGTTATAGTTCTTCCATTAGAGAATTGTAGGTAAAACAATCGTTTACATCCATTTAGATCACTAAACAAAAAAACTAGCTAATGTTAAGCATGGCTGTGTACGTAAAATGTTTATAATTAAAACCCTTTATTCTTTTTTATTTTATTTTTTATTTATTATTATTTTATTTTATATATAGGTACAGAAGCGTCTTTTCACAAACCTTATATCGGCCGTTCCTAACAGAAGAGTTAAACCAAGTGTCAATTCTCCTCAGAGATGATTCGACTCGACTCATCTGCAGACAGTCGCTCTCATTTCGGTGCGAGGACAGTTTTGTTTGAATCCTGAAGGCTGGCTGTTCCACCGAAATTAAGTAGCGACCAAAGAGGATTTCATTATTATTAAACTCTTTACAATGTTAACGGAAACAAGATAAAATATCGCGTGATATAGCGTTTTAGATTTATAACAAAAAACGTTTAATAACAATAAAACTGCCGCGCACCGAGGATTATTGTTAGGTAGGCATATAACTACAATATAATAAAGGAGTACTGAATTTTGTACTCGGCTGAAGTGGCAATGGGCGGGACACATACCGAGAAGAACCGATGGCCGTTGGGGCAGAAAGGTTCAGGAATGGCGACCGCGCACCGGACGACGCTCCGTGGGTAGGCCCTCGACAAGGTGGACCGACGATCTGGTGAAGGCCGCGGGAAGCCGCTGGATGCGGGCAGCGCAGGGCCGATCGTCGTGGAGATCCTTGGGGGAGGCCTATACCCAGCAGTGGGTGTCATGCGGCTGATATGATGATGATGATGATGAATTTTAAGAATGAGAAATATTGATTTGTTTTTGCTACAAAATTGTTTAAAAAAAAACAAAAAACCGACTTCAAAAAACCTACCTCTAAAAAGCAAGAAATAATATTCGTAATAATAAAAATACGTCTATTGAAGTCGGGTGGGGCTGGAGTACAGATTCCTTTTTTTTATTCTAAAAGCCCCACCCGACTTTAATAGACGTATTTTTATTATTACGAATATTATTTCTATCTTTTTAGAGGTAGGTTTTTTGAAGTTGGTTTTTTGTTTTTTTTTTATTTTTAGTGTAGGTACCTTGTTGGCAAGGTATATTATAATATGTAGAAAAATCGGCTCAGTCAAACCTAAGATGATCGCGGAGTAACATACATACATACGGGTCAAACTGAGAACCTCCTTTTTTAAGTCGGTTTAAGAACCTACACTTAAGATATCCCTCTTCCTACAAAAAAGAGATAGATCGATCCTCCTCCATTTTTGGAAGTCGGTTAAAAACCACTTACATGCATTTAAAAACTTACATTAGAACGTTACAATTATATCTAATTACGTAACACCTAATTTGATTTCGTACTTAATTGTCATTATTGTTGCTAGAATTTTCTTAGCAAATTCTCATAAGTGCAATTGCAGCGCGGTCTCTTTGTCAGTGAAATCCTCTCTCCGCTGTTTTTGCGGCACTATTCCTTTGAGATGCCCCGCCCCGCTATTTCCTCTGCATGCATTGATTTTAAATTCGAAGGTACTTTCACACGTAATTGGAAAAGAACTTGGACACTTAAGGCGATTAGCTTCCTCATAGTGGTGCCCTCACCTTAAATAAATTTATTGCTCGCTAAGTACATAAGTACATAAAGACGATCTGGTGAAAGTCGCGGGAAGCCGCTGGATGCGGGCAGCGCAGGACCGATCGTCGTGGAGATCCTTAAGGGAGGCCTATACCCAGCAGTGGGTGTCGTGCGGATGATATGATGATGATGATGAAGTACATAATATATCAAAAATTCAATAGTTGAGATTGAACCTAAGGTTCTATAGTTTATTTACAAACTTTAACCTTTGTAAAATATAGTTTGTACTACTACAAACTAAAGTAAAGTAGGCAAAAGAGCAAAAAGTAGCCACTTTTGGCACTTTTGCCTACTACTACTACAACGAACTATATTTTACAAAGGTTATTGTTTGTAAATAAACTAAAGAACCTCAACTTTAATCTCAACGCTTGAATTGTTGATACATTATGTACTTAGCGAGCAATAAATTTAATTAGGATGAGGGCGCCACTTGAGGGTACTAATCACCTCAATGTGAATGCATCTGAAAATAACCGACAAACGCAACGAAAGTTTTTAACCGCCTCTGCGGTCTAGTGGTTTGCCCACCCGTGTAAGACTCCGGGGTCCAGAGTTCGATTCCCAGGAGGGGTACAATTTGCACTCGGTTTGGTTGGTGGTAGGGCTTATTTCAAGTCCGCCTGGCTAACTGCCACCATCTTACCTAAGTCTGACGCCATAACAACAATTTAAAAATTGTTAGAGGTAAGATAGCCAGTTCAGTGATGAGGATTCTGAGTGTAGTGCGCTTCCACATTCGGCCTTATCGTCACTTAACATCAGGTGAGGTGAAGGCCAAGCACTATCCCGTTGTGCTTAAAAATGAAAAAATAAAAAAGTGGTATAGAAAGTATTACGATATTTGGACTCAACATTAATAATCTCTGTTCTCTTGTTTCTGCTGTGGTTAACAGAAACTAGGCTTAATACTGGTAAATCTCGCATTGTCCCACGAACACAATAACTACAGTTTTAAATCGGATTGTCTACAGATTTTACTGTAGTTGTTTGTTTTAAAACATGGACGGGACTTTCTCACAGATATTTTATGATCGTGAAATTTATAAAAATTATCAGTCGAATAAGTCACTTTGGTACACACACAATTAGTACCGATATACGCGCTTGATAGATATTTTGCAAATGGAACTATAAAAATAATGTTATGTTGGTTACAATAATGATTGTATGTAAAGTTTATTTATATTATTTTTATTATGTTAATTTGTTTACGTAATACTTAAATCATTATTTGTTGCTTAAGTTATTAAAATGAGTTGATTTGATTACTTGATCCACGACGATCTGCTACCGTTTCCTGTTTTTTAATTATTTGTTGCTTATATCATTAAAATGAACTGATTTGATTACTTGATCCGTGACGATCTTATCGTTTCCTGTTATAATCCGCGCGCGATGAGAATGGTATAATACCTTTTGGAACTGTAACGCGCACGGTACCGCTAACGCGGCAGCGCGGCGCTGTACACTACTGCTTTACAGTCATTTTCAATTTACTTTGACAAGGTCCCTTACCATTCTCATCGCGCGCGGATTTTATAAGATTATCATTTTAAAATAAATGTAAATTAGATATCATTATTATTAATTCAATTATAAATAATGTTAATAATATTACATTTTAATTGTCACATGTTGTTTATTAGATTAATGGTTACATAGATAAAAGTATTAATTTGATCATTTGGCGCCATTTTAACAGACCTTTTTCTCTCTCCTGATTGCAGCATATTTTTAGTCACTTTTTGCGTCGGAGAGTCAAGTGAGAAGGTTGTGAAATAGAAAGTTAAGTATTGTCCTAATGAGTCTTTATTACTACTGTTAAGGTTATTCTATCCAATTATTAGTTTTTCTCTGTGACAATTATCCTTGTGTTACTTTTATGATATTGGGGTTTTAACTGTGGTGTAATTAATGTTCTTTTGTGTTGATCGTGATTAAGATAATAAATTATTTGAATATTATTGAAGGACATTTTAAGTTTTATTAAATAGTATTTACCCTTAGTTCCTCTAGATTTAGTTAAATTTCTTACATTCAGTTAGTTATTTACATTAATTGCAATTTAACTTGAAATATAACAGATAATACGAGTAGCTTAGTTTTTAGATTTTACTTTGCTCTATTTTACGCTGTAATCCATGAAAAGTGATTTATTTCTAAGTTATTATGAGCTTAACCAGAACTTGTAAGAGTGGGCCTTAAAGCGATGAAACTTTTGTTATAAATTATTAAAAAAAAATGTATATAATCAATTCGAATGAAAGTTGTTAGTTTCATATTTTATGCATGTGCTCGGTATTTTCATCAGATTTTTGAAAGATCATGTTTTGACAGATTTTCGTAATGGTTGTTGTTTTACTGTCGAAAAGAAATCTGGCGAAACATAAATACGACGAAACTAAAATCTGACGAAACAAAAATCATACGGAAATAAAGGACTAGTCGTATCTCCATAGAGATGATAACAGATTATTGCAACTGCCTCAAAAATCAATCTTGCGACTGCAAACTATAACACGTTAAAATCGCGATGGCTTCTTAGCCAACAGAAATTTGGACGTCAAGTATTTTATTTGTAGACCTTTTAAAGATATTAGTTGTACAATATGGAGAACCCTCAAGCTGAACCTGTTAATGAGATGGATGTGCTGAAGAAGATGGAAGACGAGCACTGCAGGCTGCAGAGGCAGGTGAGGAGTTGGATGACTCTGAAACATCATATTTTTTTTTATTTACAGTGCTATTTTTATACGATACTTATCTTTTATACTACTTCTTTTGTGTGTACAATGAAGTGTACTTAAATAAATAAATAATATGATACTTAATAATAAGTATACTAGAAAAAATATGACTCGCACCGCATCAGATCAATTCTCGAACTGGAATCGAACCCGCGACCAAAGGTACAAATACGATAAATGCCCATACAAAGCTCTCCAGCAGCAGCAGCGCCACCATGCGGGATACATTTTGTGACATCCCGTTTTCAGTTCCGGACTATTCAAACGGACAGACAGCACAGGACCATGGGCGTTCATCCTCAGTTCCGACGACAAGACCACGTCATGAAGACTCTGAAGAAGGAATACCTCAACATCTTGAAAGACTTGAAGGTCAGTCTTGTTGGTTCCTATCGACTATAACAAAACTATTATGTACCACAAATCTAGCTTTTTTAAACCTTGAAACAATCGACATAACAAATGTTATAACTTCAATTTTTTTTTGTACAAACCAATTGATTATTTACGAACATTAGGTGCCCCACCTATGAAATTGGCGTTATGTATGGAGAGTTTTAATGAAGTTGCATTTTCCATACAAACATTTCTTTAATTTATTTAAAACAACCATAAACGCTAATGTTTTAAAACTTTTATGCACTGATGTTTAAACACTAAGATAACGTATGCCAAAAAAATAATTTTGGCTAAGTTAAAACAAATAAAGTGGTAATTTTCTAATTCAAAAAGAGGAGTAATAGGGATGTTGACTAATGAATAAAATAACGAAATACTAATAAAAATCGTAAACATATTAAACATTTAGAGTAGCTTGTATACCTCTTGGTTTTATATATTGCATATTATTTGTTTTATGACCCTTCAAAGTTGGGTGGACAAGTCCATTTAAAAAGTATAAAATTTATTAAAATAAATGATACCTTTGATTAGTCCGTAAAATGTATAGCAAATTTGTCGAAGAAACCATTTTGATAAACACAATATTTAATATAGCTGCTGAACAAATTTCCTATGCGTTGCATACAAACTTGCAAGGCGTGACGTCATAACGTGGAAGCCTTTAGTATGGAGCGTTTTTGATCGAGTCCATTTGTGTGCATTTCACACTGTGATATCTCGGGCAGTTTTCATGCTAGCGAATTAATTCTTTTACCAATGTTTCTTTTTTGAGAGGTAATTTATGTAACATAAAATAAAAAAAATAGTCAACATCCCTATTGTTAAGGTATTTTTATGTTTAGAAAGTAATAAGGATTTTGTACTATAGATAGTCGATAGTACTATAGATAGATAGATATCTAGATATCTATAGTAGATAGTACTATAGATAGTCTATGATGGTCATTATTCGATAATGATATCAAGCAATTAAATCATCATCATATCAGCCGCACGACACCCACTGCTGGGTATAGGCCTCCCCTAAGGATCTCCACGACGATCGGTCCTGCGCTGCCCGCATCCAGCGGCTTCCCGCGACCTTCACCAGATCGTCGGTCCACCTTGTCGGGGGCCTACCCACGGAGCGCCGTCCGGTGCGCGGTCGCCATTCCAGAACCTTTCCGCCCCAACGGCCATCGGTTCTTCTCTCTATGTGTCCCGCCCATTGCCACTTCAGCTGAGCAATCCTTCGAGCGATGTCGGTTACTTTAGTTCTCCTGCGGATCTCTTCGTTTCTGATTCGATCACGCAGGGAAACGCCGAGCATGGCTCTCTCCATTGCACGCTGGGTGACCTTGAGCCTCCTTATGAGACCCATAGTTAGCGACCACGTTTCACTGCCGTAAGTCATCACTGGCAGCACACACTGTTCATAGACTTTCGTCTTGAGACACTGAGGTAAGTCGGACGCGAAGATTTTTCGAAGCTTCCCGAATGCTGCCCACCCGAGTTGGATTCGACGAGAGATCTCTTTATCGAAGTTGGACTTACCTAACTGGATTGCCTGTCCTAGGTATACGTAATGGTCAACAACTTCAAGTGTAGTGTTCCCAACATGTACTGGAGAGGGTACAACATGGGCATTTGACATAATTTTCGTCTTATCCATGTTCATCCTGAGACCCACTCTTTGGGAAGCACTACGGAGATCTTCGAGCATTGTGTTCAGGTCTTCCATGGTCTCAGCCATAAGGACTATATCATCGGCAAAACGAAGGTGTGTTAGGTACTGGCCATTAATGTTGATGCCGAGTCCTTTCCAGTCCAAGAGCTTAAAGATGTCCTCCAACGCAGCTGTGAACAGTTTCGGAGAAATAACGTCTCCCTGTCTCACACCACGCTGCAGCTGGATAGGATTTGTGCTCTGGTTCTGTACTCGGATTGACATGGTGGCATTTTTGTATAAGTACCTCAGCACCTCGATATACCTATAGTCCACTTGGCACCTTTGGAGAGACTGCAGCACCGCCCAGGTTTCGATCGAATCAAAGGCTTTCTCATAGTCCACGAACGCCAAGCAATTAAATCATAGAATCATATAATCAAATAAATCATAGAAGTGGCGAGGTTCTCTATTTGTGAGAAAAAAACGCCAATTGAATAAGTGCGGACCTAAATAAGTGAGTAAAAATATTGTACATTAATTTCTTAGTTATTAGCTTAATTTTACTCCACTTCTTATTTGATATAATTTACGTATTCATTATACAAATCCCATCTAAGTGACACTCGGCCGACGATTGCCTCAAACCCGGCTTTCAATAAACAGTGTTCTTTTTAACAAAAGGACACTGTTTATTAACATTAAGGACAATAAAGAATAACGGATGGAAACAATATTTTTCTGAGTGAGGATCTAAAGGCTATCCGGTCGACAGAAAATGAGCTATCTATTTACAAATAGATGCCACTCACAGTTACAGACACTTTGTACCGAAAATGATTGGCTGAGCTCTTTTGATCGCCCCCACCGCTGGAGATTGGCTAAGAATACAAAATTCTTAACGAGAAATTGTTAAGATTTTCACTTTTTCGTCTGTTCAGTTTTGCAGAGAATCAATATGTATTATGGAGTGTAAACAAAGAGAATTTTACTATAAATTATGCTATTGATATTGATGAAATATTTATGAACATTTTCTGAGATTAATAACAATTAAGTTAATGAAATATACTTATTGCTTTAATACAATATTTTTATGAAGAAATTTTATGTTAATTTAATATTACTGTTTCTGATAGATGATAAAAAATCTAAAAGATAAATAAGAAAACTAAATCGTAACCTAATTATTAGCACAGAAAATATAATAGAAGGTCTTCGATCAAGAATACCCTAGATGTCCGGTCAGAATCTCAAAATGGCACCTCAAATAGCGTCCCACTTACAAACTGGGCGCTTATTTTGCACAAAGTAAGCGATAAAAGATGTGTTTTTGTACAAAATAAACTTATTTTGTATAAAATAAGTAATATAGAATGTGAGTTTGTACAAAATAAGAGGTGATTATGTACAAAATAAGCGCCAAGTTTGTAAGTGGGACGCTATTTGAGGTGCCATTTTTGCGTACTGCTTTAGTTCGTGAAGCGTTATCTAGGATATTCTTGATCGAAGTAGTAGGTACTAATAATTATTAGTCTACTTGTCTTAGGACACCTTATTAATCAAAGATCTGCTATTTCACAGATTGCCAAATCTGGTACTCATAAAAAGAATCGATCCAGATTAGAATCGGATTTGAAAAAAGGAATTCTACTTAGAATGCGAACACAAATGGAATGTGATGGTAAGAGATTTATTATATTCCTGAATAAAAATAATAATAATAAAATGTAATTAGTTTAGTATTTATAGAAATGTAATGATGAAAAGATTAGGATATGGCATAATGGCATAGCGCAATCGGTCAGCGATTACGACGGTTAAGCAAGTATCGATAAGGTCAGTCATAGGATGAGTGACAAAAAAAATATACCTATAAAATGAAGATGATGCTTAAACCCGGATTTCTACATGAGGATATAAAGTTTCAGTTTTTCTTGGCAGAGGGAGTGACAATGATGGAGCAACTAGACGGGGTACTGCAAAGGAATAGCAAAGAAATGCTGATGTTGAGGAAACTAAATAACGCGAACATAGGACAGGTAAACATGCTACGAGAATGCTACGAGAAGCTACGACAGTGCTACGAGATTCTTTGGTAGTTCTAAAATGCTCCGAAATTCTATGAAAATTTTACGAGATTGTGTGAGTAGTTCTGTGAATGCTATAAGATGCTACGAGCTTGCTACGTGGTAAACCAAGTTTAATAGAGTTGAAATAACAAATTATCTATTAACAACAGCTGTTTTAAAAAAAACAACTACCTACTATTATCAAAATACCTTCTGGACTTCAAACGCCCGTTCTTCTTGTCAGCTAAAAAAGTCTGGAACGGGTGGTAGGAAAATATAGACGATTCAAAAGTACTTAATAATTAAGTTTATTTGAATAAAGCTTATTTCACTTTCACTTTCACTTGCAAACACTTGCCTTCAAACTAACTTGTCTACTTATTTATCAAAATGGAGCTTATCAGTTATGTACCTAATGTTTTGATAAACCATTATTATGTACCGCGTATAAGAAGGAATACCGGAATATACAACATATTACAAAATAAGCCCTAATGCCGAGTATGTTAGGACGGCAACCATCAAACTGAACAACTTTTACCTATGGGACCAACTCCGAAATCGTGAAAAAAAAACAGCTGTTTCATATATTTTGATATTTTCGTTATAATTTGTTTTGTATGAAACCTGTTGTTCTTTTTTGCAATTTCAGAGTAGGTCCCAAAGTAAAAGTTATTCAGTTTGACGGTCCTTATCTACCACATTCGGCATTAATTAATTTACGGGTTATTAATTAAATTACGGGTTGTTTTGTAACACGATGTATAAAGTGCATTCAAAGTACAAAAGTCAGTTAATATAACATTAATTTTTACCCGTTGTGTATTCGTTTGTTCGTTGTTTGACCACAATTTGCAGATACTAATGCGCCAAGAGCAAAGCGAGACCCGACTAGTGTCCACCGAGAACAAGCTAGAGACGGCCATGTTGCGATTCAACGGCGTCCAGTGCGAAAACAAGAAGATAAGAGAGGAGATACAACACATGCTTAAAGACAGGTAGACAAAGTCTATAATCCTTTCGCGGGGCGTTAATAAAAAAGTTAAAAACAAGGTTTCTAAATTAATAAAAATTGCGGCCCGCTGATATAGGATTGAATAGATATAAACGGAAAACTGGAACATGAATTTCTCAAATAGATTTATTAGACTTGGGTCGTACAATTTAGAACACTAATGACATAATTCGTCTTAACAAACAGCTCAAGAAACATCATTAAGAAGTTGAATCCGAAAGATATTCGTAAAAATTCGTAAAACAGCCCAATTTCATTCTCTTTGCCAGAGCTAACTTTAACAACACATGGACAAAGACAATGGCTGCTCTGAATAAAGGGAAGAAATTCCTCATAGACCTGTTTGAGTCGTCAACCTTGGCGTACGATCAGCGAGACGAGTTGTGTGCTAAACTACGATCCATCCAGGAGAAGGCCAAGATGGAACAAATGCAACAAGTCCAGGTTTCACTAATTATATTATTGAGTCCCCATTCTGTTCGTGGAAAGTTAATAAAAAAGTAAAAATCTGGGTTACTAATCTCATTGCTTATCTGTCTCATTCCTCTAACTCGGTAGGTCAACACACAAAGAGATTCTTTTGCGAAACTCATCCGCATTACACGTTACTCACATACCTACATCTTAGAAACCTTGGGGCTTCTACCACCACCATCTCGAATCGAAACTAAACTTTTACTCCTTTTAAACTACAGACAGATGGTCCAGAAGGCTGTCGGTGGTCAGTTGAAACGAAAAAAAACCATTTCATCACTGGTGATGAATTAGGAATAAGTTGCTCCCAATTCACCTCCAGTGGTCAAATGAGAAATTTTTCTTCCCAACTGACCACTGGTGATGAGATTTGGTGGTCAGATGGTCCAGAAGGCTTTTGGTGGGTCTCAACTAATAAACAAAAAACTGCAAATTGAAAACTCCATAAAAATGTCCATGTTTTTCTAGGAAATGCGAGACCACCAAAAGGCGTTCGACCACGAGATGAAATTGTATCACTTTTTGGCGAGGAAAGGGGTGATGAGAATAAATCCAAAACAAGGGGAAAGAGAAGAGGAACGAAAGAGGAAACTAGAAGAGGAAATACAACAACAGTACGCAGAGCATATGAAGATACTTGAAGATATTTATGTTAGTTAAATATTTTTTTTCACTAAATTAAAATTAGAACTAAAATGTGAATGATATGAAAAAATTACAGTATGTACCTACGCACGTGCAGTTACCAATTTTATACGCTAAGTAGGTATATCTATTCTTTTTTATTTACACTAACAACACAGGCAAATTAAGAAAATTGTGAGCAAACTGTGGACTTATTAAAAGAGATTCCATCCAGCCAACCTTATGACGTGATTGAGTTTTTTTTATAATAAGCAGGTGAAACATAGTGGATAGTTGTTTGCTTTAGTCCACTACGAAATAAACTCTGTTTTTTTGTTACATTGCCATTACTATGTTTATCTAACTATGATGATTGTATTTCTAGGATTATACCAACGAAGACGATATAAGTAAAATAATAGCCAACTTCACGAGAGTGGAGCACAACAATTTTTCTACCTACATACTTCTTAACGATTTCTGCGCGGAGAATGTTGTGTTGGCTAAAAGACTGGCCGAAATCAGGCAGCAAATTGGTAAGATACCTTTCGAACTTTGTTGCAAGAAAGGACTTGCTCGTTCTACTGTACACATTAGCCACAGACTATATAACAAATATTCATCAACTCCTACAGAAGGGCCTTGATATCAAAGTTAAATTCTAAAAGGTCTTTGTTCTAAATAAGCAATAAGAATAGTTTACTATCTGGGTGGTGGCTTTAAGACTTTTTAGCTAACAAGAAAAAATTGGTCCAATAAACTTTTCAGCTTTTATTAGCATTTGATCATTTTGATAAACTTTCACGTTGCAACTTTCGTGAAAGTTGGTACCTACCTACAAAAAAAATTCAACATCGAAACGTTATATTGAAATCCGTATATAGATGAACAACGCCACAGCAAACTTCCCTTTTATTCCTCCAATCAAAAATTGCGATCGACTAAAAAATTAAAATAAAACAATAAAACTGTGTGCCAATTTTCGTCAAAATCGGTTGAAAAATGCGACCTATAGGCGAGAACAGACAGACGGACAAAAGCATTTTTTGGCCTATGACCAAACTGAGACGCTTCGCTCGCTCGGTTAATTAATATCATGTAAGTAATGCGACTGAATGATTGAATCTTCCTGCTAATCAACCACCGTATTTAATATTGACAGAAGACAGAACAGATTGGAATGAGATGAAAGAACTGAAGAGAGAAGAGTCATTGGAGAAGATGACGCAGCAGCTAGAGGAGAAGCAAGTGGTTACGAACGAGCTGAGAAGCAAACTGAATGAGAACCAGCAGATGCTCAACGGAGCGATGGAGAAGGTTGGAGAAATGTTCAGGTAAGAATTTTGACTTCTAAGCGTCGCTCGAAGGATTGCTCAGCTAAAAGTGGCAGTGAGCGGGACACAGCAACAACAACCGATGGCTGTTGGGGCGGAAATGTTTTGGAATATGATGAAGCGAGCGTGTGCATGGCGCTGATTTTCGACCAGAGATCAATCTAAACAGGAGTGGGGCGGGGCCGGATCCGGACCGAAATTGACCGACAACATCAATCAGTGTGCAGTTTGTACTACAATTATCTATTCTGTGGTGCAGTGCAATCTTAAGAACCATCAAATCCCAACGTAAAATATGTCCATGTCCTTTAAACCATTTTTGATGTCCCCACTGCTGGGGCACAGGCCTTCCTTATGGGTGGTAAGGAGGATGGGCCATAACCCACCACGCGGGCCCAATGCGGATTGGTGGGTGTTAACGACTGCAAATGCAGCCGGGACCAACGGCTTAACGTTCCTTCCGAAGCACGGAGGAGCTCGAGATAATAAATTTTTGGTCACCCATCCCATGACCGACCCATGCGAACGTTGCTTAACTTCCGCAATCGCTGGGCCAGCCGCTAAACCACTGCGCCACCGAGCTCCTCAAAACTCCTCAAAGGTAAAATATAAAAACTGATAATAGTAGGCGGCAATACTAAACTTAGACGGGAATATAATAATATTGTTTAATTTTTGAGTAATAGCGGTAATTAATTATCTTGCTTTTTTATATTTTAAATATTTTTTATTAAATAAATACGTTTTGCATATTTTTTTTCGATAAGACCCTTATCAAAAACATGAATGCTGCTGCTAGGTTGGTGAATGTTTATGGAGAACATGATGCTTTGTGGGATACTAGTGCAAAAATGGTACAGTAGAGTCGGGTCTTGTAGTTTTAATATTAAAGATGTACCTGGCTGTGGTATCTTTATAAATTTTTCTTCTTTTAACTTTTCCGACAGTATTTGTCTTCCATGCACACGTAAATCAACATGTAATTCTGAAAACTAATTCAATCAATACGTAGGTATAATGTAATTAATGTTGTTAACTCTATCTGGATTTCAAAATTAATTTATCTGTAACACGTCAAATTTTCATAGCAACATGTTCAAGTAAATTAGGAGCGTGTAGTAATTAACAGAATCCATTGCTTGGCTTGTATTGATGGTGGGTTACAAGCCGAGGTTCAAATCTTGCTTAGAAACTCGAGCATGTTTTGGGGCTAAAATCTTTTGAGAAATTTTTCGCTTATAAACTTCAGAAATTCATTGGTTACACTAGGTTGTGTCTTTCTATGTTTCCAAAATCTGTTTTCTCCTCTTGTCGATATACCTATTTCGTCAATTTTACATAATTATAATTACTTATTACGTGCGTACAGTCCATTAGAAATAATAAAACACTTTTTTTACGGATTACTGCCCGTTTATTGGTGTTAATTCAGATCTAAAATTCTAAAATAACATTTGAATTAATACCAATACTCATACGTCCGCAAAAAGTGTTTTATTTCTAATAACTACTTATTGCTCAAACTGAAAGAATGCTGAAAATAAGAGCAGTTAAAGACAAACATTTTACAGACATTAAGATATTTTACTCAGCAAAATTAAAGATAGATTTAGGGGAGCTCGGTGGCGCAGTGGTTTAGCGCCTGGCCCAGCGATTGCGGAGATTAAGCAACGTTCGCAAGGGTCGGTCATGGGATGGGTGACCAAAATTTATTATCTCGAGCTCCTCCGTACTTCGGAAGGCACTTTAAGCCGTTGGTCCCGGCTGCATTTGCAGTCGTTAACACCCACCAATCCGCATTGGGCCCGCGTGGTGGGTTATGGTCCATCCTCCTTACCACCCATAAGGAAGGCCTATGCCCCAGCAGTGGGGACATCAAAAATGGCTGATGGACAATGGACTCAGCAAAATTAAGATATAGAATAGAATAACATGGAACTCTTAATTTTTTCCAATTCTAAGTAGAGTTCGGTAAAAGAATGATGCTTATCAAGTGATAATGAAATTTTTAAGCTTGTTTAAGTATAATCAATGTGTTCACATAACTTAAAGTTTAGGATGAATACACAAACCAGTATCAAGTAATTAACATTAAATCGACGTTAGTGATGTCAATCAGAGGCGTATGACGAAGGCATTGATTAAACTGTGTACTCCGTAACATCAGCCTTTGTTACAATATTATATGTTACATAATTATATCCTGTACGATTTCAGGGTAGGGAGAGAGTCAAAGTTGTTTACAAGTTAGTATATCAATACCTACTGAGTTCAATAACGAATAAACTGTTATTTGAAAGTAGCAATAGCCCCCACAAGTAGTGTGAAATAAAAGTCTGCGATTGGCTGGCTGCCGTGCGCCGCACGTACCAATTGGGTTAACACCACCGCCTTTAGGGATCATTTATTATAAATTTTATTATTTTATTTATTTTTATTTACTTTTTTGTTTCTATGGGTTAACTACCGCTATCCTTTTAGGGAAATACATAGGAAAGTGATAGTATAGTGAATGAAAGTTTATCGGCGCGAAAACATCTCTAAGTATCTGTTTTTCTGTTACATTTTCACACTTAAGCTACTGCACCAAATCTGTTGCATTCAGTCAAAGTATAAGTTGAAACTTGAAGAAAGGACTAAATGGTAGGTAGCGATATGCTGCTATTATAAAACAAAACATAAGTATTTGCTTTGCAAATATAGGTAACTGGTTGTTGTCGAGCAAATATTTCAAAATACGTAACTTGCAGCGACTATCCAAGGATAATTAGTTAGTTCATTATCATAGCTAAACCTTTTCTCCTATTGTATTTACATAATTTTATGGGTTGTAAAGCTCAGCAGCTTGCTTTATGTCTTAGCTATTGTAATCCTTTCTGCGGGAGGAGGCTGGTGAACTTGTGGTACAGGTTTCTGCGAAACCTATTTCGGGCACCAGTCCTTCACAAATTTAGGTTATAAATGCTTCGATTTACATACACAATGTATCCATGGAACAAGTTTGTGAAATGACGAATAAATACATTTTATTATTATTATTATTATTTATTAGTTGCAAATGTGTAATTATTCGTTAAATAATCAAACACTCTGAAATATTCCAATAAAAACCACACTCCATAATTCGACTCGCGCTTGCCTTTTATAACTATACCGCGTGGTATCAGAAATGAAGTTGCCAATACAATATTGTACAATTTAGCTCTGAACCGGTGCCATTATAAAACTCTTATGCGATTAAAGCGCAGCTTACACTGAGGAACGCAGAAGTTTTAAAACTTACACATTGCAGTGTTTTGTTGAGAATAATGTTACCTATTTACTTGGAAGTTAACTATGTTGAAAGGGTAATAATATTATTATACAACTACTTCGTTAAAGTTGTAAACTTAACTACGAGACAATAAAAACCTACTAATGTTTATGATGGCCGTTGGGGCGGGGCGGTTCTGGAATGGCGACCGCGCACCGTGGGTAGGCCCTCGACAAGGTGGACCGACGATCTGGTGAAGGTCGCGGGAAGCCACTGGATGCGGGCAGCGCGGAACCGATCGTCGTGGAGATCCTTGGGGGAGGCCTATACCCAGCAGTGGGTGTCATGCGGCTGATATGATGATGATGAATGTTTATGATAAATTACGGCCAGAATTAATAAATCAATCCACAGATGGGAATCTAGATTAATTGTTAGGCAAAACCTAGACAACTCTCATACATTATTTATTAATATTAAACGTTGCATAGCAAACTAATCTGGATCGCCTATCCCAATCGGATTAATTATTAATTCTGGTCGTTAATTATTAATACTGAAAAAAAAAACAAACAAACAATCGCTTAGGCAGTCTCAGGCTAAACCGGGTTATTGTCATTACTGTAGCTGAGGGCCTATTACAAAAAAGCATCGCGATAAGCGTACGATGTTCGTCCCAATCCGTGGCACTATTATCTCACGAATAATGTTCAATATCGAGTAAATTAACCGACGAATTGCGTCCGACTATCGTGATTCTGTTTTGTAATAGGCCCTCAGCTCCTAAAGAAGTGAAACATGGAAAAGTTTTCGAATACGACTAGATCGACGTTTCGGTCTAGAACACACCGCCCCGCCCGCCGTCGATACTTATTTTAAGCCCTAGGTGTTAAAAAAATTACCGATTTCACGCTCGACGCACATAATATATCAGAGTCCATTGAAAATGAATATCAAAGATAAATAAAAAGTAGGTACTATTAATAGTGTCTAGTTCGGCCATCTGCTCGTCTATTCAAATTGGAGAGATTTCAATTTTCAAAACATGTTTTTAGAAAAAAATCTAAGCTGCTGTGTGGGATCACCTTTATATAGGGTCCTTCATTTTAAGAGGCCCATGTATTCATGGATACAAACAACTATTACTACTGGACCAACATTGAAATCGAGAAAAAAAAATCAGCTGTTCCATACATTTTGATCTATTCGATTTTAATTTTTCTATGGAACAGCAGATTTTTTTTTCTCGATTTCAATGTTAGTCCCCTAGTAAAAGTTGTTTGTATGCATGAGTACATTGACCCCTTAAAATTTTGTGCACTATTTAAGAAGGACCTTATACAATACCTTTATTCATAGTAACTATCCTTAAATACTTTACTCTATAATACTGAGACCTCACGACAGGGTATGCGCCATCTGCCTCAACGCGGCCAAACTACAAAACACTCCCACCTTTGGGAACCTCCGCACCGCAGCCCACATCTGTCAACCAATCATCTACCCAGTTAGACCCAGTAGGCTTTGTAGCCCAAATAAATCTCGAGATGCATTTTGTTCTGAATTTTAATTAAGGCTCCCGAAAATAAGTTATTCTAATTTTTGCCTGGCAAGTCAGAAACATTACTCTTTTTCTTTTAATTCTCAAAAACTACCCAACATAATATTTTCATAATTCAAGCGCCATACGATAGATCTCCGCTCCTTGCACATTTTGAGCTCTCTCATAAAGATATATCTGCAATTTTGACTGATCTACGGCCATGCCGCACTTTTGGCTGAGGATCGGGCACATACACTGATGATCACATAAACATTTTCAGTGTTAAAATATTAAACTACTTTTCAGGATGCTGGAATGTTCACTGGAGCCGTTCCAGAACCTTCTTGGGGACAAACAGCCGTCGCTGTACCAGTGCAAGCTAACCCTGCAGCTGATAGCTGACAAAATCAAGGAGCATGTTGAAACTGTCTATTACTACGTAAGCCCTCGGTTTATTGATACTAATTTACTGTCATCCTCTCTCTAAAACCAGACGAAACCTTTTAGTCATTCACAAATACTCGGAGTTGGCTTTGCTAAAGAACAAACTAATATTTTTTTAATTTTTACCAACATAGAGGTACTTCAAAGGATGGGCAAAGACCTTGTACTCTTTAGAACCATCAAGTGCCGCAAACTCACGTATTTTGGTCATGTGATGATTCTCCAACTAAGTAGTGTGCGGGTCAGGGTTGCGTTTACCCATAATTTTATATTTATATTTTATAATTTGCCATGGGTAAACGCAGCGCTGGAAAAATACGACAGCGGCAAAAGAACCTGCGAGATTGGTTCGGTCGCAGTACCTACTACATCCCTATTCCGGGCAACGGCCTCGAAGATCAGGGAAGATGGCCATGAATCCATGATGTTGTCCCACCTCCGATAAAAGCGGAGCAGGAAGAAAAAGAAGGACATCGTTTCAACTCAGTCTGCTCGATAAACGTCTTTTTTTTCCCCCAACAATAATATTTCACTACTGTCTTCATAGGAACGTTTCATACAAAGAAAGGACAAAACGAGCACATCTCGTCTGAAGAAGTATACGGTGCAGCCGCCACTACCTGCTGTCTGGACGCATAGGACCGTCGACGAGCTGGTGCCTGCCACGCCTTGCCCTGCGTAAGTTATAACGTGTTACAAATTGTAAAATAGTAGATACCTTCTATACCATACCATATTTAATACCACTATCATTTTTCGTCTATAAAAATAACTTTGTTTTTCACAGTGTTGGTATGAATGACAAAGGTATATTTGCGGTTTTGGAAAATATGATATATCTCGAAAACTAATTACTATATCTCTTTCAAACCAATTTTCAGTGAAAGTTTTTATTAAGATCTATAGCATATATATTTTTTAGATTTTTCACTCACCTATTTCAAAAGTTAGAGGGGGGGGGACACATTTTACCACTTTGGCAGTGTTTATCTTTCAAACGGTTGACTTTAAGAAAAAATTGTCTTAGGAACCTCAATATCATTTTTGAAGCCCTATCTATAGACATCCCGCACGTATTGGTTTGAAGAATTTTTTTTTTTCAGTTTCAGTTCCATGTATAGGGAAAATTATTTTAATAATATGTTACTACGTTTCAATTGTGTAATCCTAATACTTTCGGAATAAAATGGCTGTGACATACGGATGGACGGACAGACAGACAGGCAGACAGACAGACATGATGAATCTATAAGGGTTCCGTTTTTTGCCATTTTGGCTACGGAACCCTAAAAACGACTATCCATACAAATCAAAGAGATCACGTGATCAATAGAGTCCTATTTCCTGTACTAAATTGATCACGGTGATCTCTCTGATTTACCAAAATTTTGCGGCGAAATTCGACACATGTTTCTTAGAGAAAGTTTCTTAGTTTCATGGACTGGACACATCCTTGAAAGGATGGTAAGTTCAGAATGACCCGATATTGTAGATAGGGACCATCAAACTGAACAACTTTTACTACGAGAACAACTCTGAAATTGCGAAAAAATATCAGCTGTTTCATACATTTTGATATTTTCGTTATTACTTTTTGTATGAATTACTTAGCTGATATTTTTTTCGCGATTTAAGAGTTGGTGCCATAGAAAATTTTGTACAGTTTGAAGGTCCCTAGCTATCTACCATATTAGGCATTAGGGGTTTTATTGTAATACATACGTTAATATAAGTAACCTACATCACCCATGGATTTAGACATCACCCCAAAAAATCAACCAACATGCAGGTGCGTGGAAACCCGCTGGATCTCCCGAGTGACAGAAGCCTTGGAAGTGCCCTTCGATCATCAGATGTCACTGGAAGCACTGACTTCCCTCATCGAGGAGCCGGCGTACTTGCGCAGTGACCGCGTGCATCAGCTGACCGAGTGCCGCGTGCCGCGCAGCCGCGCCATCCTCGCTAGAAGATACTTGACGCATTGATTGATAAAAATTAAAACTTATTACATTTTGGACAACTCGTACCTTATTTAGATTCATCCGGATAGAAGGGGTAGGTACTACACCCAATTTTCAATCACCCTATAACTCCTAATGACATAAACATATGAATTTGTTACGTATAATACCCGAAGTGCGGCGACACTTCGTACATATTCAAAGAAAATCGGTAGAGCTATGATAACACAGACAGACAAACTTATGGCTGAATACTCAAACGCCACTCAACTTTGAGAGGCTCTCAATATAACAAAGACAGTACGATGTTTGTGAGCCCCTCAAAGTTAAGTAGCGTTTCGAGCATTATAAAAGGGATGGGAAAAGTGTATCTGTTCCTTATCAAAAAAACGCAAATGCTGAGATTGCTTACGATTTCTTTACTATCACAATATTGATTCCACGCAATGATTTCATTCGTGCTATCACAAGGTTATCAACGTTTTTCCAAAAGTCCAAAATCTAAATCCTCTTTCGTTGATTTCCCAAATACCGTGGTACACGTCTACACGAAAGTGGTACATTTATTAATGACGCGAGCTTACGGCTTTAATGGATGTGACGCCAGTGCGACCACCTGCGCCCCTCCCTGGACCACGGTAATCCAGCCAGAGTAATGAAAGCGTCTGATTTTGTTTTTAATTAGGTAAAACTGAAGGGTTGCTTAAAATAGAACAATCTTACACTGCTATGTAACATCATGCGTCATGCGTAAAAAATTAGAGATAAGTACGGTGTTATTAATTACGATATAAATATACTATAGTGGCTCTGTGATTTGGAAGATCTCGCGTTTGTGACGTTTTTTAAAAAAAAAACGAAATGTCTGCATTGTGTTTTCATTTCGAAAAATTTCGAAAAACTGGATCAACAAAAAATCTGTACAATTATCGAACCTGCTCAAAAAAAATAACGGGAATCGGTTCAGAAGTGCATCCTGTAGAGGAAAACAAAAGGACATACCTACATACGAAAACATTTTTGCCCAAGCTGAATCAGAGACACTTCGCGCACGCTCGGTCGATAACCGAAGAACAAATTACACTTTGCTTTGTATTGCAACACTATTCTAAACTAATACAAATTAACATAGACTTGAGACGTCTAAATGAAGGTATACCTACCTAAATGATCAATATAGATTGGTGAGGGGCCATCCATAAATTACGTCACGCGAATTTCGTGATTTTTGACCCCCTCCCCCGTCCTTGTCACAGCTGGTCACATTTGTGAGACCCCTTCCTAGTGTGACGTCACATTTTTTACATCTAAAAATAAGTTCATAAGTAAGAATGTGACGTGACGAAATTTAGGACCCCCTCCCACCCCCTTGTCATCCAATGTCACACTTCGTCGACCCCCCCCCCCCTTAACGTGTGACGTAATTTATGGATGGCCCCTAAGTACTATGATGGGCAACAGTGTCGCTTTACCAGTTAGCAACAAAATTCGTTTTCGTTCGTTCGCAGATTTTAACCTTAGTAGTAGTTAAGCGACAATGTTGCCCGTGGTACGTATTATAGCAAGTGACTCTAAGTATAGTTAATCTCAGCAAAATTATACACCGGGAGAATTAAGATTTCTACATTCGTGCCTCGAAAGAGAACTGTCGCAGGATGAACTGGGGCGCACGAATTAAACTTTCTTTAAGTTTTAGGGAAGGAATAAAAATTCAAAAAGGTAGGGATTTAGTGTATAAAGGTTTTTTTTTCGAAATTGGGGCCAATATCGTGTCCGATCATCAAAGAGGTAAAAATACTTTAGCCAATAGAAAACAACAATATCCTAGAGAATGATATCACAAGTTACTTTAGGTATAGTATAAATGTGAAAGATTGGATGTTCTGTACCCTTAGCACGAACAGCTATCGAGAAAAAAAACGCTCGTAAAATTACTCGATGGACAATTCTCTATGGAAATTTTAATTTCGCTTATCGGCGATAGATGACGCTGTACAAATTTCCAATACAAAATTTATCTATCGAATGATTTTACGCGCGTTATTATTTTCGATAGCTGTTCGTGCTAAGGCTACAGAACAGCTGAACGGATTTTGATGAAAGGCACACATATATTTTATAACCTGGATTAACACTTAGGATGTTGTTATCTTCCTTATAAGTTCCATTTGTATATTTATTAATGTCCACGCGGACGAAGTCGTAGGCTGACCGCGGAAGCTAGTACTAAGTAATCGTTTGTGACACCCTACCTTTCGTCGAAACAGGCGAAACCTGGCCTCTAACTGCAAAGGTAACCAAACTCAAATTTCCCAACGGCATGGAGCGCGCTATGCTCGGTATATCGCTTGGAGACAGGATCCGAAGAGGTTGGTCAGTTTCCGAAACGAAGAGATTCGGAAACGGACCAAAGTGGTAGACATTGGGTACCGCGTCGCAAAGCTAAAATGGGCTTGAGCTGGCCATATGTGTCGCCGAAGCGATGACAGGTGGAGCAAGTGCGTTTTTATCTGGAGACCTCGCACTAAAAGAATCGTAGGCAGACAACCAGCCAGATGGTCTGACGACTCTGACGTCATATCAACAGTCGCAGGACCACTCTGGCCTAGACGAACAGAAAACAGGGATGCTTGGAGGAAAATTGGAGAGTCGTATACTCAACGGTGGGCGGATGTGCGCTGAAGAAGAAAGAAGAAGAAAATAACTAACGTCGGCGGGGCCCCATAAGTAATCCTTTGTGTTACTTTTCTTCGGCGGGGCCCCAGCCCGCTCTGCGCCCAGCCCTGTCGCCCGTCACCCCCAATTTGGCCCGGGCTCCATCTCGCCATGATTTATCGTCGCCGGTTGAGTGATAACTGAACCCTTCCAAGACGAATTCATATTCGGTGCGATTGTAAGTACAGCCAGATGTACCTTCATCGGGCATTGTCGATTATTGTATGAAACAAAGACGTATTGCAAAAAAAAATTACAAATCTTACAAAAAATAGAGATTAAGTATAACCCCTTTCTGTTTCATACAAAGTATTAAAGCATGAAAGATATTATTACACTATGGGTATTACAAATTATTTTTCTCACTTATGCTCTGAAATCTTATCATTCCATTTGAAAAAGGAATGCGGGGCGTTCCACATTTCCGAGGGGATCTGGTTCATCACATTATAAATTTAAAATTCAGGCCAGGAATGAATTTCAATACTTACTTCCCGCACCAGCACCAGTGCGGGAAGTAGGTACAGTGCGAAGATGATCTGGGTGGTCTGCGGCAACTTCTTTTTTTTGTTTTAGCTGTTCACAAAAACAAAAAAAGCAAAGGCACATTTGCACCATACAGCCATAACTTTAGTTCCTTTTTTCTGTCACGCAAGCCAACGACAAGACAGTTAATATTATAAAGGTAAAATTATTTAATAGGTACTATAATAACGATACAATAAAAAAAATGGTGCGCACAGAGTATATTACTATAAGAATAAATAAATATTACATTGTATTGTACCAGATTTATCAGAGACAAATCCTCTAAGTAATCTTGAATTATGTACAGCGCCATCTACCGCCGAGAAGCGAAATGAGATGGGTTTTTGCTTCTCGGCGGTAGATGGCGCTGCACGTAATTCAAGATTACTCAGAGGATTTGTCTGATTACTCATTTTTAATATTAATTAAATTTAATTAAGTTTCAATTGAAAAGTTTTTGATTTCCTCGCATTTCTTGAGAAAAGCACTATAGTAATGTACTATTACATTGCACTATCTTTGATTACATTACATTACATTACATTACATTGCACTATCTAACCTTTGATTGGGATTAAAAGTATCGTATGCTTTAATCCAGGCTACATTTTGATACTTTCGTTATTATTTTTGTGATTGAGCTGATTTTTTTCTCTATTTCAGAGTTGGTCCCATAGTAAAAGTTGTTCAGTTTGATGGTCCCTAACCACATTCGGCATAAGTGGTTATTTTGAAACACGTTGTATAGGAAGGACATAATTATGCTTCAGTTCAAAGCATTTGTATGTAGTTTTTTTTCTAAATTGACTCGGCTGGGTATTGAACCGGGTTCTCAGACCCTAAAGAGGGGTGTACAAACTGAGTACTCGACCACGGAGGTCGTCGTTTATGACTTAATTTCAACGTTGATTAGTTTTATACATTGACTAGCTTCTGCCCGCGACTTCGTCCGCGTGGATATTAGAGAAAATCCTTAGGGAACCTTCAAAATCCTTAGGGAACCTTCAACCAGGATCTGACCAGCCATTTTTACGCATTTAGGCGGGCTCCTACCAAGGGCGCTAACTGGCAAGGCCCGTTTCGGTTCAGGTTCCGGTTCTGGTTCCGATTCCGGTTCCCGTTCCCGTTCCCGTCCCGTTCCCGTTCCCGTTCCCGTTCCCGTTCCCGTTCCCGTTCCCGTTCCCGTTCCCGTTCCCGTTCCCGTTCCCGTTCCCGTTCCCGTTCCCGTTCCCGTTCCCGTTCCCGTTCCCGTTCCCGTTCCCGTTCCCGTTCCCGTTCCCGTTCCCGTTCCCGTTCCCGTTCCCGTTCCCGTTCCCGTTCCCGTTCCCGTTCCCGTTCCCGTTCCCGTTCCCGTTCCCGTTCCCGTTCCCGTTCCCGTTCCCGTTCCCGTTCCCGTTCCCGTTCCCGTTCCCGTTCCCGTTCCCGTTCCCGTTCCCGTTCCCGTTCCCGTTCCCGTTCCCGTTCCCGTTCCCGTTCCCGTTCCCGTTCCCGTTCCCGTTCCCGTTCCCGTTCCCGTTCCCGTTCCCGTTCCCGTTCCCGTTCCCGTTCCCGTTCCCGTTCCCGTTCCCGTTCCCGTTCCCGTTCCCGTTCCCGTTCCCGTTCCCGTTCCCGTTCCCGTTCCCGTCCCCGTCCCCATATTATTTATATTATTTAGCAGTGGTTTGACAGACAGAAAAGAGAGTGAGTGACAAAGTCAATATTATGAATTTGGAACTACGGGCTATTCGCATTGACCATGAAGGTTTAACACCCCCCCGCAATGTGAACACCCTGTATCTTCCTATACCTATGTGCTCCAAAAAATATACATTCGACATATCAAAGAACAAACACCCTATGTATACTTTATACAAACACAATTCAAAATTAACATAATTATTTACACCTTACTATTTATTTATATTAGATTTAATAATATATATTTATATTATTTAGCAGTGGTTTGACAGACAGATAAAGAGTGAGTGACAGAGTCAATATTATGAATTTGGAACTACAGGCTGTTCGCATTGACCATGAAGGTTTAACACCGTCCCTGTCCCCGTCCCCTGGATATGCATGTCCTGGTCCAATCATGTTCACCGTGTTGGACTTCAAAATAAATGTCATTTTCGCAACCACCATCCTATGAAACCTCAAGAACGACATCCACATCGATTTTCATGTTTACTTACCCCATTTACACCTTAAGGGAGGATTTTCAAAATAACAAAATATGTGTTTGCCTATTTATTTTTAGACATGCTCCTACGAATTTTAAAGTTGTAATGTCTATTTTATATTATTTTTCCATACAAAATTTAAACCCCATTTTCACCCCTTTAGGGGTTAAATCATGTCCACCGTGTTGGACTTCAAAATAAATCTCATTTTCGCAATCACCATCCCATAAAACCTCAAGAACGACATCCATATTGATTTTTATGTTTACTCACCCCATTTACCCCTAAGTGGTTGATTTTCAAAATTACAAAATATATGTTTGCCTATTTATTTTTAGGTGTGCTCCAACGAAGTTTAAAGTTGTAATGTCTATTTTATATTATTTTTTCATACAAAATTTGAACCCCATTTTCACCCCTTTAGGGGTCAAATCATGTCCAACGTGTTGGACTTCAAAATAAATGTCATTTTTGCAATCGTCATCCCCGAAAACCCCAATAACGACATCCATATCTATTTTTGTGTTTTTTACCCCTTTTCACCCCCATTTCATCCCAATAGGGGTTCAAATGCTAACAATAACAATATACGTTGCGTTAGATGTCTATCCATAAGCCTAAATTATAAATTTAGCGATTTTAACTTTGAAAATAAAGGATTTTCTTCAATACACAACTTCATCCCCCTTTTGACCCCTTCGGGGGTAGAATTTTGAAAAACGCTGAGACCCGTATTTATTTATTTTCAATGGTCAGTCTAAACACAAAATTTGAAGATCCTAGCTTCAAAACTGAGGGACTTTCATACAAACTTTGATCCCCTTTTTTACCCCCTTAGGGGGTGAATTTTGAAAAACCCTTTCTTAGTGCACCCCTAGACCTCATAAGGAACCTACGTGCCAAATTTGGAGTCTCTAGACCCAGCGGTTTGGGCTGTGCGTTAATAGATCAGTCAGTCAGTCAGTCAGTCAGTCATTCAGTTTACGATTTTATAAATATAGATGTAATTGAAATAAAACTTTATTGTACAGTAGCCCGTTGTACATTTAAATTACGAAAAAGGTTACCGTTTGCCGTTATGATATAGTTATTTATGACGAAATTATAGATACTTTAACCCAAGTTTTACAGATCGCAACCCGCCGTATTTGTATATCTCCAAAAATGATATTTTTTTTATTTTTCCAGGTTTGCCACATGGTTTAGCTATTGTCGTGTTCTACAGCTTTGTTTGATTGCCCCTAATAATAGTAAGACTATGAAAAGTAGCCATACACAGATTTAAGACCAGATGAAAATGGATGGACTTTATCTGTGGGCCTACCATGAGTTGATGCAAACTACGTTACCGTAAACTATCGGATATACTGCTCACAGTCAGTGCGAGTGAATGAGACAAAACGTTAGTTTACGGTCACGTAAACAGTTAGCGTCAACTCATGGTAGGGCCACTGTTCTTAAATCTTTGTATGGTCACTTTCCATAGCCTTACTATTATCAGTGGCAATCAAACAAAGCTGTAGAATACGACAATAGCTAAACCATGTGGTAAACTTCGTTATAAATAACTATCTCACAACGGCAAAAGGTAACTTTTTTCGTAATTTAAATGTACTACTGGCTACTGTACTAATAGTTCATTGGGATTAAAACATCCAGTTACACAGATAAGTTAGATTCTCGTTTCCCAACCGTCCGTCCTAAATCCATTACAGCGTCCTTACACTGCACATTTTCTGAAGCTGACCTCCCTCCAAGGGCGCAATGACTCTCCCCGATTGCATCCTTGATGCCACTCTGTCCTCATCCGTTATTGGAACGAGCAACCTTCATGCTGCAGCACTATTGGACTTAGGAATAGCTGGATTAGAAAATATTGGGTCCTTAACTATAAGTGTTTTTTTCTCACACACAGAGAACCTCATTCTTTGATTCAAAATATTTATCAGTTGCTGGATATTACTTATATACTTCAAATTATGACCATAGCCGTCAACTATCAGCATAATTAAAGTCTAAGTATTTTGTTTTGTTGGCAATCCTGCAAGTGACTCCTTTTTTAACAGACTTCCAAAAAAGGAGGAGGTTCTATGTTCGTCTGTATATTTGTTTTTTTTTGTGTATGTCCACCGATTACTCGAAGACGGCTGGACCGATTGAAATGATTCAAACGTTATTACATTAGGTACCTACACTCCCAAGTTGGTCCCATTTTTTAAAATTTGGAAATCGGTTCAGTACTTTTCAAGTAATTTTGAAAAAAGCACGAAAATAGTATGATTTTGTGTGAATTACCTCGATGATTGGTCGTATTACTTCTTTGTTTATGAACTGAATAAGATAATATTTTTTTTGTTGGAAGAGGGATATCTTAAGTGTAGTGTTTTAACCGACTTAAAAAAGGAGGTTCTCAGTTTGACCGCTATTTAAGTTTGTTTCTCCGCGATTATCTTACGTTTGGCTGAGCCGATTTTTACCTTACCTACAAGGTACCTACACTAAAAATTAAAAAATAAAAAATTGTTTAAAAAAAAAACAAAAAACCGAATTCAAAAAACCTACCTCTAAAAAGCAAGAAATAATATTCGTATAATAAAAATACGTCTATTGAAGTCGGGTGGGGCTGGAGTACAAATTCCTAAAAGCCCCACCCGACTTCAATAGACGTATTTTTATTATTAGCGAAAATGACCACTTTTTCCATTGTAACTTAGCCTAAACTTATTTTTTTCGCTTCCTAAGTTATGTTCACATTTGTACATAAAAGTTTTATCACAATAGTGTTCACGGTTTTGTTAAAAAAATTATGAAAATGCTGAAGTCTCCATACCTACAAAACGCCAATATCATTACCAGCCTATGTAGGTTAAAAATTATTTAAAATATGTATGTATACCTAGGTAGGTATACATACATATTTTAAATAATTTTCAACCGTCGAATAAGTACTTTACTGAAATAAAATTTCAATTCTCAAGCTTACGCGCTCACTAGACATGAAATAAAACACTTTTAACGGATACTAGCGCGGCTTTATTGAAAGTACCTTGGTAATTAGTTGGTATTTGGTTTGATTTTTGATTTTCCCGACGTTTCGGCACCTTTGCAGCTGCCGTGGTCACGGGGGACTGAAGCTACTTGTGAGCCTACCCTCAAGCGATGAATTTTTTAGAACGTTCAGAAATTAAAATTTATCAAATTTAATTAGTTTAATTTTGGTTTGGTTTTAATTTAATTTTATATGTTAAAAAGAGAGAATCTACTGAAACTACTACCATTTCAAAAAATTGGGAGGCCCCTCCAAGAAAGAAATGGCGAAAGAAAACTTGGAGAGGAAGGCCGACCTCCGTCTTTTATATTAATTAATTTATTTGCAAAAGGAACTAACCGTATCATTAGATCTTACAGTGTGTGTTTGGGGCTTTAGCTTGTGAATGATGGGGTCCCAAGCTGGTGGAATTTTCCAACCATCATCTCTATTGAAATTAGGATATTTATTTATTTCGATAGCCTCGCGGAGCATTCTAGGAATGAATCTACGTTCCCTAGCAAGGATTTGGGGTTTGTCAAATCTAATATAATGGTTGGGCCCCTCAAAGGCGTGTTCACTCACTGCAGACTTGTTATCGCGCCTATGTTTCATGTCAGCTACATGTTCTTTAACCCGGGTCCCTATGCTTCTCTTTGTTTGCCCGATGTAGGAGAGCCCACAGTCACAATCTAGTTTGTAGACGCCTGCGGCTTGAAGGGGGATATTACACTTGACAGGTCGTAAGAATTGGTTGATCTTCTTCGGCGGCTTGAAGTAAGTTTTGATTGACGCTCGCTTCAGAATGTTTCCAATCTTGTCAGTGACACCCTTCAAGTATGGTAGGATGGCAGGTTGACGCTCTACTGTGGCTGTTTTGGTGCGTTTTCTGTGACGAAGGCGTGGTACTTGCAACTTGTTGTTACGTAGTACTTGCTTGACGTGCTGAAGCTCAGCAGTCAGGTGTTGTTTGTCACAGATGCCGCGGGCTCTCTGAAACAAAGATTTCCCTACGGTAGCTAACTGTATAGGATGATGGTGAGAGTCACCATTAAGGTATCTGTCTGTATGGGTTGCTTTACGATACACTGTATGGCTCAAGGTTTGGTTCGGATTCCTGATAATGAGAATGTCTAGGAAAGCTAGTTTATTATCTGCCTCTAACTCCATAGTAAATTGTATGTTGGGGTTTATGGAGTTAAGATGGTTAAGAAATGCAGGGACACTGTCTCTAGGTAGTATTGTGAAAGTGTCATCTACGTACCGTTTGTAGAACCGGGGAGTCACTGGTGCTGTGGCTAGTGCTTTCTCCTCAAAATCCTCCATGAAAATGTCAGCAACAATGGGGGATACAGGAGAGCCCATTGCTACGCCATCCACTTGCACGTAGAACTCCTCGTTCCATAACAGATAGCCAGATGTTAGGCATAATCTTAACTCCATAAACCCCAACATACAATTTACTATGGAGTTAGAGGCAGATAATAAACTAGCTTTCCTAGACATTCTCATTATCAGGAATCCGAACCAAACCTTGAGCCATACAGTGTATCGTAAAGCAACCCATACAGACAGATACCTTAATGGTGACTCTCACCATCATCCTATACAGTTAGCTACCGTAGGGAAATCTTTGTTTCAGAGAGCCCGCGGCATCTGTGACAAACAACACCTGACTGCTGAGCTTCAGCACGTCAAGCAAGTACTACGTAACAACAAGTTGCAAGTACCACGCCTTCGTCACAGAAAACGCACCAAAACAGCCACAGTAGAGCGTCAACCTGCCATCCTACCATACTTGAAGGGTGTCACTGACAAGATTGGAAACATTCTGAAGCGAGCGTCAATCAAAACTTACTTCAAGCCGCCGAAGAAGATCAACCAATTCTTACGACCTGTCAAGTGTAATATCCCCCTTCAAGCCGCAGGCGTCTACAAACTAGATTGTGACTGTGGGCTCTCCTACATCGGGCAAACAAAGAGAAGCATAGGGACCCGGGTTAAAGAACATGTAGCTGACATGAAACATAGGCGCGATAACAAGTCTGCAGTGAGTGAACACGCCTTTGAGGGGCCCAACCATTATATTAGATTTGACAAACCCCAAATCCTTGCTAGGGAACGTAGATTCATTCCTAGAATGCTCCGCGAGGCTATCGAAATAAATAAATATCCTAATTTCAATAGAGATGATGGTTGGAAAATTCCACCAGCTTGGGACCCCATCATTCACAAGCTAAAGCCCCAAACACACACTGTAAGATCTAATGATACGGTTAGTTCCTTTTGCAAATAAATTAATTAATATAAAAGACGGAGGTCGGCCTTCCTCTCCAAGTTTTCTTTCGCCATTTCTTTCTTGGAGGGGCCTCCCAATTTTTTGAAATGGTAGTAGTTTCAGTAGATTCTCTCTTTTTAACATATAAAATTAAATTAAAACCAAACCAAAATTAAACTAATTAAATTTGATAAATTTTAATTTCTGAACGTTCTAAAAAATTCATCGCTTGAGGGTAGGCTCACAAGTAGCTTCAGTCCCCCGTGACCACGGCAGCTGCAAAGGTGCCGAAACGTCGGGAAAATCAAAAATCAAACCAAATACCAACTAATTACCAAGGTACTTTCAATAAAGCCGCGCTAGTATCCGTTAAAAGTGTTTTATTTCATAAAATTTCAAATCGTGTAAACATACATTTATGATCTTTCAGTAATACCTTTAATTTTAATTATTTATATTTTGTATTGTTATATTTTTAAGTTTTATTTAGTTAAATTACCTAAAAATTTATAAAAAATATCTATTTATATATATTTTTACTTTGAGGATGAAAAGCTAGAAATAATTTGTTAATTGGAACGTTATTTTTTTACATAAAATCTGATAACCTGATAACCTGTTTGTAAAACTAAGAGTTTGATAATCAATATGAACAACTTTTTGTATGAAACAACCCTACAGCGAAAAGGTTGAAGCTGTTTCATTTCATACAAAGTTTGAACTCTGGTAAAATGTGAAACAGCCGTTTTTGTGATTTCGGGTTGTTTTATACAAAAACATACTATCAACTCTACAGAAAATGGTTTTAGATTTTCTTGTTTAACAAAAATGTCGGTGTTTACTATTAATAGTTTTTATTCGAACTAAGCAGCCAGCAGAAGTTACATTGTAAGGACAAAGCACCACCGGATACCGTGACGTCACTTCCTGCGTTGCCGTTGGCGGGAAACGGCTCAACACGTACACATGAAATATCGTGACTTTTTAGGAGTTTTCAATACCCTTAGCACGAACAGCTATCGAAAAAAATAACTCGCGTAAAATCATTCGATGGATAAATTTTGTATTGGAAATTTGTACAACGCCATCTATCGCCGATTAGCGAAATTAAATTTTCCATAGAGAATTGTCTATCGAGTAATTTTACGTGCGTTTTTTTTTCTCGATAGCTGTTCGTGCTAAGGGTACAGTTGTTATAGAAACTTTTTGCCGTTCAATTTATTCTTTATCTGTTCGATGACGTTTATGTCAGAATTACAATTTTTCTCAAAAGGACAACATGGTTTTATTTTAAAACCCTATATTTAGATCAACAAAATGGTCCTAAATAGCCGGATTTAGCCAGATAATGGCTATACAGTTCATGGAAATAATATAAAAGTGTCTACATGTGTCGTGAGTTCGTTACAGTTCCAATAAGTACGCACGTAAGTTGGTGCTAAGAAAAAGTATTTCGAGTTCCATATTTATCTGGGTACTACACTTCGCTATCACGTTAGTACCAGAAACAGCTCATATTAAGTTCCTGACAAGTTCCTGAGAAGTTCCTGCTTATTTTCCGATAAGTTCGTGCAAGTTCCAAGTACGTCACAGACAAGTTCCAGAGATAGTAAATCGTCAGTTCAGTTCAAGTGCTAAGAACGAAAAACAATTCAAGAGAACAAGATAATCTTTATTTTACTTATTTTAGTTTTGATTTAGTTTTACCTACGTAGTTCATAGCTCATTTAGTTTTGTTTTGTTTCAAATTTTCTTACATTTTCTTTCGCAATGGAAGGCCTAATAAAGGTACAGTTTGCATTACAAAAAAACATTGAGCGGAGCTTAAGTAATTTTAAAAAATCACCTAAACAACGGATAAATTTCGAATATGTAGAAACGAAGATAGAAATTTTAGAAAAAGATTGGGACAGGTTTTCCTATAATCATACCAAATTAAATGAAATTTCAGATGTTGTTGAATTAGAAAAATCTGTTTATAATTTAAATGAAATTTATTCCGCAGTAGAAGAGTGCTATTTAGAATACAAAACTTTGTTAAAAACTGAGAAAAAGAAGCTTACGAGTTCAAACAGTACTAATGATATAAATATTGCTTCTCCTTGTCAATCTCAATCAAAACCAGCATTAAGATTACCAAAAATATCCATTCCCCTGTTCTCAGGAAAATATTCGGAATGGACAACGTTTCGTGATTTGTTTATATCATTGGTACACAAGAATGATTCCTTAGATAATGTTCAACGGATGCATTATCTGAAGAGTCATCTCACTGGTGAAGCAGAACAGCTGATCAGGTATATCCCAACATCTGAGGATAATTATCAACAGTGCTGGAATCAATTAGAACAAAGATACAACAATAAAAAATATCTAGCTAATTGTATACTAAAACGATTTTTCGGTCAAAAACGTATTTTCAATGAATCAGCCGCTGCGTTAAAAGAACTTTTGGATACAACGATGGATTGTTTAAGCGCTCTGAAAAATTTGAAAATTGACGTAACCACTTGGGATATCATAATTCTTCATGTCATTTCATTTAAACTCGACCCAGAAACCCGCAAACAATGGGAACTTTCTGTTTCGAGTGATAGTTCAGGTGATTTGCCCACGTTACTACAGTTCAAATCCTTTATTGAAAGCAGATTTAGAGCATTAGAGTTCATAGAGACCAAAAAGGTAACCAATCAGTTCAATTCATCAAACATGCATCAATTTAATTCCAAAGTGATGATAGCTCGCAACGATACTTCACACAACATTCGTTGTGAATATTGTAGTGAGACTCATAAGTTATGTTTCTGCAAAAAGTTCATTGATTTAGATTGTGAAAAAAGACGGGAATTTGTGAAGAATAAAAAAATGTGTTTTAATTGTTTGGGTGGAAACCATATGTTAAACCAGTGTCAAAAGCCTACTTCTTGTCACACATGTCAAAGAAGACATCATACTCTTTTACACATCACAAATTTTGACACTCAAAAGAACAACGCCGGTACATCATCTAATGTGACAGATGCAGGGCCTATAGTTTCATGCGTTTCAACTAAACAGTTTATTCAATCGAGACAAGTCCTTTTAGCTACCGCTTTGGTTAAACTCCAATCTCTTTGCGGCGATTTTCAACTAGTTCGAGCTTTACTAGATCAGGGCTCACAAGCCAGTTTTGTAACTGAAGCGACAGTACAATTTTTGAGATTAAAGAAAACTCCAATTAAGGGTGTAGTTTCCGGTCTTGGTGATTCAAAGAACATTATATCTAAATATATGGTCACGCTTACGCTCCAGTCCTTGACAGATATTAACTTTCAAGTTGAAGTCAACGCTTATGTTTTAAAAACCATCACATCTTATCTTCCTGAAAGAAAGGTAGAAGCTGTTGAGTGGCCTGAATTAATTCATCTAAAGTTAGCAGATCCGGAATACTATAAACCAAGTAAAATTGATCTCCTATTGGGAGCAGAAGTTTATAGTAACATAATAAAAGAAGGTATCAGAAAGGTACCAAATCAAGATATCCTAGCACAAAATACTTGCCTAGGCTGGATACTTTCGGGTATTGTTAATTCAGGAGATGCCAAGGTAAACACAGATAGGGTTACGGTGATGCACCTACAGATCAATGAAAATGACATGTTGAAAAAATTTTGGGAGATAGAAGAACAATCGTCGAATAATTTGGGTAAGAAGATACTTACGGAAGAAGAACAAAAATGTGAAAACTTATTTAACAGTACAACAAAGAGAACTTCAGAAGGAAGATACATTGTGAGACTTCCGTTTCGGGATGATAACCCTCAATGTGTTGGAGGAAATACAAGAGGAATTGCTGTTAGAAGATTTAAAGCCCTGGAAAGAAGATTTATAAAGGATCCAAATCTAAAGAAAAGATATACGGAAGTGATAGATGAATATTTACTTTTAAAGCATATGAGATCTGTAAATCCAGAAAATATAAATGAAGATAAAGCTGCATACTTACCACATCATGCAGTCATAAAAGAAGAAAGGACTACTACCAAAGTTCGAGTTGTTTTCGATGCTTCATGTAAAAACGAGAACGGCGTAGCTCTAAATGATGATTTATTAGTAGGTCCATCTTTACAGTTGGAATTACGTCATATAATTATGCGCTGGAGAATACATCCAATTGCTATTATAGCAGACATCACAAAAATGTATCGACAAATTTTAGTTGCTGATGAAGATGTACATTTTCAACGAATCGTATGGCGAGATAATCCTAAGGAAGAGATAAGAGATTTTGAACTTCTGACTGTCACATTTGGTACAGCGTCGGCGCCATATCTGGCCGTCAAAGCACTTAATCAAGTAGCTTTAGATGACGGGTATAAGTTCCCAAGTGCAAAAGAAAATATAGCAATATCGTTTTACATGGACGATTTGATGACAGGAGCTTATAATTTAAAAGAAGCCGAAAATTTATATAATGAGACAAATAACCTTTTAAAGGGGGGAGGGTTTGACCTTCAAAAATGGAACAGCAATAGTAAAGAACTACGAAGAATTATGTCTGTAAGTGATGAAATACAAGGTAATCGAGGAAGTTTAAATAAAAGTATAAATATAAATAAGAACGAAGAAGGTTACTCTGAAAAGAAATCGGATAACTCATCGGATATTACAAAAATTCTAGGACTTACCTGGTCTCGCTGTGATGATGTCTTCCAATATTCAGTGCAGTTCCCTGAGAGACCGGGACCTGAAACAAAAAGAACTATTTTGTCAGATATAGCACGTTTATTCGACCCTTTGGGGTGGGTAGCGCCTACGGTAGTATTAGCAAAAATATTTATACAAAAATTATGGTTATCTGGAATTGACTGGGATGATAAAGTTCCTAGTAATTTAAAAATAGAATGGGATACTTACCGCAACAATTTAATTCAACTAAAGGAATTTCAAATACCTAGATGGATAGGGATTCAATCAGATGATGATTATATCGAACTGCATGGGTTTTGCGATGCATCTAAGGCAGCATACGCAGCAGTTGTGTATTTAAGGATAATTGATAGCACTGGTCAAATTCGTATTTCATTGTTGACTGCCAAAACGAGGGTGGCCCCCATTAAACAAGTAAGTATCCCAAGATTGGAATTATGTGGCGCGTTACTTTTGTCACATTTGTTGTTAGAAGTGGCGCACATTATGAAAATTAACAAAGATAGAGTACGAGCATGGACAGATTCAACCATAGTTTTAGCGTGGCTCAATAGTCACCCAAATAGGTGGAAAACCTTTGTGGCCAATCGTGTGTCAGAAATCCTGACAAATGTTGAAGCAACTCAGTGGGCCCACATAGCATCAGATCAAAATCCTGCTGATTGCGCCTCTAGAGGGCTAGAACCGAAACTTCTTATAGAAAATACTCTTTGGTTACATGGGCCACGATTTTTATGGGATAAAGAGATCATATATAAGAGAACTCATGACGATACGAAGTTAGAAGAATGTATCAAATCACATTTGACGGTAAATACTGAAAAGGCATTTTTTGTTAAATATTCCAAACTTTGGAAGTTAGTGCGAGTAGTAGCTTTTTTAAGACATTTTTTTACAGTACAAAAGGAATCAAAAAGAGTTCAAATATCTTAGAAGAAATGAATTAGAAAATGCATTAAAATGTTGTATAAAAAAATGTCAAAAAGAAGAATTTCAGGATGAATATTTTCAGTTAAAAACAGAAGGATTTATAAAAAATAAAGATTCAAAATTAATATCACTTTGTCCTTACCTTGATGAAGATGACATCATGAGAGTGAGAGGTAGACTGCAACAATCTTCACTACCCTACCAAACAAAACATCCTGCCATTCTTCCTCGAGATGCACATTTTACTAACCTTATTATTGCCGACGCTCACGATAGAACACTGCATGGTAATTCTCAGTTGATGTCAAATTACTTGAGATCTGCTTATTGGATTGTGGGTTTAAAGGTTTTAGTCAAGAAGTACGTGCGGAATTGTGTAATATGTGTTAAAAATAATATAAAGGTAAGACAGCAACTTATGGGTTCATTGCCTACAGTACGCTGCACTTCAAACAGAGCGTTTCTACACAGTGGAGTTGACTACGCAGGCCCTATTAATATTAGAACTAGTAAAGGACGTGGATATCGTTCTTACAAGGGGTATATATGCGTTTTTGTCTGCATGGCAACTCGAGCAGTACATTTAGAAGTAGTTAGTGATTTAACTTCTCAAGCCTTTATAGCTGCGTTTCGAAGATTCGTTTCAAGACGTGGCCATTGTGCTCAATTGTGGAGCGATAATGGCTCAAATTTTGTTGGAGCAGCTAGAGAACTAAAGGAACTGGACAAAATACAATCAAACGTAGCGGAAAATCTTGAAGCTAGTAGTACTGAATGGCATTTCATACCTCCACATTCACCAAATTTTGGAGGATTATGGGAAGCAGCAGTGAAATCTACAAAATATCACCTCAAACGAGTTCTTGGAGAAACAACTTTAACATTTGAAGAGATGAGCACATTATTATGCCAAATTGAAGCATGTTTGAATTCCAGACCTATAACTATAATAAACGTTAATGATATAGATGAACCTTTGCCTCTAACACCTGGACATTTTTTAGTAGGTGAACCACTAATCTCAGTACCAGACGCAAATTATGAAAATTCTTACATTAGCCCTTTAAACAGGTGACAACTTATTCAAAAAAAGTTGCAAGACTTTTGGAGACGTTGGTCACAAGAGTACTTGACAACTCTTCTTAATAGATATAAGTGGCAGTATCAATCACCTGAACCAAAATTAGGAGATGTAGTGCTAGTAAAGGAGAGCGATTTACCTCCTAGTCGTTGGTTGCTCGGTCGAGTTTTAGAAAAACACCCTGGAAAAGATAATATAACTCGAGTGGTCACGTTGAGAGTACGAGGTTCCACATTAAAACGACCTACGTCGAAACTATGTGTTTTACCAATTGATGAAAATTAGAATAGGTTTATGTTATATTGTTTATAATTTAGTTTTGAATACACTTATTTGTGGAAGATTTGTTATCGCGTTAGTAAGATGCTGATGTTTCAAATGTTAATCTGTTTAATTCTATAAGCATGTATTATTTGTTGACTTTCAGTCAAATTGTCATAAATGACAATGTTTAAATTTATTAAGTTTAGAATTTTTATTCAAGTGTAAATTTTATTTCAATTAAGTATTAATAGTTCAATAATTTGTTCTTAATGAAAGGTTTTAAGTTTTTGGTTTGTTTTAAATAATGATTTCAACTTATAAGCTTTATAGGTTTTAAAAGGGCTTAGTAGGGAGTGACTTGCCTTTAAAGGACGTGTCCGAAATAACGTCCTTTGGGGGGCAGTATGTTATAGAAACTTTTTGCCGTTCAATTTATTCTTTATCTGTTCGATGACGTTTATGTCAGAATTACAATTTTTCTCAAAAGGACAACATGGTTTTATTTTAAAACCCTATATTTAGATCAACAACAGTACCCTTAGCACGAACAGCTATCATATTCACGCAAATAAACTATTACTTACTTACTTACTTACTTACTTACTTACACTAACGCTCAACACCCAAAGGCAATTCAGTACTACCTTTAGCACGAACAGCTATCGAAAAAAATAACTCGCGTAAAATCATTCGATAGATAAATTTTTTATTGGAAATTTGTACAACGCCATCTATCGCCGATAAGCGAAATGAAATTTTCCATAGAGAATTGTCTATCGAATAATTTTACGTGCGTATGTATCTATCGAATGATTTTACGCGAGTTATTTTTTTCGATAGCTGTTCGTGCTAAAGGTACTGAATTGCCTTTGGGTGTTGAGCGTTAGTGTAAGTAAGTAAGTAAGTAAGTAAGTAAGTAATAGTTTATTTGCGTGAATATGGTACATTGTGTTCTTAAATTACTAATTACCAACATATTCTATCGTTGTGGATACGATGTGCAAAAATTTAATGATTTAATTATATAATAAAGATAAAGACATTTTAATTAAATTAGGTTATAAGTTAACAGTGAGAAAAAAAACATGATTACCTACAATTAAATAATAATTCCCTACTTCAGTTCACGTGCACTAGTCATCGTTAAAATGTCAAGAAAATGTCAATAGAGTGGATTATTTTGTGAAAATGAGAATAAAAAATAAATAAAAAAGAAGAATAATAATAATAAAAAAAAATAATTTTGTGTTACAAAACTGGTCCGTTTCTAAAACATTTATTTAAAAAACGTATGACAATTTTAGTTATTTTTTTAGTCACTATCCAAGTCTACATGAAAATGTACAATAATATTGTGTTCTCTCATAAATAAATTAGTTTTGTTATCAATTCAATTCAATTCAATTCATTTATTTGCATTAAATAGGGTACAATTTTTATGACTTTGTAGGTGTTATACAACTGGGTAGAACTTATGCCTATTTAACTATATCATTTCATAGCATGCAAATTAGTAATAAAACCGTTTATAATAATTTAATGTTATTAACCTATACTATTTTATATAATTGAATATCCTGGAGAAAATGTCTAGCAGAGTTAGTACATCGATCTTCCTTACTCTTTATATTTGAGGAAATCTTCAATACAATAGAAGCCTCTGTCCATCAGCCATTTCTTTAAAGCTATCTTAAATTGATTGAAAGGCAATAGTTTAATATCCTCGGGTATTTTATTATAAATTTTTATAGCCATCGCATAACCATTTTTATTAAACCGAGTAGTTTTTGGTGCCGTGTTTAAAACGAGCCTGTTTCTATTTCTTAGGTTCCTACTTGTTTTATCCCCGACTCGTTGATAGAGGTGCTTATTTTGATGTACGAATTTTCCTAATTCCAAAATATATAAACACGGGAGTGGTAGGATATTAAGTGACCTAAAAAAAGGTCTACATGAAACATCTGGTGCTATACTGCATATGGCTCGAATGCACCTCTTCTGTGCGACAAAAACTTTTTGAATATTGGTACCATTTCCCCAAGTTATAAGTCCGTATCTGATAATGGATTCGACGAACGCAAAGTAGGCCATGATTGCCGTTTTTTTATTTGCTATTTTAGAAAGTTTGTATAAAGCATACGCGAAGCTGTTTATTTTTCCAATAACTTTTTCTATATGGTCTTTCCATGTCAGCTTAACATCGATAGTGATACCTAAAAATCTTACATTTAAAGCCCACTTTATATTTTCTCCATTCATGTCAATATTTGTCAATTGATTTTTAAAATTGTTGAAATTAATTATGTTTGTTTTATTTATATTTATTTGAAGATTATTATTATTAAGCCAATTTATTATACATGTCAAAGAATTTATAATGTCAATTTTGTGTTGTTCTACTGAATTATGTCTGTCAGTAGATACTAATACCGAAATGTCGTCAGCAAATAGAGTGAATTTGTCGTTTGAACGAAACTTTTAACTTACCTTTTAAAATCTAGGCGCTAATGATGATGCTCGTAGTATTTAATTAGTAACAGATCGAAATGCTTGATCCAAAGCCCTTCTTTTTAATATTAAAAGCATAAACTTTGTTAGGTAAAATATACGGGGTGTAAAAGACCCTCAACGAAGCCGAGGTCTACGTATTCTGCCCATCAATAGGACCATTTCTGTTCAAAATTATTGCTTGGAAACAATTTTAATTTTTGGTGTTAATAGTAGATTGTTATACAAGACGCTAAAATTACCCATTGCATACGAGGTAGTTTTATTCCCGAGCTTTAGCGAGGGAATAAATAGAAACCGAGTTACAATGGGTTTTAGCGTCGTGTGTTACACTATACTTTTCACTACGATTGCGAGAAAATAAAATACAATATTAAATAGTTTATACCTACTTACTTCCGTAAACGAATCCACTCGTTTTTCTATCCTCCACTTCATAAACTTTTTGTACAATATTTAAATAAAAGATTTGTGCTTGACGGCAGAAGATTAAAATTATTTCTTTCCTATTACAGTCACACAATTCAATCAGTTTGTAATTATAAAAAAAATCTAAAGATTTCGCGCCATGGTACCTTTTTTAATTTCTGCTGTAGCAGCTAAACTACACAAACACGCATTCTACGATTCACTCTGTACACAGAGTATAAATAAGTCTATGATTTCACCGCAGAGATGCTTTTAGTTCCATTTTCAAAAATAAGAATGAGAAACTGGGGGCCTATTACGAAACTTGGTCACGATAGTCGTCCGCAGTTCGTCGGTTATAGTTATTACAAATATTTTCAATGTAGCTATCGTAGTCCATAGTCTATTGAACGAATAATGACGGATCCACTAGAGAGAAACTGTCAAATTTACGTAATCACTTTGCAATATCGCATACGCAAGTGCTTTGTAATAGGAATCAATCAGAACGAAGCACGGACGCAGCCGCGTGTATCGCATTAAACTTTTCGTAATAGACCCCCAGTATTAAGTCGAGCGAGTTTTTATTCGTGATTATGAATAAAGACTTTTTCGTTTTAGTACGCTCATTGGTAATAGACAAACATTAAAAAAGAAAAAACTTTATCCCCTAGGGCTTATTATGCTATTTTATCTCGACTCTTGTACGTTACAATGACGCACTTTTTGAGCAAGAGGAGTGAAAAAAGCATTGCATAGGTACATTACCACGCAATGTAACGCGTACAAAAGACCGCGCTGGCGCCTGCGAGTGAATGTTTCACAACTGCGTGCGGCCGAGTTGAAAGGCAACGTTTATGTGCGTGCTCATGAAACACATTGAGTGATGACGTTTTGAAGCCATTGTGTGTTACGAAATACATAAAATTTTGATAATGTCACAGAATATTGATGATGTTACTGAAGACAAAAGTTAGTAAATAACGAATAAAATAAGATTTCATAAAAAAAAATAAAAAAAAATACTTTGACCATCAATAACTTTGTAGGTAAGTATTGGTTTCCCAAGTCAAAAATGATCCTGATGATGGGCGGAATGCGTGGACTTCGGCTTCGTTGAGTGACTTGATACGTTAGATTAGAGTATAGAAAATGATCACAAACAAATAGAAAGTAATCGATCTAAATACCTATGATTTCTATCTATATTCCAAGAACAGCAATGTTCTCTAAAAGCTGCCTAGTAATGACAATGAAGCTGTTTAATAAATTAATTACATGTTGATGTCAAACAAGAAATTTTCTAATAGACAGTGTAGCAGAATTTTTATTAATGAAGAATTGAATTGTTTAAGGATGTGACCAATGGGGACACTATAAATATTTAAGTTTTTGTAATCCATATTAAGAGATGGTTATATTTTGAAATTAATTTTAATTAGGTATTTAATTTGACATGATCATTATAAATTGAATTGAAAATGAACTCTATTATTAATCTAAATCAATATAATATTTGCATGCCAGTCTGGTAAAACATGTTTGTACGCTCTAATGTTGTGACCACCTATTTTACCATGTTTTTTGCGAAAAATTATCATTTATCATTTATTTATGCACTAAAATGAGTTTTCTCGTCCCGCGGTCCTCCATTTCAAATCACTTACCTTGTTACAAACTACCAAACACCGTTATCTCAACTCGTATTAAATTTAAAATTGGATTAGGTTTCTTAATAAAATCGTGGACCAGATTGTGTCCAAAAGGGAAATAAATTAATTAATCTCTGACCTTTTGTCATTGTGATTTATTAAATCTTTTGTTTGCAAGAGATGGGGAGGGTGTATGTAGGTACATTGTCCACCATTAAACTTCATTGTGAATGTGTTCATTAAAAAAAAATACGATTCAAAGGTAGGTACCTACTTCTATTGTTGTTTTTCTTTCAGTAGGTACCTACTGAAAACCTCGTGACGAGAGGGCGACATGACGTCTATATTTTTTAAAAACTTACATTTCGGATTATTTTAGTTTATTTTGTTGTTCGATAATTAGCTTATTAATTAGTTCTAGTCTAGGCCTTATCTTAAAGTTCTGATTTCACTTCCCGGATCAATGTAGAAAAACTACCTTTTCTATAATTTCTCAGGTCTGGGTGTGTTTATATTATCGTCATAAATTATCTTTTCCATAACACAATACTTAAGCTTCTTGAAGGTCGGAGGAACGAATCTAATGTAGTTAATCTAGGTATATCTATATCTAGGCATCTAAGGTGTTTGGTAAAAGCCTTTTAAAGCCGAATATGGTAGATAGGGACCATCAAACTGAACAACTTTTACTATGGGACCAACTCTGAAATCGCGAAAAGAAATCAGCTGTTTCATACAAAAATTAATTACAAAAATATCAAAATTATGAAACAGCTGATTATTTTTTCGCGATTTCAGAGTTAAGTTGTTCAGTTTGATGGTCCCTTTCTACCATATTTGGCTTTAAAAGGCTTTTACCAAACACCTTGTATAAGTAATGGCAAACACATGTAATGTTGCCTGATTTTCATGTACCTACTTATTATTATTTTAATTAATTATATTCATTAAAAAAAACGCGCGTAAAAACATTAGATAGAGTAATTAGCGCCATCTACCGCCGATAAGGGAAATTAAATTTTTCATAGTCTTTTTTTTTAGATAATTAGGTAGGTACTCTAACGTGTACTTTTACGCGCGTTTATTTCTCGATAGATGTTCCTGCTAAGGGTACATACAGAACCTGTTCACAAACTTGATTGAATCTACCCATTTCAATGAATTGCTAATAATACGTCAAATCCCCACACACAAAGAGAGAAAATGTCCTCCCCCTAAATTGTTCCCCCCATCAGCTTAAACTTCGCTCCGAGAAGCAATCCTTACGTATCAAACTTGCTCAAATGAAAAAATCCTTTAAATATTTTTGAAACTTTGACACCCCATAAAGAACATTGACCCGGAGAACTTTGATAGCTTGTAGGGTTGCCACTGCTGAACGAATTATCTCCTTTTATTAAGCTTGTATGATTAATATGAATACATTGAATTTTACGGCTAACAGAGTTAGACACTTGATTAGTGTTTTATTCCAATCATTGATTAGTAGACCTGCCCCTAGCATGACCACCGTAAAGTCTGGTTTACATTATCTTAGTCTTTAGTAGAGTGCTTTAGTAGCGTGCGAGTAGATTCGAATGCGAGTGCTTTAGTAGTTTTGGTGCCTTTCCATTGACTGTTTACATGTTTCCAGTAGAGTGTCACTTGACTAAAGCACTCTACTAAATACGCTACTAAAATGTCGATTTACATGCTCCCAGTGCGAGGAAAGTGTCGCGCGGGGGGTGAGCGGGCGGCGCGGGCGAGCAGGGAGTGCTACTGAAAAGCGATGATTCCAGTTGAAAGGCTACTAGAACGTTACTCTCTTATAGTCATAAGACATTACGACCGTTTACATGTTTCAACTAAAGCACTCTCCTAATGCACTCTACTAAAGACTAAGATAATGTAAACCAGCCATAACGCGATAGGATATAGCGATTCATCACTTTTAACTGTCAGAAGACAATGGATTTTGACAGTTAAGTGTCGATAAAACGCTATTTCAAGCGATATGATTATCTTGTTTCTGTGGCCGTGCTAAGGGAGCTAGCTAGTCCATTTACGTTAAGAAAACTTTTTTTAAACACGTTTTTAAAACGAACTAAAAAGTATAAAATCGGACCAAAAACATACAAAACGGACTAGAAATTCTAAAATAATATCTCCCGTAAATATTATAACCCTTATTATATTATAATAACCCTTATAAGTATTATAATGTTGAAGGTGATTCTTCACATTGACGAAATAACGCTAGCTTACAGCAAAAACGTAAAAGTACTAGAAAATTTCGCCACTCGCGACTCGGTAGCATAATTGGTAATAGTGCATTGGGCCGGAATCCTGGGCGGGTTCGAGTCCCGTCTGAGCTGCTACGGGTGAGTCGTTTTTTTCTAGTATTTTTCAATTATATTAAGTAACTTAATATATAAAAATAGCATTGTGAATGCTAAAATCTAAAAATTCCATTTTATAACCCTATAGGTACAGACAGAAGTTTTACAATAACTGCCTGACCCCCTATTCAAGTGGTAAACTTAGTATTTGTTAAAAAAGTCACCCTATGAACAAGGCCCCTGGAAAGTTGACAAAACTTGTGAAAATAAAAACCAAACTAAATCACATTAAAACGATAGATCCATCAAATAATAATCTCATCTACCCATGCTTTGTTTTTTGTTAAACTTTTTTACCTACTTTAACGAATCATTTGTACTTATTTCCTTTTAAGAGTCTTATTGTCAGTTATTGTATTTTCCTCATTCCAGTTTTCAGATTTATCGGGTTTAAATATTATTAGCAAGGTAACAAAATGTTTGGAAAATGTAACAAAGTGTTCCCTCACTAAATACACACGCAGTGCCACGAACAGAGACAGATGGAGGAGTATCGCGAAAGCCGGTGGGTTTGTTGAGACAGTCCATGACCACGACCACTCCGCCAGGAGTGAAGAAGAAGAAGAAGTGAGAAGAAGAAGAAGAAAATGATTAAATATCAAGTCGTCATTTTTTATAATATAATATGTAAATGTTGACACCCCTAACTTTATCTGTTAGCCCGTAAGCCGTTGAAGTGTCCCGATAGGTGGAAACAATTAAACTTTCTGACCCTCATTCATTGGATCGGGACGGAGGAAGTTCGACGGCGGCGGAACACAACGACATCTATAAGTTAACACTAATTCCAATATTATGCACATATACCTACGTTTATAGTTATGTACCTACGTTTATGTTTATGGGTAAGCGCCACCGCTCACGGGCGCTTAATCGCCGAGCGATTTTTTGTAGCCCAGAATAGAACATATGGAGTTCAATACGTAAACGCCCACGAGCTACAAAAAGTAGCTCACACATAGCTCGGCGACTAATCGCCCACGAAATGACACTGACAAGAGTGACAAGCGGCTTTAACCCTAAAAGACACCACAATTTTTTTCGCTGGCTGACATAATTATTTTTGTAATGGTAGAGTTTGCAATAAAAAGTAAGAGAATTATTATTACATGATATGCTTACCAATTTATATAATTCTTGAATTTGCGCATATAAAGTAAATGCAGAATTTTTGTTCTTCACACTATTTTGACGATAAAAGGATCTGTACCCTTAGCACGAACAGCTATCAAAAAAATAATCATTCGATAGATAAATTTTGTATTGGAAATTTGTACAACGCCATCTATCGCCGATAAGCGAAATGAAATTTTCCATAGAGAATTGTCTATCGAGTAATTTTACGTGCGTTTTTTTCTCGATAGCTGTTCGTGCTAAGGGTACTGAAGACTTTATTTTTTTGCTTCATTATATTCTATATTGTTTGCTTCATTTGTGAAAAGTATATAATTACTGACATAAATAAATCATAAACTTTATTTTATAGAGCTTAGCAATAATAAAAGTGATTGTTCTATAATATTATTACCGGGTGCCTTTTAGGGTTAACCTACGTCAGCGACTAAAAAGCGCCGTGATTGTCGCCGCGATTATCGCCGCGTTTATCGCAGCGATATCGCCGCGATTAACGCCGCGCTTATCGCAGCTACAAAATAGCGCCCGTCAGCGGTAAGCATTAAGGTTATTATTAAGTTGACGATTATCTTAAAGATCAAACTGCGTGGAAGACTGCAAGATCAAAATGCGTGGAAATGATGTAACACATAACTTGCTAATATAAGTACTTTGTTGAAGTAATATAATAAGTCTATGTTGTTGCCAATAATTCTGTCACCCTGTTGTAATTATGTTATGTTACCCTGGTAACGATATATTCAAGTTTGTAAATATCGTTACTTATGGCTGTTACAGCTGATGAGTTTCTTGCGCCCGTCCTTCTTGTCAGCTAAAAAAGTCTGGATATGCGTAGGAAAATATAGACGATTCAAAAGTACTTAATAATTAAGTTTATTTGAATAAAGCTTATTTCACTTTCACTTTCAGTTACATTTTGTTAGATGGACGCAGAAAAGGTGATTCCAATGATACTAAAACTCAATTTCGGCAAAAATGGCGGACATCCTCCTTTTACCCGACTGCAAAGAAAGGGTTATGTTTTTCCCCTTAGCCTTCGATATTAGTTGGTCTTCACTTCCAATCCAATATTTAAGTATGCACGTAAATACGTTTGTTTGTACATAGTATTTATTTGATAAATATCAAAACAACTCACACCAATCATTTAGTCCAAATATATTATAATCTTTCATCGTGATGACTGAATAACGGCTAGAAATCAAAAAAATATATTATCCTGTGACATGAATTTTATTTAATTTTCGTTTATCAGCTGTACTCCATCAGTTAAGAGGATTGTCAAGCAAGCGGTCTCCATACAAACGGCGATAACGTTTCCCACTCTCTAAATCTTAACCTACAGCAATGAATTTTTGGTATGTTTTTGAAATGCCTAAAAACTAGGACTGCACGTTTTGATTTTTAAAATATTCATTGTAGATTTAAAAATATTGGCACTTCTGTGTTTTGTTTGAAATCACTAAAATGCAAATATTTCGAAATCTATTATAGATATTTAAAAAATCAAAACGTACAGCCCTAGTATTTAGGCATTTCAAAAAAATACCAAAAATTAATTACTGTAGAATACTAAATAATATACTAGAAAAAATACGACTCGCACCAGATCAATACTCAGACGGGAATCGAACCCGCGACCTTTGGATATCCGGTCCAATGCTCTGACCGCTGAGCTACCGAGTCACTAGTGACATCGCCGAATTTCTTCTAGTATTTCATATTCATATTTCATATTTCATTTATTGCATCTATAAGTACATTTTGGTGGAAATCATACATTTTGGATTCATTATAGACCCTGTTGGGCACAGCAATTTAAAAAAGAGAGGAGGATGCCTTATTATTTTTCATCTAACATCTATTTGATAATAATATGTAACTATATTTATTGCAGTATTAGGTATTTTACAGAGCATACTTAATTATTTTTATTTATTTTTACTTATTAATGGAATTACTAAACTGGTTATTATTATTTAATTACTTACTAAATTTTATCAGTTAAATATTCTTCTACCGTATAGTAGCATTTTTCAATAAGTAGATGCTTTAATTGTTGTGTAAACTTTTTTTCATTGTTTTCTTGCTTTAATGATTCTGGGAGTTTATTATATATTTTAATAGACATCACGAAAGGGCTTTTACCATAAAGAGACAATCGAGAAACTGGCAATAAAAGTTTATTTTTGTGTCTTAAATTATGAGCTGTCTTTATATCCTTCCGCTCAGTGTAGTATTTGTGATGTTTTTTAACAAATTTGCATATTTCTAAAATGTAGATACATGGAAGGGTCAGGATTTGAAATTTACGGAAATGGGGTTTACAGCTATCGGTTTGTTCTATGTTAGATATTATTCGTATTAGTTTTTTTTGTTGTGTAAATAGGGTAGGTGCGTCTGTACTATTTCCCCAAAGGACAATGCCATAACTAAGCCATGCATATGCATAGGCGTAGTATGTCACTAGGGCAGTTTGTATGTTTGTAGTTGTTTTTATTTCTCTGAGTGCGTATACAAAACCGGACATCTTTCTGCGCAATTTTTGGACGTGGGGTTTCCAGTTTAGATGTGTATCAATTTCTAGGCCCAATAGTGTCGATTCACCTACTTCCTCTAATTTAATGTGTTTAAATTGAAAATTAATTTTGTTTTGTTTTCTTTGATAAGGATAGAATGATATTAGTTTAGTTTTTTGGATATTAATTTTAAGGTTGTGTTCATCTAACCATTTGGTGGTAGTGTCTAATGCATTGTTAAGCTTTGCATTCAAATTTAGACGGTTATTATCATCAGATATAAGTATGGAGACATCATCGGCGAACATGACACAAGTATGGTCTATGTTTGCTGGTAAGTCGTTTATGTATATAATAAACAGCAGACAACCCAAGACGCTTCCTTGTGGTATCGAAGCATTTGTAACTATTTTATCCGACCGAATGTGACTTATTTTTCTTTGAGTGGTGTCGAAATGCTCTATTTCCACTACTTGCTCTCTGTTCTCGAGATATGATGCAAACCAATTTTGACATATTCCTCGAATTCCTATGCCATATAATTTATTTAGTAGGATATTATGCTGAACTGTGTCATATGCTTTAGACATATCCAGTAAAACCCCTATTGCAGCCTTTCTGTCATTAATTAAATTGTAAGCCTCTTGAATATACCTATACACCGCCAGAGTGGTGGAACGATTTTTTCGAAAACCATTTTGGCTCTCGTTAAAGATTTTATACTTTTCACAATAGGCATAGACGCGGTCGCACATTGCTTTTTCAAATATTTTGGAAGCCGTCGGCAAGAGGGAGATTGGCCGATAATTATTAACGTCAGTTTTTGAGTTTTTCTTTTTATAGATGGGCTTTATTATAGTTTTTTTCAATAAATTAGGAAACACTCCTTCTTTAAAAGATTGGTTGACTAGTAAACAAAATGGTTCTGTTAGCTCATCCGCGCATTTATTAATTAGGCACGGAGGAAGTTCGTCTATTCCGTGACTTTTTTTATTTTTTAGATTTTTTATTATTTTATTTATTTCTTTTTTATCTACTGGACGAAGATACATAGAATTTTCTTGAGAAAACATTACAGGGCGGCCGTTTTGTGTATGTGTACAGTTTTTTGTGCCAATTGACGCAAAAAACTTGTTGAATTCATCAGCGATTTTTTTTGGATCTGATATAGGACAATTTTCTTTTATTAGTTTTATATTATTCTTATCTCGAACTGGGTTTTTATTTGTACGCTCGTTTATTATACGCCACATAGCTTTTGATTTATTTTTTGCGTGTTTCATTTGGTTTATATATTGTAGTTTTTTTGCTGTATTAACACATTTTTTCAGAACTTTCTCATATGTTTTATAGTATCGTTTTAAATTTTCACTATTTGATCTATATGTAAGTATTTTCAAAAATCTTTTATTTTTACATGAGTGCTTAATACCGACTGTTAGCCAATGTTTTTTATACTTTTGTTTTAGAGTAATTTTTGTCTTTGGTATGCATTCGTCTAATATTTTCTTTAAAGTATCATGAAAGGATTTAAAATTTTTATTAATATCATTGTCATTTTTTAAAATTTCTGACCAATTTAATGATAATAATTTTGATTTAAAATTTTCAATGTTTTTAGTATTAAAGATTCTCTTTTGTGTAAACCAAACCACTTTATTTTTCTGCTGAGGTATATTAATATGGATAATTGTCGCCGAGTGATTGGTGAATCCGAATTCTTCTACGGTTGTGTAAAACATTGGGTACTTAAAGTTAGTGAAAACTAGGTCTAAGCATGTTGATGATGTCTTGGTAAAATGTGTGGGACTTTTTATATGTTGTGCCAGTTTGTATTCGGACATAAAGTCTAAGAATTGGTTACTTTTATTATTATCAATTAACACATCTGTATTAAAATCTCCTCCTATAATTATATTATACTTACAATATTTTGCACATATGTAATTTAAAATATACTTAAGCTGACTGTAAAATGCATCATTCTCTCTTCCGTTAAAGTACATAGTTACTAACAAAATATTCTGTTTTGGCAGTACAGCCGCACATACTTCTAACACATACTCTATTGACATATCTGCAATTTCTTCTTTTTCTATGTATTCTAAGTTGTCCTTTATCAAAATGCAAACTCCACCACCAGCACGCGTTTTCCTGCAGTATGATGATGCAATTTTATATCCATCAAAGTTAATTTGATCTAGCTTCGCTTGTGTAAGCCATGTCTCGGATATGCAAAGGGCTTGATAGCTGTTATTTTTGTTGAGGAAAGCTTCAAGTATGTGCTGTTTGTTGTAGATACTTTGCATGTTTTGGAACAATATTTTAAATTGTTGGTCGTTGTTTCCGAAATAAATTGTTACTAGATTGATCTGCGTTTGTGACCAATTTCTGACGTTTATCACTAATCATTGTGTCTCGGCTGAGGTGTTTTTCTTTTGCTTGATATGTGTTGTTTGAGTTATCAATATTAACCCTTTTTCCTTCTATAAATAGTTCATTTCCACGTATGATAGCATAGAGGCCTTTGTTTCGTGCTGTAAACATTTCTTCTCGTAATTTTTGTCGTCGTTTTCGTCCATTTTTATCAAGAAATTCCGAGATTGATAATCCAGTCCCCTGGAAGCAGTGACCGTTATTAATTAAGTATTTCGTCATTCGTTTACTTATAAGCTCAATCACTAGTGGGCGGTTATTGTTGTGATTCTTTTTGCCTACTCTGTATGTTTCCTCAATATATCCCATTAGATCTATATTCATGATATCCCTAAAAACATCAATGAGTCTGTTATATAGGTTGTTTTCTGGTTCATTTGGATACTCACTGAGGCCATATAATACAATTTTTTTACTATTAATCTCTGGATTCAATTGTTCAACGGGACTAGAAATTTTAGAAGCGATTTCTTCGAGTTCTTTCTTTAACTTCTTGTTTTCTTTAATAAGTTTATCCATTTCACTGCTTAGGGTATCAATTTCAAGTTTTATTTGTTTGTGGTTTGTAGTAATTACGTTTATTTCCTGTCTTACGTCATCTTTTAGCTTTGAGATGGCCTTATCTATTTCAGTTTGTATTGTACTCTGTAATTCTGATATTATTGTATTATTATTTTCTTTTAATCGCAGCATAATTATGTTACTTAGTTGCTGCATGGATATTTGAGGCTCAGTTTTTTCAATATTTTCCGTATCTTCGGATCTAATTGTATCGCCTAACACAGTAACGTCTTCAGAATATGAGGTTTCACTGTCTGAATAGGTAGGTCTTTTTCTTATCGTGACATTTCCGGTTTCATCTGAATTTGGATAGCTAGATTGCTTTTGAACCGATTCTTGGTCATGACGTTTTGAGCGCACGGGAGTATTGTCATTACGGGCTTTTGGTGCTTTGCAAATACATGTTTGACATTTCCATGTTTTTCTATGATCAGGTGTCATAATGTTGTAATATCGTTTGCTTCCAACATTTGCACACTCTAGGTCGTATACGCCAGAACATAATGCACATTTAAGATGCTCCCTACTTGGGAGATTTTGTTTACATCCTGCACAAACGAGTGACATTTTTTGTTTTCGTGATATTTTTAGTTTTAGTTTTCTGTGATAGTGTTTTCCTTATCGGTAATAGTCGATGTCAATCAACACAACAACAGCAATAATCGGACAAATAGTGTAATTGCTATGAAGATTTGGTAGATACTTATTTGTGTTTTAGGTTATGTTTGATTATTGAATCACATAAATACCTTATCTCTGTTAGAAAATCCACAGATTTTATCATTTGAATTAAGTAATAATAATTTTTCTTGCGGGATTTAACGATATCACTGATATTCTTTGGAATTCAATATCTTGACGCCATTCACCGTTTTGGAATATTACTTCTGTTATTTCACTAAATTACCACGCACTCCAACTTTTTCAGTTGTAGATTCTTGTACACTGATACTTTATGTTGATTTTTCCGAGAATTAATAAGTAATTACAATATTTTAGGATAATTTATGCGGAGCCGATCTTTGTTTACGCACAGTAGCGCCCTCTCCCTAGTATATCCTACTCTTACGCTGCAAGCCAGCGTTATATCACCAATGTGAGGAATTACCTCGACATTCAATTGAAATATCTTTCCAGATATTTGGCAATCGATTAAGATGAAATAGCTATATAATTTTTAAATTTGAGATTTTTGCATTCGCAATGCTATTTTTACACAATACTAGAAAAAATACGACTCGCACCAGATCAATACTCAGACGGGAATCCTCATTCCTCACATTGGTTATATAACGCTGGCTTGCAGCGTAAGAGTAGGATATACTAGAAGAAATTCGGCGATGTCACTAGTGACTCGGTAGCTCAGCGGTCAGAGCATTGGACCGGATATCCAAAGGTCGCGGGTTCGATTCCCGTCTGAGTATTGATCTGGTGCGAGTCGTATTTTTTCTAGTATATTATTTAGTATTGTGTAAAAATAGCATTGCGAATGCAAAAATCTCAAATTTAAAAATTAATTACTGTAGGTTAAGGTTTAGAGGGTGGGAAACGTTATCGCCGTTTGTATGGGGAAAGTTTGCTTGACAATCCTCTTAATGTGACAACCATCTCGGTTGCAATCTTAATATCGTGATTCAGTCATCGGTCGTGAGTTGTATTACTTATTGTATGGTCTGTGGTTGTATGTAATTAAATATAGAACTCTTTAGTAACCTGTGTTAAGAGCTGTAATCAGAACGGTATATTGAATTTTGACTCCATCGTGCTAAGTAGATTGCGTTATTTAAATCAGTGCGCTCTGTCGAAAGTTGGGGGATATCTATTAAAGTTGCGCGACTGTTGAAACAGTTGTGCGAGCGTGTTCGACTTACAGAATCTTAGCTCCGTGTTATAACTTGCTTCTTATCTGGTTCTGACTTTATTAAATATATTCTGTTTGAGTTCATCTCGACTCTCAACTGAGAAGATAAACCTACTTTCCATAATCTCTGTTTATGCTGTTAAAACTTTTGGCCAAATAATAAGTTAATTTTACAAAAAAATCCTTGTCACCGTAGTCTGAATGTTTGGTTTTAAAAACATTATAGTAAGATTTACCTTGCTAAATATATTTTTTCACGAGCAATTTATATAAAAACCAAACTTTTGCAAGTAGAAAAGTTCAAGATCCCATTCTCACAATCATCAACGACACATCCCAGTGTTTAAGTCAAGTCTAAGTCGAAAAGAATTAGAATTGGCAGGGGTGGAAAATGGTCAGTAAAGTCAGTATAATATTCTTATATTTTATATAGATAGCAGCAGTTAAACAACCATGATTCATGAGATAACTCTGTATTTATTTTCAGAATGAACACTTTAATACAAGATGACATTAGTCAAGTTACACAGACTACATTCAAAGAGCATATTATAGAGACGTGCACAGACTAGCTAATATTCATATATTACATCTCCCTTTTCTTAAAACAAATTGAAGTTAATCATTAAACATAATCAGAAAGATACAAAGGCTTTTTAATTGTCCTGCCTGACCTAGTCCTACATTGTACTAATTCATTTTCAGGATTTACAAAGTTTCTATTATCATTACTAGTATTTAAATTTTCAGTAACTCTTTCATTCTCTTCACCCCTGCAATCCTTCATCATATTCTCATCATCACTTTTATTCTTCTCTTCATAAACATAATCATCTTCCCTTTCCTTCTTAATTAACATTTTGTCCTTATTGTAAAAGTCAGTTTTTTTGGCTAAGGTCAGTAAAAGTCAGTTTTATTGAAAAGTGGTCAGTAAAGTCAGTATTTTCACGAGCTATACGGGTTTACGGTCTGGTTTCTGTAGATTGAGGTAAAAAAACTGATTAAAAACGCGCTGCGCGGCAGTTTGTTTAAAACTACTACGACAGGCAAAATTATAAAAGTAGGTAGGTAGTGGATGGAACTGACGTTGTTTCTTGGCACAGGCGATTACAAGTCTAAAAGGAGGCTCCGTTAAATAAAAATTGATGACATAAATAATTTTTGATTTTGATTTGACTAACTAAAAATCGCGCTGCGCGGCCAATTTCTTTGCTAATGATAAGCAAAATTATAAGATTTTTGGATGAAACTGACAAAAATCGCGCTGTGCAACCTTTTTTTTTGCTATGAACAGGCAAAATTACAACAGTAGTGGATGGAACTGACCGCGCAGTGCGACCGATTTTTGTACTAAAAATAGACAAAATTTACTGGAATATTGGATGAAACTGACTAAAATTCGCGCCGCGCGACCTTTTTTTCACTATGGATAGGTTTTTTAATCTGGCATTTTGAGCATCCTAGGCAGGCATCTTCCATCCTTTGGAAAATTGTAACCCTAGTAGTAATACCATAAACTTGATAACTTATAGCAAACCTAGGGCCCCTTGATTGAATTTGCCACAGGCTTCGCGCTGGCTTATTTGGGCACTGGATTTGGTCAGTAAATGGTCAGTATTTTAGATGGTTTTAGTCAGTTAAATCAGTATTTTTGGCCATCGAATCAGTTTCCACCCCTGATTGGGCACTTCCCCACTACTTATATAAAGTGCTCACGGTGTATATATAGAGCTAAGAGTAACTAGTTCCTGACTACATAAAAATTAAAAAAATCAGGCAGTCTGGATTTAAAGCAAGCAAGCTAAGTCAGTACCTACCTATGTAAAATAAGTTTGCATTCCCGAAAATAAATTCCAAAAATAGCACCGTATTCTCTGGAGGTGACTTCAGAGTCGTCACTGATCCGGCCCATTACCTACTACCTACCCACTCATTATCTTACCACATTTGGTTACACGCAGTGAGCAAGATGACAGTTATACTTGCTACCTTCCTTGTTACCTACCGTTATCTCATTTAATATTTCAAGCCAACTTTAACAAAGGTTTTAACAACAAAAAATACATAGAATGTGACTTATAATAGGTATCTACTAATATGTAGTACCTACTAATGCACTTGCGACTTTATAAATTTAAGCAATTAAATGGGTGTGTATTCCTTCGGAATTTATGAAATCATAAAACAAATATAATTATGTAGATATAGGTAGGTAGGTACTATTATATTATACATATAATTAGAAGCTGTTTCTCTTTCATTGTGAAGGTAAAGGTAGCGTAATAAGCAGCGATTAAATTGTTGTATGTGGTTGTAATAAACTATTAGAAGAAAACACGTGTTTTTAATATTAAATCGCGATAGAAAGTGCAAATTTTTAGACGATTTCATATAAGTGCCATTTGGATTGCTGAATATGATTGGATGAATTTTCATCGACTGGACGTAAATGGTGTTAAATACTTCTACAAATAAGTTCCAGCGACCATGTTATTATTCTTTATGACAAGATGATAAAAATACTTACTTGAATTGAATGAGGTGTCAATACAATACGATTCATTATTGTTGCTCGTAATTATCTGCAATAAATATTAATAACCGTTGTAGCGATAATAATTTTTTATTTTATTTTATTTTATTTTATAAAAATACATGCAGGCTTACAGACTAGGTAATCCAAAACACCAGCAAGTTATACAAACAACATGACAGTATCATACTGAAGCAAAGTAAAAATAAACAACACAAGTACAAAAGACATTTTGACAATTATAACAAACACAAGAACAGTATATAAAGTTTTTTAACATGGTCGGGACAAATATATAATAATAAACTATTGACAGGCTTTTAGTGTGAGTAGGAATATTTTTACTTTTTATAGGTAAGTACCTACGTCAGCTTATTTTATGGTTCTAGAGACAGTAGGCATATAGTAGATTGTTATAGGTACCTACAAGACGCTAAAACGACCCATTGCATACGAGGTAGTTTTATTTAGCGAGGGATTAAATAGAAACCGAGTTACAATGGGTTTTTAGCGTCGTGTGTTACACTCTACTTTTCACTACGATTGCGAGAAAATAAAATACAATATTGAATAGTTTATACTTCCGTAAACGAATCCACTCGTTTTTCTATCCTCCACACTCTTTTAGTATAGGCTCATTGGTAATAGACAGACATTAAAAAAGAATAAACTTTTTCCCCTAGGGGTAATTATGCTTTTTTATCCCGGCTCTTGTACGATACTATGAACGGACTTTTTGAGCAAGAGGAGTGAAATTATAATTTTAATCATTCATAAAGGTGTCATGGCATCAAATACCTAACCATTATTTTAGAAAAGATAAAGAAATAAAGATGTTTTGCAAGTTAGGCTTTAGAAAGAAAATATGACCCCTAGCCAAAATCACATTTTTAAAGAGATTTTGAGCAATCAAAATACCTATTATTGTACCTATAAATTGACACAAGTTTTAGATAATTTAACCATCGGTATAAAACGCGAATTTCGTACGGGAGCGAGGCGGAACGGAATTAATAAGTTTTCGCTATCCACAGCGTCTTGGAATTCTTCTCTACCTTAGCGTTAATAATATGTAAACATTCATAAAAAATTCAGTTGACGTCTTATTCTTTATTATATGATATAACGTTGCTACGTACGTTGTTGTGCTCAACACAAACGCTCAGAAAAATACAACATCGTAATAAACATATAAAATACAAAATGGTTTCGTATACCCATGTAGACGAGAATACTGCCGTTCGTTTTATAACTTATTTTTACGTCGCAATGCTTAAAAACGTCCTTGAAAATGGTAGTTAAGTATTAGTTGGTATTATGCATTTTGTGAAGAAATAGGTGATTGCAAAATTTATTTTCATGTCATCTAAATTCCTACAATTTTTTTTTATTAATTGACCGACCTTGTGTTTAAATTATATAATTATACAATTTCTCAACTTTGTTGACATGGAAAGATTTTTAAAAATCTGTCTTTTATTTTTACAAACAAAATCATAACATAATAGCTCTGTGACAAGAGAAATTGTAAGACCTTTGAAGATGTTAATTTTCATAAGCATTTTTATATGTCGAGGACATAAACGTAACGTAAACTGAGCTTAATAAAATCCCCTCATTTTATTAAAGTAGGTAGGTAGGTACTTAAGTTTATTGTACATTTACAAAATAACTTCTTATTACGTAACGGCCACATGCCACAGTCAGTACTTTTTGTTTTAATCAAAGCAGCTGTACCTACCTAGTGAAAAAGATCTAGGGTAACTTAAGGCGCTGTAGGTAGTGAAACTAGCGCCGCCACTACATTTATTTTTATTACTCGTAAACCGCAAGTCAATATTTAAAAAAGCTTAAGTAATAATCTCTTAAATTGTCTCTAATATTTTTTTAATAACTAATAACTACCTAATTTAGCACAAAGTGACCACTTTTGGCAATTTTAAAACTTACAGAATTAATGAAAACTGTTAAAGAGTTGTTCAAAAAATATTAGAGACAATTTAAGAAATTATTACATGAGCTTTTTTTAAATATTGACTTGGTTTACGAGTAATAAAAATAAATGTAGTGGCGGCGCTAGTTTCACTACCACCGCGCCTATTTTAGCAAAAACACAAGTCAAACTAAAACTAGGATTTATGTTTATGGCTATCAAAGGAGGGCTTAACTAGGTTTAAAAGGCAATTCCTCCGGCCGATTTTCAGGAATTATTGGCCGAAAACAAATGTCATGCCGTCTGATTAACGATTCAGGACTAACCGGAGATTTGCCTATCTGATTTGTTCACTTTGATTTACGACATTACCAATTGCGGCGTTACAAAAGGTTTTGTTAAATACTAGACACGCTTGGTGCTGTTTTCAGTGGTTTTAATAAGGACATGGAGGGAGGAAGAATATCATTCGACGGCGCGGCGGCGCCTCATCATCATCATATTATTATCAGCCGCATGACACCCACTGCTGGGTATAGGCCTCCCCCAAGGATCTCCACGACGATCGGTCCTGCGCTGCCCGCATCCAGCGGCGTACCGCGACCTTCACCAGATCGTCGGTCCATGTCGGAGGCCTACCCACGGTGCGTCGTCCGGTGCGCGGTCGCCATTACAGAACCGCCCCGCCCCAACGGCCATCGGTTCTTCTCGCTATGTGTCCAGCCCACTGCCACTTCAGCTGATCGATCCTTCGAGCGATGTCGGTTACTTTAGTTCTCCTGCGGATCTCCTCATTTCTGATTCGATCACGCAGGGAAACGCGGCGACTGGTGGAATTTAAATCAATTGATGATTGTGTATGGATTTTTCATAGTATTTATTAAATGTAAAAGTTGTATAAACAGACAACATAGCCTTAAATACTATAGACACAGAAAATATATAAGTACTACTGTACAGAAAGGACACTCTCCGCCCCGCGCCGGAAACAAAAATCTGGCGAAACAAAAATACTTGCGCAACAAAAATACTAGCGAAACAAAAATACTGGCGAAACAAAAATACTGGCGAAACAAAATATTGGCGATACAAAAATCTGGCGAAATAAAAATCTGGCGAAACAAAAATCTAGCAAAACAAAATACTGGCGAAACAAAAATCTGGCGAAATGAAAATACTGGCGAAACAAAATACTGGCGAAACAATAATACCGGTTAATTAAAATACTGGCGAAACAAAAATACACGCGAAACAAAAATACTGGCGATTCAAAATACTGGCGAAACAAATAACTGGCGAAACAAAAATACTGGCGAAACAAAAATACTGGCCAAACAAAAATACAGACGAAACAAAATACTGGCGAAACAAAATACTGGCGAAATAAAAATACTGGCGAAACAAAAATCTGGCGAAACAAAAATCAGGCGAAATAAAAATTTCATTGAATTTCATAATTTCAAGGGGCAATACATGCTGGCTTTTCTTTTTTCCTCGTGTCGAGTCATGCCGAGTCGTGTCGAGTCCAGTAGACCCCCCTCCTGCTCACTTGCGGAGGAGGAAATGCTTAAATTATGCATTTTCTTCGGCATAAAAAAGGGGGGCTGAACGGGCTGAACAAGTCAATTAATTAATTTTGATTTTTATGGAAAAATAGGATAAGCTACCTTTTGTCGCGAAAATAAACAATGAAGGGGGTGAAATAAGAGATAAAAATTTGTAGGGGACCTTAAACTTTTTCTACCTGCTTATTATACTATGATACTACCCATAAGTTATTATTATTTTGCCCTTAATTACTTTCTTACTTCTGTAAACTAAAATAGACATTAAGTATAGGTAGATATTTCTATTTGTCACGTACTTAGGTGCCTATCACTGAAATGTTTTACAGGCCGTGTAGAATATCACGGGATAACAAATCCTTGACCTTCATCAATTTAGAAATGCTTTAATCCTGCACGATTGAGGGAGATCGCTTTTTAGGGCCTACACTTGGGTTCGAATTGACAATGATTGGTTTATTTTTTTTTAATAGGTACCATTAAGGCCCCCTTTTCACTAAGCAATTTGTCGCATTCAATCTGAAAAAAAACACGCTTGTAAACGATATGCCTGGATTTCAATCATTAATCGTACGTCTGTCGCCGTTTTTCATCCCACACCACCTAAGTAAAGACGCGGTAAAGCGCTTGCGTGCGGGCAAATAAAAAAAAATGCATGCTACAAATTGCATAGTGTAAATAGCGTTTTAGGTCATTTGATTGTACATACAAGGGGTGATTGCCCCTTGAAATTATGAAATGAAAAAAGAAAAGCTCCATAAACGAACCGGCCGTTACGGACTTCGCGGGCCGTAGCACGTAGCCCGTAGCACAGAACTACGAAAGTTGCGTAGCGCGCTCCATCCAGGCGGGCGAAGTTGCACTAGTCACAGAATAGTCAACAGATTTTTGTTTGATTACCCAGTATTTTTATTTCGCCAGATTTTGTTTCGCCAGTATTTTAGTTTCGCCAGATGTTTGTTTCGTCAGTATTTTTGTTTCGCCAGTTATTTGTTTCGCCAGTATTTTGTTTTGCCTGTATTTTTGTTTCGCCAATATTTTTATTCACCAGAATTTTTGTTTCGCCAGTATTTTTGTTTCGCTAGATTTTAATTTTGCCAGATTTTAGTTTCGCCAGTATTTAGATTTTCCAGTATTTAGTTTCGCCAATGCAGCTATTTGTGGAGTTCTGTAATTGGCTTTCTGTGGCTATATGCAGCTATTTGTGGAGGCTTTGGCTATTATTTGTGGCTATTATTTGTTAACTATTCTGTAACTCTAGCTGTTGAACTTCCATTAAATAAAATAATAATAATAATAATACAACAAAGAAAGTGGCTCCGTGGCTCTCCCCCATTAATTTTTATGACTTTCTGATCAGCTTTTCATCCAAAACTTCCAATTGACTTTAGACCTTAAGACGGTGAATTTCGAAAACAAATTACTTACTGCTGCTGTGTGTATAGGTAGGTACAGTGCTACACTTTGCCGACTAGCATTTTTATAAAAAAAGATTTAAATAAGGTATAAATAAAGAAGACAATAATTTATTTTTTCCGATTTATTATACTTTAATTAACATGAAACAATATATTCGAAAAAGCAAAAAAACACTATCAAGAGAATACTGGTTTAGCCAGTCTTAGAGAACATACTTTCCCACATTTCCTAATAATTTTCGTAAATGCAATAGGAATGATTACATTTTCATGCATCTGTGCAAACAATTTTTACAAAGGACACTTCGTTCTTAATTTACAAAACGTATCATGACAAATAAGTCCTGTAGGCGTATTTTATGAGTTTACGCTTATATAGCGACGTTAGTTGAAAAGAGATGGTCCAAAAATGTATGGAGCCTGGGCCAGGTCTATGTACGGCATAGAAAAATGAAGGAAATGAAATTTTATGTCGATTCAGACTATTCAATTTTCATGATTTAGCTTTATTTTCTGGCTCAAAGCATTTTAAAATACTTTGTGACATTTATACCGAGATGGCGGCATGTCAATGTCATTTTGACAACTCAATCTATATAACGGGTGTAACAAGACCTTCAACGAAGCCGAAGTCCACGCATTCCGCCCATCATCAGGATCATTTTGTCTTTTAGACTATACCTGGGAAATTAATAGTTACGAAGTTATTAAAGGTCAATGTCAAAATTTTTTTTTCAAAATTTTTGTGAAATCTTATTTTATTCGTTATTTCCTACTTTTGACTAAAGAAACATTATCAAAATTTTAAGTATTTCGTAACAAACAATGGCTTCAAAACGTCGTCACTTGAGGTATCTCATGAGCACGCACATAAACGCTGCCTTTCAACTCGGCCGCACGCAGCTGTGTAGCATTTAGACATGAGGCGTATTTATCGTAACAGATAAAAACAACAGATAATTAAATGTAACTGTTTCGTCCTGTTACGAGCGCTATGAAATAACAGTTACTCAAAGGAACAGGCGAAACAGTCTGTTCTTACCGTCTTCACTGTTCCAAATACTCCACTGTACCCTGTACCGAACTGTTATGCCTGTTATCAGAGTAACAACCTGTTTGCATTGTTCCGCCTGTTACTTGGAACAAGCGCTACCTCACTCTAACATATGGAAAGAAAAGAGACAAAGCTTGTTTTTTTTACCTGTTATATAAACCGACCATATCAAAAATACATTTTAGTCCATTGAAAACCTTAGTAAATTCGACTTTGTAAATTGGTCGTGCTATACTGTTCCTGTGTGAGTGTTTGTTTATGACCTTCTTTTTTTTGTGGCAACAGAGTTTGACTGTTTTGCCATTTGCCAATGTCAAGTTAAACGGTGGGAAACAGGGATATCGGGTGTTATGAAAATTATAATTTCATTTTTTGAGATTATTAAAGGATATTAAATCGCGTATTATTTGTGTAGGCATGCAGGGCCGATATTGTAGATTAAAATATTTTTTTCTGAAAGTGAAAGTGAAATAAGCTTTATTCAAATAAACTTAATTATTAAGTACTTTTGAATCGTCTATATTTTCCTACCACCCGTTCCAGTCCCGTTCTAATTTATAGTATCGGCCCACACAAAGCCCTGCTTTGTGGCAAGGGCTTACTACTAGTTCAGCTCTTAGATTACGTAAATCTGTTCCTAACAATTCTCGATTAAAAGTGCAGTTACATTGGTTCTTACTAAAGCAGCAATGTAACTGCGATTTCTGTCAGAGTTGCAACAAAATTACGTAATCAGCCTCCGGGCTTGCTAGATCGCTTAAGGCTCGTTCACACAAGCGACCTTTTCGCATTGAACATCAAGAGCGGTAAAAAAAACGCGCGTCGAAAAAAACGCTCGCGTGTGTACGATCACATAGGCAAAGCAAGACATGCGGGCGGGTGTAGGAAAATGGAATGTCTAGTGCTGCCAGTTGTTAGGGAAAAGAAAAGAAGTATTGCAATGTAAATGATTGACATGAAAATTCTTGGAAAAATGCCTGATCGTCTAGCAGTGAAAGGGATGGCGCTGTATGCGATTAATAGCACCATCCCTTTCTAATAAGGTTGAAAATCGGTTGCACCAGTTTTTTTTAACTATAATGTATATTTTCTAACTTTATTTTTAAAAATTGGTGATTATTTTTGTTTTAATTACTGCCATCTATCGCAATTTAAGTAAACTGCTTAATGAAGGCAAGCAAGCAACTTCATTAGGTGACATGATGGTTCACCGAATAAAAACGCTAGATGACGCGGGTGCGCCGTAACTGCTGTATTGGAAAAATTATTTTGTAATATTAGATTTTACTTCTTTGTAACAAAGCTTAGTCTTGTTTAACGTAAAAAGTTCAGTTTATGATCATAAAAGCTAAAAATAGCAAGCTTTTTCTCTTTTCTTTATATAAAGTAGCCAATAAGTTAGACAAAACAAGCGCTTGTTCCACGGAACAGGCGGAACAATGTAGGCAAATTGTTACGACATGGCTGTTATTTTCTGTAACAGGTTGTTGGCACTGTTATTTTAGTGTATCAGGAACAGTTGTAACAGGTAGGCAATTTACCCTGTTACAACCCATGTCTAGTAGCATTCACTCACAGGCGCGGCCTGTTGCACGCGTCACATTGCGTGGTAATGCATGCAATAATTTTTTAACACCAAAAATCAAAATGGTTTCCCAGTAATATTTTGAACAGAAATGGTCCTGATGATGGGCAGAATACCTCGGCTTCGTTGAAGGTCTTGTTACACCCTGTATATCTCATGATTTGCAATAATTTTTGAAATGGATTTGAAACTATTTATTTTATCTGGTTGGACTGACGAAATAGTTTTTACAGTGATAAACCTAGTGGTATCTATATACCCAAATGCGACATACCTAACCTATAAGTACATATATACCTATCCTATAAGAAAATCTCAACATACATCATCGATGAGCCAAAAAATTACTAGCAAATTTTAAATATTTCTATTTTTCTGAGAATCTTTATATTTTTTCCTGTTTTTTGGTGTGCCGTACATATACCTGGCCCTGATTGGACCTTCTCCTTTGTATGACAACTTATAGTTTAATGTATTTTAGTTAGTGTGCCAAATTGCATACAAAATTGCTTACTACAGTCGCCATAGAGTATAGTAAACGTAACTGTGCAAAATGTGCAAATTTTGCATAACACAGGCATTGCTTATTGTCAAACTTTATCTTCACCAGTTGCATCATTCTGTCGTTGCCTTCCCTTATTGTTTCCCCTAACCACATAATACAGGGTGTAGTAGCACCTTAGCGAAAACTTTCAGGGCATAGTTGACTCATGATTCTGAATCTATCTGAAGTGGAATTTTCTGTCGCAATATTCATGAAAAATTTAGTGTTTTTTTTATTTTTCTATCAGACAGAGTCTTTCTTAGTTGCATTGAACCTAAAAGCAATGCACAACTGTTTACCCGCGATATTATCGAGTTGTTACGCGTACATTGCTTCTCAACGAAAACTTTGAACAACTTTGCATTTGCGACAAGTGGTACAATAGAGAAAGTTGCTTATATCTAAGGGTAGAATCATCCCTTAAAGTTTTTGCTAGGATGCTACTAACATCCTGTATAAAATTAACAGAAGAGCCGCTCTGTACCAATCGCGCTTTTCCGTGCACGCACACATGGACATTACATATAGGCGATCTCGGTCCAAACCGGTACATATTCAGTGAGTATAGCGCAAGGGAAGAGTTTTCGACATTTCGACTACAGCCAGTGGCGCTTCTGTTAACATACATACATTTTGTCATATTTACACGAGCTTAGCTACTATAGCTTAGTACGTCACTGACACTTAAACCCTCCATGTAAACATACTGCCAAACACTTGTCATTATGTTTACACGTAATGTATAAGTAGCAGTCAGGGATTGAAATACCGTTAAAAAAAATAACGTTACAAAAAAAATAACGTTAAAAATACCGTTAAAACATTTTATCGGTAAATTTACCGGTAAAAATAACGTTAAAAATATTGTACCGGTAAAATTACCGTTAAATATAGCGTTAAAATTATCGGTAAAAAAGTAACGTTATTAATTGGATTAGTTATTAACTGTAACAAAGCGTAAGAAATAACGTTAAAATTAACGTTATTTACTGAAATAACGTTAGTTTCGTTAAAATAACGTTAAATTTAACGTTATTTACTGAAATAACGTTAATTTCAATGTAACGTTATCTAAAGTAACGTTATTTATTGACATAACGTTTATGTTAAAATTAACGGTAAAAAAAGTAAGAAATAACGTTACGTTTAAAAATAACGTTATCATTCCCTGGTAGTAGTACAATACAAGCAAATACCAAGCATTGAAGCTAAGATCGTGTAAACATGGCATTTCACTTACTTATACTAACTCCCTTATAACTTACTCTTATACTCCAATGGAACTAATTGTCTTGATACTTTCAAACATTTATTCCTATCACACTATTATGCTCACAATTAATATCAAGTTTAAAGTAACACTGATTCATATTTTACTTAGAAAATAAATCATTGTGCGTTTAAAAAGTTCTGACTCCCAGATTATACTAGAAGATAATAATTGCACTTCATATTGCAATCGTAACTATAAACAAGACAGTTTTTTTTAATTATAACTACTTATAGTTTGATACTTGTAAGTAATTAAAAATTATGTAATAAACCTTTTTAATAAATAATTCGATGTTAAAATGATACTGAACAATATGAAACGATTCACCAACTATTGCATACGAAAAGATAAACCTAAATGAACATGACAATCTTTATTCTTAGAACTACATTGTAAGTAAAAAGCGCTAAATGCATCCGTATATCTGTAACAAAAGAAATTGTGGAATTATATTTAATGTTGTTTAAAAGATGATAGGGACGTGCAGGGCTTAATGAAACCTTTTAAAATATATTTAAGTTTTTTGTTGTTAAAGTACAAAAAGTTGTCGTTTGTAACAATTATTTTATTATTATTATTATTATAAAACAGGCGAGCAGTTGTTGCAACTGATAGTGCCTGTATCCTGCAATCTTTGCTTTATTCTACTTTATTTAAATTGGTGTTTGTCCAATCTATTCTTAAATTGGTTCAAGCTGTTGGCTGAGACTAATTGTTCTGGCAAATTGTTCCACGCTTGGACCACTCTGTTGCTCAAAAAGTGCCTGTGAGGGTTGTTGTTGGATATTGTTTTTACAAGTTTGAAGCTGGGTCCTCTTAAGAAGGCGTTACTTTTCTGTGTCAGCATCTTGTCAAAGTTTGGAATATCATAATGGCCATTTAGTATCTTAAAAGTCTCAATCAGGTCTCCTCTCTCTCTACGATCTTTCAAGCTGGCAAGATTTAGATATTTCAACCTCGTCTCATAGTCTAGGTTCTTTAGTTGTCTCGGTATTTTTGTAACCTTTCTTTGAACACGTTCAAGTAGGGATAAGTAGGGATTCCAAACTTGAAAGGCATATTCTAAAATGGGTCTAATGAATGACTTGTATATCCGGGTAACCATATCAGGTGTAAGTATTCCAAAGGCCTTTCTGACAAGATAGACCAGACTATTGGCTTTCTTCGTGATAGTTTGTATGTGGTTAGCCCACTTGAGAACTTCTGAGATAATAACACCCAAGTCTGTTTGTGTCTTAACATCTTGTAGAACACGGTTGCCAAGCTTATAGGTTTTGCGTGGGTTTTTTTTCCAACATGTAGAACGGTGCATTTGGAGTTGTTCAGAGTGAGTAACCACGTCTTAGACCACTCTTCAATCCTATTTAGGACTCTCTGGAGTCGATCATATTCTACAACGGGATTGTCAAATATTTTAGTATCGTCCGCAAAGATACTGGATTCACATTCAAGGCAGTGTGGCAGGTCAAAAGTGTAAATGATGTATAGAAGCGGACCAAAAACTGAGCCTTGCGGAACACCACTATAGATATCACGTTCTTCGGATAATGTGTTATCAATTCTAACACGTAGTTTACGATGCTGAAGAAAATCACCAATCAAATCAAAATTGAACTGGCAAAAACGATAACTTTTTGTACTTCAGCAACTCGAAACTGAAATATACTCATCAACTTTGTCTAGGGATACAGGTGTTATTTTCATACAAACGAGGTAACTTTGAAGCCATGGTTTTTTGCCAGAGATGTACCGTGCTGTGATCTGATGATGGCTATCCAGGGAGTGAATGGATAAGATTCAGATCGCTATACACACCCAACTGATCTGATCAACATTCTAAAAGATTGATGGGTCAGAGTTCTCAGTTTCAGGATTTCCATACATTTTCATGCTATTTTCGCGGTTTTTTTAAACATGCCCATTAATCTTTTAGAATGCTGGTCAGATCAGTTAGGTGTGTATAGCGATCTGAATCTCCTCCATTCACTCCCTGGATAGCCATCATCAGATCACAGCACAGTACATCCCTAGCAGAAAACCATCGCTTCAAAGTTACCTCGTTTGTATGAAAATAACACTTGTATCCCTAGACAAAGTTGATGTGTGTATAAGTTGAAATGTCCGTAATCTAATATTGCGAAAAGTGGCAGAGACACATTTTTCAATTACCAACGCACTCAGCTTTAAGAAATCTTGAGAAAACATGAAATGTGCGAGCGAGAGAGCGGCAGTCAGCGGCAAAATGTGCACGGATTCTGAAGACACTGATCTAAAACCCACCTTTAATTTTTCTTCTCATCCTTCACCTCCATTATTTTAGGCGACGTGGCATAACTCAGCCACGCCAAGTATGGCAGCATCAACCAACCAGTCTTTTTGCGAAATGACTAACTTACACTATGATCTAACACCCACCTTTAATTTTTCTTCTCATCCTTCACCTCCATTATTTTAGGCGACGTGGCATAACTCAGCCACGCCAAGTATGGCAGCATCAACCAACCAGTCTTTTTGCGAAATGACTAACTTACACTATGATCTAACACCCACCTTTAATTTTTCTTCTCATCCTTCACCTCCATTATTTTAGGCGACTTGGCATAACTCAGCCACGCCAAGTATGGCAGCATCAACCAACCAGTCTTTTTGCGAAATGACTAACTTACACTATGATCTAACACCCACCTTTAATTTTTCTTCTCATCCTTCACCTCTGTGATTTTAGGCTGTGGGTTGTTCTTCCAGATGTAGTAAGAAAGGGATGTGGCATAACTCAGCCACGCCAAGTATGGCAGCATCAACCAACCAGTCTTTTTGCGAAATGTCTAACTTACACTAAGATCTAACACCCACCTTTAATTTTTCTTCTCATCCTTCACCTCCATTATTTTAGGCGACTTGGCATAACTCAGCCACGCCAAGTATGGCAGCATCAACCAACCAGTCTTTTTGCGAAATGACTAACTTACACTATGATCTAACACCCACCTTTAATTTTTCTTCTCATCCTTCACCTCCATTATTTTAGGCGACTTGGCATAACTCAGCCACGCCAAGTATGGCAGCATCAACCAACCAGTCTTTTTGCGAAATGACTAACTTACACTATGATCTAACACCCACCTTTAATTTTTCTTCTCATCCTTCACCTCCATTATTTTAGGCGACGTGGCATAACTCAGCCACGCCAAGTATGGCAGCATCAACCAACCAGTCTTTTTGCGAAATGACTAACTTACACTATGATCTAACACCCACCTTTAATTTTTCTTCTCATCCTTCACCTCCATTATTTTAGGCGACGTGGCATAACTCAGCCACGCCAAGTATGGCAGCATCAACCAACCAGTCTTTTTGCGAAATGACTAACTTACACTATGATCTAACACCCACCTTTAATTTTTCTTCTCATCCTTCACCTCCATTATTTTAGGCGACTTGGCATAACTCAGCCACGCGAAGTATGGCAGCATCAACCAACCAGTCTTTTTGCGAAATGACTAACTTACACTATGATCTAACACCCACCTTTAATTTTTCTTCTCATCCTTCACCTCTGTGATTTTAGGCTGTGGGTTGTTCTTCCAGATGTAGTAAGAAAGGGATGTGGCATAACTCAGCCACGCCAAGTATGGCAGCATCAACCAACCAGTCTTTTTGCGAAATGTCTAACTTACACTAAGATCTAACACCCACCTTTAATTTTTCTTCTCATCCTTCACCTCCATTATTTTAGGCGACTTGGCATAACTCAGCCACGCCAAGTATGGCAGCATCAACCAACCAGTCTTTTTGCGAAATGACTAACTTACACTATGATCTAACACCCACCTTTAATTTTTCTTCTCATCCTTCACCTCCATTATTTTAGGCGACGTGGCATAACTCAGCCACGCCAAGTATGGCAGCATCAACCAACCAGTCTTTTTGCGAAATGACTAACTTACACTATGATCTAACACCCACCTTTAATTTTTCTTCTCATCCTTCACCTCCATTATTTTAGGCGACGTGGCATAACTCAGCCACGCCAAGTATGGCAGCATCAACCAACCAGTCTTTTTGCGAAATGACTAACTTACACTATGATCTAACACCCACCTTTAATTTTTCTTCTCATCCTTCACCTCCATTATTTTAGGCGACTTGGCATAACTCAGCCACGCGAAGTATGGCAGCATCAACCAACCAGTCTTTTTGCGAAATGACTAACTTACACTATGATCTAACACCCACCTTTAATTTTTCTTCTCATCCTTCACCTCTGTGATTTTAGGCTGTGGGTTGTTCTTCCAGATGTAGTAAGAAAGGGATGTGGCATAACTCAGCCACGCCAAGTATGGCAGCATCAACCAACCAGTCTTTTTGCGAAATGTCTAACTTACACTAAGATCTAACACCCACCTTTAATTTTTCTTCTCATCCTTCACCTCCATTATTTTAGGCGACTTGGCATAACTCAGCCACGCCAAGTATGGCAGCATCAACCAACCAGTCTTTTTGCGAAATGACTAACTTACACTATGATCTAACACCCACCTTTAATTTTTCTTCTCATCCTTCACCTCCATTATTTTAGGCGACTTGGCATAACTCAGCCACGCCAAGTATGGCAGCATCAACCAACCAGTCTTTTTGCGAAATGACTAACTTACACTATGATCTAACACCCACCTTTAATTTTTCTTCTCATCCTTCACCTCCATTATTTTAGGCGACGTGGCATAACTCAGCCACGCCAAGTATGGCAGCATCAACCAACCAGTCTTTTTGCGAAATGACTAACTTACACTATGATCTAACACCCACCTTTAATTTTTCTTCTCATCCTTCACCTCCATTATTTTAGGCGACGTGGTATAACTCAGCCACGCCAAGTATGGCAGCATCAACCAACCAGTCTTTTTGCGAAATGACTAACTTACACTATGATCTAACACCCACCTTTAATTTTTCTTCTCATCCTTCACCTCCATTATTTTAGGCGACTTGGCATAACTCAGCCACGCCAAGTATGGCAGCATCAACCAACCAGTCTTTTTGCGAAATGACTAACTTACACTATGATCTAACACCCACCTTTAATTTTTCTTCTCATCCTTCACCTCTGTGATTTTAGGCTGTGGGTTGTTCCTCCAGATGTAGTAAGAAAGGGATGTGGCATAACTCAGCCACGCCAAGTTTGGCAGCATCAACCAACTAGTCTTTTTGCGAAATGACTAACTTACACTATGATCTAACACCCACCTTTAATTTTTCTTCTCATCCTTCACCTCTGTGATTTTAGGCTGTGGGTTGTTCCTCCAGATGTAGTAAGATAGGGACGTGGCATAACTCAGCCACGCCAAGTATGGCAGCATCAACCAACCAGTCTTTTTGCGAAATGACTAACTTACACTATGATCTAACACCCACCTTTAATTTTTCTTCTCATCCTTCACCTCCATTATTTTAGGCGACGTGGCATAACTCAGCCACGCCAAGTATGGCAGCATCAACCAACCAGTCTTTTTGCGAAATGACTAACTTACACTATGATCTAACACCCACCTTTAATTTTTCTTCTCATCCTTCACCTCCATTATTTTAGGCGACGTGGTATAACTCAGCCACGCCAAGTATGGCAGCATCAACCAACCAGTCTTTTTGCGAAATGACTAACTTACACTATGATCTAACACCCACCTTTAATTTTTCTTCTCATCCTTCACCTCCATTATTTTAGGCGACTTGGCATAACTCAGCCACGCCAAGTATGGCAGCATCAACCAACCAGTCTTTTTGCGAAATGACTAACTTACACTATGATCTAACACCCACCTTTAATTTTTCTTCTCATCCTTCACCTCTGTGATTTTAGGCTGTGGGTTGTTCCTCCAGATGTAGTAAGATAGGGACGTGGCATAACTCAGCCACGCCAAGTATGGCAGCATCAACCAACCAGTCTTTTTGCGAAATGACTAACTTACACTAAGATCTAACACCCACCTTTAATTTTTCTTCTCATCCTTCACCTCTGTGATTTTAGGCTGTGGGTTGTTCTTCCAGATGTAGTAAGAAAGGGACGTGGCATAACTCAGCCACGCCAAGTATGGCAGCATCAACCAACCAGTCTTTTTGTGAAATGACTAACTTACACTATGATCTAACACCCACCTTTAATTTTTCTTCTCATCCTTCACCTCTGTGATTTTAGGCTGTGGGTTGTTCTTCCAGATGTAGTAAGATAGGGACGTGGCATAACTCAGCCACGCCAAGTATGGCAGCATCAGATAGCCCGCAGTTTTGTTGACGCTAAAGAAAGCAGCAGTGGTTGCTGTCGCCGCCCCGCCAAGGACTACGATCTCAATGAACGCCTGGAGAAAATTATATCAAATTATTTACACTTGTGACTTTTTTAACAATATTGTCTGTAAGGGACAACATCACATTTAAACAGTGTCTAAATCAAACAGGGTGTGTAAAAAATCTTTTCTAATAACAACAAATGATTTCGATTTAAGAGTTAAGTTAAGACTTTAGCCTTCTATTATAATACAGTTTAAAATAAACCACTTCGAGGAAACCCAAAAAAACAACAAATCGAAACTAAATAATTCTAAAATAACATCTGATTTAACCAATATACGCGCTGTAATCAATGATATTAAAAAAGTTTAGATGCGTGATATGCCATAACATCATGCAATTTAAAACAGCGACAGGTACTGCAGATACATACATTGACATATTACATCAAGAAAGGGACAAAAATGAACGCCACCATACGGAATACTTGACGTTAGAAAGAGTTAAACAGACATCATAAGTTTCATCTGATTCGCTGCATGCTCATTGGCGCGAGAATGAGCTTGTAAAAACATTGCCGATTAGAGTAATACAAAATACGAAAATACATTTTACAGTTCAAAACAGTACTTGTCCATCAGCCATTTTTGATGTCCCCACTGCTGGGGCACAGGCCTTCCTTATGGGTGGTAAGGAGGATGGGCCATAACCCACCACGCGGGCCCAATGCGGATTGGTGGGTGTTAACGACTGCAAATGCAGCCGGCACCAACGGCTTAACGTGCCTTCCGAAGCACGGAGGAGCTCGAGATAATACATTTTTGGTCACAACACAAAACAGTACTTATAACGTGTAAAATGAAACATATTTCCGATCTCTGACTGTTGCTGTATAATTTGCACATCGTTTATAGACGCAGGAAGGCATTTTTGATCAGAATGTCACGGTTTTTTAGTGTCTGACTGACGAGAGTCGTGTGTGTTTCCGTGTCACGAGCTTGTGCCTGACTAAAATTGAAAGTCGGGCAATTAGGTACCTTACTTTCGTCTTGTCATTGTGGAGCGCGGGTAACGTATCTAAACTTTTTATAGTATTATTGGCTGTAATCCGTAAAAAGTGTTTTATTTCTAATAAACCACTTTTTAGACACGAATTTAGACAGTGAACTTACCAGCTTGAAGTCCTTCATGCCGAAGAATATCGGCGTCCACGCCCAGTTGAGCAGCAGCTGGCCGCCGTATAGAGACAGAGGAAGGACTGCATCTTCTACAACATACAAAAATAATATATATCTTAAATATTTACATTTAAAGTCCAACGGCCCTTTCACAAAGCACTGGGGCCCAAGTCTGCTATTGTTAACGTCATAATCGTGTTTCAATTGTGTTTGAATTGTAATGCTTTTTGACATAGTTCTTGTTTCTTAAGGGTTAGGTGGTGGTCCACTTGCTACTGGGCCCAGGGACCAGGGGGGTGTAATTGCGTAACTTTGTTGCAATCAACTCTGACAGAAATCGCAGTTACATCGCTGCTTTAGTATGAACCAGTGTGACAACTATCTTAACTAAAGCAGCAATGCAACTGCGCTTTCAATCGATCTCAATCGAGAATTGTTAGCAACAGACTTACGTAATCCACGTACTGTAGCCACCTAAACCTTTCTTAAACCCAAAACCGAAACACAATTGAAAAAAAAAGTTGATAAATTAGCAGACTTGGGCTTTGAATGAGAATGGCAGAATTGAACAACTGTTTAAAGTGCCCTGAGCGAAAGTGGCGCTGCGGTGAATTTTATTTTATAATTCTAATACACAATTTTAATGTTTTACGTGGAATTTTTAGGGCCCACCTACAGTCTAGTATTTTTAGACGGTATCGTTACATTCCCTCGTAGTCACTGCTAGAAGTAGATAGCAAAACTGCTAAAAGTGGCCGTTTTTGACACATTTTCTATCTACTTCTAAGAATGACGACGGGGGCATGTAGTGATACCTTCTAAAAATACTAGTCCGTGGGCCCTAAAAACTCCACGTAAAACATTATTAAATTCTTTTTCTATTAATAACTTATTAAATAAAAACCTCTGAGGGCGCCACTTTCAAATCAAATCAATCAAAAAATCATTTATTCAGTCTAGGCTGTTACAAGCACTTGTGAATGTCAAAGAAGCTACGCCATCGGTTCGCAAACCCTGAGCGGGAGACCTTGTAACGAGAAGAACCGGCAAGAAACTCGTCAAGGGCTGCTTTTTTCTCCCTGTAAATTTCATACAGAGTCGTCAACATTGAAAAATGAGCTCCACATTTAAAGTGAGGTCATTTTCCATCACAATAATTAACAAAAGTTTGTACACAATGGGTAGGTAGGTTGAAATTAAATACCTACTACATATCGGATAGGTAATTGTGAGAGTAAATAACTTTCAACTAGTTGAGAAATCAGTAATCACTATGTCTGCTACTCGAAAGTGCACCTAAGTAGGCAAAATTTACCAAAAAATACTTGAGACAAGACATAAAAAATAACAAAAAAAAACGCAATTCTTACAATTCAATATGCGATAAGATAGGTACTCAGAAGCAGACCCATTCCCACTGGCAGCACCCGTTCACGAGCATGACGCGTGGACCAGCCATCGCTTCGCTCAACCATATTTGAGGGAACGTAACGACCCGCCCCACACGACACCACCGCAGAAATGATTAAAGAGAGCATGACATACTTAGGCTACCCATCCTAAGGCACTGAATTGAAAACTAATATCCAAAAGCTTTTCATAGTCCTTTACTTACAAAAACTACTGACTATAGAAAGCAAAATGATTGCAATAAAAAAAAAAAAAAAAAGAGAAATCAAAACAAGGTTTACTTGCCTATTAGTTTTATGTTTTGAGTAAGAAGTGCCATACATATTGATAACATCAAACAGAGAAAAAAAAAATATATAAATATACGACGCCCTTAGTACAAGCAGACAGAAGCAGACCCATTCCCACTGGCAGCACCCGTTCACGAGCATGACGCATGGACCAGCCATCGCTTCGCTCAACCATATTTGAGGGAACGTAACGACCCGCCCCACACGACACCACCGCAGAAATGTTTAAAGTGAGCATGACATACTAAAGCTTTCGGTGACTGATGACTTTCGGTCATACTACCGCCTTAACTCAAAAGTTTAGGCTTACTGACACTTTTCTGACACTGTTGTTTGAAAGAGACAGCATCACATTTAAACAGTATCGAAGTTAAAAAGTGTTTTAAAAGATTTTGAGGTAAAGCCGCAAACATCTACTAGCGTACACATAATAATATATCTATTATACAAAAAATATGCCAGTATTACTTTCAACAGTATGCATATCATTATTGTTTTAATTAAGTTAAGGGTCCCAAGTGCAATAGACACAATAATACAATACGGTTAATTTGTATTCTTCATTGCATGCGACTTGAAAAACAAGAATAATGTCACAGAATACATAATAGTATAATGTATAACGTTATTTCTAACTTAAAAATTAACTTATGTTGGATCAAATAACAAACCACAAGCCATGTGGTTTATTTATTATATAAATATTAATACTTAAGAGGGTTTATGCGCTACACTAGCGCCGCCAATGGAAAAAAAACATAGTGTTAAAATAAAGATGAAATTGTGAATTGTGTTCTTCTAGTGTACTCCGAATAAGATTTGTGGTAGTTTTTATAGCTTAAACAATATTTTCTAGCCTGTCGTTTAGTTTAAAGGAGTTTTACTGCTAAAAGTAGCCACTTTAAACAATAAACTAAACGACAACTAAACAACAGGTTATAAGATATTGTTTAAATGATAAAACCACAAAGCTTCTTCACAATTATATGGGTTAGGTATGAAATTGCCGACTTTTCTCACACACAGAGGCTCTCATCTTCTATGCCAATAAAGATGCTTCCGTTACTTGTTATTATTTCGAATTATGAAAGTCAAAAAAGTATCTTATAAGTGACCTCCTTTTTTGGTTAGCAGAAATGACAACTTAATTTATTGTAACTTAGCCGATACTTATATTTTTCACACACGTGTGGTATTAGTTAGCAGAGTGTTTAAACATTTGTGCATAAATGTTTTAAAACATTAGCGTTCGTGGTTGTTAAATAAATCAAGAAATTTGTATAGAAAATGCGAGTCGTTTAAAATTCTCCATACAAAACGGTCATATTATACTTTAACCCCTAATATTTTAGAGTAAGTACCTAATCTAGTTACCTAATGTCTGAAAAGTTTTTACATAATCATGATAAGCAAACATAATCTTTGATAAGCTATATACGATAAGTAACGTATATTCTCTATATTGCCAAGTGAAACATAAGTGCATTTTGTTATACTCAAAGGAATTTTGTAGTATATTTCTAAGTGAAGATTAGATAAGCTATGCCATGCCACAGACGACATTATAATATGCTATGTTGCTAAAGATGTGTCCTATTGGTGTGAATCAGACACATCTTTAGCAACAATGTAGCATAACTTTGCTCAAGTGAAACCGCACCCTTAATATCTAAAATTAAAATTGGTTTGTGAAAGAATCACTAAATGTAGAAAACCCTGTTTATCCATTACCTCTAATGTAAAATAAAATAAATATTGTAATAAACACTACTCTCTCTTAATCGTTCCCTCATAACTGATGATCGTGATCACCGGCTGCTTTTACGATTTGCCTCCATCGGTCTCGGCTCATAGTTGCTCTCACTGCTTGATGGAATTTGCTTGAGGAGGTTGCTACTCTTACTTGGTCAGACCATCTGGTTGGCGAACGACCCCGGGCCCTCTAGCCTTCTATTCCACCAACCACGACCAGCTTTTCGAGACTTTCATCTCCTCTTCGCATTATGTGGCCAAAGTATGAGTACGCGATGTAAGCATGCATATAGTGGACAGCCGAGTCTTGACATTTACTTGTGTTAAGATAGATGCATTTGTGCGTTTGGCCGTCCAGGGTATCCCAAGCATTCGCCTCCAACACCACATCTCGACTATGTCTCTCTCTGGCTAGTAAGGTCCATGTTTCCACTCCATACATAAAGATGGGAAAGACCATAGAATACCAAGAATAAACACTACACTATTTACATATTATTTTATGTTTTACTGCTGATGCAAAAAAAACTACTTACTTGTTTAAATTCCAACCCATTTAAAATGGATACCTAATAAAATAAAAAATAGATATATGACAATAAATAATGAACTCATTGATTTGAAGACATACCCGTGAATCCACCGCACTCATCATAAACTAAATAAGACGCATATCCCATGCCACAGTAGAGGGTCGTCCATGCAGGTCCGAACACCCACTTAGGGGGGTTCCACGGAGCCAGCTTCAGTTCATCGTACCATGTCTTCTTGTCGCCGCGGATTTGACCGGCAAAGTAAATGCCGTTGGCCCAACCGCCCAAGTTGGGGAGGATTACTGAGCCGAGAGCTGACCAATTTGCCATTGCTGATATGTTTTCTGTGTGTCTGGAAATTAAGATAGTTTGCTTTAATAAAAACCAATAAGTACAGAAGAAAAAGTGGTATGGTTATTCAAAATAAGTTAAAAAACAAAAAAATTTGTTCCCCAAAAAAATTTTAAAACAAAATATTACCACCTCTAGTATTTGAAATATTAGAATATCAGTGTTGTTATTTTACTACAGTATCTTTAATTAAATGTGTTTCTTGATGTAGGTAAGTAAGTAGTTTGTTATTTAACTGAACAAAAGGTAAGTATAAGAAGGGGCAAAAGTTGAAATAAAGTAAGATACCTATATACCACACAAACCAACCAACAATATTTACATAAACAATTCTTTAACTTCACTGACATTCTTCTACTTATCTTCTTCTACATTTATTGTGATTAAGTATCTAAGATTGATTGTATTGTTGAAAAAAAATATATTGGTGTTCACTAAAAAAATGCAAAATCAGACCATACTCAAGAGTAACACAACAATTAGGTACAAAATAAAAGAGCATACTAAAAGATTTGATTGTGGCATAACACAGCATAATAATAGCAAGTGGTATATTTTTTTTTTGTTTTGTTTGGTTATCCACAATCAGTTAGCCACTATAAGTGAATGTGTTGTAAGTCTTTCATAATTGCGACGAGTGTACCCTCCATTGAGAGCACTACTCCATATGCTGCATCTGGGAGCTACATACGCTCCGACGGTGACGAGATATTATGCCTTTTAAGGCGGTTACAGTAGGATTGTCTTAGAAGTGCGACTGCTAGCTCGTTGGGATGCTGAGCAAGTTGTTTCTGATATCTTGTAGTAGCTCAGATTTCTTCCTTTACTGTGCTCATTTGTAGGTTGCAAGTGGTATATAAACTCAAATTTTGTTCTAGCACAATATTTTTTAGTGTGACTAAGCACTATCTGATTTTTATAAAAAAAATACTCAAATCATTATTCTTAGTACACATATTACACTTACAATGTACCTAATCATGCCCTAAAAAGGAAGTTAAAAGTTTATCACACTGATTTCTTGATTTAGCAGAATTTTTGATATTATCATAGAAGTCAAATACCTGCTTAGAATATCCATATTGAAGAGAAAATAATTTCACTACCACAATCCACAAAAGTTTCAAAAGAACTGAATTGCCTGATAATTGGAACGAATTTCAGAGTGATAAGAATTAAAAGCAGTTCTATCAGTAAGTACCTATACACAATTTTCTACAAACAAATTAAAAATACGTCACATACATACCTTTTGTTTCGTTTAACCTGTAATTTATATCGATGATGTAATGTTGGAGAAGTATGTTATAACAAACAATTTAGTGGTATAGAATTACGCAATTGTTTGTATGGAGCGGAAAGAGCCGGCTTAATTTCTACTTATAAAAGAAAATAGTGAGAGGGTGAGTATACTTACATACTAGTAAGAACGATGTATTTCCGACAGTTCTATTAACTGAAATCTTGTTGCTCTAGAATACAATTCAACAAAAAAGATTGTGAAAAGGGGAAAATTCGAAATCACTGTGGGTGGTGGTGCGAGTGAAATCACTCGTCGATATAATGCTACTTATTTGAATAGGTACTCACAGTTTTCTTAAAAACATTAGTAATTTGTGGCTTGTGCTACAACAACTTAATTTAGCCGCACTATATTTGTCATATGACGTTTGTCACTTGTCAGATGACTGTTGAATTTCATTTTACGCATTTAACGTGTTAACGAAATTAAGTAGTTTTTCTGTATAGACCTTCAGTAGCAAAATTTATATTTGCTTTATCTCTATTATGTGCTGTTTTAATTATTTAATAATAATGTACTTAATTAACTTAACTTGTTAATTAGAAAATGCTGACCAATCTCATTTCAAATACTTAATAAAACTCCGTATAACGGAATTTATTCTTTGTTAAGAAGGTAGAAAGAGGCAGAGCGATCGAAAGAAAGAGAGAACACTACCTACTTCAAAAAGTACTGCAAAAAGGCAAAAGTAATTTGTGTTATCATTATTATCAGATACCTACTAGGTACCTATTTTAGTACCTACCTACGCTCCGCATCCACTCACGTTTGTCCTGCAGGGCCTGCTGTTGCGGTAGCGACATCCACCGGTAGGTAGGTACCTAGGTATTTATACCCTCCATAAGAATAAATAAAACTATTCCTTTATTCGTATGTTTAAACCCTATATTTAAATAAAAAGATTTTATAAGGCACTCATTCTTTATTTATCAAGGTACCTACCTATATAATACATATAGTATATTATAACACCTGCCTAGTTAGTTAAAGTCTGAAATTCAGACTAATAATAAAGTTTTGTTGTTTAGGTTTAATTGTGTACGGCCTAGTATAGTATTATATTATCTGTGGTACCGCTAAAGTACGGAATACGTTAATGCCCTAAATTCGGCCACGTCAGTAGTTTTTGAAATTCAATCTTAAATATTAAATTTTTAAAGTATTTAAAGTACCTACTCCAGCGTTGTTGTGCGCTGTAAAAAATGTTTGAAAATCTAGGACATCTTTCGTCAGATTCCGCTTTCGTCAGATTAAAATATACCTATGCCTTTTTTGTCTGACGAAAACGGAATTCCTCTTTGGTCAGAAAAATCTATAGGTAGGTAGGTAAGTAGGTAGGTACCTATTTTGTTTTTTTTTTATTTAACATTTTTTTTTATTTAGTTTTATTTTTTCTGTCAAATCAAAAGAGGAATCTGACCAAAAGTCCGTTTTCGTCTGAAAAGAAACAGCCTATATTTTAATCTGACGAAAGTGTCCAAAGATACCACGTGTCACAATCACAATGGACACGGAGGACACACTCGTAAAAACATAACCCTTTTTGTAGTCGGGTAAAAATGATCTCGTTTGTTTGTCACAGAAAGAAAAATGGTTAACATAAACTGGAATTTAGTGGCAGCAATGTTCCTTCCCAACATCGGAGGTTGGATGGGCACGTTGACAATGATCGGGCAAGTGAAGAAGCCCGACGGGAATGCCTGGTACCAGGTCTTAAAGAAACCTTCGTGGACTCCACCTAACTGGGTGTTCGGGCCTGCGTGGACGGTTCTGTATACCACGATGGGTGCAGCTTCGTACATGGTTTACAGAGATTGCGGTGGTTTTACAGGTCAGTATGTAAGTAATAAAAAAAGGTCCAAGTTTGATTATTGAGGATAAAATTAGGAACTTACATAAATAAGGAAAATGTTTCTTTGTCATAGTTTGGGTGTTGGCATTTTAATCTGTATGAGGTTATCTCAAATACCTACCTTGAGATTAACACTAATATTTATATTCGTGTTGTAAAGAATGCATCACTACCATAGTCTAGCTGCTGCTAGATGAATGAACTATAATAGCCTGCCTAGCATGACCGATTTATATCGCGTGATATAGCATTTTATCGACACTTAACTGTCAAATTCTTTTGTCTTTTTGACAGTTGAACGTGATAAAACGCTATATCACGCGATATAAATCGGTCATGCTAGGTAGGCTGGTCTCAGTGGCGCCCAAAAAAACGTTTGTTTCAGATTCAGCAGTCGTTCCCCTATCCCTTTATGGAGGGCAGCTTGTATTAAACTGGCTGTGGACACCTGTGTTCTTCGGATGCCATCAAATTGGCTTGGTACAAACTTTTGTCATAGTAGAATCAAATAAGTAAGCCAACTCGCGCCTCGAGCGAGCGATAATAGCCTAAACACGTAGCCCACGTAGGGCTGTCGCTACTTTATTCAATCGTCAAAAATGCATAGTCAATCTCTATACAAAACATATTTTCCTTGTATGGTAAGCATCAGGGATCTTTAATACAAAGTTTTTTAATTATTTTTTGTACATAGACCAGAAACAGTCCACAATGTTTTTATTACATACGCCATGTTATGTGATTTGAAATTGATTTGAAAATCACGGTCAAAATAGGGCGGAATCATGTATTTATTCAAATAAAATAAAATGATTATGAAATTGTATTTTTTACACTATTAATTTATTCCTTTTACTTTTTTCATTTACCTACACTTATCAAAATAAAATTATAATCTTTAAATTCGGAAATTGAATATTTTACAATAACCTCAAATAATTGACATTAAAATACTTTTTCCTGTAGGAATTTGTGATTTTTTTAACAAAATTACACAATTGTTACTTACAGAAAAAAACAGCTGTTTCGACAAGTACAAAATGCCTTATTATTTAAAGTTTAAAATGTAAAATAAATCCTCATTCAAACAAATCTTTTTTACCAAAAATATCTTCAGAAAGCATCTGTAGGTAGTAGGTACACGTACAAATTATCACGAGCGGCAGCGCAGCGGCGCGAAGCGTGCGTGAGCGCGGGCGGGATCACGTACGGCGCAGCCACGACTGGCGCATCTTTATCATCTATAAATGATGTCAGTGTGTGCGTGCGACGCTCATACGTACGGGCCGCGCTCACATTTAAACCGCGTTCGGGCGTATAATGAGTAAGACGACTTACTTATTTGATTCTACTATGCTTTTGTATTAGGGCGCTGCCGTAGTAGAGTCAGCAGCATATCAAGCTATACAAAACTGTCAAAAATCTACAATGAATTTTGAATCTTAAACTGCTCTAATTAAAGTTTAAATATGATTGAAGAAATTTGACAGGTTGTAGAAGCCCAGCGTGCCGTCTACCGTAGGTACTACTAGCAGCGCCGCCAATAAGTTTTAAAATCCATTCTTGCCAAAAGTGGCCACTTTCGAGCTAAAATGGATTTTAAACTTGCAGAAAGAATGAAAACTGTTGAAGAGTTATTCAAAAATTATTAGAGACAATTTAAGAGGGCATGATCTTAGCTTTCTTAAATATTAACTTGGTTTAAGAGTAATAAAAATAAATTAATGTATTGGCGGCGCTAGTAGTGGGTAGTAGGGCGCCTTAAGAGTACACTTGCGCCATCATTGAAAAAAAACCAAAATGCTTAAAATAAAGACGAAATTGTGAATAAAATTATCTCTCTCTACTGTAGTGCATTATGATTTTTTTTCCAGTGGCGGCGCTAGTGTGCAAAATAAGTAAGCCCTCTTAAAGTTCATATATTATGAAGGAAGATGTATCTTCTGTGAACGTAACAAGCATGATTAATCGTTGCCGGTCAACAACAAAAAATGTATCTACGCGGTCGCTTGCGATTTGAAAGATAACGTGACAATTTGTGACAATTTGGTTTACATTGCGGTGTTCTATGAGTATGATCTACTTACTTTCTTTCATATTGTTTGACGCAATGGATATAAAATTGTTCTGACAGGTGACAAATTGTCATTATGTGATTTAGCAGTTGATCAACTAAAAGAACCCACTTAGTAAAACGTTTTTTCTCAATTAATTTCTAGCAAGTTAAGGTTCAAATCATTAAAAGAATTACATGTTTCATTTTCCATTTAACCTCTTCAGGGTTTGCTACACATGCTCACATTGGACGCCGCAGCCGTCGCGTGCGCAGTTAGCTTCGGTAGCGTCAACACAACAGCCGGCTACATGTTACTGCCGTATCTCGCGTGGCTAAGTTACGCCACCAGTCTCAACTATGCTATTTGGAAACTGAACAAGGACGAGAAAACTGAATAATTTTATTATTTATAAGGGTAATTTTTTTACAAGAAATTATTATTTTTGTGAGATTAATGTTTATTGTTTGGATTTTAAAGTACCTACCTATTTTATTTTATTGAACATGATATGCACTACTTACCTACACATATAGTATTTCCACTTTGCCCCACCAGTTAGGGCAGCTTTGTGGAGCAAAGTGGAATCATTCTATTTCTTAATTACAAATGATTATTTTTGTTGTAAGTTTATTGTTTGGATTTTAAAGTACCTACCTATATTATTGAACAAATTATGCACTACACGACAAGTAGCTCGCGCAACATAACTTGAACCAAACCATAGACAATGAAGCTTGCGCAAGCAGTAGCAATTTTCGGTAGGTACAAAAATTGTAGTGCGCAGGGGGGGTAACCGGGTAAGTAATTATGTAACTTTGTTACAATCAATCCTGACAGAAATCGCAAATTCATTCCAATGTGACAACTATCTTAACTAAAGCAGCAATGCAACTGCGCTTTCAATCGAGATTTCGAGAATTGTTAGGTGTCGTACATCTTGGCATGGACCACTTTGAAAACCGCAATTCTGACTACATGGAAAATTTCTCCCCAATTAGTCCCAACTAGTCCTACTTTTTCGGAATTAGTCCCAAAAAGGACTGAAAGATATAAGCGATTTAAATGGTCCATGCCAAAGCAAACCTTCATTTTGGCAGGGACAGGCTATATCTAGTGAACCTAAACACCTAGCCAGGATCTGACTATTCAAAAAAAATCTCCCTTTTTTATGGATCCCGCAATGCCTAGAATCAAAACGAAATTAAGCGCCGTTCAAAAAATATAAAGTAATGATTTGGTCCCTGCCAAAATCAACCTACATCTTGGCGAGGACTTACGTAATCTTAGGGCAGGTTGGTGTGGTAGGTACTAAAAAAAGCACAAGATATGCTGCTTTGTGGAGTAAAGTGGAATAATATTTTTTTTACAAGAAATTATTATTTTTGTAAGTTTATTGTTTAGATAAACTTTTCCAAGTATTTTAATGAACATGCGCTATCTACAGAAATAGTATTTCGGTTTTGTGGAGCAAAATGGGATATTTTTTTGGAAATGATTATTTTTTTGGATTTGGAAGTATTTTATTGAACAAGTTATGCACACTACACGAATAGTATTTGAGTAGGTAGGTACTTATTTTATGAATCTTATGCCAATTAAGTAAAGTATATTCAAAATGTGTTAAGTACGTAGGTACTTAGGTATGTCTAAAACTCTAAATAATCAAGCTTTCCTTTTATCGATTGTTTAAAAATACGGAAATAATACAAACATATTTCGATTTCAATAATTTTATTCATCTCGCATTCAGTCATTTGAGAGAAATATTCTATTATTATTTTATACAAGACCTAGTTTTTAAAGTCACAATCAGAAACCTAACATGACCTAACAACAAGGCACATTTTTGAACCAATTTAAATACAAAATGAATAGATCAAAAAATATTTAAGTAAATAAAATAAATAAAAATGTAAAAAACTTTCTTGTCATGTCAAATGATTTTCATTATATAAACTGAATACCTGCGGGTATTTAATTATTTAGGTACCGACGGTACAGTCAGCAACGAGAGCAACGAAGTACTTTGTCATAGCAACTTTTTTCAACAGATGTCTCAGTTTGAAGTTAAAAAAAGTTAGACTAAAGTGTTAAGCAACTTTCGTTGCTGACCGTAAGTACTATATAAAAATGTGCCATGTTATTTGTCTACCAATCAGATTTGTAAACAGAATGCTCAACTTGACTATTAAAACCACGAAAGACCGAACAAACCAGACGCGTCCTTATTTCGAAAGTAATAAGGACGCGATCTGGGACACTTTCGTCAGATTCCGTTTTCGTCAGAAAAAAACAACATATATTTTAATCTGACGAAAGTGTAACGAAAAAAAACGAAGTTTTTTCTGACCAAAGGGGAATTTCGTTTTCGTCGGAAAATTGCCTATATTTTTTCAGACAAAAGTGTCCTAGATCACGCGAATAGCTTTCAAATGCGCCAAATTATTTTCACATATTTATAACAGTTTTAATATACTAAAAATATAATAATTTTAATTATATAAATATAAAATATAACAATTTTAATTCTGAGCAGCATCGCAAAGGGCAACATATGGAACAATATTATTTTAACCGTGGTTTTTGAACTAAAACTAAGATAAGTATCTACTTGATGATGAAAAATATGTTTAAGAGATTTGCAGGAAATATACTAGGTTAATCTAGACTAGTCAAATGAGCAAACATTTTACAAAATTTCGATACAGCAATTTGCAATAATGATTAGCGAATACTTCTGTAATTTTTGTACATTATTCCTGTACTATACTTAATTATTATTCGTTAAACTATTCCTATTTAAACAATAAACTCCCACCGTCTGCAAAAACATGGACATCGAAAGAATTTTATAAATGCAATCCACAAACGCATTGTTAGAATAAAACTAAGTTAATTTTTAATAGTCAAACCTTAAATTGCTGCTTATCCGTTACAATTAATTAATTAATTGATATCACAGCAATTTTTACTTTTAAGCTAAAGTATTGATGAATTTTGTGTTTTTATCCACATAATTCGTTAAAATACTAAGCTCTGTGCGGATTGAAGACACCACTACTATAAGGACCTCATTATGAGGGCTTTTCACAATGACAAAAAACTGTAGGCCCGATAGATGGCGTTGATAAAAACGTGTGTCAATGTGATTTTTTTACCATCTAGTGAGGGAAATAGTGTCTATTTTATTTTTTTAAATGTCACTTTGAAAAGCCCTCGAGTCAGCATATTTTTTACTTTATGGGAGTATTCTAAATTCGAACACGTAACCAAACTCAAAAAGAGGTTTGATCTCTTTTATTCTTTTTAATTTTATCGCTTTAGTAAGCATCCAAAGAGGTTTTGTCATCAGTCCGCACGCAAAAACGGAAAATTTATTCGTCAATGAAATGCGTTTTGAGATACTTCATCATGCCGAATATACGGAATCGTTTAGTTCCAATGACTTTGTATAAAGCGTCGTCGCATATAGCGAATTGTTTATTATTCGGATCGTAGAGTTGTTTTTCTTTTATTAATGCCCACATGCGTTTGACTACTTCGTGTCGTGGCATCGCTTCCTCCCCCATGATGGCTGAAAGAGCTGGAGATAGTTTGTAGGCGCGTGTGTACCCACTGCCTTTGCCACCGCCTTTGCCCTAGAAAACAAATATAAAATGTTACAAATAAACCCGGAATGCCGAATATGGTAGATAGGGACCATCAAACTGAAAAACTTTTACTATGGGACTGAAAATCACAAGTTTTTTTGTTAGTATACAGGATGTTACCAAAACAAGGCACCAATGCCGAATATGATAGATAGGGATAGGGACCATCAAACTGAACAACTTTACTATGGGACCAACTCTGAAATCGGGAAAAAAAATCAGCTGTTTCATACAAAAATTTATAACGAAAATATCAAAATGTATGAAACAGCTGATTTTTTGTACCGATTTCAGAGTTGGTCCCATAGTTAAAATTGTTCAGTTGGATGGTCCCTATTATTTAATGATTAAACGAACTTACCTGTAAGTGAAGTTCTATCATAATTATACGAAGGATTCGTCCGAAGATATTAGTATATTAACACAATGTAGTACCGCTTTTGTATGTATCACCACTTAGCACGTTATTTTAAAGTAATAACCTAAAAAACCTGAAAAGAGAAGGTTTTTGACTTAAAATTGACAGATATTTTGACATTTCCGGTCAGAGCCCTCCTCGTCACTACTAGCCGCCAACCACTTCATTTAGTTTAAAGTCCAAATTCTATGATATTTCCTCATTTTCTTCAGTGGGTAGATAGTTATTGTAATTTACAATAATGAGTAGGGAGGGTGGGATTCTATACTAATATCTTCGGACGAATCCTTCGTATAATTATGATAGAACTTCACTTACAGGTAAGTTCGTTTAATCATTAATTATACTCAGATTCGTCCTCGATATTAGTATATTAACACAATGTAGATGTTGAAAGCATTATAATAAGAAAATGGAAATATCATTTCTTGCATATCAGTCTTTTTTAAAAAAGAAAAGAATACCATTTAACATAATTCTGAACGTTTTACATGATTATTATTAAAAACAGTAAGTACCTACAGATGGTTGGTACAAAGAAAAAAATATACAAGGTTGGTTTTGAAAACTCAGTTTTATTATTATCGATGGTAATATGTTTTAATATTTTTCGAATATAGTGGAGTCATTGACCATCCCGCCGTATTACCTGGAACCTATAATATCATTTTTTGTTAGGGCTATAAAGGTATAGGCCGGTGACGTCGAGTGCTAAAATTGGTTGGACACGAGTCTACTCCACTATCATTAAATGTTTTATTTCAGCAATCTATTAATTACATTACTTGTCATAATAATATAAGAATTTAATTTCTTTCTAAATAAGAAGTGATTATGAACTGTTTATTATATTTAATATAATACATTCTTGTACATATATATTTTTTGTATTGTTTGCATTCTTTGTGCAATAGGCAAGGTAATCAAAGTTAAACTTTTAAAATAAAAAAATAAAAAAGTTGAAAAAAGAAGAGAATTGGAAAATATTTAATAAAAATAATTAAGTAATCTAAGTTAAACATTGTATTTGAACAATGAAGTCTACGCAAAGGCGTAGTTAGATTCTTTACCAAACCTTGCGATTAGCTCAATTTAATAATGATCGCAATATTATGCAATACTAATAATTTGTGCTATACACTTTTGTAAAAAAAATAGTTTATTCTGTCAATATTATTGTTAAATATTCGAACAGTTTCTGTTACCAATCTCTGTACTTCCTGATAGCATTAGCAGCTTCAATAATAACATAAATAATATACCTGTAAAATAATACCACCTTGATAATGTTGTTAAAACCAATTTATTTGTGCGATTAATTTCCGTCTCTGAAATTGAAAGTTATAGGATGTTAATATTTTGTATTAGAATAAGAGATACAAAGAAGTACCATATATGTGAATAAGAGGTACCAAACCAAGGCTCAAGTCAAGATTGTGACGATCATGATGGCACAATCATTACACCTCTAGCTTAAGAAACTGGTGGAAAATAATTAAAATAATAGGTAGCTTAGTGTCAGAATAGACTTTGTACAATACTAAACCAAAATATCATTGTGAATGCTAAAATCTCAAATTATAAAATAAATGTTTTTGAGATCCAAATGCTAGAAATAGAAACAAAATAATAAATATATATAATCTACTACATTTTATTTCTACTGCCTAATTCGACTTTCATTCGAAATTACTCAATCTCAATCTGGAAAAAAAACAAAACTGGTGATTAGTTTTTTAAATTAATGAATTGAATAATTTTTATTTAGCATCAAAATAAATCTAGAATACTTAACACCCCACACTGAATACCATAAGATAAATTGCAATGAAAATATCATGAGCTGCATGTTATAGATAATTGACAATAATCATAATCATTTATTTTCATAAAACTTGCAATTATTTTGCAATTTTAATCCTGGTGTGACCACTAGTGTCCCCTAGTCCACCCCGTTGTTGAAAGGCACAAAAGAAAATATGTCTACAATTATGTAGTCTCTAATTCGGTGTAAGTATCGATGACATTATACTAAGTAAATAATACGATGACATACTGGTATCTACCAGTTTAATCAATTCATAAAAAAGGTCATAAATAAGTGATTTTTGTAGTTTTATGAACGTTTGTCTTGTGAAGACCATAATTGCCATTACATTTGTAATATAATGGAAAGTTGTGACGGTAGCTGTATATTAAAAAAGAAAAACGTCGTATATAAGAAGATGAGCTTCAATTCTGAGTCCATTATAGTAGATATTGTTCAATAACAGGGAATTCATTCATGCTGTTTAAAAAACGTCTTAGCTGGCGGCGGTAGTTTTGTAATAAAAATATCGGCACTACAATGCCCAAAAGTTAAGATTTTTTAGTTCGTGTATTTTTATTACTTTCCTTATCAATATTAAAACCTTATAGGTGATGTGATCTCTAGACTGCTTTTTTTTTTTTTTTTTTTAGAACAATAAGCATTTTTTATTCTCTACTTACTACTCTGAGCTCTTATAACAACCTTAGAGTAATGTTGTTAAAGGGACAGAGCTATACATCGCGTATAGCGCCATCTCAATCACAACATCGCTTCGATATTACATTTGAGCTTTTGACAGTCATAGTAGGGGGGGCTGATATGACAACCTGTTTTTATTTTTTATTTATTTTATTTTATTTGAACATAGATCACATTCTGTTGAACCTTCAGCAAAATGAAACAAAACTATTATTTATATGTGTTATATCTGCCAGAATTTTAGTCATATTAATGGTAGACTATAATATATCTCTGGAGATGGTATAAAAGTGAATCATTAAACAGATACACTCATAAAAAATATAATAATAATCTAGGTGCCCTGCGTAGCGCGGCTAAATGGTAAGTACTTACACATAGACGTTTACCGGCGCCAGCTATTGAGTCGACCTTTGCACCTGTAGTTGCGACTACTGCCTGTATTCGCTGAATACAGACAAATGCTACACCAACACGCACCCTCACGAATACAATATCCTAATTTGAATGCATCATCGGCAACTGTTTGGATGGGCCGTAACGCCCGTCTGCGAGTCTGCTGCTGTGATGTGACTGACGAAACAAATCGCTGATGGAGCTTCCTCGCCGCGTCTCGCTGTTCGTTTGCCGTCGGAGATGAAGCATGTGGCATACCTGCCTACGTCTTTTGTTTGTCGTTTTTAAGTTAATTAAATATATAAATCAGTTTTAAAAATGTTTTATTGAGTACTGCGCCCGATTTACTTACAGTTTTTTCGTTGATCCATATCGTTCACATCAGGCCTGTGGCCAATGCATCATTCATATTCGACTGAACTGTCGGTGGCCGTTTAAGCGAAAAGCCTCAGCTACACTAGAGTTCACCGTGTACGGTATAACCGAACGTCGCAATGCCGTAATGTAATAATGTAAAAAATGCGAACTACTGTCACAAAAAAGATGTGTATAGTTTTGTATTGGAAAGCTGTCTTAACCACAGATTACATAATACTATACCTTAAACATAAGTGATACTTGTAGCTAAAAAAATTTCACTTCAGAAACATCATTTTGTACACACTCACAAAAATTAAATTTGAAAAGTAATAGAGATAATTTGTACAAGGGCAAAGCTTAGGATTAAAAACATACTAAATAGTTAGGTAGTGATTAACAGGTTTTTCAACATGTTAGGTCTACCTGCCTGAAATACAAGGTGTTCTAGTTTAGGCAAATGTTACTGTATACCAACAAACATTAACTGCAATTATGATTTATGCATTTATAGATAATAAAATGTAAGGATTTTGTTAATCCATTTTTATTTCATTGAAATTTCTATCAGCATGCCAGCAGCTAGCTATTTCAGCAGATAAGCTATTTTATATAAAAGGTGTGAAGTATCAGGTATGAGCTAGTTGCTGTACAACTCAATATCTGGTTCCATTAAGTTCTTAAGTTTTAGCATTTATAGCGAGCTCTGTCAGTTTTGTAAACTATAAATTTATCTTAGTACCGATGGTACTCGTATTATACCGTTGAGATTAACTCAACTCAACACCAAGAATATCATGATATCATAACTCATACCTGATGAACAACGCTCTTGTCAGGGCTGCTGTTGCAGCTACAGCACAGCGGCCGCCTGCCTGGAAGGTGGATGACAGTGGATTTAGCGGACGACGAAGTCACCCGATTGGTGCTCGGCAGCGGTTCCAACGTGGCAAACTTTGAGGGTAGTCTGCTTTTTACAATGTCGCGTCGTCAACGGCACTTTGAGTTGGTGTAGTTGTTGCAGTTGCGTTGTCTGACCTATCTATGCGGTGAAATAGTCCAGTATAACTACCTCGAGTGCAATAGATATTTAGTTGATGTCTTATTAGACACAATGCTTTGACAGAAAGTACCCAGTATGGTAAATTCGCATCAGACAAATAAATAAACTGACAGAAAGTACCCAGTATGGTAAGTTCGCATCAGATAAATAAATAAATTGACAGAAAATACCCGGTATGGTAAGTTCGCATCAGACAAATAATTAAAATAATGGTAAAAGCCCAGTGTGGCAGTTACGCATTCATAAAGGTAAGCCGGTTTAACCAAGTAAACGGCATTGAATAGTGTTCCTCCGTCTTGACTTCTTCTTCTTCTTGTCCTCTTCAGTCTTGAAAACTTTTTCCTTTCTTCACGAAGCATTTTAAATAAAATTTAATTTTCACTGTAAAAATATAATTCTATAGAAGTCTCACATTGAGACTGTATACGTGCGTCCGTGGCGAAGCACGAAAAACGAATGAAGTGGTTGGCGGCTAGTAGTGACGAGGAGGGCTCTGACCGGAAATGTCAAAATATCTGTCAATTTTAAGTCAAAAACCTTCTCTTTTCAGGTTTTTTAGGTTATTACTTTAAAATAACGTGCTAAGTGGTGATACATACAAAAGCGGTACTACATTGTGTTAATATACTAATATCGAGGACGAATCTGAGTATAATTAAGTATCTGGTTTAGCTATTAATTCTGTTACACGTTAAAGTCAAAGTAAGAATTAATCTTTGAAATTGTATTGAACTTTTGATAAGTTTCAAATGAGTTACAAATCTACACCCCTTGCATAATAACATTTTGTTAAACAAAAACGAACCTTACATACAAATGCATAGATTTGACATTTCAAAAATCTATTTATGGCAATGCCATACCACAGAATACAATACGATTAAATTGACAATAATCAGTGATCCGCTGCAACTTCACTCGAGAATGTATGGCAAAGAGAAAATTTTACAGATTAAAATACCTCGTTTTGCGCTCTGAAGTCGGTCACTTCTGCTGTACATTGTTTAATTAATCGCATTGTATTGAAGTAGCACAGTTATCACTTTTGCAAACAGTCTAAGTTTGTACACCCGACAAACATCTTGAACATTCTTGAATAGATCCTAATTGACGGTCTTACCACAAATTATTTTTAGTCACTGTTTCAACTTAGACAGTTTAAATGTGATGACTTTTGATCTAGGACATTTTCGTCAGATTCCGTTTTCGTCATAAAAATATAGGCTGTTTTATCTGACGAAAACCGAACTGATCATTGTCAAAAAGTGACAACATCACATTTAAACAGTGTCTAAGTAAATCAGTTGCAGTCTTACCGCAAAAGATTTTAAAACGCTCTTTAACTTAGACTGTTTAAATGTGATGTTGTCACTTTTAAACAATATTGTCAAAAAAGTGACAACATCACATTTAAAAAGTGTCTAAGTTAAACAGTGTTTTACAAAGTGTTCTGCGCAGGTAATGCCAATATTCAAGAAGTTTGCCGTCATCTGTACCTACACAGGCTGTATTTTTATTCACTCTCCAAGAAGGGTGTGTTCAGTCCATGAAACTGAACTTTCTCCAAGAAATACTATATTATGTCGAAATACTTATCACAAACTTTTGGTCATCCTTACTAAACTGATCAAGTGATCTCTTTGATTTGTATAAATAGTTTTTTTTTTACATATTTGACCCTATTTTTTTTAGAGAAAGTTACACATCCTTAACCAGATATAATAAAAATGCAGCCTGTATAAAAAGCGCTTTATTTAAATTCAAACTTACTTTTTTGCCGGCAGCTTTCTTAGGTTTCGGCTTCTTTTCCTGAAAATTACAACATTGATGTTATGAAATCTTGTAGTGTAGGTACTTTTATTTTACAAATGGCTCTTGAAAATCTATGAAGCTATAGGTATTTATTTATGAATAAATAGTAAGTTGTTTAACAAGTGAGCGAAGAATTTTTAGCTGCGAGTGCATATTGAGCGAGTGCTGAGTGATTTTAAAGGATCGCCCTAATAGAACGCGACTACGCGATCATTACATCGCAACATCGCAAGTTCGTGCGATGTTTAGTCGTACGAGTACGAAACATACTGGGTTGCGTTCAGAACGTTAGAGCGCCGGTTGTTTGGTTGTTTTTTAACTCGCTCTAAGGTTTGGAACGACCAAGAACTTTAAATGTCAATGTCAATACAAAGTCTTCGTTTTCCATTTGGAATACGAATAATTTAAACTTTTCTTGATTCTAAATCAAATAAAATCCGTTTTTTGAGGATCTACCATGATTATTTTAAGAATTAGACTCAAAAACATCAAAATACAAAATAATGTCAATTGACATTGACATTTTTTCTATAGACAAACGTCAGAGCGTTTTACAACCATCCATTTTGATGGTTTAAAAGTTGCAACGCGCTGACGTTTGGAACGGGCCGGTTGTGTCAACCGAACGTCACGCTCTAATGTTTGGAACGCCGTTAGAGCGTTCGGTTGTGGTTAGGTTGCACTCGGAGCGTAGGTTTGGAACGCAACCCTGATGTCGAAATAGGTGTCCTAATATTGGCATTTTGCACGATGCGGTCGCGCGACTAAAATGTTAGAAATCTATTCGCGCGAACAAAGTATTCGCGCGATAATCGCTTCGCGTCATCGGTACGCTATTGTCGCGTCTTTAATTCACGCGATGATCGTTCGCGCTGTATTAGGCAGCCATTAAACGCTCATGCAAGCGTCAGTCAAATTCCATCAGTCATGAATTACGTTTGACTGACTGACTGATGAAAAGAAGAAATCAATTTCATGCAACCATCAGTCACCCCATTACATGGTAGGTTAACCGTCAGTCACGGGCCGTGACTGACGGTGACTGACAGCAAAACCTATCGTTAATGACTGCCTTAGGATGGGACACATATTTCTTGTCATCGCGCAAACACGCGATGGTCGCGTCGCTTAAGAGGTTATTAGACCTTCCTGACCCGATATTCAGTCGCTTTTAAATTCAGAGAAGTTTAATTGCATTCAGGAAGGTAGGATCCGATTTACATCCGTTTTCAGGATGAATGGTCTCCGACATAACGGATGCTCAAAGAATATCGGATCCGTTATTTAGGAAGGTCTAATAACCTCTTTACTCGCGCGATGGTCGCGTCGCTTACCCGCGCGTAGTCGCGTTCTAATAGGACGAACCCTAATAAAGACTATCTACTGAGCACAGAGTGATTTAAAGGCACGACACAAGACATAAACAATACTCTCGTGTGAAGCATACAACTTTTCACCATTACCAGCGAGAAAACTCGCAGCAAAGAAAAATTTTGCTGCGAGTTTTTACACAACAAAAGCGCCCTTTTCGTGCTGGAGGTGAAAAAGCTGTTTAGCTCTCACCTCGTACTCGCTGTCATTGTTGTCATCATCATCGTTGTCCTCATCCGACTGAAATGACATTAATTCATTATTTCCGAAGTAAAGCTTAGGCTTAAGCCTAATAAAGGCTAAATATAATTAAAAAAAAATATTCAGCCATTAAAATTTTTCCCGACATTCAATTTCCCATAATTACGCTGTGTGTAACCTAGATTGTAGGTATGTAGTTCAGATTCCGGCAAACATCTTGACGCTCTTCCGACGGAGTGGTGGGGATAAGTTCACGCATGTGCACTTGCGAGCGACCAATAGCGCGCGCCGCTCCCCCACCGCTCGCGTACCTCACCGCTACGCATACACAAAATACGCGTTCTGCGCGATCCCCACTTGATTTCAAGATGTTTGCCGGCTACTGTACACCGGAGACTCCGCGCCTGCAAAGATATCTTTCGGTTCCATTCTACGAGTAGCTTTCACGTTGTAAATATTTTTAATAATAGGAGAACACAGAGGTATAAGATGGTATAAGTCCTATGGAAATTTGCTTATACTCACGGTGTCAGCTTTACGTGGCTTCTTGGCGCGCTTGGTGGTTTTTGCTGCCCTCTTCGGAGGCGGTTTTTTCTCTTCTTCCTCCTCCTTAAAAGGAACATGATTATAAAGAAACATTAAACTCAATGTGACCTCCCGGTCCTTTTATATGTATATCCATTGCCACAGATCAATAATTAAATCTAAAACTTTCGCACAACTTGGCTTGGTCCTAATTCTTTCGCATAACATGTAACTTCATAAATTCATGTGCTAGGACTTCAGGACCTTATTTATTAGTTACCTTATAAAGTGACAATTTGTCATTTGTTATGACAATTTGGTTTACATTGCGGTGTAGCTATTATATTTATTTATTTACCTGAGAAACAGTCTCATTATGGTAAATAACAATGTTATTTAAAGCTAGCTATGAGTAGTTTTTTTTTCAATTTGGTTGACAAAATGGATAAGTAAGTTGTATTAAATTTTCGTAACAGGTGACAAATTGTCACTTTTATTAAATAGGGCCCCAGGGGTGGGTGGTTATTTCAAGTATGTATGTAGGTAGAACACATTGGTGACGGTTTTTTGTTTTTAATACTCAATACTGTAGTTTTTTTTTTTTAATTTGAGATTCACAATGCATTTTTTACAAAATGATATTCCCTAATTACTAAATAATACCTAACCTACCTACCTCGTCACCAGATTGTACGCCTGGGAAGATCTGGTGCCAATTTTTTTCCAGTAATAGTATTGAGGTTAATTCTTTCTACATTAACCTAAATAACAACCCAAAAACTTGACACGATCTGACCTCCCCCTGAAGTCTTGGCACATAATTTTTCTCCACCTTAAGTATACTTATATCATTGAATAGTTTACCTCTTCATCCTCTTCATCATCATCGTCAGAGGCTTGCGAGTTCACGTAGTCGAGCACCATCTTGTCGATGACGTCCTTCTTGGAGGCCAGCTCAGCGTCGAACACGTCCTCGAGCTTCTTGATCACCTTGCTGGTGGAAGTCTTCGCGAGGTCCGCGTTTTTGAGGATCTCTGTGAACGTTTGGTTGTTAGAGTGCGTTTTATCGGATACTTCCTATGACGTAATGTAAAAAAAAAATTTGACAGGCATTACCGTCACTGTATAATCTTATTGCGATAGGTTAAGGTTCAAAATTAAATAGATTTTCGGGAAACCAACATAATGCATATATTATTCTTCTGGGTCCTATTTAATAAACGTGACAATTGACAATATGTCACCCGTCATGACAATTGTTTATCCAATGCGTCTACCCGGTCTACCAATTTGAAAATAGAACAAACTAATCATAGTTACACCGCAACGTAAACCAAATTGTCATGACAATAATTCACAAATTGTCACGTTATTAAATAGGACCCAGGGGGCTTACCATGAGCAAATAAGAAACCGTTCAGTTCTAAAGCAGGCCTTTAACAGGACTGCTTTCTTACTAACCATTACGGTCATAGTACGAAAAAGTAAGGCAGTTCAATATATGCCCTGCTATAAGAGCTCATAGTAAGGCCCCTGGTTTATATTACGTAAGTACCTACCCCAAATAACCCCCCCCCCCGATATGTGGGAACAGATCTTAAGGTCTGTCCCCACATATCCGTGGTCGGGCCGGCACGTGTCAGGGGCCCAAGCTATGTTTCAGCCTCGGAATAGGGGGGGGGGGGGGGCAAACGGGGCACCTACCCCGGGCGGCACTCCTAAGGGGGCGCCAGAATCATTGTATAAATTTTTTTTAAATATGTATTATGTCTTCCAAAACACCTCATTCAAGACCGCGGCCGGCTGCCGGCCCATCCGGGTAAAACACACATGTCACGTATTATAAGATTAGTGAGATTATACTAATAATCGCGGTGCGCGGCCGTTTTCTTTTTACTATTATTACAAAGATTACCTATTGGAAATAACTGACAAAAAATGGTGCTGCACGGCCGCTGTTTTGATAACAAAACAATCAAAATCACAAGATTATTGGATGAAACTGGCTAAAAATCGCGCTGCGCGGCTATTGTTGTTACTATAAATTCAAAATTAAAAGATTATTGGATGAAACTGACTAAAAATCTTTTTACTTTAGACAGGTTTTTTGAAAATTGTTTCGAAGAGAGCGGCAATTTGCCTTCTGCCCCCCCCCTTTCAAAAATGTAGATCCGGGGCTGCTATGTTCTACATAAATGACCAACGTATTTTGAACTCCGGATTCTGAACGAAGCCAGGCGCGGATCCACCGTTATGGGCACTATGGGCATGCCCACAACACTATTCGACATGTGAGTCATGTGACGTCACGTCGTCGTAAAAAAAATAAAAAAATGAATCGTGAATTGGAGTGAAATCGGAACGCAGCAAAGAGCAATAGTCGATAATGCTCATGCTGACACGTTATGTCACATTTCTGACATTTCTTTTTGGCACATGAATACTTGTATTGGAAAAAAGAGATGACTTTCATGTAGGTACCTACATTGCAAAATTACAAGATTGGTGGACGAAACTGACTAAAAATCGCGCTGGGCGGCCGTTTTTTTTGCTATAAAAACAAACAAGATATAACATCATGAAACTGACTAAAAATCGCGCTAGGCGGCCGTTTTTTTGCCATAAACAGGCAAGATTACAAGGTTATTGAATGAAACTTACTAAAAATCGCGCTGTCGGCCGTTTTTTTTACTATAAACAGGCAAGATTCTAACGTTATTTGGATGAAACTAACTAATAATCGCGCTGCGCGGCCGTTTTATACTTCCTACTTATATATATATATATATAAATAAAAAAATAATATATATATATAATATTATAAATGTGAAAGTTTGTGGGTTTCGATGTTTGTTCCTCAATCACGCAAAAACTACTGAACGGATTTGGTTGGAATTTGGCACGCAGATAATAGATAGCCTAGATTAAAACATAGGATACTTTTTATCCCGATATTTCCACGGGAACGGGAACCACGCGGGTGAAACCGCGGGCGGCCGCTAGTTTGCTATAAGCAAGCAAGATTACAAGATTGGTGGATGAAACTGACTAAAAATCTATTTTTTTGCCATAAACAGGCAAGATTATAAGGTTATTGGATTAAACTAACCTGATACCCGATAATATAAAAAAAAACAAGGGCGCAGTTATTTCGTGCTCCGACTCGCACTTGACCGATTTTCGGGTGGCTCTGTGCCCCCTTTTAATATACTATATCTATGCTCTGTGCCCACAACCTTTTTTGAGGGCTGGATCCGCGCCTGAACGAAGCCGCCGATGACGGAGCTCAACGTACATTTGTTTAACATACAGCATCTTAGCGCAACCAACGTAACTTGGGCCCCCGACATGTCCCGACCCGGCCATAGATTAATATTAGTTGGTATATTTATTACCCACGCCGGCCACAGCCCACAGCCTGGGCATGTGGGGACAGACCTTTATTCTCATTCATAAATCTATAAAAAAAACTTAGCAACTGAACAAACTGCTGCTATTAGCTAGTTTGTGCTTGTGTGATTATTGTACCATGATGGCTGATCATAGAGTACATTATTATACTAGAGATAGAGTTATCAGTCAGACCTAGTGATCAACGCCATCTAACGAAATGTGACAAAAAGTGTACGATATTATAATATAGGTACTAGTGGGTTTCTATAAATCTTGACTTGTAATTTTTTTGGGAGGCAATCGCTATGTCATGAATTAAATTTAAAATAATTTACTTTATAGCTAATCAGCTTTGACTATATAAAACTGTGAAAGACACACGATACCGCGATTCAGCACGGGATAGCGACATCTCTCGACTGTTTGACAAACGAAAAATGAGCGCCATCTATCAAATCAATCCGCAACTAAAATCTTAGGCCGCGCTCCCTTGTAGTGAGTCAAGTACTAAGTGAAAAGCCCCTGTGGCTGATTGGCTAGCGTGAATTGGAACGCAATGCCATAATGGCGGCTTACCGAAATTGACAAAACAACAATAAAACCATAAAATTATTTACAATGTTAAAAAAATATTCATAATCTGAAAAAACATATGAAATGAAAACAGTTTGTAATGTTAATGCGGCTTATTTGCCATTTTTTCGCGGTATAAAACATCCGCCATTACAGCTATACATACGTGGAGGTCCATGCATCGAATAAAAATAAATCACCAGTGACCACGCTAAACGAAGTCTCGCAAAAAGATGGTTCGGATTGAATTTTATGCGTCAAATATTTCTGAACAACTTTCACTTGAAACATTTTGGTAACAATAACATACTGTCAGAGATATTTCAATTGAAAGTAAGGAAAAATCGAAGTTGTATTGGACATTTGCATAGGAAGCCATTACAAGCTCCGGGCAAAAAGAAACTTGTGTAGCAAAGTATAGTTTTCCTTCGTCAAAAACATTTTTTTCATCTAAAACTAAGGTTGCACTTACTTTCGATCTCTTCACGAAGTTCTTCATCGGTAACTTGTGCCATTTTTCTTGAAGCAAGTAGATTTATTAGTATTGCAATCACAAGGAAAAACGGCCACACAATAATATACCTACGCGCTAGGTGCAACACGGCGTCTCCACGAAAACTGACGAAAGCGGCCGAGCGGTGTTTCGGAGTCGCTCGGCCGGTATCGGAAGTCATTCTTCATATTGTGTAAAAGAGTAGTTCGGCATACTTTAGCATTTATTCCAACGCAATAAGGACCATAATCGATTTAGATAGCTGTATTAAACGATTTTTGTGTGATTTTATTTTGAAGAAACATTTATAAAGCCGGTAAGTAAAATATATGTGTAAGACTTTAGTACTGGCTCCAGATTATTATGAGAAAGAAAAAGTAAGAAAAGGAAAACATCATGAAATGCGCTATTTTACCTGCATTTACATACGAAAGCAGTTTTGCCGAAACTGAAACGGAGACGCTTCGCGCTCGCTTGGTCAATTATGAAATTTTACTACTGCATAATTTTCACAAAATAGTGATAATTTGCATAATATTACAGTTGTGTATTGTTTAAGCTGCGAAATTATAATTTTATAATTTCTGTTAGAGACTTTTAAAAAAAATTAGAACTTTCTTTCTACACGTATCGTAAACGTCAAAACCATGAGCGTGTTGATTTGTCAATGCAGTCCAGCAGATCAACTGCTAAGTCAACGGTTACCACATTATAATTTTAAATTTTTTAACCATGGAAAGTAATTTATTTTCATGTTCGGATAAACTACACATTAAGGGCCGCTGTTCTGGAGATGCATAATTCTATGACATAAACTACACGATGCAAGAAGTCTTTCAGTGAAGTTCTTTCTTGAAGCAACCTACATAGTTTTCGAGCGAGCCGAGCAAACGTGCCGTGGGCCGCGGCACGTTTGCTCGGTGGCAGCGAGCGGCCGGCGAAGCACCAACTACTTTTTTGGTTTTTGAGGTTATGTTTAAAAAAAATATTTTGAAAACTACACATCTGCGGCAAATGACTTGTGCCCCTCCCCCCCTCCCTCCTATTTGGTACAGTCCTCCACTGGTGCAGTCAAGGCCTCAATCTTCAACCATGAGTATCTCAGAAACCAAGGGTTTGCTTCAAGGGTGGAGAGTACGGGGGATCCCCATTCATCCTACCTTTTTTACCTCAAGTTTAATTTTATTATTCTAAGTATGTATGGCGACCAGTGACTCAGCGGTGAGCTCGCTGGAATGCATCCACTGTCAACTGTCAAAGTGTCAAGTCAAACCAAAAAAACATAACCTTATTTTTGAACAGGCGGTGAATTCGTGATTCGTAATTCGTATTCGTAATTTTTTAATTTAATTTTAGTTTTTTACACCTCTTGTGTGAGCATTGTGTTAAAATGGCTAAAGTAAAAAACAAGCGTAATGCTGGACTCGCAGACAAAGTTAACCATAAGAAAAAGTCGGAAGGTTTTAATAAGAAAAAGTTAAATCCTTTTGAAGTGCATATAAACAAGGAGAAACTCAAAGTTTTGGGTAAAAAGTCTAAACATGATCGTGGCTTACCCGGTGTTTCACGTGGAAAAGCCATACAAAAGGTGAGCATTAATATTCTGGTCTGATACTTCTTATTTTCACTTTCTGTTTCAAAACTTTCTCTCACTTTGATAAGCCTTGCTTGAGGCATTATGTTACATGATTTAGTCAGAGAGTCTGGTCTAGAACGTTATTCTTATTTACATTCTTAGAATAATAACACCTAGAAGCCATGTCCTTGTATGCAAAGTGAGGCAACTACTTAATACTAAGCCATAATTGTAACTAAAATCCAATATTAGAATAAGCTACCTTTATGGGGATTTATACCATGTACCTGTTTATTTTTGAGACTCCGATATTTCGGCCCAGTTGCATGCGCCATGATCACGGAAGAACTGAACTGAAATAAACAGGTACATGGTGTAAATCCCGATGTAGTTTATTCTAATAACGTTAATAACCATGGAAATTTAAAATAATATCAAATCCAATAATATAGTAACAAATCTAATCAATGTAGGAAAATTTAAACTGTTTTGTACTTATTCAGTATGATTAGGTAATAATGGAGAATAAAAATATGAAAATGGAGCCATTTTGACTGTTTTAGTTGCCTCACTTTTTACAGTGCGCTGTGTAGAGAATTATCGTTCTAAGTGTTATTATTCTAAGTTTACATTAAAGAAAATCCTTAGGGAACCTTGATCCAGGATAAATAGTATTCTATGTTTTAATTTCATCAAAATCAGATCAGCCGTTTTTACGTGATTAAGTGGGCCCCCCAACAAGAGCGCCTCCCTTATCCTTTTTCGCCCCTATGTCCTTTCTCAAGCTCTACTCTATTTCTGTATTTAATTTCATCAAAATCGGTTCAGTAGTTTAAGCATGCAAGCATAACAGACAGAGTTACTTTTGCATTTATAATATTAGTTATAGTTACTATGGATTTCATGCTGTTACTTAAAACTTAAAATTCAATTCAAACTTCATATTTGCAGAGAAAAGAAACTCTAGGAACCGAAATGAAATTGATGAATAAGACCAACGCATTCATAGACAAGCGCATCGGTGAGAAGAACAATCAACTCTCTTCAGAAGACCGCATGATTGCCAGATTTGCAGCAGAAAGAGCCAGACAGCATAATAAAAAAGATATTTTCAACTTAGCAGATGATGAAATATTGACACACAGGTAGGAGCGGATTTGCCAAATACAACTTTAGTGTGTACTTATTCACTTATTTGTACATACTAAAGTTGTATTCTCCAAATAAAATACTATTAACATTGCAATATAATTTTGCTTTGATAACACAGTTCACAGTTAACATTGCCGTTAGTTGTTGGAACCAGTGATTGATAACGTTATTTTAAAATGTAACATTATTTCTTCCTTTTTTACCGTTACTTTAAAATTAACGTTACTTTTTTAACGATAATGTTACCGGTACAATAATTTTAATGTTATTTTTACCGGTAAATTTACCGATAAAATGTTTTAACAGTATTTTTAACGTTATTATTTTTGTATCTGTCATATACTGATATTGGGTTGATTTTAGTGTGGGTACTTATTACTTTATTCATTAATAATAATGTAAGTAAGTGGAGGGTATGCAGACACTGTTGTGTCACTTCTGTTCAGGCTACCTAGCTGAATAAACATGTGATTCTAATTACTGTTTTAATTAGTTTTCTCAACTACAATAGTGGCGACAGGTGAAAAAATGTTGCAAAATATCATAAAAGACGTTAAATCGGTGAAGTTTGAGGAATTTAACCCTCAAGCAGACAATTGGAACATTTATCTTGATAGACTAAAATTTTGCTTTGAGGCAAATGACATTACATCTGAACAAGCAAAACGTGCTAATTTTGTGACTGTGTGTGGTTCGCGCGTATATGAAACTTTAGTGGCATTAATTACACCAAGAAATACTAGTGATGTGACATTTACCGAAATAGTTACTATTCTAACAAAACATTGGTGAAATGGTCCCGACCAAGGTGACTGATCACCCGTCCGGCTTCGCTGGCGTCCCCCCTTATAAATAATAACAAAACATTATAGCCCGAAACCTAATGAAATATCAGTGTCTTTCAAATTCTACAATCGTAATCAGAAACGTGGTGAAGCCGCATCTGAATATATCGCGCAACTTAGAAAACTTAGCACGGGGTGTAATTTTACTGACTTAGAAAGAATGTTACGAGACCGGCTGGTCTGCGGAATGTCAGACGATAAATTACAATACGAACTATTAAAACGCGATAATTTGAGTTATCAACATGTCGTGGACGCTATGTTATCATCTGAAAGTGCGGGGCGAGACGTGTGAATGATCCAGGATACCGCCGCCGCCACCGCGAGTTCGTAGACGCCGACGACGACGGGCGTCAGCTGCGCGCCAGGGCCGGCGCCAGGCAACACGGGGGCCCCTGGTGTGGGTGCCGCAGAGCCGATGGACATTAATGCAGTGCAGTCAAAAACTTTCACTCGATTTTGTTACCGTTGTGGTGACCGTCATCCCGGGGACTGTCGTTTTGTTAATACCGTTTGCCATTTTTGCAAAAAGAAAGGACACTTGGAAAAAATATGTCTTAGTAAGAAGAGAAATGCAAACCGTGGCGTAAATTACACTTACGAAACAGAAGATCATTTAAATGGAATTTATTGTGTATTGAGTGGAAGTCGTGTACCTCCTTATGAAATAACAATATCCCTGGCGGGAATACCTATTTGTATGCAAGTGGATACGGGTGCAAGTTTTTCTATCATTAACGAGAACACTTGGAATAAGCTAAGAGACAAATTGCCAGACAATGTATTACGTCCAGCGTCACTCACATTACGCACTTGGACAGGAACGCCAGTAAGATTGGTAGGACAAGCAACAGTAGGTACCCGTGTTGTATAAGCAGGAGACACAAAACCTTACGGTTATTATAGCAAAAGGCAATGGGCCTAATCTAGTTGGCAGAGATTGGCTCTCGCCACTTAATATTACAATGAATATTAATTTAATTTCAAACGAGGAACAAATAGAATTGGACAAAATATTACAACGACATAAAGAAGTTTTTAAGGACGGTCTCGGTACCTACCGAGGCAAACTAGAGGCGCGTTCCAAACCTACACTCCGAGTGCAACCTAATCACAACCGAACGCTCTAACGGCGTTCCAAACATTTGAGCGTGACGTTCGGTTGACACAACCGTGTCGTTCCAAACGTCAGAGCGTTGCAACCAAACAACCATCAAAAATGATGGTTGTAAAACGCTCTGACGTTTGTCTATAGAAAAAATGTCAATGTCATTTGACATTATTTTGTATTTTTGATGTTTTTATGTCTAATTTTTAAAATAATCATGGTAGATCCTCAAAAAACGGATTTTATTTGATTAAGTATAAAGAAAAGTTTAAATTATTCGTATTCCAAATGGAAAATGAAGAATTTGTATTGACATTGACATTTAAAGTTCTTGGTCGTTCCAAACCTTAGAGCGAGTTAAAAAACAACCAAACATCCGACGCTCAAACGTTCTGAACGCAACCCAGTTGCCATACATTTGAAACCGGAAGTGACTCCAAGATTTTTAAGAGCTCGACCTGTACCGTATGCATTAAAGGATAGAGTGGAAGCAGAAATAGACAGATTGCAGCGAGAAGGAGTGCTACGGCCTACATCTTTTTCAGAATGGGCTACACCGGTAGTACCCATTATTAAAAAGACTGATGAAATAAGACTATGCGGTGACTACCGAAGTACAGTAAACATGGCAACTGAATCAGATACGTTCCCAATGCCGACAGCTAATGAAGTCTTCGCTACAGTGGCAGGAGGACAATTTTTTACAACGCTTGACCTTGAACGTGCATATACACAAGTGGTTGTTGACAACAATACAGCAAAGCTACTTACCTTGAATACTTGTAAGGGTTTATACACTGTACATCGACTAGCCTTTGGTGTTAAAGCTTGTCCGGGCATTTTTCAACGTTTAATGACTTCTCTTTTGGCTGGTATACCTGGGGTGGCTGTACTAATCGATGATATTATCATCAGTGGACGCACTATGCTACAGATGCAGGAAAGACTCGACACTGCATTAGAACGCATTGAAAAAGCAGGTTTACGGCTTAACAAAAACAAATGTAAGTTTGCGAAAAACAAGGTGGAATTTCTGGGTTTCGTGATTGATGCCGATGGGATTCATCCCGCTCCGAGTAAAGTGGAGTCAATAGTAAACACTCCAGCACCTAAAAACAAGCAAGAACTTCAAGCGTTTCTGGGGTTGTATAACTTTTACGAGAGATTTGTACCGCACAAAGCTACTCTGCTAGAACCACTTCATCGTCTACTAGATACGGCACAAACATGGAAGTGGACTGAAATGGAACAAAACGCTTTTGATACAGCTAAACGTTTACTTTTATTTGATTTAACTTTGGTGCATTATGACATTAATAAACCATTGATTTAGACTTGTGACAGTTCCGAGTATGGCGTAGGCGCAGTGTTGTCCCATGAAATGGAAAATGGTCAAGAACGTCCAATAGCCATGTCTTCGAGGACGTTACATTCTCATGAACGACGCTACTCCCAACTGGACAATGAAGCTGCATCGATTATGTTTGGAATAACTAAGTTTCAAAATTACCTAATGGGAAGACATTTCCGCATAATAACCGATCATAAGCCGTTACTTGGAATATTTGACCCCAAAAAGCCTATGCCTCATATGTTGTCACCTCGTTTGACTAGAATTGCAATCGCTTTAACGTCACATAGTTATGAAATAACTTATAAACCAGGGCCGCAGATAGGCAATGCAGACAATTTAAGCCGTTGGCCACAACCTGTACCCGATCAAGGCGAAGAAGGAATACAAGAGATCTTGTTAATGGCTGAGAGACCAGAAGATTTTCCTTATGATGTCGAAGATGTAGCTAGAGAAACCAAACGTGATCAGATTTTAAGTAAGGTGATACATTATATTCAAAGGGGATGGCCCGTTAAAGAAACAAATATGGAATTACGACCGTTCTGGCTACAACGCTCAGAACTTTCTTTACAAGATGATTGCATTCTATTAGGGAGCCGGGTAGTGATTCCACAATCACTAAGGCAGACAACGTTACGTATTTTACACAAAATACATACAGGGGTTGTACAAACTAAAGCTGTTGCCAGAAGCTATGTGTGGTGGCCACACCTCAATCAGGATATTGAGACATTAGTAGCAAGTTGTTCAAAGTGCCTCGAACACAGGCATATGCCTCCTAAAACTAAGCACGAATGGGTAACACCTACTCGACCGTGGTCCAGGATACACGTTGATTTTGCGGGGCCTTTCCACAATAAATTATTTTTGATTATTGTCGACTCTTACTCTAAATGGCCAGAATTATTCATGGTAAATAATACCACTTCAAGTACAGTTATACGACTGTTAAGAATGACTTTTGCGACACATTGTCTTTGTGAAGTTTTAGTGTCTGATAATGGCACACCTTTTGTCTCTAACGAAATGGAGCAGTTTTTGCTAGTCAATAAAATTCGTCATATAACAACGGCCCCTTATCACCCAGCCACCAATGGTTTGGCTGAGCGTATGGTACAGACTATTAAGGATAAATTGAAGAAGATGGACGATTTATCATGGGATGTAAGAATACCAAACCTACTACTGGGTTTACGTGTAACCCCTTGCACTGTTACAAATAAATGTCCAGCAGAAATGCTAATGAACAGACGCTTACGTACCTTGTTGGATGCTCTACACCCAGATAATAGACAGAACAAGAGAGTAGAGGCACAGATTACTAATAATAACAATAATAGCCAAAGTAAGAATAGAGAAAGAAATGTTATGTACAGAAATTATAGTCATTTTGGTCCGAGATGGATACCAGGTAAAATCAATAGTAAAACTGGTCCGGCAAATTATAAAATTCAAAATGAAGAAAAAAAAAGTTCAAAAAAAAAAATTCAAAAAAAAGTAAATCGTCACATAGATCAAATATTTAAAACATTGGCTCCTAAACCTCAAGAGAAGGGAGAAGAGGTTATCAACCCGTGTACACCAGTTAGTGGAATAGAAATTCCAATAGTTGCCAGTGGCACTGAAGAAAATTGTGATCTCGAAGATGGTCCAGATGAAGATATTATTATTGAGATACCGGATGCAGAGAAATGGGCAGACATGTTGGGTATACCACCATCTGCTGATATGACTCGGTCAGGAGCAGGAAAAATAAGAAATAAATTAAATGTTCATTCTAAAAGTTTGCGAGGGAAGGTTGCTCTAGTGATAACCATTATTTACAATAGTTGATTTTGACATTTTGGTTTGTATAATAAGTGAAAATTAGAGTCTTTGGTTATGTGTTATTAGGATCAAGAATAATGTTCTATTAGCTTTATTAGTTATGCTTGAAATAAGAGATAAGTGTAATGTATCTTATATAAGGGGAAGGTATGTCATATACTGATATTGGGTTGATTTTAGTGTGGGTACCTACTTATTACTTTATTCATTAATAATAATGTAAGTAAGTGGAGGGTATGCATACACTGTTGTGTCACTTCTGTTCAGGCTACCTAGCTGAATAAACATTATGTGATTCTAATTACTGTTTTAATTAGTTTTCTCAACTACAATAGTATCGTTATTTTTTTTAACGGTATTTCAATCCCTGGTTGGAACACACTAAAATATATTGTGTAAAAGCTAAAATCCTGGGAAACCACGTTATGTGACTACAATAGCGAGTCACATGCTAATGATTAACCTTAAGCTAGTTTTAGGTCATCCTAAAGATTAAATAAATAAAATCACATGAACAGAATTCTTTCCAGGAATCTGACTTGGATCCTTTGCTTCAATAAGCATGATCCCTATGGATTTACCGTGAAAAAAATGGCTCATTTTTATTTGCCTTGTTATTTAAGCCATAACATAATAATACAATGAATCATATATTTACATTTTGTTATATAAAAAAATCAGCACACACACATGTATTCACAAATTACGCTAACACACTGCGTTGAAATAGCGCTCTGTGATTGGTCCGTTTGTATTATGTATTACGTGCGATTGGTTTGTGGGACTCTGTGCGTCTACAAGCACTGTGTGACCTCACAGTAGTGTTCGTGAATACGGGTAAATATGTCATTTGTTTGTCATGTTCAGGGGACAGACTTTGGAGCAAATAGAGAAGTTTGATGACCCGCGTTCGTCAGACGAAGAAGAGGAGGGTGAAAAGAAATTTGGAGGCTTAGATGGTAAGATAAGACGTACATCATTTGCTGACGCTACATCTATACGATGTATGTATGTATGGTGATATGTATTGCGCTTTAAAACTACAACTTACTATATTTTACAGGTTAAGTAATAATTTTTATTAAACTAAATCACAGAGATCAAATTTTTGATAAATTATACAGTAAGCAGGTATTCTTTTTTTAATGCACTATATTTTCGCACCTTTGCAGCTAATGTGATCATGATCAAGGGTTATTTATACTTATTTATTATCTTAATCTTAGAAGTGAATATTTCTTACCTAAATAACATATTAACGTTTTTTCAGACGATTTTGTCTCAGAAGGACATTTTGGTGGGGGTGTTCTATCCAAAACGGATTCTAAAGATGGTGCTAAATCACATAAAGACCTTATAGAGCAGCTCATAGCAGAATCCAAGAAAAGGAAAGCTGAGAAACAGAAAGAGAAAGAGCAAACTTTGGACTTGACAGAGAAGTTAGATAGTGAGTGGAAAGATCTTCAGCCGGTGGTATTTAAGAAGGCCAGGGTGGAGGAGAAGAAGGAGTCTGTAATAGACAAACTGTTGAGCCAAGCGGAGAAGAAAAATGAGGATTATGATAAGATGATGAGAGAACTGAGGTTTGAGAAGCGAGGAACTGTGAGTTATGATCTATTTTATAAATTCACACACTAGATACACACCGCTCCTACACTCACACATACCCCCTTACCTCGAGTACTTAAGTTTTTACGAGGAGCTCGATGGCGCAGTGGTTTAGCGCCTGGCCCAGCGATTGCTGAGGTTAAGCAACTTTCGCAAGGGTCGGTCATGGGATGGGTGACCAAAAATTTATTTAAGCTTCTCCGTGCTTCAGAAGGCACGTTAAGCCGTTGGTCCCGGGTGCATTTGCAGTTGTTAACACCCACCAATCCGCATTGGGCCCGCGTGGTGGGTTATGGCCCATCCTCCTTATCCACCCATAAGGAAGGCCTGTGTCCCAGCAGTGGGGACATCAAAAATGGCTAATGGCCAAGTTTGTACCTTGTTTAACCAGGGCTCTGTCACTCCGCGCGCGAGTACGAAGCGCTCGGCGTCCTCTGAGAGGACAAATTCCATACATCAGAAAAGATAAGACCTATGCGACAGAAAGAGAGGCAACTACTAATTGCATGTTTTGGAGCGAAGGGAGCCCTGTGCGACCTGAATTGCACTTTATTGTGTCGGACCAAGAGTCGCAATTTATTTAAACGATTTCGCGGAGTGCGACTTCTGTACGCTAGTACTATTATCTATTCTGTGGTTTAACCAAAAAGTTTGCTTATGAGGAATATTTGATCTTCGTTTATTAATAAGGCCGATACACACTATCAAAGGCTTCAACTATCTAAAGCAAAGTAGAAATAAAAATTACAATAAGTTTAATTTTTGTGCTGCAGCCATCAGATGGATTGAAGAGTTCAGAAAAAGAAGCTAAAGAAGAGAGGGAGAGGTTGGAGAAGTTAGAGAAAGAAAGAGAATTGAGAATGTTAGGTGATGATGAACTTTTATCTACAACTAAACCTACCACCACAAAACACAGGTAAATGAATGTTCAAAGAAGTAAATTATAATAGCTTTTTAACCGCCTCTGTGGTCTAGTGGTGCGCCCACCTGTGTAAGACGTAGGGGTCTCGGGTTCGATTCCCAGGGGGGTACAATTTATACTCGGTTTGGTTGGTGGTAGGGCTTATTTCAAGTCCGCCTGGCTAGCTACCACCATCTTACCCAAGTCTGACGCCATAACAACAATTTAATAATTGAAATAAAACACTTTTAACGGATACTAGCGCGGTTTTATTGAAAGTACTTTGGTAGTACTTTCAATAAAACCGCGCTAGTATCCGTTAAAAGTGTTTTATTTCATGTCTAGTGAGCGCGTAAGCTTGAGAAGTGAATAATTTAATAATTGTTGTGTTCCGGCTGTTAGAGGTAAGATAGCCAGTTCCTCAGTGATGAGGATTCCGGGTGTAGTGCGCTTCCACTTTCGGCCTTATCGTCACTTAAACATCAGGTGAGGTAAAAGCCAAGCATTATCCCGTTGTGCATAAAAAAAAGCTTGATAATTTAACTATTGAACCAATTTCTTTGTACACAATAGTAGAAATAGCTCAGTGTTTTGTACTTTCAGATCTGCAGATGATTTGGATGACAACTTCGATTTGGAAGACGAGCAACAGTTCATGTTGGCTTATGATAAAAATGGCAAACCATTGGTTCCAGAGAAAGTATTGAAGGATTTCTCAGGTGACAAATCTAAAAACCTTGTATTTCCTGTGGTATTTCTAATGCTGTTTTCTTTTGTATTTCTTTATCTTCACTGAATGCGTGTATTTCATCTTCCTATTAATTTAAATACTTCTAGATTTGTACACTTAACTTTTTTCATTTTTAAAACTGATGTGGTTCCAATAGTAATGGTGTGGTGTGGTATGGTGGCATTATGCAATCTTCTTAACAAAAATTTGTTTCAGTGCCAAATGCTAAGCCCAAATTTGATGATGGTGTATCTGACACTTCTGGGGAAGATGATGATGATGACGAAAGCGAAGAAGATAGTGATGATGATAAAAAAGCAAAAGACCCGGTAGAAGAAGTAACTGACAATGTAAATCAAAACGCACAATACGAAGATGTCGACAAAAATGTTGAATCGGATACAAGTAGTGAAGTAAGCAGTAGTGAAAATAAGCCAAAGAAAAACCTTAATGAAAATGATAATATAATGAAAATTGGTCCAGAACAAAAGAAAAGTGAAAGTAAAAAAGAAACACAACCCAAAATAGATGTTCAGGTAGATAATAGTGAAAACCAATCCAAATTGCCTGAAACAATAAAAAGGAAAGACATTTTCGATATTGATGACTCAAAAAGTGAAGAATCCGAAAACGATGAGGATTCTGGTGATGATGATGAAGAGGAAACTGATGAACCAATTCAGAATGGCGATATTGATGATTTAAAAGATTTGAAGGAATCTGATGAAGAAAGTGAAGATGATGTAGACATAGAGGTAGACAAACAAAAAATCTCCTCTTTCTTTGATTTGAAGTTAGCAGAAGGTGATAATTTAAAAGTAAGTTGAAGTATTATTCGTATTTATATTATGGCAGACAGTCTAATCTATTTATTCAAAATTCTTTAATCTCTCCAAACGATTGAAAACCTTAATGTGTGGGAATGTTAAGTTCGAAATTCATTGAGGTCATTTTGTAATGTATCGTCAAAGGTTATTCAGTTTCAATGAATTTCATACTTTAATGTGAAGAAATTAAGGTTAAAAATAATTTGCAGATTTGTCATTTTTTAAAACATGAAGTGCTGCTGGTGCTGAGTGTACCTACACTACCTATACCTACTTATGTATTATTATTTTATAAAAAGCGTATAAGTAAACAGAGTATTGTTTTTCAGGTATTATTAACAGGAAAAACTCCGTCACAGCAATCGACAGCCCTCCAAAAATTGATCAAAAGCTATGATCCAAGTTTAGCAGAAAACAACAAAGAGTTACTTAGCAGATTATTCGCGCACATGCTACAATACATTAACGATTTATTCACTGACTTACAAGAAGAAGGAGAAATCATAAAAGCATTTCTAATATTCGACAAACTAGCGCCATATTTCTACGACTTAGCTCACACAAACAAAGTGTCAACTAAGAAATTTATAGTCGAACTACTCAAAGAAAAACACGCCAATTTCATTAAAAGGAAAAAGAAAATCCCAGATTTAGACACGTTGATTTTCTTTAAGCTAGTTTCACTGTTGTATCCCACTTCTGATTTCCGACATCCTGTTACGTCGCCATCTTTAATATTTATGTCTGAAATATTATGTCTTTCTAGGTTCGATAGCCCTTATTCAATATCTAGGGGTTTATTTGTTACTGCACTTGTTTTAGAATACACTGTATTGTCTAAAAGACTCGTGCCTGCTGCTATTAATTTCTTGAGAGGAATTTTGTATCTATGCGCGAACACTACTGTTTTAAATCCAATACAAGTTGTTCCGCCTTTTCGCTTACACAGAGACGCGAAACTTTTGAATTTAGAAAACGACTGCTCCAAAATGGCGGTTGAGAACAAAATGGCGGCGAAAGATTTAGTTTTGAAAGAAATAGATAACGACTTCAAAATTAGATGTTTAAGTACGAGTATAGGTATTTTGAGTGAATTTTTTGATTATTTCGATGAGTTAGAAGCTCAGCAGTGTTTGTTTGAGCCCCATGTTGCGTTGATTAATCGAATCGATTTAGAATTGTACCCTAAGAAGGTAGCATCGAAAGTTTCTGCGATAGTCAAGTATATTAAAGAGACGTTTGAAGTCAAAACGTTTACGCCTTTGAGTGGTGAAAAGAAGAAAATGAAAATGCTGAGATTGTATGAGCCGGATGTTCAAGAAGTGTAAGTATAGTTTTTGCAATGTTTTTTGAATGTATATTTTACCCATTTCTCTATAGGCTGCAGTTTTGCGCCTGCTATTAGTGCAGTAAAAATGTATTAACTCAGAAATAAAGCTCTAAACTAAGTTAACCGAATGAAAAATGTCGTGCGATCATCACGATTCTTTTGTGTATTCATGAATATCGAAATCATGGTCGTGTGTATTCATGAATATCGAAATCAGATCTAAGAGTTCGGGCTACCGTACTTTACGGTTAGTGTATCTAGTAGTTAGTGACTAACTGCTGATTTCTGACTACGAAAAATTTTGCGGTATGAATTCCCGAGAGCTTCGGCACACAGTATTAAAAGGCTTTAAAATTGAATGTGAAAAAAGGTATAAGTCCCCCCTCTCTCTCTCTCTTATCTGCCAACAAGCTTCTAAGGAGGTATTTATCGATAGAATAAAAACTATTAAAAAGGGGTTCGGGCACTTTGATCCTTATGACCAATAGACTTGAATCGTACATCGATGGATACCTATATCTTTTCATGAGGAAAAAAAGTTACTATGGGGTTGCATTTAGATTTGTTGTCCGATCCGAGATATCGGCTTATAAAGTATGTGTTTTCAGTATCTTGAATAGTACAGTCAGCAATGGAAGTCGCTTAACGGCGGCGGGTCCATAGAATATCGGGACAACATTTCAGGACAAGCGCCATACCTATTCGTGCTCTATGAGAATATACCTTTCTAACGATGTACTATTTATATCTATTAGGTCCAGGACCAGAGTCCATACATTTGTGCCCCTTTGTTAGAATAAACTATGTCGGGATTTACACCATGTATCTGTTTATTTTTGAGGCTCCAATATTTGGGCACAGTTGCATGCGCCATGGTCACTAAAGAACTGACGATTGTTGCGTGCGGGTAGATGTTATTTGCAGACGAATCGGTCTACCCTCCGTCTAGTTCTTCTATTACGCTCAATACTAAATCCCGACATAGTTTATAATAACCATGGTTTAAAACAATATAAAATATCTTCAATCAAGAATATTCTCGATAACGCTTCACGAACTAAAACAGTACGCAAAAATGGCACCTCAAATAACGTCCCACTTACAAACTTAGCGCTTATTTTGTACATAATCACCTCTTATTTTGTATAAACTCACATTTTATATCACTGCTTTTTTTGTATAAAAACACATCTTTTATCACTTACTTCCTGCAAAATAAGCGCCCAGTTTGTAAGTGGGACACTATTTGTGGTGCCGCTTTTGAAACTGAACGGACATTCTTGATCGAAGCAATATATTGACAATTTGTTATTATTGACAGGTTCACTGGTAGCAAGAGTTCGAAACTTTCAAGAGAGATGGCGGAGAGAGGGCGTCTTCAGACTAAATACAAGAGAGAGATGAAGGGAGCTTTGAGAGAGATCAGGAGAGACAAAGCTTACGTCGGATCTGTGAAGATCAAACAGAAACTACACAGGTAAACAGTTAATTTTAAACAAATTTAAAAAAAGAGTGTCTTAATGCGATTGTGATTTTATAATCACTAAGTCAAGTTACCCAACTCTCAGCTTTAAGACAATGTTCTAGAGTTCACAATCTTTTAAATATTATTTTGTGCTGTGTTTGTTCTTTTGATCACAAAACATGAGTTTAGTATTACACTACATATACTTAGGGTGAAATTACAGTTAACTAATAGATTTTTTAACACTTATATTCTGCGTGAGCTGCATGACAATCGTAATCAATGAACAAATTTCACATTATACAGTGTCTAGGTTAAACACTTGTTGTACTGTTTTGTGGTAAGGCCGTTTTCTATACTTTGAACTCGATTGGACAAAAAATAAAGTTTTTAAATTTGGAATTTTTGCATTTATTTTATTTTATTTAATCTTTATTGCTTAAAATAAAAACAGCAAATGGTGGACTTAATGCCTAAGGGCATTCTCTACCAGTCAACCGGTAAGTTGTTAAGGAGAAAAATCGTGGCGGCAATAAACAAAACTGCATTCACAATGCTATTTTTATACAATACTAAATAATATACTAGAAAAAAAAACCTCACATTGGTGAAATAACGCTGGCTTGCAGCGTAAGAGTAGGATATACTAGAAGAAATTCGACGATGTCACTAGTGACTCGGTAGCTCAGCGGTCAGAGCATTGGACCGGATATCCAAAGGTCGCGGGTTCGATTCCCGTCTGAGTATTGATCTGGTGCGAGTCGTATTTTTTCTAATATATTATTTAGTATTGTAAAAAATAAAGTTCTTATAGTATCTATGTGATTAAGTTTGTCGCTCAAAGAGTCATCATTATACAACAACTTACAATTTACTTTCTTCTTTTTAGTGACAACGTGAGAAAAGAAAAAGTGAGGCAGATATACAAGGACGCGTCGATACAGCAAGGAGAACTAAACAAGTTAAAACGGATTAAATGAACCTACTGTAATAGTGTAAAATGTGTTAATTAATAATATACATATTCAATAACATTTCTCTTATTTATGATATGCTTTAGTTTAGTACAAGTTTTTTTTGTAATTTGAGTTTATAATATAAAAGAGCGATACGCAAAAAACCTATATAAACTTAGGTACCTAGGTAGGTGTTCTAAGTTTGTAGGTCTTTAAAAGTAATAATTTCAAGAACGGGTGCCTAAAAAGTTTGCAATTATAAAAGTTATTATTATTGTTTGACTTACAAAACTGGTTACAATAAAAAAGTGTACGTATAAGAACTTACAATATTGGGAGAAAGTTATATTACTTATATTATAAGTACATATTAAATTATAACCTGTTAGATGTAAGTACAACATGCGTAATATAAAAAAATGTAGTGTATGAAACTACACGTCATATCAGTACCTATTAAAACACTCGTGTGATACTATTAAAAACCTCTCCTTTAATACCCCACATTACGCATCAGTTTAATAAACTACTGTTGACATCGCCTATTTTCTCGATTAAAAGTTCCTCATTGCATTTTAAATTCACGTTTTGGTTGAAAAGATAAACAACATAACATCAATAGAACCAACCCCATATGATTTTAGTGCATCGACAAAAAATTAACACCTTATCTATCTAATCTTCACGGTGCCGGTGATGTGCCGGTGCTGCCCAAACTTTTTAATCACCATAGCAACATAAAATTATTAATCAAACATTGTCAAAATATTCCCTCGCGGATTAATTGTCAAGTTTATGACATCAAGTTTTTAACCCAACCCCACTTTTTAAACTAATTTAAATATTAAAGCATTTTATATTAATTATTTCGTTATGGCATGCAATGAAAATATAGTTAAGAACATAGCGGCAGAAATAACGAGGAACTGTCAAGCGCAAAATGTGACTGTGGACACAGAATTTGTGATTTATTTGGTTGGTCTCTTGCTCTTGAATCCGAAGTATGGAAAGTTGTTTTCGAAGACGATAAACAGGAATAATCTTCAGTATTTCGTTGAAGAATGCGGCAAGATGCTTATACGTGAGTACCTACTTTAATTATATTAAATATCTACAATAAAAATTGAAGAAGAATAAAAAGGAGCCCGGTGGCAAGTTAAGCAACGTTCGCAAGGGTCGGTCATGGGATGGGTGACCAAAAATGTATTATCTCGAGCTCCTCCGTGCTTCGGAAGGCACGTTAAGCCGTTGGTGCCGGCTGCATTTGCAGTCGTTAACACCCACCAACCCGCATTGTGCCCGCGTGGTGGGTTATGGCCCATCCTCCTTACCACCCATAAGGAAGGCCTGTGCCCCAGCAGTGGGGACATCAAAAATGGCTGATGGAATAAAAATTGTGTTATCATCATTGCAGGTTCATTTAAATAATCATAACCGCCTCTGTGGTCTAGTCACCCGAGTAAGACGCTGTTCGATTCCCAGAGGGTACAATTTGTACTATGTTTGGTTGGTGGTAGGGCTTATTTTAAGTCCGTCTACCCCCCTAGCATGACCAGCATAACACGATTTATATCGCGTGATATAGCGTTTTATCACGTTTAACTGTCAAAAAGACAAAGGAGTTTGACAGTTGAGTGTCGATAAAATGCTATATCACGCGATATAAATCGGTCATGCTAGGCAGGCTGGCTAGGCTAGCTACCACCATCTTACCTAAGTCTGACGCCATAACAACAATTTAAAAATTGTTGTGTTCCGGTAGAGAGGTGAGATAGCCAGTTCCTCAGTGATGAGGATTCCGGGCGCTTCCACCTTCGGCCTTATCGTCACTTAACATCAGGTGGAGGTGAAGGCCAAGCACTACCCCGTTGTGCATAAAAAAATCAAAGGGTCATTCCTGCTAAGTATTCGAATATTCGTTAAAAACTTCGATCAAGAATACCCTAGAGGTCCGGTCAAAGTCTCAAAAATGGCACCTGGAATAGCGTCGCACTTACAAACTGGGTGCTTATTTTGCACAAAGTAAGTGATAAAAGATGTGTTTTTGTACAAAATAAGTGATATAAAATGTGTGTTATCTAGTATATTCTTGATCGAAGGTTAAAAACTTAACCTCTCCTTGCAGTCGGGTAAAAAGCTAAAAATAACCAATATTCTAGGGCGCTCTGTTCTTCTTTGTTATTTCTCTGTCCCCAGGTGGCGACACTTCCATGAACACTTTAAAGATGCAGTTCATTATCCAAACGAACTACGACAAACTCCAGAACCTGATAGACAAGCACCTGGAGTCGATCGCCAGCTGCCTCCGACCCCTGGTCAACGAGATCTTGGACGGAGATCCCGCGTTGGAGGACGATGCGGAGTTCCAGAAGCTGTTCAGGAAGATTTCCATCTATATTGTCCTGGCTAGTGGGCTTGGGAATCCGGGAACTATCATTGTATGTATATAAGTATTTATATGTTAATGATGAAGGTTTGGATTCAAAGATTAGGTGAATTTTCGTCTCAGGCAAATATCATACAGCAAGTACTTACCTGCTTATTGGACTGTACCACAGACCATATAATAAATACCAGGCCTCCTTCACTCGCTCAAGGTCGCGCGATAAGCACCTACCGCTAGCCGTTCGTTCGAACGAACAAGTGAGCGGAGGCCCGCCACACCTCTTTATAATAGTAACTATATCGAATCGACTACTGTGCCGTGTACGGATGTCAAAATCAAAAAACCAATAAACAATTGTCGTTTTTCACATTATGATTATAACGGGTGTAACAAGACCCTCAACGAAGCCGAAGTCCACGCATTCCGCCCATCTTCAGGATCATTTTTGTCTTTTAGACTATACCTGGGAAACCAATAGCTACGAAGTTATTGAAGGTCAAAGTCAAAATTTTTTTTTCAAAATTTTTATAAAATCTTATTTTATTCGTTATTTCCTAATTTTTGTCTACAGAAACATCAAAATTTTATGTATTTCGTAAAAAACAATGGCTTCAAAACGTCATCACTCAATGTATTTCATGACCACGCACATAAACGTTGCCTTTCAACTCGGCCGCACGCAGCTGTGTACCTGCGAGTCGCAGGCGCGGTCTTTTGTACGGGTTACATTGCGTTGTAATGTATGCAATGCTTTTTTAACACCAAAAATTAAAATCGTTTCCCAGCAATAATTTTGAACAGAAATGGTCCTGATGATGGGCAGAATACGTAGACCTCGGCTTCGTTGAAGGTCTTGTTACACCCGGTATGCTACGCAGTTCATTTAAAAGAAGACGACACTAACGTTGCGTCGTCAGAAAAGGTAAGAGCACGCGATAGAAAGAGAGGCAACTACTAGGTGAACTGCGCGACCTGGTCCCCTACTATGACTGTCAAAAGTAATATCGAAGCAATGTTGTAAAAGAGATGGCGCTATATGCGATGATAGCTCTGTCCCTATAACAACATTACTTTAAGGTTGCTGTAAGAGCTAAGAGTACGGCCTCTGAATTGCACTTTATTGTGTCGGAGCAAAACTCGCTATTTATTTAAATTACTATGCCAAGTGCTGCTTCTGTACTTGTACATTAGTTATTCTGTGCAAATACTACTTAGTTCACACCAAAGTCAAATGTGTCTTTGGTGTGTAGAGTACTAGAATCCTTTATTACAGAATATGTTAATAAATACTTAAGGAAATCTTTATTCTTTGAGCTCCAGCTTCTCGACAAATGAATCCAAAAACGGATGATATTAGAAGCCTCGCACACTTAAAACTAAGGGCTTGTTCTAACTATAGATATTTAAAAAGACTCGCAAAAAAACTCTCTTTTCTGAAATCGCAGACGCTAAAAGAAGGCATGTCGGCATTGGAGAGCGTGTTCTCCGTGGAAGACCTGAAGCTCTTCGTGGCTCTACCCAGGACTGAGAAGATGGCGCAGTTGGACGAACTGATGGAGATCGTGTCTGGAGTGCGGCTGTTTAACAGGGACTGCAAGAAGAGCGGCGAGGGGATTCCGGATCGTAAGTAAACATGAATATCATGCTCTCTGTAATTAAACATTTCTGCGGTGTTGTTATGTCATTAAGCTCCTCAAAATATGGTGGACGACGGCTGGTTCACGCGTCATGCTCGTGAACGAGTGCCGCCAGTGTATGAATGTACTATTTAAAAAATAAGGTATATATGTAGTGTAGCGTTGGAGAGTGGCTCTACCCAGGACTGCGAAGATGGCGCAGTTGGACGAACTGATGAAGATCGTGTCTGGAGTGCGGCTGATTAACAATGACTGCAAGAAGAGTGGGGAGGGGATTCTGGATTGTAAATTGACATGAATAATGCTATACACTTCTTGTTATTTCTAATGTATAGATATATCTATATTCTAATGTATTTGACGACCTGAGTGGTGCAGTGGTCAACATGCCGCCTACCACGCAAGAGGTCCCGGGTTCGATTCCCGGCCGGGCAGAAATTGAAATGATTTATTTTAATTTCTGTGAAGGGTCTGGGTGTTACTATGTATAATAAGTATATATTTAAAAAGTATATAAGTAGTATATCAGTTGTCTAGCACCCATATTACAAGCTTTGCTTAGTTTGGGGCTAGATGGCGCTGTGTGAAATTGTCCAAGCATTTATTTATTATTTATAATGCTCTTTGAACATTTCTGCGGTGTTGTCGTGTCAGCCAGGCGTATCATTAAGCTCCCCAAAATATGGTGGGACAGCTGGTTCACTTGTCATGCTCTTGATAATGACTATGTGATAATATTGACAATATATTTTTACACACTGCCCTATTTCCTTTCCTATAGTCCCCTGCAATTTGGTGGACGCCGGTAAAGCGTGCCTGTGCCTGGTGTCTCTCTCCAACACAAATTCACAAGGGCTGCATTATTTATTATTTGTTACAAAAATAAATAAATAGTTACCTACATAAGTTATGAAATTGCTGGTATTATCGCCTTGGATTTTTACTTAAATCTTTAATGGTAGTACTAAATTTTGTTGAATAAAAAATAAAAATAACTCGCTGATAGCGGTGATGCAACGCGTCAACCTACTCACCACCGCCCGCCATAGAGGACCCCATAGACATACAGGACGAGACTGGAAATGTCTACGTGGACGTACCTAGAGATAGAGCTGTACCGTAGTCACTGGACCTAAAAGATTTATTGTGACTTGCCACCTAATTATAGTAACTCTTTCATTCCTGCGGCGTACAGGAAGTATAGCATCTTCCTGGCTTTAAGAGTTTTATCTCCTCCGGGTCTATGCATATAAATTCGCCTTAAATAACTGGTGAATTGCTATATTCCTCAGTGCCCTTCAACCTGGTGGACGCCGGTAAAGCCTGCATGGCGTCTCTCTCCAACTCCCTGATAGCGGTGATGCAACGTGTCAACGTACTCACTACCGCCATAGAGGACTCCATAGACATACAAGACGAGACTGGAAATGTCTACGTGGACGTACCTAACACTGGCGACTTGACTTTGTAAGTAAACGTACTATAATTTGTTTATATATTTATTTTTGGCTCGCATAGTACAGTGGTGGCCAGTTAATTAAGGACCATCTCCTTATGAAATCTCATATACCTAGCCATAGATTTTTCGAAAGCAAAGTTCTTTATCGCTTTTACAAAGTTCAATGCAATCATTAGTAAGTAGGTATATTATTTTGTCGTAAGCTTATCAATTTCATAAAATAAATACAGTACATGTGATTGGCAGAAGCTTGCAATATTATTTAATAGTAGCGTTCAAACAAAAATAAAGTTGGTTACTTGAATAGAGAGGGCGGACATATAGTGGTGGCCAGATTATTAAAAAATACCAGTCGATTATCAAACAAACGAGGTAGCTTTGAAGCCTTGGTTCTTCGGCAAGGATTGACTTAGCTGTGATAAGATGATGGCCACCCAGGGAATGAATGGAGGAGATTCAGATTCGCTATACACACCCAACTGATCTTATCAACGTTCTAAGAGATATAAGGATCAGAGTTTTCAGTTTCAAGATTTTTTTAAATATCGTTATTATCTATTCACTGGTGCGGTTAAAGTATTAGCTTTCTATTATTTTTAATAAGAAAGTTTGGCGCTAGTAAAGTAATCAGTGGACTGTATATTTTGGAAAAATTAAAAGACGATAAGTGTATTAAATTCAGCTAATAAATCCACGTATAAATTATCATACGGCAAGGCACTTATCACAACTATTGAGAAGGAATTCAGCTGTTTTAGGTTAATCGAAGGGGAAGAGATACAGCTGAATTTAAGGAAAAATACATGCACTCACGTACTCGTAGAAAACTGCAGTCCTGGATACAATTTAAAAACAGCACTTCACACCACGTGGCAGCAGCTTTTCCAAGTGTCCATTCGACGTAGCTAAAGCTTTATTAATACACCAATCAGTTCGTAGATATATGGCAGACACAGCACATAAATCACTAATAGTTAAAGTACTTGCGAAATATCAAAATTGTCCAAAATTGTAGGGACGGTTGCACGCGGTGGCCGTTGCGATCGAACACAGAAGACCGATTATTATGCGCAGCTGACGTCGCAAGCGCACACCTATCTATATATGCATGTATATAGGTAAAGGAGTAGGTAGGAAGGATATTAAGCCGTTACAAGTGCGATAAATGAATTATAAATTAAAAAACCTACAACAATAACCAACATCCCCCCGCCCTTGAAGGATTCCCTTCAATAGAAAAAATAATAAGAGAAATACTCTGCAGTTTAAAATAATTAAAGGAACATATTAGAGCTACATACTTACTTAAACTAAACATAAGTGCTTAATTATTACAAATAAAAAAAAACAATTGGTTAGGGAGCGGACACAACCGCACAACAGGGCAAATATAGTTGCCGCTGGTAGTTTTGATTTCAGCGACACGTATAACGCCGTCTTTACCGGGAAAAACTTTAGTTATCACGCCCAATGGCCACTGCAAGGGCGGAGCGTTATCAACATTGATCAAAACAATTGTCTCTACAGTAACTGGATTTGATGGAGTGTTCCATTTCTCTCTCGCTTGTAAATTATGGAGATATTCGGTTTTGAACCGTTTCCAAAACGATTGTACAAGTAAGTCCATTAGCAAAAATCTAGATGACAAGCTAACGCGCTCGTCGCTCACGTCAGCTGCGGGAAGCTTTTTAATGAAACGTAAGAAATAAACACAAGTTCTCAAATACTTGTTCCAGGAAGATAACTTCAAGCTCAATATTAAAAGAGGATGGTCTTCAGACTGACACGCGGTAAAGGTAGCGGTCTTTTCTTCGGCACCTTTAACATTTGAGCTCAGCACAAACTTACAAATAGGCCATTCATTGGAAGACAACGACATCCAATCAGGACCATGGAACCATAAGTCATGCTTACTTAGTTCATGTGGTAACATCCCACGTGACAGGCAATCAGCTGGGTTTTGAACTCCAGGAACAAAATAAAAACAATTAGGGTCAAAATAACTCTGACATTGAGCTATCCTGTTTGCTACAAAAGTGTTAAACCTGTGTGGACTTGAATGTATCCAGCACAGGGCGACTTGAGAGTCTGAAAATGCCATAACTTTATCTATGGGGTGTCGTTTAGAAATATTGTCGTAAACCACACGGAGTAATTTAGACATTAATAAGATTGCACATAGCTCAAGTCTAGCTAAGGTAATCGTTTTAAGTGGAGAAACTTTAGATTTAGAACAAATTAATCTTACAATGGGTTTATTATTGTCGTTATCGACATGCGCATAAATGACACAGCCGTATGCCTTTTCGCTGGCATCCGAAAAAGCCAAAAGTGTAACCTTAGAATGGTTTTGAATACCTAAGTGACGAGGGAAACGAAGCTCAGAAATTAATGGTAATTGTTTTACTAATTGTTGCCATAAATTTATGATATGAGACGGCGGTTCGTCATCCCAATCAATCTTAAGAGCCCAAAGCTCTTTAATTAATAATTTACAATATAAAATGATAGGCCCCACTAGACCCAAAACGTCATAAAGACGAGCTGTGGCGGAGAGAATAGCACGCTTAGTGCATGTAAAGTCTGGGGGTGAGACAGTAAATAAAAAACAATCCGACGCCGCAAGCCAACGTAAACCAAGAATTTTGAACTCACCTTCATCATTGAGTTTAAAAGAAATTGAATCAGTTAAAAGATGACTTTCTGGAATGTGCGCAAGAAGTTCCGGAGAGTTGCTCGTCCACTTGACTAACTCGAAACCTCCGGACTTGAAAAGTTTAAGCAACTGATCAGCAATCTCAACAGCTTCTCCTAGTGAAGAAGCAGAGGATGCCATGTCATCCATGTAGACGTCCCTATCCACAACTTGAGACGCTTGTGGAAAGTTCTGTCGTTCGTCTTCAGCTAGACGGCGCAATGTACGCAGTGCTAAAAACAGTGACGAGCAAAGACCAAAACAAACCCTAGTGTATTCAAAGGTATCAATAGGGTCATTAGAGTTAAAGCGATATAAAATACGTTGGTACTTACGATGGTCTGGATTCACAAAAATACACAAATACATCTGGCGGACGTCGGCAAAAAATACAATTGAAAAAATACGCGCATTCAAAAGAATATTGAAAATGTCGGCCTGTAAATTAGGACCGGTATGTAAAATATTATTTAATGATGTACCAGTATCGGACTGAGCACTACCGTCTACGACAACTCGTATTTTTGTGGTGCTTTTGTCATCGCGAAGTACTGGATGATGCGGCAAATAAAATCCAGGTTGGAGACATTCCTCCGGCGAAACCTTGGTAATAATACCTTTTTCAATATGATCCATAATTACCTCATTATAGCGTTCACGTAAATGAGGAAAATTTTGAAATCTTTTTTCGAGCGATAAATATCGTCTTTTAGCGGGAATGTAAGAATTTCCTAAATTATTCGGGGATTCCTTAAATGGTAAATCCACGGTGTAACTACCGTTGGCGTTACGAACTGTTGTAGAACAATAAATTTTTTCGCAACATTGTTCGTCTGGACTAAAAAATTTGCTAGAAGGCACTTCTTCCAACTGCCAGAATTTTTCTAGATTTTCTTCTAGGGGTTCGCGGGAAAAAGAACAAAAACTACGTGTCATATTCTGCGAAGAAATGATAGGCGCATCGCCCATAATTAAATAACCCAAACTAGTTTCGAAAGCGGAAGGTAAATTATTATTAAACACCTTTCGGTCAAATAATAAAATTTCGCAGTAAAAATTTACTCCTAAAAGTATGTCGATTGGCCCAGGATTATGAAAACTATCATCGGCCAGCGGAAGATTTTTAATGTAATCAAGATATTTTAAATCAACATGCGAATCCGGTAATTGCGTTGTGATTTGATCCATTACCAAAGGTTGAATAAAGTATTTTTTCCCACTATCAAAACGAGACGTAAATGTCACATTAGTTTTTCCAAGGACACGCTGCGAAACGCCGCCGATACCATGAACCTTAGAAAAACGATTTTGTGTAAGTATTGGCAGTGATAAGCGCTTACAACAAGCGGCCGAGATATAATTACTTTGCGAGCCTGGGTCAATTAAGCAACGAACTAAATGCGTATTATTGCATTTATCTATAATCTTTATTTTTGCGGTACCGAGTAAGGTAGTTGTCGCTTGTGAACTAGCGTTGTTACAAACGAAAGTATTTTGAGAAATATTAGAATTAATTTGCGGAGAGGAATAAGTATCGACCGTATGCGCAGGTGGCGTACGGTCGTTTTTAGCGGGAACGCACGGGGCGTTGTGGTCGAACCGAGGAGGCCGGTCGTCCGAGGATGAATCACACGCTGTCTGCGTGCTGTTAGAAGCGGAACTGAGAAGGTTCGATTCCTGTGCGGTGCGGTTTAAAACAATATTAGATTTCGATGTTTGCGGGTTGAAGTGCAACAATGAATGATGCCTTTCTGAACAAAATGAACAATTGCGTTGTGACGTACATGATAAAGTTCTGTGTTTAGAACTTAAACAATTATTACAAAAGCGATTATTTTTAATAAAAGTATATCTATCGTGCGGAGACATGCGATTTAAGAAATGAGAACACTGATACAAATGTTCATGAATAGATTGACATAAAGAACAATTATTTTTATTATTATAAGCGGAGTTTTGTCGATCAGTATTCATAAAGTTTTTAGTTATATTTTTTGGTGACGGTATATTAGGTTTTTGAGTGCGTGATTTATTTGGATTTAAATCGTTAATTTTATTTGATCGAGTCAATATTTTAGACTGTTCCTTTATGAAATCGATTAAACAAGTATAAGAAGGAATATCGGTTCTACCGTTCATAACTTCGAACAATTTAACTGTTTCCTGATCTATTTTTTGTAGTGCAATATGTAAGAATATAAAATCAGACAAATCGAATAATTTTAATTGTTTAAGGGCCTCAACCGACGAGTTGAACACGTTAACAAATAGGTCCAGGCCAGCGGCGCTGTTATTATGCAATGGCTTAAACTCCAAAATCTGATTAAGATAAGTAACAGCCTGTGAGCGGGTGTCATCATATTTTTGTATGAGTGCATTCCAAATAATAGGGTAATTTTCCGCGGTGGGTAACAATCCTGCGCACACAGATGACGCCTTATCAGTCAGTTTACCAATTAAATAATGAACCTTTTCACTGTCTGATAAATTAGGATTTTCGTGAATAATGTTTTTGAATTGCTGATAAAACAAAGGCCAGTTTCGCATGTCGCCATTAAATGACATTAACTCAATTGGTGGCAGTTTAGGAATGTGATTAAACAACTGTGGTTTGTTTGAACATTGCTGCTTAGGTGCGGAAGGCTGAATAATAGAATTTTCTACGCGTTTTACAAAACAATACATTTGATCAAAGGATACCCAAGCTTGATAATTAATTGGGACTTGCGGATTTATTTTCAGATTAATATCATTAAACTCATCTATTATACGTTCAAAGTCGGATCGTAATGATTCAATATTAATGATATTATTTAAAAAAGCTTCTTTGCTAATGTTATCAGTATGAACATTTTTTGACAGTTCATAAATACTTTGCATTCTTGAAAAATAAGCATCGCGTTTTGCTTGAATTATGCGAAATTTTGATTCGTTCAAATCATACTCTTTTATCTCTTTAGCTTCCTTTGCTGTAGCCATTATTACTTGAAATTAAATCGAATTTATTAAGTTGTTACTTATGCAAGCAATGTCCAAAGTAAAACAATAATATAAATAAAATACAATAAGTAAAGTTATCAAACGAGATGTTGTTTGTTTTTAACGAAGTGTAATACTTAAATAACTTTGCGAGTGAAATTAATTTTATATAATTATTAACATCACATGAGAAGATGAAAAGTAAAAATACGCGTGTGCGTGCAACCTAAAATGCAGTGAACACAGGTGAGCGAGCGACGAGTTCGCGCGGTGAGAAATATTTTTTAATGCGGGTGGAAGAAAAATAAACGAGCGAGAATAAAATGGAACAACGTTCTATGAATTGAAGTGATATTCACTAATAGGCGACAAATCCTGAGAGTTTAAATGGATTATGCGGTTAACAATAAAATGGAATAGATATCAATGCGAATGCGAAAGAAAAAAAAACTTGACATCCACTCCTTAACCCAGTATAAATCACGATTTATATACCTAAATAGTAAATATGTAGCAACTAAATATAATTACTTTAAAATAGACTTAGTGATAAATGTCTGCAGAGTATTAATTACAAAAATAATTCGAGCATCCAGAGTAATGACTAAAATTGCTCCGGCTCGAAGTGACCAAATGGTGCGGTTAAAGTATTAGCTTTCTATTATTTTTAATAAGAAAGTTTGGCGCTAGTAAAGTAATCAGTGGACTGTATATTTTGGAAAAATTAAAAGACGATAAGTGTATTAAATTCAGCTAATAAATCCACGTATAAATTATCATACGGCAAGGCACTTATCACAACTATTGAGAAGGAATTCAGCTGTTTTAGGTTAATCGAAGGGGAAGAGATACAGCTGAATTTAAGGAAAAATACATGCACTCACGTACTCGTAGAAAACTGCAGTCCTGGATACAATTTAAAAACAGCACTTCACACCACGTGGCAGCAGCTTTTCCAAGTGTCCATTCGACGTAGCTAAAGCTTTATTAATACACCAATCAGTTCGTAGATATATGGCAGACACAGCACATAAATCACTAATAGTTAAAGTACTTGCGAAATATCAAAATTGTCCAAAATTGTAGGGACGGTTGCACGCGGTGGCCGTTGCGATCGAACACAGAAGACCGATTATTATGCGCAACTGACGTCGCAAGCGCACACCTATCTATATATGCATGTATATAGGTAAAGGAGTAGGTAGGAAGGATATTAAGCCGTTACAAGTGCGATAAATGAATTATAAATTAAAAAACCTACAACAATAACCAACATTCACTTCTCAAGCTTACGCGCTCGCTAGACATGAAATAAAACACTTTTAACGGATACTAGCGCGGTTTTATTGAAAGTACTTTGGTAATTACCTAGTTGGTATTTGGTTTGATTTTTGGTTTTCCCGACGTTTCCGGGAAAACCAAAAATCAAACCAAATACCAACTAATTACCAAAGTACTTTCAATAAAACCGCGCTAGTATCCGTTAAAAGTGTTTTATTTTATCGTTATTATCTCTTAAAATGCTGATCAGATCAGTTGGGTGTGTATAGCGATCTGAATTCCCTCCATTCTCACCCTGAAAGGCCATCATTCAAATCACAGTTACGTCAATCCTTGGCGGAGAACCAAAGCTTCAAAGTTACCTCGTTTGTTTGAAAATCGACTGGAGTCTTTAATTTTTTGCCCACCACTAATTATGTCCGCCCCGAACTATTCAAGTGTCCAACTTTCTACTCATTTGAACGCTACAATAGGCATGACGAATATTTTTTTTTATTTTATGTTACATAAATTACCTCTCAAAAAAAGAAACATTGGTAAAAGAATTAATTCGCTAGCATGAAAACTGCCCGAGATATCACAGTGTGAAATGCACACAAATGGACTCGCCCAAAAACGCTCCATACTAATGGCTTCCTAGTTATGACGTCACGAATAAGTAGTTTGTATGCAACGCGTAGGAAATTTGTTTGGCAGCTATATTAAATATTGTGTTTATCAAAATAGTTTCTTAGACAAATTTGCTATACATTTTACGGACTAATTAAAGGTATCATTTATTTTAATAAATTTTATACTTTTTAAATGGACTTGTCCACCCAACTTTGAAGGGTCATAAAATAAATAATATGCAATATATAAAACCAAGAGGTATACAAGCTACTCTAAAAGTTTAATATGTTTACGATTTTTATTAGTATTTCGATATTTTATTCATTAGTCATCATCCCTATTTTCTACTCATTTGAAATCTACAATAAAATAGTATTGATTTTCATAACACAAAGTTATTATGAGATCGGAGATAAGGTCATGTCTTTATTACGTCATTATTTTCATTTATTTAAAAAAGAAAAATGATTTCACGGTTGTGTGAGGATTTCTGATGAAGATCTTTTTTCTTAGGGACAACTACAGGCAAATCTTCGAGCTGTTAGCTTTCAACAGGCAGTACGAAGTGTTTATTCGCAAGCTGCTATCTGACGTGGAGATGATGGTTGAAAAATCCGTATCTTACGTGGGCAAAGCTAAAGGCGTGCTGGAAGAACTACATGCAGCTGTTAAGTATAAAGCTGCTGTGCCTGTCGTCACTGTTTTTGTGAGTAGATTTCAATTATAATCACAGTAATTTGTTCGTGAGATGTTTTTTGACAATGGCTGAAAACTCCGTCACTTATGTGGGCAAAGCTAAGTGTTTTAGAAAACTACACGCAGCTGTTATGTATAAAGCCGCTGTGACAGTCGTCGCTATCTTTGTGATTTAGTAGATTTCAATAAAAATCACAGTAATTTATTCGTGAGATGTATTAGACAGGAGGAGCTCGGTGGCGCAGTGGTTAAGCGCCTGGCCCAGCGATTGCGGAAGTTAAGTAACGTTCGCAAGGGTCGGTCATGGGATGGGTGACCAAAAATGTATTATCACGAGCTCCTCCGTGCTTCGGAAGGCACGTTAAGCCGTTGGTCCCGGCTGCATTTGCAGTCGTTAACACCCACCAATCCGCATTGGGCCCGCGTGGTGGGTTATGGCCCATCCTCCTTACCACCCATAAGGAAGGCCTGTGCTCCAGCAGTGGGGACATCAAAAATGGCTGATGGATGTATTTGACAATGGTTGAAAACTACGTTCCCAATGTTATGTGAGCTAATGTGAGGGTTGAGCAGGGTATTTTAGGGGAACATTCACAAACTAAAGTAACCTACATCGCTCGAAGGATTGCTCAGCTGAAGTGGCAGTGGGCGGGTCACATAGCGAGAAGAACCGATGTTGGTTGGGGCGGGGCGGTTCTGGAATCTCGAGCCAAGCAGGACCGATCGTCGTGGAGATCCTTGGGGAGGCCTATACCCAGCAGTGGGTGTCGTGCGGCTGATATGATGATAAGGGGCCATCCATAAATTACGTCACAAGTTACGGGGGATGGAGGGGGTCGATGAAATGTGACATTATGTGACAAGGGGGTAGAAGGGGTCCTAAATTTCGTGACGTCACATTTAAGACTCCCTAGCGATTTTGCCGCCGACTGCCGCTCTCTCGCTCGCACATTTAATGTTTTCTCAAGATTTTTTAAATCTGAGTGCGTAAATGAAAAATGTGTCTCGCGCAATATAAGATTACGGACATTTCAACATATATTTCAGTTTCGAGTTGCTGAAGTACAAAAAGTTATCTTATTTGCCAGTTCAAATAACTTGTGTTATAACTTTTTGTACTTTAGCAGCAAAAAACTTAAATATATTTTAAAACGTCTGTAATCTTATATTGCGAAAAGCAAGTAGCATTTTACTCCATTTAAGAGTACACATTTAGTTCCCAGGTGTACTTGAAGCATTATTACAGTTCACTCGTGATGTATAAGCTGCATTATTGCGATTAATAACACCTATACCTGTCTAAGGGACTTAGAGGAGTGTAGAGTTATACTTTTATATGATTGTTGGTGTTATAATACTCTAACAACTATCCTTTAGTCAGCCGTCTGACTAAGAGCATTATAGGAGGGTAGAGATACGGCAACCGCTGTTTAACGGCCTACTTGCACGATGTTATAGAGCTAGCATTTTAAAAGAACACACCTGGTCATTTATAAAGCCAAAGGCTCTTATGTTTACTTGTTTTAGACTGTTATACAGCTAGTAGCTGTAGTAGGACTTGTTTGTAATCATTAAAATAACCTTTCTTTACTATCTGTACAGAAGTGTTTAAATGGTTCGCATGTGCACTGTAGGCTGTTAAAAGGACTAATGTGTTGTCCATTAACATCAATAGCAGTTTATTTGTCCACAAGTACTACTCTTATTTGCTGTAAGCTGAACATGAATGTGAATGTGATATTCTAATACACTTATCCCACAAGCTGTTACACGCACCACTATTGATATCTAATAACACTGGCAGCTGTTTATTTGTTCACGAATACCACTTGTTTTATGGTGGTTTTCTTTTACGCCTACACGTCTATTAAAATTAACGTATACATTCAATCATACCACCTACTGCATTTACTATTATAGACTATACACTCTAACTAACTTGTGATATTCAATCTATTTTCAATGCGGATCTCTAAAATTTTAGTATATTAAAATATCTAAGTATAAAGGTATTCACGTGAACTATTGAAGAACTGCATACCAGCTCAGGACTAAATATGAGCCTCCCAGATATGTTGTACAGTAATTGACATTATATTGGTACACATGTGAAACTTTTAAGAGGTCATAACATTAATTTGGGGTTACAATGGTTCACTGTAGCTGGAGACAACTCCACTATTTTGTTTATACTCATAACCTATAATATTTTTAATTTAATTAAGATTTTATCTTGAACTACAGAGTTTTCATGATAAGTTTTAAAGTTTAAATACAAAACTATAGACTGATTCTGATGCCATAAAATTCGGATGCCATAAAAACACAAATATGTAAAAAATATTTGTTCGTCCCTTCTTATTTAGATATATTTTTGATAAAAAGGCAATATTCCTGAGGCCCGTAAAAATTTTAACTCTAAATATGTATATACTTTACAATAAATTTACATTGCCTATAATATTAACACAATTTAATGTAATAAACCCAAATTATAAACCTACCAGTAATAATAAAATCATACAGAACATGATATCCGCCGGAGTTAATGTGTTATGATGGCAGTGATGGCACACACAAAACCAAACTAATGAGGATTAATTAATAAAATAAAGAAATAATTTAGGACACACGTGAACTTTAGGTAGCACTGGAGTACTTTTGTCGGATTTTATAACTGTGAAGGCTGTGTATTTAGCCACTTGTTACTCTTTATTACACTCATGTACGTTGTATGGTTCACACTGCCTCCCATATAGTGCCGTAAGTCAGCCTTAAGTCCGATGTTACTACTTAAACTGCTATTATAATGCTATTGTACTGCTAATGTACAGCCATAGTGAACTTAAGGCTGTCTAATTTGTGCCCAAACTGGTTCTATAAGAGCATTATAGCAAGCTATACAGCTCTTATACAGCTGACTTACACAGCTTGTGGAGTACATGTGAACGATTAGACATCTTATATAGAACCCCGAATGCCACTTGTGGCCGAGACACATTTTTCAATTGCGCATATATTTAAGGAATCTTGAGAAAACATGAAATATGCAAGCGAGAGAGCTACAGTCAGCGGCAAAATCGCTACAGGCTCTTAAAAGTCATTTAAATTGAAATAAATCACGGAACTGTTGTTTTAATTCAATAATTATTTCTAGGTGTAAAATATGTGACGTCACACTAGGGGAGGCGGGGGTCTCACAAATGTGTCCAGCTGTGACAAGTAGGGGGTCAAAAATCATGATATTCGTGTGACGTTATTTATTGATGGCCCCTGATGAAGATGATTCTCAAACTTCATTATAGCCCATCAGCGTCTCACCACGTTAATTACCCTGTATCTTCGTTTACAAAAACATATTTCTAGCCTCTATTCGCTCGAGTGTGGCAAGTATGGCGCGCCATGCAAAACATAATGTACCTAGTCTCGACGGTGAACCGACTGATGACGACGTTAGCTGCTATACAGGACCAAACGAAGATACCTTACAACATATTAGACGCGATGCTCAAAGGAAAGAAGGTAAGGATTTCAGGAAAAACATCGTAAGCGCCAAAATTTGCAAAAAAGTGTTTTTACAGCTATATCAGCTAATTTTGCATCTTATACCACTGATTTTAGAGTTTACAGTAGAATATAATACAAAATTTATTTGAAGTTTTTATCGTAAGTTACAACCCAATCCATTCAGTTTATTGTCGTAACAGCTATATCGACTGATATATCGAAGTATAGTACCTGTCGCTTACGACAAAATACTAGGTCGCTTCCCGGGTTCGATTCCATCCTTGTAAGTGTGTACTAAGTACCTAATTAACCTTTGAAACGTGTAAGATAAAATACTAGATTTTAGGTTATACATATAGCAAGCATCCTACTTGGCGCTTACGATGATAAATATACTTTTAACCGGCGAGGATGTGGTGAAAATAGTTACGTGGAGGTTGTCAAGGGTCTTTTTGACCCTGTATATATGTCATTAGGTTTAAAATAGCTATTTTTTATTTTTGAACTAAAGATTTAAAGAGATTATGTAATCTAAGTACTATTTTTATGCCTAGATAAATAAAACACGCATATAATAGTACAAAATATAGTAATTAAACCAGTTTTAACAAAGAACTAAAAAATCAGAAACTTTTTCATAAATTTACTCAAGTAACACTAAAGTAACAAAAAATGGAAAACTTTTATATCAATTACCTTGTAATTTGGTACATATGTAGAGATCAATCAGTTTCACTTACTCTTACAGTCACTTATAAACTACATGTCATTATTGTCTGTGTTTGCAGCACAATTCTGGCAGAGCGAAACAGTGTGGTCGGGTCAAATATATTTATGGCATTCGCCACAAACATTTGCCGACTGAATATCGATGCGTGGCGCATGCGCGAGTTCCTTAGCAACAGCTATTGAGACGGTCAAAACCCGACGGTCGCGGAAAAAAAACTATACACTATTAAAAATTGTCGGGGTCAAATTGACCCTTCCATATCCTCGCCGGGTTAAATTAAATAAATAAACTTATTATAAAAAAATAAATACTTAAATACTTTTCGCTTGCGATACTTTTGAAAAATATAAAAAATCTCCTGTAAAATATGCGGTTACGATGTTCTTCCTGAAAAGACTTAATTTGTCTATTGTCTTACGAATTTTAGGCAACGGGTTAGCAATTCAATTAAACAAGTGGTTTGCTTTGCATGCAAGGTACACAGGTTGCATGGAACTTGCATAGTGGAAACGTAAACATGCAATACATGCATGCAGGTTGCAAGTTTAATTCAGTTAATTTTGTACCTTACACGCAGTGTAAAGTCATACCTGCAAATTTTTTTTTTTTTTTTAATATTTGCACTATATCATTTATATATTTCATTTTATTCCCAGTTATTATACTGGACAATTCAACCGTAGAATTAATACGACTTTTTCGATTTAGTACTTTGTGGTAGGACTAATGAGAAAAAAGTTTCATTAGTTCTACAGGTAAAACTGCCCAGTAGAATAGCATAGCTGGGAACCAAACGGAAACTCTGCTGTCGTAAGGTCTGATTTATACGAACCTTCTGTCAGGTGGTGACCGACCAAGACAGGATGTCTGCGGTGGTCAGCATGGAAGAAAGGTTGACACTCTGTTCATTGAAGAACTACGTGGCGAATACTGACAGTGTTACTTCTGTGAACGCACATGATCACGTGCAGGTAAAATTATTAATTAATCTATGTATCGTAAAGAGAGTAGATAGAAAACTGACTTTCTAGTCCCATCGAACCCTCACAAAGATCTTTATTACTTAGTGTAGTGAGTAATTATCTTCCTTTCCTTTCGGCAGTCGGTTAAAAAGTCTGTCAGGCCCAAAACATTATTAAGATATGTTTAACACTTAAAAAGTCGTAATTTAAAAATTAAGTTACAAGTTAAGGGTCAGCCAGATTTATCCCCATCTGTTCGAAAAGGACGAACACTACATTGGCGTATAGTTTGCAGACTCACCATGGAATTAGAAGGTTTTGATTTTGTCAAAAAATTGTTAGTAAATAGTGAGAAATAGTGAACCATAGCATATAAATAGTGATACTATGGTTTCGAAGATATTTGAGTATCTTGGTGAGGCTGCTATCTTGACGTCAAGCTAGCAGACACATTAAGAAATACAGTTCGTATCAATATGATTTATATGCCGAAAAATTGTTAGGAAAATAGTGATAGTATACGCAAAATTTCAATAATATTGCTTCAATACAAGCCGAGATATTACGGTCTCAAAGTGGGCTACTAACTTGACGTTTCTGTCGATGGCGATTCCAGAGAAACGGGTACAAGTTTTAAACAAATAAATATATCAATAAATTGTTAGTGAAATAGTGATTCTTACGATATAAACAAAAAAAGAATTCTTTATTGCTATTTTCCAAAAATCGAATGTGAACTTCTACATAATACTCTGAATATAGGCTGTTGATCAATATTGAACTTTGCTCCACAGTAATAAGGTTTAAACTTGATTGCAATCATGAGGTGAGTACTGTCAAGCAAAAAAGTGAAATTTATATTTTATGACTGTGTCAATAACTAGTCATATCCTCGGTTGATATTGATTTGATATAAAAAATACTTTTCTACCTACTTTTTTTTCGTTTTTTTTATTAAATCTCATCAAGAAAAAAATGATTGTGTCAATATTCTACTCTTAGTTCATTTATTTAGTTATTTATTCGGGAAAAACTATTAATATTTTCTACTTATATTATCTACTTCCTACCTACTGATTACTAATTTAATTTTATATCTCAGTAAATAGGTACCTATCTACTACGTTCAATTTATAACTGAGAAATTGACATTCTTTTCCGAGAGATGGCGCTTCTTATTGTTTGTTGCCGCGTAGGTCAACCACCGGTTACCTACCTTGTGTATGAAATCTACAATCGTTTTTATTTTTGTTAATTTATTTTTAGTGTTTCATTCATGAATTGTAAAAAATATGTTTGTATGGTGGCGTTTAACGTGAATGAATATCGTTATTGTTTGATGACAACATTAAATTATTAGAACAAGTGTAATAATTATAAACTTTAACATAGTTATAAATGACTTATTCATTGTCTATGGTTTGGGTCAAGTTATTTTGCGCGAGCTGTAGTATATAGAAACACCGTGAGATGGCGTGGTTTTGTATACATAAGTGATTTCGGTTAACGACAATGGCGAAAAGTTGGTTATGGTTAAAGTTGTTTGGATTTGAATGGTAATGAGTTCAAAAAAAAATACATGAAGTGAAAGTTTATACCTATCGTTTAAAACATACAACCTACATTTTAAAGGTACGTAGCTTCTATTTTGGTTTTATAATAATTAATAAAATGTATAGGTATAATCTTGAGTTATGTAGATATTTTCTCAGTCATATCATGCAAAGCTTCTCCATATTTAGTAGTGCACAACTATATCACTCACCAACCAGGGCACGGGATCTCCCCTCGCCGCGGTTAAATGAAATTTTTTTTAATGAGATTTAATGAAAAAAAAGTAGGTAGAAAAGTATATTTTATACCAAATCAATATCAACCGAGGACATGACTAGTTATTGACACAGTCATAAAATATAAATTTCACTTTTTTGCTTGACAGTACTCACCTCATGATTGCAATCAAGTTTAAACCTTATTACTGTGGAGCAAAGTTCAATATTGATCAACAGCCTATATTCAGAGTATTATGTAGAAGTTCACATTCGATTTTTGGAAAATAGCAATAAAGAATTCTTTTTTTGTTTATATCGTAAGAATCACTATTTCACTAACAATTTATTGATTTATTTATTTGTTTAAAACTTGTACCCGTTTCTCTGGAATCGCCATCGACAGAAACGTCAAGTTAGCAGCCCACTTTGAGACCGTAATATCTCGGCTTGTATTGAAGCAATATTATTGAAATTTTGCGTATACTATCACTATTTTCCTAACAATTTTTCGGCATATAAATCATATTGATACGAACTGTATTTCTTAATGTGTCTGCTAGCTTGACGTCAAGATAGCAGCCTCACCAAGATACTCAAATATCTTCGAAACCATAGTATCACTATTTATATGCTATGGTTCACTATTTCTCACTATTTACTAACAATTTTTTGACATAATCAAAACCTTCTAATTCCATGGTGAGTCTGCAAACTATACGCCAATGAACACTACAGTATACATTTTGACCATGAAAAATAATTTGTTTTTAAGTTCAATTTTATTACTTTATATAATTAAAATGTAGGTACTATGGCGATCGATGACTCAGCGATTAGTCTGCTGAAATGCACTCATTGCTATACAACCACCTTGCGCAAAAATACTTGTATAAACTCCTTGTGCAAAGAATACTCGACAGTATGTCGAGTCCTTGTGCAAGTAATATTTTCTCTAATCTTTCTTTTTCTCGTAGTTATGGTATAAAGTAAAGTATGCAACTCTTGAACAAAACGGATTTATATCGAGGGCCATGAATCATTCGCTTTGCTCAGGATTCTAACACTTGAATCACTCCCTCGGTCATGATTCAATCATTAGAATCCTTCACTTGCTCTGCTCGTGATTCATCTACGGCCTGGCTTTAAATCCGTCCTTTATTCACTAATTGCATAATACAAGGTGTTTGGTAAAAGCCTTATAAAGCCGAATATGGTAGATAGAGACCATCAAACTGAACAACTTTTACTATGGGACCAACTCTGAAATCGCGAAAAAAAATCAGCTCAATTCATACAAAAATTAATAAAGAAAATATTAAAATATATGAAACAGCTGAATATTTTTACCAAACACCTCATATAGGTACTATTTTTCCCTATTGGGAATTTTCCCTATCCCCCAGGGGTGGTGGTGGGAGACAACGAAATAGGGCCTAATAAGAAATAAGTGACATATAAAGCCCTTTTTCCTTTCCTTTCAATAGTTTCTCGGTTTTTGCGCACTCTGTCTGTGCTTGGGCGCTCTAGTACCGAGCAATATGAAGATTGGCCTCATCAAGTGTAAGGGACAGAGATACGGCTTCTGCAGCGTCAAGATGGCGTTGAGATTCAGTAAGGACCCGGAAAGGTGAGCCTTATTACTATGTAAATAAAGTTTAAATTAGATTGACCATAAAATATAGTCTTAATTTGATATTGGTTGGCTTCATCAAGTGTAAGGGACAGAGATACGGCTTCTGCAGAGTCAAAATGGCGTCGAGATTCAATAAATACCCGGAGTAGAGGTGAGCCTTATTTCTATACTTTAAAGTTCAAAATAGATTGACCAAAAAATTTAAAAACAATTTGATATTGGTTGGCCTTATCAAGTGTATGTAAGGGACAGAGATAGAGCTTCTGCAATGTCAAGATGGCTCTGCGATTCAGTAAGAAAGGGCCCAAATACGTAAACTATGAACATAAGGTTCAAAATAGATAGTCATCGTTTAGTATTGTTTGGCCTTATTAAATGCAATTAGAATGCTAGAAAAACAGATTTAGGTATGTTATTTGTTTATAGTCTTCATCAATCAAGCAATGAAATGTACACTATAGAACTTTGTCACATTCTATCAGGGGGGGTCTCACTCCGCGCTTAAACTTTTATATTAGCCTTCTGCTCGCAGCTGTTTCAGTCGAGCCAGCGCACGAGGGATGTCGTGCGTCGGTTGAGACAGAGCTACGCGACAGAAAAAGAGGCGCTTATAAATTATTTTTCAACACACTTGCTCGTAAAGTGAGCCCTAATACATCGCTTTTAGGGCCATAAACCGAGCTATAACAAACGCGTGCAATAATATATAAAACACTAGTTCGTAATAGAATTAACCCTACAAAGTTAAATTAGTACCTTACTGCAAGTTCTATGCGAGTAAACAGAGCATTCCCAATTTAGCCGGGTAATACAGTTATTTTTTTTTACAACAAAGAGGTTTTATGCTGCTGAGAATAAATAAATGTGTAAGTCCTTAATTAAGTCAAATAAATATATAATTATTATCAAATTATTCATAATTCACAATATTTTGTAATAAAATATTAAAATATTTGCATTTTGTCACTTAAAATTATAATTTTGAAGTATTAGTAATAGGCTGTATGCTCCTCACCCCTTTGTTCGCAAAATATTCTTGCGTTGGGCGTGTGAAAAAAAAAGAAAAAAAAACATGCGCGCCTTTTCCCATAATTATCATATTTTGTTTTTGCCATATTTGTTGCTGTGTGATAAATTACTTTGTTTTTTCCTCGCAAGTGTGTTGAAAAACGTCGTATGAAACTCGTGAGCTCTTGCTTATTGCACACTCGGCTGAGTTACGCCCTCGCCTGCGGCTCGGGCTGCAACCCACAGCCTTGTGTGCAATGAGCAACCTAAGCTAACTTGTCTCATAATGTACTATTTCAACACACTTGCTCGTAAAGTGAGCCCTAATACATCGCTTTTAGGGCCATAAACCGAGCTATAACAAACGCGTGCAATAATATCTAAAACACTAGTTCGTAATAGAATTAACCCTACAAAGTTAAATTAGTACCTTTCTGCAAGTTCTATGCGAGTAAACAAAGCATTCCCAATTTAGCCAGTTATATTTTTTTTACAACAAAGAGGTTTTATGCTGCTGAAAATTCATATACATTTTTGGAATAAATAAATGTGTAAGTCCTATATTTAAGTCAAATAGATATACAGCTTGACCATAAAGAGTTGACAAAAATTGAGGGCGCCACTTTCTATGTAAATACGTCAAAATCACGAATAATTTGGCAACACTGACTATATTTTGTACTAAAAAGTTTTAGTTCCATTTTATTTAATTTCAACTCTTTATGGTCAAGTTGTATATTATTATCAAATTATTCAAAATTCACAATATTTTGTTATAAAATATTTTAAATATTTGCATTTTGTCAAAATTATCATTTTGAAGTAGGCTGTATGCTCCTCATCCCTTTGTTCGAAAATATTCTTGCGTTGGGCGTGTGAAAAAAAAAACATGCGCGCCTTTTCCCATAATTATCATATTTTGTTTTTGTCGTATTTGTTGCTGTGTGGTAAATTACTTTGTTTTTTCCTCGCAAATGTGTTGAAAAACGTCGTATGAAACTCGTGAGCTCTTGCTTATTGTACACAAGGCTGTGGGTTGCAGCCCGAGCCGCAGGCGAGGGCGTAACTCAGCCGAGCTGCCGAACCTAAGCTAACTTGTCTCATAATGTACTAATATCATATCCTATTAAGGAACGCAACGCAGAGCTGTGCAATTAGAAATTGTACTTTATTCCCGGCAGAGAGAGTAGCTTATTATTTGATCGTCCTCGCGCGGATGGGCTTCTGTAACGTTTAGTACTATTATTATTCTGTGATTTTACCATCTATCTATTGTGTGAAAGTTATTGCTAACTACTATGCGCGCTAAATAAGAACAGTACTGTCAAACGGCAATCTTGGTTCTTGGTAACTTCATACCCCCTTACTAATAAAGATTGTATAGCAGGTGTATAGTTTAGTTACACAATGGTTACTCTCTGTCAAACTATTTGATATTTGAGTTTGACATTGAAAAGAAAGTGACAAAACACATCTGCTATACAATCTTTATTAGTAATGGAGCCTCTAAACGATCAAAATTGCTTGTCAATCATTTACATTGCATTGCTTGTCAATCACATTTTGGTCGTCTAGGAGCGATGCTTGACAAGCACCACAGAATGGATAGATTACCGTGGCCAATCAAAAGTAGGCCACGCCCCCAAATGGTAAATGCAATGTAAATTATTGACAAGAAATGCTTGATCTTATGGGGGATAATGTATAGGATGTACAAAAAAAGAAACAAAATATATAAAAAAAATTTTTTTTTTATTTTTGCTAGCATCGATCGGCATGGCAAACGATCATTGATTTGTTTGCTGGCAGTACAAAATTGTCCAGTGCCGTGAAGTTGTCGATACTATTCTTATTTGGAGCGCATTGTATTATCTTTTTCTTTTCATACAGATACGTGAATGAAGTTCTCCACTTCGGGCGCAACAATCCGCACGTGATCCACTTGCTGAACATCATGCACGACGTGTATGAAGTTAGGGAAGTGGACACACTCGTCACCTTACACGTGCCCAAGAGTGAGTGTTACATTTATAGTGTGACTAACTTTCCGCCCGCAATAGGGAATATGCAAAAGTCATTGATTTTGATAAATTTGAGCTTGATCGCTGCGGACACTTGTAAAAATATGATGGAACAGAAAAAAAATGTTTTTTTTTTAGTTTTATCACACGATGAAATCAGTGGAAAATAACGGTATTATTTTTTCATTTTCGGATTAATGTACTTAACAGTCAGATAGAATATCGAATAAGAAATAATATTTTGTATGACACATAATATGTACTTAAACGCAAAATTTAAGGAGATAATTGAAGATTCTTGGCTAACTCCATATTAAACGCGCCTGAAACGTGACAAGTGACGTCACATATTTGTATAGAGCGTTTTCGGCGGGAGCTGATGCGTGCTGACTTCAAGTAACTATATCACGAAAAAAAACAGTCAACAAGTCGGAGGCATATAATTCAATCATTCATAATGTCACTTTCTTTATGCATGCCTCCGACTGCATGTTATTATGACATGTTGCCTTTAATATTTATTTAATCTTGTTTCCATCTTTTCAGTCGACTTGTCTTTTTATGCAGGCGGGTTTTTTTATTTTTTAAATTTATTTTTTACTTATCTATTTTTAGTTATTATATTTTACGGTCATGATATACCTTTTTGAAATCCTTATAATAAGCCCTTCAATTTGATACCCATATTGCAGTATTCTAAAAAAAAAATATTTTTTTCACTACGTACGAGTATAATAGCACCGTACAGCCGCCATGTTGGTTTTTTTATAACGCCACCTTCTTAAGAACACTTGGGCTGAAAAGACAAATCTAACGATATCTTAATCATAGAAATCCGTTCAGCTGTTTGAAAGATATGAGGTAATAAAGAATATTACATACAAACATACATACATACAAACATACTTACAAGATACGCGTGAACTACATAACCCGCAGTCGGGTAAACAAACATACTTACAAGATACGCGCGAAATACATAACCCGCAGTCGGGTAAAAAAAACGCAAGAGAAAAGTTTCAATATTACAGTTGATTTTCTCACGCATTATACTTTGGATTTTGATTAAAATTTTTTTATATATATTCCCTATTTCGCCCGCGTGGACTACAGGGTTTATCGTGCCGATCATCAGGACCATTTCTGTTTAAAATTATTAATGGGAAACGATTTTAATTTTAGGTGTTAAAAAAGCAATGCATACACCACGCAATGTAACGCGTACAACACAGCGCGCCTGCGAGTGAATGCTACACAGCTGCGTGCGGCCGAGTTGAAAGGCAACGTTTATATGTGCGTGCTCATGAAATACATTGAGTGATGACGTTTTGAAGCCATTGTATGTTACGAAATACATAAAATTTTGATAATATTTCTGTAGACATAAATTAGGAAATAACGAGTAAAATAAGATTTCATAAATCAAAGTAAAAAAGACCAGTAAACCAATAAAAAATATGTGGTTAAGCAAGGGTATTAAGCGTTGTTGCCTTCATAAGCGAAAACTTTATATTAATTATCGGCTGGCATCATCGAATAAAAGACATAACAGAAAGACATATCTTAATTATAATAAAATATTGAAGAAATGTATATTGCAAGCGCAAAAAAATATTAATACCCATTTCATATCTAAAGCAAAAAATGTTTGCAAAACGTCGTGGGATATAATAAAAAAATATGTACAAGTAGAAAATTCAAAAAATGACATAAATGAAATAAAATTAAATAATAAATGTATAACGAAACCAGATGACATATGTAATGAATTCAATAATTATTTTATAAATTTGACGAATGATAATAATATTAATATTGACGACCAAAGAAAAGTATTAAGTAACATAAAGTCTCACATAAATAGTATATATTTGACACCTGTTAATGAAGATGACATTCACAAAATAATAAAGGGACTTAAGAATACTAATTCTACTGGTTATGACAATATTTCAACTGACATTATCAAAAAGATAGCTAGGTATATTGTTGTACCGTTGACTCATATAATAAATCTTACAATAGAACAGGGCCATTTTCCATCAAAACTTAAATGGTCAGTTGTCAAACCACTGTACAAGAATGGATCACATCTGGAATTAAATAATTATAGACCCATTACACTTATATCTATCTTTTCAAAAATTTTAGAAAGAGTTATGCATGAGAGAATTTATTCATTTATAACTTCGCAAAACCTTTTAAGAAATGAGCAGTTTGGTTTCCGAAAAAATTGCTCAACCACTTTAGCAATTTTCCACTTAATTAAAGAAGTGACACAAAGTCTGGATTGCGGAATGTCTACATTAGCTATATTCCTAGACATGAGCAAGGCTTTTGATTTTGTGCCCCATAAACTTTTATTAGAAAAACTTGAAAAATATGGAATAAGAGGAACAGCCTTATCATGGATAAAAAGCTATTTATCCGACAGACAGCAATGTGTTGAGATTTGTAGATTAAGTGGTGACATAAGAAAGTCTTATACTTCAAAATATATGTACAACCGTTGTGGTGTTCCTCAAGGGAGCGTCCTTGGTCCTCTATTGTTTTTGCTCTATATAAATGATATGCCTGATGTTACAGACCAAAAGTGCATATTATTTGCAGACGATACAACACTTATAATAAAAAGCAGAAACAAACAGGAAATAGAGACGATTGCTAATAATAATTTAGAAAAAATATTTACATGGCTCAAAAATAATAACTTAAAAATTAACATACAAAAAACAAAATACATTAAATTTAAAACACATAATATGACTAACTTAAATATTGACATTAAATGTGACAGTGAAAAAATTGAAGAAGTAAAAGAAACGAAATTCTTAGGTCTAATGATAGATGAAATGTGTAAATGGAAATCTCATATTGACACACTAGTTACAAAATTAGAAAGATATGTTTTTGTTCTTAGAAGACTAACGAATGTTATATCTAAAGAAGCAGCGCTAATGGCTTATCACGGCTATGTATCATCAATACTAAGGTATGGGCTAATTATATGGGGAAATTCTGTCGATATGCCCAGAGCTTTTAGAGCGCAAAAGAAATGCATTCGGTCTATCTGTGGTGCAGACTTTTTGGACAGTTGTAAACCATTGTTTGAACAACTAAATGTTTTGCCACTTCCTAGTCTTTACATTTATGAAATGTTAATTTTTGTTAAAAAATATCACAATTTATTTGAATTTAATAAGAGTAATAGTAATTATAGAGGCAGAAAAAGAGAAAATTTACGTGTACCATGTCAAAATTTAGTGTTGTATTCCAAGAATGTATACTGTATGGCGGTTCGATTGTTTAATAGACTACCTGACGATTATAAAACATTGACATTTTACAAATTTAAACAAAGATTATTTAATTTTTTACTGAACAAAATGTATTATAGTATATCTGACTATTTGAATGATAAAATTTGACTTATATTTACTTTTTTAATTTTATTTTAATTGACAATTTTTAAATATTTGCACATCGATTGTTTTACGATAGAATATGTTGGAAATAACTTAGTTTAAGAACACTTTTGTAACCGTATTCTTGCAAATAAAATTACTTACTTACTTAAAAAATTAGAAAAAATTTTTTTGACTTTGACCTTCAATGACTTTGTAGTTATTGATTTCCGATTTTTAACCGACTTCATCAAAAGGAGGAGGTTCTCAATTCGATTGTATGTTTTTTTTATCGTTGTTCGCGCGTAACTTCGAAATTTATGGACCGATTTAGATGATTCTTTTTTTGTTCGATTGAGTTTTATTGCGAGATGGTCCCATTTAATTTTTTTTTCAAATCGGTTAAGTAGTTTACAAGTAATCCTGAAAATACTATGATATTAAATCAACTAACTTGACAATTTTGTTATTTATGAATCGAATTAGATGATTTTTTTGGAGGGGAAGGGATACCTTTGTGTAGTCTTTTTAACCGACTTCAAAAAAGGAGGTATTCAGTTTGTATGATTGTATGTTTCTCCGCGATTATCTCACGTTTGGCTGAGCCGATTTTTCTACCTAAATAATATACCTACACTACCTAATACAGAAGGTACTTACACTAAAAATAAAAAAAATGTTTAATAAACAAAAAAACCGACTTCAAAAAACCTGCCTCTAAAAAGCAAGAAATAATATTCAAATCATTAGATACGCATTATCATTGTTATAATAAAACACGTCAATTGAAGTCGGGTGGGGCTTTTAGAATAAAAAAAAACATACTTACAATCGAATTGAGAACCTCCTCCTTTTGATGAAGTCGGTTAAAAAAGGAAGATGTACTCCAGCCCCACCCGACTTTAATAGACGTGTTTTATTATAACAATAATAATGCGTATCTAATGATTTGTATATTATTTCTTGCTTTTTAGAGGCAGGTTTTTTGAAGTCGGTTTTTTTGATTTTTAAACAATTTTTCCTATTGAAAGTCTAAAAGACAAAAATGATCCTGATGATGGGCGGAATGCGTGGACTTCGGCTTCGTTGAGTGTCTTCTTACACCCGTTATGTAGTATATTTTATTATTTGCTTTGTATTTGTGTAAGTTTATTAGGTTATAATTTTATTAGGTCTATTATTTTGTTAATAGGCTAGTTGACAAAATTTCAATAACTGCTTAATATTTTAGCTTATTAGGCATTTTATCGAAAAAAAGGTTTATTTATTTTTAATCGAGCGTTTACATTATAAATTTCGCGTTTTAAAAAACCAATTTTAATTTGGTTCCAAAACGCACAAGACTGTCATGGCGTCTTGAATGACGTCACGCCGTGCGAAACAAACCAAAGAGCGATCGTGTCTTCGTACGTTATAGCTAGTTTTTATCGTTTAAAAATGAATTTCTCATATTATAAGTACTGTATAGTGCCCCAGTGTGATAGCACGACTATAAAAACGTCAAACCAGTTATTTATATATGTTCCAAACAATGGAGAAATACGGAAAAAGTGGCTAAAACTTGCGTTCGGTTGTGGTTAGGTTGCACTCGGAGTGTAGGTTTGGAACGCGCCTCCGGTAGTGATACTCGAAACGTCAAAGACAAGATTGGAGTTTCGCACGGCGTGACGTAACGCTTTCTGATTGGTGTTCACTGTCACGTGACTAAAGGTTTCATTTTACGAAATTTATTTTTTAAAAATATTATTAATCTTTAACGCTTTTAATAATTAAAATTGTTTGTTATTTTCTCCATAATATAATTAATCATTATAAATCCCTATCCATTATATTTATTCTTAATGGAAACAAGCCTATTCGCATTATTTGAAGGTGTATGTTGCTGGCACACTGCCCTTCACATTTCTCTCCAGCTATCCAAAGTCTCAAAGGTTGTCTGGAATAGATCGCTCTCAGCGATAAGGCCGCCTTTGCTCACCGTAGTTTTAAGTTTTATGTTATTGTATTTCCTGTACTGTGTGTTGTTTATCTATATATCTAATGTAACAGTCAAGGTGGTGGATAAAGACATACAGACTGAAGTACATCCAGTTGAGAGCTACATAGAGAAGAATTACTCCTGGTGTATGTGGAAGTGGAAACGAAGGGCGTGCCAATGGGTAAGATTGATTTTTTGATGTAGCAACATTATATTTCTTCTTTATCATAAGTGGCAATACAAGTTAACTCCTTTTATGAGAGCGTTTAAGACTGACAACATTTTCAGTCCCAAAAAAAACAGTAGGTACAAATGAAAAGATATAGTGGTGTGTATAAGATAAATTAAGGACACCAGTCGATTTTCATACAAAAGAGGTAACTTTGAAGCCTTAGTTCTCCCCTTTCAGTCCACAATGTCAAATTCCCAAAATGTCAAGCGGTTTCAAAATGTCAAGTTCCCAATACGTCAGATTCCCGAAATGTCAAATTCCCGAAATGTCAAGTTCCCTAAATGACAAGTTCCCGAAATGTCATGTTCCCGAAATGTCAAATTCCCGAAATGTCAAATTCCCGAAATGTCAAGTTCCCTGTTATAATAGGGGAGCAAATGATGATGAATAGGGTATTTGACTGATTTTTTTTATAGACTTTAAATGTTTACTGAAATATTAGCAACACAACATAAGTATTTATTTTCAAATATCTTGCATATTTTTAGCGATATAGAGCATCAAACTTTCTAATTAGACAAGGAGAGCGCTACCAGCCAGTGACGTCACATGCTAGTAGCGTCATAGTTTCGCTATAGAAAATTTCGTTTTAGAAAGGGATAGCAAGAGTCACAATTAAGTAACTCATAATTCGCTTGTTATACTACAGATTGAATTTCTTTTTTTACATTTGTTTTTCAATAATGTTATATTTCTGAATGTCATAATTAAATATCAACATTTTAACAACAGTCAAATATTAGTATATGCTGAGTGTAAAGGAATACCTTAGCGGTATAGCTACACCTAGCTATGGCCATGCAGGGAGTGAATGGAGGAGATTCAGATCGCTATACACAACCAACTGATCTTATAGGATCAGAGTTTTTAGTTTCAGAAATTCCATAAAATTTTATGCAATTTCGCAGTTTTTTTAACATATACATATATCTCTTAGAATGCTCATCAGATCAGTTAGGTGTGTATATGTTACGACTAATACCCAAAGTGCGGCTGAACCTAGTTTTAGCCGATAGCTGTTGGCTCAAACCCTAGTTTGAGACATGAGAATATAGGTTAGAAATTTAAGGCGAGTTGAATCGCTGCGGAGCGTGAGCCTTAAATTTAGCCGCACTTGTTTCGGGTATTAACCGTAACATATCGATCTAAATCCCCTACATATTTTTTTACAGTGACATTATTTTAGGTTCTTCAGTTAGTATAGGCATGTCATAATTTATCAATTAACCAATTTGTCTTGTCTTCTCTTCACAGGCTTCCATAGTGAACTGCAAGACTCACTCGACTCAAACTATATACAGTCACCTGCGGTCGGAGATTCAATGCCAGACGGTGGAGCCCAGAGATAAATGCCTACAAGTAAGTAATTCCTATAATGCATTTTAATATTCCGAGGGATAATTTCATTAAACTTTTTGCTTTAGTCATCCCGTGACCACGGCCCCTGGAAACGTTCGGGAAATCAAAAAAACAATAAATCCATACTAAATAATGAGCGGTTTTCTGACAGCAGAGAATTTTAGTATAATTTTATGTCGATAGATGGCGCTACTTCAACTAGGTAGATTTTTTAAAATATTATTCCTGGTCATAGAAAAGTTCTTCGTAACACGCCAACGGACAACCAACGCACAACGCAGCAAACCACATACTCAACAAACGTCTAATAAAAAAGTAATTACATTTCATCTTTTGCCTTTTACATTAAAGCTACCTGCTTAGTTGATCAACTACTTCAGTTATTTTCATAGTGTAATGTCTTATGGACTGCTATTGTGGGGCTCAGCAGCCAGTATTGAAAATATTTTTGTACTCCAAAAAAGAGCTGTTCGCGCCATATACAATCTACGGCGGAGAGATACCTTGAGAGAATTGTTCAAAGAAATAAATATTTTAACATTGGCAGGCCAATATATTTATGAAAATTTAGTTTATGTAAGGAAACACTATGATTCATTTGATAAGAACAGCAACATTCACCAGTTTAATACAAGAAATAAAGATAAACTTGCCGTTCCAAGATGTAGGCTTGCAAAAACGAGAGGTTCATTTATGGGGAAAGGCATAGCCTTTATTAATAAAGTTCCACAACAAGTGATTGATCTTCCTTTGCATGAATTTAAAAACCATGTTAAAAAAACGCTCATGGGTAAAGGTTATTATAAATTTGACGATTATCTTAAAGATCAAAATGCGTGGAAATGATGTAACACATAACTTGCTAATATAAGTACTTTATTGAAGTAATATAATAAGTCTATGTTTTTTTTTTTTTTTTTTTTTTCAAGTTTGTAAATATCGTTACTTATGGCTGTTACAGCTGATAAGTTTCTTGCGCCCGTCCTTCTTGTCAGCTAAAAAAGTCTGGAACGGGTGGTAGGAAAATATAGACGATTCAAAAGTACTTAATAATTAAGTTTATTTGAATAAAGCTTATTTCACTTCACTTCACTTCACCTTCACAACGACATCCAATTCTTTTTTATGTACAGTCAGCAGCACATCAGACTATACATGTTGACTTTGAGACCGCCTTTATGCCGTACGTAATAAAAGCTGTTTTCGTACTTCAGCTGTTTAACCTAGCGTGCTGTCGTGCGTACTACTTTTTTTCTTTGAAAACCGCTCATTCTAAAATAACACCTGAATTAATAATATACGTTGGAATCAGAGCAATTATAAATAAATAATAATAAATATAAATACATATAAAAGCTAAAGCACTTGTGTTATGGCATGGCCCCCGAATGGTTAGGTTATGATAGTATATGATTAGTATATGTTATGATGATTAGCAGCGCTATTTACGAAGCAACTTCAGATGGATAACGCGTCGGGTATTTACGAATATGCAGCCGGGGATCGAACCCGGGACCTCAAGAGATGGTGACGCCTTGAAAACCGGCGTGCAAACCACTCGACCACGGAGGTCGTCATGTTAGCGATGTTGTCAATTTTTTTTTATATTATTTTTATTTCAGACCAAGAAGGATTGCGGCATGAACACTTCAGCTAGGAACTACTTCATCTGGGGCCTGCGAGGGAAGATCGGCTATGGGCAGCATATACTGGACCTGACTGATGCTGGATACTCGGAGAGGAAGAAAGGTAACGGTAGAAATCTTCAACTTTAAGATAATTAATATAATAGAAAAACTAATAGAAAAAATCGACTCGCCCGTAGCAGCCGATTCGATTTTTTCTAATATTTTTTCCTTTATATTAATGTTGAGAGCGGTTTATTAATATTTATTTTATTGGTTTTTAATTTTTTTTTTATTTGAATTTTGATATTATTGTGAACTTATTATTTTATTTTGATTTTATGATTCTATTTTGATTTTATTGTGATATAATTATTTGATTTTGATTTTATGATTTTATATTGATATTATTTTTGATGTAGTTTTTGATTTTATTATGAATTTAATTAATTAACAAATAGGAATTGGATTGTTGTTGGATTGAAATTAAGTAGGTATAATGTATGGACACTGTCTAAAATAAATTGTTTTTTTTATTTATAAATAAAATACGGGCCTGAGTACTTATGGTAAACATAACAGTCCATCAGCCATTTTTTATGTCCCCACTGCTGGGGCACAGGCCTTCCTTATGGGTGGTAAGGAGGACGGGCCATAACCCACCGCGCGGGCCCAATGCGGATTGGTGGGTGTTAACGACTGCAAATACAGCCGGGACCAACGGCTTAACGTGCCTTCCGAAGCACGGAGAAGCTCGAGATAATACATTTTTGGTCACCCATCCCATGACCGACCCTTGCGAACATTGCTTAACTTCCGCAATCGCTGGGCCAGGCGCTAAACCACTGCGCCACCGAGCTCCTCAACAAATTCTCTCAACGACAACAACATAACAGTACAAACCCATAATACAGGCACTGTGCTTAAAATGAAAGTTTGAATATTGTTATTGAACTTTTTTATTTTTTATTTAAAGCATTCACAATGCTAATTTTCGCCAAAATTTGCTGCCACTAGCGACTCGGTAGCATAATTGGTTAGTGCATTGGGCCGGAATCCCAAGGGTGCGGGTTCGAATCCCGTCCCGTCTGAGCTGCTACGGGCGAGTCGATTTTTTTAGTATTTTTTCAAAGTATATCTTAATAATATAAAAATAGCATTGTGAATGCTTTAAATAAAAAAAAAAATCAATATATTTGAGTATTGTTTTTTATAGTTTGTTTCTTCCCTTTAGACGCATAATACCACATACGCAACGCAAAATTTAACAATTGTTACAAAAATTGCACTTTAATTAAAGTACCAATATTTGGATAGTTGAGGAGCTCGGTGGCGCAGTGGTTTAGCGCCTGGCCCAGCGATTGCGGAGGTTAAGCAACGTTAACAAGGGTCGGTCATGGGATGGGTGACCAAAAATTTATTATCTCGAGCTCCTCCGTGCTTCGGAAGGCACGTTAAGCCGTTGGTCCCGGCTGCATTTGCAGTCGTTAACACCCACCAATCCGCATTGGGCCCGCGTGGTGGGTTATGGCCCATCCTCCTTACCACCCATAAGGAAGGCCTGTGCCCCAGCAGTGGGGACATTAAAAATGGCTGATGGACATTTGGGTAGTTTACCCTACTTACTATTAATTTTTATAACATTGTGTTTAACGAAGTTGCTTGTCCTCAGCGCAAGTAATATCGACGTGCAACTGGCCCTGCGTCGAGCCAAAGTCCAGGTCCGTTTCTGTCACCACGGAGGGCCAAGATGACGACGAATGAGACTTATTTGTATTGAAATTTAATTAATAAATGCATTTAGATATTTTAATGGTGGTTTAAATAAATGTAGATACCTACAAGTCTAGCGTTTAGGACCTAAACCACAGAATATATAATAGTACTAACAAACTTTAGGGAGACTATGACTTCTGTGATCATCGTGCGAAAGATGCGCAGAACGCAAATTCACCTGTCTCTCTCACACACTTGCCTACATCGAGGTGTGGAGAGAGATGTGTGGAGGTGGTGGGGCACGGCTACGAGCATAGTGGCCAACTTCACAGCGGCCAATAAGATTGAATCGTATTATACAACGTAGAATTAATGACTTGTACTATTATGTATTCTGTGGCTAAACCAGAATATCGTATCACACATTTTCATATTTTCTTTATTAGTTTTTGTATGAAACAGCTGTTTTTTTCGCGGTTTCAGAGTTGGTCCCATAGTAAAAGTTGTTCAGTTTGATGGTCCCTATTTGCCATAATTCTTGTTTAAGGTTCATTTTAGCCGCATAGTATTATGCTATGCGGTTAGGTATACCGACCATTCTGTCTGTGATAATGTCCAGACTTTTATTGAAATGTCGGCTTTTCGTCAGGACTTTCCAAATTTTGTAATGGTAACCCTACACCCAGGTGAATTAAGTATACTAAATAATTTACCCTACACCCAGGTGAATTAAGTATACTAAATAATTTACCCTACCCCAGGTGAATTAAGTATACTAAATAATTTACCCTACACCCAGGTGAATTAAGTATACTAAATAATTTACCCTACACCCAGGTGAATTAAGTATACTAAATAATTTACCCTACACCCAGGTGAATTAAGTATACTAAATAATTTACCCTACACCCAGGTGAATTAAGTATACTGAATAATTTACCCTACACCCAGGTGAATTAAGTATACTAAATAATTTACCCTACACCCAGGTGAATTAAGTATACTAAATAATTTACCCTACACCCAGGTGAATTAAGTATACTGAATAATTTACCCTACACCCAGTTTTATTTATTCTCATGCCTTCACTTTTTGTTTATTGTTGTTCATTTTGTGTAATGTGAAATTGTCCAAGCATTTATTATTATTATTATTTTGGCCGCTTTGCACATTCCATGCCATAACGATTTGTTTGTAGATTCGGTTAATAGAGGGATTTTACGCCAATGGAAGACAGTAGGGTCTAATAAACAAAATTAAAACTCCTTATTCAGTACAAATCTTTATTGGTACTAGCTCCTTAGCCTATTGAAGGTGTTCCTCGCGTCCCTCATGAGCGTGACGTCGTCGGCGCGCTGCTGGAGCGCGGTGGCCTCGTCGCGCCGCGCCGCCAGCGTGCCCGCGAGCGTTAGCAGCGACTTGGGGTATACGTGCCCCGGCACTGACAGGTTGTTGAATTTAGTCTGTGGATGAAGTTGGGCGAATGGTCAATCTTCAGGCGTTACTTTTGCCGTAAAAAGAATTTGCTCAAACTAGAATCTGTCCTTAAGGGGCCATAATAGGAAAACATGGTTTGCGCGGGCCAAATTTTTATATAGTAAACGTAAAGTTGTAGCCACAAAAAAAACATACGACAAGCTAAAGAGATTATCTAGTACCTACAAGTATTAAATTGCGTATAAACCTCACTGATGATTGTAAAAAAAAATCAGAATATCATCAAAAGCGCTTGTCGCGGGCCATATTTTTGGCGTAAATAATAGCGCAAACGTATTGAATTCTACATCAAAATACACTTTAACGTACTGTGCAGTTGCTCCAATAACTTTTTTTTAAGAAAGATGATTGTGCTAAAGATTATTTTTAATTTTAATTTATTTATTTAAACAAACATCTTAAAAGCTTACAGATGAGTCATCCAAAACGCTTAAAAGATTAATTATTTATGCAATTTACATTTTTTACATGTCATTTCATTAAAACAATTATTAATCAAATTAAAACAATTTAAAATAAAAATACAAAAAAATACATTATGATGAAAAACAACGAAAAACATCGAAAAAGTGCAGAAGTGTGGTTATTTTCCATACTCTTTACACGTAAAGAAAAAGACAGAGACAAGTGATTTCGCGTAACGGAGCCTTAACCGAATAAGGGCGTCCGCTGCGTTAAGCGGGATTCCGGCGCGGGGCGACATAGATTAGTTAGAGCTTACTCATGCGCTGCAAGCATTTGTCCGTCAGAAAATCAGCAATCTAGGGCCTAACTGTGAGCTCATAAAGCAGGACTTATATTGAACTGTCTTACTTTTTCGTACCATGGCCTCGATTTTAGCTCGAGTTTAGTTCATAAGCAGTCCTGTTTAAGGCCTGTATTTGAACTGAACGGCTTAAGAATGGTTTCTTATTTGCTGATGGTATTCCCGCGCCGTGTACCCTCGCGCGGCGGGATAGCACTTAACGCAGCAACAAACTATATTTTACCGAGGTTATTGTTTGTAAATAAACTATAGAACCATATAATTTGTTGAATAATAAAATTTTTGATCTTGATATATTTGGAGACCACTTTACCACCTTTAAACGTAAAATCCAGCAGTTTTTTGAGAATAGTCTTGCCATATAATACTTTACCTATTTTAATTTAACTTATATGACTTATTTTTATTTTTTAATTTTAATTTAATTTAATTTTAATTAACTTAATTTATTTCAATTCATATTAAATCAAATTCAATTTAATCTCATCAATTCATTTTAAGTCAATTGATTTATTCCAATTAATTTTAATCTAATTTATGAATTCACTGTTTTATTTTGATTTTTAACCGACTTCATCAAAAGGAGGAGGTTCTCAATTCGATTGTATGTTTTTTTTTTTATCGTTGTTCGCGCGTATCTTCGACATTTATGGACCGATTTAGATAATTATTTTTTTGTTCGATTGAGTTTTCTTGCGAGATGGTCCCATTTAATTTTGTTTCAAATCGGTTCAGTAGTTTGCAAGTAATCCTGAAAATACTATGATATTAAATCAACTAACTTGACAATTTTGTTATTTAGGAACCGAATTAGATGTTTTTTTTGTTGTTTGTGTAGTCTTTTTAACCGACTTGAAAAAAAGGAGGTATTCAGTTTGTATGTATGTATGTTTCTCCGCGATTATCTCTCGTTTGGCTGAGCCGACTTTTCTACCTAAATAATATACCTACACTACCTAATACAGAAGGTACTTACCTACACTAAAAATAAAAAAATAAAAAAATTGTTTAAAAAACAAAAAACCGACTTCAAAAAACCTGCCTCTAAAAAAAGTAAGAAATAATATACAAATCATTAGATACGCATTATCATTGTTATAATAAAACACGTCAATTGGGTTGCGTTCAGAACGTTTGAGCGTCGGTTGTTTTGTTGTTTTTTAACTCGCTCTAAGGTTTGGAACGACCAAGAACTTTAAATGTCAATGTCAATACAAATTCTTCATTTTCCATTTGGAATACGAATAATTTAAACTTTTCTTTATACTAAATCAAATAAAATCCGTTTTTTGACGATCTACCATGATTATTTTAAAAAATAGACATAAAAACATCAAAAATACAAAATAATGTCAAATGACATTGACATTTTTTCTATAGACCAGTGTTGGGCAAAATGTAATTAGCTACTAATTAACAATTACAATTACAAATTGTAATTGGCGACTTCAATTACAAATTACTTGAAATTATTAAAAAGTAATTCAGTTAACAATTACAATTGGTAATTGTAATTGTTAATTGTAATTACCTAACTACTTATATAATTTCTTTTAAAGTTGAGGTAGTATTTTAAATAATACGATGTAGTTTCTGTGGCAGGTAGCGAAACCACTACTAGCGACGCACTGACGCGACGGGTGCGACGAAGAGAGGAGTAGGGATGCGCCGATCCGCAGGCTGATTATCTAAATAGAAACTATTTAGCGACCGGTTTCATTTGACAAATATTGCTACTTTTCTTTGGTATGTTTTATAGGCCAAAAAGAAGAAGCAATGTATCACATTCATCTGTCAAATGAGACCGGTCGCTTGGTGGTTTCTGATTGGATAATCAACCCGCCGATCTTTTGAAAGATCGGATTGGCAGGCATACGATCCGGCGATTTTCGGATCGGATCGAGACCATACGATTTTTTGCCGGATCGATACAAAACTTGAAAGATAGGATCGCTTGGATCGTATGAATAAAAACGTGGTTTGTTTACGAAAAATAGGTACCTACTTACTTAGGTTTATTTGTAACGAATCATATCTTTGTTTACATTTTAAACATGGCGGCATCAATCATCATCATTCAAGGTACTTGTTTACAAGTTTTACATGGGTTTTTTCTATTTATTGGGGTCGACAAGCAGTTTCACAATAAGTTATGTTAAGCTAATCTTAAATAGTAGATTTAGTAAATTGTCAAAAAGACCAACACCGTCAACCACAGATTAAAAACTTTATTTTTAATGGTTTACTTCATAAAAATCAAAAAATAATTGCGTCCTTACTTGTTTGCATCCGATCCGGATCGATTCCCTAAGGATCGGATCGACGGCATGCGATCCGATACAATCCATTACGATTCGAAAAATCGGATCGACGACCCCGGATCGAAAATCCCTAGAGAGGAGAGGTGCACGTGAGGAGGCGCGAGAAGGGATACCTGTGTGCAGTAACAAGCCACACACACACACATGCACTAAAAGCATCGGTTGTGATATGCTGCGTGAGGACAGCAAGCGATCAACATCTCAATTTTATTTATCTTTTATGTACCCCCATAAAAAGTAATTGAATAATTTTAATTACAAACTAATGTAATTGGAATTACTAGTGATTTATGTAGTTTCATTAAATTAATTCCAATTACATGTAATTTCAATTAAAGTAATTCAATTACTTTTCATCTAATTAGTAATTTAATTACAAATACGCCCAACACTGCTATAGACAAACGTCAGAGCGTTTTACAACCATCATTTTTGATGGTTGTTTGGTTGCAACGCTCTGACGTTTGGAACGGGCCGGTTGTGTCAACCGAACGTCACGCTCAAATGTTTGGAACGCCGCTAACGGCGTTCCAAACGTTCGGTTCGTTCGGTTCAAAGCTTTCGGTTGTGGTTAGGTTGCACTCGGAGTGTAGGTTTGGAACGCGCCTTTGAAGTCGGGTGGGGCTTTTAGAATAAAAAAAGGAAGATGTACTCCAGCCAGCCCCACCCGACTTTAAGACGTGTTTTATTATAACAATGATAATGCGTATCTAATGATTTGTATATTATTTCTTACTTTTTTTAGAGGCAGGTTTTTTGAAGTCGGTTTTTTTGTTTTTATATTTTTTTTTACCTACCTACTTATAATTATTATTTCAGTGCTTTGATTATTTGTTTCTGTGACTAATATTAACTTGGGAATGCTATGTACGCCGTTATTGTGGCATGCATCAGAATAGAACGTATTTGAATTAGTTTGTAATGGATGTGTTAATGTTTGCCATGTGGCTGTACTCATAATAATAAATAAATAAATAAATAGAACCTTAGCTTCAATCTATACATGTGAATTTTCGATACGTTATGTAGGTACTTAGCGAGCAATAAATTTGTGTTGTATGTTGATAGATTGAGATTTAACTCGAGACAGGCAGGCCTTTTATTGAATATAAATATCCTTACCATTGCTTTGTCATAGCTCTCTTCATAAGAGCCAACTTTTAGCTTGAGTTGTCTTAAATGCTCCTGTATATTTTCGGGATTTGGTGATTGTGATTCTAGGGACTCCCTCGACCATTCCAATTCTTTCCTTAAGCCATCTAAAAACTTTTTATTACGGTCAATTTTAATTTGTAGCTCAGCATTTTTCTGTTTCAGCTTTAATATTTCGTAATCCTCTTCTAACCGATCAGATATCAGTTCGGAGTGCTGAAGAGAGAGAGCTATTGGGTCTAGTTGGTCAATTCTCAAGAAGTTTTGATGTTCTGCAGCTTGGAGTAAGATTTGCTGAGATTTTTGCGGAAGGGTCTCAACGCTCACATTGAGTTTGCTTAGAATATCTTTTGTGATGGCATCTGAAAATAATCAATTTAGGTATAAGGTCTTTAATAATTGCGACGAGTGCCACTTAAAGTGGCTAACTGATTGGATAACCAAACAAAAAAAGGTATTAGGTACCTGTTAAAGTTAAAAGATGAAGGATCTATAAAAAAAGTAATAAAAAATTTTGCACCTAAGTATTTCCAAAATTATAAAAATATTACAGCAAAAATATTATTAGTTATCTAATCCAAAATTTGTGGATTAAATTATTGAAATCCAAATATCTAGGTATATCTTATCAAAGTTCAAAATCTCAGTAGATACTATTGAAAAAGTTTTGGTAAATAAAAGGCTAACCCATATTTCAACTAATTTATTTATTTAATATTATTACACAGAATCTAATCCAGGAAACTTTACAAGACTCTCTATTTTCTTAGCTACATTGAGCAGCAACTCTTCAGACAGACAAGGCCCCATAAGTTGTAATGATATCGGTAACTTATTCTTTGATAAACAAACTGGTAAAGATACAGCCGGAATCCCTGCCATATTTGCAGGCTGTGTGCAGTAATCTTGAAATGCACATTGATCCCTGTTGTGTTTTGACACAAATTCTCTATACAACGGTGCATCTGTTAATGTAGTCGGAGTCAGTATTAAGTCTACTGCACTCTCTCCTTCAAAAACGTTTTTGAAGTCATTAGCGATGAGTCGTCGTAACTTTAGTGCTTTAATGAAATACTTCTCGTAGTTCCTTGTCAACAAAAAGTAGTTTCCAGCAAATATTCTGCATCTTACAACGTTGTTGAAACCTTGAGATCTAGATGACGCATACAACTCTTCTGTAGAATAATCTTCATTTGCCCTCAGACCATATTCCAAGCCGTCATATCTAGCCATATTACTCGCTACTTCACACTGGTTCAATATTGAATAAACGGCAATAGATACTGATGTATGTGGTAAGGAAACAGATTTTAATTTAGCCTTTTCATTTTCTAATGAATCTATTACATACTGCCATGTATCTAACACTTCTTGACTCATTCCTTCACAATGATATTCCTTTGGTATTCCAATTCTGACTGTGGATAAGTCCAAGTCATTTATTTCAAATGGTTTATAATCTCTTTTTATCGTAGTAGAATCCAATTCATCAGGACCGGCAATACAGTTCAATATTGTGGCCGCATCCTCTACAGTTCTGGCTAAAATGCCTGGAACATCCATGGAATTGACTAATGGTATAAGGCCATATCTCGATACAAGACCGTATGTCGGTTTCAAACCGACAACACCACATAATGCTGCTGGGTTTCTTGTAGAGCCACCTGTATCAGATCCTATAGAGGCTACACAAGCACCAGAACTGACAGCTACAGCGCTCCCACCAGAACTACCTCCAGCTATTCTCCAGTTCTCATCATCTTTGTTGTAACCCCATGGATTCTTCGTAGGGCCAAATATCGAATCTGTAGTACCTGATCCCATAGCAAACTCGTCCAGATTGCATTTGCCGATTAGGCAGGCCCCTGCGCTCCTTAATCTGGCGTAAACAGTAGCATCATATGTCGGAAGAAAGTTTCTTAGCATGTTAGAAGCGCAGGTAGTACTAATATTTTTAGTACAGAAGTTGTCTTTAACACCGATCGAAATACCTTCGAGAGGTCTCGCATTCTTGTCGATATAAAGTCTTTTTTCACTTTCAATGCCATGGTTTTCAGCGTCGTCAGCAGTTATAGTCACAATAGCATTGAATTCACTAGTTTGTTTGGCTTTTTGTAAACACAAATCTATAAAACTGGTAGGCGTTAATATCTTATCGATGTATGCTTTATGAATCTCTTTTATCGTATAAGATGTTAATTTATTCATTTTAATTGATTTTTATACTCAATTTTCAAAATCTTTAGCACACTCAGGTTATAAACAAACTTGACACTCTTGACAGACAGCTGATGTAATACTACAAAATTGAAATTACACGACTTTACAAAAAGAAGACACGGGGAGAGCATACAATTATTTTGAAGGATTACACGTAACGACAGAGTGTTTAAAATTATTTTACCTTGGGCCGCTTTTTCCTGATTTTCCTTTTGCGTTAGAATGATTAGCTGTTTTAGGTGAACTTGAGAGTTTGCAGAATACATTTTCGTTGCACTTTACGAAGTAAATCACACTTAAATTGCCTACTATCGTGTATTAACTCTTATCAAATTCAAATCAAAACAAAAAAAAATCCATGGCATGGCAAAATGACATTCACAGATCACAGTGACATTTTTTTTTTACTTTCTTTTCCTCTATGGTGTATTGTCTATGCCACAGACACAGACTAATGTTACGGTACGGTTACAGATTCATGCCACAGGACAGCATGTTCCTCTTTTTTATTGAAATTTGGCAAGTTCACAGCTTTCAATGCGTGATTCGCGTGATATTTTTTGTCAAAATCTACAAAAAATAGCAACACAGACAGTAAACATAAAAAACAATTCTTGAACAAGAACACACTCTGTCAAAAATCTAATTTTTATCTATAAATCCAATCCAAGTTCCAAGATATATCTAGGATTTTTGCTTTCTTTTTGCACTTGTCCTTGTCGATTAGATTTATTTCCTCAAAGGCCAGATTGCTATTTTAAATAAAATCTAAATGGGATTCTTTAGTGCTTTTGATAATTAGTACTTTTTCAAATAATGGCTCACCTACAATACATTCCGGGTGACCCTCGTTTGGTAGATCAATTGGTGTACGAGCTCAAATCAAAAGGAATATTCGATCAGGTAAGTACAATTCCACAAGAAATTAATAAGCCCACGAACCTCTGATCAAATTAGGTAGGTATTGATTATTTTGTTAAAATAAGATCGTCTGGAGGTCATTTTGTCTGGATGATAAGGACTCGTATTTTGTGAAATTAATTCCATGAAATCTGGATTTCACCTTTATCTACACATAATGAAAAACTAATGCTCTAGTCCAAGGGTCTTCAACCCGCGGCCCGCCGGCCGCCTGCGGCCCGCGGTTACGTTCTTGGCAGCCCGTCATTGTATTGCCAAAATTAAATTCACATGTCTACAAATTATACCTATTTAGTTATAATATAATGTTTTTCTTGTGTTGAGGCCCACCGAACCAATATCAGAGTATATTAGGCCCTTGACATCAAAAAGGTTGAAGACCCTTGCTCTAGTCTAATCTCTTAAATTTGACCTTTAAAAATGTGTGAGTGGTGATTTATTCTAGCAATTTGCTGTAAAAATACATTTGCAACCTCTTGAGTGCTCTGAGCTTTCCTTAATCTACAGAAGTTGGGCAACTTTTGACCTCAAATCAAATCAAATCAAATCAAATCAAATTGTTTTATTTGCAGAATAGAGGTATTTACAATTATTGGTGTTTTATTACAAAATTTGAGCGCTGTATTCTTACCCAATGGGTGTGCAAAATTAATTATTACATAAAAAAGTCAAACAATTAACATCATGGAAAAATATCGATATGTCACAATAATAATACATTACATTACAATCAATTTAAATGTCAGTGTCACATAGGTATTCAGTCAACGTATAATAGGTTTTATTCATCAAAAAATCTTTAAGTGTCAATTTATATATATTTATATTATCAATTTGTCTTATGTCTTTCGGCAACTTATTGAATATTTTTGGAGCAATACCATAAATATTCTTTCTAAAGAGAGCAGTTTTATGTGGTATTTGACACAGCTTATCATTATGCCTCTTCGATGAAAATTTAATAAATAATTTTAAATTCGACTTAACAAATACACACACTTCGAATATATATAAACATGGTACTGTCAAAATTTTTAACTGTTTGAAGTAAGGGCAACAGGAGTCGGTAGGACGAAGTCTACATATAGCACGAATACACTTTTTTTGCGCTTTAAAGACTCTTTCTTTGTTAGTCGAGTTTCCCCAAAAAAGTATGCCATATCGTAATATCGATGCAACGTAGCCATGATATGCCGTCATTAACGCAAATTGATTCGCAATCTTGTTTAACATGTATAAGGCATAAGAAAATTTACTCAACTTTTCACAAACGTAATCAGTATGGGTTTCCCAATTCATGTTACTGTCAATATAAATGCCTAGAAACTTAGTAGTATCAACTTCTTCTACTTGTTTTCCTGAGTGCTGTATCTTGACATCAACAATTTTTTTACATTCTCTTTGTCTAAAAGTCATCAATTTTGTTTTTTCTATATTTACAACTAATTTATTATTCCGAAGCCATGTAATAACTTTGTCAAGATCTTTATTTATTGAATTTTCATAATCCCTTTCATCATCACATTCAAATATTATCGTGCTATCATCCGCAAACATCACCATCGGGCGTTGTATAGACATTGGCAGGTCATTTATATAAATAAGGAATAATAATGGTCCCAAAACGCTACCTTGTGGGACACCACAAACCGTTTCCCTCGACCGTGATGTATATGTCTTTTCAAATCTAGTTCGGCAGCAAAACTTCACAATTTGTGTAATATTTCGTCTGTCAGTGAGATAGGATTTTATGAGCTCAAGAACATTTCCCCGCACTCCATATTTATGTAATTTATCTAATAATATTTTGTGATCGACTAAATCAAACGCCTTGGTCATATCCATGTATAGGCCCATAACTTGTACTCCTGAATCCATGCAAGTAATAATCTTATTGACAAATTCAAATACTGCCATATTAATGTTTTTATTTTTACGGAAACCTTGTTGTTCTTTAGCTAGCAAATTATTAGTCTCAAAGTAAGCATAAAGCGATTTGTATATGGCTTTTTCAAATACTTTTGCAAAAACTGATTCAAGGGCAATGGGTCTATAGTTCGCTATGTTCTCTCTATCACCCTTTTTAAAAAGAGGTTTTATGACAGTGACTTTTAAACTGTCTGGGAACGCTCCGGTTTCAATGCATAAATTTATAATATGAGCAATTATCGGGGATACAATGTCATTCACATGCTTTAAAATTCTTGTATTAATTTCATCATAGCCAGTACTATTAGTAGATTTAAGAGATTTTATTATATTAAAAATATCTTGTGGAATTACCGGAGTCATAAATAATGAATTGCTACTACTATATGTCAAAGTTTTGTCAATTCTTAGTCTTATGTTTTCTGATGTCAATGAAAGATCAATAAAAAAGTCATTAAAATGCTCGGCAATATGGTTTGGATCACTAATTGTATTGCCATTTACTTTTATTTGTTTTATATCTTCCCTGGGAAAATTTCTTTTTGATCTGTTTATAATTTGCCACGTTGCCCTTGATTTGTTAACAGAGTTATTTATAAAGTAGCTGTTTTGTGACCTTTGAGTTAATTGCACAATTTTATTAAAGCGTTTAGTATAATTTTTCAACTGTGTTTTCTTTAACTCATTAGGCTTATGTGGTGTTCTCATTTTGTTTATGTGGTTTTTGGTGACATATAAGTACTATTTAGCTATGAGGACATAGGTAATTAATAAAACATACCTACTGTTCCAGACCGGAACAGTCACTATTTAATTTCCAAATTTTTTATGCCAGGGTACTGACGAATTATATAGCAATAAATTAGTGTTCAACATATTTTCTCTATCATTTCTATCATCATCAACTGTACGGCCTGTAAAGGTTCGTAAACATCCTAAGACAATTTTTAACCTCAAAGTTGTGTTTGACAAAAAATTAATTTGTTAGATTCATCAAGTCTTGTAATTTTAATTAATTAATTATTTTATTATACTAATTCGAAATATTTTTCAATCCAGTTTCGTAAGGACTGTATAGCTGATGTGGACACTCGCCCGGCTTATCAGAACCTGAGACAACGAGTTGAAAGCTCTGTCTCCACATTCTTGGCCCGGCAGTGCTGGCAGCCTGACTTGAACAAGAATCAGCTACGAGAGAAACTTAGAAAACACATTTTGGAGTAAGTTAAGTCAAATATAGCCTTTATTGTATTTGTAAATCTCCATGGTCAAGTGGCTTTATAAGCCGGCTTTCAAGGTGTCACCATCTCAGGTCCCGGGTTAGATGCCGCGTATCGGCAAACATAGTGTGGGACGCCCTCAGACAAGGTGGAGCGATGATCTTCGCAAGGTGGCTGGCAAAAACTGGATGAGTATAGCCGCAGATCGTGCTCAGTGGCGTGCTCTCGGAGAGGCCTATGTTCAGCAGTGGACGATGATAGGCTGATGATGATGATGATGAATAACAACGAACAACAAATGAGTACAAGAATTAATCAGTACATTTAAAAGGTTATACTTATACTAAAAAAATAAAAATATTATAATTTTTTTCTCTTATTCACACAAAACTTTTCACAATACCTATGTCTCAAAACTATGAATTATTTACAAGGAAGCTTGAAAATAACCAAATAAAAATATTCAATTTTAATTTGAAGTAAACTTTACTTTATCAGTAACAGTAGGTAATATATAAGATCTTACCCATTAAGAAAAAAAAATACTTCTGAAGAATGTATTCATTAATTGATATTATAATAGGACTTTCACACAAAATCCTGTTCTCATCCATGTGTAAACATTTTTATTACAGTGGCAACTACTTGGAACAAGGAGTAGAAAGAATAGTGGATCAAGTTGTGAACCCAAAAGTTGCATCAGTATTTATTCCCCAAGTCGAAGATTTGGTGTGCAATTACTTGGGAATCACAAGAAAGAAGACTGTTCCAGTACCTGAAACTTCAAATGAAAAAGTCGGCAAAAACAACCTTCTTCCCACTGACCTCGAAGCAGTCAGCCCTGGATCAGTTAATGACGACAAACATGAAGAATTGGATATCCCTGGAGTGGACAAAGAAACAAACATGGACGTTGACCAAGAAGAAAAAGTTAAAGAAGAGATAAAAGAAGATACAAATGAAGTCAATAAAGTAAAAACTGACGCACAAGATACTCAAATGTCTGGAATCAGTGAACCTATTTTAATAGATTCAAGCAGTAGCATGGATATGAGTTGCATTCCACTGCCTGCTGAAGAAATTAAGCTTGAAAACATACCAGCCCCAGAGAATAGTCCTCCTAAAATACTTAGAGTTGAACTTGACAGAATAAAACTACCGGAAGAACCTAACGTTTCTACTGACGCCTATCTATCTATCCCATTGCCAGAAGAAACTTACAAATCCGATAAAGAACATTATTTCAAACCAGTCAATAGTGATGATGATTCCAGTTCTGATTCATCTCTCATAAGAAACATGTCGCCTTTAACACCAATAAGGAACTTTAATAATGAAAACTCCTGTGATGCTCAACAAGCATTCGACAATGATAGTAATGGCGATAGGAAAAGTGAGAAGAAAGAAGTTATTGAACCTAATACTTTCAGATTCACAATTGAAACAAAGAATGAAGACAGTATTGATGAAATAAAACCCGATAAAAAGGACACGGACCAAGCGAACTTATCGTATCAATTCAACAATCAAGTAAACATAAACGCTTTCAATACGCCAATGTATGACGACAGTTCAAATAGTAACCTCCTCCATATAGATTATGAAAGTGACGCAAATAGCAAACTTAATCTTGAAAACAAGCCCAGTGAAGTTGATCAAAATTCCAACGAGTCTAAGAAAGATCGAAAGCAGGATGAGAAGAAAAGTAGCCACAGAAGTTCACATCACAAAGATTCGCACAGACATTCGAGTACCAAAGACAGGCGATCAGACTCTAAGCAATCAAGCTCGAGAGACAGCAGATCCGATAAGAAATCTTCGAAAGATGATCATAAGTCAACTAGTAAATCTAGCAACAAGGAAAAATCTAGTGATAAAAGTGATAAAAAAGAAAGCAGAGATTCATCAAAGCATAGAAGCTCACATAAAAGTTCCAGCAGTCACAAAGACTCAAAATCACACAGGCGTTCTAGTTCAAGTCAGAGACATTCAAGCTCCAAACATTCTGATGAGAAAAAATCATCATCTTCAAGTCAACGTGACAAAGAGAAGAGTTCAAAAGATGATAAGAATTCTAAAGAAAAATCGTCCAAAGATTCCAAATCTAACTCCAGTTCTCATAGGTCGGACAAAGATAGAAAAAGTAGTAGCAGCAAAAGTAAGCATGATGATAAAGATAAGAAAAAAGATAAGAAAGAGACAGATGACCATTACAGCGCTTCCGGTAGAGGAAGTCACAGCCGCCGATCTACAGACAGAGACTCCAATGATGGTAGTACTTCATCTAAGGGTTCCCATAATCCATCAAGTGCAAAGTCTTTAGACAGCAAAAAAGAAAGCAAAAGTTCTACCTCAAAATCAGATAGCACTTCTACAAGTGGAGAATCTCCAAGTCCCAGTGATAAAGATCATCTTATTAATGAAATGAAAAAGTCTGCAGCCATTCCTCAAAATAAACCTATCATAAGAGTTGATAATCACTTAGAAGTGCCAATCCTTTCACCGCCGAGGCTACCTTTCGTGCCGGATGTGACATTGAGGAAACCAAAAATCGCGGCAAATCTTGAAGAAGCGAGAAAGATGATGAAAATGAGAAAGTTTTTGGATGAAGAACAGAAGAGAATGAACCAAGAAGCTGCTTTACTTCTGGAGTTCCAGGCAAATGTTAGGCCCAGTATGAGTCAAGTTTATTCAAGTATTCCTGGGCCAGAGCTTGAATTCGCTTGTATTAATACCCCGTCAGAAATGGTTATAGACGAAAGCCATAAACAATCTGAAAACAAAGGAACAGAAGATAATATTGAAGCTAGGAATGATTCGATTACTTACATATTAAACGCTGCACAACAAGTTGAAAGTATAGAAGTAACAGATGAAACTACAAGTCAAGAAATTGTGACTTCCAATGTAACTGATGAAACAGTAACTCAAACAATTGAGATTTCTAATATCAAAACTAAGAATCAACCAATGATTGTTGAAAAAGAAACAGAGGAAGAAGTCAGTAAAACAGATAAAGCTACTGTTCATATTGAAAAGTCTATTGATACTGAAGAAAATATAGTCGAACATACGCCCATAGAAGATAAATATATTGAGATAATAAGGATTGTAACTCCTGATATTGAAGATGATGAAAGTCAACAAGCTATTGAACAAGTTATTGTAATTAAAGAATCTGAAAATGATGAAAGTCAACAAGCAGTTACTGAAAGTAAAGAATCTGAAGATGATGAAAGTCAAAAAGTTGTTATTGAAAGTAATGAATCTGAAGATGATGAAATTCAACAAGCTGTTATTGAAACTAAAGAATCTGAAACGATAAAGGAAAACAATCCAGTTGAAGATAAAGATGTTAAAGATAAAGTTATTGTAATAGAAGATGATATTGAAATGAAACTCAGTCTTTTACATGAGAAGTCGGAATATTCTGTTCAAGTGACAGTCGAAGAAGTGTCACTGTCAGATACGGAAGATAAAGCGGAAACTATCAAAAAACTTGAGTCACTACCCGGAATGTTTGACGAAGAAATCCCATTTGAATATTTCGCAGAACACGAAAAGTACAAAGCTGAAATCGATAGAGATACATTCAGTAAATTTTTAAAAGCATTCATTAATAAGTATACTGAAAAAATGCATCTAATCAATTGTGAAACTTACGAGCAAAATATTGTAAAGGATGTGTTAAAAAAATTAGGCACTTATGAAGTTGTGAATTATTACAAAAACGGACATTTGAAAGTAAATAATACTGCCAAGAATATTGTAAGGAATGTGAATGTTTCTTCGGAAATAACTTTACCCGTTGAAAGTAATACTTCCGAGTACCAATCTTCAAGGTTCTTATTTAGTCCAGTCAAATCTGAATGTTCCTTTGAGCTCTCAAGCGATTATGATGCCAAATTAGAAGAGATGGTTAGTAAAACCTCAAGGAAAGAAATTATGGAAATAATACTTGGTAACGTTGAAGAATCTGCGAACGATATTGAAATGCCTACCATAGACTATTGCAACGAATCTAATATAGAGAGTGACACAGAAAACACTGTAAAAAGGAAATATTGTGAAGTTGAGAGCAGTGAAAATAATAACAGACAAGTTCTGACACCTAATAAAATTAGAAAGTCGAGCGAGTCTGAGCAGATCACTTCTACAACCGAGGGTAAGTTAGATTTCTATAGTTTACTAGTGTCTGCAACTTTACGTGGATTTTGTTCTAAGTCCTTTACGCTTTCTTCCCCTATTACACCTTACATTACTTAAATATTTATTTTCGTGACATTAAGTCCTTCCGAATCCCAATAGACTAATCTATATCAAAATTCATTATAATTGATTCAGTGGTTTATATGTGAAGGTGTAAAGACATACTTTTTCACATATTATGTATAAATTATGGATTTTCTTTTGATAACTAATATCCTCATATTCTTCTTTCTAACTTCTGAAACAGCCGATCAATTTCTAACCGACTTCTAATAAAAAGGAGGAGGTTCTCTGTTTGGCTGTATGTATGTTTTTTTTATGTATGTCCACCGATTATTCGAAGACGGCTGAACCGATTGGAATAATTCAAACGTTATTAGATCAGGTTTGTGTCACATTTTTTGAAATTCTGGAATCGGTTCAGTACTTTTCAATACTGTCATTTTTGTTACGAACTTATACGGATTATAGACCATATCTTCTTTGTTTATGTACCGATTCAGATGATTTTTTTTTGTTTGACCGACTGTTTTGACATTTTCTCCATACATAAAAACGTCAAACAGACGGTAAAAACTTAATCAGCTGTGTTGGTGACCTTCACCCTTAATGGTTCAATTTCAATTAATTAATTTTTCAATTATGTGTTTTATTGTCTTATTATGGAAAAGAATGAGATAAATATTTCTAGTAAAGTATAAAAATTGATGTCTGGGTAAAGTGGAATCTAAAAAAAATGTTTTAATAAAAACAAAAAACCGACTTCAAAAAAGCTGAAAATAAAAACAAAAAAGCTTTAAAATTTAATACCTCTAAAAAGCAAGAAATAATATTCAAATCACCAGATACGCATATCATTGTAATAAAACACGTCAATTGAAGTCGGGTGGGGCTGAAGTTCAACATCTTTTTTATTCTAAAAGCCCCACCCGACTTCATTAGACGTGTTTTATTACAATGATATGCGTATCTAGTGATTTGGATATTATTTCTTGCTTTTTAGAGATATTAAATTTTAAAGCTTTTTTGTTTTCATTTTCAGCTTTTTTGAAGTCGGTTTTTTGTTTTTATTAAAACATTTTTATTTTTTTATTTTTAGTGTTAGTAAGTACCTTCTGTATTTGGTAGACTTTAGTTTATTTATATTATCTTATCCAGTAAGTATATTATCTAGGTAGATAAAACATGGGTAGACCCAAAGTTATTATTTTTTTAATTTAACTTTTTTGTGTCAGTATGGTATATTTAGCGACGATATTATCTAAGTTACAATAGTCTTATGTCAATAGCGCATCACCTTTTACAAAATACTGGTTTTCCCGACGCAGGGGCGTTAGTTCTTGAGGAGTTCTCCTGGTACTTCACTATCAGCTCCACTTCACCATATGCATTATGACGAACAACATAAATAGCCTAGCAACCGTATTAAAGTAATCGTATCGCACCAGTGAGATACTTAGTTTAGTACCTATTGAATAGTTCCGGTGATCATCTATGGTCTTCATCATCAGTTCCACTTCACCAAAATGGTACTTTTCGAAAGCAAATGCACGAGTTACTTAAGAAAATACCAAAATCGCTATAGGTGTGCCTATAATATTTGAAGAGTTCCCTTGATTTCTCCAGGATCCCATCATCAGATCGTGATCTTATGACAATGGGACCAATCCGTAACTATATGCTTTCAAACAAAAAAATAATTTTTAAAATTGGTTTGAGATTGACAAAGTTATGTTAAAACATACATAAAAAAAAAAATACCGTCGACTTGAGAACCTCCTCCTTTTTTTGAAGTCGGTTAAAAAGAGTAAAATTCCCCCTTGAAAATCACCGCCGAGGGGGAAAACTGGTATCGAAAAATTAAATATCCAGAAATCCCCCTTAAAGTAAATTGGCGATTATACATTTTTTTTCAGAAACTGAAGAAACAAGCAATAACAATGTTTCTCTAAATACTACGAGTGTGAGATCCAAATACTTGGGGAGAGCTAGAAGGGTGGGGCTCCCGAGGCCACGAAGAACAAGTATGTATCAAACTAAAATAAAATATCTGTGTTTCAAATTTCATCTGAATCTGTACTGCCGTTGCGTGATTGACAAACAAACAAACAAACAAAAAATCATTTATTCAGTCTAGGCTGTTACAAGCACTTGTGAATGTCAAAGAAGCTACGCCATCGGTTCGCAAACCCTGAGCGGGAGACCTTGTAACGAGAAGAACCGGCAAGAAACTCGTCAAGGGCTGCTTTTTTCTCCCTGTATATTTCATACAGAGTCGTCAACATTGAAAAATGAGCTCCACATTTAAAGTGAGGTCATTTTCCATCACAATAATTAACAAAAGTTTGTACACAATGGGTAGGTAGGTTGAAATTAAATACCTACTACATATCGGATAGGTAATTGTGAGAGTAAATAACTTTCAACTAGTTGAGAAATCAGTAATCACTATGTCTGCTACTCGAAAGTGCACCTAAGTAGACAAAATTTACCAAAAAATACTTGAGACAAGACATAAAAAATAACAATAAAAAACTCAATTCTTACAATTCAATATGCGTTAAGATAGGTACTCAGAAGCAGACCCATTCCCACTGGCAGCACCCGTTCACGAGCATGACGCGTGGACCAGCCATCGCTTCGCTCAACCATATTTGAGGGAACGTAACGAGAGTTAGAAAGAGATGGCGCTGTACACGATGAATAGCACCATCCCTTTCTTACTGTACTCAAGCAGAGATTTGAGTTTGATTCTATAATACGAGCCCTATACATCCACTGTTTTTTTTCTTATCTTTTAAGAATGAAAAAAATAATAGAATTTTTTAGATTTTAGCATTCACAATGCTATTTTTATTTATTAAGTTACTTAATATAACTGAAAAAATCGACTCCCAAGTATTCGATATTAAGGAATTTAAAAAAAAATAATTAAAAACCGTGTTATTACAAAAGATTTTTAAACACTGTTTAACTAAACACATGTTCAAATGTGATGCTGTCTCTGTCAAACAACACGGCCAAACTTTCACATTTATAATATTGGTAGGAAAGGATTTGTTCGTTTACTTGCATTTACCTTATTTTACCTCCAATCCAAACAGTTGGTGATTCATGCAAGACAGTAATTTTGTCAAATGGTTCCTCATCACTTATAGAATAACGGGTAGAATCAAACTCAAACTCAAATCTCTGCTTGAGTACAGTTTGAAAGGGATGGCGCTATATGCGATGAATAGCACCATCCCTTTCTAACTGTACTCAAGCAGAGATTTGAGTTTGAGTTTGATTCTATGATACGATGCTAAAATGTTAAAAACCACTGATCTTAATAGTTTGTTTGATTCTATAATACGAGCTTAAAACTGCTAGGTGATTGCGTAAAGTCAATCGTATTCATTTGACAGTTCATATTGTATCATAATATATGTCATCCCATACAAATTGCAGCCGATGGAATACTATATGAACTGTCAAATGAATTGAAATGAAAATGAAATGAAATTCCACCCCTGGGGTTTTCTACCCCAGGTAATTCGTAAATTTGCGTAAGGTAATCGTATTCAATACTAAATAATAAATCGTATTCATTTGACAGTTCATATCGTATTCCATTGGCTGCAATTTGTATGGGATGATATATATTATGATACAATATGAACTGTCAAATGAATACGATTGACTTTACGCAATCACCTAGCTGATCTAGATAGATTACCTTTTTTTGTCATGTTATTTATTGTAACATTATATTCTAATTCTCTTACAGATCTCCCTAACAGTCCGTCCAGTGACAAATCCATAGAGAACTACGAGCAAAACACCCCCGTCACACAAACACCCAACGGCAAAATGAAAACGCCCAGAAACAAAGTACAACGGTATGACACTTCAGACTTATATAAACCCAAACTACATTATTTGTCGAGAAGGAATAATATCAGTTAATCTTGTACTAAGAGTAGTAAAATTTGTTAAATATTTGATTTCGAATGATGTACTGTAATAGTAGTTTATGATACAAGGTTGGTAAGGAGGTTTTTAAAACGAGTTGACGTTTTATGAGCCCGAGCCGTAGGCGAGGGTTTATAATCGTCACGAGTTTTAAAAAACCTTAACAACCGTGTGCCATACTACGTTTTTCAATACATTTGCGAGAAAACATTATAGGTACTGCTGAAATTGTAATCTATACATATAATAAAACTGTAAATTCTAAATATTTGTGCGCGAATTACGCAAAAACCGCTAAACGAATTTTGATCGATTTTTCCCAATTTAGTAGATTGAGGTCCAACTTAAAATCTAAGCTATGTTTCATCAAATTCTGGTGGGTGGAAGCAGGGAAACAGCTTGAACTCTCCGTAGTACTAGCTTTCATACACTAAAGGGGTCATTTTAAACTGGTTGCAATATTTTTCTACTGTCCACGCGGATGAAGTCGCGGGCGGAAGCTAGTAGAAATTAAAAAATACGTTCGTAAACAAAAACGCACGGCGCCGGCGTGCGGTAAAATCAACTTTCCGCACGCTGTACTACTCCGTAAACAAAAACGCACGGCGTGCGGTAAAATCAACTTTCCGCACGCTCGACTGTCATCGTAAACTTACATTTTCGAGCAACTGTATTGAAAAATTTATTAACGAAATTAGCGTTATCTACTTTTTAATAATATAGAATAGACGAAATATGTATAAATCTGTTAATTTATACTTGTCCTGTTGAAAATATCATTTATAATATGAAACAACCACACAAAGAAAATGAAAGATATTGTTATTTATTAATGACAATTAACATTATTAATAGCGATCTAAGTTTAATTAAAAGACGCATGACAACTGTCAACAACTGTTTACTTTAGGACAAATAAAGATAAACAGACTTATAGTATGTAGGTATGTATGGCATACAGAAGATATATTTGAGATTGTTCGAAGGCTGTAATTTTAGAGTCTTGAAAGTATCAATTTACACCAAGGGTAAAAGGAATTTTATGGTACAGTCAGCAACGAAAGTTGCTTACCACTTTAGTACTTTATCATAGTAACTTTCTTCACTAGTGTTTCAAACTGTGAGACATTGACATAAAAGTTGCTATGACAATGTACTTAATGTGTCTTATGAAAATTAAGTAAAGTGCAAATTAGATCCGACTAGAAAGTGCGCGCGCGATCTCTTTTTTTTGCTCGTCTAATTTGCACTTTACTCTATGAACTTAGGACTCATTATGCTATGTGTACCACAAAAGTTGCTTCGCTGCAAAACGTTTCTTTTCGCCCTTGGGTCTAAATTGATCCATACACGCGGGTACACGGTATCTGGACTTATTTAATAGTCTAAGATTTAGCCTATAAGGGTGATTATTACACTATCAATACGTATCGTGATTATTTTGATAAGATCATGATCTAGAAAATACATGTTACTATAATATTATTTTATTCTTGATTCTGAAACGCAATATTTATCCAAAATCGCGCGCAACAACTTTACACCCATAGCTTATTGGCAAAATTAAAACGACCAGTGTCATAGTAACTATTATGTCTACCAAACGAGTGCTATAATGTTGTACTAAATTTTTCAACACACTTGCTCGTAAAGTGAATACGTAATAGAATTAACCCTACAAAGTTAAATTAGTACCTTACTGCAAGTTATAGGCGAGTAAACAGAGCATTCCCAATTTAGCCGGGTAATACAGTTATTTTTTTTAGTAACAACAAAGAGATTTTATGCTGCTGAAAATTCATATATATTTTTGGAATAAATAAATGTGTAAGTCCTCAATTAAATCAAACAAATATTTATTATTATCAAATTATTCATAATTCACAATATTTTGTTATAAAAAAAAATATGCATTTTATCTCTTAAAATTATAATTTTGATGTAGGCTGTATGCTCACTCACCCCTTTGTTCGCAAAATATTATTGCGTTGGGCGTTTGAAAAAAACAAAAAAACCTGCGCGCCTTTTCCCATAATTATTATCATATTTTGTTTTTGTCGTATTTGTTGCTGTGTGGTAAATTACTTTGTTTTTTCCTCGCAAATGTGTTGAAAAACGTCGTATGAAACTCCTCCCCTGCGGCTCGGGCTGCAACCCACAGCCTCGTGTGCAATGAGCAACCTAAGCTAACTTGTCTCATAATGTACTATTATGATGCAACTCCTTCGATATTATGGTTACTTTAATGTTGGCAATAAGCTAACTTTTTCAGAACCATTTATAGAGGATTCATATCACGGGTGTAGATAAAGTCTTGAAATAAAACACTTTTAACGGATACTAGCGCGGTTTTATTGAAAGTACTTTGGTAATTAGTTGGTATTTGGTCTGATTTTTGATTTTCCCGACGTTTCGGCACCTTTGCAGCTGCCGTGGTCACGGGGGACTGAAGCTACTTGTTTAACCAAAATTAAACTAATTAAATTTGATAAATTTTAATTTCTGAACGTTCTAAAAAATTCATCGCTTGAGGGTAGGCTCACAAGTAGCTTCAGTCCCCCGTGACCACGGCAGCTGCAAAGGTGCCGAAACGTCGGGAAAATCAAAAATCAGACCAAATACCAACTAATTACCAAAGTACTTTCAATAAAACCGCGCTAGTATCCGTTAAAAGTGTTTTATTTCATGTCTAGTGAGCGCGTAAGCTTGAGAAGTGAATAGATAAAGTCTTGTATGCAACATAGTTAGGTATTAAACACTCGTATGATACTATTAACCTACACTCGTGTCCTAATACCCCTCATTATACAACAGTTGCATAAATAACTATAAAAATGTATAAATATCCCCAAGACAGCAGTTGAAAACAGCCGGAAGATGTAATAATAGTCTGTGATTATTCTTTTTATAATAATATGTTAAAGTAGATAGGAAAAAATATGTTTTAGTGTATGTATGCCTTAGGGTGGGCCGAATTTTATCATTTTTATAATATGCATCACAAGACCCCCCAAAGTTGCGTAATGCGACGTAGGTTGTAGGAAAAAAATTAAAAAATAGTAGATAGCAATCGAATTTTAAACAAAATTAGATTTTTCGATTCGATTTTGATGAAATGCCTATTTCAAAGTGATAAATTTGTTTTTTAAATTATTTTTCCTACAACCTTTGTCGTATTACGCCACTTTTGAGGGGTCCTGTGATGCAAAATTCTAAAAATGATTAAAATCGGCCAACCTCAATGCCCATGCTAGCAATATGTTATTTAAAATAAACCTGTACACACATCCATCACACACAATACAGACTACTTCTAAAATTAATGTTAAGTAAGTGTTTAATAATGAAATTAATAAACAGAGTTGTTGATTTCTCTTGTACGCACGACAGCACTCTAGGTAAAACAGTTGAACTACGAAAACAGCTCTTATTATGTACGACATGAAGGCGGTCTCAAGGTCAACATGTATAGTCTGATGTGCTGCTGACTGTACTTACCAATTTCCTTTAGAGAAATGGCTGAGTCAAGCCCAATTTTGGATTGAATTGTGTTATCTATTAAACATACAGTCATTAATTGCTATTTTGCAGGCAAGGCTCTTAAGTAGCCCCTAGGACGATCGAGCATTTCTTGTCAATCATTTACATTGCATTACCACTGCTACCATTTGAGGGCGTAAGTAGGCTACTTTTGATAGGAAACGGTAATCTCTCTGTGGCTGTGGTGCTTGTCATCGCTCCTTGACGATCAAAATGTAATTGACAAGCCGATGCAATGTAAATGATTGATAAGCAGTTTTGGTCGTTTAGGGGGTGAATTATGCTGAAAGAAAATTTGGTTTATGTGACCAAATTGAATAATGCAAACATACATACTTGAATCATTCAATCATTGTTCAGCAGAATTTCCAAACATTTCGGCACCTTTCAACTAAAATGAATGAATTTGATTGAACCATGTAATTTAATTTTAAATCCCGCGTGGCCGCATGAAGCCGGACAACAATAGTAAATCTATTGTATCATTTTCCGGGCCTTGAAGTGTTAAGACGGATCTCCTTTGAATTTATCGAGCTTCAAGCCCCGGAAAATGAGACAAAAGATTTTTCATTGTTGTGCGACCGGCAGGCTGATTATCTAATTAGAAACTATTTAGCGACCGGTTTCATTTGACATACATTGCTACTTTTCTTTGGTATGTTTTATTTTACCCCAAAAAGAAGTAGCAATGTATCACATTCATCTGTCAAATGAGACCGGTCGCTATGTGGTTTCTAATTAGATAATCAGCCCGCCGATCAGGCTGCACGGGCTTGATAAATTAAAGCTAACTCACCATTTCACATTCAATCTGTTGATTCAATTTGGTGAAGTCAAGATTGACCATACTCTACTAAAAGACTTCAACTTGCCTGTTCACTGCGCAACTGGTCAATTCTCAATCCTTCCTGCCATCAAAATGGATCGATGATGAGTCGAAAAGGTAGATATTGTCATAGCAATGTGCTGATGCGAAAACGACCGTATTTTTTACTTCATAAAGTTATTAATGTACCTATCCTTTAAGGGTGGGTACCCACTAAGGTTCGAGAACCTCGTGCTTCGCGAACCTATGTTGCAGGTTCGCGGAGCTCAATGTGGACGTTATTGCGAACTTTTACTTGCTCCCACTTTGCGTTTATTCGCATTGGATCACAAAATGCGGAGCACGCACCGAGGTTCGCACACGTACGTTCGTACACACACACTGTGGCCCTACCATGAGTTGATGCAAACTGTTTTCGCTACCATAACTATCGCTTTTAGGGTTCCGTACCCAAAGGGTATAACGGGACCTTATAAGACTCCATACTCCAGATTTCCAGAACCGTGATAGCTAGACAGTTAAAATTTTACACAGATGATGTATTTCTGTTGCTGCTATAACAGCAAATACTAAAAATAGAATAGAATAAATATTTAAGTGGAGCTCTCATATAACAAACGTAATTCTTTTGCCGTTTTTGGTCTGGAACCCTTCGTGCGCGAGTCCGTCTCGCACTTGGCCGATTTTTTCTCTTTCTCTCGCATTGACTGTGAGCAGTATATCCGATATTTTACGGTAGCGCAAACAGTTTGCATCAACTCATGGCGCCACTGTTGCAAGTTCGCAGAGCGCGGAGCTTCGCGTACGATCCCTACGCGCGCGCCCTAAGGTGTAACGATTTTATGTTTAGTGTAACTTAAGTAAGTTATTTTATGTTTCTTAAAGACTGTGATGAGAATTTGTTATTATTCATAGGTATCTAACTTAACCCGTCTATTATATGTTTGTTCATAGCACATCAAGCGAAAATGAAATTTTTGACGAGGTCTTAAAAGTAGCACCTATTCGCTTGGTGTGCTATAAGTAGTATTTTATAGATATTTATATTATAATGAAATAATAAACATATTGCGTAAATAAGATTTGCCACAGATTTGCATTGTTTTTCTAAATGCTTTGTATAACTTAAAAAATAATAATTATAATAGTGATAGATTCGAAATATAATAAATAATTACATAAGTAATTATTTCATCTTTTATTGCAATAACTGGTATCTTTATTTAAAGACACTATGACACACATTATGATATTAAAGGATATTGTTATTTACCTACAGTTCTTCATGAATTACACCACATAGTATTTGTTGTATGATCTGTGATTACACCGACTGATTGCTCTATCTCTATTATTATCATGAAGCTGAGTGGAATGGCAAAGGTCCCAAAGGTCACCATTTTCTGTGCATATCTTAACCGCAAGGGGAACTTTTCACACAGGCAATTTTCTCTTCCATTTAAATTGATTTGGTAATTTTGTGGAGAATTCTAATTAATAGTACCTATGGCTATTAGACACAAGATAATTGTGGTCATTAACATAATGAGAGCTGTTAAAGTCCAAGATTAGTTAACAAGGTTATTAATGTCAGTCATGGAAACTTTTGCGATGACATCGTGAAATATGTATCTTGTAATTTTTTTTCCTAATTCCTATAAGTTTTCCTTTAGTTTAGCTATTACTAGAAAGGAAATAGATTGAATGAAAACAATCATTTAAATAAAATAATCTTTAATTACAAAACATGATGTAATCAGGTAAATTTTAATACAGGACTTCCAATTCAACAAAAGAATTAATGAATAATAAATACACCAAAGGCATGCTATGAGAAAAATTGTGAGTTTTCATGATCTAAAATATTAATACTTCAAAAATACTACAATCAAAATCATGTCCCATTTTACTAAAAGTACAATCTATAGCACTATTTTAGTTAAACTATTATTTTAGTTAACGTCATTATTACATACAGTAAGAAATATTTTTTGACTCATCTCTTTGAGTTTGTACCAAATCCAGTTCGCTTTTGGCAATAATGCAGGTGCGCGCAAATATACACTACTATGATATAACAGCAGAAATATCACTTACAAAACTAATAGTGGAAAATTCACAACTTTGAAGAACTTAATCTTATGAGCCATTTACATGGTTAATTGCTTGAAACATATAAACAGCCCATTACTGCCAAAAAGAAAGCGGACTTCTCATCTTAGGTTTAGGAAGTAAGGTTATTATACTAACCTCACGAAAACCTATTATAGTCACCTTTTCAGTCAATTATATACAAACATTACCTAAGTACCTTCTCATCTACATTTTTGAGTATAATAAATACAGAAATAATAACGAAATAAGATCAGATAATATAGTACAAGTTTGGTAACATTCTTCTAGGCATAAGGTGTATTTAATTTGACGCTGCTTGCTTCTCCAATCCGGAGGGGTCAAGGATTGGAGTCTGCTTTTTAACCATACCTGACAGCAATGTTTTGATTTGTGCTATAGCCCGGCCTGGGTTCAGGCCTTTGGGGCAAGTTCTTGTGCAGTTCATGATCGTATGGCATCGGTATACTGAATAAGTATCTTTGAGTTTTGACAAGCGTTTCTCTGTCATATCATCTCGTGAGTCAATAATCCATCTATAAGCCTGCATTAAGACAGCAGGGCCAAGATACTTATCCCCGTTCCACCAGTAAGATGGGCAGCTGGTAGAACAGCACGCACATAAGACACACTCGTACAAACCATCTAATTTTTCTCTGTCCTTAACGTCTTGGAGAAGCTGAACTTCTTTTCCTTTTGGTGCTTCCTTGGCACGCTGCAGCCAAGGTTCAATAGACTGGTACTGACGATAGAAGTTGGTCAAATCTGGCACTAAGTCCTTGACAACATACATATGGGGCAATGGGTATATTTTGCCGGGCTTCGACAAGTTTTGGTCGATATGACTGATGCATGCGAGTGTGTTGATGCCGTCGATGTTCATAGCGCAAGAACCACATACACCCTCGCGACAAGACCTCCTGAAGGTGAGGGTCGGATCAATTTCATTCTTTATCTTCAGTAAAGCGTCAAGCACCATAGGCGCGCAGTCATCCAAATCTACCTCATAGTTCTGAGTGTAAGGCTTCTTATCAGGCTCGTCCGGGTTCCATCGATATATAGCGAAGGTTTTCACTCTCTTGCCGAGCGCTTGCGACGTTGCGAAAGTACGCAGTTGGCCAAAGGTTCCAGATGTAAGCCTGAGCAGCGGCATTATGTAATGTTTTTATTTAGTCAAACAGAGATTGTAGAGGCGATAAAACCACCACAAAAGATGATTGGTGGTATTTGTCAACTGCCACAAGTTTTAATGATCTCAGTAAAACACAGAAAAACATATAAATCGATTTAAAAATACACCAAAACTCTTCGTCGTGACACTTCTGGAATCGACGACAGCAGAGTCACAGACTAAGCAGCATAGAGTAAGATAAATAAATTAGGTACAGGGGGGGTCGACTCTATTGTTCGGATTGAAATTTGCCTACAGGGGAAAACTTTGGTATTGCAAGTAAAAAAAAACATATTTTTCTATTATGGTAACCCGCAGAAATACCCGTCATGAAGTGTAAAGTACGAATGGTAGATTTTGTGTAAATAAAGGGCAGGATAAGATTTTAAGGAATTTGTTAATAATAAGAAGTAAAATTTGTAGGATATTCTTTAAACAAACTTTTTTTTAGCAATACATAATAAAACGTTTGGCTAAATATAAGACAAGCAATTTATTTTCATATGTGAATAAACGGTTGGCAGAAATGTGACTATTTGTGCTGGCAACACCAAGTCATGACATGACTTTTGTAAACAATAACAATGGTCGAGTTTGTTGGTGTTTATTGGCGATCTCGGTTTCAATTTCGTTAATATTTCGAATACTTATTAATTCTGATCATTTTCGCAAGTGTACGACGTTGAGTTTGAGCTTAGGTTCCTCCGTCTGTGTTTGTTAAGTGACAATTATAATTGTTGTTCATAATAACAGTGAATACGAGACAGTGACTCTAACCTAACCGACGTGTTAAACCTTTGATTACCTATTTTGTTCAACTTGTTAAAAATGTCTGATAAGGAAAACAGACGAAAATGTTTCAAGTGCGGCAAATCGCCTGCCTCGGACAATTGCAAACTATTTCGTTTCCCAAAACCTGCTACAAGAAACCTTTTGCGGTACGTATTTGCTAATGTTATCCCTACAAATTGTTCAACTTAACTGCGTATACGAATATTTATTGGCTTTTTAGTATCAATAAATACTCGTAATCCTAATAAATACTAAATGTTGAGTGATTTCTGAATGTGTTCTGAGGGTTTTTATCATGCTATGATAACCTATATTTAGGAAACATCACATTGTTCTGATTATAATACAAAGTAACTGTAGGTCGGAGAGTCAGGTTCTGTAACAATGTATAGCTAAAGAAGCATCTGGTACACAGAGAACTAATGAAATAATATGTGTTAATTTTTCAGTTGTACGATGTGGGCAAAATATCTTTTTCCATCAGAAGAGCACACTTCAATTGAGTTCCAGAAAAAGTTGTTTAGTGAACACCGAATGCTGTGTCAAGATCATTTTACTGATGATGATTTTACTGACAGTTCAAAGAAACGATTATTATACTCTGCAGTCCCATGTGATGTAAGTAATAAATTATTGATCCCAATATAATCCTTACTAAATATATTCTTACTAATATTATAAATGCGAAAGTCCGTCCGTTTGTTTGTTTGTTACGCCTTTATGACTTAACTACTGAAACGATCATTATGAAATTTTGCATAAATGTTCTTAGGGGTACAGAAACGGAAACTTTTCATCCAGAAAAAAGTACTGTTCCCGAGGGATAGCAAAAAAACTGTCCACGCAAACGAAGTCGCGGGCGGCCGCTAGTTATTACTAAATCAAATTTGTAGCATATTATGATAATGCCACTGTATGTGACATGGATGGAGTAAACAGGCGAGCTCTGTCTATTTTGGGTGCAACTAAGGAGCACCCACGTATAATTGTCAATGGAAAAGAAATTGTCACATTGTTTGACACACCTCATCTATTAAAATGTTTTAGAAATTTATTCCTAAAATATGATATTGACTGCATGGTGGATATTTCATCTGGAGATAAGAGAGGAAGAGGTATAGTTTTAATGCTTATTAATCCATGCATTATTAATCAAACTTATTATTTAGAATTCGAGTTACCAATTTATATTGTTACTAATGATATTCTTTGGTTTCAGGTGTAGCAAAGTGGTCTCATATTAAAAATTTCTTCGAACTTGATAAACAAAACAATAATTTTGTATTTGCCCCTGCTCTAACAAAGGATCATTTAAACCCAAACGCCAAACAAAAAATGCGCGTGAAACTAGCCGCTCAGGTTTTAAGCCATACTGTGGCAGCGGGGATCTACGCCAAAGTATCTGATGGTAATAATAATAAACAATAGTTAGGCCCCGATCACAGGTTTTGGATAGCACTCTGACTTAAAAGTGGGACAGGATTGTATGATATTATCTGCCAGATAAAGGCCAGATATGACAATTTGTGACATATCCTTAACCTGTAATTCTGGCCCTTATAGCGTATAATGTAAACTTTAGTTTACATTAACAGTAATTTTTACTGTTGAGCTTTATATGTAGAAAATAAATTGTGAATTGGTTAGGGATATTTTACAATATTGACGATATTTATTTATTTCAGGAACACTCACTCCTGATGCAGCTGTCACAGCAAGTGTTATAGCAAAAATTGATAAGATATTTGACTGTTTAAACAGCGACACGCCCGACCTGCGACGCGGTAAACTACACGCTACAAATATGACGGCGAAAACTCCACATCTGCAGCTGTTTTCGGAAATGAAAAAATTTTTTGGTACTTTAAAATTTGTGGGTAGTCCACGTGTCCCTCCGTCACAGGATGGATGGATTTGGACTATTAATGGGGTAGAACGTTTATTTAAAATATTGTCTACTACCCAAAATATTAAAAGTCTGGCCACTAGACGTTTGCAACAAGATCCAATAGAGAATTTGTTTGGTTGCATTCGTGGCAACTGTGGCTCCAATGCCAACCCTACTGTAGGCCAATTTGTGGCTGGACTTAAAACCGCTATAATAAGCAGCATGGCCCATATTGGGACCACCGGGAATAATTGTGAAACGGACAACAACATAATTATAAATAATTTTACAACTTTTTTGTCAATTCCACAACCCACTGAGGCGAATGAAGATTTGGACACAGAGGAAATGGTAGTGGAAGGTCCATTATCTACTCCCATTTTGGATATTGGTGATACTCCTGAAGTACAGGCTTGTGCCTATGTATGTGGATTTTTATTAAAAAATATAGCTAATTTAGACTGTAAACACTGTATTTCAGTCCTTGTATCGAAAAATGTAAATATTGTTCATATGTTTGTCCAATGCAAAGAATATAATGAATATAAAAAAAGTTTACATTATGCTAGCCAACCGTTAATTGCTTGTGTAGAAGCATGTGCAACAAATATTAACTTGTATTTAGAAGAGAATGGGTATAAGAAAGAATTGAAAAAATATTTAATAGAAAATTTAAAAACTAGTGTTAATTTCGAATTTCTCCATAGCTGCCACAAAAATGATAATATTAATTTTATTGTCACAAATGTTTTTCATATATGTGTGAATAGATTCTGTACCCTTAAAAACCGTCTGTTTGCAGACGAAGCATCAGCGTCTGCACTTAAACGCAAAATGAATATAATTTTGCATAAATAAGCAACATGCCAGATTATATTCATTTTTTGTGGCATTCATGTTTGAAAACAAGTTGAACTGACCTAATTGTAAAATGTTTTAAGTATACCTATTTTATTAGCTACTAGAAGTACCAGGACTACATAGTTACAAAGAAGTAACCTATTACAGGAGTAACTAATGTTAACATACTAAAATCTAACAGAAGTTAGCTTCTCAATAGTTATGTGGCCCTGGTACTCGAGAGTTTCCACTTATCCCTAAATAGTGCATTAAAATCAGTTAAATATTATTAGATAAACAAACAACCAGATATTTTCTACTTTTGCTTGCCCTTTGAACTTAGAACTCATAAATAATAGAAATTAGATAAGTTGTCCAAATTACAATTTACTATCTCTGATAGTTTTGTGATCAACCGATAACTTTTATCCAAAAGATATAATGTCGTAGAAAAAATATGTTATTCTGTTTGATGTCATGGACACTAATAGAATATTTTGTTTAACGGGTTGACTTTACACCTAATGTTATGTTCTTAAATAAGTCATATTACTCATGGATAAATATTTATTATGCACTATTATTTCATGCAATAAACATGTTTGGGAACATTTTTCTGTTTTATTTTATATTTGATGGGCAATATTGCTTACGAATTCTATCGATGGAGGTATAGGCAATTTCACTTGTAAGGAAACTTTATGGTAAAACTTACCATAAAGTTTTCTTACATGTGAAATTGCCTATACCTCCATCGAAAGAAATCTTATAAGAAAGTATTGTTCAAATGTTCCCGCCATAGAGTTTGTGGTGGGTTGACTATAGGTGACACTAGAAGCGTACTTCCGGTAAAAACGGAAACCCATTTCTTAACAATGGAGTTGTTATTCTTCTCCGCTAGGAGTATGTGTTCTGTGATTAGGTAGGAGTGAGCAAAGAGTAAAATAATATATTGGGAAAGAGTGAGTGAATGAATGAATATAATATCAATGAAACAACATCGCTGAGACGTCGATCGCCACAGAGTACATTTCAATTAACTAACCGTTGAGGTCATAGTCCAAAAAAGTATTGCAGTTCAATATAAGCCCTGCTATAAGAGCTCATAGTAAGGCCCCAGGACTGCTTAAGGCCTGCTTTCATACTAACCGTTGAGGTCATAGTACGATAAAGTAAGGCAGTTCAATAAAAGCTCTGCTATAAGAGCTCATAGTAAGGCCCAAGGCCTTAAACAGGGGGCTTACCATCAGCAAATAAGAAACCGTTCAGTTCAAAAGCAGGCCTTAAACGGGACTGCTTAAGGCCTGCTTTCATACTAACCGTTGAGGTCATAGTACGAAAAAGCTATGCAGTTCAATATAAGCCCTGCTATAAGAGCTCATAGTAAGGCCCAAGGACTGCTTAAGGCCAGCTTTCATACTAACCGTTGAGGTCATAGTACGAAAAAGTAAAGCCGTTCAATATAAGTCCTGCTATAAGAGCTCATAGGAAGGCCCCTGTTCAATTTTTGTAATGGGGTTGGTAAACTTTTCCAAAACTGTTGTGAATTATATATTTTCTGGTAGCTTTTGGCTTTGGAGTCAGGAATAACAAATTGCGGAATTATATAATGCTTCATTTTAATTTAAATAAAAAAATAATTTTTAATTTACAGCATAGTACAATAAATCACTATTACGGCTGTATGCGTAGGTTATGCCTTTGCTCCAAAGACTTTCTATGTTGTTGCTCAAAACAAAAAAAACAAAGGTATGATTACTCTTTGTCACTGTCTGTCAAATCTGTCAATCAGTTTTTTAAATCAGTAAATACAAAGGAACTTCGTGTTCAGCCGAATGTTTGATATTTTATCGCGATAATAATATAAAAAAATATATTTAGTTAACAAGGTAAAATAAAAAAATCATAATATTATTTTCTTTATTCTTCAAACTTGTGCTATCAAAAAAAAATATAAAACAATTCTCTTCGAAAAAGTTTACCAACCCCATTGAATATCGCACATTAAATTATGAATAAATGAAAGTTACTGTTGCGCTACACTATTTTGGCGGGAATATGAAATGAACGAAATCGAATGACTGTTTTTACTGCTAGCATAGCCAAGCCTACACTAATCTGTGACTTTGACGTTGCTTTCATTGACGTTTCATGTATTTTTTTATGTTCCGTCCGCCAACAAAAGTAAACAAACAATTTCTTGGATATTGTGTGATGGCTAATGTAAAATACTAAGAATCTTAACAATGAAGACTGTGTCCTCGTTAAAAAGTAATAATAAAGGTGAAACTCCAAAAACTCCCGGCGGTATCAGTAAATCTTTACTGACACCGTGTCGAAGAGTTGGGCTGTCTCGTAATTGGAGAAAAGCTGGTCCATCACCGTTTGTATCTCCACTTTCTGGTAGCGCTGAAGTAAAGCAAGAGAGCGCCGACACACCTAGAAAGAGAAAACAACGTTGTGATGAAGATTCCAACGTCAAAGAACAAAATACGGATTTAAATCATAAAGAAGCAGAAAACGCCCAGGACAGTTTAAATGATAATGAATCTCTAGTCAAATGCAATGATATTGACACAACTCCATCCAGAAATGTTAGTTTGCCCCAGAGAAAAAGGTCTAAAACATTGATAACCTCTAAAATTGACAAAAGTGTTACGGAGTCCCCGAAGACTCCTCTACCAGCAAATAATGAAGTTGGAGTTGAAAATGGTAGTATTACCGAAGAAAAAGTGGTAACTACACCTCTTAGAACTAAAAGTAAAAGTAGAAGTAAGAAGATAATTGTCGAGTCAGTTCTAGAATCGATTTCCAAGGATGATGACTTGAAAGAAAATTTAGGAAATACTCATTTAAGCACTGAAAATTGTAAACAAAAAAGCCCAGAGAATCTTACTAAAGAGTGCATAGTGGTAATTCAGAAGAAGATATTCAAGAAAAGTTTAGAGAAAGTCAAAGAGTATGATGTCAAGAAAAAGGATGCAAATACTGTATCACAAGCTCTCTTTGATTCGGATACCGATGATGTGCCACTTAGCGTGATAAATAAAAATGAAGTAGAATCAAAAGAACAACCAGTCATAATAAATTTGGAGGATGATGATGATTTCACAGAAAATACTAAAATTAAAGTAAAGAAGTTAGAAGATAAAACAACATCTACAGGTGGTTTGTCAATTAAAAGTAAAGATAAAAGAAGACCAAATAAAATTAAGGATAGTGTGAAAAAGATAAAAGCAGAGTTTGTATGTCCTGAATCCAAACCTGCTTCTCAGTGTTCTTTTGATGATGATGAAGACTTTGATATGGATAAGAGAACAATTATCATTAGAAAATCTTATAATAAAGTAATCAAACCAATGAAAGCCAAGTCTACTGGCTCTATAACTCAAAAGGACATTGACGATTTAAAAGCACGTATAGAAATGAAGAAGAAATTATTCTTAGCTAAAGCTATGACTAAAGATACTGAAGAACTAAGAAATTTAATTAAAAAATGGCAAAAAGGATGTCAGGATGCTCTTGTGGAGTTGATGGAATTAATGAAACTCAAGTTTCCAGATAAACAAAACATGGATTATTCAGAAATCCTACAAACTTTAAAGATTCCAGCTTCAATGGTTGGTTATGATGAAGAAAATGATAGCTTCGTCACACCCACTGACGAAAGCATTATTTTATCCAAATTCAATGATTTATAAATTCTTTCCCTATTATTCCCTTAATAAATGTATTTTGTCTCTGTTATATAATTTGGATTTTAATTGTGTAGCTGTAACTCTCTTCCACTGAAAATGATCTATTATTACTACTGGAACTATCATCAGCCAACATAAGGAAATAATGTCTGTATGGCAATATGACATGACGCAGACTACACAAATAAAAAAGATTAAGTGGTTTGTTTACAAACATTATAAGTTGGTTAAACTACAACAATGGAGTATGTACCCAAAGTATGGATGTTTAAGGTATTTGTTGTTTTTTATTGTCCCATGTCAAAATATATGGGGGGTATGCTATGCCATTGTTTTAATTTTAACTGCAGATACATACAACAATATATATTGCTATAAGCTTATGTAAGAAGTATCTAGTAAAACAATGAATAAGTCACAAGGTTCATTTATTATTATTTATTAATTTAACAAAATCTAACATAACTTTAAATTAAGCACTACGCACATTTTATTCAAAACCTGTGTGATCTAATTGGGTTTTCAGGATCAAAAAGCTTAGGGTCCTTCAAGAATCTCTTATCCTTGTAATAATAAGGCAAGTAAGCACAGTTCTGAGCCTTTACTATTTCCATTTCAATCTGTCTCTGTTTTTCTTTGCATAAGCCTGTTATATGCCTTCCGTATATGCGACCTGTGTAAGGGCTTTGGAATTGCGAGAGAAGGCGATAGTTCTTATAATTTGGTGTGATATTGAATTTGCATAATACGCATAGTTTTTGTTCTTTCTTGTAAGGATTCTCTATTTCTACTGGAGCATCTGCTTCGGCTAATTGGGCATCGGTGGAAGATAGTCTCACGACTGGGACAATCCTTGTAATGACTGAAAAATTAAATGGAAATTGGTGTTGTGTTTTGTGTTATTTACAACAGAATAGCTACAAGTTAGTTTACAATATTATGTTGAATCTTACGTATATGCCGGTTGAGCAGATTTCTTAGTAAAGCCATTTTTATTACAGTTTTCTAAGAAACTTTGAGAAAAGTAAATAAATTTCTCAAAACAATTTATTTATAAATTATAACCTCCAAATGCCTCCAATCCTACCATAATTTTCATCACAGATTACTATTACTAATTTCAAATTTGTATGGTTTCATTTCACAGATTATACCTATATAAGGCCGGCCCCATACAGACGGAATCACGTTACGGAATTCCGTACATACGTGATTCCGAACGCAGCTAATCCATACAAATCTATGGGCTACCACACACATGCGTGATTTTTCCGTACGGAATCTTCATACATTATCGAAATTCCGTTACGTGATTACGTCTGTGTGTGGCCAGAAGAAGTTGACATTGGGTGCATTCTACCAGACAAATCTCTGAGTCATCAATGATGGCAATCGATGACTCAGTCAGAGATTTGTCTGGCAGTATGCACACTTGACAGTTCTTAGTTGCTGTATACATCTATGTCCATCCTTTTCTTGAGGAATATTATTTTCTTCCGGAATACGGCTGTTAGTTTTGTTTGTTATGTATGATCGGCAACTCACGTGCTTTATAACTTTGTAGAATAATTCATGTGCGTGATCGCCCCTGCCTGCACGAACTAAAAGTCAGTGACGGGGCGCGGCGGTCGGCGGCAAGGGATTTTTAAACCTTATGAGTGGTTAAGCCGTAAGCAGGGGCCTTACTATGAGCTCTTATAGCAGGGCTTTTATTGAACTGCATAGCTCGGTTAGTATGAAAGCAGGCCTTAAGCAGTCCTGTTTAAGGCCTGCTTTTGAACTGAACGGTTTCTTATTTGCTGATGGTAAGCCCCCAGAAGTGTTGTCGATAGTACAGTGAGTAGCACATCAGACTATACATGTTGACCTTGAGACCGCCTTTATACCGTACGTATTAAGAGCTGTTTTCGTAGTTCAACTGTTTAACCTAGCGTGCTGTATATACCGACATTACCGACAACAATATCAGAAACTATAGAAAAAAAACCAGATTTTTTTCAGATAGTTATGGTTTGTGGGTATGGTAGTTCTAAGTGATTGCGCATAAACTTCTACCAGGCGCGGCAGACAAAACACCAAACGCTTTTAGCTGCCTTTGACCTCTTTGAAATAGGTATCTTTAAAATTTTAAGCAGGCACAGACAGACGCTTCTATAAGTAATGTCTGCGTTTCTTTATAATTATTTTTGTGTTTCATGGGATTTAATTATGTAAGTTTATATTTATAGGAACGATTTAGGATTGATCTGTTTCTCATGTGGTGGCTCAGTTCAGCTGGAGTGTTTCTTACGGAATATTTAATATAATTAATAATTATGTACCTACTAATAATAAGTAAATAATAAAGACGTACTTAACCCAATAACTTGGGAAGATTATTCGTATGAACGTCGCGTGGCGTGCGTGCACCAAACCGTCTGATAATGTTAACGTCGAAATCGTGGTTCAATGGTGTTTGAATGGTAATGCTTTTTGATACAGTTTATCGTGGCGTCAACCATACAAAACACTGATAACTTAGGTGTAGGTTTAAATGGTTGGCACCTCGACAGCCATCGTGGCATCAACCATATATAGCACTGATAACTAGAGTGTATATTTAAATGGTTGATACCTCGACATCTTTATAACAAGCTGTATTAGTTTATGACTCGTACCTTATCTGGGAAGTAGTGTAGTTCTATCAAGTCCTTAGTTTATAGCTCCTAGGATTGGGGAGCTCCGTATGACGACCGAGGGCCGTCTCTCTTACACCATCTGTTGAGATATTCCACATTGTTACTAAGTACTCCCACTCAGGAGGCCGGCAGGGTGAGGGTTTTGTCACCCTGCCGTCCCCCCACTAGGGACCACAATTATCACCTTATTTCACCTCGATATCAAAGGATACACGCTCACTTATTAATTAGAGGTCACGCAATGGGAGCGTGTCTAGGCCAGGGCTAGGGCCCTGGCGATCCTAAGGTCCCATCTGACCATCAAGCACTGCGGGAGTGCTTGTAGGGGTACGCCCCTCTACACGGGGCTGTGCGCCACTCCGTGGATAGGTCCCATCTGACCATCAAGCACTGCGGGAGTGCTTGTAGGGGTACGCCCCTCTACACGGGGCTGTGCGCCACTCCGTGGATAGGTCCCATCTGACCATCGGGCACCGGGCCAATGGTGCCCGTAGAGACGGAGTCTCTTCTCACGGGGCTACAAGCCTCTCCGTGGTTCTACCAAGGCACTTTGGCCCCACCTACCTAATGATGCATCATGCGCAAGCGATCGACCGCAACCTTAGGCTAAAGACATTGATATCGTACATAGCGAGCAACTCATACGCAAGACAGGTATATATACGTACCCAATGTTAGTGAACCTTTCACATATAGCATTACTATCTGCATTGGCCGAGCCCCGTCCTGGTGAGTATATCATGCAATAAGTGGAGCATACTTAGCTTTCATATGAGTTGTCCAAACCGGGCCACACAGTCCAGGTGAGAATCACAATTCCACCTGCAGAACGGTATTACATTAGTAGAAGTAAAGATGGCGTATAGTGACGCCGTTCGTACATAATAAGAAAATACCATAATGAAACTAGAACACAATGACCACAGACTATAGTGAACTTACCACAAGTTCCAATGTTGCTATGTACAATATTTACAGTTCGCGGTTGGTGCCGCGACACTCCCGCCGGGAAAATTTATTGGAGTAAGGTAGCCACCAGGTTGTTCGTCCACTCCCTGATTTTTTCAAGGGCTCGGACAGCGGCAATTCTTTTGGGTCGAGTCTGTTCAATTAAGCGTTCGGGGCGTGAGTTGACCTCTGGGTATGTATTTGCTTTTATTTTATCATGGTCTAGATTTTCTAGTGGGTCCTCTGTATTTCTTATCGCTTGGTCTGGTTCCTTGTCTTCAACGTCTATAGTATCATACGTGAGATCTTTATTTTCAACGGGTCCCGCATCGTAGTTGATGTCCGTTTCCTTGGGCAAATCATCGGGAAGCTCAGTATAGTATCCCGTCATACTTATCGAGGAGGTGTCAGGACCCTCTAAGGAAGGAGAGTGATCGGGTTCTTTTCTAGTGTCTTGCGATGGCGATACAGTGGCGAGACGCTCATCGTCTTCCACTTCTAAAGGGTATAAATGCGTGATGGATCTCGTGAACACGGCGTTTCCTACTTTGACATGGGCCACTCGGATTAGACCATCTGAACCTTTAGCCAATGATATAATCTTCCCTACTTTCCAACCTTCTCGGTTTTTATCTCCTTTTATCTGTACTATCTGTCCTTCTTTCGGTGTTAGGTTCGAAGTTATCCGTGGTTGTTTATGGGAGTGGCTGTATCTCTCTCTCAAACTGGGTAGATATCGATTACGGAACATTTCCTCGAATTCTTCAAGTAGTACGCGAGCTCTTCTCCAGCCTTGAATCAAGTTAGTTTTTGTCAGGGAATCGGTTGATATTATCTTCTCTTCAGAAGTTACCATTTTAAGGCATCCATTCGCTTGGAGGAAGTCTGAAGGTTTTAAAATATGTTCTAATTCTGTGTCGACGCTCGTTAGAGGTCTTGTATTTATCACAGCCTCTATCTCTTTAATTATCGTTGGTAGTTGCTGGTCTTTCAGAAGGTGTTTCTGAAGTGTCCTCTTCATACAAAACTTGACTAATGCTATCAGTCGTTCATAGAAACCTCCGAACCAAGGTGCTAGTGCAGGTATAAACTTCCAAGCTATTTTATTTCCCACACAATATGGTTTGGCCAAAATATCAGCTATTAGTTTGAAATGTGACGCGTTGTCAGATGTAATAAGTGTCGGTATCCCTCTCGTAGAAATCATCCGTCTTAGTGCAAGCAAACCCTCTTCCGCTGTTAAATCTTGGACTACCTCCAGATGTACTGCGCGAATAGCAAGGCATGTGAATAAGCATATCCACCTTTTACTCGTTCCGGTTTCCGTTTTAACTAGCACCGGCCCAAGATAGTCGATTCCGGTGAATGTGAATGGCGAGCTAAAGTTAATTCTTTCGTGAGGTAATGCCGGTGTCGGTGGTAGTTTAAATGGTCCACCTCCGTGTTTTACACAGCTCGGACAAGTCTTCAAGATTTTCATAACTTGCCGTTTGCCCTGGGGAATCCAATAAGATTGGCGGATTAAACTCAACGTATGGTTGGCGCCGACATGATAATTTTTCTCGTGTGTATCTTTAATAAGTTTATTCGTAAAGTCGCAGTCTCTAGGTATTAGGATGGGATATCTCTTATCGAATGACCACTCTGCGTACTTGAATCTGCCTTTACACCTTAAAATATCGTCAATATCTTTAAATAACCCTAAATTTCTACTGAGACTTGTTTCTTTTCCCTCTACTTCCTCTTTGAAATGTTCTTCTTGAATTATCTTAATTTCTTTTAATGTACTGTCGTTGGTTTTACATTCCTTTTCTTCTTCTTGTCTTACCAGTTTCTCCTGTTGGCAGTCGTTACTTATATTAATTTCTATTGATTTTTTCTGGTCTTTAAATTCCATCGGAACCTCCCCCGCCGAAAGAGTAGCGGTAAACGCTCTCTCTTTAGGCCAACACCCTCTCCCATCTCTGAGGAAGCTTGGCCCTGTCAACCATCCTTTCCTTTCTTCATTCGAGCTTGCCGGTCTGGTGGCTGAGTCGGCTGGGTTTAATTCTGATGGAATATGTTTAAATATCAGATTCTTATTCCTCTTAATTTCTTCGATTCTTCTTGAAACAAACGGAGTTAGTAATTTACTTGAGTTAATCCAGTCAATAACTATTTGACTGTCAGTCCACAGTACTTGCTTTGTCACGTTTAAATTGATAGATTTAAGTACATACTGTACTAGACGACTCCCAATTAAAACTCCTAGTAATTCGAGGCGAGGTATTTTCAAATGTTCTTGATCCTTTACTGGTACGAGGCGTGACTTGCCTATGACAAAACTTATTTCTTTTGCTCCCACTATGTAGATAACTGCGGCGTAGGCTCTCATGGAAGAGTCGGTGAAGCAGTGGATTTCGCAGTGGTTTTGTCCATTCCTCAGATAACACCTAGGCAGGTTCACGTTTCTGATTTCTCGCAAATCTTGTTTAATGTCTTCCCATCTTTTAATGATGTCATCTGTCAATGGTGCATCCCATTTCAACTTCATTTTCCATAGGTCTTGCAACAGTAGCTTTGCCGGTAGCAACGTTGGTACCGCGTAGCCACATGGATCATATATAGACGCAACGCTTTTTAAAATACCTCTTTTCGAATTGTCGCCATTCAATTCACTCTCTCTCAGGTGAAGGGTGTCCGTCTCTAAATGCCAATCTAAACCTAATACCTTAACTACTCGATCCGCGCAAGTATCGGGCACGTATTGCATAAATTCTTCTGAGTTGGAGCTCCACTCTCTCAAGTTCATTGAGATTTGTTCAAATGTATTTTTCGAATTCTGATACAACTCCCATGCTTCGTTTATGTCGTTCGTTCCCGTTACGATGTTATCTACATAGATGAAGTTTGCGAGGTTTCTAGTGTCCTCGTTTTCGGATTTCGACAAGTAGTGTTTAATAGTGGCGTTCAATATGAACGGGCTCGATATAATCCCAAATGGTACTCGGCAGAATCTATATTCGATTATATTGTCACCGGTTACTTCGCTTCTCGGGTCGTTAACCCATAAGAATCGTGTTACATCTCTGTCTTCCAACTGGAGGCCTACTTGGAGAAATGCTTTCTCTACATCTGCAGTTATTGCGATTTTATTTACTCTGAAATTGAGTATCAGTCCTGTTAGATCTCCAATCATTATCGGGCCTCTGTACAAACATTCGTTTAAACTCCTTTCGTCTTTAGTTTTAGCAGAAGCGTCGTACACTATCCTTCCCTTTTTCTCCTTTTGTTTTACCATATGATGCGGTAGATAATGTACCGCGTGTGGAACTTTACCGGAAGACAAGGGTTCCACCTCTTCAATTACGCCTGCCTCTAGTTGGTCCTTTAGGGTTTCATAATAGGCGTTGAGTGTTTCCTTTTCAGATCTCTTCAGTAAACTTTTCAGTCGGCCTAGGGCCAGACCATAGTTTGTAGGTAGGTCGGGCGGGTACTGTATCCATGGCCACTTAACTTGGTATCTACCTTTATGATATTCTACCGTTTCATTGAAGTGGTGTACTGCTTCTTCTTCGAAGGTTGATCTTGGTGAGTCGGTAATACCTATAGATTCTAGGTCCCATAAGAGTTTCAGGTTGGCATTTTCTAACGGTGGATCGGGTTGATTCAATCGGATCTCACCTAGCGACTGAAAGTATGTCAAGACAGAGAGTTGTTCCCTTGGCTTATTGGAAACGTTACCCGAGAGTATCCACCCAAATTCTGATTCTACCAGATACAGGTTTTCTCCAATACAGACTTTCCCTGTGGACATAATAGTATGATAGTAGTCGTTACCGAGCAATATATCCACCCGGTCAGATAGCGAGCCATCGTCGGCCAGTGGATAACCCTTCTGGGTGTTAGCGTCGAATAATTTTACGTCCGGACATTGGACTCCTTGGGTTATAGAGGGAACTACGTTGGCATATAGGTTCTTGATTGCTCCGCTTTTAGTTACTATTTCCAATTTTACCAAAGGACTTTCTATCTCCACAGGCTTTCTCGCTCCAAAGGTAAATATTGTCAGGCAGGTCACTTCCTCTCTTTTAAGATTAAGTTCTTTCTCTACCTTCTTAGTGAGATAACTCCTTTGGCTGCCGCAATCTAGTAGTACCCGATATTTACCGGATGTATTAGTTCCTCTTACTGTAACTACTGCTGTTTGTAGCACAGTAGTAGAATTTCTTCTATTGACGTGCATAACACTGGTAACTGTATTAACCGGTTTCCTATCTTCCTTACGGTCAGTTTTATTGCACATTATCTTCTGATGAAATCCCACCTTACAGATCGGACATTTACGCTTCAATGTACAGTCTTTCGCGTAGTGTCCTATGTGGAAGCAATAGAAACATCTCCTTGATGTCCTTAATATATTCTTCTTTTCTTCAATTGATACATTGTTTCCACATTCTAGATTTCGATGATTCCCTTTGCAGAAGATACATTCGTACCTCTTTCTTTTCCAATCATTGAAAGGCTTACCTCCTCTGTGGTTATATTTGAAGTTTCTTTTCAACTGTCCGGCCGGACGTCTATTCCCGTTGTTAAATTGGACTGGGTTTCTAATATGCGGTTTCCTTGAAGGTTTAATATTCCTGGGACGAGTAGCCACATTGTTAATGTGCAATGTTTCAACCGTATAAGGTGTCGCTTCATTTACTCTATCTGGCTGCGTGAGGTTCCGCGCTTCTTCCTTTGCGACGATAACTCTCGAGAGTTGCATCAGTATTTCTTCAACGGAGTTCGATTCCGAAGCTCTAATTTTTATTTCGTAAATAATTTCTGTAGGAAACTTTTCCATAATTAAATATCTTATTTGGTTAGTATTAGTATTTTCTTCCATGGAGCGGAGTACCCTTAAATGTCTAGAGATCTCGTCCAGAGTTCTTCGACATTCTTCAATCCCTCCTGCGCGCCTAACTTGACTCAGCGCCTTATGATGAGCATATATGATTTCATCGTCTTTCCCGTACCTTGATTTTAATGTTTCTACAGCGATCCGGTAACTTCGGTTAGTAGTGTCAAATCCATCTAATAGTCTCGCTGCCTCGCCCTTAAGCGACCCTTTGAGATAAAACAACTTATCTACATCATTTAGGTTTCTTCTATCTATATTTGATGAAAACTGGTCCCAAAACTGGTGCCACTCCAGTATGTCACCTCCGTATTCGGGTAATTTGAGATCTGGCAGTTTACTATAACCCGTCATCTCATTCGTTTTCTTAGACGTAGTAGCACGTTCGTTAAACGAGCTCAACTTCGCTTCTAATTCTGCTAACATTTCTTCTGATTGTATCTGCTCCGTTGTAAAATCTGAGATCTCTGCGGGATCTGGGTCAGTAGTAACGCTAAAGTACTGATTTAGTTCTGACGCAAGACGCGTTAGCAAAGATGATAGTTTGTGTTTAATAATCCTGGCTATATCTACATTGATCTCACGTATGTCACCGAGACCTTTAGCTTCATCAGACAGGACCTTAATCTCCTCTACGAATTTCCTTATTCGAGTCAACAGTATGTTTTCCATGTTTATTATAAGCAATGTGTCTGTAAATAAAGTTTATATTGAAACAGAAGTTCTGAATGATCGCGCCACCATAGCCCATACTAGATGTAAAATGCAAAGCGAACATGTGTTCTTCCCTTATATGCGTTAGTGAGGTCAAAAAGGAAGGACGGACTTAGGGTGTTTTACCTTATTATTTTTGATTATTGAATATCTATTTTTTTTCATTTCAGGGTATCTACGACACTCCGCGGGGCTTTCGACATCCCTTCTTCATTAAATTATAGTCAGACCACGAATTTTATAGAAAATATCGTCGTTATAATGTCGACAACTGAGAGTGTTGACAACCCCTTTCATATATCTGGATAGACTTATGACTGCATTGGGAGATAGATTGGATTACAATTTTATGGTTAATCGCTTCCTATCCTTTCTACTACTATTACTAAAACACTAGAATAAGATTCACAATGTGAGGTTTCACTTTTAACGTGACATGTTTACGTGACATGGTACAGGTTTATCATTGATTTCCAATAATTGATCCCTTGCGATAATTACGAGTAGTCGGCACATTATCGTGATATTATGTAGTTAATCCAGTCCTCACTATAGCGAACAATAAGCATCATTTTCGATAGGTTATTGTTCCCTATTCAATGAACAATTGGAATCAGTGTTTGAACTGTTTTCGTTTTAAAAGTATGTTAGAAAACTCACCCCTTTAGATAAAACAAAATTATGCACTGCTATAATCCAAATGTAATTGTGTAACTATCAGGTATTCTTTTGTTTTTTCCAATTTTCATTAACCTCCTTTAGTGCACAAGAAAATATGGCCGGCCGGCGTTTCAATTCCATTCACTAATAGTGCGTTGAAACCATGATCAACTTAGTGACCTATTTACACTAATCAGTGACCTAGGAATTTGGTCATATCCGGTCACCCGAGTGACCTTGTTTGCTTACACACCTTGGCTCATGTATAGAGTTTGTCTTATGACTTGACTTTAAACAATTATAAAACACATTTTTTAAACAGTGATTTTATTCTCTTTTACACTAAATCTGCCAATAACTAGCAATTTACGCTTTATTTCAAAGGAAAGTACTGCATTTGTACACTTCGTACCTATCTTACGTTTCGTGTTGTGGTAGACCTGTAATTCACAATTTTGCTTGTCGTTCGTACGAACTTCCGTCTTATCATATATTTTTTTTTTTTTTTTTTTTTTTTTGTTTGTTTGGACACAGGGTCCAATAGATAGTGTTACCATGCTAATCAGTAAAATTACTGTTCATTTACCATTAATTCAAATTCTTAAAAAATTAAAGTATTTTAGAAGGGGGCCCCCTGCGCATATACATACGTACACATCTATCGTGTTTCGTTCAAGTATCGTAGGAGGACCATAATTTGGTCTCCTCTCAAATAAAGTTTACAACAAATATCATTATAAAATGTTCGAACAAAGCCTTAATTCGGTTTCAACTGTCACCTAGCGGACCCGTATAGTAACTTGTCCAATAATTTGATACAATAGACATATAAGGGTAAATTAAACGAATGGTATTCTTGATATATGAACTTGTTTATTTAACTTAGGGGGATAGGGGAATTTCAAACTTCTATATCCTTTTATTCTTTATTAGTAACAATTCAGTAAATAAATATTATTTTAAATGTCGTAAAACAAACATTTTCCTCTTATGTCAAGTTTCCGTTGATCTCTTCGCCACTATTCCTCCTGATGGGTAGTCGGAAACTTCTACGTGATGATGAAGCTCTGGCAGCTGGCAACCCTATTCGTTACCAACCTTCTAGGCTTACTGTGAATTTGGTTGTTTTGTGCTTCCTGTATGCTAACACAATTCAAATCACATTCACTACTTTCAACATAATTCACTTTAGTTGAACACACATCAAGTTTTAGTTCGTACGATACGCGAATTACTAATAATCGTAATTATGTCACGTTTCATTATTTATCTTATGGAATAGTAGGTACGCAAGATAATGTTTAGTTTTGACAAACATCGTAAGGATCGCAACGAAATTACACTCTTAAACCTAGCCAGACGTCATCACGAGTCACAACACAATACAACTTGTACCATCCTCATTTTGTGAATCCCATCTCTAGGTTCGCCCCATGAGCTCCCGATTATCGGGAGGTCATGGGACAATCCCAGCCTACACTCCACCATTTATCGTGGCGTCAACCATACAAAACACTGATAACTTAGGTGTAGGTTTAAATGGTTGGCACCTCGACAGCCATCGTGGCATCAACCATATATAGCACTGATAACTAGAGTGTATATTTAAATGGTTGATACCTCGACATCTTTATAACAAGCTGTATTAGTTTATGACTCGTACCTTATCTGGGAAGTAGTGTAGTTCTATCAAGTCCTTAGTTTATAGCTCCTAGGATTGGGGAGCTCCGTATGACGACCGAGGGCCGTCTCTCTTACACCATCTGTTGAGATATTCCACATTGTTACTAAGTACTCCCACTCAGGAGGCCGGCAGGGTGAGGGTTTTGTCACCCTGCCGTCCCCCCACTAGGGACCACAATTATCACCTTATTTCACCTCGATATCAAAGGATACACGCTCACTTATTAATTAGAGGTCACGCAATGGGAGCGTGTCTAGGCCAGGGCTAGGGCCCTGGCGATCCTAAGGTCCCATCTGACCATCAAGCACTGCGGGAGTGCTTGTAGGGGTACGCCCCTCTACACGGGGCTGTGCGCCACTCCGTGGATAGGTCCCATCTGACCATCAAGCACTGCGGGAGTGCTTGTAGGGGTACGCCCCTCTACACGGGGCTGTGCGCCACTCCGTGGATAGGTCCCATCTGACCATCGGGCACCGGGCCAATGGTGCCCGTAGAGACGGAGTCTCTTCTCACGGGGCTACAAGCCTCTCCGTGGTTCTACCAAGGCACTTTGGCCCCACCTACCTAATGATGCATCATGCGCAAGCGATCGACCGCAACCTTAGGCTAAAGACATTGATATCGTACATAGCGAGCAACTCATACGCAAGACAGGTATATATACGTACCCAATGTTAGTGAACCTTTCACATATAGCATTACTATCTGCATTGGCCGAGCCCCGTCCTGGTGAGTATATCATGCAATAAGTGGAGCATACTTAGCTTTCATATGAGTTGTCCAAACCGGGCCACACAGTCCAGGTGAGAATCACAATTCCACCTGCAGAACGGTATTACATTAGTAGAAGTAAAGATGGCGTATAGTGACGCCGTTCGTACATAATAAGAAAATACCATAATGAAACTAGAACACAATGACCACAGACTATAGTGAACTTACCACAAGTTCCAATGTTGCTATGTACAATATTTACAGTTCGCGGTTGGTGCCGCGACACAGTTCTTGCTTCTTTAACCCAAAACCGAAACTCATAAACGGAAACACATTGTGTCTCGATTTTGGGTTTAAGAAATAAGAACTGTGTACAAAAGCATTACCATCCAAACACCATTCAACCACGATTTAGACGTTAAATTAGCAGACCCCCCTATTTCCTCTTAAATGTAGGCAAATTACTGTCTCACCACTTTTCAACTTTTGATGACATGCTAATAATTAATTTGACTGCACTGTACCTAAACATAGTTCAACGCTACCTATGAACGCTGCATCAATCTATGTTAAAGTTGAATGGTTTGCATTACACCTACCTACCCACACAGTTGTTGTTGCGAAAACGGACAAGACAACTATTGCAACATGTCCACTACAAATGCACTGTTGGTTAATATGGCTACCTGCTATGCCGCCATTTTGAAACGAGCTGCACACAATGCGGAAATGCAGTCGACGCTGCAACATTTTCTTATGATCGGGTAAGCGAGCGTTTCGAGTTTCTCGGCCGGCTGGTGTACGAACGAAAGAAATCTAGTATAGCCATAACCGGCGCAGCCACGGCGACTCACGTACGTGGCGGTCCGCTTTAACTATTCAACCGAAGGATTGTAACGAAGAGGAAAATCAAAAAGTTTGTTGTTGTGGTAGTTTTGGCGCGAATTTACGCGCCATAAAAGTGGCAGTGACTTTTTGTTTTCTTTTTTAATTTTTCTTTTTTTATTTCGTGCTTGTGTTATTGTGACTCTTTGTTACCCTCGAAGTTTTGGATATTTTTTGGGAATTCGGTAAGTTGTTTTTAATTATGTTGTTGATGGTGCTCATTATCGTTTTTAATTGTGAAAAGTAGTAGCGCTAATGTGTTTTATGTAACGCATTGCACGCTGACGCAAAGGGATATTGTGCGTTTCTTTTTTTTATTGGGAAAAGTAAAAGTTTGACGGAATGCTGACGAATTCCGTCGGTTTTACTTTGGTAATGTTAGCGCACTCGAGGCGTAAGAAATCAAGGTGAGGAGAAAGTGACCTAGCTATGAATGGGGCTCACCTGTGTGGAAGATGACGCTTCGGTGTAGGTAGTCCCTGCGTGGAGACAGACGACAAATAAGTAGTTAATTCCGGTAGGTAATAAGATACCGGTTGGTATGATTACCAAGAAGGATACCTCATCAGTAGATGGAGTACCTCAGTTAAAAGGTTGTGGGTTGGGTTCGAGTCTCAGTATATTATTAACATAAGTACCTTATAATTACCCAACATTATAAAAGTCCAAAAAAAATTAAAATCAATGCTAATCATTTGATACGTAGGTACTTAGTGGTAATCCAGCGTACGAAAACTGTGGTACATTGTTGAGTTTTCATAGTATACATTCGGTAAGTTCTATGTGGATCTACAGAAAAAGGCAGAAGATTGCGAACTTTAGTGCGTTTTACTACATCTATTGCGTAATGCGTTTTAACTTAAATACTTAAACCACAAAAGAACTCGGGTAGGTACTAATACTTTAGGGAAAAAATAAGTGAGAAGAATTTAATAGTTTATACTTAAGTACTTACAAAATAATAAGAATAGTGTAAGTAAGTATCTAACTATCTGAAAGTATAGGAAATATAAAGAAGTATCTATCTGAAAGTATAGAAAATAATATATAAGTTGAGAAGGATTATCAAAACTTAGGGTCAAATTGATAGTTTCCGGATATGTTCCAAATAAACACACAGTTAATTTAATAAAAATAATGTTAATTTTTTAAATAAACCCAGAGTAATGCAAATTCGCCCTTAATTTCAACGCATTTTGTGCAACTGCACACCACAAGATTGCATGGCTGACCACATCTTGTCCTATATCTTCAAGTTATTTAATAAATGCGATTACTTCTTAAGACTCAATTTAAACATCTCTTGAGAAAGCCATATTTTGGTTAGGTACCTATAATACAGTAACAGAAAATTCAAGTTTTGACTAGGGAAAACTAAGAGGGCATAAGCTTGAAGGTGAATAGGGAAAACTAGTTCTAACAATAGCATTTAGTTAAACTAGGTTTTAACTAGAGAAAAAGTGTTTTAACTAAAAACGGGGTTTAACTGTAACAATAGATCTAAATCTATTGCCAGCGCGCGTCGGGGCTAGGGTCATGAGCGATCCTGGCAAGATTAGAATTTTGCATCCCAAGATTTATTTCTAGGATCATGAGCGATCCTGGCAAGATGAGAATTTTGCGCCCCAAGAAAGACTTATGTTCTAGCTATGGGGCAACAAATTGCGCCCCCTTGAGGGTTGTGCCCCTGGTAACCATCCCCTTGCCAGCCCCTGGCTAGGAAGTTCCTAGCCAGGGGCTGGCAAGGGGGGCGGCGGTTCCTCTATAGGAACTGTCTATTGCCTTCCAGGAATTTGCAACCATTCCTCCATCTCTTTTACTTTTCTTTTCTACACAAGGTTGTATGGAAGACATTGCTACTTAGTTAAGCCAAGCTGTGTGTTTTCTTTCTGTATGTTTCTAATTTTTCAATAAAAAATAAATAAATTATTAATTTTTAAATTTGAGATTTTTGCATTCACAATGCTATTTTTATACAATAATAAATAATATACTAGAAAAAATACGACTCGCACCAGATCAATACTCAGACGGGAATCGAACCCGCGACCTTTGGATATCCGGTCCAATGCTCTGACCGCTGAGCTACCGAGTCACTAATCATAAATAAATTCACCAAATAACTTGTTAGAGCAGCACCATGAATCCGAAGATTTCACAACGTATTTAATTGACGAGAACATAATTTGACGGTTTTTCAAAACCAACATGGCGCTAGGCTAGCACAATACAATAGGCTAGGTCAGTTAGCAGTAATGAAGCCGTGACTAACAAACGGCCACTCTATTAAGTGCTAATAACAAATAAACAATAATGTAATGACGGATAATTAGCAAGGAATCTGATAAGTGGTCATTAAAAATGAAATAAGCGGGTATTTCAAAACTAAGGGCTAAATATGGTCACTAAATGATTGAACTTAGGCACTTGACATAAGTATGGACTCAGTTGCACCATCTAACTTTAACAATAACAAGCTTGTTAAAGTACCGGTTAAGCACAAGTTAGCCAAAAAAGAGGTTGCCACTGCCAGCCAGCATGATGTCCTTTGACAAGTTTGACGTGATAAATAGTTAGCATTATCATTTAAACTTTAACTTTGACAGCGTTTTGGTGCAACTCACACGCGTTTTAAAATTGACAAATCCATACACATTTTTGGGTCCCTCTATTCAAATTACAAATTTTTTACTCGTATGAAAGTTAACGCCGCCAACGTAAAATTTTACTCTTCAGACTGTAGGTGGTACACATGTAGGTACTACATGGTTCCATTGGTGGGTAAACAATAGGATGGCTTGTGTGTGCCCCATCAGTAAGCTAGCCATAAAAATTAAGTAATTTTATTCACTTCTCAAGCTTACGCGCTCACTAGACATGAAATAAAACACCTTTTAACGGATACTAAATAAAACTCAATAAAACCGCGCTAGTATCCGTTAAAAAGTGTTTTATTTTAAGTAATTTTATAAATGATCTCTCCTATCACAAGGGACTTACCATCAGCAAATAAGTGGTTTCTTTTTAAGCCGTTCAGTTCAAAAGCAGGCCTTAAACAGGACTGCTTATGAACTAAAATCGAGGTCATGGTACGAAAAAGTAAGACAGTTCAATATAAGTCCTGCTTTAGGAGCTCATAGTAAGGCCCCATCAAGATACTGCGATACGTAGAAGCGACCTATGTGTTGTCATATTACTGTCAATATTAGTCACAGTGACGCAACCAATGGCAGATTGCATTACCTTACCATCTTTGGATATTTACAACACGACTCGAACTTCGACCGGAAATCGACTCTACTGAGTGGTCATTCGTTTTTAAATGCGTATCTTAATACCGGAAGCTTATATGTTTTCCAAAATGCTGGTAAACTTTACAACATGCCTAATGGGGACGGTTAAACAATAGCCCCACTAATATTATTAAGTGTGAGTTGCACCAAAACGCTGTCAAAGTTACAGTTATCGTCAAATGATAATGATACCTATTTGCCACGTCAAACTGTCAAAGGACATCATGCTGACTGGCAACCTCTTTTTTTGGCTAACTTGTGCTTAACCGGTACTTTAACAAGCTTGTTATCGTTAAAGTTAGATGGTGCAACTCTGCCTATGAAAATTAATTACTTTTGAAAATCTGCCTCCTAGGTCCTAGAGAAAGGCAGTACCTAGAATCAAGAATCAAGAATCAAGAATTTATTTGCTAGAATGCGGTACATAAGGGTCTTAATATATTTCATATTGTCACATCACATTCACCAGGAGCTGGCATGCAAAATATAATAGTGATAAATATAGTATGTCAACATTAATATCATTCAAATTTACAAGTCAAATATTATTATAAAATTATTAGCACTTAAAATTAAAAAATTCAGTCATCGTATAAAAACAGTTTTTCACTAGCCATGTCTTTAATATAGATTTAAATAGATTTAGAGGCAGATCTCTAAAGTTATCAGGAATATTGTTAAATATTTTGATAGCCATGGAATAACAGCTCCTTGATCTGAGTTTCGTTCTCATCATTGGTAATCTTAATTTATTTGGATACCTTGTAGGAAATTTACGAATTATTTTATCATTTCTTGTAAATAAATCCGGATGACTTTTAACAAAAATACATATTTCTAAGATGTATAAACAAGGGACAGTAAGCAGATTTAGATTTTTAAACAATGGCCTGCATGATAACATATTGTCTACATCACATATGGCTCTGATGCAAGCTTTTTGAGCAATGAGCACCTTATTTATATTGCAAGAATTTCCCCACAAAAGAATACCGTATCTTAGAACTGAACTAACGTAACCATGATAGGCTTGGAGGGCTGTTTTCTTTCCGGCAGTTTTTGCCAGTCTCCATAGAGCATAAGAAAATGGATAGATTTTGTTGCATATATTGTCTAAATTTTTATACCATGTCAAGTGTTCGTCTAGAGTAATACCCAAAAATTTTACATTACTAGTCTCTTTTAGCGTCTTATTCTCGTATGTAATTTTAATGTTAGTTTTTTTAGGTAGTATAAAACGTATGTCGAATTTTGTCGTGATTGCTAGGTACAGGGGTTAGGGCAGCGATGCACAGACAGCGGCCCATTTTTATGTTTTTATGTTGTGCTGGTGGCCCGCCATTCGTTCATCATATTATTATGCCCAAGTGGCCCATGGTCTCAATAAGTCTGTGCATCCCTGGGCTAGGGCTTTATAAAATGTTTTGTTAATCAGAGGCTTTTAATCAGTGGTTCTCTAGCCGCTGCGTCTAGTAATAAATAAATACCATAGAGTAAAGAAAACACTTTTCGATTCCAGTTTGACTGTAGACGAATACCGCTAGAGTTTTAGGTTTCTAAAATATTAAAGTTTGTTTTTTTCGTATATAGTTTCTGCACCATTAACTAAGACTAATACATGAATTTGTGTCATTTTGGGTGGATGCATAAGTGACAATTTAGGTTTTTGTCTTTTTTAACACTATCAATCGAAAAGAAAATTAAAGTTGAAAATTTTACTTTCATGATGATTACGAAGTCATAACCGATGTACATGAGCTTTTTGTGTCATCTTTGTCCACGGGAACACTGTTATTTAACTATTACCTAAAACGTTGCCTCAGTACCTCCAAAAGAATATTACAATTGATTAAATAAGTGTTAAATTTTTGTATAATTAAGTAATTATCCATGCATGAAAGTGACACAAATTCATACTGTTCATCATTCATGCATTTATGATATTAAATATTATGTATACTCTAATAATTCTAATAGTTTTTATAAGCATTTATGGCTTGAACAACCAAAAAAATTGAAAATATTAAAAGTCCATGCTTTAATTTGGCACAAATTTATTTAATGGGGATATTTCAGTGATCTGAGGTATATGGTACTAGTTTTTCAAATTGTAATTTTTTTTTGTTTATGTTTCCAATGTACTGGCCTCAAGTCAGTTTGCACTGGACGAAAATGACATAAATTAGGTTTGTACACTACTCAGGCTATCTTAAATACAATACCATTGAGTTTTTTAACTTTAAATCAATTTTGTCAGTTTTGTGTTCAATTATTTATATCGACGACAAATAATCGAATTTCTAAAGATGCATCAGCTAGATGTGACACAAAACGCAAAAATAAACGTTTTATATGCAAGTCTATCGACAGACAAGATTTCATAAACTTTAGAATTTTTTAAGGTTAACCCTCAAAATAACGTATTGGTATCGGCACTTTTATGTAAAGGGTCTACTCCAAAAAACCGGACCATGATAATAGGACAACACTAATTCTTCGTGGTATATTGAATGATGAAAGATGAGAACGCATAATACGGAAACACTATAAAAGGTGCCCTTGTAAATATTTTAATCTCAATAACATTAAACCTATTTGTACTTTAAAACTACTTTCTCTTCGTCTGTGTCTGAATTTAAGGATTTTACGATTATATAATGTCAAGGGTATTTTTCTGAAGTCTGACTTCAGTAATAAGTAATTTAGTCCCAAACTAATAAGCGAAGTTTGTGGTACTGAATCAGTAATCAGTAACACAAACTTCGTATTCGTTTTTTTGGATGTTTGGATGTTTGTTACTCAATCACGCAGAAACATCTGAACGGAGATGGACGAAATTTTGTACACACAAGTTATTTTTATTTATTTATTACTATATTCCGCCCGCGACTTCGTTCTTTGACCGGGAGAAAAAGTATCCTATGTAATTTTTAATCCAGGCTTTAAACTATCTGTGTGCAAAATTTCATCCAAATCCGTTCAGCCGTTTTTGCGTGATTAAGTAACAAACATCCGAGCATCTAAACATCCAAACAACTAAACTTTCAAATTATTAAAAAAAAAACAGATTAGTAAGATTTTCTGAAATCAAGTCAATCGAACGACGAACATCATCCAATTATCGTGATTAGGGAATCCAATCCCGCAAAAGCGGGATCCCGCACCTTTTTTGTGGGATAAAAAATGTGGGATTGCTCATGCGGGATCCCGCACGTTAGCGGAATTGAAACTTGATTATTTTAATATTGAGTAACTAGTTATTCAGAACGGGCGACCAAAAATACTATTTGGGCGACAACCTTAGGGTACACAAAACATAAAAAAATTGGCATAAGTAGATTTAATTTAAAAAAGGTGACTATTATCACAGAATACATAATAGTACAAGTCTATTATCCTAATCGAGATGCCAAAAATACCATGTAGGGCAGCTTAAATCATATAGTTAGTATAATTGTTGTCCACTCAGCATTTTTGTCACTCATTTAGAACTTTCACTGCTACTAAATTTATCTTTAATTTATATATTTATCTTTACTAAATTTAATTTGTTGGGGTGGTAAGGTTCTGGAATGGCGACCGCGCACCGGACGGCGCTCCGTGGGTAGGCCCCCTACAAGGTGGACCGACGATCTGGTGAAGGTCGCGGGAAGCCGCTGGATGCGGGCAGCGCAGGACCGATCGTCGTGGAGATCCTTAGGGGAGGCCTATACCCAGCAGTGGGTGTCGTGCGGCTGATATGATGATGATGATGATGACTAAATTTATCTATCTCCCACATGTAGTCGCCCGTTTTACGTATTTTTGTAATCCACAGTTTATCGCCCGTTTAGTCATTTTTTCGCCCAAAAAATGAACCGCTGCCCGGTTTAGAATTTAAGAATCCCATTAACAGTCGCCTTTAATTATTTCCAGTCACCCAATTAATTAATTCCCAATTTATTTCTAGGATTATTTATTAATATTTAAGGGTATATTTTTATTTTCCCTGTTATTTTTGTTAGTCTGACATTTACATTCGTCCGGTAGCACTAAAGTAGGTAACAACTGTATATTTCTTGCTGAAATCCGCCGATTCAGTTCAGTAGAACATAAACGGTTGTTAAACGCATATATTACGAAAACAACGTTTCCTATTCAAGGCGTGTCGTTAATTAATCAAACCTTATTACTGAGAAATAAGGTTTAATTTTAATTTTACCTCCTTTACAACGTTTTTGTGTTTGTTTTTCGATAATAGTTAAGCTCTTTGTTAGTACACATATTTATTCGGAATCGATTATCGAATTATACCTAATCAGGGTAAAGCCCGGACAAAACCGGATACAGCACTAGTGCGTAGCGACGTGCAGTACAGTGACAGCAAACGACGTCGATGTATGAAATGATGAAATCTATCCATAGACAATTTTTTTTGACATTTGTAAACCCGTTTAGATTGCGAAAGGAATGAAATCATAAAGCCTATTGTATTGTTGAGAAATTGTTTTTTTGTTTTAGTTTTTTTTGTGTATTGACATGTTGTAATTTAAAATAGTTCGTTTGTAATTTATAGAATCATTTTAATAATTTATCATTCGCAATGCATCTATTGTTGGCTGAATGGGAGGAGATGATGATGGGAAAGGGAATGGGAAATGGGATGGGATGGGATGATGCGAGGCTATATTATTTCACACTTTATACAGGATTTTAATGAATGGACCCAAAATAGGAAAACTTTTTCTTTGGACCATCAAACTGAGCAACATTTACTATGGGTCCAACTCTAAAATCGCAAAAAATATCAGCTGTTTCAAACAAAAAAATTAAATATCAAAATGTAGGCAATGTAAGTATGTACATGTGGTAGCTTGTCAATAGCTTTTGTCCAGCAGCCATTTTTGATGTCCCCACTGTTGGGGCAAAGGCCTTCCTTATGAGTGGTAAGGAGGATGGGCCATAACCCACCACGCGGGCCTAAAGCGGATTGGTGGGTGTTAACGACTGCAAATGCAGCCGGGCCAACGGCTTAACGTGCCTTCCGAAGCACGGGGGTGTACGAGATAATAAATTTTTGGTCACCCATCCCATGGCCGACCCTTGCGAACGTTGCTTAATTTCCGCAATCGCTGGGCCAGGCGCTAAACCACTGCGCCACCGAGCTCCACTGCCAATAGCTTTTAGTTATATATATTTGTTGTTATCTGTATGTTTATAAGCTGTTAGCTATCGAAAAACGATAAATAAACAGTTGAATTTTTTCGCGATTTTAGACTTTATAGTAGAAGTTTCAGTTTGATGGTCCAAAGAAACAGTTTTCCCTTTTTGGGTTATTAACACGTTGTATAAGTAAATTAACGATCAAATAATACTAATATTAAAAAGGGCCTAGCAAACCTCAGTGTTTTTAAATTATGTAAGTAAAGCCTCTTATTTGTGGTCACTCGAAAAAAACCTTTTCTTTTCTACGCTAATAAAATACAATTAAATAAAATTATTATAGAAAGTGACGAGTCGCTTTAACGAATTCCAAAAATAATTGTTTTAATTATATTCAAAGTGAAAGTGTAGTGTGTGCGCTGTTTAATTTGCGTCCAGTTGGCATCAGAATTAGCCACACACTTCAGTACTTTGGCACACCAACTATAACACTTTTTCATCATCATCAATTCAGTTCTAATTCATTTATTCCGTCTATTGCACATTTATTGAGGAGCTCGGTGGCGCAGTGGTTTAGCGCCTGGCCCAGCGATTGCGGAAGTTAAGCAACGTTCGCAAGAATCGGTCATGGGATAGGTGACCAAAAATGTATTATCTCGGGCTCCTCCGTGCTTCGGAAGGCACGTTAAGCCGTTGGTCCCGGCTGCATTTGCAGTCGTTAACACCCACCAATCCGCATTGGGCCCGCGTGGTGGGTTATGGCCCATCCTCCTTACCACGTGGAAACAAAAGAAAATGGCTGATGGACATTGCACTTTTGTGAATGTCAAAGAAACTAAAGCGTAGTTTCTGTTAGTTCAGCGAGTGTCAGTTCGCAAGCCTCGGGGTGCTGGCACATGTTTGTTTGTTACGCCTACACGTCTTAACCCATCACCACCGACCACATATTATGGTCACACAACCTCCTGCCATACGTCTGTAGGACCCTGAGAGTTAAATAACTCACAATTGGCAAAATTAATAGAGAGAGGTTTTGTTTTTAATTAAAAATCTGATTAGGAACATATTAAACTATTTATCGGCAAAAAAGGCACATGAAAATCATTAATATTTTTGGTTTAATCTCTGATAAACTAAAGACAAATGTCTTTAACTCTTATTTTAGGCTTACGGACTAACACATTTGGAAAATGAGATCAACAAAAAAACTTACGTAATAGGAACTTCTTTATAGTATTTTTATTAATTTAGATAAAAAGAAAACTCAGAAATAAACTGATATTCTTATTAAAATAACAATTTAAAGAAAAAGTAAGCTCTCCTCCGGAGGGAGGATTTACTCAAATAAATATTACTCAGATAAAAATTTCCTCCTGGGGGAGCCCAGGAGTAAATTTTTACTCACCTAAGCTAAACGCGCGCACGTCCAACCTCGGCAAGCGGTTTAGCGGTACCGAGGGGCGCGGGCGTGGGGAAAAGGTACAGGAACGAACGAACGAACAAGTTAATATTATGAAACTCAGGTGCAAAAATATTCATGATTATTCACTCGACAGGATCTGTGAGACGTATGTGGTAGGTGGATAAGGGTAAACTACTAAACCGATCATCATGAAATTTTGCATACACGTTGTCAGGTTTACAGAAAAGGACATAGGGTACCTTTCATCCCGAAAAAAGGTATTGTACCCTAGGGATAGCAAAAACCTTTCCACGGAGACGAAGCCGCGGGCGGCCACTAGTTTATCATAAGTTAAAAAAACAATAATACAATAGTCTTTTGTTTTCTAAAAAAACTAAGCAATCAATGAGGATTCACAATCAAAATCCTACCAAATCCAAATTATGAGAAAGAAGGATTTTCTCCGATAAAATAATTTATATTTTTATTATAAGTTTTGCTTTTGCATTGAAAAAACAATGTTTTGTCAGTAAAATTCCAACGTTCCACTTACTACACACAGGTAGTTATGTAAGTAATGGCCATACTGCGCCTTTCACTAATCCTTTGGCCGGTCGTTGCCTCATACAGGCAGTTCCTTCGAGGATAAGGATGAGGTCGATTAGATACACTTAATTAGAAGAATTAAAAAAAAAACAGGTTTTATACCGGTAAAACTCTATAGACGTAAAGTGTGACGTAAAACCTTCCTGTGACAACACGACCTAAGAAATTAAACGAATAATTGTTACTCGCACTTGAAAAAGCCAAAATAGGTAACATTATCAGTTTAAGGCGATTAGTATCTACACAGTGGCGCCCTCACCTTAATTAAATTTATTGACCGCTTAGTACATACTGTATCGAAAATTCAAACGTTGAGATTTAAGCTAAGGTGCTATAGTTTATTTACAAACAATTACCTCAGTAAAATATAGTTTGTAGTAGTAGTAGTTGGCAAAAAAGAAAAAAGTGGCCACTCTTAGCACTTTTACCTACTACTACTACAACGAACTATATTTTAGAAAGTTTATTGTTTGTAAATAAACTATAGAACTTTAGCTTCAATCGTAACGTTTGAATTTTAGATACATTATGTACTTAGCGAGCAATAAATTTAATTAAGGTGAGGGCGCCACTTGAGGGTACTAATCATCTTAAACGAACCGATAAGAAAGTTTATTTTACATTTGAATAATATTCCTAAAAGTATTTTTTACCATCGCCACTCGAAAAAGTGCGTTTAATTCAACGATAAGAGTGAATAAAACGCTGTTTTATTCACCGAGTGAGTAAAAATATTTTGAATTTGGAACAAGCGCGCATCGTATGAATTAGGTAGAAAAAAAATAAAACGTGCTGAAAGTATGGAGTTATTCCATAGATAAAGCCATGTTATACAAATAAATAAAAAAAAATATCCCGCCAATTTTATTTAGGTTCTTTTTAGTGTCTTATCTTTGGGTTCTTTTCTAAAAAATATCCCGCCAAATTAATTAGGTTCTTTTTAGTGTCTCACCTTTGGATTCTTTTCTATATATTAGAGGGAGATTAGATGTTCAGTCTTGCATCAGTCTGGTCCGATCTTCAGTCTGTAAAAATTCAAAGTCTATACAAACTGATGAAATGTACTGCCAAACCGATCATGTAATTTCCCTCTTAGCGTGGTTGTTTTATGTCATTGGAAAACTTCTAGTTTCTCTATTTTCTAATGTTTAAATACTTATTACTGATTACCTTGGTACCTAAATAATAAAAATGTGATAACTATTTAATTACATAGGTATAAGTACCTACTGCTATTTGTTTTCTCGCAGTCAATGGTAAAAAGTAGAGTACACAACTCGTCAAAAAAAATTTCATCTCGGTCCTTTGTATCCCTCGCTTCGCTCAGGATTCTACTTTTGAATCCCTCGCTATGCTCGGGATTTAACTCTAGAATCCTTCGCTGCTCTTGGGATCCAACCTAGTCCCTCGAACTAAATTCCCTCTTTTTTCACTTGTTTTATAATCTACTATTATTTCATTTATCGTATGTATTTAAAGATTTCCGTTATCGTTAATTTTGTATTTAAGTATACAGCGCGAAAAACAATCAGCTGTTTCATACAATTTTTATAGAAAACTTAGTAAAAATTTATGAAACAGCTCTTTTTTTGTGAATTCAGGATTGCTACAAAAGTTATTCGTTTTTGTGTTGTTTTAGGTACTACTTGTATATAACAACAAAAATAAGCAGCGTAAAATTAAGTTGTAGGTAAGTACATAAAAAAAGACGTTTTGTTCTTAAAACCTGCAGATTTAAACTTACATCGGTTCCTTCTTTTTATATCAAGGTGTTCTGGGCCAGTATTTGGAGGTCGGTAAAACAGTAAACATGACGTGTTAAAAGAAACAAAATACATGGAACAAAAACCTTGTAGTTAAGTCTCAAAAAATCTACCCTATCAAATTATTCATAATTCACAATATTTTGTTATAAGTTATTAAAATATTTGCATTTTTACTTAAAATTATAATTTTGAGGTAGGCTGTATGCTCCTCACCCCTTTGTTCGCAAAATATTCTTGCATTGAACGTGTGAAAAAAACAAAAAAAAACCTGCGCTCCTTTTTCCATAATTATCATGTTTTGTTTTTGTCGTATTTGTTGCTGTGTGGTAAATTACTTTGTTTTTTCCTCGCAAATGTGTTGAAAAACGTCGTATGAAACTCGTGAGCTCTTGCTTATTGCACACTCGGCTGAGTTACGCCCTCGCCTACGGCTCGGGCTGCAACCCACAGCCTTGTGTGCAATGAGCAACCTAAGCTAACTTGTCTCATAATGTACTAAAGGTTGACCTTTATTTACCACCCTTTTCTTTGGATGTAATTAATACTTTTAAGGCCCTCCGCTGCGTCAAGCGGGATACCGCCGCGGGTACACGGCGCGGGAATATAGATTGCTGGTTTTTATGACGGACAGATGCTTGCAGTGCATGCGTAAGCTCTAATCTAAGTCGCCCTGCGGGCGTGTCCCGCTTAACGCAGCGGAGGGCCTTAGACAATAGTCATGCGGTTCTTCGTATGAATTTAATAAAATAAATATTGAAATATGGGTCTATTTGAACATTAGTTGTAATTTTTTAATTATATCATCATAACTTTATATTATCTCAAATTATTTCAAATGTGTGACGATTTTAATATGTTCCCTTATAAAAGACATCAACGCGCGTACCAAGATAAAACATAAATAATTAATATTGTATGCATTATTTCTTTACGTGTTGGTTATATTTTTAAACTATTTAGGTATAATTTTAAACTTTTAGATTTTATGCATTCACAATGCTATTTTTATATTAAGATTATTAATATAATTGAAAAATATTAGAAAAAATCGACTCACCCGTAGCAGTTCAGACGGGACTCGAACCCGCACCCTTAGGATTCCGGCCGAATGCACTAACCAATTATGCTACCGAGTCGCTAGCGAGATTGGCGTAATGTTCTAATACTTTTCACGTTTCCGCTGTAGGCCAGCGCCATCTCATCAATGTGAAGAGAATTAACTTCGACATTCGAAAACCTTTACAGGTGCTAGACAAATCGATTAAGATGAAATAGCCATATAATTTTAAACTTTTAGATTTTATGCATTCACAATGCTATTTTCTCTTCACATTGATAAGATGGCGCTGGCATACAGCGGAAACGTGAAAAGTATAAGAAAATTTCGCCAATCTCGCTAGCGACTCGGTAGCATAATTGGTTAGTGCATTGGGCCGGAATCCTAAGGGAGCGGGTTCGAGTCCCGTCTGAGCTGCTACGGGTGAGTCGATTTTTTCTAATATTTTTCAATTATATTTAGGTATACTTTGGTAAACATTGTGTAAATAAAAATTGAAAGTAAATACATATTGATTTCTAAAGATATTAAAGTTTTAATAAAAAAATGGGTTTGTTCCATTTGAAATCTTACTTTCGTAAAATTAGGATACATAGATAAACACTTTGTGGCACATACATATTACAAAGAATACAGTTACAAATTAAAACTTTAATCAATGGTGGACAAAGGCGGTCTTATCGCTGGAAGCGATGTCTTCCAGACAACCTTTGATATTAAATCTCCATTTAAAGAGCAGTGTGCCAATTACACACGAAATGAAGAAATTAAAATACATATTAAGTTTTCTTTATTAATGGAAACTTATTATATTAAGTGGGCGAAGAGCAGACCATACGTGTAAGGAAATAATAATTTTCACATGGGAACAAAATTTGACCATAAAAACATCTTAAATAATCAAGGAGTAAATAATCGATGTAAAAATCCAATTATTTAAAGATCAATAGCTGTGTAAGTAAATATTTAATAAGTTTAGTGTGGGAAGATGACAAACGTAAACTTTGTAAGATCGTAAACGTGACTTTGACAAAAAATACGTACCTAGGTGAGTTTGTATTTTTTTTAAGTTTATCGATCATAAGCTTTTTGTATATTTACGTACCAGCTACTGGTATGATTTGTTAAAAATAAATGTCAGCGAAATATCACGTTACCATTGTCTATCAAAGATACACAGTGTAACAAAAAAATGCTTGGCTAGGTGTTTTTTTAGAAATTCTGATGGAAACTTACGTCAAGCTCGGCCGGATTAGTTTAGATAATAAATTAGAGTACGTATAACTATATAAGTAGTTATATTTTTTTAATGCACAACGGGATAGTGCTTGGCCTTCACCTCACCTGAATGTTAAGTGACGATAAGGCCGAAGGTTGAAGCGCACTACACCCGGAATCCTCATCACTGAGGACAATTATTAATTTTATAAAAACTCTGCCTTTGATAAAGCTAAACCTGAAAATGACTTGGAAAATAAGAACAATATTTGTGGAGGTTACATTAGCATTTAAAATATGTCAGATTTAAATAAGTTTCATTCAGTTGAAGTTATATTAGTTTTCTGAAATATGATAAGGATTTTTTTTAATGGGCATGATTCACTGTTTTAATAAGTAATAAGCAATTTTATATTCATTTCTTTGTACTTACCATGCATATTGTTGGCAATTTATTACTACAGGTGTGGCTTGTCCGAAATTAATGATTGCTATCTTTGCTAGTAAACAACTTTTATTAAGGATGCGACATTATTATGTGGACATAATTTTGCATTTCCTTAAACAGTACGCAATGTCGAAGTTCAAGTGCGTGTAAATTAATTCTTGGTTGTCAAAATGTGGTAAATTGGTGAATCAACTTTTTAATGTAAGGAAAAAATCGACCCATGTGTAAATTTTCATAAATTTAAACAAAACTAGATAACTCTTTAAAAAAAACTCTATTTTACGATATTTAGATTCATAGCCAATAAAACATACTTAGTTTTGTACAAAAATAATCAATAGTTTATGGAAAAATATCGGTGATCCAGGAGACAATTTTCTCTCCAGCTTTTGTATGAAAAATAGGAGTTGCTCCTGTAAACTATCGTTTTGTCTCTTTCACTCGCACTGACTGTGAGCAGTATATCCGATAGTTTACGGTAACGTAAACAGTTTGCATTAACTCATGGTAGGGCCACTGGTCACCTATGTTTTTCTTTAAAATCACGTAAAAATTTTCATGTCATATAAAAATGGTTCACGTAGATATTTTAAGAAATGCCACAAAACATTATTCTTTAACATTAACATTATTCTCTTAAGTTAAATTCATTATAGTCTTCGCTATGTAATTCTCATCGTTGGAAACTGTTTTGGCTAATGATCTAGTCATAGTTATTATACCTACCTGTATAATAAGAGCTGTATGTTTCTTTAATAAGCAAATAAAAAAAAATTACAAAAAGTTGATTCACCCATAACCTTCGATCAGTGCCTGTATTATGAGTTTACACAGTTACGTATATACTCGATAGCACTGTAGTAAGCAATGTTGTTTGCGATTTGGCGGTAACTAAAGTAAACTAGAAGTTGTCATAACTACAGTCGCTATCGATTAAAGTAAGCGTGAACTCATTATACGCGAAGTAAATAACATAAAAAATACGTCCGTAATGTTGTTCTTGTTGTTGTAAATTAACCACCATATTCAGCAGTTTGTTTTTGTTTATCATAAAATTGAATCATAACATTATTTTCTCATTTAAAAAATAAATAAATAAATCCATCTCTAATAAAATATAACTTAAGATTACAAACAATGGCGATTGCAAAGTAACTGCAATAATCTTTGTAATTTTTAATTCGTGGTTGCTGGCAACCCTAAAGTAAGTAGAAATATGTCTTCCGCGGTTGTTTGTCATGAGGCTCCAAAATTGTCGGTAATTATGAAATCGTGACCTTCAAGCCGATGAACTTCCTGGCTGGGTCGGAAATGTTTCCGTTTTGTGTCCACTTTCCTTTACTCATTATATTTTTATGTACAACGTAGGTGGTAGTGAATATTTGGCAAATGTTTGTGGAGCTCGGTGGCGCAGTGGTTTAGCGCCTGGCCCAGCGATTGCGGAAGTTAAGCAACGTTCGCAAGGGTCGGTCATGGGATGGGTGACCAAAAATTTATCTCGAGCTCCTCCGTGCTTCGGAAGGCTGCATTTGCAGTCGTTAACACCCACCAATCCGCATTGGGCCCTCGTGGTGGGTTATGGCCCATCCTTACCACCCATAAGGAAGGCCTGTGCCCCAGCAGTGGGGACATCAAAAATGACTGATGGACAATTATGGATGTTTTAAGTTTAGCCGTGTGGCGTTTGCCCTGTTTATCAAAACTTACAAGTCTTGTGCTTATTGTAAACAATCATTTTCCTTATAAAAACCACTATTCCACAAATCTGTTTAAAAAACACGTTAATATACACGCCACAAATGTGATAGTTTATTTAACAAATATGTTTTCACACTTGTATTCGTGATTTGTTAATCAAAAAAATCTTTGTAAAAAAACTTATATGGGAAATACTGAGTTTCCCTGAGGATGTCCGGTGACTCTCCATTCCGTCTTACAACATTCTTTATTTGGCTAGCCATTCAAAATAAAATATAATTATAAACAGTTATGATAATTATGGGAAAAGGCGCGCAGGTTTTTTTTGTTTTTTTCACACGCCCAACGCAAGAATATTTTGCAAAGGGGTGAGTGAGCATACAGCCTACTTCAAAATTATAATTTTAATTGATAAAATGCAATTATTTTAATATTTTACAACAAAATATTGTGAATTATGAATAATTTGATAATAGTAAATGTTTGTTTGACTTATTTAAGGACTTACACATTTATTTATTTCAAAAATGTATATGAATTATGAGCAGCATAAAACCTCTTTGTTGTTACTAAAAAAACTGTATTACACGGCTAAATTGGGAATGCTCTGTTCACTCGCATAGAACTTGCAGTAAGGGGTACTAATTAAACTTTTTAGGGTTAATTCTATAACGTACTAGTGTTTTCTATATTATTGCACGCGTTTGTTATAGCTCGGTTTATGGCCCTAAAAGCGATGTATTAGGGCTCACTTTACGAGCAAGTATGTTGAAGTATATTATTACGGCATAAGTTGTAGATCAAGGGCAAGGTTTTTAATTAATTCACTGAAACTTAGAGTTTTGTTTACAATAGACGTTTGAAATAGTATAAAGAAGTAGAAAACCATCATCGTTAGTACTGAGTACCTACCTAGAACTATAAAATTGTACAATCACCAACTGCGTAACGTCAGCTGTTCGTTATAAAAGTTTATAGCCAAAGGCATTTTGACTAAGTTATTTTAGTAGTAATACCGGAAAGATGCTCAGGCGCAAGGTGCATGCAATAGATGCATTCCGATCTGAGACCGGTTTGATGTCGATGACCACCATTTGTAAAGTCCAGCGGCCCAGAGATTTGTCACAGGGTTGTGAAATTGACTAATAATTTTATTATTGAATTAATAATCGTTTTTTTAAGTTTCAATGAGTTTTTAGTACTTATAGCTGTTGTTGTCCATCAGCCATTTTTAATGTCCCCACTGCTGGGGCACAGGCCTTCCTTATGGGTGGTAAGGAGGATGGGCCATAACCCACCACGCGGGCCCAATGCGGATTGGTGGTTGTTAATGCAGGCGGGACCAAGTTAGTCCCGGCTGCATTAACACCCACCGGTCCGACCAACGGCTTAACGTGCCTTCCGAAGCACGGAGGAGCTCGAGATAATAAATTTTTGGTCACCCATCCCATGACCGACCCTTGTGAACGTTGCTTAACTTCCGCATTCGCTGGGCTAGGCGCTAAACCACTGCGCCACTGTTGTTGGGTACAATATTATGCAATTTTTTATTTAAGTACAATGTCTCTGTGTTAAGCAAAAGAACTTTCTTTTTTTTAAAGAAAAATAAAGGAATTTTGACGTTAAAACTAAATCTAATAATAAAAATGCAAGTTATAAAATTGGGTTTTTTGTTGCTCTGTTTTGTTACGCCCAAGTTATAAGAACTTGGGCGTTGTAGTACAGAAAAGGATATTTCATCCACGAAAAATTTACTATTCCCGAGAGAAATAACTGCCCCCGCAGACGAAGTCGCAGACGGTAACTAGTAAGTACCTATCTATGGTTGAGATTGGCTTGTGCTAAGACATCGTCTTGCATATCTAAGATACAACCTAGTGGCAAAGTGGCAAGGATCCTGCCTCTAGAAAGGGATTTTTTTTGCGTGATAAGCATTGGCATGTTTCGGTGTCGCGGTTGTCCATATTCTTATTGCTGAGTTTGGTACTATACTAGACTCGAGTTCACTGACCATCTATATAAGACATCTTCTCCATACATAAAAACGACAAAACAGACGGTTTAAACGGTTTTACGTTTATGAGTACGCGTATGAGTAGAAAATTATATAATTTGGCCAAAGTAAAAACTATTAAATAAAGAAATACTTAAATAGTAAGTATTCTTGACACATCACACCAATCATTTAGCAAAGCTTTTACTCTGTTACGTAATAGCTGAGAAATACACATAAATAAATGGTGATCTCTTGAGTAGTAATTAGTAATTAAGGTGATTAGTACCCTTAAGTGGCGCCCTCATCTTAATTAAATATATTGCTCGCTAAGTACATAATGTATCGAAAATTCAAATGTTGCGATTGAAGCTAAAGTTCAATAGTTTATTTTCAAATAATTAACTTTCTAAAATATAGTTCGTTGTAGTAGTTGTAGGCAAAAATGCTAAAAGTGGCCACTTTTTGCTCTTTTGTCTACTACTAGTACAACAAACAATATTTTACTGAGGTTATTATTTGTAAATAAAGTATAGAACCTTAGCTTAAATCTCAAAGTTTGAATTTTCGATACAGTATGTAGTTAGCGAGCAATAAAGGAGTTGTTCCATTTTTGTATGGGGGCTGGGCCCATTTGGGTAACCCGTGGCCTACGGTCATAAAATTATATTTGATGGAAAGAGAACAAAATAAGGAACCTGTCCATGTATCAATATTTTTTTTTAAACCTGCAAACATTTTTTATTTATTTTTAAAGTTGGATAGTTAAAGTTAATAAAACAGCAACCCAAAACGTTTTTCTACCTTGGCAACATCGATTTTTTACTGTCATATGTCACATTGATGCTGTCAGATGTCAAATAAAATGACAAATGACATATCAACAGCCAATGTAGTCGTTTTAATAGAAATAAAAATGCAAAGGAATATCCCTTAACAGCCGGCAGCCTCACAAAATGGATTTTCAGGATTAAATCAACAGTAAAAACTTGTAACATGTATTAGAATTTATCGATAAACTCGGGAGAGTAAAATTAATAGTAAGACACTTTCATTTTAAAGCGAAAACATTAAGAAATACACGATGAAGAGCACCATTATTCAAGTTTTTAAATATTTTTTTTATTTATGTTTGCAGGTATTAATATTTTTTTTCTTTTTGGAAACCTTGCCCCACGAGCTAAATCTACGAGAAAAAAAAATATTATGGGTGTAGGAAAATTTAAAAAAAGTGAACCCAGGAAAGAACGACTCCTTTAATTAAGGTGAGGGCGCCACTGTGAGGATACTAATCGCCTTAAGATGTGAAAGTGTAACAGACAAACAAAGGTTCCTACTTTACTAAGGATATATTTTAAATACTTCTGTTTGGGTTTTTAATTTGTCTACCAGAGTAAAGAGCCCGATTGCTTTCTAAAGTAATACTTTCTAAAGCGAATACAGCATTCATTGTGTGTTTTTCGAGTCATCCTTCGGCTTTCGAGCCTTTGTACTTTAGACACCTACAAAGTTTACTGAAGATTTTTGTATTTTTTTTATTTTTTTTATATTTTATACCAATCTACTCAATTTGAGTTTCTTTATTAGCTAACATTATGGCCATGAGATTAACGAGAAAAACATTTTTCATCTCTACTTTACGCGTACGGGAGGTAAGTATTTACATAAAATATTTTTTTTTCAAGTTTTTATTTTCAGCGTGATCAATCATGCCAAATAACAGCTTTTCAGTGTTACAGGCCTCCGAGCTAAGTCGCGGACGGACAGATGGACAGACAGACGGACAGAAATCCATTTGTTCGTCCGCGATTTAGCTCAGAGGCCGATATATTATGTATTATGAAAACTATAAGCATTCCTTGTTGACTTGACTACGGAACCCTAAAATTAGGGTGAGTCGAGTGGATAGCATTTATCGAAGTCTATTCGTAGGCGATAAAAACAAATATTTTAATGAACTTTTATTTTCATTCAAAGATTTCCGTCGAATGACCAAAAACTGTCTAATCATCATACCACGTTTTACTATTCAAAGATTGTTCCGATTAATTTATTAGTGAGATTGCGACTTTGCGTATAGGTTTCCAATAAGTTTTCAAATTTTCCACTCCATAATAAATTCTCATAGGTGGAAAATAAAACACCAGTTCTGTTGAAACCGCAACGTGTCAAGGCGAGTTTAAGAAATTCGTTCACGATTCACCGGCGCGCGCGCAGCCTTGCCCAACGATAGATCTGCATGCGTGGTACATCGCGCATGCGTGATCGACCGGACACTACCGAAGACCAGGAACTACATGCGCTATGCGGATTTTTCCGCAACATGTGGGTTACTGGTTTACGGCAATACCGTAAAGAAAACCATGAGTGGGTCTTCAGCTTCCTCATAGGATATAGAGAAATTCTAAGCATGCCATATTTTAAAGCATAATAGGAGCAATCAAACTTCCAAACATAATAATAGCAGCCATCAAAAGCTCGTTACCATGAGTTGTTTTATGTGTGCGAGCTGGCGACACGTGTCTACAGCTTACACATGCCGTTAAGGCAAACCAGTGAGGTTGGGGTTTTAGACTATAGTCAGAAATTTAGAGCATAATTGCAGCAATAAGATCCAAAAAAAACAACCATCACACTCAAATACTCTTGAAACTACGAGCATAAAACTGTGTGCGAGCTGGGGACCCGTGTCACTGGCTTGCACAGCTGTATTTTCGTAATTATTTAAGCTACGATTATGTACTATACCTCAAAATTTTCAGCCGAATTGCAGCATTAGGCTCCAAATTTTTCAAAACTTTAACTCGAAAGGTTTTTGAGCTACGAGCCGATATCTATGTGTAAGCTGGGGACCCGTGTCGCCGGCTGACACATGGTGAATTGCTGTAACTGTATATGTTAGAGTTTCGTTTTAAAGATCAAATGATATGTTATAATTGCAGCACACACGAGGCAAAATTTCAAATCTCTGGGCCTCTTAGTTTCGAAATTATAAGCCAAAAACCGTTTTCCCCGCCAAAAAATTCAAAAAAATGGCTCGGAAGTGGCTAATCGCGCCGTTGCCGTTCCGTGCGCTACACTATTGCAATCGAATTTGAACCAAAGAGCTAGTATTATTTTGAGTCATTTTAATTTGCTCTCTCGATCGTTTTAATTTATGTACTGAGAATTTTAGTCTAAGAGCTGATATAACTGGTTACCTAATTTAATATAAAAGCAAAGTCTATTTATATAGGAATGTTTATATCGCTAAGGTATAGGTACTTTATTTTAAGGAGCTTAAAATAATTAATGCAACCATGTAAAAGTAATCATTTCGCACTAATGAAACTTAGTATTGAATAATTCCGATTATCATGTATGGTATTCATCATCAGTTCCATTTCACCAAAATGGTACTTTCCGAAAGCAAATGCATAGGTTACTTAAGAAAATACCAAAATCGCTATAGGTGTGCCTATAATATTTGAAGAGTTCCCTTGATTTGTCCAGGAACCCATCATTAGATTCTGACTTCATGATAATGGGACCAACTTGGAAGTATATACTTTCAAACAAAAAATCAATTTTTCAAATCGGTCCAGCAGTCTTCGAGTAATCGAATAACATACATAACTCCTCCTCTTTTTGAAGTCGGTTAAAAAGTTTTAGTTATGTTGATTATTTGCTCCAAATGTGCCTAGGTATACCTATTATAGTCGACTAGTGACCGCCCGCGACTTCATCTGCGTGAAAAGTTTATTTGTTCTTTTTTAATCTCTTTTTATCCAGTTAATTAATAAAAAATCCTGTGGTTTTATGGTCTTTTTTTTAATGGTAACGATGTTTTTGTATAATCGCTACATCCCTATTTGAACTGATCGAGTGATCAAAATTTATAACCTAATAAAAACGTGTTAATAAAATAAAATAAAGTACCTATACCTTAGCGATATAAACATTCCTATATAAATAGACTTTGCTTTTATATTAAATTAGGTAACCAGTTATATCAGCTCCTACCTCTTAGACTAAAATTCTCAGTACATAAATTAAAACGATCGAGAGCGCAAATTAAAATGACTCAAAATAATACTAGCTCTTAGGTTCAAATTCGATTGCAATAGTGTAGCGCACGGAACGGCAACGGCGCGATTAGCCACTTCCGAGCCATTTTTTTGAATTTTTTGGCGGGAAAACGGTTTTTAGCTTATAATTTCGAAACTAAGAGGCCCAGAGATTTGAAATTTTGCCTCGTGTGTGCTGCAATTATAACATATCATTTGATCTTTAAAACGAAACTCTAACATATACAGTTACAGCAATTCACCATGTGTCAGCCGGCGACACGGGTCCCCAGCTTACACATAGATATCGGCTCGTAGCTCAAAAACCTTTCGAGTTAAAGTTTTGAAAAATTTGGAGCCTAATGCTGCAATTCGGCTGAAAATTTTGAGGTATAGTACATAATCGTAGCTTAAATAATTACGAAAATACAGCTGTGCAAGCCAGTGACACGGGTCCCCAGCTCGCACACAGTTTTATGCTCGTAGTTTCAAGAGTATTTGAGTGTGATGGTTGGTTTTTTTGGATCTTATTGCTGCAATTAGGCTCTAAATTTCTGACTATAGTCTAAAACCCTAACCTCACTGGTTTGCCTTAACGGCATGTGTAAGCTGTAGACACGTGTCGCCAGCTCGCACACATAAAACAACTCATGGTAACGAGCTTATGGTGGCTGCTATTATTATGTCTGGAAGTTTGATTGCTGCTATTATGCTTTAAAATATGGCATGCTTAGAATTTCTCTATAGCCTATGAGGAAGCTGGAGACCCACTCATAAGAAAACCCACTTAAATGCCACAATTTTGAAAAAAAAAATGTGTTGGCGTAAGTTCCTACAAGCCACATCGAAATAAACAGAGTAAACAAATAATTTGGTAATTTAAAACTGAAGTAATGAAATATTTGATTGTTTTATATGCTTACTGTAATAATTACGAGTTATTTTTAACCACAACAGAGAACCACTTAGCCTTCGTCTCACCACATGTTAAGGTTGAAGCGTACTTTACTCGGAATCCTCATTCGGTGAGAATTTCAAGATTTTTTAAAATATATTTATTGATTTGGGTGACTAACATGATGAAGGTTTTTTGTTACTATTTGTAGGTAGCTTTTTACTTAATGTTAAAAACAAGGAGAAAGAAAATAATTTGCAATAATTAATAAGAACTACTGATTTCTTAGATAGATTAACACTTTTATTACACACATTACAGAAACATATAAAAAGGCTTGGTAACGTGCGTGATGATTTTCAAAACCCAGTATAAACTTAAGACAAATAGTAAAACAAAAGGAAGGTCCCTACTTGTGGTTCGCATGTTATTGTTACCTTGATGTGGCCGCAGTAATCTACAAACGTACTGGCTGTAAACCCATCGGAATTCAACCATTTACATGCAGAGATCGAACAACCACTGACACGGACAATACTAAGAACATTGCGCTGATTTTGAACGATTTAAACCAACACTCAATTGTTACCGTTTTGTTTGGTAATTAGAAAAACTATCTTTGAAGAATGCTTATTGCACCGCTACGACATTAAATTTTCGTAAACATTTTATTTTATTACATTACATTTTATTATCAACTCTAACTGTTTAGGCCTTGTAGGTGCTCCTGACTCAAAGGGTCGCTAATCGCATCAATTAAGTAGTCTGCGAGCGACCATTATCATCTGATTAGTGCAACGAAGATCATTATCATGTTTTCCACGGTTTTGCTTTAGTATTGTAGAGTATTGAGACATAGAATGCCCTTTACACGTTGCTTTGTCGGTCATTTAAGTTGGGTCTTTACAAAGCATTAATTCCGAAATTTAGTCAAATATCTTCATTCACATAAACTTCAATTATTACTTTATAGTTGTCTTTTGTTTTTATTGGAAAAAATAAATAGTAATAAGTACTTGCTAAAATCATGGATAATGCAACTAACTTATAAACCTATATTTGGGATTTGTAAACGGCATTGGAAAATCTATATGTTATTATATTGTTTATATTTGACTGTAAATCCTCCAAAGCAAATAAATAAAAATAAAATAAAACTAACTTTTAACATGTCTTTGAGAAAGAGATGCTAAGGATCACATCAAAACTTTTATTTTAGCTGTTTTTCAAGTTTTAGCAAACTTTTTGATACGGACTCTTTTTCAGTTGTTTTTCGAGATTAAACTTTCGATTGTTTGCTTTTTAATTAAAACTAACGGTTTCAATCATCTTTTTCAACCTTATTTTGTAACCTCAACTATTCTTTCTTTTCCTAAAGAATAACCGACTTCAGAAAATCTTCATCTTTTTTGCTAGTAAAATAATGACAGCTAATAATTGCTTCCAAAAGTTTATTCAGGAGTCAAAGTCCTCATAAGAAAATGTCAAGTATGGTGTGGCAAGGCCATATTTGACACCCAGTTCGAAAACATCGCAATAAGTGGGCAGGGTACGCGTAGGTTGTCTTAGGCGTATTAATTTGCGCTAAAAATTCCACAGCTAACACGCTTTTGTTTATGCGGATCACATCGTGCGTAACTGGGTATGTAAAGTGCCATGTTTCTGTTAACTTAATCCTAACTTGACTTGACGTTATAAATGCAAACGTGATTTTGTTTGCATACAAGTTATCAGTAGATACCCTTAGCACGAACAGCTATCGAAAAAAATAACGCGCGTAAAATCATTCGACAGATACATTTTGTATTGGAAATTTGTACAGCGCCATCTATCGCCGATAAGCGAAATGTAATTTTCCATAGAGAATTGTCTATCGAGTAATTTTAAGCGCGTTTTTTTTCTCGATAGCTGTTCGTGCTAAGGGTACAGGGGTACTTACAGAAAAGGAAGGTTACCTTTCATCCCAAAAAAAGTAGATAGAAAAAATAAGTTTTTTTTAAATAAAGTTTGGATATTTGTTGCACGCAAAAATGGCTACACGGATTTGGATGAAATTGGGCATAAGTATTATGAATAATGTCTGAGCTGCTACGGGTGGGTCGATTTTTTTTTGTATTTTTTCAATTTTATTAAGTAAACTAACCCCCTTACTAATAAAGATTGTATAGCAGGTGTATAGTTACACAATGGTTACTCTCTGTCAAACTATTTGAGTTTGACATTGAAAAGAAAGTGACAAAACACTGTGTAACCTATACATCTGCTATACAATCTTTATTAGTAAGGGGGTTAATATATAAAAATAGCATTATGAATGCTAAAATCTTCAATAAGTTTATGAAGTTTATAATACATAGGATACTTTAAAAGTATATGAAGTTTATACTACAGATAGGATACTTTTTATTCCGGTCAAAGATTCCCTATGGTTTTTTCGAATGTCCACGCGGACGAGGTCGCAGGCGGAAGCTAGTAGTTTATAACTATAAGGGCTGTAGGCTGGGTAGCTCACACCCTTAAAAATTTGTTTATCAGATTAGGTATTTCAGGATTGCTGGCCTTTACACATTGATCGTCCATGATATGATTGTGATGTGAATCAAAATTAAAATATTTCGTTGTTTTTGTTATAGATAAAAATGGCGAACCCGACCGATCTCAGATCAGAAAGAGTGAAGCAGATGTTTAGTTGGACTACGGGGTAAGATTATTAATAATAATAATAATAATAAGTAATTTATTTCAGACAAAATAGTAGTCCATAGAGTGTTAGTAACAATGAGCCTTAAAAAGCTATGTTAGTGACAGCAATGAGCAGGTGAGTAAATTAGACACAGGCTTCGTTCTACATACGTCCAGGTGGTAATTAATTAATGTACTAGCTGGCCCGACCGACGTTGTCCTGTCTTAGTTATGAATATTGAATTCTAATTGGTATAATTAATAACTCCGACCTGTTGTGACATCACCACAACACCAACGCGAGGGCGCTAGCAGCGGCGATCGCAACATTAGCGCCTCCTACAAGATTTTCAATGAACTAGCAACACCGGAAGGATAGTATACCTACTACATACCTACTAGGCTTTTCGATGGGCTCGCCATCTTTTTTGTATAACTTTACATTTATTTTATTTTATTTATTGAACATTGTTACCACAGCATTTACAGAGCATTAACGCGGGTATAATTATACAATAATAATAAATAAATAAATAAATATTTGACAACATCACATACATTGCTCCGATTCCAAAGTAAGTAGCTAAAGCACTTGTGTTATGGAAATCAGAGACAACGGTGGTATCACAAACACAAGCAATACATAAGCCAATTACGGAAACAACACTTTGTAAACAAAATATATATATAAATGGTTACAAAAAAAAAGATTTTAAACAAATATTAAGTTTAACGGAAAGAAGAAATTTAATAAAAATGAGAATTTCGAAATAATCCTACTAATATTATAAATGTGAAAGTTTGTGGGTTTGGATGTTTGTTCCTCAATCACGCAAAAACGGCTGAACGGATTTAGATGAAATTTGGCACACACATAGTTTATAGCCTGGATTAACACATAGGATACTTTTTATCCCGGTTTTTTGTTCCCGTGGGATAATACAGGATCTCGGCAAATTTGAGACGGCAAAAAAATTGAGCATATTATGTACATAGTTAGGTTTAACTTAAGATGCAGGATACATTAATTTTTATCCCGGTTTTTCTTCCCGTGGGATAATTAATATAAAATAATTTATTACGAGACGGCTGAACGAAATGAACTGAAATTTGGCCAGGTATAGACCTCTAAGTTTTGAATCTCAACACATGAGCTATACACATTAATCCCGGTTTTTTGTTCCCGTGGGATAGTATAGGATATTTGATGATTGTTATTTTTTCAATAAATCTTTGTAGGTGAAATATAATAATAATAATCCTACTAACATTATAAACTAGCTTCCGCCCGCGACTTCGTCCGCGTGGAAAATTAAATCATAGATTACTGTTTATCCTGTTTTAAGCTTCTCTGAGGATTTTATCGAATGTCCACGCGGACGAAGTCGCGGGCGGAAGCTAGTTTATTATATTTTCTCATAATAGGTGTGTGTGAATGTGTGCGTGTGTGTGTGTGTGTAGGTTTGTGTGTCTTTGTGCATGCGTGTTTGCCTCCTTCGTAAAAATAAATTCACTCGCACTGTATGTGGGCATGTAAACGTAGGCTTACATGGCGCACAAAGGTGGAAAAATGATTAAAATATTGAAAATTGGAATTAAATTATATTAATGTCAGTGTCGTAGCCGATTTAAAATTCTAAATTAGGTACCCTTTCAAATATGAATTAAATTAAAATATTTTTTGGGAATATTTTTTTGGGAACTATTTACATTTTAAATAATTGTGAGAGATCTGGGCTCAATAAACCAGTTAAAAGAAATACCTTTGGAATCATTTCGGATTAAACAGACCGAAGCATCTGTTTTAAACGACATTCAGTTATTTTACATCCTCTGACGATATTTGCCGCACGCATTGCATTCTGTCAATTCTATGTCAAACGTCATAAGGTTACATTAAAAAAGTTTATATTGTCCGAAATAATTTTATATGGTGCTTAAGTATTCTTAAATTAATTACTTTTTTAACTTTTTCTTTGATAAGAACCTTATCCTGATAATAACAAATACAACAAAAAAGAATTAGCGAAATCGGTCCAGCCGTTCACGCGTTATTTCGTGACCAAGGGAAATAGGTATTCATTTTTTTATATAATTATATATTATAGATAGGTATTTAAAACAAGTCTAAGCGAGTAAAATACAATATGAAGTGAAATTACCAAAATGACAATAGATAGTCTCAATCGCAAGCAACGCAACGCAAGCTAAAACTATACTTAAGTATTTCCTCGCTACGTTTTACGTAAGTATAGGAACGTAGGTATTCGAAATTACGGTATCTTCAGAGAAAATGGAGTTCGGTATTTTCTAAAGGACCTCATTATAAAGTAAAGAAGTAGGTAACCAATCAATAGGTATCTTTATTGAAATTCTAGATTTTAGGCATTTACAATGCTATTTTTGTATGACAATTAATTTATTAGAAAATAGACTCACCCGTCGTACGTAAGCTGCTACGGGTGAGTCGATTTTTTCTAGTATTTTTCTATTAAATTAATTATTTTAATATAGGTTACGCTAGTAGTGTTGATTTTAAAGATTTATAAAGGGAAAGCATATGCAGATTATTATTTCCTACTGTATAGGTAGATATTATTCATAAACTTATTTATACTAGCTTGGAATATTAAGTTTATGGTAGGTATTATTATTCGGTTATAGTAGCTATTGATTTACAGCTATAAAAGTGACTAGCTTTTATGAGTGTTAGTAATGAAGAACTTCATAACATATCGCATAAACCGAGTTGAATATATCGCATAAGATTTAGCACGCGGAGACACCCAGCATCACCACATAACATCCTCGGGTGATGCAACCGTTACGAGATGTCGACTGACCTGTCTTGTGACGCAAGAGCTACTTTCCAGTGCAGCCGAGAGGTCGATGAGCAAGCCCAATAACCTAGTTGCCTTTAATTCGACAAGCCTTTTTATACCTTATTAGCATTTTTAAAACGCCGCCTATTTTGGTCGGATAGAGCTGCCATCTGTTGCTGCGTTAGAGAAGTTAACATATTGTTTTTACCGCCATCTAGTAAAGGTGTGACGAACTAATGAGCTTGTATGCTAATCGTCGCGCTTAACCTCTTTTATAACAGGTGGCGGTAGTATTCATCAAATAGTGAGTAGTCGTAGTTTTACAATATCAGATATTTAATGACTTGGCTGCTTACTATTTCATAATTACCGGTTCTTTCATAATTACTAAGTAGCTTTAATTGGCTTAGGTACTGTAACAAAGCCGACCTTGAATATTCCGTTGAATAACAATAATATTAAGTTTGTTTTGAAGAGATCCAATTTCTGCATAAAATATTTAAAAAGTTTACCTACTATTGTTGCTTAGTAGTTAATCGTGATGATTATGTATTACAAAACTTTATTTAGGTAAGTGAGTAGGTACCCACTTTTTTATTGGCTGCATCAAGCGCTGCCAATGAAGATAAAAACTATTTCAAACGTGCGTCGGGAAATAGAAAATCTAAATTTTTTTTAGTAAAAATTCACAGATTTTGTTGAATGCTCTAAGGATTTTGCAGTCCCCGCAAGAATCGGAGCATTGAAAATGAATACAAAAGTTTACGAAAAACCAAAAACAAATCAAATGCATAATCCTATTATATTTTAAAAGTTACCTAAGTAGTACCTATTTATTTTATTATATTAACCGATTTTTAAAATTCCAACGAATGTCTTCGTCTGCTTCTGCATCTTTTAACACTATTACCATGACGATCGGTCAATAATCATAGAAGCTACATCACTTTTTATGTACGGAATTTCTACAATTCCAAATCTAAAGGGACCACCTACAGGTCACAATTATTAACCGATTTCCAAAATTTTTTCTTCATTTTGCAGCTAAACTAATACCCTAGGACTTTTTCTATAATTTTTTCTTAGGTCGGTTTTTTTTCCGAAATATTTACAATTTAGTAAACATACCCCCCAAAATATCCCAAAAAAAACCCGAATTTTGCAAAATTCCAGAAAAGTTACCAGTAGATTTTCAAAATTCAAACGTTCACACGTGTCTCGATAAATTTATCAACTTTTGGTACTATCCCCTTCTCGATCCTCCCAAAATTCTAAGAGATATGGCCAAAATCAGGCGATTTGCATCTGATAACCATTTTCAATGGTAAAAAAATACAACACCAACCCAAGTGTTCTATAATTATTTTATAAAAAATATTAAGTCTGTTTCTTAACACAAAGTATTAGAATAATTTAGCTTTTGACTTTAATCGTGAACTTCTGGAAAGCATCTACTACTTATTATTGTTTGCATAAATAATAGTAGGTAATCTTCTCTCAACTTTTCTTTGCCCTGCAATTTGCTGAGGTTTCATTCACATTTATCAAAGTGACTACCAAAGGCAGAATTTTCCGCTTTCTGCTCGTAGCACTCTCTCCAACTAATGAGTTAAGTAACAAGCAGAGATAATACTTTATACCTCGTTAAATCACATTTTTTTAAATAATAAGGTACAATAAACATATTAAACATGCTCATAATACAAACTTAAGTAGATAATTAATTGCTGCCTTAGAAATTTTCACTGCAAACATTTTCATCATCAACATTTTCGGTAAATATTTATTATTTTTTGTCATCTTCATATGGCGCTTCAACATGTTTTGCAGGCTTTAAATTTTAAATAGGTTTTTCAAAACAACTCAAAAATATTTATTTTTTATTTTAATATGGTTTGGAGTGATGGACATCCAGGGTTAGGGCTAAATTTCAAGGATATTTTTTAAGTTAAAAGCTTTGATCGAAGGTTAAAAGTTAAAAAAATGTCTTTGTAGTAGATAGACAGTTTTACCTACATTACATAGTAATTAATTTTATTTCTAAACAATTTATTTTCCCTAAAGTCCGGAGATCTCGTTGCCAAAACACTTCAGTACCCTTAGCACGAACAGCTATCGAGGAAAAAAACGCGCGTAAAATTACTCGATAGACAATTCTCTATGAAAAATTTCATTTCGCTTATCAGCGATAGATGGCGCTGTACAAATTTCCAATACAAAATTTATCTATCGAATGATTTTACGCGCGTTATTTTTTTCGATAGCTGTTCGTGCTAAGGGTACAGCACAGATAAACATTAAGTGCTTTTCAATAGTTAGTTTTTCGGCACACCAACATAAATATGAATGTGTTATCTTTTAAAGAAAATATATAACATGGTGGCCCACAGTGCTGCCCACAGCATGTGATGTGCCTAGGGTTGCCATGCCACCCGTGATCCCACCCAGCCTCTAGTGGCTCGGCGGGATCACGGGAGGCGGTCGTGGAGGGCGGCCGCTAGCGCCATCAGCAATAGTGACCCTCTTGGTGAGCCTCACATACGAACCTCCTGTTCACCTACAGGGGGGGGGGGATGCGTAAATGCAGTTTCTCCGGCTAAAAAAAAAAAAGGGTTGCCATGCCAACAAGTCTTTGGCGAAATATAGTATTTTTCAAATTAAGCTATAAAAAATATAGTACACTTTAAAAAAATATAGTATTTTATGGAAAAGGGAAAAATATACAAATAAGTAGGTAAATTTTTCAAGTTCAGCTAAGTTGCCAGTCATTTTGTTAAAAAGTAATGACCTTTCATGTTCTAGGATGAAGGTTGTATTAATATTCATATTGAAATTAACATATTATTTTAAGAATACATAATGTGTCCTTTTATATTATACGAAGTATCAGTGACAGTGGTAACAACTCCCATCTTTAACTAAGACATAACTTTATTAACATGTATAAATGTATAATTTGCGACTTATATTATCTCAGTACCAAAGAATAACTTGAAACTGTCGGTGGGACTTAGTCTGCGTGGATTCATTTCCTATTTCACCCCCCTTCAATATTTATTTTCGTAACAAAAGGTAGCTTTTGTCCTTCCTGTACACTATTATATCTCTAAGCCAAAATTCATCAAAATTGATACAGTAGTAAAGGCCTGAAATGGTAAAAGACAAACTGCAATGCTACACGCTCTAAAAATACAAGCTCTTTTGTTGATATCAATCATGCTTATCTTAAAATGTGACATCCCTGATATGATGTTATTATTTGTTACAATAATAAAAAAATAGTTACCTACATAAGTTATGAAATTGCTGGTTGCTGGTATTATCGCCTTGGATTTTTCTTAAATCTGTAATGGTAGTACTAAGTTTTGTTAAATAAAAAAATAAATAAATAAATGATTTTAATTACTGAGTAACTATTTTGAAGTAACGTTTTGAAACTTTTACTTATGACAAACTATTTTGTGCTTTAACTACCTTAATAATAAATAAAGAAGTATACATACCTAGTTTAACAAAAAAACAATATTTATTACTTTACCTTAAGTTTGATGTTCCAAAGCGTCATATTCCTAAATAAACATATTAAGAAAATCCAGGTTTTTAATATTAAACTCCTAAAAGTATAGTTGTTTATGTGTTAAGTAAAATTAGAATTTGTTCCTCGATCGCTCCACATAAAAATAATTCACAGATTTTACAGTCCCCGTAAGAATCGGAGCATTGAAAATGAACCCAAAAATTTACGATAAACCAAAACTCGGCTTCGCCTCGTGTCACAAAAGCGTCCGCTGACTGCCTCGACACGCGGCCGAAATATTATTAACCGATTTTCAAAATTCCAACGAATGCACTTCTCGTCTGCTTCATGACGATTGGAATTTTATGTACGGAAACACCCGTTTTTCTACCAATCCAAATTTAAAGGGACCACCTGACCCTGTAGTCACAATTTTTAACCAATTTAAAAAAAAAAACACTATTTTGTAGCCAATTTTTACAATTTAGTAAACAAACATCCCCCCCCCAAAACCCGAAATTACCCGAATTTCGCAATATTCCAAAAAAAGTTACTAGTAGATTTTCAAAATTCAAACGTTCACACGTGTCTCGGTAAATTCCTCAACTTTTGGTACTATTCCCATCTCGATCCTTCCTATGTCCTCGGAGATATGGCCAAAAATACGTCTCAGGCGATTTGCATCTGATAACCATTTACAATGGTAAAATCACGATTCGTTCTAAAAATATGCCTCCTTCGCCCATAAATATTATTAGGAATGAAATATTATACAGCACGTTAAGCCGTTGGTCCCGGCTGCATTTGCAGTCGTTAACACCCACGAATCCGCATTGGGCCCGCGTGGTGGGTTATGGCCCATCCTCCTTACCTACCACCCATAAGGAAGGCCTGTGCCTCAGCAGTGGGGACATCAAAAATGGCTGATGGACATGTAATTTTGATATTTTTAATAGATTGTTGAGTCAGTGAGTGTACTATTTTATACTATACTATACGAGGCATTTCGTAGTTCGTTTGAATGATTTGCGAATTTTGTTTGTAAATACCTTTGCATTTGTCTAAATTAGACAATAGTATTGTTTACAGTACATATTGTACTTCGTTTGTCTCTTTGGTTTGATAGTAAGTTTTTAAGAAGTAGGTACCTAAAATGTATGTTTGATTCATAAATTCTAATGGCACAGTTTTACAATCCTAGAGGCTATGTGATAATGTCCTTTTAAAATTTGTGTAAAGTGAAAATTATTTGGAACTCTCCCCCTTATTAATAAACGAATGTTTACACCTAGTTTAACAAAAACGTTTGCTTAGGAATATGGGGCTTTGAGTGAGAGACGTCAAATGTAACGAGAAATATTTCTAATATAATATTTATGGTTAAACTAGGTGTAAACTTAGGTATACTCTTCGTTTATTAAGGTGGTACCCTCAGCGAAAGTGGCGCCGCGGTGAATTATATTTAATATTATAATTCGAATACACAATTTTAAAAATGTTTATCGTGGAGATTTTAGGGCCCACAGTCTAGTATTTTTAGACGGTATCGTTACATTCCCTCGTAGTCACTGCTAGAAGTAGATAGCAAAACTGCTAAAAGTGGCCGTTTTTGACACATTTGCTATCTACTTCTACGAATGACTACGAGGGTATGTATTGATACCTTCTAAAAATACTAGACCATGGGCCCTAAAATCTCCACGATAAACATTATTAAAATCTTTTTCTATTAATAACTTATTAAATAAAAACCTCTGAGGGCGCCACTTTCGGTCATACTACCGCCTCAATAAAGAGCATTCATACTTGTTTAAATGCTCTAAGTTAAAGAAGAACCTTGTAGATTTCTTAGTGAAGTGAGGTTTGAATTAGTTTTAACTTTCAGATATTTACCCGTTTAAAAAACAATCCTTCACAAAATTGTTTTAAAAGCTATCATTAAAACTACATTATTATACATAATATATTATTATTTTATTGTTAAATACGAAAACCATTACTAACGGAGTTGATTATTAGGTTTTGGTTTTTATGAACAACTTATCGTATGAAAACAGCCCTCAAATCAGGAAGAAAAGTTTGAGTTGTTTCATTTTTATTTGAACTCTGGTAAAAAGTATGAAACAGTTAAAACTTTTTCTTGATTTCAGAGTTGTTTCTAAACAAAAAGTTGATCATATTTGATAAACTCTACAAATGGTTTTGTAGCGACAAATTTTCTATTATAAAATAACAAAAAAGGACGTTATTTACTATTATAGTGTCTTTGGTCTTGTACTAGAGATAATTTTATTTTCTTCGAATCTAGAACTCCTACAGTTATAAAAAATACTATTCGAAAGCTAATAATACCACCTATATATTCAAGTAAAAAAAACATTGTGTAATCTTTCAACTTTAATATGTCATAAAAATACTAAAGTAAATTTTAATCCGAAATTTGTGCGTTTTAGTTTTTCTTATAACATATTTTGGGCTTTTTTTGCATTATTTTAATACATAGGGACTTTAACTACAAAATAACATCACAATTATTGTTCTGAGTTACATATTTCGAGAGTTATTGCTGTTTGATTAAGACCCTTACCTCAAGCAAAAAATGTTAATTTTCGAAAATGGTCAAAATTCAAAACTCATAAAAATTTACTATACTTTATTTCTTTATTTATACATTTGCACTACATCATGCGACTTTACTACTAGATCTTATGCACCTTGACAGGCATAGCAATGTGGAAGAGAGGGGCAGACATTTAAATATTCTTATCATTAAAATATTCGTTGACAGAATAATAACATTTAGTTAGTTATAGTTGTTTTAGGCTGAGTTTTCAATGCCTAGATAGAGCTTTATCCGTTTGATAGCGTATTGCAATGCCAAATTGAAAATGCTTGTCATTCATTTGTCTGTCACATTTTTGAATGACTTTTATTAGATTTGGTTAATATTTAAACTGACTGATATCTGTTATCTGATGGGGATTGAAAAATCTGAATTTATGAACTTACTTATTGATTTCTGGTTCGGCTTTTAAATTTTCTGGTAATTTATTATAAATTTTTATTGACATCGGGTATGGACCCGAACTATGTAAAGTTAACTTAGATGTAATTTGCACAAGATTATTTTTATATCGCGGGACATTGTGACGAGGCGCGTCTGTAGTATAAATATATAAATTTGGATGTTTCCTTACAAACTTGCACATTTCTAAAATGTATATGCAGGGTAATGTTAAAATTTTTCGTATACATTTCTTTTGTGAGATTAAAAGATCTTTCGCATCTACACTATTACCCCATAATATGACCCCATAGTTCAACCATGCATGCGCATAAGCATAGTAAGCAGTAGTACTTTATAGAATGCAGCCTTGTTTGGTACTGTATCTAGATCTAATAATATATTCAGCAGTTTCACTGATTCTTACTACTATTGGAGCGTGAAACTACAGCTGATGGTGTGAATAGAGTTCATTTTCATTTGCACTTCGCATTTAGCTGTTAGCGTGTTTACTCTATGACGAAGTACGCATTGGTTTAAAACACGTGCAAGTCACGTTTCTTGCAATTTGTACCTTATGTGACAAAATGTTGAAATTCTTTTGACCCTTGCAGCTTTCAAATACGACCATTTTGCTTTATAACGTTCCTTATAACTTATAATATTATGAAATTTTGTAGTGCAAATGTGCATTTAAAAATTGACTATAATTTCTATTACTCTACATTATTGGTTTTGGTTTGAAAATAATGTACTTAAACCACTTTTTTAATGATACATGCTTTATTCGTGTAGATCAGTCAATATTTTAAAACTTTATATTGGAATTAATTAAAACCTCAAAACCTGTTCAGCTTTTTCATACACTTTTCTTATCGAATTTGCGAACGTGTGTAAAAAAGTTTGTTATTTTTATTAGGTCGCTTCGTTTGTTCTTCGACAAATTTAGCAAACGACTTTATACTAGCTTCCCGATGATCTATAGAGACTTGAAACTTTGAACATAGGTCAGAACTGGAAGACAATGCAATATAATGGTGTCATTGAGCCGATCTGATGATAGAGCAGCAAAAACGCCACAGGAACTCTGTAATAAAACCATACAACCCCATCGAGTTTGGGCTCGTTTAATTCGTATTGACAAATACTCTGATGGGAGACGAGGTTCAGGGTCTGATGGAGCCGGAAGAAGGCCACAAGAAACCAGTATTAAAACCATGCAACCCTATCGAGTTTGGGCTCGTTTGATTCGTCTTGACAAGTACTCTGACTGGAGAAATTGTCCAGGGTCTGATGATGAAGCAGGAAAAAAGGCACAGGAATAATTGTACACAGATAAGACTAAAAAGCAGAAAATAATTATTTACTGGAAAAAACACGTTTTTCAAATAACTTTCGGTCATTTTAAATATAAAAATAGTTTATGAATCGACTCTCGCAGTTTTTTTCCGAGCTGTTCCCGATTTTTTTATGATCTAATTACAAATGTATTCGTTTTCAGATTTTTCCCTGTATTTCATAGTTCTAGGTCAACGGAAAGTAGTAAGTACTCTATAAATTTTGATTCCCGTAAGGATATATACGTTTTTTGGAGCATAAACGTCCATATCCCCCACTAATGATTTTCCGAATGTCCACGCGGTAAGTTGCGGGCGGAAGCTAAATTATAACATAGGTCATCCCACACAATCATTGTAGCATGACGAGCTCAAGGAACGGATGTTTTAGGAACGGGTGTTTTGGGAAATGGGTGTTTTGGGAAACGGACAGAACGTTCCGAAAGGGTTTTTTCTACAACGAAATTAATGTCAAAATGACAATCCCGATATAAAAACAATTGTTTTGTTGTCTATAAAAATGACATTTCGATGTTTACCAAACTGTTCTCTACTTTCATCTTTCACGGTATCGGTAATTAAGCCTTGCACATAATTTGATCATGCAGTGTGTGAACATTGAAGCAATGAAAAAACCCAGTCCGTTCCACTTGCCGAAACTACTTGCGTCATTCCGTCTTGACACACCGGAGTGGCCAGATAGACTCGTTGGAAAAAAAGAAAAACTCAACAACGAAAACGAACCGGACAGCCAGTAAGCGACCGACCGCGCACAGAACCGCACGTGCCGTGGCCGAGGTACTGTCAAAAACGCGCCACATTTTAGAAAGTTTCAATCGAAACGTGAACGCGTGTGTTATTTATTTATTAATAATACAAAATTACGATTTTACAGTGTTGTTGTTTTAGTGTTTTGTGAGGAAGTGCGTACATGATACTAGGAAGCTGACCAAAGGCCAACAAGATGCTTATAACGTAAGTTTTTATTCGATCCGTGATTAGAATCGTAATTAATTATTTGTTTGACGATTAATGCCTGATCTTCTGTCGTTTGTCACGTACGAGTCTTGATGAGATTGTGCAATTTTGTAAAAATGCGTCAAAATGCATCGAGATTCGAGAGGCAGTGGTAGATAATATCAAAACGTGCAATTTTATAGCAAAGAGAAATAGTTTTTAAAGTCTCAAAAGTAGTTAAACTGCAATACAATGCATGCAGCCGGTTGCATGTTTTAATAGCTGTTTCTAATAGAAGTGTGTGTAATAACATAGATGTTATTATTATTTCTGTATAATTTATAAGTGCGTACGAACGACCGTCTGGCATAGTTTCATAATCGGAACTTGCGAATCGTTTGCGAATGTTTTCTAATACATCTGACCTATTAACATAGTTTTATTATAAAATGCTGAGATTTGCATCAAGTATTATATAAATGCCACTACTTTACATTCTCGAAGTATTGTCTTAAAACAAATTTGGTGAGATAATATTAATTTACATGTCCGTTAGAAAAAACTGTTTGTTCGCAAACAGAAGATGGTTTTTTGCATGTTTAAAGTTTACTGAGTAGATCGTAAAATTCGTAATGGTTCTTGCCTGACGACTGATGACCTGATTAGATCGGTCAATTACTTAGATAAAGGATCGATCATCGAATCAGAGGTAATAATTCTTTTTTTTCTGCAAACAAAGTTGGAACAGAGCAATTTATCTTAGTCTTACATCTTAAAGATCAATAGAGACACGCATCCACTGTACAGTAAGTAATACTATCTGCGGAATAAAAGTTTAAACTTACCAAAAAAAATTCTAATCTGTTTTTAAACGTAAGTAATGGATTTTTGTCTCTTTTTTCTGGTATCATTCTATATTCAAACATATTTTTAATCTCCTTTAGTGTCAAAGTCCAGCAAACGGTTTTTTAATCAACCAGCAACTAATTTACAACAATAAATTACACCAAAGTTGTAGAACTCGTTTCGTCTTCCATAACACCTGATTTTATGCTGTTACTAAAGGTCAAAGGTCAAAATATTCGCTACTCACCGCACAGTGTGGAAACCGCGCCATAGACTTTATTACTACCACATACTACTACTTACCCCCTTAACTAAAACGTGGATTACAGTTATTTCCACCCACGTAACATTACGCACATTCCACTTTTGTTATAGTCAAACTAAACTGTGTATAAACAAAACTGTGTTTTTTCATTTATAGTCATACTCTTTATGATACTACCTTGTGATTACCAAGAACAATTGAAATCATACTTCTGTTTACTACTAACCCAAATCAACATTAATAAAACCGAAATTGAGTATGCACGTATGTTATTATCATCAGCGCTAAAAAAAACGAGGAAAATAACAACAATGTAAAGAAGCAAAGATCCCGGAAAGATATCACAAAAGGCAAAATGACGCGGTACACAAATCTTAAAAAAATATTAAACTTAATAAAGGATTAAGACCTTAAGGTGGGTCAAATCCCAATATTCAATTCAAATTATTGAAAGATTACGCGCGTGAAGCTATCATGGAAAAAATACATCATGTACTTGAAATAATACACAATAGATTTAATTGAAAGCATTTATAAAAATGTTACTACCTTTAAAGTAAAAAAATATTCCGTATGGACCCTGTTTCTGGCCTTATTTGCAAAATTTCTCGGCAACAAAACATTCGTTAATGTTAAAACCAACCATAAAAATCGGCGATGTAATACCTTCAATCATAATAATTGAACAGATTTTTTTAACTTACTTGAAAGCGAAGAAAAGTTCGAGGGGTACAAAGGACCGAGATGAATTTTTTTTTTCACGAGTTGTGTACTCTACTTTTTACCATTGACTGCGAGAAAACAAATAGCAGTAGGTACTTATACCTATATAATAAATAGTTATCACATTTTTATTATTTAGGTAGGTAATCAGTAATAAGCATTTAAACATGAGAAAATTGTTTAAAAAACAAAAAAACCGACTTCAAAAAACCTGCCTCTAAAAAAAAGCAAGAAATAATATACAAATCATTAGATACGCATTATCATTGTTATAATAAAACACGTCAATTGAAGTCGGGTGGGGCTTTTAGAATAAAAAAAGGAAGATGTACTCCAGCCCCATCCGACATCCGACAGAGTTTGAGAGATTCGTACACGTAGACAATAAGTGATACCTAAGTGATTGTTAATTTACATCTAATTCGGTTCATAAATAACAAAATTGTCAAGTTAGTTGATTTAATATCATAGTATTTTCAGGATTACTTGTAAACTACTGAACCGATTTGAAAAAAAATTAAATGGGACCATCTCGCAAGAAAACTCAATCGAACAAAAAAAGAATTATCCAAATCAACGATCATACAATCGAATTGAGAACCTCCTCCTTTTGATGAAGTCGGTTAAAAATAGTAAAACTAGAGGTTTTCCAATGACATAAAACAACTTCATAAAAATTTCATGATCAGTTTGACGTCAGTCCATTTCATCAGTTTGTATAGACTTAATAATGACTGTGTTGTTAGCCAGCTCGTGATTTTAGGATATAAGTATGTGCATATTTAATTTCCTCATTATCGTAACGGCCTCAATAACATCCCATTATAGCCCACTGCAGGACGAGGGTCTCTGCCTTGAGATGTTGGCGGGTGACCAAACCTGTGTGCTCATTTTACAGTACAAGCAATTAAGGGGCTTATATAGGTCAACTAGCGCCACCAATACATTTATTTTTATTACTCGTAAACCAAGTAAATATTAAATAAAAGGAAACAACCATGCCCTCTTAAATTGTCACTAATATTTTTTTTAATAACTCTTTTATATTTTTTCATTCTTTGTACTAAATTTAAAATGCATTTGAAACGACAGTGGCCAGTTTTGGTTTAAATGAATTTTAAAACTTACAGAAAGAATGGAAACTGTTGAAAAGTTATTTATAAAATTAGAGACAATTTAAGAGGGCATGCTTGTTTCCTTTTTTTAATATTGACCTGGTTTTCGTATAATAAAAATAAATGAATTGGCGACGCTAGTTGACGGCTATAAGGGCCTTAAGGTTAAATACAGGACAGTATTAAAAATGACCTTTATTTTACTTAATAAAAATAAGTCCACTACCTTCCTTACCTACACTTTCGTCCATTTTCGTTCCATTTTCGTCGGAAAACTCTGGTGCTCAGTTTCTGATCACTTTTATCACTCCTATGTTGAATGGTTGGTGCTATTTTACTCATTTCATTGATTATTTACCATAATAGTTATTTATGCCACTGTACTATAATACCTAATTATGTACAGTTGCATGCAAGACTTTATCTACACCTTTTTTATTTATTTTTATTTGAGAAACAAACAATATTTTAATACATAATATTATGTATTAACAACACCTATTATTTGTTTTCTTTATAAAGGGTTTGGACTTTGACTTTGAATTCAACTTTCATCCTCCTCCTCGTAATTTTATCATCCGAACGAGTGTAATAATGTTGAATTTCATAATGTAACTTGTAGGAGCGCGACATCTTCTCGCTCGGATATTGCAATGTTGGCAGTAAGTTAACCGTTTCAGATCTCTTTACAGAGGATTTAATGCAAAAATTAAAAAATTATGGCTTATAAAATAAAATATAATATTAAAGTGGAATAAAACGGATTGTTACAAGTGTCACAGCGGCGCAATGATTGTAATGTAACAGTTATCTAACCAGCAACAGTCGATTCAACATGGCGACCAATTTCGCAAGCCGAGAGAAGGAATTAACTGTTCCGATTATGAGTTTAATATAAAACTACTATATAATTATAGATTTTTTATAATTATAATACACCATGTTAAATCGTATACTAGAAAAAAGACTCCTCATGATATTGGGCCGGACTCTGTCCCATCTGAATACTTCGTATCAGGAAAAAATCAGTCAAACAACATCACTTTTTCTTAGTAACTGAAAAGATAACCGGTATACAATGAAAAATATTCTTAAAAATTTTACAAAACCTGATATCAAATCTCGTTTTAACCCAAGAATATTTACCGAGAATGAGTAACACGGACCTTGAATCTTAACGCAAGGGCGTAAGGTCGAGTGTCGCGTGACATAGGTATTTAGCCTCGCGTGTTTTAGCAAACAACTTGCATAAGTTGGATCTTGATTACATTAAACCTTCGGATCAGTTTTGTTAAGATTCATTTAAAATATGTTTTACTAATATTCTTTAAAATTTCGTGTTTAAAATTTTCATTCACACACTCAGAGATATCAATTTATTATAAGTCCTAATTATGTATTGTATTGTATAGTTATTATCAGATAATATTGTTACACTATGCTATTATACTTCAGATTCGTCCTCGATATTAGTATATTAACACGTCATGTAGTATGTCTCGATATACTAATATCTTCGGACGAATCCTTCGTATAATTATGATAGAACTTCACTTACAGGTAAGTTCGTTTAATCATTAATTATTATAGAAATAAAAACTTCAATAAAAGATCTCTAAGTGTGGTTGAAGGTGTGAAGTGAAGAATCGTGACTTCAGCAAAGGGAAATTTTCCGAAAAATTGCTTGCTAAAGGTACTGAAACAACTTCCTAATAACTAAGTAACTCAAGTTCAAAACTATGCAAACGTGCGAAGTTACAATGAGAGTCACTGAAGTCAAGATCACCTGACGCAGGCGGTGCAAAGGTTGTACATGGAAAAGAACATGTTTCAAGGGTACTCGATTGACGCACGTTGACGCTAACATAGTAAAAAATGAATGTTCCAAAAGATTCGAGTTGTATGGCTCCTATTTGTAAGTTAACCTTATGTATCATGTCAGCCGGATGATACCCACTGCTGGGCATAGGCTCCCAAACATCTCCATCAAGGGCGTCGCCAGCCCATTGCCCAGGGGGGGCAAGTTAATATTAAAGAGGATGAGAAAAATATGAATTTTAGGTACAGTCAAGAGCACCCAGTGAGTTTATTAACCTCTGCCCACCCTTGGCGACGTCCTTGATCTCCATGACGACGATTGGTCTTACGCTGTCCACATCCAGGCTTCCTGCGACCTTCAGTAGTAGCCATAGCCACTAACGTTACGCGGACGATCGGCCATTAAAAAAAATGTGTATAGTAGAAAAACAAGCTAAGTACTTATAAGTTTAAATTCTATAAATATTTTGTCCCCGTCGTTCAAACGTTATTACACGACTGCCAAAAAAATTTGAGTAGTTTGAATTTGTATAATATTGAATAATATTTTTTTAACTTATACAGGGTGTTAGTGCACCCTAGCAAAAACTTTCAGGGCATAGTAGGCACATGATTCTGAGTCTATCTAAAGTGGAATTTTCCGTCACAATAAATAAAAAACACTTAATTTTTCAGGAATTTTCTTAAAAAAATAAAGTGTTTTTTATTTTTTTTCTATTAGTTATACAGAGTCTGCCTTACAATATTAACAGAAAAGTAATTAAAACATATTTTTTTTAAACCTGCAATATACAACAACCGCTGTTTGCTATCGGTTGTTTAGGTTAGGGTTGCTGACACAGCTCGCGATATTATCAAGTTGTTACGCGTCCATTGCTTCTCAACAAAACCCAAAAAACAAAATCTCAGCTATGTATTTGCGACAAATGGTTCCATAGAGACAGTTGCTTAACTCTAAGGATAGAATCATTTCTTAAAAATTTCGTTACTAACACCCTGTATATTGTTTGTTTATTTACAATTTGTTAGGAATTATCAAATTAGTGAAATTCTAAATTCGAATATTTTATTAATGTATTCGTTGACTTATTTATAAATACAACTCAGTAATTGTTTGGCCAAACCATATTAATATGATACATTAATAAAATATTCGAATTTATAATTTCTGAGTTATTCAAAATGTAATAAATATTGTTTACGAAATATTTTCCATCAATCACTATTCATTAAAAGTAGTAAACCAATGACTATGGCTAAAGTTTGCAAATGCAATGATTCACTAAATAACACACAACAAAAACAACACTAAAATCGCGATATAGGGTGTTTATTTTAATATTATGTTAGTTATTATAATAATGATAAATGTTATCTATATATAACTATCTATATAATAAATATAACGTTTTATATGAAGTTTTTTGAAATGAGTACAAACAGCCTCTTGTTACTTTAAAGATAGGTACTCACTTAAATTTCTCTTAAAATAATTAAGCTATTTATGTTGTTAGTTATAATTGATATTACAGACCGTGATGCCCTGCAGATAAATTTAAATAGTTGTGTAGTGTAATATAACCAGGCATTTTCTAATATTACACACTGTGCCAACATAGTATATAATGCGAGCAGTAGACCACTTGTATATTGAACTTGAATTTTGGAGAAAGCCTCAGTGTGTGCTGATGATAAATAAAAATAAAAACCACATATTTATTTAAGATATTAAGAGTGTGTAAAAGTTTTCTTATTTTCTTTATTTTTACCGACTTCCGAAAAAGGAGGAGGCTTTTAGAATTAAAAAAAGGAATTTGTACTCCAGCCCCACCCGACTTCAATAGACGTGTTTTTATTATTACGAATATTATTTCTTGCTTTCTAGAGGTAGGTTTTTTGAAGTCTGTTTTTTTTAAACAATTTTTTATTCAGATTTTCGTTCCTATAATTAACGTTTTTTTACGTTTGGAATGTATTTTGTGTATGTAAAAATTCTTCTGAACCACAAATTTTGCATGTTTATCGTACAATTTTTATGTCTTTAATTATTTGGATGGCACTGCCTAAAAACTTTTTGCTATTCATTCGACATCAGATCAAAAACAATCATAATAATAAGAATTTTGACATAAATCTTATAATCTACTATATCTTAGTAGATTTTTTAACTTCCACTAATAAATAACAGTACCCTTAGCACGAACAGCTATCGAGAAAAACAAACGCGCGTAAAATTACTCGTTAGACAATTTTATTCTCTATGGAAAATTTCATTTCGCTTATCGGCGATAGATGGCGCTGTACAAATTTCCAATACAAAATTTATCTATCGAATGATTTTACGCGCGTTATTTTTTTCGATAGCTGTTCGTGCTAAGGGTACAGAACACTGTGCAAGTAGACTTTAAAATCTTTTTATACTTTTAAAAATATAAGTAATAGAATTTAAATAACTAGTTTTTATTCTTCAACTTCTAAAAATGAAACTTATACGGGAATAATTGTGAATTCAAGATTCAAGAGCTCGGTGGCGCAGTGGTTTAGCGCCTGGCCCAGCGATTGCGGAACGTTCGCAAGGGTCGGTCATGGGATGGGTGACCAAAAATTTATTATCTCGAGCTCCTTCGTGTTTCGGAAGGCACGTTAAGCCGTTGGTCCCGGCTGCATTTGCAGTCGTTAACACCCACCAACCCGCATTGGGCCCGCGTGGTGGGTTATGGCCCATTCTCCTTACCACCCATAAGGAAGGTCTGTGCCCCAGCAGTGGGGACATCAAAAATGGCTTATGGACAAGATTCTAAAACTTAATAAGATTGTAAGTATACTTTCTTTGAATATGTACTATGCCAAAGAGATAAATATTATCGACGTGTATAGCCTACAGCCCTAATTAGAGCACGGAGGCTATATAATTATTGCGCAATCGCTCTCGTTCTTATTACGTAAGTGCGAGAGAGACGGAACGATACACTCCGAGATGTGAGCAAGAAAAATGCTTCTTTATGTAATAACAAAGGTATAGTGAAATGATACATCTGTTGCTGGTATCGATGTTAATGCTTCTTTTATTTTAAAACCAGAGATAATTGTGATTGCAAAAGTGCAGCGATTTTAGAATAGGTTAATTTCTGGATGGGTGACCATTGAAGTAAACTCCACAATTTTCTACAATAAGCTGCACATTATTATTTAATTAACATTGATATAATATCGTTTTATTTAAAAAGATGAATTTTATTTTAGGCATGCTAATGATTTGTTAATAACGCATTTTATTTTAAAATAACAACATTGTGTGTTTGAAACCACGTTCTATCCCCACCAATTGGTAATGCGCCTGGCGGCCATGTTTTTAACCTCCAAATACGAAAAACATATTTTTTATTTACCTAACTCTATATTCTTGGAAATATTATTTAAATAATTAATATATTATATTACCTATTAGAATTTTCATGTTTCATGACATTTTTTGTTGCGGATGACGTCAACGTGGATGTTAATGTGACAAGGTTCCATCGTATTACCAATTGGCGGGGATAATACAGTTATATAATTAAATAAAGTGAACACCAAATCGTGTAATCAAAACAAAGTGACGACTGTTATGTGTTATACTATTCACACGCATACATTGTACTGTGCTCCAATTTCGGCATACAAAAGACATCAACGCACTCTAGTACTATTTATTTTAATACGGTTTAATTTACTTGCACTGACGTAGTGTTAAGTTTTAGAAAGTGTTTTGACACTTTAGATTGTTTTAAAGTGAGATTTATATAAAGTGACCATGTTTTTTCTTATTATAAAGCAAGAAATCATTGTATAAAATAATTTGAAGGTATAAAATCGAAACTGAAATTGTAACATTTCGGATATTTTTTTTATTTCTTTTTAAAATTAGTGAAACTGAAGTATAGGATACCAATTCCCAATTTTAATGAAAACAAGATAATTCTTAGATTTTTTCCCACCCAACAAACGTCTTATTTAGGGTTTATCGTTGAAAATTTTCTTTATTTTAGTGGCAATATTTGTCGGAAAAAAGGTCAAAACAAATATTTGCAAATTTAGTGAATTTTATTGCAGGAAATAAAATCTAATTAGATTAAAACTTTAATTAAAACTTGTGAAATTGTTAAATCTAAAACAGCGTAGGTATCCGAATAATAAGTGTTTTAGTTCAATGTATACCTACGCCCGTAAATTAATATCAAAATTTAAAAATGAATAGTGGTATTTTTCCAACTTCTTCGTCTACCATAATCGAACCGACGCCAGGGGTCGCTGAAGTCAAGGCGTCTACACAATGATATATTGTCTTACGACCGTCTTACGTCTGTTCGCGTGTGTACGTGTAAAAACTTGTTGTTTGGCACACATACTGTCGTACAAGCAAAAATTATAATAAAATGTCAAATAGGTATAAAGTAAGCGGAAGATTAAGAATAAATCGCAGTTTTCCGTGCACGCACACATTATACATTTTGTACAGGAATTTTCAGGTGACTTCAGACAATTTTTAGTATTGTAACCAAAGAGGTCCTAGCGCAACAAACTAAATGAGACGGTTTTCGAATAAGGCCAGAACGGCGCTTCTGTCTTTGCAAAAATAATTATATATTGGCTATCGAAGGAAGCATGGAATTGAGATACGTTTTTAATGAAAACGGCATTATATACAATCTTTCAACACTTACAGAAATCGACTTTCACTCAAAAATAGACTTAAAAGTCAATGGTTTATTACTTACAAATTAAAAAAACGCTGACTTATTTTCTTCAGTATACAAAAATCTCAAATTTTGGATTAAGTCATTTTCATTCTCAGATTAACTATCTTAATTTTTGAATTGATAAAACATATCTTTTTATTCATTAAGTTACCCAAAAAACCAATAGGTTTAATTAATATAATGTTGCTGTATATCCTATATTCATTGAATAAATTACATGCAGGAAATATGAAGAGCCTTGGATTACCTCGAAACATTCAAGGTCTACCAAAAATTGTATTAAAGTTTCAGTAAAAAATACGGAATTAGCGATAAGAAATAAAGACTGTGAGATATGATGAGTCTAGTCAAAGCTATTCAATATTATTCGATGTCTTTTTGAAAATCTAAAAAATCTATATAATAACAAAGGCATCGCTCCTACATTGGTAGTGGTAGCCATGTGATAGCGTTATAATTTTTCACAATTTGAATTTTTGAACTAATCCAAAGTAAAGCTTAATTCAAAGTCAAAGTCAAAGACAAATAAGCTTTATTCAAATCAACTTAATTATATTACATACACTTTCTCTTCTCTTTATTTATGTATATCTATATCTATTGTCCTTCTAGTACTTTTGCACCCACTCCCCTCTTTCCTCTTCCCCTTAATATTTTTCTACTCAAGGTTGCCTGGAAGAGACTGCTACGTAGCAGTAAGGCCGCCTTTTGTGTACTTATCCATGTTTATTGTTTGCTCCTATGTAATGTCTTTGTCTAGTGTGCAATAAAGCGTTTTTATTATTATTATAGGTATTCAATTTTTATTTTTTCACTCATTACTGAGGTAAATTCATGACTATGCGGGTTTTTGACCAAGCATAGCATGTTTAAATAAATAGTGACGATTGCGAATGTGTGTGGCTGTGTTTGTATGTATGTGTGCGCGCGAGCGGGTGTGTATGTGTGTGATGATTGTGTTCAACTTTATGTATTCCTAGATCGTGTGTCTTCATCTGCGGATAGAAATTTACGGACAATTCTACACGTGTTCAAAATGACAGCCTTTTGTATTTGTAAATATGATAATGGATGCATGTCGAGTGACTTAAGACTTGTGTGTACTGTTTTTGGTATAATTCCTGTGCTTGATACAATTACGGGTATAGTTTTTACTGATTTAACTTTCCATTGTGTTTTTAATTCTATTGACAAATCCGTGTACTTTGCAATTTTTTCTGTGTAAGTGTTGGAGAGGTTGTGTGTATTTGGTATAGCTACGTCAATTAGAGTAACTTGATTGTTCACCTTATCATGGAATGTTATATCTGGTCTATTGCAGTGTAAAGTTTTGTCTGTGATTATTGTCCTGTCCCAGTAAAGTTTGTATTGTGGAGTATCTAAAACTACTTGAGGTGTATATTTGTAATATGGAACTTTTTCTGTGATTAACTTGTGTTTAACTGCCAGGTGTTGATGTAAAATGGCGGCAACTTGGTCATGGCGATGCTTATAGTCAGTTTGGGCTACTGATGAACATGCACCTGTAATGTGTTGTATTGTTTCTGAGTTACGGTGACATCGGCGGCATAAGTCTGAATTAAGAGTCCTGTCTTTAATAATGTGTTTCCTATAATTTCGTGTTTCTATAACTTGGTCTTGTATGGCCAACATGAATCCTTCTGTTTCAGGGAAGAGTTCCCCTTTTTTAAGCCAGGCGTTAGAAGCAGTTTTGTCATTGTCTGGGTTAGTGAGATCTTGTCGATGTCTACCGTGTAATGATTTTCTTTGCCAAAGGTCTATTTTTTCGTTAGGGCTTAGAATTTTTTCATTCTTTTGGGTATTGATGTCTTTAAGATTTAACGGTGTGAATTTGTTGTCGGTTTCAATGATGATTTTATGTAATTATGAGCGGTTAGTTTGGTTATAGAAAAAGGTTCGTAGTGTAGTAATCTGTTTATTGTGTAGGTTAGTAATGTCTATAAGTCCCCTACCACCTTCATGTTTTGGCAATGTAAGACGTTGTATGCATGATCTAGGATGGTGTTTTCTATAACGAGTCATATGTGTATTAATAGTTCTCTGGAGTTTAATAAGATCAGTTTTGGACCAATGGATAATACCAAAAGAGTAAGTCAGAATAGGTATTGCGTAAGCGTTAATTGCTTTTATAGTGTTTCTAGAGTTCAGAAATGAATTAAGGATTTTATGTAGTCTAGTTTTAAATTTATTAATGATCGTTGATTTGGTTTCTTTTTGATGAATATTTTGTGATTGTTGAAATCCTAAATATTTGTAACCTTCTTGGTGATCTACAGAGTCTATTATATTTCCGTCTAGTAGTTGAAAAGTGTTAAGTTCAATTTTTCCTTTTATAATTGACTGCATTTTACATTTGTCAATCCCAAAAGTCATGTGTATATCATTAGAGAACATTTCAGCGGTTTGGGCTAACTGATGTAAATCCATTAGGCTTTTACCATACAGTTTGATATCGTCCATGTAGAGTAGGTGTGTAAGGCTTACTGCTGAATTGCTTTGCTTTATAACGAATCCATTGTTGCTGCTATTTAACATACTAGAAAGTGGATTGAGAGCTAAGCAAAACCATAGTGGACTTAGTGCATCCCCTTGGAAAATACCTCTACGGATATCAATAGGGTTCGTCTCTTTGTGGTTTTGTAGTTTCAAAACAGTTTGCCAGTTTTGCATAATAATGGAGAGGAAGTTTACTAGTGTTGGGCTTATATTGTAATGTTCTAAAATATACAATAACCAGGTATGAGGTACGGAGTCAAAAGCTTTTTGGTAGTCTATGTACATAGTGTGAATATCCAGCTTTTTTACCTTAGCTAGTTTTGAAACCACTGAATCTATAATCAGCTGCTCTTTGCACCCTTGACTTTTTTTGCGGCATCCTTTTTGCTGTTCCGCCAGTATGCTATTAGCGTCAACGTGCTCATAAATAATTTCGCTTAAACAGGAGGTCATAATTTTATAAATTGTTTGCAGGCATGTAATCGGTCTATATTTTGCAGGGTTTTGTAAATCGGTTTTATCTTTTGGTAACATGTATGTAAGTCCTTGCGTTATGTATTTTGGCATCGTTTCTGGTGATTGAATGAATTTGTTAATGTGTGTGTGTAAATGTGGATGTATGCTGGTGAATTTCTTATACCAATAATTGTGTAATTTGTCTGATCCGCAGGCTTTCCAATTATTGGTTTTGGCTATTACAAATTGTAGAAGGCATAAGCTAACACTTTCAAATGCCATTACAGGTACATTTGTATATTTTTATTATTATTATTATTATTAAGTACTTTTGAATCGTCAAAATTTTCCTACCACCCGTTCCAGACCTTTTAACTTACAAGAAGAACGGGCGCAAGAAACTTGTCAGCTGTATTGTATTTTAATACAATCTTTTATCTCTTTTACTCACGTCTTGAAAAATATTATGAGTCACATGATAAATTAATATACAATGCATGGAATGAAAACATTAATAAATAAATACACCCAATAATTTTGCCATTACTTAAGTTAACATGCTTACTAATTTAGTACCATCGAATGAAGTAAGTTGTTTGTAGCATAAAACTAAACAGCCAATGATTAAGTTCCAACATGCTCTAAGTAACAAGAACTTGTGTACTTAGTTAATGTTTTATTTGGTTAGATTGGTAAACATTAGCTGAGCCTTGGTACGAGAGAGGTCGGGTAAATGCTTGTATGTTTACCGCTTTTAAAGCAACTATCTTAGTAAATATTGTTATTTGCGAGTTAATTTCATTGATATTGAAGTTGAGGTTATAAAAAAACATAAAAATTTGTAAAATAATCAGAATTTTGCGGCTGATTTGTTCAGTAATTATTTAAGTTTTTTGGGAAATACTTATTAAAAGGATTTATGTTTTATTTAATCAATGACATTACTTTATATTACAAAAGTAAAAAATAAACTATCACGCTTTTCATTACAGAAAAAAAATATTAATTTGCAATAGGATATAATAAGTATATAATAATTTCCTCCTAATAATAAGTATAATAAGTAATAATAATATTAGCAGATGAAATATCTGCAAGAATACAACTTACATTGTTTTTACAATTACTGCATATTTTATTGTGATGTTATGCTGTTTAACGCAAAACAAAGATGGAATTACCATTTCGTTATTCGCTTATTAGAAGAACAATGTCATATAATTGTTTTACTCTTAATTTATTGTCCATCGCCTTGAAAGTGCGAGACACAATGGCAATCGCAAAACCGTGTAATATAATTATGAAACAAACATTTGACATTCATTGTGCACTATTGTTTTTGATCTAGACCTAATTATATGAACAATGGCCGGATTTATGCTGAATCAAAATTCATGAAATTATTCTTATGTTTATATTTAAAGTAGTTTCTAAATGGTGTGAGCACAATGAAATGTCCCTGAACGTTACCAAATGTCAAGTTATTTCTTTTACAAAAAATAAAAACTCCATTCAATTTAATTATCGCATAAGTAACTCTTTATTGAGCCGTGTCCATGCAGTGCGCGACTTAGGAGTATATTTTGACTCATCTTTATCTTTTCGGCCGCATTTTGACCATATTTGCAGTAAAGCGAATCAAATGCTGGGCTTCATAACTCGGAATGCTAGACCCTTTAAAAAATTACTTCATGGATGATTCTATACAACTCGTTGGTAAGATGTTTGCTTGAATACTGTTCTTCGATCTGGTCCCCTATTTATAGCGTTCACATTGACAGAATAGAAGCGGTTCAGCGTAGATTTGTGCGATCATTATGTATGAAGTGTGGTCTGCGTAAAAAAATTAAAGATTATTCGGACCGTCTTAAGTATTTTGGTATGGTCACTCTGGAGGGTCGAAGGAGGGTGAGAGACTTGTGCTCTCTTCATCGGATTGCCAATGGGTCTGGTGTTTAAAACTGCGGTTTGGTCAAATTATTAAAATTCAAAGTACCGACTCGATCTGTGCGTAAGCCACAATTATTCTGTGTTCCCCTCTACACTAACAATGTTTCCAGAAATAATCCTTTGGATAGAATGTGTTCATATTATAATAACATCTGTTTAAATTATGACATATTTAACTGTAGTATCCTTTCTTTCAAGAAGTTACTGTTGACAGCTTTACAGTCTCATGACTCATCAGTCTCATCACAGTCATCAATTTAAAAAAGAACTTTATACCTACCTTTATTTGATTTTTGTATAAAATATTTTCTTTTTTTTTGTTTTTGTATTTACTTGTATTTTATACATCTGGGTGTATAAATATTCTCATTTCTATAAATGTTGTGCACAATTGTAATTGGACATAGGCATGCATTAGTTTTAAATATCTTTTCCTTATTGTAAGTAATTTTGTCTGATGTCTGTTATTGTGCCGTTCTAAATAAAATAAAATAAAATAAAAAATAAAATAAAGAATTAAATCTCCATTACCTACCCACAAACCTACAGAACTACGCATGAGCGAGATGTATCGGTATACAATAACTACTTGTAAAGAGCTGTGATCAAATTGTGGAACATACTAACTGAAGTGTAATCGAAATGATTAATAATATTTTCTTTTAAAATTTTCTGCTATAGGTTGTTCTTCATAAATTCTAGTAAAAGTTTGGGTCTCTTTAAACGTAGAGTTACAGACACAATATAAAAGTACATAATTCAAAATTCAAAAATTATTTATTCAGTCTAGGCTGTTACAAGCACTTGTGAATGTCATAGAAGCTACGCCATCGGTTCGCAAACCCTAAGCGGGAGACCTTGTAACGAGAAGAACCGGCAAGAAACTCGTCAAGGGCTGCTTTTTTCTCCCTGTATATTTCATACAGAGTCGTCAACATTGAAAAATGAGCTCCACATTTAAAGTGAGGTCATTTTCCATCACAATAATTAACAAAAGTTTGCACACAATGGGTAGGAAAGGAAGGTTGAAATTAAATACCTACTACATATCGGATAGGTAATTGTGAGAGTAAATAACTTTCAACTAGTTGAGAAATCAGTAATCATTCTGTCTGCTACTCGAAAGTGCACCTAAGTAGGCAAAATTTACCGAAAAACACTTGATACAAGACATAAAGTTCACTGCAGGACGAAGGCCTCTCCCATGGGCAGATGTTGCAATAATCTTTACGTTTGAAACAGGCCTTAAGTTTTAGGGCCTGCATAGTCCGTCCCGTATTCCGCACTATCTTCCTTCTGCTTTTATTTTAAAATGGAACATTGTCTACAACTGATGTTTACCGTGTAGCGAGGAAGTTTTGTAAATAAGATGGTTATTTAACAGTTACTTACTCCATGCGATGATCGCTAAAAAATAACACTGTGATGTAATGGCAACACTTTGATGATAGAATGAGTATTGTTCTGTCATTCACAATTGTACTCGTTGGTATGGGAATTATGCAAGGGTATGACATGCTTTGATAGAGCGAGATCGTCTTATTAAGATTCCTATAGGAGGAAATAGAGAAGAGTGTCATGTTTTTTCTCTATCACCGACCGGACTTTTTTTCATGGTCGGGTTATAGGCAGAGTTCAAATAAGCAAAACAAACAAGTGGGGTTATATCAAAAGTGCCCGAGAAATTAAAGTTTTTGTGGATAACTCCCTAATTAATATTGAAGATTTATTATAAATCGAATGTATAGTGTTTGTGTCTAGCATACAAAATGGTGGGATGTTCGATATTTGGCTGCAAAAGCAACAATCAAAGGAAAGAAGCGGGCGTTACATTTCATGCGTGAGTACACTGTTTTCTATATTTTGATCACGTATTTCTTTCTCAAATCTCACAGGAACCAAGTATCTGAGCTAAATCATTAGTTATATCATGAAAAACCTGATAAATAGGAAAAATCTAAAAATTATTTCTAAAAGTAACCTCGTAAACATTTGACATGCAAACCGGTAAAATTGCGTACATCTACGTAATAGTAGAAGTCAGCTTAGCTTTGACGTCCACTAAAATCAGTAGATTTATAATTCGATTTCCGGATGCCTACTATATAGAAAATTTTCCCCAAAAATTACCCCATATTTCAGGGAATTTCAAGCGATTTGATTTTTTCAGATTTCCGACGGAAGATAAAACTCGTGAAAAAGGTATAGAAGCAACTGGAAAAAGAATTGGGTGCCACACACGAATTTGTTCAAAACATTAAAAAAATATATTGTTTCCGAAAAACAGAAAAACTAACGTTAATAAAAAAAGTTCTGTACTCCAACGTTTAATAAAGACTTTATCTGTTTTAATTTAAAGTTTATCTTTTTATTCCATTAACCACACAATCTACAAACAACCCCAGCTAGTTTACTTTATGTATACGTATCTTACCGTTAAACGGAATCCGTTAATCTGCAGATTAACTGGTCTAGTCAGTTAAAGTGCGAAATTACGATTTCCGTACTTTAACTAGTAATCTGCACATTAACGGATGCTACACCGTTAAGGGTACTTTTTCTGATCATGGCAACCCCATATTTTGACGTCATAATATATCTATCCCTTACACCCGGTCGCTCGGTAGCGCATCTACCCCTTTTAATATACTATATCTATGGAATTATGGAATTATCAAAGACTAGTTCTTGATGATAATCCACAGAGAAAGCAATACTATACGTAAGATGATAATCGTTTATCTTTCGTAAACATGATTTTGACAATGTGTATTTTAATCTGAAATCCTGAAATACCTATTCTTTTCATTGAAGATAGATGTTGATATAGATTTATTAAAAAAAATAGATTTTCCGATAGAAAAAAGAGGTTTGGTATACAAAGTATCATCACTTTACTGAACTGAAGTGGTGAATTTGTATATTATTTGGTGGTAAGCAAAACCAGGGCTCTGTCACTCCGCGTGCGGGCGTCCTCTGAGAGGACGAATTTCATACATCAGAAAAGATAAGACCTACGCGATAGAAAGAGAGGCAACGACCAAGTGGATGTTTTGGAGCGAAGAGAGCGCTGTGCGACCTGAATTGCACTTTATTGTGTCGGAGCAAGATTTGCAATTTATTTAAACGATTTTGAGGAGTGCAACTTCTGTACGCTAGTACTATTATCTATTCTGTGGTAAAACCTTCTTGCACAATTTTAAAATGTGCAAGAAAATTTAACTTCACGCTATAAAGTGACTATAAAAGGTCATGCACAAACTCGAGAAATAAACAAAAAAGTCGGTCTTCTCTGTAGAATCTAAAACGTATCCCTCCTATTTAAAATTGGCCTCCTATTGGCATTATCAACCAATTATAGTTCTTCTATCTCACGAAGATCGTTTTGCTATGAATTTAGTTTAATTAGGCGTGCACATGCACATGTGCGTAATAACTTATACAAGAGCGTGCAGACGCACACTAAAATAATGTGAATGTGCACGCCTAACAACATTCATAGCCAAACGGACTTCTTGAGATTTAACAACTAACTATACTAAAGTTAGTGTATACTTTTCCCTATCTGTATATAAAAAAAACAAAAAACCGTTTTCAAAAAACCTACTTCTAAAAAGCAAGAAATAATATTCGTAATAATAAAAATACGTCTATTGAAGTCGAGTGGGGCTTTTAGAATAAAAAAAGGAATTTATACTCCAGCCCCACCCGACTTCAATAGACGTAATTTTATTATTACGAATTTTATTTCTTGCTTTTTAGAGGTATAGGTTTTTGAAGTCGGTTTTTTGTTTTTTTTTTAAACAATTTTTTTATTTTTAGTTTAGGTACCTTGTAGGTAAGGTTATTATATATGTAGAAAAATCGGCTCAGCCAAACGTAAGATAATCGCGGAAAAACATACTTAAATACGGGTTAAACTGAGAACCTCCTTTTTTAAGTCGGTTAAAAAACTACACTTAAGATATCCCTCTTCCAACAAAAAAAATATTATCTTATTCAGTTCATAAACAAAGAAGTAATACGACTAATCATCGAGGTAATTCACACAAAATCATACTATCTTCATGCTTTTTTCAAAATTACTTGAAAAGTACTGAACCGATTTCCAAATTTTAAAAAATGGGACCAACTTGGGAGTATACCTAATGTAATAACGTTTGAATCATTTCAATCGGTCCAGCCGTCTTCGAATAATCGGTGGACATACACAAAAAATAAACAAATATACAGACGAACATAGAACCTCCTCCTTTTTTGGAAGTCGGTTAAAAATGCTTGCTCTATCTGCACGTGATCCTGGAGTGCGTGGGTTTGGCCGCACAACGTGCAGAAATCCTCACAAAAGTGAGGTCGCTCCTAGAAGCCTGTGAACGCCCCAGGAGGCTTCTGCGCTTTTAGAAGGAGCTAGGATGGTTTGACTAGCCATACCGATGCTATGTTCACGCATAACGGACCAAATGGGAGTTTAAATGCGGAGAAAAGAGCCCATTACCAATACAAATACAAATACCTATCTGCACTTAAAATGCTCGTTCACTATTACTTAGTTCGGCCTTGATCCGATGGCCGGTGGCCGTTTCTCCGACCTTGGCCCATCCGAGCTGCATGCACGCATTTCCACGGAGACATTGCGACATCCACCCCGAGTGTGAATGCGTGATAGACAAATGTTGCGCAATGTGAACGAGGCCTTATTAAGATGAAAAGTTAAAATAGCTCTTCTACGTTTTGTCTTTCTAACTTCTTAGCTTAACTGGAACAGATTTGCGTATAAACCAAGTTATAAAATGTTAACTTAATGAATTCGGTATTATATTTTTTGTAGACTAGTGGCTCAGTAAGCTGTAGACCTCGGTAGCATACTTTTTATCCTGGACAAAGGTTCCCTAAGGTCCAAGTAGACGAAGTCACGGGCGAAAGCTAGTCAACTTATAAAAGAAGAACAACAGAATGGAGGAAAATGATATACAAAACGCGTCAAATGTGCATTTTGCTTTACATTAAATTCTTATAATGTTGTTTTTATTTTAACAGTCTCAGTAATGCTGGCAAAATGGTTACTTAATTGGGACTGAACCAGTCACTAACCTTGTCGAACTGGATGCACTGCATTCACACTGTAATCCTAGACGTTTTATAAAATAACTCTTAATACCTATGTAGTTAGGCCCAAATTCCCGTACTTGTGGATTAAGTCTAAAGTTATCATTAGGACAGACTTTAGAATTAATGAAATTGTACTCAAGTTGTTGGTTTAAACGATGAGTCATGTTTTTTAAGTGCGAAATGGAGAATAATGTAGTTTTATTTCTTTGCATTAAGATAGCTTTCTGCGGAAAATTCCAACATTTCTTAAAAACTTCGAACTAACTTTTACTACTACTACTAAACAATAGTTTTAAAAAAAAACCTTTTTTTTATTCTAAAGTTTTTTTTAAACTATTTTTTATTTTTTTATTTTTAGTGTAGGTACCTTGTAGGTAAGGTATATTATAATATGTAGAAAAATCGGCTCAGCCAAACGTAAGATAATCGCGGAGAAACATACATACGGGTCAAACTGAGAACCTCCTTTTTTAAGTCGGTTGAAGAACCTACACTTAAGATATCCCTCTTCCTACAAAAAAATAATTATCTTATTCAGTTCATAAACAAAGAAGTAATACGACCATTATCATCGAGGTATTTCACACAAAATCATACTATTTTCGTGCTTTTTTCAAGATTACTTGAAAAGTACTGAACTGATTTCCAAATTTTAAAAAATGGGACCAACTTGGGAGTTTACCTAATGTAATACCGTTTGAATCATAACAATCGGTCCAGCCGTCTTCGAGTAATCGGTGGACATACACAAAAAAAAACAAATATACATACGAACATAGAACCTCCTCCTTTTTTGGAAGTCGGTTAAAAAGTACGAAACTATGAAATATTTTTTTTAGTTTATAACTATAAGGGCACTTACATAGCCTAATAACCAGCGGACGATCAAGACGCTTCTAACAATACCTAATTTGTTTATTATGACAAGTAGTTTAGAAGTTATGAGAGAACAGATGAACATACATACATACCCACATACATACATACATACCGGTCTAAATCATATCCATTCTTTTTGCTTTAGTCGGGTAAAAGGTATCTAATATTTGTTCAATAATTCCGGGAATTACCAACTATTTTAAAACAAATATCTTTTACAATATTAAAAGTATTTTCACCATATTTTTTGCAGGTCTCAACACTCGTAATTACATTGATTTTTATTTTACAGTTAGGTTCAATAAACTAAACATAAGTGACCAAAAAGTGATAACTTCGTTGTTTTATGTGTTAAAACTATCAGTGCCAAACCGCTTCCTACCCAAGGCTGTGTATCTGTCATTTAAAAAGTGATCAAGTGCTAAAATATTTGTCCAGCGTTACATAATAAGTAGTCGGCACCATTACCTAGTTTCCTAGTTAGGCAGGCTTCGAAGTTCTGAGCGAAAATTAATCGGTCAAGTGCGAACTTCGAAGCGGCGGTGTTGGAATTTCGCAAATCACTCTCTCTTTCTAGCGATTGGTGATGAGAGAATCACAGTGTAATAATATATCTATCTATGGTGAGGTAACTTCTTTGTCCGGTAGTAAATGCAAACAAATGACGTAGTCGTCATAATGTACTAAAGACACTATACTAATTATCTGGTAACGATATATTCAAGTTTGTAAATATCGTTACTTATAACTGTTACAGCTGATAAGTTTCTTGCGCCCGTTCTTCTTGTCAGCTAAAAAGTCTGGAACGGGTGGTAGGAAAATATAGACGATTCAAAAGTACTTAATAATTAAGTTTATTTTAATAAAGCTTATTTGACTTAGACTATAGTACTACAGTAGTAGTACGCCTATTTCAATACACTAGTACAATATAGTATAGTGTAGTGAAATAAGTGTATTATGAGTTTATGCTTACCTATTCTTATAGATAGCGACTGTAGTTAATATTTTGTATGAAAACTTCTAGTTTAGTGTAGTTACCGCTAGAGGCGCTGTACCAAATGCTTACTACAGTCGCTATCTTTATAGTAAACGTAACTGGGCAAACTCATAATACAGGAACAGTACCTCACTCTCAGTAGTGAAAAGTTAGGTATGAATTTGTAGCTCCCGCTCAGGGTTTGCGAACCGATGGCGTAGCTTCTTTGAAATTCACAAGTGCTTGTAACAGCCTAGACTGAATAAATTATTTTTTGATTTTTGATTTTGATTTTGTAGCCTGTGGGGGGACGCCCCCTGCCCCGCTCCCCACCTCATCATTACCCGGTTTACTTACACGCTATGAGAGAATGCTAATTTTGTTTATAACAACAGAAGCTAAAATCTAGTTGCCCCAGTTATTATAAAACTGCCATAGATAATAATTACATGCGCAGTAAAAAAACCAGTAATTAATTTACCTCGCGGAATATTTCTTAATTAGTTTGTTTTTAAGAAAACTACATGGAATTTCCGGTTGTGAGTAATTGGTAATGTTATTAAAAGCTCTCAAAAGTATGGAGATCATCAAAAGTATGGAGATCATCAAAAGTATGGAGATCATCAAAAGTATGGAGATCATCAAAAGTATGGAGATCATCAAAAGTATGGAGATCATCAAAATTATTTTATTAAGTATATATATTCTTTGGGATTTCAAAATACTTTTGATGTTTATATTAAACGAAAATTGCTGTGAATTTTCTAAAAAATACTTTCTCACCTCTGTTGCTGTAAGCTAGCGAATGTTCTACGTCACGACGAATTTCCTTGATCACGAAAGAAACATTCAAACTAGGTACATACATAAGAATAAGTCTTGTTTTGTTATATAAAAAAAAATGACACAATTAAAGAACGTTGAACTTGAGGTCATACTCCGAGTCTAGTAGTTATCCGACATTTTTTTAACAACGGTACGGAAAATTTCGTTAATATTTATAGAATGTCTACAAATAGAATGCTTCTTTGATAAAAAAAACCTAATTGATCATATTGACGTAGACATTCTTTGTTTCTATTTCAGCCATCTATTTTTTTTGCCATAGAATAGATAATTTACTACTACGTTTTTGTCCAAAAATAAGCTAGGTATTTGCGCTATAAAGAGTTTGTTGGAGGGAATGAATTGATATTTTCTTAAGTACCTAAGTAAATTAGTTCACTCATTTTAAATTGTTTTAGCAGGGTTTTTTTGTTACAAAAACTAAGCTTGTACCTACTTATATTGAAAACTATTTAGGTTGTAGCTGAGTTGTCTTTCAGCAATCTTGGTATCTTGCTTCATGTCATCCAACGTGGTCTTTTAGCGAAAAGGTCATTCTGATAGAGAGGGAAATAAGGATCCTAAAAATTTAGGTACCTATAAAACAAAAACTCTACATAAAACACTGTTAAAAAAATTATGATTAAAGATTATTATGTAAGTAAGTACTTGACAGTTTTACTGCATTTAAAGTTATGGGTTATGAAACAAAAGTATTAATAAAAAATAACGAGAAAAGAGCTTACGTTACTTTTTAATCTTTTATTTTAATACACATTATGTAGGTCATATTTATGGCAAAATTAATGTTTTTTTCTGATAGCAAATGACAAATTTTGATCATATTCCGTTTCTGTCTATTTACTGAAATCTGCACCCTTAGCACGAACGGCTATCGAAAAAAATAACGCACGTAAAATTACTCGATAGACAATTCTCTATGGGAAATTTTATTTCGCTTATCGGCGATAGATGGCGCTGTACATATTTCCAATACAAAATTTATCTATCGAATGATTTTACGCACGTTATTTTTTTCGATAGCTGTTCGTGCTAAGGGTACTGTACCCTTAGCACGAACAGCTATCGAGAAAAAAAACGCACGTAAAATTACTCGATAGACAATTCTCTATGGGAAATTTTATTTCGTTTATCGGCGATAGATGGCGCTGTACAAATTTCCAATACAAAATTTATCTATCGAATGATTTTACGCGCGTTATTTTTTTCGATAGCTGTTCGTGCTAAGGGTGCTGGTAAGTTCATCTTTTTTTAAATTAAAATGGATACGATTGCAATCTCAATTGTTTTATTACTCCTCGTTTCACAGAACTCATTGCAATTAATTTAAACTTGAATAAGATCCTATTAAACCTTTAACTAACTTACAAATGACTGCCAAAGTAGTATTTTCCAATTTAAATGTAGAAACCCAACTGACTGTTTCATGTCTAGGAATTCAAGAGCTACCATTGACATAACTTATTTTCACATCTACGTGACGTCTGCATTGCGCACCAAGGCTGATTGAGCGCGCAATTTCGCGTGCGTGATTCCAGCTGGACATTTAAGTTATAGTGGTTATAGTTAAATATAAGTACAGAATGTTTGGTAATAGCCTTATAAAGCCGAATATTGTTGTTAGGGACCATCAAACTGAACAACTTTTAAAAGAATTCACGTAATAAGAAAATAACAACTTTTTACCAACTGAAATTGATAATTACATTATGATATTAACAGATGACAGCACTGCCCATGAAATGGCTCCGTGCACGCTTTTAGCGCCACCTATCGTTCGCAACTTTGTTGGCTCTGGCCTGACCGTTTTGACGTTTTGATATGAAATGGCGGCATTGTGACAAAATGTTAAAAAATACTATACATATTGTGTTATTAATGTAAATTTCAAAATTACTTTGAATTTCAAAATTACTGTGATTTGGGTGGACAAAGTGTTGTGAAATCATTTTTGGTGATTTAAATTAAATATGCCAAGTAAAATCTATTCAATAAGATTGTTTTATTTTGGTTATATCAGGGTTTGTTTACTTCTTTTTTAGTTGTAGATTTTGTAAAACAAGAGGATAAAGCTACTTTAATAATTTTATTAAGTGATAATAAACATATATAATTGTTCCTGTATCGCTAGTAATAAATTAAATATCGTTTTCAAACAGATTACAGAACCTACATTATTTCTACATTTTGCCACCATGAGTGCTGCGATCGATTTATTATACCTATCGCACCATGCGAATAGCATAAAGATATAATTTTGCTAGCATTGATTAATCTTTGCTATCTTTCAATTATGAACAATCCGTTTGCTAAAGTTTTGAATTGTAAAGATTTTTTCAATTAAAAATCTTTCCAAAAAGAAGTAAAACTCGTAACTGAATGAAATCACGTACTTACATTCATTTTTTGCGCGGGTATAGCCGGTCCCTTCGCCGTTGCATCATGGTTATATCACATCTTAGAGTGACGTTGCGAAATATTATATTATGTGGGTCATGACCGGTCCTTCCGCTCGTAGCAAATAAACTGACTCTAGCTAAAACATTTAACATATCAAAACGGCATTTAGGAAGAAAATTGAATTGATTAAAGTAGAGTTGCTCAGTACCCTTAGCACGAACAGCTGTCGAAAAAAATAACGCGCGTAAAATCATTCGATAGACAAGTTTTGTATTGGAAATTTGTAAAGCGCCATCTATCGCCGATAAGCGAAATGAAATTTTTCCATAGAGAATTGTCTATCGAGTAATTTTACGCGCGTTTTTTTTTCTCGATAGCTGTTCGTGCTAAGGGTACAGTACCCTTAGCACGAACAGCTATCGAAAAAATCATTCGATAGTGCTATTTTGTATTAGAAATTTGGACAACGCCATCTACCGCCGACTAGCGAAATTTAAATTTCCATAGATAATTCTCTATCGAGTAATTTTAAGCGCGTTTTTTTTCTTTTCGGAAAAACGCAAATTGTTCTGTACCCATAGCACGAACAGCTGTTCGTGCTAAGGGTACAGAACAATTTGCGTTTTTCCGTGCACGCACATAAGGTGCTTTACAAGTATTTCAAACTGAACCAGGCTATAATCAGTGCTGTAGTAGCTCCTACCTCTTAGTGAAAATAAAAGATGGAAGTTGTTTCGAAAATAGAGGCGCTTCTGTTTAGTTAGACACAGACTTATTCCAGGATTAAAATTTGAAACGGTTATAACTGTTTCTATTATACATTTTTTTGGTAAATTGGCAAGGGCTTCACCGCTACCTACCTACCGTATATAAGCTATGATAAAAGATCGACGATCTACGATAAAAGTGCATGTCTAGAAGTGACCTATTCCCTCGCGTCTTAAAGACCTATCTGAGTCTTTGGAATATCCACAATAAAACGGTGGTCCGATGGAAGAAGGGAGATGGCGGAATTAGGACGTGCATGTGCAATTCAGCTGCGAAATGTATCCGATAATAAAACGATAAGCTTGCAACCTTGCGTCTATGCTCCAGGCTTTTGAGCTTATTACAGAAAAGATTGTCGTTGCCGATGAGCTTCTTGGCCCTCTGTTGAATAAAAATTATCAATCAACGTTAAAAAGGACACACAAGATATATTTTTTATAAATAAGTAACATATTCTCACATAATTTCGATTTTTCTAATGAGTGTCTTCAGAGTCCCTTCGTGTCAATATCGCTTTATTGTGGTCAAAGTCAAAATCGTCTTTATTCTACTAACTTTTTTTTCTTCTAAAGCTGTCACTAAGAATGGGCGCAAAAACACACATGCAAATGCAAGATATACTTACAAGTTCGTTAATAAAAAAAACAATTGCATTAAACTTAACAAAATTTACATAATATTTTCTGCCATAGAATTTTCACAATAGCCATTTAATTAAGTTCCTTCCTTATTACATTTACTTATTCTTTGCATATCTCTGAATGAACAATTATTATCTGGCGTAACCAGTTATTGCTTCACTGCTGTATTACGATTAGGTAGTAGGTACTTATTAAAACATCTCTTATTAACAAGGATTAAGATACATTTTGCTACGACTTAGGGAAAATTGTAATGATCTGGTTTTTGGTATTCATAAAGTATTATGTAATTTTAATAAGGTCTCGAACCGGATTTGGTTATTATACAGATTTTGTTGGTTACCTTTTATGGAATTTGGATGTTGCTTACGAATAACCAATTAGTAGTCTTAGAATAGGCAAATAAATGCGTCATTTTCGGTTGGAGGATATGTTTTACATTATGATGAAAATGCTCTCTTTTTATAAAAAAGTTTTTAGTCAGTTTTTAAAGTAGTTTTTCTACCGATTTGGTCTGCGGCTAGAATGCACTTTTTTTACGGTACAACCAAAACTCAATCTAAGTTTTAGTTTCGTTTTGTTTGCTGAAATTATTCTCTTAGACAAGAAAGACGAGGGTGCCTTTCGCACCTTACTGAAAGTGAAAGTGAAAGTGAAATAAGCTTTATTCAAATAAACTTAATTATTAAGTACTTTTGAATCGTCTATACTACACTATACTATACTACACTATACTACAGTGAAAACATTAAGCTAAGTTAAAGATTTTATTATTTTAGTAACACAAAGCACAACGTACAAGTTTTTGGTTTTACTGTTCAAAATTGGATCGGGCATACTTAGCTATAAGGTCCTTCTTAAATAGTGCACGAAATTTTAAGGGGTCAATGTACTCAACATTGAAATCGAGAAATAAAATCAGCTGTTCCATAGAAAATGTAAAATCGAGTAGATCAAAATGTATGGGATAGCTGATTTTTTTTCGCGATTTCAATGTTGGTACCATAGTAAAAGTTGTTTGTATGCATGGGTACATTTACCCCTTAAAATTTTGTGCACTATTATTTATGTGTCATATTTAATAAGACATACATGTACGAGCATTATAAGAAGGTCTATCTTCCTGTTCACAGCGACTGACACAATTTATGTGTGTTCGTGTGTTTTTCTGTGCGTTTGCGCAACCACAGTGAAAGGCATTGTACATCTGTCAGCTACAGTGCATGTGTGATCAGTATGTGACAAATGATTGAGATTCGCTAAGTTTATGAACTAGACTACACATTGTAATATAAAAAATAATACGTTGAAGTGTGTACCTCTATTGACGGCCAATAATTTTTATTGTGTTTTGTAGGTAGGTATACTAGAAAAATGGTAAATGTTCTCTTGATTAGGCAGGATAGTCACTTAAACGGCAAGGCACTTCACGAAATTTACCCTTTCACTATGTCTTTAGAATAAGGTTGAATATTGTATAGCTGTAATCCTCGAGCAGCGACGGCTACGTCTTACTAGGCTGTAATTGACGCTTCGCCAGAAATTTGACTAAATTTAGTACATTTTTATCGATTTCTGAAATACTGGATCGTTTATTAAAAATGTACTCGGTTATTGTGTTAGATCGATAAAAAAGCTATCCTTTTTGCATAAAAAAATCATATCACTGTCGTTGAAAATTACGAAATCTGACGATTGGAAAATTATTTTTATAAGTTTTATGGTGTTATTCAGGTTTTTTTACAGAGTTACCATGCCATTTTTCAATATTCTGTTCGGTTATTGTGTTTCTTTGTTTCTTTTTCAGTTTACAGCAATTTTTGTTAAGTAGAATTCTACATCAGTTCTTCACATTGGAAGTTCAAAAATCAATCTTTTCATCAGATCGTGAACTGGCCTCGCCTTAAGGTTAGTTGCGGTTTCTGAGATTAGGTTTCTTTCACAAAAAAGATTTAAAGCCCATTTGGAATACCTACTTGGTTGGTGGTACAAGGACGATCATACCCTTTCCTTCATGCGGCTTACAATAAAAATCAATTTATTCAAGAAAACACTTTTACATTGCAAGAACTGCTATCTTATGAGTAGAGATGGGCAAAGGAACCGATTTTGACCCGACTGCTGGGTTTAAGCCCAGTTGTCGCCCATAGTCCCAAGTCTAGTCCAGAACGTTGCATCGCAGACCATGGTTTGGATTATTATTTTTGGATTATCATAAACCTTCCAAAATCTAAATCACTTTACATATACTATCTGACTTTGAGGAGTTCCCTTGTGTATCTAACCTTGTGTGAGGAGCTCGGTGGCCCGGCGATTGCGGAAGTTAAGCAACGTTCGCAAGGGTCGGTCATGGGATGGGTGACCAAAAATTTATTATCTCGAGCTCCTCCGTGCTTCGGAAGGCACGTTAAGCCGTTGGTCCCGGCTGATGCATTTGCAGTCGTTAACACCCACCAATCCGCATTGAGCCCGCATGGTGGGTTATGGCCCGTCCTCCTCATCCACCCATAAGGAAGGCCTGTGCCCCAGCAGTGGGGAAATTAAAAATGGCTGATGGACTTGTGTATCTTCGAAGTTCAAAGTCCAATACCGATGAAATTAAAATGTGACCATAATTGAAATACCCTTTCAAACTAAAAAATAATCATCTAAATCGGTTCATAAACAAAGATGTTATGTCCGAAATTCCGTAAAAACTCGTGCGATGGCAAGCTAAATAATTGATAATTTTCAGGATTATGAAAAAACTACTAGCCAGATCTCTGTTATTTTTTTATGGGACCACACACGAACTATGTTCTTTGAGATGAAAAAAGAATTGTATAAATCGGTTAACAACTGACGAAGTTATGTTAAAACATACATAAAAAAACCGTCGACTTGAGAACCTCCTCCTTTTTTGAAGTCGGTTAAAAATCTTTAGAAATAAGGGATTTTCGTCAGTGGTCAGTGATAGGTTTTAAACCGTGTCTCTTGCCCATCTTTAGTTAATGAGAGACAGGCTCTTCAAACTCAAAGAATAACGTCTAACGAAATAGATATATGAGTGGAGCTATCCGAAACTCTACACCATAGAGCATATATAAAGAGAGTATTATCTCAATCAATAAACGTGACCACTGACGATGTGTGTCGGGACAAAAGCAGCGAACCTTGAGTCACGTCGATGCAAGGAGTTGGCACGTCCGGTCCGCTCGCTCAGCAAATTTAAACGCATTGTTACTAAGACAATCGCGTTGATTCACCACCGTTGTTGACAGACTGATCGTACTCGATCACGTTTGTTAAGCAACGCTCAGTCCGGCCAGGTGTCGGATGGGTGACCGTTAAGTGGCATTACAACTGAGCGCTTCCGTGCTTCGGAGGGCACGTTAAACCGTCGGTCCCGGCTGTTGTCTGACCAAGTCAGAGGCCTGACAGGCGGCTTGATAAACTCTAACACTAGAGATGGCCACTATACCTCATTCGATAAGAAGAAGAAGAACCACCGTTGTTAAACCTTCGATACTCTATATGAAATTACTTTGAATAATGCATCGGGAAAGAAAGGGTCTATTAAAATTCAATTTACGAAAAAAATCTATGTATTTAATTAATTCTCTGTATAACCACGAAATAAATAAAGGTAAAACCCCTGGTCTTAAAGATAAACATACAGGGTGTTTGGTAATAGTCTTATAAAGCCGAATATTATGGCTGATAGGGACCATCAAACTAAACAACTTTTACTATGGAACCAACTCTGAAATCGCGAAAAAAAACAGCTTTTCTATACATTAAGACCAGTAGGTATTGCGCTATTGTATGGAACAGCTGATTTCTTTTCGCGATATCAGAGTTGGCCCCATAGTAAGAGTTGCTTGTAATCATGAGTGGAGCCACCCCACTGATTAAAATTTCAGCGTGTAGACTAATATAGACAAACTATGATTTTATGGTTGTTTCTAAGGAACCTGATAAAATGAAAGAGCTAACTTAAAGATCCTACGTGTTTTAAACTTATAAAAATAAAGCTTAAAAAACAATAGGTCTTGACTTATCAAGGTTTGTTTTATCAACAATTTAATTAATAAAATGTGTCCAAACATACTCTTAAATCAAAGTAAATAATTACAGTTAATTAGTCTAAAATGAAGGCAAAAACCTATTGTGACTAACTAACACCTTGGCACTTTGCACGTGGTGACACTAGATTAATCTTTTGATCTCTATGAGTACAGTCAGGATAAAAAGTAACTAGTAGTGAAAACATATGTCATAAATTATTGATATTCGTAAGAATAATGGTGATAGTAGCTAATCACACTGTCGAAGATCATCTTTAACTTTACAATACTGTTTCTAATCTAACTTTCTTTTTAAATAAATTAATTTAATGAAAGGGCCGAGCCTCCACTAGCGCCACCAATCAGGAAAAAATCTTTACAACGAAATAACTATGTTTAATGAAATTCTGAAAAATATAAAAGCTAGTATTAGTTATGAACTATTTTTGTATGTGTTTTTTTTATTTAAATGTATTTGTGTGTGTACTTAAAACCTGGATTAACGCCTAAAGTGGCCACTTTGGGAGTTAATACATTTTAACTACGCCACATTTAAACTAAGAATTTGACGCATACAAAAATAGTTGGTAGCTTAATACTAGTTTTTATATTTTTCGGAATTTTAGATTGCGCTAGTGGACGCGCGATGCACCATTAATTTATGAAAAACTTATGAGGAACATTAAACTTACAAATTTTTATAACTAATCTACTTTAATAACTTAAGTAATAAAATGTGTAAGTTTGAAGCTATCATCAATAATACAGATCTAAAATTTAGTTAATATTTATTTTGGAGTTAATTTATTCGAAATTATTTATTATAAAAAAATCAGAAAATTCACTAATAAAATAACCTAAGTATAATTTATTTGAGCTCTTAAGAAAAATATTGTTTTATAATTTTGTCGCTCAGTATACATGACAGATAATAGTAATTATAAGTGCTAGGTGGTAGCTCTTTAATAATAACCTTTTTTGTAGTCCCTCCCTATTGGCTGACAAACAATTATTATTAATAATAGTTTCCTACGTCTGGGGTCGTAACACGAGTACTAAAAATCATCGTAAACTTTTGTAATAGGAAAATAATGTAAAGTAAACAATGTTTTTTATACGAGTACCTACGTAGCTCTATACGTATAATTATAATAGTTAGTATTCTGAGGTAAGCTTCAGACTCCGGTTGTTTATATATAATTGTTAACTGTGGTGCAATGAATAACAACTTACTAACGCATACTGCTATTTTTTATTTGATACATAATTTTTCATAAAAAGTATTAAAGGGCTTATATAGGTCAACTAGCGCCACCAATACATTTATTTTTATTACTCGTAAGCCAAGTAAATATTTAAAAAAGGAGACAATAATGCCCTCTTAAATTGTCTCTTATGTTTTTTTTATAACTCTTTAATATTTTTCATTCTTTGTACTAGTTTTAAAATGCATTTGAAACGACGGTGGCCACTTTTGGTTTAAATGGAATTTAGAACTTACAGATATATACTTACTTATTCAAAAAGAATATTTAATTAGGCAGAACTTGTCAATTAATTAACTTATCAATCTCTAATGATGCAGCTAAAACATTGCTATAGATAGGTAATGCTTGTCATTCCGTTTAGGCAAGGAAGCTTAATAAACATAAAATTCTCTGTTCCATTATCTAACTTAGCATGGAAGCTAATAAGCATAAAAATCTAATAATAAATTATGAGTAAGTAAGTAAATAAGTATGATAAGTTGCGGTCAGTTGCGTGCGTGGCTTATGTGACGACGGCCTTGCGACTTCCTGCGCTCAAATTACCACCTCATATTATAGATCTTGGATTTTTCCATATGAACTAAGACATGGTCTTATAATAGACGTTTAATTTATTTAGTGCTATATTTTGATAATATGTACGATGATGTTTTAACATTGTGTTATGTTATGTTATGATGCTTAAAATTAACTGGTTTTGTCGTTAGAGGTATATAAGAAGGATATTTTATTGCAATGTTTATCAACATTCTAACCCTTTTTTGCTTGTTGGAATGCCATTTTTAGGCTACTTAAGAAACCGGTCAAGTGCGTGTCGGGTCACGCGCCGTAGGGTTCCGTAGTTACCTTATACCATACCATATTTTAATAACACTATCATTTTTCGTCTGTAAAAATAACTTTGTTTTTCACAGTGTTGATATGAATGACAAAGTTATATTTGCGGTTTTGGAAAATATGATATAGGTATCTCGAAAACTAATTACTATATCTCGTTCAAACCAATTTTCGTTAAGAGTTTTTATTAAGATAAGATCTTATAGCATATAGTTTTTTTTATTTTTCACTCCCTTATTTTAAAAGTTAGAGGGAGGGAGTGGGGGACACACATTTTACCACTTTGGCAGTGTTTATCTTTTAAACGGTTGACTTTGAGAAAAAAATGTCTTAGAAACCTCAATGTCATTTTTAAAAACCTATCTATAGACATCCCGCACGTATTGGTATGAAGGTTTTTTTTTCAGTTTCAGTTCCATGTATAGAGCCCCCCTTAATCTTTGTTTTTTTTTTGTGTTAAAATCGATAAGCGGTTAACAGAAAACATCTACCTACTAAGTTTCAACTGTGAAATCTTAATACTTTCGGAATAAAATGGCTGTGACATACGGACGGTCAGACATACAGACAGACAGACATGACGAATCTATAAGGGTTCCGTTTTTTGCCATTTTGGCTACGGAACCCTAAAAAGCTCATGCAATAATCTCTTTAATTGTCCCTAATATTTTTTTAATAACTCTTCAACAGTTAGTATTCATTAAGTTTTAAAATCCATAATTGCCAAAAGTGGCCACTTTGAGTTAAAATGGATTAAGTTACTTAATATAACTGAAAAATATTAGAAAAAATTGACTCACCCGTAGCAGCTCAGACGGGACTCGAACCCTTAGGATTCCGGCCCAATGCACTAACCAATTATGCTACCGAGTCGCTTAGTCTAAAATGGATTTTAAAACTTACAGAAAGAATAAAAACTGTTGAAGAGTTATTAAAAAAATATTAGAGATAATTTAAGAAATTATTACATGAGCTTTTTTTAAAATATTGACTTGGTTTATGAGTAATAAAAATAAATGTAGTGGCGGCGCTAGTTTCACTACCTACAGCGCCTTAAGTTTTGGAGTCGATAATGAAACTTCAGTTTGCTTTATTAATTAAAAAATCAACATGGTTATATCTCACCAAAAGAACCAAACAACCTCAGTAGTCAAAAATATTCATAACGACTACAGAAATCAGAAAAGTACTCGTTTGTACATGTTTTGAAATTCTTCAACAATTTTACGCATTAAAATACCAACGTGTTTTTCTAGTTTTGAACTCATATATTACGTTATTCAATCGAATCCGTTCTCAATAGCAAATTCAAATCGATTCCTAATTAATCGTCGCGTGCCGATTGTCGACACTGTGATCGCAACCAGCACGGATCCTGCATCGCATCGCACCGCACAAGGTCGCCATACGCCGGAAAGAGATGGCGACAATTCTAATTGTTACTGCGCGTAATTTATCGTAACCATTTCGCCATGCGACCGTGAGCGATATGTCAAAACAGCGATGCGTCCGTTGGCAGAATACTTGATGCCTTTGCTTGTTGAATTAAAAATAAGATGTCGTAGACATTGAAGTTTTATTGTAGTTATCTCCTTCGGGATTACATGGAATGTATTCAGCTGGCTAAGTACTGGATCCTTGGTAGTCCTTACCCATTCCTTACCTATGAAATTGGTGTTTTTTTCTCACACAACCACAGTCATGCCTTCTGTTATTTAAAATATTTAAGTATCAGTTGCTGGATATTTAATCACAATTATTATTATGACCATAGCCGTCAACTATCAACATATTTAAAGTTTATTTATTTTGTTATCCAACAGGTTTCTGGTTTACGCGCTACAGGATGTTCGGAGAAAACTGATTTAACATTAGTTTAATAAAATTGTTGTTAATTAGTTATGTTATTTTTTTATATATATAGGTACCTACTTATTATTATGATTGATTCAATTTTCTGGTAAGTAGTTATTACTTTGTGTAATTTTATTTAAACGAACTTAAAAGTTTTGTTACAATAGTGTTCATATGAAAATCCTAGTATGAAAAATGCAATTTGTTAAAAAATCTAGATACAAAACGACAATTTCATAGGTAAGAACCTAATACAGTAAGAAATAATTCCTTAGGTTGTGGTCTTGGGGTAAAGTCAATGACTTTCTACAAAGTCATTTGGGTAAAGTACTCGTTTTTTGTGTAATAGTTAGGAGAACATAATGGTACAATTACCTACTCATCATCATCATCATCATATCAGCCGCACGACACCCACTGCTGGGTATAGGCCTCCCCCAAGGATCTCCACGACGATTGGTCCTGCGCTGCCCGCATCCAGTGGCTTCCCGCAACCTTCACCAGATCGTCGGTCCACCTTGTCGGGGGCCTACCCACGGAGCGTTGTCCGGTGCGCGGACGCAATTCCAGAACCTTTCCGCCCCAACGGCCATCGGTTCTCTCGCTATGTGTCCAGCCTACTGCCACTTCAGCTGAGCGATCCTTCGAGCCTCGATCGATCGATCCTTCAATTAAATGGTTACTTTAGTTCTCCTCATTCTCCTCATTTCTGATTCGATCACGCAGGGAAACGCCGAGCATGGCTCCCTCCATTGCTCGCTGGAGCAATTACCTAACTACTATTAATTTGTCACTAAATGGCAAGAGTTGATGTGTTTTCTGTAATACACTGGCCTGCAAAAGTAAGTATCACACTTTTCAAATTTTTTTTTCTTAACTATAGAAGGTAGAGGTTTAAGATTAAAAATGTTTTGTTGCAAATTTTATAGGCTTTAATTCTTAGAAACTAAAATTATACATTAGTAACATTTTTAGCTTAAAAAAGATAAAACAATGAAAATAGACATTTTTAGTTTAGTGTAAAAAAAATTCAACTAAAATGTATTACATGTTATTTAATTTTTAATAACTGGTATTAAATCTGGTCTGCCTGGAGGCAATAGCTGGACCTTGCAATCAAAGAATTGATATTTACAAGACTTTAATTGACAAGGTTAAATTTCAAAAATTAATAGGACAATTTTAATAAGACAACAATAGCTATTGATATTTTAAAAGAATATCACTAAATTATACACTTCACTTACATACGATATAACAATAGTTGAAATCAGCACGATTTTCGGCAGACTGAACGCAAAAGCAATGAAAACGTTTTTCGACTTTTCATTCGAGTTGCAAAACTTATGCAACATTTTTCTAGTGAAAACCAAAGATGATCGAAAGGCCTCAAGGAAAATATGCATAAATCAACCAAGGATATTATTTAATTTCACTACTCAACGAAGATACGTAGGTAAAATCAGTGTATTTGTATTTTTCATAAAAAATAACTAAAATAACCACGAAGCGTCCCGATTTCCGTGGTTTGGTTTTTGAAGCAACCGTAGTGTCATAATATGACTACAAATCTTGACAGGAACTCAAGATCTTATCAAGTTGAAACCCTTATTGATGATTGATGACAAGTGTGTTGATGACACATAATTGTGCTCTTGTACATATTTTAGTGTATGAACTTTCGACCTGGAGGTCAAAGGACTAAAAGGAGGTCATGTCATGAAATTTCAGTTGATTGTATTCCATTTCTTATACATATTTTATATCCTTTTCGTCCAAATTACACAGTTCATGCCATTGTGAGAGTGTTTTTTCGATCATTTGGACGTCATCGTCACTAAAAGTGTTTTCTATCCAATTACTTTATAAGCATTATTTTTCCTATGGCATCGATGTAAGTTGAGAAAAAATACAAAATATATATTTTTATATAGATTTTGAGTAAGATAAAGTGATCGATCAAAATCGCGTGTCAAAATCACTTTAGTATTGCACTTTCTATTGACACAATGAGTGTACTGAAACGCGTCACAGTTCGCGTAGTCAGTCAGACAAGACTGTCGGTCTTGTAGGTATATCTTACTTGTTGCATTTTACTGAAAGTCCTGCCACTGTGGAATTACTGTGTTTTTTTATTTTATTTTAAATTACATAGTCACAGACAACAGATTAAAACTTAAACAATAAAACTTAATAATAAGAAGGTACACCAATCTGATGTCCAATTACAACTATGTTCAACTGTGTTCAACTTATTATATGTTTGTATGTAAGATTAACGTATATTTTCTTTTGTTACAGAGAGACCTCGCCTTCGTCGCCACTGGGCGACGAGAAGGAGTCCAAAATGAGTCAGATCCAGTTTTCACCCCCATTCGAAAATAAACCAGACAGCGCGGTAAATATATTTTGCAATTTATCACCATCATTATGATTCAGTAAATAATCAGGTTTAAAACTCTGATTAACTTCCAACCTATTAATAATAGATTTACAAAGGGCAAGTTATAATATCCTCTAATGCACACCTGACGAAAATATAAGTCGAGAATTCAATGAAACTTTTTTGTCTGGGTTCAACCATGCTAATAAACGATATCGAAATAACGACGTTGTTTCGTATTTTGTTTGAAACTTAGCTCGAACAGTCCCCAGATTTATAAGCTTGGTATACACTTGACCTAAGTGGCGGTGCCTACGCGTAAACACTACAGCAGCCTGAGATTAGACCTAAATTCCTAGTAGTATAGGAAACGAGTCGTGGAGATCCTTAGGGGAGGCCTATACCCAGCAGTGGGTGTCGTGCGGCTGATATGATGATGATGATGATAGGAAACGAAATAGATAACGCAGATAACCATTTCCTCACAATTTACTTAATCCAATTTACACGCACTTCATTTAAAATTCAGCACATTAGTTCCAAAATTATGTTTTCTCGAGAGTTCGTGTTCGAATATGCCATGGATGTTACAGGTTACTAATGGCCAACCACTTCAATGTACACACGCAGGCGATACGCTCTTCACGTTTGGTAAATCTAGCAAATTGGGAGCTGTGGAAATGCAGATTTTTGTCAATATCAAGGCTATATTGGATATTTAGTGATCCAAATATATAAAAAAAACAAACGGAGTTTTTATAATAAGTAGACGAACTCAAGCCAAGAACCTAAAATAAATTTTAACGATGCATTATAATCATGTTTCAGAAATTAAATACAAGTTCATGTAATCAACGCTTAGCTGGAAATAACTTTTGCATCATCAAAATTAAAATAAATACTCAATTTCATGCACGTATTAAAATAATCTCACTAACATTTAAGGTGATTCCACGCAACCTTTTCTCTACGAAACCTTGGTTCGAGGCCCAAATCCAAACGGGTCGATATTTATTGATATTGGTCGTGAAGGCGGACCAGTCGACAACATATATAAGTTTTATAATCGTTATTATCAAGATTCAAGCGTTAATTAGATTTGTTGATTAAGCTCTTTATATTTTTTAGGAAGCTTCGTTTTTTCAGAAAACCGTAATTTTTTTTTTTCAAATGTATATAAGCCGGGTTTACTCATTAGTCACTGTAACTCATGTTTACGCAGAAAATATAAAGTCGGTCTCTTTAGTCAGCGGTTTTGGAGGGTGGCGCTGGAGGAGGTTTTACAAAATAGTGTACAGTTGAACTAAACACTTTTTTGACTTCACTGTTAGTTGGCAACATTACATCGCATGCGACTTAAGCACTGACCTGAAGTTTTTAATTAGAGGTCAATGGACTTAAGCCACAAATTCACGATTTTAGACTAATGATTCAAAAATAGGGGACATGAAAATGCTTCCATCTTATGTTCTCACTTATTTTATTGCCCTAGGAGTTGTTGCAGGTACTGAAAATAGCCCGGTTTGACTTGAGATTTCCTGACAGTAATGTCTCTGTGTGCGTGCACGGAAACAGACAGCTTACAGTTGGTTACAGCTCACTAGTGAGTACCCTACTTAACTGTCGGCGTACTTACAAAGTAAACTGTTGACATTCATTGTAAATTATTACATTGAAACAGTTGATAACTTAGTAAACCAAACGCACAGAGATTACAATAATGTGGTCAGTTATGGAATTACACACTTTGAATATAAATGGGAATATAAGAAGTGTATCGTGCAAAGATCTATGTCTTTGAATATAATACGATCTGTTTCTTTGTGTACTTTTTTTAGACTGACCATATACAGACGGAATTCCGTTACGGAAATCCGTACGTCCGTAATTCCGAGCGCAGCTAATCCACACAAATCTATGGACCTTACCACACACATGCGTGATTTTTCCGTACGGAATTTTCATATATTGCCGATAAATATTCCGTTCGGTATGGACTCCGTCGAATTCCGTCTGTAACGGAATTCCGTCTGTATATGAGTCTCGTAATACAAGCAGACAACAATTCTATACATAATTGTTTTGGCTTCTAATACCCATATTTTAAAGACCCCCAATTTTTTTAATATCTCATAATTATGTACAAACATCTGCCAGTTACAAATTTTATTGTATGTACAGATTTATAATAAAAAGCGATTATTAATGTTTTAACCACATTTTGTAGACATTATATTTTTAATGTCTACAAAATGTGCTTCCTTGTCTTTTAGGCGCTGTAAGTATAGTAGTGAAACTAGCGCCGCCACTACATTTATTTTTATTACTCGTAAACCAAGTCAATATTTAAAAAAGCTCATGTAATAATCTCTTAAATTGTCTCTAATATTTTTTAAATAACTCGTTAAAGTTTTCATTCTTTCTGTAAGTTTTAAAATCAATTTTAGCTTAAAGTGGCCACTTTTGGCAATTATGGATTTTAAAACATACAGAATAAATTATAACTGTTGAAGTGTTATTAAAAAAATATTAGAGAAAATTTAAAAGATTATTACATGAGCTTTTTTTTTAAATATTGACTTGGTTTACGAGTAATAAAAATAAATGTAGTGGCGGCGCTAGTTTCACTACCTTAAAGTAATATGAAAATATTTAATTAGGTACTGTAAGCTTCTTTCGAAACACACGTGTTTGACGTCAATTTACTCAAATTGTGACTTGTGTATAAATATTTCAATATGTGAAACTCCTTAGCTTCTATAGATAGGTACTTAGTAATACTAGTGTCCACTACAGTCATCACACGAAAACAAAGGTGATTAAATACTCTTCGTTTTATTCCACTACATTAGTCTAGTTCGATGTAAAATAGTGGGTTTTACCACTGCTATTTATATCATAGTTTACTACTAAAGTTGAGTAAACTTAATATGTTAATTGTTACAATAACCCGCCGAGCGGATACATTGATAATTTATGGTAAAACTGGATGTGATTCATGCTATTTAACTACGTCACAGTTTATTCTATGTCCTATTTTTAATATAATACTAACTTTCCGCCTACAGCTTCGCCCGCGTGGACTACAAGTTATATCGTGCAAGTGGAGACCCGTGCCCACTGCCCAGCAGTGATGGGATAAAAAATAGCCTGTGTCCTTTTCCCAAGGTCTCATCTATATCTGTACCATGTCAAAATCATGGATAAGAGGTGAATTTACTAAACTACACTCAGGGGCGTAGCTACCGCCGTATCTGCCGTATCAATTATACGGGGCCCCCGGGCGACGGGGGCCCCCAACGTGCGTAAGCAAAAATTAATAAAATTTTTTTCAGAAATGGAAAAAGTAAAAAAAGCAATTTCTTTTTTTCCCGCGTAAAGTGTGCGTTCAAAAGTTGGCAACACCCTACATCGGTTATCGCGGGCTGCGGGATTTCCCCGTTTAAGTCATTTAATAAATAATTTGAATTGTTTGTAAAAATTTTGGAAAAAGTGACAGATAGATAATTATGGTGAATAATTAATGTTTCTTTTAATTTTATGCAAACATTTTTTTCTCTTCCTTCTTTACCCTAAGGGCTCCCAAACAAAATTTTATACGGGGCCCCGCCAGGGCACGCTACGCCCCTGACTACACTACAGAGGTTAATATGCAGAAAAGCATTACTGACTACGATTAGAATTTAAAAAGCAAACTTGATCGCTTAGTTTACGTGGTGGTCCAATTATACATATGTGTGACAAAAGGGAATATACATAAGTCACCAATTTTGATAAATTTGAGCTTGATCGCCGCGGACACTTGTAAAACATGATGGAACAGAAAAATATATAAAAAAATGGATTATTTTAGTTTTATTACACGATGAAATCAGGGGAAAATAACGTTTTTTTTTCATTTTCTGATATAATGCACTTAACAGTCAGATAGAATATAGAATAAGAAATAATATTTTGTATGACACATATGTACTTAAACACAAAATTTAAGAAAGGCGCGTTTAATATGGAGTTAGCCAAGAATCTTCAATTTATTTTAATTGAAGATTCTTGGCTAACTCCATATTAAACGCGCCTGAAACACACCTGAAACGTGACGTCACATATTTGTATGGAGCGTTTTCGGCGCGCGCTAACTTAAAGTCTTAGTAACTATATCACGAGAAAAAAACGCAAGAGAAAAGTTTCAATATTACAGTTGATTTTCTCACGAATTATACTTTTGATTTTAATTACAAAAAAAAGATGCATATTCCCTATTTTTGAGGTCAATTAATGAATTATCCATTCGGCTTCATTTGGAAGTTTAATACATGTGACTTTGGCATTAAAACTTTTCCGCTTTTAAAAAAATTGTCAGAAAATAGTTCTTTATTATAGGTACCAAAGTCAATTTATGCTGCGAGTGATGATTTTAAATCACGAACTAGACAAAGACTACTGAGTACTGTTGAGTGATGGCATGAAACAACAAAAACTTTTATCGAACGAAGGATCTAAATATACAGTTAGTTCGTTTTGTAGATAGGGATCAAAAGGGACGTCGAAACAACCTCTCTGAATTTTCTACCGCCAGTTCTTTCTCTGAGGCCTCCCAATTTGTGAACTGGTGGTAGATTCAGTAGCTAGATCTTGTTTTCAAATTAATTCAGTAATCATAATTAAAATCAGATTAAAAAATTTAATAAACTTGAATGCATTTTTATAAAGTTCCGAGCGTGTAATTTCCTAAAAATATGAGCAGCCTTTTTGCTCCCGTGACCACGGCCCATGAAAAGGTGACGAAATAAACTTATTTTATATCTGAAAAATACAAGATGAAAGACAGTTAATTACTACTGAAAATATGTCACAGAACAGATTAAGATAGGTAACATGAAAATCATGAAAAAATAATAGTTTATTGCAGTATTACGTAGTATTGTTGTATGGTCTGTGATTGCAGTATTATTATGACGCGCCATTGCGCGCTCCACCATATTATTATTGTCTTAACAACTGACGTTTCTATTAATTACATCTACGTCATTCTTATGACTGTTATGACGTCACGCTACTTACCTTTGGACGTGATTCGATGCAAATCAGTCGAAGATGCCAAAAGGAGACGGCAAGTTAATGTTAGCTCTGTTTATTATGATGATATTCTGGTTTATGACGCACGAAATTTTATTCTATGTACTTATATTATTAATTATTCTTAAAATCATCATTGATAACTAAAGTTCAGCCACAGCTTAGCTCTTTTTATATATGTACTTTATATAGGTATTTATTTAGTAAGTATTCGTTATTTTGTTTACCTTCTAACTAAGGTATTTAATGAGAGTTCAAGAAAAGAAGAAAATTAACAGAAAATATATAAAATACATAAATTACCCAAATGCTTAAGTATATAAAACAAATATAAAAAACAAAAATTAAACAAAAATAAAACAACACTATTTATCTCACTGACTTTCGCTTTTCGCCACTGTAGGTACTTACTGTTCAACTATTTATCATTTGCAGACAATATAATATTTATGTATATATACCGGGTGTAACAAGACCCTCAACGAAGCCGAAGTCTACGTATTCTACCCATCATCAGGACTATTTCTGTTAAAAATTATTGCTGGGAAACGATTTTAATTTTTGATGTTAAAAAAGAATTGCATACGTTACTACGCAATATAACGCGTACAAAAGACCGCGCCTGCGAGTGAATGCTACACAGCTGCGTGCGGCCGAGTTGAAAGGCAACGTTTATGTGAGTGCTCATGAAATACATTGAGTGATGACGTTTTGAAGACATTGTTTGTTACAAAATACAAAAAAAATGATAATGTTTCTGTAGACAAAAGTTAGGAAATAACGAATAAAATAAGATTTCATAAAAATTTTGAAAATTTTTTTTTGACTTTGACCGTCAATAACTTCGTAGCTATTGGTTTCCCAGGTATAGTCCAAAGGACAAAAATGATCCTGATGATGGGCGTAATGCGTGGACTACGGCTTCGTTGAGTGTCTTGTTACACCCGTTATATGTATAAATTTAAACTATATAATTATATTTATGTATATCATATTGTATCATGTATATATCTACATATTTAGGTTTATTTTAATTTAGTTAAATAATATTTAGGAATTTCGAATAATTACATCTCATGCCATTTTGCACCCCCTGTATTCCTCTTCTGTCAATCTCACCATACCGTAGGTTGTCTGGAAGAGATCGCTCTTAGCGATAAGACCGCCATGTTTTGACACTAAGTTTTATTGTTATTTCTTTGTTATATGTTACTGTGGTGTTGAAAATAAAGCATTATCTTTTTTATCTTATCTAAAAATTAAAAAAACCTGCTAACCTATGTATAGCGCAAGAAACATCTTGTTGGGTTTTGTTAGTTTTGTTATTTCTTTTTCTAATAGGTACTTAGTCTTCTTTAAAATGTGCAGTACATTTTATTTTCGAGGAATGCAAAGGCATCTAACTAAGTAGTTTTATTATTTATTTTTGCATCTTTATTACTGTTTATATAAGTATTTTATTATAATATTAAGATCTGTAGTTCTGTATGAGATATTTTTATTTTAGAACTGTAATTATTTTTTTCTGTCATTAGGTATATTGATACCGTAAACGGATGTATTACCACGGATGGACCGAGTTATATATTAGTCACACATCCGGTTGTGATGTGCGTATAATTACTTGATTAATTTTATATCGATAATAAACGTAATTGACAAGATTTAAAAAAAAATGTCCTGTAGGGGTACAGCCCTACCTATGTTAAGGGCATAAGTTAAGTGTTTCTTAAGAGGTTTTTTGTCTTAATTTTTTTTTTCTAAATTTCTTTTTTTTTTTGGTTTGGATAAAATTGTCTTTTTAAAACGTGACATTGACGTCGGCGTTTTGCCTTTGTATTATGATTGTCAATCGTGAAAATTACCTGTTGCCTCTGTTTGCCTTTATATTTATAATAGATTACCTTCCATTACGTAGCTATGTTTTACTTGCAAACCAGTTACAGTCCCTCGTTCACATTTTTTTTATTTGTTATTTAGAAATTACTGTTTTTTTATCTTTGTCAGAATTTTTATTTGAAGTTCTTTTTATTTTTCCACATATTTTGTTAAACAATTGATTAAAAAACCCGAAAAAATATGTATGGTGTCAGAAATTTAAAAAACTTTGAAATGGTTTTCGATTTAAGGTACCTTGTAAAAATTGAAAACATGTCAATTATGTTGATAAGACCGATATACATACATATAGTGAAGGTAGTTTCTCAGTTATTTCGTATCAAAGAAAAAAAAATACGATTTTCCTGGAAACACAAAATACGTACGAGTATAAGAAAAATCTATGTTTATAATAATTAACGCGATAGAAATCTACTAATAATAGATTTCTCGTAAACTCTAAGGACATTTTGAATCATCTTCGATGTCTACAGGTGAGGTCCAAAGGTTATTTATCTGTAACGGAAGTAGTTAACCACAATTACCACAAAATGGCTCGGATTTTAATTGACGCAATAAACATAGGTCTATACATACAATGTTGCTTGCGTATTGCTTAATGGAAAATTCGATGAAAGGTCATAAATACCTAGGAATATTAGTAATCCGTGACTTACAAAATAAATGCACAACTATCTCAATCACTCGAACAAAATCGCAGGCAAAAGCTCTATAATTAAATTACATTAATTACTCTATAAAGCCGATTATTGTAATTGTTTAATGTACCACGTAGGTATACAATACAACTTCGAAAATTACTTTTATAAAAAAAATATTTTCTTGCACTTACAACCCTAACCCAAATTTTGTTTTGCTTTAGCCTATCTGCATAGTCTATCTGCATCTCCGGAGTCACTTTGCAGTTTTCCATACAAACCAAAAAAAAATCTCAGCCATATCGTGGTGGTTTTTAATAACCCAATTCCCCGGGGTTGTGTGTATGGTACCCATCTTCCATATTCGGATTTTCAAACACCCTCTATGAGAATTATGATACACTTCCAATTCAGATGTTATATTGCCACGCACCGAGTTGCATCATGCGGGCTTGAAGATTTTAAAGTTGTACGCAAAGTGCCTAGTTTGTATACAAATCACTAGTGTTAAACACCAACAACTTTAACATCATAAGTAACAACATATATTTTGTTCTAAGACTTTTCCGAAAACAGGCAAAAAAATTCGATTGTCCATACTAAAGTCTGAACAGCTGATCGAGTTTTTTTTTAAAAAAAAACGGTTTTTTGTCTGTTTTCGGAAAAGTCATAAAACAAATGTTATTGTTTGATGTTAATAATTTACTCCTGCGAGGTTGCTGGTTTTTTAAAAAATAACCCTGTATATGTATAAGAGCGTGATTTTCTACTAAAATCTGTGCAAACTCACTGACAATCGGTGCGCCTGAACTCATAATACCTTGAAAAATTTGAAAATATTTACATTATTAAGTACAAATTGGCGTGTTGTTTGCTTATGAAGCTAACCTCAGTAAGAAAATTCTTATTTCGAAAAGAAAAAAACATGTCAGATAAAAGAACAAAGATGGCGACACCGTGCTTAAATAAAAACACGATGAAATAATAATGATGCTGATGTTTAAAGACGCTGACACCTCATGACCTGAAGTCCAAAGTTCAGTTCTCGGCTGGTTTTTTACTAAACGACGTCATGGCACGCAGATATATGACGCAAAACTTTAACATTTCTGGTTTCGGCGGACTCAACAGTTTATTTTGTTCGCTATGAAATATCGCTTTTGCTTCCTAAGAACTTGATTTCGGTAATTTTCTGATATCTTCTATCAATAGACTTAGTAGAGTCTGTTAAAGTAAGGGCATCAAAAAAAATACTAGATTTCTACACTAAACTTTATAAAAAACAGAAATGTTTTTATTAACCTCTTGAATTTTAGGATATAATATATTTATTTTGGTTTACTATCGTAACGTTAAATATCTCTAGTTTACTACCCCTTCATTAATAATCGAAGAGTTAGTTTACACCTAGTTTAACCACTTATTTATTCTGTGGTTTAACCAAAAAGTTTGCTTAGGAATATGCAAGAATCTTATATTCATGCAGATGTATAGTTACACAGCGTTTTGTCACTTTCTTTTCAATGTCAAATTCAAATAGTTTGACAGAGAGTAACCATTGTGTAACTATACAATCTTTATTAGTAAGGGGATAGTGTAATAATAAGATTCTTGGGAATATGATTATTTAGCCTACGTAAGGAGTAATATTGCTAAGCAATATTTTTGGTTAAAACGGGTGTAAACTACTCTTCTTTTATTAATAAGGCCATTAATAGTACATTATGAACGTTTTTCAACACATTTGCGAGGAAAAAACAAAGTAATTTACCACACAGCAACAAATACGACAAAAACAAAATATGACAATATGGGAAAAGGCGCGCAGGTTTTTTTTTTTGTTTTTTTTTCACACGCCCAACGCAAGAAAATTTTTCGAACAAAGGGGTGAGGAGCATACAGCCTACTTCAAAATTATAATTTTAAGTGATAAAATGCTAATATTTTTAATAAAATTAAATTAAAATTTATAACAAAATATTGTGTATTATGATTTAATAATATTAAACATTTGTTTGACTTAATTAAGGACTTACACATTTATTTATTCCAAAAATCTATATGAATTTTCAACAGCATAAAACCTCTTTGTTGTTACTAAAAAAAAAAAAACTGTATTACCCGGCTAAATTGGGAATGCTCTGTTTACTCACTTAGAACTTGCAGTAAGGTACTAATTTAACTTTGTAGGGTTAATTCTATAACGTACTAGTGTTTTATATATTATTGTACGCGTTTGTTATAGCTCGGTTTATGGCCCTAAAAGCGATGTATTAGGGCTCACTTTACGAGCAAGTGTGTTGAAAAGTATATTATAGGTAGGTACGTTGACGTCTTGGAAAAGTTGTTTAACAGTTACCAGAACCAATAAGGGCCATGATAAATAAAAAAGAACCTTTATTTATCCGATGTAGAGGCCAGTGGCCATTTACATACTGCCCAGCCGAGTTCAATGGCATCGATGCAGGATAGTTACTCATACGTTTAGTATTCCTTCTAATTGAGAAATGATTTAGCTGTAGAATTTTCTGCATAAGTATGATTGATTTCATTTCTAAGATTTCCGCGCGTAGGTAGGTATACCTAGTAGAAACTTAACGTGGTTTTATTACATTTTGTAAGAGATTTACGATGATAAAGATATATACTAGTGATCACATCTTCGAAAAAAAAAATATTTGTTATAAATGTAGGCTGGCAACTCCATTCACCTTTGCCTTTGTGTAAGAGAGAGACGGAATGAATGTGTGAAAGAGAGAATGACGGATGTGCGATTTTAACAATGGCTGCTACGACGTTTTTGCATTGCTGTACTGTGCTCTTTAAAAATTGAAATAAATTAGTTAAATTGTTACGACGGTCTCGTTATTTCCCTGCCTGCGTCCCACAAGTTTGGGGGCTCGTCCGGGATAATAAGAATAAGTATTCGTGGGCCAGGCACAAAGGGAAACGAGAGTTACAAAATTTCGGGCACGTGGTTGGTGTACGGCGGGCGGCACGGCGCAAAGAAAATCTACGACGGTCAACGTGTTGCACTATATTTTACAAGACGCTTACGACGAATAAGACGATATTGCAACATGCCTAAAGATTCCAAAGAAGAACGACGCGCAAGCCGGCAAGCCGACTATTTTGAAGATTGCCACACGAAGCAGCATGGCGGCGCAAACATGTTACAAATGACGGCGGAGCTAGTGCCGAGCTTCAGCGGCCGCGACAGCACTTATCCAGTAACGAGGTGGATAGAGGACGTCGAAAGTAACGGCGAGATATTTAATTGGACCCCGCTTCAGCAGTTACTTATCGCAAGAAGATCGCTCACGGGCACAGCGCAACTTTGGCTACGAGCGGAGCGACCATTTAGAAGCTGGGACGAGTTAAAAGCAGCTTTATTGAAAGAATTTCCCGATTCGGTTGATGTCAAGACGATTCATGAAATGATGTGTGCTAGAAAAAAACGTGCAGGCGAAACGTGTCTTGATTACATGCTCATTATGAAAGAACTCGGAAAGCGAGGTAAGATGGCCGACTATGTCGCGATAAAATATATCGTAGATGGAATCATGGACGTCGAAACAAATAAAGTGATGCTTTACGGCGTAACGTCATATGGCGAGCTGAAAGAAAAACTTAAGATCTACGAAACTATTTCAAGCAAGATGCAAAATTCGAGGCAGCAGCGTCACACGGGAGCGTCGGCGAGCACAAGCAAGCATCATACGAACACAAGTAGTACGAGTGGACCGAGTGGATGGCGGGTTCGTTGCTACGGGTGCGGCGAGCTAGGGCATACATCGGCTGATTGTCCTCACAAGAACAAAGGTCTCAAATGCTTCAAGTGCAACGAGTTCGGCCATGTTGGATCGCGGTGCACTGTGAAAGATGACAGCGCCACCGAACGGAAATCGACGAGTCAACACCATCGGGTATCGTCGGGCGACGTCGTCGGTAAAGCAGGAGGAAGCCATCATCGCTACGCAAAGAGCGCGATGTTTGCGACAGACGTCACTCACGAAGACAGTAGCGCCACCAACGACGAGTCGACGAACCATTTTAAAATGGCGGAGCACGGCAGCCAATCGACGAGCAAGATGGAGATGACGTATGGGGCGAACGGCGACACTATGGTCTACTCACCAACTAATGACGAGCGAGAACGAGTGAAGATGGCGGCGTTTGTTTACGATCATGTCGAGCAGCTGTCAACCGAGAAGAAGCCGGTTGTCATCGCGAATGTAAACAATGTTCGAGTGAAAGCACTCGTGGACAGCGGCAGCGATGTGAATCTTTTATCTGAGGAAGTGTTTGAAATGATCGGCATGCCACAATGCGAAAAGGACGAACTATCTCTCTGTGGCATTGGACTATCAACAGTGCGTTCTATGGGGAAATGTCGATTGCGTTTGTGTATTGATGAACATTGCTACGAAGATGTGACATTTCATGTATTAGAAAAAAGTTGTATACCGTTTAGAATGATACTTGGACAGGAATTTCTTAATGATGTTACAGTTGTATTGAAAGGTGGTTGTGTGAGGTTTTATAGTAAAGATTGGGAGCGTTTGGGATGCTATGCGAGTGAGGTATGTTCATTGGGTTCTGTTGTAGGTCCGATGTTGAATCCTGCCCTGAAGAACGAAGTGATCCAGTGTGTCCAGAACTACAAACCTAAGCAAGTCAAGGAAGCACCATTGCAACTACGCATTGTGCTCAGTGATGAAGCACCAGTGGCAATGCGACCACGACGCTTATCACTCAAGGAGCAAGAGGTAGTGGATGGACAGGTATCAGAGTGGTTGGAGAATGGCATCATTCGCGTAAGTTATTCTGAATATAGTAGTCCCCTTGTGTTAGTAAAGAAAAAAGATGGTTCGACTAGAGTCTGTGTTGATTATAGAATGTTGAATAGAAAAATAATTAAAGACGAGTTTCCATTACCAGTGATTGAAGACTTAATCGATAAATTAAAAGACGCTAAAGTATATAGTGTGCTAGACTTGAAAAATGGCTTTTTCCACTTGAAGATTAGTGAAGAGTCAATAAAGTATACTTCTTTTGTAACCCACAATGGTCAGTTCGAATTCTTAAGAGCTCCTTTTGGTCTGTCCATTTGTCCAAAGTATTTTATGAGATTTATATCAATTATTTTTAGAGACTTACTCGCTAAAGGTGAAATTATAATTTTCATCGACGATTTGTTGATTCCAGCTGAAAATGAAATTGAAGCTGTGCAAAGACTAAAGAATGTACTTATGATTTCAGAGCAATATGGCTTAGAAATTAATTGGAAGAAAGCGAAGTTGATTTCCAGGGAAATTGAGTATCTGGGACATTTAATAAGGAATGGTGAAATAAGACCTACCGCGGAGAAGACCGATGCAGTAATGAGGTTCCCGAAGCCAACATCAGTCAGGCAAGTTCGCAGTTTTCTAGGACTTACTTCATACTTTAGGAAGTACATCAAAGATTATGCCACTATAGCAAAGCCACTCTCTGATTTGCTCAGAAAGGATGTTGTTTTTGTTTTTGGTGAAAAAGAATGTATTGCATTTGACAATTTAAAGAGGAAGTTGAGTAACTCTCCGGTTCTGAAGATTTACGACTCCAACTTACCTACAGAATTGCATACCGATGCAGCCTCTGTTGCATATTCTGCTATTTTGTTGCAGCTACACCCAGACGGTTGGCATCCTGTGTATTACATGAGCAAGAAAACCAGTGATGCAGAATCAAAGTACTGCAGTTACGAGTTGGAAGAGTTAGCAATCATCGAAGGTGTGAAAAGATTTAGAGTATATCTTTATGGTATCCATTTTAGAATCGTTACTGATTGTCAAGCGTTCGAAATGACACTGAAGAAGAAAGAGTTGTGTCCAAAAGTTGCTCGTTGGGTACTGTACCTGGATCAGTTTGACTATGAAGTGGTGCATAGAGCAGGAGCCAAGATGCAGCATGCAGATGCTTTAAGCCGAAATCCATGCATGACCATTGTGACCAACAGTTTACAAGACAAGATAAGATCGGCTCAACAGAAAGACGATGGATTGAGAGCGATATGTGAGGTACTACAGAATGGTTCCTACTCAGACTATTGGCTTGATAACGGACTGCTGTATAAAGAAGAGCAGAAACTCCTGGTCATACCCAAGTGTCTAGAAAAAGAGATCATAAAGCAAGTACACAGTAAAGGGCACTTTTCGATGAAAAAGATGAAAGAAATTATTAGTAAAGATTATTACATACCTGACTTAGAGAAGAAACTACAAGATTTTGTGGTCACGTGTATCCCATGTCTATTGGCTACGAGGAAGGCCGGTAAACAAGAAGGTTATCTGAGTCCGATTGAAAAGGAAAGTACACCGTTGCATACCATTCACATAGATCATTTGGAACCGTTGACAGATACTAAGAAGCAGTATAATCACATATTGACCGTAGTGGATGCGTTTACCAAGTTTACATGGATCTTTCCAACGAAGAGCACTACAAGTAAAGAAACTATAGAAAAATTGAAGATACACCAACAAAACTTTGGTAATCCAGTAAGAATCATAAGTGACCGAGGGACGGCATTCACTAGTGGTGAGTTTCAAGAGTATTGTCGAGAAGAGAACATACAACATATCACCATTACCACAGGAGTACCGAGGGGAAATGGTCAAGTAGAAAGACTACATAGAACTATTTTAGCGATACTTACGAAGCTATGTATAGAAAGCCCATCATTGTGGTATCGACATGTAAGTAGCGTACAGAGAGCGCTGAATAGTACCTATCAAAGAAGTATAAATACCACCCCATTTCACCTTATGATTGGGACGGCGATGAGAACCAAGGAAGATTTACAAATTTTGGAATTATTGAAAGAAGAAGAAATAAACCAATTTGAAGAAAATAGAGAAGAAATTAGAATTAACGCAAAACAACAAATACTTAAAGTGCAAGAAGAAAATAAGAAAACTTTTGATAAGAATAGAAAACAAAGTACCAAGTACGAAGAAGGAGATCTAGTAGCCATCAAGAGGACGCAGTTTGGTCCAGGGCTCAAGCTTAAACCGAAGTATCTAGGGCCTTACCGGGTCGTGAAGGCCAAGCGCAAGGATCGTTATGATGTGGAAAAGCTAGGCAGTGCTACCGAAGGGCCTAATAAGACTTCGAGCTCAGCAGACCTGATGAAACCATGGCCTCAGCAGGGTGAGGAGTAACATGCTCAGGCAAGTATGATAGTTGTTTTGAGGGATGAATGAAAGGGATGAAAGGATGAAATGAAAAACAACTGTAACTTTTATATCTGTTTATTTTTGTTTATTTTTGTATAACATGTTTCGATTTACCTACCATGTTTGTTATGATATGACATAATAGGTAACATTTCACTGTACTGTTTTGTATTTCAAAATATTTAAGATGTTTAATTAAGACAAAGATTTATAAGTTGTAAGTTTAATAAGTTGTAAGAGTAAGCTTTTTCTAAATTTTAAATATTAATTGTTTGTTAAGAGTCAGTATACCTTTTGAATATTTTGTTGATTAAGGGTCAGCCTTACTTTGTTATAATTTTAAGATTTTTATGAATGTTTTGCTATGGCTATGTCTGAGGGCAGCCATAGGATAGGATGGCCGAATGTAGGCTGGCAACTCCATTCACCTTTGCCTTTGTGTAAGAGAGAGACGGAATGAATGTGTGAAAGAGAGAATGACGGATGTGCGATTTTAACAATGGCTGCTACGACGTTTTTGCATTGCTGTACTGTGCTCTTTAAAAATTGAAATAAATTAGTTAAATTGTTACGACGGTCTCGTTATTTCCCTGCCTGCGTCCCACATAAATATATTAAGTATACTTGTAAAATATTTGTAAAAAATGGGATTACGTAGGTATTACGTTCGTTTATCCTACGAAAACTTGGTTGGTGGTAGGGCTTATTTCAAGTCCGCCTGGCTAGCAACCAGCATCTTACCTAAGTCTGATGCCATAACAACAATTTAAAAATTGTTGTGTTCCGGCAGTTAGAGGTAAGATAGCCAGTTCCTCAGTGGTGAGAATTTCGGGTGTAGTGCGCTTCCACCTTCGGCCTTATTATCATGTGAGGTGAAGGCCAAGCACTATCCCATTGTGCATAAAATAACGAAAAGTTACTTAAGTATTATTATTAGAAACCGATTGTTTTTAATATTATTTATCATCTATTTTGAACAACATAACTTGTTTTCGTATTCAACCGACCTTAAAAAATTCACTTGACATAAACTTGATGAATATTTGCACAAAATAGGGATGTTGACTAATGAATAAAATAACGAAATACTAATAAAAATCGTAAACATATTAAACTTTTAGAGTAGCTTGTATACCTCTTGGTTTTATATATTGCATATTATTTGTTTTATGACCCTTCAAAGTTGGGTGGACAAGTCCATTTAAAAAGTATACAATTTATTAAAATAAATGATACCTTTAATTAGTCCGTAAAATGTATAGCAAATTTGTCGAAGAAACCATTTTGATAAACACAATATTTAATATAGCTGCTGAACAAATTTCCTATGCGTTGCATACAAACTAGCACGGCGTGACGTCATAACGTGCAAGCCATTAGTATGGAGCGTTTTTGATCGAGTCCATTTGTGTGCATTTCACACTGTGATATCTCGGGCAGTTTTCATGCTAGCGAATTAATTCTTTTACCAATGTTTCTTTTTTTGAGAGGTAATTTATGTAACATAAAATAAAAAAATAGTCAACATCCCTATTCCTTTAACTTGGACTTTGTCTCTCAAAACTTAATTGAAAGTAATTTGTATTCCAAATGATAAAACAACTTCACAAAAATCCTACTTCCTAAAAATATTATAAATGTGAAAGTTGTGGGTTTGGATGTTTGTTCCTCAATCACGCAGAAACTACTAAACGGATTTGGTTGAAATTTGGCACACAGATAGTAGATAGCCTAGAATAAAACATTGGGTACTTTTTATCCCGATATTACCAGGCGACTGAAACCGCGGGCGGCCGCTAGTGTTAAATATTTTCGGAAACATAAAATCTAACAGTCCGTTTGTAAACGACTGTATGCATTCAAGGACGTCAACATCGGCATATACTTGAATACTGTTTGTTTGTACGTAAGTAAACTGACAAAGGACCATAACTTCATAAGGCTTGAATAAATAAACGCCCAATGAGGGAAGGAAATGGTCTTCACTCTAAAATAACGACACTTGCACAATATCATCTTAGTAGTTGTGGTTGTGACACTTGTGACTCTTAACTAAAAATTCTACCTGTTTAGAAATATTTCATTAAACTGCCCCTGCCCCCCTTCTCAAATGGCCAATATTCTATCAGTTTGAACGCTACGCTAACTATTAAAACATGAGTATAGACGTTTAAATCACTGAAATAGAACAAATAGACTTTTAAAGAATCGACAAGCTTTCGGCATGTAATGTTATATATAGTCTACTGCTTATTTTAAGGCTTTAATATTTAGCGTTGCGTTCAAACGGATAGAATATTGGCCATTTGAGTAGGGTAGGGCGCTGATCGGAAAGCTACTAGCCATAGTCATTATTATTATTTAAAAATCTTTTGAATCGCCCAATAATTGCAGAGAATTATAGGTAATGTACGACATAGTTGGGATAAGTTAAAACTTTTATTAACTAACTGATCCCATTCCAATTAGTACAAACTATTCGTAATAATTAAGATTGATTATTTGAAAAGTAATTACTAACGAGTTGATAGAGCAAGATCTTGTTAAATTGCACATTTTCAATATTATGCATAGTTTCTGTCAACTAATTTTCTTTCTTTTTCTATTTTTAATTTACTCATGTCTTTAATAATAGTTATAGTTTGTGGAATATTAATAACTTCAACAAACAGAACTGTCAAGTGTGGACTAACAATTTATATCTTCTATTTAAAACTCGCTATAACTATTATTGTAAACTCGCCACCACAGTTATTCGTCATCAGAAAAACGGCAAAAAAATGTGTAAACTCGCCACCACGCGCATTTTAAAAATAAATTTGCTTTTATTTATTTTACTCTATTGCAAACTCGCCACCAAGGTGTTTTCGAATGGACTACAGAAAAATCTACATGAAGTATTTGATTGAATCAGGCGTCACTTGGTAGAAGTCCCAAGCCATTTTAAAAAAAGAAATATATGTAGCTTACTTCCGCAAACAAAATATGCAAGATGCACCGCCCGCCCGCCCGCAAAAATATGCACATGCACACCACAAAATATAAGTCCACAATACCTGCATTTAGCAAGACAGCAACACACCTTGCACCTTCACCAATTAGGCTACTCTACACGTGTTTCGCTCCAACCCGGAGCATCCTCCGGAGTTAGATCGTGCGTAAACCAACACCGAATGTTCATTCTTTTTTCAAAATCAACATGAAGTTTTTAGCCAAATTAAGAACGATGGCAAATGGCTCTACAACAGTTATGACTTCATTGTATTTACTAGCCATAAGCCATAACTGCATATTAAGCAATGCTATTTCCACGGTACTACTCGGCATGCGCTGAAAAGCAAATAAAATGTTATTTATATTTAACGGCGCGTGCGCAGCTCCTGCGAGTCGAAACAATCAGCTGTTAGCTAAACAAGCCATTGAATGGCGGCATTCAGTCGGCTCGCATTGCGTGTTCAAGGCTAGGAATTAAGAAGTATTCTAGATCTTTTTATAAAACAAATTCCCTTACTCTTTGGAAGGCTACTAAACTAAACCTCCCTGGACCAGAAAAAAGGCCAGCATCGTTTTCCGATGATAATAGTCCAACAGTGCAATCTCGACCCCGCCTGCCGAGGGTGTTGATTACACTGAAGTATACAATTTGTCACAAAATAACCCTTAATGCTGATTATGGTAGAAGGGACCATCAAACTGAACAACTTTTACTATGGGGCCAACTCTGAAATCGCGAAAAAAAATTAGCTGTTTGATACAAAAATTAATAACGAAAATATCAAATGTATGAAACAGCTGATTTTTTTCTCGCGATTTCAGAGTTGGTCCCATAGTAAAAGTTGTTCAGTTTGATGGGCCCTATCTACCATATTCGGCATTAGGGCTTATTTTGTAACACGTTGTAGGTATTACTACGTACTAGAGCAGATACCGCAAAGATAATTTTTGCTTACATTTCATGGACCGCAATAAAATTTTGTGGTCCATTTACTTATAGGACTGAGGCAGTTGCGCTCTGTTAGGTGAGCAAAAATTTTCTTGGTGGTGTCTGGTTCTAGTACCTACATACATACCTACGTACCAGTGCATATAGTTCAGTGGTTGATTATGGCAATACATCCTTTCACAAGAGAGGCATATGTGCTACAGTGGACCATAAGCTGTTACGATGATGATGAGTACTCGGCATGCTAAAATAGCTAAGTGGATTGTAATTTATAAGTGCATTGTAAATAGTTTCACATTTTTATATTCCTTCATAAACCCTATCAAATCTATCAGTTAATAACAACACATAGGATAACAACAACAACACATAACACAACACACACAACACAAACTCTATAAACCATTAGGTCTGATAAAAGTTGCAAAATAAATAAATAGCCTAATGTACTTCTCACTCTCTCACACTTATCTTTTTATAGTTATATCTAAAAGTAATAACGACATTAGCAAAATTACAGGGGGTCTTTTTAATAGATTGGTGAGAATACCTTATTAACATACAATGTCCACTACTGGCTACTGGTATGCAAGTGAATGTAAAAACGTCACACACTGCCCCATTGTCTGCGAATTTCTATATACGTATAGCTAATCAAACTATTGTGTTTTCAATAGTTGTGCCTTTGGTAATTGACACTTTACCTACAGAAATAAGATTAGTACATTGCCAAAACTTTCTCAAACTGAACAACTTTTACTATGGGACCAACTCTGAAATCGCGGAAAAAATCAGCTGTTTCACACATTTTTATATTTCCGTTATTAATAATAGATGATATTATTATACAACCATGACATCACAAGTTTACTGCGATATGAGGATGTTGTGATTTGCTCTTGCAAGGCGATATCGTAGTGTTTCACCCTTTCCATCGGAAAAGTGGAAGATGTGTTGTTGCGGAAAGTGTTGTCCATTTTTTGACCTACGGAGACGTTAGACAGTCTTTCCCAAAGTGGGCGATAACGCCCCCTTGTGGGCGCTGCAGGTCTCAAGGGGGGCGGTAAGAGACCCAGAAAGAAAATGGGGGCGTTGTGTAGAGGCGGGGGGGGGGGGAGGGGGGTGATTTGTAATTTTATTTAGCTAGGAGGCCTCTTAAACAACGACTGCAAGAGCTCTCGACTCTCCAACTGCAAGGCGATAAACTAAATTTAATTAAAACAAAAAACGTCGTTGCTGCTTGCTGCTTTCGCAGCCAAACTGCTTAACTACACAAAAAGAATCTGGGCAGACGTGAGTTTCACAATTTTCCAAATTTATCAGTATCATGCAGTAACGACGAATTGTTTGCCTACTGCCAACATTTGGAAAACCTCCACATTGACTTCACCGAACGATACCAGGACATTTTGAACTTGGAAATACCAGACTGGGTGTTGGATCCGTTTTCAAATGTCAACACAGCAATGTCACCTCAGCTGGAAGAAGAACTTATAGAATTGAAAACTTATAGAGTTCAAAAAAAAAAAAAAAAAAAAATGGTTACCAAGAATTTTGGCTACAAAAACCGATACCGCAATTGTACCCTGGATTGTGGTCAATCGTTCAACGATTCTTGATAGCATTCCCATCGTCATATTTGTGTGAACGTGGATTTAGTGCTGTGACAACACTGCTTACTAAAAAGAGAAATCGTTTGCTTGTTACCGAACGTGGCGACTTGCGACTGTTCTTGAGTAAATTGGAACCTGATATCAACAAACTTATTAAACAGCATCAGATTCATCCTTCACATTAGTTTTTATTTAAGGATTGATTATTTTAGTTATATTTTTAATAAAAGATACTTTGTTTTAATACTATAAAGTTGCGTTTCAATAATCATTCTTATTGGCAGGTGGAGCCCGTAAGAGTTAACTTGAGACCTAAGCGCCGTTGTATGTTACCTACTGCGCTCAGGTTTCAAGTTGCGGGTTATAGTAAAAGTTTCGTTTAGAATTCTCCGTTAATATACATATATAGGTCACAATAATTAATTAATTTAATTTGAAGTTATAGTGGTTTTTAAATAGGTGAAAAAATGGGGGCGCTAAAAAAATATTTATTCTCAAAGTGGGCAGTAGACAAAATAAGTTTGGGAACCACTGCGTTAGATAGACCGTCTGTTATTCGTCTTTTTTATAACATAAGTGGGATGGGTTGAGCTAAGTATTACTCGTGTCGCGGCGTAACGTAACATGACATTTTCTCAAAATTTGAAATTGTATATTACATTTTGTGCAAAATTATTCAAATAATTGTGTCCTGTGATGTCAAAACTTTTCTAGAAAGAACTAATTACTTACTTATTAATGTAAGCATCATTAAATTTATGAATCTGTCTATATAGTATTTTACCCATGACTAAGATATTAAATAGTGGTTATTCGCAATAATTATTGCTTGCAATTGCAAACACTTGAATCTAGGCCAAGACATTAGTCATCGACACTTAGAATCGATGATCATTAGATGATCATAACTTAATTACTATAATTTTATAGCTCTGAACATACAAATAATTTGCTTGCGGTTCATTTATTACAGTTTTGCGCCAGTCGTCTACCATACAAGCATACCTTAACGTACTTAGTTTGCATGTTAGTCATACTCTCAGTTTCATAACTCGAAGCATTTTTTTTTATTTTTACAAAATTTCTGCGGAGTTTTGGGAAAATGTCTGCGTTTCCGGTAAACTATCTTTTCTTTTGGAAAAGATTTTTTGTCTGGTAATGATAACATAGAAATTACATAAAAAAATACTTAATTTGTTAAACATTTACCGGCTCCATACGTTGGCCACAATATTGGCAAATTCATCGTATGTTGCCCGTTTTGTAGGTAATAAATCAAAAAGGTTCTTTCAAAAGCATCAGCGAACTATACATTGGCCAGGGTTTGGGCCAACGTGTGGAGCCGACATAAGAGCCCGTTTTCGCCTTTCGTCCATTTTTAAAATTGGTTGTACACGTGGCCCCATTGCGACATTATCTTCAAAGATGAAAAAACTTACCCCCATTTATATAACATTGATGACGTATTTCCACAGGCATGGCAGAAGCAGCAGCAGGCTGTGTGCGTACGGCACGCATTCAAGCACTACGGATCAAAGAAACGACCTAACCACGTACTCAGTAACCTGAACATGACAGTAGCTAAAGGCACAATGTGAGTATGACATAACAATAATATATTATGAAGGAAACATTAACTAAATTACAAACGAACAATGCAACAGATTTGCAAATTCATAGATGTAAAGATAAAAAACACACTCTGGAGTTTTGTGCAAAAGTTTTTTCTCTTTTCTAACGGTAAAATTCTTGGCCTGATTTGACATTAGTGTCGATAGATTTACTTATTAATTAATCCGGATAACAATTGAGAGAATATTTCCATAAACTAACTAGCAGTAGCGCTAAGCTATACTAAATTTATGATTTGAATACAGAAATTGTCAAAATGTATAACCTTCATTAATACTTATATTTAATCATACCTAAATCTTGTTAGATCAGAGGGCCTAGCCAAAGGCCAAACATTTGCAAATCTTCGTTATCGCTTCGCTTTCGAAACATGTATGGGATTGACATAAGGTTTCGTTAACTATCGAAATTTAAACCGTCAAATCCATACATGTTTCGAAGCGAAACGATAACGAAAATTTGCAAATGTTACTTTGGCTAGGGGGGCTGGTTGTATCATCCAGACTTTGAACGACCTTGCATCAACTAGTTAAACAGCTAATTCCATAAACAAAGTCAGCAAATAATTAAATATTAATGACAAAAACCGCAAAATAGCTTCCTTATAAATTGCATGTGGTTTCCTCGAAATAAACTCTGACTCATGGGTAAGAAATTTCGACGAACTTTCGCTACACGTGTTGTTTTCAGTAGGTATTTGTGTGTGTGTGTAATATCCGTAGACATTTTCAAAAATCCTTCCTTGGCGGATGCTTCGTCAATTGAGGATGTTTATACAGTGGCGAAGAAATAAAACACAATATTTTTAATATCCATGAAAATGGTTTTCAGTGTACCGTTTCTGTAAAATATCAAGATTCTAAGTGAACTCAATAATATCGAAAATCTTTTTTTTTCTGCATAGTCAGTCTCCCAAATTGGTTTGCATAATTCTTTGTGCCCTCGTGCCCTGCCCGTTTGTCTGTAATAATTATTTTAATTAAATGTGTCACGTTGTCACTTTACCTCGTCATTCAAAGGACATGCTAACAACTAACAATACAAGGCTTTTACCTCAATCTAATCAGAAGTGCTTGCGTTACTCATCCGCCTATTAAGTTGCCTTTAGTGGGATTCTGGCTCTACTCCAACAGAGGTAGACAATAACAAAGATTAATAACCTCATCGCAAATAGCCCATTGTACCCCACACTTAGGGTTGCCAACTTTTTTTTACAATAGGTAAATAATTTAAATAAATAAATTATAAATAAATATTTGACAACATCACATACATTGCTCCGATTCCAAAGAAAGTAGCTAATAAGCACTTGTGTTATGGAAATCAGAGACAACGGTGGTATCACAAACACCCAGAGCTGAGCAGTATAGATAAGTCCCAACCGGGGATCGAACCCGGGACCTCAAGAGATGGTGACGCCTTGAAAACCGGCGTGTAAACCACTCGACCAAGGAGACAAACTTGTAATATACCTATACCTAGTAGATGATTAAAAACTTGTAAAACACATGATAGTCATTAAATCATAGGTATTTATTTAATAGAAAATATTTTTTCATGATCTTGTTTTTTTTTATTGAGAAAATATATTATTACTAGCGGCCGGCCGCGACTCCGTCTGCGTGGACAGTTATTTTCTTTCCTTCAGGATTAGTATTTTATTCTATTTTTTTTTGTACCCTGACAACGTGTATGCAAAATTTCATGATGATCGGTTAAGTAGTCAAGACGTGAAGGCGTAACAAACAAACAAGCTTACTTTCGTATTTATAATATTAGTAAAAATAAGGATATAGTAAATTGTGTAGTAAGGTTGGCAACCCTAGTCATACCAACTATTATAACCCTTATCTCTTCCGAATAAGGGCTGTTATTGTTAACACATTTCCTTATTAGTTGGTTATTGTGACGTAGGCGATTAGAATTTTCCAGACTTCCGCGGTAAATCTTGTAATAATGACTGTTATTGTTTTTTGCTCGAAATTGGTTTGTTATTATGTTTTTAATTGAAGTATAAATCAGCCGTCTATTACCTGATGTTCTGAGGCAGTTCAGTTATTATAGAGAAACATAGTGAAAAATATAAACGTAAAAAAACAATGCTATAATTACAAATGCCTAGTGATTTTGAGCACAAAAATGATAGTCTATTTACATAATTTTACATGAAATAAAAATTGAAAATTAGGTACCTACAGCCTTTTCTCATTCAATTAGTGGTAGGTACACACAGATCCATCGAGGAGCTCGGTGGCGCAGTGGTTTAGCGCCTGGCCCAGCGATTGCGGAAGTTAAGCAACGTTCGCAAGGGTCGGTCATGGGATGGGTGACCAAAAATTTAGTATCTCGAGCTCCTCCGTGCTTCGGAAGGCACGATAAGCCGTTGGTCCCGGCTGCATTTGCAGTCGTTAACACCCACCAATCCGCATTGGGCCCGCGTGGTGGGTAATGCGGTCCGTCTTATTTTTATAATGTATTCTAGTCTAGCGTAACTAAAACTGTTGCTATTTGCGATTCATCAAAAACAATAGCTAGGTACTTATTCTATGATTTTTTGTAGGTTATAAAACCAATATGAACCCGTCCTGTCAGTTTCAATTTAACTTTCCATTAGTAGAATTGGCCCCCAAATATAATAAATCATGCCCAGGATCATCAGAGGTCACATAATAAGGTTAATCAAGGGCACACGAGCCTCAAAGCAGTTTCATAATTATAAGCTCTTGCGCATTCAACTCACGCGACCGTTGTGATATTAGTGATGATTTGACATTGTCATCCATCACCATGTAGTGAAGAGCTCATGGCAGAACTTGACAGACTGATTGTACTCGATCACGTTTGTTAAGCAACGCTCAGTCCGGCCAGGTGTCGGATGGGTGACCGTTAAGTGGCATTACAACTGAGCGCTTCCGTGCTTCGGAGGGCACGTTATTAACCGTCGGTCCCGGCAGTTGTCATCTGATAATAGTCGTTAAGCTAAGTCAGAGGCCTTACAGGCGGCTTGATAAACTCTAACACCAGAGGTGGCCACTATTCCTCATTCGATGAGAAGAAGAAGCATGTAGACAAAGTCACACATGGGTTATTTTTCAGACATGTCAGATCTATTGGTGGGTTTTAGATTTACATACATTCCCTAGAAAGCAAAATTTTTGTGACCAGAAAAATCGAACTTTGTTTTTTCAGGAGACAAAAATTTACTCATACTAAAAACCCATGTCCTAGTATCTAGAGCCATGTGGCGTGTAACAAACTAGGATACACACATTTGGTGGTTTGTAGTTTATAACAACTTATTTTCTCATGAAGAATTTTGATAATCAAAAGATTGATATTTGCTAATATCAAACAACAATTATTTCCATTATTATATCAAATCAAGTAAGTAATTAGCAAAACATCTCAAGGTAATAAAATTCTAAACTTTTATAACCTTCAAGCCATATTCTAAGCTGAAGATACTTATCTTATGTGTCTCCGGTGTAACTACTTATGAATTTTAAGAAAATAAATGAAATTGCTTAAAGATTTTATTTTGCACAATTTTTTTTGATGCTTCTGCATTTAGAATTTGACACCTTCTACTTATAAGATATATAAAATAATCCAAAGTGCCTAATGTGGTGGTAAAGTGTAATCGGTTCACTCAATAGGTATGAATGTTACACTCCACGTAATATCGGCCGTATTAGTTAGTAATTAGAGCAGAGAAATCGCTACATTAACTATTTAATCGGTATCTTTAACTAGATGTGTATGTAACAGTATGCAATACAGAGTGATACTATGTCCACCTCTGGCAAAAACATTAATTATTTTTTTTTAATTTGATAACATTATGCACATAGCAATTATTTAAATTTTAATACACGTCTAGCTTTATTCCACGTTTTGCAAAAAGGCACAGTTTCACAAAGTTAAACCCTTAATACCCACATATTTTTTAAGTTACTCTGAAACTTCAATCGCGATAATTAAAAGCTGTAAAGTTAGAAAACTAACCGCCTCTGTTGTCTAGTGGTTCGCCCACCCATGTAAGACGGGGGTCCCGGGATCGATTCCCAGGAGGGAGATACAATTTACTCGGTTTGGTTGGTGGTAGGTAGGGCTTATTTCAAGTTTCAAGGCTTAGTCCGCCTGGCTAGCTACCACCATCTTACCTAAGTCTGACGCCATAACAACAATTCAAAAAATGTTGTGTTCCGGCAGTTAGAGGTAAGATAGCCTTCCTCAGTAACAAGGATTCCGGGTGTAGTGCGCTTCCACCTGCGGCCTTATCGTCATTTAACATTAGGTGAGGTGAAGGCCAATTGTAAATATTACCCAAATATATTAAAGTTAGATCAACGACATGTGTTGAGCAAGAAATCAAGCTTCCTTCGATCGATACTGTTTCCGTCGATTTCTTTGGCTAGGCATATAAATAATCAAAGTTCGATCTGTGACAATCAAGAAACTAAGCTTAGCAACTCAATCACACGCCCAAATTATTTCGCATTATAATTATTCGACACGTAGGTTGACACCTGTCCGGTTTTATCACGAAAAGCCTTCGGACTCTACATTTGCCGATACCATTCGACCACTTTTCCAAGTGAGATGTTGTTTCTGCCGCAAGGTTCTAGGCTGGCAACGTTCGGTTTCGAAAGCGAGTCGTCCTCGGCGCTGGCGCAAGCTCAACCAGACCGTTGCGTTGCGATTGAGTGCCAACGCGTCCGTCAGACACGTGACCACGCACCGCCCGGTTTTTATTCGGCAAACAGTCTTCACGTGTCTAACGTGATACCACGTTATGATCTTTAAAACTATATAGTCAACGTTATTATAATTATTATACTCTTTATTGCACTCATAAAAACAGTTACACAAAAATAAATTGAGATATGTACACAAAGGAGGACTTATCTCTAAAAGAGATCTCTTTCAGCCAACCTGAGAACGTGTTCGAGATTTCGATATTAAGCGGGTGACATAAAGTGCAAAAATTAAATAAGAAAAACTGTCAATTTAAAGTCTAAAATATAGTACCTACAATATATAAATAAATAAATACAATACCTAATTTACCAATAATACATACATACACATACATACATACATATTAACCTATATTATAAATATACATACATATAAATAAAAAAAGTGATAAATAAAAAAATAAATTTAAAACATTAAAAAACCCGCCTGCATAAAAAGACAAGTCGACTGAAAAGATGGAAACAAGATTAAAAAAATATTAAAGGCAACATGTCATAATAACATGCAGTCGGAGGCATATAATTCAATCATTCATAATGTCACTTTAGTTTGAGAGATATGAGGTAATAAAGAATATTACATACAAACATACATACATACTTACAAACATACAAACACACTTACAAGATACGCGCGAAACACATAACCCTTTCTTTGCAGTCGGGTAATAAATAAGAGATGGTGTTAACTAAGTATCTCATGATTCTGATTGGGATAACTGTGATAAAAAGTGCGACTTAACTTTGGATTTAAATGAGTGGATGCTTGGGGAGTCCTGAATATTAGTCGGGGGTTTATTCCAAAGCCGTGCTGCTTTGGCAGAGAAGGAATTATGCAAGAACTTGGTGTTGCTCCAAGGCAACGTTCTACATGGTCAGACTATACAATGTGTGCTAAACCAGAATATGGTAGATAGGCACCATCAAACTGAACAACTTATACTATATGACCAACTCTGAAATCGCGAATAAAAATCAGCTGTTTCGTACATATTTATATTTTCGTTATTATTTTTTGTATGAAACAGATGATTTTGTTTCCGCGATTTCAGAGTTGGTCCCATAGTAAAAGTTGTTCAGTTTGATGGTGCCTATCTACTATATTATGGTTTAGCCATTAATTCTGTTACACGCTGTATATGGTGATTTTAAAACCCCTTGATAAACTTTCAGAATGGGTTCAGTCTATGAAATTGAACAACTTTCAGAAACATGGGTCCAAATCCGTCAAAAATTTTGTTCCACACCATTACTAAATATAAAAATATTTTCGTATTTTAACCTTGTTTATAGAGAAAGTTGATAAGTTTAATGGACTTCATATCCTGAAAGTTTGTAACGTAATTTGAAAATCACATGTAGAGTCTGCGCCCTGAAAAGAGTCCCTTGGATAAGGCACTGTATCGATCGTTTAAAAAATAAGCTTCCAATAGTTATGACATCGTATCTAGTTTAATCAAAATTCCGTGGGAGTCCATGTCCATGAGCCATTTTTTATGTCCCCACTGCTGGGGCACAGGCCTTCCTTATGGGTGGTAAGGAGGACGGGCCATAACCCACCACGCGGGCCCAATGCGGATTGGTGGGTGTTAACGACTGCAAATGCAGCCGGGACCAACGGCTTAACGTACCTTCCGAAGCACGGAGGAGCTCGAGATAATAAATTTTTGGTCACCCATCCCATGACCGACCCTTGTGAACGTTGCTTAACTTCCGCAATCGCTGGGCCAGGCGCTAAACCACTGCGCCACCGAGCTCCGTGGGAGTTCCTTCATAGATCTGAAGAGCGGTTGACCTTCACTAGGTGAAATGTCGTTTTTATTAATGATTTTTTATTTATATCGGTTACAGCTCTATCGTTTAGTTATAAAATAAACTCGTTCTATCATAATATAGTCTGCAATACGTCTTTGGCATACTTTGGTGGTACATTATTTCATTTTACTTTAATTAGTGATAGTAAAGAATTGGGATGATGACTAATGAATAAAATAACGAAATACTAAAAAAAATTGTAGCTTGTATACCTCTTGGTTTTATATATTGCGTATTATTTGTTTTACGACCCTTGACAAGATCATTTAAAAAGTATAAAATTTATTAAATTAAATGATACCTTTAATTACTTAGTTCGTAAAATGTATCTATAGCAAATTTGTCTAAGAAACCATTTTGATAAACACAATATTTAATATAGCTGCCGAACAAGTTTCCTACGCGTTGCATACAAACTACTCAGGCGTGACGTCATAATTGAGTAGCCGTTAGATGGAGCGTTTTTGAGCGAGTCCATTTGTGTGCATTTCACACTGTGGTATCTCGTGCAGTTTTCATGCTAGCAAAATAATTCTTTTACCAATGCTTCTTTTTTTGAGAGGTAATTTATGTAACATAAAATAAAAAAAGTTGTCATTTGTGGGTTTTTTGTCATTAGTCGGTCACATAGCGGCCGTAATTTTACGGATGTAAAAAGACTATTTGACTTTACGGTGTCCAGCACCGCTCTCTAGGAAACCGCGCCGTATTGTTTGCATAGACAACGTTAAATGCCGCTAAATAACGGCCGAAATATGACGGCACCGTCATCCTATAGGAATACAAGAATGGCGACCACCCGCGACTTCGAACTTTGCTTCCAATGGGAATTTTCTAAAATCCTTTCTTGATTATCTATAACGTAAGGATGAAGTAGAAGCGTACTACACCACGGTGGGGCAGGGTGGGGCGCTTGCCCCACCCTGGCTCTGACCTGTAAGGTAACTACCTAATCTTACCTAAGTAAGAAAATATAAAAATGACGTGGAATTAATGAGAAGGCCCGTAGCAATACAAAATATGCAGGGAAAATGCATAGAAAAAAAATTACCAGGGTAAGACCGCGGGTATAGTTTGCTAGTTATATATTATTTTAGACTGATGCCCCACCCTGAGCCCATGGCTGGCTACGCTCACGACTACACCCGGAATCCTCATCTCTGAGGAACTGGCTATCTTACCTCTAACTGCCGGAACACAAATTTTCTTTAGTGTTGTTATGGCGTCAGACTTAGGTAAGATGGTAGTAGCTAGCCAGGCGGATTTGAAATAAGCCCTACCACCAACCCAACCAAGTTCAAATTATACCCCCCCCCCCCGCCCCCCCCCCCAGGGAATCGAATCCGGGACCGCTGCGTCTACACGGGTGGGCGAACCACTAGACCACAGAGGCAGTTAAAATGTACTATGTTATTTATCTCATCATAACATTACATCTTTTGTCTATTTTGCAACAGATACGGCCTCCTCGGCGCATCAGGCTGCGGCAAAACCACACTACTATCGTGCATCGTGGGCCGGCGGTCACTCAACAGCGGGGAGATATGGGTGCTGGGGGGCAAGCCGGGGACTAAAGGTAAGCTATAAGACTAACATAATAGCTCGTACCTTCAGATCTTTCAGCGACCAAGTTAGAAGACATTTCCTTTCTCCCACTTAATACCACTTTTTTCATATATCTCCCTTTCAACTTTCATTTTATATTACCTATACTTACATTTTCTCTCTATATTTTATTGATGTACAATAGGCTTGTTTCCATTAAGAATAAATATAATGGATAGGGGTTTATAATGATTAATTATACTATGGAGAAAATAACAAACAATTTTAATTATTAAAAGCGTTAAAGATTATTAATATTTTTAAAAAATAAATTTCGTAAAATTAAACCTTTAGTCACGTGACAGTGAACACCAATCAGAAAGCGTTACGTCACGCCGTGCGAAACTCCAATCTTGTCTTTGACGTTTCGAGTATCACTACCGGAGGCGCGTTCCAAACCTACACTCCGAGTGCAACCTAACCACAACCGAACGCAAGTTTTAGCCACTTTTTCCGTATTTCTCCATTGTTTGGAACATATATAAATAACTGGTTTGGCGTTTTTATAGTCGTGCTATCACACTGGGGCACTATACAGTACTTATAATATGAGAAATTCATTTTTAAACGATAAAAACTAGCTATAACGTACGAAGACACGATCGCTCTTTGGTTTGTTTCGCACGGCGTGACGTCATTCAAGACGCCATGACAGTCTTGCGCGTTTTGGAACCAAATTAAAATTGGTTTTTTAAAACGCGAAATTTATAATGTAAACGCTCGATTAAAATAAATAAACCTTTTTTTTCGATAAAATGCCTAATAAGCTAAAATATTAAGCAGTTATTGAAATTTTGTCAACTAGCCTATTGTACAGCACATCAGACTGTACATGTTGACCTTGAGATCGCCTTTATGCCGTACGTAATAAAAGCTGTTTACGTAGTTCAACTGTTTAACCTTTGCGTGCTGTCGTGCGTACATATTTTAAATCTATTTGGAGTGGGCGGGCACCCCTCTGTCTTCATCCCCTTAATATTTTTTTACTCAAGGTTGCCTAGAAGAGTCTGCTACATAGCAGTAAGGTCGTCTTTTGTGTTCTTGTCTATGTTTATTGTTTGCTTCTTTGTAATGTCTTTTTCTACTGTGCAATAAAGCGTTTTATTATTATTAATAAATTTAGCATTAGCACCCAGCACAGCCATCAAAAGATGGGCAGCAGTGTGTTCTGAAAGTCCTTCCTGGATGAAGGTCTGGATGATCATACTGCGATAGCCAAACATAGTGATTGTGCTAAAAATTAAGGCCTATCTATGCCCAGCAGTGGCTGGAAACTGGAAACGACGTTTCTAAAGATTCCAGCAATCTTAATAATGATTAATATTATACTGTTTACTTAGTCTAGTTCTTTTGAGAGCAGATGGGTCAATCTCAGTACATCTCTATTCTGGGAAATCTTGGAGTTTCATTAAGCTATTTTGTTGTTTTAATATCTTGCATGACAATTATTATTGAGATTGGTGTCTTAGTTGCTGATGTAAAATCTCACGATTTGATACTTTTTTGTGTAAAATCCATCGAACACTTATAGCAATTTTATTTTTCCCAGGGTCTGGAGTGCCCGGCAAACGCGTGGGCTACATGCCCCAGGAGATCGCGTTGTACGGAGAGTTCACGATCAAGGAGACGATGATGTACTTTGGCTGGATCTTCGGCATGGAAACCAGGGAGATTGCGGAGCGGCTGCGGTTTCTACTTGACTTCTTGGACCTGCCCAGCGAGAACAGAATGGTTAAGAACCTAAGGTGAGCTTGCAGCCAGGACATTATCGGTCGGCATTTTCAAGTTACCAAAGCTGTCAAAAAGAGATCGCTTTTTAGCTAATATTCGGTTGAATCTGGGATTCTGACAAATCTGACAACTTATTTGAATTTACGATGGGCTTAACTTCAAGACTTGTTTGAGTTAACATCTTCTCGTTTTGCCTTCACTAAGCAACATTTGCGCAACATGTCACTTAAAATTTTGAGAATCAGAGCACCGTGTGTCGGGTGACGACGCGCAGCATGCATGTTAGGCGCCATATACAAGGCATTTTGTGAATCTAAAAAACATTAGAGATGTTTACCATGAAAAAGTAACGAGAGTACAATCTAAGTTTAGTTTAGATACATTTATTTTTTGGTTTAGTTTGGGACTGAATGGTGGTACAATGTATTCTTAAGTCCGGTTATTTTTTTATCTAAACTGCCATAAGCATGAACTTATGGCAGTTTAGAACCATGAGGTTAAGTAATCACGTGATAGGCATATGCCTCTGATACCTACTCACACGCGTGGAAATTGTATAGTACCTAACTAACTAACATTAAATAAACATTCTTTTGTTATCTTTTCAAGGATTCGTTTAAAATTTTCCACAACTTTCAAGAATCGAGTTCCATAAACATCACATAAGTACTTATTGAGTAGGTAACAATAACAAGACGCTTACCTAGTTATATCTTAAAGGAAATAAGAAATATGTAACTAAGTACATGTAACCTTATCGACAATATTCCCACATGACGAAAGCACGTAAAATTGTTTATTAAGTACTACTTTCCATACCAGATTCATTCACATAAGTTTCCGATAAGTCTCGAGTTTGATAAAAATACTATAAACCTTTCATTCAACAAAAACAGTTGATTCCTTAAGCTAGGGTTTCCTAGGAGGACGGTGCCGTCATATTACGGCCGTAATTTAGCGGCGTAGAACGTTGTCTATGTAAACAATATGACGCGCCGTATTTTTAACATAGACAACGTTCTACGCCGCTAAATTACGGCCGTAATATAACGGCACCGTCCTCCTAGGAAACCCTAGCTTTATTCATGATTTTATGGTAAAATTAAAAGTCTCCAAGTGCTATAGGGGCACAATGTAACTGAAATAGTGACATAGTTTTAGTTACTTTACCCATGAACCATTTAGGTCTGTTTAGCATTTTTCAGGGCTTAATTGAACAGTTCTGTTTTAACTCTCTAAGGATTTCTGTCAAGCTACTTAATTTGTGATAGTTGGATACAAGTTATTAAGTTGCTATCATGTAAGTTATGACAATCCATTATCACACTTCAAAGATTTCCGCGTGTAGGTCGTATTTGGTACTATAGGTTAAAAGACAAAGTGAATGATAGGTTACTTATTTCACATTTTCATTAAAGTCTTTGATTGATATCTTAATTTAATGCTTTGAATCTACCATGGTCGAGACGTTACTATAATATGCCAGTGCCATTTCCAACAACAGAACCATGGCTGAATAAAAGATTTTCAGCAAAAAAAAAAACAACAACCGCTATAGGCAAGTAAAATGCAAATATAATCAACTCTCCATGTAGAATAGTCTGTATCGACAGCCAGTCCTTACGCAAGCACTCGCCATGATGCATCTCGCTGCTACGAAACGACATAAACGAGGAAACCATTATATTTACCCACGACCAACATCTCCACAGATACTTACTTCCTAGCTGGACAAACAATACATAATGGTTAAGTATTTGTGAAGGACGTTTTTAATGCACTTACGAGTATACATAATAATATACCTTAGAAGCATTTTATGTAAAAAAACAATAGGTCCAATAGCCAATAGAGCTTGACTTTTATAGCTGCTGTTGGGCAGGCATAGTAGTCACTTAAACTGAAATCAAAAATATTAAAAACCATTGAAATTATCAATAACTAAACTATAAGTTTAACTTGAGTTTAGTGATGGGACTCGAATTACAATTGATTCGAATTATTCGAATGACCTTAATTCAAGCTCGATTCGAATGAGTATTTATGCTGATTCGAATCATCACCTGATTCGAATTGGTTGGCTGATTCGAATCGCCGTTCGAATTTTAATCTTTGATGGCGTAGCAATAGGGGCTGAGAATTACTAAGAAGGCAGTTAAAGTTTTTAATTTTGTGTCGAATTCTAATATATTTTATTTTGTATGTAATTGATTCGAGTATCGTATCGATTCGAATTATAATAAGGATTCGAATCATCACATTGATTCGAATCGAGGATTCGAACTGCTTACGGGTAATAATGAATTAATTCGAATAATATTTTTTTATAATGTATTTTTATACATTAATCTCCTTTATCCTTAGTAATCAGGGGTGGAATTGCGTAAGGTATTCGTATTCATTTGACAGTTCATATCGTATTCCATCGGCTGCAAATTGTATGGGATGACATAATATATTATGATACAATATGATTCATTGCCTATTTGTTTTTGGTAATCGTAATTATACTGTAACAGTATTAGGAGTAAGTTAAGGCTTTTTAGCCACCTTTACGGTTAATTAACAACAAACAAACGATTTCACGCTAATTATCGTAACGACCGCTTTAGCCCAGCTTTAAGTCCCGTCGCTAATGAACAAAAGCGCCATAATTGTATTCCACAGAACACTAAACTATTGTGTCGTTATTGCCCGTGCAATTGGAGAATGCCCCTTGACGTCGTTACGCGGTGTGTTCATACAAATTGTGTTACATAAAAAACTTTTTAGTTAATTTTTGCATAGATTTCGTAATTTATTCTTATGTGTCGGACTATAATTTTATTAAATTAGTTATTTGTTAGTTCATGATGATTGTAGAGAAATCTTGAAATTTCGCTATAAAATTGTATATAATCACTTTAAAATAATGATAGATCTATAATTTAATACTATCACTACAGAAATAATGGTTTGCACTTTAAAAATTTTGTCAGCACTTTAAAATAATGATAGATCTATAATTTAATATTATCACTACAAAAATAATAGTTTACACTATTACTGTGTCCCAACTACGAAACCATTTAGTTTTCAGGAGTTTTCAGGAGTTTCAGCAGGTCGGTTCTGGCGTTGTTGGTCACAATGGAACCTAACCTCCTCCTCGGCTCCTCCCTCGCTGCGCCCGCTCGTCGTCGCACCTAGTCTGTTTACCAGCACTAAAGTTATAAAATTAAATTGTATGGTGCAAAGTATTAATTTTAAAGCGAAACAATTAAATTGTATAGTGCAAAGTATTAATTTTAAAGCTTAGCATATTTATAGTGGTAACCATAATTTTTATAGTTCATTCAATAAATTTTGAAGCTAAACATTTTAAAGTGTGTTACATTATTTTTAAAGTGCATTTATATATTCCCCAAATAAAACCTACATCCTGTAATGAAAATGGTTTCTTGTTCTGTTAGTGATTATGATGTGACAAAAAGAAACACGTGTGACTGTTTATTGACATTGTTGTTCTTTGACATTCTATTTCTATGGTCAATGTAGTTTTTTTGCAATGTTTCGTTTCTGAAAGATACTGTAGTGTAGTTGGTGCCGCGCCCCGCCGCGCCGTGTCGTTACATTTGATGCTAACTAAAATAGCTTATTTGAATGATTTGTTAAGTTCGCTAATACAAAGTAACTACAAGTGTCGTAAACTTATTTAAACTTAAGTTAAACATAGAAAAATATTGGATAGATACTAATCAATCTTTTAGTAAATAAAGACTTTAACAGTCAACTATCCGGTGCCTCAATAGTTTGTGCTAATTCACTGTTTTTTTATGTTGAACAAGTAATGACGTAATTTTCAAACAAAGTATTGACTCTAACAATTATATTGATATAGGTAATAACGAGTTGCGCGACTTTTGTTAGAGACTTAACCACCTACATAGAAAATTATACCTAGGTTACAGTTAAGTTTATTATTACCTTTTTTTAAGGTTTTGTTTCGGAATCTTTGAACGCTTTTTCTTTCATTACGTTTTTACTTCGAGCAGCGACGGCGTCGAAGCCCGTCTTACTCTAAGCTTTTTTAAACTAAATAAACTCCTACCACATAATAATAAACTATTACAACTAAAACCACGTTCCGCGCAGATAGAGAAATGGGACTGAAAATGGCGTCGTTCATATTCACTTCTCGCTCTCACACTAAACGCGACACCTATCGCTCTTTCACTCCCACTCATTGTGAAAAGCGCAGTGAGCCGCAATTTTCAATCCCATTCTTTATCAGCGCGGGTTGTACCTACTTATGATGAAAATAGTCACCACCCGAGAATATAGAAAAGTTTTTTCATTACGTTTTAACTTTTGGGAATATAACTCAAGGACCTCAGAAATAGCAATTTCATACCTAACTAATTGACATCTAGTAAAATACAAGTGAGTAGGCACCGTACACCTAAACAGGTAGAAGAAGAAAAAAGAAAATCTTACTCACATGAACTTTAACAAATTACGATTCGTGACATGACAAAGCAATTTCAAAAAATATTACGGTGCACAATTAAAAGGTATGAGAGAAAGCAACAATTTCGACCAAAGTCGCGTCGCGTGACATAGCTTTACTACGCCGAGATGAGTGAAAGTGTAAATGACGTCAGGTGACGTAACAATAAGCGACCAGCGACGGGTTAATAAAAAGCTATATTGATCTGTGTAAGTGATACGCTCGTATGTAATAGGTTGAGCTCAAAACATAGATTATTACAGTATGTAAGATGTTCCTACACTTGCCTAACTACATGATCTGCATCATACAGAAATTTGTGCGCATACGATCTCACAATGTGAGCTTGGCAATAAAGCCTAGAAACTGAACTTTAAATTAAGTGATTTTTCATACAAAAGTTGTCGAGTGTTTATATTGTGATGGAAAAAGACCTCACTTTAAATGTGGAGCTCTTTTTTCAAATGTTGACGACTCTGTATGAAATATACGAAGGGAGAAAAAAGCAGCCCTTGACGAGTTTCTTGCCGGTTCTTCTCGCTACAAGGTCTCCCGCTCAGGGTTTGCGAACCGATGGCGTAGCTTCTTTGATATTTACAAGTGCTTGTAAGCTTGTAACAGCCTAGACTGAATAAATTATTTTTATTTTATTTTTATTTTTTTTACTGTTTATCCTTACTTGTCATTGGTTAATAAATAACCTTCACTTTTTAAGAAAGAAAAAAACAATTTTGTAAAATACAACAAATGGTTTCCCACTCATAGATTACGAAAAAAAACTAATGATTAGTGACAGTTTACTAGCAAACCGCCTCTGTGGTCTAGTGGTTCGCCCACCCGTGCAAGACGCAGGGGTTCCTAGTTCGATTCCCAAAGGGGGGGTACAATTTTGAAAAATGTTGTGTTCCAGCAGTTAGAGGTAAGATAGCCAGTTCCTCAGTGTTGAGGATTCCGGGTGTAGTGCACTTCCATCTTCGGCCTTATCGTCACTGAACATCAGGTGAGGTGAAGGGCAAGCACTATATCCCGTTGTGCATAAAAAAATACTTGGAAAAAAAGAGTGGCTGTCCCATAATTTTTTACATTATTTTGCAAGACTGTAATGTAATGTTGTATTTTTGACAGTGGCGGTCAACAGCGACGTGTATCCTTCGCGGTGGCGCTGATGCACGACCCCGAGCTGCTGATCCTGGACGAGCCCACGGTGGGCGTGGACCCCCTGCTGCGGCAGTCCATCTGGATGCACCTGGTGCGCATCACCAGCTCCGGGGACAAGACCGTCATCATCACCACGCATTACATCGAGGAAGCAAGGCAGGCGCATTGTGTAAGTTATTTTTCTCACTTATATGCTCAGTAATATTATCTTTCCATTTGAAAAGGGAATGCGGGGCGTTCCACATTTCTAAGAGGAATCATTTGTCAAATTTTTGTGCTGAATACAGCATAGAAATCATAGCATTACCACAGAATATAGCATTACACCCAAAAACATGGGTTGAATTCTTATAGCCAATGGATCAGTTTTTCGTACCTCCCAAATCATAAAACGTAAGCAAAAAGTTAATCGAGTTGACTCCGAGGTGGCTGGTTCATCACGTTCTAGAAATTCAGTGCGGAAATAAATTTCAATACTTACTTTCCGCACTAGTGTGGGAAGTAGCATCCCAAATTCGAAACGGTAGAACTCATCAGCTATGATTATTTTTAGGTTGTGGAAGGTCAAAGGAATTTTTGTTGCAAACAAGTGTTTACACTGTTGTAAACCACCGGCGGAGACCGATGTGGAGGGCGTGTTTGTTTACAACAGTCTGGCCGGGGTTTGAGCGGGGTATAGTTTTGATGTTATTAGGTTATGTTTTCGTAATGGCTGAAAACGAAAGGGGGCCGGCAAACCGGCTAAGTCACCCTATTTTGTTTACATACTTACCAAATTTTATTTATTTTACGAAAAATATTAGCTACTATAATAACTTGGTTGAATTCGTCCAAGTTATTTTTATATAATTAATTTTATGGTTGCATGATGATCATTTAACATGGCCAAACGAACCATTTTAAAAATCAATTTTTTTGTAATATAATTTTTATTTCCTCTCATTTCTTGAGAAAAGTTGGCTTGTATAATGCTTTTCTTCAACGATACAGGCCTTGTATTGTACTGGAAGCTATATACATTGCCTCGAATTATGAACTATTTTCGACAATGCAAATGCTAGCTTCCCGTTCTCGGCTGTAATGTACTATTTCCCTGCAGGCACTGTGGATCGTACATTATATCTATCCGTTAACGTGATAGATTTGTAAGGCGGATAGCACAAAATAGTCCATGTGCTAGTAGTACCTACCTATAGAAACTAGGTGGACTCAAGCCACCAAGTAAAATACTCTTACTACTCCATCCATCTCCATACTCCATACTCCATCTAGTGTCCAATAAACCATTGAGACCCTTGAACCTCAAACCCTTGTTGGTTTTTCAGAATGAAAGTTAAAAGGTCCGAATTCTGCAATGTGTGTGTTCTGATCTTTTTGGTATGTTTCGAATAACAACATTTAACATTATTTATGATAGCAACGATGTTTTATTTTAGGTATAAGTAAGTAATACATATTCGAGAACCGGTCCGATCCTATAATATTCAAATTACATAAAATGTCAAAGTCTTTAACTAAAACAACAAGATAGCATGCCTTTACCTAAATATATAATAATTTGCTAAATAAAGTAACTATTCTTATATAATTTAGCAACATTTCACATCTTAAGTATGTCACATGCATGTGCTTGTGTGATTTTTGCGTTTTTCATTGGCACAACTTAGAAGGAATGTAGTTTGCCTGTTGACCTCACGTGGTTGTAGACCTAGAGACAGTGTACAAATGATTTACGTAGACAGAAGATCGGTATGCATTTTTACTAACGCTTCATTCCAATAAAATAATCTATTCCCAGTAGATAGATAAGTATATCTGGTAAATTTCAGGATTACAATAACAGTTATCTAGTAATTGAGCTCTTTTTGGGGTGGGGATTGTAACTTGAACTTTAAAAAACCTTTAGTTTTAGTCTAACTTCTGGTTTAATTTAAATATAGTGCAAAAGATTTATGAATGAATTATTTGTGCAGTAAGTTAATTCTATCTTAACAGTTTAAAAAATAAGTATTTTAGAAATAGGCCGTCATTAGTATTGTTACTAAAAAAAGTACCTACCTTTTATGAAACGTGTATAATACTTAACCTACACTTTTAGCTAATGTGGACACTTTTAAAATGTAGAATGATATACTGCAGAAAATTTGGAAGAGATTTAAACAAGTTATGATTCAGAAATCTAGCAGTTTCTGATAAAAAATCTAATAAATAAAAAGAAAGTCACATTACCATGTAAAACCACAGACATTTATCGTAAAACTGTAGCAGTATCATGTAGTGAAATGCCAACCTAGTCTCCTGGACTAGTATTATTATTTGTCACGTGTTTTAAATTGACAGGTATTAAAGTTAAGTCGTGTCTTAAGAGTTGCTCAAACGAGGTACGCGGAAACACCACACATAATAATAATAACCTTTGCCACCAAACAGCCATCTACTATGATACAGCGGTGATAGATGAAAATAGATAAAAACTTGTGCAACACTTTGTGAAAAAATATCACTTGTTTTTTACTGAAGTTATATGAAAAAAAATACTGTCGAAGCTGTCTTTTAGGCGGTTTTAAAACGTGGTTTTAGATTTTAACGCTTTATTTGTTTTGTCAATCAGAGGAATTAATTAGCTATCTTCCTCTATCTAATCCTATTTGCATAGTAAGTATACCTAGTGACGTAATGTTTTGTTTATTTTGATAAAAATAGAATCAAAATTGTCCAATAAATCTCAGTCTTACGTCTCAAGATAACAAATCTATTTTCCCCCTAACAATTCAACATAAATTAGACACTTCTAGGTACTCCGTAAAGGATTATTTGATTATTTAGTTAGAATTAGATGATAAGACATACTGTCTTTGATACTTAAATATACTCGTAGTTGTATAAATTAACATTTTAATTTGAATTTCACTGATATTTTATATTTTTCTGCTTATATTAAAGACAGAATATGGCTATTATGTTATCCTTTACCACTTGTATTCACAATAATATAATATTGATGTAATAAAACCCATGCACATCCAACAAAAGACGCTTATGTCCTCAGATCGGGCTGATGAGGAGCGGGAAGCTGCTCGCCGAGGAGTCCCCGCAGGCGCTGCTACGGATGTACAGCTGCATCTCACTGGAGGATGTCTTCCTCAAGCTCTCCAGAAAGCAAGGTGAGCTATCTTCATAACTTTTTTTTATACACAGCGGGATAGTGCTTGGCCTTCACCTCACCTGATGTTAAGTGACGATAAGGCCGAAGGTGGAAGCGCACTTCACCCGGCATCCTTATTACTGAGGAACTGACTATCTTACCTCTAACTGCCGGAACACAACAATTTTCAAATTGTTGTTATGGCGTCAGAGTTAGGTAAGATGGTGGTAGTTAGCCAGTTGGACTTAAATAAGCCCTACCACCAAACAACCCCGGGACCCCTGCCCCTGCGTCAAACACTAAAATCCAAAATTAAAGTTTCACCGGTTAAAGAGGCTATTTCAAACAACTTAGGAAATGTCTACTTCAAGCAAGCAAACAGCAAAAAATGCCCTCTACTGACCACATCCTGGCAGACTATTACAATTCAGATATTTTGAAGAGTTATTTACATTATAGAATAGAATAGAATAGAAAAAGATTTTATTTTGTGAACCAAATTAAATTACACAATACTTAATTATCTTCTTAATTATTATTAGCTGTCTAAAAGAAACACAAAAAAGGCTCACACTCAGCATAAGTTAAGGCACCCAAAGTGTGCCCTAACACTGATCTTCCGTGCTCACCAAAGTATAATAATTTTACATTCGGTAGATAGGTAGTGCATAATAAACATGTGAAAAATGTAAAGTGAAAATGTAAATGGAGTTCCAAGAATCGCAAAATTATTTTAGGATGTACCTATGTATTAGGTAAGGTAACACCTGTGTAGGGGGGCAGGTTAGCTTAAAATAACTAAGTTAGGTTGGTCTAGCGTAGTAGAAGAGGTTATTTCTTCAAGCTCGGAATAGTCGGGTAAAAAATGGCGATTTCCTTACCATTTCGCCACATATCATACGCAAAGTTCGTTTAACTTTTTAGCGCTGTTTATTGTACATCAATCTTTAATTAAATACTTACGTTTACTTATATCTATTCTGTGGTTCATAATCATAACCCTTTTTTGAAGAAATTAATGTCATATCCTAAGTTGATCTATACTATAATTAAATACAGGCACAGCGGTGACGGAAACATCGGAATTTTATTTAAGTAGGTACTTTATTATTTTGTCCTTGACCTTTTATCAAAATATCTACCCAAGTCCGTCTGGTGTTATAGGTACGTTGACCTAGCGTATAATGTAAGTGACCCTGATTAAAAATAATCGTGACTTAGAATCCGCAAAGGAAGAAGGTTGAGTTATAAATATTTTTAACCGAGTCAAGATTGTACATACATTATTGTATGTTTCAAGTTCCTATATATGAATAATTAATTATTTATTAAATTGAAAGATTCCCTAGTTTGATACTCATTAATTTTTGGTTAGTTAAAGTCTTACCTACATTATTGAACGAAATTTTGACTGGATTTTGACATTGAAAATGTTTACGTTTTTGTGATCGAGTACATTGTGACATTTGCCTGTACTTTCGCAGATATTTTGAATTCTCAAAATCGGTTGGTAACTTTTTCAGATTTTCCAAGTCAAAAAATTTGGCTTTTGTGCCAAATTTTTTTCGCCGACTTGTAGCGAGAACTTCCCAAAAACTGTTTTTTACTTTTTATTATTTTAACTTTATGTTTGTAGATATTTTAACCAAGACCAGGACCACCTCAGCGAAACATTATCGATGATATTTAACTGTCAAAATATGCAATAGAGGTATGAATTAATTTTAAACATATCGCGTCGCAGTGGTCATGCTAGTGCAACGGGAATTGATTCGAAAATAAGAACTTCGACATAAATAATTGTTCGTCGTATTTTTTATAGAATCGTTAAATTAAAATGCAATATTGACGAACACTAAGTACCCTTTCATTTACATTACTTGAGGAAATACCAAGAACCTTCATAGCGTCCTCGTGAACACGACGTGAGCAAAGAAATTTAGCCGACTGTCGGTGACCGCGACCGGTCGGGCTAGTTTCGTAACCGCCCGACCGCTCGACCGCTCGACCCTTCGTAACTGGAGGTTGAGTTACGTTACCGGGTTACTAAATATTATGGAACCTTTTTAGTTTTAGCCTGATTGTTGTTTTACGCTGTTTTAAAGTGAATTAATTTTATTTATTTATTTTATTTTACAGCTTTTTGGAAAACATACAGCTAATTTATGTTATAATATGAAGTAAAGCTAACAAAATACAGCCATTTACTAGTTATCACATTGTTTGATATGAATTCATAAAATACTAATGCTCTACACGACACTCCTAATGCAAATGAATCTAGATTATTTTAATAATAATAATAATAAATAGCTGAGAAAAAGAAAAGAAAAACATAATAATAAAGACTTTATTGCACATGATAGAAAAAACGATACAATCAGAAAAAAAACAAGAAAACATACAATAGGCGGCCTTATTGCTACATAGCAATGTCTTCCAGGCAACCTTGGGCGAAATAAAATAAGATAAAAGATAAAATGTAAGATATTTTATTATGCAAATAGATAAATAATTTTACACATGACATGATTGGGTTATTTTAAGCTTGAACTTTGTACCGATTCAATAAGTTTTATTCAATTAAGAAGTCATAAGTAAAAAATATTGTTTGCTGATTGACAAAGGGAATTAAGTTATAAAAAAAAATCATTTAGAGATCAAAACATATGTTGGTAGCCGTAGCCAGCCATTAATTAATTTAAAACAAAAACTGTTTAGGCACTTGTACCTACTAAACAAAGTCTTTTTAAATTAAATATTTTGGTATTATTACAATACTTAAGCTGTCTAGAATATTTAGGTATAAGTGTTAGCTTGTGCATATAAATAAAACAAATAAAAAACTTGTAATAAAATTAATTTTGTATAGTTAACTCCATCGAGATAAGTTAACTCTATCTATTGCATAATTCTTTTCATGTTTGTGCTTGAAAGCTGGATTTTATAGATTGCTTTTGCGTTGTTTTTGCCATGCAATCAAGCAAATGACAAGATAATGATTCTTTTTTAACCGACTTCATCAAAAGGAGGAGGTTCTCAATTCGATTGTATGTTTTTTTTTTTTTTTTTTTTTTTTTATCGTTGTTCGCGCGTATCTTCGACATTTATGGACCGATTTCAAAAATTTTTTTTTTGTTCGATTGAGTTTTCTTGCGAGATGGTCCCATTTATTTTTTTTTCAAATCGGTTCAGTAGTTTACAAGTAATCCTGAAAATACTATGATATTAAATCAACTAACTTGACAACTTTGTTATTTATGAACCGAATTAGATGATTTTTTTGTTGGGGAAGGGATACCGTTGTGTAGTCTTTTTAACCGACTTCAAAAAAAGGAGGTAAGTTTCAGTTTGTATGTATGTATGTTTCTCCGCGATTATCTCACGTTTGGCTGAGCCGATTTTTCTACCTAAATAATATACCTACACTACCTAATGCAGAAGGTACTTACACTAAAAATAAAAAAATAAAAAAAATGTTTAAAAAACAAAAAACCGACTTCAAAAAACCTGCCTCTAAAAAAAGGAAGAAATAATATACAAATCATTAGATACGCATTATCATTGTTATAATAAAACACGTCAATTGAAGTCGGGTGGGGCTTTTAGAATAAAAAAGGAAGATGTTCTCCAGCCCCACCCGACTTTAATAGACGTGTTTTATTATAACAATGATAATGCGTATCTAATGATTTGTATATTATTTCTTCCTTTTTTTAGAGGCAGGTTTTTTGAAGTCGGTTTTTTGTTTTTTAAACATTTTTTTTTCTCGTAGATATAAGTTGTCACTGGCTACCTTTGAACATTTTCTGAATCATTTTTTAGGTACGGAACCTTTCGTGCGCGAGTCCGTGCACTTGACCAGTTTTTTTAATTTTACTTTAATAATCTATGACGTTTTACATGCATCGTGAAGTACCCGGTGTTATTTATAGTAAACAGTATGGGTAGACATCGGCCTTGCATTGTGCTTGTGCCGCAATAAGAACGCACGCCATCCGCCATCTTGACGCGTCGCGGCGCTTGCGCAGATTATCTGCATCCCGTGTAACTTTCGTAAGAGTTGACGACTTGATTTTTTATGGATATAATTGGAGTCGATTCTGTTGAACTAAATTTTAGCATTCTGTTCTTGTCTTTCCGATACAGAAAGAATAGGATGAAAAACGAAATTTAGTCCTGTCAAATTAGTTGAGTCGCTGCTATCTGAATTGACACCATTGTGATTTTCTTCGAATTGAGTAGTGTTTGGAATATTTTTATAATGTTACTGGATTCTTTGATGGGATTAGATAGATACTCGTAGTAGAGCATTGGTATTTGGTATACCTAATACTGAAGCCTTGATAGGTATTTAACTTATGAAAAAAAAACAATTCAAATCTTTTGGCCAAGGCTGGATACAACTTTTAATAAAATAAAAAACTTTCAACATGTAATATTAACAAGTCAGAAGTTTGCTAGAGTTAGGTAAGTACTTAATCTACGAAGGAGATACTGTTTCCATATTTTGTGGGTTTTTTCAGTTTAACGCATTCTTAAAAGAAAACAACAAATCACATTCTAAACTTTATCATCATCGTCATATCAGCCGCACGACACCCACTGCTGGGTATAGGCCTCCCCTAAGGATCTCCACGACGATCGGTCCTGCGCTGCCCGCATCCAGCGGCTTCCCACGACCTTCACCAGATCGTCGGTCCACCTTGTCGGGGGCCTACCCACGGAGCGCCGTCCGGTACGCGGTTGCCATTAAACTTTATAATAAACTTTATAATGATAACAAATTATAGAGAAATACAATATTATGGCAATATACATATAATTCGAATTAATATGCAATGTCTAGCTAGTCTATGCTCGGTATTTTACTTTATGCAATGTTCTGAATCATAGGTACTTCAAGTATCTTTGCTTCACGTCGGTGAGTGCCGTAAAGCCTGCAAGTTAGTGCACTGGAATAAATTACCGATTGACTCAATAGATAATTGCTATATCGATCTAGCTGCCTTCAATCAACGCCTCTCTTAAGGTGGCACCCTGAGCGAAAGTGGCGCCGCGGTGAATTATAATTCTAATACACAATTTTAAAAATGTTTATCGTGGAGATTTTAGGGCCCACAGTCAAGTATTTTTAGACGGTATCGTTACATTCCCTCGTAGTCACTGCTAGAAGTAGATAGCAAAACTGCTAAAAGTGGCCGTTTTTGACACATTTGCTATCTACTTCTACGAATGACTACGAGGGCATGTAGTGATACCTTCTAAAAATACTAGACCATGGGCCCTAAAATCTCGACGATAAACATTATTAAAATCTTTTTCTATTAATAACTTAATAAATAAAAACCTGAGGGCGCCAGTTTCGGTCATATATATTGCAGCGAGCTATCTATTGCAGCGAACTAAAATCTATGGAAGTGTAATTTGCAAACAAATATTGCTTAAAAATAGCACTCTCTTCTGCTGAATATTTTTCTGAAGGTTCGATCATTGGTCGGGTCGATGTAGGTAGACAAACTTATTTCTCTATTCCGTCTCGGCATTTAGATAGGCATTGATTCCGATATCTGATTTAACGAATTTAACTAAAACGTAGTGATTATTTCCTCTATGGATTTAGCTTCTTCGATTCAGTACCCTTAGCACGAACAGCTATCGAGAGAAAAAACGCGCGTAAAATTACTCGATAGAGAATTTATCTATTGAAATTTTAATTTCACTAAGTCGGCGGTAGATGGCGTTGTCCAAATTTCTAATACAAAATAGCAATATCGAATGATTATACGCGCGTTATTTTTTTTCGACAGCTGTTCGTGCTAAGGGTACAGTACCCTTAGCACGAACAGCTATCGAGAAAAAAAACGCGCGTAAAATTACTCGATAGACAATTCTCTATGGAAAGTTTCATTTCGTTTATCGGCGATTGATGGCGCTGTACAAATTTCCAATACAAAATTTATCTATCTAATGATTTTACGCGCGTTATTTTTTTCGATAGCTGTTCGTGCTACCCTTAGGGGTACTGAGCAATTATGTGACGTTGTCTAATTTATTTGCTCTTGATCCCGATAAGATAGGATATTCTACGATAGAACGAGCTCATTCGGAAGATTCCAAATTCACCCAAGCTAAAATTTCAAAGAAATTATCTTAATATAGGTATTTTATTGGACAAATCATTACAGACTTGGTTCTGTTTAACCTAAACATTAACGCAGAAATGTTTAAGATAGGCAAATAATAATTAGAGCGTAGAAATTTGGATGCTCTAATTATTATTTGTTGGTTTTCCTAATATTAATGGAAAATGAGATAAACTACACAAAAAGAGATAAAAACATTAATTGATTACTGTTATATAAATCTAAACATACTTAAGATTATGATCGCTACTCACATAATAGTGTAAGTAATTAATTATTTGTACCTACGGCAGTTCTGTGCAATCTTCTTTTATTTGTTTCTGTAATATGTCCATGAGTCCATGGTGTACAATGAAGAATATTTTATCTTTTATCTTTACCTACCTTAAAGTTGCAACATTATAGCGTAGGTACTATAACCAGTGTATAAGAACTTAAGAACCATCAAAGCGACCACACTACTGTATATTTAACAGTATAACGAAAAGAGTTTGCATCAACTCATGGTAGGGCCACTGGTCTCGAGATTCATAAACCGTAGTTTGGAATATGAGAGAATTTTACGTTTTCATAAATTGCGCTTTCATTCCCCCTAGACAAAAGTCACAATGCAAGCCTTTGCTATCGCTTCGTTTCACTTTCGGAAGAGTTGACGTTTTAAAAATCTATAGTTAGCGAGGACTTGGTCAATCCTTCTAATGTAACTATCTGGCAACGTGTTACGGACACATAGTAGCACGAAAAACTATCAAGTACGAATTGTAGTCACTTAACTAATATTGAATTGTAGTAAGTATGCAAAGCTTGTATTTATTATGGTAATGAAATGATGAACCAAAATAAAAAAAAACCCAATTCAGTATTGTGTCATTGAAAATAGCGTGCTGATTTTAGTAATTTAAGTCTATTATGTATTCTGTGATTTAGGTAGGAACCAAAAAATGCTGATGCCATCCTTCTTGTATTAATTTTTGTCTTGCCTCTCCCCAGCTGGTCAAACAACCCCCGTGGCCGAGCTCAACGTGTCAGGCGGAGGGCTGGGTTTGAACAAGATGTCGCGGCGTGAGGAGGCCCCGTACGCAGCGGAGGACGAACACGTGGTCGGACTCAACTTCCAAGCCATCAACCAGAGCAAAGAAGTTCTCATTGTCGAGAATGGTGTCGCACCTAATGGAGATGTAAGTTTTATAGATTTTTATCTACATACTCTATAAAGGGTTCTGTAGGTACCCTTAGCACGAACAGCTATCAAAAAAATGACGCGCGTAAAATCATTCGATAGATAAATTTTGTATTGGAAATTGGCCATCTAGCGCCGATAAGCGAAAATAAATTTTCCATAGATAATTGTCTATCGGGTAATTTTACGCGCGTTATTTTTCTCGATAGCTGTTCGTGCTAAGGGTACTGAAACGGTTAGCTTAGGTACTGCCAACATTACGATATCAGCAAGAGGATGTCGCGAGTAGGATAAGGCCCTGCCCGTTGGTGGGGTATAGCCTAGGTCTGGTTTGGCCTAGCCAGAAACACCTAGAGACAGAGGGTAGACCACTAGGGATGTGATGTCACTCACGCGTAGCCCTCGCGTGACAAGGTTGTATATGGATAAAGATGTAGATACATAACTTGAAATAAACTTTGAAGTTATATCTAATACCTATTTTTTTTCAGCTCCCTGGCAAGGTGACGGAGGCTGTAACAAATGAATGCCACGATTGCTTTAACGTGAGTATCTTAAAGTAACTTCTTTTTTCGTTAGCTTGTAACTTACCCGATACTTAGCTGAGTGCTTAAATATTTGTGCATAAAAGTTTTAAAACATAGCGTTCATGGTTAAATTGAGACAATATTAGTATGAAAAATGCAAATTCTTTCAAATTCTCCATACAAAACTGCAATTTCATACTTAAACCCCTAATATTTATATTTCAACTGAAATACATAATACATAGTAACTGAGATACATACATAAATATATATATTTATATAATATCATATATATTAACATGTATATATCTATTTAGGATTATTTAAGTTTAGTTAAAAAAATATTTGTAATTGTTCAAAGAAATAAATATTTTAACTTTGGCAGGCCAATTCATTTATGAAAATTTAGCTTATGTAAGGAAACACTATATGATTCATTTGCTAAGAACAGCAATATTCACCAGTTTAATACAAGAAATAAAGATAAACTTGCCGTTCCAAGATTTAGGCTTGCAAAAACGAGAGGTTCATTTATGGGGAAAGGAAGTTCCACAACAAGTGATTAATCTTCCTTTGCATGAATTCAAAAACCATGTTAAAAAAACGCTCATGGGTAAAGGTTATTATAAAGTTGACGATTATCTTAAAGATCAAAATGCGTGGAAATGATGTAACACATAACTTGCTAATATAAGTACTTTGTTGAAGTAATTTAATAAGTTTATGTTGTTGCCAATAATCCTATCACCCTGTTGTAATTATCTGGCAACGATTATAAGTATTCAAGTTTGGAAATATCGTTACTTATGGCTGTTACAGCTGATAAGTTTCTTGCGCGCGTTCTTCTTGTCAGCTAAAAAAGTCTGGAACGGGTGGTAAGAAAATATAGACGATTCAAAAGTACTTAATAATTAAGTTTATTTGAATAAAGCTTATTTGATTTGACTTTGATTTAAGAATTTAAAATTTATTAATAATTACAATTCATGCCATTTTGCACCTCTTGTATTCCTCTTCTGTCAATCTCACTATACCGTAGGTTGTTACATGTCACTGTGGTGTTGAAATAAAGCATTATCTTATCTTATATCTGGTGTCCAGTTCACGTCCCGCGGCAAGATCAAGGCGCTGATCCAGAAGAACTTCCTGAGGATGTGGCGCAACATCGGCGTGATGCTGTTCATCTTCGTGCTGCCCGTCATGCAGGTCATCCTGTTCTGCCTGGCCATCGGCAGGGACCCCACCGGGCTCAAGCTGGTGAGTGGTACTTCTACAACTTTTTTCACTTTCTCGTAGTCATGGTATAAAGTATTGTATACAACTCTTGAATAAAACGGATTTAAATCGAAGGCCATGACATGCATCACTTGCGTCACATAATATAATTATGTAGGTATTTTATTTTGTTTAGTTTGCTTCTTTGGAATCACTTCACTTCTTGTTTGTTGTGATGTGTCTTCAATAGACTTTGTTTTTCCTTGCTCAGTTTTTCACTGACTCATCACAAAACAAGATCGTCCGTTAGTGATCTTTTAACTAATATTGTGATTCAATCAGTCTAGATTGAAACAACTGTCGAAGTCGTTCCAAATTTAATATTAATTAAGTCCACAATCAGAGTCTCTTCCTGTCCTATGGCTATAATAGGGTTGGTAAACTTTTTCGAAGAGAATTGTTTTATATTTTTTTTGATAGCACAAGTTTAAAGAATAAAGAAAATAATATTATGATTTTTTTATTTTACCTTGTTAACTAAATATTTTTTTTTCTATTATTATCGCGATAAAATATCAAACATACGGCTGAACACGAAGTTCATTTGCATTTTCTGATTTAAAAAACTGATTGACAGATTTGACAGACAGTGACAAAGAGTTGTTTTGAGCAACAACATAGAAAGTCTTTGGAGCAAAGGCATAACCTACGCATACAGCCGTAATAATGATTTATTGTACTATGCTGTAAATTAAAAATTTAAATTTTTATTTAAATTAAAATGAAGCATTATATAATTCCGCAATTTGTTATTCCTGACTCCAAAGCCAAAAGCTACCAGAAAATATATAATTCACAACAGTTTTGGAAAAGTTTACCAACCCCATTGTGCCAATTAACTTTGGAGTAAAATATCAATATTTTCAAAATATCCATAAATATTTTGGTTAACAATAATTATGGTTATTTTTCTCGCCAGGCTATCGTGAACGATGACGTCCAACTAATAAACGGCCAATGCATGTTCAACTCATCTTGCTCGATGAAGAACCTTTCGTGTCGATACTTGGTGCAGCTACAAGAGCACACGGAACAAGTGTACTACCCGACTATGGAGTCTGCTAGAGCTGCCGTCGCGGCGGGCGAGGCGTGGGGCGTGCTGTACTTCAACGAGAACTATACTGACTCTTTGGTCGCCAGGCTCGCTCTAGGTAAGATACAATACGTTTGTGTCGAGAACATAGATATACCGACTTTTTTGGTTGGTCCTAAGAAAAGACAACACACTGTAACCTCGAGAACATTACCTACAGACTCTTCGGTCGTTAGGCGATAATACGAATTGAGGAACGGCGAGTGTAGGCCTACTATAACTCGTATCTACATAATTAAAAAACATCCTCTTTCTTTATCCGTGAAATTCGGAGCATTATACGAGGGTGGTTTGATAAGTCCATGACTTTGAAAAAAAGAAATAGGTACTTTTTTATAATTTATCTTTGTATCTTAAAAAGAAACTCCTTAAGGCATCTTTACACTAGATTTTTTCAAATTCGGCAAAAGATTATTACTTTTGGAAACAAAAAGATCAAGCGACTTTTAACTTTTCTTAATGACCCTGTCGACTCTCTCGCGGCACTCATGACATCAAAACTCATCGAATCCTTTCCTTCCTATAGATTTTTTCTTCTACCAAACATAAATAAATGTCTTGGTGGGCAAAGATTTTCATCGAGCCAAAAGGTGGTGTCTGAAATTTGTCATTTCAGTTACCAGTTTTCAGGCGATGAAAGAAAAAAATAATATAATGGGTTAAAGTGGAACTTTGTTGGACTGAATACGCAGAGCTACAATAAGATTATGTAGAGAAATAAAACAAAATAGGTATTCCGAAAAAAATACTATCTTCATTAAAAAGTCATGGACTTATCAATCCACCCTCGTAACATGCAAATGATGCTAAATTACTCATTTTCAGAGCAACGTGTTGTACTTAATATGAATTGTCTATTCCAGCTGACACCGCGGACAACGAAACTGTGTACCTGTCGGAGATCCAGGTGTGGCTCGACATGTCCAACCAGCAGATCGGCCTCATGCTCAGCCGCGACATACAGTTCGCCTACAGGGACTTCGCTAAGGTAACTAAACCACATCAAACGAAATATAAACTACGCTAAAAGAACAGACACTTACGCATGTGTGCTGTAAAAGTGCTCGCGGCTGTGGGAGTGGCGCGGGCGAGCGCGGGGTGCTGCGGAGCCATCGGAGCGAGGAATTGACCGCGGAGTCATATCAGTAGCGCGTGATGAGAACGACATTACGACATACACGAAACCACAAAATAGAGAGACAAAACTAATCCCCGACACAGCTCGAGGTCACCGGCGCCAGAACTCACACGCACATGTGAGCAGGGGCGTTGCCAAGGGTGGGCAGGGAGGGGCAGCTGCCCCCCCCCCCCCCCTAGAGGTTAAAAAATGTAGCCAACTGCAAAGTAACCAAAGTTTTGGGGCCGTGTAACATGCTTTTCCGATAAATATCGCATCTCAACTTGAATAAATTCAATAAGCTCTTGACTGTACCTACAATTGATATTTTTGTTTTCTCATCATCCTTAATATTAACATGCCCCATGGGCTGGCGACGCTCTTGCATGGGAGTGTCGCCGCTGTGACCACACCCCGGACACTCCATACAACCGCGTTATTATAAACAGCTGACGTCAGATGACGTTGTTGTACACGCGCAACTGTGTGTGTAAGTCTAGGGCTACTGTATGAGCGGCGCGGCGTTCAATTTCATAATGAGGGATTTTCAAAGTGACATTTAAAAAATAAAAATAGTAACTATTTGCTTCACTAGATGGTGTTGATACTCTTCGAAGCTTAGTAAAAAAAATCACATTGTCACCTATTTTTATTAACGCCATCTATCGAGCTTACAGTTTTTTGTCATTGTGAAAAGCCCTGATGATGTTTTCATTTTGGTAAATAAAGTTACGACGCATTGCTTTGAATATCAAACTAAGTTGACAGTTGACAGAAACGACTAAAAAGTTACTACGCAGTCGGTGCAAATAAATAATAATTTGTTTTGATCAGGACCTGCTGGAGACGTGCAAGTACAACCCTAAGCTGGGTGACATTCCCATCGAGTTCAAGGACCCCATATATGGCAACAAGGACCCTTCGTTTACGGACTTCGTCGCGCCTGGAGTTATCCTCACGTGAGTCATCATTATTATTTGACTCCTTGAACTTGAAAAAGAGAATCTGAGATCGAAATGGGGGTCAAGTCTGCTAATGCGTCAAAATCGTAGTTCAATGTTGCTTGAATGGTAGTGCTTTTTGACACAGTTTTTGTTTCTTAAGAGCTCGTAGTGATTTTGCGGCTATATATACTTTTAAGCTTTCGCGTTGCATTTTATTAGATTAGGAACACAGGTTTTTAACGCGTTTTTAAACTAAACATAGGTGTTGGACACCTACCTTATCCCGACGTTTCGACCGAGTTGCATCGGCCGTGGTCACGGGCTGACTGCAGCTCTCTCGCTCGCACATTTCATGTTTTCTCGAAATTTCTTAAAACTGTAAACTTGAAATATCCGTAATCTCATATTGCGAAAAGTGGCCGAGACACATTTTTCAATTACGCAATCAGATTTAAGAAATCTTAAGAAAACATGAAATGAAATGCCGTTAAACCCAAAATCGAGACATAATCTGTTTCCGTTTTGGGTTTAATAATAATGTTTATTTATTCAACCAACACAGGGTCATACAAAATTAATACAATTATTAAATAAGAGTTAATTAAATTAAATTGAATTTTACATTTTTAGAACAATATCTCAACATTAGTAGGTGCATGAACCATACTGCAGTGATTCAAGTACAGGCAGTCAAATCTTTCTGCAAATGCGCTCAGGATGCCATTGCGGCTGGCCCGCACCCGGCGCACCAGGGATGTACACCGCTTGCGAATGGTCGCATAAAAGCAGTCCACCCGAGCCTCGGCGAACATCCCCGACGCGCTACAGAAGCGGGGCAGCCCCAAAAGCACCCTGAACGCATTATTATATTGGACACGTAGTGCGCTATACTGTTTTTGCGTATAACTCACCCACAGACTGCTCGCGTAAAAGGATGTACAAAATGCCCTAAAAAGAGCGATTTTGACGCCACTTGAACAACGAGCAAATCTGCGGGCTATCATATTCGCACGAACAGACAGCGCCCTACGCTCCCTCTCTATGTCTGAATCGTCTTTCAGGTCCGGGGTTAGTATATGCCCAAGGTATTTAAACGTATCAACTCTTTTCAGAGGACATCCTTTTAGTTTAATGGCTGGTATGGTATCCAGACGCTTTCCCCGGGCCTGAAAGACCATGCATTCACTTTTTTTCACGTTATAAACCAAGCCGTGATCGTCAGCGTATTTTTCACATATGTCAAGCAATGTCACCAGACCGCCTACAGAGGCGCTCAGCAGCACCATGTCGTCCGCATAGCTAATATTATTAAGGCAAACTCCCCCAATATGACATCCGACATGTGTGCTACTGAGCTCCTCCACCAACGCATTCACATAGAGGTTAAAAAGTTTAGGCGAGGTCAGTCCCCCCTGCCTCACCCCACACTCCAACCTGTATGGACCAGAATAGGACCCCGACCATCGAATAATATCGATCTGATTCTGATATCATTATTTAAGAAACAAGAACTGTGTCAAAAAGCAATACCATTCAAACACCATTGAACCACGATTTCGACGTTAACATTAGCAAAATATCCCCTAGCATCGAGTCGACGTCATCACTAAAGACCGGACTTTAACCGCCTCTGTGGTCTAGTGGTTCGCCCACACCCGTGTAAGACGCAGGGGTTCCGGGTCCGATTCCCAGGGAGGTCCAACTTGTACTCGGTTTGGTTGGTGGTAGGGCTTATTTCAAGTCCGCCTGGCTAGCAACCACCATCTTACCTAAGTCTGACGCCATAACAACTTAAAAAATTGTTGTGTTCCGGCAGTTAGAGGTAAGATAGCCAGTTCCTCAGTGATGAAGATTCCGGGTGTAGTTCGCTTCCACAGCCTTATCGTCACTTAACATCAGGTGAGGTGAAGGCCAAGCACTATCCCGTTGTGCATAAAATCTGACTTTACTTTTTGTTCCCAGGATCGTATTTTTCTTGGCCGTGGCGCTAACATCATCAGCGCTCATAGTGGAGCGTATGGAAGGACTGCTAGATCGGTCGTGGGTGGCGGGAGTGTCTCCAGCGGAGATCCTGTTCTCGCACGTGGTCACACAGTTCGTGGTCATGTGTGGTCAGACGGCGCTCGTGTTGATATTCATGATACTGGTGTTCGGGGTGCAGAATAATGGCAACATCGTTTATGTCGTCATGCTTACTATACTGCAAGGTGAGTCAACACTTTGTCTAGTTTCTAAGATAGTCTAGAAGTGTCTCCAGGAGAAAGGTGTAGATGGCAACACCTTGCTTATTGTTCTGATATTGATACCTAGATCCTAAATGGAGTGCAGAATAATGGCAACATCGTCGATGTTATCACGCCAACTATAAGTACTGAAAAGTAAGTGTGAACCTTAAGCAATGTCTTGTGTCCTTTTTTATAGTCTTGATTCTGTTCTTGCACGTGGTCACACAGTTAGTGGTCATGTGTGGTCAGACGGCGCTCGTGTTGATATTCATGATACTGGTGTTCTGGGTGCAGAATAATAGGGATGTTGACTATTTTTTTTATTTTATGTTACATAAATTACCTCTCAAAAAAAGAAACATTGGTAAAAGAAATAATTCGCTAGCATGAAAACTGCCCGAGATATCACAGTGTGAAATGCGCACAAATGGACTCGATCAAAAACGCTCCATACTAATGGCTTGCACGCTATGACGTCACGCCGTGCTAGTTTGTATGCAACGCATAGGAAATTTGTTCAGCAGCTATATTAAATAATGTGTTTATCAAAATGGTTTCTTCGACAAATTTGCTATACATTTTACGGACTAAATAAAAGTATCATTTATTTTAATAAATTTTATACTTTTTAAATGGACTTGTCCACCCAACTTTGAAGGGTCATAAAACAAATAATATGCAATATATAAAACCAAGAGGTATACAAGCTACTCTAAAAGTTTCATATGTTTACGATTTTTATTAGTATTTCGTTATTTTATTCATTAGTCAACATCCCTATTGCAACATCGTTAACGTCGTCATGCTTACTTTACTGCAAGGTGAGTCTATTGAACTTTGTGTCTAGTTTCTCCAGAAGAAAGGACCAGATGGAAACACCTTGCTTGATATTCATAATTGATATGGGTACCTAGTTGGGGTGCAGAATAATAGCAACATCGTCTATGTCATCATGCTAACTATACTGCAAGGTAAGTGAAGGCTTTCAGTCAGACAATTTAAAAGTCGGTAATATCTATAACTCTAGATTGACAGCGTTGCTGCTTATATGCTAGGTACTAGTGTTTGGGTTGCAGAATAATGGCAATATTGTTTGTCGTCATGCTTACTGAACTGCAAGGTTAGTGTGTGAAGGGCTATGTCTCGTGTCTTTGCTGAGTCCAGTGTCCTGCCTGTTACGGCAAGTCCAAAATGTCTCAGTCTTAAAATGTCCAGTATCAAAAGGGTCCAATAAAAATGACACTTAGGTACTTAACGTTACAACTTAATGTTTACTTACTTATTGTTAATTTACAAAAACGAGTCTTTAAATCTATGCCTAAATAATGTCGTTGCAATGAGGATCAGTAACAGGTTTGAATCCTATAGTTTTATTGGTATAATATAAAAATATAAAAGCTATGAAACTTGGTGAAAGATTTTTTGAAATCCGTTTAGAAATTGTTGACTTTTGAAGCTCAATGCAATATGTGCTTTATCACGTACGACATATGGTTCGCGTACGTCTCGATGACGTCATAAGGACCCCCCAAAATAACAGTGTTTTACTTTTAACACGTTTTAGCTCGTATAGCTTCTCAGGTTTAAGAGATATCGTAAAAATGTCTTCACAGTTAATCATGTGGTGGCATAAGCTTTCTGATAAACCACTTAACAAAAATCGTTACTGATCCTCATTACGAAACTCCCCTAACTTTTAGTCAATTAACCATAGTATAAATGAGTAGGTACTAGCGTACTATAAGTAACTAAATAAATTTTCAACCCACATTTTTTCCAGGTCTCTGCGGCATGTGCTTCGGCTTCGTAATCTCTGCCGCCTGCGAGCTGGAACGGAACGCCATCCAGCTGGCGCTAGGCTCATTCTACCCCACTCTACTCCTATCCGGAGTCATTTGGCCTATCGAAGGAATGCCCCTTGCACTCCGATACGTATCCACCTGCCTACCTTTAACATTAGCCACTAATGCTTTAAGATCCATACTCACGAGAGGATGGCCTTTCACCGACCCTGATGTCTACATGGGATTCGTAGCTACCCTTATATGGATCGCTGTGTTTTTGACTTTGACGCTCACCATATTGAAGGTTAAGAAGAATTAAAAAGCAGACTTGAAAACGATAGACACGTAGATAAAACAATTGAAGCTCGATGCGGCGTGGTAGAAAAGTCATATTTAGAAACAAAAGACACTCACTTTTTTAAGATATCAAAATAATTGAAAGTCGATCTATCAATGTAAAAGCACATCATCTGCTTGCGAAACCAAAATATTCTGACCTAGATAAAACAATAGAAGCGTAAGTGACCTCATTTACTTTGGAAAACAAAAGACAACTAACATCTCTCAAAAACAATAGAAGATAATAAATAAAAATAATATATGATTAAATTATTTCTTCTTAAAAACCGACAATTGACGATCAATGATAACTACGTGATCTGACCCATGTGTCGGTTTCATGTCGGTTTTTTATGTTTCATTATAAAATGTCTAACATCGACGCGATTTAAAGAGTGTCGCAATACTTATTTCTTGTGTAAGAAATAATTGTATGAACAAAATTCTTAGTTTCTTGTTAAAAAATATTAATTTCTCTATCCCACATTTTAGACACTCGAAAATATACTTCTTTCTTTTATTCAGCGACTATCAAAGAGTGTATTCATTAGCAATAAATGCTTTATCATTAAATAAAGCAACTATAAAAAATCTGTACTTTTGTTGTTAGAAAAATATCATAAAAACGAGAATGTAAAGACACTTTTAGTTACATTCTCTCAGCAAGATATTGGGGTTGCCAGTATGTTATTATGAATACCCTTACATATATTTAAAGGTGTCAATTGTTATTATGAAAAATAAAAAAAAAACATTAAAAAATTTAGAAGTTATTAAATTTTCCTGGCAACCCAGTTGTTAGTCTGTCTAAGCATATCAGTCTTTGCTCAAACCGCTATGAACAAGTAGAATAAATCTTACTTATAGCTAAATGACTGTTAGTCGATCTGTAAATAGTAGTTTTGTATTTATAATTTAAGTAAAATGTAGAGTACATGTGTACTTAAGGTGGATTATTCGGGGATGTTAGCAATAATGATTGGTCAAACGCTTAGGGTATTATTTTCATAGACTTCTGGTAAAGGCGTAAGTTTACGAGATACCTGTTAATTGAGTTACCATAGATTAGGATGGTGCCATAGTGATGGTGAATTTTGAACTGTAGAAAAACTGTGAATAGAGATCAAATTCGAATACGCACAATGCAAGCTACGTCAAATTCTCAAATGTACTTTAAATATTTGCGAAATCCACTTTTTTCGGTATGTATGTAAACAATAATAGTCAAATAATTAATAAAAAACTAATATCTGTATTTTTAATGCTGTATCATAGAAATGTTACCAACTGGCATGTGAACTTAAACGGCATATGAAATTATTTAAAAAATCAATGAGTAATGTTGCCAATATAAAAAAGACTACCATTTTATTAGAAATGTATGCCTCGAGTATCATATTTTTATATTTTTAAACTGACCTTTTCGTATGCATGCGCCATCTTTTGAAAATCACGTTGAAATCTTTGTTTCGATCATTATGAACAATTTGTCACTGTTGGTCACACTTTTTTATTATTTTTTATGCAATGTGACCAGGACTGTATATAATTTAATGTAAATAAGTTAAATTACTATCAATAATGTTTTATGACAATCGAAGGAATAAACGTATTTTTCGTAACATTACGCAAGTTAAAGTGAATTATCAAAAGTAGTATCGTCACAGAATATATAATGGTACTAACGGTATCGTTTCAAATTATTTATTATTTCCTAATTTTAAATATTAATCATACGTTCCTGGTCATATTATTACCTAGTTTTATGATGTACAGTAAGTTAGGGCATGTGTTTTTTGGATGTAGTATATCCGACATTTTATAATAAATAAATAAATAAGTAATCATACAATTATATGACTTTAAAACAAGACGGATTCACTATATTGCAAGTCGTATAAACGTCACGGCGTGTTATGGCACTGTTTAGTAAGATCTAGTTTTTTTCAACGAAACACTTGAATTCTAGATCATTTCTTATACCTTTAAGAATTCTGTAATTTATATGATGATATAATAGTAGTTTATGATACAAGGTTGGTAAGGCGGTTTTTAAAACGAGTTGACGTTTTATAAGCCCGAGCCGCAGGCGAGGGTTTATAATCGTCACGAGTTTTAAAAAACCTTAACAACCGTGTGCCATACTACGTTTTTCAATACATTTGCGAGAAAACATTATAGGTACTACTGAAATTGCAATCTATACATATAATTAAACTTTAAATTCTAAATATTTGTGCGCGAATTAAGCAAAAACCGCTAAACTAATTTTGATGGATTTTTCACAATTTAGTAGATTGAAGTCCAACTTAAAATCTAAGCTATGTTTCATCAAATTCAGGTGGGTGGAACCAGAGCAACAGCTTGAACTCTCCGTAGTACTAGCTATCATACACTAAAGGGGTCATTTAAATTGGTTGCAATATTTTTCTACTGTCCACGCGGATGAAGTCGCGGGCGGAAGCTAGTAGAAATTAAAAAAAACGTTCGTAAACAAAAACGCACGGCGCCGGCGTGCGGTAAAATCAACTTTCCGCACGCTGTACTACTCCGTAAACAAAAACGCACGGCGTGCGGTAAAATCAACTTTCCGCACGCTCGACTGTCATCGTAAACTTACATTTTCGAGCAACTGTATTGAAAAGACAATTTATAAGATTAATTAAGAATGCATTGTATTGTAAAGTTATTTTATGCTGTAAACTTTTATATTATTGCAGGTATTGCGGTTACAAAAAATTGTAAAAAACTTTAATAATTCACTTAATTGCCGGACGCAATTTTATTATATTTCAAGTACTTATCTATAGATTATATTTATTTCTAAATGAACGATCCACTTTCAACGTATGTATTTTGTATGTTTATTCTATGTTTTAAGCAATTGTAATCCAATAATATCTGAATTCACGATTGTACATTGTATGTATGTAGTTTTAAAAGTGTCAGACTGTGATTATTTTTGCTAACATTGACATATTTTTATAATAAAAATGACAATTATAATGATAATACTTGTACCAATAATATGTTTTCTTTTTCTATCCTAGCAACACACCCCATACTTCAAATTAAGTTGTAGAAACTGAAAACAGTAATAGACAAGCATAAAAAGGTATGTGATCAAAAGAAACACAAATTGCAGTTACTTACTACTTAGAATATCAGGGATTCCCCAGGGAAGCATTCCGGGTCCCATGTTTTTTATGATTTACTGAGATCAAGATTACAGATGCCTACCACCATTAATGTGTATGTGAAGATAATACTATCACACATTCGAGAATCTAGCTAACAATTCTTATAAAGTACCTAGCTAGGTGGATAGTGATTAAAAAACGTTAAGGGAATTTTTACCACAAATTCTACATATTTCCGAAATAGCAAAAGCTTTAAGTAAGGTATAGATATTAGGTATCAATTTATATGTGTTCAGTTTTAAAATGTTTTGAAAAATGGTCTTAAAATAAGAGATCAAAAATGTTAATCCAAGATTTTATTAAAAATCACAGCTGAGGGTAAAATCCAATGCGACAACATAATGTAATCCTAATCCAACAATAATTATTATGCCAATATAGATTTAAATATAACTTACTTAATTATAAAACGGCACTTGTTATTTCGTCATTATCTCACCGAGCGCTTTCTTTTTCTTCTGTCCTTTGTTGAAAGTGTGTTTCTGAAAAGAAAAAATAAACATTATTAAGAGTCCGAAATAGGAAAACATGGTTTGGGAATATTCTATTTTTATATAGAAAACGTAAAGTTGTAGCCACAAAAAAAACTCATGACATGACGAAAGAGTTTCTGTAGTTGCTTCTAATATTTAATTTCGTATAAACCTAACAACAGATGATTGTACAAAAATCTGAAAATTTACCAAAAGCGCTTGCGTAGGTTCATATTTTTGGTGTAATTAATAGCGGAAACGTATTGAATTCCACATCAAAATACACTTTAACGTAGGTACTGTGAAGTTGCTTCAATTATTTTTATCCAAAAAAGATAGTTGTGATAAATGATAATGATGAAAAAATAACGATAAACATCGAAAAATGCAGAAGTGACGTTATTTTCCTTACTCTTTGCATGTAACCGAGCCTTAACTATAATCCTATTTAAAGAAGTGTCCCTAGCCTGCCTTAAGAGCGTTTATGCGCTATACTAGCGCCGCCAATGGAAAAAAAACATAGTGCTTAAATAAAGACGAAATTGTGAATTGCGTTCTTCTAGTGTACTCCGAATAAGCTTTTTATCGTTTAAACAATATTTTATAACCTGTCGTTTAGTTGTCGATTAGTTTATTAAACTCCATTAAACTAAACGACAGACTAGAAAATATAGTTTAAGAGATAAAAAGTACAACAAAGCTTATTCGGAGTACACTAAAAGAACACAATTCACAATTTCGTCTTTATTTAAGCACTACGATTCTTTTTCCACTGGCGGCGCTAATGCGGCGCAGTAATCCTCTTAAGTACTAACTAAAGCACATATTAAACAAGTATTCGACAGAAGCCCCTCTCGGAACAAATCGTACAGACATTATGTACAGGAAATCTCAGACCAAACCAGGCTATAGTCAATACTGTAGCAGCTCCTAGCCAGCGCAACAAATCAAGTGATTCAAACATAATTGATATTTTTCAGGATTATGAAAAAACAACTAGCCAGATCTCTGTAAAAAAAGTATGAGGCCACACACGATCTATCATTTGCAGCAAGGTCGACATTTTTCAAAAAGTATCATTTTACAGGAGAGAATATTAAAGTTTCAATAGGCTAGTTGACAAAATTTCAATAACTGCTTAATATTTTAGCTTATTAGGCATTTTATCGAAAAAAAAGGTTTATTTATTTTTAATCGAGCGTTTACATTATAAATTTCGCGTTTTAAAAAACCAATTTTAATTTGGTTCCAAAACGCACAAGACTGTCATGGCGTCTTGAATGACGTCACGCCGTGCGAAAAAAACCAAAGAGCGATCGTGTCTTCGTACGTTATAGCTAGTTTTTATCGTTTAAAAATGAATTTCTCCTATTATAAGTACTGTATAGTGCCCCAGTGTGATAGCACGACTATAAAAACGCCAAACCAGTTATTTATATATGTTCCAAACAATGGAGAAATACGGAAAAAGTGGCTAAAACTTGCGTTCGGTTGTGGTTAGGTTGCACTCGGAGTGTAGGTTTGGAACGCGCCTCCGGTAGTGATACTCGAAACGTCAAAGACAAGATTGGAGTTTCGCACGGCGTGACGTAACGCTTTCTGATTGGTGTTCACTGTCACGTGACTAAAGGTTTCATTTTACGAAATTTATTTTTTAAAAAAATTATTAATCTTTAACGCTTTTAATAATTAAAATTGTTTGTTATTTTCTCCATAATATAATTAATCATTATAAACCTCTATCCATTATATTTATTCTTAATGGAAACAAGCCTATTCAAGTACCGGAACGAAAGAGACAGTGCTATAACAGCACAACTGTGAATAGTTGCTCTCTCTCTCTTACTATAGAGTTTAGAGAAATGGCGTTTTTACAGTAAACAGAGCTCCATTTTTTATACATAACTATGTTATTTAAAAACTCGCCAATATTGAGATATATAATATAATGAACGCTATGTTCTTTGAGATAAAAAAAGAATTGTCTTAATCGGTTAACAACTGACGAAGTTATGTTAAAACATACGTAATAAAAATACCGTCTACTTGGTAACCTTCTCCTTTTTTTTAAATCGGTTAAAAAGACGGAACGCGTTTCCAAATACGGCCACAATGGCGCACCTGTCTGTAGAAACACGCACATTACAAAAGATTTTTAAACACTGTTTAACTTAGTTAACTGTTTAAATGTGATGCTGTCTCTTTCAAACAATATTGTCAAAAAAGCGACACAGCATCACATTCAAACAGGTGTCTAAGTTAAACAGTGTTTTAATAGTAGATTATACAACAAGTGAAAAAAGAGGGAATTTAGTTCGAGGGACTAAGTTGGATCCCGAGAGCAGCGAAGGATTCTAGAGTTGAATCCCGAGCGTAGCGAGGGATTCAAAAGTAGAATCCTGAGCGAAGCGAGGGATACAAAGGACCGAGATGAAATTTTTTTTTCACGAGTTGTGTACTCTACTTTTTACCATTGACTGCGAGAAAAAAAAATAGCAGTACCTATAGTATTTATAGTTATCCATCAGCCATTTTTGATGTCCCCACTGTGGGGCACAGGCCTTCCTTATGGGTGGTAAGGAGGACGGGCCATAACCCACCACGCGGGCCCAATGCGGATTGGTGGGTGTTAACGACTGCAAATGCAGCCGGGACCAACGGCTTAACGTGCCTTCTGAAGCACGGAGGAGCTCGAGATAATACATTTTTGGTCACCCATCCCATGACCGACCCTTGCGAACGTTGCTTAACTTCCGCAATCGCTGGGCCAGGCGCTAAACCACTATGCCACCGAGCTAACTAAGAGGGAAACTACATGATCAGTCTTTCATCAGTCCACTTCATCAGTTTGTATATATATATATATAGACTTTGAATTTTTACAGACTGAAGATCGTACCAGACTGATATAATGGACTGATGCAAGACTGAACAACTAATCTCCCTCAAATATATAAAAAAAACCCAAATATAAGACACTAAAAAGGACCTTATTGATTTAGCGGGATATTTTTTAGAAAAGAACCCAAAGATAAGACACTTAAAAGAACCTAAATAAAATTGGCGGGATTATTTTTGTCATTTAATTGTAGAACTATATCTGTATCTATGGAATAGCTCCATACTTTCAGCACCTTTTATTTTTTTTGTACCTAATTCATACGATGCGCGCTTGTTCCAAATTCAAAATATTTTTATTCACTCGGTGAATAAAAACGCGTATTATTCACTGTTATCAATGAATAAGACGCACTTTTTTGAGTGGCGATGGTAAAAAATCTTTTATAGTAACACGGACCAATTTTAGATTTGGCGACTTTTTTTTATTGGTAACTGGGCAGGCATTTGACCACCTCTTGCTTGGTAAACAGGATGTGGTCTAAGGTGTAGCAAGAAACACAGAGAAAGCAAATACTATATGGCAAGAAATGCCTATTCATAAAGTTACCTGAAGTGACAAAAACCGCAGGGCATGTATGAAAAGATTGATGGATGTGAAAGAAGTGTGTAAGGATCGTAGCAGGTGGCGATCCATAGTCTCTGCCTATCCCCATGGGAAACAGGCGTGAGTGTATGTATGTATGTACCTAAAGTTTTGTTAACAAAAATAAACATATTTTTATTACCTTTTTCTTTTCAGCTGTCATTCCAACAAACTCCTTTCTGACTTTTTTCTCTTTCTGTGGTTGATTTATATGTTTAGGTTTCTTTTCATCAGGCCCGTCGCCATTTTCCTTTAAATAAAAAAAAATATAATTTCATGCTAGTTACAAGGGTCCATTTATCAAGATTTTAGGAAACCATAGACTGAATATTACTTGTTTAATTGGAACAATAGCTAACTTTTTACTACTTTTATAGATTTTAGTTTTATGTGATAATTTTTTTTTTTATTTTTTTATATTTGAAAACATCACATACATTGCTCCGACTCCAAGGTAAGTAGCTAAAGCACTTGTGTTATGGAAATCAGAGACAACGGTGGTATCACAAACACCCAGACCTGAGACAATATTGAAAAGTTCATTTTTTCTACATTGACCCAGCCGGGGATCGAACCCGGGACCTCAAGAGATGGTGACGCCGTGAAAACCGGCGTGCAAACCACTCGACCACGGAGGTCGTTTATAAGTAACTTCCTTATTATACCTACCACCTTTCATGTTGTACTTGTTTGTTCAATAGTTTTAATCTAGCACTAAGGCAAGAGCGAGTCACCTCAACATGAGTATTTATATTACTCTCTGGGGCTGTCTCAACGCATATTTGTAATTAAATTATTAAGTAATAAACTATATTTTATTTTTATTATTATTATAGACTAGTACCCAGGGATTGAAATACCGTTAAAAAAATAACGTTAAAAATATACCGTTAAAACATTTTATCGGTAAATTTACCGGTAAAAATATTGTACCGGTAAAATTACCGTTAAATATAGCGTTAAACTTTACCGGTAAAAAAGTAACGTTATTAATTGAAATAACGTTAATTTTAAAGTAACGGTAACAAAAAGTAAGAAATAACGTGAAAATAACGTTATTTACTGAAATAACGTTAATTTCAATGTAACATTATCTAAAGTAACGTAATGTATTGACATAACGTTAATATTAATATTAACGGTAAAAAAGTAGGAAATAACGTAACATTCAAAAATAACGTTATCATTCCCTGCTAGTGCCCTCTAGCTAAATTGACTTTAAAATGGTGGTATCCTTGGTTACTAAAACGAATATTATAAATGCGAAAATAAGTTTGTTTATTTGTTACGCTTTCACGTTTGAAATACTCAATCGATCATCATAAAATTTTGTATACACGTTGTCAGGGGTACAGGAAAGGACATAGCATACGTTTCATTTAGAAAAAATACTATTAGAGTAGGGTTACCATTTCAAAATTTTGAAAGTCCTGACAAAAAGCCAGACATTTTAATAAAAGTTCGGACATTTTTTTTCAAAAAGAACTGCCTGAAATATGATATGACAAGTTACAAAGCCTTACAAATGTCTAAAAATGTACGTTCAGGTTTAAATAAATTCACTTAACCATGTAAAAATACAAATCTTTTAATGTAAAATTTAAATTTTCATACCTGACTCTTTCTCTTATTCATGATTCTTCGCTGAGCACCTTCTTCCATCTCTCCTTGCTTTTGAACCCATTGTTTAGGACCTTTCCCACCAAACTTTCCTTGCATGCCCTGATTTCTGCCTTGCATGCCCTGATTTCTGCCTTGCATGCCCTGATTTCTTCCCTGCATGCCCTGATTTCTTCCTTGCATGCCCTGATTTCTTCCTTGCATGCCTTGATTTCTACTTTGCATTCCTTGACTTCTGCCTTGCTTTTTAAAGTTCTTGTTGTCTCCTTGATTCTGTTGCCTTGGTGTGAGTTGTGTGCATCGCTTGACGCGCATTATTCTGTTTTTTATCGTCAGATCCTCTTCAGACAAAGCTAATGCTAGTTCTACACCATCTTTAGATGCAAAATTGACGTATCCGAATCCTAGAAAAATAGTAGATTGTTTTACAAGACGCTAAAATGACCCATTGATTACGAGGTAGTTTTATTCCCGAGCTTTAGCGAGGGAATAAATAGAAACCGAGTTACAATGGGTTTTAGCGTCGTGTGTTACACTATACTTTTCACTACGATTGCGAGAAAATAAAATACAATATTAAATAGTTTATACCTACTTCCGTAAACAAATCCACTCGTTTTTCTATCCTCCACTTCATAAACTTTTTGTACAATATTTAAATAAATGATTTGTGCTTGACGGCAAAAGATTAAAATTATTTCTTTCCTATTACAGTCACACAATTCAATTAGTTTGTAATTATACAAAAATTCTAAAGATTTCGTTCCATGGTACCTTTTTTAATTTCTGCTGTAGCAGCTAAGCAACACAAACACGCATTTTACGATTCACTCTGTGCACAGAGTATAAATAAGTCTATTATGATTTCACCGAAGAGATGCTTTTAGTTCCATTTTCAAAAATAAGAATGAGAAACAGTATTAAGTCGAGCTAGTTTTTATTCGTGATTATGAATAAAGACTTTTTCGTTTTAATAGGCTCCTTGGTAATAGACAAACATTAAAAAAGAAAAAACTTTATCCCCTAGGGGTTATTATGCTATTTTATCTCGGCTCTTGTACGTTACAATGACGGACTTTTTGAGCAAGAGGAGTGAAAAATATTTCCATAAATAACAGCTTGGGTACAGTACAGTAAAATTTGTACTCGGTTTGGTTGGTGGTAGGGCTTATTCAATTATTTCAAGTTCACCTGGCTAGCTACCACCATCTTACCTAAATCTAACGCCATAACAACAATTAAAAAATTGTTGTGTTCTGGCAGTTAGAGGTAAGATAGCCAGTTCCTCAGTGGTTAATTCCAGGTGTAGTGCGCTTACACTTTTAGCCTTATCATCACTTAATATCTGGTGAAGGCAAAGCATTATCTAATTGTGGATAAAAACTGAACCAACCTTTCCCAGCATTAGTTTTCTTGTCCCTAATAATCCTGACAGACACAATCTCCCCGCACTTGTCAAACTTCTCTCTCAACGCATCGTCTTCTAGTGCGAACGGCATATTCCCTACAAACACAGCGTTGCGCGGGTCGTGCTCGGCGCCCGTCGCCTCGCTGCGGGACACGCGCAGGTGACAACCGTCTAGGACTGTGTTGTTTTCTGATAGAGCCTGAAACAAAGTATTGGACTTTTACTATACCGGGTGTAACAAGACACTTAACGAAGCCGAGGTCTACGTATTCTGCCCATCATCAGGACCATTTCTGTTCAAAATTATGCTGTGAAACGATCTTAAATTTTTGTGTTAAAAAAGGACTTCTTGACATACACCACGCAATGTAACGCGTACAAAAGACCGCGCCTGCACAGTACATATATAAGTTTTTCAAACAGTAGAAGAGCTAACGTCACTTAGGCCCTTTTGTCATTGCACTCCGTCGGATCGCTAGGGTTGGCATTCTCCGGCCGTCTCATCGAATAGTACCTAGGTATTTACACTAAAGCGAACGATGTTTCCGGGAAGCAGTACGTCGTTCGTCTATTGAAGTCGGGTGGGGCTTTTAGAATAAAAATAAGGAATCTGTACTCCAGCCCCACCCGACTTCAATAGACGTATTTTTATTATTACGAATATTATTTCTTGCTTTTCAGAGGTGAATTTTTGAAGTCTGTTTTAAGTAGATAATGGGGAAACAAGGACATGGCTGTATAAAACTTATTCTGTTAATTTCTTCGTAAATTAATTTGGATATTTTGCAATTTATATGTTTGCTTTGGAAACAATGGCGAAAATTTGATCCATTTTTTCAACATATTGAACAAAATCAGCCGATGGTACAACCAGGTATCTTATGCCTACATGTTTGCTATAGTCCCTGTACCTCAGGTAATGACTTTCAGAACCGTTTTGGATAGTTTCATCCGGTTTTACATAAGATTTTAAAATTAAACAATCGTTGTGACGTTCGGCACATTTTTTCAAAAGATAACCGGAAACATAAATAAAGTGTTTTTTTTTCGGGAATATCCAGTTGGTTATATTCCGAGCTCATAATTTGAACGTTAATTTGAAGTTTTTTATTATTTTATTACTTTTAAGTAGAGTTGAGATTTTTAATCGAGCACAAGTCGAGCACACAAACCCAATCGATGATACATTTTACAGGTTCGATTATTTAAAACATTTTACCTTTCAACATCGGCAGGAAGTTTAAATAATGAAAATTCAGATGAGTTTAAACATCTGTAGACAGCACAATATCGTTTACTCTGACGAATCATTTTAGCGAATCAATAAAGTAAGTAACAATAGTCTCGGTGAACTAATCCACGCGATGTGACAACCCCAACTAAAGTACTGCGAACTTTGCTTAGAGCTCTTAGAGTGACGTCAGCCGTCAAATTCGACCGTTTCTATGGAGCTCCTATTTTTCAAACAGTATGGAGCTCCTATACTGTTTGAAAAACTTATATATGTACTGTGGCACCTGCGAGTTAATGCTACACAGCTGCGTGCGGCCGAGTTGAAAGGCAACGTTTATGTGCGTGCTCATGAGATACATTGAGTGATGACGTTTTGAAGCCATTGTTTGTTTCGAAAAACATAAAATTTTGATAATGTTTCTGTAGACAAAAATTAGGAAATAATGAATAAAATAAGATTTCATAAAAAAAAATATAATAAAGTTGTTTGGTTTGATGGTACCTATCTACCATATTCGGTTTTGTAAGGCTATTTATTACCAAACACTTATACTTATACTGATTAGAAATTAGAAATATATAAGTTATAAGATTAAGACTAGAAATAAGATATCATTTATCTTTTTATACAGACCTAACATGTTACTTTATTGATATTATGATGAAGTTTAGGCTTATTTTGATATATTGAAATCCCTATTTTTATAGTCTTCTTATTAACAACACTCGTCTTGTCGAAGTTCTTATCTTAAGTATAAGTTTAGAACACTTAAATTTTCAGATAATCTACTTACATGTTGCTTTGAGAAGCTTATTCTAGAAAGACTGCAAATAAATAAATATTTGACAACATCACAAACATTGCTCTGATTCCAAAGTAAAAAGTAAGCAGCAAAAGCACTTGTGTTATAGAAATCAGAGACAACGGTGGAACTACAAACACCCAGACCTGAGCCAATATAGAAAAGTTCATATTCAAATTGTAACACCTTGAATATAGCATTGCTATATAGCTCCTGCAATGAGGATCAGTAACAATTTTTGGTTAGTGGCTTATCAGAAAGCTTATGCCACCACATGATTAACTGTGAAGACATTTTTGCGATATCTCTTAAACCTGACAAGTTATACGAGCTAAAACACTGTTATGCAACCTTACGCCATCATTCGCCACATTCATCGTACGCGAACCTTATGCCGTACGTGAAAAAGCACATATTGCATTGAGCGAGGCATTTTCTTCAAACCCTTATCAACCATTTCTAAACGGATTTCAAAAAATCTTTCACTAAGTTTCATAGCTATTAATATGATTTTATATTATATCAATAAAACTAAAGGATTCAAACCTGTTACTGATCCTCATTTATAAATCCATTAAAAATAGTAATTTATAAACATCTTCTTTACTCTTCAATATTGTTATTCACTTCTCAAGCTTACGCGCTCACTAGACATGAAATAAAACACCTTTAACGGATACTAGCGCGGTTTTATTGAAAGTACTTTGGTAATTAGTTGGTATTTGGTTTGATTTTTGATTTTCCCAACGTTTCGGCACCTTTGCAGCTGCAACTAATTACCAAAGTACTTTCAATAAAACCGCGCTAGTATCCGTTAAAAGTGTTTTATTTCATTGTTATTTGACTAGAAACAATAATTTGATTTACCTGTTCAACAGAAGAAGCATCTTGGAACTTAACATAAACATTAACGGTGGTGCGATCCGGATGCAGCTCATTCCTGATCACCGCCAGCTTCGGAGTCACTCGGGCATCTTTCACTGGGACTGTGCGAATTCTGGAAATTAAATATTTATATAAGATCAAACGAACTTCTAGAAGTGAAGTTCGATCGATATTATATGAGTCGCTTCATACGAAAGATATAAATAAATATATAATTATTTATGGTTTACTTGTAGTACCTTCCAGGTACTCGGCAGATTCGCACTATTTTAAAGAGTATGAAAACTACTAGTTTTAGAAAAGTGTTTCACCACTTCCGGTAATTACGACACCAACACCCCACCCCAGCTTACTTGGTCACCGGTCTTGTGATCGTACCTCATTCTTTTAGAGATACAAATAAATTAGCAAAACTGACTAAAGGGTACAAAGGGGTGGGTGGGAAGCTTATATCTTTCGTATGAAGCGACTCATATAATATCGATCGAACTTCACTTCTAGAAGTTCGTTTGATCTTATATTATATTTCGTCGCTTCATACTCAGATATAAATAAATATATAATTATTTATGGTTTACTTGTAGATGTTTAGAGATATAAGAGAAGTTTTGCTAAACAATAGATTCTTAGAATATAATGTAATCAATTGAAAGCGTTATTATTTGATCATAATGTTGATAATTATTAATTATCTCAAAATTACAATAATGCCAGTGATTTGGTATTTGAAAAAGTAATAGTGAATTGATTGTTATTATAAAATTATTATTAGAAATAAAAAATATTATTTCCCGAAATTTGTCAATTATAAAATCGAACAAATACATAAGACCTGTCCGTCCAGTCCGCTGTTCCTCCGAAGGTGTCTCTCTATTCTATAGAGACCCGAGAAGCGAGATGGCAGACGTGGCTGCTTTTCGCCGGCCATGAGCACTGAAAACTAGGTAAAAATTGAGGACTGATGTGTCAATCCAACGCTCGTCAGACAACCTTTGCTTGATCTACCGATCAAATTGATTGCGACCGACCGACGTGGCGGGCGCCTCTGTAAGGTTTTTATGAGTAAATAAGAGATAATGTATGTTAAATAATATACTACATAGGTATGAGATTATTCATGTTATTCGGCCTTGTGTCCCTGGTCACTGACAAAAGCCCTGTAGCATTACAGCCGTACATATATTTTTATGGTCATCAAAAAAAAAAGGGAAATAGGTAAGAGAGTATATAACAATGATATTGTTCACGACCTGGAGCTGAGGTTTTAATTAAATAATATCTAAAATGGCAGTGAATTTTTCGATGTTTAGTTTATAAATATTTATAGTTTTAATGAAAAGTATTTTGGACTTCGTGGATACTAAAGAACACTAAAGTCTTATTTTGTTAGCACAAAATAAAAAGTAGGTGTCTTCGGTAGGCATTTAGTTAGATTTACCTACCTAAGTATATATTTTAATACCAATTTGAAATCTATTATATTATATATCCCAATATTTTGGTCTAAGAGTTCTCTTGAAAACTATTTTGTAAGCGTTTTACGTTTTCATCAGCTCCAATCAAGTACTGTTTCCGTCAGTTCCTAATAAGGGCATGATAAGTGCTTAACAAACATTTATCAAATTGATCACTTAATAAGAGTATTACATCTTGAACTGAATTATGATATGGATCAAGTTTTTGCCTGAAAAAAAATTTCTTTCCAAAGTTAAAGCTCGCTGAAAGTGAGGCCATCATCAGCTCTATCTGCGGCCGCCGCGCCGCTAGTATTGCCTTCTGCATGAAGGCCGCGCGCAGACTGTGTGGTTTGTAAAGCTAAGCTACTGATGGTGCCTGTATTGAAAATATTAAGTTTATTTCAGGTTTTAAAATGAACATAATACGTACTTAGTTGCTTAACTAAAATATGTTTTAGACTAAGACATATTTTAGAAGGAGCCAGAGTTGAGATGGCCACGTAGGAAAAAATAAAATGACGCAAGCATAGTCTTATTTAATTTTTGTTACTATCGTGAGTAGGTGAAATAGATAAACGGAGGAAGAAATATATATGTATAATATACTTTGATCTTTATCCATGACATGTAGGTACTTAATCTACAATTTGGTCATGGTGTGGGACGCAAAGAAATCAACCTAATTTGAAACCTCAATTAATATTGTGGTTATTTGAGAAAATGCAAGCTCAGATAATGAACACTCTGTGTCTCTGTTTAGTTCTCCATATTATTAATCAGCTCCGCGACTTTTCATCGTTTTTATGTACGGATACGACATGTATGCTAACCATATGATTACGGTTATGGCACCACTGCCAAATATCGTAGATTAATTATTAAGATGAGGGCAATGCACCCAATAAGATTAAATTAACCATAAAATGAATGGATGTTGTATTATTTAAGCCTAACAATACTAAACAGTTGGACTAGATTTTGGCAAATATTTTTGGTGTCAAAAAGACAGCTGAAATTGCTAGTTATGTGAAAATTTGAATGGTAATGGTCTTACTATTATTATATTGAAAATTATGAAAATGTTTTGTAACCACCAGGATATATATTTTTATATTATCTCAGGAATATTTATAACGGTATCATGATCACTATTTCAGTATGACATTGCAAAGTAAAAAACTTTGTCTATCTTAAACTTTTGTGTGTAGCCATTGGCTACAATAATACTTTGTAGCTGGGCAAACAGCTGTAATGTCCCAAAAATATTTGAGAATTTCTTTACATTGTAATTTGAATTTCTTTAAGAGATGATACCTACGTACGTAGGTAGGTATCATATCTAATATAATTATGCAATTTAGTTTTTAATCAGTAGATATAGGGTCATGTATTGATATTAACATCAAAGTCTAAGAACTTGCACATCTGCATAATGTAGGCTCTAAGACACTCAACAAAGCATAATTTATTAGAAAGTTAAAGCCTTTTTGATACTTAAACTTAATACAATACCCTACGAATACATAAAATGTTCTCTAAATTAACACTTGTTAGGGAAGTTTATCTTACTAGGACACGAACCTATTGTAAGCCCGATGGCATGCTTGACTGTCAAAGTAAGAACTTGTATTAAGATAAATCAAATCATAAAAACTTTTAATTTTTAAATAATAACTAGCAAAAATTGCATTGTAAAAATGCTAAAATCCCAAAAATAATGTTTAATTCATTATTTTGTGATACTTACTGGGATAAATAAATAAATAAGCTTATATGTCCAATCAATGTTACAGATTATATGTTGTGTTACCAGCTTATCAGTCAGCAGTTTATCTGCAGTTTGATAATTTTCCATCTTAAATGGATGTTTAAGATGTTAAGTAAAGTTGTGCTTAGTTTAAACTAATCTAAAGTAATAAACTGGCCAGATGCTTTAAATTAAACATTATTTTGTCATTATTAAAATTACTAAGTAAAGGACAAAATATAAAGCAACTGATCTTTACCCAGTTAACATTTTTGAATTGCTCCCAATTCTAATCATATAAGATTACATATAATATGTAAATATAATAAAATTATGTTCTGTCTATAGAACACTATATAAAAATTTGGTAACTTTATCAGCAAAGGGCAAAACCCCATTTTAGTGCAACCTTTACTATTAATATTGACTATTTCAAATAAGCCAATAAGTATTAAAGTATTAAATGCAGCCAGCATGTACCTTATTTAGGATGATGTGTGGGGCCTTGGATGCACTCGTATCGACGCTGCGATGGCGGAGGCTGTAGAGTTGCTCGAGTAAGCCTCTGGCTGCTCCGGTTGTTGTAGCGGCTTGCTAGCGGTCCCTGGACGCCTCCTCGCCCCCCCTTTTTCGCCGAGCGAAAATTAGGCAGTGGCTGGCCCAGTTGACCTGGTTGCTATTTATGGCACGGCCTGAAGTGAGTCGATGCGTTCACATTATATTCGTGGCTTTGGATTGTAACCCCGACTTTTGCTGGCTTTAGCTTTAGTTTTATCGAACAACCTGGTACCGAAAAGTTCGACTTTTCTATAAATCTTGGATAACTTGCGATTCTTGCTAAACTGATTTATCCAGGTTAGGCATTATATATTTTACAATGGAGGTCGCTGAAGAGGCGACATTTAATGACAGTTACATTGCTCGCTTTTTATTAAGGCGGTCATCGCTTGGCTTTACACGGAAATGTCAATGCCCAGTTGTTGTTGGCTAGGTTAGACTCTGGCATGACAACAGAAATCTTAATTATAATTTAAAGATTAGCGAGGTCAGCTACAATAAATACCCTCTACAAACGCAGGAGCGTCATTAATAGCTCTTTGTAGCCATGGATCAAGCTCTATCTACCTGAGGAGATGGAGCCATTTGCGAAAGTTGTTAGTGTGTCGGGGATGCAGTTACAGCTAAAATGTTTTTGTAACTGGTTCGGTTGGAGATGAAGTAAGACAAGCTCCTCTAAATCGGGGTACTCAAAATAGCCCTTAGTCGTACATGAAGGCACAAGTGCCTAATCAAAATCTGTCAAACAGATCAGTGTTTACACGCCACGCGTTGACCCGCAGTCAACCCCTAGGCGGTAACTAAGCCATTGTGTTAGCTCGCAGCTAACCCCTAGGCAAAATTTGCTACATGTGTTAACTCACGGTTAACCCCGAGCAAGGATAAAGCAAAACAGGAGCCCCACCGCGCATGTGTCGCGGTGTTTAAGTAAACCCCATATTGTGTTGACCCGCAGTCAACCCCTAGGCGGTATTTTAGATAGATATTAATTATTAATAGTTTATGTTAACCATTGTTTTAGCTCACAGATAACCTTTAGGCAAAATTATGCTATTTGTGTTAACTCACGGTTAACCCCTAGCATAGACACTTATTATAAAGTACAGTTTCACTAACCTTGTAAAAGTTGAACCGAACTTTCTTCATGATAATAATTTTTCTTTTCGTTGTATTTTAAATTCGTATAAAATACTTTTTTAGTAGACTGTAGATAGATATACAACACTTTGGCGTGGTGAGTGAGACGTGCGAACACTGCCGCGCACCAAAAAAGAATGAGGTACGATCACAAGACCGGTGACCAAGTAAGCTGGGGTGGGGTGTTGGTGTCGTAATTACCGGAAGTGGTGAAACACTTTTCTAAAACTAGTAGTTTTCATACTCTTTAAAATAGTGCGAATCTGCCGAGTACCTGGAAGGTACTACAAGTAAACCATAAATAATTATATATTTATTTATATCTGAGTATGAAGCGACGAAATATAATTTATAGTTATACCAGGGGGTCTCATTCCGCTCTTTATTAGTCTACCAGTGGCGAGGGGTGAAATGATGGCGATGGTAAGCCCTTCTACAAAAATGTTATGATCTGCATAGTCAATTGGTGGGGTGGGATTTCTAAAAGGTAAGCCGATTGGAATCGGCTTGTATGAATCCTTCGCCACTGTAGTCTACCTCTGTGTGTCATATTATGTCAGAGACGATTGATTGTCTTTTTATATCCATTTAATACCTACTATTATTGTGTTTATAACTTATTTTTTATTAATTCTGTACCTATTCAAAGTCTAATCAAAATGTTTTTATTCAAATAAACTTTGAATCGTCTATAATTTCCTACAGCCTGTTTCAAATAATTTTATTCTAACCTTAGAGATAATTGCTAGTTTTCATGAACAAAATGCGACAACACAACCTCATTCTGTTATTACAAAATGTTTGTAAAAAAAAAGGAATAATACCAACCTAACAGTTTCAATCGCCCCGTATTTACTAAAAATCCTCTTGATATCCTTCTTGCATTTCTTGCCAAATGGAACGTTGCCAACAAATAAAGTCCTTTTAATCTCGTCCTCGGTTCGTACTTCTACCGGTTTCTCCTTGGCCTCGACTTTCTTCTCTTCTTGAGCTTCTTCATCGGAACTTTCGTCAGCCGGTCCAGTATCAAGAATTTCTTTGTTAGCTTCCTCATTTTCTGAAAGAAGTTCATCATCCGATTCATGTTCAGAATCGGTGTCTTTATCTGTGATCGCATTAGGATTGACAAAAGTTGACTTTTTATCCTTTTTCTTGGACTTTTTGCTTTTATTTTTTACCTCAGATTCGATTTGATCATTTTGATTAATAACAGTTTTATTCTTCTTTTTAGATTTTTTTGGTTTGTTTTCTTCACTGTTATTTTTTATCTCTATTTCAGTTTCATTTTTGTTGTTTGATTTAACATTTCTCTTTTTATTTTTATTTTTCTTTTTAGGTGTTTCTATTTCAACATTCTCAAAAGATTCCAAAACATTGTCTTCTGTAGAATAATCATTTGTTTCATTCTCTAAAACTTCTTGATTTTCCGTATTTAGAGATAAATCTAGTCCGCGTTTTTTCTTACCTTTTGAAGTTTTATTCTTTGCACCAGCTTCTACATTGTCATTACTTCCAGTTGTATTGTTTCTTTTCTTTTTCTTTTTTGGTGTATTTTCATTTGCACTTTGAGGACTTTCTATTTCTTCTATCACACTATTCGCAAGAGATTTACCTTTACTTTTATTCTTCTTAGGCGATTTAGCCGAAGTATTATTGTTGAGATTAGTTTCTTCTAAATCTTCATGCAAGTGTTTCCTAACTTTGTCAGCTTTGGGACTAGATTTATCATCGCCGTCACTCGTGACATCCAAGTCTGGGTTCTGGAATATTCTCTTCGGGGACTTCTTGACTATAGCTTTCTTCTTCTGTACAGAAGGCGAGAGAAATATTGAACGGTCATCGACGAGCTCGCTCTTAGGAGTAACGTTCGGCGATGATTGATGTTTCACAGGTGTTAGAGCTCTTCTCACAAGCTTCGGCCTGTTTGGTGTTACGTTTCCTGATATTAGAGCTGCCACGCCACCAACGACGTAATCCATAGTAATCACTGTTTTGTAGCAATCTTTTAAAACTCGAAAATATTAAAATTATCACGTTTTTGTGGCGATCCCTCTCCAACAACCACAACACAATTTACACAATCCCACATCCCACATGGTATTTTTTTGACAGATGACAGGTGAGGTGAGGTGCAGTGCATTCCAGCAGGGTGTTCGCTGAACCATCGATTGCCATAGAGTACATTTTACCCTAGAAATTAAAAAAAAATAACACATAATAAACTAATAAACAAAATTACTTCCTATTTCCCATCCATGGGCGGGTCCAAGAAGATTCTTGGGCGGGTCGCCTTTAAATGAATATTTTTATTTTTCATGGTTAAAATTAATGTATTCTATAGATCGGTGACTCAGCGACTAGTCTGGTGGAATGCACCCATTATTCTTTCATGGCAACCTCAGTGGCAACTTCATTAACGGCTGTTTTCCAATAATACGTTAAACGCTTTTAGCTTTATTTTTTATTAGACGTTTTTATGAGCTCCTCAACTCGAATCAGGTGATGATTCGAATCAACATAAATACTCATTCGAATCGAACTTGGATTGACGTGATTCGAATCAATTGTGATTCGAATCCCATCACTACACAGAGCTCTAAATAGCCTATCGATCGAAGGCTTTTTTACTCTCACGCGATACCTGATCTTAGAGTAAGACGGGCTTCTGTTCCAGAAGAGAAGCCATACGAAGCGTTCCCCTCTGCCAAAGTACAAGCCCAAATGGGCATACGCGTTAGTAAAACCAGTTGCACCCGGATTTCTTTCTAGACCGAGTCCAGTCGCGCATGTGAACGCTGCTGCGTTTAAAATGTCGAATTGATGAGTTTTTTGCTGTTAAAAGAGGTCAGGGGCCTTACTATGAGCTCTTATAGCAGGGCCTATATTGAACTGCCATTTTTCGTACTATGACCTCAACGGTTATTATGATTGCAAGCCTTAAGCAGTTCTGTTTAAGGCCTGCTTTTGAACTAAACGGTTTCTTATTTGCTGATGGTAAGCCCCCTGGAACATCAAGTATACAAAAAGACGGTGTTACATTTCACATGAAAGTATTTTTTTATCGTATTATTGCTATTTGTTTACATTTAAACATTAAATTCGTATATTTTATTCTTGATTAGTTGTCAGATTTGTTCAGTGACATCGGGTCTGCTAGTCCATGGCTCGTCCGTACAAATTTCAGATCTGTCGCTAGATAAATCCGAGTTCTCGCTGATGGGCAACTTAGTGATGTTACCGTTATATAATTTTTGTCGATAAAGTTTTGGTCAATGTTGGTCTTTGCACTGATTCTGCGTCAAATTCATTTGCGATATTTTTGCATGACATGACGATGTGAGCGCGACAGACATCGTGAGATAAATGTCGAGAAATAGTCACGGCGCTCATCCTAGTGCGGCTGGTTTATACGATATTAACCTACGTCAGTAGTAATCAGCTGACGGAAAGGCGTAAAAAATCGTTTTTCGACCTAGGTTCCTTGGAGCAAGTTGTTCAGTCTAAGGCCCGTATTATAGGACGAGACTCAAGCACTGCTTGAACTCTAATCACCTGATCTCTACTTAATTACTGAATCTAGTCTCAAGCACCATGTTGATTCCAAAACAAAGCTTGAGTCGAGACTCAGCTGATCTCTACTTAAATAGTGAGAGTCCAGTACTCAAACACTGTTAAAATTAGCGTGATCTGAGTTAGAGTTTAGTTTGTTAAAGCTCTGCTCAAGCACCGTTCTAAAATTAAAACTCGACTCAAAACTAGTTTTAAGTAGAGATCAAGGCTTGAGTCTCGTTCTGTAATACCGACCTAAGTCAGTTTAAGCAACACTATCACCTGTTTAAGTATCATAATTCATTACTCATCTTATATTTTTGTTCTACATGAAGAATATCACCTTAAAAGACAAAAAAATATTATGTAATAAGAAACAATAAACACATTAAATCACAGTGAATAAATCCCAAAAAGTCCGTGTTGATTAGGTAAATCAAACAACAGAATCACGCAATAGCGAAAGTTATTTATTCTAATTAAATATTACAATATACGTGTAATACAAAAAATCTTAACACCGCCGTTCAGGATGTACGTAAACAAGTACAGCGCCATCTATCGGTAGCTGGACTAACTAACAACAATAACAAACATAATGATCTCTGAACATTCCGGCCGCCATGGACGTAGTCCATAAACGGTTGGTACAGCATAAAGAAAAAAACTAAAATTAAAATAAAAACAACAAGTTTCATGCTTAACTAATGATTACAATGTGACACTGCAAAAGTGTCTGCTTAACCTAGGTATCTATAGGTAATAAAACTAATTTTGATACAGGTCGTTTAATTTTGTTACCTTTGTAACGTAATGTGACGACACGCGTAAGTTTGTCCGAACCGGGATGTTTTTCGGTTATGACTCCGAATAGCCATCTGGAGGGTGGAAGATCGTCCTCCTTCACCAACACTACACTTCCTACTTCGGGTTCCGGGACTTGTTGTGACCATTTGTATCGGTGCTGAAGTTGAGTGAGATACTCATGTGACCACTTACGCCAGAAGTCCTGAATCATTCGTTGCGTCAGGTGCCATCTTTTCAGGCTGCTAATATTGGCGTTTTCGTAATTATTGTCTGGAGCAAGCACCAACGGCTCTCCCACCAAAAAATGACCAGGCGTCAGAGGCGTTGGATCCTCCGGGCTGCTCGACAACTGAGAGATGGGCCTGGAGTTTAAACACGCCTCAATTTGTGACAAGGTTGTTGTCATTTCCTCAAATGTGAGGGTGCTGTTACCTATGACCCTTTTTAAATGGTACTTGGTCGACTTAACACCCGCTTCCCACAATCCTCCAAAATTTGGAGAATGGGGAGGGATGAAGTGCCAATTAGTACTATTGGAAGCCATCCAATCTGCTATTTCGGTCGCGTACCCTGAATTTTCCGCAGCGAAGAGTTCTCGAAGCTCTCTCGCGCTTCCTACAAAGGTGGTGCTATTATCGCTCCACAAATCAGCGACGTGGCCTCTACGTGCAACGAACCGTTTAAATGCAGCTATAAAACTTTGAGAGGTCATATCGCTTACCACCTCGAGATGAATGGCTTTAGTGGCCATACATACGAATAAACATATGTAACCCTTACTCGAGTGATGGCCTCGGCCCTTTGTAGCTCTAATACTGATTGGTCCCGCGTAATCAACGCCGCTGCTGAGAAATGGTCTAGTTGGGGTTACCCTCGCTGTGGGCAGCTGTCCCATAAGTTGTTGTCTTACTGCTGCCTTTTGGCGGACGCACGAAATACACTTATGCACGTGTTGACGAACAAGATCTTTAGCTCCAATGACCCAATATTTGTTCCTTAGGTAGTTCAACATAATTTGAGGGCCCCCGTGCATAGTGTTTTCGTGTGCATCATCTACTATCAACTTTGTAAGATAAGAGTTATGGGGAAGGATGATACAGTGCTTTACGTCATCACTGACTTGAGCATTTTGAATCCTTCCACCTACTCTTAGAATTTGATCTGCGTCTAAGAATGGACATAAGGAGGTAAGTTTACTTTTCTTTGGTAAATTTCCCGTTTTTTGTAGGCAGTCCATATCTTCATGAAAGTTTTCTTTTTGACAGGTTTTAATACAGGTGAGTAGTGTTTCATTTATTTCTTTTGCTGATAACCATGTATTAATTGTATTTGTGCTTTCTTTTGCAGGTTTCTTCCATCGCAGAACTCTACGGCAGAAGGACAAAACACGGGTAAGTTTCCTCAGTTTTGAAAATCGTGATAATATGTCATCGATTTTATTATCTATTATCGTTGTGTGACATTTTACCTTACTCTTCTTCTCTTCTATGTCTGTACTATCTAATTCTCCCTTACTATACTTTATATTTTCCAGATGTAACCACTTAGGACCTTGGTGCCAGAGTGTATTTTGAACACACTCAGAAGGTTGCAATCCTCGTGAGGCTGGGTCTGCAGGGTTATCCTTAGAAACAACGTGGGACCATTGTTCTCCATCTAAAACGGTAAGTATTTCTGTTACCCGATTGGCCACAAACGTTTTCCAGCGGCTGGGGTGGCTCCTCAGCCATGCCAGGACTATTGACGAGTCAGTCCAAGCATGCCATCTTTCTTTAGGAACCTCTAAAGTGTCAGCAACTTCTTTTAAAAGTTTGGCTAGCAGAACTGCGCCACATAATTCGAGGCGAGGGATTGAGATTTGCTTTACTGGAGCAACCCTGGTTTTGGAGGTAACCAAATGGACGTGAATCTGCCCATGTTTGTCAACGATACGTGCATACACTACGGCAGCGTAAGCGACGTTGGACGCATCCGAAAACCCATGGAGCTCAAACAATTTCTCATCTCTATCACTTTGTATCCATCGCGGAATCCGAATTTCAGAGAGATGGTGAAGGTCGTTGCGAAATGCAATCCAATCCTTCAGCAATTCTGATGGAAGCTCTATATCCCAATTTATGCCAGCCAACCATGCTCTTTGTATAAAGACTTTAGCTGTAGTTACAGCGGGAGCTATCCAGCCCAAAGGGTCGAATAGCCGAGCGATATCCGAAATCATTTTTCTTTTTGTGACCGGAAGTTGTAAAGGTGGAAGATCGACAGTACATCGGAACTCATCAGCATCTTGATTCCATTTCAATCCGAGAATCTTAACAATATCATCAGATTTCAACTCTACATTCTGACTTGAGTCTCTTGATTCTTTACTAAGTTTGTTCATGAGTTCCTTAGAGTTACTTGACCACTTTTGGAGCCAACTCCAATATAATTTTGTTATGATTTCTATTAAATAAAGACCAACTTTGCTCTAAAGACTCTAAGCGTGCTTCTACGTAAGCTAAAGTAAGTCTTTCTCTAGGACTTTTCTTAAAATTAACTTTAGATTTATTAATTTTATTACAAATATCTTCTTGGAGTTTAAAGTAGTTCTCAGTCATTGTGAAACAGGAACTGATTCGACCTAAACAAGGAGATTACAGAAGTACAATTTAAAATACCAACTAAAATTAACAAGTTTCATACAAGTTCGGTAACAACTGCAAACATAAACTTCAATCAACTATTACAAAAATTAAAGTCCAAAGTTTTCACTTCAATAATTTTTCAAGACTAAGCTGAATGAACACCATTCAAATTGTAGCGAAATATTCTAAGTCCGAGATTGTTGAGAATTCTTCTAAGTCGAAAGTTCGGCAAATTTTTCTAAGTGTTTAGAACTTTGTAACTTCGCTCAGAAAACCGGCATAGGTTCCCCGTTGGATCACTTTTATTAAAATTATTCTAAGTCTAAAACACTTTGCCAATTTCACATGCACTAAACTTTGATTTTCCTAAGTTAATCACTTCTTGACAATAAGGTTCAAAATCGTACTCACAATTATTTCTTCTTTTCACTCACTGTTTTGGATGTTTCAGGGGTGCTCCCCTTCAGCCTGCTCCGGATACTCTGCAATTTTCCTGAAGTTTTCCCAGGGGGTGCTCCCCCCGCTGCCAGCCTTGCCTCTCCGATGATAGTTTCAGTTTCCCGGGGGTGCTCTCCCCCCGCGCCGAAACCGACGTGACGTCAACAGCTGCTAAAAACTGCACCCTTGACAGCAATCCACTGCCCGTTCGGTGCCTTGATGGATTTGTACAAGTCAACTCCGTGCCGTAATTACCGGCTAACAGAAGGACCATGAATAAATCCCAAAAAGTCCGTGTTGATTAGGTAAATCAAACAACAGAATCACGCAATAGCGAAAGTTATTTATTCTAATTAAATATTACAATATACGTGTAATACAAAAAATCTTAACACCGCCGTTCAGGATGTACGTAAACAAGTACAGCGCCATCTATCGGTAGCTGGACTAACTAACAACAATAACAAACATAATGATCTCTGAACACAGCTATTATAATTTAATGTCAGGTGGTTAGCTGATGGCGTTAGTAGGTAACTTGTTATTTAATATTAATTCTGATTGTCTTTTCATATTAAAATTATTGATATGTACACCTACTTTACAAGATAAAGTAATTTATAATAATAAAGATTAATACAAATAGTAGTAAAATGTTTGAGTTTGTAAATGTTTGACCTTTATTCCTTTTTCAAAATTTATCGATATTGCTGCATCAACAATTGAGCCCAGCCCTTTATGTCAAAAACGTGTCATATTTTGATGTGTGACTCATCCGTACACAAATTTTTGCTGTTTTGTTTTATTTTTTATGTGTGAGTGTCGTCATTACAGTGTTGTTTTTGTATGTGAGTGTGCGGAACTGCACTAGTGTGCACTTTCCCCCCCCCGCAAAAAATGCCAGAATAATTTGGATGGAGGTAATCGCTAAGGCGCCTCCCTTCGGTACGAAGCCGCGATGCTCGAAGTGCCTGATGAATAACAGCTGACATTGACGTTAAAGCTTATATTTTATATCTAATATAGAACGTATTAAAAAACCCCTAATGCCGATGGTAGATACAGACCACTCTAAAATCACGAAAAAAAACAGCTGTTCTGTTTCATACAAAAAATAATAGGCGTTGTTTTGTAACACGTTGTGGGTATAACTTTCAAATTGCTCATTCAATTCACTCACTCGCGCACAGATGCGATCCATAGATATAGTATATTAAAAGGGGTAGATGCGCTACCGAGCGACCGGGTGTAAGGGATAGATATATTATGACGTCAAAATATGAGGTTGCCATGATCAGAAAAAGTACCCTTAATGGTGTAGCATCCGTTAATGTGCAGATTACTAGTTAAAGTACGGAAATCGTAATTTCGCACTTTAACTGACTAGACCAGTTAATCTGCAGATTAACGGATTCCGTACTTTAACGGTAAGATACGTATACATAGAGTAAACTAGCTGGGGTTGTTTGTAGATTGTGTGGTTAATGGAATAAAAAGATAAACTTAAAACAGGTAAAGTCTTTATTAAACGTTGGAATACAGAACTTTTTTTATTAACGTTAGTTTTTCTGTTTTTCGGAAACAATATTTTTTTTAATGTTTTGAACAAATTCGTGTGTGGCACCCAATTCTTTTTTCCAGTTGCTTCTATACCTTTTTCACGAGTTTTATCTTCCGTCGGAAATCTGAAAAAATCAAATCGCTTGAAATTCCCTGAAATATGGGGTAATTTTTGGGGAAAATTTTCTATATAGTAGGCATCCGGAAATCGAATTATAAACCTACTGATTTTAGTGGACGTCAAAGCTAAGCTGACTTCTACTATTACGTAGATGTACGCAATTTTACCGGTTTGCATGTCAAATGTTTACGAGGTTATTTTTAGAAATAATTTTTAGATTTTTCCTATTTATCAGGTTTTTCATGATATAACTAATGATTTAGCTCAGAAACTTGGTTCCTGTGAGATTTGAGAAAAAAATACGTGATCAAAATATAGAAAACAGTGTACTCACGCATGAAATGTAACGCCCGCTTCTTTCCTTTGATTGTTGCTTTTGCAGCCAAATATCGAACATCCCACCATTTTTTATGCTAGACACAAACACTACACATTCGATTTATAATAAATCTTCAATATTAATTAGGGAGTTATCCACAAAAACTTTAATTTCTCTGGCACTTTTGATATAACCCCACTTGTTTGTTTTGCTTATTTGAACTCTGCCTATAACCCGACCATGAAAAAAAGTCCGGTCGGTGATAGAGAAAAAACATGACACTCTTCTCTATTTCCTCCTATAGGAATCTTAATAAGACGATCTCGCTCTATCAAAGCATGTCGGCAGGCTTACGCAACAGCACCATCGTGATCGTTTCGTGATCGTCAATTTGACATTACAACGTTAACGACGACCACGGCTTTACAATACATGAGTGTCGTTATTTCTTTATTTCTATCGTTATTTCACATGCTAGTGCCCGTGTGCGTGGTTCTAAAAAATATCATAGTTTCGTTTATGGTTCATGTAGGGTAACCACGTAAGTGGCACTCAGAGTACCTATATTTATTAGTCTTTGAAAATAGGTCCTCGGCTATATTTCTTTTCGAATAATTTGCATAAAGATCAAAAATGTTCTCCTCTTTATTATTAATATTTATTTCTCACTAAGTATATCGCAATACCTATAAAGTGTTTTTGAGCTAACAAATTACGAAATACTCTATATAATCTGAAAAAATAAGTGTTATAGGTATATAAGTCGTTTTACACATTTTAATTAAAATGTGTAGGAAAACTTTCCATTCGATACTTCTTATAAAAAATTTATACTCGCAAGTATCGTATTTTTCATAGTCATGTTAAAGTGGCAATGAGTAATTTAAATGTGGTAACACTATAAACATATTTTTGTCTGTGGTTTTGCAGTGCTCTCTACCCTGTAATTAAAATGGTTGTCGCCGGTGTTGTGTTCTAAACTGAAACTTGATTATAGAGTGCTTTTCCTTATAAATAATAGTTTCATTACTTCCAAAGTCCTAACAGGTTATGGGCCCAGTGCACATAAGTCTGGTTTAGGTGAAGATTGAAAAAGTTAGAAACGCTGGGAATAGGCGTTGGTTTGGTCGGCGTGGGTTCGACAACAGCGAGGCTAAAATCCGGAGCGGCGGTGAGCTGAGTGGTGGTTGTCGGGGGCGGCGTTGTCTGTGGGAGGTCGTGTGGCGAGAAAAGCACGACATCAGGCACGCACGGCGGAGTTTATTATCACGCGTACATATATAATGGAGAACACTATGACGGCAGCGGCAGCTATCAGGCTGGAAGGGCAGAAGAACTGGAATGTGTGGAAATTCCAGGTGACTATAGCCTTGCGAGGGGCAGGCGTATATTCGGTGACCAACGGCGATGAAAAGAAGCCTGAAACTAAGTTTGAAAGTTGGCAAAATAAAGACGCCAAGGCACAAGCTATTATTGTGTCAAGGATCAGTGAGACCGCGATGGTGCATATCTTAACCTGTGATTCGGCGGCTGCTATATGGAGTAAACTACACACTGTATATGAAGCGACATCAGCAACTAGTACTATGATGCTGCAACAACGCTTTCTGCAGTTTAAGTTTGAGGATGGAGACCTTTCAATGTTCCTAGCTAAACTTCAAGAGATGGTATGTAAGCTACAACAAGCTGGTGAAAAGATTTCAGATAAGTTTATTATGACAAAAATACTCATGTCGTTACCAGATACATATAGTCATTTTGTATCGGCTTGGGAGTCTGTGGAAACTGACAAACAGAATTATGAAGATTTGGTGGCTCGCTTGCTTGTTGAAGAAGAGAGGTTGAACCTGAAAAATAAAAATACAGAAGAAAAAGAGAATCTTGCATTATATGTAAAGAAAAATAGTGAAAGCAAAGGGCTTACAAGAAAATGTTATAAGTGTGGGAAACTTGGACATTTGGCAAAATATTGCAAAAGTGAAGAGAGACGTAAGTGTTATGAGTGTGGGGGTTTTGGACACTTGAAGGCAGACTGTTTCAAAAATAAAAATATGAATATAAAGCGACAAAGTAATGTGTACAGCAAAAGGGGTAATGCTTTTATAGTGACGGCTATGACAACAGGACCTAACTTAATCTGTGACAAGCGGTGGCTTATAGACAGTGGGGCGAGTGAGCACATGACTTGTGAGCGTTCTTTGTTTACAAGTTATCAGTCAGTGTCAACGTCAGATCGTTGTGTTGTTGTTGGGGATGGACGCTACTTACCTGTTGTTGGGGTTGGAAATATTGAACTGAACGTATTTAATGGTGATGGTTATGTGAAATCAACACTATACAATGTACTGTACGTGCCAGAAATCAAAATGAATCTATTTTCGTTGACTAAAGCTACAAGTAAAGGTTATGAAGTATCCATGACAGACAATAAGTGTTTATTTTACAAAGACAGTGAACTCTGTGCGGTGGGCACTCGTGAGGGAAACTATTATGTGTTAGAGGTGTCCAATAAATCTTTTGAAAGTGTTGTGACAGTTGCTACACTTTCACAGTGGCATGAGAGACTATGTCATCAAAACTTTGATTATGTTCGTGGAGTGCTAAAGAACAATGACATAAGTTATAGAGAGGACAATATGAAGTGTGTGTTGTGTATAGAAGGTAAAATGCACAGGTTACCATTCAGTAGAAGTGAGCAGCACACCAAAGCACCTCTAGAGCTGGTGCATGCTGATCTATGTGGACCAATGGAGGTAGATAGTGTTGGAGGTTCCAGATTTTTCCTTCTGATAAAGGACGACTATACAAACTACCGGTCAGTTTATTTCTTAAAAAGAAAAAGTGAAACAACTTCAAAAATAAAACAGTTTGTTACTTGGGCTGAGAGACAGACAGAAAACCAAGTTAAAGTGATTCGCTCGGATAATGGTGGCGAGTTTGTCAATAAAGAGCTTCAAAATTTTTTTCAAGAGAGAGGGATAGAACATCAGACCACAGTACCATTCACACCGCTGAGAGGGAGATGAGAACATTAGTAGAAGCAGCAAGGTCTATGTTGCAAAAGAACCTGTCAAAAGAATTATGGGCTGAAGCGATTAACACTACAGTCTATGTTCTCAATAGAACATCAAAGACTAGAAAGGAAGACCAGACGCCCTACGAGTCATTTAATAAGCGGAAGTTTGACCTATTATCACTACGTGGTATCTTTGGAGAGGAAGTGTATGTACATATACCTAAAGAAAAGCGGTTAAAGTGGGATGTCAAAGGTGAAAAAGCCGTATTTGTGGGATATGACGATAGCAAAGGATATAGAGTGTACTATGAGAACAAGAAAGAAGTCCATATCAGGAGAGACATAATATTTCTAGGACAGACTAAAGAGGGAAAGAAAGAAGTACATAACCTACAAGAAAAAGAGGAAGTAATAATGCTTGATATACCTACAGAAAATGAAGAAGAGATAAGTGAGGAAGAGTTCTTTGAAATAGCTGAGACAGAACAGAGAGATCTCCAGGATATGACACCAGGTACTACAGAAACTGTAGATAACCAGGCAGAAACAGGGGAGGCTCCAAGAGGGGAAGACCAAGAATTGAGGAGTAAGAGAAGAAGAGAAAGACCTAAGTATTTGGAAGATTACCATCTGTATGCTGCAGAGCCTAAAAGTTATGAAGAAGCGATGAAATCATTAGAGGCAGAGAACTGGAAAGACGCAGTAAGAAAAGAGCTTGATCAGCTGAAAGAGAACGATACATGGACAGAGGTAGATGAGGTACCAGAGGGAAAAGAAGTCATAAGCAGCAAATGGGTACTAAAGAAGAAAGAAGATAGTTTCAAAGCTAGGCTTGTGGCTAGGGGCTTCGAACAAAATGTGTGTGATAACTTATATGCTCCCGTGGCAAAGCTTAATACATTTCGTATCTTTGTATGTGTAGCTACTAAGCTAGGGTTAGAAATCAGTCAAATGGATGTATGTGGAGCTTTTTTAAATGCAAAACTTGATGAGGAGTTGTATTTAAAATTACCAAAAAGTGTGGATGACTGTATTAAATATGTAAAATTAAATAAGTCTATTTATGGTTTAAAAAAATCACCTAAGTATTGGAACACTACTTTCAATAATGTTATGTTGTCTTTAGGTTACAAGCAATGTGATAAAGATTTTTGTTTGTACAGTAAATATGAGGGTTCAAAGAAAGTATTTCTGTTGTTATATGTCGATGACATCTTATATTTTGGGAACGACAACTCTGAGCTATGTAAACTGAAAGATACATTATGTAATACATTTAAAATGAAACAGTTGGGGTCTGTTGGTAAATTCTTGGGGATTGATGTTAAACAAGATTTAAATAAAGGTGTAACTATAATTTCACAGACACAATATTTGAAAAACATTTTGTCAAATTATAATATGTTAAAGTGTAAGCCTTTGAAACTACCTATTGATAAAAATTATAATTTTCATATATTAAAAAGAGATTGTTCAGAGAGTGTTGAAATAGAGAGTAAATGTAGAAAATTAGTGGGCAGTTTAATGTATGCAGCTATGGGGACTAGACCCGATATTTGTGCAGTAGTAAATATACTCAGTCGTTATCAAAGTTGTGCATCTGAATTATTATTTAAGCTTTTGTTGAATGTTTTAAGATACATAAGAGGAAGTCTTGATTTGTGTTTAGAATACTATAAAGATTGTAATAATGAGGTTGTTAGCTATGTTGATAGTGACTGGGGTGGTTGTAATGATCGTAAGTCAACATCGGGGTGTATCTTTAAAGTATTTGGTTGTTCAGTAATATGGTATTCTAGAAAACAGCCTACCGTTGCATTATCGTCAACAGAAGCTGAATTCATAGCTTTATGTTCGGCAACTAGTGAGGCGTGTTGGTTAAAATATATTCTGTTAACTTTTGGTTTTCAAGTAAATATTATAGTGTATGAAGACAACCAGTCCACTATCAAAATGGCACAGATGGCCACTGGTAACTCTAGAGTAAAGCATTTAGATATAAAGCAAGCATTTATTAAAGAAAAGTTGGAAAATAAAATAATTGATATCAAGTATGTAAGTACCAGTGACCAACTTGCAGATATATTAACTAAAGCGTTAGGTGGTGTGTTATTTAGTAAGTTTAGGGATCAGTTATTTGTGTAAAGAGTTAAGGGGATGATTTTAAGTTTGTTAAGGGGATGATTTTATGTTTGTTAAGGGGAAGATGTTAAGTTTGTTTGTTAAGGGGAAGTTATTAACTTTGTTTGTTAAAGGGAAGTCTCTTAAGTTGAGAAAGTATTTTTTTTGTTTATTTAAATATTTCATTGAGGGGAGGTGTTAAAGTGGCAATGAGTAATTTAAATGTGGTAACACTATAAACATATTTTTGTCTGTGGTTTTGCAGTGCTCTCTACCCTGTAATTAAAATGGTTGTCGCCGGTGTTGTGTTCTAAACTGAAACTTGATTATAGAGTGCTTTTCCTTATAAATAATAGTTTCATTACTTCCAAAGTCCTAACAAGTCACCCTATATTTTTGACTTACAAGATTACTCTAACTCTATGGTAATGACATAGCTAAGACAAAACACACCATTCACGCAACGACATAAAGAGCTACAACCAAATGGATTGTCGTAAACTTTAATCTTTAAGCCGAAACAATGCAAATATTGTTTTAAATCAAAGGAACCATATTACATTAAATATAGAGACATTCATAAGATTCTGAAAAATGTCGTAGCGTGTATGTCTACTTAAATCTTCGTGGCCTCCTCCGTCATAGACAACAAGTGGGAGTGGTCAGTCGCAAGTGCTTACGCAAATGCACAATTTTGACAACAATTTCGTAAAAGATCACGAATTCCACAGATAATAAATACCACTATCCAAAACCTTGTAGTTATCGTCAAAATGTTACCCTTATTGCGTATTTTTCCCTCAATGTATGGTATTCATTCATGACTTGGGGGTTTTTATTAATTAATTAGGGAATTTTGTAGTTCATTTCGTACTTTTCCCTTAAGGTGGCTACCCCACCAAAAAGGGCGCCCTCAGAAGTTTTTATTTATTAAGTTATAAGTAGAAAAAGATTTAAATAATGTTTAACGTGGAAGCTTTAGGGCCCATGTTCTAGTATTTTTAGAAGGTATCACTACATTCCCTCATAGTCATCCGCAGAAGTAGATAGCAGATATGTAAAAAACGGCCACTTTTAGCAGTTTAAGAAGTTAATTATACCCTCTAAAATTACTAGACTGTGGGCCCTAAAAATTCCACGTAAAACATTATTAAAATCGTGTATTAGAATTATAATATGAAATAAAATTCACCACTGCGGCGCCACTTTCGCTCAGGGTGCCACCTTAATGTATGGTATTCATTAATAACTTAGGGGTTTTTATACAATAGGGAATTTTGAATTTTGACAAACAGGAATATCAACATTATAGGTACCTACATAATAGATACCTACCTAGAGACCTTTATTACCTCTATAATAGCACAGATAATATTATAATACTAATAATAGGCATATTTTGTCACCGTTCGCCCTTTTACCAATGATATCAATTATTTTAACATTTTAGTGTTCAGAATATCTCAAGCTCTCCTGTAAAATATGTCTGGAATAAGATACAAGTATCTAAGATAATTTGGTTTAGGGCAGCCGAGCTGTCATACCTTTTTTATTTTTAAATTTGAGATTTAGGATTCTCAATGTTTTTATACAATACTAAATAACATACCTAAGTACTATCCCAGCAAATTATACCACACAGATTTGTAATGAAACGTTTTATTTATGTAATACAAAATTTAATTGATATAAACTACTTTCTTTCAAAAAAATTCACAATGTACCTCTTCAATACCTTGTATTGTACTTATACAAGATTTTTGGTATACATTTTTCAAGAGTTTCTTCTTCGGCGCTATTAATCTCACTTTTTCGTAGGATTATGCGATTTAATTGATAAATTATACGTAGGTATGCCGCTTTGGAGCATAAATCTTTCGTATCTATATTGATACTTTTTTTATTAATAAATTGTTTTTTCCTGTCTCTGCATTTGTAAGCGCTTTAATCACAAATCATTCTCATAAATTTTCGAGCTGAAACAACAAACATATAATTAAAACTTTACTTAAATAATAATTTTCAAAACTTGTTTGAAGCTGACATTTGCACCTGATTGACACCAAATTGTCACTTTTGCGATGCAAAGACAAAAAGTCTATGTGGTCGTTCATCGTTATCTTTACTTTGCGAATGTGCCTTTGCGTACCAATTTGACAGGCGGTGTCAGTTATTCATAGTGAAATAAAAATTCGCGGTATAAGATCTTAGTTGCTAGATAGAGCAACGAAAAACGTCGATAGAAAGCTTGACTCGCTGACTATATCTTACACTGTTTTACGATCACGATCACGACGGTCGTCAAATTGTGCTGTTGCGTAAGCCTAGACCCTTGATGCGATCGCGATCTGTGATGTGATGTGACGTAGGTAGTGTGCATTGATGCATTCCGATTCAGACTAAAATCAATTTCAGCGTTGACCACTATAACAAGCGTACCGATTCAGATATCGCGCTTATGAACGCGGAAGCGGAACGCTCGTGAACGCGCTCACCGATGTCTTGACCTACATGACATAACATAACCTTAAAACGTCCGAAATTTGGGACCTTTTTGCTCTATATGTGTTCATAAAATGTATTATATCTTCGACTATTACTTCCATGGTATGCGGAAAGAATTTTCAATAATGCACCATCAAAACAAACAAATATCACTTTTGACTCACAGTGATTATGCTTTGGAGCATGGCCGGCGTAAGCGCAAGATGGCGGATGTTATGACGTAATCAGTGAAGTCACACGGGCTGTCGTTTCGTTATCGCGCTCACGGTGATTCGGTAGGTACGCAAATCAGCGCGATGCGCGATGACATTGCTGTCAGCGCGACTCGGAATGCACCCGTTAGTTCTCTCACTCACTTCATTCGGCAGGCTGATTATCATATTAGAAACTATAATGTGACCGGTTTCATTTGACATAGGTACATTGCTACTTTTCTTTGGTATGTTTTTTTTACCCCAAAAAGAAGGAGCAATGTATCACATTCATCTGCCAAATGAGACCGGTCGCTAGGTGGTTTCTAATTAGATAATCAGCCCGCCGTATAGCTCCAAAAATTGTAAAGGGAGTTTATACTAAGTAAGCTACAAAGAGCTTTAATAATATTACATACATCCATACACACACTCACGCCTGTTTCCCATGGGGGTAGGCAGAGACTATGGATCGCCACCAGCTGCTACGATCCTTACACACTTCTTTCGCTTCTTTCAATCCATCAATCTTTTCATACATGCCCTGCGGTTTTTGTCACTGCGTAAACCAGCCTTATCCTCTAATTATTATTATTAAAGCTCTTTGTAGCTTGCTACATATTAAAGATCTGCCTGCCTAGCATGACCGATTTATATCGCGTGATATAGCATTTTATCGACACTGAACTGTCAAATTCCTTTGTATTTTTGACAGTTAAACGTGATAAAACGCTATATCACGCGATATAAATCGGTCATGCTAGGGGGGCTGTAATATGACTTTTTGATAACTAGAATATAACATAACAGTCGTTATATGTTATTTAAAAAAACCTTTAATTTAATATTGGGAGCTTTACGTTATATTAGTAATCTGTGGCCTCCACCACTCCACTGGCATCTGGCATGGCAACACCAAATGTTTTTTAAATACTGCGAGCGGCGAGTGAAGAAAAAAGACGCTTTCAAGAATCATTATTTAATTTCAATAATTTATCTTGTATTTCAGTGCTAATTATATTTGAGTGGTGTCTATCAAATCTGTGGATTGTTTAGCAGGAGCGTAATTGTAAGTAATATTACTTATTTCTGTAAAAATCAAGCAAAACATTTGCCGCGCCACCATTATGCCGCCCGCCATTCTATCAGCGATTTTATTTTTCGTGTTTTTTTTATTCATTTTCCTATTGAGTTTAGGCTTTAACGACGACTTGACGAGACAATTTTCAACCATTTCAAGTTTATTTCGGCAGGGACTATTTTCCGGGCGATCATTTGCTACATAGGTTATGGGTTATGATAACAAAAGGTGTTTCATTTCTGAGATTGTAACATAATATTTCTGGTGTCTGATTACTCCGGATGGTACAATTTGAGAGTTGTTACTAACAATCCATTCAGATTTACTTTGATCATAATAAATGCCACACGTGCGAAATTCGTACGAAGATAGTACAATAACTAGGAAGTAGCCTGAATTACGTAGATTTTTTGCGGCTTCGACGACCTTACTAGCATTGTATTAGGTTAATGGTCTTTGGAACTAGTTCTGGTATTTTTTGCTTTTGCCAACAACATCAGCTCAAGGCCCCTTCATTTTATAGCCTAACCACAAACTTAGATTGTTACTGTGGATTTTAATTTTTAAGGTGGGAATGCCTACCTTTTGACTACCTTAATTTTATGCTTTCCGTTTCTATTATTTGGTCGGAGAGTCAGGCATACATTGATTAAATAGTTAAATAAATGTAAACTTCAAGTTGGAGATAGACTTAAACTTGCCTAAATACTCAACTCTTAAACAAATTGAATCAATCAAAAGATTTAATATGAAATCGAAAGGTGAGTAGGGTCTTTAAGCAGTTCTAGAACTAGATCTTAGTGAAATAGCACTAAACTGGGGCCCTACCAACTAACTTTTCGAACTTCGGCGGGTCTGCCGAACTCCAAATTAAAACAGATAAATCAAAGTAAGCAATTTTCATTTTGTATTGTACTATTTACTGAAGTTATTTGTGTTGAGGGAAGTATCGGACCTTCACGATGGAAGGTCTATGGTACGTTCCAATATTAAAGTAGTACTATTATGTCAATCCTTGCACATGCGCGACAGCTATAGGTTTGACTCAGTCTATTGTGATCCGTGGTACCGTCAGGTGATAGTCAAGCTTAGTTAAGCAGTTGCTTATAAATGTCTGTTAGTTATATTAGTTATGTGAGAAGATAATAAAAGAGTTAAACACAAGTCTCCCGGTCTTATTCACACCAGTCTACAATTTGGAAGATATTGATGTTCGTGTGACATCATGAATCAGGGTTCGCCATTTTGGTCTGATTGGGGCTCGATTTATCTGTTTTAATTTGAAGCTTGGCAGACTTGCCAAAGTTCGATGTGTTATCCGCTACGGCCCAAATACCTGCAATTGCAGTTAACCTATTAAAAATTCTTATCAGTCATGTTTACACTTGGATAACAAACATAATATACCATAGTCTGTCATCTTTATATGGGCTTGTGTGTATATTGATAAAAAATAAATTATTTGTCAGGTGTGTTTGTCTGTTCTCCTTCATAACAAAAAGTATTAGGTAGTACAAATTTTGATAAACAGTTTTTATGTTATCTCCTAACCAAATTAGCAATAAACAGTAGGTAGGTTATACATAAATCGGTATTAAAATGCACAACGTAAGTTTAATGAATGGTATATATCTACAATACAATTACAAAGGTAGGCAGTCCCTCCATACAAGATGTACTGAAGCGTAAAAATCACTCAAGCGCTCCAAAAAGCTACTGCATGGTGTAATATTTATAACAGGAAGATATTCCGCAGTGTATTAATAACTTTATTGGATATACAAATGTTTCTATTAACATAGGATTATAATTGAAATGAGTCATTTGTGATTGATTTTCTAGGTGTATATTAATTAGTTAATTACTATGTTGGTTTAATTGATAACAGTTTTTCTTTGAGGTTTTTTTTTATATTAATGTTATTAATCTGTTACGCCTGATAGCTCAAAGGCTTCTTAGCTAAAATCTTAAGTTAAGGTCTCCTTTACTTTAAGGAAGCTGTCAGTTTCAAAGGGAAGCTGTCAGTTTCATAGGGAAGCTGTCAGTTCCATAGAGTTTATGTCAAATCTGACAGCTATTTTGAATTTAAGGTAGCCTTAACTTTAAGATTCGTTTGAGTACTTGGCCGTTATAATTGAAAATCAATAATATAGTCACTAACACAATGCTATAAGTTCAATATTTTCCTGTATTATTGTTATAAAAAATCTCTGATTGTATAAACGAAAGCTTGCTGGCACTGTTACATTGCTTTAACATACTGTTACAAACTTAAGTTTCGTTGTTTCAAATAAAGTAACCTGTTTTGTGACATCTTTCTCAAACAAAGAGTGTTTATGTCACAGACCATAACAAATCTGAAGAAGACAGGGGCAGGGTTCAGGATCCGTCGGTGTGGTCGGAAAGAAAACACTCGTAGAACAATTGAACTAACTATATTTACACTCAGAATCTTACACAACTTAGGCAACTAGCTGATATACTTTTAAACTGATACAAGACTAAAACAAGACTGACTCTGCGTCGAACGCGTGCGGCTTTTATACCCACTCGCTGGGGGCGCGGAACAATACAGATTCGCGAAAGATCGACGCTAGAACCTTCCCGTTGACTCGCGGGCGGCCGAGACTCTCGTTGCGACTCGTAAACATAGATATACTTAACGATTTTGAACCTTATTCCTATAGTACTAAGTTACAATATTGTCTGTCTATTATACTGTCCAGAAAAAGTCACACACACACACACAATAGTCTTACAAAACACAAAGCTATTGTCTTCTGCTATTGTTATTGCGTTCTGCCGTTAACATTCCACCCCCTTGTTGAGGGTATCACTCAACACTCATTAGTAGGCAGAACGATCACTTTCACTGCAGGCCGGCGAAGAATTCCACGAGTCGTTCGCACATCTACAACACGTACTTGTCCATCGGCTCCAGGGTACACTTGGACTATTTCACCTCGTGGCCACACGTTTCTGGGCAAGGTGGAGTCCGCGATGATCACTAGATCGCCGACCTTCAATGGAGTGACCTCTTGCGTCCATTTCGCGCGTCGTTGCAGTGTGGGCAGATATTCAGTCACCCACCGACGCCAAAACATGCTGGCTAGCGCTTGTACTACACGCCATTGCTTCTTCGTGCACAAATCGTCCTTCGTGAAGTCCCCGAGGCGCGTCGTTGCCGATGCGGTGCCCAGTAACAGATGATTGGGTGTCAAGGCGACTGGATCATTGGGGTCGACCGATACGTGTGTCAGTGGTCGGCTGTTAATGGTCGACTCAACTTCGGCCAGTAACGTCTGTAGGACCTCTTCCTTGGGTGCTCTCGATTTCAAAGTCACCCTTAGCGCTGTTTTCGTGGAGCGAACGAGTCTTTCCCAGCAGCCTCCCATATGGGGGGGTCACAGGAGAGTTGAAGACCCACTTTATCCCAAGTGTGGTGGCTGCCTCTTCTAGCCGATGTAGGTCCATTTTCTGCCAGGCTTCTCTCATTTCCTTGTCGGCTCCAATGAAATTTGTGCCTCTGTCGCTGTATATCACAGAAGGCTGTCCGCGGCGTGCGATGAATCTTCTAAGGGCCATTATAGCCGAGTCCGCATTTAATGATGCGGCCATTTCCAAGTGTATTGCTCTGGAGGTCATACATGTGAGCACTATTCCCCAGCGCTTTTCATGTCGTCTTCCTATTGTCACCTCCATCGGACCGAAGTAGTCGATTCCACAATGTGTGAATGCTCGCCGGAAGTGGGCTAACCGGGCTGGTGGTAAGTCCCCCATCTTTGGTGGTGTCGGGAGTGTCCTTCTCACAACGCATAATGGACACGTCCTAGCGGCTTTCTTCACTGCGGGTCTCAGTCTTGTCACCCAGTACTTCTCACGCAGAAGATTTACTACGGCTTCGTTGTTGGCGTGATGAGACATTCGATGATAATGTAGCACCAATAGCTGAGTGATGTGCTCCTTGTCATCGAGTATGATGGGATGTCGTTCATCGAATGGTCGGTCAACTACTTGTATCCGACCTCGTACACGGAGTAGACCATCTTCCATCAACATCGGGTCTAGATGACGAAGGCGACTCTGGCGAGGTAGTTCACTTCCAGTCTTTAATTTACGTATTTCAGTTGAAAAAGCTGTCTCTTGTGACTGCTTCAACAGGATATCTTCTGCTCTTCTAATCAAGTCTGCGGTGACGGCGGGTGCGACTTTGTCTTTCAGGCGGCGTACGAATGCCAACACCCGAGCAGTAGTTCTTACTGCTCTTATCCATGTGGAAAACCTCTTTGTATCGATGAGAGGTTGCTGGGCCTCGGTGATGACGTGTACCAAGGCTGAGCGTAGTTCACCAGCTGCTTCTTCAGTAGCAGCTGAGTGTTCTTCCTTGGGCCAATGTTCTTCATCTTCACGAAGAAAGGCAGGTCCAGAAAACCAAATCGATTTCTCAAAAGTCCATCCTTTTCTCGTGGCTTCGTCGGCTGGATTGTCATTGGTAGGTATCCATTTCCATTGACTGATCTCTGACTTCTCGTCGATCTCGGCCAGTCGGTGTGCGACGAAGGGTTTGTAGTCTCGCGGGTCTGATCTGATCCACTGTAGCACCGTCTTCGAGTCCGTCCACAGTACTCTTCGTCTTATCTCGAAGCAGTGTTCATCTTCCACAGTCTTTGCAAGTCTGCATGCAAGTACAGCAGCTTGCAGCTCTAAGCGTGGCATTGATACTATGTTAAGCGGCGTCACTTTGGCTTTGGCAGATATTAATGCCACGTTACGATTTTCATCCACGAAATATGCGACAGCTGAGTAAGCCTGTTCGCTGGCATCTCCGAAGACATGTAGATCTACTGTCGCTGACCGTAATCCATACCATCGTGGTATCGTCATTTCTGTGAGTATACGGAGACTCTGGAGCCATATTTTCCACTCTTGATAGCAGTCTTCCGTGATCTTATCATCCCATTTTATTCCAGTTTTCCATATTTTTTGCATCAGGATTCTTGACCCGATAGTGACAGGGCATATGAGTCCTAGAGGGTCGAATAAGCTCATTATAAATCGTAAGAATTCCCTCTTGGTAGGGACTTCATGTCCAGTCGCAACATCTTCACTTATTTTCTTGAAGGATACGTCAAAACTCAAGGTATTCCACATTAGGCCTAGGGTGCGTTCAACCTCTCCGCCTAACTTAGATAGGCTTACGCTTTGTGGTGCAGCGTAAGGCAGTTTCTCTCGTACATCAGGATCATTCGTTGCCCACCCCCTGATATGAAAATTACCACTTCGATGGATTTCAGTTATTTCCTCGATCATCTTGATGGCAGTATCCACATTTTCCACGCTGTCAATATAGTCATCCATATAGTGCCTCTTCTGTATGGCGGCGACAGCTTCGGGATGATCGTCTTTAAAGCGTTCGGCATTCTTATTCAAAACGTATATCGCAGAAGTAGGTGACGAAGCAGCTCCAAATATCATAGATTTCATCACGTAGACATCAGGTTCACGGGCGCGATCAGCGCCTCTCCACAGGAATAACTGAGCGCCCTGATCTTTCTCGGCGATCTTCACCCTCAAGAACATGTCTTCAATGTCAGCTGTCAGTGCTATCGACTTTGATCGAAACTTGAATAGCACTCCCAGAAGTGAATTAAGGAGGTCAGGCCCACTTAGCAGATTGTCATTAAGTGATGTGCCTCGGTACGTAGCAGCGGCGTCAAAGACGAGTCGGAGCTTTCCGGGTTTGTTCACGTTCGTGACGCCAAAGTGAGGGAGATACCAAGAGTGTGGTGACAGGATTGGCTTTTCCACTTTCTGCGCATACCCTCGCTCTAGCAGCCTCTTGATCTGTGCAGTATAGGCAGCTGCGTATCCAGGGTCACGATCCATCTTTCTTTCTATCCCTCGCAGTCTCTTCTCGGCGTCACGATAGTTGTCCGGTAGTTGTATGTCTTCCTTTTTCCACAGGAGTCCGACTTCCCATCCGTCATCCGTGAGACGCGCGGTGTTGTTTAATATCGCCTCTGCTCTCACTTCTTCGTATTTCACTCTTTTCTGCGCTGTTATTCCTATGTTGTCGAGCTCGAACTGTTTCTTCACCAAGTCGTTAAGGTCTATCATACAATTTACAGTTGCGGAGTCGCAGAACCTTTCACTCACGGGACCGTGCAGCACCCAGCCTAGCTTCGTCAGTGAGGCTACTGGTCTTCCTGATTTTCCGCGTTTAATGTCTCCGCCGACGATCAACTCCCAGTTGTCCTGGCCTATCAGTAGTAGTGGCACGGCATCTGTCATGTGCACACTATCTAAACTCTTCAAATGATCACACTGGTCCACTATCTCACGTGACACTGTTTGCGCAGGTAGCTTAATGTCCTTGATCGTGCGCATTTTCACCTTATGAGATTCACCATTCGGTCCACACAGCGTCACGGTTACAAATCGTGAGGTATCGTCCATGATTGAATGTCCACCGGCACTAATAATCTGTAGCGGTGACTTCGGCCCTCGTAGATTTGTCGCTACCGTACTGTCAATAAGCGACACTGTTGCACCATCGTCCAACAAGGCGTACGTATCATGCGTAACATCCCCGTTTTGTACTTTCACAGGAATTACTTTCAACAACGATTTCACACGGCGATCTCCAAGGTTCGTCACTCTCTCAGTTTGAGTGTCACTGATGGCTTTACTCTCGGTTTCGCTGTTCTCTTCTTTCACAGCGTGCAGCAGCGTGTGATGATTAAAGTCACATCTTCCACAACGCTTGGCTCGGCACGTAAATCGGCTGTGGTTGCTTCCCAGACATTTAAAGCACAGCTTCTTATTTTTTACAAGGTCCCATCGGTTGTTCACATCCAACGCCCGGAACTTGTCACATGTCGAGAGTCTGTGTTCATTTTCACACATGCTACATTTATTTACACTGGCCTCGTGCACTTTCATAACTTTGTGCACATTCCTCACTGGGCGCACACTCGTTGGTTGTGGCTTCGCAATTGGCTTCTGCTGGACTCCACTCCCGAAGATATCAGCTGGAACCAGGTAGGCAGCGGTGTCGGCCAACTCCTCCAGGAAGTCTACTAACACTGTCAGCGTAGGCGATATGCGTAGATCCGTGCCCCCCATGATGGCTGTCTGTCTTGCGAACTTGCTATATTCTGTCCGCTGTGACGGCGTAAGCTTTTCTAGTAGCTCCCGTACCAGTTGAGGATTGTTGATGTACCCGTCGGCTTTGATGTTGTTCAGCGTCGAGATGCACGATCGCACTGTAGCACAGAACATTCGTAGTCCATCGCTGTCATTGTCAGTCATTTTCGGCAGCGTTCGTATCTTCTGTAGGGCACACTTCAACAGTAGGTTCGGGTTCCCATAAGTGCGTTCTAAGCTCTTCATAATTTCTTCCGGGTCAGAACTGGTACGTAGCAGATCTTCCACCATTAGCTTAGCCTTTCCCTGAATGGCCATCTGCAGTCTCGTGATGTTCTCAGTGGCGCGGAATCTGTAGGTCTTCGTAGAGTCTTCATATCTCTTCTTAAAAAACAGCCACTCGGCAGGATCTCCATTAAAATGCGGCAGCTCGTAAAAGGCGCGCGGCATAGGGCGCGGCCTCGCCATTTCCTGTATCGCCGTTGCTAATTCTTCTATTGCTTTCCCAGGTATGCGGCGTTCCCGAGACGTTTCACGTTGCTTTTCTTCCATAGTACGTGGCGTCTTGTCTGCAGGTGCGAGGAAGGGCGACTTCTCAATCCACTCGTCGACACGTGTTATATCTTGCTCATGAACAACGTTCTCTTGTTCTTCAAGCTCTTCTTCCGCTTCCAATTCAGCTAGTTGCATAGCCTTCTTCTTTTCGGCCAATCGTTGCTGGGCTGCGCAGATCTCCAACTCCGTTTCATATTCGATGCGGCGTCGTGCTGCTTCTCGTTGAGCACGGCTTGACCGCGAGGACACAACACTCGGCGCTTTACAGGGCGCGCGCATAGTGCTGGCCACTGGGGTGGTACTCTCGGCCTCCGTTCCCGTCGTAAAATCCACGATTCTTCCTCTATCGCTGACCAGTGGTATGCTCTGATCCATTATACCACGGCGAGTCGACGTTAATGGCGATCTTACTGGGGGGATGGACGTCACGACGCCTGAATCCGCGACGCCAGTTGTCGCGGGCTCGTTTCGGGTCATCGCTGTCCCACGTAACCGCTGAGCCTCCATTTCACTGTGAGTTGCTCCTCGTTGCTTGCTCCTCGTAGAGTACGACATTTCCTTTCTTCAGTACTCCGTGGTCGAAAGTTCAATCTTCTTATTCCGACGTTTCTTCAGTCACCGACGATCCGGCTCGAAGGACCAAATTGAAGAAGACAGGGGCAGGGTTCAGGATCCGTCGGTGTGGTCGGAAAGAAAACACTCGTAGAACAATTGAACTAACTATATTTACACTCAGAATCTTACACAACTTAGGCAACTAGCTGATATACTTTTAAACTGATACAAGACTAAAACAAGACTGACTCTGCGTCGAACGCGTGCGGCTTTTATACCCACTCGCTGGGGGCGCGGAACAATACAGATTCGCGAAAGATCGACGCTAGAACCTTCCCGTTGACTCGCGGGCGGCCGAGACTCTCGTTGCGACTCGTAAACATAGATATACTTAACGATTTTGAACCTTATTCCTATAGTACTAAGTTACAATATTGTCTGTCTATTATACTGTCCAGAAAAAGTCACACACACACACACAATAGTCTTACAAAACACAAAGCTATTGTCTTCTGCTATTGTTATTGCGTTCTGCCGTTAACAAAATCTTATGTATCATATAAATCCAGTTTTTGTATTACAAAAACATTCATATTGTGACAACACACACAATCTCATGAACAACACACACACACACAGTATGAAACTTACAAGAGTGACCTCTCATTTTGTAGTTTATATTTTGAACAAATATATATATGAGAATATTTGACTTGCAGATTGGTTAACCAGCCATTTGTCAGAACATAATTTGCTAAACTATACGAAAGCTTCATGTATGGTGGTGTCTGTAGTTAAGGGTTTACAACTTTCAGTACTTTATGACACGATAACAATTTAATGATTATGTTTTATGGAATATTACATAAAAATAAGGAATAGGAAACATAATATTTACTTTATTTATGAATAGGTACTAAAACAAGGCTTGGTTTGTCATATGTGGCTTGGTTTAGATAACAGTTTGTTCACAAATAGATAAACCTCGTTTTAAGTGGCAAAGTCATGTCACTTTAATAAGTAACTATGACGTGCTACACTACTCCTTATTACCTATTGAACAAAAACTCTTCAGTTATCAGGCCATCAATGAAGCTCACGACAGCATATTAGAACGAAAGGGCCTATTCTGAAAACCCAACTAAGATATTCCAACGGTGGTAATAATAGTTTAGGAACAAATTTAAAATTAATTAAATCAAACAATTACCCAGAAAAAAACTATTAATGGTGCATTTTGAGTGTTATGTTAATCCAAAAGAATAAATCCTCTACTTACCCAGCGAATTAAAATATAACTATTTGCTGATCATCATCATCATCATCATCAGCCTATCATATCATAACATCATTGCTGATAACGGCTGCAAATTGGAATGGTACCTAGTTTATTCTGTAATATTATTTTCTGTTTTGCAACTTGTTGTAAATGTAATGTCGCGATCTCATTGATGTTATGTTATTGAAGTAGGTAAGTATCAAATTCGATAAACCTGTGACACAGTAAATGATAAATGCGGTAACAAATCTTCGTTTCGCGCAATGATATTACGACAAGTTTGTTAAAAGTATGTGCACTTCTGCTATGAAATTCCATAATCATTTCGACACTTGCACTAAACCTCGTACGCTCTGAGATAAACGACAGACTGGTGTGCAAAGAAAGTACTTTGTGTAGCCTAATGGCTAAATGCGTTTAGTCTGAGATTCCATCATCACTAAAATCTAACAACCTTGTGATGATTAACTTATTTAGGCTTCTGAAGTTAGAAAGCTGTTTAAATCCTCATTATAAACATCAGTGCGCTTTCACAACTGAATAATAAGGTAGGTAGCCTAGAATACCACAAGGTGGCTCTCACACGTTTATGATCACGTTTGTCCAAACAGCCACCCATCTGACTTTAAAAAAACCTTCATTTGATGTCAGTTTCTAGTTCGACATAATCTTAAGCTGCGTCTTCCAGTGTGTGATTGCCACTCATATTCTGATCTTACATTCCTACCAAAAGTCATTAAATTCATGCTGAAGTGTTGGATTCGTAGCGAGAAAACCGATGGCCGGAATTGGGAATTGGGTGGAATGGTTCTGGAATAACGACCACGCGCCGGGACGCTCCGTCCGTAGTTAGAATTTAGATATACCGCTCCTGGTAACAAGGTGGACCGACGATTAGGCGAAGATCGTGCGCGGGAAGCCGCTGGAGACGGGCAGTGTAGGACCGAAGAAATCCTTGAGAGAAGCCTATACCCTGCAGTGGGTGTCGTGCGGTGCGGCTGATATGATGATTAAATCTTTCTCGATTACTAAAATCGCATAGGTAGAGTATTAAGAAATCCCCAGGGCTAACTGTCAGCCCTGCAAATAGCAATGCCTCCTGCCATACAAACACAATCTTTTCAACCATTACATAGTGTGTATTCAATTCCCAACGTATTTGTACGACAATACGGCACGCCTGCTAGTACTTGTAATTCAAGCCTCGTCTATAAACGCTGCTATTGAAATCTTTAATGTCATAACTGCTATTTACCTGTGTACCTACATGTCAGATATCCTGTCTGTCAGAAAGTCTTAGCACTAATAATTTCAAATAACCTTTCTGAGACATCGAATTATTTCCATACAAAGGAGCTAACAGAAAAATGGACACGATTTGGTATTTATCTTTTCGTATCTTATCTAAGTTTTTTTTATAAACGATTAATCTTTCTCAATAGACTGTTCAAAAAAGTTAAAGATAAGATCCCTATGTTAAGGCGCTGTAGGTAATGAAACTAGCGCCGCCACTACATATATTTTTATTACTCGTAAACCAAGTCAATATTTAAAAAAAGCTCATGTAATTCTTAAATGTATTTCTGCTCATGTATTTCTTAAATTGTCTCTAATATTTTTTGAATAACTCTTCAACAGTTTTCATTCTTTCTGTAAGTTTTAGAATCCATTTTAGCTCAAAGTGGCCACTTTTGGAAATAATGGATTTTAAAACTTACAGAATGAATGATAATTATGATAACTGTTAAAGAGTTATTAAAAAAATATTATAGACAATTTAAGAGATTATTACATGAGCTTTTTTAAATATTGACTTGGTTTACGAGTAATAAAAATAAATGTAGTGGCGGCGCTAGTTTCACTACCACCGCGCCTTAAGAATGTCGGACCTTTTTTGATAAAATACATAATAGTTGATAATAACTGGATAGCTGGATAGTGACTCAACGTTATCCCAGTTAATTACAGAAAAAAACAGCCAGGTACCTATATTGGTTTTCGTTTATCAAACACCTTTTTACATAATAAATCTTTTAAACATAATTTTTAATGTCTTTCACATCTCTTTCCTCACGTCTACCGCCTGTTATTTCTTTCTCGATGCCTAAAATAGCTATCTCGATGATAATGATCCCCGTTAGAAGCAAAAATCATCTAATGACAGTGGAACGTCATTCTCACAGAGCAATGACCGGATGAACAATGCTTGTGTGTGTTAATTATTTGGGACCATCAAGCGGTAAAGAAACCCTTTGTTTATAAGTGGGGTTCGGTTTTAGGGCTACGTTAATAAAGTAAATAGAAGCTCGATAGCGTAGTGGTATAGATAGCGCATTCGTAGGGTGAAAAAACAAAGAAATTTATTTAGGTTTCAGTAATTCAGTATTCTAAATAGGTGACCCAAAAAATATATTGAGGTCCTTCATGCTTAAGAGGGCATGCTAACACCCACCATAAATAGGCATTGGATGGGTGGGTGGGTTATGTATGGCCCATTTTCCATTCATCCATAGGAAGGCCTGTGCCCCAGCAGTGGGGTCATTAATAAAAAACCTGCACTTGACCGGTTTTTATATAATCTCGGACTCGCGCACGGCACAAAGGGTTCCGTACCAAAAACGGTTAAAAATCACGTTTGTTGTATGGGAGCCCCACTTAAATATAAATTTTATTCTGTTTTTAGTATTTGTTGTTATAGAGGCAACAGAAATACATCATCTGTGACAATTTCAACTGTCTAGCTATCACGGTTCATGAGATACAGCCTGGTGACAGACAGAAGACGGACAGTGGAGTCTTAGTAATAGGGTCCCGTTTTTACCCTTTCGGTACGGAACCCTAAAAGACTCACAATTATGTCTATGGTTTAGCTTCGAAACTCGTAACGTTTATTCAAAACCTTTAATATTATTCTTTTTATGACTTCGTGTATTCGAATTACCTAAGCAGAAAGAAAACGCGCTTTGAACATTATAAGTGCCTTTTTAAATTTTATAATTAGAAGAGCTAAAATAGTAAACTTCTGTTCCATGTCATCAGTTTTATGTTTATTTTTTCACCGCCTATCTGGCATAGCGCCCTTTTTATTTCGAGGTCTTTAACTACCAAGTTCATGATCGAATCATTATGAAAGTTTATGTATATTTGTACCTTTTTTACAGTTAATACTTTCGTTGAGAGATTACGGAGTATAATTATTGCCCTTCGATGGTGCATTTATAATAATTATAATAATAATAAATTACGCTTTATTGCACACAAGTAAAATATTACAGAAGAGGACTTTCACTTTTCATTCATAGTGGCTTCAAATATTTTTGCTGTAAATATTCTTCTCATATTTGACAAAGAGCATTAGTTTAGTAGACTAATAAATACTTATACTAACATAAAGTTTTGCTGGCGTTCAAAGTTGAGGAGACTATGAGATATTCTTCGAAGAACTAATTACATCGCCAATGACAATGTTGTTGACACATTGTCAGTTTTTATTTTCAACAAAAAACACCACTTGGCCGTCTACAGTCCATGTGATTGACAACACTACCATAATAATGTATCCATGTTTTTTTTACCCTAATGATACGGCTAGACATGCCGTTATAGCTGAGTGGTTTGCTCTTCTTCCAGCCCTGTACCATGACGGTTTCGAGAAGGATTTCTATGAGGTATCTATAGAATCGTCGTGGGGTTACTGTTCGAACAAAAATGTGTTATTAAAACAACTGAATGAGTTCTCAGTATCATGTTTTATGAGCCTTAAAGCATCCAACTCCATAATACGTAATGAATGTGGAAACTACATCTTTCCTTCATCATTATCACTACCTAATCTGATCCTCTGTGAATTTTTAGTTACTCAAATCCATTAATTATTATTTTGTTCCTTCCTATGCCATTAAAAATTCTTATAGACAAATCACCCAGAAAGTTTTCTTAGATAGATATTATCAAAACTTATGTCTGATCGCTTATCTCGAAGCTCTGCCTCGTCCATTGTCCGTCGCGTGTTTCTGAAGAACGTCTGTTTATGGAGATTGGAGAAAGCTTATATTTGGTAGAAAAAATTGCTGGCAATTATTAGAAAAGCTTCATGTCATGACATTATCTAGTCAAGTTGAAATGCGTTGCTTCTTGGGCTTGTTTTAGCTCGAAAACAAATTATGTTTTTGACTGGTCTTTTCTTTTAGGCAGAATGGTAGCTGCTTTATAAGTACGAGTAGGTAACTAACTCAACAGAGATGACAGAAATAAGGAGGGCCTGTAGCCAATATCACAATTTGTGAAATGTGAAAAGTTGTGAAATTTTCGTTTTTAAAATTCGCTAATAAATATATGGATTGTCACAATTTATCGCAAACAATAGTGTTTTGAAATGTGAAGTTTGTTATTTCTTTCCGGTACTAGACCCCTTGGGAGGGGTTTCAAGTGTAATATTGAGTTTCCATGGACCCAGGGGGTTTAAATGGGGGTATCAAGTGGAAAGAAGGTCTTTCGAAATGTGTCGCTTTCAAATACCGTTTTTTTATTGTTTTTTATGCACAAAAAGGTCCCTGGTACCTGTTTCATACATACACGATACAAATACGATACACTACGTTATAGAAGTCAGTGAGTGACAGAACAACATAAAACCTTTGAAGATTTTGACGGTAGCTTGACCGCAGACTGATTTTAAAAGATTGTTTATTTCATTTTCTAAACAAACTAGTCTAAACAAAAGCCACATAGGCTCTGTCTTCACCTAGTCTCTTTCCCTTTTCTCTTGCGCTTTAAACAGAGGCATGCTTTAGGTCAGGGCACAGAATACCACATGCCCTATCTTCTTTAAAAAAAAGATCAACTTCAATTTCGTTTTTGTCGAACCGAATAGAGCATGTCCTGTCTTCTCTAAAAACGTCAATAGCATGCGTTTGACGCACAAGAATTTAAAGACTTACGGCCAAATACTCAAACGAATCTTAAAGTTAAGGCCACCTTAAAACATAAAAGTTGTCAGATTTGACAGAAATTCTATGAAACTGACAGCTTCCTTAAAGTTAAGGAGACCTTAACTTAAGATTTTAGCTAAGAAGCCTTTGAGTATTCGGACGATACTATAATGTATTTTCCGACTCTGTGAAGACATACCAATAAAGATAACCATTCTTATTTTCCGGCAACAACGAAAGTGATGAATGCGTTGATCTATATTAGGACAGTTAGCGCTATTTATAGGGACTCTTACATCTGCCCATCTAATAAAATGTTGAGAGCTCTTGGGCAAATGTACCTAGGGTTACCAATACATTTTTGTTATTACTTTTCTCAACTAGCGCAGACTCTGCTGATTTTTAGTAGGACAAGACATTGCTCGCAGAGTAATCCTAGCTTCTCCAAGCAATGTTAAATTTATTGTTTAGGGTTCCATACGCAAAGGACAAAAACGGGATCCTATTACTAAGACTCCTTTAAAAGAAAGAAAATGCTTTATTATTTTTAACATCGTGGACACGTTGGGAACCAAAGTATGAACTTATATTTTTTTTACACAGTAGAGCTGTGGACCTTTAGGAATAACCCCTGTCTGTCGCTCTGTCACCAGGCTGTATCTCATGAACCGTGATAGCTAGACAGTTGAAATTTTCACAGAAAATCTAAACTATAATAAAACTAAAATCAGAATAAAATAAATATTTAAGGGGGGCTTCCCATACAACTAACGTGTTTATTTTTCTGGTTTTTTGCTCGATATTAATAATGACAACAAAGTAAATATTCCGTGAATATTTCAAGCGTCTACCGCTTGAAATATTCACGGAATATTTACTTATTTGTATATTCACTTATAAAATAAATATTTAAGGGGGACTCCCATACATCAAACGTGATTTTTTTACGGAGCCCTTCGTGCGCGAGTTCGACTCGCACTTGGCCTGTTTTTTTTTTATTTCATGCCCTTCTCGCTTTATTCCGTTATAATAGAGTCGGTTTTCCTTAGACTGAGTCTCAGTTTATTACGTATTCTATGCCAATTCTCCATACACCTCTATTCTGAACATCTTCATTTTACTAATGGGTTTGCAACCGTGAGATTACAGGGGGTCAAGTCTGCTAATGTTTTCGTCAAAATCGTAGTTCAATGGTGTTTGAATGGTAATGCTTTTTGACACAGTTCTTGTTCCTTAAACCCAAAATCGAGACCCAATGTGTTTCCGTTATGAGTTTAAGAAACACAATGTGTTTCGGTTTTGGGTTAAAATATTAGACTTGTACTATTATGTATTCTGTGACATTAGCAGACTTGACCACCTGGTTTCATGTCCCATGATTCACTCGGATCGCGGAATACGTGATAGTGTGGGACGTATGGCAGTGGCAGCCCTGCTGGCGACCTTTCCGTCTTCTTGATGTTAGCTTTGTAGAAGCAATAGATATAAAACTAACATTTTTTACTTTTAAATCACCAACCAAATATTAATCTAACCTAATTTAGGTTCAAAAAACTCTGTTCCAACCAAATTCATTACAGCGATGCGACTTAGCTGTCATTATAGAAACATTTCCATTCCAACTTCCTTTATTTGTAGAAACTAGAAAGTGAATGTAAACCAACCAAATTAATAAAAACATCCAAAAATCAACCAAATGAATATACGGTCCAATACTTAGTCTGTCTCTCACAAATAAAATTCATAACAAACTCCGCTAAATCTCATAGTTAACACCAAACAGCGATAGTAATGCTTGTATACGTCGCAGTTCATCGACCCCGTCTGTTAGCGTTCCCTGTACACACAACAGCATATCTAGCGTGGCATTTTAAACCGCAAGTGCCCACTTTAAAGCATATTTTCAAACAAGCGAAGTAACACAAGCGCGTGGTCTGAGCCTTATCTCATTGCAAGTAGGCTTTTGTAGACAGGTGAATTGTTTCACATTAAATGATTTCATAAGGTAAATAAATATTTGCTTGTTAATTTGCAAATTAAATAATGTCACTAAGTATGGGGTTAATACTGTTTTATCTGGGACGCACTTGTTCTTTAAACAACGTGCAACAGAATAGTTAGCTATTTTGAAATTACACAATTTTTTAGCCCCCTGGTTTAGACCAGGGGGCTAATAAATTGTCTAATTTCAAAATCTATCGCAATTGCTTTCAGGATGTAATACATTGATGCTTGCTTATTTTTGGCACAAATAAAAACTTACCAAAGAAATGAAGCAATGTGTCACATCCATCTGTCAAATGAAAGCGATTGCGATAGATTTTTAAAACTAGACAATAGTAGCCCAGAATTTATGGTAAAGGAAACATCAAACTGAACAACATTAACTGTAGTCAGGACGAACTCTGAAATCAGCTGTTTCATACAAAAGTTAATAACGAAAATACAAATACAAAATACAAAATATTTATTTTCATAAATTACAGGTTAGGGTATATTACATTGGACTCCTCCCTTTAAGTTATGATAACTTGTATTAGAAGGGGCCGCTCCTCTGCCAGAACATCTACACCTGCGCAGTAAATGAATATGAGCGAATACAATACAACATGCAAAGTTATTACTATCTAGTCTAGTCGAAAGTGACTATCTATTACTACAATCTATTATTACCAAATATATAAATACATAAAATAAATAAATAAATATATAAGATAAATATAAATATACCTGCTATTGAACTATTACAATTTTAACACAAATCTTACCACTACTGACTTATAATTAAAATTTAACGCAAACATTTAATTACCCAAAAATATAATTATAATCAACTTATGAAGTAATGTACTTAGTCTATGTATCCTTAGTCCATGCATACTATATTATTGTAAGTATACATCTTTACTGTATTTAATTATCTTTGTAAAATATTACTATATATTATAATAATGTAAAGAGCTGTTTTTTTTTCACGATTTCAGCGTTGGTCCCATACCATAGTAAAAATTGTTCAGTTTGATGGTCCCTATCTACCATATGATTCTGGTTTAGTTATTAATTCTGTTACACGTTGTATCTAGATATTGTAATTCCCATTGACTACTATAAAACCATTGATAGGTACGAGGGTGGATTTAAGTCCATGGCTTTTTAATGAAGAAAGACTTTTTTTGGGAATATTTTGTTTTATTTCTCTACATAATCTGGGTATTCAGTCCAACGAAGCTCCTACCTCTTTAACCCATTATTTTTTATTTCATCGCATGAAAACTGGTAGGTACCTAACTGAAATGAGGGGCCCATTTCAGACACCACCTTTTGACTTGATGAAAATCTTTGCCCGCCAAGACATTTATTCATGTTTGGTAGGAGAAAAAATCTCACTGGGGTTGAATCTAGAGAATAGGAAGGATTCATCTTCATTCGATGAGTTTTGATGTCATGAGTGCCGCCGAAAGGGTCGACAGGGTCATTAAGAAAAGTTAGAAGTCGCTTCAGCTTTTTGTTTCCAAAAGTTATAATCTTTTGCCGAATTTGAAAAAAATGTAGTGTAAAGATACCTTAAAGAGTTTATTTTTAAGACACAAAAATAAATTATGAAAAAAAGTATTTCTTCTTTTCAAATCAAAGTCATGGATTTATCAAACCACCCTCGTATCGTATTATCTCAGCACTGATAAATCTAGAGCTAATAATTTAAAATGACTAATAGCTTTCTTTTAAAACTTTTCGTCTTCATTAGAAACACATCGTGTCAGTGCATAAACCTGCTCAGATAGAGAGCACCTGATCCGTGCATCTGGTAGATCTACATTCCGTTCCGGAATTCGTGACCGCAGAGAGCGGTGTTTGATTAGTTCATATCAGGTTCATAATAAATTATTATAAATGGATAAGCCTGATTATGTGTGAATTGAATAAGCCTGATTCACAAGTTGTAGATAGCAACTAACTTCTGGTTTTATTTGTCACATAATTAACTTTAAACTTATCTGGAGTTTGTAAAAAGTTATTCTTTTAAAAAGCGAATCTAATAATGAAGTTATTCTAAAGATTAGAATAGTAATCTGCTGAAGCTTTACTCAGACCTTCAATATCTTTGAATATTTTAAAATAAATGCGAGAATAAAAGCAAAAACATGTAAACCGTGCGCAAGTTTTGAACAGATGTAGGTTCCTATCTCCAGTTTTACATAGTATCACAGAAAGGAAACTCCGCCCCGCCCCACAATCAATAGGGATGTTGACTATTTTTTTTATTTTATGTTACATAAATTACCTCTCAAAAAAGAAACATTGGTAAAAGAATTAATTCGCTAGCATGAAAACTGCAAGAGATATCACAGTGTGAAATGCACACAAATGGACTCTATCAAAAACGCTCCATACTAATGGCTTCCACGTTATGACGTCACGCCTTGCAAGTTTGTATCAACGCATAGGAAATTCGTTCTGCAGCTATATTAAATATTGTGTTTATCAAAATGGTTTCTTCGACAAATTTGCTATACATTTTACGGACTAATTAAAGGTAGGCATTTATTTTAATAATTTTTATACTTTTTAAATGGACTTATCCACCCAACTTTGAAGGGTCATAAAACAAATAATATGCAATATATAAAACCAAGAGGTATACAAGCTACTCTAAAAGTTTAATATGTTTACGATTTTTATTAGTATTTCGTTATTTTATTCATTAGTCAACATCCCTATTACCTCACCCCACCGCGCGAGTTCGTGTGCCGAATCGTGTGCTCATTCAATAGCCCTAGACTTCACGCACACAGTTGCGCGTGTGCATAAACCTCATCTGTGTATCGTCTGTGTAATAGGTAGTTGAAACGCGGCGCTTGTATGGAGTGCCCGGGGTGTGAAGTGTGATAGTAGTAGAATCTTAGATAGATATTTGCCACGTTTTTGCAAACGTAGGCCAGTACTCAAGCAGCCTTAATTCCTTTCTATTACATCTCAAGCGACAGGCAATGAATGCATGAATGATGTATGGTGTTTATGTCTAAAAGTCGTTCTGCACAATGATATTCGATGTTAAACCGTAAGTTCTATCTATGATATCCACAAAGCTTGATTGCTGTAAACCTGTTTGTTCTAACGGGTCAGCTTTGATTACCGTCGGAAATATAAAGAACAGTTAGCATTTCTACTACAATCTTTCCCCGCAACGCCGAAGTTAATTGTATAACTCAGTAATGACAAGTAATGGTTGTGAATGGCCGTCAAATAAACAATTGTTTGTTTCGTTTCAGATTTGAAAAATGAGTCAGAAAACGGCACGGAAGAGCGTGGTCACTGAAGAAAAGGAGAAGGTATGTTTGATCTTAAATAGTTTTTTATACCATTTTTGTGCTAAGCACTAAAATTAACATAAAACTTTAAAATAACTTACAAAAATAATTTCTGTAATTAATTCCACTGGAAATCAAACAAAGACCTGGCAGGTGTTTACGACTATCACAATACCACAAACTGCTTATTGGATTTACGTTAATGACAAGAAGTTATCTTCCACAGAAGGTTTAATTAAAAAGATAAATTGATATTTATTCAGAAACCACTACAATATACACAACAAAAAACATTTGAGTCTTTACAAAAAAGGAGAAACTTAAAACAAAGACAATGACTAATATATTCAAGTTTGTAAATATCGTTACTTATGGCTGTTACAGCTGATAAGTTTCTTGCGCCCGTTCTTCTTGTCAGCTAAAAAAGTCTGGAACGGGTGGTAGGAAAATATAGACGATTCAAAAGTACTTAATAATTAAGTTTATTTGAATAAAGCTTATTTCACTTTCACTAATATTAAAAAGTAGGTACTGTACTTGAGTGTCGGAAAAGGAACTTAGTTTAGTGTTGATATTGATAGTTCCAAGGAACCATACACTAATTTTCAGTTGAGTCCCTGTATTTATATTACTTACTACCCAAATGTATGTTGCAAAAACTGTATGACCTCGTATCTATTTCTGAGGCCATAAGGTCGGGATCTTGTATGTAAACCGGTCATTGTCTCGTATTCAATATCACTGAAACCTGTAAAGTTGACATAGAATACGCAATACGCGGTTTTTATTCACAATCGACTATAACTTCATTACGTTACATCAACGCTTTTTCCCTATTTTGTTGAATGTCCTTATTGTGTAACAAATAATTATATGAGATGTCGCGTTTGAATGAAAACATTTTAATAAAACCAAATCCCAAAAGCTGCTTTGGCATTCAAAAATATTGTTTTCAACACACTTGCTCGTAAAGTGAGCCCTAATACATCGCTTTTAGGGCCATAAACCGAGCTATAACAAACGCGTGCAATAATATATAAAACACTAGTACTTAATAGAATTACGGCCGAATACTCAAAGGCTTCTTATCTAAAATCTTAAGTTAAGGTCTCCTTAACTTTAAGGAAGCTGTCAGTTTCATAGACTTTCTGTCAAATCTGACAACTTTTATGTATTTAAGGTGGCCTTAACTTTAAGATTCGTTTGAGTATTTGACCGTTAACCCTACAAAGTTAAATTAGTACCTTACTGCAAGTTCTATGCGAGTAAACAGAGCATTCCCAATTTATACAGTTATACAGTTAATTTTTTTAAGTAACAACCAAGAGGTTTTATGCTGCTGAAATTTCATACACATTTTTGGAATAAATAAATGTGTAAGTCCTTAATTAAGTCAAACAAATATTTATTATTATCAAATTATTCATAATTCACAATATTTTGTTATAAAATATTAAAATATTTGCATTTCATCACTTAAAATTATAATTTTGAAGTAGGCTGTATGCTCACTCACCCCTTTGTTCGCAGAATATTCTTGCGTTGGGCGTGTAAAAAAAAACAAAAAAGAACCTGCGCGCCTTTTCCCATAATTTATATCATATTTTGTTTTTGTCGTATTTGTTGCTGTGTGGTAAATTACTGTGTTTTTTCCTCGCAAATGTGTTGATAAACGTCGTATGAAACTCGTGAGCTCTTGCTTATTGCACACTCGGCTGAGTTACGCCCTCGCCTGCGGCTCGGGCTGCAACCCACAGCCTTGTGTGCAATGAGCAACCTTAGCTAACTTGTCTCATAATGTACTATTATAGGTATTGATCAGCATTAACTAGTATTCTGTAAGAAATGGATTTGGCGTGATCTAACGCAGTAGAAGTGCAGCGGTGGATGAAGTTCCTATGTCCTACCTAAGTATACAATAGGTTTACTTTCAGTTTTATAAATAAATAAATATTTGACAACATCACATACATTGCTCCGATCCCAAAGTAAGTAGCTAAGCACTTGTATTATGGAAATCAGACGCAACGGTGGTATCACAAACACCCAGACCTGAGACAATATAGAAAAGTTCATTTCCTACATTGACCCAACCGGGGATCGAACCCGGGACCTCAAGAGATGGTGACGCCTTGAAAACCGGCGTGCAAACCACTCGACCACGGAGGCCGTCTTAGGTTGGAGTTTTAGAATTACTTAATACTAGCTTCCGCCCGCGACTTCGTCCGCGTGGACATTCGATAAAATCCTCATGTTTTAATTTCATTAAATTCTGATCAGACGTTTTTACGTGATAAGGCGGGTTCCCACCAAGCGCGCTGCCTCGCGCGGCAGGACGTTTGCCGCACGGGCCTCGCACGAGGCTGCTCGCTTGGTGGGGACCCGCCTAATCACGTAAAAACGGCTGATCAGAATTTAATGAAATTAAAACATGAGGATTTTACCGAATGTCCACGCGGACGAAGTCGCGGGCGGAAGCTAGTTTATAATATTCAGAATTGTATCCAGAGATATTAGTATCCCGTTCCCGTTCCAGTTCCAGTTCCCGTTCCCGTCCCTGTCCCTGTCCCTGTCCCCGTCCCCTGGATGTGCATGTCCAGGTCCAATCATGTCCACCGTGTTGGACTTCAAAATAAATGTCATTTTCGCAATCACCATCCCATGAAACATCCACATCGATTTTCATGTTTACTTACCCCATTTACACCTTAAGGGATGATTTTCAAAATAACAAAATATGTGTTTGCCTATTTATTTTTAGACATGCTCCTACGAATTTTAAAGTAGTAATGTCTATTTTATAATCTTTTTCCGTACAAAATTTGAACCCCATTTTCACCCCTTTAGGGGTTAAATTATGTCCATCGTGTTGGACATCAAAATAAATCTCATTTTCGCAATCACCATCCCATGAAACCTCAAGAACGACATCCACATCGATTTTCATGTTTACTTACCCCATTAACCCTTAGTGGTTGATTTTCAAAATTACAAAATATATGTTTGCCTATTTATATTTAGATGTGCTCCTACGAAGTTTAAAGTTGTAATGTCTATTTTATATTATTTTTCCATACAAAATTTGAACCCCATTTTCACCCCTTTAGGGGTCAAATCATGTCCACCGTGTTGGACTTTAAAATAAATGTCATTTTTGCGATCGTCATCCCAGAAAACCCCAATAACGACACCCATATCTATTTTTGGGGTTTTTACCCCTTTTTACCCCCATTTCATCCCCATAGGGGTTGAAATACTAACAATAACAATATAAGTTGCGTTAGATTTCCATCCATATGCCTAAATTATAAATTTCGCGATTGTTACTTCGAAAATAAAGGATTTTCTTCAATACACAACTTAAACCCCCGTTTGACCTCTTCGGGGATAGAATTTTGAAAAACGCTGAGACCCGTATTTATTCATTTTCAATGTTCAGCCCAAACACAAAATTTGAAGATCCTAGCTTCAAAACTGAGGGACTTTCATACAAATTTTGGACCCCCGTTTCACCCCTTTGGTTGGTGAATTTTGAAAAATCCTTTCTTAGTGTACCCCTAGACCTCATAACATAAGGAACCTATATGCAAAATTTCAAGTCTTTAGGTTCAGCGGTTTGGGCTGTGCGTTGATATCTCACTCAGTCAGTCAGTCAGTCAGTCAGGACTTTGAATTTTATATATATAGATAGTAGGAAGTAGGATTATTATTATTATTTTTCACCTACAAAGATTTATTGAAAAAAATAACAATCATCAAATATCCTATACTATCCCACGGGAACAAAAAATCGGGATTAATGTGTATAGCTCATGTGTTGAGATTCAAAACTTAGAGGTACCTATACCTGGCCAAATTTCAGTTCATTTCGTTCAGCCGTCTCGTAATAAATTATTTTATATTAATTATCCCACGGGAAGAAAAACCGGGATAAAAATTAATGTATCCTGCATGTTAAGTTAAACCTAACTATGTACATAATATGCTCAATATTTTTGCCGTCTCAAATTTGCCGAGATCCTGTATTATCCCACGGGAACAAAAAACCGGGATAAAAAGTATCCTATGTGTTAATCCAGGCTATAAACTATCTGTGTGCCAAATTTCATCTAAATCCGTTCAGCCGTTTTTGCGTGATTGAGGAACAAACATCCAAACCCACAAACTTTCACATTTATAATATTATATATAGTAGGACAATAAATTGCCTATATTCAATTTAGTTCTGATAACCTCCTTACGCAAACAAAGTAAACCAGCCCCCTGATTACGTAACTCTGTTGCTAACAACTTTTGATTGAAACTGACAAAAAACGCAGTTACATTGTTGCTTTAGTAAGAATCAATGTGACAACTATGTTACATTAGAACAGCAATGTAACTGCAATGTCTGTCAGTTTCAATCAGAAGTTAATTGCAACTGAGTTACAAAATAAGGGGGGGCAGGTTTAAAATCAAAACAAGCAAAACCTTGCAATTATTTTTGTTTTCAGAGACAAACGGACAGCCCAGTAAAAGATATGAAAAAGAAGATGGCTGCCAATGCCGAAAAAGAAAAGCAGACAGTGGAGAAATCAGTTGATAAACCTGACAAACCTGATAAACCAGCAGACAAAGTGGAAAAGCCGACAGACAAGGCGACAGACAAAGTGGCAGATAAGGCGGCAGACAAGAAGACAGACAAAGTGGTTGACAAGGCGGCAGACAAGGCTGCAGAAAAAAAGACAGACAAGGTAGCAGAAAAGACAGCAGACAAGAAGACAGACAAAAATGAAAAGAAACCTGACACCGCGGCTGATAAGAAAGAAGAGAGCAAAGAAGAAAAAGCAGGAAAGGTGAGATAAGTTATAATTCTCGTTGTCTTGCATGTCAATAATTTGGTCTCTTATAGACATGTTGTGTTATAGGAGCCGGCTCGAGTCTTGTTGAGCGTTTGGCGAAAGTGTGCTTTTCTCATCCTACATTTTAGCAACAATAAGTTTTAGTCTAGAGACGAGACAAAGTTGCCAAAAACACGTAATCGGAATTTCTGCTCATCTCTCGCTCAGCGCTCAAGAACCGTGCCGAAGACTACTGAAAATCTCAAGCTTAAAGAATCATTCCCATCCCTTTCAGTCAGACGCGAAGCCCGAGGCGAAGCAACCAAAGCCCAAACAGAACGGGAACGCGCGCGTTAACGGCGATCACAACGGAACGGTGAGTCCGGCGGACGACGACGACGAGCTCGAAGACGACGAGATGTTTCCGGAGCTGACTTACGATGACACTTCCGATCCGGAATTCGATCCGGATGCGCCGCACGGGAGGAGTCTCACGAGGCGGTCGCAGGTACTGATGTACCTTCTATTGATAGAATTGGCTAGAAATGTTTGGATGGGGCAGTTGGTGTTTTGCAACATTTCAACATGGGCTAGCTGTGTGGTGCAATGGTGCTAGATTTCGATAGTGCTTGGTTGATGCGACGATAATCCTAGTGGCGTATTTTTTTCGGACAAATTGGCTAAGAATAACGACGGTCTCGAGGACGACTGGAAGTCTACGAGACCGTCACAGGTACCTTCTTTTGATAGACTTTGGACGTGGGTTAGCAGAGTTGTAGGTGTATGGCGTGGAGCAAAGTTTCAATGCTGCATGATTTCTGTGTTTGGTTGATGTGACAATAATCCTTTGTGGCTTAGGACCTCCTCATTTTGTAGACTTTGACGTGGTGGGTTAGCTGTGCGGTGCCAACTTGTAGGTATATGGGTAAAGACCAAATTTTTTGCGCCGTTGCACAACGGAAATCACAACGGAAAGTGTCACACTGGAAAACAAGTAGCACAACGGAATTGTAAAGCTCGGTGTGCATTGTGCATAAGATTTACGCATCGTTTATATAACGGAAACTATGTATATATTTAATATATACAACGTGTTACAAAAGTACCCCTAATGCCGAATATGGTAGATAGGGACCATCAAACTGAACAGCTTTTACTACGGGACAAACTCTGAAATCGCAAAAAAATAACAGCTGTTTCATACAAAAAATTATAACGAAAATATCAAAATGTTTGAAACAGCTGTTTTTTTTGCGATTTCAGAGTAAAAGTTGTTCAGTTTGATGGTCCCTATCTACCATATTCGGCATTAGGGGTACTTTTGTAACACGTTATATATATATATATATATATATATATATAAGGTCCTTCTTAAACCACTTTTCATGTTTTAATTTTTCCCTATACTTCCGGCATCTCTCTAATGCACTTAAAGGCATCTGAAAAAAAAAATCATTTCGATTTAAAAATATAAAGGACGGAAGGAACCTTTAAATTACTAATACAAACGCGGAAGGGGTGGATTTACTAATAAATTTCTTCAGAAAGTCCAAAAACCCCTAAATAGCAAATTTTAGCCAAATCGGAACAAGTTGAGTTTCGGCGGTTTGGGCTGTGCGTTGATATGTGAGTATTTTTTTTCTTTTATACATATATTTAAGATAATACAAAGTTTATTACGAGAGTATAGAGAAATAGTAATACATAAATTATGTGTACACCTACCTTTATCACAATCTCGTGTCACTCGTGTCACACCGGAGCGAAAATTCTATAAGACCTAACCTAACTTTCTTAACTGTTTGCAAATTAAACCACTAAACGAATACTTTTTAGTTAATCTTAACTGTTAAATATGTGATAGTTCCAATTTTAGACGTCAGCTATCGAAAAAGCGTCCCAAAATACTTTAAATCTTTCATAAAACATTTAAAATTTTAACGACACTTCACTAAGGCACTAACACAATTCACAAATGACAGTAAAAAAAACATGGCAGCGGCGTCTGCGTTTTGTTTGCCTGCTAGAAACCAATGTTGCCATACCAAAAATCCTAGAAAGCGCTGTTAGGTGTTGCACGATTACGTATTATTGTTGTGTCACAACCGGAGTGTTACAACGGATTGAAATCTGGGACATGGACAAAATACCTAATAAAGTTGAAATTATACAATTCTTCCTACTATTTAAAGTATATAATAGTTTGGGTAATATTAATGACAATTTAATTATGAATAAATAAGAAACGTGCACAAACTTTTCATACCATAATAACATAGATGTGCACATTAGGTTCACGTTGGGACATCGCTATTTTGTATTGAGCGAATAAAACAGGTATTTGCTTTTTATTTCAAAAAATATGAAGTAAGTAGGGTAATCAGTTTACTTATAAATTTTTGAGTTTATAAAATGTTGAAGTTCTGTTAGTTATTTCTTAAAACAATTATTAGTAATTATAAGTATTTAATTTTTAATAAATATCAAGCCGGACAAGAGACTATGGCTGCATGTGCAAAAAATTTGGTCCTCACCCATATGGCGTGGAGAAAAGTTTCAATGCTGCATGATTACTGGGTTTTGTTGATGTGAGAAAAATCCTTTGTAGTTTCGGACCTCCTCATTTTGCTGTGCAAGATTTCAACATTGGTTAAATGGTGCTTGTTTTCGAGGGTGCTTGGTTGATGCGACAATAATCCTAGTGGTGTATTCTTTTTAATTCTTGTATTCTTTTGATAGACTGGACGTGGGTTTGCTATGCGTAGCAGAGTTGTAGGTGTATGGCGTGGAGCAAAGTTTAATGCTGCATGATTTCTGGGTTTTGTTGATGTGACAATAATCCTTTGTGGTTTCGGATCTCTTCATTTTGCTGTGCAAGATTTCAACATTGGTTAGCTGTGCGGTGCAATGGTGCTTGTTTTCGAGAGTGCTTGGTTGATGCGACAATAATTCTTTCATTCTTGTATTCTTTTGATAGACTGGACGTGGGTTAGCTTTGCCCAGCAGAGTTGTAGGTGTATGGCGTGGAGCAAAGTTTCAAGGCTGCATGATTTCTGGGTTTTGTTGATGTGACAATAAACCTTTGTGGTTTCGGACCTCCTCATTTTGCTGTACAAGATTTCAACATTGGTTAGCTGGGTGTAACAGCGCGAAATCTCGTCAAATGCAGAGTTCCGCTCCGATGCAGGGATTGAAGAAAGTGTTGTGTGTTGTGTTCATTTGAATGAATAAGTTTGAATGTTGTTACTAGGTTTGATATATTGATTTTGTGAATTTTTAGAAGGAATTTCGAATCTTTTATTAGTAGTTTCACTAGGTCTGCGTCGCGGCGGAGGACAAATGAATAAGAGGTTCTATTGTTTTTCTTAATTTTGATAATTTACGAAGCTTGATAGGTTTAATTCATTAAATGCGAGGCGGCCGCATGAGGCCGGACGATAATGGAAAATCTAATAAAAAAATAGAAAATCTACTTAAAAATTAACGGTGTATTCTATCAATTCTAGAAGTTTTATCAGAATATGCTAACTATTTTTTCTAAACTTTAGTTTCTACTTCATTGTTCCTATTTTCAACATGCAATAGTCATGATGTTTTCCTTTTGGAATAGGGTTTTTTATTTGACAAACATGGCCTTTTATTGTCGTCCTTCTCCTGATCTGATTTTCTAGGTTCGCCCTTACGTAATAGCGATTGAAAGTAATAAATAGTTTTAATTTAATTTTGATAGAAGTTGTTATGTTAATTAATCAAGTCTTACCATATTTTACAATATATTAAGCTAGCTTTGTCATAATTTGTTATTGGTTTAAAAATGTGAGGTCATATGAAATTAAACCAGACATATTTAGTGGGTGTCGTGCAAGGTCCTTTCCATTTCAGATATGTTTACTAATATAATAATTATATTATGTGTGGCATGCATTTTTTTTTCATTTGAAATTTGAAAATAATGGTCGTGTGGCGTTAATAAACGAAGTTAAATTAATATTAATCCATTCATTAAAATGCATTATGTTATTACAGTTTTGTTATTGTTATTTTTGGGAAAGGAAGGATAATTTCATGATTTAACTTTTCCTTATGATACAATCTGTGAGTTTTTATGATAGTTTTCATTAATAATTTCTTAATATTATGCATTCATTTCAGTTTTAAAATCGCTATGGTCAGTCAGGTCAAACCATGTTTGAACCCACTTTAAGTCACGAAAGAGGCAAAAATGACATATTTCATGATAACTACTCCTTGTAAAATCTAAATTGTTGCCACATTTGGGTATTAAACCCCCGATTTCTATCACAAAAGCTCGCTGAGTGTAAGCAAACTTACTAACTACTAATATGGCATTGTTTGGTGAAGGCCAAAGTGACGCGCACGCCTGAGACGCCGCGGCCCGCCTCCGAGCGCCCGCCTGAAGTGACTGACGACGTAAGTCACTACACTACATATTATACTACACTACACTACACATTATATACAACAGTGCTACAATATACTACATATGGTATTACTGTGACGATCTAAGTAACTACACTACATACAATACTACACAACACATTATACACAACACAATGCTACACTACACTGCATACTATTTACAACACAGTACTATGCTATATGTATGGTATTACTCGAGATTTAAGTCACTACACTACACATTATTTACAACACAGTGCTACACTACACTAAACTACATGTATGGTATTACTCTTGAGATGTAAGTCAATACACTACATATACTACACTACACATTATACACAACACAATGCTACACTGCACATTCTTTACAACACAGTGCTACACTACACTACATGTTACTCCACTACACTATACGACACTACTAAATACTACTCTACAATCTCTACGCGACAAATTATAACCACTTCGACAAATCCAACCTAAAATAGCAAGCAAAAGAATTATTGCAGGATTATAAATAAAAGCTAAGTAAATCTACGATAAAAAAAATAAGCAAGAATAAGCAGAATTAAGTTTGAAAACAAGTCAGAAATATAGACGCTGAAATTTTTTATCATTTAGTATCCGCAGTGGGGTGGTTCCACAAAAAAAACAGCTATTCCATACAAAAGCGCAATACCTACTCGACTTTACTTAAAGTATGGAACAAGTGTTTTTTTTTCGTGACATTAGAGTTGGGCCTATAGTAAAAGTTGCTTGTAAGAACCACCCCACTTCGCGAACCAAATGAATAAGATTTCACGTTTTAGAATTAACTTCTCTCTCAGAAATGAAGTCTTACTAAAAACAAATCATGATGTGCCCTCTTACCTTCATTCTTACTGACGAAACCATTATTAGTTTAAATCCATCAGTTTCTATAAATAGGAGCCGGTTACCATGGCCTTCACATTTGATTCAATTGAAGACAATCAACTTATTCGCTGCGAAATCGCGTTGCTCCCTCGACGCGATTTAAGAATGGGACGTGTTGAAGAATGAACCCATAATGGGAATACCGTTTCTTCGGACTAGAGATGCTCGATTATTACTAATTTCAATAATCGAATTGACTACTAATTACTAATTTCAATAATCGAATGTCCATCAGCCATTTTTGATGTCCCACTGCTGGGGCACAGGCCTTCCTTATGGGTGGTAAGGAGGAGTACGTAAGTCACTTTTGTCACTTTTATCTACACTCACAACGTAATGTTCCAAATATGAATTCAAAAAAGGTAATATAAATACGTACTTTATTTTCGTGAATAGGTAAAATTAAAACAAAAAAACTCATTACGATGCAGTCAACTGCATCATGAAATAACTTTTTTTCTTATTACGATACAGGGCAAATCCAAGAAGGCAGTGCCGTGATATTAAAAAAAACAACGATATTTTCCCACATACTTTCCATGATTAAAATGCACTCTATGGTGATCGATGACTTAGTGCGATTAGTTTACAGGAATGCACTCATCTCATTATTTTTTTTCTAATGGAATGCGCGCCATTTTTATCACTCGTGTGATACTTATTAAACACACACTGTTTTAATACCCCTCATTATGCATCAGTTTCTTAAACTACTATTTTTTTGGTTGAAGATCGACTGCGAAAAAAAAAAATACACACATCAACTTTGTCTAGGGATACAGGTGTTATTTTCATACAAACGAGGTAACTTTGGAGCCTTGGTTTTCTGCCAGGGATGTACTGTGCTGCGAGTTGATGATGGCTATCCAGGGAGTGAATGGAGGAGCTTCAGAGCGCTATACACACCTAACTGATCTGACCAGCATTCTTAAAGATAAATGGACATGTTTAAAAAAACCGTGAAAATAGCATAAAAATGTATGGAAATCCTGAAACTGAGAACTCTGACCCATCAATCTTTTAGAATGCTGATCAGATCAGTTGGGTGTGTATAGCGATCTGAATCTCCTCCATTCACTCCCTGGGTGGCCATCATCAGATCACAGCACGGTACATCCCTGGCAGAAAACCAAGGCTTCAAAGTTACCTCGTTTGTATGAAAATAACACCTGTATCCCTAGACAAAGTTGATGAGAATATATATCAATACATATGCAAAATTCACTCAAAACTGTGTCATGTGCAAGTCAACATCATTACAGTTCAAAACACTTGAGTACACTTTTAAAAGTGTATATTAGTACGGTAATGGTGCTCGTGACATTGGCCTATATACTCGCTTGCATGTGCTTGCCGACATGAGGTTGCGCGTGAGTTTTATAATTTATATATTTTTCATAATTGTGTGAATCTGGTTGTGCTAACGGCGGCAAAATATTCAAACTATTCATAAAGTTAAGGCTATTTTAGGCCCGCCATATACAGACGGAATCTGATTCGGGATTCCGCAACGGAATATCGACAGTGTGAAAATTCCGAACAGAAAATCACCGCATGTAACTATAATCCCCGCAAATTGCTAATACGATAGTACCATGTCACTTGTCATAAAGTTTTTAATTAAGTACAATAAATTATAATAACCTCCAAACTACGACTTGTCCAGATTATTTCAATTTCTTGTAGACTCTTTAACTTATAAATCTTCTTATATTTACAGTCCAAAGATTCTAAAGTTCTCAAACTGAAAGAGGACTTTCCGTCAACCGACCGTAAGCTTCGCTCCGCTGATTCGCCGAAACCAGAATCCAAAAAGCAAGAAAGCAAACTAGAACCAACAAAAAAGCCAGAATCTCAAGAGAAACCACAGGAATCCGCAAACAAGTCGCAAGAATCTGGAAACAAGCCTCAAGAATCCCCTCATAAGCCGAAAGAATCCGCCAAGCCCCAGGATTCTGGTAAAAAAGAAGACTCGCCGAAAAAGCCTGTGAAAGACGCAAAAGAGAAACAGAGAGAAGAAGAAGAAAATGGCGACGGCAAAATGGAGGTTGAAATTGTTGTGGAGATTGAAGATGATGGTGAGTTTTATTTCGTGATATACCCATTATGATAAAATTATCCTTATGATAGTTTCCTCCTTCAATCATCTTGGATCCCTGCGGCCTTACCACAAAACAATGTTTAACAAGTGTTTAACTAAAACACTGTTTTAATGTGATGCTGTCACTTTTTTGACAATATTGTTTGAAAGAGACAACATCACATTTAAACAGTGTTTTAAAATCTTTTGTGGTAAGGCCGCTGGGCTCTATCTATTTCACTAAGTCGACATTTGTAAGTGACATATCTATTAGTTTTATGATGTGGGGTTTTCAAAGTGACATTTAAAAATTGTTTAAAAAACAAAAAACCTACTTCAAAAAACCTGCCTCTAAAAAATGTGAAAAAAACCTGCCTGTCTATTAAAGTCGGGTGGGGCTGGAGAACATCTTCCTTTTTTATTCTAAAAGCCCCACCCGACTTCAATTGACGTGTTTTATTATAACAATGATAATGCGTATCTAATGATTTGTATATTATTTCTTCCTTTTTTTAGAGGCAGGTTTTTTGAAGTCGGTTTTTTGTTTTTTAAACAATTTTTATTTTTTTTTATTTTTAGTGTAAGTACCTTCTGCATTAGGTAGTGTAGGTATATTATTTAGGTAGAAAAATCGGCTCAGCCAAACGTGAGATAATCGCGGAGAAACATACATACATACAAACTGAAACTTACCTCCTTTTTTGAAGTCGGTTAAAAAGACTACACAACGGTATCCCTTCCCCAACAAAAAAAATCATCTAATTCGGTTCATAAATAACAAAGTTGTCAAGTTAGTTGATTTAATATCATAGTATTTTCAGGATTACTTGTAAACTACTGAACCGATTTGAAAAAAAATTAAATGGGACCATCTCGCAAGAAAACTCAATCGAACAAAAAAAAATTATCGAAATCGGTCCATAAATGTCGAGTGTCCTACATCTTGGCATGGACCACTTTGAAAACCGCAATTCTGACTACATGGAAAATTTCTCCCCAATTAGTCCCAACTAGTCCTACTTTTTCGGAATTAGTCCCAAAAAGGACTGAAAGATATAAGCGATTTAAATGGTCCATGCCAAAGCAAACCTTCATTTTGGCAGGGACAGGCTATATCTAGTGAACCTAAACACCTAGCCAGGATCTGATTATTCAAAAAAAATCTCCCTTTTTTATGGATCCCGCAATGCCAAGAATCAAATCGAAATAAAGCGCCGTTCAAAAAATATAAAGGAATGATTTGGTCCCTGCCAAAATCAACCTACATCTTGGCGAGGACTTTTGAACCAGGTCACCTAGAGAAAATCTGATTATTGGAAACGATTCGTGTAAATTAGTCCCAATTAGTCCCAAAGCCACAAAATTAGTCCCCCTTTAGTTTAGGTGAAATTCCGTTTTTTTATATAAGTACAGTCATGTACAAAAGCGTACAGTAAAAAATAATTACATAAAACTATTCCGTTCCGTAATGCGCAGTGTTCCGATTGTAAAACATTAAGCACGAACTTTCGTAGATTGAGGAATGCACAAACAGTATCTGTGAACATAAGTTTTACAATCGGAACACTGCGCATTGCGGAACGAAATAAAGTTTTAGGCCCATATTACACTATCATGTATATATCATCCGAGATATATGTTTACTATCTTCGTCGGAGATAGCATCCGATAAATAATATATGATAGTGTAATATGCTCATGCCCCCCTAGCATGACCATCGAAACGCGATAATATGATTTAGAGCTTAATCACTTTTAACTGCCATAAAACAATGGAATTTGACAGTCGAGTGTCGACAAAACGATATATATCGTGTATTGTCGGTCATGCTAGGGGGGCAGCCCTTCCTCCAGTTAAACGTGATAAATCACTAGGTACCATATCACGTTTCGGTGGTCTTTCTAGGCTAAGAGGGAGGGATTGTAAGGGCGTTTTCTACGAACAAACAATGACACGACACGATTGTCAACAGTGTTGCCAGAACGTACCAAAAAGTACACTATAGTGCTGACAACACTGTCGTGCAGCTTGTGTATCACGATTCACTTCGTGTCGTTGTTCGTGGAAAAACACGCTAAAGCCGCGTTTAAATAGACACAAAAACATGTTTTCAATTCAATGTTTCCGAAATATCTATCTGTGTCATCCATTTGAAGCAAAATGGACGAGACAGGTACCTAAATGTTGCGAAACATGTTGTCTAAATGGCTCTTAACCAAGCCATACCACACCCAAAAAAATAGTTCGTTTTTGTCATACATTACATGCTGTGTTGCCGTTCTAGCGACATAGTAGCTGGATTAGCGGATTTTTTTAATATTTATGTAATTTAGTCGCTAAAAAAGTATAACTTACCTAATATATTTTAATGTTTTTAAGCAAAATTGTGAAAAATGAAATCCTATTACATATTTTCGTAGGTACAAACAAAAAAGTTGGCCGCCATCTTGGATTTTTTATATTTTTAAAATTGCATTGCTGTATTCTTGTCAAAATAGTAGCAAAAACCGAGTTTCATCGAAATCGGCCTACAACAAAAAAGTTGGCCGCCATCTTGGATTTTTTTATATTTTTAACATTGCATTGCTGTATTCTTGTCAAAATAGTAGCAAAAACCGAGTTTCATCGAAATCGGCCTACAAACAAAAAAGTTGGCCGCCATCTTGGATTTTTTATATTTTTAACATACATTGCATTGCTGTATTCTTGTCAAAATAGTAGCAAAAACCGAGTTTCATCGAAATCGGCCTACAAACAAAAAAGTTGGCCGCCATCTTGTATTTTTTTATTTTTTTAACATTGAGTTGTTATTTTCTTGTCAAACTAGAAAAAAAAACACCTGTTCCATACATAAGTACAATGCGTAGGTAGGTACTCCATCAAAATGTATGAAACAGCAGATTTTTTTTTTCGATATCAAGGTTGGTCCTATAATGAAAGTTGTACAGTTTGATGGTGTGATCAGCCCCAAGAGAGGTTTTAAATTAATTACAAATAACCGTGTATAGGTACAAAGTTTCAAGTGAACCCATTGAAGGAAGAAAATCACTCTCTACTCCAAATATGAATAGTTTCGAAAGAAAAGCAATATAACTTTAAAATTCAATTTTATACATGACCATTTCATACTTCTTTTGAAATTATTTTGTACGCGACTGTACATGTTTTTGATATAGTCCAGGAGCCCGGGATCAAAATACCTCTAAGAAATCATTTTTATTTTATGACTTAAAAATTAAGGTTTTGAGTTCCGAAAATGCATAAAAGTTACGTATTACTTTACGTTATACTTTTGTTTTACATTATACGTTAATAACACTTCATTATTTTAACACAAACACGCAAAAATAAAACAAGTTACAAACATGGTCACTAAATAGGAAGTCGGCTCCTGTACTATAAAAACCAAACTTTAATTCCGATTATCTCCTAAACTAAAGGGGGACTAATTTTGTGGCTTTAGGACTAATTGGGACTAATTTACACGATTCGTTTCCAATAATCAGATTTTCTCTAGGTGACCTGGTTCAAAAGTCCTCGCCAAGATGTAGGTTGATTTTGGCAGGGACCAAATCATTCCTTTATATTTTTTGAACGGCGCTTCATTTCGATTTGATTCTTTGCATTGCGGGATCCATAAAAAAGGGAGATTTTTTTTGAATAATCAGATCCTGGCTAGGTGTTTAGGTTCACTAGATATAGCCTGTCCCTGCCAAAATGAAGGTTTGCTTTGGCATGGACCATTTAAATCGCTTATATCTTTCAGTCCTTTTTGGGACTAATTCCGAAAAAGTAGGACTAGTTGGGACTAATTGGGGAGAAATTTTCCATGTAGTCAGAATTGCGGTTTTCAAAGTGGTCCATGCCAAGATGTAGGACACAAATGTCGAAGATACGCGCGAACAACGATAAAAAAAAAAACATACAATCGAATTGAGAACCTCCTCCTTTTGATGAAGTCGGTTAAAAAATAAAAATAGTAACTATTTGCCTCACTAGATGGTGTTTATACTCTTTGAAGCCTAAAAAATAGTTATTTGCCTCACTAGATGGTGTTGATACACTTCGAAGCTTAGTAGAAAAATCACATTGTCACCTATTTTTATCAACGCCATCTATCGAGCCTACAGTTTTTTTGTCATTGTGAAAAGCTCTCATTACGCACTCAGATTTAAGAAATCTTGAGAAAACATGAAATGTGCGAGCGAGAGCGGCAGTCAGCGGCAAAATCGCTACGGACTCTTAAAATTGAGTAATAATGAATTTAGTTAAAATACTGATAAGGCTTATTAAACATCATTTAACTTTCATTATTCATAAACGTATTTTAAGAAAATGCTACTTTAGTGTTATTATGTTGACGTTCTGACGAATCCATAGACAAAACAGGCAAATCCTCAGGCTGTTATCGGCATCCACATTTTCCGGAATAAAATCAAGTATCTGTCATTAAATTGCCAATATGTCGTAAAATAACATAGACTAAGAAAATTTTTCGCTGCGCTCAAGAAGACAAATAGAGCGCGGAAAAGAGAAGTTACCATTATACGGACACGGTCTATGAAAAAAAAGAGACCAAGGATCAAGTGACATTGTGCCAACATTTTTTTAACTAACACTAGAGGTGGCCACTAATCCTCAATCCTCATACGATAAGAAATAAGAAAAACAAGCTTAAAGGCATTCAATAACTTTTTATAAATAAGATGGTTAGGGTGCTTCTACACGGTGTAAGTATCCCGCGCAAGTTGAGCACTTGCTCAGGTTACATGCTCCGTGGAAACACATAAGCGGGTCCAGCTCCATAGCATTGTAACCCGCGCCTAAACGTGCGCAAGCTACATGCACCGTGTAGAAGCACCCTTAGTACAAAAACTCATAATAAGATTAGTTATTCCTACGAATACGCCAACGATAAGGTGTAGTGTGACATTGCACGGTTGCAGAAGAGCCGCGCAAGACTGACACGAACTTCTCCAAGAGCCGCGTCAAAGTATCGCCGTATAGGCGCAGTATGAGGGCCGACCAGACTGCCAGCTCTACTATGGCCAACTATACAGGTAACTACACACACTACACAGGTAACTACACATACACAGACACGAACTTCCCCAAGAGCCGCGTCAAAGTGTCGCCGTACAGGCGCAGTATGAGGGCCGACCAGACTGCCAGCTCTACTATGGCCAACTACACAGGTAACTACACACACTACACAGGTAATTACACATACACAGATACGAACTTCCCCAAGAGCCGCGTCAAAGTGTCGCCGTACAGGCGCAGTATGAGGGCCGACCAGACTGCCAGCTCTACTATGGCCAACTACACAGGTAACTACACACACTACACAGGTAACTACACATACACAGACACGAACTTCCCCAAGAGCCGCGTCAAAGTGTCGCCGTACAGGCGCAGTATGAGGGCCGACCAGACTGCCAGCTCTACTATGGCCAACTACACAGGTAACTACACACACTACACAGGTAACTACACATACACAGACACGAACTTCTCCAAGAGCCGCGTCAAAGTATCGCCGTATGAGGGCCGACCAGACTGCCAGCTCTACTATGGCCAACTACACAGGTAACTACACACACTACACAGGTAACTACACACACTACACAGGTAACTACACACACTACAGAGGTCAAAGTGTACATATAGTACACAAATAATTAAATAAACAATACACAACGAAACTAAATGGGTGAATCAACTTTTTGTTGTTTTGTGGCATTTCTTAAAATATCTACGTGAACCATTTTTATGCGTAGTTAATCTGTAGTTGCAAATACTCTCAGCTAATTATCTTATAAGAAAACTTAAAAGACATGAAAATTTTAACGTGATTTTAAAGAAAAACATAGGTGACCCAGGAGACAACTCCTATTTTGCTGGGGGCTTTTTTATATAAAGCTGGGGACAAAATTGTCCCCTGGGTCACCCTTGTTTTTCTATAAACTATTGATTATTTTTGTACAAAACTAAGTATGCGTTATTGGCTATGAATCTAAATATCGTAAAATAGAGATTTAAAAAAAAAAGTTATGTAGTTTTGTTTTAATTTATGAAAATTTACACATGGGTCGATTTTTTCCTTACATTAAATAGTTGATTCACCCAAATACACAATTTTTATAATATGAAATAAATAATTTTGAAATGAAAAAATGACATGTAACTAACTATACACACGACTGACATTGACACATGACATGACACATCTATCACACACTAAACATATCTAACTATGTATTTCCAAAAAATCACCGGTATCTTGTAGTATATAATTTATTGTATTGTATCTACATTGGTGTTGCTTAGCTCGGTACTTAACAATTGATGTGATTTTTCCGTTTTCGTCCGTTTCCATCTTTAATTTAAAAGTTGTAGTTTCTTCAATTTTTTTCGTTTTCCATTTCCATAAATATGTTTTTATATGATTTGTCTTATGTTATGACTTGAATATGAATATGGTTGAATTAGACAATAACACAAATATTGCTCTGTCCAACAGCCATTTTTGATGTCCCCACTGCTAGGGCACCGGCCTTCCTTATGGGTGGTAAGGAGGATGGGCCATAACCCACCACGCGGGCCCAATGCGGATTGGTGGGTGTTAACGACTGCAAATGCAGCCGGGACCAACGGCTTGACGTGCCTTCCGAAGCACGGAGGAGCTCGAGATAATAAATTTTTGGTCACCCATCCCATGACCGACCCTTGCGAACGTTGCTTAACTTCCGCAATCGCTGGGCCAGGCGCTAAACCACTGCGCCACCGAGCTCCACCAATATTGCTCTGATTCCAAAGTAATTAGCTAAAGCACTTGTTTTATGGAAATCAAAGACAACAGTAGTGGAACTATAAACACCCAGACCTTAGCCAATATAGAAAATTTCGTTTTCTAAATTGACCCGACCGGGGATCGAACTTGGGACTTCAGAGATGGCGACATTGACAACCACTCGACCACGCAGGTCGTCAAATTAATTGATTGTTTTCCTCGCCAGGCAACAACACGACCATGGAAATGGACATCACAGAATCTTCCTTCGTATCTACAGAGGCGTCTCTAGACGACAGCTCGTATTTAAGCGGATTGCGCACTATCCGCGGAAGGCGATCTTACAAGCCGCTGAAGGAAATGACGCTCAGACACGTGGATAGGACCCGTGCAAGTGCTAGCAGTAAGTACCTATACTCTATTCTTTTTAAAGAGATTAAAAAGATTCTTTTTGGATCGATCAACTTTTAATTGTTCTATGAGTTTTCATGTCCACAAACATAAAAGTATATAATTCCTTGAAAATAAATATCAAATAACTTTGGTTTGGGTTAAGCGTGCTCGCAGACTACAGACTTTCTATCGGCCGACAGCTTAGTCGGGCTCTCAATCAGTATGAAGGTGTATGCAAGTGCGCACACTACAACGATTCGGCATCGGCCGATAGATAAGTTGGATGGGCTTCCCGACTAAACTGTCGGCCAACTATCGGCCGACGGGTTAATCAGTATTGGCTCATATCCACGCGCGCACACACGACGATTGTTTAGTCGGCCGACTCGGCCGATAGTTCATTTCGCTCCGAGTTTTGGTGCCGGACGGTCGAGCGATTTTTTAATAATGGCGGAGTAGAAGTGAAAATGTTATAAGGGTAGACCAGAATCTCATGAAACGGAAGTGAAATTATCATTACTAAAACACGAGTTTGTTACATTACAAAAGTATTTAAGTCTTGTCATACAATAACACTCATAACAAAGAAAGTAATTGATTTTGAAAGTTAAATTTATTGACTTTCTTGACAGACTGTATGTAACAACCATGTGTTTATGAGATTCTGGTCTACCTATAGTGTGTTATATATTTGTAATCTACTCACAAAGTCATTTAATTTGATATAGGTACCACACGGTATGTATAAATGAAAAAAAATTGTACCGAAAACTTTATAACCAACGTCAGTTTCAACCCCTCCATTTTCGTGTTGTCATCTTATTTATTTGTATAGATAGAGAGATATAGATATATCTATAGACTTAGAGCAACGAAGTTGCTCGAAGGTGATCGACATCGTATTGAAAGCATCGCTATCATCTCATATGACGAGATCGTCATATTTCCGAGATGACTTGTGCAAAAAACGTTTTCTAAGTGTCTTTTTGCGAAATTTTAAAAACAATTTAATTTATCAAAATATTGAACTTGTGATTTTAATTCTAATGAAATTTTCTCCGTAGTATGAGAGCAATAATATCCTCATCTTTGAAATAGGTTAAAAACAGTGCTAACAGTAATTATTACTTTAGTAGTTGACTACTATGTACTACTGTACATAGAATCCGACATTAGTCTAGCTAGAGAGCTTGTACTCAAGCGGATAACGCACTAACCGGAAGGCGATCATTCAATAGGATTTAATCTGCAGAAGTTTGTTTTTTTTTCACAGTTTCAAGGGTCCTATCTATTGTTTTATTTCAAAATCTATCGCAATCCCTTTCAGGATGTAACACATTGATGCTTCTTTTTGGCACAAATAAAAACATACCAAAGAAATGCAGCAATGTGTCACATCTATTTGTCAAATGAAAGCGATTGCGAGTCCCCTGGGCACTTATATGGTTTTAATTTCAACTCTATACCCCCACGCGTTCCCGAGATAAATAGTCTCGACAGGCAGACGGATAACAAAGTGATCTTATAAGGGTTCGTTTTTTCCTTTTGAGGTACGGAACCCTAAAAATCAGGGTGTCTAAATTATTAAAAATTCCGGTCCATAAAACTCTAATGACACATTACATTGTTGCAGCAACCGAGCCCCCCACCCGCCTCACAGCGGCAGTGGTGGGGCGCAAGCGCAAGCCCGACGCCGACTCGCCTATAGAGGTCGCCACTGAAGCGGGGGAACTATCCGCGCAGAAGAGGGTGAGGCTGCTAGACAGACTCGCCACCACGTTCCGGAGGACTGCAAGCACGCCATTGCCTGCTAGGAGGAACGCTGAGGTAAATATTGATGTATAAATATAACAAAATAAAAAAAAATAAAAACCCCCGACAAACGGCTCCAAACTCATTGAAGTAACACGGTACCAAATTTTGAATCAATAGGACATATGGGAGGTAGTCGGATCCCCTCATCAACTGTTAAAGAGCTGATGATCTTCAAACGGCTGATCAGGTCATGGTTACCTTACCATACACTTCCAAACTCATTGAGGTAACACGGTACTAAATTTCGAATCGATAGGTCATATGGAAGGTCAGATCCCCTCATCAACTATTAAAGAGCTGATGATCTTCAAACGGCTGATCAGGTCATGGTTACCCTACCATATACTTCCAATATCATTGAGTCAGATCCTCTCATCAACTAGAAAAGAGCTCATGACCTTCAAACGGCTGAACAGATTTTCATTAAACATGGCTAAGAACACTCAGGATAAAATTATCTATGACACAAAAAAAACTAAACGAAAATCGGTTCATCCGTTTAGGAGCTACGGTACCACAGACAGATACACAGACACGTTAAACTTAAAACACCCCTCTCTTTTTGCGTCGGGGGTTAAAAAATTGTATTTTGATAAACACTTTAGAAATGAAGACAGCTAAAAGTATCTCAACTTGAGACAAGTATAGTACATAATTATTATAGAAATCTGAATTGTGTTACTTTCTTACTCACTTTCACTCATAACGAAAAATTGTTTAAAAAAAAACAAAAAACCGACTTCAAAAAACCTACCTCTAAAAAGCAAGAAATAATATTCGTTATAATAAAAATACGTCTATTGAAGTCTAGTGGGGCTGGAGTACAAATTCCTTTTTTTTATTCTAAAAGCCCCACCCGACTTCAATAGACGTATTTTTATTATTACGAATATTATTTCTTGCTTTTTAGAGGTAGGTTTTTTGAAGTCGGTTTTTTGTTTTTTTTTTTAACAATTTTTATTTTTTATTTTTAGTGTAGGTACCTTGTAGGTAAGGTATATTATATATGTAGAAAAATCGGCTCAGCCAAACGTAAGATAATCGCGGAGAAACATACTTGAATACGGGTCAAACTGAGAACCTCCTTTTTTAAGTCGGTTAAAAAACTACACTTAAGATATCCCTCTTCCAACAAAAAAATAATTATCTTATTCAGTTCATAAACAAAGAAGTAATACGACCAATCATCGAGGTAATTCACACAAAATCATAATATTTTCGTGCTTTTTTCAAAATTACTTGAAAAGTACTGAACCGATTACCAAATTTTAAAAAATGGGACCAACTTGGGAGTGTACCTAATGTAATAACGTTTGAATCATTTCAATCGGTCCAGCCGTCTTCGAGTAATCGGTGGACATACACAAAAAAAAAAAAACAAATATACAGACGAACATAGAACCTCCTCCTTTTTTGGAAGTCGGTTAAAAATTGGTTGATGGTAGGGCTCATTTCAAGTCTGACGCCATAACATCAATTCAAAAATTGTTGTGTTCCGGCAGTTAGAGGTAATATAGCCAGTTTCTCAGTGGTGAGGATTCCGGGTGTAGTGCGCTTCCACCTTCAGCCTTTTCGTCACTTAACATCAGGTGAGGTGAAGGTCCAGCACTATTCCATTGTGGATAAAAAAAATGCGCCTGCTGATTTCTTGTTCATAATCACAATATTGAAGTCACGCCAAGGTAGCACTGAACTGACGACCGTCACGGCAGACATTTTCAGTATTTACTACAATAAATAATGTTGAAAAATAATACTTCACTCATGATGGGTTAACGACCTGATAACGTCCTTTCCGAATTCGTATACAAAATACACTTTTAAAGTTAAAATTTTTAACCGTGAAATAAAAATGTTTCGCCTCTCACTACTAACAATAGTATTTTGAATTTTATGGCTGTTTGTTGTGGTTTATTATTGTTGTTGCATGGTTTATGCAATTCAAAAACATTACAAATTCAAACGAATATTATTGTTATAAAGTAACCTTCAAAGTAATAAAATAAAATCAAGTATGTCGTAAATGTATATCTAACCTACCTATACTAAACGGGAGCAAGACGTATTTTTTGTGTACTGTAGAGATTCCATCACAGTATATAATTCTAGGATTTTATTGCCGGTCTGTCCCTTATGCCCCTCCCAGAAAAACATTCCTGGATCCGCCCTTGAATGGGCAATGTCCGAAAAAAAACAAATTGACTGAATATTTTTTTATAGGTAGGAATAGAAAAAAGTTTCAAAAATATTCGGTTACGTGAAAATTAAAAAAAAATTGACTTCACAAATGCACGATGCGTCAGCATCATTTGTAGTCTGTGGGTTATACAGATAAACTGCGAAAACAGCTTTTATTACGTAGGGCATTAAAGCGGTCTCAGGTCAAGCAAGGTGCCGTCGTCGTGTGTACAAGTAACAGCAGAATGGAGATATACTTTTGCCAACACCTGCCACAACCACAACGTATAATAAAAATGTTTTGATATTTTGTGTTGAAACTTTTTTTTCCGCAACCGAAAATTCTGAACTGTTTTCTATTACTAAGGGAGCTTATTCCTACCTATAAAAAAATAGTTTTTTTCGGACATTCCCCATTCGACAGATATAAGTGATGACGTGGACTGCTAAGGAGGGAGCTGTCTTCTAGGAACATCCTATTCTCTCTAGCCTTAAAAATAGCATGTTTGCTAAAGCCCTGAATATGAAGTACAGTCAGCAGCATATCAAGTTATAATAAGTATACAAAACTGTCAAAAATATAATATAATGAATTTTGAACAAACTGCTCGACTTAAAGTTTAAAAATGAATGAATTGAGCTGTTTGCCGTTGACCGTACCACGTTAACCTAATAATTTGTCCACAGATCGTCGGCATCAACACAGATCTGCCGCTAACAGCGCCCGTCGCTTCCACCGAAACTTTTGACCCAGAATCGCTTAAAACTACCCCCGCCCCCGCAGCCATCCCTGTCTCTCCCGTGGAAACAGACAAGGACAACAAGAGATGTATCATCATGTAAGTCTAACGTTGCAATCGTTACATAATGTAATGATAGTTATATTTTACAATGTTTCTGAATCAAATAGTGTTTGCAATGTGCTATGTAATTTCAGCTGGGAAAATATCGTGAAGTATTTTGCAAAATAGTTTTTTTTCGTTTTGCGGAAAAAAGTGAACAGGATTGTTTAAATAGATTTGACAATACTTTGTATAAAAAAATCGATTTCTTGGCGAGTCAGCGCAGAAAAATATATTTTTATTCATTGACTCGAAATAGTGGTGTGCCAATTGCAATTTTTTTGGATAGTGTCAATGTCATCGCGTCGTTTATACAACACTTAAAGCCGGGTTGACACGATCAAACTATACTTGGACTAAGTAACTTTGATTAAAGTGTACTTGGATACCTGTTGACACGATCAAAGTAACTTGGACAGAGTAGCTTTTTCGATACGACAACGTCAAAATGCACTTGGATTGCTCGTTTACATGATTCAAGTAGCTTCCAAACTCATCAAAAAATACTTGGTCCAAGTATATTTTGCTCAAGTCAACGCGGCTTTAGCCATGGATTATCAACAATGCTATTGTTTATTTAAAGACAAAGGGACGAAGTATATTAAGGTATTAAAAAAATACTTATAAATTGGTTTAACCATTCATGTTAGGCTATGATTTTTTCACATATCATTGCTTTATATTACTTAGAAATTAAAAAAATCTGATAAGTTTGGATTACGTTAAAAATCATGTAATTTAAACCAGAATCAACTTTAAGTTACTTGAAATAAAGTTGAAAATTTAATAATGTTCATTCAATACAAAATAACTTATGAGTAAACAAATTAAAATTAATTTGAAGTTACAAATAAGTTGTAATATAGTGCATATAGGTTCTATATTATACATTTATAAAGACAAATTGTTTTTTTAAGATATCATGGCCAAAATAAGTAAGCGACTTCAGTTGAACAGTTTGAGATAGTAAAAGAAACAAAAAATATATAAAAAGTTACAGTGATGTAAATACAAACAACGGTACATCAGATGTAACATGTGAGACCGCCTTAAGTAAGTAATAAAAGATGTTTTTGCAGTCGAATTGTTACATCTGACATTGCAACGTATGTACATAATATATAGTATCGATATTGAAAGAGAACGAATTAAGGCGAATTAAATTCAATTTCTAAACCCGGATTTACATTGCTTTATGTGTGTGCTTTGCTCTTTTAAAGCATAGCAAAAAAGCACGAATTTAACAAATAAATGTAAATTGCATTTAGCATGCTAAAACAGCACTTATCCTGCTAGAAAAATCGAATATCCATCAGATTTGTGTATTAGCAAGCTAAAAAGTTCGCAATGTAAACCAGGCTTAATGATATATGATTTAAAATAATAAATACTACCAAAGTTTAAAAATACGCGTGATATCTGAAATATTCGTTTGGTTATTTTGGCTAAAACATGCGTGTGGCATATATTCATTTGTACATAGACATAGTAGGTATTAATATTGATATTATCACACACACATTAAGTAAAATCACCTTATAATTATAACAAAAGAAAAGTATTTCATCTTTATTGTTTCTCGAAATGTAGGTTAATAAAATTCTAAAGTTATTTTAGGTTAATTTTGGTTTGGTATTTTACTTAAGTGTGTGAAAAATGTTAAAGGAATACCAAGTTCATAATATGTCTGTCATGTTCATTTATTTCAGACATATTTTAAACTGTCTCCTTGCTCATGCTTTTGGCATGACGCGATTTTAACTTGCGACATTTTTTTAACTGGATGACCGTGAATAGGACATGTTTGGTCTTAGGTAGAGCTGCAACTTATTGTGTTTTTTACGTGTTTATATGATACGCCTTAAATATAATATAGGGCTATAGATATAGCTTTATAGAGCAATGTATGTAAGAATTTGTTTAGAATAGTTTGTTAAAGACAAGTAACGGAAAAAACTGATGACAGTTGAAAAAACGTTAAGGCGCGGTGGTAGTGAAACTAGCGCCGCCACTACATTTATTTTTATTACTCGTAAACCAAGTCAATATTTAAAAAAAGCTCATGTAATGATTTCTTAAATTGTCTCTAATATTTTTTGAATAACTGTGTGACTGGCGGTTGTTCAACAGTTTTCATTCTTTCTGTAAGTTTTAAAATCCATTTTAGCTCGTGGCCACTTTTGGCAATTATGGATTTTAAAACTTACAGAATGGATGATAACTGTTGAGGAGTTATTCAAAAAATATTAGAGACAATTTAAGAGATTATTACATAAGCTTTTTTTAAATATTAACTTGGTTTACGAGTTATAAAAATAAATGTAGTGGCGGCGCTAGTTTCACTACCACCGCGCTTTAAACTGTAGTTTGGTGTTTAAAGTGTTATACAAGTGTAAAAAAGTATCCATTATATCACTAGGCTATAATATCTAAGATTGTCTTTATTCAAACAAAATGTTCACTAAGTTGCAATTCTACTTGATAAAAGATGCTTTTGCAGAATCATTTTTATTTAGTAGAAAATTTAATATACAGCGTGTTACAAAAAACCCCTAATGCCAAATGGTAGATTAGATAGGGACCATCAAACTGAACAACTTTTACTATGGGACCAATCTGAAATCGCGAAAAAAAACAGCTGTTTCATACATTTTGATATTTTCGTTATTAATTTTTGTATGAAACAGCTGATTATTTTTTTCGCGATTTCAGAGTTGGTCCCATAGTAAAAGTTGTTCAGTTTGATGGTCCCTATCTACCATATTCGGCATTAGGTGTATTTTTAACACTTTGTATATGTTAAAGTACGTTTTAAGTACTTAAATGTTTCTGCGAAAACAACCTTTGTTTGATAGTATGTAAAGTTACACTTCATGTCTTCTCGTAATTTTTTGAGTCTGTTTTAATAAAATAGGTGAAAAATCTTGTCAAACGTCTGATCAAGCAATTTCAAATTGTCAAAACATTTTAAAATCAAAGATATTACTTGTTCAGTATCAGTTTGTTGTGACAGTTTATTTTTTTGTCAAATTCTATTAAAACAGACTTAGGTAAATCGCTTGCACGGCGATGAGTTTTTATCACATGAACTAAATGTGCAAAGATCGAGGTATCATGTTTATAGATTATATTTGTGCATTTTTTTAGAATAAACAGATGTTTAAGAGGACTACGACTTTTTATTTCAAAAGTATCGTTGATACTATAATATAACATTTTTATGGCAACACTGAATTGTTGCAAAGGTTTGAGCCACAGTCAAATCTGAACGCGATTATTTGTGGTACACATTTATGTAGGTACTTATAACGGGTGTAACAAGACACTCAACGAAGCCGAAGTCCACGCATTCCGCCCATCATCAGGATCATTTTTGTCTTTTAGACTATACCTGGGAAACCAATAGCTACGAAGTTATTGAAGGTCAAAATTTTTATGAAATCTTATTTTATTCGTTATTTCCTAATGTTTGTCTTCAGAAAAATTATCAAAATTTTATGTATTTCGTAACAAACAATGACTTCAAAACGTCATCACTCAATGTATCTCACGAGCACGCACATAAACGTTGCCTTTCAACTCGGCCGCACGCAGCTGTGTAGCATTTACTCGCAGGCGCGCTGTGTTGTACGCGTTACATTGCGTGGTAATGTATGCAAAGCTTTTTAACACCAAAAATTAAATCATTTCCCAGCAATATTTTGGAACAGAAATGGTCCTGATGATGGGCAGAATACGTAGGCCTCCGCTTCGTTGAGGGTCTTGTTACACCCGGTATAATATTTATATTATTTTTGAATAGAATATGAAAACATTTCGAAACAGTTTTGACTATAAATTTGAAAATACCTGTTGTTTCCTTAAAATAATAGATTGATTCATGATGACAAATGTGTAAGTCGAAGTACTGACATGAGAATACGTAATTTATATGAAATATATATACTTACCTACGTTGTATTGAATATTTATCTAACCAGAACCACCGTTTTACTGCCATTCGTTTTCCAGTGTATAATAAAACAAGAGTTATTATAATTTGACCATAAATTATGTCACACAATTCTGGTATGTCTGGTATGTCCACATAAACAACATTATAGTGTAATACTAAATAATATACTAGAAAAAATACGACTGACCGGTCCAATGCTCTTTGGATATCCAAAGGTCGCGGGTTCGATTCCCGTCTGAGTATTGATCTGGTGCGAGTCGTATTTTTTCTAGTATATTATTTAGTATTGTATAAAAATAGCATTGTGAATGCAAAAATCTCAAATTTAAAAATTAAACATGGTGTTTAACATGCCACAAATTAGGTAGATACCAAATTGCAACGCAGTTTTGTCTCAGCGTTATCAGATTATCCGATCCGATATCGGTGTCGGGCGCCGATCCGATATCGAAGGTAGTAAAATGTATGAAATATGTATCTGTCTTTCATATAGTCCGGCCCGATATCGGATATCTGAGCCACATATTTCATACATTTTACTTCCTCCGATATCGGATCGACGCTCGACACCGATATCGGATCGGATAATCGCCGGTAACGATGTTGGAGAAATTGACAATCGCTTCAATTGCACGTGTAAACGATCAATTTTCGCATCAATGAGCGTCAATAGGGATGTTGATTAATGAATAAGATAACGAAATACTAATAAAAATCGTAAACATATTAAACTTTTAGAGTAGCTTGTATACCTCTTGGTTTTATATATTGCATATTATTTGTTTTATGACCCTTCAAAGTTGGGTGGACAAGTCCATTTAAAAAGTATAAAATTTATTAAAATAAGTGATACTTTTAATTAGTCCGTAAAATGTATAGCAAATGTGTCGAAGAAACCATTTTGATAAACACAATATTTAATATAGCTGCTGAACAAATTTCCAATGCGTTGCATACAAACTTGCAAGGCGTGACGTCATAACGTGCAAGCCATTAGTATGGAGCGTTTTTGATCGAGTCCATTTGTGTGCATTTCACACTGTGATATCTCGGGCAGTTTTCATGCTAGCGAATTAATTCTTTTACCAATGTTTCTTTTTTTGAGAGGTAATTTAAGTAACATAAAATAAAAAAAATAGTCAACATCCCTATTACGTAAAAATTGACAATCGAAAAGATCGTTACCGGACCGCGTTACACTTTATACATATTATTATGTTTTATTGTTAATTTTTTGCACTAATGAATCTTAATTACTTACGTACATCGCAATACCCCTAGTGTGTCCCCAGCATTACACATTCAGTTAATTGTATCTATTCGTGCTAAAGTTTGTTTAATCAGCGTTATGACAACTATTTACACTCTCACAATAGTGATGTTAGCATAATAGTAATTAACTATTTGACGTTCCGACTTTAGTCGACATTTTCTCAAAACATTTTTTTTAAATCACCAGTCAAGAAATCCCTTTACTTTTTCTTTAATTTGTCTTTTTGTCAAAAACCATATCATTAAAATAATTTATAGTGGAATCAATTCTTTAAATATGAACTAAAATAGCATGTAATACGGTTGTGTTTGTATTTCTATAATTATCATATGTGAAAAATATCTAAGGAGTCTATTTAGTATCGATCGAAGGCGAATCGAAAGTTATGCTCATGTAAAGAATTACAGAGAAATGAAATAGTTTTTTTTATAAATGTAATTAATTACATTACAGTAAAATTTTCTCGAGACGAGAGACGATAAAATTTTGTCGAGATAATTAAAATTTCACACAGTCATGAAGTTATGACTAAACAAAATTTTTGGTTTTTAATCACGAAACAACCCTATCATTAATAAATAGTGGTCTCTTTTCTACCCGTATTTACACAGTGTAATGATTAAAGAATTAATAATTAGTTTAAAGAAAAGTTTATCATAGATTTAGTTATAAAAATTAGTTATGTAACACATAAGTAGTTTATACAAGGTATTATTACCAAATACAAAGATTTAGCATTCAGAAAAATGCTCTGAATTATTGTTACAGCTCGCGCAATATAACTTGAACGAAACCATAGACAATGAGTGGCTTGCGCACTAAACATTTTTGTACCTAAAATTGCTATTGCGCAGGGCACGTGCTACTAAAATTTGGGTTAAGTTATTTTGCGCGAGCTGTACATAAATAATTTTGATTGCTATTTATTAATCATTGGGTGCATTCAAGCAGACCAATCGCTAAGTCATCGATCTCCACAGTTACATTTTAACCATGGAAAGTAATTTGTTTATAATGGTCAATTTTTTACTTTCCATGGTTAAAATGTAGGTACTCTTTGGCGATCGATGACTCGGCGATTAGTCTGCTGGAATGCACCTATTATCTTCCAAATAAATACTTGTGTTAACTTTTATCTATGAAATTGTAAGTTTTTTAAGGTTTAGTTTAGGGAAGTAACAAAATTTTTGTTATAAAATTTATTATTTTATATTCAATAGTATTAATTTAAGACGTCCAATTTCAATGTCTCGTGGGGAATCATAACAGAAAATTTATTTTAATTTGACGATTAACTTGTATTAGGTTTAGTTATTCGAATTATTGATTGATTATAATATAAAAATAATGATAATTTTGTTAATAAATCATTGGAATCAGATCTTTGTATTATTTACTTATAGACTATACGCCGTCAGCTACATACACGAGGGCGGTTTGATAAGTCCATGACTTTGAAAAGAGGAAATACTTTTTTTTCATAATTTATTTTTGTATCTTAAAAAGAAACTCCTTAAGGAATCTTTACACTATTTCAAATTCGGCAAAAGATTATTACTTTAGGAAACAAAAAGCTCAAGCGATTAATAACTTTTCTAATGACCCTGTCGACCCTCTCGGCGGCACTCATGACATCGAATGATGATGCGAATCCTTCCTATTCTCTAGATTCAACCCACTATGTTTTTTTTTTACCTACTAAACATGAATAAATGTCTTGGCGGGCAAAGATTTTCATCAAGCCAAAAGGTGGTGTCTGAAATGGGCCCTCATTTCAGGTACCTACCAGTTTTCAGGCGATGAATGAAAAAAAAAATAGGTTAAAGAGGTAGGAACTTCGATGGTTGAATACGCAGACCCTCGAACCTACCTGTACGCTTACAGTACCTGCTGAGTTAACTTATCGTTACATGCCTCTTAGATCCTCTTCCTTAAGCTTGTCCGCTCCAAAGAGCTCCCAGCGCAGTGATGCGTAGGTACATCGGGCATTCTGCCATGAAGTGGTAGCTTGATTCTCTTTCTTTGCATTGCGGACAGATGGGATCCTCTGTCCGTTTGATCACATACAAGACAACGACATAACGTACCTAAGTACTTTTCGAAGTTCTTTCAGCAGTTCAAGATGAAGATCTGGTCACCCATCCAATGGCCGACCGATACTAAGCATTACTGCGCCATCGCGATCTTCATTCTTCGAGATTCTATTCGATGGAAAAGAGTAGCTAGTCACATTTATAACGATAACGAACTTCCGAAAGATGTAAGGATAGATCTCAAACCAAACCGAAAAATCTTTAGCACAGACTCAAGGTAAACATTTTTTTTTTTAAGAATCGAAGAACTATTTTAGTGTTAGCGTGATCCAGATAATTTAGTAACCGTTACTTTCCATTCGATGTGTCGGTCACGGTCGGCTGGCCGTTAGACAAGCTCTTATAAAACCACATTAAATAACACTCGCCACGAGACACAACAAATAAACTGATATTTTACTTTATTTATAAAACAAATTAGTCATTTTCTTAGTGGGAATAAAAAATTGTTACGTTGCAATGAACATGTTGAAATTCGGAAATAACTGAGTCACTTACTAGATACTGGGTGGTACTGGTTACCATTTTCTTGGATCCAAAAAACTAGTCTACGTCCAAACGAAACTGTAAGTCGTTTAGTCTTTCGTTAAAACTCGTAGTAGGTACCAATAGTTTTATAGCCTACTTAAGTATGCTAATTTATAAAAACCTATCAAGAAAGGTCAAAGTTTGCTTACTTATAGATAGTACGTAACGTGTTTCGCATACGATACGATAGGGAAAGTACATGGGGCCCAATCGCTAATTCTGAACGATTCCATTTTTGTATGGGGGCTGGGCCCATTTGGGTAACCCGTGGCCTACGGTCATAAAATAATATTTTATGGAAAGAGAACAAAATAAGGAACCTGTCCATGTATCAATATTTTTTTTTTAAACGTGCAAACATTTTTTATTTATTTTTAAAGTTGGATAGTTAAAGTTAATAAAACAGCAACCCAAAACGTTTTTCTACCTTGGCAACATCGATTTTTTACTGTCATAAGTTACATTGATGCTGTCAGATGTCAAATAAAATGACATATCAACAGCCAATGTAGTCGTTTTAATAGAAATAAAAATGCAAAGGAATATCCCTTAATAGCCGGCAGCCTCACAAAATGGATTTCCAGGATTAAATCAACAGTAAAAACTTGTAACATGCATTAGAATTTATCGATAAACTCGGGAGAGTAAAATTAATAGTAAGACACTTTCATTTTAAAGCGAAAACATTAAGAAATTCACGATGAAGAGCACCATTATTCAAGTTTTTAAATATTTTTTTTATTTATGTTTGCAGGTATTAATATTTTTTTTCTTTTTGGAAACCTTGTCCCACGAGCTAAATCTACGAGAAAAAAAAATATTATGGGTGTAGGAAAATTTAAAAAAAGTGAACCCAGGAAAGAACGACTCCTTTGGTTTTCTTTTAGAATTTTCGTCTAAATTGTCCAAGTTCGGCATTGGCATCCTAGGCTCTCTAGTCTAGGTATACCTTTCAACAATTTTAACAAATCCAAAACGAGTATTTTTCTATTTATAAACGAAACTGAAAAGGTAGGTACCTAACGATTTAGTTTTGGTTTTATTGTTGAAAATTTGCGCGATTGGGCCCTAGATGAAATCTGCGTTTTGATAGTACCTAAAGCTGTAAACTATCCACTAGACTATAGCTTTGCTTAGTTTAGTATTAACTAATGAAGGTAGGTGATCTTTTTATTTCTCATTTTCAGCGAGAGTAGTTTGCTACGGAATACCTATTTGATATTACTTATTTTACTATGACAAATTACAATCGAATCTCTAACATGGGGGGCATCTCCAAGATCGCTGATGCGGGCAGTTTGGAAGATTGCAAAGACTGCAAAGTTACTCAGTCTGATGTAAGCCGTCGCTCGCGCAAGACGGCAACGCTATTTTGGCATCGGTGCGCGTGATCGCGCGGGGTGGAAAGTGAAAATTGTACGGTATCGGATTACTATGTAAGTATAATTTATCTTTTTTTAGAAATATTTGTTTTTTTAATATTCAGTGTTTAGTTTTTGCCGCTAGTTATTTGTGACGTGAATGGAAAACGTAGGGAGCTCGGTGGCGCAGTGGTTTAGCGTTAAGCAACGTTCGCAAGGGTCGGTCATGGGATGGGTGACCAAAAATATATTATCTCGAGCTCCTCCGTGCTTCGGAAGGCACGTTAAGCCGTTGGTCCCGGCTGCATTTGCAGTCGTTAACACCCACCAATCCGCATTGGGCCCGCGTGGTGGGTAATGGCCCGTCCTCCTTATCCACCCATAAGGAAGGCCTGTGCCCCAGCAGTGGGGATACTAAAAATGGCTGATGGACTAGAAAATATTTATTGAAACATTTATAATACCGTTCGGCCCGGGTTCGAATCCTAGGGTTATTAATAATAATAATAATAATAATTTCTTTATTGTTACATAATACAGTGAAGTCCCTGACCTCCATGCTAGGTTGAACGCCGTGTGACAGAGGTCAGTTCTTTCCTCCTCTTAGGGAACTAAAATTTATGTAAACAATAAGACTTAAAACAAACTTAAAATAGGTACTTATTATTAAACAAAAAATAAGTAATTTTAAACTTATAACAATGAAAGTGAAAATCTTTTTATTATAACTACAGAAATTGATTATTGTGTCAAGAGCATAAGCCGTACCAGTCATGGATGTTTATAATGTATATTATACAGGGTGGAAAAAATAGAGGAAAATGCAATTTAGCTGAAAGAAAACATTCCTTTCTTTTTAAAAATAATTAAAACTGCACTATAGATTTTTGATAGCTTGTCTCGCCTGGGAATCGAATGGGCTATATTTCGAAAAAAAAACATCCTGTACGGAGTGATAGGGATATTTCTTTTAAATACCAAACACATTATCTATTACATTTTATATTAATATTATTATTATAAGATCTAATTATCATTGACCCTATTAGTATCAAAAAATACAGGACCTTATTTTTTCGGATTTCGCCCGTTCGATTCCCGGCTGAAGTGATTTATCAAAAATCTTTGAAAGCAGTTTTACTTATTTTTAAAAATAAAGAAATGTTTTCTTTCAGTCGGCCACGATCAATATTTTGGGTTCATTCCCTACCTATCGTTTTTTTAGGGTTCCGTAGCCAAAATGGCAAAAAACGGAACCCTTATAGATTCGTCATGTCTGTCTGTCCGTCCGTATGTCACAGCCATTTTATTCCGAAAGTATTAAGATTACACAGTTGAAACTTAGTAGGTATGATGTATTCTGTTAACCGCTTAACGATTTTAACACAAAAATAAAAAAAAATAAAGATTAAGGGGGGCTCCCTATACATGGAACTGAAACTGAAAAAAAAAAAATTCTTCATACCAATACGTGCGGGGTGTCTATAGATAGGTCTTCAAAAATGACATTGAGGTTCCTAAGACATTTTTTTCTCAAAGTCAACCGTTTGAAAGATAAACACTGCCAAAGTGGTAAAATGTGACCCCCCCCCCTCTCTAACTTTTGAAATAGGTGAGTGAAAAATCTAAAAAAAATATATGCTTTAGATCTTAATAAAAACTTTCACTGAAAATTGGTTTGAACGAGATATAGTAATTAGTTTTTGAGATATATCATATTTTCCAAAACCGCAAATATAATTTTGTCATTCATACCAACACTGTGAAAAACAAAGTTATTTTTACAGACGAAAAATGATAGTGGTATTAATTATGGTATGGTATATAAGGTAACTACGGGACCCTACGGCGCGTGGCCCGACACGCACTTGGCCGGTTTTTGTCACACTCATCGTATAAAATCTGCTCACTTTGGGTTCAAATCAGTGCGCGTTCCAACGCGGCGGTTGCGTTGAGAACTAGCACCGAATTCTCAATTTTTACATGTTTTTATTACTTTTCTTCGCTTTCAAGTTAGTTAAAAAAAATATGTTCAATTAAGATTGAAGGTATTAACATCGCCGAATTTTTTGGTTGGTTTTAACATAAACGAATGTTCTGTTTCAGAGAAATTTTGCAAATAAGACCAGAAACAGGGTCCACGGAATATTTTTTTACATCAAAGGTGGTAACATTTTTATAAATGCTTTCAATTGAATCTATTGTGTTTTATCTATGAAATTTATCAATCGAATGATTTTACGCGAGTTATTTTTTTCGATAGCTGTTCGTGCTAAGGGTACTGACCCACCTTCGAAAATGTCTTTCGTGGAATTTGTAGCATTTTTTCTCCTCTATCGTTTGGCGGTAACGAGACTAACATAGGACTGGTAGTTACGGAGGAGATGCACAGAAACAAAAGTTGCATTATTTAAAATATTTATATCAAATGTTTATCGTGGAATCAATAGGCAAAATGTTGAAGATTCTTATGGTATATTTACTTTGTCTTAATATTCATTAAATAAAGAGGAGATAGAGAATGAAAACCTACTAAAAACCACTTTTTGCTAGTACAACGGCCTTAAGTTTCAAAGTATTTTACATTTGACTGTCTTTTATTATAAAATGTGTTCTTGTAAACTCTATCCGTTCCGCTACACTTATCACGCTAAATAAATTTTATTTACTTACAGAGTTGTTTATGTCAACAATATTCTTATTCAATATTGCATTATTATGAACATTGAAGCTATAATCTAGTAAACATTATACAATAATGAAACTAAGAATAGGAATAAGCATTTCTATTGTATGGTTAGGTGGGTAATTAATAATATGCTGCATAAATTAATTAACTGTCTGATAATGATAAGCGTTCCCCAAAACAATGGTTTCATTTTTGATAGCTAAAAGTGAGGGTAGTTAATTAAAATGATTCAGCAGCCGATGTTGCTTCTATAAAAACGACGTAGCTAAATAATATCAATCAATATTAACCTGTTGCATGGTATCTAATGAATAGAAAGAAAGAAAGAAAGAAAAATAGTTTATTTGAGACACACAATAAAACAATACAGTAGTACAATAAAACTTAAACACTATTTGTCTCAAAACGGTCCCAACTCAGCATAATGCTGGTCTGCGACCAGCGCTGGTCTTCCGTGGGACCGGTTTGTTGACGCTGCGATTCGGTCACACATAACAAAAAAAAAAATACACCGCAATTTCAAAAATAGTCTGTGACTCTGCTATCAAGCCAAAAATCTTTAAAAAAAAAAACAGACTGACAGGAGAGCTATCTAATCTGTCACTGACGGACGTCACTGTGACAGAGGCAGAGGCTGTCGTCTGCTATCTGCTACATTTTTTTTACAATTTACAACTTTACTTATTATTTTAGCATTAGCACTATTAAAAAGAATAACATAGAATGAATGAATAGATTGCAAATGATTCGGAATATCATTACTAAACTCAAAATGACTAAAACGCAAAATGATTAAAATGCAGAATGACTAGAGTGCAAAATGACTACAATTCAAAATGACTAAAATTCAAATGGAAATTAATGTTTGATTAAAAATCTATGAACATACGTAAATATTTCAAACAGACAAAGATGTTTATACCAGGTCACCAGGATAATTTGGAACTTAAGACGTTTTGCAATTTAGACCTTTTTAATCAATAGGCAAACTACTGTTTAGTCATTCTGCGTTTTAGACAATTTACTTAGTAGACATTTTGCTCTTTAGACATTAATTTTAGGCATTTTGCTTCGTAGTCATTTTGATTTTTAGGCAGCATGATCAGGTACTTAGGCCTATGCCGGCCAATTTATATGAGAACTAGGGGCAAACATTTTTCGGGATGAAAGGTACCCTATGTCTTTCTCTGTACCCCTGACAACGTGTATGGAAAAATTCATGATGATCGATTCAGTAGTTAACACGTGAAGGCGTAACAAACAAACAAACGGACTTTCGCATTCATAATATTAGTAAGGATATGGAGGCTTAATAATTTCCAGTGGATTACATAAATAATAATCGTTAAGCTACTAAAATATAAAATTACTAAAAATAATTCAACTCAGCTACCGAGCTACAGTTGAAAGAGCTTTGGACCACACTTCCAAGGGTTCGATTCCCGCCTGAGAAAATGATCTGGCGACGAGTCGAGTTTAATTCTAGTTACATTATTTTGTATTATATATAATTAATACATTTGTGAATGCATCTCAAAAATGATTGTTATTGAATTTTTAGATTTTAGCATTCACAATGCTATTTTTAAAGAGTATCTACCTATACACTTTTTCGCGGCATAACAACGTTAAATGTTGTGTGCCGGCAGAGAGGTAAGATATCCTCGCACTAGAGTAGACAGTTCCTCAGTGGTTGAGGATTCCGGGTGAACTGCGTTTCCATCTCGGTCTTATCGTCACTCAATTTAATATCAAGTACAACCAAGTACTTACCCGTTGTAGATAAATAATGTTTGGCCCTATTAAGTTATTATAATTAGCTCATTGGAGGTGAACAATTATTATCGATAAGGCCGGTAATATACCTACTGATTGATGCCAAATATTCCAAAAGACTTTAAAATAACATCTGCATTCGAATACAAACAGAAAAAAATATTTATCACTGAAAGCTTTCGAAACTTGACACAGGCCAAGTGATAAGGAATGCTTTGCCGTTATGTAAAATAGAAAAAAAAACAATGATGCATAACTTTTTTGTTGACTAATTTCGCAGCATGATAACCTTGGAATCTTGATTTAGTGTTATGAATTTTTCTATAATGATGTAACTTAAAATCATTACGTCATTGGTTAATTACAGTTACCACTCCCATATAACATATAATGCGGTCGTACCGTACCTATTTCTATTAAAATATGACTCACATTTAGACAGACCCAGAAAATATTGGTTAATGTATTGTAAATTTTCTAAATAAAAACAATGAAACAAACAAATAAAAAATAAATAACAAAAAAGCAGCAGAAATGAAGCAAATAGATAACTTCCCACATTTATTTGTTGTTGAGTGTCACATATAACGACACAACAACTAACATCGGTCGAGGTAAAATGAAGCAATAACATAATAATGACATCATGTCAGGGTCTTTATGCGAAATCGGCTTGGTTCATAGGTATTATAGTTGACAGAAAATAGGTGGTAGAGATTCTAATAAATAATTACTACAAAAGTATGGGAAAGTTGCAAAAGAAAATCTTTCACTCAATCGTAGCAAGTGAAAGAAAATCTTTATGATACTAGGAAATATCTTATTTATAATAGTTAAATAAAAACGTTTTAATAACTGCGTTTCTCATTGCTATTTTGAGAAATAAAGTAATTAACTATGCGTCATCGAAAAATAATAAAGTAAAAAAACTCGTTGATGTCTTTTGGTCCTGAGAAACGAAAAGTACAAAAAGGACAATAAATTGTGTTTTTTTTGTCAAGGGCAATATTTTTGTTTTATGTTGTATCAGTTTGGGTGTTTTATAGTATTAATTTGCAAAAAGTCTAAGAAATTAGTCGATTCAAAAGTCAGGTATATTTTTTAATACTTGATTAAAAAATATATTGCTTTTCAAATGTGATAATTTCGTAGGTTACCGTCATTTCACAATATGAAGGAAGCCTTTACTTAAGAAATCTTTATTTTACTTATTGATGATAAGATAAATATTAGTAGGTATATTTGACCATCAGCCATTTTTTTTTAATGTCCCCTCTGCTGGGGCACAGGCCTTCCTTATGGGTGGATAAGGAGGGCGGGCCACGCGGGTCCAATGCAGATTGGTGGGTGTTAACGACTGCAAATGCAGCCGGGACCAACGGCTTAACGTGCCTTCCGAAGAAGGTAGGAGTTCGAGATAGTAATTTTTTGGTCACCCATCCCATGACCGACCCTTGCGAAAGTTGTTTAACCTCCGCAATCGCTGGGCCAAGCGCTAAACCACTGCGCCACCGAGCTCCTCAGTAGGTATTATTAGCAAGGTTAATGTATGTTGGTAAGTAGTTGTATTCTGGAAATTGAAACAGCATAAAAAATCTTTTCATTTCCAAAATTTAAACGACACAAAACTCCGGTTAACAGTCGTTCGTATTATCTCATTCGGTATTGGATTATGGTAATTGAGTTAAATAAAATCTCGTTTTTGTTGAGTTCAACGTACTCATCAAAGTTAAGATACGTTTCTTCGTATGGAGATTGTGGCAGTGGCGTTCCCAACGAAGTACTTATAATTTCCTTGGGCGTTTCATAACTTTTTTTTTTGGCTCGTACGGTTCCATAACTTTCAGAGTTTCGGATACGAATAGAGGATTGTCAACCACGTGGTCTCCATACAAACGGCGATAACGTTTCTCACCCTCTAAACCTTAACCTACAGTAATTAATTATTGGTATTTTTTTGAAATGCCTAAATACTAGGGCTGTACGTTTTGATTTTTTAAATATCTATAATAGATTTCGAAATATTTGCATTTTAGTGATTTTATACAAAACACAGAAGTGCCAATATTTTCAAATCTACAATGAATATTTTAAAAATCAAAACGTACAGCCCTAGTTTTTAGGCATTTAAAAAACATACCAAAAATTCATTGCTGTAGGTTAAGGTTTAGAGGGTGGGAAACGTTATATCGCCGTTTGTATGGAGACCACGTGGTTGACAATAAATTGCAAATTGTATCCGACCTTTTACGAATCCGACCAAGTGCTATTATTCATTTGCAGAGATGTTAGTTTTGTAAACTCAGTCAAATTAAGTAAGTACTTCGAACGAAAATAAAATGCAACACGACAATCCTTGCTACAACAATAGACTTAACGCAAGATGTGTGCATGCCTTGCATTTTTGGGGTCAGATTGGCAATTTTGTAATTTTTGCCTCTTTTTGTAGCATTGCATAAAAATGGTAAGCTAATAGGGAAATTCTGTTAAACATTACCCTCCTTTCCTTTTGGCAGTCGGGTAAAAATAACATTGAAACAATATTTTTGAACATGTGGTATTAATATTATCTGACTCGTATATAACGTTAGTATAAAGAAAGGTACAATTTAAAATTAATGGATTGGTCCCAGACTCCCAACTGGTCCATACTATCTCTTTTTTGGGTTCCGTACCCACTAAAATGGTTAAAAGCAACTCCTAACAATAGGGGTTCCATTTTACCATTTATCAAGCTGTGTGGGACAGACAGACTGAGACACAACTCACAGTCTGTCTGTTACAGCTGGATATGTCAAGAACTACTAATGCTATCAACTTGAAATTTGGATTAGTTTTAGATGACGTTTGCCCAACTAATTTGCAAATAAGAAAGAAATATATTTTTTTTGCAACAGGGACTAAAAGCGGGTCTTAAAATCTGAATCTCCTCCATTCACTCCCTGGATGGCCATCATCAGATCACAACACGGTACATCCCTGGCAGAAAACCATGGCTTCAAACTTACCTCGTTTGTATGAAAATAACACCTGTATCCCTAGACAAAGTTGATGAGTAGGTATATTAAGTTAAAAAGTTTTTATGAAAAATATACCGTTCCCCCTTATCTCCGAAGTTTGCACATAGAAAAATCTAAAATCATGCTATGTGATAGATTACAGGAAAAATAAAACGATGTCTCATAGCACACTTTTTCAGAAATCATCAACAAAAATATATTAGTTTCACTTAAGGTCAAGAGATGACGTTGACCTAAATATGCAATATTCTACCTTCGCCGCAGGATGGTACGGAACCCTCGGTGCGTGAGTCCGTCTCGCTCTTGACTTGTTTTTTAAAAGGGTTATTCCAATCCGATGCCCAAAAACGTTTTTAATACATTAGTTCCCACAGCTCAAATGATTTTTATTACTTACATAATAAGTACCTGTTGAGCTTGTGGAGCTCGGTGGCGCAGTGGTTTAGCGCCTGGCCCAGCGATTGCGGAAGTTAAGCAACGTTCGCAAGGGTCGGTCATGGGATGGGTGACCAAAAATGTATTATCTCTGTGCTTCAGAAGGCACGTTAAACCGTTGGTCCCGGCTGCATTTGCAGTCGTTAACACCCACCAATCCGCATTATGGCCCGTCCTCCTTACTAGCCATAAGGAAGGCCTGTGCCCCAGCAGTGGGGACATCAAAAATGGCTGGTGGACAAGAACTTGTTGTATGGTCTGTGCATAATAATGAGCCATACTACTTGTTTAATTTTAAACTTGCTCCATAAACAACTCAATTTAATATCAAAACGCACCCGTGTACAATCCGCGTCGAATTGAAAACATTGAAATAAACTGAAATATAATGCATTCAATCCGTAGTTAATTTATTATATAACCTAGATATTATTTTTTTATAATAAATATTAACTTTTTAAAATAGTGTAGTTATATAGTTGATCATAAAGAATTAGAAAAAGAAAACAATATGCTGAAAGAAAAATTACAGATAGCAGATAATGAAATAGAAAACATGTTAATAGAAAACTCTAATTTAAAAAAAATGCTATCGAATCAAGAGATAAAAACAAAATTACTAACGGAAATCAGTTCTAGCGTTAAGAAAAATGTCACGCACAGAAAAAAAAGAAAAAGTCTAAACAAAACAGTGCTGGATTTTTCACAAGAAGAAAAAGAGAAAAACGAGACTCTGACGCAACAAAAACTAAGTACCACACCACCTAGGAACGACAAAAGGAATCACTTAAATATACTATCAAGCACACCGTGTCATCAAGAAAGTGAAACTCGTATACTCGCACACTCGCCAGATGTCACTAATTGCAGCAAAAACATCGATAAACCCAAGCCTACGATCCATATAATTGGTGACGAGAAATTACGTGGATTGGCAGAAGACATCATAAACACGAGAAATGGAAAGTGGAATGACAATTATAGTGTTTCTAGTATGGTGAAACCGTTCGCGCCCAGCTCTGAAATATTAAAAAATTGTAAACATTTAAGTGATGTCTTTTCTGATGATGACATTCTGATATTGTCTATAGGAAATAATGATGAGAATCCATACACTACTATATCCAACTTATGTAATATCCTTTGTAACTCAAAAAAATGTAAAAAAATATTTTTGTTAAGTGTGCAACATAATAGTTATTTAAACGTTCAGAAATTAAATTCAAAATTAAACTTAATTGTAAAGAATTATAATAATTGTACTTTTGTAGATATTAACCAACTATTGTCTTACTATAAATTAACAAAAATGTCATCAAGAAAAAAGATTTGCCTTAAATTAAATATAGAAATAGATTACCTAAAATACAATCAAGACTACATCAAAAATGGTTTACAATTGTCAAAAACATTAAAATACAATAACACTTACAGTTTAAAAAAGGCACAAACCGAACATTCAAATGCACTTAATTTAATAAGGAAAGGTACAATTCCTTACTATTTCCCACCCAAAAAAATATTAGAAAACCAAAATAAATTTACAGAACAAGAAAAAACAAAATGTTTTCGTACCCAATAAAGAACCAAACTTTGTTATTTTTCACCAAAACATCCAAGGCATTGTTTCAAAAAAGGAGCTTATAGAATTAACTATTTCAGATTTAAAAAACGATTTTTCGCCAGATATTCTTTGTTTCACAGAAACATTCGTAAAGAGTGGTGAGGAAAAAAATATAAACATACAAAATTATGAACTTGCAGCTCACTTCTCAAGGAATAAAAAAAGGGGAGGGTCTTGCATCATGGTTAAAAAGGGAATTACGTATAACAAACTTAGCTTATGTGATAATATAACGGCCAATTTTCATTTTGAAGGTTGTAGCATAGTAGTTCCTATGTGTAGCATAATAGTTTTGTGTGTTTATCGTGCGTCAACGGCTACAAAGAAAAGACATTTTGAGTACTTTTTCGAAAAACTTGAACTTTTATTGCATAAGTATTCGATAATAAATATTCGAAATATAGAATAGTTATCGTAGGAGACATCAATATTAACACTTTGCTAAATAATAATGTGAATAAAAATCTTACAGACATATTAAAAAATAATAATTTAACACAACACATAACAACACCCACTAGGGGTACATCCTGTATTGACCATATATTCAGTAATATAAAAGGTGCATCTGGCTCAACTCTCCCGCTCTGCTTGTCTGATCATGACACAGCTCAGGTACTAGTTTTTAATTTGAAAAAGAAACCCATTAATCCAAAAATTATATATAATTACAAAAGATGCTACTCTACTGAAAATATCGTAAAGTTTAAAGCATATTTAGCAAAGCTCTCATTTTCAGACGTATACAGTGATACAGATCCTAATAATTCATTTAATAAATTTTATGACTGGTTTTGCCTACTCTACAAACTGTGCTTTCCCGTTTGTAAAGTTAGACTAAATACACAACCTAAATTAAAATGGATTACAAAAGGTATTAGGAAAAGCTGCGCTAGTAATAGAATACTACGCCAAAATTACTACAAAAAACGTAGTATAAATGCCAAAAATAAATACCAGACCTATTCAAAATTGTTAAAAAAAATTATATTGCGAGCTAAAAAACAAAGCAACGATAAATATGGTCTTAGTAGCAAAAATACTTGCAAAGCCACATGGAGAGTAATACAAGACGAAATAGACAACAGTTCACCACATAATTATTATATAAATTCAATTGAATATCAAAATAAAGTTATTGATAACCCTAACGAAATTGCATTGACATTTAATAATTACTTTATTGGACTAACAAATAAAATCAATAATAATAATAATAATAATTCTGATAAATCCTCAAATGACATTTTATATAATTCTATTTATTTAACCCCTATTGACGAACATTATGTGAAAAAAATTATTAGCTCTTTAAACAACACGACTGCAGAAGGATATGACAATATAAGTACAAAAGTTATCAAAGCATGCAGCGATGAAATAAGTCCTGTTTTGGCGTATTTGATTAACCTTTCAATGGTCTCTGGACTCTTTCCCGATATGCTTAAATTCTCGATAGTCAAACCATTATTTAAAAAGGGCGATAAATCAAAAATTGATAATTACCGACCGATAACGCTTTTATCTATTTTCTCAAAGATTTTTGAAAAGGTTATGCATGCAAAGCTCACTTCTTTCTTTGACAAATACCAGATTTTAAAGCATAACCAGTATGGCTTCCAAAGAAAGAAATCAACTACACATGCTGTTTTTGATTTGGTAAATGAGAGTATGTTAGCTCTGAATAATAATAAATATACAACTGCCCTCTTCTTTGATATGTCGAAAGCATTCGATTTTGTTTGTCATAATCAACTACTAGCTAAATTAGAACATTGTGGAATAAGGGGAGTTGCACTTAAATGGATCCAAACTTACTTACGGAACAGAAAACAATCAGTTGAAATCACAAAATTAGACGGCGATAATGTAGCACAAACGTATAGATCCGATTTCAAAGAGAACAGATTTGGGGTTCCGCAGGGAAGTGTGTTGGGTCCACTTTTATTCTTGGTTTATATCAACAATCTACCAAACGTTACTAACCATCGATGCATCCTATTTGCCGATGACATATCGGTGATAGTAACGACAGATAGTAAATTGACACTGGAGGAACATAAAACTGACATTAATAATACTATTATATCGATTATAAATTGGCTCGAAAACAATAATTTGGTTATAAATATTACTAAAACTAGTTTCATAAATTTTAATAATTCTAATAATTGTCAGGCTCTAACTATTAATTATAATAGACAAATGCTTAATAATGCAAATACAACTAAATTCTTAGGTATAGAAATTGACCAAAAATTAGATTGGAAAAGGCAAGTGGAAGTTGTTGGCAATAAAATTAATAGATTTACATTCGCTCTCTATAAACTGACCAAAATAGCAACAAGAAATACTGCTCTTACAGCCTACTTTGCTTACGTGGAATCAGTTATTAGGTATGGACTGATCATATGGGGCAATAGTAGTGATATAAATAAAGCTTTCATTGCTCAAAAAAAATGCGTAAGGGCAATATGTGGTACTGCGCCAGATGAACCGTGCAGACCACTGTTTAAATATTTGAAAATTCTACCATTACCTTGCATCTACATTTTCGAAGCCGCCAAATTCGTTAAACTAAATATGCACTATTTCAATCAAGCTAAGGATGTATATCCGAGAAATACGCGAAATTGTAATAGATTGGTCTCTGTAGTTATTCCAAAAAGCAGAAGATTTCAGAAAGAATGTTATTGGATGTGTATGCAAATTTACAATAAGATACCAGACAATATTAAACAACTGCCTTTTAATAAGTTTAAGACTGCTATGTACATATGGCTATCCGATAGAATGTTTTACAGCACTAATGAATATTTATCTAGCAAGTGATAAGGCATAATGTTCATTAATAACATTCAGTGTCTATTTTCTGTTTTGTGTATGTTCGTATTGCCATGTTATTATTGAAATTTATATTGACATAATATTATTATTCTGAATCATATTGACATCTCATTTGTATTTTAATTGTTGTGACATTATTTTAATTAATAATCTGACTGCTATTAGGAGATATAAATTGTAAAAACAGTACCTACTCGACATCCTCAATGTGAAATGGTAAAAGTAGACTTACATGTTAATTCTAATTTAAGATAATATTTGCATGCTATTGTTAATGGCTGAATAGGCAGATCTTTTAAATACCTACTATAAAGCCAAAGTTCAGCCACAGTTAATTTAGAGCGTTTATGCGCTACACTAGCGCCGGCAATGGAAAAAAAATCATGATACACTAGAAGAACACAATAATTCACAACTTCGTCTTTATTTAAGTCCCGGGTTCGATTCCCGGCCGGGCAGAAATTGAAATGATGAATTTTAATTTCTGTGACGGGTCTGGGTGTTACTATGTATATTAAGTATATATTTAAAAAGTATATAAGTAGTATATCAGTTGTCTAGCACCCATATTACAAGCTTTGCTTAGATTGGGGCTATAGATGGCGCTGTGTGAAATTGTCCAACCATTTATTTATTTATTTATTTATTATCTAGCTAGAGACAGGCTGAATGTTATTTTACCAATTTTATTCTAAGAAACAACAAGGAAAATCCTTCTATTAAGGAAAGTTGTTTAAAAACACAAGTTTGAGAACTTGTTATTGCGATACATAGAAGTCATTGTGCTGCGCTTGCGCCGATCGTGGCCTGTCATTGTCATGGCCTTGCAATGTCCTTTTTAAATGTTTTTACACGAGAGAAAAGGACAATTCTCTTGACCTGATTGGAATATTTATTTATTGGATATATAGGTTAATAAAGTATAAATAAGTATTAGTATAACCTTACAAGTCTCTTTATCCCTTCTTGTCGTTTTTGACATTATTAAACGTCTTATACAATCGTTATTTAAAAATAAGTTTAGTAACTTTATCAAATTGTTATTAATTATTAACAATTTCTTTCTTAATCTATGAGTGGAAAATCTTTTGTTGAATTTTATAAAATGACTAGCTTTTGCCCGCGACTTCGTTCGCGTGATTAAGATAGTTATGCATTTATTTTGAAAGTCACACATTACCAATATACCTAGGTATTTATCAGTAGACCTCATTTCACACATTTAAATTTTCCCATAAAAAAACATGTACAAACTGGAACACTGTAGCACCCTGTACAACGGGAATTTTCCAAAACTCTTTCTTAGTGCTCACCTACACCATGAAAGTTATCTACCCTCCAAAAGTAGTATCTCTACCAGAAAAATGGTTCAGCCCAATACAAACCCCCATGCAAACTGTAGCACCCTGTATAAAGGGAATTTTACAAAATGCTTTCTTAGTGCTCACCTACACCATGAAAGGTATATACCCTCCAAAAATGGTGTCTCTACTTCAACTCTATACAAATTCTCATACAAACTTGAACAACCTGTAGCACCCTGTATAACAGGAATATTCCAAAATCCTTTCTTAGTGCTCACCTACACCATGAAAGGTAGACTACCCTCCAAAAATGGTGTCTCTACCTTCAGCCGTTAGGGCTCTACGCCTATCCCAACAATGAATCAGTGAATCAGTCAATCAATTTAGAGTTTTATATGTATAGATTATTTTAATAAAGATTTGGGTGAAGATTGTTTACCAAATAAAGATAAGTAAAAACATAATGCAGATAAACAGACCTATTTTTTTATTACAATGATTTTCAAATAGACATTGGCGATCGCATTTTTTCATCATTTTTTACATTGTCTTTGGGCGATCACTTCAGCTTTACTATTTGTGTAAAAAGGTGTGAAACAAACAAACCTTTTTTGTCATAATCGCGCCCATTACCTATAGTTAAATAATAAAAAAATAAACTGTCAATCATTGTTTATTTATTTATACTTTTTTATCGTTTGGTTATAGGAAGAAGAAAGCAGAAGAAAGCATTATTAATTCAGTAGAATTTGATTTAAAGAGACTGTAATTTTCAATAATCAGATTAGAAAATTCAGCTACGTTTTTTGTGTCATTTAAAATGGAGTGATATAATAATAGCCAACCAGATTTCATCCTTTTGTTTGCCCATGGATGACTTAAAAAGAATACTATGTTCTACTTGAAAGTGAGTAATTTTGGTGATGTAATTAACTCTAGTTGAAGCTTTGAATATAAAAAGATCGTAATGAAAACTTGTACACTCCTCCACATATTATTCTGAGCCGATATTGTACAGTCGTCAGCACGTCAAGTTACTCAGAATGTCAAAATAATCTACTTATTTAAATTTAAAAGCTTGGCGTAGGAGACAGAGTGATTACTGATTTCTGAACTAGTTGAAAGTTATTTACTCTCACAATTACCTATTCGATATGTAGTAGGTATTTAATTTCAACCTACCTACCCATTGTGTGCAAACTTTTGTTAATTATTGTGATGGAAAATGACCTTACCTTACTTTTAGGTGTAATAAGCGTTTTTTTTAAATTCCAGTTTTAGGAGTTTCAGGATTCTAAAAGGTCTCATTTCTTTTAATCTATTGAAAATGACGATAAGGACAAAGATGGACTAAGTACATATTACATGTATTCAGTAAATGCCTGTTTATTATGCTATGCTCTTAGAAAAAAAAACATCGATAGTTATAGCAATATTCAATAGTGTTGTCCTCAGGTATAAAATGGCAGCTGTTGTACTTTATTACATCTATATAGAAGGAAAACCGGTTTGTTTCCAATAACTTTTATTATTATACCACGTGTCACTTAATATTATAACATTGTTTTAAATTAAGTCTCAGTAGGTGTGCACTTTATTATGTGCATACACACCCATTATACCTAACGTATTATGTGATAATCATATAATAATTATAATTATATAAAGAATCTATTTTGTATGTAGATCACCATCTAGGTTATTAATTCGTCACCACTTATTTTAAATCGTGCAGTTTAGAATAATCATTTTTTTATTTTTTACGAGTTAAGATTTTTTCTTATCATAATAGAAAACCTACATAATTATTTAATAATACCATGACACAGATTAAGTTAATTACTAAGTATGCCCCTATCCCGCATGCCTGTTTTATGGTCATACTGTTCTAAATACTCCTCTTATTTTACGTAAATGCAATAGGTAATACTGTTTTGGTACTAGGTATACATAAATATTTATTTATGGATAAACTGGCCAAGTGCGTGTAGGGCCACGCGTAGTAGGTATATAGGGTTTCGCAGTTACCTTATACAATTACCTACCATATTTATGGTAATTTTTAATTTCGACCTGCCTCGACAAAAAAAACTTTAGTTTTAAAATATTCCCTAATGACGAAAGGTAGATAGGGACCATCAAACTGAACTACATAATTACTATGGGATGGGACCAACTCTGAAATCACGAAAAAAAGTATCAGCTGTTTCATACAAAAATTAATAATGAAAATATCAAAATGTATGAAATACTTAGTTGATATTTTTTCGCAATTTCAGAGTTGGTCCCATACGTTGTTTAATTTAATTATCGAACTTGCTCACAAAATCATTATTAAACTTACAGAAAGAATGAAAACTGTTCAAGAATTATTCAAAAAATATTAGAGACTATTTAAGAAATTATTACATACATGAGCTTTTTTTAAATATTGAGTTGGTTTACGAGTAATAAAAATAAATGTAGTGGCGGCGCTAGTTTCACTACCTACAGCACCTTAAGTGCATTTTGATAAAAGGTTTTTTCCCTTGTCCCTCAGAGATGATGTGGCGAGCAGCCATCTGGCTGTGTGTGCTGGCGACGACGGCGCGCGGGTTTCTGCTGCCGGGAGACGTGCGGCCTTCGCACTATGACGTGCGGCTCGTGTACGACCTGGACCCGAGCACCAACTACTCGTTCTTCGGGGTCGTTGATATACTGGTGAGCTTGCACATTGTTATACTTACTTGCACTGCACATAGCATTATCATGAGCATCTGCAGCCGGGAGACGTTCGCCCCTCGTACTATGACGTGCGGCTCGTGTACGACCTGGACCCGAGCACCAACTACTCGTTCTTCGGGGTCGTTGATATACTGGTGAGCTTGCACATTGTTATACTTACTTGCACTGCACATAGCATTATCATGAGCATCTGCAGCCGGGAGACGTTCGCCCCTCGTACTATGACGTGCCGCTCGTGTACGACCTGGACCCGAGCACCAACTACTCGTTCTTCAGCGTCGTTGATATACTGGTGAGCTTGCAGATTTTTGTACTTGCACATAGCTGTCATTCAATATCATAAGCGTCTGCTGCCAGAGACGTGTGCCCCTCGCATTACGAGACGTGCGGCATGTGTACGACCTAGACCCCGAGCACCAACTACTAGTTCTTCGGGGTCTTTGATATACTGGTAAGCTTGCACATTATTATACTTGCACATAGCTATCATTATCAAGTGCTACCGGAGACGTGTGCCCATCGCACTACGACATGCGGCTCGTGTACGACCTGGACACGAGCACCAACAACTAGTTCTTCGGGGTCGAAGCTTGCACATTGTTATACTTGCACATAGCTATCATTATCAAGTGCTGCCGGAGACGTGTGCCCATCGCACTACGACATGCCGCTCGTGTACGACCTGGACACGAGCACCAACTACTAGTTCTTCGGGGTCGAAGCTTGCACATTGTTATACTTGCACATAGCTATCATTATCAAGTGCTGCCGGAGACGTGTGCCCATCGCACTACGACATGCGGCTCGTGTACGACCTGGACAACTACTAGTTCTTCGGGGTCGTTAAAATACTGGTAACCTTGCACTGTACATTGATTGTTTACAAAGAAAATCCTAGATTATATAGAGATCACATCCCGTATTGTTGGATTTCACAAGCCAGCCTTCAAGCCTGTTAGTTTCTTAGGTTTTAAGAAGCGTCCAAGCTATGAAGCTCATCAGAATTATAGTTTACCAGCGAACGACCTCTCTTCTAAGGGGGGCAGCTGCTCCTCGCTACGCCCATGGTGGTTAAAATGATACGTCTATGTATAACATTTTTTTAAGTAGGTACAAGTAAGTTGGTCATAACACCAAGGATATATTTGAAGAAGTTAAGAAATGTAAAATGGCTGCACAAATCAAAATGTCTAATATCAGTTTTATTTGTAGGCCATTAAAAGAGATTTTATTACTTGGTGGCGCATCATATTGCGTAGAAAAAGTTACATCACATCATCCTAGTGAAAGTAAAAGCTACTCGTATGCTATGGTGAGGTGCAAAACAAAGTTTTCTAAGATTTTGTGAGCGATCAAGACGAAATCAAACAAAACTAAAATATTACCGTTTCGAGTATAGGTAAATATTTCGCTTTAAGTTTTGAAACATTGTTGAAAGAAATTAATTCATAGGACACCATCCCCGATTTTTTCTTACAACCAAAATATTTTTTTTCTTAGTTTAGTCCTTTAAAATTTGCTAATATTATGTAAAATCTAGTTTAATTTTAATTTAAAATGAAGATAATCAAATTTGATAATTTAGAAAAAAACAGTTTTAAAATATTTTCTACACTAAAATTGTATTGTTTTTCACTTAAAAGATTTTGTACTTTTAACTTGATGGTTTATTTAGAGAGAAAGGTAAATGGTTACCAAGCGAATCCACTTAATTATTTATCTGTTTGTTCGATATTATTTTGTTTCTCTGAATAGAAGTTAGTCATCCTTTCGCGACGATCGTCTCAGAGTTATTCAAATGTGAAGTCCCATTGATGCAGAACAGTTATGTCCAAACAATGTGCCCATACATACATCAGTCACTGGAACTGTGGGCTTTGTTATGATGGAGGTCGATGACCTTAGTGTTTTGATAAGACAGTTCATTTTTATCTAGATTAAAACTAGTAAGTAACTAGAAAGTACTAGTACTTACAGGTACCATTTTCATTTACCAGGTTTCCATATTACCTACTTTATAAGTAGACCTACTTATAAAGTAATATGGAAACTAAAAAGTCCTTGAAATGTGGATTTAAATATCTTGCGGTCCTACAAATCCAAATCGGTCATTGGGTCAAACTACTAGGCTTCTTCTGAATTTCGTGTTAAATTGCGTAGAAAATACCGCAAAATTAGCATAAAAATGTATGGAAACCCTGAAATTGAAAACTCTGATCCTTATATCTCTAAGAATGCTGATCAGATCAGTTGGGTGTGTATAGTTATCTAAAACTCCTCCATTCACTCCCTGGATGTCCATCATCAGATCACAGCTAGGTCAATCCGTGGCGGAAACTCTGATCCTTATATCTCTTAGAATGCTGATCAGCCCTCCTAGCATGACCGATTTATATCGCGTGATATAGCGTTTTATCACGTTTAACTGTCAAAAAGACAAAGGAGTTTGACAGTTGAGTGTCGATAAAATGCTATATCACGCGATATAAATCGGTCATGCTATGTGTCATATATGTCATGCTAATCGGTCAGTTCGATGTGTATACTTATCTTAAACTCCTTAATTCACTCCTTGGATGACCATCATCAGATCACAGCTAGGTCAATCCTTGGAGGAGAACCAAGGCTTCAAAGTTACCTCGTTTGTATGAAAATCGACAGGTGTCTTTAATTATGTGACCGCCACTGTATGTGTCTCTTTAGGTATTGTATGAGGTCCGAATGGCCCTGGCTATAATACTGAATGCTTACTGAGTCACACCACGTCGCAACGACGTACTTGAGAAGGTTTTCCCTTCCAGTTCCAGAATGACACGTGATTAAATTTTATAATGGTAAACTTTATAGCGATACTGGACAACACGGGCTGATTTTCAATGCCTAGTAGATAGAGCTTTATCCGTTTGATAACGTATTATACTGCCAAATTGAAAATGCTTGTCATTCATTTGCCTGTCTCATTTTTGAATGACTTTTATTAGATTTGGTTAATTTAAACTGACTGATATCTGTTCTCTGATGATTGAACAATCAGCCCATAGTCACAGTAAAATTGTGTTCCAAAGATATGAGGATGAAATTCAAAATGAAATTGTGTTCAAAGATATGTCGATGAAATTCAATACAAAATATAAATTGATAAGAAATATAGGGCAACATTACATTACACCGATTCCAAAAGTGTAGCAAAAGCCCCTGTGTTATGGAAATCAGAGACAACGGCGGTATGTGCCACAAACACCCAGATATGAAACAATATAGAAAAGTTCCTTTTCTAATTATTGACCTATTCAGGGACTCAGAAGTTTTAATTATGAAGTAAATAATGCTAGAGACACTGACGCGTATTTTCCAAGTTTGTGTAGAAATAACACACACAAAATTTAACGAAACATCAATTTTATTAAATACTACGCGAACGCGAGTCTCTTCTAAAGTCTGCATTTCGGAGCTTGATACGTAGCAGTGTGTGATCAAATCAGTCAATCTTACTCGTTAGGTATGCTAATTAATAAATAACTTTGATAAGAAATGATAATAACTGATATCAAACTTAAACTGTGTCGCTTGCTCTTGAACTCTCATGTTCAAGGTAACAATAGATGATAAAAAACAGTCGTATCGAAATGACATTTAAAGTTTCGTAAAACATGCTCTACTTTTCGACTGCATTGCATTATGTGCTGTGTTGTAATTTGGGAAAAAAACTATTTGTATTCTAGTCATGCCTGTCACTTAACTGGACAATAACTAACAATTACCTGTGATAATAACTTACTGTTACGATGTAAGTAGGTACAAACGACAGTTCAACAGTAGAGTGGGTCAACACAATAAATTGTCGTCTCTCAACAGATTTTCTACTTTAAGTTTGAAATACAAAATTAATTATGAGCTGGACAATTTGTGGTGTATATCGCCTGAATGTCTATTTACTAATTGACATTAGCCATGGACGAATTATGGGTCTTTTAATTCTATTTTAACTCCCCCATGCATTGCTTGCATCTTGCATCCCTACCTACTAATACTATAAATGCGAAAGTCATTCTGTCTTTTACGCTTTCACGCCTAAACTACTGAACCGATTTTAATGAAATTTGATACCAAGATAGATGGGACCTTAAGGGACGTAGGCTACTTTTTATCCCACTGCTGGGCACGGGTCTGCGCCCGCACGATATCCTGTAGTCGACGTGGGCGAAGCTGCGGAAAGCTAGTTTCATAAATAAAAATGAACCGTAATTTTCTAAGCCAGTTGAATGACCATTATTCGCTCAAATGAATTAATAATTTACATCCCAAAATTCACAAACCCATATTATTATCAAACAGAAAGTTATTATATACTTATCTAATTTTAAATTGTCACTTTCGACGGAACAGACATCGGACGAAGTGAAATCTGTGGCCACTGAAGGCCATATTCTGCAATCATTTTATATTTGGTTGATGATAACATACCAAAATAATCCTGTCCTCATTTTAAAGATTTAATTAAGTACCTTTTTTTTTTACCTAGGTAAATGGCTAAAATATTTCAAAGTCATAATTTAGTAAGTTTATTAGGTATACTTAGTTAATAACCAAATTACGAAATTGAAAAAGATACAAATGATAATTTATATTTTTTTATAAACGGGTGTATTATACCATTCACACACCCTTTCATTAAGATTATTAAGATCTTTTGCTTTTAAATATAGTTGGTGAAATCCACAAATAGCTACTTTTAAGGACTACATCACCACAGATTATATTACACAAAGAAAGAGCAACATGTGTCTCACCACAGCATTTCTTCATCTCTTCCAGTTATCAGCGAACAAGCCGACATCGAAGATAATCCTCCATGCCGAGGACTTCAACATCACCAACGAGGCCATACTCCTCACGGGCCGTCCCGACTCACCCCGTGTCCTGACCGCTATGATCAATGACACGTTTGACTTCCTGACTATCATGCTTGACGGGGATATGGAGACCAATGTCAACTACACACTCACTATACCCTTCTATGGGAATTTGAAGCCTGGCCTCGATGGAGTGTACATCAGCAGTTATGTCAACAAGATTACCAAGACAAAAGAGTAAGTCAATACCATGAATATTAACTTAATTTCTTTAATTCGCAGTGATTTTAGTGAAATCTAATTATCATGTTTGATTTTTTAAAGTAATCAGATTTCACTAAAATCATATTTCAACAAAATTTATTTTGTTGCTATTTTGTAGTACAGTTACCCACACTATCGCTGTATCTCAATAAACTCAGTTTTCTTGTTGGTCCTTCTAAACCAGCTATTTACTTTTATGACCTATGAATTTTGTAAAGATTGCAGTATCACGATTTTTTTTTATTATGCACAACGGGATACTACACACGGAATCTTCATCACTGAGGAACTGGCTATCTTACCTCTTACACAACAATTTTCAAATTGTTGTTATGGCGTCAGACTTAGGTAAGATGGTGGTAGCTAGCCAGGTGGACTTGAAATAAGCCCTACCACCAACATTGTACCCCCCTGAGAATCGAACCCGGGACCCATGCGTCTTACATTACAAGGGTGGGCGAACCACTAGACCACAGAGGCGGTTAAAGAAGCCATCAGTCCACTGCAAAATGTAGCTCACTATGGCAAGGCTTTGCCACAATCTCCAGGGATAGGCTGATTGGAGTTCCTAGTGTTCATAAACACCACTGCCCTTTTCTGACCCACGAAGGTATTAGACGTACCTGAGTATGGCCGCCAAAAATTGTACATTTGGGAAAAAATATGTTTCCATCTCATATTGAATTTTATAAATTCCATATTTTATATTATTAATTAAAACTTGTGCTTTTTTTCTGGTTCGCAGTATCATTTTTATCCATGCGAATGATTTAAATTAATTTTGTTTGCCTATTACGAGTGCAATTTGTTTTTTCGTAAAGAGCTAATTTTGATTCCCATACAAATATTATGTGTCCCACTGAGACATCTCATACTTTGACGTCACATAAATGCACAACTATTGTATGACCAGTTAAAACTTTAGCACTTCTGAATTGTTATGTTAATTTGCTAAGTGCAAATTTATTATTTTAATAATAAAACCCAAAAAAAGAATAATAAAAACTAATTTGAAACTGTGTCTTACTTTTCTTTCCCGAATGTTACTTCACGTTAGTTACCACGAATGACAACGAAACTAGCTAGATTCCCCGCCTGTAATAATATTTTTTAGCTATGGCAACACCCAGCTACAGGTTGGCCAACGTTTAGGAAGAAACGCCATTTTGTTTACTGTCAAAGTGATTTTAAATGTAGTCGACCGTTTTGTCTTTTTTTATATTTTTAAGTGAGAATAACACGGTAAGTATGCAATTTTGCTATATTATTTTAGATTGCGTGTATAGATAAGACTATTCTTTTGTCAAATCAAACAATGCGGCATCCTAAAACTTAAATGTCACATATTAAATATTATTTTTAGTTTATATTCACGAGTTTTTTCATTCACGAATGATACCGTGTTACTAATGTGTTATGTAACATTCGTGATCGGTTGTTAAGAGTAGTATACACTACAGAATCTTAACTCAAAAGGCTTTATAATTTTTATTTTTGTAAGAATTATGTGTTTTCAATGGTTTGCATTTATTTATACTGTAGGTATGCGCTCCTGTCGTCATTTTTTTTTAATAAATTATCGATAATTTTTAGATGCCATTAACGCGCGGCAGAGAAGCAAAAGCGTTATAGACAGCGAATGCGAGCTAACAACCCAGAATAATTTAAAGAAGCGCAACTGAAAAATACTGAGAGGAATAAAAAAACGAAATATTTGTTTGCTTATTTGTTTTACTTTCCAACCATAAGTCCTAATAATAAATTTTGTGAGTTTTACCTTGAAAATGAAGGACTTTCCAGATACAATATTTCATCCCCCTTTTTGCCCCATCGGGGGTAGAATTACCAAAAACGCTGACACACGTAAATATTCATTTTTAATTGTCAGCCTAAGTCCAAAATTTGAAGATCCTTACTTCAAAACTGACGGACTTTCATACAAACTTCATCCCCTATTTTACCCCCTCAGAGGCGGAATTTCCAAAAATCCTTTCAAATTCAAAATTTCAATTCATAGTGGATGCTTACACTATATAAGGTAGGTATCTATGTGAAAAATTTCAAGTCTCTTGGTTCAGTGGTTTTGGCTGTGCGTTGATATCTCAGTCAGTCAGTCAATCAGTCAGGACTTGGAATTTTATATTATTTATTAGGAATATCTCACTTATGTACACTAGGCTTAATAAATTTCACACGTGTTACCTCCATTCACGAATGTTACCGTGTGTTATGAATTCACGACTGTTATTGTACAATTTTTGGCGGCCATACTCACCTACTACTTGTTATTTAATAAATACATTTCATCAACAGGTTTCTAATCGCCACTCAGTTTGAAGCCATATCGGCGCGTAAAGGGTTCCCTTGCTTTGACGAGCCGATGTACAAAGCCACCTTCAGCATCACCATCGGCCACCACAAGCAGTTCAGCGCCGTCTCCAACATGCCCCTTAAAACCAGAGTCGACAGCAAGTCAGTATACTTAACCATTAATTGACTGTTACCGATGGAGGAATTCAATGAAAGCGTGAATATAGCGTTTTATCGACACTCAACTGTCAAATCCATTGTCTTTTGTCAGTAAAACGTGATAAATCGCTATATCATTCGCGTTTCGGTAGTCATGCTATGACATAATTTAATGTGACATGAAAGAAAATATTTTTGGGAGAGTAACAAAATCACATTTTGGTTCAAAAATTGTTCTTCTAGCACAGAAGATGTGCCTCTTTAGTAATTCCTGATTTATTATAGCTATATATATGATCTTAAAAATGTGTCTGAGAAATTTTTATTAAGTATAAAAACCGTTTGCCTTTGTAGCTAATCATTTTTTTAATTTTGCAGTATTGTGGAGAAAATTTGGCCTTGGAAATCAATGGAACAGAAGTTTAAGTAAGTAAATCAGGATTAATTAATTGTACTCATTTATTTCCTTTTATAAATCCAATTAAATAGGTATTTATTTCTCTATCTCTATTTTTTATGAATACCTACCTAGGTACTTCGATAGGTATATTATTTGTATTTGCTTCACTTAAGTAACTATTTGCAAATGTTTCAGTGAATATATTATTTTCACAGTTACTCACTCACATGGATGTGATCTTGACATATTGATTGCATTATCATATCTCTACATAATAATAATAATAATAAGAATAATGTTAAGATTTTGATACTTTTTCCAGGAAGGGTATATCAGAGTTCATATTTGACGAGTTCGACAAGTCGGTACCGATGTCTACGTATTTGGTGGCGTTTGTGGTGTCCAAGTTTTCGTACGTGGAGAGTCCACCTGACTTATCCACCACGAAGTTCAGGATCTGGGCGAGGAAGGACGCGATTGACCAGGTAACATTGAAGCGATGCATTATATCGCTATTCTATAAAGGATGGAGCGCTATTTTATCGCTTACAGACTTATAAAGGCTAAGCAGTCGTTGAATAAAAATAAATGCAGGATCTTTCTCTTTCGCTGAATACATGACAATGGGATCCAGCCTAATGGGCCCTTCACATGCACAGGCGGCTGGAGAGGCCGAGAGGGACGGAGCAATATAAAATAAAAAGCTCATGTAATAATCTCTTAAATTGTCTCTAATATTTTTTGAATAACTCTTTAACAGTTTTCATTCTTTCTGTAAGTTTTAAAATCCATTTTAGTTCAAAGTGGCCACTTTTGGCAATTATGGATTTTAAAACTTACAGAATTAATGATAACTGTTGAAGAGTAATTCAAAAAATATTAGAGACAATTTAAGAGATTACTACATGAGCTTTTTTTAAATATTGACTTGGTTTACGAGTAATAAAAAAAAATTGTGGCGGCGCTAGTTTCACTACCACAGCGCTTTAACATACATCATTATTCTGAACTTACCATCCTTTCAAGGATGTGTCCAGTCCATGAAACTAAACAACTTTCTCTAAGAAACATGTTTGTGTCGAATTTCGCCACAAAATTTTGGTCATCCCATACTAAATTGATCACGTGATCTCTTTGATTTGTATGGATAGCCTTTTTTTACATATTGGCCATGTGTTCCTTAGAGAAAGTTGTTCAGTTTCATTAACTGAACACATCCTCAAAATTTGGAATAGTGAATACAAAATGAACCTGTATAAATAATATAACTACTTAAGTTAATACTTTTAAAATTAAAAGACTGTATTCCTTCCAGACGGCGTACGCTGCGAACATCGGCCCTCGCGTGCTCTCCCACTTCGAGAAGTTCTTCAACGTTTCGTTCCCGCTGCCGAAACAGGACATGATCGCTATCCCGGACTTCTCGGCGGGCGCTATGGAGAATTGGGGCCTCATCACGTATAGAGAGACTGCGTTATTGTATGACAAGCAGCAGTCGTCGTTCTTGAACAAGGAGAGAGTAGCCGAGGTAAGGCAATAAGATAGGTACCTACTTTACTTTTGCAGCGTTACGATTTTTATGACTTAAATTTTCTTAGATATTCTATAGAATGCGACTTTTTTATGCACAACGAGGATGTAGTGCTTGGCCTTCACCTCACTAAGGCCGAAGGTGGAAGCGCACTACACCCGGAATCCTCATCACTGAGGAACTGGCTATCTTACCTCTAACTGCCGGAACACAACCATTTTTGAATTGTTGTTATGGCGTCAGGCTTAGGTAAGATGGTGGTAGCTAGCCAGGCAGACTTGAAATAAGCCCTACCACCAAACCAAACCGAGTACAAATTGTACACTCCAGATCCAGAGCTTTTTAAAATCCTTTAGCATCTAAATAACATCTAATAATGGTCTTTCGAATACATAATCATATTCGTATCTAAAATCTGGTTTCTGCATCTTTATAAAATTAGACTGACATACATTTAATTTTAATCAATTGATATTTTTAGGTGATAGCCCATGAGCTCGCTCACCAATGGTTCGGTAACCTGGTCACCATGAAGTGGTGGTCGGACTTATGGCTAAACGAAGGGTTTGCGACCTTCGTGGCGTCCATTGGTGTGAACGCAGTGGAACCCAACTGGAGAGCTGATAGGAGCTACGCAGTGGACAGCCTCATGGCGGTTTTGAACTTGGATGCGTTGGAGTCGTCGCATCCTGTGAGTATTTAATTTAGTTTTTTTTATATTTCATCTTGTTGTAGAATTTACATCTGAAAAAATCATTCTAATATCATTGCATGTCATTGGCGAGTAAGAAGAAGTAAGAAGTTTTTCTTACTTTGCCAATCATGGCAGAGCTTGACAGACTGATCGTACTCGATCATGTTTGTTAAGGCAACTCTTGGTCCGGCCAGGTGTCGGATGTCCATCAGCCATTTTTTGATGTCCCCACTGCTGGGGCACAGGCCTTCCTTATGGGTGGTAAGGAGGATGGGCCATAACCCACCACGCGGGCCCAATGCGGATTGGTGGGTGTTATCGACTGCAAATGCAGCCGGGACCAACGGCTTAACGTGCCTTCCGAAGCACGGAGGAGCTCGAGATAATAAATTTTGGTCACCCATCCCATGACCGACCCTTGCGAACGTTGCTTAACTTCCGTAATCGCGGGCCAGGCGCTAAACCACTGCGCCACCGAGCTCCTCAAGGTGTCGGATGGGTGACCGTTAAGTGGCATTACAACTAAGTGCTTCCGTGCTTCGGAGGGCACGTTAAACCGTCGGTGGCGGCTGTTGTCACTGATAATAGTCGTTAAGTCAAGTCAGAGGCCTTACAGGCGGCTTGATAAACTCTAACACTAGAGGTGGCCACTAATCCTCATACGATAAGAGAGAGAGAGGGGCAAAGTAAAACAGAAGTAATCCAAGTCCATCTGACAATAAGAAAACCCTCTTTCAGATAACACACTTTCTTAGAAATTAAAAAAACAAGTTCGTTTAGTTCCTCTACCAGTCAACAGATGGCCCTGACCTAAGAAAAATTAAATTAGTTCCACTATCAGTCAGTTTCAGATTAGGATATGTATAAAGAAAACACTTGCTTACAAAATCAACTTTTCTAATGCTTCAGTGCTTTTCTGATATTTCGCTTCCACCAGGTATCCGTGCCCATCGACGACCCTAAGCGCATCAGCGAGATCTTCGACCAGATCTCGTACCGCAAGGGGTCGACCCTCATTAGGATGATGACCATGTTCTTGGGGGAAAGTGTCTTCAGGAAAGCCATACACAAGTGAGTCGTTATAAGCATTTTGTTTTTAATATTTACCTCTCATTGTTTTGTATCTTATTAAAATCAAACATTGGTCCATCGTTTTACATTTCTTCCATTCCATCCACAGTACTTGTTGTATGGTCTGTCATTCCATCCAATGCTCGTAATCGTAACGTATGAGTTATTATAGTTTCATTTATTTTAATTCTTTACTTTGTGCCCAAAACAGTTGCAAATAATTTGAAAAAAGATCAATTTGCTTTGACAGCACAGCCCCACTTGATCTATCACCTGCCATTCTATACTATACTTAGCGATTAGATAAGTCAATAATTAATTCTATTAAAAATGTATTTAACTTTAATTATTTTCCATATTATGTAATATCATAATAATTATGTTTTCCATAGGTGCATATCGCCTGAAACACAGGATAACCTTGTTCAGGCACAAACAATGATGTATTACCTAAATAAAACTATATTTGTAATTGTATGTGTAACTAAACAGAATCTCATATTATTTAATACATTAAATAGACTTAACCCAAACAATCTAATAAAAATGTGTTCTCTCCAACAGCTATCTCCTAAAATATTCGTACCAAAACGCGGAACAAGACGACTTATGGCGCGAGCTCACAGCCATGAGCCGCCTGCACGGCGGACTCACTCGCAACGTCACGGTGAAGCAAGTTATGGACACGTGGACCACGCAGACTGGGTACCCGCTACTCACTGTGACAAGGGATTATACTGAAACCTCGCTTACTATTACACAGGTACAATATTGACTTTGGAAGAGTTATCGGAAAAAATAAAACCATTATGTAAATAAATATCTAACGAATTCACTTAAAAAAAATATTGATACAAAATTTACAAAAACAAAACTTTTATTTATTTTTGCTAACAAACTTTATTGTACATTTCAAACAAAATGTTACAAAAGGCGAACTTAATGCTAAAATCATTCTCTCCCAGTCAACCTTTAGGAAACAGAAACTGAAAAGATGGAAACAAGATTAAATATTAAAGACAACACAATAACATGCAGTCGGAGGCATAGAATTCAAATCATTCATAATGTCACTTTCTTTATGCATGCCTCCGACTGCATGTTTGTTGCGGTCAGAATAGATAGCTTGAGTCGAAACAGAGGGCCTAGCCAAAGTAACATTGGCAAATATTCGTTATCGCTTCGCTTTCGAAACATTTATGGGATTGACATGTTAACAAAACCAGTTATAAATGTTACTTTGGCTAGGGGGGTTGGTTTTGTTGACAATCGAATTTTAAAACGTCAAATCCATACATGTTTCGAAGCGAAGCGATAACGAAAATTTGCAAATGTTACTTTGGCTAGTTGGGCAGGTAGGTACCTTCCACCATTTTTCGACGATACCTTGACTTTTTATTGCATATTTTGTTGTTGATTAGAAACGTTACCTATCGCTGGGAGCTCGCGCCCCCACATCGTCGTCGTGGTGGGTGCCACTACGAGTGCTATGCGAGCCAGAGGCATCGCAAGACAGCACCGATACTCTACAGTGGTTGGCGGACGACGAAGGCGTCTCGTCTCTGCACCGCTTCCAGCACAAGTCGAAACCGGATCAGTGGGTGTTGTTCAACTACGATATGGTCGGTGAGTTGTCTCTAACAACACCAATCTTTACGTTTGTTTGTTTGTTTATTACTTACGTCTTAACGTCATCGATCATTATGAAATTTTGCATACAATACACGTTTTCAGGGGTACGGAAAAGGACATAGGGTGCCTTTCATCCAGAAAACACATTGTCAGGGGTACGGGAAAGGACATTTTATCCAGGAAAAACGATCAGTTCTCGAGGGATAGCAAAAAACTTTCCATGCAGACAGAGGGCGGCCGCTAGTAAATATTATAACTCTTTATTAAACTAAATTTTGCCTTGTATAGCTCCATACCGCGTGAACTACGACAAGAGGAACTGGAAGTTGCTCTCCGATACTCTGAACAGCGATCGCTACGCAACCGTGCCAGTGCTGGGCCGAGTCCAGCTGCTGTCTGACGCACTCGCACTCGCCTGGACCAACCGACTTGACTACTCCACCGCGCTGCAGTAAGTTTATTATTTATAACTATATAATACTTTAATTTCAGCACTAGAAATATATAGTAGTCGACGGATAATTAGAAACACCCGTCGATTTTGTCGTCGTCGACCGCTGGCTGTGATCTGATGATGACCATCCAGGGAGTGAATGGAGGAGATTCAGATCGCTATACACACCAAACTGATCCATAAATTACGTCACACGAATTTCATGATTTTTGACCCACTCCCCCGTCCTTGTCACAGCCAGCTGGTCACTTTTGTGAGACCCCCCCTCCCTAGTGTGACGTCACATATTTTACAATTTTACATTTGGATTCATTATTGAATTAAAACAGCAGTTTAGAAATTTGATTTATTTCAATTTAAATGATTTTGAAATGTGACGTCACCAAATTAAGGATCCCTCCCACCCCCTTGTCACACAATAAGTTAACGTGTGACGTAATTTATGGATGGTTCCCTTAAGTTTATTATACTCACCTGTTTTAGGTTAGCAAGCTACCTTCGGCGAGAGACGGAAGTCCTCCCCCTTTCGATCGGGCTCGGCGCTCTGTCGAAGATAGAGACAGTATTGGAGCGGACACCCGACTACGGTGCCTTCCAGAAGTTCGTCCGCCGCCTGATCACGGACACTTACCAGCGGGCTGGGGGACTTGCCGTCAAGAAGATCGTCGACGGTGACAATTTGAACAGCGTCAAGATGCAGGTGGGTTTGGAGTTATGTTTTATTGAGTGTCGGTCGCTCCAATAGATCTTTTAGGTCGAAGTGACTACAGCCTCATCTTGAGCTGCATAGCCCCTAACACTCAAATAATAATAATGAGTATTGTAAACAGTATATTCAGTGAGGCAAAGTTGAAATATTTTCATTATATTTCCTTTGTCTTACTAGATTTCTTTTATTGGGGGGTTAATTAATTTGTTGTCTCTTTTCAAGTTATTTATTTTCTTTTTCTTTCTCTTCAATGATTATCATCCTCCTCCAATTTTTGCTCGCCCATCTAAGATGATGGGGTATTCTTCAAAATATCCCGTCCTATTTTGGAGTTCAGATGATTCGAAAATTCACAATTACTCTTTTCCTCCAACACAGAGCAACAGACTTCATTTTCCGGATCTGCCTGCTTATTGTCTAATTTCGAAAATCTATCGCAATCGCTTTCATTTGACAGATGCATGTGTTGCTGCATTTCTTGGATAAGTTTTTATTTGTGCTAAAAAGAAGCATCAATGTATCACATCCTGAAAGCGATTGCGATAGATTTTGAAATTAGACAATTAGCCTCCAGATCTTATCAATAAAGATTCAGATTGACAAGTGGTGGCGAATTCCAGGTGATGACGTCCCAATGGGCGTGCCGCATGAAGGTGCCGGGCTGCGAGGAGAGCGCCATCGAGCTGTTCCAGCAGTGGATGGACACCAGGGACCCGGACAAGGAGAATCCGTGAGTGGCACCAACAAACACCATCTATATATTTAGTTTTACCATGGTTTTACTTAACAAATTCCTTGTGCTGATGATTTGGTAGACTCGATTTAATAAAAATAATTATTTTTCTTGACTGCCAAATAGGTGATTTCCCGTATGATAATGCTAAATGAAAAGTTTAAAATAAGCAATAAGGAAATCCACATTAATTGTCAATTCACAAAACAGCAATAGTTATATCTATGATTGAATAACATCTCAACTTTTACTGTTTTCATACATCTTGCCATCAAGACATCTAGCTGAAGGTATAGGCGTACTTATCTAGTTCCCAGCGATTTAGCTGTCCAGGTGTAAATCATCTTGGTGTCTGAATTAAGACCTTTTGATTTGAACTGATTTTGAATCCGTTGTTTGTTGCATTCGCCAGAACTTGCATACACTTTTCTAAGAGGCTGTCCTTAGTTTTAGTCTTCAAGTTGTCTGTTTTCCCTCCAGGATCCCGTTAGACCTCCGCAAGACAGTATACTGCGTGGCGATTAGCCGCGGCTCGGTGCGCCACTGGCGGTTCGCGCTCGCGCGGCTGCAGCGCGCCAACGTCGCCGCCGCCAGGGACCAGCTGCTCGTGGCGCTCGCCTGCACGCGCGAGCTCTGGATACTCACACAGTGAGTGACAGTACACAAAAACAACTCTTCAAATAGAAAACTTTAAACCAAATTTGTATCTTACCAATTACCATCCTATCACTTCATTTGACGACGGATGTTAACTAAAAACCAAATCTATCACTCCATAATATGTTTTATTTAAACTAAGTTTTATTCTACTGAGTTTTCTAAGTTTTATTGTTTTATTTCAACATCAATTTAAATTAATTCCGTCATTAATTAATCTTTGATTGTTAGGTAGTTACGTAGGTACATACAGCTTCGATCATCTATATCTGAGGCTGAGGATGTAGCACGTCATACAATAACAAAGCTGAAATGTAGCACATGCCGTTTGCCAATCACGCGACCCAATGTCAAGTTGTACCTATGACAAAGTCGTGGATGTGGGGGCTGCGTTTTGAGGGAGTTTGAGGTGTCCCGCAAATGCCATTGTCATGCAATATCCACAGATCGAAGACATACAGTCAACGGTACGTCAGACTATACAATGTTGATCTTGACGCCGCCCGTCTTTATACCGTACCTACCTACGTAATAAGAGCTGTTTTTGTAGTTCGACTGTTTATCTACCTTTTGGTGCTGTCGTGTGTAGGTAAAGTCGCTTAACGCTTTGGTACTTTGTCATATCAATTTTACAGGTTTACGGTTTAAAACAAAGTTACTATGACAAAGTACTAAAGTGTTAAACAACTTTCGTTGCTGACCGTACTCAGTAACTCGGCTACAAATGGACGACCAAAAATTTGGTCAGTGCTCTCAACATTCCCTTTAAATCTTCCGAAAAAGCTGACAGCATCACTCCCTTCGCATATAGCATCACCAAATTGTTTCTCCGAAATTTAGACACCCAGTGCTTTCCCCCCAGGTACCTAGAGTGGGCCATCACGGAAGGGTCGGAGGTTCGACGCCAGGACGCGGCCACTGTCATAGCGTCCATCACGCGCTCCACCATCGGTTACTACGTCGCCAAAGACTTCATATACAATCGGGTCGCTGATCTGCATAAAGCGTAAGTTGTTTTATGCACAACGGGGTAGTGCTTGGCCTTCACCTCACCTGATGTTAAGTGACGATAAGGCCGAAGGTGGAGGCGCACTAAGCCCGGAATCCTCATCACTGAGGAACTGGCTATCTTACCTCTAACTACCGGAACACAACAATTTTTAAATTATTGTTATGGCGTAGACTTAGGTAAGATGGTGGTGGCTACCCAGGCGTACCTTTTTTTTTTTATTAGAGTGAGGTAAATACGTACCCAGGCGTACCTGAAATAAGCCCTTCCACCAACCAAACCGAGTACAAATCGTACCCTTCCTGAGAATCGAACCCGGGACCCCGGCATCTTACACGGGTGGGCGAACCACTAAGACCACAAAGGCGGTTAAAATAAATTTAAATAAATATAAATAAATAAATGGTAAAGACATGATTCAAGTACAGCGGCAAAATAAAATGTGGGTTCTTTGTTTAAATTATTTACTTATTAACTTATTACTAATTTTTATTTATTAATATTTCAGGTTCCGAGGGCAAGCGACAAGATTGGGTGCCATAGTTAAAGTTCTACTAGACCAATTCACAACACAGCGAGAGCTCGACGAGGTAAGATCAATTTAATTTATATAATTATATACCTAGTAGTGTAGCAGAATCAATGGCTAGAAAACCAGAATATTTGTAAAAGTTGTTCAGTTTGATGGTCCCTTTCTGTTATTATGTTGTATACTAGCTTTTGCCTGCAACTTCGTTTGCGTGATTAAGACAGTTTGTGCATTTATTTTGAAAGTCACGGATTACGAATATACCTAACCTTTATGTTGTGTATGTTGTGTGTATGTGTAACCTGTATTTAAGTAGACATGTAAATTTTCCCATAAAAATTCATGTACCTACAATCTGGAACACCCTGTAGCACCCTGTAAAACGGGAATTTCCAAAATGCTTTCTTAGTGCACACCTACGCCACAAAAGGTATTTACGCTCTAAAAATGGTGTTTCTACCTTCAGCCCTTTACAAATCCCTATACCAACTGGAACACCCTGTAGCACCCTGTATAACGGTAATTTAACAAAACCCTTAGCTCTGCTCACCTACAGCATGAAAGGTATCTACCCTCCAAAACTGGTGTCTCTACCTTCAACCCTATACAAATTCTCATACAAACTTGAACAACCTGCAGCATCCTGTATAACGGGAATATTCCAAAATCGTTTCTTAGTGCTCATCTACTATCTATATCTCATGAAAGGTAAGGTCCCTCCTCCTAAAACCCTCCAAAAATGGTGTCTCTACCTTCAGCCGTTAGGGCTCTACGCCTATCCCAACAATGTATCAACCATTTTGGAGCTTTATATGTGGCTAATATGATTGGTTGTCAAACTGAATTCGTTCGCCCCCAGTTCTCGGTATGGCGCGAGAAGAACGGCGAATACTTGTCGGAGGTGAAGCTGTCGGTGCAGCAGGCGCTGGAGCGCGCCGCCGTCAACATCGGCTGGGTGGCGCGCAACCGCCGCCTAGTAGTCGACAAGCTAAGGGAGTTCTCCGCGTGAGTCTATAGTCACTACCTACACCACTACATGGGGTCAAGTCTGCTAATGTTAATGGTCCATGATAGGAAAACATGGTTTGCGGGGGTCATATTTTTTATATAGAAAACGTAAAGATGTAGCCACAAAAAAAATATGCGACAAGCTAAAGAGATTCTTTAGTAGCTACAAGTATTAAATTGCGTATAAACCTCACAGATGATTGTAAAATCAGAATACCATCAAAAGCGCTTGCGTAGGGTCATATTTTTGGCGTAAATAGTAGCCGAAACGTATTGAATTCTACATCAAAATACACTTTAACGTACTGTGAAGTAGCTGTAATAACTTTTTTTTAAGAAAGATATGCTAAAGATAATGATGAAAAAACAACGAAAAACATCGAAAAAGTGCAGAAGTGAGGTTATTTTCCATAGGTACTCTTTACACGTAAAGAAAAAGACAGAGACAAAATGTTTCTGCATAACCGAGCCTTAACGTCAAAATCGTGGTTCAATGGTGTTTGAATGGTTATGCTTTTTGACACAGTTCTTGTTTCTTAAACCCAAAACCAAAACAAATTGTGTTACAGGTTTGGTTTTAAGAAACACAAACCGTGTTATTACAAAAGATTTTTACCACTTTTTTGTCAATATTGTTTGACAGAGACAGCATCACATTTAAACATGTGTTCAGTTAAACAGTGTTTAAAAATCATTTGTAATAACACGGAATGTGTTTCGGTTTTGGGTTTAAGAAACAAGAACTGTGTCAAAACCATTCAAACACCATTGAAACACGATTATGGCGTTTGCAATAGCAGACTTGACCCCCGTGATTTCGGCAAATATCTTGACTAGAGATGGGCAAAACCGACCACTGGGTTTAATTCCAATAAAAACCCACATAGTGTAATAGAAACTTTTTACAGTTTTTTTATTTCTATTGATAGGTAGGTAGGTAATGTCACGTTGTGACGTTGCTCTGAAAACAATTTATTTTTTTTATTTTTAAATAAAAAAAAATTAAACCGTTGTACATTTTGGGAAGTGTACATTCTGGCACTGAACGCTAAATTCGACTCTTTCTATGAATAAGCTATAATAAAAATGCTAGTAAATAAAAATATACATTTTGGTAAAATGTACTTATTTTGATTCGCTTTTTATCCATTGTGATTGTATAGATGGAACTGTAATCATTTTGAATAAGTAATCAAATGAAATCAAAGCCTCATATTTAGCATAATAAGTAATTTTAACTGTAACTTAGTTGTTGTCAAAGTAGTTATGTAAAAAAACATTATTATGTTAGGTAGGTACTTAAGTAGGTACTTACTTACTGCTTTATTATATTTTTTGTTCAACATTGTAACTACAATTTTTTTTAAATAAGATGTCACTTATTTTTCACCTGTTTGCTATTGAATGTTTAAGTAGTTATGTTGTTTTTTGTATTACTTAGTAGTTATAAACTATATTTTGATTTGAGATCACTGTATAATTAAATTAGACAGCTAATCAGAGCCTCAATAATTCTGCAAATGCTAAACAAATATTGATGATGGCAAAACTGAAAGACATTCCTTTATTTTTAAAAGTACTTAAGTAAAACTCCTTTCAAAGATTTTTGAAAAAATTAAGAAAATTAAGTAAATACATTTTTTTTGTTGAACCTAATTTTTTTTTATCTTTCTTGGCTCTGCCTATCATTGACCCTATCGAATGGTATCATAAAAAGTAGTGCAGGATGTATTTTTTCGGATTTTAGCCAGTTCGTTTCCCGACTGAGACAAGCGATTTATAAAAAATCTTTGAATGCAGATTTACTTAAAATAAATAAAGGAATGTTTTCTTTCAGTAAAAATTGCCACTATTAGTAAGTATTTAGGGTAGGTAGGTACTTTCTCCCTCAAACTACCATCTTTTATTTCCACCCTGGGGGTCAAGTCTGCTAATGTCGACAAAATCGTGGTTCAATGGTGTTTGAATGGTAATGCTTTTGGTCACAGTTCTTGTTTCTTAAACCCAAAATCGAGACAATCGGCCTTACCACAAAAGATTTTAAAACACTGTTTAACTAATCACATGTTTAAATGTGATGCTGTCTCTGTCAAACAATATTGTCAAAAAAGTGACAGCATCACATTTAAACATGTGTTTAGTTAAACAGTGTTTAAAAATATTTTGTAATAACACGGTGTATAATTTAGACCACTGTTTAAATGTGATGCGTCTCTTTGCCGACACATTTCTTGTGTCTAAAACCACTATTAAAACACCACAGAGACACGATTGTTAAGTTACGACTGAGCCCCAGCATAAAATATTACTTGGTTGGGATAGTGTAGTGGTTACTAGCACGGAGTGTGGGGAAACTTATGAATATTTTTGTTAATTTTTTTCTATAGAGATCATCAAATGCCGCTAGTGTCCAGGTGGAAAAGTCAACCCAACTTCATGTTATCTATTTTTGCGATACACAACATAACCAGTTCTCGGGAGACCCCTTTTAGATAGATATTTATGACGTCTGTCTTAATGTATACTTAGTCTACTGTCTAATGCCGGTTGCAGACCAAAAACTAAGTTACCTAGCTAAGCTGTGTGGTAAGTAGGTAGGTACGTAAAATAGTTTGCGATCTGCACATAAACTATGAAAAATTACTCTAGCCACTAGCGAATCCAGGGGGGGGGGGCTGAGGGGCTCAAGCCCCCCCTAAAATCATTTGGGTTTACCCCAACAAATCTGTTGATTACCTTGGTAAAGCCTGCCCTCACCTACGTTAAGCCCCTCCCAAACCAAAATCCTGGATCCGCCACTGACTCTAGCTATGTTAACTATTAAGTTAAATTAAACTAACTCATATTGGCTTAGCTTTTAGTCTGCAACCGGGCACTCCATGAAAGATCGCATTTCTGTGATAATTTGTAGGTAAGCATTACAAACTATATGCTAGGATACAGAATGATCTATGTAACTATGTTCGATTACCTACATTTCATTAAACATCATTGAACATTATCAATAACAACAATATTATTGTTATTATTTTTTGTTTAAAGTATATTTTTCATTCACAGGCAAAATCTTACCTTTAATAATTGCCTAGTTAGTTTAGTTGACTACTTACTCGATTTTTTTTTAGTTTACTTAGTTAGGATACCTACTTACTAGACACGTGTCATTCGTTAAAAAATATTTCTTATTGTTTTTCATAAGCAGAAATCATTGCAAATTATCTTTATATATGTTTCTTATTTAATTATGTGAACTTATTTATATTATAGAATTTATTTTAATGCAATTAAGTTTGTATTTACGTAGGGACTAGGAACTTAGAAAATTAGTATCTAGGCTAGGTCGAACTTACTTAATCGAATTCCGTCCAATCGTTCTCAGTACCCTTAGCACGAACAGCTATCGAGAAAAATAACGCGCGTAAAATAATTCGATCGATACATTTTGTATTGGAAATTTGTACAGCGCCATCTATCGCCGATAAGCGAAATGAATTTTTCCATAGAGAATAATAATTGTCTATCGAGTAATTTTACGCGCGTTTTTTTTCTCGATAGCTGTTCGTGCTAAGGGTACAGAAGCTTTCTAATATTTTCGTAAATTTGTTAAAAATTGAATAAATGTTTTTTTTTTCTGACCTGATCTGTTTTATTATTGATTTTTTTTACAGAAAATCCTCATTATTTTTAATGTCTTCTAGGGTTATGCTATATTGCCCCGTTCCCGCGGACCATTTGAATAGGTATAGGTACCATATGGGCAACAGCATCGCTGACACTCCTAATGGAGCCCCTAGACAATCAAGCATTTCTTGTCAATCATTTACATTGCATTTACCATTTGGAGGCGTGGCCTACTTTTGATTGGCCACGGTAATCTATCTATACTGTGGTGCTTGTCAAGCATAGGTCCTAGACGATCAAAATGTGATTGACAAGCAATGCAATGTAAATGATTGACAAGCAATTTTGATCGTTTAGGGGGTCCATAAGATTAAAACCGCTCGCACGCCGCGCCGCGCCGCGCCGTCACTAACTACATACGTTTAGTTCGTGCAGGGGCGATACAAGCGCACACGAATTTTGCAATTATTAGCACTTGGTCGGATTCGCAAAAGGTCGGATTATGTATTAAAATCTAGCACTAGCCCATAGTACTCAAAATCTAGTTTTCAGTGAAACTATTTTGTTCCAGCGACGGAGAAGACGAGATGTTGAAAGAAGGGTCCTCTTACACCCAGACGCCTTTCGCTTTTCTAGTAATATGTGTAATCAGTCTTATTATATGTATTTTATAACTTTCGTGTTTTCATTATCATTTGACGACCTAAGTGGTCGAGTGGTTTACACAACGGCTTTCAAAGGTGTCGCCATCTTTGAGTTCCCGGGTTCGATCCCCTGCTGGTGGTTTTCTTCCTGTGACAAACACTGACTCAGACCATGCGGTCCCAATGTGGATTGGTGAGTATTAACGACTGCGAATGCAGCCAGGACCAACGGCATAACGTGCCATCCGAAGCACGGAGGAGATCCGAAACGTGCCATCCAAAGCACGGAGGAGATCCGAAACGTGCCATCCGAAGCACGGAGGAGATCCGAAACGTGCCATCCGAAGCACGATTTTTCAAAAATCCTCTACAGTATTAAAACTATGAGACTTTGGCCCAGAAAAAAAATACTGGTAAATAGCCGTTATGTCACTGGTTACGTACCTATCATAATCTGATGGCCTAAGGTTAAGGTCATAACACCTATGGACGAAAGACCTAATTTGAAAAACACCTACCTAATGGACAAAACACATAAGTTCATAAGATAATAGTTGCACATAATGGATGGTTAACCTAAAGTCGATTCACCTAAGGACAATACCTACATCTATAAACAAAATATCTTATGTTCTAAGTTCATTAAGAACCCGTTTTATGAAGAAGTATTTCGCTCAAAGGTATTATACGTCTATCACTTGTAGGATTAATAAAATAGAAGATTAAGTAGGTAGGTAGGACCAATGGTGTAGCCGCGTTTCAGCGCGCACTCGAAAAATGACGGCTTCCTGCCCAATCTGCGCTGAGATTAAGCCTCGATTTATGAAAGTTAGTGGCCACTTAATCAAAGCTACGTCACAGAATATATAATAGTACTAACGTACAGAAGTCGGTCCCCGCGAGGCCCATCAAATAATAAGCTACTCTCGCTGCACGGCAATAAAGTACAATTTCAAACTGCACAACGCTGCGTGGATAAAATTATATGCACCTACGAAGAAGAAAGAGAGGCGTCTCTTTCTGTCGCATAGCTCTGTCTCAACCGACACATTTCGGGGTTGCTACTCGCTAGTTACTGATATCATAGAAAACATTCGTTATTTCCATGAAGAAACAATGAATAGAATAGAATAGAATAGAAAATATTTATTTGCCACAAACATGGTACATTTGATGTTCCAACAGTAAATACAGTTTCTCATATTTGACCCATAACAAAGGCATGCAAATATTGGGTACAACTTGTGATAATATGAAGCTACACAAAAAATAAATAATAATAAGTGCGCACTAAACTTCTGCTAATTTATAATAAAATGTTTATACGTGATTATTTAATTATAGTTGTCAAAACAGTACATAATAATAATAAATCATGTAAAAATATTAATTACGTCAAAATATAAAATCGTCAAAATATAAATTACGGCACAAAAACAATTATCAAATCATGTCAATTCAAAGTAATAATAAGATATTTACCCTAATACTATTATTCAGTCACGTCCAAAATATTCTGTATTATGTCAATATAAATCAAAATACTCGTAATACCACATGTCATGATTAAAATACAAACATTACCCAATTTTATAATCTAAATATTCTTTTACAGTATAGAAGCAATGTTCTAGCAGCCATACCGATAGTTTTCGTTTAAATATATTAAATGGCAAATTCTTTATGTCATTAGGCAGTCTATTAAATATTTTTATGGCTTGAACATGAAATTACTAATAGGTACCTACTTATAAAATAAAATAAATCTACCTAATAGGTGAGCTGAGCATATTTAAAGAGCATAAATAATAAGTATTTCTAAGTAGGTAGTTAGAGAAGCTCGATGGCGCAGTGGTATAGCGCCTGGCCCAACGATTGCGGAGGTTAAGCAACTTTTGCAAGGGCCGGTGAAAAAAAATAGTATTTTTTAGCTTCTTTCTTTACTGGTGCCATATTTCGAACTTCGATACAACTAAGTATGTAAATATGTATACAAAAAATACAATAAACTTTGGTAGGTAGGTAGGTACGTTAGTAATTAAGTATCAAAAACGAATGATTGCATGCAACAACCATAGAGCGATTGCGTGACAAGACGTTTTCAGTCAGCGATCTGTCTAGCTCCATATGTCTGCATTTTATATTTTACGATGTATTATTATAGTTTCCGTCTTTAAGTTAAATAAAGCCAAGTTCTACTGGAAATCGCTTTGCTTTCTTTATATCAAAACTCATAGAGACTAAATAATATACTAGAAAAATACGACTCGCACCAGATCAATACTCAGACGGGAATCGAACCCGCGACCTTTGGATATCCGGTCCAATGCTCTGACCGCTGAGCTACCGAGTCACTAGTGACATCGTCGAATTTCTTCTAGTATATCCTACTCTTACGCTGCAAGCCAGCGTTATTTCACCAATGTGAGGAATTACCTCGATCGACATTCAATTGAAATATCTTTCCAGATGTTTGGCAATCGATAAGGATGAAATAGCTATATAATTTTTAAATTTGAGATTTTTGCATTTACAATGCTATTTTATAGGGAGACTCATAGAGTAAGTTAAAAAAAAATTGGGGTAGAGAGAGCCCTCTCGCGTTTTAAAGACCTACTCATTTTGAAGCGCCATCGCCATAGCGAAATGTGACTGGTGGACCCACAGAGGAAATAATCACTACGTGTGGACCAATGGTGAAAAAAATACTTTACTTTCCTCTATGGGTAGAGGAAAGTAGGTATATTATTTTTTCACTATGGATTTATCACATTTACATGACACTAATAATTTTACAGCATTTACCCTTATATTCAAAAATAATATTATTCGACAGTAGAAAATACGGCATATTATGTGGTACAAGCAAGCCACAAAGCAATAACTTACGTAAGATAATACAGGTGATTAAAACAATAATGAATAAAATTAATTTGACTACGTTTTAAAATAAGACAAATTGTCATGCAGTTTTTAAGTTGAATCAAAGGAAAGTAAACATAAACATACATAAACATAAACATTTTTATTATGTCAGAATGTGGAAATTACAGATGGAATTCTTAACTCTAAAAAGATATTGCACAAGACACATTCACCCACTTTTGGGCATGCAAAATACATTTTAACCTATAGCTAAAACATACCTATCTACTGAAACTGGTAAAATGAACTTGGTGTTTCACAATTTTTAAATCCACATTTCACCTTGATTTCACCTTTCACTGCCTTCAACTAAGTATAAGTAGTTGAGATTATTAATATAATTGAAAAATATTAGAATATTACTCGGTAGCATAATTGGTTAGTGCATTGGGCCGGAATCCTAAGGGTGCGGGTTCGAGTCCCGTCTGAGCTGCTACGGGTGAGTCGATTTTTTCTAATATTTTTCAATTATATTAATAATCTTAATATAAAAATAGCATTGTGAATGCATAAAATCTAAAAGTTTAAAAATAAGTAGTTGAACTAGAGTCTGTTCGGAAAGAGAACCTGACTTGGGATTTGTGCTTGATCACCGTTTTTGTCATGTTGACTGCACTGTTATACGTAATTATAGTAGTGATCAAGTTATTACAGTCGCACTAAAACGTAACAGTGCCGTCAACATTTCAAAAACGGTAATCAGGCACACAAATCCCTAATAGTGACCCTTTTGAACCTGCATTGATTGAGAAACACTTTGTGGAAGCCCAGCGTGCCGTTTACTGTACCTAGGTACTTAGTGTGCAATGATGTTCATGATAAGGTCATATCAATCTGATGTGAGTGAGATAAAAATAAGAAAATGTCTAGATGACTGTTTCACGAATCGAATTAATTTTAAACAAGGCCCAGGGACACAATTCTCAAGCAGTAGATTTTTTCAGTGTGGTAAAGTTACCAGTCGAACTATCATCTTAATCTTTCTAAATTAACAAATATAAAATCAAGTGGGACATAGCATAGAAAATATCTTAAAAATGCTGTGGCAACCATTGTAATGTCCCATCTAAATAATGACACGACAACAGAACTCTACCTTTAGAGACTACTCTCCCCAGACAACTCAAATCTCGATCCCAACAATTCGACCCCGACAACTCAACCTCGTCTCCATCATGGCCAAGGTCGAGTTGACAACTCGAACCCGACATCTCAACTCCAATAATTCGATCCTAACAACTCAACCCCAACCATTTGTCTTCTCTCCATCATTAGTGTCGAAATGCAAGGGTCAAATCGAATTGTTAGGGGTCCAAATGTCGTGGTTAAGTTGTCAGGGTTGAATTATTAGGGTTTGAGTTGTTGGAATTGAGTTGCCGGGGTCAAGTTGACAACTCGAACTAACAACTTGACCCCTACAATCCAAACCCAATAATTCGACCCCAACCATTTGTCTCGTCACCATCATCGGGGTCGAGATGAAAGGGTCGAATCAAATTGTTAGGGGTCGAGTTGTTGGGGTTGAAATGTCGGGGTCCTTCTTTTTTGGTAGGAGGAAACGCGGTCTTATCGCCTTCCGACCCGCCCCATCAAGATCGTTTACCGATCCGACGGGAGGGGGTCAGCAAGTTCTGAGCTCTCCAATACGCGTCACTCTGACGAGCAGAGTTGCTCAAGTCAGAGTGCCGCGCAATGGTTCTATTTAGGGTCAAGTTGTCTCGGAGTCGATTCTTTATTCAATCTAAAATGTTTGATGAAGCATTGGTCCATTCAAAAGGGTCCTTTGTTTACGGATACCATGTCTCTGCCCTCGCTGCCGCTAACTCTTCTTCAACCAAATTTAATTGGCAAAGAAGTCTTCCCCGTTCATTTCAAAGAGAGAAAACACAGAGTGAAACTAAAATATCCTCAAACTTCCTCATTAAAGCATTCAATGAACAACCTCCAGTGAAGGGAAGTGATTTGCCTACCTCCGACTTTGGGATAAAAGCTTGACCATATAAGATTTTATTTGAAGTGGTAGGTAGGATTTTTAAAAAAATATTAAAATTGGTTGGAGAGCTCGATGGCCCAGTGGCTAAACGTATTCGGCTTGCATTCCGGTTGCGGTGGTTTAACAGTGGTTTCGGAATCCCGATTCGGAATTCCGAAACGCTATATCGACGAGGAAACGGTTGACAGAATTGAAAAAATCCTATATAGAAAGTAGAAAAAAGCAACGTTTCGTAGTCCCCTATTTCCTCCTCCAAAACTAAACCGATTTACCTAATTATTTTTTTTATTAATGTTTTCCTTTTTTTCATAAATTAATTATTAAAATATATATTAGTCTTCAAAACCTAAAAAAAAATTGCCTTCGTTTAGACATCCAGAGATCAAATTTAATCTAATATTTTCAATTATCTTAATCTTTAAAATAAAGATAATAAAAAAGCAAAACACAGGAACACAGCCAAAGCTTTTCATTTATACTTTTTTTTAAAGTACCTATATAGTTTCAGAGGAGGGAACAGTGGACCACGAAACTTTGATTTTGTTTAGATACTTTCTGTTGGAATTTTTCAATTCTCTCAACCGTGGTGTTTCCTCTTAAAAAACTATTAATCTGGTGATTAACAAACAGAGACAGCTATGTGGCCGGCAGTGATGTTGTTAATCGCAACGCTGCAGTCAGTGAGGGCTAACAGCTTCCGGCTGCCGGGAGACGTGTGGCCCTTGCACTACAACCTGCGCATCATCTACGACATCGATCCTAACACCAACTTTTCTTTCTTTGGAATTGTCGACATACTGGTGAGCTTTTACGCTTCTTCTTTAACAAAGATCTACAAAATAGTCTAGAACAAGGCCGGCCAAACCCAGGTACGTAGCCCACGATGTGGCTAAGGTATTTGAAATTGCTCGCCAGAGATCGGCCGGCTGGCCAGCGCACGGTAACAATGCGCGCCGGTGTCGCCAGTCTAAAAAAATTTGCTCACCTGGCTATTGACCACCCTTGGTCTAGAATTATTATAATGCTACTACTACCAACTTGTCGCGCAACCACGCAACGCATGCATCACACTGCATCATAATATATTATTATGATATGTACTCGTAGGTACTTAAGCAGCAGTTTTTAAAGTTCATCTTCATATCAAAGCATGATGCGAGGCCGTTTGTAGTCCGTCATAATGTCATATTCTACTTTTAAAACGTTATTTTTTTGCTACGTTCACCAAATTGGTAGTCCATTAAATCTGGAATATTTCAGATAACAGCAACTGAGCCAACATCAAAGATAGTACTCCATGGCAAAAACATTTCCATTGATGACAACGGCATCCTCCTGTCAGGACAGCCAGGCACTCCCAGAACAGTCAACGCTGAGTTCGTGGACAACTATAACTTCTTAGTTATCTACCTCGACAATGAGTTACAGCAAAACGTTAACTACACGCTAACTATAATGTTTTATGGAAATGCGGCCAAAGGTATGGACGGGGCCTACATCACCTCGTACGTGGATAAGGACACTGGAATTGAGGAGTATGTTGGTTAATTTGTATTTTGCAAACATTACTTGGTTGACTAATCTTTCATTATACAGATTGGAAAAAAAGACGGTAGTCGGAGAGGAAGTAGGGGAAGGTGGGGCACAGTGTAACTAAAAAGATATAATCCCTCGTGGAAATCAAATAATTAATGAAATGGCACTTTTAAAGTCTCTCAATATAACTTCAGTCCTTAGTCTCTCATTTGGAATCTAAATATCACGCTAATTAACCTTACAAACTATCAGAATAATCATTTTTAAAAAAGCAGTCTTTTGTTACATTGAACCCCAGGGTAGGGGCTCATTGTAACATACCCTGGGGTACTATATAACACGAAGGAGTACTATGTAACAATACTGCAAAACTTGTGTAGTAAAACATTTAAAATCTCAAAATTAACATAGAAATTCTAAAAAATTAACAAAAAATATCAAAATAAGGAATTATCAAAATAAACAATAATTATTTTAAAATTAACGTAGAAATTCTAATAAATCAACAAAGATGATTAAAATATGGAATTATCAAAATAAACAATAATTATTTCAAAATCTTCTAATAGAAATTCTAAAAATCAAGAAATAAGAAAGGAATAAAGAATTTTATTGTATTTCATACAAAATGCTATATTATTAAATTATATTTTCTTAAAGTTTTATGAGGAAATTTTGACTTTTTATTTTATTTGTCAAAGTAGGAGACGGCAAAATAATATATGACAAACGATAAAAAATATAAATAATTTATATATAACCTGTAAAACAAAAGGGGCACACTATAACTTGGTACACTGTACCCCGTTACACTGTACCCCATGGTATCGAAGTTTAAAAACAAACCTGCCCAAAATTTATAGGTAATAATTTCAGCCAAAATATCTAGTATTTAAACGTGTCATAATATAGCGGTACAATACAAAATAAACTTACTCACTAAAGCTGCAATAATGTAGGTTAAAACATAAATATACTATTGCTATTTTAAAATTTCAAAATACATAAAATATAACAGCCGTTTAAAATTTACGTACCCAGAGACAACTGTCAAAAATGACAACTGGCCTAAGATGGCGACAGATGTGTTTGACAATTCAGTTCAGAAACCCTAGTAAAATATTAGAAGGTCAAAGAGTTATAGCCACTGTTATACTGTGCCCCTTGTTACACTGAGCCCCACCTTCCCCTACTCGAAATATTGATGATTACTTTTAATGAAAGAAATAATTCCTTTATTTAAAAAAATAAGTGAAACCGCATTTAAAGATTTTTTGATAAATCACTTGTCTGTTGTCTCAGCCGTGAATCGAGCGGGCCAAACTATTAAGTTTTATCTTTTTTGAGTCTGCCTTGTTACCTAGAAGAAATTGAACCTTATCATTGACCCTGTCGTTTGGTAGGTATCCTAAATCTACAGTATGTTATTTTTTCGGATTATAAGCTAAGCCAAGCGATTTATTAAAAATCTTTACTTATTTTTAAAAATTAAGTACTTAATGTTTCCTTTTAGTAAGATTCACCATCATCAATATTTATTTAATTTACTTTCCCTCCAACTACTGTCTTTTTTCCACCCTGTAGGTATATGAATCTATGATATTTTTATTTTCTTTTTTTTAAGTTTGTCCTTTCAGAAACAATCGGCCCTCTTTTGATATTTTGGCACTTACTCAGGTACCTCGTCTCCACTCATTTTGAGCCCATAGCAGCGAGAAAGGCGTTCCCATGTTTCGACGAGCCGATGTACAAGGCCACCTTCAGCATCACCATTGGCCACCACAGGGAGTTAACCGCCATCTCCAACATGCCCCTTAAATCCAGAGTTGACTATAAGTAAGTACACTATTATTATACTTAGGTAAACTAATATTATAAAGTTGTAAATTTTGTGGGTTTGGAAGTCAATGATCTTCAAAACTATTTATCCGACTTCAATCTTCATAATTTTGATTGTTGCAGTGTTCTATTACCGCATTGGCCTTGGAATGTTATTCAAAAGAATTTTAAGTAAGTTTGATCACAGCAATCTATTTTGGTTTTATTGATAATTTCATAAGTCGGTTGCACAATCATTCTAAGAAAGGGTCCTTCTTTAATGAGATACAGTGGCTCATCTGACGCGGCTGCCACGCTTTTGAGTATTAATTATCATCATGCTCAGAGTGCCAGCGTGTCGTTTTAAAACTGGTTTTAAAACTGCAATGGTGTGATTGTGGAGCTCCACAGTCAAGTCATAGCAGCGCTTCTGCCTGCCACTAATTCGAAGGCACCAGGAGTTCTTCAGGCGGGTCATGACCTTGTGCAATTTGCTGCTTATCTAGCCTAGTGTTTTAGTAAAAGTCGTAGTCTTCGTCTCGTATTTACTTCCACTTAGAATCTGCTTTCTTTCTTTGCTTGACCATGCAGTTTTCCTCAGGAAAGTCATATCGGAGTTCATATGGGATGAGTTTGACAAGTCGGTGTTAATGTCAACCTACTTGGTGGCATTCATGGTGTCTGAGTTCTCATTCGTGGATAGCCCGGCTGGCATTTCCACCACGAAGATTCGAACCTGGGCGTCGAAAGACGTAATACACCAGGTCAGTATACTTACATGTGTGTTTATCCATGAATGTAACCCTGTCTGTTTATTTGCTACGTGATTGCCACTTCGGGTGCCCTGCTCCGACAGGTATCAATGACAATTTGGTGTAGGTTGGGGTGTTTATGAGTAGGTAGTTTAATCAGTGTATTTTTTTATTTTCAAAGTTGATGCAACGCAATGGATAAGTACAAAATTGTCATTGGTATGACAATTACGTTTATTGAATAGGGCAATAAAGTGGTCGCAAAATAATCAATTGATCATGAACATGTTTCATGCAAAGCTGCAAACTAATGTAATTTTAAAATTCTATTTTTTTGTAGCGTTTCTGTCCTTGATTGCTATTGAAAAACTAAGTACCTACCTACCTATTTTTTTGCAGGCATCGTTGGCTGCAGATGTTGCGCCCCGCCTTCTATCCTACTTCGAGGAGTTCTTTGCGATTCCTTTTCCACTTCCAAAACTAGACATAGTTGCTAATCCGGGCATGACCCGCGGGGTCGGTATGGAGAATTGGGGCCTAATAAATATTAATGAAAAAACTCTACTGTTGGATATGCAGCAGGCCATGCTCCAACATAAAGAAATTGTTTTAACGGTGAGATTACATTTAACCATCACGTCACGTAGAACAGACGACGGCACATCAGTCGTAACATACTGACTAGCATATTGACTGCAATGACTTTGAGACAGTCTAGGTATATGATATGCCCTACAACGTCATATTCCTATAGAGCCTTACATTATCAAAAGTTGTTAATGCAGTTCAACTGTTAGTTGGTATTTCCAAAAATAATATTTAAATAATAATAATAAAATTAAAATAAAACTTAGGCTAAAAGGCCGCTGCGCGTCATCTCCGGTTCAAAGGTTCCCATGATACCGGCTGCGTTGCCGCGCTGTATTGCCAGATTTGCCAGGGAAAGCCTTTGAACCAAGTATTACTTGCTGCGGCGATCGTTTCCACGTTGAACTATCCTATGTTCAACTGTTTAATTTGAAGGGCTGCCTGTCATGTGCCAATAAAGTACAATAAAATAAAATCTTCACATAAAAATACACAAAAAAGTAGAATTTTTAATTCGAGTCAGTAAATTGATATTTCAAACTGTCAATAATGTATTGAGCAATGGCGCCATCTCATACATTATTTGAAAGTTCCCAAACGTCCATTTTGTCTCACGTTACGAATACGATGTTTCAGCTTATTGCACACGAAATTGCTCATCATTGGTTTGGCAATCTGGTCACAATGAAGTGGTGGTCAGATTTGTGGCTGAAGGAGGGCTTCGCAGTTTATTGTGGAATACATGCGCTAAATGCAATCGAACCTAGCTGGAATTATGAAAGAACTTTAGTTGCAAATACTGCTATAGATATTTTGAAATTGGATGCTTTGGAATCCTCACACCCCGTTAGTAATGGACTATAATGTAGTCACCTACATTCAAGAAAAAAATATCCAACCTTTACTGAATGAATAGTTTCATCTTATTACTAAATACTAACCTGCTTTAATCCAGAAATGCCTACACGATATAGGAAGAAATTGTTATTTTAGTATTTGTCAATCTATCTTCTGATGAGCTTGATGAGCTATGTTGTTTCAATTGTCTTATATTATAAATTCGTCCTTTTAAGATTTCAGTTGAAGTAGACAATCCTTCTCACATTCAAGAGATCTTCGACAATATCTCATATGGAAAAGCGAGTATGATCGTCCGCATGATGCAATTCTTCCTGGAAGATGACTTTAGAAGGGGCTTACACAAGTTAGTTATAACAAATACCACAAGCTTAAATGTAAAGCACAGTGTTGTATTGATGGAATTGATAAGCCTACGATACGTAATTTTAGAGTTTATGGATTACTTAGTTGAAGTTAAAAAACGAATACAAAGTTGGCCATTTGAGTAGGAGCTGTACACACATTTACATACCTACCTCGGTATAGCCTTTAGGCTTGTACCTTTATTAGTTATTCTGTGCTTTAAGATAGGACACAGCTTCGATGCATAGATACATATACGCACAGACTGCTAAAGCATCTCCTCTCCTCTCTATTTCGCACATACCTACTCACTATAGTAAAGTCCCTAATACAGTTTAATATGTACCTAAATCATTTATTCGGGCGTTTCGCAGTATCTGCTATATCGATTGTCCACTTACCACTACGCAGAGTAGTGAAATTTTGGTAATTTTGAAAGAGTACCTAGGTACCTACCTACTTAGCTAGAGTCTAGCTAGCTTTGGAGTGAAAATGTAGCGAAGGTCTACTGCTAGAGCTTTGCTACATTCTCACTCTGAAAAAATATCAGATGTACACCACGTTTTCCTACAACCAATATAGATATTTGGTGAAATACTCTTACAAGAATGCGGAACAAGATGACCTCTGGCGGGAAATGACGGACGCCAGCCAGGCGCACAGCAAGCTGCCTCTCAACGTGTCCGTCAAGCAGGTCATGGACTCGTGGACCACTCAAACCGGCTTCCCCATTCTCACCGTCACTCGGGATTACACTGACTCATCACTTTCTATCTCCCAGGTATTTCCCTGCGTTTATTATAATATGAAAATTTTTGAAATACAATTCGAAATTCATTTGCAATATCTACGATTTCCATTACGAAATCTTTGTAGAGACGTTATCTGTCACGGTCGGTGAGCTCTGGTAAGTCATCGTGGTGGGTGCCGCTGCGCGTGTTATGTGAACCAGATGTTTTGAATCCTCGCAAAGCTATCATGTGGCTGGCCAACAACGAGGGTGTGACCTCGCTGCGTCGTTTTAAACACTACTCCAACACTGACCAGTGGGTCATCTTCAATTATGACATGATCGGTGAGTGAATTTGTTACAAAAAGTAGGATTACATAAGAACACATTATTTTAATCTTGAGGAATATGCGTTATGCGTACTCTCGCTTGGGACAATGCAAAGCAGTGATGGGATACGCCTATGTACAGTGCCTTTGGTCTTAAACTAATACACACAAATACTAAAATTTAAAATGGCGGCCATTTCAACAAGAGTAGACATTCCAACAGAACATGTGGGTGTTTTTGTCGATAAAGTTAGGTGTATTTCACGCGTTTAAATTATCGCTAGTTCAAGACCAAAGGCACTGTAGAAACTAGGCTTCAGTCTGCCATCTCATGAAACCCCAATCGGTCGCTAGAAAGCGATAAGTTCAAACCAGCTTGGAGTCTGTGACGGCATTATCTTACGATACAACAACGAGTCATCACCGTGTTTACTAGATGGTGCTGATATCAACAAATCTATGAAAAGGACAAAATAGTTTGGAAACCTTCATCGCGCTAACGGAGTTCTCTCAGCGACTCAGCATAATAAACAATTTCCAAACATTATCGGTCGGCGTGGTCCCCGGGCTAATAGCACCCGCCCCGGAGGGAGATCTTCCATTTGGCCTTCCTACAGTGGCTTACCATCCTCCATATCGTTCCATACTATAATTCGTACAAGTCCAATAAACCTCCGAGTAGGGTCTTCAAATCCAAGCGTAAATTCAGGATCCCTATTAAGTTCTTTTATCTCACGAAGTACGTTTTGCTATGAATGTTGTTAGGCGTGCACGTGCACATGCACATTTTAGTGTGCGTAATACGGAGCAACGTGTATGTGTACACCAAACACATTCAATGCAAAACGGTCTTCGTGAGATAGAACAACTAAATATAGGTACTTAGACTTACCTGCCTAATATTTTTGTCTAAAGAGAAAAAGCTGCTGCAGTGCTGTGTAGTGACATAAGGACTTTAAAAGGTTACCTATGTCACTACATAACACTGCACTGCATTTATTTATATCAATATTGTTCCTAATAAATCGCAAAGTCGAAGTTATCTATTTTCTATTATTTCCTATTTTTGCCAGCTCCTTACCGCGTCAATTATGATAATCGAAACTGGAAGCTGATTTCTGACGCCTTGAACAGTGACCGTTACTCAGCTGTGCCAGTACTGGGGCGAGTCCAGCTTCTGTCTGACGCACTCGAGCTTGCCTGGAGCAACCGACTTGACTATTCCATAGCGTTGCAGTAAGTACCTAGGTACATGGCGGCGGCGCGGCGAATGATTTCATAATACATGGCGTGTGACGCCAATATAAATACCGTAACTGTCTTGACCAAATAACAATTGAATAAAGCACTCGCAAGCCGTGACGCCGCGGCGGCCGTCGATGTAAAATTGATGAATAGTGTGAATCTTGTCAGCTATGTAGGTACCTATGCTGAATTTATTATAGGCCTCTTAAACAGGAGTCCGTCGTTATAGATAGTTATAGCAAAAATCTGGTAGAAATTGCTTGAAATCTGAAATAGCACTTGTATTGGACGGTGCCATGGCTGAAATTAAGGAAATTGTAACCACAGATAACGTGTGTGATACAATTCAATACACCTACATGAGGCATTGGCACCGAATACCTATGTCTTGGTCAAACCAAACGTGATAAGTTAAATTAATTAATTTTCTAGGCTGACGAGCTATCTACGGCGCGAGAAGGAATTCCTGCCCTTAAAAATAGGATATGATAGTCTCCAATCGATAGAGGCGATCCTCAAATTCTCGCCACACTACGGCGCCTACCAGAAGTTCGGGCGCTGGCTCATCGCTGATACCTACAATATTTCCGGAGGGGTTGCCACCAAGAAGATCCTCGATGCAGATAATCCAAACAGAGTAAAATTGCAAGTATGTGAGGTGCTGGGAATGTTGTTCCACTCCGTAGAGTTTATCGAACTTACTCTCACTATCGAAGGCTAAGAACTCTCTGAATTTTTCGTAATAACATGCCGCCTGCAGTGCAATTCTCTAAGGAACGCTTTATGGCTGCGTTGATTGCTGTGATCACAGCAGTCACAAACGCAGCATCGTCTGCTGTGATCACGTCATGTTATCACGGAATTCACTAAGCACTGTTAGCTCACTGACGAATCTGACGATCTCTAGGCTGCGTGATCGCTCTGCTGTTCTCTCGGCTGTGCTAGAGTGGTGACATAATTTTATTTTCAGAATCGATTAATTCTCGACTAGTACATTTTGGCTATTTTCTTGCAATAAAAGTAATGATAACAAAACATTAACGTATGATAAATGTTAACAATGCTTGAATATACATTATTTATCAAAAAAATCCATGAAAACTTCGAAAATACAGTAAGTATGAAAAAATGTTTGCCGGCCAATGCCGGCAAAACTAAAAAAAAAAAAAAAAAAATCACTGGAAGTGATTATACCATAGAGTACATTATTATACTAGGATTATACTTAACTAAAAATAAACGAACCACAGTACTTATCACTTAAAATACCTTTAGCAGGTCAAATCAAAACTCAAAATGTTTAGAATATACCATATCACAAGCAAAACTTGCCAAAAAAAACCCTATTCAAAGAATTTCAAGTGCAACTGGACTGGATCGAGCGACCCACGCCAACCACTTGAGTTTTTTTACGAAATGTTAAACTTGTTGTAAATATTTTACTTCCACATTCATTGTTCACATTCGTATCGTAACAACCAAGAAGTGTGCAGTGATTTTATTAGTGAATTCTACAAAAACTAAGAAGTAAGTGTATTTTTGCTATTTATAGGTTGTACCTAATACATATAATATTAGGGCTTAGGTAGGTACCTACCCTATCTCTAAAAAGTTGAGGGTCTACATATTAGGTAATATCTTGTAAAGTTATTAAATAAATAATTATTAAGGTTCCAATACATACAACTTAAGTGTACATTACAAGTAATTAGGTAGTTAGTTTGCTTGTTCACCTTAGGTACTTATTGAAGTTCATAATGGACCATGATCAAAATCATGTCAATTGATTATTTAGTTACTTATAAATAAAATTATTTGCTTTCAGTGGCTCCTCGTAATGCAGCACCCTCTCCAGCCCAGCCAAACTGATTGGGCTTTTGGAAACAAAGTCATATTTGACTACTTACTGGACATGTGAAATTATGGACATGCAACAATACAGTACAGTGCAGCCAATGCCAGAACCAGGATGCAAAATGTTTGGATAGATAATTGGACAGAAGTCGCTAGGATTTAAGAAGCGATGGCAACGGGTGTGTTCAAGATTGGAATCAGTCGGCTAAGGTAAGGCAACTTGATGTAGTTGTTTGTGATTGATTATATTTATTTATACCTATATCTACTCATTAGATTTACTTTACTTTTTGGGATGAGTAGGTATTGAAAGGACAAAAAGCTACAATAAAGTGAAAACCCAATATGCGCATACATCTAGGCAGAGGAGAAATGGTAGGGTTGATGTAGATATGGTGGAGCTCACTGAACTTGAGCGTAGGATTCTCACCATTGCTGGTGGTCTAAACTTTGCTAACTGGTAATAGGCACCTCACCATAAATCTATTCCTAGTACCTATGTATGTATGTACTTACATAAACAATTTTAATTAACAACATAGGTGTCTGCTTACTAAGCTGGAATGAATTTCTGTATTTGTGGTTAAAAATATGTACCCTTTTATTAGTGTCACCAACATGTATCATTCTGATTTTTTATTATTCTATAATAATACATTTTTATTATTAAAGCAATTGCTTATAATATATGCAACATTATTATGTTGTAATATTTAGAAACAAGACAATAGGTACTATTCCATTACCTTCAGGCTCTGAGTTTATTAGCAGTAGACAGTCTGAAAGTTTATAGCAGGCGAGAAAGATTTGTCACAAAAGTATGCCTAGGTTAGGCATGTTTTAATTAATGTTTCTTTTAATAAATATAGTTTTTCTTTTTTAGGGAAATCATGGACTTTCCACATATTCCATGATGGTCACAGAAGATGAACCTTCGCAGAGTAATTTTAATGTTTGATGCAACGAAGGCACGGGCACCAGCTAGTCTTACATATTTGTGAAAATCATTTTTTAAGTCATAAAAAAGGCTTTTACCCGGATGGGTTCAAACCAAAATTAATTATATACCTACACACACCAATCAAAGTTTGCTTTCATCGTGTTTTTCTCAGTATATTTTCAAAGAAGACTAGGGTTCAAGTAAGTGTGATATTTTTAAACGAAGACACCTAGAAATAAACTAAATATTGGAATCGTTAGATTATATTTCTGGCTATACATTTTCCATAGAGAACAATATCGTGCGATGGCTAGAGTATTTCATGCATTGCTTTAAAATTAAACTACTTACACGAATTTTGACAGAAAATGTATGGAAAATTTGTTCTCTTTTTTTCGAAGAATGCATGAGTTTCCCTAGCCATCGCACAATGTTATTTTTATTACAAATTGTCACTCAAGAATCTAAGCTAATTCTAGGGGTCGTCATTTGTAAAATATATACTCGCACTTATTTGTAGCCTAGTTTTCTATCAAAATGTACTGAGAAAAATACAGTAAACGCAATTTTTTTTAATGTACCTATGTAAGTAGTTTAATTTAATGAAATTGTAAAAAAACAATAGGTTTAAAAATGGTATTTATTATTTATAATATAGGTACATACTTACCAGAATCTAGAGTGAATGACACGTCCTGTGTGTTGGGTGTATGTAACAATCTTTTTATGCATATATCTAGGTATTTCACAGATTGGGTCTTACTAACTAGTTTTTGCATTTCATTCGTTTTCTTAGTTCTTTTCTGCGTTTGCAAAACCTAATTGTACATAGTTGACCCAGTTATTTTTTGTACACCTAGACATTATTTTTTTATATTGGACCACTAAATTAAAGATTATAAGTATTGGAAATGAGTTTTTATTATTAAAAATAAATGTTATTCGCAAATTAAACTGGGTAGGTACAGGTCTGCAGGCAGCTGGCTGTGTGTGACAGAAATAAATTTCCCTTACACCTATGTTTTGATAGCTCCCAGTCCCAATAGCCAAAAAGGCTATAAAGTACATAGAATCTGGAAAAAAGAAATTGAGTTTAATATTGATAATCCAATTAGGCAATATTAAGATTCTAAGACAGGAACATTATTATTTATTTAGGTATCTATCCTATTGATATATGAAAACAATGATGAAAACCAATGAAAACATAGTTACTACTACTAAGTACGTAGGTAGGTACTAATACTAAGCCAAAATGCCTTAGTTTTCAGATTTATATCCTTCATACGTTACCTAATCGTAACTAAAATCTAATAATATGTAGGAAAATTAAAATTGTTTAGTACTTATTCGGTATGATTAGGTAGTAATGGAGAATAAAAGTCTGAAATCGGAGCCATTTTGGCTGTTTTAGTTGCCTCTCTTTTGACAGTGCACTTTGTTGAGAACTAGGTATCGTTCTATGTGTTATTATTCTAAGCATGCAAGTAATTATGAGTATCTTTTTATTTACCTTGGTAAGATGTCAAACTCCTCAATCTGTAAAGCTGCCTGCCTGTTGTTATAAACTTATGAGACCAACATCGCGTCTTATAATCAAAGGGTCGCGTAGGTATCCTACGACCCTTACAGACGTCTTTTATATACAAATTGGCTTCTTCCATCAAGATCCCTGCAGGCAGGCCCTGTAAATATGACACATTACATAGTTTCATACATAACCTTTATGGATGATGTATCTTTAAAATTCACATAAGTTTTTGGTCCATAACTGAAATAAAACAGTTTGAACTTACATATTTATAATTTAATTTGATAATTCACTTCTTATTTCACTAAAATCCTTGCGAACAGCCAAAAATACAAGCTTTTGTTTTGACATTAGAAAATGTAGGCGTTCGTCGAGGCTGTAGAGCGAAGTTACCGCTGTTTTGCTTAGAGAATTCCGATTTTCATACTTGAACTGTCAAATCAAGTAATTCTGTATCACGCCGTCTACAGCCTTGTGGCGCTGGTATCGAACAGCGGAGAAAAACTAATTAGAGAATTCCAAGCCAGTGTTCACTGCTGTCACAGCCGCTGCACTCAAGGCTTTTACAATATTTGAGCTTAGAGAATTGCATAGCTGCACACAATCAGCAACAAATCTTGTGAAAGTGAAAGTGAAATTCAACACTTTGATATTCTTTAATTCGTGCGATCATTTAACGGTTACCGATGCTGGCGAGAATGCTCAAGTAAGCGTGCGTGCTCATCACATAATTGGTTCCATTCCATCATCGGTATTTTGAGATGACTATTGATAAAAGGCGAGTTGTACAAATTATACGAGTCCATCAGCCATTTTTGATGTCCCCACTGCTGGGGCACAGGCCTTCCTTATGGGTAGTAAGGAGGATGGGCCATAACCCACCACGCGGGCCCAATGCGGATTGGTGGGTGTTAACGACTGCAAATGCAGCCGGGACCAACGGCTTAACGTGCCTTCTGGAGCACGGAGGAGCTCGAGATAATAAATGTTTGGTCACCCATCCCATGACCGACCCTTGCGAACGTTGCTTAACTTCCGCAATCGCTGGGCCAGGCGCTAAACCACTGCGCCACCGAGCTCCACATACGCTCTACATACACAGCTCATTATACGAGTATGATCCCGGTAATCGTCAATCATCCACGATTGAGTAAGCTCTGAGCAGCACTGAGCAGTTTAATATTTTCTGCTACCCAGGTGTTGACATCAAAATGGGCATGTGACATGATGGTGCCCGATTGCGAAACAAAAGGCATCCAAATGTTCCGCCAGTGGATGAACTCCAAGGACCCTGATAAGGAGAATCCGTGAGCATTCTATGATAACAGTTTCCAGTTTTTGTCTAAGTTGTAATTTTTTCCCTATCTTATTCACATGAAGTCGTTAAATTGGGAAGTTAGGAAACGTTCCGCAAAACATTTTGTATTTAGGCTACTTTGCAGAATTTTACTAATAGGTATTACCTATCCTCTCTGTTTAGGATTCCCCCTGATCTTCGGGAGATAGTGTTCAAAGTGGCCATTAGGCGAGGTAGCGAGGAGCACTGGCGATTTCTGTTAGATCGTCTACAAAATAGCAAAGAAAAACATTTCAATAAATACATCGTATTGGGATCTCTTGCTTATTCGCAAGAGGTATGGCTCCTAAATCAGTAAGTATGATAACAAAAGTTCATGCCATAAACGCTATCAATTTCCACACACTGAAGCACACAGACATGATTCACAAACAGTAGATTTTTTTAAGTGTGGTAATTCGTATGTGAAGTTGGTTCGAACGTTTCGTATACAACTTGTATTCTGGAGCACCCATAGAACAAAAACCAGTCGAACTATCATCAATTACTATCAAATCATGTCGGACATAGCATAGAAAATATCTTAAAAATGCTGTGGCGACCATTGTAATGACCCCTTCAATCAGAATGTCCCACTTAACAGAATCACGACACGACAACTCGACGCCGAGACAAATCTACCCCGACAACTCGAATCCTAACGATTTGATCCTAATAAGTCGACCGCGACAACTCGACCCCGTTAATTTGACCCTGACAACTCAACCCGAACCATTTGTCTTCTCTTCATCATCGGGGTCGAGTTTTCAGGGCCGAATTGAGGCCGGGTTGAGTTGTCGGGGTGTTTTCGGGGTCAAATTGTTAGTCGTCGAGTTGTCGGGGACAAGTTGCCGGGGTTGAGTTGTCGGAGTCGAGTTGACAACTCGAACTAATAAAATAACTCGTACCCGACAACTCGGCCCCAATAATTCGACCCCAACAATTCAACCCCAATTATTTGTCTCCTCTCCATCATCGGCGTCGAGCGGTAGTAGTCCGTACGAATGATGTTCGATCGAACATCATCGATTGTGAAATTCTGAAAATGCAAAAACTGATAATGTTCGATTCGAAAACAATCGAATTTCGAACTTTTTTACGAATGTGAACGCAACGAGTATGGACGGACAAGCGAGCTCAATAAATGTCGAAGGAAAACCGCAAATCAATGTACAGTCAGCAGCACGTCAGGTTATACAAAACTGTCAAAAATCTGCAATTCATTTTGAACTATAATAGTTAGCATAAAATTAATTGAATATGATTACCCTGTCGTGGAAGCCCAGCGTGCCGTTGACTGTACTTACAGGATAGCCGTTTGGCACACACACGTATACTTGAGGTCAAAACTTTTTTTACCGACTTCAAAAGGAGGAAGGTAGGTACCTACTACTCACTCAATTCGATCCGTATTTTTTTTGTATGTACCTACCTAGGTACATCGATTACTCTGGTGTTGGTGTACCGATTTTAATATTTAGTTGTTTTTTTTTATCCGCAGTTCTTAAAAAATCCCTTAGGAGAGGAGTTATGACATCATCTTCTTTATAAGTGGTATAAAATGAATGGGTTTTCTGAGCCTATTCTAAAAATACGAGTAGGTATACCACATCATTTTAAACTACCAAGTATGGGCTCCTCAAAAATTTATTTGACCTCAAGTATACGGCCTTTTGTACATCGATTTGCGGTTTTGCGTAGGTATGTACCTACCTATTTATGCTAATTTTCAAAATTATCTTAACTATTTTTTTTCCTAACAATGTCAATTTTGTTGTCAAACATTAATGTTTACCTATTCAACAGATACTTAGAAATGTTGTACGCTCAAACATCACCTTTTGATGTCGCTGAGAAAATATATGGGATAGGTAGTGTAATGGACTCCTCGGTAGGGTACTATACAGCCAGGGACTTTATATACAAACGCTTCTCTGACATACACAAAAGGTAAGTGAATGTCTAACTTTTCCTTCCCAAAAACTCAAATATATTTAGGTACCGATGATACTTAACGGTGGTGCTCCCTCACTGGGTTCATTCGCTTGGTAATACTATTATTTATTATGTGTTTTGTGTTACGTGTGCAATAAATGATTATGATTATGAAGTTGCCGACTGTTGCGTCGCTACGAGTGCGCGTTTTAACCCGTATATAATATAGGTACTTGATGTGAGAGACAAATAGTTGCAGAGACAAAAGTTGCTCGTGTGCGCTGGCGCTTATGATGATTATTGATTACAAATCTTTTGAAGCATAGGTACACCTACGTACGTATACTACGCGTTCACTTCATCATTGCCGCTACCTCCCGGCCCGCTTCGTCATACCGCACCCCCTGCGTCGCCTTGCTAGTACGGCTAGCAATGCAAGGCTTAATTTTTGTTTCTGTTCATTTAATCATTACGTTCGTTATTTGTGTTGTTTTAATGATTTAAAGAGATTATATAGTGGCGAACCTAACTTGTTATATAAATTAATGACACTCTTTGGATAAGAAAAAAAATTTAAAACGGTTGAAAAACATGATAACTTTTTTGACTACAGTACCGTTAGCTGTGACGTCATAACGGTCGTCAACGGCAATGACGAAGTGAACGCGTAGTACCTACGGTGCGATTTTTGTATTGCTTAAGAGGATTGTCAAGCAAACGGTCTCCATACAAACGGCGATAACGTTTCCCACCCTCTAAACCTTAAGAGGATTGTCAACCACGTGGTCTCCATACAAACGGCGATAACGTTTCCTACCCTCTAAACCTTAACCTACAGTAATTAATTTTTGGTATTTTTTTGAAATGCCTAAATACTAAGGCTGTACGTTTTGATTTTTTAAATATCTATAATAGATTTCGAAATATTTACATTTTAGTGATTTCATACAAAACACAGAAGTGCCAATATTTTCAAATCTATAATGAATATTTTAAAAATCAAAACGTACAGCCCTAGTTTTTAGGCATTTCAAAAACATACCAAAAATTCATTCTGTAGGTTAAGATTTAGAGAGTGGGAAACGCTATCGCCGTTTGTATGGAGACCGCTTGCTTGACAATCCTCTTAAGCTATGCTACCAAAGAGCGCACCGTTTGGTGTTTTGTTGTAAAGAAATAAGTAGACTAGCTACTTGAAGTTTCCATAATTTATTTTCAGTGTTTTTGGTTTGTCGTATGAGATCATAAAAAATCTAGTCAATCGGTTCACCACGCAACAAGAGCTCCACGAAGTAAGTCTTTGCTGCTCCCAATATCATTATTGCCACCGGTAGGTAAGTTAAGAATATGGAGAAAAGTAAAAAAAATTGCCGAAATTCTGTTGACCCTGAGTTGACATGAGTTAACCTCGAGTTGACCTTAAGGCTCTCCGCTGCCATAAAAGTAAAAAAATTGCCGAAATATAAAATTGTGTTGACCCCGAGTTAACCTCGAGTTGACCTTAAGGCTCTCCGTAGCTTACTCATGCATTGCAAGCATCTGTCCGTCAAAAAACTAGCAATCTACATAAATTCCCGCGCCGTGTACCCGCGGCGGAGTGTCTTAGTGAGGGAATATGTTGGGTAGGTATAGCGCGCGTGTACACTTAGGGTAGCCAACCCTTTTAGCTGGTAGTGGTGCCTACTCTCGATCACCCCATCTGGTCAGCCCACCTTTTTTTTTATATGCCGTAGAAAAACGCATTTGGGTCAGGCCAGGGATTTTGCCACATTCCAGGTGACAAAAGTCTCCGCCTCCTTTAATTTTAAATATAGTACTCTTAGAAATTTCTCAATGTTATCATCTTGTTTCCTAAGAAATAACGAACCACGGCAGCTAAAGATAATTGCATAAGTTTATAAATTTGGAAAACTATTTGACATTTTCCCCCCAAAAGCGACGATTTTTTCATAAAAACTGCGAATCCGCATGGGTAGGTGTACAGTAAACATCGATAAAATGATCATTTCTTAACATATTAATAAGCTGTTTGATTTGACGTTATAAAACAATAATCAGTTAGCCATGTCTTTAATATCTTTGCGTGTTTCCCAAATTTTTGGCAATAAAAAAAATAACAAAAAACGATTTCTTTGCACTACTTATGTTGCGCAACCCATTATCATCCATTTTGTAGTTTTAAAACATTTAGTAAAATGATTTTTAAGTGCTGGCAACACTACAGTAACGTACTCTAAGGTCAATACAGCGTTGACGGCCATATTTTTTGTCAATTTGGTGACACAGGCGATCAAAGTGAAAAGTGTCACCTTCTTTGCGGAGTGCATTTTTTGAGATTTCAAGCTTTAAGTATAAGTTTTTGATTAAAACTTATAATTGTTGTTGTGCATGGTTTAATTAGATGTGTATGATCTGTTCAAGTTAAATTAGCCTTGTAAAATAGTATATTTTAAGTGTTATAATCGATTTCATTTGTGCCTCGGTACCGCAAAACTGACTTTATGCCACTTTGCGATACCATGCGATACCAAATTGCGCCACTTATTTTACGCTATTGAATAATAGTGCATGCACACTAGGTTTGCAAGTGTTTTTGAAATTACCTACTTTTAGCTGTAATTCCGCTAAAGAAACATGACTAGCATTATTAATTGATTTGTTGTTAATAATAATACATAACATAATATACAAGTGCTTTATTATGTTTGGTAAAGTCTATAGAATACGAAATGTTTATCAATTTACTCAGGTGTGCTATTTATTATTCTGCTTTTCAGGCATTGTTCAACTCTCAAGTTATGTTTGTATATGTTTAGTTTTTCTTATATGACCGAGATGTCGCTGTAGCGAGATCACTCGCGGTATGGTTCTTCTTACCTCAATAGTATAAGTGTCTGGAACCTTATTTGAATAAATGTCTACGCCTGAAAGAACCCCGGCTTTTGTTCAGGCATAAAAGATAATTTCGTTGCCCTTCTGTTTGTTATGACTTTTTCTCGGGAACGTGTTGAGTAGAGGTTTCAATTATTAATTAAACATACCTACTTACATAGGTACCAACATCATGTTTCTTTTTCTGGTGTGATGCAAATCCTCTTGCTAGTACCTAGATACAGTTTGTTATATATTAATCACATCAATGTATGTGCTCCTTAATAATTTTGCGCTACTATTTTGCGACACCACCCTTGCGCTATTTGTGGCAAAATTCCTGGCCTGACCCATTTACGCGCTTCCCTTCCCGCTGGTGATCGGGAAGGGTGGGTTACCTTATGGGGAGTTCGGGAGGAGGCTCTTTCCCTCTCTCCCCTCTAGAGAGGTTAGAAAGAACCCCCCGGATTCCCCGCCGAGCCTACTATTCAGGCTCGTCGGGGGACCCGGGGGCGGCGAGAGACAGACCAGGAGTGGCTTCCTGCTAACTGACCGAGCCATGGGCGTATGGAGGGGAGGGGGGGCCGGGAGAAGCAGCTGCCCCCCTGGATTTTGTTTACCTCTAACTAACAATTGATATCAATAAATGTTCTTAATTGCAATACAATATATTTGATTTGGTGGAGAGGGCGCTACTGTGCCACAGTAAACATCGGCTCCTTATATAAATTCAATTTAAATTAAAAATCGTAAAGTAAATACTAAAACAACTTAACATAAGTTTTTAAAAGTGGTTAAGAAAGTGTTTAAAATAATAACGAAGAACTAATCATAAAAATTAAAGTGTAAATCTTGAAACAACTGAAGCTACCAATAGTTATAAAAAGTGACGCTGCCCGGTGAAATTAGGCATGATCTAATCAAAATACGTAGTGCAAAACGTGATCACAGTTTTGGTGATTAGTGAAAATACTGTGTAATGCTAAAACAGAAAAAATAAAAAATTAACAACCTCAAAAATTGCTAAATCATCTAAACAACTAGCGCCATCTATTAAGTGCGACTAACAACATCAACTAAAGACTGTGATTACGCCATCTAGCAGTTGCATTCAAAAGAATATCGTAATTGGATTATCGAACGAAGCAGCTCATCGCATGCTATCTATACTGCTACGCATGACAAACTCCTAGCTGCTTCTATTCATTGCCATTAGAGGGCGTGGTTTCAGCAAAATGGATGAAATTAAAAATATGCTAAGAAGTATACAAGAAGAAATGAGGCAACAAAAAACAGAAATGTTAGAAATAAAAGAAGATATAAAAAACACTATCAATAACAATATCAACGAGAAATTTAAAAACATAGAAATGAAAAATGAGATTATCGAAGAAAAATTAGAACTACAGAAAAAATCGATAGAAAACTTTGAAAGAATTTCAAGAAGAAAAAATTTGTTATTTTTTGGAGTCGAAGAAAATGAAAAGAGCTATCATGATTTAGAAAGAAAAGTACTTGCTATAATAAATAATGAAATAAAAGTAAATTGTGACAATAATAGTATTGAGCTTTTAAGAAGAGTTGGTAAAAAGAGTGAAAGAGTCAGACCGATTGTTGTAACACTTCTAACTATGGGAGTTAAAATACTTATACAAAAAAATAAGAAAAACTTAGAGAAGACACCTTATTACATCAAAGAAGATTTTCCATTAGAAGTACGAAATAAGCGTAAAGAACTGCAAATAGAACTAGAAAAGGAAAGAGAGCAAGGAAAAAAGGTATTCCTAAAATACGACAAACTTATAATACTAAATAACGATAACCAAGCTACTCAACCAACAAAAACTTATAACAAAAAAAGAAACCTGTCAGAATCACCTGAAATCACAACACGTACTACTTCTAATGGGACTCAGAATAAGAAACAACCTACAAAAATCAACAAAACAAATAACATGAGCAATTTTGTTTTGAAAAAACCAACTCTGACCTCTCCAACTCCAAAAAAATCCTCTCCAACCTCAAACTCTAACCAAGTCAAAGAATAGCAATCAAAGGCAGACCCTCTCAATCTCCCAGTACGGCTTGTCACCGCGGGGCACACAGACTACTGCATATATGCACTTATAATACTAGATCACTGTTGTCTGATGAACGACTACAAAACTTTACAGAAGCTGTTTCTGATATGAGGTATGATATTATTGGCTTGTCAGAAATAAGACGAACTGGATACAACATCATTGAAGATCATGAACATATTTTCTGCTACTATGGTGAGACGAAAGGTCAATACGGCGTCGGTTTTCTTATAAAAAAGAAACACAAACAATATATTGAAAGTTTTATCGGAATATCTGAACGGATTTGTATTTTGAATCTCAAGTTTGAAAACTCTTTGCTCACAATTATACAGGTTCACGCACCAACCATTAACGCAAGCGATTACGAAATCGGAAACTTCTACAATCATCTCCAGCAGATTCACTGTAAATATGACAACCATAAAATTATTTTAGGCGACTTCAATGCCCGCGTTGGTCAACGTGTAATAGGTGAGGAAAGAATACTGGGTAATTATTGCTATGGAAATAGAGACAAAAGAGGTGAAACACTGCTTCAGTTTTGTTGGGCAAACAATTTCTATATAGTAAACAGCAAATTCAAAAAGAGAACAAAAAACATGTGGACATGGCTCTCACCAAAGAAGAGAAAGAGTCAGATAGATTATATGTTAACAAATAATATGAAAAAAGTCACAAATTTTGAAGTAATATCAAAACTGTCGTATCCAAGTGATCACCGCCTCATTAGAATTACCCTAAATATGACATTAGCGGAGAAAAGTAGAGCAAAATTTAGAAATAACAATAATAAATTAAAAAATATCGACGAAAAAGAACAGTATACAAAGGCCTTAACTGCAAATATGAGCAAAATAAGCATGGAAGAGAATGAAAATGTAGAGTCTGCATACACTAAGATTAAGAAATCGATATTAAATAGCTTAGACTCTGTTAGAGCTATAAAACCAATCAGGCGTGACACCACATCGAACCATATAAAAAATCTTATTGCAAGAAGAAACGAATTACAAAAGAAAAAAGACTTAAACATTGAAGAAAAAAACGAACGCACCTACCTCTACAAAAATATTTATAAAGTAATGAAAAGAGAACGTACAGAACATAAGATAAAAACAATTGAAACACATCTTAACACCACAGGTAGTCTGAAAAAAGGGATGAAAGAACTGAACAATACCAAAGAGTGGATCCCTTGTCTTAAGGAACGCACTACTGGTCACAAGACGTTCTCTAGACCGAAAATAATTGAAATAGCAACAGAATTTTACAAGAACCTATACTCAACGAAAACCATAACACAAGAAAACCAATCGCTCTACCAAGTCTCTACAAGTTTTGACCAATTCTCTACTTCTGAGGTAATGAAAAGAATAGAACGCTTAAAGCCTGACAAAAGCAATGGTCCAGATGGCATCCCAAACGAAGCACTTACGACAGGCAAAATTCTTTTGGTACCGTACATAACAGCCTTGTTTAACAAAATTTTAAATGATAGAGAAATACCAAAAGAATGGGCCGAATCAGACATAATCCTACTTTATAAAAAAGGAGATCCCGCCGACATTGGAAACTATCGACCAATTAGTTTACAACCAAATATTTATAAACTTTTTGCTTCGTGCTTAGAAGAACGCTTGGCAGTCTATATAGAAAAACTCCAACCACCAGAACAAGCAGGCTTCAGGAAGAACTATTCCACGATAGATCACATCCACACCTTAGAATTGGTCATAGAAAAATTTACCAAACATAACACCCCACTCTACCTAGCATTTATAGACTACGCAAAGGCTTTTGACTCTATATGTCATAACAGTATGTGGAAAGCTCTATATGAGTGCGAAGTGCCATCCGAAATCATAGAAATTATAAAAGATATATATAGTAAAAGCGTAAGTCGTGTAAAATTAGAAAAACGAGGCCCTGATATAAACATATGTAGAGGCGTTAGACAAGGAGACCCGCTCTCACCAAAAATCTTCATCGCTGTGCTCCAAAGTATAATGAGTGGCCTAAACTGGGAAAGAAAAGGTATCAATATTAAAGGAAGATATCTTAGTCACTTACGATTTGCTGACGATATTGTGATTTTTTCTGAAACAGCTACTCAATTGGAAACTATGGTTAATGAACTGAACAAAGCGAGTAAAAAAATCGGCCTGGAACTAAACGCAACTAAGACCAAAGTCATGACCAACCACTTAACAAAACCGATTAAAGTCGAAAACATTGTATTAGACTATGTTCAAGAGTACGTGTACCTGGGCAAACAAGTATCTTTTTCTTCAACTAGACATCAAGATGATCTAAGCAGACGTACTAACAACACTTGGAATAAATTTTGGGCGCACAAAGATATTTTGAAATCAAATCTTCCTATTAAACTGAAAAAGAAAGTTCTAGATTCATGTCTGCTGCCATGTCTCACCTATGGCAGCCAAACCTGGATATTCAATAACCAGACAATAAATAAAATACAAGTTTGTCAAAGGTCTATGGAACGTAGTATATTAAATATTAAAAGAAAAGACAGAAAAAGGAACACAGACATAAGGAAAGTTACAAATGTAATTGACGCTTTAAAACATTGTAAAAAACTAAAGTGGAAGTGGGCCGGTCATATTGCACGAATGGACAAAGATAAATGGACATACAGAGTAACCACATGGAATGGGCCACCACACAAAAGAAAGAGAGGTAGACCAAAAAAGCGATGGTTGGATGAGATAATTGAGGTGGCCGGTAAGGACTGGGAAAAGAAAGCGAAAGACAGGAAGACTTGGAGTGGAATGGAGGAGGCCTTCACCCGATGAGGGGTCCTTAATATAATAATTTCAATTTATTTATCTAATTCTAATTGTTTTTTTTTAAATTTAATTTTAATGAATTTTATTTAAACAATTTTAATTATTTTAATTTTTATTTTATTTTTTTGAATTGAAGTCAATTAACATTGGTAAAGCATGCAATTTTAATCATATTATAATTATTATCAAATTTGTAACTGAAGTAAAATGTATATTTTTATTTTATTAAGGAAAATAAAAGGCTATAATAATAATAATAATATTTGATTTACAATATTTTTTTTAAAGAAGAGTCCGTTCTAACGGGTGTAACAAGACCTTCAACGAAGCCGAAGTCCACGTATTCCGCCCATCATCAGGATCATTTTTGTCTTTTAGACTATACCTGGGAAACCAATAGTTACGAAGTTATTGAAGGACAAAGTCAAAAAAAATTTCTCAAAATTTTTATGAAATCTTTTTTATTCGTTATTTCCTACTTTTTAACTAAAGAAACATCATTAAAATTTTGAGTATTTTGTAACAAACAATGGCTTCAAAACGTCGTCACTCGATGTATCTCATGAGCACGCACATAAACACTGCCTTTCAACTCGGCCGCACGCAGCTGTGTAGCATACACTAGCAGGCGCGGCCTGTTGTACGCGTCACATTGCGTGGTAATGCATGCAATGCTTTTTTAACACCAAAAATCAAAATGGTTTCCCAGTAATAATTTTGAACAGAAATGGTCCTGATGATGGGCAGAATACGTAGACCTCGGCTTCGTTGAAGGTCTTGTTACACCCTGTATACAGTTTTATTTATTCTTATGTCAAGAGGTCCATGTATTCTTGTTTGGACTTAATAATAACTCACTCCGTAGGTAACTATAATATAAAATATAATTATAATATGTCAATATAACTAGGTACAACAAAAGAAACTACGCGCGGACAGTGGGTACTATTGTTCCACTGTGCGCTCGGGTTGCGAGACGCGGGAAGGTCGGGACGGCCGGACAGCCGCGCGATGTTTTCCACAGGCGGTGCGCGGGGTGCGCCCCTCACTTCTCCGCCGCTAGCCACGCCTACTCGCGCGCGAAATTTCTTTTACACCTCGTCTTAAGTTGGCAACCCTATTGAACCTACGAGGGTGGTTTGATAAGTCCATGACTTTGAAAAGTCAAACTCCAGCCCCCCTATTTTTTTCCGAAATTAGTAAATTTAATTACAAACTAGTAATCTCAAAACGTTATATATCTAATCTATTGCTATTGCTAGTATCAATGCTTAAATCCATAAAAAATAGCATCTTGCCCTAGGGATGTCGCTCCATTATACAGTTTCCGATTTTCATTGTAAAACGTATTGGGGGCTGGAGTTAGGAGGGGGGGGGGGGGGGGGGGGTTGGGCTAGGCTGGAATTAGGCATAGGTATCCAAAACTAAACCACCCTACACCTCATAGGGAGTGAGTGAGTAACCAATTTATAAAATAATAAAAATAAAATTTCAGACCAAAGATCCAATAGTTTGTTAGTAACAATGCGTATAACTATAGATTATGTTAGTACCAATACATGGAAACATAAAGTAAATTAACACCTCCAGTGGGCAGGCTCACGGAACCCTTGCCACATGCAGCTCGGTGAACCTGCCAACTAGGGTTGAATCGAGTCGATCACCCACCATCCTCAGGTCAGGACTCTGTTCAAGCTCCGCCGCACCCTGTTCACCAGCGAGGCAAAAACTTTTTTTCACTTTCGCTTTACTCTATGCTCACAGTTTCTTGCGTGGCGCCAGAGGAACATCGAATACTTCTCGGAATCGTCGATGAGGATAAAACAGTCGATCGAGCAAGCGGCCATCAACATAGAATGGGTCTCCCGCCACCAACAAGCCGTCATCGCCAAACTATTAGAGTTAACAGATAAAACAACGTAAGTACAGAGGATATACTTAACCCAGGGATTGTAATACCGTTAAAAAAAATAACGATACAAAAAAATAACGTTAAAAATACCGTTAAAACATTTTATCGATAAATTTACCGGTAAAAATAACGTTAAAATTATTGAACCGGTAAAATTACCGTTAAATACAGCGTTAAACTTTACCGGTTCAATCGGTAAAAAAGTAACGTTATGAATTGGAATTTCCTTAATTTTAAAGTAACGGCACAGAATACATAATAGTACAAGTAACGGTAACAAAAAGTAAGAAATACCGTTATTTACTGAAATAACGTTAATTTCAATGTAACGTTATTTATTGACATAACGTTAATGTTAAAAGTAACGGTAAAAAAGTAAGAAATAATGTTACATTTAACAATAACGTTATCAATCCCTGAAACCCTTCACGACCCGTCCACCCACTGGACTTTTCCACCGGTGTGTGGACGGGTACAAATCGGACACGAAGATTTTTCGAAGCATCCCGAATGCTGCCCATCCGAGTTGGATTCGACGAGAGATTTCTTTCTCGAAGTTGGACTTACCTAACTGGACTGCCTGTCCTAGGTATACATAATGGTCAACAACTTCAAGTGTAGTGTTTTCCCAACATGAACTGGAGCGGGCAAAATAATGTCGAGTGCCCACTCGACATTATTTTCGTCTTATCCATGTAGGTACATCCCTCAGGATGAGTGGGTTGAGACCCACTCTATGGGAAGCACTACGGAGATCTTCGAGCATTCTTCTTCTTATCGAATGAGGAATAGTGGCCACCTCTGGTGTTTAGAGTTTATCAAGCCGCCTGTAAGGCCTCTAACTTGGCTTAACGACTGTTATCAGATGACAACAGCCGGGACCGACGGATTAACGTGTCCTCCGAAGCACGGAAGCGCTCAGTTGTAATGCCACTTAACGGTCACCCATCCGACACCTGGCCGGACTGAGTGTTGCTTAACAATCGTCATAAGAACTATATCATCAGCAAAACGAAGGTGTGTTAGGTCATTAATGGCCATTAATTGATGCCGAGTCCTTTCCAGTCTAGAGTTTAAAGATGTCCTCCAAAGCAGCTGTGAACAGTTTCGGAGAAATAACATCTCCCTGTCTCACACCTCGCTGCAGTTTATTTGCTCACTGTTCGGTATTTATTTGAAAAAGACCTGGCAGCCCTGGCTCGGTGGCACCCCCGCGATTGCGAAGGATAAGCAACTTTCGCACATGGGATGGGTGACCAAAAATTTATTATCTTAGGCCCTCCTCCATGCTTCGGAAGGTACGTTAAGCCGTTGATCCCGACTGAATTTGCAGTTACCCACCAATCTACATTGGACCGGCATGGTGGGTTACGACCTGTGCCCCAGCAGTAGGGAGGGACGTTAAAGGCCTATTTAAATCTGAGCGGTATCCGCGTATTCTGTGGTAGCGATACGCGGTGGGTGGGTACGCGGTACGTCTCGCGTGCCCACGACAGCTGCGAAAATACCTACCATACCAACCAAATACCCGACAGGATAACGGTCGGGAATTACCGCTACCTACCCACGCACGGCGGTAGCGGATACCGCTCAGAGGGCCTAGCCAAAGTAACATTGGCAAATCTTCGTCATCGCTTCGCTTTCGAAACATGTATGGGATTGACATAAGGTTTCGTTAACAATCGCATTTTACAAACGTCAAATCCATACATGTTTCGAAAGCGAAGCGATAACGAAAATTTGCAAATGTTACTTTGGCTAGGGGGGCTGATTTGAATAGGCCTTTACAATGGCTGGCTGATCGATGTCGTATATTACTTAGGTACTTATTTATTGTAAGGGTTACCAACATAAGTAACAGTATTACCCAATTTACACATCCCCTTTATACCAAGACGTTGTATTTTCTTTCAGTAAACAAGAAGTAAAAAAGATTCTAAGACATAAACATGGAGCCAACAACGCGCATACGCCCGCAACCCGAGTCTTATCTAAAGTCTTATGTATATCATTACTACTGGTACCTATTTTATCTCTGTAATGTGCTCATAATAATTTATTGCCAATAATGTCTGTCTTTTTTTGACTAGCTCTTTCTACTGCGTCTTCTATATGACCAACATTTATCAAATTGTTTAGCTGTCGATGTGAAACAGTTAGCCCAGTAAAATTCGACATTGAAAACGCAAAACGAGATGTAAAGCTACATTTTTGGTATGTTATTTTGTTTGTGATGAATCGTTTATTTCCATCACATAGGTACCTACGTACACGGATGATAAATGACAACATTACATAAAGAAAAATTATAATAAACTAAACTGTGTGCCACATCGACGGAAAAGGCAAGAACTCAGTGATTTCTTTGCTTTATTTTTCAGTTTTTGCCCAGAAGTAAGCGCGTGGTCGCCTGTGACGACTCTATAAGAAATTAGATTAAAAAAAAATTAACAATTTTCACTTATAAAATCCCAAAACGAAACAATTAAACTTTCATTATAATTTCAATAAAACTTAACATAATATAGAATTATTTAAAGTTATTATTATTAGTTTTTTATTGTTATTATTATCATTATAAACATTCACAACTGTAAGTAATTAATATTATTATATTAATCAGTATTAGAATACATAACAGACTTATTTATTTATTTCAAGGAGGCAGCAGGAGCTAAAACCCTTATCAAGCGATCACACGGCTTATTCCCAACTTTTGCATTTCGAGTAATGCTGATTTTAAATGCTTTTTAAACATTTGTAGAGATATAATTTTCCCAAACGGAGGTGGAATATTGTTCCAGCACTCAGTGGCTTGATATCAAACTGCTTGGCAATCATTTACATTGCATCTTGTCAATCACATTTTGATCGTCAAGGAGCGATGCTTGACACCACAGAATAGATAGATTACCGTGGCCTATCAAAAGTAGGCCACGCCCCCAAATGCTAGTAGTGGTGGTAATGCAATGTGAATGATTGACAAGAAAGGCTTGATCGTTTAGGGGCTACTTATGACGATGACCAGTTTTCATCTAATTCAGTTTAGTAAAAGCATGGTGCAGCTAACAAAGGAATTGAAAAAAAAGTATTTGTAAAATATAATAAGTATGCAACTTTATTTCCAAAATAATAACTAAACTTACAACCTAAATAATACTTTACATAGAAATGCTAGTCCAATTTTGATGCAACTGGATCATCAACAATGGCACCGTTGGTAACTTTACAATTTACATAGACAATATTACCATTATTACAATAATTATATTTCAATTTATTTTCTTACAACAAACCTAACCAGTTCATAAACTTAAATATATCGTATACAATAACAACATGTATAAAATCTTATTATATAGAGTATTTCAGATCAAGTTTCAAAAAATATTGAACTAAAACGTAAATTCATGTTGATAACAGAGTATTTCATGGCACTTTGCTGATAAATGAATGAAACTATCAAAGGACATCATCCATGTTTCATACATTTTTGGTCCAAATAAGTGCCGGCCAAAAGACAAAAGTGCTATATTCTGATAGATTTTGTCCATCTAAGCATTTTTTATTATGGCACCGAAGCTGCAGCACCGCTTCACATTTGTGTCAAAATGTATGAAAAGACATACTTTTTAAACTCAATTAAAATCAAATACAGCTGTGCTACAGTTTGGGTGCCATAATAAGAAATGCTTAGGCGCATAAAATCTATTAGAATTTGATTTTAAGCCGACTTTTTTTTACATTTGTGCCAAAATGTATGAAAAGACAAGACTTTTTGAACTCATATAAAATCAAGTATAGCGGTGCTACAGCTTCAGTGCCATAATAAGAAATGCTTAGGCAGACAAAATCTATCAGAATAAAGCACTTTTGCTTGGACCAAAATGGATGATGTCATTTCATTAAATTGACACTTTTTGATGTAATGCCATAGGTCGCGGAATGATCCTAGAGATCTGAAAATATTTCTTTATATCTTTCTCCAGACACGTATTGAACTAGAAACACGATTCAGTGATTTTAGCTCGATACATTTTAATTACGAAAATACCTCTTAAAAATTCTTAACTCGTCAACGCCCGGAAAATGAGACACAATAGATTTTCTATTGTGTTGTGTGCCTCATGCGGCACATCGGGCGTTGACGGATTAAGTTAGAAATTAATTAAAAACAACATTAGGTATTTAAGTCAAATTGCTTTAAATAATTTGTATCATCAATATTCACAATCGTGTAGCAGCACCAAATCTGCCGAATCGGTCTCGCTTCAACGCGCGTCGTTTTCTCATTGCTATCTCGCTTTATTTTTAACATTTCAAACGAGAATTATTGTATTGCAGGTATTAATAATTAACCCTTTCTCTCAATAATTTTAAAATAGACTATAATTATATTTTCTTATCATTAATAAGTCACAAATTGGAATAATTTAGAATAAAGTCGTTGTTTGTGACAAGTCTAGTAGTAAGTATATTATTGTGATAATTATGACAGTCATAAGATTTCCATCTAGTCCAGAAGTATATTGCACTTAATTTTTATTTGTAAAAAACTTGTACTTACATAGTACCTACTTCTAAGAAAAATATTTACTTAACTGGCAATATTTTTCGGAATCAACAATTTTTTTTTAACATCATCATAATTTTTTTTAACAAACATCTTTTGATTAGAAATTACTTTTGTATGTGAAATTGGCAGTAATTTCTTGGCACATTCAATTCCGAGTATTCATAAATATGTTTTTATTTTGATATGCAAGTTTTTGATAACATTATAGGTAAGTACTAAATATATTTTTGAATAACCATAAAGAATGCATTCACCAGTCAGCCTTAAAGTCTATTATTAATATCACTATTAACTAAAATATTTTTTATTAGTATGTCAGTCGGTGAAATAACACATAATATGATCATTTCACAACACAACATAGGAAATATAGTACTTACTTACTGGCTTTTTTATCAGTAAATGCAAACAAGCGAAGCCTACTTTCACAAAATACTAATTTTATTGATACTATTTATTGAAAAAAAATGGTAAGTACTTTTTGTTTAGGACAAAATAATCGCTAGTTGCAAAGAATACATTTTTCATTATTATAATTTGTAGGCCCTAAGTCTACGTAAAATAAATTATTTTACGTATTTTGTCTCAAACATGTCCAAAAAACGTGTCATTGCAACCTGACAACAATAGTTGTACAGTATAAAAGATTTCAGTCATACAGTTATTTAATACCTACTTACGATATTATAAGATTTTCTATTCGAAATGTCTTGTTTGACGAAAACGGCATTTCATACAAACTTACAAAATCCTTGTTTTTCGAAATGAATGAACCGATTTTAGGGAAATTTCATACACATACGTAGGATACCTACGCAGTATTGAAGAACATTTAACAAATACCCTATTTTAAAAAAGATAATTCAAAAAAATCTTCCTGTAATGGAAAAATTTAAATATGATTAATTTAGCTGTTACACTTTATATCGATAATGTTTTCAATTCACTTTTTAGACCAATGTATGTGAATGAAGTTCCATTAAAATCAGTTCATTAGTTTCGAAAAATAAGGACTTGAGAGTTTGTATGAAATGCCTTATTTCATCAACGCCCTTAATTAATGTTTTCCGAGTCAATTAAAATAACAAAAATGGGTACCTAACTAAGTTATTGCAGTTCCTAATGGATGTGTTACTACCTGAAAAGATAAAAATAGTAAGAGATAAGTTAATCAGTAATTATTCAAATCTGTATGGCTTCAAAATATATATTGTGTGTAATATATTTCGGCCACAGAACAGGCATAGCCTGGTGTGGAGGTTAGTTACGTAAGCTAATTAGTAACGTAAACTAATTGGAAATAAACAATTTTATTAATTTTATTCATTGTTCAGTTTCGAACAAACCAGAAAATGTCCGAGCACTTTATTGAATAATGAACTATGTATATAAAAAACCGCATTTAAATCAGTCCATTAGTTTGTGGCCTACGTTGCCTCAGACAGACACACTAACGTCAAACTTATAACACACCTCTTTTTGGGTCGGGAGTTAAAAATAAAATTAGGTATAGAATAGAGGCGGACGCGTTCAGTTGTCTCATTTATTATTATTATTAATTTAAACAAACCTCTTATAAGCTCACGATGAGTCATCCAAAGCGCTTAAAAGATTAATTATTTAAGCAGTTTACATTTTTAATTCTGTGCTGTTACATTATTACATTACTCATTAAAATATGGAAGGCTTAAATTTTTCGATCTGTTTTATTTAGTGTTTTCAAGTATTCCTACTATCTTTCAGCCGTAACATGTGATGTGTGTGCGTGTGTGTGTATGTGTGTATTATTATGCAGTATTCTTCACCAATCAGGAGTCAGTCTCGCCCGGTACCAGATCTGAGGGCCTAGCCAAAGTAACATTTGCAAATCTTCGAAAGCGAAGCGTTTCGAAACATGTATGAGATTGACATAAGGTTTCGTTAACTATCGAAATTTAAAACGTCAAATCCAAAGCGAAACGATAACGAAAATTTGCAAATGTTACCTTGGCTAGGGCTGGCCCCTTGACGCTTCGCCCCTATCTCAACGTACCCAATATGACCTACATTTCTTTATTGACTGTGTGTGTTATTCGTAACTATTTGCGTGTAGTAATTCCTTACCAATCAGAAGTCAGTCTCGCCCGGTACCAGATCAGCCCCCCTAGCCAAAGTAACATTTGCAAATTTTCGTTATCGCTTCGCTTCGAAACATGTATGGATTTGACGTTTTAAAATTCGATTGTTAACGAAACCTTATGTCAATCCCATACATGTTTCGAAAGCGAAGCGATAACGAAGATATGCCAATGTTACTTTGGCTAGGCCCTCTGGCCCCTTGACGCTCGCCGCTTTCTCAACGTACCCAATATGACCTACATTTCTTTATTGACTGTGTGTGTTATTCGTAACTATTTGCGTGTAGTAATTCCTCACCAATCAAAAGTTAGTCTCGCCCGGTATCAGATCTGGCCCCTTGACGCTCGCCGCTTTTTCAACGTACCCAATATCACCTACATTTTTTTATTGACTGTGTGTGTTATTCGTAACTATTTGCGTGTAGTAATTCCTCACCAATCAGAAGTCAGTCTCACCCGGTACCAGATCTGGCCCCTTGACGCTCGCCGCTTATTCAACGTACCCAATATCACCTACATTTCTTTATTGACTGTGTGTGTTATTCGTAACTATTTGCGTGTAGTAATTCCTCACCAATCAGAAGTCAGTCTCGCCCGGTACCAGATCTGGCCCCTTGACGCTCGCCGCTTTCTCAACGTACCCAATATGACCTACATTTCTTTATTGACTGTGTGTGTTATTCGTAACTATTTGCGTGTAGTAATTCCTCACCAATCAGAAGTCAGTCTCGCCCGGTACCAGATCTGACCCCTTGACGCTCGCCGCTTATTCAACGTACCCAATATCACCTACATTTCTTTATTGACTGTGTGTGTTATTCGTAACTATTTGCGTGTAGTAATTCCTCACCAATCAGAAGTCAGTCTCGCCCGGTACCAGATCTGACCCCTTGACGCTCGCCGCTTATTCAACGTACCCAATATCACCTACATTTCTTTATTGACTGTGTGTGTTATTCGTAACTATTTGCGTGTAGTAATTCCTCACCAATCAGAAGTCAGTCTCGCCCGGTACCAGATCTGACCCCTTGACGCTCGCCGCTTATTCAACGTACCCAATATCACCTACATTTCTTTATTGACTGTGTGTGTTATTCGTAACTATTTGCGTGTAGTAATTCCTCACCAATCAGAAGTCAGTCTCGCCCGGTACCAGATCTGGCCCCTTAACGCTCGCCGCTTTCTCAACGTACCCAATATGACCTACATTTCTTTATTGACTGTGTGTGTTATTCGTAACTATTTGCGTGTAGTAATTCCTCACCAATCAGAAGTCAGTCTCGCCCGGTACCAGATCTGGCCCCTTGACGCTCGCCGCTTTCTCAACGTACCCAATATGACCTACATTTCTTTATTGACTGTGTGTGTTATTCGTAACTATTTGCGTGTAGTAATTCCTCACCAATCAGAAGTCAGTCTCGCCCGGTACCAGATCTGACCCCTTGGTTTCGCCGCTTATTCAACGTACCCAATATCACCTACATTTCTTTATTGACTGTGTGTGTTATTCGTAACTATTTGCGTGTAGTAATTCCTCACCAATCAGAAGTCAGTCTCGCCCGGCACCAGATCTGGCCCCTTGACGCTAGCCGCTTATTCAACGTACCCAATATCACCTACATTTCTTTATTGACTGTGTGTGTTATTCGTAACTATTTGCGAGTGAAATCCTACTAATATTATAAATGTGAAAGTTTGTGGGTTTGGATGTGTGGGATGTTTGTTACTCAATTACGCAAAAACGGCTGAACATATATGAATGAAATTTGACACAAAGATAGTTTATAGCCTGGATTAAAACATAGGATACTAGGTTCCCTAGGAATTTTCCGAATGTCCACGCGGACGAAGTCGCGGGCGGAAGCTAGTAAGTAATAATTTCTCACCAATCAGAAGTCAGTCTCGCCCGGTACCAGATCTGGCCCCTTGACGCTCCGCCGCTTCCTCAACGTCCCCAATATGGCCAGCATTTCCTTGACGGCCGCTGGCTGGTCGTCTTTGGGCCGTTTCTCTAGGAAGTTCTGGTCGGTAGACTTGAGGTGGAATTTGCCACCCTTGATTTGGTCCACTATGGCGTCTATTGCGCCTCCTGGGAAGGGACCAAAATTAAAGTGACAGATATATACTTATAATATATTAAATAGTTGATAAATTGCATGTCGTGGCAGCTTGTAAAAAAGACAACACTGTAGCATGTAAGTCCTTCGAATGTATCATTGCATTGTCTTTGGTGTATGTTTTTGTTAGCTGTCCTAAATAAATGAAAAAAAATAAAAAAAAACTAACAACATACCTCCATTTTGTTTAGTCTTCTTCAACGTAGCTTGCCTACTAGCCAGCAACTGCGCCATATTGTCTTGTGGGACTAGTTGGAAGGAGGCGGGGGGAGGGGGCGGCGGCGGCGGAGGGGGAGGGAGGCAGGAGGGGGGCGGCGGGGGAGGAGGGGGGATGCATGGCGGAGGGGGAGGGGGTTGCTCTTCAAGCGTTTCTGGCAATTCTGGTGTTTCTGGCAATTCTGGAGTTTCTGGAAGAACTGCTGGAAAAAATGTTGAAACCTATAATTACAGGGTGTCATTTTATTCACTCTCCAAATTTTAACGATGTGTTCAGTCCATGAAACTGAACAACTTTCTCTAAGAAACAAAGGGTCAAATATGTAAAAAAAATGTCTTTCCATAGAAATCAAATTAATCACGTGATCAGTTTAGAAAGGGACGACAAAAATTTTGTGGCGTATTTCGACACTGTTTCATTGTTCAGTTTCATGGACTGAACACATCCTTAAAATGGGTTTATGAAATCTATATCTATGTGTGGTATGTAATCTATATATCGATAGGGGATCTATAGACGAACAATAAAGTCTAGGGAATGCAATCCCGACTCGAGATCGTAATGTCGAGATGCCTCGTGATTAGAAATGTCGACTTAGTTAAGGTCTAAATATTAGAGGTGTTTTTCGGATTTTATACCATTAAAGCCATAGAAAGACAGTGCAACTTACCACTTTCAACCGGTTTGATCTCCACTTCCGGTTTAACTTCGCCTCCGTTTTCAAAGTAACTGATCCTCGACATAAGGTTCGACTTCTTAGGCTTCCGGTCCAATTCGGAAAGTTTCCGCTCGGTTTCCGAAAGCCTCCTTTCCGCCGTTTCCGCTCGCTCTACAGCTTTTTGAGCGTCTTCTTCCGCCAGTTTTATTTTCTCTTCCCATAGAAGAATGTCCGTGTCTTCGTGTTTCTCAGCTAATTTCAACTGTAAAGAAGTTTATTTCGTTATTAAAACTATTGCATAGTATTTAAGAGGGCTTATTCTGCAGACTAGCGCCGCCGCCTTTGGAAAAAAATCATAGTTCTTAAATAAAGACGAAATTGTGAATTATCTCTTTGTAGTGTACTCCAAAGAAGCTTTGAGGTACTTTTTATCGCATAAACAATATTTTCTAGCCTGTCGTTTAGTTTAATGAAGTTTTTTTTTGTGAATTAAGAGCCCGTACCCATTTTGCTGCTGACTGCCGCTCTCTCGCTCGCACATTTCATGTTTTCCCAAGATTTCTTAAATCTGAGTGTGTAATTGAAAAGTGTGTCTCGGCCACTTTTCGCAATATGATTACGGACATTTTAAAATATATTTCAGTTTTTTGTTGCTAAAGTACAAAAAGTTGTGGTTTCAAACAGTTATTTGGACTGGCAAAAACCCTGTTGTAGTTATCTGGTAACGATATATTCAAGTTTGTAAATATCGTTACTTATGGCTGTTACAGCTGATAAGTTTCTTGCGCCCGTTCTTCTTATCAAAAAAAAGTCAAAAAAGTCTGGAACGGGTGGTAGGAAAATATAGACGATTCAAAAGTACTTAATAATTATGTTTATTTGAATAAAGCTTATTTGACTTTGACAATTTTTTGTACTTCAGCAACTCGAAACTGGAATATAAGTTGAAATGTCCGTAATCTTATATAGCGAAAAGTGGCCGAGACACATTTTTCAATTACGCACTCAGATTTAAGAAACCTTGAGAAAACATGAAATGTGCGAGCGAGAGAGCGGCAGTCAGCGGCAAAATGGGTACGGACTCTTAAGGGGAAGGAGAAGAATAGAAGAATAGAATAGAATAATAGAATAGAATAATAGAATAGAATAGAATATAATTTATTGACACACACATTTACAGAGAATAATAAGAAAAAACAACAACAAAGGAATAGGATTAAATTACAGAAAACAGCACTTAAATTAAAATAGGAAACAAAGAAGAAAAATAATAATAATAATAATGTGTGGCCAATAAAAACCCTGCCTCAGCTTTATGCCTCTGTGTCAATCTCAGCTGGGCAGAATGGACACGAGGCGCTGTTATTCTGACAGGGTCATTAGGGTCAGTGACGTAATACAATGTTAATGCTGAATACAATAGTTCGATTATCTGTGGTTCGTTTCTAGTCTGTCTGAGTGCTTGACTGACTGGGCTGCGTTCCAAACCTACGCTCCGAGTGCAACCTAATCACAACCGAGGAGAACGGGAACGGTAACGAGACACTAATATCTCAGGATCCAATTATGAACGGGGACGGGGACGGGATCACGGGATCGCCTCTACAGCATTTTGAGAATGAGGATCAGTAACAGGTTTGAATCCTACAGTTTTATTGGTATAATATAAAATCATATTCATAGCTACGCAACTAAGTGAAAGATTTTTGAAATCCGTTTAGAAATGGTTGAGTTATAAGGGTTTAGAAGGAAATGCCAAGCTCAATGCAATATGTGCTTTATCACGTAAGACACAAGGTTCGCATACGTCTCGATGACGTCATAAGGACCCCCCAAAATAATACGTGTTTTAGCACGTTTTAGCTTCTCAGGTTTCCGTTTAAGAGATAATATTGTAAAAAATTCTTCACCGTTAATCATGTGGTGACATCGTGTCCTACATCTTGGCATGGACCACTTTGAAAACCGCAATTCTGACTACATGGAAAATTTCTCCCCAATTAGTCCCAACTAGTCCTACTTTTTCGGAATTAGTCCCAAAAAGGACTGAAAGATATAAGCGATTTAAATGGTCCATGCCAAAGCAAACCTTCATTTTGGCAGGGACAGGCTATATCTAGTGAACCTAAACACCTAGCCAGGATCTGATTATTCAAAAAAAATCTCCCTTTTTTATGGATCCCGCAATGCCTAGAATCAAAACGAAATGAAGCGCCGTTCAAAAAATATAAAGGAATGATTTGGTCCCTGCCAAAATCAACCTACATCTTGGCGAGGACTTTTGAACCAGGTCACCTAGAGAAAATCTGATTATTGGAAACGATTCGTGTAAATTAGTCCCAATTAGTCCTAAAGCCACAAAATTAGTCCCCCTTTAGTTAAGGAGATAATCGGAATTAAAGTTTGGTTTTTATAGTACAGGAGCCGACTTCCTATTTAGTGACGATGTTTGTAACTTGTTTTATTTTTGCGTGTTTGTGTTAAAATAATGAAGTGTTATTAACGTATAATGTAAAACAAAAGTATAACGTAAAGTAATACGTAACTTTTATGCATTTTCGAAACTCAAAACCTTAATTTTTAAGTCATAAAATAAAAATGATTTCTTAGAGGTATTTTGATCCCAGACTCCTGGACTATATCAAAAACATGTACAGTCGCGTACAAAATAATTTCAAAAGAAGTATGAAATGGTCATGTATAAAATTGAATTTTAAAGTTATATTGCTTTTCTTTCGAAACTATTCATATTTGGAGTAGAGAGTGATTTTCTTCCTTCAATGGGTTTACTTTAAACTTTGTACCTATACAGGGTTATTTGTAATTAATTTAAAACCTCTCTTGGGGCTGATCACACCATCAAACTGTACAACTTTCATTATAGGACCAACCTTGAAATCGAAAAAAAAATCAGCTGTTTCATACATTTCGATGGAGTACCTACCTACGCATTGTACTTATGTATGGAACAGGTGTTTTTTTTTCTAGTTTGACAAGAAAATAACAACTCAATGTTAAAAAAATACAAGATGGCGGCCAACTTTTTTGTTTGTAGGCCGATTTCGATGAAACTCGGTTTTTGCTACTATTTTGACAAGAATACAGCAATGCAATGTTAAAAATATAAAAAATCCAAGATGGCGGCCAACTTTTTTGTTTGTAGGCCGATTTCGATGAAACTCGGTTTTTGCTACTATTTTGACAAGAATACAGCAATGCAATTTTAAAAATATAAAAAATCCAAGATGGCGGCCAACTTTTTTGCTTGTAGGCCGATTTCGATGAAACTCGGTTTTTACTACTATTTTGACAAGAATACAGCAATGCAATGTTAAAAATATAAAAAATCCAAGATGGCGGCCAACTTTTTTGTTTGTAGGCCGATTTCGATGAAACTCGGTTTTTGCTACTATTTTGACAAGAATACAGCAATGCAATTTTAAAAATATAAAAATCCAAGATGGCGGCCAACTTTTTTGTTTGTAGGCCGATTTCGATGAAACTCGGTTTTTGCTACTATTTTGACAAGAATACAGCAATGCAATTTTAAAAATATAAAAAATCCAAGATGGTGGCCAACTTTTTTGTTTGTAGGCCGATTTCGATGAAACTCGGTTTTTGCTACTATTTTGACAAGAATACAGCAATGCAATGTTAAAAATATAAAAATCCAAGATGGCGGCCAACTTTTTTGTTTGTAGGCCGATTTCGATGAAACTCGGTTTTTGCTACTATTTAGACAAGATAACAGCAACACTATGTAAAAATTATAAAAAATCCAAGATGGCGGCCAACTTTTTGTTTATGGGCCGATTTCGATGAAACTCGGTTTTTGCTACTATTTTGACTAGAAAACAGCAATGCAATGTTAAAAATATAAAAATCCAAGATGGCGGCCAACTTTTTTGTTTGTAGGCCGATTTCGATGAAACACTGTTTTTGGTACTATTTTGACAAGAAAACAGCAACGCAATTTAAAAAATCCAAGATGGCGGCCAACTTTTTTGTTTGTGGACCGATTTTGATGAATCTCGGTTTCTGGTACTATTTTAACTAGAAAATAATAATGAAATATTAAAAAATAAAAAGCCAAGATGGCGTCTTACTTTTTTGTTTGTGAGCCGATTGATTAAACCATTTCCGTATAAAAATCAGCTGTTTCATTTTGACAGAGTAAGGTATTGGACTTTTATGTATTTGTCCATCATTATATATTTAATTGTACTTAAAAAAAATAATCTTAAAAAGCTTTTGTATGGAACAGCTGATTTTTTTTCACCGTAGAAGTCTCATAGTGAAAGTTGTTGAGAAAGATGGTTCGAAACCAGCGGCTTCAAAACCAATAAAAATTCAGTTCGTATAAGTTTTTTCATTATAATTAGAAATACAATAATATGTAGGTACATGACACTTTTTGATAAGATGACGTTTTTTTTATAATAATTGTACATTTACAGATACTTGTCACCAAGTGTAAAAACGTGTGATTTACCTTTTTATTACTTTTTAAATTTGAGCTTTTTGCATTCACAATGCTATTTTTATACAATACTAAATAATATACTAGAAAAAATACGACTCGCTCCAGATCAATACTTTTTTTCTAGTATATTATTTAGTATTGTATAAAAATAGCATAGTGAATACAAAAATCTTAAATTTAAAAATTATATAGTTAGCTATTTCATCTTAATCGATTCTAAAACCACTCTAAAATAAAAATAAATAAACCGACCAAATAACCAAAGAACGAAAAAAAAAAACACCTGCCAAGTGCCAATTCAGTGTTGCCGTTTTCCCGTAAAATGTTGTCATAGACGAAAGTTGAAAATTAAACCTAATTAAAAAAAAAATGCAAAATGCCAAGTTCACATACATGTAAAATGGGGTGAAAAAAAGCTAAATTTGAATAAACAAAATGGCAACACTGCCTTTCATGCCTGTCATTTTTTTCTAGTAACTTTTGACTTGTGTAAAAATTTGGAAAAAAAAATAGGTAGGTAGGTACTAAAAATATCGTTAAAAGACACTAGAATATTAAAATAGTTTTGAAAAAAAATGTGTAAATAAAAGCGAATTTATGAAATCAAGCACTCATTTATTAATAATTATAGGCAAATAGTACCTACATAATTAACAAAGGTGAAGTACCTACGAAAATATGTAATAGGATTTCATTTTTCACAATTTTGCTTAAAAACATTAAAATATATTAGGTAAGTTATACTTTTTTAGCGACTAAATTACAAAAATATTAAAAAAATCCGCTAATCCAGCTCCTATGTCGCTAGAACGGCAACACACCATTTAATGTATGAAAAACGAACTATTTTTTTGGGTGTGGTATGGCTTTGTTAAGAGCCATTTAGACAACATGTTTCGCAACATTTAGGTACCTGTCTCGTCCATTTTGCTTCAAATGGATGACAGATAGATATTTCGGAAACGTTGAATTGAAAACATGTTTTCCAACATGTTTTTGTGTCTATTTAAACGCGGCTTTAGCGCGTTTTTCCACGAACAACGACACGACACGATTCACAAGCTGCACGACAGTGTTGTCAGCACTATAGTGCTGACAACTGTACTTTTTGGTACGTTCTGGCAACACTGTTGAAAATCGTGTCGTGTCATTGTTTGTTCGTAGGAAAACGCCCTTACAATCCCTCCCTCTTAGCCTAGCATGACCACCGAAACGTGATATGGTACCTAGTGATTTATCACGTTTAACTGGAGGGAGGAAGGGCTGCCCCCCTAGCATGACCGACAATACACGATATATATCGTTTTGTCGACACTCGACTGTCAAATTCCATTGTTTTATGGCAGTTAAACGTGATTAAGCTCTATATCATATTATCGCGTTTCGATGGTCATGCTAGGGGGGCATGAGCATATTACACTATCATATATTATTTATCGGATGCTATCTCCGACGAAGATAGTAAACATATATCTCGGATGATATATACATGATAGTGTAATATGGGCCTAAAACTTTATTCCGTTCCGCAATGCGCAGTGTTCCGATTGTTAAAACTTATGTTCACAGATACTGTTTGTGCATTCCTCAATTTACGAAAGTTCGTGCTTAATGTTTTACAATCGGAACACTGCGCATTACGGAACGGAATAGTTTTATGTAATTAATTTTTACTGTACGCTTTTGTACATGACTGTACTTATATAAAAAAACGGAATTTCTCCTAAACTAAAGGGGGACTAATTTTGTGGCTTTAGGACTAATTGGGAGTAATTTACACGAATCGTTTCCAATAATCAGATTTTCTCTAGGTGACCTGGTTCAAAAGTCCTCGCCAAGATGTAGGTTGATTTTGGCAGGGACCAAATCATTCCTTTATATTTTTTGAACGGCGCTTCATTTCGTTTTGATTCTAGGCATTGCGGGATCCATAAAAAAGGGAGATTTTTTTTGAATAATCAGATCCTGGCTAGGTGTTTAGGTTCACTAGATATAGCCTGTCCCTGCCAAAATGAAGGTTTGCTTTGGCATGGACCATTTAAATCGCTTATATCTTTCAGTCCTTTTTGGGACTAATTCCGAAAAAGTAGGACTAGTTGGGACTAATTGGGGAGAAATTTTCCATGTAGTCAGAATTGCGGTTTTCAAAGTGGTCCATGCCAAGATGTAGGACACGGTGACATCTGATAAGCCACTAAACAAAAATCGTTACAAGTCCGAAAGTGTTAAGTGACTTCCGTTGCTGACCGTACCTATACTTCAAGATAAGGAAAACATCGGAAACAATCGTCTACAATATCAATGTCATTTCTAAGAAAAGCAAAAAACAACGCCCATTCTTTATCTTGACTAACTGTAATAAAAAAGTACTTTTAATTTAAGTATGGGCGGGTTTGTTTGTAAACATTATTTCCGTAAGTTGGCTGGAGTATATCTAGGTATATATTTTGAGCAAGCATTCTTTTATTTTATGTTATGGTACGAAGGGGGCCCAATCGAGCTAATTTTCAACGATAAAACCAAAGCTAAATCGTTACCGTTTTTAGTTTGGTTTACAGCAAAATACTTGTTTTAGTTTTGTTTTAATTGTTGAAAGCTATTTCTCAGTAAGTATGCCAATCTTGGACAATTTGAAATGAGATAGCTAAACCAAAGATTTTAGGTAAATGTAACCTAAATGACAAAACCAAAACGTAACGATTTTGGTGTTATCGTTCAGAACAATGCCTCCAGGACTTCAGGAAGTATAAGATCAACCTCTCATCAGCGGGAAGTTCCAATGAGCAGGGTGCTTTGGTGGAAACTCCGCAGTACGACAATAGATGGCGGTAGCTGTCTGGTGAATCACGCTATGGTTTTACCTTCGTAGTTTATAGGCCTCAAGATATTTTTTGCTGAAGGCAGGCCTTCGACCTGGGGCCCAAGCACCAATTCGCCTCCAGGTCGGAGGTCCGACTCCAGAGTCCAGTTCAGGCCCCTATTTCACAGCCGTGAATGGGGGGATGTCACAAAATTTATCCCGCTTGGTGGCGCTACTGCCATGCTACTGCTGCTGGAGACCTTTGTATGGGCATTTAACCCGATTTTCCAATTTATTTGAAATTATATCAATAATAGTTGAGCCTAATAAATGATTATTATGGACGTAGGATAGTAAATGAATTAAAGATTGAAGAAAACCAAAATGTGTTGGCAGAAAAATTGATGTTTACGAAAATTCGCTTCCAACATCCAAAAATTGATAGCAAACACATACAAACAACAAAATGACAGGTCTACATCTACACTAGCGCCAAGTTGGCGGTAGTGTGCCGACTGGTGGACGATTTGTGAATCAGCAAAATTAACCTGCCATTCTCAATTACATTGCTGATTGAGTAAGATAGTTGTCACATTGATTCTTATTAAGAGACCCCGAAAACTACCGATTTTCTATCGGCCAATGGTTTGGTCGGGCCTTTAATCAGTATGAACAAGTGTGCAATATACACCTTATTCAGAGAGTCTATTACTGTTGGACCCTCCTGTCGATTCTGTAACCAAACTCGCATCTCACTTCGTACCTCACTTCACTTCGCGGGAATTTATTATTAGAAATTAGCTTAATAATTAGCTACTTTACCGATTGCAAAAGGTTTTAGGTAACTACCGTAGCTATATACAATCTTTTGTGATTAAAAAAACAGCCTATCATATCGATGTTGTAATTATCTGGTAACGATATATTCAAATTTGTAAATATCGTTACTTATGGCTGTTACAGCTGATGAGTTTCTTGCGCCCGTTCTTCTTGTCAGCTAAAAAAGTCTGGAACGGGTGGTAGGAAAATATAGACGATTCAAAAGTACTTAATAATTGAGTTTATTTGAACAAAGCTTATTTCACTTTCACTTTCTATCATTTTCGATTTAAAATTCCCGCGAAGTGAAGTGAGGTTCGCAGTGAGATGCGAGTTTGGTTACAGAATCGACAGGCCGAATTTAGCCCGGTGAAGGTCACTATGCCTGACTTGACTGCTAATTCCTCCAGGGGGCGGTCTCTCAAGCTTTTTCATGGGAAACTTAACAGACTGATCGTACTCAATCACGTATGTTAAGCAACGCTCGGTCCGGTCAGGCGTCGGATGGGTGACCGTTAAGTGGCATTACAAATGAGCGCTTCCGTGGTTCGGAGGGCACTTTAAACCGTCGGTCCCGGCTGTTGTCATCTGATAACAGTCGTTAAGCCAAGTCAGAGGCCTTACAGGCGGCTTGATAAACTCTAACACTAGAGGTGGCCACTATTCCTCATTCGATAAGAAGAACCTCATTGAGTAGCGACAAAGTGGGTATTACGTCCTAACATTTTGGTCATTCTCGTATTTTTTCTAAGTTACCTGTAGATCCTCGACTTGGTCCCTATGCCTGGTCGCCTGTTCTTCTAGGGCGTCCCTTAGGCTATCCACTTCATTGAGCAGTAACATGAGTCTCTCGTCAGCGGGCAGTTCTCCCATCAGCAGGGTACTTTGGTGGGTGAGCAATTTTACGCGCTTTTTGGCGTCGCGAGCTTCGGTTTTGTACCTTATGAGGAGAGAAATAGAGGTCAAAATTAATCATTCTAGATAACGCATTAGGGTTAAACATTAGCTAGCACACTAAAGTAAGGAATGCAATCTCGATCTCGCGAGATCTCGAGTAATTTTTCGAGATTCAATCTCGAAGATAGGTAATCTCGTTTGGATAATATCGTTCGAGATCTCGACCAAATAGATGGAGATTACGCTCGAGATCGAGATTGAGCGCGCATGAAAAACTACGTGTTCATCGATGCGCAAAAGCGCGCTGACTGGTCTACAATTTTGTCAGTTTGAAGGTTATTGTTTAATTAGCTTTTCCAGAAAATTTGATAGCTAGCTTAATTCAAAAAATCTGCGGATGGATTGATAGCTAAATGCAAGTTGTGCAGTGCTAAAAAAAATAACATTAATTCATTTTCTTGTATCTATTCTAATAAAAGTTTTTCTTTAATAAAAGTAGTTTTTTTTTTAATTTTTGCTCATTTATTATTGTTTTATTTACAAAATATTATAACAGTCACACAGTAGGTAATTTTTAATTAATTTAACAATTTTTGATCAAATAATAAGGTATTTTTAAAAGTAAGTCTAATCTCGATTAAAGCGAGATCTCTCGAGATCTCGAATGACTCACACTAGAATTCAAATGAGACGAGATATCGATTCGTCAATCTCGAGTCGAGATTGCATTCCCTACTAAAGTTACACACAAATACGCCACTCGTCGAAAGAACCATTTAGTATTGCCATGTGTGCGAACTAATTACGGTAAAAATAATTTAAATTTTGCAGGAGTACAGGCATATAATTCACTCCCAAAAGACATAAAAGATGCGAGCTCGCTTAACATTTTCAAAAAAAGATTAAAGCAATTCATCTTAGTCAGTGATGTATAACATACCTACTTATTGTTTTGTTACTTGGAGCACCGGCACCGCCTTATGTAGACGAGACCGCAACTTGTATGCAGTACTATGCGGTGAGTGTAGCTGTAGCAATACTTTTAATTCTACCCACACCTCGAGACAAATTAATGTATTTTTGATAGTATTATTCTCATGTAAGTGACGATTGTCGGAATGAGAAATAAAGATCTTTGAACCGAAAGTTGTATTCGCCAAATACTACGAAATTCGTAAATTATACGAATGGGTGGTAGGAAAATATAGACAATTCAAAGGCACTTATTTTTTAGTTTATTTGAATTAAGAATTTTTACAAACATATTGCATTTAATGAGATAGTTTTCCTTTGGTAACATAGATCATAGTGAACAATTGCCGCTATTTGTCGAGGAACTAGCTATCTTACACAACAATATTTAAATTGTTGTTATAACGTCAGGTAAGATGGTGGTAGTTAGCCAGGCGGACTTGAAATAAGTCCTACCACCAACCAAACCTAACCGAGTATAAATTGTACCCCCCTAGGAATCGAACCCGGGACCCCAGGGTACACAAGTTGACTTTGACCTTGAAGTTGACTTTACCTGTCCCTCCTCATCGTTATATCATCCGCAAGAGTGTTATAATTTTGTACTGAATTTCATTATGTAACTCGTCAGGCGGATATTGTGGTTACTTTCATAAGCTAACTTTTTCAGAACCATTTACAGAGGATTTAAAGAATAATGGGTGTAGATATAAAATTATGACTTACGTCTCAGCCATAGCCCGGTCCTTATCAGCGTGATCTTTGAGCGCCGTCACTTCGTCCATCAACAACTTGGACACGCGGTTGTGCCTCTCCAACTGTCCCCTCAATTCTAACAACTCCTTTTCTTGGGTGGTGCATTTCTCTCTTTCTGATTCCACTTCCTAGAAAAAAGGACATTTGCTTACTCAATTACAGGTTAAAAAAAACCGGCTAAGTGCGTGTCGGGCCACGCGCCGTAGGGTTCCGTAGAATTACCTTATTACCATATTTAATACCACTATCATTTTTCGTCTGTAAAAATAACTTTGTTTTTCACAGTGTTGGTATGAATGACAAAGTTATATTTGCGGTTTTGGAAAATATAATATATCTCGAAAACTTATTACTATATCTCGTTGAAACCAATTTTCGTTGAAAGTTTTTATGAAGATCTATAGCATATTTTTTTTCCGTTTCAGTTCTATGTATGGGGAGCCCCCTTAATCTTATTTTTTTTTATTTTTGTGTTAAAATCGGTTAACAGAATACATCTACCTACTAAGTTTGAACTGTGTAATCCTAATACTTTTGGAATAAAATGGCTGTGACATACGGACGGACAGACAGACATGACGAATCTTTAAGGGTTCCTTTTTTTTGCCATTTTGCCTACGGAACCCTAAAAACGACAATTTGCAACGTGTCTCTAAAGGAAAAAACTGAACCATTATAGTATCACTTTGTTGTCCGTCTGTCTGTCTGTCAAGATCCTTTATCTCCGGCGCGCGTGGAAGTATCGAGTTGAAATTAAAACAAGGGGCTAATTGTCTCATTTCAAAATCTATCGCAATCGCTTTCAGGATGTGATGTGATACATTGATGCTTCTGTTTGGCACAAATAAAAACTTACCAAAGAAATGCAGCAATGTGTCACATGCATCTGTCAAATGAAAGCGATTGCGACAGATTTTTAAAATTAGTAAGTAGTAGTAATCTACAATGCCTTAAAGCTGTGAATAAATCAAACTTCTAAGTTAACGTCAAAAAAGATACGGCCGGCTTCAAAAAACGCATTTTTCGACACTGTCAAGGGAATCAAAATTCGTAGGGTAAGTACTTCCCGTTGACCTAGAACTATGAAATTTGGCAAATAATATTGTCTTATACCACAAATACGGGGAAAAATCTGAAAGCTATACAAGGTGTAACAGAAAGGGTGTATCAACCCGAAAGGAGGTCAATGTACTCGTGAAACTGAACACCTTCCAACAGAAAAAAAAATCAAATAAATAATTTTTTTTTTAACTCTCCATACAAAATGTTGGCGGCAAATTCAAATTTTCTATGGAAAGTCCAAAAATTTTTTTTCGATTTGAATTTTTTTTTCTGTTGGAAGGTGTTCAGTTTCACGAGTACATTGACCTCCTTTCGGGTTGATACACCTTTTCTGTAACACGTTGTATATATTTGTAATTAAATCATAAAAATATAGCCTTCATTAAAGTACCTACGTATGGAACCATCGGTGGGCGAGTCAGACTCTCTCTTGACCGGTTGATTTTTATTTTTAACTGCACATACATACATATTCAAAAAAGTGGTCTGATAACCCCATAATTTTTTTAGATATACAGTAGGTACTTAAAACTAATATACTTTTAACTAAGTAAGTACCTAAGTATTTTAAGTGTGTTTCTTTTTCACTTACAGAAAATATTGTTTATTAAAGGATGCATTTTGTTGGAGTTCAGTTAGGGAATATGCATAAGTCACTGATTTTAAAGAATTTGAGCTTGATCGCTGCGTACACTTATAAAAACATGATGGAACAGAAAAAAAATGTATTATTTTAGTTTTATCACACGATGAAATCAGAGGAAAATAACGATTTTTTTTTATTTTCGGATATAATGCACTTAATAGTCATAGAATATCGAATATGAAATAATATTTTGTATGACACTTTAGGGAGGTAATTGAAGATTCTTGGCTAACTCCATATTAAACGCGCCTGAAACGTGACAAGTGACGTCACCGTTTTGTATAGAGCGTTTTGGGCGGGTGCTGCTGAGTGCTAACTTCACTTCACTTCACTTCAAGTGACTATATCGCATAAAAAGCACATAAAAAACGCAAGAGAAAAGTTTTGATATTACATTGATTTTCACACGCATTATACTTGTGATTTTGATTAAAAAAAATTGATGCATATTCCCTATTGTAATCATTTGCTTTCATGACTGTATTGTGTTATGTCTAATAAAGAAAAAAATAAGAGTGTTATATAACCTGCGCAAGCGCCACATTGACTTCGTGCGCCTCGAACTCTTGCAGTTTCGCTGTGTTGAGGTCGGTCTGCAGCTCCGCGATCTGCCGGCTCAGCTCTGACACCGTCTGCTTCAGGAATTCCACCTCCTCATTGCTGCTTGCGTCTGATGCTGGAACAATCATAAAGGAGATGATAAAAGCTTGTACCACAGAATAGATATAAGTACTACGTAAAGAAAGGACACTCCCCGCCCCGCCCTAGAGTCAATTACCTCACCCCACCGCGCGAGTTCGTATGCCGAATCGTATGCTTGTTTAGTCGTGTTTGTCAAATGTTCAACTTATTTTGATATTCAAAGCGATGCGTCGTAACTTTTTAGTCGTGTTTGTCAAATGTCCAACTTATTTTGATATTCAAAGCGATGCGTCGTAACTTTTTATCTTTCGATTTCGATTTATCGTAACGTGTTTGTCAACTGTCAACTTATTTTCATATTCAAAGGGATGCGTCGTAACTTTTTAGTCGTGTTTGTCAACTGTCAACTTATTTTCATATTCAAAGCAATGCGTCGTAACTTTTTAGTCGTGTTTGTCAACTGTCAATTTATTTTGATATTCAAAGAAATGCGTCGTAACTTTATTTACCAAATATTTCGAATTATGAATTGAACGCCGCTCATACAGCACAAACTGCACGGTAGCCCTAGACTTACACACAGTTGCGCGTGTATCAACGTGTCGTCAACTGACGTCATCATAATAGCGCGGTTGCATGAAGTATCCGGGGGTGTGCTTGTATGGACCACAAGGTACCACTTGTGATTGTGAACACCATTTTTTCCTACAGATATCAACGCAAGAAATCAGAATACTCATTATTGGTTTGGCTTTTAGATTTTCTGGTAAGTACTTAAGTAAATTATTGTAAATTTTTATTGACATTGGGTGTAAGGACCCGAACTATGTGATTAAATATTTTTATAAAATATGCGACAATACGACTACTAATTAATTGTTTTGTTTTCCACGCAAAGGTTTTAACTGCTGCTGGAGAGTTCGTCTAACAGGGCAATCAGTCTATTGAAAAGTACCAGGCTAGCATTGATTTTAAAGGAGGTCTTATCATACCTGTCCATCAGATTCGGAGAGCATATTCCCCACAGCCCTCAATGAGAGTCCTAACTGCTGGAGACTTGGTATTTACTGGTAGCAAATCAAAGTTCAGAAAGTTGTTTTGTTCAACAAGTCAATTTTTTACGAAAAAGTTGGTGTTATGTGTAGTTGGTATTTTGCGTAAATCAAAGTTGGTGTTCTACGTAGTTGTTATTTTGCGTAAGTGGTATTTTGCATATATACGATACGAATTATAATAATATGGTGTATCACGTAAAGGGGTGGTGTTTTGCGGTTTTGCGTAGGTGGTACGTACGTGGTATGCGATGTGTCTAAAATGTAAAATTCTTAAGGAATTTTTATTGTTATTTTTATTTATGAATGAATTCTATCTAATATAAGAAAGAACTCATTCCCAAAAATTAAATTTTATATAATAGTACAAGTACAGACGCGGAGTGCGCTGGCCTAACGCTAAAAGTTCACAGTACAAACTCATACCACGTAAAAATGCGAACCGTTACCGCGATCGAGGAGACGGATAGCGCCATCTATGACCAGTCGGAGGAACTAATCTTGTTACGCATGTCTTCAGACTGTTTTCATCTTTATTCTTTCTCTTTCGTAGTATAGTAACCCACGACAAAAATACATTTGCATAAATTATTATTATACACTACTCGAAATTTGTAATAGTCAACTTGCGGGCTTTACGATATATTTTTAGAACCGATGCAGGTTGAACAAAACAAATAGTTTCCCATACAAAAAAAATATGACACAATTACTATTCTCCTAAGGGAAGAATTTTTAAGAACTGCGGGTCCAAAATATTGTTTTGACCGCAAGCATGGACCAAAATATCCTCAAGTAAAGTCTGGTCAACGAAAGACTGAAATGGTGGCGCCGCACTTTCCCTGTTAAATTTACGTTAAAAATAAGGCGCAAAATTTGTTCCTTTTCCAACAGGGTTCTATGTGTATTTATTTATTAAAAATCTTAATGCTAAATATAATATTTACAAATAATACACTTCCTCCAGAGCATCCCCACGAGGCATGGTGCCCAGAAGGCTGGCAACATTTCCCCTTTGAATGGCGAGGCTTAACCTCTGGGCGAAAAAGTTGCCAGCCCTGCGGTCCCCGGTGGCCTCGCAGAGAGGTCTGGAGAGTTCCTTTAAAAAGGATTTGGCCTCTGGACCCCAGGGGCCCATTGTTTCGAATCCAATGGGCGTGAAAATGTAGTTGCCCCCGAGGTCCCGATACTTGGCGCTTTTTCGTGTTTCGGCGTTTGCGGCAGCCGAACCCGCACAACTGACAGTTGCCTGACCGAATCTCATCTTTCGTTGACCAGACTCTATACGTGTAAGGTACATATCAAACGTGTTTCCATTGATTTTGAGCTCGTACGTCGCTCACTACTGCTTTTATAGTACCAAGTGGGAATGCGTTTATGCATCTCGAAAGTATATGGGACTCGCCGGGGCCCTAGCCCTACCCACTAAACCCCCTACTGCTTCCAGGGGGTCAAGTCTGCTAATGTTATCGTCAAAATCGTGGTTCAATGGTGTTTCAATGGTAATGCTTTTTGACACAGTCCTTTTTTCTTAAACTAAAAATCGAGACACAAGGTGTTTCCGTTTTGGGTTTAAGAAACATAATGTGTTTCGGTTTTAGGTTAAAGAAACAAGAACTGTGTCAAAAAGCATTATCATTGAAACACCATTGAACCACGATTTTGACGTTAACATTAGCAGACTTGACCCCCTGGACTAACACACCGGACTAACGTGCCCGTGATATCACGCACCATGTGGCCCAGGTGTTGGCGCCCTATCGGGGCCGACACTTGGAGGATAACTGGATGACAGTTATCCCCCTCCTGAGGACTAGGGGAGAATGAGGAGCGCATAGGTGGGTCAAATCCCATCAAAATTTCTCGGAAACAGAAAAATTCGTTTATGTTAAAACCAACCAATACAAATCGGCGGTGTTAATACCTTCAATTTTAATTAAACAGATTTTTTTTAACTAACTTGAAAGCGAAGAAAAGTTATAAAAACATGTAAAAATTGAGAATTCGGTGCAAGTTCTCAACGCAACCGCCGCGTTGGAACGCGCACTGATTTGAACCCAAAGTGAGTAGAGTTACGTTCGATTTCACTCCATCACGGATCGACCCGCTCGGATTGACCCACCTTAGCGCCTTAAGCATGTTCCAGACGGATGTAATCACGACTCCCATAAGTGGTGACCTTGCTTGATGTCATCCATCTAGACGAGATTTAATCCAAATTTCTCCATCCAATCCAAATGACCTTCAACCTTCAACGTCCTTGGAGGAAGGGCGCCAGTTCAATCCGAAGATGGAGTGATCCACTTTCGTTTCTTTTTTTGTTTTCTGTCGTCAATTAGAGGCAAAAGCGCTAAAACAACGCCCACCTTTTGAAATTTAGACAAATTAGGAGCTATTTTTACAATATGGCACGTGATTTTGCTACGCAAGCGCGATTCACAATGAAGGGCAACCGTGTTGGCGCTTGGATGGAAACTCGTGTAGCCACAACACAATCCACGGATGGAAATCACGCCCCAATCAAGCTTCCACCAAGGGGACCTCTGATGGGAGGCGTGATTACATCCGCCTGGATGCTTTACCTGTGTCAGTGGAGTCGGTCAAGTCGATGTCGACGGCCCTCGGCGGCAACGCCTGCAGCAGCGCCGTGCTGCGCCGCTTTAGCTGCTTGTTCTGTTTGTACCACTCGCCCGCCTGTTGCATCACCCTGAAACAACGTAGGTACATTATGGAAAAAACTTATGGCATCACCGCAGAATAACCAAATATGGTTATACTGTCGCAGCACTAAGCTGTTGTGGTCTAGTGGTTCGCCCACCCGTGTAAGACGCAGGGGTCCCGAGTTCGATTCCCAGAGGGGGTACAATTTGTACTCGGTTTGGTTAGTGGTGGGGCTTATTTCAAGTCCGCCTGGCTAGCTGCCACCATCTTACCTAAGTCTGACGCCATAACAACAATTTAAAAATTGTTGTGTTCCGGCCGTTAGATGAAAAATAGCCAGAACCTCAGTGATGAGGATTCCGGGTGTAGTGCGCTTCCACCTTTGGCCTTATCGTCACTTAATAATCAGGTGAGGCGAAGGCCAAGCACTATCCCGTTGTGAATATAAAAAAGCCAGTAACTAAACATACTTTATTTAATACGTAATATGCTAAAAAATCGATAATTATTACTTATTTTACTTAGATTAGAAAATACTAACCATAATTATAAACGCTATCTTTTACGTTTTCGTAACTGTCCTTTTTCAAATAAAATTTTGAACCAAAATTTGATAAATTTTGAGTCCAAAGTTGAACATTAAAGTCACTCGACAACAAAATTTGAAATGATGGGTCTGTATGGGTAATATGGGTCGGGCCGGGTCGTGTCATGGGTATGGGTGTATTATAGTGCATTCTCACATTCAATTGCACACGACATAACTTTTCTTTGTGTAAAAAAAAAAGTTTATTCTTTATTTTTTTAGTAAGTACCTACCTATGAATTGAAAACTATTTGTAGCTTTTTGAGTGAATCTTATTATATTGTGATCTTGTTTGGGGTGGAGGGTTGGTAACCTGAGACACATGAATCTTCCTAGTTTAGGTATCAGCCCGCCACAGTCTTGATTGTACCACACGGCCGAATACTCAAAGGCTTCTTAGCTAAAATCTTAAGTTAAGGTCTTCTTAACTTTAAGGAAGCTGTCAGTTTCATAGAGTTTCTGTCAAATCTGACAACTTTTATGTATTTAAGGTGGCCTTAACTTTAAGATTCGTTTGAGTATTTGGCCGTATATCTTGTACAAACTGTATGTGTCTCTATGATTGTGGTGTGAAATAAACAATAAGATACAAACAGAACAAAACAAGAAAACTTGGAATAGGCCTTATTGCAATAAAAGCAAAAAAAAAAAAATAAGATGCACTACTCATGTTGATTATTATACAATGCGATGCGATTAAATTAAATTGGCAATAGGCAGTGAACCGCGGCAACTTCACTCAAGAATGTATGTCAAAGAGTAAAGGAGTTGTTCCATTTTTGTATGGAGGCTGGGCCCATTTGGGTAACCCGTGGCCTACGGTCATAAAATTATATTTTATGGAAAGAGAACAAAATAAGGAATCTGTCCATGTATATTTTTTTTTTTTAAACCTGCAAACATTTTTTATTTATTTTTAATGTTGGATAGTTAAAGTTAATAAAACAGCAACCCAAAACGTTTTTCTACCATGGCAACATTGATTTTTTACTGTCATATATCACATTGATGCTGTCAGATGTCAAATAAAATGACAAATGACATATCAACAGCCAATTTAGTCATTTTAATAGAAATAAAAATGCAAAGGAATATCCCTTAACAGCCGGCAGCCGCACAAAATTGATTTTCAGGATTAAATCAACAGTAAAAACTTGTAACAAGCATTAGAATTTATTGATATACTCGGGAGAGTAAAATTAATAGGAAGACACTTTCATTTTAAAGTGAAAACATTAAGAAATACACGATGAAGAGCACCATTATTCGAGTTTTTAAATGTTTTTTTATTTATGTTTGCAGGGATTAATATTTTTTTTCTTTTGGAAACCTTGTCCTACGAAAGAAATCTACGAGAAAAAAAAATATTATAGGTGTAGGAAATTTTTAAAAAAGTGAACCCAAGAAAGAACGACTCCTTTTACAGACTAAAATACATCGTTTTACTACTTACTAAATAGTCAAATTAAAGGCATTGTACTTACGTACATATCAAATTACCTACTCTACAAAGCCAGTAGGCATACTTACATTATGAAAAACTAAAGCAAACAAAACAAACAACTAATACTACATCACAAAACAAAATTTAAACATCCAAATAAGTCACTTATCCACTGAAGATCACCAGTTACTGATCAACAACCAATATGGCGAGAGGAAATCGGAATTAAATTATAATATTTACATATAATTTGTGGCCACTTTCTCATTTCGACATATTAAATGGCAGATTATGTTTTTTAACTGAAATCAATGCGATTTTTATGCAAAAAGCGGCTGTCTGATTTCTAATGGACGTTACGGTGTTGGCGAAAAAAATTGTCGCATTTATTATCGTATTTTAGATGTCTTATGTAATGATTATTGATAGCACTCAGACTTGAAGACAAATGAGTAAAGCTTTTAGCTTTTATGTAGCTTAAGCACCTTGCGTTAAAGTACCTACATACTAATACTACTCAATACTCAATCCCACATTATTTTTGTTTACGAGGAAATACTTAAGTACCCAACGGCCGAAAACTCAAAGCCTTCTAAGCTAAAATCTTAAGTTAAGGTCTCCTTAACTTTAAGGGAGCTGTCAGTTTCATAGTTTCTGTCAAATCTGACATCTTTTTTGAATTTAAGGTGGCCTTAACTTTAAGATTCGTTTGAGTATTTGGCCGTTAGTCATGTATTGCGGCCGCGGTAGCGCGGCGGGCCCAGCCCCCCTAGCCAAAGTAACATTTGTAAATTTTCGCTATCGCTTCGCTTCGAAACATGTATGGATTTGACGTTTTAAAATTCGATTGTTAACGAAACCTTATGCCAATCCCATACATGTTTCGAAAGCGAAGCGATAACGAAGTTTAGCGAATGTTACTTTGGCTAGGCCCTCTGATATCTTGCTCTAACTAAGCTATTACGACAAAAAGATCCCATTTTTATGCTGTTTTTTGTATATTTTATATCAGAAATCGTTTTTTTATCCGAATACAGCAGTTTTTTATACTGAAGCAAAATGGAGGGTAGGTATAATATATGATTTTAACTAAATACATTGAGATAAGACCAGAAGGAAGGAAGATATTATTATGGACATGTTATTAGGCAGAATTCGTTTCGGAACACGGAATGAGATTTTAATATATATTTTTTCAGGTGTTTCATTATTTATAAGGTTATTTTAAAATGTTTCAAATCCAAATCATTAAATATTTCAATGTTTGATTTGTAAAATCTTAACAAAATTAGTTCCACCGACTGGTCATAGATGGCGCAATCAGTCTCCTTGATCGCGGTAACGTTTCGTATTAATGAGTCGTATAGAATCAAAGGCGGCAATCAACGATTTTACTAATTTATGGTAAATCGAAAAAGAAAAAATCAAGATGGCGGAATTTCGTGGATTTTGTATGAAAGAAAGCCGTCTTTCTTTGATTCTAAGTCATTTTTGACAAATGACGTAGATTGCCGCCTTTGATTCTATACGACTCATTTCTGTTTACGATATTGTGTGTGTAGGTACTGTGATATTTGCAGCACAAACAACCGTTTTCAGGAAAAAAACATATTTTTGGAAAATGAATGCTTTCATTCATTCTGGTTCAACGATCAAAACAACTGCAACTTTATTTCTTCATTGCTTTTGCTAGTTCTGCAGCAGAGCACTGCTGTGAACTGTTCAATTCAATTCAAAAAGATGTCATTTTGGTATGCAACGAAATAAATTTGCTGGCGTATTTGTTACCTGGAAAACTTAAGATATTCAAATCTTGCCAGGGGCGCTCATGATCCTAGAAATGTGGTGCCCATCCCGAAAAAATCTGATATATTTTTCTATTGCCCTTCAAAACTAACGCTGATTTATAGCTTTGTAGATCTTTTTTTTTCCTTAATTAGTACATATAGACAGTTTATAAAATGTACTTATAAGAATTAATAATAATAAAGTAAATAAAAAACAGTATAAAATAAATAATTACAACTATTTATAAGTCATTACAGCACACCCACAAAATTTTAGAATATCCTTAATCCTTATAATTTTTTATATTTTAATCACCTCACAGATAACAAACTGTAATAACTACATAGACTGCTTCAATATTATTATATCCAGGAGAGCCTGGAGATCTGTAGCACCAGGTTCGTCCTATTTCGGACTCCAGACTAGACTCTCACAAGGACAAAAAAAATTACATGTTAAATATTACGAAATGTACATATTTTAAAAACCTTGTTAGAAGTGAATAAATTTCTTTTTATTATTATTATAGCAACCCTCCTCCCCCCCCTAACTAGCTTTGGCCCGCCCGGAACAGGGGGCCAGAGATTTTTCTCCCCTTGGAAACAATCCTAGGTATGCCCATGGCCATTACCTACCTACCATAATAGGATAACCATGACATCGCGACGACTGATGACTGTGTCATTAGCTCTAACAGTAAAGCATGGCGCGATAAGAAGGCATTAAAACAGTTTTTACTAATGGCCACCCCCGATAAGATCTCCTCTACCTACCCAAGTATGGATTGATTACCATCGATGGCCTTAACCATGAGATTTTGAATATTAACCCGGCGAGCATGTGGTGGGGTGTGACATGCCCATGCTTTGCGCGAAGCCGTGTATTTTTCAAATTTGCCCCTCAATTGTTTTGTTGCTTCGAGTAGCTGGAGCCAATGTACTCCGCGGGGGGAGAGTGGCGTGACCGCAGGGTCGCGTCAACCGGCGCAGGAGCTAGGAGCAGGAGCTACACCCGTGTAAAAGTTCGTGGGGTGCGTCATACCCCGCCACATGCTCCGTGTTAGTTTTAACATATAACTACCTATAAATGCCAATTTATTAAACCAAGACTTAAGAATTTATTCGTATTTTGAAATATGGTTTATATTTAGTGTATAAAATAAAAAACAGTGTATATTTATATACTTTTATTGTATTATTTATCAAAAATACAAAAACTAAAATCAACTAATTCTTTAAAAAAAATATGTTATTGATGATCTGATATTCTTTAAGTTTTTAAAGTTGATTTTATATTTTTTTTAAAGAATTAGTTGATTTTAGTTCCTTTTTCAGAAGTTCCTTTTTTTGTTTGTTTGTAAATGTTATGTTTTGATATTTTTGATAAATAATACAATAAAAGTATATAAATATACACTGTTTTTTTATTTCATACACTAAATATAAACCATATTTCAAAATACGAATAAATTCTTAAGTCTTGGTTTAATAAATTGGCATTTATAGGTAGTTATATGTTGGGGTTTGGCAAACCCCACCACATGCTCTGTGTAACTTTTTTCACCACATGCTCGCCGGGTTAAACCAATAGAGCATAAGGTTTTGAAATTAAGCAACTTTAGCAATGGCCAGTTATTGGATGGGAGATCAAAAAATCATCGTAAAGATTATTTGTGCTTCGGAATCACACATAGCATAGGACGTAGAGAACAACCTCGTTACTTTCTATTCTTAAAATACCTACACCTAACTGAATAATTAATTCTGACACTTTAACGAATGATATGACGTGACTATAGACTTGTAGGTACTACCTATTAATATGTATTCTGTGACATAATGTAGGTAGCCCGTTTTGCATTTCCTCAACTAGGTTCTAGGAAGGGGGAGGGGGCGGGTGGGCCATGCCAGTTTATGAATACGGGCCTAACTCACTTGTGCATAACCCCGGCGTCCACCTCATGCTGGTTCCTGAGCTGCTGGTACTCCACGAACAGCTTCACTTGAAGGATGTTGTACCGTCGCTGAGATCCTCATACTCGCGCCTGGCTTTAAGGAACACGTACATAACACTTACTTGTGCTTAACCCCGGCATCCACCTCATGCTGGTTCTTGAGCTGCTGGTACTCCAGGAACAGATCCTCTTGAAGGATGTAGTATCGACGCTAGAGCTCTTCATACTCGCGCCTGGCTGTAAGGAACACGTACATAACACTCACTTGTAAATAACTCGGCGTCCTCTTGCAAGATGTTGTACCGTCGCTGGAGATCCTCCTCACACTCGTGCCTAAGCTGTAAGGAACACGTACATATCACTCACTTGTGCATAACCCCGGCGTCCACTTCATGCTGGTTCTTGAGCTGCTGGTACTCCAGGAACAGCTTCTCCGACACGTCCTTAAGCTTGGTGAGCTCCCGCTCCCGCTCACGGACTTCGCCCGCCAGGTGATTTCTCTCCTCTTGAAGGATGTTGTACCGTCGCTGGAGGTCCTCATATTCGCGCCTGGCTGTAAGGAACATGTACACATACAGTTGTGGTCACATAATTGAAGACACCAGTCGATTTTCATACAAACGAGGTAGGTAGGTAACTTTAAAGCCTTGGTTCTCCGCCAAAGATTGACCTAACTAGTCGCAAGGGGGGGCGCAGTAAGGCCCTCTGCCCACCATAGGGTGGAACCACTCTCCCCGGGTCAAGTGGAGCGTGCTACCGCGTCCACAGACCCGGCGGAAAGGCGCAGGTCTTCGAGAGGAGTTTAGTTGGTAGTGGTGCCTTCTCCCGTTCGCCCCATCTGGCCTGCCCACATAAGTGAGTAGCCTTATGGGGGCTGAGGAGGACGCTCCTTTCCTCTGTCCGGCCCCCTCTCGATCTTTCGAGATAGTTAGGTGGCGGGATAGGGGTGTGAACCACCCGGCCCTGACGCGAAGTCTACTAGGCTTGGCGGGAGGGCCGGGTGTGGCTAGGGACATGCCCCAAGTGTGTCCGAGTCCAACATGCCGTTTGGTATGCCTAAATGCATTCTCCTTCTTGATACAAAAAAAAGGATTGACCTAGCTATGATTTGATGATGGCCATCCAGGGAGTGAATGCAGGAGATTCAGGTTGCTATACACACCCAAATGATCTGATCAGCGTTCTAAGAGAGTACATAGAACAAAAAATACATAACCAGAGTTACATGGTGTACCTATAATATAAACTGTATTTTTAGTGTACAATCTGTAGCATTATTATGCACAATAAAAAGTTTTATTATTATTGTATCTCAGCTGGAAACTCTCGGGCCGGAGCCCGGTCTTTTTGCCAGGCTTGCGTGGGGACATATTATTATTATTATAAAATAATGTAAAATTAAATTAGCCAACACTAACAGTCCTAAAATAGTGAACCAACTTCTGGTAGATTATTTATGGATACATCAAAGGACTTAAGGTCTCTGCCCACTACACCGTACCATACCATGACCGTGCTAGGAACATAATTAATTATCAGGCAAAAAAATACTATTTATATTGAAAAGTAATGACACTAGCTGAGGTAGGTCCTAGTTAGCCCTAAGACCTGTTTTTGTGAAATTTTTAGCTTTATTTAATTATTGTAACGTGTGGTCTTTGAGTTAATAAAAAATATCTCTCTCTCTCTCTCTCACTATTCCCACTAGACCATTCCGTCACCGGCACGGCAATGCACTTGTCACACTTTTCAATACAAATAAGAAGAAGAATAAGAAGAAGAAGAAACAGTGATAATATGATTTGTATTCATGGAAGAAACATTTGTAACATACCTACATACATGAAGTCGGTCTTATCAATAAATTATATGATTTATTTATTCAGTGTTGTCTATGTACTCTACTACTTTAGACGGCCACTTGGTGCAACTATAACAATCCTATCTTCTGCGCTTTAGGTCCTGGGTTTGAATTCCGGTGAGCAGATGTTTGTGTGATCAGCACAAGCATTTGTTCCCGAGTCATGGTCGTTTAATAATTGTTTATATATTCTATATGTTATTAGTACCCATATAATACAAGCTTTGCTTAGTTTGGGACTTAATATTGTTGTGAGTTGTACCGAACAAAATAAAACATAATATAGTCATTAGCACCTCACCTGTTACATTACAATGTAAATGTAAACAGGACCCTACTAACTACTAAAAAGAAAAATAATTATGAGTTGCAGAATTAAAAATATATGTGAATAATGTGGTGTTAAATAATACCTACAAAATAGATAAACGCTAACATTCTTATTAGGTATGCTCATTATAATCTTTTTTCTTTCATCTCACTAATATGCTTTTACTAGGATTCGAACCTACCATTGCTTGAAGCAGCCATTATATCCAAATATTCAACTTATTGTTTGCAAATAGATTATCTTAATTATATTATTTATCTTATTCTCTAATTTTCTATCTATCAACCTTTGTTTCTAAAGAAATAACTACATTCATCACATCTTGATTGTGATTTCTGAGTCAGCAGATAAGTACCTACCTATCATATAAATTTTTTACCTATTACTTACCTAGGTACTTATATTATCAGTGGCATAATAATAAATGGAATATTGGTCAAAGTTCTGTCGAAAATTACTCATAGAAATGTTAAATTATGTTAGGTATGACTTTTATGTAGGTACTTAAATCTGTAAACAGTAATTACAGGAAAATAAGAACGAAATTAGTGCTGCTTATCACAAAAATAGTCACAAAGCAAGTCATAATAACTACTTAAAACTTTCAGTTTATTTTAAATAATTACCTTCTTATTATTTTATTTTAATAATAACTTTAGTTGACTTTGATAGAACTAATGTATTTTGCAATTGTAATTAGGTACTTACCTACTTGCCTTAAAATTCCCTACTTTTGTGTTGATAAAAAATACTGATAATGAAATTAAATTATTAAACTCGGAAACACAGAAATACAAACAAATTTCTTTCTTCAACAATCCAAAAATCGTTCAACCATACAAATATCTTATTTCATTCATGTTTACAAACAAAACCAAAACAAACCAAACGAAAACCTGTCACTTTTGACATTTGACTTTTTAATAGAAAGAAATACCTACCAAAAATAGTGACGTGATAAACTCAAAATTTTTAACCGTTATTATTCTACTTTAATATCAATAACGTTATTTGATTGTTGCTTAGTGGAAATATGACAGGTAACTATTGCGCAGTTCAATAACTGGTTTTATTGTCAGCCGTTCAATGCATGAATCAAACAGAACATAAACTTCACAGTTTCCCTCAATATTTGCCTAAACTTTAGCCTGTTGCTAGCCCATTAAGGCTATATGAATTAATGTGGAAGCAACAGGTTTTTCGTCTGTCATATCCAACAAAATACACGAATAGGATTTCCATCCGTGTTTTCATTTGCATACGAGAGGAGGGGGGTTGTGTTGTGACATGCGCAATGCAACTATAAAAAGTTAAACAAAAGATGTTCCAAATACAAAAAAAATACTGACCTTTTTCTGATTTGAGCAGGTGTCCTTTGTGTTTTCTTTCGGACTCCTCGTATCTATTTTTCCATTTTTCGACGTATGTGGAAAGCGCAATGTTCGCCTCCTTGGTGTTTTGGTGCGCGTCGGGCGGCGTCATCCTGGCAGTGGCGCGAGGTATCCTCGTGGCCGGGCCGGGAGTGAGCGAGACGACACTCCGCGCGCCTTGACACTGATTGTTGCTCGACGCGATCGCAAACACATTATCACCGTTCCTTTTAATCATTTTTGCATTCGATTTTTATCACCCGCGCGCGTCGAACGCTCGCATCGTCTCGTTTACACGTATGTTCTGGACACGTGTCTCGATCAACAGGCTGGTGATTCGGAGTGCTAAAGAAATTTGCAAATAAAAGCCTTTGTTCTCTACGTTAAAGATTTTACGTCCGGTTTACGTTCGCGACACCATAAAGTATGTCAGCCGCACTCACTCAATAAATCGGCCTTGGGTGCTAGCACTAATAAACAAGAAAATAATGCAAAATAAATGTTAAATAATATACACGATGTACGCTGGCGAGTGTTAGATTGGAACTAACGTTACCAATGAAAGCGTGTTGCTGTGATATGATTATGAAAACTTCGTCATTGTGAGTCATTGGGTTCGATGTTTACGCTTTTTGTTTACGTCAGGTGCTGTCTCAACCTTCCATCATATCATCAGTTGTTCCTCGAAATGTATTACTTTTTAGAATGAATGAACTGTTTGTTGCATGGACGTTGTAGATATAGATAAGCTATCGTTGTTTTATCATATGAAAACAAATTATGTTTTTCCTGATTGATTTCCTACTTCATATTGATTACACGTAACTCTAAAAGCGTCATTAACTATTTAACTTAAAATATCCATTTCATTTATTTATTCTGTAGTTTTAAGTTTCCTAGTAGCAAAATCAATTACAGTTATGACTTCCGGGAGGATATGGAAAGAGTTATGTAGTTTCCGCTTTTCTATTAGTTTTCCCGTGTTTCAACAACGCCTAACATGATTAGTGACATTTGTGGTCCTAGAATAACAATTCTGTGTCAGACCTTTGTGGTAGTAATAAATTTATTTCACTCTTAAATAAATGATAGTTAGCTTCTAATTGTTGGTTAAAAATCTTTGTCTTAATGCTAACTTAATGCGTGTTTGATAATTGCAACATTGAAACAAAAGAACATCAAAGTATTTATACAACTACTTAATGACATGAACGACTGTCAGACAAAATAAGCATTTACTTAATAAAACTCTCACAACCAAATCGTTTCACAATAAATCTCGAAATCGCTTCTTAGTCACTTGCACATAAATTCAATCTACACAAAATGTTTTCTGCCTTTTACAACAACCACGGACTCATGTCAAGCCGGGAACGCACTGAACGCATAATCAACCAACTTGGGACGAGCGGAAATTCTAAATATAAATCGTTTCCAAAGAAACGTCCTACCAAACTGCGTCTTGTCTATAAAGTAAGCGACAAGTCCAAAGAGAGAACATATCACAATCTCGCCGTGTGGGCAGGACCCAAATGGTCGGACTTGTAAAGTGATTTAATTGTCGAGACAGCTATGTGGCTTTATTGCGTATTTATCTTGCACCCGACGTCTAGCGTCTGTTTAGTTTCTTCTGGATTCAACTGGAGATTCACTTGAGCGAATTATTCCAAACAAGAACAGTGCATTTCACTGAATCATTTGAAATAAAAATTTCGTAATAATTTTAATTTAAATTTTTTAAAACATTAAACTAATAAAAAGAAAATAATTAGTAAGTACTTATTACATGGTCAAATAGATTACCTGCCTGCCTGTATTTATGCATAAACTAAGATTTCTTTTCCGTTTGTAATTGTGTGTGTTGAGAACAAATAAATGAATAAATAAATAAAAATTAGATCCACTGGTTAAACTATGTAATATAGCAAACTTTTCCTCATATTAACTTTTCAGAAGTTTTTAATTGACGGCGATGTTGGTCAAGATCAAAATTATTAAGTGAAGTGTCAAGGCATACAAAATCTCAAAAACAAAATGGTTACTTAACGCTACGTTTAGTAGCCTGCGAGACTTGTTGGAAGCGGATAGCCTTACAAAACTTATCCATAATTAGAAAATGGGGTCACACCGGTGCCGTTCAACCATTGTAAGCCGAAGTAACCGAAAAGGCGCGGCGATTATCGCAAGATAAGATTTGTTGGTTGTCTTCATATATGTATTTACGGCACTAATTTATGCAGCCAAAAAAATAAAGTATAAATTCTTGCTATTGTATTCTGTAGAGTTAAATGGATCAAGAGACAAGATAAAGATCTCCAGTTTGAAGAGCTCAAAATGAATCCATAAAATATTAATAGTATACCTTTATCCATGAAAATTCAAGAATTTGAGTCAATTTTGATTTTCTAGCCGTACCAGCTGTCCATGTTTAACTTTTGCAATAAACTTGTAGACAATCCTGTTGTCGCCCACTCGGTAGTAGGCGACTGACCCATTAAATGTGGGAAGCCTGGAATGTCAGTCTGGATGCTACCACTACATAAAACTTTTAATTGAGAGCAAAAAAATTGGGCGAATTAAATAATTGTCGCCTGTTGGCATTAATCTACGTTAATTGTTTCCAATTTACCAAATCATTCATTTGAATACTCACTAAAATCAGAGTTAACAAAATAAATGTATAACAAATTATAAGAAAGTGTTATAAAAATTCTACATTCTTAACGAGATTACAGATTAATGCACTTGTTCCTTTTCCCCATACGTTTTGAAATAAAAATCTTTAATAGGTACTTATATTATATCAGCTGACTGCTCGCAATGTGAACGATCTCACGATTCAAAAAACCTAAAAATAAAAAAGTAAATTAAACATATGACTCGGATCAAGACGGAAGTAATAAATTCCCGGAGCACAAGGGATCATTAACATTTTGTTGTTTATTACCAATTTTATTTCTTGCAGTCTTTTTTGCATATTCCAGATTCCATACCCATGGCTAGTTATATATAACATGAATCGTTATTAATTCTACAGGATATTTAAATTATAATTTGACTCTTGCTTTATTAAAACTCGAATCATAGAAACTTTTTCAATTAATATTTCGAAGTCATTCATAAGTTAATCGCGAAGAGTCACAGCAAAACGATCTGTCATTAATCTTTTATTTATTTATTAGCATTGAATGCTATAACTGTATCTGACAGTGCACTCCAATAGTAAAATATATTAAGTCACGACGTGTCATTAGGTGACCGTTAGGAGTCTAATGCTACCTTTAAATCTTTAATGTACGCACATTTGCTACAACGAATTAAAATTTGCATGAGATGGCCACCCAGTTGCCTTTAATGAGATAAATAACAGTAACTTAGATGGCAGATATTTGCTGTTACTCCGCAGATGGAATGCTTTCATCATGTTGTGAAATTCTTTCAAATTGGTAAATAAAGTTATTCTAATAAAACCAGTTATTGCAAAGTCTTTGATGAACCTTACATTTCTTGATAGATAAATGCTTTCGATCAAGAATATCCTAGATAACGCTTCACGCATAGAATATTATATAACTGGGTTCATGAACTAAGCACGCAAATGTGACAAAACAAAATGTGATACGAAATTTTGAAATTCGAATTTAAATAAGCACTTAGTAAGAAACAAAGAAGATAACACTTTGTACAAAAGTGCCCAGTTTAAAAGTAGGGCGTTATTTCGAGGTGCCGTTTTTGAAACTCTAGCAGGACATCTAGCTAGGGTATTCTTGATAAAAAAATATTATTATTTAGGTACCTGCATTATCATTTTACTATAGTCTATTTTATATCGTAAGCTTACTGGTTTAACATAGGAATTAAATAGGTACCTAATTAAAAAGCATGTAAATTACACATCTTTATTTGAGTCCTGTTTTGGGATGTTACCTATTTTAACGTTTATGCCTTGTCAATGTAAGTACCTAGGTACCATGTAGGTAGGTAATTAACAAAATGAATGAATTTCTCGTTTTAAACTTTACCCGTTCTAGTCTCAACAAAGCTAACAGTCATTGCAGAAGTTAGTCCATTTCTAAAATTAGAAATGAATGAGCTAATTCCCCTTTGGCAGAAGACTTAAGAATACTACAGTGAGTGTAAGTAACGAGAAATGGAAAAGTAGAGTTAAGTTTAAGTAATATTTCATGTTTATACAGTTAAAGTACTTAACTTAAATAAAAGAAATCCACGCAAATGACAATTAGGTCAATTTAATAATGACCTTAAATACCTAGTGAATGTAAATGCAACTTCACACTTGATTTAGTAGGTATATTTATTTTTAAAGTAACGTTGACGAATCAGAAAATACTCAAAAGCTTTAATAAAGCAATGATTGCTTTATCTGTAATAATTTATTTAATAAACGTTGTGAATATTACTCAAACGAAAATAATAAAAATACATTAAAGGATATGGGTTTTATAAAAGTTGGTGCCTATATCGTAATTAGGCACACTAACTTTGTCTTTAACTGGATTTAAAAATTGTAGCAAGGTAAACAAAAACAAATTGTAATTTTATTATATATTTTAGATAGTGAAAAAATTGCCTAAGTAGGTATTTAGTGTAACGTTAATTTTGAGACGTATGGTATCTATCAAACCACTGACGATCAAAATATTGTTCTTTTCTCTGTTTTCTAAGTCTTCCTTCACAGTTTATAAAACATTAGGTACGTGTCATTGGATGATTCATGAGCGATGACCCAACAACAAAGGTCTTCTTTGACACGGCCAAGTGTTCAGTATTATTGCTAATAGATTATTAACAGCTGTGGCATTTCGAAATAACTGTAGACAGTTTCTTATACCAACGAAAAATAACAATCATTTAAAATTTAGGATAATCTGTTTACACACATTTATTTTGTAGTCGTTTGAAATCCTTTCGTGAGTGAATGAAATGAAACTCAACATTTTTGCAAAAGAAACATAGATCGAAAAACGACAACAAAATGTTGGTCCTCCCATTCTAACTAGATACCTAGCTAAAACAATGTACCTACCTATTAAATACGTATCGGAAAGTAATTTTTTGTCGTTTTTCGACCCATGTTTTTACTCGTAATAAATGCATTTGTTATTATTAATTTTTAAGTGGTAAAACCATTTGAAGATATTTTTAAAGTTGAATATCGAAATTAACATAATCAGATTGGATTATTTTTTATTTTTTTATTTTGGAATTTTAATTAATGATGTAAACCGTTTTTTAAGATTTTCGTTTTTCCCTGACGAAGCTTTTTAGTGAAAAATATGTAAAAGATAACGTTATTTTTCTTCACAACACTATTTTTGGCCTTCCAAAAATTCACATTTTGTTTTCACATAACTACTAGAGCCATCTATCGATCATAATGTAATTTAGTAGGTAAGTTTTTGTTGTCAAAGCATGCAGGCAGCGCGCGGCGATGTTGCCGCCTTAAATAAATATCGGTAGATGGCTCTGTCGGTCGTCCGTCACCTAATTATACTTTTTTGCAAGAAAAAATAACTGATATTGCAGGAACCTTGTCACATTAACGGCCGAATACTCAAACGCTGCTTAACTAAAATCTTAGCTGAGGCCACCTTAAGTTTAAGAAGCCATTAGATTTAAGTGAAATACTCAAACGCTTTTTATCTGTTGGTAATGTCTGCTTAGCTAAGGACGCATTAACCATTTGCAATCTGGTAACATTACTGAGATTTGCAAACAGTTTCTTTGCATGCAGTCCATCGATATCACACCTGGCACTACGTAATCAAAGTTACCTCAAAAATAATAGCGTGCAACGGAACAATCTCTCTCTATGCCACAGAAGCTCAATGTCGACACGACAATTATGTCAACTGTCAATCAATACTGACTGTCATAATAAATAACACATAAACCGCCCAATTTATTTATTTTACTTTAAAATAATCAAACAGGAAAACGTGACTATGGAGAATAAAAAGAAATGATAACGAAGAAAAGGACATTTTTAAAATATTTTTTCAAAATAATAACCTCACAACGCAAAACAATAGCGCCCTGCACACGTAAAGTTTGGACCGCGCATCTGGGACTGCGTTCCAAACCTGGGATGGATCTGTGCGGTTTGGACTGCGGATCAAACTGTAGTGCTATTTGTCGTGCGATTTACGATGAACGGTTTGGACTGCCGGCGAATCTTACATGTTAAGGCAAACGATCCGAACTGTGCGTGTAAATTGATTTTCAAGAGTTTGGACTGCAGTTCGGACTGGCGCGTGGAGCGTTATAAATTTTAAAAGTTTTTCATCAGTAGTATGAAAAATGGATACTCGTTTGGTCATCGCGTTAGCTGGCTTTGTCACTGGAAGTATTTTATGAGCGCGCAGCAGATACTTGTACTGCATTACCTATATGTCTATAGTGTGTTTACCTGTAATTTATACTTAGCATAATAGATATAATTACTTATAAAAAGAAATATTTGATGATTAAGTATTAGATGTTTCTCATTTTTTACCAACTTAGATAACTCTTTGGCAATGTTATCTGGTGTTTATTGTACAGTAAATTACAAGCTCCTAACAGTTTGTAATTTTTTGTACAATAAACATCAGATAACTTTGGCAACTAATTTTCATTAAAATATTGACTAGGTAGGTAGGTACATACCTACCTACGTATACCTATAGCAGGGGTGCCCATACTTTCTCTTAATGAGATCGACCTAGCAAAAATTTATGACAGATCGACATTTTGACCGTTTAACCCACCAAATATTTAAAAAAAAATGCATAAGTAAAACTACATTGGGTGCAAAATGTCAAATCTGTTTTCCTTGGTGATCGACCGGTCGATCGCGATCGACCGTATGGGCCCTTTGACCTATAGCGACGTAATTTACTTCATGCAAAAGAGATGGCGCTGTATGCTTGTATCCGGTTATATGCAAAAAAATAGGCGAGTTGGCCATCTATAACCACCAGTATCATATGTTTCCCGCGTTCCGAACTTTACGTGTACAGGGCGCTACGTGATGCGCGCACAAAACTGTGAAAATGCACCTCGCATCGACATGCCAGATCGGACTGTCAGCCCCGCGCATATACATGTACGTTTCGGAGCGAGGGATGGAACGGACTCCGAACTTTACGTGTGCAGGGCGCTAATCACCTTGACGTGTGATACTTGAGGTACGTCCGAGCTTCCTTAAATTAAGAGCGACCTTAATCAACTTAAGGCGGCCTCAAATACCTGTCAGATCTTAATGAACGTTTGAGTATTCCATTTTCGATAGTTTTTGCAGATAAGCGGTCCTTAACTTAAGGCCGTCTTAGAAATTGAGCGGCTCTCAAATTTTGAATTGAGTATGAGTTAAGGCGGTCTCAACTGTGTGAGGAGCTCTCAACTATTTAAGCAGCGTTTGAGTATTCGGCCGTAAGGCGCTTTAGTGACCGAAAGTGGCGCCGCGGTGAATTTTATTTAATAATTTGCAATTCTAATACACAAAAACTTCTCGTGGAATTTTTAGTCGGTCGGTATTTACATCCCTCGTAGTCACTGCTAGAAGTAGCAAGTAGATAGCAAAACTGCTAAAAGTGGCCGTTTTGTGTTTTTACACATTTGTTATCTACTTCTACGAATGACTGCGAGGGAATGTAGTGATACCTACCTTCTAAAAATACTAGACTATGAGCTGAATTCCACGAAAAGTTTTATTAAATTCCTTCAACCAACGAAGGTATATCAAAACAAAGTTGTTTTGATATATCGTTGCCTTCAACTTATTAAATCTACCTCTGAGGGCGCCACTCCGCTGTTAAAATGACATAAATAAAACAAGAAAATTCTTAAGAGGCAATTATGATAAATATTAATTATTGAATTATTAGATTCATTAAGATAGGTTAGGTTCTAGGTAAACGTAATAATATTACAATTGTTTTTCCTATTTGAGGTTAAAATTAGAAATGGCCGCCAAGCGCATTACCAATTGGCGGGGATAGTTCTTTAGTTTACACCAGCTAATTTATTTGTTGCTATGGGGAATGTCTGAAAAAAAAACAAATTGTATGAATAGGCATTTTTTAGGTAGGAAAAACACCTTTAGTAATAGGAAAAGTTCAGAATTTTCGGTTAGATAGGAACGTGAAAAAATTATCCAATCCAATTAGGAAAATGAGGAAAACCATTTTCAGTTTATGTTCTGAAATATAACTACTGTTTGCAATCAACACCCACACACGAGCAATATCGTGAAAGGGCAGTGAATAAACTTTGAACTAAGTAGGTATAGCAGATTTATATTTCCTATTTTTGTTGGGCACTGTTTGAGTAGGAGGAACGAAGATATTTTTAAACTACACAAAGGTACACACCTATACACATTGGGATTGGTTGTGTGTGTGTGTGCGATGACTCGTAGTTGCGTTTTGCGTCACTAAATAATAGTACCTAGGTACCTACATACTAAAGTTGTGTGATAGTTTTATCAGTGTAGTGTCTTTTTAGGGTTCCGTAGCCAAAATGGCAAAAAACGGAACCTTTATAGATCCGTCATGTCTGTCTGTCTGTCCGTCCGTATGTCACAGCCATTTTATTCCGAAAGTATTAGGATTACACTGTTGAAACTTAGTAGGTAGATGTATTCTGTTAACCGCTTAACGATTTTAACACAAAAATAAAAAAATAAAAGATTAAGGGCGGCTCCCCGTCCATGGAACTGAAACTATAAAAAAAATTTCTTCATACCAATACGTGCAGGGTGTCTATAGATAGGTTTTCAAAAATGATATTGAGGTTTCTAAGACAACTTTTTCTCAAAGTCAACCGTTTGAAAGATAAACACTGCCAAAGTGTTAAAATGTGTGTCCCTCCCCCTCTAACTTTTGAAATAGGTGAATGAAAAATCTAAAAAAAATATATGCTATAGATCTTAATAAAAACTTTTACTGTAAATTGGTTTGAACGAGCTAAAGTTAGTTTTTGAGATATATCATATTTTCCAAAACAGCAAATATAACTTTGTCATTCTTACTAAAACTGTGAAAAACAAAGTTATTTTTACAGACGAAAAATGATAGTGGTAACTACGGAACCCTACGGCGCGTGGCCCGACACGCACTTGGCCGGTTTTTGTAGTGAGGTTTTAAATGAGCGAGGAGCTCGATGGCGCAGTGGTTTAGCGCCTGGCCCAGCGGTTGCGGAGGTTAAGCAACTTTCGCAAGGGTCGGTCACTGGATGGGTGACCAAAAAATTATTATCTCGAGGAAGGTTTTTGTTTCTTAAAGTGTTTCTTAGGTCCACGGAGCGTACACGGGATCAACGGGGAAATTTCCAGATATATTCAGGGGTAGGTAGGTACCTAAGGAACACTTTAAAAACAAAAAATCCGCCGGAATTAGTCCTACCTACCTAGGTACTAGGTATCGCGAAATTTTTGTCTAAAAGGCTATAGGTACCTTTTTTTATAGAATACCAGAAAAAAAACGACACACGCGTGAATAGAAACATCCATTCGAATTACTTATCAAGAAGGATCCCATTTGAATTCGGCTAAAGTGACGTCACATTCGCATTCCCTGGAGACGCACGCAACCCCATCGCTCCCCACCCTCGCGACGCGAGTGACAATTTAATGTACATTAAAATAATCGACGCAGGGACGCGAGATTACAAAAGCCTGTTGATTTGGGCCAGGTATATGGACGAAACGCTCTGGCTTTTGGAGTAAATTTTTTTACTCCAAAAGCCAAAACGTTTCGGCCAAGTACCTGGCCCAAATCAACAGGTTATTGGAGTAATTTTTATGAAAAAGTGAGACTACAAAAGCCTGTTGAACTCGGTCAGGCACTTGGACGAAATCAACAGGCTTTTGTAGTTATTCTTTTTACAACAAAAGCGAGAGCGTTTCGGTCAAGTGCCTTGCTAAAATCAACAGATTATTAGAGTAATGTTTTTGAAAAAAGTCTGGAACGGGTGGTAGGAAAATAAAGACGATTCAAAAGAACTTAATAATTAAGTTTGTAACACAACATAATAATATTTTACAAACGTGAATAGAATAACGACATAATCACTCCCGCTCACTGTACTGCTACTTACCAGTACCCAATAAACCTCTACTCATTCACTCACCATCGTCTTTCTTCACTCCCCGTACGCCGAACCCCCGTTACAAGTTTATTTAAATAAAGCTATTTTTGACTTTGACTTTGACTTAGACTTTGAAACTGTTTGATCGGCTTCATGTCATGACACCATTTTGTAATGTGTTTTTTTTTCATAAATTATTACAATATTATGTATTACTATCAAATGAAAGGCCTTGATATCTTGATAAGCATATTCTAAAAAGCTATCTATATAAATAATTAGTCACTAAAATGTATGAAATTAATATGAATATTTTGAAACATATTAAAACATTGTAGTCGGGGAACTTTGATTAAACAATGTTCCGAGCGGTCCCCTGCTTGCAAGGATACTAGTTATTTTTACTATTTAGTTCGTTTTTGGCAGGGCAATGACGTGTTTTATTTTAAGTTACCTGGAAGTGGTCTATCTTTTTAATGATCAGTGAGTGAGTGACGAAATATTGAAACTTTTATGAACGATTTTTTTTAACTATTCAAGGTAGAAACTTGTTATTTGGAATATACACTGTCTACATTACGTAGACAATGCAATATAACTAAATTCAGATAGTTTCTTCATTCCCTTACAACTAAAGATATAAACTTGTCTGTTTGGTCAACTGTCTTTGGCGAGGGGCAGTGCCATACCCTTGATACTACTAATTAGAATAACTAGGAACTATGTTTTATTTTCATGGTTTAGATATAAGGTACTTAGATTTGTTTAATTTCTAATTTTATGATTATTTTTTCTTACAAATACTGTCAAATGTTCTTTTGTCTCCTAATTCACTGAAAAAAAATTAAAATCGATGTATTTTCACAAATAAGTACAGTATTAATTAATCTTTATTAATTATCGAATTTACTTTTTCAGTTAATTGGGCACATAATGTAGATCAAAATACTGTTTACAGCCTTTGATTTAAATAAATGTATTAATTAGAAGATAAACAGAAGTATAATTACACGCGGGTAGGGTTTTTCTAAGTAAAATAAACAATATAAAGTAAAAAATAAAATAAAGTTTTTGTAAAATATTTTTAAAGGTAGGTAAAGTAAGCACAAAAGCTTAAAAAATAAAGACAAAACTAGGTATAGTCTACCTACACAATGCAGACAGACTACACTGTTTATTTCAGCAAGGCACTTGGCCGAAACGCTCTGGCTTTTGTAGTAAAAAAATCACTACAAAAGTCTGTTGATTTCGTCCAAGTACCTGGCCGAATTCAACAGGCTTTTGTAGTATCACTTTTTCAAAAATTTACTCCAAACTGTTGATTTCAGCCAGGTACTTGGCCGATATGCTCTGGCATTTGGAGTAAAAAAAATTTACTCCAAAAGCCAGAGCGTTTCGTCCATGTACCTGGCCGAAATCAACAGGCTTTCGTTATCTCGCGGAGCGTGTCAGACAAAAAAAATGATTTGTATTGAAAAGTATGACAAATTGCATGGCCAGTGACGGAACGGTCTAGTGGACAAAGATTCATGATATGGTACGGTAGAGTAGTAGGCAGAAGTCATAATAAGTAGGTACTATGAATTTTTAAACTTAGAGCTATCTTACTTCAAGAAATCCTTCAAGTTTCTTAATAATAAAATAATTGTAAATAAAATTCTTGATTTGTCCAAGATAAAATTCCATTGAACTTCAAAAGGTTTAATGAATGATATTATTGTTTTATAAGAGACACCTATTTCATGTAAGCAGCTTTGTATATTCTCAAGTAGAGCAATGAACTAAGTTAAGTAGGAAAACGATATTTTTAGAGGAAAATGGCGCGGACTTAAAATTTTTCTTTTTATTTATATGATAAAAACGTTTGTAAGTAATTAAATTTGTTATAGCCTATGAATAATAATCTGCAATCATTAGTTTCTGAGAATAGTAATAAGGTAAACTAATTAATTAGTAGACGATTTCCTGACCGAAAGTGGCGCCCTCTGGGGGTTTTTATTTAATAATTTGTTAATAGAAAAATATTTTAATAAAACTTTTCGTGGAATTTTTAGGGCTCATAGTCTAGTATTTTTAGAAGGTATCACTACATTCCCTCGTAGTCATTCGTAGAAGAAGATAGCAAATGTGTCAAAAACGGCCACTTTTAGCAGTTTTGCTATCTACTTCTAGCAGTGACTACGAAGGAATGTAATGATACTATCTTAAAACACTAGACCATATTGGCCCTAAAAATTTCACGAGTTTTTTTTTTAATTGTGTATTCCATATTTACCGCGGCGCCAATTTTGGTCAGGAAAGCGCCTTAATGAATGTATCTTTAACATTTTTGTTATTACGAATATTATTTCTTACTTTTTTGAGGTAGGTTTTTTGAGACAGCGTGGTTAGGCTTTTTTGTGTACTGTATGATTCTCAAATAAATGTATTTTCTTAAATGCTGATATACTTACACGTTTTCTAAATGACTACCTAAATATATCGATCATTTCTTTTTTCTTGCCCCTACCAGATAAAGAGCTGAGGGCCCAAGTGATATCCCTGACGAATCCCTGTTTACGGTGGGGGCGAGTAAAATCCCTCGGGTATTTAAAGGATTCAGGCTAGTTTATGATCTACACTTACATTCAATAATCTTTTACTAAACTACTATAATAGCTAGCTATAGTTATTACGTTACAATTTTATGCATGCCTACGATTTTAGGTGAAATCGATTATCGTACTATAACCTACAAAATAAAAAGTAGTGGTCCCACCCTTTATTCGATAATCTTTCACTAAACAACTATAGCTAGCTATAGTTATTACGTTGCAGTTTTATCCATGCCTTAGATTTCAGGTGAAATGAAATCGATTATCGTCCTATAAAGTAAAAAGTAGTGGTCCCAAGTCAAGTCCCTAAGTGAACCCCTGTACGATCGGGGCGAATGCCTTCCCTCGGCCACTTATAGTATTAATACAGAACAAGAAAATAGGTACCTATTAATGTGAAGAATATAATTGGTCTGTCTTCACCGAGTCGCTTCAACTTTCAAGTCACATGCGTCAAACGCATGCAATATTGATTGACTCCAAACCGTGCGCGTTCAACTTTCTGATAGGGCATGCGCTATTGCATGCGTCAGATGAAAGTGAAAGGGAACTGGAAAGCGATCGGGAATTAATGGGATGCATGTAATGCATGCTTGTTTGAATTTTTTAAAGAAAATGACATTAGTAAGTAACTATATACATATTTTTTTACATTTAAACATAAATCAGGACTATAAAGGTTTTTAAACAAAATCAGAGTTTAATTAAATAAACATTATTATTATATATATTGTTCTAGTTATGTTATTTAAATCATTTTTCAAGGATATCTTGAATTTTTGCTGTTGGTCTTGACGAGATAAGGCGAGAACTATGCACTGTTAATAAATATAATATAATAATGTAATAAATATTTCATAATACATATGTATCGTTTATAATAATAATAAAAAAAAATAACAATATCACACTTCTTTGTAAGTTAACACTTGTTGTATTTTAACTTGTCATCTCAAGACACCAGCCTGCCTAGCATGACCGATTTATATCGCGTGATATAGCATTTTATCGACACTCAACTGTCAAACTCCTTTGTTTTTTTTGACAGTTAAACGTGATAAAACGCTATATCACGCGATATAAATCGGTCGTGCTAGGCAGGCTGGAGCCCAATCACGGTAATTCTGAACGATAAAACCAAAAACGTTACGTTGTCATTTAGGTTATATTTAGGTAGGTAAGTACCTAAAAATCTTTGGTTTAGCTTCATAACTTTCACATCAATTGTCCCAATTGCCTCCTTAGGCAGAGTATTTAACAATTTTAACAAAATTAAAGCGATTATTTTTCTGTAAACGAAACTGAAACGGTAACGAGCTTTGGTTTAATCGTTGAAAATAAGCGCGATTAGGCCCTACGTATAACTGAAAAAACTCATAACTCTGATAATCAGTGAATAAACAATTATAATATTATCCCCCTTTGAAGACTCATAAAACATAGCATAAAGTATGATAATCCTTTTTAAATCCAAATAAAACACCGATCTTCACTACTCTATCTGGCAAAACATAAAATAATAATGGTGACCTCTAACAGTTCGTTAAAATTTAACTACAGAGATTTAACGAGTCCCTTAACAAGTATACTTAAAGCTTGTATATAGTTAACATGAAACGGCTTTCTCGGAATATAAAAGGAATAAAGGCTTTTAAATAATAATGTATAGGATTCAACAATATTATGATCATGTGTGGGATTGCTATTGTAAGTATTACTGTAGGTATAATAAATAGGGATGAAAAAAAGGATTTTTTTATTTGTTATTTTTCGTAATTATCGAGTAAAGCTCTACTAAAGATTTATCATTTGATATTAAAATTATGACTTTAATGGTATTGGCTTCATTACTAAAGGAAATATCTGTAGTCGCACTCAATCCGTCGCCCACTAAGTATTTCAGTACGCTATGTTCAGTATTTTTGATACCAAAAATGGGAATTTATTGTTACCCGAATAAAAATTACTACACATCAAATTTTTACTAGAAGTAGGTAAACGTAACATAATTATTCTTAGTATAGCCGGTAGGTAGTAACAAACGTAACAAATTATTCTTAGTATAGCCGTAGTATCGTAGCGGGCGGAGCTACGGGAGTATTCTGTGCTACGGGCTACGCCGGCTGCTACGAAGGGGTGAGGGAGTGTGTCTACGGCAAAAAGTTTTATTACCCAAGATTTGTCGTGTGTCCAAAGACGCATTGGGCCCGCGTGGTGGGTTATGGCCCATCCTCCTTACTACCCATAAGGAAGGCCTGTGCGGCTGTGCCCCAGCAGTGGGGACATCAAAATTGGCTGATGGACACAAGTTTCTAAATTCCCTGCCGATGGTTGATGCCTTTGCACATAGGGGTAAGAAATTGCCTCACACAAAGCGACTCATAACTTCTATGATCTAAAGAGGCTTTATTTGTTTGTCATTATTTCGATTATGATCACGACACGACGGTCAATTATCAGCAATAAAGTGTTTTTGATTTTCTTTCCTTAACGTTAAAAAAGTACTTACTTACCTTATTAGTGACTCTTTTTTGTTAGCAGAAATTACTTACTTTTGGTTCAATTAACACAAGTGGCATTTAGATAGCTGAGAGATTTATTATAAACATTTGTGCATAAAAGTTTAAAAAACAGTAGCGTTCATGATTGTTAAAAAAATAAGAAAATGACAGTAAAAGCAAATTCTTTAAAAAAAAAAATACTAAACGACAATTTCACACTTAAACCCCTAATATTTTATCAATTACTTTTTACTGATAACTTTAATTTACAAATATGAAGCTGAGTGTTTTGTTTTTCAATTTTGCTTTCATGTTTTTTTTACTCAACCGATTCAAATGAAATTATAATAACATATTTGTTGAAATAAGTTCTTATTAAATTACATAGGTATTAACAAAATTGTTTTCCTAAAGAATAAGAAGTTCTGTTTATTGAAAAAAAAATACCTATTCAATCAAATACACTGAGCAGTGTATAGCACTATCAAACTTTGTAATCGTCATAACATTATTTTCCAACTAACGACGCCCCAAAAATTCCCCTCTACAGTCAATAGATTCGGAGATTATAATTATAGCAAGCAGCCTTTTAAGAGATTAAAGTATTTCCCTTGAAACCGGGGAAAATTTCCCCTAAATACCGATCTCCCCTAAATCTGTCAGTGTAAGCTTTGCCGCGCCGCGGCAAGCGCGTACCGCGCCGTTATCCACGCTCGCACTATTAAAATACAAAAGTAATTTACTATAAAAACCTCTTTTCTCAAAACTCAATTCCAGTGCTTCAAAAAATATTGTTGTTTTTTCTAGTTTTCCCGCAAAGCGATCGGTGCCCGATACGAATCGACGGCGTTTCGGATTGATTTTTTCTTACTCGATTTGGGTTATGTGAAATAGGGGTAGCGGTTTTGGGACGCCCAATTTTATGGTTTTTTTATTTGAGTGATGTGTTGGTGTAGTCGGAATGTGGAATTCTTGTGTTTTTAAAAGATATTGTGTAAATTTTATCTTATTAAATACTAAAACTAAAAAGACTAGATTACCTAGACTACCTACGTTACACAAACTAAAAAGATAAAATAAATTCAACCAAAACTGTTTAAACTATAAAAACGATTCCTTTTTCCAAAGATTTTTGTATGTCTGCTAAGTAGATATATTTGTAAATAATAATATATGTTAAAATAAGACTTTTCAATAAAACTTAAGAAAGGCAGATAAACTTATATAATATCCTAAATAAAAAAATTGCTTTAAAAACCAATAGTTCATTTTGCAATATATTTTACAAATACAAAATTACAAAACTCAAATACTTACCTACAACAATTTAAATTTTGTTGGAGCTATGCAATCAAAAGTAACAGTTATTTAAAAATATAACTTAAGTATTACAACGAAAATAAATATTAACCCAAAAACATTCGGTTAGTCCAAAATGGCGGATGTGATACTAACTTCCTAGAATGGCATGAGAGTTTTTACAGTTGGCCACAACTAAGAATAATAATAAAGAATAGATTACCAATAATCTTGTATATTTTAGCTGTCAAAATATTGTGTACGTATTTATTTTATTGTATTCAGAAAAGTCCTGAAATTCTTCAGAAATGATTTCATTGCAACAAGACGCTGAAAAATTTTGTTTTCGCTGAAAAAAGTTTAAATCAAATACCGCAGAATCTCCATATAAATCAGTGTTAAAAAAACTTATAGATACGTACTTAATCATTACTAATAGTAATATGATAGGTTTTGCATGTAATGTAGGTTATTTAGATACCTAGGTAGGTATTTTAGATACCTACCTAGATGTCAAAAGATTTTTTTTTAATTTCTAACCAGATGACAATATAATATTTTTTAGTACTTATTTGTAATCAAACTGATCAAGTGGATAAATTATCATTATTATTAAACATTATTATGTAGATAACAACAATTATGCGATGCGTTATGTTACCATGTTTGATGTAAAAGTGTCAAAATAAATCTCAGTTTAGCGCTAATTTCTATTACATACATCATGAAAGTCACCAAACATGTTTGTCTGTCTACTCTAGAGGTACCTACTGATTTTGAGTCGATGCACGAACTGTGCTATACTTTCTATTTATATATTTGTACCTATGTCTACAATTATACAATTAATATCTCTCGTTTAAAAAAACACTAAAGTACATAAATACCTATTAACTATTATGTAAGTACCTATGTTTTTGGTGGGGGGATGTCACAAAATTTATCCCGCTTGGTGGCGCTACTGCTCCTGGAGACCTTTGTATGGGCATTTATCTCCGATTTTCCAATTTATATTAAATTATATTAAAAATGGTTGATGCCAATAAATAATTGTTATGGAAGTCAGACAGTAAACAAATTAAAGATTGAAAAAAACAAAATGTGTTGAAAGAAAAATTTATATTCTCTATAACATCCAAAAATTGATAGCTTTGCTTTTCATTTTATAATGTAATGTGCATGAAATTATGTGTAATGTTATTTTTTATGTGCAATGTACTACCTAATATCTAGCTTGCTGGCGATTTGGCCTTACTGTAAGTCAGCATGTAAACTTTTAATAAATAAAATAAAATAAAATAGCAAACACGTAGAAAACAACAAAATGACAGGTCTACATCTACACTAGCGCTATGTTGGCGGCAGTGCATCGACTGGTGGACGATTTGTGAATCAGAAAAATTATCCTGCCCATCATCGAAATATTACGACCTTACTACAAAAGATTTTAAAACACTGTTCAACAAGTGATTAACTAAAACACTGTTTTATGCTGTCACTTTTTTGACAATGCCTACTGTTTGAAAGAGACGGCATCACATTTAAACAGTGTTTTTATTAAACAGTGTTTTATTAGTACGAGATGAGACAAGTTAGCTTAGGTTGCTCATTGCACACAAGGCTGTGGGTTGCAGCCCGAGCCGCAGGCGAGGGCGTAACTCAGCCGAGTGTGCAATAAGCAAAGAGCTCACGAGTTTCATACGACGTTTTTCAGCACATTTGCAAGGAAAAAACAAAGTAATTTACCACACACCAAGAAATACAACAAAAACAAAATAATTATGATAATTATTATGGGAAAAGGCGCGCAGGTTTTTATCATGAATGTAGTGTAGGTAGGTAGTAGTCATAAAAATATGAAAAACTAGCGGCCGCCCGCGGTTTCACCCGTGTGGTTCCCGTTCCCGTGGGAATATCGGGATAAAAAGTATCCTATGTTTTAATCAAGGCTATGTACTATCTGTGTGCCAAATTCCAACCAAATCCGTTCAGTAGTTTTTGCGTGATTGAGGAACAAACATACAAACCCACAAACTTTCTCATTTATAATAAGTGGGATAACTTAACAATGAATCTATACGTTACTTCTCAAATATAACTTAAATGTTTCTGATTACAATCGCGTAGGAGGATGGGATAGGCTCCCGTTTTGTTAGACATTGACTAATCCATCAGTTAACCCCTTCATAAATGCACAGAAATTATCGATTTTAAAGTTCCTAATGTTCAAAGTGTACGTGGGTGGGAAATTAAATTATAACGTCACAGGTTAAAGTTTGGAGTCCTTTGACAAGCTCAAATGTCAGAGAATCTTCCCACAGTGTTCTGTCTATTCTTAGCTCAATAATATTTAGGTATCTGGGGGCACAGTAGTGCCCCCGCCAAGACAACAAAGCGAAGCGCAAGGGCTCTTACTACCTTTTTTTGAACCCTCATAACTTAGGTTTGGATTGTACTAGATAATCAAAATTCTCGGAATATAATGTCAATAGTAGACTTTTAAACACATAAAGTTTCAATTGCATAGCGCTTGCATATTTTAGATTTCTTAGGAGTCCTAGACTAGAAAACTGAAATTTGGTATAAGCTTGTTTGTTAATGATAATGGTCTCATGACTCTCACCTTCTTCTTTACTACAAGAACTATTGTATTTATAACAGAAAATTAAGTAATGAACAGTGAATAAATTTTTCACGTTACGTCCATGTGTTCCATCAGTCATTTTTGATGTCCCCACTGCCGAGGCACAGGCCTTTCTTATGGGTGGTAAGGAGGATTTTTATTTTATTTTAAATGACATAGTTACAGACAACAGATCAAAACTTAAACAATAAAACTTAATAATAAGAAGGTACACCAATCTGATGTCCAATTACAACTATGTTCAACTGTGGTAAGGTTAATTTTAATTTTACAATAATAGTAACAAATTATAATAAGCTACACACAACATAACAGATAGATTAATAAAACGATAACTACCTATATATTTGACGCTAACTCTCAGCTTCCACTGGGATAATTTAAAAGTGAATTTTTAAATTTAGAAATACTATTGTTAAAGATATCAAAATCAATACAAACCAAATTAAAAAGTCTACACATTCTATGCAACGGATTATTCATGGAGACATTATTTGTTGAACATGGTATACTAAATAGTTGTGGCTTACGAATGGATCGGGTAGGTGTTTTGAAAGATATTTGTCGTAATAAGTTGGATGGGCCATCACCCACCACGCGGGCCCAATGCTGATTGGTGGGTGTTAACGACTGCAAATGCAGCCGGGACCAACGGCTTACCGTGCCTTCCGAAGCACGGAGGAGCTCGAGATAATACATTTTTGGTCACCCATCCCATATCCGACCCATGCGAACGTTGCTTAACTTCCGCAATCGTTGGGCCAGGCGCTAAACCACTGCGCCACCGAGCTCCTACACTGCGCCACCGAGCTCCTCCACTGCGCCACCGAGCTCCACGTCCATGTGAATGTAGCGAAATGACCAAGCCGCATATTTGACTAAAGTGTAGAGTTTATTATTATGTTAGGACCTGCAGAGTTAGGGCGTGTAGAGTTAGAAGCTTGGCTCTACATGAGAGCTGATAACTTGTTGACAGTGCGAGCTGGTCTCGTCTTGGCAACATTTTACATGAAACTGTATTTGGTAAGATCTATATACCTAAATATTATTGAGCTAAGAATAGACAGAACCCCGTGTAAGGGTTCTTATTGCACATGACAGAAAAAAGATAAAAACAATTCACACACAAATGGCGGCCTTTTATGCTACATAGCATTAGTCTCTTCAGGCATCTTCGTATCCAGTTTAAGTGTTTGAAATAAATAATTCTGACAAGACTTTTTTATTTGAAAATAAAACCTTAAAGCCATGCGTGCGTCAATCCGAGCGGGTCGATCCGTGATGGAGTGAAATCGAACGTAACTCTACTCACTTTGGGTTCAAATCAGTGCGCGTTCCAACGCGGCGGTTGCGATGAGAATTAGCACCGAATTCTCAATTTTTACATGTTTTTAGTACATTTCTTCGCTTTCAAGTTATTTAAAAAAAATCTGTTCAATTAAGATTGAAGGTATTAACATCGCCGATTTTTATGGTTGGTTTTAACATAACGAATGTCCCGTTCTAGAGAAATCTTGCAAATAAGACCAGAAACAGGGTCCACTTAACATTTTTTTACATCAAAGGTGGTAACATTTTTACAAATGCTTTCAATTAAATCTATTGTGTATTATTTCAAGTACATTATGTATTTTTTCCATGATAGCTTCACGCGCGTAATCTTTCAATAATTTGAATTGAATATTGGGATTTGACCCACCTTAAGGCCTTAAGCCTCCTCAGAGAGTGCCGCACCACAGTCACTGCTACTCGACTACAGAGGAAAATAGGTCGAATTGGCTCTTTAAAAAGTCCTAAGTCTGGTATTGAAAGTAGGTAACTCTTGATTAAAAATATAGAGAGTTCACTGAGTTTTTTCTTTTTTTTATACTAGATCCGCGGAAGGTTCTAGCTTAATGAGATACCTTTACTTTGAAACTAGATATTTTATGCTTTACATTTTGAAAACTTCTTTTTATACAGAGGGCCTATTACAAAAAAGAATTTACGATAGTCGGACGATGTTCGTTGATCGATTTGCTTGATTTTGAACCTAAAAACTTGAGTAAATAAATGCTTTTATGAACCGGAGGGCTTTTTTGTAACCCTCAGTTTTCCGTTGCACATTTGTTTACGTGCCGGTATCAAAGCATTTGGCTTTTTTCAGCTTTGATTGTATTAATTACCTATATGACATTTTTATATGTAGGTAGGTACTAATACATTTTATTTTATTTATTTTCCAACTTACAACTCCTAATGCGATAGGTAGACATGAGAATAAAAGCGAAATGCAAGGTAGGTATAAAGTTAGCAGCAAAGTAAAGTTGTGTGGTTGTATTAACAATTAGTTTGATATAGGTTTTATGTAAAAAAAGTCCCAAGAAATTGCCTTATATTTTAAATATTTCCGATTCAAATATTTATAAAATATCGTTTTTTCTAAAAGGTAAGTTTCTTGCGCCCATTTTTATATCTTGACAGTAAAATAGTCTTGGGAACTACATTTTTTTTATCGTCAATATTATTATTATGAGCTTAATTTTCAGTTTGATTATCAAAGATAGATTTCAAAGGTGCTATTTAGATCACTAAACAGCATCTTTGAAATCTATCTTTTGAGACGTTTTTCTATTACACTGACAAAAACTAAGTACCTACCTACCTAACTAAGTAACTTCCTATTATGCTTGTCCATCAGTCATTTTTAATGTCCCCACTGCTGGGGCACAGGCCTTCCTTATGGGTGGTAAGGAGGATGGGCCATAACCCACCACGCGGCCCCAATGCGGATTGGTGGGTGTTAACGACTGCAAATGCAGCCACGGAGGAGCTCGAGATAATAAATTGTTGGTCACCCATCCCATTGTTGTAAAGAGGCAGCTCGTGGATCGGAGTATGGATGGTTGAAAACGTGAAATAATACAGCGGCTTTGTGTCGATGTGATTTGGCAACATTTATTACAAAATAAATTCAGCAAATCAATGGCTAATTACTATGATTAACTTTGATGTAAAAATAAATTATAACTCACACAATACCGTGGACATTGAAATACCGAGAGGAAGTGAAGAGAGAAAAAACGTCAACGTCAAAAAGACATTTTTGACAGTGACAGATTCGTTTAGGAACATGAACTGATAAGACTACATTCACATGCATCAACACCCATGACCGACCCTTGGGAACGTTGGCGCTAAACCACTGCGCCACCGAGCTCCTCTCCTATTATGCTTACACATTTTCAATTCGAGTATATATATAATTTAACTGACATAGAGCGTTCTTTTTGTGTCGATAATCGATTAAGGCACTGACCCACTGAACATTTACGATGAATTGTCATTCGATTCGTGCGACTCCATTTGTACGTTTTGAATGACTTTCTCTTTTACCAGGTTTTTTATGATGATACGTAATTGTGGAAGTAGCTTTTGGTGGTTCCATGATGTGTTAATTACTATTGCATGCTGGTTTATCATTTTTTGTTTGGATAAGTAGCTCACCTCTACGTCTTGTGTGGATAAGTAATCAGATACCTACTTATGAACAAAAATGTTATTTTTTCGTAAAATATACTAACTACTTTTGGATAAGTTTATTAAGAAAACTGACTTGAATCTAAGATTTGCATCTTTATGATCATCACAGAACTAAGATTCTATAAAAGACCAACATTTTAAACTGTGCATAATGTAATGTAATACTGTTATTTTTTTTAAATTATATAAATATTTTACAAAACTTGTTTATCTTAAAAGGTAATAACAAAATCTGCACATTTGCTGTTTGACACTGGAAGTGAGCAGTAAAATTCGTTTAACTTTACTTATAATTAATTAATAATATTATTCTAATTCATACATGACATACTTATAGACGATAAAATTGTTTTAATAATAATAGTCTCTAATATAACAGTTTCATGACAGACAAACAAATATTTGATAATGCAAAACGAGAAATTAAATCCTTGTGTTATGAAATAAAATATCGAAAGTTAATAATATAAATACTATCTACTTCATATTACTCTTCGAGCATCGCGGCTTCTAAACGCGTCTAACTCTAAGATATTACTTAAATGGCGTTCACCAAAAAGGATTAATAAATATAAAAATATATTATGCAGAGGCCTTAGAATAATAACACCTAGAACAATAATTCCATTCAAAGCACACTGTCAAAAGTAAGGCAACTAAAACAGACAAAATGGCACCGTTTTCAAATTTTTATTGTCCATTATTACCTAAGCATACCTAATAAGTACAAAACAGTTTAAAATTCCCTACCTTTAGGGGATTATTTACTATATTATTGGATTTTAGTTACGATTAGGTAACGTATGAAGGATATAAATCTGAGAACTGAGCCATTTCGGCTTAGTTTTAGTTGCCTCACTTTGCATTCAAGGCAGAGGCATATTTTATTTTTTTCAAAACTGCAGTTTAGACCTTTGTTATTTTTTTGGTTCCAGCTTTTAATATTAGAAATTTGATAGTCATAGTGTAAGGTCGAAGTGCTATAAGTTGGTAGCTATAAATTTATACCATAGCATAGAATAGAGCATGTTAATAAGTTTAGTTTCGATGTAGATTCTACGCCGAACTAACTTAATACTTAGTTCACTGGAAACTTGCATGCTACTCCATTTCCTACATTCGGTGCACAAGGAAATCATGTTCACTCCAACATTTGGTAATATTGCAATGTAAACAGTAGACATTTTACCTCTTAACTGGCTCTACAATGACATATTTTGTCTTCTAAATATTTTTTTTATATAGGAAAATAAAAAAAGAACTCCGACGCACCAACCTTTTTTTGTTATTTAACTTTTTAGAATAAATTTTCGTAAAATTATTTTCAAAAATAGAATTTGTTTGATCGTTTTTTAAGGGCTTGTTTCATGGGTTATATAAGTTCAAAATAAAATACTTGGCAGAGAATTTCAAATAAATTCTGTTCCAATTTTTTAAGAAGATAAACGCTATTCATAACCTGAAAAACAAGCTCTAAGTATAATATTTTTTTGCATTTACAGCCCCATGACAATAAAAAGAAGAATCAATTAAACAAACCAGACTGTTAATGCAACGGCGACAATAATATTTAGCTTAAGGTCAATAACGTATTCGAATCGTACGCAGCAAGATGTGTATAGATCTCAGTGAAAGCTTATACTTACACGAAGCGTAATGTGACGTAATATAGTGCTAAGATAGTGAAAGTGAACCGGCAATAGTGAACCGAGCGCGGCTGAACGCAGTCGTATACACGCGCAATCAAAAAAAAAGAATTATAAAAAAACAAGCTGAAAATCTGAAAACAGGCCGACAGTCAAGGCCTCTGTGGTTAATTAAAAAGTGAAATTCGAAAAAGGAACGCCCGCCGGGTGGTCGAAATTAAAAAGGAAAGCCTGCAAAGAGGTTCGCGCGTGGAAATATAACCTACTACGTGGTGTTGTGAGATTTCGTTCGTCGAGGGTTGAAACGGTTGAAGGCTGTATAATATATTGTTATACCGTGTGCCCCTCCGCCCCGATTCTCGTCCAATGACGCGGCGGGAGACGCCCCCGCGCGGGCCTCCGTCGGGGCTCTGTCTGGCGATCCTGCTCCTGGCGCTCAATGCTGGTAAGTTTTTACTTCTTCCTAGTATTTATAATGCTATCAAATTGGCAATAGACAGTCATGCGCTGCAACTTCACACGATAATGTATGGATAAGAGTAAATTTTACAGATTAAATGTACTGCAAGCGCTCTGAAGTTATAGCCACTTCAGTTGTACAGGCCAGTCAACAGGACGCTGGGTTTCCATGACCGACAGGGTATATTCAATCAATTTTATACTTAAATGCTATATATATATTAAGGTTCAAAGGTTTAAAAGCGCTTAATTACTAAGTATATTTGAATAAAGATATTTTGAATTTTTGACAGTTTTGTATAACCTGACGTGCTGCTGACTGTACATTGTCAATTTAATCGCATTGTAGTAGTAAAAACGATTGTCATTTTATTGTTATGTGTGACCATTGTGTGACCTACAAAATACATAAGTAGGTATGTCATTTAGACCCAATAATTGGCAGTACAGTTTACTACCTTCGCCTGCGTCTTATACTTATGAAGATTTTTTACTAAGGGGCGAGCATTGTATTCTGGTGAAAGAATTGGCACAGAAAGTAAATTAAATGGAACCCTAAGCTTTCTTTGAGTATAAATCTCTACATTTTTCTCTAAATTTATTATTTTAGCCACTTCTAAAGTTGTTTAATATTTTTTTTATCAAGTCTGTGAGCTAAATCAAAATATAGATCAAGTTCTCCTTTGGCTCCGTAATTAAAAAAGTTGAGTCCCTACCTATAAACTTGCATAACAATAATGTTTCGCATTAAATATTTTATTAGAAACCCATAAGTACTTTATTACTGTTTTACGATTACGACAAATGTTTGTTTCAAGACTGTAAGTAAAAAACAACTTGATTGATATAATTATCTATCGAACTTTACAAGTTATAAATAAGTAGGTTTTATTTAATGCTTGCCTTTAATTTATAACCCATGTACCACAAACGTGACCATGCAGTATAAATAAAAGGTGTGACGAATACTAAAAGGATGTGAGATGAAAAAAAAAACATAATTAATGAATCAATTTGAAACGGTTGATTCGTTAATTCATTTATCTTAATGTGTAGGAGTACAGTACAATACAATCAAGTGTGGTTTTTTGAGATTAAATGTACTTACCTAGATCAATCAAGTCAGGATTGATGATGGTAAAAACTGTCTTTGTTATCAAAAACCGCCTCTGTGGCCTAGTGGTTCGCCCAACACTAGTGATGTACAAGACTCGAGTCCTCCGAGTCCTTTTGTCTAGGGCTCGGAGTCGTTTTACAGGGCTGGCCTCGTTTGTATGAAACTTGACGACTCGGGAGTATTTTTCAGAGCTCGAGCCTTTTTCAGAGCTCGGCCGATTTCGAGCCATTTTCACGGCTCGAGTCTTTTTGAGAGCTCGGTCGATCTCGAGGCTTTTTTACGGCTCGAGTCTTTTTCGGCGCACTACTTGTGATGGGCTGCTGATGAATGATGATATAAGTAGAGCTAAAAGCACAATAGATTAAAAAAGCATCTACGGTGCTCTTTATAACATAAGACATTCATCTTTATGAGTTCTAATTTTGGAGACTAGAGTCAGATTTTCAGGGCTCTGTGAGCTCGATAGGCTCGGCTTTAATATCGGAGATTTAAAGTCATAAACAAAACTCTAAGCTTTTTATGAAGCTCGCGTTCATTTTAAGACTCGAGCTCTTTTGATAGGTTCGAGCTGTTTTGAAGGCTAGAAACTCTTTTGAAGCCTCGAGGCGTGGCTCAGAGAGCCCGTTTCTCGACTAGGCTTGGACTTACGAGCCTACCGAGCTCACCGAGTCCTGCCAATCCGAGTTGAGTCTTCAAAAGTAGAACTCAACGACTCGAGTTTTGTACATCACTACCCAACACCCGTGTAAGACGCACGGGCCCCGGGTTCGATTCCCAGGAGGGGTGTACAATTTGTACTCGGAATGGTTGGTAGTAGGACCTATTTCAAGTCCGCCTGGCTACGACCATCTTACCTAAGTCTGACGCCATATCCGGCAGTTAGAGGTATGATAGCCAGCAGTTCCTCAGTGATGAGGATTCCGGGTGTAGTGTGCTTCCACCTTCGGCCTTATCGCCAGTTAACATTTAGGTGAGGTGAAGGTCAAGCACTATCCCGTTGTGCATTAAAAAAAGAAAAGGTTTACAACGTAAATAGGTACACATTTTGAGCAAAGATTTCACACGGTATTTACTTGATTTATTGGTCCCCAAAAACCTAATAGAAAGTAGATTATAGTAGGTAGTACCTACTCTGTTATGTAATGGGGAAGATGTAAATAAAAAATTATTCAATTTTTTTAGCCCTAATTAAAAGTATAAGCAATTATAAGACTAACTGTGAAAAAAATATGTTGATATCACGAAAATTGAATTTTTTATAAGCAATTCAATTTGGGGACGCGCGGAATCTGATTGCGTCGTTCGAGTAATGGCTATGACGTCACGTCGCCGGTTGTACGATGGACAGCGGCGGCGGGCGTATGGAAGCTTAGCGACACTATGTGATTGACAGGCTCTGTAAACTTACTTTTGTTAATTTCGATACTTTTGTTTTGTTATTTTACATTTTTCATACAACCACTGTATTTTTCAATAAAATTAGGTAGGTACAGAAAGTTTCATAGAGTTCCTCGGATACGTATCTTTCGCAAGTTGACGTTTTAACAGGTATTTTTGGAGGTATTTTTTATTTTCTTAGGTCGTTATCTCGTTTATTTGTTTCTTTGTTTAATTACTGGGAATGATTTTATAATGAGCTAGACTTGAAACTTTGAATATAGGTCAGAACTGTAAGACAACGCTGATCATCATTCAGCTGATCTGATGACGGAGCTGGAAGAAGGCCACAGGAACTCTATAATAAAACCATACAATCACATCGACTTTTGTGCTCGTTTAATTCGTCTTGACAAGTACTCTGATAGGAATGGGAGATGAGGTCCAAGGTCTGATGATGGAGCCGGAAGAAGGCTACAGGAACCCTGTGTTCAAACCATGCAACCCCATCGAGTTTAGGCTCATTTAATTCGTCTTGACGAGTTCTCTGTTGAGAAATACTCGTAGTTTCAAGGGTCTGATATCATTTGGAATCGTTGGATTTGCCTTGACAAGTACTATTATGGGAGATAGTTTCCAGAGCCTGATGATAGAGTCGGAAGAAGGCCACAGGAACTCTGTATTCAAACCATGCAACCCCATCGAGTTTGGGCTCATTTGATTCGTCTTGACGAGTACTCTGTTGGGAAATAGAATCCGGGGTCTGATGATGGAGCTGAGAGAAGGTCACAGGAACTCTGTAATAAAACAGCAACTCCATCCAGTTTGGGCTCGTTTGATTCATTTTGACGAGTATTATGTTGGGAAACAGTGTCCAGGGTCTGATGATGGACCTGAAAAAGGCTACAGGAACTCTGTAATAAAACCATGCAACCCCATATTCTAGTTTGAAATCGTTTGATTCGCCTTGACAAGTACTATGGTGGGAGATGGTTTCCAGGTTCTGATGATGGAGCCGGAAGAAGGTCACTGGAACTCTGTAATAAAATCATGCAACACCATGATCTAGTTTAGAATGGTTTGATTTGCCTTGACAAGTACTATGTATGATGGGAGATGGTCTCCAGGGTCTTAAAATGGAGCCAGAAGAAGTTCACAGCAATAAAACCATACAACTTCATCGAGTTTGGTTTTGTTTGATTTGTCTTGACTAAGACCTTAGACCCTATTTCTAGATGGTTCCCAGGGTCTCATGATGGAGCTAGAAAGTGGTAATGAGAGATCTGTAATAAAACGACACAACACCATTGAATTTGGGATTGTTTCAAACAAACCAGCCTAAATTCTAGGGTATTGCGTCATTTTATAACAGAGTTCCCATGGGCTCTTTCTGGCTCCATCATCCTTGGATTTTGTCTAAAGTTTTTGTCAAGACCAATCATACGAATCCAAACTCAATGGTGTTTCGTCGTTTTGTCAGGGTTTTATTACAAAGTTCCCACGGCCACCTTCTGGCTCCATCATAAACCTTGGATATCATCTAGAACCAGAGTCCTTGTCAAGACAAATTATACGAGCCCAAACTCACTGGTTTGGGTCGTTTTATTATAGAGATACCATGGCTACTTTCTGGCTCCATCATCACCCTAGATATCTTTTAGGACCAGAGTTCTTGTCAAGCCAAACCAAACGAGCCTAAATTCGACGGTGTTTCGTCATTTTATTACAGATTTGCCATAGCCACCTTCTGGCTCCATCATCAGAACTTGGATATCATCTAGTACCAGAGTCCATGTCAAGACGAATCAAACGAGCATAAACTCGATAGGGTTTCTTCATTTTATTACAGAGTTCCCATGGCCACCTTCTGGCTCCATCATAGTCTCATATTGTCTTGAAAAAATACACTGTTTTAAACAAGTATTTTAAGTGTACTAGCGACCCGCCCTCGCTTCGCTTCTTTCTTTTTTTGCACACCCTAAAATAAAACAAATATCGTACAGTCGTTACCTTTGCTCCAGAAGACGCGCATGAATTTATTTTCGCTCGTGTTATTTTTTGCGACAACTCCTAAGATATTCATTTAAATAGTATGGTGTTAAAGATTAAAATAATGTGCATGAAATGCTTCAGGTAACAGACGTATTTAAGTTGATAAGGATTAATACTGTATCCTTCTAAATAGCTTTCCAAATTACCGCATTGTATGTGACCGATTTTTTAGAAGATTATAATGGGTATAGTGAGCTATTCTTAAAAGATAGATATATGCCATCGCGGACTTTTTTGTAGATCTATAAAAGAGAAACAATTCCATCATACATTATTTTGTTATAGCTCAAAATTTTTCAGCAAGCTCCCAGTCGGCTTAATTTTTGGCAAAATCTTTAACTATTATCGTCATATTTCTACCAATTAAGATAAAACCTTAACTTATTATTCACTTAAACCTTCCTCAAGGATCATTCTATCATTTGGTACAAACCGCATCAAAATCCGTTAAGTAGTTTTTGAGTTTATCGCGAACAAATAGACAGATGCGGCGGAAAGACTTTGTTTTATAACATCTCGGCGGACGTAACCGGCGATGTGACGTCACGCCTTAAACGGTCAAGACCGCGCTGATTTTAAAAACATTCAACTTTGAAAATTAATAAAAAATTCAGTTTTTGAGATATCTAAAAAATTCTTTCACCATTATTTTTTAGATTTTACGTTTGATTTTTCTATATTATAAAAAAATTACACTCATCTTCCCCATTGACAGAAACATGATAGCTGAAACTTTTATATAGAAAGAAATCGTAAGTGACCTCCAACAAACTTATAATCTTGAAACTATTATTAAAAAACCTTAGACTCTCTCTCTCTCTAGTTTTGTGATTGGCGTTTTTCAAAATAAGAAATAGTTTATTTATGTTGTTAATAATTTAGATAATTTTTACTATGATTTCTTCCAGCAATAAGAAGGTACCTACATGTTCTAAAGTTTTTCCTGATGCCTGTATACAGGTTTTCTTAAGATACTTAATTATTTTAATAGAATTAATTTTATAGAATAAAATTTGGTTTTCTTAAGTTAGTAAGCATGTCAACGTTGGAATCCCTATTTTGCTCAAATTAAGTCTTCTACTAGGTGTGTCAAATTTTCTAAATGATACCTACACCTAGAAGAAGACTTAATTTGAACTTAATCTAGACTTAATATATTGTGGTTTACCACAACAAAAAGCCAGTCAACTACTTTATTTACAGTAAAAAAAACATATCAAAGCCATGATAAAGATATAATAAGGTCAAAACTGGAGTCATATCTTATACTGCCACCCTGTATAACTGACACACTTTAGCAAGGATTTCCACATATAAGAGCTAGGACAAGATCGTTTCTTATTTATTCATATATCTGCGACCTCTATGATCGAACAGTTATCTTGCTGGATTATTGCTTGAAGTCCAAGGTTCCAACTATAACTTTGCATTTGAACATTGGAGCACTTGCACAAATTGAAGATTAATTTCTTTAATTTGATTTTTTTTTAGGAACTTTTGTGAAAATTTTATTTCGTTTTTGTATTATAATTAATTAGAACTACCTAGTTAGCCGCACTTTTTATGAAAACTATATTTGCATGTTGTGCATTGTTGTAATTGAGGTACAAATTTAGTTTTTGAAAACCTCACTTATTTCATTACTTGTGTACCTATCAGGTATTTTAACTTAGATTAGACACCGATTTAGAAGTTTTTGGAAAAACTTTTTTCACATTACTTTGGTTCACGCACTTACCGATTGGATGACGAATAACCAAGTCTCAGGTATTGTATTACAGTGCAGTAGGTAGGTGATGTGTGACCTAAGTTCCGGGAGGTAGAGGTCACGCCGTGTAAACAGTGCGGAGGTCACTCGCGGGTCGACGACCCTTCCTACCAACTGTATTACCTTACCTACCGTCACAGAATATACATATACCGTCAGCAAATTATGCCGAAATCACTAGAGAAAATTTATTATTGGAAAATGGGGATCTCCACGCAAAGCTTAAGCTAGATGGCGCTAGCGGAGGAGCGACCGCTATCAATGGATTTGATTGGTTAAAATACGTCAGAAATGACACTTGATATTTGAAACAGCCAATCAAACGATTTTAGGACAAACGCTTGTAGTAGCACCATTAGTTCCTCAGTAATGCATCCCCATTGACATAAAATGAATTAATTATAATCACATAAATTATCATAAGTTTTAATTTAATTTAATTACAATTATATTTTCATTTTTTATTTAATTTACGTCTTCATTTAAATTGACTTTTCACATGCATGCATGAATTTTTAAATAAATTCAAAGTTCTTGATTAGCATACAAAATTGAATCGAGGATAGTACTCTCTTTATGGTAGAGTCAAAGCCAAGTACTTATAATTTTCTTATTTGATTGAATCAGGCGTCACTAAACTTGGTGGAAGTCCCAAACCATTTTGAAAAAAAGAAATATATGTAGCTTACTTCCGCAAACAAAATATGCAAGATGCACCGCCCGCCCGCCCGCAAAAATATGCAGCACACCACAAAATATAAGTGCACAATACCTGCATTTAGCAAGACAGCAACACACCTTGCACCTTCACCAATTAGGCTACTCTACACGTGTTTCGCCCCAACCCGGAGCATCCTCAGGAGTTAGATCGTGCGTAAACCAACACCGAATGAGCAACTACGCCCTCCGACACCGTATTTATTGTCACTTCCTCCCCACTGCGCATCGAGTGACGGACAGTGACAACGTTTGAAGAATGTTGCCAGTTTCAAATAAAAATAAAAAAAAGAAAAAAGAAAGAAAACATGTTTTTTAATTGTAAACTCGCCATTGCCGCGTATTTTCTCAAATAATAATTATTCTTAAAAATAAGTATCTTATTAATAAAACACATTATTTAATGTATATCAATTTATTTGTAGGTAATTTAAATTAAAAACATGTTTTCTTTCTTTTTTCTTTTTTTTTATTTGAAACTGGCAACATTCTTCAAACGTTGTCACTGTCAGTCACTCGATGCGCAGTGGGGAGGAAGTGACAATAAATACGGTGTCGGAGGGCGTAGTTGCTCATTCGGTGTTGGTTTACGCACGATCTAACTCCTGAGGATGCTCCGGGTTGGGGCGAAACACGTGTAGAGTACCTAGCCTAATTGGTGAAGGTGCAAGGTGTGTTGCTGTCTTGCTAAATGCAGGTATTGTGCACTTATATTTTGTGGTGTGCTGCATATTTTTGCGGGCGGGCGGGCGGGCGGTGCATCTTGCATATTTTGTTTGCGGAATAGAATAGAATAGAATAGAATAGATATGTTTTTTTTTCTCAAATTATTACGCTGACGTTGCCGTTGCCTGCAGCTACCGACTCGTCATAAGAACCTCCTCGGCTAGAAGCAGAGAACGTGCTTATGGTTGCGGTTTTAAAAAAGCGGTGACATATTATGTACACACAATATTCCCCACACACACACACGCACAAACACACGCACACACTCACACACATACACACACATACACACACACACACACACGCACGCTGAAGAGTGTTGAACCTTACTAACATTATACCTACAACTTAAATTTTTGGTTTTTTTACACAAAAATCTGAAAACTACTTGAAAAATTGTTAAGTTTTATGAACAACTTTATGTAGTTAGGTATAGAAAGAATGAAGAAAATTAAAATGAATGAATAAAAAAAATAAATAAAAAAAATTGAAAAAACCTGAATCGCGAAAAAAGTTATTGTATACCTAGCTGTTTCATATAAAGTAAAAGATTAATTGTAAAAACTTAATTTTTAATCAAACATAAAAGATAAACGTATAATTATTTTTTTGAAAAAAATTACTTTCTAGATTCAAATGGTTACTTCCACAAATATTTTCTAATTCACGTAAAGTTTTCTTCACTAAATTTGGAGTAGGTACCTACGTATATCTCTTAAAAAATTAAAGCATTGCTAAACAAAGACGCTACCTATAGTTATTTATTCTGATCTTTAGTCAGATTGTACAACGAGCACTATTGTGTCATAGTCATAGTGTAGAGCAAACGCAGATTCGTAAGTTTTTACAATATCGTTTAGTGCTGTAGTCGTAGTCGTGTAGATCTGGTGCGAGTCGTATTTTTTCTAGTATATTATTTAGTATAGTATAAAAATAGCATTGTGAATGCAAAAATCTCAAATTTAATAATATCGTTTAGTAACAATCCCAAAATTTACAGATTGGAATTCTGTTAAAAAAGCATTGCTAAACAAAGACGCAATACAGTAGATATTCTGATCTTTAGTCAGATTGTACAACGAGCACTAATGGTGTCATTATAATAAGCCATAGTGTAGAGCAAAAACTGATTCGTAATTTTTTACAATATCGTTTAAATTACAGAAAACTTCAGAAAACTTTAAACCGTAACAAAATGGAACTTAAATATTCGTTGATGTCTTAAGTGCTAGAAGAATGTATGTGTAAAGTGATGCTGCGTTTTTCCGGATTTCCTGTTTAGTTTTGTATTTTTCATTTTACAAACTTGCTAGGTACGGATTTCTTATCAAAATATTAAGTTATTTACCTGTGTTCAAATGAAAGAACTTGTTTTTTTTATTAATCAGTGTTACAGTCTTTATTTAGAATTGACCTTTGAAAAAAGAAGTAGGTTTAACACACGTTCTATACTATTTAACTGTAGTTGTAGAGTAAGGTAATCAAGTTATTGTTTGTTCTATATACCTAACTGTTGTGTGATTAAAGTAACGTATTTCACACGGCCTGCTATTGTTGATCTATGCTATACTTGCCACTTGCCATCAAGTTGTTGTAATACTAATTACGTAGCTTCAGAGAATCTCACTCAATGCTTTTAGTTCTTGGATTTCGTAAAATCAAAATCTAGTGGGTTGCAATGTTTTTAATAAAGTTTCAACAATATTCTGCCTTAAGGCGAGGCCAGTTCACGATTTGATGAAAAGATTGATTTTTAAACTTCCAATGTGAAGAACTGATGTAGAATTCTACTTCACAAAAATTACTGTAGACTGAAAAAGAAACAAAGAAACACAATAACCGAACAGAATTTTGAAAAATGGCATGGTTACTCTGTAAATAAATCCTGAATAACACTATTAAAATAAACTTCAAATCGTCAGATTTCGTTATTTTCAACGACAGTGATATGATTTTTTTATGCAAAAAGGATAGCATTTTTATTGATCTAACACAATAACCGAGTACATTTTTAATAAATGATCCAGTATTTCAGAAATCAATATAAATGTACTAAATTTCGTCAAATTTCTGGCGAAGCGTCAATTAAAGCAATGCAATATTCAACCTTATTCTAAAGACATAGTGAAAGAGTAAATTTCGGGAACTGCCTCGCCTTAAGTCTGTAGGCATGCAAATGTTAGTAAGTGTCAGCTATCTATAGTGAATATTATTACTATTACTACTAAGTACCTATTACTATTTTAAGACGTCAATAAATTACAAAATTGTCAACAGAAATCACATATTCAAAATTAAATGTCAATTATGCAAAATTATCATTAATAAGTCAGATTAAGTAGAGATGTCATTTTTTTTCTCCGAATATTCCTTGGTCGAGTAGAAACTTGCTGTAGGAGCCAAGACTTAACATCACTTAATCCATAAATGAGGTAGGTATTCTAGATTTACAAATTGATTTTGTGTAATGACTAATGAGATCACATGTTTGTATGATGATGTCATCCATCAGTATATTGTTTAATATTCCATTTATTGGGTGATTGATTTGAACTCTTCACGCTAATGGATTTTATTTTTTATTAATACAGGGTTTCTCTAATAAATAAAAACTCCGAAATATCAAATCAAATAAAAATGTGTCGATTTACATTAGTAAGCATTTGTGTTAAAAAATATAATTGGCATTTTTTAAATTTGGTTTAGCATTTTGTATTTTTTTTAATAGAACTCTCGAAAAATACTGTCTTTTTTAATCCGAATAACATCGCAAGTAGAGTTAATTATGCTTAAATTGCAAATAATTTTACTATTATATTTGTATGGGAAGTTCGCTGTTCGTCGGCCTCTTAATTTAAAAGTTAATACTTATTTTAGAAGTCACATCATATTTTTATTATGTATTTCTGAATACCTATTGTGATAGGTATAATTTCTTTTTCACTCCTCTTGCTCAAAAAAGGCGTCATTGTAACGTACAAAAGTCGACATAAAATAGCATAATAAGCCCTAGGGGATAAAGTTTTTTCTTTTTTAATGTTTGTCTATTACCAATGAGCGTACTAAAACGAAATAGTAGATTGTTATACAAGACGCTAAAATGACACATTCCATACGAGGTAGTTTTATTCCCGAGCTTTAGCGAGGGAATAAATAGAAACCGAGTTACAATGGGTTTTAGCGTCGTGTGTTACACTATACTTTTCACTACGATTGCGAGAAAATAAAATACAATATTAAATAGTTTATAGGTACCTACTTCCGTAAACAAATCGACTCGTTTTTCTATCCTCCACTTCATAAACTTTTTGTACAATATTAAATAAATGATTTGTGCTTGACGGCATAAGATTAAAATTATTTCTTTCCTATTACAGTCACACAATTCAATCAGTTTGCAATTATAGAAAAAATCTAAAGATTTCGCGCCATGGTACTTTTTTTTAATTTCTGCTGTAGCAGCTAAGCAACACAAACACGCATTCTACGATTCACTCTGTGGACTGAGTATAAATAAGTCTATGATTTCACCGAAGAGATGCTTTTAGTTCCATTTTCAAAAATAAGAATGAGAAACTGGGGGCCTATTACGAAAATAACGTACACAACTGCGTAACGCAGCCACTTGGTCACGATAGTCGTCCGCAGTTCGTCGGTTGTAGTTATTACAAATATTTTCAATGTAGCTATCGTAGTCCATAGTCTATTGAACGAATAATGACGGATCCACTAGAGAGAAACTGTCATATTAACGCAACTTTGCAATATCGCATACGCAAGTGCTTTGTAATAGGAATCAATCAGAACGAAGCACGGACTGCGTCTGCGTGTATCGCATTAAACTTTTCGTAATAGACCCCCGAGCGAGTTTTTATTCGTGATTATGAATAAAGACTTTTTCGTTTTGGTAGGCTCATTAATTGGTAATAGACAAACATTAAAAAAGAAAAAACTTTATCCCCTAGGGGGTTATTATGCTATTTTATCTCGGCTCTTGTACGTTACAATGACGCACTTTTTGAGCAAGAGGAGTGAAAAAGTCTTTATTCATAATCACGAATAAAAACTAGCTCGACTTAATACTGGGGGTATATTACGAAAAGTTTAATGCGATACACGCGGCTGCGTCCGTGCTTCGTTCTGATTGATTCCTATTACAAAGCACTTGCGTATGCGATATTGAAAAGTGATTGCGTAAATTTGACAGTTTCTCTCTAGTGGATCCGTCATTATTCGTTCAATAGACTATGGACTACGATAGCTACATTGAAAATATTTGTAATAACTATAACCGACGAACTGCGGACGACTATCGTGACCAAGTTTCGTAATAGGCCCCCAGTTTCTCATTCTTATTTTTGAAAATGGAACTAAAAGCATCTCTTCGGTGAAATCATAGACTTATTTTTACTCTGTGTACAGAGTGAATCGTAGAATGCGTGTTTGTGTTGTTTAGCTGCTACAGCAGAAATTAAAAAGGTACCATGGCGCGAAATCTTTAGATTTTTTTTATAATTACAAACTGATTGAATTGTGTGCCTGTAATAGGAAAGAAATAATTTTAATCTTCTGCCGTCAAGCACAAATCATTTATTTAAATATTTTACAAAAAGTTTATGAAGTGGAGGATAGAAAAACGAGTGGATTCGTTTACGGAAGTAAGTAGGTATAAACTATTTAATATTGTATTTTATTTTCTCGCAATCGTAGTGAAAAGTATAGTGTAACACACGACGCTAAAACCCATTGTAACTCGGTTTCTATTTATTCCCTCGCTAAAGCTCGGGAATAAAAATACCTCGTATGCAATGGGTAATTTTAGCGTCTTGTATAACAATCTACTATTCATTTCATATTACTTCGTTGGTGGTAGGGCTTATTTCAAGTTCGCCTGGCTGGCTACCACCATCTTACCTAAGTCTGACGCCATTACAACAATTTAAAAAAAGTTACAGGTATGTCAGCCAGTTCCTCAGTTCTGAGGATTTTGGGTGTAGTGCGCTTCCACCTACGGCCTTATCGTCACTTACATCAGGTTAGGTGAAGGCCAAGCACTATCCCGTTGTGCATATAATAAAATAAACTTATGAAGTGGAGGATAGAAAAACGAGTAGAGTGGATTCGTTTACGTAAGTATCTAGGTATAAACTATTTAATATTGTATTTTATTTTCTCGCAATCGAAGTGAAAAGTATAGTGTAACACACGACGCTAAAACCCATTGTAACTCGGTTTCTATTTATTCCCTCGCTAAAGCTCGGGAATAAAACTACCTCGTATGCAATGGGTCATTTTAGCGTCTTGTATAACAATCTACTATTATATTATTCTCAATCCCTCTAGCTGTGACTCTAGTTGCAGACTGTGGTTACAAACAGTTCGCAACTCGATAAAACCGGGCAATAATTTTTCCGAGGGTGGTCCCCCGCAGTCAGCGTGTTGACACAACGCTCGGTACGGGGGAAATCGAACTCAACTGGGTTGGAGTGGAGTACGCGGTTGTGTAGAATTACGAAGGAAAAACTTAGCAGAATAGACTAGTAAGAAATAATAGGGAAGGCATAGGCCCCAAAATCGGCAGAATATGTAAATGTTCCGGCTCTTTTGAACTATGTATAATGTTACTATATAACAGCCGTCATACAAACATATTTTGTACAAATTCATGAATTAAACACCAAAAATAAGTGAACAATAAGAAATGTTATTGTAGAAAATTTCAGATTTCTTAAACAATATCAAAAGTAAATGGGAAATAACTCTGGGGAAAAAATAATAATTTTAAAATGTAGGTCACCGCGGTAACCTACGATTTAAATAAAAAAATAAGTACGTACCTAACTATGATTGTATTTTGTGTTGTGTTCACGACGGCTTTTCAAATTGTCCATAAACTAGGATTTATTTAAAAAAATAAAGATTTAAACACGTTTTATCTTGGGTTCTAAAGTGTTTGTCAAATGGAAAGTTTTTGAAAAAAAAAAAATTAATTATTTGATCCCTAAAATAAGTAACCCCTTTCTAAGTTTTATTCATTCTTATGTCTATGGTTTTAAATCGACTGTTTTGCAATCTGGATTTACGACATCGACACATGACTGTAGAGTTAGTCGACGTCCATAGAATTAGAGCACAGTATTGTTAGAAACTGGCTAACCTACCCAAATCAAGTGATAAACATTTTCTATTATTACATTCCAACAAAAATTTTTAAATTTCGAAATAAAGAACAAACCTGTCGTGAGCTTACCAATTTCTTAATTTAATGGTTGGTGGTTGGTGGTGGTGGTGGCGCGTGTGTGTGTGTGTGTGTATGCGCATGTGTGTGTATGTGTGTGTGAGTGTGTGTGTGTGTGTGTGTGTATTTGTGTTATTGTATGTTATAGTTTAGCTTAAATAACTATATACCTAGGAACCTACTGAAAAATAAAAAAGTCTGGAACGGGTGGTAGAAAAATATAGACGATTCAAAAGTACTTAATAATTAAGTTTATTTGAATAAAGCTTATTTCACTTTCACTTTCACTTTCACCTACGTCCTGTGTTTTTGCTCTCTTACTTCGCGTTACTTCACAATACTCGTATCGTGTCGTACTAGTGTAAGTAGTGAATTTTTCCGAAATTCGATTCGTAATTTTTTAAGAAAACTTGTTTTTATTCAAATTATCAACTGACTTGTTACTATTATTTATTCTGTGCTGTTACAATAACGTCTACTTTGTTCAAAATCTTATTTCTTAATACAGTTAAATTGGTCGTTTACATTAAGGTGGTACCCTGAGCGAAAGTGGCGCCGCGGTGAATTATATTTAATATTATAATTCTAAAACACAGTTTTAAAAATGTTTATCGTGGAGATTTTAGGGCCCACAGTCTAGTATTTTTAGACGGTATCGTTACATTCCCTCGTAGTCACTGCTAGAAGTAGATAGCAAAACTGCTAAAAGTGGCCGTTTTTGACACATTTGCTATCTACTTCTACGAATGACTACGAGGGCCTGTATAGTGATACCTCCTAAAAATACTAGACCATAGGCCCTAAAATCTCCACGATAAACATTATTAAAATCTTTTTCTATTAATAACTTATTAAATAAAAACCTCTGAGGGCGCCACTTTCGGTTATACAATCGCCTTAAATAAATTATCATTGAAGTTACGTGGAAAGAAAAATACCCCAAGATTAAACGTAAGTCCCATAAGTGTTGAGAATCGTACAAATCTCGGTGCACAAAAACACTCAATACCCCACAAACATCTTGAAGAGCCAAAATCAATCACGGGCTCCCCTCTATCAATCAGTTGTCCCAGAATCCCCCAAATCGTATGCACCCTACTCTACCGCCTGACCACCCTACTCGATTAACATATAATACGCTGGATTCTGAACTTGCATCTCAATGGGAAGTGCCATAATCGACTACTGTTAAGTCTGGAAAAAGCCTTAAAGAAAATAAAATTATTGTTAACGTGAAATAAAACACATTTAAATCGGATACTAGCGCGGTTCCATTGAAAGTTCTTTGGTTATTAGTTGGTATTTGGTTTATTTTTTTATTTTTCCGAAGATTTGCAAATAAATTAATAAATATAAAAGTCGGAGGGCGGCATTCCTATCCAAGTTTTCTTTAGCCATTTCTTTCTTTGAGGGGCCTCCCAATTTTATGAAATGGTGGTTAGTTTCAGTAGATTCTCTCTTTTTACCCGACTGTGGGTTATGTTTTTCGCGCGTATCTTGTAAGTATGTATGTATGTATGTATGTTTGTATGTAATATTCTTTATTACCTCATATCTTTTAAACGGCTGAACGGATTTCTATGATTAAGATATCGTTAGATTTGTCTTTTCAGCCCAAGTGTTCTTAAGAAGGTGGTGTTATAAAAAAACCAACATGGCGGCTGTACGCTGCTATTATACGTAGTGATTTTTTTTTTTTTTTTAGAATACTGCAATATGGGTGTCAAATTAAAGGGCTTATTATAAGTATTTCAAAAAGGTATATCATGACCGTAATATATAATACTTAACTAAAAAGTGATAAAAAAAAAAAATTAAAAAACCCGCTTGAATAAAAAGACAAGTCGACTGAAAAGATGGAAACAAGTTTAAATAAATATTAAAGGCAACATGTCATAATAACATGCAGTCGGAGGCATATAATTCAATCATTCCTAATGTCACTTTATGCAAGCCTCCGACTGCATGTTATTATGACAGTAGCCTTTAATATTTATTTAATCTTGTTTCCATCTTTTCAGTCTACTTGTCTTTTTATTCAGGCGGGTTTTTAATAAGCATTAATTGATTCACAAAGTTAAATTATTTAACATTAACTTAATCAATTAGTTTTTATGTTTAAATATTAATTTCTGAACGTCTTTAAAAATTCATCGCTTGAGGGTAGGCTCACGACACGAGCAGCATCAGGTGAGAAACGAATTCTGTGAAAAGTCGTTTTCAAAATATCGTGTGAAAATTGGCGTAGTGAAAACTTATCACAATAACATTTACAAAATATGACTTTTCATAATTAAAGGAAATTTAATTTAATTGTAATTAATAATAGTAGGTACATTACAGGCGAACGCTGAAAGTTGGCATTTACAATGTCGAGAACGGTTTGAATTTTAATTTTAATCATTCGTGGCAATGTTGATTGCTTCCCGCATATATTTGTACGCAGTGATTTTTTTTTAAGAAATGCGAGGAAATAAAATTTTCTTCGTAAAATGTGCCTATTTTTTTTTATTGGCTTGTGTAGCCATGTGAAACTACAAGTCATGCTGACATAAAGTTGACATAAGTTTTTTTTTAAAAAATACGCTATGTAGTGGCTCAAATCCTAATTTGTATATGTGATCGTCTAGTTATAATGTTTTTCTATGTATTTGGTGGTCTTGGTGAAAGTCGATGTTACTGGCATCTAAGTGATCTGCGAATCGTGTTTATGTTTGTACTATTTAGTAGCTGCGTGTGAATGGAACGGAGGCTCATCGAGATAAATCCATCATTCCGCAGGCCTATGGTTTTAAATAACATTGCGAAGCTTGTTAATATTAAAATGCAAATTGTTTTAATCTGATCGCGACTTTCGCCTCTCCTCTACACTAATTACCTAAGCTATAACCAAAAGATGTCTGCTCATGATGTGGATTACACTCTGGTCGTTTAATAGCGCCTACAAAACCTTCTAGGAAAAACCCTTCTGGGGTTTATTATTTGGGGAACGTCAGCCATCTTTGTTACGCTGCGGAGCGTTTGTCAGACATCTCCAGGATGTGGACATTTATTTACTTTACTTTATAAGGTGTTCGCTAGACACCTTTCCCCATAAAACCATGGTAAACTTTATTTATTCATATTTGTATTAATTGAGAAAGTTCGATTTGGCCAAATCGGGCGATGGCTGAACGCTATGAAAGTGCAAATGTGACGACGACCCAGAAATGCTTCTACCCGTTCACTGGATCCACACGCAGATAGCCTTTAGGCTCAATAAGGCTGAGCTCGCGAGTACCGGCCATAGCATCCCGTTCAGTCAAGTCTAAGAGAATAATCTCTTATAGTCAAGAGCCCTCATTCGATTAAAGTCAGTGGGTGGAATGCCTAGCTCGCAGCCTCAAGCGGTCAAACACCCCAGGATCTAAACATCCTGTACAAGTTCAATTTCATCACAGATCACCTAGTATACCTATCCCTATTTCCTATCCTAAATACAAGTCTGTAAGTGCACCTAACAATGTCTATGTCCTGTGTAGAGGCAAAATGTACTTACACATTATACCTATTCAACACTAATACATTATACTTCCTTCTGCTCAGCTCCTGTTGTGTCTCTCGTCCAAATTCAGCAGCTAGACTCCTTTACTAACACGTTTAAATAAACTACCTATACACAAGTAATCTCAACGGTTTGAATGTAGTCTCTTCCTTAGTCTTTAATCACTCCCTACTATCCCATGTTTATTTAATTAGGTATATGTATAGAAATCTACCTAGACCTAGACTGAAATCTAACGAATTTAGCTCATAGAAATCGTGATTCAACTGAAAGGTATATGTGTGAGAACGCAAAGTGTTAAACGAAGCCAAACAAACTAGCTCAAAGGTTCTTCTAAGTATTTCTTAGTATTTAACACGAGTTTGACTATGCCTCACACTGTGCCTCCTCTTAGGAATCTTATCTCTAAGCAGTAAAACATATAATTATGGAAAAAAAATATTATTTATTTAAATTAAATGTGTTTAGTTTAACTTCGAAATAGCAAAAGAAACTGGTTTGATTATTTAAGCTGTCACCTATAGGTTGCTATATAATGACAGCTAGATTTTCAGCTCCTATCTTAAGACCACACTAAATAGAGAGAAAGCGAAAATCCAAAGAAAAAACTCTCTAAGGTCATCTAGATTCACACTTAATTTTAATTAAACACACACTAAAGTTTCAATAGTTATTTTACAAATTAAGTCTAAAGTGAGATACGAACACATTTATAGAACTAACCTGATACATTGATTGAAAAATGGAAAGAAAAAAACTATTTCACATATTAGTCTAATCTAGACTTGATTATTAACATTCATAATAGATATTAGTGTTTCGTATTCCACCAGGCTACATAAAGTTACAGTCTCTAGAGCTTTAATTAATACTTTCACGTTAACCATCCTTATCTCCGAGATTAACTATGCATTAAGAAAACGCAATCCAATTCAATCTAACCCGGCTCTTTGCATTTCTATCTCATTTGGTAGACCATCTTGCAAATACCCCCGTCTATTTAATATTCGACGATTGCAATAACTGAATATCTTATATCCACAACACCCTAATACAACTATTGCGCATATTAAAGTCAACACAAAAATGAGGTGTTCTACCGAGTTCCATTCGGTTATTAAAGAGAAACCCCTAGAATGGAGTTGTTCTTCGTATTGATACATTTCTACGTTGTATACGATATTCTGCTCGTTAATCTAGAGATTGTACCTTTATTGACACATGAAATAAATCACAATGTATACAATTACATACCCCACTCGACGTTGTTTGGATTCACTTTGTAAAATAGTTACACTTGTTTTAATATTCAAATCTACAATTTACTTAACAAAGTTAGTATTTATTTAATAGTTAACTCTTTAGTCTTTATTGCTCACACAGTTAGTTACAATGGAGTCACGAAACTCCCAATCTAACACTCCTAAAATATTAAAAGCGTCTGCGTCCTACTGTCTGTCTTAGCGTCTGTCCCGAATGCTAGTTGCCTCCTCGTTTTATCTCTTCCATTCCTACTGAAGTTTTTCTCCGCCCGCTCTACGCCCATTTAGACCCCTCATTGGTCAGCTTGATGCTTGCAATCTTCACGGCGACGCCTACGCACCATTTCTCACGATCCGCCCTACCAATTCTGAGAACTCAAGTTTTTTTTCCTTCCTTCGACTACTTCACCCATCTGTAACACATTTAAATCTACCAAACTCTTAGAAATCTGTGCATTTCAACTAAAATTGTCCATCATTCACCAGTTTGAATAGTTTGTATGACAGTTGAGCGTAATTTACGGCCTACCCAAGACTCCATTTGTCTTAGTCCCCGCTGTGCGCTAATAAAACTTGTCGCTCTTAATCTATTAGAAGAAATATTCGAAACAAATTTTTTATTCCTAGTTTTGTTTTACGAGCCCGGCTCTCACATCTGCTAATAATACGAATGCCATCACACATTCCCCTAAATAGAATCTTAAACACCTACATCCGAATGTACGGTCGTTTTAAATTATATTTCCTATCTGTCCACATTTCCAAACTTTCCCACGGTATTCGTTCAGTTCTCACGTTCCCTTTCTATAGCTCTTATCTGTCCATTGTATACCCAAGTAGGCAATAAACCCCGATACTCCGCCTCCTTTGTTACATAAGTATGGCGCCTCACAAACCATTGTCCCTACTTTTTTTTCTTTTATTTTATTTTTTTATTATTTTTACCTATTCACATAATAGCGAAACAGGTGTATCGCATTGTAATTCCCTTTTATCTTGTTTGTTTGTTTATCTATTAGAGTGTACACGTTGCTACTGGGAATAGCACCAATGACGTATGGTCCTTCAAACAAACGTGCAAACTTCTTAGTCACCTTTTTAGATGCATCCGATTTCGCAAACTTTTTCAACTTCACTAGATCACCTATGTCAAAACACACTAGTTTATGATTTTTGTTATAATGAAATTCTCTACTCTCGGCTGACTTCAATATGTTCTGTCTCGCTCGTTCCCGAACTAATTCTAATGGCTCTTGTTGTAGGCCTAACCCTACTCCAATAATTTTGTCGTTATCCGTAGATAAGCGAGTTCCTGTACCCCATACTATTTCGTTAGGTGTGTAACCCGTCGTGGTGTGTATAACTTGATTGTAACAATCCTCTATTTTCGGCAATACGTCAACCCAAGAACAATGTGATTTTTCACAATACGTCCTAAACATTCTTCCTAGCTCTCTATTGACCCTCTCCGTAGAATTAGGTCGCGGGTTTCTGATTGAGGTGTGCGTTAGCACGATACCTAACTGTTTAACACCTGACTCAAAAATCCTTGATGTGAAATTTGCACCTCTATCCGAACATAAAACCTTTATTTTGACCTGTTCGTGAAATTTTCTAACACAAGTTAACGAGGCCCTGCCACTCGCCTGTCGTAATGAGTATAATCTAATTAATTTGCTGAAGGCGTCCTGCATAACAAACACGTACTTATGACCAAAGCGTCCTGCCGGTATTGGTCCATAAATGTCACAAAATACTCGTTCCCCTATCTCCCTAGTTATCACCGTCTTAATTGGTCCTGAGTGTGCCTCCAACGCGTGTTTCGATTTTTGACACACGTCGCAAGCCCTAACTACCTGTCCTATTTTGCGTGCCATATCAGTGAAGTAGTAACGTCGCTTCATTAACGCAAGCACCTTGTATCGCCCAAAATGTCCTACTTCCTCGTGTATACTAGTAATCAATTCCGTTTGTAAGTTCTCGGGAACATATAATCGCGACCTACCCGAACCTATCTCTATCCTATAGAGAATCCCGTCTATTAGTCTGTAATGTCTAGCCTCAGACTCGCTCTCAGCTTTTATACGCTTAGTTATTTCGCTAACAACACGATCACGCCCCTGATGTTCTCTTATCTCTTCCCACTTATTCTTTATGAGTCGTCCAGTTGGTATTTCAAACAAATTCATTTCCGGTCCCACAGTTTTATTAGTCAAGGTATCGGTGGCTCCACTTATATGTCGTGACAACACGTCAGCTACAGTGTTCAGACTACCCTTGACATGTTCAATCGTATAATTGAACTGTCCTATATAACTTACCCACCGTATCATGCGAGCGCTTAGTAATTTACACGATTGTAGAAACGTCAAACTTTTATGATCGGTCCTAATTACTAACTGAGCACCCCTTAAATACGTTTCAAACTTTGATAGACTATAAATTATGGCCCACAGCTCTTGTTCAGTGACTGTCCATCTGCGTTCCGTTTCTGATAATGATTTACTACAAAACCCTATAACTCTCTCTTCCCCCTCACTCGTTAGTTGGTAGATGTATCCTGCGACACCTATATTCGAGCTGTCCGTTTGTAAATAATATATATCCTTCGGGTTTGGATGTGCAAGAAGCACGGTATCTACAAATAAAGTTTTCACCCTTTTAAAACAATCGTCTACTTCCTGTGTCCATGACCATCTTTTGTTTTGTTTCAATAGGTCACACAGAGGCCTAACCTCCTCACTATACTTTGATATAAATCTACGAAAATAATTTATTAATCCCAGAAATCCTCTTAATTGTTTTATGGTTCGAGGTGCGGGGAAATCCAATATCGCCCTTACCCTATCCGGATCCATTTGTACCCCTTTGGTATTTACAATGTGTCCTAATAACTTTACCTCCACACATAAGAATTTACATTTTTCCTTCCTACTCGTTAGTCTAGCCGCCTCTAACCTGCTCAGTACTTGATCTAGGTGTTCTAGGTGTAACTTTAGGTCCCCCTTAGTGAACACTACTATGTCATCTATATAATTTATACAAAACTCGCGCACCCCTTCTAGTACCGAATCCATAGCCCTCGAGAAACCTGCCACCGATGTCTTAAGCCCTTGAGGTAAAACACAATACGTATAGGTTTTCCCCATAAAAGTGAACCCTGTATACTTTCTAGAATCGGGATGTAATGGTATCTGAAAATATGCATTATTGAGGTCAATAAGACTGATGTAATTAACCCCATAAAAGGATTGTATGATTTCTGATGTAAGTGGTGGCGCCCCCGCGTCCCCCACCATCTTCTTATTGAGTTCGCGCGCGTCTAATAAGAGTCTAATTGTTCCGTCTCGCTTTTTTGTAAAGGTAAGCGGACTACAACACGGTGTCGCCTCCTGACGGATAACTCCTAAACTCTCTAACCCATCTAGTTCTCTTTTTATCTCCTCCCTATATGCTAAAGGTATTGGATAACTTCGCTTTATAAAAGGCGTGTCGTCGATTAATTCAATAACATGCTCGTATCTGTCCGTCAATCCTAATTCGTCGGTAAACACTCTACTATATCTGTTTAAAACGGGTAACAATAGTTTCTTTTGTTCGTCATTTAAACCCATCTCGTCCAAGTAGGTAGCCACCTTTCCGCTATTGTTTATTTTCTCGCTCGCCTCACTATACACCGCCGGTTGGGCGTCCGTCTCTAACATCGTATTTATCATGTTTGCATTGTCTCTCCCGCCTAACCGTTTTAATTCGCAACTCGAATTTATTTTGACACTAGTCCTGACTCCTAAGTGCTCAATTGATAACGTCCTTTCTCTGCTACACTCCACTATCCCCTTGACACGTTCCAACCAGTCGTATCCTAATATCATTGACCTAGGAAGCCTATGCAGAATTAACATTGACGCTTCAATGATTGTGCCACCCAAACCTAGCTCTATTAGTACCATACGATTCGCACTTTCACTCCGTGATCCAAATGCTCCCTGCACCTGTATAGCCGGGATAGCGATCTCGGGCAAATCACCTCTCTCTTTCCGAATAGAATCGTGTAGTTCCCTAGTTATAGCGCTTATTTGGCTCCCTGTGTCTATCAATGCACTTATACGCATCCCGTACACATCCACTCCTATCTCGGGTAATCTAGGCAACGAATAATCAACACCTAAGTAATCTGACTCGTCTAGCTCATGTGATATCGACAAAACCTCTCTACCCCTGCTTGTACAAAGATCACACGCAAGCCCTTCTTCGTCACATTCTATCACATGATTGAATTGATTTTCCAATAAGACACCTATGCTACACGCTATCGCTCGCAAACTGTTGCTACTCACTGACACTCCCCCGGTCAATGGCCTCTTCAATCCCTTTCCGTCTGCTCCTAAACCCTGACCTGGCTCCCATCCATTTTTAACTAAAATCTTATACGCTATATCGTCTTTCCTATTTTCTGAAGTCCATTCATTCCCCTTCCTACACTTTGATAACCGATCGGACTCCGCTTGTGTAGGGGTAATTAGTTTTTTGTTTTATCCTCCCTCACAGACGTTGATAATGTTGACCCCTCACCTTCCTTCGTGAATGTTATAGCTGGCCTAGTATTTATTTCACCCAACACGTTCGACCGTGATGTATTCCTATTAGAATATGATCCGTAACCTATCCTGCCTCGTCGGTGAGCCCTTCCCCGAGTCGAACCGCCTCTGCCTCGCCATCTTTCCGCTAAAATCGTTGCCGCAACTGGATAATCTGTCTGTGTCCTACTGTAACGACCTCTCTGATTATTTCCTCTCTCTCTAGCATATCTACCTATCTCTCTCTGTCCCACAACTACATTTTGTTCGATACTCCTAAGAAAGTTCGCGCCTTTCATAATAGTGGGTTCCTCTGCTCTCGTAAACCACAACCGTTGAACATCCAAAGGATAATGACGCATTATCGAATTTACTAAATCCCTTTCACTAAAAGATATGGTCAAGGACTGCATCGACTCAACATATTCAGCAAAATGTTCGGACATCGAAATTGCTGATTCACTTGTGTACACCGTGTTAATCAACCTATACCTAACGGATTCTTGTATTTGTTCAGTCCAATAAGTCCGTCTAAAGTCGTCCTCAAAATCACTAAAAGTATTCCATCTCCTTGAGTACATCTCCATCAATTTTCGTGCATGTCCCGTGATGCAACCTAGCGCTATATCAATTTCGCGGTCCTGTCCGTTCACTTCTCTAATATATTTTTTTAATCGTTTCAAAAACGCAATAGGGTTCGTGAATGGTTTTCCGTCAAAACTCGGCTTCGCAACTGAAGGCTGTATGACGTATAAGTTTCTAGTTTCCGAATTCGCGACACTACCACTAGCTATTGTGCTAATCGACTCTTGTCTAATCGTCTGATGACTATTTTGCACATTCCCGCTCGACTCTATCCTCTCGTTTAATCGCTCCGCGCTCAACTGCCGTAATGTATTTTGAAATTCATCCATTCTTTGTGACATCTGTTGTAAAGTTATGTTATCTATATTTCCCGTTTGTTCCCCTATGCTTCCGTTACTCTCGCGACTTTCCCCTGTCCTATCTTGACCTCTAACCCGTCTCTTACTGCGCCTAGGCATTATAACGTCACTTAACTCAACTGCCGACAAACTAGTTTCGATTTAAACTTTCCCCTACTCCTAAATGCACAGATCGTTCTTTATGAGAAAGGTAGATAGTTCCACATGTGATTAAAATACTCATGATAACAGACTTACATTGAAATGTAACAATATCTTGAGAATCTGCTCCCGCCTTTGTCTCCACCTAAATCACACATCTTTATTATGCTAACCTTTTTACGTACAGTCAAAATCGTCAAACGCGCTGCTATGCTTTGAATAATATTGGAAAGTATTTTTATTTTACTCTTTTATTGTTTATTTTGTTGGGTAAGATTTCTCCACGTCCTTCCCTTTTGTCTTTAATGTACAACCGTCAAATTTTACTTCAATGGACAACAGCAGTTAAGTTGCAAACCAATAAAACATTACCCTAAGGTTTCCTTTGTCTCGCTTCCCATTCACAAGCTTGTCAGACAGGCTTTTGTCTTCCGTGAACAAATAACTTGGCTATACAGTTGTCTAAAAAATAAATTCTTTTAATTTTATAATTTACGAAATAGGTATGTATATATTTTTTTCTTTCGATCTCGTTGATAACATTATGACGAATTCTGACTGTAACTGTGTCTTTCCCCTACATTCAAAAGACATGTAAACAGTTTAACACAATAAAATAATCACACCATGCACATAATTAAAATAATTATTCCATGCACAATTTATCTCGCCTCCTTGTTTCGCATCACGATGTCTCGTAACATCCCTGTAAAAGTATTCCTTTCAACTGACCACGATTTCTACGTTGTGTTTATTTTATTTATTTTTGTTTTATTTATTTATTATAATTATTTGGTCCTTTTGATCCAATCGTATCGTTATTTCGAATACGTATTTGGAATCCTGGTCGACACGGCATCATTTTCTGTAGTGGCTCAAATCCTAATTTGTATATGTGATCGTCTAGTTATAATGTTTTTCTATGTATTTGGTGGTCTTGGTGAAAGTCGATGTTACTGGCATCTAAGTGATCTGCGAATCGTGTTTATGTTTGTACTATTTAGTAGCTGCGTGTGAATGGAACGGAGGCTCATCGAGATAAATCCATCATTCCGCAGGCCTATGGTTTTAAATAACATTGCGAAGCTTGTTAATATTAAAATGCAAATTGTTTTAATCTGATCGCGACTTTCGCCTCTCCTCTACACTAATTACCTAAGCTATAACCAAAAGATGTCTGCTCATGATGTGGATTACACTCTGGTCGTTTAATAGCGCCTACAAAACCTTCTAGGAAAAACCCTTCTGGGGTTTATTATTTGGGGAACGTCAGCCATCTTTGTTACGCTGCGGAGCGTTTGTCAGACATCTCCAGGATGTGGACATTTATTTACTTTACTTTATAAGGTGTTCGCTAGACACCTTTCCCCATAAAACCATGGTAAACTTTATTTATTCATATTTGTATTAATTGAGAAAGTTCGATTTGGCCAAATCGGGCGATGGCTGAACGCTATGAAAGTGCAAATGTGACGACGACCCAGAAATGCTTCTACCCGTTCACTGGATCCACACGCAGATAGCCTTTAGGCTCAATAAGGCTGAGCTCGCGAGTACCGGCCATAGCATCCCGTTCAGTCAAGTCTAAGAGAATAATCTCTTATAGTCAAGAGCCCTCATTCGATTAAAGTCAGTGGGTGGAATGCCTAGCTCGCAGCCTCAAGCGGTCAAACACCCCAGGATCTAAACATCCTGTACAAGTTCAATTTCATCACAGATCACCTAGTATACCTATCCCTATTTCCTATCCTAAATACAAGTCTGTAAGTGCACCTAACAATGTCTATGTCCTGTGTAGAGGCAAAATGTACTTACACATTATACCTATTCAACACTAATACATTATACTTCCTTCTGCTCAGCTCCTGTTGTGTCTCTCGTCCAAATTCAGCAGCTAGACTCCTTTACTAACACGTTTAAATAAACTACCTATACACAAGTAATCTCAACGGTTTGAATGTAGTCTCTTCCTTAGTCTTTAATCACTCCCTACTATCCCATGTTTATTTAATTAGGTATATGTATAGAAATCTACCTAGACCTAGACTGAAATCTAACGAATTTAGCTCATAGAAATCGTGATTCAACTGAAAGGTATATGTGTGAGAACGCAAAGTGTTAAACGAAGCCAAACAAACTAGCTCAAAGGTTCTTCTAAGTATTTCTTAGTATTTAACACGAGTTTGACTATGCCTCACACTGTGCCTCCTCTTAGGAATCTTATCTCTAAGCAGTAAAACATATAATTATGGAAAAAAAATATTATTTATTTAAATTAAATGTGTTTAGTTTAACTTCGAAATAGCAAAAGAAACTGGTTTGATTATTTAAGCTGTCACCTATAGGTTGCTATATAATGACAGCTAGATTTTCAGCTCCTATCTTAAGACCACACTAAATAGAGAGAAAGCGAAAATCCAAAGAAAAAACTCTCTAAGGTCATCTAGATTCACACTTAATTTTAATTAAACACACACTAAAGTTTCAATAGTTATTTTACAAATTAAGTCTAAAGTGAGATACGAACACATTTATAGAACTAACCTGATACATTGATTGAAAAATGGAAAGAAAAAAACTATTTCACATATTAGTCTAATCTAGACTTGATTATTAACATTCATAATAGATATTAGTGTTTCGTATTCCACCAGGCTACATAAAGTTACAGTCTCTAGAGCTTTAATTAATACTTTCACGTTAACCATCCTTATCTCCGAGATTAACTATGCATTAAGAAAACGCAATCCAATTCAATCTAACCCGGCTCTTTGCATTTCTATCTCATTTGGTAGACCATCTTGCAAATACCCCCGTCTATTTAATATTCGACGATTGCAATAACTGAATATCTTATATCCACAACACCCTAATACAACTATTGCGCATATTAAAGTCAACACAAAAATGAGGTGTTCTACCGAGTTCCATTCGGTTATTAAAGAGAAACCCCTAGAATGGAGTTGTTCTTCGTATTGATACATTTCTACGTTGTATACGATATTCTGCTCGTTAATCTAGAGATTGTACCTTTATTGACACATGAAATAAATCACAATGTATACAATTACATACCCCACTCGACGTTGTTTGGATTCACTTTGTAAAATAGTTACACTTGTTTTAATATTCAAATCTACAATTTACTTAACAAAGTTAGTATTTATTTAATAGTTAACTCTTTAGTCTTTATTGCTCACACAGTTAGTTACAATGGAGTCACGAAACTCCCAATCTAACACTCCTAAAATATTAAAAGCGTCTGCGTCCTACTGTCTGTCTTAGCGTCTGTCCCGAATGCTAGTTGCCTCCTCGTTTTATCTCTTCCATTCCTACTGAAGTTTTTCTCCGCCCGCTCTACGCCCATTTAGACCCCTCATTGGTCAGCTTGATGCTTGCAATCTTCACGGCGACGCCTACGCACCATTTCTCACGATCCGCCCTACCAATTCTGAGAACTCAAGTTTTTTTTCCTTCCTTCGACTACTTCACCCATCTGTAACACATTTAAATCTACCAAACTCTTAGAAATCTGTGCATTTCAACTAAAATTGTCCATCATTCACCAGTTTGAATAGTTTGTATGACAGTTGAGCGTAATTTACGGCCTACCCAAGACTCCATTTGTCTTAGTCCCCGCTGTGCGCTAATAAAACTTGTCGCTCTTAATCTATTAGAAGAAATATTCGAAACAAATTTTTTATTCCTAGTTTTGTTTTACGAGCCCGGCTCTCACATCTGCTAATAATACGAATGCCATCACAGCTAGCTAATCCTACCTTTTAAAATTTGGAGCACTAACTTTCCACACAAGTAAAGGGAAGTATAAGGCTCAGTTGCACCATCTAACTTGAACAATAACAAGCTTGTTAAAGTACCGGTTAAGCACAAGTTAGCCAAAAAAGAGGTTGCAAGCCAGCATGATGTCCTTTGAAGAGTTTGACGTGACAAATAGGTAGCATATCATTTGACGATAACTTTAACTTTGACAGCGTTTTGGTGCAACTCACACTAAGTACCTATTGAAATTCATTTCGGCACTGAATTTAAAGAGCGTGATGAACTACACCATCACCTAAATGTGGAACATTCTTTTTTCAAAAGTAATGAAATGATAATAGGAACCTATTTCAGTGGAGCTCGGTGGCGCAGTGGTTTAGCGCCTGGCCCAGCGATTGCGGAAGTTAAGCAACGTTCGCAAGGGTCGGTCATGGGATGGGTGACCAACAATGAATTATCTCGAGCTCCTCCGTGCGAAGCACGAAGGCACGTTAAGCCGTTGGTCCCGGCTGCATTTGCAGTCGTTAACACCCACCAATCCGCATTGGGCCCGCGTGGTGGGTTATCGCCCGTCCTCCTTACCAACCATAAGGAAGGCCTGTGCCCCAGCAGTGGGGACATCAAAAATGGCTGATGGATGGACACCTATTTCAGAGCATAAGTGAGAAGCAATAGTTACAGGCTTGTACTGTAAGTTTTTTACTATTTTCCAAGCATGTTTTTACATCTGGCAACATTAAACGTAACATTTTGTGCCATGATTCCCGGGTAACGGGCGCTAAGACAAATGAGTATCAAAATGTCTACAAAACTGTATTAGAGCGAACGTGTGATAGCAGCCCTCGCAGTTAGGGCGATTAGGGTTGCCAACGATCATAATTTGTTTTATTTTTCGAAATTCAAACGAACGTAATCACTAGTTGAGGCGATATCGTAACTTTCAATATTCAAGTGTAAAGTATATTATTAACAATTAATGGCGATGTAAATAATTTTGTTTAGTTTTCAATAGGTGTGTTTTTATTTTATTTTATTGGTAACTGGGCAGGCATTTGACCACCATCTTGCTTCATAAACAGGATGTGGTCTAAGGTGTAGCATGCTTGCCCAGGTAATGCCTGTTCACTCTTGCCTTGAAGAGACCAAGGTTGTAACTATCGGGGAACACATGTGTCACTAATTATTTAACTTCTCCAGAGAACCAACATCAATTTGGCCTCAGAAATAACTAAATAGTTAAGTACCTATCTTGTCATTTCAATGAGCATCAGTAACGATTTTTGTTTAGTGGCTTATCAGAAAGCTTTATGCCACCACATGATTAACTGTGAATAAATTTTTACGATATCTCTTAAACGATACCTTTACGAGCTAAAACGAGCTAAAACACATATTTTGGGGGGTCATTATGACGTCATCGAGGCGTACGCGAACCTTATGTCGTACGTGATAAAGCACATATTGCATTGAGCTTGTCATTTCCTTCAAAACCCTTATAACTCAACCATTTCTAAACGGATTTCAAAAAATCTTTCACTAAGTTTCATAGCTATGAATTTGTTTTTATATTATACCATTAAAACTGTAGGATTCAAACTTGTTACTGATCCTCATTACTTTCATAAATGGTGCTTAATATAAATACTGAACAAGACAGTTGATGTGTCACAATGCTACTATTACTTAATGTTAATACTAAGTACTATTATTTTTTGTCGTTCGTGGTAACCCTATCGCACCCCTGACGTTGCAAATCTCGGGGGCGAGCACGTCAATCAAAATATCCCTTAATGGGGCCCTGTTCCGGCGAGGATATTAGATAAATACGCCCCTCCCCTCCCGCCCGCTAGGAAACATCCAAAAATCCGCTTATTCCTCGAACAACACGATTCCTAGTAGCAACACAAAATATAAAGTTTGTGTTCTAGATTCTACACGCTAGTATACTATTATCTATTCTGTGATTCTACACAAAAGAGTCGCTCAGCCCTAGCATGACCAAGCGTTCGAGAGGATGAGGAAAGTATTGTGCAGTAGAGATCTCTCCATCAAGCTGCGTACAAGGATTCTCCAATGCTACGTCTGGCCTCTTGTTCTCTACGGTTGTGAAGCGTGGACCTTAAAGGAAGACCTCCGAAAGAAACTGGAAGCGTTTGAGATGTGGACATACCGTAGAATGCTATACGCATAAGTTGGACGGATCATATTATCAACGTCGAGGTCCTTAAGCGCATGACTAAAAAGGTGGAGCTGGTTCGGACCATTAAAATAAGAAAAGTCACATATCTTGGTCACATCCTGAGAAATCCGCAATATCGTCTTCTCCAGACCATCATGATGGGAAGATTGCAGGAAAGCGCAGAGTTGGAGGACGCAAAATGTCATGGCTTCGTAACATCCGCCAGTGGACCGGCGTCAAGACGGTTGAACAGTTGTTCAGACTCGCTATGGACAAACCCAAATTTAAGGAGCTGACGGCTAACCTTCAATAATGAAGCGGCACTTTAAGAAGAAGAAGAAGAAGCATGACCATTGAAATGCGATATTATATAGATATTATCATGTTTAACTGTCAAAAGACAGTGGAAGTTGACAGTTGAGTGTCAATCAAGCTTGAGAAAATAAGTAAAGTTACATTTTTTGGGAGCTTTAAGGCGTCTGGTAAAAGAAACTGCCGACGGAAAGTGTCTGGCAGTATTGAATATTAATTTTGAATTATATTCTCTAAAACATACGTAAAAATCAGCTTTGAGAATTTAAGAAAAGTTATGACCATTTTTTACTTACCTTTAGCACTGGCCTAAAGATTACGTAACTTTGTTGCTAACAATTCTCGATTGGAATCGATTGAAAGCGCAGTTTCATTGCTGCTTCAGGTAAGATAGTTCTCATATTGGTTCTTAATAAAGCAGCAATGTAACTGCGGTTTCTGTCAGAGCTGATTGCAACAAAGTTACATCATCAGCCCCCACGGCACAAGCTAGCGAGTACCTACGCATACACTCAAAGTACATGCATGCACTATTTTAATCCCATACATTTCGTTTATGAGAAAAAATTGTTTAAAAAAAACAAAAAACCGATTTCAAAAAACCTACCTCTAAAAAGCAATAAATAATATTCGTATAATAAAAATACGTCTATAGTCGGGTGGGGCTGGAGTACAAATTCCTTTTTATTTATTCTAAAAGCCCCACCCGACTTCAATAGACGTATTTTTATTATACGAATATATTTCTTGCTTTTTAGAGGTAGGTTTTTTGAAGTCGGTTTTTTGAAGTCGGTTTTTTGTTTTTTTTTAAACAATTTTTATTTTTTTAGGTGTAGGTACCTTGACGTATTTTTATTATACGAATATTATTTCTTGCTTTTTAGAGGTAGGTTTTTTGAAGTCGGTTTTTTGTTTTTTTTTAAACATTTTTTTTTTTTTTAGTGTAGGTACCTTGTAGGTAAGGTATATTATACATATGTAGAAAAATCGGCTCAGCCAAACGTAAGATAATCGCGGAGAAACATACTTAAATACGGGTCAAACTGAGAACCTCCTTTTTTAAGTCGGTTAAAAAACTACATTTAAGCTATCCCTCTTCCAACAAAAAAATAATTATCTTATTCAGTTCATAAACAAAGAAGTAATTTGACCAATCATCGAGGTAATTCACACAAAATCATACTATTTTCGTGCTTTTCTCAAAATTACTTGAAAAGTACTGAACCGATTTCCAAAATTTTAAAAAATGGGACCAACTTGGGAGTGTACCTAATGTAATAACGTCGTACCTCGAGAAGAACAAAAGCATAAGTGAAAAAAGTACATTTTACAGGAGAGCGAAAAAACTACTAAAATCATAATAGGTTTTTAATGAAAAGTCTGACGACATCGCCTTATGGATGAAAAATTAGGTAAAAAAAATACCTTTTCATCAATAGTATAAGCTAAAGTTAAAAGTTAATGCTTTTTTACTTATTTGCTTTTATTTAAATAATGTCACTTTTCATTATCCTTTTTTGTTAAAAGAGAAATGTATAAAGACAAACATCACTGTTCTTTTGAAAATTTATATATTTAGAAAAGATATTCGTGAATACGTCACAATGCAATGGAACCTGGCGGAAATGTAATCGATATTATGCTTTTTTTCTCTGACTTTTTTTGTTAAACTTCAAAATTAAGTACTCTTTACACCTTTATTATCAACGAAAAATAAGAGAAATGTATATGGTTAAAACATTAACACCTTTTTTCTCCAGATTATTATTTGTTATGACGAGAGTATGAATTGTTATGGAAGAATTTTTTAATCATTTAATGAAATAATAAAAGGCATTTTATTTTTGATTTCAAATAACTTTTATTCCAATAAAAAACAGACAATGCCGCAATTTTTTAATGGTTACAGAGACATATAATATTTTTGTAATAGTAATAAAAAAAATATTCTGTCTTTAAATATCAAATAAAAAAATTATAACTTTCACAGTTTATCTATACCTGTAATAAGATCAGAGTTTATTACTTGGCTATTATAATGATATGAAATTAACTTATATTTTTTATTAGGACATACAAAAATTAAGAATCATCTGATATGAGTAACAAAATTCAAAACAATGAATTTAATAAATAAACACACTACCTATTATTACCTGCGGACATGAAAAGGATTTAAACAAAAATAAAAACATCAAACGTTACCACTTTTTCGCGCATTTTGATGCCGCCTGGCACCCTGGCACTACTTTTCCATCAGTTAAAATTCCTGGCAATGTTATATTCGATTTAGATACATGATTGGCTTGCTATTATATCACACCAAATCCAGAGCTCTGTAAATTGTATACCTTCAATCGCTTTTCAGCCCCTTTGTTGCTCAACCACTCCCACCCCCACCACTGAAAATCTGCGAGGTGCCCGGATCTGTTGATAATTATAGTATGGCAAACTTATAAGAGGGAGTTCGTCGCTCTGTAAATTGTCCACCTATTTCCGGGGCTAGCTCTTAGTCCACGGCGAGACTGCAGTCATCGCCATCTTAGACTGTCTACAGTTTGTTAGATCTACCCAACAAGTAGTTACGTTATGTGCAGCACGAGTTCGTTGTCTTACCCATGAGCGCAGTTGGTTGAACGGGATTGGCAGAATGGGTATGGGTCCTGCTACTATTGTGGCCATTGTTCCCATTTTAGCCAGCTCATCGGCGGCGTCGTTCCCGTGTGATCCACTATGCCCTTTAATCCATTGTAGGATTACTTCGTTCTTGGATGCTAAACGATCCAAAACTCGGTGGCATTCGTAGATGATATTGGAGTTCAGTGCTGTTAGGACGGCCATACTGTCGGTCAGTATGCGGATGTTTAGTTCCTTCATACCTCTAGATAGGGCCGTGGTAGCGGCGTTTATTATTGCAACACATTCGCATTGAAATATCAAATTGTGTTGGCCTAGTATTCCTGATATTTAGGTCTTGTGAGAATACTCCAGCACCAGTTCCAGTCCCTATCTTGGAGTCGTCCGTATAAATTCAGACTTCATGTATGCCAGAGTAATCTCGGTCGCTTTCAAATAACTGTATTTGGTATTTCTTTTCGAAAATGTATTGCTTGGGGATCCTGTTGCATGGGACAGTGATTAGTGACTCATGTTTCACTAGATTTTTCCACAATGTGGAGTGAGGACCCTCTCGGTTGTACCACAGACCCAGGTGTTTAAGCCTTATAGCAGCCATGGAGGCTTCTTGTTGGATAAGCAGGTTCAAGGGTGTTAGATCCAGAGCTAATTCTAGGGCGGCTGTGGGGATAGTTCGCATGCTGCTGGTTATCGCAGAGCATGCCAATCATTGGAATTTCTGCAGTCTGTTGATGACGGTGCCTTGCTCTGTTTTGGACCACCAGGCAACGGCTCTGTATGTGATTATGAGACGTATAACAGTTTTATACAGCCACATAGTTATTTTCGGTGATAGCCCCTAGCTTTTGCCGAGTAGTCTTTTACATTGGAAAAAGATGATGGTAGGCGTTGTTTAGTTTTCCTTCGAGATGTCTATTCCAGAGGAGTTTGTTGTCTAGTATTACTCCTAGATACTCGACTTCCTTGCTTAAGGGACAGACTGGTATTGAAAAGTGATCGAAGTTGTTTTATCTTATTTAGAAAAACCACATCATAGCTGTACATATCTTGAGACTGACGGCTCGTTGATGAAACAAAATATCCGTAAACATGTTCTAAAGTAACCTTTACCTATCGTATCAAAATATCTAAATTTGATTGTATATCTAAATGAGATCATAACACCTAAAAACGAAAGACCTAATTTAAAAAATACCTAATGGAGAAAATATCTAAGTTCATAATATATAATTGTTAAAACACATAGTGGATGGTTGACATAAAGTCGATTCACCTAAGGATTTTACATCTTTTAAACAAAATATCTAATTTCAAAACACCTAACGGTCGTTTGTTTTAAGTTCATGATTACTAAGAACGGACACAGGCGATGGACACATAGTAATAGAGTAAGAATAAAAAATATGTCTTTCTGTTTGTCTATATGTATCTTTACGCTAATCGCCGGAAATACTGAACGGACAACTGTATAATATATACTGTTAAGCCTGGACATCGTGTAATTATGGATATAATTGATTTTGGAAAATGGAACACCTGATGCAGAGCCATAATGGTCCTGCTAAATTATAAGAAATAAAAATGACGCCCTAATTAACAAAAGTTGTTCAACCTGATGAGCATTTTCAGCTGAGGTATAAAAATCGAAGATCTGATACACCTGATGCAAAACCGAGTTTTATTACATGTGTTTACAAAAAATCGAAAATCATCGGTTGTGGAAATCTAAGAGATCAGGTTAAAGTTCTTTATTATAATAACATAAGCTGGGAGTACCTCCATGTGGTGAAGGCAGTAACAGATTGGGCCTAATTTTTGATATCGGCTTGCCTAAACTAGTTAAATCTACTATTTTAAATATTAAAAAATAAAATTAAAATTAGGTTTTTTAAAATTAGGTGTTTCGTCCATAAGTGTTATGACCTTAGGCCTTTCAAATTTAGAGATTTTAATACATAACCGTTCTAAAGCCTCACAAACGTGTAAATTTATTATCATTGCCCATTCAATAGCAATCAAATTCAATGCAACAATACAGGCTATGCTTGATGTCCTTATTAGTAACCAATATGAAAACATGTGAAATGAAAACAAGTAGGTATACAAGTAGGCACTAATAGTAAACAGTAAGTAATTCGTGAACTTCTAAATAGCAGAAGTTAAGACAATAATTATTTTTTGCTAGTTATTTAGAAGTCAACTAAGGCTTATAAATATCGACACAAAAGTATCTAACAACTACAAACTACTTGCATGGGTACCTTCTTACAGTTCAGCGACAACACTACTTGAGGTGGCGGCTAGATAGAAACATTTAATAAATTTATAAACTACGTAATTATGGATCAAAATAACTACCAACTTAAATGAATGAATTGACAACTACCTACTACTTATTTGTACTTACCTAGCATTCATTGCCATTATCATTTTAGATCTGGTGTTCATTTCATTGTAGCACAAGATAATGACTGTGTATTTGTCACAATAATCTGACATCGATCTATTTTTGATGCACAAATAACCGCACTTCCGCGCTCCACTCAGCATGATCTTGGATACTCGCAGTTATCGAAACAGCACAACCACCCCGCTCCCCGCATACCCGCACTTATTCGCGCTTACTCAGAATCATTTACGAAGAATTCATGAGTATGAAGAGCTTACGTGAAATGGACATTTATATTTTTAGGGGAACAAAGTCGTAACCGGTATTACGCTTAAAAAAATATGTTAATCCCTTTGCTTAATCATTCAAACAGCTTTTATTTGTAAATAAGTTTATTAAATAGCTAATGGTAATCGCGATAATATGTGGCGAGCAAAAATTAAGTGCAAGGAACAATAAAGTTATAATGTTTACTCAAATTTGAAGTTTAAAATTTTGGGACAAAAAAGACTTTTAAAAGTTTACTGAATTTAATAAACACATTTCTTCAGATGTAAAAAGTTGTTAAGCTTTTTACGTGTAAATTTTTATTTATTTTCTGCGTAATCCATAAAATTCCTTTTTTCCTCAATATATTTTTGTCTAAGGCAAAAATCCAAAAACAATAAATTTTAACACTGCTTTCTTATTATGTATTAGAAAAATCTGAAAAAAATTGAGCTTACGTAAGCTGAGTTATTCTTTTCGATGGAGTGAAAATCAAGAAATCGACATAAGCACACTTATGCTTTTGTTCTTCTCGAGGTACGGTTTGAATCATTTCAATCGGTCCAGCCGTCTTCGAGTAATCGGTGGACATACAAAAAAAAAAACAAATATACAGACGAACATAGAATCTCCTCCTTTTTTGGAAGTCGGTTAAAAATAAGTAAGGTCTGGCGGCCCTGGGATCTTGGGCTATAAAATGCATCGGCAACACACATCTCACCACGCAAATCGTAAAACTTGACTAAGGGATTCGGTTTATGGTGTCCTATAGAGAAACGACATGCCGATAACAAGCTAGCTCAACCTTTTACTGTGCCACTAAGTTTTATGGTAATTATATTTAACCATTTTGATTATTAAATATTTAACCATTTTGATCATCAACGATGATCACACATGAATAATAATTAGTGATAGTTACCTAATGACACCGTACCACCTATTTACTCCTAATAATTATTACCTATTTTGATGGTTTTCGTCTCGTCGAATCGTCTCTGTCTTTTTCTTTATGTGTAAAGAGTATGGAAAATAACCTCATTACTGCACTTTTTCGATGTTAATCGTTGTTTTTTCATCATAATCTTTAGCACAATTATCTTTCTTAAAAAAAGTTATTGGAGCAACTGCTCAGTACGTTAAAGTGTATTTTGATGTAGAATTCAATACGTTTCCGCTATTATTTACGCCAAAAATATGGCCCGTGTAGGGACACAGTATGTTCCTTAAGGTTCATATTACCGAACCAATTTTGTATTGTGTAACAGGGTGCCGTGCAGTCGTCACCGCGCACCCAACTTGTAAACGCGCCTCTCAATATTATAAAAGTTTGATTTAAATATCGTCTTTTACTCCCACTCGCGTGGTCCGCCTTGTTAGGATCCTTATATCCAACATTGGTGACCCCGAACGAAGTTTAATTTGTAATACGCGTAAATAATTTGGACAATAAAATAAATAGTGTATAATTAATTAAGTTTTTAATAAAATTTCGGACACTAAAATTTTAAAATAGTGCATTATGACGGACACTGAGAAACCGGAAACGTATCAGCCTCCGACGCCGACACCATTGTTTACGCCGACTACTGACATCATGGCAATACAATTAGCGTCGCGAATTCCCGAGTTTTGGGCGGATCAACCACGCGTATGGTTTATCAGAACCGAAGCAATATTAGCGCCTCAAAAATTAAGTGACGACTCGCGCTTCGACATGGTAGTATCAAAGTTACCAAAGGACATTATTACTCAAATTAGTGATTTTTTGTCAAATCCACCTGCGTCTGGTAAATTCAACGCAATTAAAATAAAATTACTTTCACTCCTGGAAGATTCGAAGGCTAGACAAATAGAAAAACTAATAAGTGAAATGGAGCTTGGGGATCAAAAACCCTCTCAACTTCTGCGAAGGATGCGAGATCTGGCCCGTGACAAAATTCCGGATGATACACTTCGCGTGCTTTGGCAAGGACATTTGCCAAGCACAGTCAAGGCAGTATTAGCCGTGACAGACACGAAGGACTTAGAAAACCTAGCCTCGGTCGCAGATAACGTAGCTGAGGCGACTCGCTCAAGTCAAGTGGCTGCGATAACGACCACCTCTAATACAACAAACGAAATTGCGCTGTTGCGAGCAGAAATAGCGAAACTAAATATTCGCGTGTTGAACGCGGAACGCTCTCGTCCTAGATATAGAAATTTCCATCAATATCGCCGGTACTCCTCCAGATCATCTAGCCGGCACAGAAATAACTCATCGCAGCGGCCACAACGTTCAAGTCCTGGAAACCTTTGTTTTTACCATGAGAAGTACAAAGAGAAGGCTCATAAATGCGTACAACCCTGCGCATGGAACAATAAAGTCACAACTCCAGCGCAGCCGGAAAACTAGGTAGCGAGGCACAGTTGTCAGCGGAAATCTGTGCCGTATCACCTTGCGCCCGCTTACGTATTTTAGACATTAATAGTGGACTTAAATTTTTAGTAGATACGGGAGCAAACGTTTCAGTTTTGCCCGTTAATCGTAATAAGTGTCGTTCACAATCACAGTGTTCGGATTATAAACTGTACGCAGCAAACGGAACTGAAATTAAAACCTACGGTGTGAAATCTATGGTGCTAAACTTTAAACTTCGCAGACCGTATAGGTGGGACTTCATTGTTGCTGACGTAAAACAACCAATATTAGGTGCTGACTTTCTCACTTCTCATAAACTATTAGTGGACCTTAGTGCACGTAGGTTAAGAGACCAAGTGACCGACCTAAATGTAATCGCTTCTGTGGTAAGTGTTGCTGAACCTTCCATAAATACGATTAGTCATGGACATCCATATAGCAATTTACTAAGTAAGTATAAAGAGATTACGAAACCTATGTCATTCCAGGAAACTCAATCGCACGATATTTTTCATTATATTGAAACTTCTGGTCCTCCTGTTCACGCTCGTGTACGTCCGTTACCACCGGACAGATATAAAAAAGCCAAAGAGGAATTCCGTATCATGCAAGAAGCCGGAATATGTAGACCTTCTAAAAGTCCGTGGGCAAGTCCACTACACATAGTCCCGAAGAAAAACGGAGATATTAGACCTTGTGGAGATTATCGCCAATTAAATTCTATTACAAAACCCGATCGATATCCTATTCCCCATTTACGTGATTTCACTTATATATTGGCAGGAAAGAAAATATTTTCTAAATTAGATGTGAACAGAGCTTATCATTGCATTAAAGTAAATCCTGATGATATTGAAAAAACAGCTATTATTACTCCATTCGGTTTATTTGAATTCCCTAGAATGACCTTCGGTTTACGTAATGCAGCGCAAACTTTTCAACGCTTTATGAACCATGTATTACAAGGATTAGATTTTCATTACAATTATTTGGATGATGTCATCATTGCAAGCGATAACGAAGAACAACATAAAAATCATTTAGAGATTATATTTCAGCGTTTCAAAAAATTCGGTATTACGATTAACCTATCTAAATGTTCTTTTGGTCAAAGTAAAGTTCAATTTTTAGGTCACGATGTAAGCGCAGACGGTATTAAACCTTTACAAGATAAGGTTAATGCTATTGTCAATTTCCCAAAACCTAAAACCATTCAAGAGTTACGCCGATTTTTAGGCATGGTCAACTTTTATCGTTCTCACTTACCGAATACAATGTCATATCAATCAGAACTCAATAAATATCTAACAAATACTAAAAGAAACGATAAAACAGTTATTACGTGGTCGGAAAAAGCTGAAAATGCATTTGAGCAGTGTAAAACGGCATTACAAAACGCCGCCACTCTGTCTCATCCTTACACCGATTCCACGCTAGCATTGATGACAGATGCATCTGATAATTGTATTGGAGCTGTTTTGCAACAAAAATGTAACGAACAATGGCAACCACTGGGTTATTATTCAAAAAAATTGTCTTTGAGTCAACAAAAATATAGTACTTATGATCGTGAATTACTCGCTATACATTCAGCGATAATTCATTTCCGAAAATTATTTGAAGGTCGCCATTTGATAATTTATACAGACCATAAGCCCTTATGCCATGCATTCACTAAGTCCAGTAAAGATAATAAAGAAACTCCGAGACGAGCGAGACAACTTCTTTTTATCAGTGAGTTTACGACCGACATACGATATATTAACGGTCCCGCTAATATAGTAGCCGATGCGTTATCACGCGTCGAGACTATTTTTTGTCCAACCGTACTTGACTACAGTCAACTTGCAGACGCGCAAGCTAAAGATGAATATCTATTACAGCAGATCAACGATAGCAACCAAACATGTTTCAAACAAATTTCTTTGCCTACTTGTGATAAATCAATATATTGTCATGTTACAGAAAATATTATTAGACCTTATCTGACAGAAGAATTTAGAAAAATTGCTTTTGATACAATTCACAATTTAAGTCATCCAGGCATACGAACTTCGCGTAAATTAATATCCCAAAAATTTTTCTGGCCTGGGATGAATAAAGACTTAAGCGTATGGGCTAAGACATGTATAAAGTATCAAAAGTCAAAGATAAGCCGTCATACAATTTCGCAATTAGGTAGCTTCCCAACCGTCAATCGTTTTGATCAAATCCACGTTGATATCGTGGGACCTTTAAAAACGTCATCACAAGGATATAGATTTTGTTTAACTATCATTGATAGGTGTACACGTTGGCCTGAAGCTTTCCCCTTAAAAGAAATTACAGCTGAAGTTGTCGCAAAAACAATTTTTAACGAATGGATCGCACGATACGGTTGTCCTGTAAAGCTCACTACCGATCAAGGTCGACAATTTGAGAGCAATCTATTTTTGAATCTCATGAAATTATTAGGGATAAATAAAATACGCACAACACCATATCATCCCCAAAGTAACGGTGCAATCGAACGCTGGCACCGATCTCTTAAAGCAGCGTTAATGACTCGCCTAAATAATAATTCATGGGTTGATGAATTACCTACAGCATTGCTAGGATTGCGCGCCGCATGCCGCAGTGATAACGGAATAAGCGCCGCAGAATTAACCTTTGGACGAACACTTCGTTTACCCGGAGAGTTCTATGAAAGATCTAAGGAAAATGACTCCAGTGACCCATCTAGTTTAATTTACAAAATTCAAGAAAATTTACGAAACTTTACACCATCTAATGAGTCATCACGAAATTCGAAGAAATTCTTCGTAAATAAAGATTTAAAATCATGTCAATATGTTTTTGTTAGAGACGATGCGGTTCACAAATCGTTAAAACCGCCATACGATGGTCCATATAAAGTATTAGAGCGAAATTCAAAAGTATTTTTAATTCAATTACCTAACCGCGAGGCTCGCATTTCAATAGACAGATTGAAGCCAGCCTACATGCTTATAGAGCAAGATAATGATGTTTTTAAGAAAAATGAAATTTCAAATAGTAATGAGGTACAGGACAAACGAATCATGCCCATGAACAATAACTCATGTGAGAACCATATCACACGCTACGGTCGTATAACCCGACCGCCAGTACGTTTTAGTTAAATCTTTATTATAGTTAATTATTACCTAATTAGGTCATTTTTTTTTATATGTAAGAAGATTTTGTTTTGCTTTTGAAATTTTTGCGCTATAGAAACTATGTAATTAGTAAGTAAGTTAACTTTACATTGTAATTTCATTTAGTTTACATATCATTACATATTGTACATATTTATATCATTTGAATTTAACATTTGTATGTAATTGCGTTACAACTAAAATAATTTTGTTTTTGTTCTGATGTAATGTCGGAAAAACAATTAATTTTATAAAAATATAACATTAAACATACGTCATATGTTGACTGGTAGAAATCGACCAATATAATTGCGATAAGTAAAATATTGCAGTCATCTAAACTTATAGTTATACTTTTTATAACTTTTTCATTTTATACTTTATATCTAGATATTAGAGAACTTGTTATTTTTCTTTGTAGTTTTTATTATATTTGATTGATATACTTTGATTATAATTACTTATTTAGAATGTTATCAATTTATTTTTACAAAAGTAATCGTAGATGTTTGCTTTGCTGTTATTTTTATTAACGATAGTACACACTACTTACTTATTTTCTTTGTTTGCCAGCACATTGTGCATTCTTAAAATAATAATCTGTTGTACCTTTTTTTTTCTAATTGGTCACTTCCCCAATTCAGATTCAACAAAAGCACTCAGTATAATATTGTAAGTTTTACAACTTTGAACATAAGTGAACTTCAAATCTCGTCTAGACCCTTTCAAGTGTGTCATAACTCTAACAAAACAACATTTTTATTGTGTCCAAAGTGAACTATTGTTTTTTGTGACTGAATCCACTCAGGATGTTTACAGTAAGTTTAAGTTGGGTCTGGTACAAAATTTATTATACTTTAGGCTTCCGTTCCCATAACATTTTAACAAGGAACCTCTGTTCTTTCACTTAAGTTCAAATGCATTTTACCTACTTAACCAACATTTCTAATGATGACTGACGTGCTACACTATTACAATCGATAATGTTATTGTATTTCTTTACCCTAAATTTTAATGTATTTCTTTAAGACTTGTGTTATTTTTTATTTTATTTTTTTCGCTATGACGCGACTTTTGTTTTATTGTGAATCTTTCTAGTTATTTTAAAGATAGATATTTTAATATTGTTTGTGTTTTACCTTTATTTTTATACATAATTAATATATATTTTTTTTTCCTCTTAGGAGGGGAATGGTGTAGGGACACAGTATGTTCCTTAAGGTTCATATTACCGAACCAATTTTGTATTGTGTAACAGGGTGCCGTGCAGTCGTCACCGCGCACCCAACTTGTAAACGCGCCTCTCAATATTATAAAAGTTTGATTTAAATATCGTCTTTTACTCCCACTCGCGTGGTCCGCCTTGTTAGGATCCTTATATCCAACAGCCCGCGACAAGCGCTTTTGATGATATTCTGATTTTTTTTACAATCATCTGTGAGGTTTATACGCAATTTAATACTTGTAGGTACTAGATATCTCTTTAGCTTGTCGTATGTTTTTTTTTGTGGCTACAACTTTACGTTTTCTATATAAAAATATGGCCCGCGCAAACCATGTTTTCCTATTATGGCCCCTTAACTGTAATTATTTTTAGTTAGAATAATAGTTAGTAATATTGGGTCCTTGTTTGGCTTCCATTTCTACAGAAAAGTTGGTTTTTTCAGGCAGACATCCTTGATGATAATAGTTTCTTCATGCCTTGAGGCTCGGTTATACGGAAACATTTGTTTTTGTCTTTTTCTTTACGTGCCTAAAGAATATGGAAGATAACCTAACTTCTGCACTTTTTCGATGTTTTTCGTTGCTTTTTCATCTTTGGCAAAATAATTATCTTTCTTGAAAAAAGTTTGGAGCAATTTCACAGTACATTAAAGTGTATTTTAATGTAGAATTCAATACGTTTCCGCTATTATTTACGCCAAAAATATGACCCGCGACAAGCGCTTTTGTTAATATTCTGACTTTTTTTACAATCATCTGTGAGGTTTATAATACTTGTAGCTACTAGATAATCTCTTTAGCTTGTCGTATGTTTTTTATGTGGCTACAACTTTACGTTTTCTATATAAAAATATGGCCCACGCAAACCATGTTTTCCTATCATGGACCCTAAACACGTCCTACGTCCTACTTATAATTTAAAAATCTATTTACTCAATAATAATAATATCCTTCAAAGTTAACAGAGCGTTTTTATTACAATTACAATGCTCCCTCATTAACTACATATAGAAAGCTCGCCTCCCTGTACATCATAAAATGAAACAGACATGAACAACGCACCCCGTAATGTGATGTGACAATAATTTCCTGGGGAGAATTCTGTCGTTAAACTTTCCAAGGAAATTCCTTCCTTTTATCCAGTACTCATAAGAGTTAAATTATCACGCAGCATGTTTCGCGATGCAAAACGGTGATAAGTGTCATCGATCACTTGGTGAGGGAAAATCCTCGACTGTCTGAATTCATTTGACTCATTATAATAATAAAGGAGCTTTTCTATATTTTCTTTTATCAAAGTTCATCTGCAATTTCGCTATTTAAGATCGACTGAAAAAATATCCACGTTGTTGAGAAGTTGTAACTTGAAGCATATGTACCTACAAAAAAAGTTGAAATGAAATAAGTCTTGGAAACAGGAAAACGCAAAATTATTGCAAGATTTGCTCAAACGTCTTCAAAGACCGGGAGTTTTCTGCGAAAAAGTTTCGCAAGAGGAGATTCTCAAAAGTTTTTTCTTACATAACCTATTTAATCTTTTCCTCCTTTTAGAAACAAAAAGTATTTATTTCAGCACTTTATCGGGGGTTGCTCGGGCGACACCCCAGGGGCTAAATAACGAGACACCACTTATAGGGGATGTTGCCATTGTGTTGGGATGTCGCGAGGTACACGCAACACCACCCAATAATCTATGGGAGGGAAAATTAAATTTGACTGTGACAATGGTGTATTAAATTATCGTTAAGTTTAACTGTGTTGCCAGGTTAATAATACTGTTTCCAAATAAACTGTCAGATTTGCTATAAACACAAAGAAACTGACAACTTCCTTAAAGTTATGGAGACTTTGGAGACCTCAGCCAAAGATTTTAGCTAAGAATTAAGCTTTAAAAAGCCTATGTCGACTTACATGATAGAGAATAGGCTAAAGTAAAAATACTAAAACACCTGTTTTTCTTCCTTTCCAGATGTCGTAAGCTCTCGTCGACCAGAGCCGTACTACGGTCGTTTGATCGGCCGACTCACACAGTACGCGCACGGCATCCGCGGCACCGTGTACGCCGTCGACGAGCACACCGTCTTCGTCCGCGGCTTCGCTTATGATGGCACTGGCCCTGATGCCTACTTTTGGGTTGGGGACAGTCCCCAGCCATCCCCTGAAGGGTTTTTAGTGCCATATCCTGAAGACTACACAACAAGGTATTGTTATCTTAATGATATTGTCATATTCTTTCAACGGTCGTTTGATCAGCCGGCTCACACAGTACGCGCACGGCATCCGCGGCACGGTGTATGCCGTCGACGAGCACACCGTCTTCGTCCGCGGCTTCGCTTATGATGGCACTGGCCCTGACGCCTACTTCTGGGTTGGGGACACTCCCCAGCCATCCCCTGAAGGGTTCTTAGTGCCATATCCTGAAGACTACACGACAAGGTATAGTTGTCTTGATGATATTGTGATCTTCTTTCAACGATCGTTTGATCGGCCAGCTCACACAGTACGCGCACGGCATCCGCGGCACGGTGTATGCCGTCGACGAGCACACCGTCTTCGTCCACGGCTTCGCTTATGATGGCACTGGCCCTGACGCCTACTTCTGGGTTGGGGACACTCCCCAGCCATCCCCTGGACGGTTCTTAGTGCCATATCCTGAAAACTACACAACAAGGTATTGTTATCTTGATGATATTGTCATATTCTTTCAACGATCGTTTGATCGGCCAGCTCACACAGTACGCGCACGGCATCCGCGGCACGGTGTATGCCGTCGACGAGCACACCGTCTTCGTCCACGGCTTCGCTTATGATGGCACTGGCCCTGACGCCTACTTCTGGGTTGGGGACACTCCCCAGCCATCCCCTGGACGGTTCTTAGTGCCATATCCTGAAAACTACACAACAAGGTATTGTTATCTTGATGATATTGTCATATTCTTACAACGGTCGTTTGATCAGCCGGCTCACACAGTACGCGCACGGCATCCGCGGCACGGTGTATGCCGTCGACGAGCACACCGTCTTCGTCCACGGCTTCGCTTATGATGGCACTGGTCCTGACGCCTACTTCTGGGTTGGGGACACTCCCCAGCCATCCCCTGGACGGTTCTTAGTGCCATATCCTGAAAACTACACAACAAGGTATTGTTATCTTGATGATATTGTCATATTCTTACAACGGTCGTTTGATCAGCCGGCTCACACAGTACGCGCACGGCATCCGCGGCACGGTGTATGCCGTCGACGAGCACACCGTCTTCGTCCGCGGCTTCGCTTATGATGGCACTGGCCCTGACGCCTACTTCTGGGTTGGGGACACTCCCCAGCCATCCCCTGAAGGGTTCTTAGTGCCATATCCTGAAGACTACACAACAAGGTATTGTTATCTTGATGATATGTCATATTCTTTCAACGATCGTTTGATCGGCCAGCTCACACAGTACGCGCACGGCATCCGCGGCACGGTGTATGCCGTCGACGAGCACACCGTCTTCGTCCACGGCTTCGCTTATGATGGCACTGGTCCTGACGCCTACTTCTGGGTTGGGACACTGGCCAGCGATCACCTGAAAGGATTTTAGTGCCATATCCTGAAGACTACACAAAGAGGTATTGTTATCTTGATGATATTGTCAAATTCTTTCACACTTTATGCCGTACTACGGTCGTTTGATCGGCCGGCTCACCCAATACGCGCACAGCATCCGCGGCACGTTGTACGCAATGAGACGTAAGGACGTAAGTACGCATTTTGCAACCAGCTCCCGCGCCATCGCTCTTTATTTTGATCTAAGTACCATCCATATCCAAAACACCTAACTTAAATACCTACCTATACCTAAAGGCCTATGAAAAGCTTTTGGATATTAGTTTTCAATTCAGTGCCTTAGGATGGGTAGCCTAAGTATGTCATGCTCTCTTTAATCATTTCTGCGGTGGTGTCGTGTGGGGCGGGTCGTTACGTTCCCTCAAATATGGTTGAGCGAAGCGATGGCTGGTCCACGCGTCATGCTCGTGAACGGGTGCTGCCAGTGGGAATGGGTCTGCTTCTGAGTACCTATCTTAACGCATATTGAATTGTAAGAATTGCGTTTTTTATTGTTATTTTTTATGTCTTGTTTCAAGTATTTTTTGGTAAATTTTGCCTACTTAGGTGCACTTTCGAGTAGCAGACATAGTGATTACTGATTTCTCAACTAGTTGAAAGTTATTTACTCTCACAATTACCTATCCGATATGTAGTAGGTATTTAATTTCAACCTACCTACCCATTGTGTACAAACTTTTGTTAATTATTGTGATGGAAAATGACCTCACTTTAAATGTGGAGCTCATTTTTCAATGTTGACGACTCTGTATGAAATATACAGGGAGAAAAAAGCAGCCCTTGACGAGTTTCTTGCCGGTTCTTCTCGTTACAAGGTCTCCCGCTCAGGGTTTGCGAACCGATGGCGTAGCTTCTTTGACATTCACAAGTGCTTGTAACAGCCTAGACTGAATAAATGATTTTTTGATTTTTGATTTTTTGATTTTACCTTTACAATCATTACGTTACAACTCCGTGGTGTTCGTGCCTGTAATTGAAATATTCTGTTGTCATGTAAGTAATCAATATCGCATGTCTAAACGTAGCAGCCTACGTTGTTTGGGCTGCCGTGTCCGTTAATTAACATCCATTTATTGAATATTGTATAAATAATGATCACCATCACCTCGTAGAATAAAAAAAATATCTGTTCTGTGATCACATCACATCTTTACACCCTAATCCTACATGGTTTTACACCTGGTTTTACATCAAGCCAACAAATGACACTAAAATGAAAAGTCCATATAGGTGTGAAGGTAAACTCAGTAGTAGGGATATACTTGTAAACAACAAAGTTTTGTATTTATTTAGGCCGGTCGTAAAAAATCCTGTTGAATAAAAACTTTTTAATCCTTTTTACGAGTCGACTGTTTAATATCCTTACTGAGTGCTGTAATACACAGTACTAAAAGCATTATACTATTGTTACTATTTACAAAATCTATAAATATGAAAAATCGAGTATATTCTGCTTGACTAAAATGTTTCTTTACCGATGAGTAACATTCATTTAGATTTTAGAATCAAGAGCACAATGCTATTGTTAAGATAGCGATCTATTTTATCATACCTCCCAAGTCCCAAGAGAATGGCCAACTTACAGTTTCCAACAGCATTTGTTGAATTTCTTGGTGAAAGTTAAAATTTACAATTTTAAGATTATTTTTTTTAGTAAGGCAGCGTGATCGCCCCCATACTTAAAACAGAAGACGAACGATTCCCCCGGAGGCCATTATGCGTAATTCACCCCAGGGTAAATTATGTTTATTTAATTGCCACCCAATTTGTTTGTATTATGCGCCTTTTAGTGACGGAGACTTAAATTGCTCAACGGCTCTCTGCTAAATTATTTAAATTTGAATATTGTGTAAGCACAATGACTAATAAAATTAGGCATATTTTTATAGCTTTATAATGTGACATTTACCTCTAGTTAACAGAGTTGGCCCCCTAATAAAATTTCCCACTGCAGGAACCAAATAATTTAAATTTCAGCGTGTATTGTCTCAAGTCAGAGTGTTTTTGATACCAACCACCATTTGTCTCTGATTTCCATAACACAAGTGCTTTGCTACTTAATTTGGAATAGGAGCAAGTGTGTGATGTTGTCAACTTTTTTTATTTACCGCGGGAGCGCGAAGCGTCTCTACTTCAGCTTTGATTTCGTATGTCTGTCCGGCTGTTCTCCTCTATAGTGGCCCTACCATGAGTTTATGCAAACTGTTTACGTTACCGTAAACGTGTTACGTCGTTTTATCTCTTTCACTCGCTCTGACTATGAGCAGTATATCCGATAGTTTACAGTAACGTAAACAGTTTGCATCAACTTATGGTAGGGCCACAGCTCGCCTTTCTCAACAGATTCTCGTGAAATTTTGTGAACAGAGGGCCTAGCCAAAGTAACATTGGCAAATCTTCGTTATCGCTTCGCTTTCGAAACATGTATGGGATTGACATAAGGTTTCGTTAATAATCGAATTTTAAAACGTCAAATCCATACATGTTTCGAAGCGAAGCGATAACGAAAATTTGCAAATATTACTTGGTACTGGGTGGCAGGTTCGCAGACCCAGGGGCGGTGAGAGACAGAACAGGAGTGGCTTCCTGTGCCTGACCGAGCCCAGTATACATGCATGAAAGCATGTATACGTAAAAAGCGTATTTACCTCACTCTAATAAAAAAAAAGAAAAAAGGGGGGCAGGTTCGGTAAATATTCGATTTTTGTTGAGCCAGTTTTTTACCATTTCCGCACAAATTTCAGCCATTTCCGCTCACTGAGCCACTAGTTTATTTACCTATTTGTTGTGTGTTCCAGGGACCCGCCGATCCTGACGGCCCACTCCAACACCGACATCCTGCTGCGGCTGCCGGGCGGCAAGCGGCTGCGCGACATCAAGTGGCTGAGCGTCTGGTGCCGCCGGTTCACTGTGAGTCACAATTTTTTATCCACAACGCGATAGAGCTTGCCCTTCACCAAGTGGAAGCGCACTACACCCGGAGTCCTCACTACTGAGGAACTGGCTATCTTACCTCTAACTGCCGGAACACCACAATGTTTAAATTGTTGTTATGGCGTAAGACTTAGGTAAGATGGATTGGTGATTGGGAAAAATAATATCTTTTAAAGTTTCAAACAATAGAGTTCATCTCAGGTATGTAAGTTTCATAATTTGGATCAGAGTATACGGATGGCGACGACATTGTAGTTTCTACCGATGGGATGGACTCTTCAGTCTGTCCTACAGACGTCTACGCTTCATTTGCATCTTGTCGAGTTAAATCTATAATCTAAGTATCTATCTTCTCTATCTTTAATACTTTTATCTTCTTCATTTTGACATGCATCAGTACCTACCCAACAAATACCTACTTACTGTTTGTTAATAGCATGAAAATCTACAATAATAAAATTATTTGTATTTTTTTGTAATTGGTCGATTTTGTTGAATTTTGAATGTTTTGTGTTATATGTTTTCGAAAATTTGCTGAAGATCCGGCTAAGATTCAAGAAACAAACTAGAAGGGCATACATATAAGACTACAATTAACCATAGCATCAAAATGTGACAAATAAAATTGTAGTAACGTGGCTGAATCATAATATCGATTGCATTTGCGCGCATGCTCGGATGTTTCCCGCCAAAAGTGACGTTTCCCGCGCGGCGCCAATCGAGTGTTTCATTCACCGGCAAACATCACTGCTATATTTTTAATTTGTAATTTTTAATATGGGTTATTTTTATTATATAAACTTCATTATTATTATATCAGCACAGTACACGAGTACCTTATATACCGTACCGTATATTATACTTACTCAGGATATGCCACTAGTAGACTTATTTTTGTTTTGCATCGTAGTAGGTACGCAGGTAACACTCATTTTTCAATGTTGACGACTCTGTATTATATATACAGAGAGAGAAAAGCAGCCCTTGACGAGTTTCTTGCCGGTTTTTCTCGTTACAAGGTCTCCCGCTCAGGGTTTGCGGACCGATGGCGTAGTTTCTTTGACATTCACAAGTGCTTGTAACAGACTGACCTAGACTGAATAAATTATTTTGAATTTTGAATTTTGAACTTACTATTATTTATTCTGTGGTTAAACTGCGAAAACAGCTTTTATTACGTAGGACATAAAGACGGTCTCAAGGTCAACATGTATAGTCTGAGGTGCTGTCCTGTGTACCTACCAGTCTGTTTGATTTGGGAATATTCTACCTTTCTAAAAATTGTTAAGATTACTAAGAGATTACCTAAGTAGCCACTACAATACTTCAACTGAATGAATTGGATTGGAAATAGGTAATGTCCATGAAACTAAATTTTATTAAATACATTACATAAAACATGGGGCTCAAAAAACGACCCTGTGGCACTCTATACAAACACTTTTTGATTTGCTTGAATAGATTTGTAATTTAGATGAAATTGTGGAAGAACATTTTCAATTCATGATCATTATAACAAAATAAAACACTAAAATCTTGTGGAAAACAACTTTCAAATTTGATCCGTGACAAATGAAATCGAATGCTTTATTAAAAACTAAAAACCTAATTTATTTCAATCGTTCGTGACACAATAGATGATCGTTTATTATTTCTTTTGTCATTTCTTTTGTTAGAAATATACAATATTCAATGTAAATGTAACCCTAATGGCTAATACTGTATGAAAGACCTAAGTTATTATAATTTGTACAACGACCTTTTGAGGAAAATAGGACACTGACTTTTTTCATACCTATCTGTATATGAATAGGTACCTATTTATTTCAAAAGCGTTGTTACTTTACGACGTATGCAACTGTTTTCTGCTTTGTTGATGTTGAATTATCGTAAAAACTTGCTCTGCAATGGAGTTTCTCCAAATAATTTATTTGCAATACTCACTCAAAATCAGCATTATCAATACAATATCAGCAAAGTACTTATGTTATAGTATATATATTATTACTAACGTTGTATGTTAGTGAAAGATTTCGTGGTTAGTTCACAATCAAGCTACTAGTAAAATATGAAATTGTTAAGTCAAACTTACGAGTGTGTTAACATAATATTATACGTTCAGTTTTAAATAAAATTATATCTTTCATTCTTGTCTTACGTGAAAATGTCTTTTAGTAAACGATCATTCAGATCAGCTAAATCACAATTATTAATTAACTACCTTCCGCCTGTGAGTTTGTCCGAGTGTAAAACTGCTTCTACCCCAGGGAGAGTGTGTGTGTCCTATTCGTGAATGAATGATTCAAGCAGTTTGGAGATCATCATCTACATCAAAACTAACAAACTTTACTTTTTAGGTTTGATCCTATTTTAGCATTTTCTTTCCATCAGGTAAACTTCGGAGATGTCTTCATACCTCCAGGATTGGACCCACCTAGGCCCCGAGTCCTACCCGAGTTCAAGCGCCTCGCACACGGGCTAAGGTCGGGCAACATCAGTGTTCTTGACGCCAAAACGTTTTACATACCGAATCTGCACTACGATGGGGCGGGGCCTGATGCTTATTTCTGGGTTGGAAACGGAACTGAGCCCAGCCCCTTTGGGACTAAGGTTAGTATTTTGGAATTACAATGCAGCATTTACGTGTGTACTTTGAATCAGAATTTGACTTTTGATATGAGTTAGATTACTTTAAGCGACAGTGGCCGTACCATGAGTTGATGCAAACTGTTTACGCTACCGTATACTATCGTTTTCTCTCTTTCATTCGCATTGACTAAGAGTAGTATATCTGACAGTATATCGACGGTTGAAAGGCTAATTGATCCAAACGACATTTTGTGAAACTTGCAGGGGGAAGGATTAAAGTTTTATTATTTGGAAAAAAAATCATAAAAAAACAACTATTGAATAGACTTTTATTTATTTAATACAGTATATCCCTAATTAAATAGGGAAGTTTTCTAAGCTATGACTGATGATAATTGTGTATTATTTTAGAAAATTTATGTTGGTTGGCCCAAAATGCATCAAATTTAGTTATTTTTAGAGAAAGGCAAAATGGTTCAAACGCTTACCGTAAATAAAATAGCTGAAAGTAAACTGGCTCAAGCATTGACTTCGAGTAAAATAATACGAGAGAAAATGAATTTAGCGCCAAGTCAACTGACGGTTGAATATACCCAATGAGTCAAAGCAACATGATGGTGTTGCACCCGAGTGAAGTTGTTTGATGCAGATGCTCATTAGAAAGACTGCAGGATGAAACAAAATGAACCCTTACTAGGTTTATAGTAGATATTGATACTAAGGTCATCATTATTCAGCAACATCCATAAGATAATTTTGAGGCTGTTTTGCCACTTTATACAATTTTAGATGGTGTCTTGTATAATTTTTTTTATTTTTTAATGTAGTTAACAGTTTTTTAATGTAGTTGAATGTAAACTGGGTCAAACGACATAGCTTTTCGTTTTGGTGTAATCCAAAATATGCCAAACGACAAAACCACAACCATGGCGAAAAAGCCAAATGCCTTAATCGACACACGTTATAAAAGTTCGAAAAATCAAAACAGCTTAAGTTGTCCTGTCCTCAAATCGGTCTAATTTTGTGTCGTATAGATCAATGAGCTTAGAAATGAGGCCTGTTTTCTTGTGGGTGCCAAGCGCCAAAAAAGTAGTCAGAAAAATTTGAAACCTAGCTCAAACGACGGAGTAAAATTTGCTGATTCCGAATATGTATATAACTCAATATCGCAAAAAATGTCGCTTAGACCAATTAGCCTTTCAACCGTCGATATGTTAACGTTAACAGTTTTCTTTAACTCATGGTAGGGCCACAGAGCGGCCAAACTTAGTTGACATAAAAAACTAGTAAGTGATTGTTGATTTCCTGGTAAACGCTGTGGAAAGTTCAAAACTCAGTCAAATATTTATTTAGAAGCTTTAAAAAGTCACGCCTTTCTCGTATAGGTAAAGATCACTTCTTTCAGCTTGTTGCGTTCTTACATTTTATTTAGCTTCATCTACTTACATTTTGGAAAGTAAGCATTCCGTATATCAACATTGTAAGCTGGAAATAAAGTATACAAGTACCTACCCAACCTCCTCTGATAATTATTTACTTTTAATAAAGATAGGATCGCTAACGCAGTGGCGAAGGATCCATACAAGCAGATTCCCATCGGCTTATCTTTTAGAAGTCTCATCCCAAAGATCCACTATGCAGATCATAATTTTTTTGTAGAAACTTCCATCGCCATAATTTTACCCTTCTCGCCACTGCTATAACCTTCTCTTCTTTATTACCTTCTCTACACATCACACCCCCCCCGTACCACAACCGCTTAAAACTTGTCAGTTTTCTGAATGGCTATCAATGCGTTTTTTTATTTGCTATACAGCGAGAAAGATAATGTAACTATAGCAATTTATAAAGCTGGCAAGTTTTCTTCTTCTTCTAAACTTAAGAGCTGTGCTCTTGTCTGTGTAGCTTCCTCCACTCGTTTCTGTCCTAATTAAGCCAGTTCCTTGGTTTCTTGATAAGACACGAGGTCTTCATTTTCCTCTCTTTCTCTCTATTTATCCTTCTATAATGTTTGTAATGTCATGTCTTATCAAGTGGCCGATCATTCTACCTCTTCTATGACTATCAATATCTGACGTTTTTAATTTACCCTTTTAAACGAGGGTTGGCAAGTTTTAAGAGGTTGTGATACCCCCCAGGTCCCCAACGAGATGGGCTCCTCGAACCCCCTACGTGGCTACCAAGGCGAGGACATCGAGATCCAGCTGCCCGGCAAGCTGACCGCGTACGACATCGACTGGCTCGCCGTCTGGTGCGTCGAGTACCGCCACAACTTTGGCCACGTCTACATACCTAAGGACTTGGATGTACCGCCGGCGTTGGGGCAGACGAAGATCACTGTGAGTTGTCGGGTTAATGTGTTGTTTACTATATTCCTTTACCTTTTACTACTGTTCCCTGTAGGCCTCAAAAGCCCACAAGGGGGAGTTATTATAACTATAGACTGTGAAACAGGCAAGGATCTTTACTACTTGAAAATAATCAAAAGTATGAATTTTAAAACCATCACAGGCATTGAAAACCCAAAGATAGAAAGAAGTCAACTTATATAGATAATAAAATAAATAAATAAATAAACTTCTTTGCCACAATCATGCGGGCTTTTTAACAGTTTTCCATCGTGAACGAGAGAGATTATAAAATGTGAACGACGCTTTTGTGCCATAGATAAATTTTTGAGAGATTTTAATAATCATTATAATAATGTTCTAATTCTAATATTTACTAAAGTGTGCATTACAATTTTCCCATCACTAAGCAGCTTGGATTCTTGCTACTAATTAACTTCTATTGCAGCTTGCTTACAAGGAGCTTGATTAACCATAACATTTTCTTTATATTTATTTTATTTCCGCTTTCCAGGGTAGGAGGAAAAAGTCGTCGAAACAAACCCGTCCTATAAAGTCCCAAAAACTAGTAAAAAGTCCTCAACAGCAACGTCAGCCATCTTGGTTTTCTGATGACTGGTTCAGTAGTTTTCTTTAGAAGAGAACTTTTAATTACTGTCTTATTAAATCTAGATATTTTTTTATTAGTATTATTCTGTAACATTTCTCTAAGGTTAGGATAAGAATATTTAAATATTTTTTGATACGTTCATTTTACTTAAATAACTATGTACCTACTTATGTATAAATTTGGATTAGAGTCCTGTATTTTTGAAGGATTATAAAAGACTTTCAAAGAATATCTGAAGTCGACGGGGCTTTATTTTTGACAGACAAGTGTGTGTTTTATTTATAAAGGTATTTAAATTATTTCGCACTTAGTTAAAATGATCGTATTTGATATTTTTGTACCATGGCTATGGGGTGGCAATCGTACCATAACATTTTTGTTATTTTATTACTAACTATTAAATGTTTTATGTTGTTCATTGTTATATTTTCTTCAATAAATTGTTACCTAACTAAACTACAATTTTAATCTTTTTTTCTGCTTCCTTTGGAATTGCGACTAATAATGTTTTTCAGCCTGCTTGGTGGTATAATCCTGTGAGTATATTTTTAAATATAATTCTAATACATATTTATTTATTTTTTGGATGGGCATTTATAATTTTAAATTAGGTACCTACTGCTGTTTTGAGTTTCGAAGTTTCAAGTAGCTATTCTATTGTTCTGGCATATCTTAGGCCAGTCTTTTCAGTCCAGTAAAAATAATTAAAAATAATAATATTAAGTAATCACGTATTTTTTACCTACATTTTATTATTCTAATAATTTTTTTCTAATTATCGACTATTTGCTTCAATACTAAAAACATCTAGGTATTCATATTTTTACGCATACCATCTTACATACTAACATGGATCTTTTCATAAATGTACAAAATCTTACATTGCTGGTATTTTAAGTTTCAAGGTGATGGGTTACCTATGTTATGGGTATAGTTAAGTTAAATATAATGTAAGTAACAGTTAACATGATTGTTATATTCATACAATTCTAAAATAATTGCAGACAAGCTCCACGACTTCTCAGACCCCTTATAGCGCCAATAACAACTGCAAAGAGATCTTAGACAAAAGATTGCAGGTGCGGTGGGAGATACAGGTAAATAACATATTTTTTTACAAACTATTTTTATTAGTTTTTTCTTTTTTTGTGAAATCTTCATCTTGCCTGGCCATGCAACAGAAAACTCGCGCAACGAGCAAAATCTCTCTTTACGCTGTCGAAACGACCATCGTCCTGTCCCGTGACCAGGATGGCATTTTTTAGCTTCCTTGTTTTTTTTGTATCATAAAATTGTAATATTTTTTGCTTTCGATTTTCTGACTTTCGATTTTTTATTTTAAGTAAGTATATTTTTAATAACATAAAATAATAGAACTATTAATCTTTTCCATTCAAGCCAGTAGTGAGAGAACAACGAAGGTAAACACCATTTAAAGAAAATAATATTTAGTAAACATTCGTAATAAAATTACGACTTTTTCAATTATGTAAATGAAAAAAATATGAAAATACTATATTATGTGATTGAAAAGTGTATAATTTACATCGTGTAAGTTTAAATCTGTTTTTTTGAAGTTTATCTACAGTAGTTTCGTCAATATACAGTGATTAAAGCTACTTTGTTTAGATTATACAAGTAAATATAGTTACAAAGTAAGAACCAAACTTTTTTGTAAACTTTGCGAAGTTCTTTATCTGTTTAGGCATACAATGGTTTATTCCTTTTGGTACCTTCTATCTAATCCTCCTTATTAAATTCATCACCAAAAACACTATTTCCCAAATCTCAATGACCATCAGCCATTTTTAATGTCCCCACTGCTGTGCACAGCACAGGTTTTTCTTTATGGGTGGATAAGGAGGATGGGCCATAATCCACCATGTGGGCCCAATGAGGATTGGTCGGTGTTAACGACTGAAAAGCAGCCGAGACCAGCGGCTTAACGTGCCTTCCGAAGCACAGTCCGAGCTCAAGATTTAAAAAAAATGTTCACCCATCCCATAACCGATTCTTGCGAAAACTGCTTAACCTCTGCAATCGCCGGGGCAGGCGCTAAACCAATGCGCCATCCAGCTCCAAATCCCTAACCTAAAATTATTTGATTCTAGGGTGACAACATCCAGATAACACTGTCGGCACGCCTCCGCAAAGACCAGTACATGGCATTCGGCATATCCGGTGCTGATGGACGCCCGGCTATGCTTGGAGCTGATGTTGCTGTCGCATTCTGGGATTATAAGTAAGTAAGCCTTTGTTAGGATATTTATACTTTTGATACTGCTCGAAGTAAGTCCTTTTCAATTTTTAAAGCTTATTTTCAACACACTATGGTACGTAGGTACTCCGGAGGTAGAGAATCACTACCTACCCATTGTTGCACGCACTGTCAGTCAGACCGTCCGTCGCTTTTTCGAATATGATATATAATTTCAATGTCTTATAGGAAGTTATCATTTTGATTGTTCTTCCGCAGGGCGAACCAGCCTAGAGTAGCTGACTACTCGATAACCCACCTGGCGCAGTGCGACGGCCTCAAGGGCGTGTGCCCCGACGCGAGGGTTGGGGGCTCCAACGATGTGGTGCTCGGTGTGTATAGTTAAAATATATCATCATAACAACCCGCTGTAGGCCGTAAGCATGGGTCGGTTCCACGATTCCCATTACCCATTGCAATGGCAATACATAGACTTCATTTTTTTCTCAAAACAGTCCCACTATAACCCTTGATTTATGAATTGACCAATGACGTCCATAAAATTGTGGGAAAGTTAGTGCCACTATTACCATTAATGGTGATTCTCAATGGAAATCGTGGGATCGACCCGTACGTAAGCATCTCTTGTGGGAGGATGCTGCCCTAATATCCACGCTTGGCGGGTTCTACTTAGATCACAAGGTTAGACCATTTTTATATGCAAACTATACTGCACATTTCTTTTTATGACCTTCGAACTACTTGTGAACGGTTGGCGCTCTCTAGGTATTCTAACACAGATTATCTAGCAACATGGCGTACTTGAGCCAAAGTACCACTTTGTTAACTCTAAATCAGCTGTTGAACCAGCCCAGGGCCTCTAACCACCGTTTAAATCCGATGGGTTTTGACAGGATGGCCGGCAGTCGGTTATTCTATTAAAGTTACTAAAAAAGGTCACACTAGTCGTTAGGGTCCCCTTTACTGACTTACCGACTACCCCTTCACTGAAGAGTATTACTTCAATTTAAATACCTTTTTCTTAACTTTTTCTTCTATTTTTACCTTTGATGAAGAAAGAGGATCATTTGGTATTTTGAGATTTTATATGCTATCTCCACGGCATCCATACACGGTGACGGCATACACTACACCGAAGTAGAAATCGCTCGTTTAGTCGTAGGTAGCTTGAATTTTATCTCATTTACTTTCTTCACAGTATCAGGCAACCAGAAGAACGGCATAACAACAATATCATACCGGCGTCCGCTGGCCGCACGCGAGGCGGGCCGCGACCGGGAGATCTTCACCGCTCGCTCGCAGTCTGTGATCGCGGCCTTTGGACCACTCAACTCAAGGATGGAAGCCAATGCACACTCTTTCATGGATACCACTAGGACAGATGTGCAGATGGACTTTGGAACAATGGTGAGGAATACAACTGAAGTTTTGCTCACTCAGCTCAGTCTGTGATCATGACTATTCTTCATGACATTCGGGACTGAATCTATGGTGAGTATTCACCGCTCGTTTGCAGTCTGTGATCGTGGCTTTTGGACCACTCAACTCAAGGATAGAGATTAGTGAGATGATGGTGATGGATATTAGGTGATTGTTGAGGACCTCGGTTTATTATCTCGAGTTATTCCGTTTTTCCTCCGTGCTTCGAAAGGCACGTTAAGCTATTGGTCCTAGATGCATTTGCAGTCGTTAACACTCACCAATCCACATTTTGGGCCTGCGTGGTGGGCTATGGCCATTATCCGCACACAAGGCCAGCAGTGGCAACATTAAAAACAAGATTAATAGTAGATTATACAACAAGTGAAAAAAGAGGGAATTTAGTTCGAGGGACTAAGTTGGATCCCGAGAGCAGCGAAGGATTCTAGAGTTGAATCCCGAGCGTAGCGAGGGATTCAAAAGTAGAATCCTGAGCGAAGCGAGGGATACAAAGGACCGAGATGAAATTTTTTTTTCACGAGTTGTGTACTCTACTTTTTACCATTGACTGCGAGAAAAAAATATAGCAGTACCTATAGTATTTATAGTTGTCCATCAGCCATTTTTGATGTCCCCACTGTGGGGCACAGGCCTTCCTTATGGGTGGTAAGGAGGACGGGCCATAACCCACCACGCGGGCCCAATGCGGATTGGTGGGTGTTAACGACTGCAAATGCAGCCGGGACCAACGGCTTAACGTGCCTACTGAAGCACGGAGGAGCTCGAGATAATACATTTTTGGTCACCCATCCCATGACCGACCCTTGCGAACGTTGCTTAACTTCCGCAATCGCTGGGCCAGGCGCTAAACCACTATGCCACCGAGCTAACTAAGAGGGAAACTACATGATCAGTCTTTCATCAGTACACTTCATCAGTTTGTATATATATATATATATATAGACTTTGAATTTTTACAGACTGAAGATCGTACCAGACTGATATAATGGATTGATGCAAGACTGAACAACTAATCTCCCTCAAATATATAAAAAAGAACCCAAATATAAGACACTAAAAAGGACCTAATTGATTTAGCGGGATATTTTTTAGAAAAGAACCCAAAGATAAGACACTAAAAAGAACCTAAATAAAATTGGCGGGATTATTTTTGTCATTTAATTGTAGAACTATATCTGTATCTATGGAATAGCTCCATACTTTCAGCACCTTTTATTTTTTTTGTACCTAATTCATACGATGCGCGCTTGTTCCAAATTCAAAATATTTTTATTCACTCGGTGAATAAAAACGCGTATTATTCACTGTTATCAATGAATAAGACGCACTTTTTTGAGTGGCGATGGTAAAAATAAATATTAAAGGCAACATGTCATAATAACATGCAGTCGGAGGCATGCATAAAGAAAGTGACATTATGAATGATTGAATTATATGCCTCCGACTGCATGTTATTATGACATGTTGCCTTTAATATTTATTTAATCTTGTTTCCATCTTTTCAGTCGTCTTTTTATGCAGGCGGGTTTTTTATTTTTTTTAATTTATTTTTTTATTTATCTCTTTTTAGTTATTATATATTACGGTCATGATATACCTTTTTGAAATCCTTATAATAAGCCCTTTAATTTGACACCCATATTGCAGTATTCTAAAAAAAAATTTTTTTCTCTACGTATAATAGCACCGAACAGCCGCCATGTTGGTTTTTTTATAACGCCACCTTCTTAAGAACACTTGGGCTGAAAAGACAAATCTAACGATATCTTAATCATAGAAATCCGTTCAGCCGTTTGAAAGATATGAGGTAATAAAGAATATTACATACAAACAAACATACTTACAAGATACGCGCGAAAAACATAACCCGCAGTCGGGTAAAAATGGCTGATATCGATGGTAATAGCTTAATTGACGCATGGCTGTTCCAGAACGACAACACGTGCATCGGTCTGGCGGAGCTGGAGGCGGGCGGGCCGGCGGCGTGGCCGGCGCGCGTGCTGGCCGGCATCGGCAACTTCAGCGCGCGCATCGGGCCCGCCGGCGGCGCGCGCGGGTACACCCCGCAGACAGGTACTTTTAATGCACAACGGGATAGTGCTTGGCCTTCATATCACCAGGGGGTCAAGCCTGCTAATGTTAACGTCAAAATCGTGGTTCAATGGTGTTTGAATGTTAATGCTTTTTGACACAGTTCTTGTTTTTTAAACCCAAAATCGAAACACACACCGTGTTATTACAAAAGATTTTTAAACACTGTTTAACTAAAAAGATGTTTAAATGTGATGCTGTCTCTGTCAAACAATATCGTCAAAAAAGTGACAGCATCACATTTAAACATGTGTTTAGTTAAACAGTGTTTAAAAATCTTTTGTAATAACACGGAATGTGTTTCGGTTTTGGGCTTAGGTAAGATGGTAGCTAGCCAGGCGGACTTGAAATACCTCCCCTGGGAATCAAACCTGGGGCCTTACTATGAGCTCATAAAGCAGGACTAATATTGAATTACATAGAAATACACAAGAAGAATATCAGAAAGATCAGAACAAATAGATAAATATATGTATGGCGAATTATAATTATAATTATGATTCTATATAATAATTATAATAGATGTAGAAACGTGTTTTTTTTTATTTAATTCAGAATAAGTTAAAAGTCTTTCTTTAAATAATATAAAATCTATCTCTCAATTTGTTTCTCAGGCAATGATATTAGTGGATTCCTGTCCTATGGTAACTACTTACTTATAAAAATTTGCTTACATTGTCATGTTTGTCGTATTTTGTGAGTTTTTACAAAATTATTTTCAAAAACATTATTCTAATATTGGAACTTCGATGTTGTCTTGTGTTGCTTTATGAGTGGCTTGATTTGGAAATACTTTGATTTTTTAAATTAACAGGAGGCTTTATTGGGATTGAGCCAATTCTCTTTTTTAGAGGATTTTTAACTGACACTCTTGACATCTCTGATAGATAAACCGTTTCGTTCGATAGAAACGTTTTTCAATGAACTAAACGTTTTTTTATGTTAATCAGTAAGTAATTGACTAAACACTTGCCTATCTAAATAATTCTTTTGATTTAAAGTTTAAACTTTCGTGTTATTTTGTATTAAATTTAAATCCAGGTATAAAAGATAGTCTTGACTCTCGATATAACCACTGTTTGTTGTATTACTTTCAGGTTACTTTCGCTTTTCATATTTACTGGGATTTTTGGTTCAAAAACGAAAAGTTAGAGGATTTGTTAAATTCAAGCACTTTTTGCTTGTTTCGCTGTAAGCCAGATGTCATCAATGTAAGGAAGTATCCTTGTCTAAAACATTTCAACACTATACTATGACTTCGCAGGTCACCCATCTTGGGGCATCGCGTGGTACATAAACGACCAACTCATCCCGGAGATATACGTGGAGCGCGGCAACACCTACACCTTTATCGTAGAAGGAGGCGACGACAGGACCAACCCGGCTAAGTTAGTAATTTAATATTTTTTTTTAGCTTGTAGTTTAAGACAACTGTCGAGTAAAGATAGAAATTTTTGCATCAAAAAATCAGCTATTCCTCCTCAGGCCTATTGCGATCAAAGCTGAATTTAAAGACCTTAATGACGAAGCGGGTCGAACGTCGTTCTGAAGCTTTAACCATGAGTTGAAGCAAACTGTTTTCTCTACCGTAAACTATTGGATATACTGTGGCCCTACCATGAGTTGATGCAAACTGTTTACGTTACAGTAAAGTATCGGATATACTGCTCACATTCAATGCGAGTGAAAGAGAGAAAACGATAGTTTACGGTAACGTAAACAGTTTGCTTTCATAAAATCATGGTCGGGCCTCTGAGGTTTCTTCTCAATTTTAGAACTATTAGAACCTGCTGCCTGGTCGACACGTGTGCTAGCTATGGAACCTGATCAAGATCAAGATACTATACCAATCTTCTTCTTATCGTATGAGGAATATAGTGGCCACCTCTGGTGTTAGAGGTATATCAAGCCGCCTAAGGCCTCTAACTTGGCTTAACGACCGTTATCAGATGACAACAGCCGGGACCGAGACCGACGGTTTAACGTGCCCTCCGAAGCACGGAAGCGCTCAGTTGTAATGCTACTTAACAATCACCCATTCCCACACCTAGACGGACCAAGCGTTGCCTAGCAAACGTGATCGAGTACGATCAGTCTGTCAAGCTCCGCCATGAGCAGTTCCAATATACTACCAATAATTCGGCTCATGTAAAAATCTGAAATTATCAATAATCTTATTTTTTTCTGTCTCCATTTCATTTCCTTATTAAATAAGTTTAATTTGACTGCAAATGCAGATACCACCCGTTCTACATAAGCGACTCATCGGAGGGTGGTTTCGGGCAGAAGCGCGAGGAAGAGCGACGCAAGCAGCGCGTGTTCGCCGGCGTCGCTTATGACAACGAGGGGTACCCTTACCCCACCGCTGGTTAGTACCGTGACAAGGATATGAAGTAAAACCACAAAATTCACAGTCAATAGTTCAGATATAACACATATAACACATCGATTGCAAATTTTATCTGTTTATTACCCACTTAGGTACCTACTTGTTATTTAGTCCTTAATTTTAATTACCCATAAGTGAAAACTTGTAAAATGGCTTACATTTACTTATTTTGTAATTACTCATATTCATATCGTATCTCACAGCTGTAAGTTTTCCTAACGAAATAAAATAAAATAAAATAAATTAAAACCCTAAAAGAAAGAAACAATACAAACAGTCCGTAGGTAGGTACTAACTAATATGTTTGAACTTCTATAGGCACACAATATTTAGCTTAGGTACCTGTAGATAGTTACAGGTTTTCTGAGTTTATTTAATATAAATACTATTCACTTATAATTTGTTTACTACATATTTCTTCAAATATTTTCGATGGACTGACTCTTCAGAGCGAATAAAATATCTTATGACAAATAACGTAGCATTCGAATGATTGCTTTTCAGAACAAACGTAGAAATTTGACATAATAGTTTCGTATTTTCATAAAAAATGTTAACCGAAGGAGGTTGTACCGACAACGTTACAGTAACAGTACAGTTTAACGCCTGAACTTTTCAGAAATAGTAAAACTTATTAGCAAGATGCCCCAATACTCTGCCTTGTGGTGCGCCACACAACAGACATGAATTTCATTTAATTTTCCAGTATTTTAGCGAAGTAATTACATTGTGGTCGACTAACTATTCAGTATTAATATCCACACCAACGTCCATTATATATAAATATATCCATCGAACGCCTTTGACAAATAACTGAATAATATTTTTGCTATCGTTTATTCTGATGTCACCATTTTATGGCTACAGTATAGTCCTACTTACATAATAGTTTAGATGATTGTTACTCAATAACGCAAAAATGGCTGAACAGATTTGCATAAAATTTGGTACACGGGATACTTTTGATCCCGGTCAAAGGTTCAGGGATCACGCTAATGAAGTTGTAGACAGAAACTAGTAAACTATACAAGAAAATAACGCTTGGTTGGTTACGTTTGCGTAGTTGGACGGTATTGCGAATGGACACACAAGACGGTGGATCAAGCAGCCTCTTCGGAGACGTTTGAGGACTACATGAAGACACTTCAACTGGAGTGCAATGATGGAGAGCCGGCTGTACTGAACTGGACTGTCGCTCATGAGACGCCCGACTTGGTCTACTATCAGGTCAGTTGGGTTATTTACTTATTCATAATTATTATTGTGGTTAAAACAACTTATCAAAATTGGAACAAATATTTGTGACTCTTTACCTGGATTAATATTGTGGGAGTGTTTTTGGTGAAGATACTTTTGAGAGAGAGAGAGAGAGAGAAATTATATTTTATTTAAACAAAGACCGACAAAAGAAACAATGAAAGAGCTCCTGTTTGTTTAAAGCAATTGTTTAATTAATAGGTGCTGAAAAATAATATAAGGGTACAGACGAATGGGAGAATCGATTGTTATACATAATACGGGTGTAACAAGACCCTCAACGAAGCCAAGGTTTACGTATTCTGCCCATCATCAGGACCATTTCTGTTCAAAATTATTGCTGGGAAACGATTTTAATTTTTAGTGTTAAAAAAGCATTGCATGCATTACCACGCAATGTAACGCGTACAACAGGCCGCGCCTGCGAGTGAATGCTGCACAGCTGTGTGCGGCCGAGTTGAAAGGCAGCGTTTATGTGCGTGCTCATGAGAAACATCGAGTGATGACGTTTTGAAGCCATTGGTTGTTACGAAATACTTAAAATTTTGATAATGTTTCTTTGGACAAAAATTAGGAAATAACGAATAAAATAAGATTTTATAAAAAATTTGAAAAAAAAAAATTAAACTTGGACCTACAATAACTTCGTAGCTATTGGTTTCCCAGGTATAGTCTAAAAGACAAAAATGATCCTGATGATGGGCGGATAATCAAAACTCTAAACTAAAACATGACCTTCCATCTCCAGTGCTACACCCACAACAACCTGGGCTGGAAGATCCACGTGGTAGAGCCAGGTACACGTATTCCCCTAGGAGGGCTGCAAGCGGGCGGAGGGGGGGCAAGTGTGGGGGGGATGGCGCTCGCAACGCTCGCCGCGCTCACAGCGCTCGCCGCCAACAGATAGGCACGGAAGAATGGGGTAAATTTTTCTATAGTCTCTATTACCAGGCGTTTAGATGTATTTTATTGATTCGACATTGTTTGAATTATTTTGAGCTTTGTTCTTCATAAGACGTTGAAATTTCGTCTTTCCGTTCTACTTTTCTATAATCGTTTTGATTATTTTTTGATGTGGATAAAATAAAACAAGATTTTCTTTAAAAAAATTGCGTTCGCTTTCAGTGGAGTCTTATTAAGTACTTAATTTCACTTGTCTTGTCGAAAACTTTTGAATATTTAGAGACTATAGATTTTGAACTAAAAGTTCCTTAAGATTTTGAATGGGTGCGTGAGAAATGATGTTGGTATTTTATACAATTTTCTATGAATTAAGTTGTTCACATTTATAATGAAATTATTGAAATAGGACCTGAATCAAGACAACGATAAACAAACAAATATTAAAAAAAACAATTTTATTTTTGTAATAAAGATGAATGATCGATGGAATATCCGTCATTTCTCACAGCAGTTTGTGATACGTTTTGAAAGAATGCTAGGACTTCGATTTGTATCAAAATAAACTAAGAAATTGGGTAAATTATGTCAATCTACGTACATATTATCGATTTCATATCAGTTATTATAAAGTGCATTTTGTGCGCAAACAATTTTACAATTAAGCTTCGGAGTTATCTGTAGGTAAACAATATTAATATTTTATATTATTTACCCCCTTTCTTAGAAAAATATACCTGACTTTATGTAAGCTATTTTATTGTGCTGAAGTTGGCTAAAGCTACTAATAACGCGACAATAAATTTGAACTTTTAGATTGATCTTTTAAATTGATATTTATTAAATTCAAGTAGGAACTTTAAATTGTATCTTTAGAATACAAACTGTTTTTTCCAAAATTCAAATAGAAGACAATAAAGATATTTAAAAATATACCTAACTATACCTTTTTAGAAAAGTTTATAAAACTTAGAATAGTTATTTGACTTTGGGGTAATTTTTTCAAAGTAAGGGGGTAACGTTAGAAATTATTATATGGAATTGATTCCGTAAAGTTTGGCTTCAAGGATTTTAACATTTTAGAATTAAATTAAAAGTAATCCACAACGGAACTATGACAATAAATTGGCAAGATAGCTGTATGTTACTAATATATTGTGTATTTTTTAGATTATTACTTTTTAAGTATACAATTTTATACCATGTGCTTGACAATAAAAAAATAATAAATAATGGTATAATTTTGGAAACCATTATTAATGAACTGTAATAAAAATGTACCTAATACTAATTAAAGTTTACAGTAAAGTTTTTTTTATTTTACGTTATTTTTAATGTTTTTGATGTGGTTAAGAATTTATGTACAAATAAGGAAAATAGATGTAGTTAATAATATAATATTTTATTAATAGATTAACTGTTTAACTTTTGCATTAATCGCATGCTTTGTGAAAATTGAAATTGAAGACAATAAAACGTGTTTATGGAAATTTTGGTTTATAAGATAAGTAAGCGGTGAGTAGTGTTAAATTAAAAGTCCTATAAACTATCAAACTTATCTACTTCCAAAAATTGTAATAAAAATTAAAATTCAAAATGTTTGTGCGCACATCACGCAAAAAATGCACTACTGATTTTGATGGGCTTTTCACAGTTGGATAGCTTAGTTTCCATCTTAAAATCTAAGCCATGGTTCATCTATTTCTGGTGGGTAGAACCAAGCAGAAACAGCTTGAACTCTCCGTAGCTTTCATACACTAAGGCAATGATATATCATCGCACTAAGGAGGTAATTTCAACTGGTCCTTCTATTTTTACCCGACTGCAAGAGGGTTTTGTTTTTCGCGCGTATTTTGAATGTATGTATGTTAGTTTATATGTAATATTCTTTTTCTACGGTCAGCCCGTGACCACGGTCGATGCAACTCGGACACAGAATATATACTCTATGTTTTAGTTTAAACGCGTTTATTACCTGTGATTTGAATCTAATATTTTTCTACTGTCCACGCGAACGAAGCTGTGAAAGGAGGCTTGTTAGATAAATAAAAGTACCTATCAGGGGGGCACAAAAATGACAACGTTCGGGCTGTATGGAAATGTACCTTTGTTTATCATTCTGCGAAGAAAGTTGTACGTTTTGCAAAAATATAAATTACACCAAAAACTTGCCTGTTGTAGCTTGGCAGCACACAGTCGTTTTCCGCGCGCGGATTCCGCATTCGTTTTCCGCGTCGAGCCTAGCGCCATCTAGCGCACGCGTTTTATTTAGACCCAAATGCATTAATCCAGGGGCTTAACATCAGCAAATATAATTCAGTTCTAAAGCAGGCCTTAAACAGTACTTGCTATCATACTAACCGTTGAGGTCATAGTACGAAAAGTAAGGCAGTTCAATATAAGCCCTGCTATAAGAGATCACAGTAAGGCCCCTGTACAAATGGTCTGTGAGTACAAAATACACTGCTGTTCACACAAATTAAATAAAATGCGTGCGCTAGATGGCGCTAGTCTCGACGCGGAAAACGAATGCGGAATCCGCCGGTGGAAAACGCCTGTGTGCGGCCAGCGGGGCTACCGGCTAAAAACAATGAAGTTAATGTAAACTGTAATTTGACAGGTGGATGTGATACATTGCTACTTTTCTTTAGTAATTTTTTTATTTGTGTCAAAACGAAAATGGCAATGCATCACATACATCTGTCAAATCATTCTTTTTAGCCAATAGACCCGCAGGCTTAACGATGGACTTGTTCTTCTGTGAATTTGTGTCAAATAGTTGCAAATTCAAGAATTACCGTATTTTTCAAATACGAAATTTTCAGTAGGTTACTTACTTAAGTAAAGTTTGATAGTTTACAGGGCTCTTTAAGAATGTGAATGAAATCTATGACAATAAACTTGTCTATTCAAATATTAAAATTACTTATAAATGTTTATTTTATAAAATATTGGTCTAATAAAGCGGCTTTTGCCGAAATTAATATTGAAGATTTGAAAAATCTCTTATTTACGTTTGTATTTTAAATATCGATTCCATTTATTTTATTTAGTAGTAAAATGACAAATATTATAATAATATATCAATCAATATAAATGTCGTAATATCAATTTTATATCATATTACTAACTCGATTTGATACAGTAATATTAAGCAACGGGCTTTTGCCAAACTACTGAAGAATAAAAAAACGTGCAATTACGTAGCGTATAACTATCCACGAGTCACGAACCCATGACATGTTATTATTTACTAGCCTGTTTTCGGTTCCGGATAAGTTCCAGTTAAATTACTTGGCAGATAATTTCATAGTATGTCCTGTTCAAGGAAATTATAAGTACTTGTCCTGTTATAAAAAACGACAGATCCTAAATAAAATAAAATAGGTAGAAGGTAACTTACCTACTTTTAGGTATTTTTTTTATAAATCATGCACAAGTGTCAATCAGGCAGTCCCATAATGTTCCCAATAGTACAATTATGAAAATTTGACAATATTACATGATATTAAGACAATAAAAATCATTACCCTCATTTGTGCTTCGCCGTAGTCAGGTAAAAATATTAACAACTTACAAAGTTGTTTAACTAAGACGATTCCCACTTCGTTCCTCTGTTTTCTTTCACCCGACACAATGATGTATTATTAATCATTAATTTGCCACAACACAACCAATAGGTAATAGAACCCAGTGCCGAAAACCCTATTTGAAAAAGTAAACAAAACATTTTCGTGACGCGGAATCGATCGTTTAAAAAGTACCGCCAAAATTATCAAACTCAACTGTACGGTTAATATCTAAAAATAAATCAGTGATAGTAGTAACCTCTAATGCATGTACAGGGGGCGTAAGCCATCAGCAAATAAGAAACCATTCAATTCAAAATCAGGCCTTAAACAGGACTGCTTAAGGCCTGCTTTTGAACAAACCTTTGACGTCATAATTCATAATTCATTTATTTGCTAAATATGGTACATACAAGTTGTTATAATAATTTTCCAGCATATTCATAGTACGAAAAAGTAAGGCAGTTCAATATAAGCCCTGCTATAAGAGCTCATAGTAAGGCCTCTGTTTATGATATTCATAAGAGTAATTATATTTATTAATTTTTTGTTTAAATCGTTTCGCTTCAAATTATACCTGTAAGGACTATGTAAAGAACCTATAACTTTTAAACGAAATGTTTTTATAATAATCTTAACGAATGGCTCGAAATTGTAATGTTTGACAATAACTTAACTTTCTATTAAAATATGACTCCAAAAGTACTTACATGTTTATAAAATTTAATATTAGAAAATATTCTTTTAGAAAACTTTTCGTACCTAATAAATTATATTGATAGTTGAGAAGTGATAGATTAATTGAAATTATTTTACACTCAGTAGTTGTAGTTGTTGATGCACAAATGTATGTTTATTTATAAACAAAATTATAAGAAGTAGTTGAAGTTATTGATTTAAAAAATATACCTAGTTGTTGCGTGTATACAGTGTAGTATACTTACTTATAACAATTTTATGAAATGGAAGATGTACTGAAAGCCTAAACAAAATAACAATTTTGCAAATCTTTACTAACGCTTCGTTTATAATAGATGTATGGGATTGACATAAGTTTTCGTATATCCATAACTCTTTTGAAAGCGCAGAGGTAACAAAGATTTGCAAATGTGACTTTACTACCCCCCTACTTAAATGGCCCACTTTCTATGCGTTTGAACGCTACGCTTACTATTAAAGCTTAAAAATAATCAGTGCACTATACTGTTACATGCCGTAAGCTGCGGGTCTACCGGCTAAAAACAATGAAGTTAATGTTAACTGTAATTTGACAGATGTATGTGATACATTGCTACTTCGTTTTGGCACAAATAAAAACTTACCAAAGAAAAGAAGCAATGTATCATATCCATCTGTCAAATAACAGTTAAAATTAACTTCATTATTTTACATCAAAGTCTGTGATTTACATTTATTAAGTTTGCGACATGTTTTATGCATGTTTAGCTTTAAAAGTAAGCGTAGCGTTCAAACGCAAATAATGTTGGCTATTTGAGTAGGGGGCTGGTCGGATAGCGGGCGCGACGATGCTGTGTAGTTCTTCTTTAAAATACAACAGCTTAAGTACTCTCATGTCATGAAAGCACCCGCTTTAACTGTCTGGACCTCAAATGAGAAAATTGAAAAAAAAACCTACTTAAATAAACTCTTCAATCGTCTGTTGATCGAAGGTAAAACTAGATACTTTTAAAAAGTTTCATCTCCCATTTGATATTATAAAGTTTTAATCATGGGCGCCGGCAGCAGGATGCAAGGGGGTGCAATTTACACCCCCTGTCAGTAAAAATACATAGTTTTTTTTATTAAGTAACTGTTTGAAAAGAAACTGAAGGCGTCTAGATTGCTGCCCTTTGTTCATCACATTCAATCAATTCAGTATCTTCCTCTATTATGTAAGTTAATATATAAGTGTATAGACGCAGATGCACCTCCCTGAAAAAACCCTGGCAGCGCCCACTATTTTATTAATGTATTTGGTAAGTAAATAAAAAGGCTTGTGGCATATACATAAGAGTGTAACTCGACATACAATTGTTTGTTATATTTGTATTATTTAGTTTATCTATGTTTCTTGTTTTAAGTATAGCAAATTAGCAGGACAATTTATTAAATTACTTACAGCGATTTTCCAAATAGTGAAAAGTTGCCGTTTGTTTTTATTAAGTGGATAGATTAACTACGTGCAGGCCCTGTAATGTGTTTGATGATAACCTGTGGACAGTAAAAAGAAACTCGAAAGAAACCAATGTAGAGCTCAAACTATTTTCTTTTTATTTCACCGAATTAAAGATTTGAATTGTAAAGACGTTATCAAACCTAGTTCATGGTAGGTATACATTTTTTTAGCACGCGGCAAGTAAGGTCAAGAGTAGGTAGTATATTCTGATAAATTCAATAAAAATACACTTATTATGTATTTTGGTACGGTTTCGAATACTTATACTTAAACTGTTAACATTTTTTCATATTTATTTGTTATTTACCATTGAATAGGTAATTTAATCGCAATCAGCATTTAGGTATTATTACCGATAATGTATAAGTTTTTACTCAAACTTTAGTCTTACCTTTTAATTTTTTACATTAAGTAGGTAGGTAAGTATGCCACTTGTAGAGTTAATATAACGAGGTTTGTTCAGATTATTAAATAATAAAATGCACAAATTTTCCAACTAACTTATGGTAAATGATAATAATTATTGATGCTTTTTATAAATACTAACTAAACAGGCATTGTATGTATATAATATTAGTGTAAGTTTACGCAATTTTGTAAAAAGTGAAACTATCGCAACCTTAATTGCTGTTACTTTTGTGTATTATAAAACTTTGACAATAAATACCTTTCCTTAAAGTTATTACTGTGTTTTCTTTTCATTGCTAGTGCTAGCTATTTATACCTACTATTAAACAACACATATCAGGTACAGTCAGCAACGAAAGTTGTTTAACACTTTAGTAGTTTGTCATAGTAAGTTTTTTGTGTAATGTTTCAAACCGTGAGATACCTGTTTAAAAAGTTGCTTTGACAAAGTACCAACGCGTATAGCAGAATTTTAGAGTATCTACTTACCTAATTAACGTACATTTTTTTACCTACTTATTGCACTAAAAAACAAAGTGTAAGTATAAAACTGTGGTGTAGGTATGCCATACGTATATTAACCGCCTCTGTGGACTAGTGGTTCGCCCACCCATGATAAGACGCAGGGGTCCTGGGTTCGATGCCCAGGGGGGTACAATTTGTACTTGGTTTGCGGTTGTTGAATTACAAGAGTAATTAACTGTTCTCATACAATAACACTAACGACAAAGAAAGTAATTTTATGACTTTCTTGACAGACTGTATGCAAAATTAAAAAAAATCATAATTCAAAATAATTTATGCAGTCTAGGCTGTTACAAGCACTTGTGAATGTCAAAGAAGCTACGCCATCGCACAGTGTGATATTTTCGTAATCTAGCTTGACAAAATTATAATGTCCATTAAATATGAAGTGGCATGCTCTAGGATGGAATTTAAAGACATTATGAAGATTTTGAACGTCTATTACAATAAGGCAACATAAAAAAATCATATTTTGTAAGTAAAAAGAAAAAAATTACTTCGGCGAGCGTTTCTGTGACATTAATGTCATTGGAGTAGCACAATTGATTTGCCTTTTTGACTTTGTAATAGGGTAGATACATTTTTTTATTAATTTTATTTGCTTGGTCTCGTACCACATTATATTATTGACGTGTCGACAAATTGGCATCGATCATTAGTGAGAGAACTTGATCTTCCGTAAGTCCGACTTTTTTAGGACTTGCCAAACATTTCCGTGCTCTTTTAATAGTAGTACCTCTTTTAGGTGAAGCGAGACAAAGCTCTTTCACGATTGCTGCCGAATCTCTTTGCGCCTCACTGCGAAGGTTTACTTCAGTTGCCATCAATAACACCTCCTTGCTCGATGAATCCAGTAGATGTTGAATTCGCTGTTTTTTTGTTCTTAGACTGCAGCTTTCAGTCTTTTTTTTGTTTACCAGACCCTCTGCTCGTTCCAGGTTGTGGATCACCCTCGATAGCTGTTGTGACAAAATCAGAAAATGGTACATTTTCTTCCAACCACGTAGAATTCGCTTTTATAAAAAACTATTTTGGTGTCTCCCCGATTTCATCCATTTTAGCTCGATTTTTTTACAGATGTTTCGTATTTTATCTTTCAATTTTTTCGTGGAATCTTCCGTAAAAGACGGAACACCAAGCTCTTGCAAAATATACCTTATCAAAGCATCCGGTCTTGTTTCTTTTGAATTAGCAAACCAATAATGTCGAATAATTTTCGACGTGAAATTTGCGTAGTCATACTTAAATTAAAAAAAAACTTGTACGAGTGTCGCATGACTTCGCCAGCAAATACACTTTGGTCGTAAAGCCAACATATTATCTGTAGTATAGTATAGTATAGTCTTTCAAAATAATGTAATACAAGATTGATATATGTCGATATAATATACTAAAACTTAAGAACAAATACTTTTTTCTTTCTTTTTTTAACCGACTTCATCAAAAGGAGGAGGTTCTCAATTCGATTGTATGTTTTTTTTTTTATCGTTGTTCGCGCGTATCTTCGACATTTATTTACCGATTTAGATAATTCTTTTTTTGTTTGATTGAGTTTTCTTGCGAGATGGTCCCATTTAATTTTTTTTCAAATCGGTTCAGTAGTTTACAAGTAATCCTGAAAATACTATGATATTAAATCAACTAACTTGACAATGTTGTTATTTTTGAACCGAATTAGATGTTTTTTTTTGTTGGGGAAGGGATACCTTTGTGTAGTCTTTTTAACCGACTTCAAAAAAAGGAGGTATTCAGTTTGTATGTATATTTCTCCGCGATTATCTCACGTTTGGCTGAGCCGATTTTTCTACCTAAATAATATATTTACACTACCTAATACAGAAGGTACTTACACTAAAAATAAAAAAATTGTTTAAAAAACAAAAAACCGACTTCAAAAAACCTGCCTCTAAAAAAAGGCAAGAAATAATATACAAATCATTAGATACGCATTATCATTGTTATAATAAAACACGTCAATTGAAGTCGGGTGGGGCTTTTAGAATAAAAAAGAGGAAGATGTAGGTACTCCAGCCCCACCCGACTTAAATAGACGTGTTTTATTATAACAATGATAATGCGTATCTAATGATTTGTATATTATTTCTTGCTTTTTTTAGAGGCAGGTTTTTTGAAGTCGGTTTTTTTTTACTTAATTATCACCTCTATTCTAATGATACTTACAACAACATTTAAGAATTTATTATTAAAGAAAAGCAATTATACTCACCTTGAGGACTCAAAAATCACAATCACAACTCACAATCACTGCGTATTCATCGAAGAAACTCAAACGAATGGTGCGGTCGCTTAAAACAATTAATCGCCGAAATGTGTGTACCCGCATGTTGAGACTTGTTTCTTATTATTGAGCACCTATAGCTAAAAATAAATCTTAGTGTCTTGTAATAGGATATGTCTACTTTATATGTAAATAGCTATTTGATTTCTAGATGACAAGTGAAAAATATAATTTTGTCCTGCTAGATTACGAATATTTCGCTTTGTGCATCGGTTCGCAAACCCTGAGCGGGAGACCTTGTAAAGAGAAGAACCGGCAAGAAACTCGTCAAGGGCTGCTTTTTTCTCCCTGTATATTTCATACAGAGTCGTCAACATTTGAAAAAAGAACTCCACGTTTAAAGTGAGGTCATTTCAAAAGTTTGCACACAATGGGTAGGTAGGTTGAAATTAAATACCTACTACATATCGGATAGGTAATTGTGAGAAAAATAACTAGTTGAGAAATCAGTAATCACTCTGTCCGCTACTCGAAAGTGCACCTAAGTAGAATTTACTAAAAAACACTTGATACAAGACATAAAAAATAATAATAATAAAAAATTAATATGCGTTAAGATAGGTACTCAGAAGCAGACCCATTCCCACTGGCAGCACCCGTTCACGAGCATGACGCATGGACCAGCCATCGCTTCGCTCAACCATATTTGAGGGAACGTAACGACCCACCCACAACAACAACTACTTGCTTTTTAGTAAAAAATAACAACTACAACTACTTGTTTTTAGTAAAAATAATTTCACTTCCGTTTCTTGAGTTGTGTCAGTATTATTTATCTGTGGTTGTGTGTACGTTGTACGAAGTACTTATAATTTCCTTGTTGTGTACGCAGTGTATTATCTTACTTATACGGTACGGACGGATTTAAAAAAAGTGGATCTATCTGGCAACACTGTTGCGGTCGGTCGGTCACTGACTCACGTCACCGTCACTCGATGTCTCATTTTATTATTTTGTTTCGTAACTTTGTTTAATGTGTTCTATCAATAATTTAAGCATAATAATATACAGTGTGATTATTCAAATACTTCAAAATGTTTACTGTGTTGTGAATTAAACAGTGGTTTGGTCACAAGTTGATTTCTGTGATAAAGCTTATGTGTATTTAGCAAATTTAGTGATAATTTGTGTTAAAAAGCTCTACTATGGCTGAAAAGGTAAGATAAAATTACATTTTAACCGTTTTCTGATACTTTTACCGTATATAAAACCTCTAAAGACAAACTGCATAAGACAAAGAGTATAGGCTTACAAAAAAACTAACAACACCTGTCATTTTACAATGCAGCTCAGTAGAGAATAAAAATTAGTCATTCGTTTGGTTGGTTTCACTAGTAAATTATTGTGTAAATTTTAAATTAAAAATTCTAGGCCTAAGTGCAGTAAATTGTTTGTGAATTTAATGTTTTATATTTCTTTTTTGGTGTTTTAATTTAGGTTATGTGGTAATTTTTGTTGTTTTATTTACATTGAAAAACCCTTTGAGTGTTTAAAATATACCTATGTTTGATTGTTCACTCTGACTGTTATTAAATTTGTCATCAAATAACTGCTTACTGAAATGGTTAGTAATCAATAGAATCTTATATGTTTTAAGGCAAAGAACGGATTAAATCTTTGTTATAAGGTGTCTTTTTATTGGCTTGCAAGATAATCTGCCATTCCTCTCAACTCAACTTAATATTGTCTTACCTAGCTTTTAATTTTTAGTACTACTTTCTAATAGGTCTCATTTAAAATTATTGTAAAAGTCTTATATCTACAAATCATATAAATAATTGCCACTTTTAGTGTTTGCTGTCAGTAAATGATTGTGATAAGTGAGAGCTGCCATAAATGGTGTGACACATGATCTGTATCTATCTACATGTAACATCTTTATAAACTTGTGACATGCAATAATAAATGAAATGAAATGCTGAGATGCCGACTGGGACAGAACAGAAATAGGGTAAATCATAGATCTGGGACACAGTGCTACTTGCTGACTGGGACACAACGCTTCAAACCAAAGACATGGCCTGGTGTACAGGGAAATGAGAGGGATATACTGATAGCAAACTCAATAAAAGTGGCAAAAACATTTAAAAGATACTGCCAGTTGAGTCAGTATCAACATATAACATGGAAATTATTAATTTTGTTTTATAACTTACAGAAGATACAAGAAAATCCTCTCCCCGATGATCAACAAGCCCCAGAAGTGATAGATAAACCAAAAGATGTACCAAAACCACTACCGGATAAAACAGTTGCACCCGTCCCGGTGCCGTTCACCGAGCCATCTCCCCGGATTACTGGACCATTTACTAAAACAGTTGCACCTGTCCCGGTGCCGAACAGCGAGCCGTCTCCCCGGATTACTGCACCATTCACTAAAACCCAACCTAATGATCTGTATAGGAGGCTTTTGCCCGCTGTCCTGTTTCTTTTGACGTTCGTCACTGTGATGACTGTGCTGTTGATTTATATGGACACTGTTGGTGAGTTTATTTTTAATTGTTGTTTAATCATAAGAGCATTTCTTTCTTGACAAAATAATGATACTATTTTATGAAAATGTACCTTACATATTTACATTACTTATTTTTTATTTTATTTTTATATTTTAGGGGATTCTTTTTATCGCATCCCATTTCTTTGTAGCACTAGGCGCGCAACAATTCCGTCTAAACATGACCCGCGATTACGAGCTATCGCGTATATCGCAAGGTTCCTCGGCGCTGGTGGCGTACGTGCGTCAACTTCACCTGCAGCCGCGCGCGCCGCGGCTCCCGCCGCCCGCGCCGCCGCACACGCCGCGAGCGGACTTAATAATGAAGCTCACGGCGGACATGGTGAGTTGGCGTAGATTATAGACTTTTTTTCAGGGAAAGGGGAAGTACTTCCACCGAGCTAAGTCTGTTGGAACTTGTGTATATTTGCAGCGGAATTTAAAACTTCGATATTTACCTGTGTCAGGTTTCCATACAATTGGCCTCGTTGTCCGTCACATTTCTTCGTTATTCGATAACTTCTGTTACCAATGTAACTGATTGAACTCGCGACTACGAGCTGTCGCATATATCGCAAGGTTCCTCCGCGCTGGTGGCGTACGTGCGCCAGCTGCACCTGCAGCCGCGCGCGCCGCGACTCACGCCGCCCGCGCCGCCGCGGCGCGCCGCACACGCCGCGAGCGGACTTGATACTGAAACTCACGGCGGACATGGTGAGTTGGCGTAGATTATAGACTTTTTTCAGCGAAGGGGGAAGTACTTCCACCGAGCTAAGTCTGTTGGAAGTTGTGTATATTTGCAACGGAATTGAAAACTTCAATACGCGTGTCAGGTTTCCATTAAATTTGCCTCAATGTTAGCTTGATATTGGTGCGTCTTCCGTCAAATTCCTTTATTATTAGCTTCTGTAGCGATATGATTCGAGTCCCGTGACTGCAAGTGTTCGCGCGCGTATCTCAAGCTTCCTTGGCGCTGGTGGCGTTTGTGCGCCAGCTGCATAATAATATGCTGTTTTCAGCGTTAAGTCCCACCCAACAATCACCGATGAATGAGCCGATGTCATCGCTTATACAGGATATCTTACTTTTTTTACTATTGTGTTTAATTGAAATAGGCAACAAAAATAGATATATTTTTTTTGTTCTTTTTAACGACTTCCGTAACAAATACACCAGCTTCTTTGCAAAAAGCAAACAAATCAACAAAAAAGGCATGAAAACGGGGACTTTAAGTGTCAGCATTTACATGAGCTTCACGTCAATATGTTACGCGGTAGAGCCTCTTTTTCAAATATCCCACTTTGTCCACAGCATAACGGCACATTCGTAGAGTTCCTCCCCCGCGGGCCGCGAGATAGCGCCACCTTGTATCTGGAGGGGGCTCGCGGGTGGGAGGGGGTGGTGGTGAGGGCGGCGGCACGAGACTACCTCGCGCTGAGGGGGCCCGCGAGAGCCCTACACGCGTGCCTTAGCCCTGGACCGCATCCTAAGGAGGTGGGTATTACATGCTACATCACTACACGTTACATCACTACACGTTACATTACTACACGTTACATTACTACGTCATATACTACTACTCGCCACATTGCCCTACACGCGTGCTAAGGCACGTGTCCACGGCACGGCCCAGGGCTAAGGCCCTGGACCGCATCCTAAGGAGGTGGGTATTACATGCTACATCACTACACGTTACATCACTACACGTTACATTACTACGTCATATACTACTACTCGCCACATTGCCCTACACGCGTGCTAAGGCACGTGTCCACGGCACGCATCCTAAGGAGGTGGGTATTACATGCTACATCACTACACGTTACATCACTACACGTTACATTACTACGTCATATACTACTACTCGCCACATTGCCCTACACGCGTGCTAAGGCACGTGTCCACGGCACGGTCCAGGGCTCAGGCCCTGGACCGCATCCTAAGGAGGTGGGTATTACATGCTACAATAGGGATGATGACTAATGAATAAAATAACGAAATACTAATAAAAATCGTAAACATATTAAACTTTTAGAGTAGCTTGTATACCTCTTGGTTTTATATATTGCATATTATTTATTTTATGACCCTTCAAAGTTGGGTGGACAAGTCCATTTAAAAAGTATAAAATTTATTAAAATAAATGATACCTTTAATTAGTCCGTAAAATGTATAGCAAATTTGTCTAAGAAACTATTTTGATAAACACAATATTTAATATAGCTGCCGAACAAATTTCCTACGCATTGCATACAAACTATCAAGGCGTGACGTCATCACTTAGTAGCCGTTAGTATGGAGCGTTTTTGGGATTTGTCCATTTGTGTGCATTTCACACTGTGATATCTCGGGCAGTTTTCATGCTAGCGACTTAATTCTTTTACCAATGTTTCTTTTTTTGAGAGGTAATTTATGTAACATAAAATAAAAAAAATAGTCATCATGCCTATTACATCACTACACGTTACACTACTACGTAATGTTCTACTACTCGACACATGTGCCTACACGCGTGCCTTTGCCCTGGACTGTATCCTAAAGAGGGGTATTATACGACACACTACATTACTACACTGTACAGTACTACACGCTACATTTTACCTGGAGGGGGCTCGCGGGCGGCAGGGGGTGGGGTGGTAAGGGTGGCGGCACGAGACTACCGCGCGTTGAGAGGTCCTGAAATTCAGTAATTCTATGAAAAACAACCATTGGAAATATTCTCAACTAGCGACCGGGCGCGACTTCGTCTGCGTGGAAAGTTTTTCTTGATATCCCTCGGAAACAATACTTTTTTCGGGATGAAAGGTACCCTATTTCTCTGTACCTCTTGCAACGTGTATGTAAAATTTCATGATGATCTATACAGTAGTTAGGATGTGAAGGCGTAACAAACGAACAAACAAACGGATTTTTGCATTTATAGTATTAGTAAGGATTTGACGGTAATCGTTTAGGTACTGATGGTACCTTGTGTTGTGTAGATTCCCCCATAGGGTTTTGATGGGGTATAGTTAGGAGTAAGCTTACAATAAAACTGACTACTAAACATACCCGATTTGGGGTGTCGTAATTGGGTATAGTTAGGAGCTAACGTTCTGTTATTACTTACTACTAAATATATCTCGACAGAGCATCGACTGACTGATTCGCGTGTTTACAGAATGTGCCTACCTTGTGGTGACGCCATATAGGGTTTCGGTCCGGTATAGTTTTGACGACGCTCTCATAATTTTCGAAATACATAATATACATCGTAATGATAAAGTAATGACTTTAGTAGCACACAATTAGTAGTGCTCACTTGATTTGTTTCATTTCCTAACTATACCCGAGATCGACCTGGGGCCCTAATTTCGAACTTCGGCAGCTCTGCCGAGCTTCAACTTAAAACAGATAAATTGAAGTAAGGATTTTCGTATTGTACTATTTGTTGAAGTTATTCGAAAGATGTCCATGTTCGATGTTCGTGTGACATCATGAATTGGGGTTCGCCATTTTGGCCCAACTGGGGCTCGATTTATCTATTTCAATTTAAAACCCGGTAGACTTTCCGAAATTCGATGCGTTAGCCGGTCGGCCCCTGGCATGTGACGTCACCGGCGTTCTCACAAGGTACATTTTGTAAACACGCGGTACTGATGCTGTTCCTTAAATAAACTGTCCTGTCTACTAGGTGACATACCACGAATCGGACGGCCACGAGGCGATGTTCAGCTCGCGCGTGCTGTGCCTGCCGCTGTACACGGTGTTGCTAGCTGCAGACGCGACCAGAGCCAACTACGTGTTACTGGGAGGGGACGCGGTGTTGCCAGCTCTGCAGTTTGTGCCGTTTGACGGGAAGAAGGTGCACGTGCAGGTAAATATGCTAAATGTAAAAAAAGGTGTGTGTTATTGCTCAGTGTTGCTAGCCAACTAAAGCCATTTCCTAAGGTCCCGGGTTCGATCCTCGGCTGGATCAATGTAGAAAATAAACTTTTCTATATTGTCTCGGGTCTGGGTGTTTGTCATACTACCGTTGTCTCTGATTTCCATAACACAAGTGCTTTAGCTACTTTGGAATCGGAGCCATGTACGTACACGAGGTAACTTTGAAGCCTTGGTTCTCCGCCAGGGATTGACCTGGCTGTGATCTGATGATGGCCATCCAAGGACTAAATGGAGGAGATTCAGATCGCTATACACACCCAACTGATCTGACCAGCATTCTAAGAGATACAAAGATCAGAGTTTTCAGCTTCAGGATTTCCATACATTTTTATGCCGATTTCGCGATATTTTTAATTATATCCTTATACCTTTTAGAATGCTGGTTCAGAGGTGGTTAATATAACGTCTAGCGCAATATTCTAGCGCGCTATCTATGCATAGCGCACATCGCGCGCTATGTAAGTAGTCGTTATGACGCTAGAAATATAACGAGTAGCAACTAGCAGCGGGGCGTTGGCCGGCAGCGGGCGAGAGGCCGCGTTGGACGCGCGCGGGCGGGCAGTCGTCGCGTAAGCGCTATTGGTATTGGTCGCGTTATGAACATTATTCTCGCAGCCAGTCGCAGCACGCTAGTCGCTAGGTACTTATCGCGCGCGAACTTATTTGTCATACTGACTTTGTGTATCTAACACGTTATTGACTTTATTGTTAAATAAATTAGGACTTTTGGGACACATAACTGTTAACTGGGTATAATATCGCGCGCGACCTTATATTGTGTTAGTTCGATTAGGACTGTTATGACACAACTAAGTCAATTAGTTATTATGTAAAAGCTATTTAGCTAAGCAAAGTTAGTGAACGAGATATATGGGAAAAACAACCGAATTTCAAAAGTCAATAAGGTCGAAAACCGCTTGCACTTGTTTTTTTAACTAGAAAACACTGTCTAGTGATCCTTAGTTTAAAAAATTAATGCAAGCGATTTTTGACCTTATTGACATTATCAAAATAACGGTTTTTATTGAATCTTTAAAGTTAGTAAACGAGAATATGTAAAAAAACCGAATCTCAAATGTCGATTAAGGTCGAAAATCACTTGCATCGGTTTTTTTTAACTAGAAAACATTGTCTAGTGATCATAAGTAAAAAAAATGAGTGCAAGCGATTTTCGACCTTATTGACATTTTTTTTTTTTTTTTTTTTTTTAATTTATTTGGCACAACAAACAGTTACATTCGCAGATTGTATGTAGGTAAAGTTTTAAAAGTAACACACATTACTATAAATGTAGCCAACCCCGTTGTGCGCGGATTGAGACATTTACCAAAATAACGGTTTTTATTTAATCTTTAAGTTAGTAAACGAGAATACGGCAAAAAAAACCCAATTTCAAATGTCAATAAGGTCGAAAATAGCTTGCACCGGTTTTTCTTAACTACAGATCACTAGACAAACTTTTCCTACTTTCATTTGTTTTTCCGACATACGTTTGTTCTTCCGAAATCGTATAATTCAATAATAGACAGTTCTTAGCCCGAAAAGTATGAAAGAAAGTTCATTAGTTTACTGCTTTATTTTATTTAAGACTAAAATGCGACGTATTAATAAACGTCTAACGAACGACGTGTGACGTAACGTGTTACGAGATCCAACGTGCTCTATCATCTAACGCGCCAGCCAGCCGCCCGCACGTTTCCTGATAAATAGCGCGTTATAACATAGCGTATTTAATAGCGCGCTAGAAATCAATAGTCTGTAGCGTGCTGTTGCTTTATAGGCGTTTTGAACAACTCTATGCTGGTTTAGTTAGGTCCTTGGCGGAGAACCAAAGCTTCAAAGTTACCTCGTTTGTATGGAAATCGACTGGCGTCTTTAATTATGTGACCGCCGCTGTATGTGATGCTGTCAAATATAAAAAAGACAGTATTCTCAAAGTTGATTTCCCTTCCAGATCATAGAAGTACGTTCAACAGACCCTATAGCCCGCAATCAAACTACACATTTCCTCTCCACCAAAAACTACACTGTTGCAGCTACGTACGACGACGGAATCGTCTACGCACTCAACGACATTAAACTCAGTAACGACACTAACGACACTTTTGATCAAAATCAACCGGTACCTTCGTAATTTGGTCGTATAACTTGTAGCACTTAATTGTCGTCTATCTCTGGCACTATGTTATTAAAGTCTGTCTTTTTTTACTTAAAAGTAAATTAAAAGAAAAAGAGTAAATTAATTTTACATAAATGTGCACCATAAAACGATGAATTTTGTGGTTTTGATGATTTCTTTATGATTATGAAGACATGGAAAACAGATTTTGTATGCCAATTATTGTTTCTGAGTTTTTTTGCTATGGCACCGATAATTACCTCTCTATGAGATCTCAATCGTGTCTTGATTGTGTTTCAATAGTATTGTCTTTTTGTGATTTAGTAGGGGGTCTCACTCCGCGCTTAAACTTTTATATTAGCCTACTGCTCGCGGCTGACTCAGTCGAGCCAGCGCACGAGGGTTGTCGTGCGTTAGTTGAGACAGAGCTACGCGACAGAAAGAGAAGCACTTCGTAGGCGCTTATAATAATAGGCACGCAGCGTTGTGCTATTTGAAATTGTACTTTATTGCCGTGCAGCGAGAGTAGCTTAATATTTGATTATCCTCGCGCGGATGGGCTTCTGTACGTTAGTACTATTCAATATTCTGTGATTTTAGTAACAACTGTGACAAAAACCAATACTATTGAAATATCATTGAGACACGTTTATGATGTTAACTTTAACAGAATGTTACTTTTATTACATTATTACACTAAAAGGTGCTAGCCGCCTAGCAGAGTTTAGTAAGCGTAAACTCAATACGTCTACTGTATTAGAAGACCATTTATAGTATTTCAAGATACAGAATAGGCATCGGAATACACCAGAAACAATCGTCTAACAAAACAAAAACAATTAACAAAAAGTAGTCTAGCCCCAAAAGTCATTTACAAGTTCAACTTTATTGCAATGAAATAAAATTCAACGTCATTTTTACGATAAGCAAAAACACGAAGTTAGCCGATGCCCATTATTTATCTTGAAGTACTGTATGTGTAGCTCAAAAGCTTATCAGATTTTGAATTAAAAAAGGCTATTCATTTCTTGTAAAATAAACTTTTTGTTAAAGTGCTGTGCTCAAAATTACATGCTCATTTTGAATTGTATAAAGAAACGCTATATTTGAGTTGTTTTGCTCAAATCAGGTCATTATCATTATTGAAATGAGTGCTCAATTTTTTATGAGCTTGATAATTCTCACTCAAGAATTCTCTAAAAATATGCTTTATTTGCTGAAAATATAATAAATTGTAAATCATTTCGAATTCTCGAATATTTAATGAATCTTTATTACCAATTATGAAATAATCAATAAATAATAATTTTAATATTTTACAAAAGTTAACCAAGCAATAGTGTTTTTGGATTTGGAAATTTGGAATTATTGAATACAAAGACTAAAATTCTGTGATTGAATAAATAACGATATAGTGTAATTGACTCTAAAAACGATTTGTTTGGTTACTTTTGCTGTTAAAAATAATTTTACCTCTCCTTGTAGGAATCTCTATTTTCTTTCTTTTTACACCTAAGTTTTATTTTAATGTTTTTATTTAAGATTAATAATAATTTGAATCGTGATAATTTAAGAATAATTTAATTATGTTAGTAATAGTTAATTTTAATCTTCCATTGCATTTCTTTCGTATGCGAAGTTGAAGTTATTCAGTTCACATATAGTGCGTTTCCTTCATACTTAATGTTATGTTTCAAATCGATACAAAAGCATTTTTTATCTGACATATTTATTTGATTTTCTGATATCACATTTGATAGACTTTTATTAACTAGGTACTTCAAAATTAAAAAGTTTAATTACAGTCCTAAGGGACCTCCATTACTTGTCTATATATATAGTTAGTTATATATAGCCATACTCAACCATGCGGCCCGCCGGCCTTTATGATTGGCCCACTAAACTTGGAATTTTAAAACTTTGACTAAGTTTTAAAATTTCGCGCTCTGAGTAAATAAAATAGGTACTAGCTCGATAGCCTTACCGCGGTGCATTATGTATTATGTTTATAATACTTATCATAATTTTTAATTATGTTTTTAACACCTAAATATTTTTGTGGAGCTCGGTGGCGCAGTGGTTTAGCGGCTGGCCCAGCGATTGCGGAAGTTAAGCGACGTTCGCAAGGGTCGGTCATGGGATGGGTGACCAAAAATTTATCATCTCGAGCTCCTCCGTGCTTCGGAAGGCACGTTAAGCCGTTGGTCCCGGCTGCATTAGCAGTCGTTAACACCCACCAATCCGCATTGGGCCCGCGTGGTGGGTTATGGCCCATCCTCCTTACCACCCATAAGGAAGGCCTATGCCCCATCAAAAATGGCTGATGGACAAATATTTTTGCGGCTCGCGCTTCAAGATCGAAACGTGTTTGTGGCCGGCCCCATAAAAAAAGGTTGAGTATGGCTGGTTCTAGACAATATAAATAATCAAAGACTCGTAGTAGTTCACAATATGTGCCTTACACTGATCGTCCCGTCCGTGTAAGCTCAACCACTCGCACTCGTTATCTGCACATAATTATTATGGAACGAATTGGCGCTTGTCACAACTTGAAGATAATTCAAATTTATTATAGCTTTCGAGTGAAAAATAATAATTACGTCTGTTAGCCGCTTAACTTATCGAATATGCCTGCAGTGCTTACTAAACATGGAGGCAGAGATATATTTTTATGCTATTTTCGTTTTTTTTTTAACATATCCTTATATCTCTAAGGCTCTCCGCTGTGTTAAGCGGGACACGCGCGCGGGGCAACATAGATTAGAGCTAACTCATGCACTGTGTGTATAACTACTCCCTGGATGGCCATTATCTGGCCAGATAATTAAGGACATTACCGATTTTCATACAGACGAGTTAACTTTGAAGTCTTGGTTCTCCGCCAAGGATTGACTTAGCTGTGTTCTGATGCGATAGCCATCCCGGGAAGGAGATTCAGATCGTTATACACACCCAACTGATCTGGGACCCAAGTCTGCTATTTTAACGTCATAATCGTGTTTAAATTGTGTTTCGGTTTTGGGTTTAAGAAACGAACAATTATGTCAAAAAACACTACAATTCAAACACAACTGAAACAAGATTATAGCAGACTTGGGCCCCTGATCAGCATTCTAAGAGAGATAAGGATATGTTTGAAAACCCGCGAAAATTGCATAAAATGTATGGAAATCTTGAAAAATAATAATGCTTCGCAATAGCGAATATTACTATCTAATTGAGCTATAATATTTGGATATCTTTAAGTTGTTTCACCAGCAGTTGTCGGACAATAAGGCTAAGCGTATGTAGAGACACAGGTGACCATTTGTTCCCAACGAGTCACACCATCAACTGTCACACTGACTGGTTGGGAACTTTTTATTAAAAAATTCCTAACGAGTCACGCTTGTTACTCGATGGGAACTGTTTCAACCCAGACCAGTCACACTTTTATAGGTTATTTCACCTGTTACAGTGTGACTGGTTGGGAGTTTTCTAATAAAAAGTTCTCAACGAGTAACAGGTGTGACTCGTCAGGAATTTTTTAATAAAAACTTCCCAACCAGTCACAGTGCGACAGTTGAGTTGATGGTGTGACAGTTGAGTTGATGGTGTGACTCGTTGGGAACAAATGCATATGACGTAGCACAGGACAAAATGGGGGGGGGGGTAATTACAGTTTTCTGAACTATCAATGCGTCTTATTTGCTATACAGCTTCGATCAAGAATACCCTAGATGTTCGGTCACAGTCTCAAAAATGGCACCTCAAATAGCGTCCCACTTACAAACTGGGCGCTTATTTTGAACAAAGTAAGTGAATAAAGATGTGCATTTGTACAAAATAAGTGATATAAAATGTGAGTTTGTACAAAATAAGAGGTGACTATGTACAAAATAAGCGCCAAGTTTGTAAGTGGGACGTTATTAGAGGTGCCATTTTTGCGTACTGTTTTAGTTCGTGAAGCGTTATCTAGAATATTCTTGATCGAAGCTATACAGCGAGAAAGACGCATCGATAATCCATTCAGAAACCTGACAAGAGCTTATAATACCCCCTCCTACAGATTTTGCAGAGAAACAGGCCAGAGCAGGACAGACATATTTGCGTCGCACGTGCTTGCGCTGTCTGAGTCTCGGCATACGCTTACGCTATGGCGGGCGTAGTAGATACTGAACTAGTTTAACGGGCACGTCTCGGCTCCGCACAAATTAGCGTTAAGCGTAGTTTGATATAGACGGCTGGAGCGGTAGCTTATTAACCGATTTTTTTTTAAAAAAAAAGGTAGGTTAAACCACAGGGCGGTTTGCAGGTGATAAATTTATATCTACTCTCGATTTTACTTCGTAAAGAACAATGACCACTTCCCATACAAGCTTTGACCTGTCTGACTTTTTTTGAAGTTGATATATAATGATAATAACATTATATTTGAATAGTTGCTAATAGCATATAGAACACTCATCATCATATCAGCCGCACGACACGCACTGCTGGGTATAGGCCTCCCCCAAGGATCTCCACGACGATCGGTCCTGCGCTTCCCGCATCCATAAAACACTACCTAGTAATTATTGAATTTTAATTTGCCAATCAGAAAATTAATAGGTAATTTATATTAAATTGTAGGTAATGATTGATAATCTTTATTATTAATTATCAACTTAAGAGATTCTCTATACACGATTGATAAAATCAATATTTTGACAGGTCAGAAATGGTCATACTTCGTTATGGATGAAAAAACATCTATTTTTGGATGGCGTAAAATAATTATGCAGTCACTATCGAAAACTCTTATAATAAAAGAGGCTTTCTTTGATCTTATACCAAACATAGCTTAAATCAAGCAGTTGATCCTCAAAATAAAATAAAAAACCGTCTATATCAAACTTTTTTTTTAATTATACTCTTTAAAGCTCTCTGAGACCGATAAGCTAATGTAATGATGCCTTTGTAATTGTCGGTTTTATTCTAATAAATATCTACGGATCAAACTTGTAAGCTTTCAAAAACTTTATTTCAAATGCAGAAATCAAAATTCCTTTTGATTTCTGTAAAGGAAAATATTGCTTATATTAGCGTAATAGAGTCTAAATTTTTCAAGTGCATTTTTGAGCCTTAATTCTTTAGTATAAGCAATTAATCTTTCTTAAACAGAAGCTGATAAAAGACTTCGTAATGGACCCCCTAAACGATCAAAATTGCTTGTCAATCATTTACATTGCATTGATTGTCAATCACATTTTGATCGTCTAGGAGCGATGCTTGACAAGCACCACAGAATAGATAGATTACCGTGGCCAATCAAAAGGAGGCCACGCCCCCAAATGTTAAATGCAATGTAAATGATTGACAAGAAATGCTTGATCGTCTAGGGGCTCCATAATAGAAATAAACTGTAAGGCCGCGTTCGCACCGACAAGTGGCTTGCTTAGCGCCTAGAGTTAAGTCAACGAAAGATGAGACTCTGTTGGAAATGGAAAAAAATTTGCGCCTTATTTTAAGGTTCAGTTTCCAATAACTTAACCTCTAAACGTTAATTTAACAGGGAAAATGGCGCCGCTATTTCAATCTCATCTTTCGTTGACCAGACTTAGCGCCTAGATATGTATTTGTTTAGTAGGCGACTAACCTAGCAAGGCGCCAAGCGGTCGATTGCGAACATTAGTGACCGTTCATTTTACTTCGATACATATCTAGGCGCTAGGCACTAAGTAAGTGACCTGTCGATGCGTACACATCCTTAATGTAACTCTAGTAAAACAGCATAGTGATTGATCCATAGAGTTAAGAATAAAACCGGTCGTATTGCAGTAGAAACATTTTAAATTATGATACATTGATAAGATCACTCTTTATTATAATAAGAGCTTAGTATTTTAATTTGGTATTATTCGTTTTCTACTGCCATTTTGATTAGAATAATTCATGTCTAATAATTGTTTTAAGATAATAAAATTTTGTATTGATTTAAGTAATTTGAATTATTGTAGGTAAACACATTGTTTTAACCACCAGTGTTTTTGAAATTGAATAAATATTAAATTGAATTGGAATTATGGCAACACAATTTTTTTAATAACAATTATTTAATACATAATTAATTGATGACATTTTAACTTGATTCCAACCAATGTTTTAATTAATTCCTCGTATAGAATATGATTTTATGTATAATAATCAGACCCCCTAGCCAAAGTAACATTTGCAAATCTTCGTTATCGCTTCGCTTTCGAAGCGTGTATGAGATTGACATAAGGTTCCGTTAACAATCGAACTTTACAAACGTCAAATCGAAGCGAGGCGATAGCGAAAATTTGTAAATGTGACATTGGCTACAGGCTTTGATAATTTCTTGCAATTTTAATGTATTTTTAAGAGGGTTTATACGTCTACTGTACACTAACGCTGCCATTGGAAACACAATCATAGTGCTTAAATAACTAAAGACTAAATTGTGAATTATTTTCTTGTAGTGCACTCTGAAGAAGCTTTGTGGTTCTTTATATCGCATAAACAATATTTTCTAGCCTGTCGTTTAGTTTTCTTTCCATTTTTTTTCGTGACGGCGCTAGTGTGCCGTGGAACTGTAAAAAATCTCTCTAATATAGTTTCATGCCGGATTTTTTTTATGAGTTTGTGTCATTCCAATACGTTTTGGATTCCGATCTTTCTAGTGATTGTAAAGACTGAATATTTATCTCTTATCCCCTTCGATCAAGAATACCCTAGATGTCCGATCAAAGTCTCAAAAATGGCACCTCAAATAGCGTCCCACTTACAAACTGGGCGCTTATTTTGCACAAAGTAGGTAAGTGATAAAAGATATGTTTTTGTACAAAATAAGCTTATTTTGTACAAAATAAGCGCCAAGTTCGTAAGTGGGACGCTATTTGAGGTGCCATTTTTGCGAACTGTTTTAGTTCGTGAAGCGTTATCTAGGATGTTCTTGATCGAAGCTTATCCCGCAGAGTTGGTTCTATCTATTTTCTTAAATATAAATGATTTACAGTATTATCTTGTTTATTTGATGTAAGAAGGTTGATAAGTTGACAATGAACAATATTATGAATATTAACTTTAGACTGTAGTTATTGTAGATTCAGTTAGCTTAGCTCCTAGTTTTGTATGCGCTCAATTTTTTCACAAATAAATTAATTGCTTAATGATTTGTTGCTGTTCTTTATAAGAATAAAGAGTTTTTATTTGTTCAAAACATGGATATTACAGGTGGTACAGTCAGCAACGAAAGTTGCATAACACTTTAGTACTTTGTCATAGCAACTTTTTTGCAGATGTCTCGCAGTTTGAAAGATTATTCAAAAAAGTTGCTATGACAAAGTACTAAAGTGTTAAACGACATTCGTTGCTCACCGTACATTAGTGATATAGACCAACATGTTTTACCAAAGTTTGGCGTACAAAATTTCATTACATTAAAAAATTTAAATAATTATTGAGACTTTCATACATCAATCAACATCCTTAATATTTCCTTGCTATGATTATACCAATTTCGTTAAAAAACAAAATTATGGTATAGTATATAAATGGCACCTTGGGCTACCACAACAGCGTAATTAAATCGATTTTGTATTGAAATGCGAAGATTTAAGGTTCAAAATAAATTTCAGACTTTTAAATGTTTTATTTAACCTGACGTGCGGTTGGCATAGGTAAAAAAATCAAAAATAATTTGTCGCATACAAGGTGCAAACAATAATAAAACACGTAGTTAATCATAATATTAAGTTTATTTCTCAAGTCCTCGACGTAAACATCCATAATTCTTGATCCAGTACCGTTTAATCAAACTTACACAAGTCGAATTTCTTTCAACATTAATTTAGACCTACATACGATCATGCGCAGGAAAAAAAAGTAATTTAACTAATATTTTATGTTTTGTTCTCATTTGTTCTACTGGGTTCTACCGTAGAACTAATGATACTTCTTCCCATTAGTGCCACGTTTTAGTACTGTTTGATAGGACTAATATGAGAAAAGTAATTAGTAGTAGAACTGCCTAATAGAACAAGATAACAAAACGTTTAAAATTCACAATAAATATATCAAAACACAATTATTGTGCGAACGCATTATGAAACAAACACTGCAATATACATTTGAAGGGAAAACTAAACTAATAAAATCATCTCTACACATAATCAACTAGAAATAAATTTTAAATCGATATTTATTGCTTCAAATCTCCGATTAATAGCTTGGAAGAACTGTAAAGTACAGGTACGATTACAAATTACTGAAAACTTAATTCATAATTCTATCACGAAAATTTCAAAGACAACATTGATACTTGTACCAAAATTTTTGCTGTTATTTGATGTAAGTAATAGATTTATAAATAACTAAAATTATCGATAAGATAAATTATTTTTCAAATTAAATTAAATTAGGCACCAATATTACATAAGCACAAAGTACGCCACGCAGAATCCTACAGGCCAGAAAAATAATTTTGATACTTGATTTTGGTCCCAATAATCGTTTTGATAGTCTGTTGCGTGACCCAGAAAAATAATATTTACAAAATAGATGGTTTTAAGTTTTTCCTTATAGTGCCGAGATGAAGACAAAATATAAATACTTTGATTTCAAGTTGTAAAACATTATTTTGCTGATTAATATTAACTAGGGACATTCTATGGAATACTACAAATACATGTAATACTAAATAATGTACGCGCTAAAAAGGATTTTCAACTAATCTTATTAATTCTAGAGCTGCCGCCAATACAACATTTGAACTAAATTAATCAGGAATGACATAAATGCATTCAGCCTGAAATGTTTAAACCAAATGAATTGCAAAGAAAAAGAATTTAATTTCTTACTTAAATATAAATTATATTAAATTACAAACTAAGGTTAAACATTAGCACGTGTCTCACTAGGTTGCGTTCGGTTGTTTTGGTTGTTTTTAACTCACTTTAAGGTTCGGAACGACCAAGAACTTTTAATGTCATTAATAGTGCAAAGTCTTCGTTTTCCATTTGGAATACGAATAATTTAAACTTTCCTTTATTCTAAATCAAATAAAAACTGTTTTTTGAGAAGCTACCATGAACTATTTGAAACTTATGGAGCCCCTAGACGATCAAGCATTTCTTGTCAATCATTTACATTGCATTTACCATTTAGGGGCGTGGCCTACTTTTGATTGGCCACGGTAATCTATCTATTCTGTGGTGCTTGTCAAGCATCGCTCCTAGACGATCAAAATGTGATTGACAAGCAATGCAATGTAAATGATTGACAAGCAATTTTGATCGTTTAGTTTGATGTTTTTGTGTCTAATGGACCCCCATTAGACACAAAAACATCAAAATACAAAATAATGTCAAATGACATTGACATTTTTTTTCTATAGACAAACGTCAGAGTTTTAAACCAACGATTTTGATCAATATACTATATCTATGATTTTAATGGTTAAAATGTTGCAACGCCCTGACGTTTGGAACGGGAAAGTTGTGTCAACCGAACGTCACGCTCTAATGTTTGGAACGCCGTAAGAGCGTTTGGTTGCACTCGGAGCGTAGGTTCTGAACGCACCTCTTGTAGGCACATAACGTGGTATTCCAGGATTTCCGAGTCACGTCCTAATGTTTAGCCTTACTGGTGTTACAATGCAAGTAGGACGCAATAATAATGTTTAAAAGCAATATAAATTAAATTTACATACAGTCAAGGTACATTTTTAATTGTTTTTATAAATACATAACAAATAATGATTTTTTACATAAAATAATGAGCTTCCAAACTACATCGTATAATGTTCAATCACTAATATATTGTCGAATTACACCATGTTTAAATATATTTTATTACTAAAGTACCAAAATTTGGTACTTATTTCATAAATGTAACATACAAAAAATGCGGTATTATGTCTAGTGGCTGAACAACAACAGCATAATTATTCAAAATTTCCATGTGCTGAATAAAATAAATAAAAAAGAAATATTAATTCAGAGTTCATAATAAATAATATAATAATCCCGCAGCTAGTGATTTAATCTCTGAATCCGAAGTAAAAATACATTGGTTTTTTCCCGAATTTCTTATAATTCAAAATGTATCTTTTATTTCAAAATGTAGACAATTTAGGATACATTTTTAGAAATCGATACATTATAATGTATAGCCATCTAAAATTGAGATAAATCAAATCAAATCTTTCTAGATGAAGTTTAGATTGAAATTATAACAAATATACCTACAGGCTGTTCCAAAACATTGTCGCACGGGGGGAAAGTACCTTATTTTTTCATATTTGGCGGATTCGATTCCTAGTTAAGGCAGGTGATTTTTCAAAAATCTTTCCAATTATTCCAATTATTTTTAAAATCAAAATGAAGTATTCTTTCAGTGAAATTTCCTCTCTTCAATATTTAATGTACTTTCCCTTCGTGTTGGAAAGTTTTGGGACAGCCTGTATTGGATGTAACCAATGAATCTTTCGCCTCATACACCCGATTGTATCCATACTTAAGTACATTCTTTCTTTAATCCTCTTTATTCTCCTCGCTCGCTCTACTACATAACACTTATATTATACAACGTACATTTAACACTATTTTGACACTACTACGTAACTACACACGAGATAATTTAAAATTAATTACAATTTTTCACCAAAATACGCCTGCAGTGATTTAAATTGAGCATTATTTGAAATCAAATGTTTGATGTAACAAAAACAATACAACTTGTTTTTAATTTAAGCAATATAGAATTCAAATTGTAATTAATTCTTAATTTCCCCTAAAGATTTTTTTTAATTCAAATTGAAGCGGGTATAAAAAATATTCTATAGTATATCAACATTAATATAATCAACAACTACATACCTACAACCTGCTCGGAAAGGTACTTTAGGTGTTTATGGTTTAGCAAAAAAAAAAAGGGTTTAAATATAAAAAACTCTATGGTATGCTATAGCTATACATGGCGCAAATCGAAACAACCAGATATTTATGTATGTATGGCTATAAATTGTATTTACAAAAGACCGAAGCAAACGCTTAGCAAAATTAAACATTTAAGATCTGCCAAAAGTGAATATGTTTCAGCGAACTAAAATCTATGGAAGTGTAATTGCAAGCAAATATTGTTTAAAACAGTATATCGCTAATATTTTTATAATGCGAACAGGAGTGGAACAGGCTGCCTAACGATGTGTTTTCCAATAGTTAAAACTTGGACCTTTTCAAGGCTAGAGTGGCTTTATCAGTGAGCATGCTCCATCGTCCGCATCATCACATAAAACACCAGGTGTGATTGTGACAAAAATGCTCGTATTTACTACAATACACATAACTTATTTTAAATAAATAAAAAAAACCGCGAGCCCGCTTCACATAGTCTAAATCACAAAAGGCCGCAAACTAGGTCATTCACTAGTAAAAACATACGTAAGTAAAGTATTATTACAATCGGTATTAGGTTGTGTGCTGGCGCTTATGACATTTTGTATTGACTAAGCAGATTAAACATTTATATTTATTTATTTAATTTTTGAGCGGAATGCTTGTTCCATAGATTTTAGTTCGTTGATATGTATAGTGTCTGGATTTACATTGCTATGTCGAGAATGGTAATATTATTATAATTTTCAGGTTTATGAAGATAGTTTTGATTGAGATATGCTACTTAAAATAATATTCGCACTTGGCCAAAACTTTATTATGGGTAAGGCCATACAAACGATTTCGTGTCGCCTGTTTTTTTTCAGACAACACATTTTTCGGTGTACTGGCAACGATTTTACATGGAGCTTAAATTATGCAACAAAAATTAGCTCTTATGGCTTCACTTTAAATGGTTATCTTCATTAAAAAAATCAGTTATTCGTACATATTTTCTATGATAAAATATTTCATTTAAACTGTATTAAAGCGATTTTGTTTAAAAAAACATTTGAAAACAGATGGCGCTTTAAATAGTGTACGTATATGGTATTGTGGTGAGCATAAGCCAAGAATAGAACGTATCCTTACGACGAGATAATACAAATCTATATTCGGCATCGAAAACTATAGCTCTTTTTTTGTGCTTATTCGCAAAACGTCTACTTCGCAGAATGTCGCTTTCTCATGCCTCTTTCGCAAAAGGTCGCGATAACGATAAGGACTTTGAATAAAATTACGTGTGTTTAATAGAAACATAAAGTGTTTTTTTTTCTTTTCTTCGTTATACAACAGAATAGATAATAGTCCTAGCGTACAGAAGTTGCACTCCGCAAAATCGTTTAAATAAATTGCGACTCTTGCCCCGACACAATAAAGTGCAATTCAGGTCGCACAGCGCTCCCTTCGCTCCAAAACATTCACTTAGTAGTAGGTCTTATCTTTTCTGATGTATGAAATTTGTCCTCTCAGAGGACGCCGAGCGCTTCAGACTCGCGCGCGGAGTGACAGAGCCCTGGTTATACCATAAAAGTCCATGAAGTCCCTATCGCGACATTTTGCGAAAGCGACATTCTGCGAGAGACATTATGAGAAAGCGACATTTTACTACTGGCGACATTCTGCGAAGTAGACGTTTTGCGAATAAGCCCTTTTTTGCTCTCATAGACTGTTACATAAGCGAAATATACGATATCGTTAACAGTTTTTAAAAACTGGTATTTAGGGCGGACTATTCCGTACTCGATAACGCAAGGCGAGGCATAGTTTGATCGGTGGGAGTGAATCATAATTTTGAACGAAGCACAACACAATACATAGTATACAGGGTGGCAAAAATATGGTAGTTGGAGGGTAAGTACCCTAAATATTGATGATGATTATGATATCAAATTTTACTGAAAGTAAACCTTTATTTTTTTTAAATAAGTAAAACTGCATTCAAAGATTTCCTGATAAATCACTTGTCTCAGCCGGGAATAGAACTGGTTATAAAATCTGAAATAATTACATTCTGTGCTTTTGACACCAATTGATTAGGTCAATTAGATAATAAGCGTCATTAATTTCAGTGTTATTACAAAACACTGTTTAACTAAACACCATGTTTAAATGTCACTTTTTTGACAATATTGTTTGAAAGAGACAGCATCACATTTAAACATGTGTTTAGTTAAACAGTGTTTTAAAATCTTTTGTAATAATAACACAGAGTATCTCAAATTAAAGGCAGACTCAAGGATAAAAAATGGTAGTTTAAAAAAAATATGTAAGTAAGTAGGCATAGGTAGGTACTTAATCTTCTTAATAAAAAAAAACTATGAATGCAGTATTACTTATTTAAAAAAACAAAGGAATGTTTTCTTTCAGTAATATTTGCCATCATCAATATTTAGGGTACTTTCTCTCCAACTATCGTCTTTTTAAGTCACCCTGTATAAGATATTCTGAGGTATTTTGCTATTTCCTACTACAAGGACCCTAGTCAAGCAGTTAGCACGATGATGGTATAAATAAAATAGAATAGGATCTGTTTTCAGGCACAGTACACGAGCGCCATCTACAGTTTAACACAAAAAGGAAGTGAATGAGGCTTACAATGTTTTTCTCGATAAACGAGTTCTATTTTATCATATAAGTGATTAAATAATTCATTCAAGAGAATATTTACCTTTTTACATTACTTATCATTTAAAGAGACACACCTCAACAAAAATGTGTCCAAAAGTTAGGTTTTTTTATTTACTTTTTTACATTAAGACAACATATTTTTTTCTAGAGATATAATCGGCTGGCTTATGGAAATCATGTGACTTTTCTTGTCAATTAATTATTTACCATTTTATATACTATTCATCAACAGCCAAATTCAGTGTGAACGTAGCTTAACAAGACCATTTCTATGAAACTACAAAAAATAAATGGCAACAGGAAACTGGCTTTATATATTTAAGACTGAAATTGTGATGTGTTTAAATATAAAAAAAGATACTGGAATATATAAAAAAAGAATTTGGAATGTGCTTACAGACATTTTAAGTAAGAATGTTTCAATTTCGCAAGATAAAATACATTAGTATAATACAAGAAAAACAAAATAAAATATAAACAATTTACATTTAAAAATAAGTAGATTATTGTATGTAAATCGATCGATATTGTATCGATTCGTTTGAGCTTATCGATTTAACTATGTGAAATAATAATTGCATAATAGCAACATCGTGTACTATCGACAACACTTCCAGTTTACCACTCCTATAGTTAAAATCGCTCGCACTCTCAATCACTAACATACGTATAGTTCGTAGCGTTTTTTCTGCAAAGTGGTAAAGCTCGCGTGTTGCCGATCGTACAATAATATCATAATATGATATACATTCATGATATGCGCTTCTGTACACCTTCAAGTGGGCTTCGAGCAAAAATGTTTTCTAAGGGCGTTAATATCAAAATATCGTACAAAAACCACTTACAAGCCCACCATATTTTGATCTAACATACTATTTGAATTGGAAGGGCAACTTAGATTAATATTTAACACAATTTTAATATGAAACCAATTGATAAAACAGTACCCTTCAAACATCTATCGAGAGAAAAACGCGCGTAAAAAAAATTGGTTAAGTAATTTTGAATGGGAAATCTAAGGCTCGTATTATAGAATCGAACTCAAACTCAAATAAAAATATTTTTTATTTAAATACAGGGTGTAACAAGACCTTCAACGAAGCCGAGGTCTACGTATTCTGCCCATCATCAGGACCATTTCTGTTCAAAATATTTTGATTTTTGGTGTTAAAAAAGCATTGCATGCATTACCACGCAATGTAACACGTACAACGGACCGCGCCTGCGAGTGAATGCTACACAGCTGCGTGCGGCCGAGTTGAAAGGCAACGTTTATGTGCGTGCTCATGAAATACATTGAGTGACGACGTTTTGAAGCCATTGTTTGTTACGAATTACTTAAAATTTTAATAATGTATCTTTAGTCAAAAAGTAGGAAATAACGAATAAAATAAGATTTCATAAAAAAAAAAAAAATTGACTTTGACCTTCAATAACTTCGTAAATATTGGTTTCCCAGGTATAGTCTAAAAGACAAAAATGATCCTGATGATGGGCGGAATGCGTGGACTTTGGCTTCGTTGAAGGTCTTGTTACACCCGTTATACTTATTAAAGGTTCTATTAAATCGTCCAGTTTTTTTCCCTACCTACATTCGGGAAAAAAAATCTCTGCTTGAGTAGTTAGAAAGGGATGGTGCTATTCATCGCATATAGCGCCATCCCTTTCTAAGCAGAGATTGGAGTTTGATTCTATAATACGAGTCATAATTCGCTTTACGGCGCGCTAGGTGGTGCTGTACCATTTTCCATACAAAATCTATCGAGTTTTTTTACGTGCGTTTTTCGACAGATATAACGTATTAAGGGTACAGAAAGATTATTGCTACCAACCGTTGCCCTTAACCTCCAATTCAACCATTTTGGCATACGTCTGCCATCGCCCAATATCATTGTAAGAAGTTGTTAGCGAAGGGTGGTTGCACATTATTATTAAAATTAGGCATGAAGTTATTATTAGTATTTTGAATGTAGGGGAACCCTTGCATAACAGGTTGGTTCACTTTAGCTGGACTGTTTGGGGTGGATTTTAGTTGGTTTATGGTCGGCGCAGGGCCGGATTTAGGTGACCTAGGGGCTAGTAAGTTATCAACGTCTATATTAATGGCGCCAGTGGTATCTGCCCAGGTGGCCCCTAGTTTTGTGGTCTGTTTTGGCGCGGCGAGTGGGACGGCCGATGGTGTGAGCCCTGGATGGAATTGGTGATTCAGTTACAGCTCGGCAGGAAAGTATACAGGGTGAATTTTCAATTGTTCGGTTCCCGCAGTGGGGTGGTTCCACTCATGATTACAAGCAACTTTTACTATGGGGCCAACTCTGATATCGCGAAAAAATCAGCTATTCCATACATTAAGGTCGAGTAGGTATTGCGCTTTTGTATGGAACAGCTGATATTTCGCGATATCAAAGTTGGCCTCATAGTAAAAGTTGCTTGTAATCATGAGTGGAACCACCCCACAGCGGGAACCAAATGATTAAAATTTCAGCGTGTATAGTCCGTGTTATTACAAAAGATTTTTAAACACTGTTTAACTAAACCGTGTTTAAATGTGATGCTGTCACTTTTTTGACAATATTGTTTGACAGAGACAGCATCACATTTAAAAAGGTGTTTAGTTAAACAGTGTTTAAAAATCTTTTATACGTTTATCCTTACTTGTCTCATTTAGGTTTTGACAGTTGTCATACGTCTTTTATACTTAAATCGTTATTTAAAAATAAGTTAGTAACTTTATCAAATCGTTAATTATTAATTATTAACAATAATTGAATTAACAATTATAAACAAATTCATTCGGAAAACCGTTGTATTTTAAAAATGAATATTTCAAAAAAGAGTTAAGTAAAGATTGTTCACCAAATCAGAAGTAAGGATAAACAGATTATAGCCAAATAATATACTAAACCATGTGACTGTCACTTTTATAGTACTTACCAGTAGGAAATGTTGATAATAAGTAAAACGCCGACAGTTGGAAGGTTATTCTTAAAACTGTAGTATTATGTATTACCCACTTCTTAATAACTTCAATCAAATAAACTTGATTTGATTTGATTTAATTCTGAGATCTACTAGACAAGAATTGTAATATAATTAAACAGTTAAAAATTAATCTTCCGCAAGACGGTCTCAAAACTTCCAAAACTGAATAAAAACTTTATTCAAACGGTGGGTAATTTGATTACACAGTTGGACAATATCACTTTGTCTTAAACAAATTAAATCACAATTCAATTGGAAATACAATCACGATTTCAATCCGTCTCCGCTAATGTTTTCTCTATCAAATAGAGTACTTGGGCGGCGAAGATGGCCGCTTCGGACTTCGGCCCTCCGAATCTCATCATCAGATTTATATCGCTGATACAGTCGTTCAGCCAAGCCCTAAATTCCAACATCACGTTGAAAAATTCTGTCCTCAAAATAGAAGGTGGTAAAGCAACCACAACTGACGCTAGCAAAGATATCACAGCTGTTTGTATCTTCGGGTCTGGAGAATATCTCATGTACGATATAATCTGCAGTATTTCCCAACAATAAGTCGAACATTTCGGACAGTTTTTGGACGCGAGAATCACATTTCCGACTACTGTCAAATATTTCAGCATCAAAATGCTGTCAACGTCTTGCTTTAAATTGTGATGGCTTAGAGTTAGTTGTTTGTATCCAAATCCTGAGACTAGAGGGTAGAAAAAGAAGTCGGAACAGGCGGCGAAATAATTCCGCTTCGCATTAGAGAAGGGGTGAGGCCTGATTGAGTGGAAGTATCGAGTTTTGTTGATCAATCGCCGTCTTATTATTTCCTCCGCGGGGATCTCAGTATCATCTACAACTTGAATATGAATGTCTTCTTTAACTTTAACTTCTTTCTCAGGTTTCATGTCCGCTATACGATTGACCGCTTCAGCTATAACGTCGAGCATAAAGATCTTCGTCGCTATAGAATACCTCCCGACATCTGTATGTATCTCCTTACACAAGTACTCCGCGCAAATCCTAGGCTGGCACCAAACCATAGCCACAACAGTATTAAACTTTATATGTTCGAAGTTTTCAACGTGGAATTTCTCTTCTAAATGCACGAAAAGACTTAGCAAATCTTCAGTCAATTTCCGATCCTCAGTCCTTAGTTGTTTCCTGACTAAATCCTCAGCTACTTCCATGCAAGCTTCGAACGTTTCCGCGTCTTTAGCTTCAACAAGCATTTCTAAAAGATCACGTAAATAATTAGGTCTAATCTTAGCTGTTATCGAAACATCGTTGCTCATATCGTATGGCTGTAAATCATCGTCCGAATCCAACTGTTCTGTCTCTTGCTTCCCTTTCCGTTCTAAGTCGTCTAATTTTACAGATATTATAGCTTTTACTATTTCTTTCGTCGTTTCAGGAGTTTTTACAGCGCAAGTGACTATAGTGTTCTGAACAAGAGCACAGTATTCTTCGTGGTCAACAACTTTATTAGCTATAAGATCCAAAATTCCTTTAGGATCTATTATTTTTGCTTTGTAATTCTTGGGAACTTTTCTCGAGTCATCTATGAGGCATTTAGCAGCTACTTCATTCAAAATCCTGTTGATTTCTTTACAATTTTGTGGCATATCATCAAAGTCAAAGTTCAAAGATTCTAACGCTTCGCTATCAGATTTTTCTATTTCAGCGAGTGTTTTCAGTATTATTTCGACAGTCGCCATTCCTATGCACCTAAACTCTTGGGCTACTATATTCAAATGCCGAGTCATTCCCGTGAAAAGTATGTTTTTGATTTCTATAAGCTGCCAATCAATTTTCTTCTTTAAAGCTATAACAACACGGTATTTAACCGCTAGAACTAGCAACTGCGATATGTACATGTGCTGTGGTATATTCGACACATTGCACAGTTTTACGTCTGACCAAACAGTCGTTAGTCTTAGAATAAGATCTGCTAATAAATCCGCTGCATTATTATTGGATGTTGCTATGTAGTATATAAGATTTTCTGGAATGTTCGTATTTTTGTAGTCTCTCGGTATTAAATAAAATGGCACTTTATGTGCAAGGATTTCGTTCCAATCTTTATTAGTATCAGAGTTTTCGCCTAAAATCTTTCGGATGGATTGTTCAGTGCTTTTGTAGTCTAAAGGACATCTGTTTAGTAAAACAAGTGATAAGCCATCTATAGCTTGACGGTTTAAGTGGTGAAGTAAAGTTTGTATCAGTTTTCTTCGGACGAACATACTAGAAGAGTTTTCGTAAGCACTCCAACCAATCAAAACATCGACTAATTTTAAAATGGCGTCGGAACTACCGCCCATGTTGTAGTTTATAATGACTTTGGATAACAAATGTGATAAGTAATATAAGTCATAGTGAACGCCAATATGATAACTGCTATCGCTCATAAAATCTATGGAACGAAAAACATGGAACACCAGTTTGAACGAAAAATTCTCATGGGAGAAATCTTTGGGAGTTTCAGTCTCTAATCTGTTGGCAACCCTTTCCGGGAGTGTTGCTAGTAATTGCACGAAATTCTCCCATTCAGTTTGCTTTTGATATTTCTTCATATTTTCCTCAATTTGTACGCTGCTGCAGTCTAAAATTGCCGTAAAAACGGCGTCACTTTTCAAATACTTGGCTAAGATGTAAGCAATAGCTTTCAATACACCTAAATTGGTTTCCGTTTTGAGGAATCCACACAGCAAAGTTAATATTTCATGGCTCACAGCAAAACTTTCTTCAACATCAAACATATAAACAATTTCTTCTTTAAATAGAGGCCAATGTGGTAACACAATCCTTACAACAGAACTAAGTAACTGTGAATATAAATCCAGTAAATTTTCATCAAATATTTTATCATCAATTGCACTTAGCTTTTGAACCGTTATCGGTCCGGGGAGGAATTCCTTTAGATGCCAAAGACAATTCCTTATCATTTTGACTTCGGCATCAGTTTTAATCTTGTCTATGGATTGCAAAGTGTCTAGGACTTTCTCGATGGCCCGTTGTATATTATCTTGAGGTGGTTCCTTTGTATCGGACCCTGGAAATAAAAAAAAACCTGAATGTGCCCAAAACTGATTGATTCGCTGACAGTGACATGACGCATGCAACACTATTTGACTCGGAAAAGTGGATAAGTGACAGTCACATGTAAAATTCTTAAGACTAAAGTTTAACTGCCATACAAAGAACAAGTTTATACCTAGTTTAACCAAAAATATTACTTATCAATATTTATTACTCCTTACGTTTAACACCTCAAAGCATCATATTCCTAAACAAACTTTTTGGTTATTCCAAGTATAAACATATTCTTCGTTTATTTGTACGGCAGTAAAAGTAAATGTTAGCTTCAGTAAAATCAAATATTAGCTTATTTTTACTATTGTAAGCTAAACATCATAAATTGTATTATTTAGTTAGTTGATCAAACACTATTCTTTCATTTTCAATAAGAGACAATGTATGAATCAACAATTAAACACCATAAGATGCACATGAATTGAATATTTTTAAAGTACGGTTAACCTTTTGTACTTATAGAGGGTTATTCTTTATTCACAAAGTGTGTAGAGTCTATGAAATTGTTCATCTTTTTATAAGGAAAATGGGTCAAAAACTGTGAATTTTTCAACTTCAAATAAATGATAGTGCAAGGCGGAAGGTCTTAATTTTTTATATAATTCAATCCATGTTTCTTACCCCATATCTATAGATGAGTAATAACGACTTGAGCAATTTTCAAGTGCTTCTAATATTATATCCACATGCAATTCATAGTATAAATTAATGTAAATTGCACCAAAACTGTGTTTAATAATATATTATACCATAAATTACATGTGAATATAATATTAGAGGAATTTCAAAATTGCAAGTTTTATTCAAGTCATTATTAAATTGTTCAGTTTCATGTACTGAACAAACCTATAGGGATGTTGACTATTTTTTTTATTTTATGTTACATAAATTACCTCTCAAAAAAAGAAACATTGGTAAAAGAATTAATTCGCTAGCATGAAAACTGCCCGAGATATCACAGTGTGAAATGCACACAAATGGACTCGATCAAAAACGCTCCATACTAATGGCTTGCACGTTATGACGTCACGCCTTGCAAGTTTGTATGCAACGCATAGGAAATTTGTTCAGCAGCTATATTAAATATTGTGTTTATCAAAATGGTTTCTTCGACAAATTTGCTATACATTTTACGGACTAATTAAAGGTATCATTTATTTTAATAAATTTTATATTTTTTAAATGGACTTGTCCACCCAACTTTAAAGGGTCATAAAACAAATAATATGCAATATATAAAACTAAGAGGTATACAAGCTACTCTAAAAGTTTCATATGTTTACGATTTTTATTAGTATTTCGTTATTTTATTCATTAGTCAACATCCCTATTATATCCCAAGTGAAGTACTGACCTGTAGTAGTGGGTTGTATAGAGGGCTGCAACGTGGCCGCCGACAGTTGCGTCGCGAGCGAGTCGAGCGGCGATAGTTGCGGCAGCGGCGATGCTGGGTGGAGGGTCGGGGAGAGGTCGCTTAGGAGGTCCAGGTTCGATGCTGGGGCTGCTGGGGAAGATAATATAATAGTACATTATGAGACAAGTTAGCTTAGGTTGCTCATTGCACACAAGGCTGTGGGTTGCAGCCCGAGCCGCAGGCGAGGGCGTAACTCAGCCGAGTTTCATGCGACGTTTTTCAACAAATTTGCGAGGAAATAACAAAGTAATTTATCACACAGCAACAAATACGACAAAAACAAAATATGATGATTATGGGAAAAGGCGCGCATGTTTTTTTTTGTTTTTTTTCACACGCCAAATGCAAGAATATTTTGCGAACAAATACTTCAAAATTATAATTTTGTTATAAAATATTAAAAAAATTGCATTTTGTATGCAAATTTTTTAATATTTTATAACAAAATATTGGAAATTATGAATTATTTGACCTAATTAAGGACTTACACATTTATTTATTCCAAAAATGTATATGAATTTTCAGCATCATAAAACCTCTTTGTTGTAAAAAAAAATATAACTGTATTACCCGGCTAAATTGGGGATGCTCTGTTTACTCGCATAGAACTTGCAGTAATGTACTAATTTAACTTTGTAGGGTTAATTCTATTACGAACTAGTGTTTTATATATTATTGCACGCGTTTGTTATAGCTCGGTTTATGGCCCTAAAAGCGATGTATTAAGGCTCACTTTACGAGCAAGTGTGTTGAAAAGTTAATTAATATACTTCATTGAAAAAAATACGACGAAAAAAATTTCTAGTATTTTTTCAATTATATAAATTATCTTAATATAAAAAATAGCATTGTAAATGCCTAAAATCTAACGTCCTTACCACAAAAGATTTTAAAACAATGTTTAATTTAGACACTGTTTTAATGTGATGCCGTCTCTTTCAAACAATATTGTCATAAAAATGACAGCATCACATTAAAACAGTGTTTAAGCAAAACACTTGTTGAACAGTGTTTTAAACTGACTTAACTTTACCTATCTATGAAATTGGCGATTTTTTTTTCACAAACAAAAACGAAACCTTTTTCGAAAACCTCATTACTTTTATGATTTTAAATATTCATCAATAGCTCGATATTATATTGAATAATGACCATCATATCATAGACAACTATACACCGTTAATTTTTAAGTATATCTAAAAATGAAAAGGGGATTTCAGACCACGTACAACTTTTACTATGGGGCCAACCACGGAATCGCGAAAAAAAAATCAGCTGTTCCATAGAAAAGTACAACATCGACTCGACTATTATAGTGTATGGAACAGCTGATTTTTTTTCGCGATTCCGTGGTTGGCTCCATAGTAAAAGTTGTTCATTCACGTGGTCTGAAATCCCCTTTTCATTTTTATATATACTTAAAAATTTACGGTGTATAAAAGATCCTTATTATATAAACGCCAATTTCATAGGTAAAGACAGAAAGACCTTATAGTATCTTACCATTATTAGCGACGAGTGGCGTAGGATCAGCAACAAAAGCGTTGGAGAAGTCAGCAAAAGTGTCGGCCACTGCTTCCGCGGGAACTAGCGGAGTGGCGGGCGCGGGAGCGGGAGCGGAGGCGGGCGCGGGCGCGGAGAACGCCTTGGAGAAGTCCCCGAACTCGGATGAATCTTTCCTGGTTGAAGGGGGTTCGCCCGCTCTGTCACAAATATACCAGTTCTTATCACATGTCAGTTAATATTTTCAATAAACTGACGTCGTAGGTTTAAGAGCTAATTAGATCATCCTAAATATCGGACCCGATATGAAGTCGCTCCTAAATTCAGAGCAGTGTAATTGCATTCAGAAGGCTAGGATCCGATTTAGGATCCTAATTAGGATAGAAATTGTCTCCGACATAACGGATGCTAAATCGGAAGCACTTAGGACAGTGTAATCGCATTCAGGACGCTCGGCTCCGACACAGTAGTACCACAGCATAAAGAGTACAGTCAGTCAACGCCTTTTATGTTGGCGAAAAAATATCCGCCGCGCCGTTCGTCTAGATAGACAGTTGGCGCAACGACTAAAAGTATATAAGGGTTGTCACTCTGTGATTTGCTTTTTTTTGACCTACATCAATATAAAAAACAAAAAAACCGACTTCAAAAAACCTGCCTCTAAAAAGCAAGAAACAATCATATATAAATCATTAGCTACGCATTATCATTGTTATAATAAAACACGTCTATTAAAGTCGGGTGGGGCTGGAGTACCTACAACTTCCTTTTTTTATTCTAAAAGCCCCACCCGACTTCAATAGACGTGTTTTATTATAACAATGATATGATAATGCGTATCTAATGATTTATATATTATTTCTTGCTATTTAAAGGCAGGTTTTTTGAAGTCGGTTTTTTGTTTTTTAAACAATTTTTTATTTTTTTTTATTTAAAGTGTAAGTACCTTCTGTATTAGGTAGTGTAGGTATATTATTTAGGTAGTAAAATCGGCTCAGCCAAACGTGAGATAATCGCGGAGAAACATACATACATATACAAACTGAATACCTCCTTTTTTTGAAGTCTGTTAAAAAGACTACACAAAGGTATCCCTTTCCCAACAAAAACAATCATCTAATTCGGTTCATAAATAACAAAGTCGTCAAGGTAGTTGATGTAAAGTCATAGTATTTTCGGGATTACTTGAAAACTACTGAACCGATTTGAAAAAATAAATAAATGGGACCATCTCGCAAGAAAACTCAATCGAACAAAAAAAGAATCATCAAAATCAGTCCATAAATGTCGAAGATACGCGCGAATAACGATAAAAAAAGTATACAATCGAATTGAGAACCTCCTCCTTTTGATGAAGTCGGTTAAAAACTAGTTCAGATTAGCGTTGAAAATGATACGTACCTACCTAGCTACCTACATATACCTCCTATTTACCTAGCTATGTATTTTTACGGCTACAAGAACATTCGTTTAACGACTGTATGATCGTAAAGCTGTGATATCGGATCCGACATTCAGGACGGTCTAATTGGCGACTGAATTTCTCGTCCTAAATCGGACACTAAATTCCGGATCCGAAATTCAGGATGGTGTAATAAGCGCTTTAGCTTTATCGGAGAGGTCAACATTATCTGGTTAAGGGCTGATTTTTCAACGCCTAGATAGAGATTTATCCGTTTGATAGCGTATTATACTGCCAAATTGAAAATGCTTGTCATTCATTAGTCTGTCACATTTTGCATGACTTATTAGATTTGGCTAATATTTTAACTGACTGATATCTGTTATCTGAGGATTGAATTAACTGTAGACCAGACCCCTCCGATTAAAACCAAATAGCCTCAAGATAGCTCTCAACATTGAAAGTGGTTTATAAATACGGGGTTAGTGTCTAAACACACTGTGCCAAAGTTACGCAACCGAAGATCGGGGACAACGCTTTTATGTCAACACAATCAGATGTTACTTAATATAATTGAAAAATACTAGAAAAAATCGACTCACCCGTAGCAGCTCAGACGGGACTCGAACCCGCGGTGTATTCCCGTTGTCCCGTTGTCAATGGTCCCCCACAAATCATCTAGTAGTACTTGAGAGTTGTTCATAGGGGGCGCTATTTAGACTAGATAAATATTACTCTATGTATATTACCTCGGGTCGAAGTCATCTTCAGTGGGGAATTGAGAGCCAGTATTAGTAGGCGTGGGGGCGCAAGTCTTGAACAAATCATCTAGCAGTTCTTGAGAGTTGTTCGTAGGGGGCGCTACTGTTGGCTGTGAAGTCTTACCGTATGAAGCTGCTGCACCTATAAATGTAAATAAAAAATATTGTTACAATAGGCTTGTTTCCATTAAGAATAAATATAATGGATAGGGGTTTATAATGATTAATTATATTATGGAGAAAATAACAAACAATTTTAATTATTAAAAGCGTTAAAGATTAATAATATTTAAAAAAAAAATCGTAAAATGCAACCTTTAGTCACGTGACAGTGAACACCAATCAGAAAGCGTTACGTCACGCCGTGCGAAACTCCAATCTTGTCTTTGACGTTTCGAGTATCACTACCGGAGGCGCGTTCCAAACCTACACTCCGAGTGCAACCTAACCACAACCGAACGCAAGTTTTAGCCACTTTTTCCGTATTTCTCCATTGTTTGGAACATATATAAATAACTGGTTTGGCGTTTTTATAGTCGTGCTATCACACTGGGGCACTATACAGTACTTATAATATAAGAAATTCATTTTTAAACGATAAAAACTAGCTATAACGTACGAAGACACGATCGCTCTTCGGTTTGTTTCGCACGGCGTGACGTCATTCAAGACGCCATGACAGTCTTGTGCGTTTTGGAACCAAATTAAAATTGGTTTTTTAAAACGCGAAATTTATAATGTAAACGCTCGATTAAAAATAAATAAACCTTTTTTTTCGATAAAATGCCTAATAAGATAAAATATTAAGCAGTTATTGAAATTTTGTCAACTAGCCTATTATGTGCATAGCTCGTTTTAGAAGAGGGTACACTAAACTAAACTGTTCTGATATAATGCACTTAACAGTCGGATAGAATATCAAATAAGAAATAATACTTTGTATGACATATATGTACTTAAACGCAATATTTAGGGAGATATTTGAAAATTCCTGGCTAACTCCATCCATACAAACGTGGCATAAGTGACGTCACAAATGTTGACCGTTTTGTATAGAGCGTTTTCGGCGGGTGCTGCTGCGCGCTAACTTCAAGTGACTATATCACGAGAAAAAAACGCAAGAACTGATATTGAATGTTCAAGCCCTTTAGACAGCACTAGGTGTAGTCATGATAACCAGAGATGTGCAAAATACTTTATTAAAAGTATTTAAATACAAAATACAAATACTTGTAATTTTTTTGTATTTCAAATACAAATACAAAATGCTTGATAAAAAAAAGTATTTAAGTACAAAATACAAAATACGTATTTTCAAAATACTTTTTTCAGATAAAATACCTTTTTTCCGTATTATTTTTTTATTATTGTGATTGTGATCGTTTCCTTATCGATTGGTCTGCTGGAATGCATCCATTGACATAAATAAATGTCAAATTACCGAGCTTCATGATTGGTTTTTTGTTTGGCAGTGACATTGACATGACAAATTACCTAGCTCTATGATTGGTTGTTTTGTTTTGTTTGACATTGACTTGACATTTACATAAAAAGTAATTTGTATTTTACAAATACTAATTACGTTTTAAAAAGTATTTCAAATAAAATACTAAATACATTTTGAAAAAAAGTATTTCAAATACAAAATACAAATAGGTATTTTCTATTTGTATTTTAAATACTTGTATTTCAAATAATTCACATCTCTGATGATAACAATATAATACATACTCACTATCTTTCTCGCTCTAACAAATGACGTTCATAAGCGACAGAGAAGAAAATATGTATCGTCGAATGTGAGTAATTAATGTAATTTATTATTTTATTAAATTTAAGAATGTTATTTTTTTTTATTTATTCTCAACATACACAATCATTACAGGTATAAATAAACCTAATGCGATGGCGTTGTAGATACTATAAAAAAAGATAATCTGTTGAGCTCACTCAGCGGACACGAAAATAAATCAACTCGCTCAGCCATATGTAGATGTGCTTAATTATTAATTATCAAAAGCATGACGACAAAATATTTGCATATCGACAGATCGATAAAACATGTATGGTGTTACGCTCTAATTTTCATTTTTGTTACCATGTTTTATGCAAGAATAGAACAGAATAGAATGATTTTATTTTGCTAGGAACATGGTTACAAAGTTGTTGTTATCATAATATGACCATTGGCCAACATGTTTCGCTGAACATACAGCATGCAAAATTATACAAAATTAAGAATAATTTAATTAATAATGAGAAAGTGAAAGTGAAATAAGCTTTATTCAAATAAACTTAATTATTAAGTACTTTTGAATCGCCTATATTTTCCTACCACCCGTTCCAGACTTTTTTAGCTGACAAGAAGAACGGGCGCAAGAAACTTATCAGCTGTAACAGCCATAAGTAACGATATTTACAAACTTGAATATATCGTTACCAGATAATTACAACAGGGTGACAGGATTATTGGCAACAACATACTTATTATATTACTTCAACAAAGTTCTTATATTAGCAAGTTATGTGTTACCTACATCATTTCCACGCATTTTGATCTTTAAGATAATCGTCAACTTTATAATAACCTTTACCCATGAGCGTTTTTTTAACATGGTTTTTAAATTCATGCAAAGGAAGATCAATCACTTGTTGTGGAACTTTATTAATAAAGGCTATGCCTTTCCCCAAGCCTAAATCTTGGAACGGCAAGTTTATCTTTATTTCTTGTATTAAACTGATAAAAAAAAAGAAAAATAATAGGTAGCAAATAAAGATTTATGATTATTTCTTGCTAACAGAATGTGGTCCATCATTACTCACCTAGGTCTATTTTCTTAGCAGGCGTACTCGGTTTAGCTTTATTGGGGCTCTTCAAACTGATGTTGAGCGTTCGTGCGCTAGATGGCGCTGCGGCGGGCGCCGTGGTCACGGGCTCGGGGGGCGAGCGCGCGCGCGGGGGGGAGTGCGACTCTGAATCGCGATATACGTTTTCTCTGGACAAAGAAATATGAAATTGAAATTGAAATAATCTTTATCTACACTCACAACGTAATGTTCCAAATATGAATTCAAAAAAGGTAATATAAAGACGTACTTTATTTTCGTGAATAAGTAAAATTAAAAAAAAAAACTCATTACGATGTAGTCAGCACAGAGGAAATAATCACTACGTTTTAGTAGTCAGCTGCATCATAAAATAACTTTTTTTCTCATTACGATACAGGGCGAATCCAAGAAGAAGGTAGTGCCGTGATATTAAAAAAAAAAAATATTTTCCCACATAATTTCCATGATTAAAATGCACTCTATGGTGATCGATGACTTATATATTGCGATTAGTTTGCAAGAATGCACTCATCTCAATTTTTTTCTAATGGAATGCGCGCCATTTTTAGAGGATTACAAAAAAAGTTTTGAATTTTGATTTTAATTTTTACATTTTGTTATACTGAATTTCGTAGGTGTTTTTATTCTTGCTTAAAAATGTGAAAAAGATTGACTCTGCAAAATTATTTGAGATGCAGCTAAGGAAATGACTTCTTACAAGGTAGGTACATAGCTAATTCAACCAAAGTCTCACTCTCTTTTCTAACGTTGATCTTTTATTTAGTAGGTTCAATCCCAAATGTATGAGTGTAGATAAAGTAGTGTATGAAACTGCACATAACTAGGTATTAAAACACTCGTGTGATACTATTAAAAACCTCGCCTACGGCTCGGTTTTTAAACACACACTCATGTTTTAATACCCTTCATTATGTATCAGTATCATAAACTACTATTATTTAAATAAGCCCACATAATAAGCGTTTTTAAATCGTCAATTCTTTTACCTTATTACCCATTATGACGTCTTTTAACTGACAAGAAAAATGGGCGCAAAAAAACTTGCAAGCTTTATCAGATGGAACGATATTTACAAATATATATATCGTTTCCATACATTATGTTAACATAGATTAAAAAAATAACATTATTCAATTAGCACATTTCATTTTGAATAAATTTACAGGGTTCAAGCTAAGTTAAAAAATATTAAAGTAATTATTCAGTCTAGGCATCGAATTGAAAACAAATATCCAAAAGCTTTCCATTCCATAGGCCTTTTACAAAACTACCGACTAAAGAAAGTAAAAATATTGCAATTAAAGAAATCACAACAAGGTATATAAGTTATGAAATTTGTTTTGAGTAAGGAGTGCCATACATACAGACCATAATAAACATAATTTGTGTGCGAATTTTTTGGCCCCGTGGTGTAATTTTTTAAGCAATATTTGTTTGCAATTTACACTTCCATAGATTTTAGTTCGCTGACCAAACCTATATTGATAATAACATAAAAATGCATAATATTTTTATTAAACCATCAAAATTTCAAATAACTCACTTGCTAGGCTTGTTGGGCCGGTGGCTGTAGTCGCCGTCTGAGTCGTCTCTCTCGAAATCGTCGTCTTCATCCCTCCTCTCTTTGGGCTCCTCTGTACAATTATACAACGGGTTACAAAACAACCTCTAATGCCGAATATGGTAGATAGGGACCGTCGAACTGAACAACTTTTACTATGGGACCAACTCTGATATCGCGAAAAAAAAAGTTTTTATACATTTTAACTTTGACTGACTCTTACGGCCAAATACTCAAACGAATCTTAAAGTTAAGGCCACCTTAAATTAAAAAAAGTTGTCAGATTTGACAGAAACTCTATGAAACTGACAGCTTCCTTAAAGTTAAGGAGACCTTAACTTAAGATTTTAGCTAAGAAGCCTTTGAGTATTCGGCCGTTAATCCGTCATCCAAGTTATTGTCTGTAATAATTCTGTCTGTGATATTTAAGGGTTACCATCTAACCGGATATATCCGGTCTTGACCGGATATATTGACCGGATATTTCACCGCGATTGGAAAAAATCAATTACACCATCATTGTAGTGATTTAGTCCAAACCATCACCGCCACACGGCCCGGAGCGAAATAAAGGCATCTTTCAAGAACTACCCACTTGTGTAGAATTAAAAAAAAAATATCGAGAAGTTATTTAATCTAACAAGTTTTATTTGAGTCAAAGACCGGCGGGCTGATTATCTAATTAGAAACCACCTAGCGACCGGTCTCATTTGACAGATAAATGTGATACATTGCTTCTTCTTTTTGGAGTAAAAAAAAAAAATACCAAAGAAAAGTAGCAATGTATGTCAAATGAAACCGGTCGCTAAATAGTTTCTATTCAGATAATCAGCCTGCGGATTTTTGGCAAAAAAAATTTAACCTCTTGCGACCGAATTTCCGAATTTAGGTCCCTGGCTGCCTAGCATGACCGATTTATATCGCGTGATATAGCGTTTTATCACGTTTAAATGTCAAAAAGACAAAGGAGTTTGACAGTGGAGTGTCGATAAAATACTATATCACGCGATATAAATCGGTCATGCTAGGCAGCCAGCCTGCCTAGCATGACCGATTTATATCGCGTGATATAGCGTTTTATCACGTTTAACTGTCAAAAAGACAAAGGAATTTGACAGTTGAGTGTCGATAAAATGCTATATCACGCGATATAAATCGGTCATGCTAGGCAGGCTGGTAACCCTAGATATGATATAATGCTCCAATGAGTTAAGTTAAACGTTTAGGGTATGCAAAATTTCACGATGATCGATCAAGTAGTTAAGACGAAGGCGTAGCAAACAAACACGCTGACATTCGCATTTATAATATTAGTAGGGATAATTTTATAAAAAAAAATTAAAACTTAAAACAAACACAATTGCAACTTTTATTTTTCAACATTAATTATCAAAACTATCCAATATTAATATTAACAAACAACAGTAGGTATTGCAAATAATTGTTACAAAACTCGAGACGTTTGATAAAATTCCTTCACACTATAAAAACTGTTATCTATAGCAAATTAACATTTATTCCAACATAACATACATTCAGACACATATAAGTTATTTGCCATTGTTTACGTTACGTAAACAAAGAATCAACTAAAAGCATCGTATTCTTAGCATTAAAAATTTATAGTAATTAAATAAATTTCATTTATTTCAGAAAATTTAAAAATATCCGAATATTCATTTGAAAAAAAACTATCGTAGTATTTTAAAGACAACTAAAAATTATTCAGCTAAAGCTTACGAATAGCGAACCAATGGCACACGTGCCATTATAATGGCACGCGACACAATATTTTGGGCATGTTATTGATCACAAAATTCATTACGCCAACGATTTGAGGGCACGTCTACGACCTCATTAAACATTAACATTTAGAAAAATGGCACGTTGATACATAAAGGATCGCCATTCCTGCTAAACGTTCTGTAATACAGTACGAGGCAAACATCTTGAAACGTTTTCGACGGAGTCATAAGTTATAAGTCCGGAATAAGTCCGCGCAATAGGGATGATGACTAATGAATAAAATGACGAAATACTAATAAAAATCGTAAACATATTAAACTTTTAGAGTTGCTTGTATACCTCTTGGTTTCATATATTGCGTATTATTTGTTTTATGACCCTTCAAAGTTGGGTGGACAAGTCCATTTAAAAAGTATAAAATTTATTAAAATAAATGATACCTTTAATTAGTCCGTAAAATGTATAGCAAATTTGTTTGAGAAACCATTTTGATATTTGAATTGAATTGAAATTTGAATATTTTATATAGCTGCCGAACAAATTTCCTACGCGTTTCATACAAACTCAGGCGTGACGTGACGTCATAATTGAGTAGCCGTTAGTATGGAGCGTTTCTGGGCGAGTCCATTTGTGTGCATTTCACAGTGTGATATCTCGGGCAGTTTTCATGCTAGCGAAATAATTATTTCACCAATGTTTCTTTTTTTGAGAGGTAATTTATGTAACATAAAATAAAAAAAAGTTGTCATCATCCCATTTGCCTCGTACTGTACCAACATGTTGCAATAAATGATGATTATGATAATGATAATGACTCACCCCAATTAATGCCCCCGCGGTCGCTGTACTCGCCCCACCCGCCAGAACTGCCGCGGACACCCATCACGGTGGCTTCGGACGACATTCCTACAAATTGTGCTTTTATTTACTTACCAACATATTGTGTAAAACTCATTTAAGGCGGTTGTATGACCGAAAGTGGCGCCCTCAGAGGTTTTTATTTAAGGTGTTATTAATAGAAAAAGATTTTAATAATGTTTATCGTGGGGTTTTTAGGGCCCATGGTCTAGTATTTTTAGAAGGTATCACTACATGCCCTCGTAGTTATTCGTAGAAGTAGATAGCAAATGCGTCAAAAACGGCCACTTTTAGCAGTTTTGCTATATACTTCTAGCAGTGACTACGAGGGAATGTAACGATACCGTCTAAAAATACTAGACTGTGGGCCCTAAAAATTCCACGTAAAACATTATTAAAATTGTGTATTAGAATTATAATATTAAATAAAATTCACCGCGGCGCCACTTTCGCTCGGGGTGCACCCTTAAAGCGATTAGCTTCTTTACAGTGGCGCCCTCACCTTGAATAATTTTATTGCTCGCTAAGTACATAATGTATCGAAAATTCAAACGTTGAGATTGAAGCTAAGGTTCTATAGTTTATTTACAAACTATAACAAATAGCATTCGCAAAAGAGCCTACTACTACTACAACGAAATATATTTTACAGTGGTTATAGTTTGTTGTGTTGCTCATGGTACTTACTTGACGTCGTGCTCAAGCGACCACTTAGAGCCAATTTCATCATAGGAAAATATGGACGATTCAAAAATGCTAAATTATTAACTTTATTTAAATAGACATTTTGACTTTGACTTTGGTGGATAAGGAAAATGGGACCCATCCAAGAAGACCCATAACGAGGTCCCAATGCGAATTGGTAGGTGAACTTACATGGCTATCGTAATCGCTTTCATTTGACAGATGGATGTGACACATTGCTACTTCTATTTGGCATATAGTGAAAGTGAAATAAGTGAAAGTGAAATAAGCTTTATTCAAATAAACTTAATTATTAAGTACTTTTGAATCGTCTATATTTTTCTACCACCCGTTCCAGACTTTTTTAGCTGACAAGAAGAACGGGCGCAAGAAACTTATCAGCTGTAACAGCCATAAGTAACGATATTTACAAACTTGAATATATCGTTACCAGATAATTACAACAGGGTGACAGGATTATTGGCAACAACATAGACTTATTATATTACTTCAACAAAGTTCTTATATTAGCAAGTTATGTGTTACATCATTTCCACGCATTTTGATCTTTAAGATAATCGTCAACTTTATAATAACCTTTACCCATGAGCGTTTTTTTAACATGGTTTTTAAATTCATGCAAAGGAAGATCAATCACTTGTTGTGGAACTTTATTAATAAAGGCTATGCCTTTCCCCATAAATGAACCTCTCGTTTTTGCAAGCCTAAATCTTGGAACGGCAAGTTTATCTTTATTTCTTGTATTAAACTGGTGAATGTTGCTGTTCTTATCAAATGAATCATAGTGTTTCCTTACATAAACTAAATTTTCATAAATATATTGGCCTGCCAAAGTTAAAATATTTATTTCTTTGAACAATTCTCTCAAGGTATCTCTCCGCCGTAGATTGTATATGGCGCGAAATATATAAAAACTTACCATAGAAAACTAGCAATGTATCACATCCATCTGTCAAATAAAAGCAATTACGATAGCCATGTAAGTTATCCGGTACTGCCCCTGATGGGAATATCAGTAAAAAGCTCACCAATATACTTGTCCTTGTTCTTCTTCGCCTTCTTCCTCTCTTCCCGGAGTTTCTCATCGTCCTGGATGAAGTCTATCAGCTCTCGTACCTTGTGCCTTACGTTAATACCCTGCAACAATCAATATATGATAATACCTTGAATCTTGATGTTTAGATGTTGTTCTGCCAGCATAGCGATGGTGTAGAATCTACAATGTAGATCATGGTACAATAATAATATTATACTGCGCCAGTTATAGCATTCAGAGATAGAGGAAGTCACGTGGGTAACACCTGATAACGTCATTTCCGCTATCGGTATTGAAAATTACGTTGATCTTACCTGATCCTTTCCAATGTCGTCGACGTACGCGTAGTTCTCGAGCGACCTCAAGTCGTAGATGTGTTCGCGCGCTGACGTCACCACGCGCTCTGACCCGTTGCGAACTAGGTAGCTCAGCAATAGGAGACACTACGACAAAAAAAAACATGCTAAATGACTTTTAAAACTAATAGGCACTGCATAAGAGCCAAAGCCAATACGCACGGCGACTTCGACGTTCTATAGTTTAATTCAGAGGTTCCCAAACTTATTTTACGGCGGCATCCTTATTGTGGCAGTGGTTTGACTACTTAGGAAAACAAGAAAACTATGTTTAATGTTCAATGTTAGAGTTTAATGCTCATTTACCTTAAATGCGAGAAATTAAACTGTTTTAATAAATTTTTCATTATTTCCTAGTCGCCTGGAAGAGATCACTTTCATAACATAAGAGAAACCTCTGCCATAGTTTTAAGTTTTTATTTGTTTTGTATATGTGTTACAGTCAAAACCCTTAACCAGTCAAAAACCTTATTGACCGGTAAAATTAGTCAATAAGGTTATTGACTAAAGGTGTCGGTCAAAACCCTTATTGACTGATTTTATCTGATAAATTCAGTTAATAAGGTTATTGACCGACACCCTCAGTCAATAACCATATTGACTGATTTAAAGTCCAGACATTTAGTCAATATAGGTTTTGACCGACGTGCCCAGTCAAAACTCATAAAAAGTTAAGGACGTTAGTGAAATTATACTAGAAAATCATTTAAAAAGGTTCATAAAACTTTTTTAAGTGCAATATTTAAGAGTTTTGTGTTTTATTAATTAATTCGGGGTATTGTTTGAGGTCTGTAAACTGCAACCGCGCGAGAATACGTGCCCCAAAATATTTTTGAAGATGGCAATCGTTTCCAGATGTGATGCCAGTTCTGATTCCAATTAATGTACCGGTTATAGTTTAGTACTTTCTTTGATATTGCTAAAATTCCGATTCCGATTTTGGTTTTATTAGGTACTAGTTTTAGTACCGGTTCCGGTACAGGAATTGAAATCAGAACCAGTACCAAACTGCCCCTAAGGTGTTTTCTTCGGGCTTTAACATGGGGTCCTTCAAAAGGCGAGCTAACATGGCTCTCATAAGTCGGCAACATATTGGTGAATCTCTGACATCGCAGGTGCCCGTACCCAAACTCCTCAAAGTACAGTCATACTTCCCTCAAACTCAAACACTGCAATCAACTAAAACTGAAACCACTCCAACTTTTTAAGAGTTTTGACTCAACGTTTGACTTTCTAATCAGTCCATATCAGTTTTGACTGGGTACGTTGGTCAAAACCAATATTGACTGAATGTCTGCTCTTTAAATTAATCAATAAGGTTATTGACTGAGGGTGTCGGTCAAAATCCTTATTGACTGATTTTGTCAGATAAAATCAGTCAATAAGGATTTTGACCGACGCCCTTAGTCAATAACCTTATTAACTAATTTTACCGGTCAATTAGGTTATTGACTGGTTAAGGGTTTTGACTGTAACATATGTACTTTTCAGCAATCAAAAGTTTTATGTACAGTGGCGGTCACATAATTAAAGACACCAGTCGACTTTCATACAAACGAACAAACGAAACGTAACTTTGAAGCCTTGGTTCTCTGCCAAGGATTGACCTAGCTGTGATCTGATGATGGCTATCCAGGGAGTGAATGGAGGAGATTCAGATCGTTAGTCACAACCAACTGATCTGATCAGCATTCTAAGAGATATTATGTATGTTTTCTTGTTTTTTTCTGATTGTATCGTTTTTTCTATCATGTGCAATAAAGTCTTTATTATTATTATTATTATTAGGATATGTTCAAAAAACGGTGAAATTAGGATAAAAATGTCTTGAAACTAAAAACTATGATGCTTCGTGGCACGCCAAGGCACTTAAATTTGCCCGCCAAATGCTTGGGCCGGCTGGCCAGTCCGCTGTGGCCCAACTTCCACCTGATGGTAACCCTAAAAGTTGTAGCATGGACATCACCTCGGGGAAGAGCTCGTAGGTGAAGATGGCCAGTGCGAGCTCCTACATCTGCTGGCCGGTCGGGCCTCATGCTTCATCCAAGCTAACGCACTACTTCTGTTGTATTAAAAACAAAAACACTTGGGTGCAGTAATATTTTAGACCTGCTAACGTGTGACAGCAGTCCTGTTTCTAGCTGCCTAAATAGAAAAAGCCCTATAGCTAAACATAGTTGATATATAGTGCACTCGGTTGTCATGTAGCGTCCTCCGCCATAGCATGGACATCACCTCAGGGAAGTGTTTGTAGGTGAAGGTGTCTAGACCTAATTCCTGCATCTGCTGGCCAATCGGGCCCCAGGCTTCATCCGAGCTAATGCACGACTTATTTTGTGTTAAAAACAAAAACACTTGGTCCCAGTAAGATTGCAGACCTGCTGACGTGTAGCAGCAGTCCATCTTCAGCTGTCTAAATGGAAAAAGCCCTCAATAGTTGATATTCTCACCTTATAAGTGCGTCGCCAGTGCGCTCGGTTATCATGCAGCATCCTCCGCCATAGCATAGACATCACCTCGGGGAAATGCTCGTAGGTGAAGGTGGCCAGTGCGAGCTCTTGCATCTGCTGGCCGGTCGGGCCCCAAGCTTCGTCCGAGGTGGCTTCACGGACTTTGCCCTCCACTTCTGTGTAGTTCATCACCACATTTGTGCTGTAATAAGTGGGTTTTTTTCAGCGTCGGAGCGGAGATGAGCGCCCATGGCAAAATTTAGACTTTTTTCTAGCTATGGGTCAGCAAAGAGCACCCCCATGAGGGTTGCCCTCCTTGCCAGCCCCTTAGCTATGATGATAGTTTTGTTGCTGTGCGTATTAATTAAAGGTTAATTTCTAACTAAACATTATACACACAACTTTTTCTGAGTCTTGCAAATGTTAACTTCTTGTAATATTTAAGGTCGTTAGGATTTTGAAATCTCTAAAGAAAGCGCAAACGCGGTCGCCCGGTGAAAATACGGCGACATACTGTAGCTAACGAAGCAAAAGGCATCGGGATGACTTGAAGCGAAGTGAAACGCGAAGCTCAAGACCGTACAAAATGGAGGTTCACTGTGGATGCCCTCTGCCCCATCTAGGGGTCACAGGATATTAAGTAAGTCATAATATTTAAGGATTTTTTCAAATGTGGCTCATCTCTGTAACAGTCGGAGCATGACTTGGCGATGTCTTTTCTATTATCTCAAACAATTATTAACCTTAAGTCTAACGCTTTCAAGTTCAGTTCGGTTATGTTCAGATAATAATATAAAAACTTAGTTTAATCAGCTGTATAATTTATTAACTGAAGCTACCACAACTTCAGTGTGGTATTTGTACAGAAGAAAACGAAGTATGTAGTGAAATGTAATGTACAAAACAAATCTAAAAAGAACAATAGATGCTTGATGTTATGAATAAATAAAAAAAATAAAATAAATAAATAAATAAATAAAAATAAATAAATAAGTAAACAACATTGAAGATTCATCTTTAAAGCTGCGTTCACATGTAGTCATCCAAACTACTAGGTCCAAGTATTGTATCCAAATATAATTTGATCAACGCTACTTGTCCAATTTACTTGGTCAAGTATTTGACATGATCAAAGTCATGTCAACATGGCTTAATTCATATTAATATTAAACTGAGACAAAGTGAAAGAGCAGTCACTGAACATGTGAAACAAGTTTACCAAATTATTGCACAAAGTAACCTTGGTGCAAGTTACAGTGATAAGTTAAAAATTAATAAGAAAACTAGTATTATAAGCATTATTACAGAGTTTTAGAATCTTTTTTCTTCATTATTTCTAACCCAAAAATATCTATTTATCAGTTCTGCTCTGATAAAAACAAATAAAATAAATACATGATAATTATCTGGGGCAAATACTAATTTGACTGGGGCATAATAAAGAAATTAAGGATTGTATTATTTAAATGCTAGTTTTATTTTGTATCAATAACTAAATAGCATATTATAAATCTAGATATAAATTGTTTAGATAAGGTAAATAAAGTACATTCAGCAAAAATGCATGTCTGATTGACTTTTCTTTATAAATATTTTATAAAAAGTCTATTTGTCTACAAATTAAAAAGACGACCAGGGTAATTTTGTATTAACCTTAAAATTCTATCGGCATAATTACTCTATCCGTAGTAATCTCCTTTTAATGGATTTGGCCCGCTTCAAATACAGATTAGATAACAAATGGAGTTGTATAATTCAACAATATATTACCATTCATTAACATAAAAATATAGCAATTTTCTTGCGTGGCTAATTACATTCTATTTGAATTGTCTTTCCGTTGAGTCCTCACTCTTGTTCAATACTTTGATTGATTGTTAAATTAATTTAGTTAGTAAATTATGACTTGTTTAATAGGATAATGAGTCGCCTACAAGAATATAACAATGTTTTCCTGATTTACCTACAATTAATGAAGTACCAAATTAATTAGCAATTCTGTTATCATTTCCTTTTTTTAGGTAGGTAGGTAGGTACTTAATGAATATTTAAGACCAAGATCAGACGAAATACAGACAAAATTTGAGTCTTTGTATACCCAACAAAAGAGTTGCAGGCTTATTTCTCTGGTTTTAGACACCAATACCAAATGATTATTGTGTTTGCACTTTTGCAGACCACTTTTGATTAGGAGTATCAACCTGACTCTCCGACCATAATTTCTAATTGACAAATCCTTCATAACAAACAGTGACACTGGAAAATTTAGAAAAAAAATTACCGATAACTGTTTTATCATCTGTGTATTGTATATCATCTTATTTTAGGCCCAAGGATAGCAGAAAACGCTTGTTTGCCTTCATAACATCCACCTGAAACCTAGACTTCCGACATCACCCAATAGGTACCAAGAGAAAAAACGAATAAATTATATCAACATCAATATAAACAAACACTTAAGAGTGCATTTACTATAAACTAAAACGAAGAAGAACAATAAAACTGTAAAATAAATTTAGTAATTTTATCCCAGATGGCTAAAATTTGTATAGAAAAGAAGCAAATTGCAGTAAACTTACACTTTGTCCGCCAACTCTCTCACTTTCCACATACTGATAAAACGGTCCATTTTCGCTAATTAACTGTTCAAATGATATTTTAAAACCAAAACCACTGTATATTTTACGGAAATTAACATATAAAATTAACTAAAACTGCGAGCTGATGATTTGGCTGACATTCTTGCAAAATGGCGACAGGAATAGTATTGCCACATTGAAAAAAAAGTATCTTTCTTCCTCGTCTTGGAGGGAGATTACATGATCAGTCTGGCTCTGGCTGGAATCAGTCCATTTCATCAGTCTGTATTGACTTTGATTTTTTTCCAGACTGATGATCTTTCTTGGTTCTTTTAAACCTTTTTAAATGCTCTAAGTTTTTAAACAACTTCTAAAAAAATGTTTAAAAAAAACAAAAAACCGACCTACCTATAAAAAGCAAGAAATAAATTTCGTAATAATAAAAACACGTCTATTGAAGTCGGGTGGGGCTGGACTGGAGTACAAATTCCTTTTTTTTATTCTAAAAAAATCTAAAAAAAACTCTTGCTTTTTAGATGTATTTAATTTTGAAGCTGTTTTGTTTTCATTTTCAGGTTTTTTGAAGTCGGTTTTTTGTTTTTAAAACATTTTTTATTTTTTTATTTTTAGTGTACCTTCTGTATTTGGTAGATAATTACTTTAGTTTTTTATATTTTTGTTTATTTAGGTAGATAAAACATGGGTAGACCCCGAAAGGCATGCACGCCTTTAAAAATATTGGTCTTAAGTTTTTTTTTAATTTAACTTTTTTGTGGTAAGTATGGTATATTTAGCGACGATATTATCTAAGTTACAATAGTCTTATGTCAAGGGCTCATCACCTTTTACAAAATACTGGTTTTCCCGACGCAGGGGCGTTAATTCTTGAGGAGTTCTCCTGGTACTTCACTATCAGCTCCACTTCACCATATGCATTATGATGAACCACATAAATAGCCTAACTATATTAAAGTAATCGTATCGCACCAGTGAGATATTTAGTTTAGTACCTATGGAATAGTTCCGGTGATCATCTATGGTCTCCATCATCAGTTCCACTTCACCAAAATGGTACTTTTCGAAAGCAAATGCACGAGTTACTGAAAATAGCAAAATCGCTATATGTGTGCCTATAATATTTGAAGAGTTCCCTTGATTTCTCCAAGATCCCATCATCCAATTTCAAAATTTAAAAAAATGGGACCAGCTTGAAAACTTACCTGATGTTATAACGTTTGAATCATTTCAATCGGTTCAGCCGTCTTCGAGTAATCGGTGTACATACAAAAAACAAAAAAAAACGGGTCGAATTGAGTACCTCCCTCCTTTTGAAGTCGGTAATAATCATTTTATTTTCGTGCTTTTTTTCAAGATTACTTGAAAAGTACTGAACCGATTTTCAAATTTTAAAAAATGGGACCAACTTGGGAGTTTACCTATTAATATAATAACGTTTGAATCATTTCAATCTGTCCAGCCGTCTTCTAATCGGTGTACATACAAAAAACAAAAAATTAAAATTTAAAAAAAACGGGTCGAATTGAGTACCTCCCTTCTTTTGAAGTCGGTAAAAAGGAGGAGGTTCTCTGTTCAGCTGTAAGTATGTTTTTTTATGTATGTCCACCGATTACACGAAGACGGCTGAACCGATTGAAATAATTCAAACGTTGTCTAAGTTGATCCCATTTTTTATTTAAATTTTGAAATCGGTTCACTCGTCACGTCACTCGGTACCTACTTTTCAGGAAAACCTGAAAATACTGTCGTTTTCGTTACTATTTTATGAACTTATACGGAAGATCGATCATAATATCTTCTTTGTTTAAGTACCGATTTAGATGATTCTTGTTTTTTTTTGCCAGTTCGAATGGGTCTGCTTGTACTAAGGGCGTCGTATATTTATATTTTTTTTTTCTCTGTTTGATGTTATCAATATGTATGGCACTTCTTACTCAAAACATAAAACTAATAGGCAAGTAAACCTTGTTTTGATTTCTCTTTTTTTTTTATTGCAATCATTTTGCTTTCTATAGTCAGTAGTTTTTGTAAGTAAAGGCCTATGAAAAGCTTTTGGATACTAGTTTTCAATTCAGTGCCTTAGGATGGGTAGCATAAGTATGTCATGCTCTCTTTAATCATTTCTGCGGTGGTGTCGTGTGGGGCGTCGTTACGTTCCCTCAAATATGGTTGAGCGAAGCGATGGCTGGTCCACGCGTCATGCTCGTGAACGGGTGCTGCCAGTAGGAATGGGTCTGCTTCTGAGTACCTATCTTAACGCATATTGAATTGTAAGAATTGCGTTTTTTTATTGTTATTTTTTATGTCTTGTATCAAGTGTTTTTTGGTAAATTTTGCCTACTTAGGTGCACTTTCGAGTAGCAGACATAGTGATTACTGATTTCTCCTAGTTGAAAGTTATTTACTCTCACAATTACCTATCCGATATGTAGTAGGTATTTAATTTCAACCTTCCTATTATACCCATTGTGTACAAACTTTTGTTAATTATTGTGATGGAAAATGACCTCACTTTAAATGTGGAGCTCATTTTTCAATGTTGACGACTCTGTATGAAATATACAGGAAGAAAAAAGCAGCCCTTGACGAGTTTCTTGCCGGTTCTTCTCGTTACAAGGTCTCCCGCTCAGGGTTTGCGAACCGATGGCGTAGCTTCTTTGACATTCACAAGTGCTTGTAACAGCCTAGACTGAATAAATGATTTTTTGATTTTGATTTGATTTGATTTGAAAGAAGATACTTTAGTGATGATGCCATTTTGATTTCATTGTTATTGCACGTGTATTGGACCTTGGATTTAAAAGATACACAAGGGAACTCCTCAAAATAAAATAAAAGTGTATAGTGAATTGCTAGGATTATGACAATCTTAAACAAATTAGGTATCTACAGCTTGACCATAAAGAGTTGACAAAAAATGAGGGCGCCACTTTCTATGTAAATACGTCAAACTTCATTATTTTTAGCCGGTAGACCCGTTGGAATAGACTTGGACTGCGAAGAAACAATGGAACTCTTTAACAGCAAACGGCACGAACAGTGGAAATTGAGTTATTAGTGGTAGGTACCTATGGGAAAAGTGTGTTTTATTTGAAAAAGGTCGGGTTCGGGATGTGTGACGGTGTGGGTGGGACTGCAATATCGAATAATAAACTACTTTTGAGAAGGCCGGGTATGGGATGGGTGACCGTGAGACTGTGATAACGAAAGATGAGAAACTTTAGGAAAAACCGGGAATGAGATGGGTCGTCCATGTGGGACTGCAATAACGAAAGTTAAGCAACTCTATGAAAATCCGGGTATGAGATGGGTGACCGTTTGAGACTGCGATAACGACGGTATGGGGTATGGAGTAGAGGGGAGAGAAGGGAGGGGTATAGGGAGTCCCCCACATAGCCGTCCCTCCCTTCTCAGTTTTCTCTGCTAATTAATTTTAAAATGTTGCAGACCAATTAGATATTTCGCTGACCAGTTCGATATTTGCTGACCAATTCGATATTTTGCTGACCTATTAAATATTTTGCTCTCCAATTATTTATTAAATTGCTGACGGTTTTAAGATTGTTTTCAGATCAAGGTTTGCTGATCAAATATAATGATCAAACTGCTGATATTTTTTGCTGACCATTTTGATTAATTGCAGATAAAAAATGTTTCCCAGTAAAAAATAGGAATAAAATCAAGTTTCGTATTGTTATAAAAGGCTCAAATTCGTTATGTTATTAGGGTGCAAAAAAAGTAAACATTTTTACATCATTGAGAGATATTTATTTACTCTTACAGTTATGGTTTACAAAACTTTATAATTTAGTTTCTTAACTCAGTACTGCCGCTTTTAAAAAGATCCGCTAGAGATACCTACATAATTGTCTAAAGATATTCATAGCATTCAATATCGTAGCAATCCTATTAGGCGAACCCTACACCATACAGTAAATACTGTGCTGATCCAGCAGTATTTTACCAGGGGCCTATTTCATAAAAGAATGCTAAGAAACAATAAGGTTGGTAAACTTTTTCAAAGAGAATTGTTTTATGTATTTTTTGATAGCACAAGTTTGAAGAATAAAGAAAATAATATTATGATTTTTTTTTACCTTGTTAACTAAATATTTTTTTTATATTATTATCGCGATAAAATATCAAACATACGGCTGAACACAAAGATATTAGAATTTTAAAAAGAAGGCTGAACAGGAATTTATTTTGCCTTTACTGATTTAAATAACTGATTGACAGATTTGACAGACAGTGACAAAGAGTAATCAATCATACCTTTGTTTTTTTTGTTTTGAGCAACAACATAGAAAGTCTTTGGAGCATAGGCATAACCTCAGGGGCGTGCATTGGTTTTCAAGATAGGTAGGCACTCTTAGATCTAAACAGTTGTAATTTTGCTCTTATTATTTTCTACTAACGGAACTAAAAACAAACAAAATATGACAACCGCATTGCTTGCATCTTTATTTCCGAAAACAAACATTCTATTAAGCGCGGGTATCAACACTCTTAGGACAAGGTAACAAGATTGAAACTTGTTAAATTCACCCTCACTCGTGAGATAATAAAACTCGGATTAGGAGCGAGCGGTTTGTGCATAGGAGCGAGTGAGACAAATAATGTCGTCGTCGGCTTCTCGGCAAAATTCGTTCGGCCGCGGCCGCCCGAGGTGGTTCGAGGTAGCCCGAGTAAGCATGATTACCTAGCGCTGTTATATTGCGAAGGTCATGTTTTAGAACCTTACACGTACAAAGAGCGCACTTTTTTCTGTGGTCGTATAACTTTTACCGAAATTTTTTAAATGAGTTTTGTATGAAACGCTCCTTGCTTCAAATATGCATTCTGGAGACTGCTTACCACACCGTAGCGCGTAGGTAGGAATGATGCGCAAGGAAAATTTGCTTACTAACTGAGTGTTTAATAGAAGTTTGGTTATTATAGAATATTAACGGAACCAAATTATTATTTTTTACTTTAACACTAGTGACTAGTGGTACCTATATTCGCCATGAGGTAAGCACTGCCTAACTGCCTATATGGTATGCACGCCCCTGCATAACCTACGCATACAGCCGTAATAGTGATTTATTGTACTATGCTGTAAATTAAAAATATTTTTTTTTATTTAAATTAAAATTAAGCATTATAAAAATTGCGCAATTTGTTATTCCTGACTCCAAAGCTACCAGAAGATATATAATTCACAACAGTTTTGGAAAAGTGTTGGATCACTTTATTTACTGTGTGCGTAGGGTTCGCCTTACAATTTATAAGTTAGACAATATAATTTAGCATGTAATTCCACGATACTCTGGTGTGAATTTCCATTTTACTTCTAACGAGTTAAACTCATTAGAAGGTCATACATCATTTCTTAGCAAGGGGGTCACTCTGTGGTTGCGCTCCATAGTATTGCCATAATTCTATAGCTTTTATTGCGATTACTTCTTCATATTGTTCTGTTATCTGCAAAGGAAAACATATTTTAATGAAAAAGTACCCATAAATAAATATTATTTTTATATATGGCAATATTCCACTTTTTTGTTAATTTTACGGCTTTGCACCTTAGTAAATTGAGAACATAGAATAAAAGTTTGGATTAAAATCTTTTAAATAAATAAAATTGAGATATTTTTTTTTACAGATTGAGAATAAAAATTCTACCTCTGAAACACATTTAAGAATTTCTTCAACGGATTTCGCTCTCAAAATATTTCTCCGTAATGTTATTACGAGCATAACAGCTACAAAAGCGAGTATTTTCGGCGCGCCACTGCATAACTTGTCCCAGATTCTGAAAAAATAAAAATAAAAGTACATTATTTAGTTTTAAGTACTTTAATTTTGGAGAATACTGGATTATGTACTATAGTCAACAGCGTCGCTTAAGGCGAGGCCAGTTCTCGAAATTTACTCTTTCACTATGTCTTTAGAATAAGGTTGAATATTGCATAACTTTAATTGACGCTTCGCCAGAAATTTGACGAATTTTAGTACATTTTTATTGATTTCTGAAATACTGGATCATTTATTAAAAATGGTTATTGTGTTAGATCGATAAAAAAGCTATCTTTTTTGCATAAAAAACATATCACTGTCGTTGAAAATTACGAAATCTGACGATTTGAAATTTATTTTTAAAAGTTTTTATGGTGTTATTCAGGATTTTTTTACAGAGTTACCATGCCATTTTTCAATATTCTGTTCGGTTAATTTGCTTCTTTGTTTCTTTTTCAGTCTACAGTAATTTTTGTGAAGTAGAATTTTACATCAAGTTCTTCACATTGGATGTTCAAAAATCAGACTTTTCATCAGATCGTGAACTGGCCTCGCCTTAACCAGTTTTCAACTAAATTTGCGTGCGCGCGTATCGCCCCTGCACGAACAAAACGTATTGGAGTGACGGCGCGGCGTGCGAGCGGTTTTAACCTTAGGAGTGGTTAAGCGACGCTGTTGCCCATAGTACTTACTTGGCTAGGGATGTGTCGTCTAAAACGCCGGCAAAACAGCAATTAAACCATTTAGTGAGAGGCAACTTTTCCAATGCATTCACCTCAAGCAGATGGCTGAAACAAAACATTATTAATTATTTTCATAAATACTTTTCTATGAAAAATAGGATAGGAGGTAGACCAGAAAAACTATAGCACTTTTTGCTTTTACTTTGTCAAATTAATGAAATGTTCACAAAAAATATTAAGTACATAGGCACAATCAGGGATTGAAATACCGTTAAAAAAATAACGATACAAACAAAACAACGTTAAAAATACCGCTAAAACATTTTATCGGTATATTTACTGGTAAAAATAACGTTAAATTATTGTACTGGTAAAATTACCGTTAAATATAGCGTTAAACTTTTACTGAAATAATGTTAATTTCAATGTAACGTTATTTTTTTTTTTTTTTTTTTTTTTTTTATAAATTGTATCATGCAATCAGTCTCCTGGACTATGAGCAGATTTGTTGTCAAGAATGGCATGTAGAGCAAGGCGCTCCATCGAGAGCCCACTCATTCTTGAATTAGTCTTAGCCGAGTTTTACATATCTGGTAGTTTGCGCCTTTTCAGGCGTCTCATACAATCCGGCAATGTCAGCTGTTTCGCTAGTTCATTTGGGTGGTTGTCTAGCCTATTTTTGTATTTGTCAAATATCCTTGAGATTTCATCCCTGACAGTGTTGATATGGAGATGTTGGTGAACTTCTGAGTTGCGAATAAACCAAGGAGCATCCGAGATCTGTTTTAGGATATAATTCTGTGCTCTCTGAATTTTGTTGACATTGGAATCACTAGCCGAACCCCACAATTGAAGTCCATAGGTCCATATGGGTTTGAGGATGGCATTATACAGGAGTAACTTATTGTCCACAGACAACTTTGAGTTTCTTCCGAGCAACCAGTACATTCCTCGGTACTTGAGGTTTATTTCGTCTCTTTTTGTTTGAATGTGCTTGGCCCAGGTAAGACGACGATCTAAATGAATACCCAGGTATTTGACTGATTCACTGGTTGGTAGAGGGTTGCAACCCAGTCTCACTTCAGGGCAGTTATCTTTTCGAAGTGTGAATGTTATGTGGATCGACTTTGATGGGCTTGCCTTGATTTTCCATTTTCTTAGCCATTGATCGACATTGTTGAGACTTTTTTGTAGGAGCTTAGAGGCTTCCTCACTACTTGTGCTGGTTGCTAAGATGGCAGTATCATCTGCAAATGTAGCCACAGTTGTTCCCGGAGTTTCAGGTAGGTCTGATGTGAAGATAGTGTATAAAATTGGTCCAAGTACCGAACCTTGTGGCACTCCTGCAAGGATTTCATGAAAAGTGGAGGTGCAATCATTTTCCTTAACTTGGAAGAGTCTGTTTTTGAGATATGATGACAATATTGGATAGAAAGTATGTGGAAGGAGCGTTTTGATTTTGTACAGGAGACCCTTGTGCCATACTTTGTCAAACGCTTGCTGCACGTCCAAGAAAACTGCAGAGCAATATTCTTTACGTTCAAAGGTGTCTCTAATGAATTTGCATACCCTGTGGACTTGTTCTATGGTTCCGTGTTCTTTTCTAAATCCAAACTGATGATCTGGAATTATAGCTTTTTCTGAGAGTATTTGAAGTATTCTTATCAGCAGCATTTTTTCAAACAGTTTAGATATAAGCGGTAATAGGCTAATTGGACGGTACGACGTCACGTCATGCGGTGATTTGCCAGCTTTTGCTATCATTATGATTTGCGATATCTTCCATGCAGCTGGAAAATATCCTGTTCTCAAGACACCATTAAACAGTACAGTGAGAAATACTATTCCTTTTCGTGGCAGTTCATTTAGCACCTTTTTATCTATTAGGTCAAATCCTGGCGCTTTTTTTTCCTCCATATTTTTTATCAGATGTTTAATTTCTCGGGGCGTTGTCGGTCTTACTGGTAGGTCTAGTTGAAAATCTTGTTGGAGAACTTCATTCATGGATGGGTCGTCCGTTTCTTCATCACCATCATTGGGTTTGAATACTGAAGCAAGATGATTTGCGAATGCATCCGCTTTTTCTTGTTGAGTACGAGCCCATGTATTGTCTTGCAAGCGAATTGGAGGTTTAGGTGTGATCGGAGTTTTACATGCTCTCCACAATGAGTAATTCGTTGATTTAGTGGCTGTTAAGTTTTCAATTTGGGATCGTGTGGTAGCATTCTCTGTCTCCTGGATGAGATCTCGCAATTCTCTTGCTGCCTTGTTAAATGCAGTTTTATCGGACGATTGTCTACTCGTATGCCATACTCGACGAAGTCTCCTCTTTTCCAAGATTTTGTGACGTATGTCTATAGGAACGGTTTTATGCCTGGGGGTAGTCCGCCTTGATTCTGAAGTACTGGTCCATGATGCTTTTTGGATTGTTTGAGTAAATTTTATGGTAGCATTTTCAATATCGTCACTAGTTTTTAAAGAAATTTTCAGATCTAGTTCTTCTTGTATAATTTCACGGAATCGATTCCAGTCCGTACCTTTATTGTACAGTTTTGGAGGAGATGTTTTTTCCAAAACATGGACACTGATAGTTAAAATAACTGGAGTGTGATTCGACGATCCATCTAAGCATGATTCTATTTTGAAAAAAAGTCTGGATACTCCTTTTGTTATGAAAAAGTCTAAAAGGTCCGGGAGCTTATTAGGATCTGTAGGCCAGTGCGTTGGCTCAGATGTCGCAATAGGAGTCAGGTGGTTTGTATCAACACTTTTTTTAAGTTCTCTGCCTCTGGTCGAGATCAATCTCGATCCCCACATGGTGTGCTTACAATTCCAATCTCCACCGGCTATGAACCTATTTCCCAATGAATTCAGGTATGTTGTGAACTGAGCTTCAGATATTCTGTGCTTTGGTGGACAGTAAACGGAAGAGATGTTGATATCACAGTGTTTGTCATGAACTGTGACCGTTGTTGCCTGTATGGCTTCAGTTTTGAAGGGAAGCGATTCATGATGTTTTATAGAAGATTTGAGAATTACTGCAGTGCCACCATGCGCAGTGCCGTCAGGGTGATTGGTACTATAGATAGAGTAGTCTTTTATCCTGATAAGACTATTGCAAGTAAAATGTGTTTCAGATATAAGCAAAATGTCAAGGTCATGTAAATGTAGTAGGGCCTCGACTTCGCTTTTGTTGGGTGATAGTCCATTTATGTTCCATGTAGCTATCTTTAAGGACTTAAACTTAACTTCTGGACTATGGTTGTTATGAGGCCGAGTAGGGTACTCATTTGTTGTAGCATCAAGTCAATTTTTTCAGACTGTTTTATGAACATCTCTTCTAATGTTAGGTTTGTAGTTGACTCTTTATGATTTGACATATTTCGGCTTGGTTTAGGTATATCTCGGTTATTGTTCTTTACTATATCAGAGTAGCTCATGTTCCTCGTTTCTTGATTTTGTGTATCTTTGTGTTTTGGTAGTGTGGGGTTTTCACCTATGTTTCTTTTTGATTGAGATAAGATTTGGATCAGTGAGGGCGTAGTTGTAGTTTGTTTGCGTTTTTTTCGATCTAGTATCTCCTTATAGACCTCACATCCCTTGTAGTTTGCAGGATGGGGCCCTTGGCATAGGGCACACGTTGCTGGTGTAGATCGGTCAGTCTTTCGACAGTCACTTGTTTTATGTGATTGTCCACATTTGACGCAGCGGAATGGCCTCATGCAATAATTCTTTGAGTGACCATACTGCTGACAGCGCTGGCACTGAACTATTGTTTTGCTTTTTTTGGGATCTTCTATTGTAACCCTGTGGTGGTAGATGTATTTGATTTCTTTTGCAGCTTTGTTGTTCGGTCCCGCTACTAGGTTTATAAAGAATGTTGAGGTTGGTCTTTTCTCTGGGCCAGATCTTGCGTTGATGATTTCTCCGACTATTTGGTTTCCTGTCTCTTCAAATGCTTCCTTGATTTCCAGGTGTGGAGTGGTGTGATGTAGATTTCTGATCACCAGCCTGTAATGTCTATTGTCTTTCCTGTTGAACGTGTGACCTATAAGACCATTTTCTCTTACTATTGTAATTAGTTTTTTGTATATTTCTACATTTTCACAATTTATACGGAGTTGATTTTTATTAACAATTTTGTATGTGAACTGATTTTTATCAATTTCTTCTTCTAGGAGAGCGGTCAATTTATTTATGTCTTCGACACCATATAATATAATTGGTGGAGGTTTACTGACTTTCCGCATCTTTGTTTGCTCATCTGCATTGATTTGATCTACTGGTAATCCAGCATATCTGTTCTCTGTTTGTACAGATTCGGGTGAATGAGTATTGGATAACTTTCTCTTCTTTTGTGGATTCCTTATAGTGGGTACTTTTTGCCAGTCGGGAGGTCCTGCTTTTTCTTGTATTTCCATACTATCTTCAGTTAGGACTGCTGGATCACTGTTAGTTTTAAGAACAGTAATGTTTCCGAGTGAAGCGCTTCTTGGTCGAGTTATAAATAAGCTTGGATGAAAAGCTTGCTGAACTAATTTCTTGTTTCCAGTAGCATTAACAGCTACGGGGGCCTGGCGATCCACCCTCGCAGTGTCTTCGGTAACAAATTTCACACTCTCCGGCCCGGGTACCGGAGAGCGCCGGGCGTTAGCCGGATCGCATGACAGAACATTCTCACTATTATCAGACATTTCATAGAAAGGGTTTGGGAAGATAGTGCTGTACTTTCCCAAGGTACAACACGTCATAATTTCGGGTGACGCCCTAGCCTTTGATGAACCAACATCTCCCTGCAAGGCAGCAGGTGCCATTTAGTATCAGAGTTGACTTCTCCTAGATCAATTACTGTACCGCAGTTAACGAGGTTGATCTCCCCGGGTCCGAGCTTAGATTTAAGTGGCGGCCCATACTCGCCACTATCATCCGTTGTCATTGGGTTTAGTGCTATTTTATAGTGAATGTTCAGCCATGAGCATTCCCAGCACCCCTCCAACCGGATTGCCCTATTGTCCGCGACTACCGAAGTAGCTAGCTTCCATATCTGGAAGCCGTTTCGCTATCCGCAACCTGCGACGCGGTGGGTGGCACAGGGCCGTGCCCCTGGGAAGGATCGCCCAGAACCCACAAAAAATATTAAGTACATAGGCACAATCAGGGATTGAAATACCGTTAAAAAAATAACGATACAAACAAAACAACGTTAAAAATACCGCTAAAACATTTTATCGGTATATTTACTGGTAAAAATAACGTTAAATTATTGTACTGGTAAAATTACCGTTAAATATAGCGTTAAACTTTTACTGAAATAATGTTAATTTCAATGTAACGTTATTTATTAACATAATGTTAATGTTAAAAGAAACGGTAAAAAGTAAGAAATAACGTTACATTTAAAAAAAAGTTATCAATCCCTGGGCACAATAGATGTCGTGTTGTGGAAACAGCCCGTATTGTTAAGCAGATGTATGGAGAAAATGTAAAAAAAAAATAAGCTTAAGTAATTATGGCAATTCTATAATAAGGCCCTGTTTCATAAACATTACCATAGTAAATTACAACAATCTGTAGTAAATAACAAATTGTGATTTTTACGAAATAGGCCCCAGCTTGTTACTCATCAATGATCATACTTGTAAAGTTGTTCGTCCTCCTTTTCGAGCATGCTCAGGAACGCCTCGTTCAGTTTGTACAAGTCCTTCTGCATGGAACGGACCACCTCGGTGAGGCTCTTGGCAAACCAGTAGATATCCACCTCATCATCGTACAGTTCCAAGAGTGTCTTGACTATTGGTACAAATGTGTGCTCTGACTGGAAAAAGTAGAAAATTTTGTACTCGTAGCATTTTGCTAGCACTGAAATAGAGTACTTTATTGAAGCTGGTAATTCGGTAATCAAGCATGCATAGTTACGTTGACTATAACACTTGATAGCGACTGTAGTAAGCAATTTTGTAAACAATTTGGTACAGCGCCTCTGATGGTGCCTAAATTAAAAGATGTCTTTCATATGTCAACTAGTCCCGTAAGTGAGTACAGTAAGCCTAAACTCATAATACTGATTTAATTTAGCACTATTTTCTGGTATAATTAATTAAAAAAGGAACACTATTAAATAATAAATTTATAATTTGTTAAACAGGTTATTTAAATGAAAATGAAGTTTGATGGATTCTACATTTTAGGAATCAATACTATAACCACAAATTGGTAATACGATGAAACCTTGCCACATTAATTATGATAAATAATTTAATTTTAATAAATTATTGAAGTATTAATTTCAATAAGATAGATAGATATATAACATTTTTTACAATTGTTTTTCGTTTTTTAGGTTGAGAATATGGCCACCCGGTTCATTACCAATTTGCAGGAATAGGTAGTATTAAGTTGTTACTATTTTTAGTTTCATCTAAGTTACATACTGAAGAGTTAGTCTCCTTGAAAATGGGTGGTTCTCTCTCCTCGTTGTCTAAAAGCCACATCTGCAGAAGCACTTTACTGCGAGGCTCCTTTAAATCAACAAGTTCCAATGTCTCCACAGCGTACAATAAATCATTATACTGGTCGGTTCGCTGTTCCATTACAAATTCACGAGAGTCTGGATACACTGGCAAGATATCTAAACACATACTGCTAGTTAGAATTCAGGGCTCAAATAGATATAAAGACTGGTTTACATTATCTTAGTCTTTAGTAGAGTGCTTTAGTTGAAACATTTAAACGGTCGTCTTATGACCAAAGAGAGTAACATTCTTCTAGTAGCCTTTCAACTGGAATCATCGCTTTCCAGTAGAACCCCCTGCGCGCCCGCGCCGCCCGCTCACCCCCCGCGCGACACTTTAAATCGACATTTTAGTAGCGTATTTAGTAGAGTGCTTTAGTCAAATGACACTGTACTGGAAGCATGTAAACGCTCACTGGAAAGGCACCAAAACTACTAAAGCACTCGCATTCGAATCTACTCGCACGCTACTAAAGACTAAGATAATGTAAACCAGTCTTGAAGGTAAAATAACTGAAAAATCTTTGTCAAATCAAAGCCCTAAATCGATATTTAGCAAAGCAAACATAGGTTTATTTTTACCCAGTAAAACTTTCCAAACTAGGTTCCTGTAAGCAGCAGGCACCGTAAATCGCAAGCAGAATTGTTTAAGCTTCACTTTATCCCATGGTTTCTCTTTTAAAAGGATTTCTAAGGACTTTTTTTCTTCGACACCCCGGCATCCAACTTTCTCGTAGTAAGACGATCGAAAATTACGTTCGTCCGTCATTTTTTCAATATTTTTTATTTATTCTGGAAGCCATACAAACATTTTATTTAGTTGAATGAGAAAAAGCACAAAAATATCGATTCTTGTTATTTGTTTTGAATAAAATTGAACGAACAACTTCAGGCAAGAAAGAAGACAAACAAACAAAAGCAAAGAGTAAGATAAATAAAATAGAACAAAAGTCAAAACTGCGATTTGACTTTGGCTGCATTCCCGCTGGCTAATCACTAGGTCATCGTTCGCCATAGGTAGATTTTAACATCTACCTATGACGACGTACACATCGTGCGTCCACTAGCTCTGCATTTAAGAAAAAACATTACAACAAATAACTATTGTTGAGGCGATTCCCTGACCGAAAGTGGCGTGGCGCCCTCAGAGGTTTTTATTTAATAAGTTGTCAATAGACAAGGATTTTAATAAAACTTCTCGTGGAATTTTTGGGGCCCATAGTTTAATGTTTTCAGATGAATATGTATTAGAATTTAAATATTACATAAAATTCACCGCAGCGCCAATTTCGGTCAGTTAAGCGCCTTAAATAAAATTCTGAAATATATAAAAATTAGTATTAGCTATCAACTATTTTTGTAAACTTACGTTAATTCTTAGTTTAAAATGTTTCGCGTAGGTAGGTTCAAAACTGGAATAGCGCACAGAGTGGCCACTTTAGGCGTTAATCCAGGTTGTCATGTCACTACACAAACACATTTAAATCAGGAAAAAAACACATACATATATAGTTTATAGCTATTAATAATCATATTTTTCAGAATTTTAACATATTTATTTCGTTGTTAATAATGGGTAAAATTTACTCTGTGGTAATCGATGACCCATCGATTGGTCTGCTGGAATGCCCCCATTGACTTTAGTATTTTTTATTTTTTTAGGTGTTTTAGCTACAGAATTTAATTATGGAGCATTAATTATGTGCAGCTAAATTAGACCTATTTATTTATAAAAATCAAATCTAACTGTAGTATAGCTAACAAAGGTGTATTAGTTCTGAAATACTTACCTTACCTATTTAATAGGTACGCTTTTCCTAGGAGTTACCTATATTGTGTAAAGCATAGTGGCTTAGACAGACTACATAGGTACCTACCTTACGTAGGTTTTTTGAATTTAAAAATACCAATATTCGATCCAACATAATGTCAAGTTGTAACCATGGAAACAAATAAACTTATGAAGCTCACGTGTTTTGTGTTTTTCGTGATTTAACAATAATAATAACTGTCGTATTCTCTACAAAAACTTTCAAGGAATATGGATAAACCTGATTTGTTTTCTACCGTTGATCCCGAATCTATAGATAAAAAACGTCACGAACTAAAGATATTTTTTAAGGATGCCAAACTGCCTCAAGAGGTAATCGATAAAGTGATAGAGAATGAACTTAAGCCGGTTAAAGAGTATCAAAACAGACCTTATATAGCTGCTTCAGCCTCTGGAGAAGTAAAATCCGAATATGAAGTTATGACAGGACAACCTTTCACCACAATAGAAGATAGCGACAGACCGCTGTCGGTCGAAGAAATAAAGGAAAAACTTAAAGGGAACCCTATTATAGCAGAAAAGGCAAGACAAATACAAATAATTATAGGTACTGAAGAAAAAAAACCTATTTCAATTCCTTTAGATAAAATAAACATAGCAACTTACAGTTATATGAGATCACAAATAGACTCTGCAGATGGTGATACTGAGAAAGTAAATAGCATTAATTATAAAAATATGCAAGCACTGATGACCTCCATCACTGATTATGAAAGCAATCTTAATAAAGAGGTGCAAAAAGACGTCAAACCGGAAATTGATAACGAAGAAAGCGACGAAAAGGAGTTTGATGCTATTGAAGAGGTTGTGAGCCAATACACCGGAAAGTCATATGAAACAAGATTCCAGGAAACCAAAGACATGCTATTGCAGCTTGCTGATCAACATGAAAATCCGCAATCAGCCACAGCAACTAAAACAATCAAAGATGAAGTGAAGTCCAATTCCGTTTTAAAAGAATCGTCAACGCAAATTATCAAAGGTCAAATAAGAAAATCTGTATTTGATGAAGTCAGGGAGAACTATGCCATCAATAAAGCTATGAATATATCTTTGAAGGATAATCCTGTGACTCCTGATTTGAGTCGAAAGGAAGATATTAAGCTGAAAACAAAACCAAAACAACAAGCTAAAAACGATGAAGTGATAGATTCTGCTACATACTACGAGGTTTTCCCAAAGACTATGGAAACGAAACTCAAGAAAACAGAACAAGCACTTCGTGACATAAACTCTGTGTTAAATAATTCTAATGAATCGGACACACAGATAAAATTACAAACAAACAATGAAAATCCTGAGATTAAAACCACCGTAGATAACCAAAATGAAACCGGCAAAGCACATAAATTTGACGAGAAAATGGAACAGACCCTACAAACTGCCTTAGAGGATATATTTGAAATAAGTAATAACGAAAATAAAGACAACAAGGAAATGGAATTCAAAGAAATGAAATGTTTAGCGCGAAATATTGTCGAAGGAGCTGAAAATTTGAGCACTCTGATCCGCGAAGATATAACGAATAAATTGAATAGTATGAATGAACTTCTTAATGATGTTAATGAAGCTTTGGAAAATTCGAGACAATCTAATGTAGTTTATCAAAAGCTCAAAGAAGAACGCGAGACTTGGCATCAAGAGAGATCTATTCAACCATCATCTACGAAAGATGAGGAGGAAGATAATATTAAGACTGAAGAGATGGAAGTTGCTCAAGACAATGCATCAAAATGTTCGGTAACGGATAGTCACATTAGTGATATTCATGATGCAATTAAGAAACTAAATGCCGAAATTGACTGTCACGAAACAAGAATAAATGAGCGTAAAGAAAGTTATGAAAAACGTAACCAAGAATGCAAAGTATTCATCGAAGAAGTGGATGAAATTCTGAAAAAGTCTCATGATATTTTACATCCAGTAAAAAAGTCTTGTGACGAGTTGAAAGAGGTTAACGTAGAAGATAAGGGAAATGATCCCGTTAAAGAAGCAGAATTACAAAAGAGCGAAAAAATTCGAAAGGAGTTATGGGATGTAGAATTTAATTACAATGATGAAAAAAATAGAAAACTAGCAGAGTTCAAACAAAGAGAGTTAGAACGTAATAAACGTATCAATGACCTTTTGTACGATATTAAAGACAAGATGAAAGATAATAAAGAAGTGCTTAGAATTGCAAACAGTATGCTACATAGAGAAGAGAATAGGAAGAAAACACTATTAGATAAAACAACGGGTTGTAAGATACGTGAGATATCGAGTACTGACATTGATACGGAAGCGCAAGGTGATCATATTCGAAGTAATGAAAAAGAAAAACCCATGGTACAAGTTCTACCATTTGAAGGTGCCACTCAAGGTATAGCCTTTTTTAGGTTAGTTAGAATGATATATTTAAACGTTTTACTAAATAATCATTACCTTTATAGTAAAAGAGGAAGAATTAAGAAAACAACAACGGCAGAAGGAAAAGGAGGAGGCTGCCGAAAAGCAGAAGCTGAAGTTTGAAAAAGAAATGGAGGAGATGAACAAGGGGCCTCGTATGACAAAGGAGTTTATAAAGAACCACTGCAAACAGCACAAGCTGTATTGCACGCCATACTTGAACGATATCTTGTACTTACATTTTAAGGTAGGCTTACTTTGACATAAAGCTTGCATTCATCATTCAAAGCCATGTTCTAATTCTAACTAAACCTAGGAGACTAGTAAGGGATTTCTAATTATATTTTTATTTTCTTATGACTAGTAAAGTAAATCCTACATGTTGTTGATTTATTAGTTTTTTCTTAAGTGCGTTGACGCAAACGGCATTTCATACACACTTTTGTGCGCGCGATCTGTGCAATGAAATAGTGACCAATGACGTCACTGAAAGCTGCCCCCCTGGCTGCGCCTGCGCCGCTATTATCGCCACTACCACATCCCGACCCCCTCAAGTCCTTGTTTTTCGAAATGAATGAACCGATTTTAATGAAACTTCATACGCATAAGCAGATTAGTCTAAACAGTTAGTTGAAAGCATTTTTGTAAAAGATAAGTACTTAAGTAAAGTTTGTAGAGTTGGTAGAGCTGTTTGAAGTTTGTAAGCTGTAGGTAGGTAACACTATTTATCCAAAATGTTTTCAACTAACTTTTTAGACCAATGTATTTTGCTTTATAAGTATGAAGGTTCATTAAAATCGGTCCATTCATTTCGAAAAATATGAAAGTTTGTATGAAATGCCGTTTGCCGTCAACGCTCTTAATTAACGAAACTAAATATAATTATTTGACAAAATTTATGCTATTTCTAGGGATTTTCTAAAATTGAAAATCTGGATGAGTACACCGGTCTCAAATGTATATTCCTGGAGAATAATGGCATACAGAGAATCGAAGGCTTGGACACTCTTTCGCAACTGAAATGCCTCTACCTCCATTACAATGTGGTCAGAAAGATCGAGAACCTCAACGGATGCCCAAAGTTGGACACCTTAAACTTGGATCATAATTTTGTAATGAAGATCGAAAACTTAGATGTGGTTCCTGACTTACACACTTTGAGTATTGCTCACAATATGTTGACATCAGTCGGTAAGTAACGTAAATTATTTTAGTCGGTAGTTATGCCGCGATAGTTTTACGCGTATCGTTTAATAGTAATCATGTTCTAACATTACTTTATTAAATTCCAGATGATTTAGCTCACCTGAAGATGTGCAGGAATCTTTCAGTTCTGGACCTTTCTTACAATCGCCTTGAAGATCCTCTTATCGTCGATGTTTTATCTGACATGATTTTGTTGAAGGGTAAATGAATTTTCATTTTTATTAAAGGTATAGGTAGTTCTTCTATTTCACGAATACCGTTTTGAGAGTTTTGTGAGATAAAACAACTGTAGCTATAATCTTGAATAACATATTGATAACAAATATTTGTTCCCATGAAATAGTATTGGTCCTAACCGGGAACCCTGTGGTGCGCAACATCCCGGCATACCGCAAGACTCTGACGCTGCGTTTGAAGGAGTTGTTGAATCTGGACAATCGGCCGGTGTTCCCGAGGGACAGGGCCTGCGCGGAGGCCTGGCAACGGGGAGGAGTTCAGGAGGAAATTGCTGAGAGGAGACGGTAACTTCGTAAAACAGTCTTTAGCGTGAGTTAAATCACTACAAAGATACAGCAGGTAGGTACGGTACGAATATTTTGAGTTATCTGGCTACGTACTTCTTCAATGCTTCATTTAAAAACTAAAATAAATTTCTGCAAATTTCCGTTTATTATTAACACCCCCTGCATGATGTTACCTATAAAAACACTAACGGGCTGACCATGGCCCACCACGGCGGCGGGCGGGCGGCGCGGCAAGCGAATCCGGTAATCACTGAGCGGTCGTGACGAACGAGCTACGAGGCCGACATCGAGATAGCGCGCAGTGAATATTGAATTCGCTTGCCGCGCCGCTCACCGCAGTGATGGGCTGTGACTGGGCCGTATTACTTACCTAATTTCTGCTCAGTTTGATATAAAGGACGATTTGTTTAAGCTTTTAGTGAATTCATATCATGTCGAATTCCAGTTGGATTGAAAAAGAACAGGAAAAAGTAATGCAGAGCGTGCGTTATCTTATAAAGATGAGAGATGAAAAGAAGGCCTTGAGAGAGGCAAAAGAGAAGGAAGAGAGGGAGAAACTTGGTCTTCCACCAAAGGTAAAGAAACAGTGATTCTTGCTTATACAGCGTTATGTCAAGTTACAAATAATTGTATTTGATTCTTTGATATAGGAGGAAAGTGGATCTGTAGAAGAAATCAAAGAACAACAAACTTCTCCAGAACTCAAGGAGATTGAAGGCCCATCGACGTTGGAAGAAAAATTTGGTCCAGAAGAAGTGAAGGTAAAAGATGGAGTAGCAGTAGATATGTTGACTGGATCTGAAGCTGAAGATTCTACGTCCGAGGACTCTACTAGCGAAGATAGTAGCGACGAAGGCATAGACGATAATAAGAAAAATAATGAAGGTAATTTAATAGATACATTAGCCAGAGCCATTTCAACATTTAAATAATAAGTAACGAACATTTATACCACCTACTACGATATTTTTAGAGCCCTCGACGAGTAAAATAGAGTGGTCTCAGTTAGAGCTTGGCAAGAGGCTAGTCCAAGAGATAAAAGAGAAGCCACCAGTGCCACAGCCATCACAGCCAGATGACTTCTGGTATGGATACAGAGGAGATTTGAAACCAAAGCCAGAGTCATCGTAAGCATTATTTGATTGTTTTATTTTCTAATCTTGGTGTTACAAAAATAGTGAGACCAACATTATACAACATGAAATCTTTGTTTCAGCAATTTCCTATCCGATTTTCAATCTGTCAACAATTTGTTATTCAATCAACCTCCACATACAGAAAGGAAGAAAATTACACAGGTTTTAGAAGGTAATTATTATTAATTATGGTTTGAGGTGTTTTTAGCAGATTAAAATATTTTTAATTTATATTTTAGAATCTAAGAAACAAAAGAATAAAGAGAAGATAACTGAAATAGAAGATGAAGTAAAAGTAGAAGCTAAAAGGAAACCGCTCATTGAGATTATTGATTCTAATAATGACATGCCTGCATTAGGGGAAACGACAACTAAAACTGAAGACACTAAACCCATAAGTAGTGGAATTACTGAAGAAGGTAATTTGTTAATAGACCATGATAAAAAACTCGTTATTGACAAAACCCAGAAGAAGAAACCACCAAAAGAAACTAAATTAGAATCCACTGAAGACATCAAAGTGAATCCAGCCAAGAAAGCTATGAAGACAATAAAAATTACAGAAATAAAGGGCGATGAACCAACAACTTCTAGCAACGAGCCGAAAGAAAATGACAATAAAAACAAAAGCAAATCTGCAGATAATGAAAAACAGAAAGAACAACAAACTGTGCCCGAAGACAATACAAGTAATAATAATATAGACACAAAAACTGAAGCAAGAAGACTAAGTGGTAAATTTATTTTGTAAAAACTCGAAGTTTGTTTAAGGCAATAGAATGCGATAAGAAACTGTATTTTATTTTTTTAGTTCAACAAAGCGACGGTGATGGCGTAGCGCTTATCAACTACATGCAAAGAATGAATACAAGAAGAGATGACGGAAGTGATGATGAAGCTTTGCAGCCCAGCGCTGAAGATTTGGAGATATTCGCAGAGCTCGAAAGAGAGCAAGAAGAGAGGCAGGCTAGGATAGACCGCGGAGAACCTGCTGTCGATCCTATGGTAATGAAACATGAATATTTGCACTACCGTCATAATATTTTTTTAGTCTGCTGAAAGAATTAATATCAAATACCTACTTAAAGCATTTAATCGTAAGGTGGTTGTAAATAGTAATCAGAATAAATAATAATAATAATAGGCCCGTTATTACAGGTGAAACCAGCATAACCTGCGAAAAATTAAACTTTTTCCAATTTTGTATCATTAGGAAAAGTTAAATGTCTAGCTGAATCTTATTATTATACATAAGTCATAGATCATATTATAGACAAACATAATTACACTGGGAGTTTAGTGAAATCGGCATAAATTAACAGTTTGTTAAAAAGACCGGGAACAGAGATCGATAGCGCAATCAATTCTTCAATTCAATTAGTTATTGTTTGCAGAAACTCTATGACAAAACTACAATGGAGGCGTTTTATAAGGCAGAAGAAAGAGTGCCAGCGCACGAGGTGAAAGAAAAGACTATGTTTACGACGTACAAGTACGATAATGCGTTCGATAGGGTGGCACTGAGTCAACTCACTGGTGGTGAAAAACCTGGTTTGTATTACTTCTTTATTCTCAAGAGTCTTGAAACAGCAGTGGGTGAAATGTATGAATGAATGTATAAATGAAAATGTTTTTATTAACCCCACTTTAACAAACCCCAAAATAACAAAACCTTAAACAAAAAAAAGTATGTAAGTAAGTAAATAAAAAAACACAGTGACAAAATGGAGACAAATAAGGGCCTTGCCTCAGTGTGTGTTGCTGCGACGTTCAGAGAACGCCACAGCACGCTGCTATTCTGACAGGGCCTAATGTAACCTTCTGCCGTGAGAAAGTTTACGTCCTCTGACAATTTATTAATAGTTAGCATTCACTGATCATGACGGGATGTCCAAAATCATATCTATAGAGTAATACTTTTTTATTAATTTATACGAATGCCAAAACATAATTCAGTGCAAATAAGCCAATTAATTTCACTTCCATAGAGCTAGTCAAAACAAACTAATCAAAATAATTTCAGACGAAAAGAAGGCAAAGCTCACATATTTGCCAGGAGCAGTGCTCTTCGAATATGTGGACAGTCAAAAACCCAGCGTCGACCTCGAATACGAGATAGGAGAAGAGAAAATTGATTCTGACCGTAAGTTGTGTCATGATTTAGTTTACTTCTTTCTTTCTTTTACATGGAATGATTAATTTATTTATTGTTTTTATCATAGACACAAATTGGCATGTATGGATAGATTTTTAAAGTAATCGCCCGGTAGATTAGATGTTACAATTGTTTCTTTCATTCGTAGTAAAAAATAAGCACCTTTCTAGCTTCCTCAGGTGAAACAGAATCTATTCATATTCCTTCTGATACAAATTCATCTTCCGAAGAAGAATTAAATATAATTCCCCAAAAGAAAGCTAACAGACCTACAACCGCTAACTTAAAAGACAAAAGTAAAGTCAACTCAACTAATCAAGCCACTGATAGTAAAATTGAAAAATCAGACAAATCTAAAAAGGATACCCAAGAGAAAAAGACACAAGTGAAAAAGGACGAAACACTACAAAAGCAATCACAAGAGACACCGCTGAAAACTAATGATAAACCAAAATCTGATAGCCATACAAAAACGAGCAATGATAAACCTACTTGTTCAAATAAAGGTGGAAAAGGCGTTGAGCCTAAGAACACCAATAAAACTGGCACAAAGGGCAACGATAACTCTAAAAAGAAGGATAGTTCTGACAGTAAACCTATTTCACCAAAACCAACAGCTTCAACGAGTAAAATATCCAAAAGCGATGCGAAATCTAAGAAGAGACTTAGTGATGTAGATGAACCTAAAGATGGTGAAGAGGGACAGGATCGACAAGGTTCGGGTGATTCAAGCACGGTAGTACCTCAAAGCCCGCATCGTGAGTACTAGTCGCGTAGCTAGAGAAAAATTACCTTCGATAATACTAAAAGTTTTCGTTTTTGCTGAGTGTATAGATTATGTGCATTGTGAGCTATTTTTGAAAAGTTAGAAGTTTTATGCCGGTGCTTTAGGTATAGTTTAGGTATTTCGTAATATTTCGTTTAACTTCATATATATAGAATTAAAGCTTGAAATGTTGATTGTTTCATAATAAGAACTATGTTATCATCATGTTGTAAAAAAAATAGAAAGTTAATATATGTGTAACTGCGTAAATCACAAAATTACTCTTTTGTGTCCGAATAAAATTTTAAAGTTTCTGAAATCTTATTTTAAGACTTTCAGTGGTTAGTTATAGCTGTTGAACAAAGTTTAGAAAGTTAAGTGGTGTGCTTCTTTGATATTTTCATTTTTCCTTTATAACATACGGAATAATGAATAAAAATTGATAAGATCGCTCTAACATGACCTTTTCAATGCACTTATATACTACACAAAAAATTAGAAACATACATAATGTGGATTTTGTTTAATTACGGATAAATTATTGCGCTTAAATACGAATTATGCGGGACGCGCGAGCGGGTCCATGCAGGGCCCGCCGACTGCCACGCGCCGCGCGGGCAGGCGCGGGGCCACAAACAATAAGCTACTCTCGCTGCACGGCAATAAAGTACAATTTCAAATTGCACAGCGCTGCGTGCCTGATATTATAATATGCACCTACGAAGCGCCTCTCTTTCTGTCGCGTAGCTCGCTAGTCGTTCTTACCGATGCCGATATCATAGAAAACATCCGTTATGTATGTCGATGAATATACAATGAAATAACACAGAATACTTATAAAATAAAATAAATCTACCTACCTACTAAATGAGCTGAGCATAATTGTATTTCTAAGTTAGTTGGGCGAATCAACTTTTGAGGCACTCCTTTCAGAGCATTTTGAAACAGAAAAACAAAATTAAATTTAATCGAATTTACAAGAATTTATATTTTATTTTTTTAATTTAATTTATTTATTTATATTCAGGCATCGATGGCCCATAGATATATACCTTAAAAACGAAACATATATAATTTATAAAACAATGTTGTTAGTAAATAACTTAAAACATATGTTAGTAAAAAAATCAAGTACCTAGACACTTTGTGTGTCGAATCGGTGGCACAAGGCAGCGTCCCTCTGAAGCGCCTGTACACCACGCCCTGCGGCCAGAAGTCCTCCTTCATGAAGAGGTCCAGCCTTGCTGTCGGGATGCGCACCACAAACGCCTTAAAATTGGTATTATGGCGCGACTCCAGTGGCTGAACTCTCAAACAAAAGTTTGATTTCTTCTTTATGTACTCGATCACGTCCTGCACTGTGGTGGTATGGTGCAGGCGGGAGAGGTACACGGCCGTGGTCGGTATGGCAGCTCGCAGCAGGAAGTTGGGCCCTGTCGGTGCGGCGCCGTGGTGGTTCTTGCTCTCTCGCTGACGACGTCGCTTTTTGTTCCGAACCTCGAGGAAACCGTCTTCATCTTGGCCCGGTACGACGGCATTCAGCAAAGGTATAGATTCGATTATAGTTTGTATCATTTATCTAAAATTTAGGTTTTAAAGGTGGCCACGATGTTTGACGTTTAGTTTTTGAGATTTTTGAGAATAATTAAGGATCGTCGTAAAAATTTCCCCTCTGTTACTGTTGAGTTTTTTTTTGTGAATTAAAATGATACTTCAAAGAAAATCTGTACATTAAGTATTTAAGTAATACAACAAGAAAGTATCCTATTCAAATAATGTATCTATGTAGCAAGTAATAGTTTCTTAAGATTGACATTATTTTAACTCCACTGCGTTACTTTCACATAAAGTTACTTTGACATAAAGTAACGCAGTGGAGTTGATTAGTAACTGATTGTTAGTTTTCGCACTAACAATCAGCGGGTAATAATCGGTACCGCCTATAGGCCACAATGGCAGGACCCGGGTGTATTTTTGGACGATATTGCGGATTCCATTGCCTCTTTCAGAAACTACGATGTGTTGATCCTGCTGGGTGATTTCAACATAAATCTGCTTGATGTTAGTACTGGTAAATACAAACAATTTATGCAGTTTCTTAGCTGTGTCAACTTAAAACAAATAGTTAAGGAACCCACACATTTTACCGATCACAGTTACAGCTTAATTGATGTAATATGCACGGATACTCGGGCTCTAAATGTCACTGTTAAACACATCTCTGAACGTGGTCATGGAATGGTATTAGCTGAATTTATGGTCAAGAAAGACAAAATATGCCCACGATGGGTGACATATAGGCCACTAAAAAATGGTGGACCAATTAAATCGGGATCTTGATGCGATCAATTGGGATGATTTTCATAAACTTGATAACATCAATGAGCTTGCAGAATCCTTTACGGCTTGTCTCATTACATTATTTGATTTGCATGCTCCAACCAAGGTGCAAAAATTCAAACATCCACCGCACCTCTGGATCACTGATTCTATCAAATGTATGATGCAAACTAGGGATGATTATAACATAAGATCTTTGGACGAACACCTAACTTTTGAAAACCATGTCGCTGAGTGTTCACGCAATTGTTTTTATAGACTTAAGTTACTGTTCAAAATAAGACCTTATTTGGGTGAGGAACTGAGGGTCACACTGTGCGAGGCACTGATTTTGTCAAAACTAAATTACTGTGACATTGTTTATGGGCCGAGTTTGATGTCCAAGACGAGTAAGCTTATCCAGCGGGTGCAGAACGCTTGTGCGCGTTTCTGTTTTCATGTACCACCCCGATCGCATGTGACTCCCTTTCTGGACTCTGCAAACATGATGAAAATGGAAGCGCGCAGGAGACTTCATCTCGCCACTCTCTTGTTTGGTATATTAGATACGGGAAGGCCGTGCTATCTTTATGAAAAATTGGTATGGTTTGGTGACTTGAGCAGGTTCCAAAAGAGAAAAAATACTAACATTTTCGCAATTCCAAAGCACGGGACAATGGCGTTCAGCGGTTCTTTTAAATTCGCCGCCTCGAAGTGCTGGAACGATATTCCACCGCCGTTACGTGACCTGAAAGCGGTTAAAACATTCAGGAACCACCTTAAGAAATATCTCACCACGTTGCAAAAACAAGACTCACTTCGGGGTTTTTCACGATAGGAGCCGGGTTGCGTTCCAGCCTTGGGGGTTGTGTGTGTCGCCTTGAGGCGGACACCTGTTTTAATTTATTGTATTTGTCACCCATATATTATTTTGTCACCATACAATTTGCTTGAATGTTGTTTTGTTATTGTTGTTTGTTTGTTTTGTGGTTCCGAGGTTGTATTATATTGTAAAATGCGATTTCTTTTTCTTTTTTTAATTGTTTGAAATGATGTATTTTTGCCATATTAACCAAATAAAATAATCTCTTCGTAAATAAAATCAAAACGAAAAATATCAAATCAACCAAAGTGTACTTCGATTTGTCTGACCAAACAGCTCTTTTATATATATTTCTTTTTATTACTATGTAGATCAAACTGTCATGGAAGAGGCAAGGAGACCTAATTCCATACAGCCATTAAGTTTTTTTAATTTTTATTCCTCTTAAATAATATTTTTATTTTGTTTGTGTTGGTGATGATAGAATCTATGCTCGTTAATATTTATCTATTACTTCGTTAAAATTATTGTCTATTGTCTTCTGAATTGTTATTAAATTATAATTTTTGTTTGTCTGTTCGCTGTCGTCACCAAGTAGGCTCCTCCAGAATACCAGCGTTGCAGTGGCATACTCAGGTTTGCCTCTGTAGCATTGCTGAGGTTGGGGCCTAGTTGGCCGCACTGTAATTAGTCCTAAGTTTGTGTAGGTACATTGTTTTCTTTTGTTTTGCGGTCAATAAATCATTTTTCTTCTTCTTTCTTAAACTTTAAAATAATTTGATATTAAACAGCCACTTGAAACTTACTTCTATGTCAGGCAGTACTTTTCTTTTCTTTATAATTACGTTCACTGTATTGTTTACAAGGGGGACACCAGGGTAACACTAGAGAATAATATATAGTAACTAGTAACTCCGGAGAAAAAGAAAGAATTTGAGAATATTATATTGTAACTAGCGACCTGTCCTTGCTTCGCTTCGGTTCCTTCTTTTTTTGCTAAATGCAACCTTCCAACAACACCCAAAAAGATAAAAAAATAATACCTAACAGTCCTCACCTCCATTTGCTCTAAAGTCTTTTTCTCTCCCGTTCGTCCCGTCCCGTTGTCGGTATAAGAGACGCGTTTGATGCTCCAGTAGTGGGCTGCGAAGACCAGGTCGGGATAATGCCGTCGAGAGTTGCCGAAGGTCCAAGAAAGCGTCGTCAATGATGCTGCGATGGAACCTTGAAGGCCTGGCTTGCTGTGCTTCTGCTTGCAGTGTGACTGCTGCGGATGCTGGGATAAGGTATGGGGAGTGATGGCTGCGCTGCGTTGCTTGCTGAAGGTGCTTGATGTGCTCCGTTGGGGTCACCAGTGTAGTGAATGAAGTAGGTATGGTAGGCATGGAGAGAGGTGACCACTAGGAGGAACGCCAAATGGAAGATCTTCCTCCGGGCTCGGTGGTATTAGTCCAACCGATGATGGTTGGCAGTTGTATATTATGCTGCGTCGCTGACTAAACGTCGTTAGCGAGATTTAGGTTTCTCCATAATTATTCTCCATACTACGAGACGCTATTCCTTACTAATCTTTGTGTTTATTCGACATTAGCGCCATCTAGTCACACGGTGATGAATCTTGTTGCAATCGTGTGTTGGTATGGTAATGAGCGGCGTATAGGTAGGTGTTGCTACACGGGCAACGCAGGACCGATTGTTGTGGAGATTCTTGGAGGAGGTTTTTTACACAGAAGATAAGATGATGATAATGAGTGTAAATGTAAATTGTAAATGTAAAACCAACCATTAATTTACTTCACTACAGTGAAGTAATCGGTTGATTATATTATATAAATATACGTACAGTACATAAATTTTCTGGTGTTACCAGATATTTCTCTAGTGTTACCGGTAACGCGATGGAAATCATTGATAAAAGTACAAATAAGTAAGTAATCATTGCATATCGAACAACTATTTTAACTTGATCTTAAATTCCGATATTAAAGTTAGTATTATAACATAATAATAATAAAATAATCCATGAACTTATCGTGATTTCCGACGTAACACAGCCGAACCACAATAAACCCACACACACCCCTCGAGAGCTATCGCTAGAAAGACATTGAATGACAAAACAAGAATTAAAGTTAGACAAGGGGCAATTCTAACGACGCTACATAGGACCTTTATGGTAATACCATCACCAATTATTAACGGTCACGCAGGAGCCCTGATTTTTTCGACATTGTTGGGGACAAACCATAGGAAATATTAATTAGAAGATAGTGAAAGTGAAAGTGAAATAAGCTTTATTCAAATAAACTTAATTGTTAAGTACTTTTGAATCGTCTATATTTTCCTACCACCCGTTCCAGACTTTTTTAGCTGACAAGAAGAACGGGCGCAAGAAACTTATCAGCTGTAACAGCCATAAGTAACGATATTTACAAACTTGAATATATCGTTACCAGGGTAACATAATTACAAAAGGGTGACAGAATTATTGGCAACAACATAGACTTATTATATTACTTCAATAAAGTACTTATATTAGCAAGTTATGTGTTACCTACATCATTTCCACGCATTTTGATCTTTAAGATAATCGTCAACTTTATAATAACCTTTACCCATGAGCGTTTTTTTAACATGGTTTTTAAATTCATGCAAAGGAAGATCAATCACTTGTTGTGGAACTTTATTAATAAAGGCTATGCCTTTCCCCATAAATGAACCTCTCGTTTTTGCAAGCCTAAATCTTGGAACGGCAAGTTTATCTTTATTTCTTGTATTAAACTGGTGAATGTTGCTGTTCTTATCAAATGAATCATAGTGTTTCCTTACATAAACTAAATTTTCATAAATATATTGGCCTGCCAAAGTTAAAATATTTATTTCTTTGAACAATTCTCTCAAGGTATCTCTCCGCCGTAGATTGTATATGGCGCGAACAGCTCTTTTTTGGAGTACAAAAATATTTTCAATACTGGCTGCTGAGCCCCACAATAGCAGTCCATAAGACATTACACTATGAAAATAACTAAAGTATACTAACCTTGCCGTTTCAATATCAGTTAAAAGCCTTATTTTCTTAACAGCGAATGCCGCTGAACTAAGTCTACTTGACAAAGCTTCAATATGTGGATCCCATTGCAATCGAGAATCTAGTGTAATACCTAAAAATTTTGTACTCTCAGTAAAGTCTACTTCATCGTCATTCAAATTAATATTTAATTTTGTCTGCTCAACATTAGGTAATGAAAATTTTACACATTTAGTTTTTTTGGGGTTAAGTGCTAAATTATTACTATTAAACCAGTGTGAAACTTTAGAGAGGGCACTATTTACTTCGTCCGAACAGTTATTACCTCGGTTTACTTTGAAAACTAAGGAAGTATCATCCGCAAATAGTACTGTCTCACATAAATTACTCGCGAAGTTGGGAAGGTCATTTATATAAATTAGAAACAGCAATGGAATTTAATTGAATTTTAATATATTAATATTGATCCCTGTGGCACACCCATATTGATGGGGGCTCCAGTAGATTCAGTTCTATTAATTACAACTTTCTGAGTTCTATTGTACAAATACGATTTCATAAGACTAACCGACTTATCAGAGACACCATAATGTTCTAGCTTCTTTAATAGTGTTTGGTGATCAACGCAATCGAATGCCTTAGAAAGGTCACAGAAAATGCCAATTACATCCTGCTTTTCTTCCCAAGCGTCAAGAATATGTTTGAGAAGTGCAATTCCAGCATCAGAAGTACTTTTACCCTTGGAAAATCCAAACTGATTTTTATGAAGTATATTGTTGTATGTGAAGTAATCTAATAATTGGGAATATATAATTTTTTCAAATATTTTACTAAGTGCTGGTAGTATAGATATTGGCCTAAAGTTAGCTGGGTCACTTTTATCCCCAGATTTAAAAAGAGGAATCAATTTACTATTTTTCATTAAGTCAGGAAAGACCCCTTCGTCAATACATTTGTTAAAAATAAAAGCTAAGTAGGGGGCTAGTATATCAATTATTGATTTAATAATGCTTGTTGACATGCCCCAAAGATCTTCTGTTTTTTTAACATTAATTGTTTTAAAAGCTTTAATGATATCTGCACTGTTTATATATTTAAAGGAAAAACTTTCATTGCACTTATCAACACTAGACTACAGAAGGGAGACAGCGATGTTGGGACTAGCACTAAGAGTTACTCGGCGGATATAAGCATAAGTACATAAAATCTCTGGTGTTACCAGATATTTCTCTGATGTTACCAGTAACGTGATGGAAAACATCGATAAAAGTACAAATAAGTAAGTAAACATTGCATATCAAACAACTATTTCAACTTGATCTTAAATTCCGATATTAAAGTTAATATCTTAACGTAATAATAATAAAATAATCCATGAACTTATCGTGATTTCCGACGTAACACAGCAGAACAACAATAGACCCACACACACTCCTCGAGAGCTATCGCTAGAAAGACATTGAATGACAAAACAAGAATTTAAGTTAGACAAGGGGCAATACTAACGACGCTAGATAGGACCTTCATGCTAATACCATCACCAATTATTAATGGTCACGCAGGAGCCCTGATTTTTTAGACATTGTTGGGGACAAACCTTCGCAAATATTAATTAAATATTGTTTAAGCAAAATTACTAAAACTATGTATTGTAAATAAAGGATTATTCAATATAGAACTTAAATATGTATAAAATATTGGGTATTCTGATACAATATTTTGAAGATTTGACATGATTTGCTTTGACCGGCTATGCCAGGTAACACAGATTCTTTGTATGGGGAGCGATTTTGTTCTCCTGAGATACTAGCTATAAAAATATTGTAATCTGTTGTTCTCGCATTGCTAAATGCATCTTATTTTAGATTAATGTAGAAAAATGTAAGGTTTAAACCGAGTTGTATGTAATAATATGATTTTTTATAGAGCGGGGACAAGAAAGGAGTGCCTTAAAAGTTGATTGGCCAATCTCTGACTCTGACTAAAGCAAACATAACTTGCCTAGTAAAAACTAGGTACTTGATAAAAATAAAAATATACTTGAAAAAGTATTAATCAAATTGTTTAAACCTACTAATTTGTTTTATTTATCTATGTACCTACTGTGCTCATTTCATAAAATTACTGTCGTCTTTTAGGGCCTATCTACATAATATATGTGGCAGTTGTATAAATTAGGTAGGTACGTTAGTTAGAGCTAGGTAGGTTAGAGTTGCACTATCCTTACTAATATTATAAATGCCAAAGTCCGTTTGTTTGTTTTTTTAACCGACTTCCAAAAAAGGAGGAGGTTCTATGTTCGTCTGTATATTTTTTTTTTTTGTGTATGTCCACCGATTACTCGAAGACGGCTGGACCGATTGAAATGATTCAAACGTTATTACATTAGGTACACTCCCAAGTTGGTCCCATTTTTTTAAATTATGAAATCCGTTCAGTACTTTTCAAGTAATTTTGAAAACAAGCACGAAAATAGTATGATTTTGTGTGAATTACCTCGATGATTGGTCGTATTACTTCTTTGTTTATGAACTGAATAAGATAATATTTTTTTTGTTGGAAGAGGGATATCTTAAGTGTAGTTTTTTAACCGACTTAAAAAAGGAGGTTCTCAGTTTGACCCGTATTTAAGTATGTTTCTCCGCGATTATCTTACGTTTCGCTGAGCCGATTTTTCTACTTTACTACTAAATAAATGAATTGAATTGAATACATATATAATATACCTTACCTACAAGGTACCTACACTAAAAATAATAAAATAAAAAATTGTTTACAAAAAAAACAATTATTTCTTGCTTTTTAGAGGTAGGTTTTTTGAAGTCGGTTTTTTGTTTTTTTTGTAAACAATTTTTACGCCTTCACGTCATGACTACTGAATCGATTACAATGAAATTTTACATACACGTTGCCAGGGGTATAGAAAAGGACATAGGGTTTTATCCCGAAAAAAGTATTGTTCGCGAGGGATAGCAAAAACTGTCCACGCAGACGAAGTCGCGGGTGGCCGCTAGTGGAATTATAAAAATATATCATTTCGGGATAAGAGATAGGTCAGATAGGAGTCGACACGTCTTAAGTAGCCGTAATGTTACGTTACGCCGAAATGTTACAGATCAATCGCCAGTATCGCCACCTAATTAATTTATTCATATGGCGCGAGCGGGCATAGTAGCTGGCCGCCGCGCCGGCGTAACGGCGCGGCGCGGGCGGCCTGTAGCGACAACAATGTATCTGTAATTAAACAAAATCCACTGTATGTATTTTTCTAATTTTTTGTGTGGCATATAAGCGCATTGAAGAGGTCATGTAAGAGCGATCTGATCGATTTTTAATTCATTATTGCGTATATTACGAAAGAAAAATGAATTTATCAAAAAAGCACACCACTTAACTTTCTAAACTTTGTTCAACAGCTATATCTAACCACTGAAAGTCTTAAAATAAGATTTCAGAAATTTTAAAATTTTATTCGAACACAAAAGAGTGATTTTGTGATTTACGCAGTTACACATATATTAACTTTCTAATTTTTTTACAACATGATGATAACATACTTCTTATTATGAAACAATCAACATTTCAAACTTTAATTCTATATATATGAAGTTAAACGAAATATTACGAAATATTACGAAATACCTAAACTATACCTAAAGCACCGGCATAAAACTTCTAACTTTTCAAAAATAGCTCACAATGCACATAATCTGTACACTCCCCAAAAATTAAAACTTTTAGTATTATCAAAACTTTTTTATGAAATTTAATGTCCCACGACCGGACTATACTTTAAACATAATGCTATAGATAACTACTATTATTAAAAACAGCACTTTATTTTGTCCGTCACTATATCTTGTTAAGAGTTTAGATTAGACAATTGGTTAATTTTTGATGTTGAATTTAATTTCTTTTTCACGCTCACACGATAGTTAATCTTTAGCTTTAAGAAAATTTGCTTTCAGAAGAGAGTCGTAATGACAACGTAATATCTCCGTCATATGACACTACTATGATGCACGTAGATCGCGAAGAAGCTAAGCAATCTATCATAAATACCATTAACTCCTACGAAGATAACAGATTCCCGTCGCAAGGTACTTAATCAAAGCTTTCGATAATAATTTTAGTATCAATTTCGCTTTGTTATCTGAAACACCATTTATCTGATTCTTAAAGTTCACCTATTGAACCAACTTTTGGGAATGTGTTACTGCCGCTATAGCAGGTTGAATGCGTAAACCATCGAGCTCCTCGAAAGCACTATAAAATACTGGCCAACATGATTTGAAATTCTAAAATCCCTATCTTACCGATTTTTTATCTGCACGAATCCTAACAAAACAAATGTTTAACCAAATTCCAGGTGCGGACTTTCTGACTTCTAAATATATTATGTGCCTGCACTGTAATGGCTCCTCTAGATGCACAGGCGGCCGGAGAGGCCCGAGAGGAACGGAGCAATACGAAGAAAAGGGAATGTTGTCAGCCCCTTTTCTTTGTATTGCTCCGTCTCTCTCGGTCACTCCGGCCGCCTGCAAGTGGAGGGCCCATAAGTCCTTAACGCAAAAAAGCCAACATCAACTTTGCACAAACTCCAGGTGTGGACTACTCAGACATGTCTTCTGACGCTCGTATCGAGGAGTCCGTCGCATCAGAGATACTGGACCGCACCCTACAGTACGAAGAGCGCGAGTACTACCGCCAGTACGACGCCATGAGCAGCCAGGCCGGCAACATCGACAACAAGACCAATTCCATCATCGAACAACTTACCGACTCGCTCGAGAACGAGTATTCGGTTAGTTTGCTGTATGCTTTACGAGTTATGGAACCTAAAACTATGGGACATAAAAGCCTGACAATAAAATAAAAACCAAAACACACGGTTCTTCCATGTTGCAGAAAACTAATTTCATCTTTTGGAACTGTTGCTCCTCTAGAGCATTTTTTTGATTATTTTCTGGTCATTATCGGTGTATCAGTCAATTAGTAAAAGAGAGAGGTTAGATCAGTTAATGAGTATAGTTTGCATTAACTCATACAACACATCCTAAACAACAGTTAGACTATACAATGCGATTAAATTGACAATAGACAATGATCTGCAGCAACTTCAGAGCGTTTGCGAAACAAAACGACTGTCTCTCTCTAAAGAGAGGCAATTCTCGAGTGAAGTTGCAGTGGATCACTGTCTACTGTCAATTTGATTTCATTGTACATACCTATTTCTTGCTGCTGTTTGTTTCTATCTGTTGCTAGATGATTCAGTCGTTGCTTCAATTGTTATGCATCAAAATATTGATGAATCTTACAAATATTTCAGCTACCTGAAGTATCCCGTATCCTAGAAGCCCACATGGAGGCAGCCGAGCAAAGATGGATGGCGGGCGAGTTCGTTCACTACGTCCCTGTTAGCCCTCCCGAGTCTGTAGCCGATGGTGAAGATGTCGAAGCTACTTTAGTACCAAGCAGGGACACTTCCTTCGAAGACACACTGACTGAGGACAATGCTAAGATAGCTGGAACTGAAGTTGACGATTCTGGCGTTGGCATGTCTATTACTGAAGAAGACCCTGACAAAATTGATAGCAATGGCAAAGATGGAATAAGCGATGACAATGCTAAGGTTGCTGTAACGGAAGTAGATGGCACTATTATTGAAGTGTCTGTTCAAAATGATTTTAATGATAATGATTGTAAACAAGATGGAGAAGACCTTGAAGCAAGTACTTCGATGAATGAAGACAATTCTGTTAATGACAATAACGATTCCAAATTAGATGATTTCGAATCTGTGCTCGATGATTGTGAAGTCGCTAATGAGGTGTTTGAAGATTGTGAAGATTTGGAGAGGGCCGATTTCGTCGGTGAATTGGACGAATCCGATATCGGAATAGATTTCGGTCGCTCGAGCGAAAACTTTTCATTGGAAATGAAGTTGGCGTTAGAAACTGATCGAAATGCGTAGTTTTATGAGTATTTGCAATAAACTGCATTATTTTGTTTCACAAGTTCTTAAATAACGGGTGTAATAAGACCCTCACCGAAGCCGAAGTCCACGCATTCCGCCCATCATCAGGATCATTTTTGTCTTTTGGACTATACCTGGGAAACCAATACCTACGAAGTTATTGAAGGTCAAAGTTCATTTTTTTTTCAATTTTTTTATGAAATCTTATTTTATTCGTTATTTCCTTATTTTTGTCCAATGAAACATTCTCATTTTTTTGTATTTCGTAACAAACAATGGCTTCAAAACGTCATCTCTCAATGTATTTCATGAGCACGCACATAAACATTGCCTTTCAACTCTGCCGCACACAGCTGTGTAGCATACACTCGCACGCGCGGTCTGTTGTACGCGCTACATTGCGTGGTAATGTATGCAATGCTTATTTAACATCAAAAATTAAAATCGTTTCCCAGCAATAATTTTGAACAGAAATGGTCCTGATGATGGGCAGAATACGTAGACGTCGGCTTCGTTGAGGGTCTTGTTACACCCTGTATATTGTAGTATTGTATGGTTTTTTTCTCTATAAACATTTGAGTAGGTATCAATTTTCTTTTTAATTATTTTGACTGAAAAGTCGTTTTTTGTTTAACACTTAAATAATATTTTTCATTTTATGTTAGTTGTGTAATAAAAGACAATAGTTTAACAAACTATAGTATATTTTATAACTAGAATACATTAATTTATTGCACCTATTTTAGTTTTACTGTAATAAAATGTAACCATTAAACTTTAATATAAAAATATGTTTCTTTCACTTAAAAATATTTAAGGGACGAGTTAACTTTACACATTTACAACTTAAATTTATAGATACAAGATAGGTATATAAAATGCTATCACTAGGAGATTTTAATATTTTATACCTTTTATTATAAAAACGCCTCGTTTTCATCTTTGATAAAAAAGTATAAGTACTTAATATAAATATAATATGATTTGCATGTTCTCGCTTGCTTTAAATACCTATTCTTTAAACAATTTGTTTTTATTTTATAATTGTTTTTTTAACCCAGTTGTTACTGAAACATTTTTTTTATCTCGTATCACAGCAGTTTTTTAGTATTGTTAATTTTATGCATAAACTATACATGGAAAAATACCAAAAAAAAAGCTAAATTTTCAGGAAAGCCAAAACAATGTCAAACGATCACTTCGGCGATTGGTAAACAATAAGAAAAAGTTTTCCGCTCATTTATATTTTTAATTTGAGGATATTCCTTATACTTATTTTTGATCTTTATAACAATCGGTCGTTATAAATGGGATAATAAACTATAAAAACCGCTGCAAACAGAATATTATAATTTATAAATAATACAATATTAAAATCTAATAGTAGTACATACCCACATTTTATTTTAATGGCATATTGACATGTTCCACAATAAATGATTCTACACAATTCTAAATGAACAATATAGGTACCAAATTATTATTTTATTTTAATGATTTTTAAATAATAGAACCCTACATATTATATATAAATAAAAGCCCACCGTGTATAACATTAATCTCTTAATTAAATTATAAATAAAAACTTTGGTTTTTTAATTAACATTGTGTCAATATGGCGGTTTTTTCCGAGTATTTTTTGGTGATGTTTCATTTATTTTCATTCAGTATCTCCATGAAAATTAGCAAATGGGTACAATGAGCAGCATGAATAAATTTTAATTTACATTTTTTTGCTTTAATTCGTTATCCAATAAAAGTATTTGGAACCTCAGAAAAACAGAATTCATGTTTTGATGTTTTCCATACTATAAATAAATAGATTTCTTTTTTGCAATTATTTTGTAAAGCCTTACCTTATGTATGGAATCATAAAGAATGACTTAAACAATAATTGTTTTGTGACACGTTGTTTAAAAGACATATTTTTTATAAATGGTACCTCGAAGTTGACAGGTTTGTGATGAAATCTAAAACGCTGATTAAAACAATTAATTATTTTTTTATTTTTCATTACATGTTTAACTATTTAAACAAAATATATGATTAATAGACACCTGTAGAACAATAATTTTATTGCTTCGTAATATTGCTGTCTATGGAAACATAAAAATTTGTGAACACTAACCATCTTTTTAACCCCCGACGCAAAAAGAGAAGGGTGTTATTTAAATAACGCCCCAACTATATTCCTTGAATTTAATTCAATAAAATATAAACAAAAAATATAGACATTTCCCCATTATACGCTAATATACGCTAGACATATTGCTGTAATAACTATTTGTCATATTTTACAATAAAAAAGTCAAAAGGGGATATTTCATATCTCCTTCTTGGGTCCACTTATCGTTGATAAAACTACCATTTCGGTAGAAAAGTAAAAAATTGGGCAACACTTACCGATTTTTGGTAGTAATTGCGTCATTTCTGTGATGAATCTGCGATAAAAATGTACTTTAATTTTCCTACTAGGAATGAGCTATTTTCATGCAGCATGGTTTTTTAAGTCGAATATTTCCATAAGCAATGGTTCTATGGGGTTCACGTCTAGGTACACTCCAGTGACTTCTTCTGCTAGCTTCTTTAGTTCTAGAATTTTCTGTATTAGTTTCAAGAAGGTGGATTTTGCTTCACAGCCAGGGTATACGCTTTCTAAGTACCGTCGCAGAAGATAATAATATGAGTTCTGAAAAACAAAGAATAAAAGAAGATTATAATGTGTTTTCCTGCAAATATAACTGTTTTTTAAATATATAAATACTTAAAAAAAGTATTTATCATTTTTTTTACCATTGAGAATGGTTATCAGATGCAAATCGCCTGAGACGTATTTTTGGCCCTATCTCCGAGGATTTTGGGAGGATCGAGATGGGAATTTTGAAAATCTACTGGTAACTTTTTATGGAAGGAGGGGGGGGGGGGTGAATATTTCAGAAAAAAACCGACTTAAGAAAAAATTAAAAAAAGGTCCTAGGGTAAGTATTAGTTTAGCTACAAAATGGCGAAAACTTTTTTGGGATCATTCTTTAGCCCTTAGCTATGGAAACCAGGGGGCTTACCATCAGCAAATAAGAAACCGTTCAGTTCAAAAGCAGGCCTTAAATAGGACCGCTTAAGGCCTGCTTTCATACTAACCGTTGAGGTCATAGTACGAAAAAGTAAGGCAGTTCAATATAAGCCCTGCTATAAGAGCTCATCCTGTAAAAACCAACCTGTTCAAGTTTAATGACATCCCGATGAACAGCTTTCGGCCTGTTGGGCGTGAACAGCAATATGGCGGACATGACCAGTATAATGTTCTCGTCAGTCCGCCACCGGTGGTCGAACGATTGTATGAACGACTCGTGCGTCTTGTAGATGTTGCCTTTGGCTAGCTTTAGCACGTCTGAGCGAATGCAGCCGAACTGCTCCTGGCAGTGTGGTAGCTGTGGGTGGAATAACAATTTATAAGAATAACTTTTTTTTTATTACTCTTTATTGCACTCATAAAAACAGTTACTTACACAAAAATAAATTGAGATGAATTATTATTATTATTATGAGGAACTCGGTGGCGCAGTGGTTTAGCGCCTGGCCCAGCGATTGCGGAAGTTAAGCAATGTTCGCAAGGGTCGGTCATGGGATGGGTGACCAAAAATGTATTATCTCGAGCTCCTCCGTGCTTCGGAAGGCACGTTAAGCCGTTGGTCCCGGCTGTATTTGCAGTCGTTAACACCCACCAAACCGCATTGGGCCCGCGTGGTGGGTTATGGCCCGTCCTCCTTACCACCCATAAGGAAGGCCTGTGCCCCAGCAGTGGGGACATAAAAAATGGCTGATGGACATTATTATTATTATTGAATGATAATAACTATTATTATTAATTAATTATTATTAGATATGTACACAAAGGAGGACTTATCTCTGAAAGAGAGATATCTCTTTTATGCCACTAGCAGGGATTAATAACGTTATTTTTAAATGTGACGTTATTTCTTACTTTTTTAAGTTACTTTTAACATTACCGTTATGTCAATAAATAACGTTACATTGAAATTAACGTTATTTCAGTAAATAACGTTAATTTTATCGTTATTTCTTACTTTTTGTTACCGTTACTTTAAAGTTAACGTTATTCCAATTAATAACGTTACTTTTTCACCGGTTGTACCGGTAAAGTTTAACGCTGTATTTAACGGTAATTTTAACGTTATTTTTACCGGTAAATTTACCGATAAAATGTTTTAGCGGTATTTTTAAAGTTTGTATCGTTTTTTTATGGGTATTTCAATCCCTGGCCACTAGTGACTCGGTAGTTTAGTTGGAAGAGCATTGGACCGGAACAAAGGTCGCGGGTTCGATTGCCGCCTGAGTATATGATCTGGGGGGCTTTTGTCTAATTTTAAAAATCTATCGCAATCGCTTTCGTTTTACAGATGGATGTGACGGATTGCTGCATTTCTATGGTAAGTTTTTATTTGTGCCATAAATAAGCTTCAATGTGTTACATCCTAATAGCGATTGCGATAGATTTTGAAATTAGACAATAGAAAGGCTGGTGCGAGTTGATTTTTTCCTAGATGCAACGTTTTACAAAAAACCTCCAAAGCCGAATATGGTAGATAGGGACCATAAAATTGAACAACTTTTACTATGGGACCAACTTTGAAATCGCGAAAAAAATAACGAAAATAATAATACTGAATAATATACTAGAAAAAACACGACTCGCACCAGATCAATACTCAGACGGGAATACCGAGTCACTACTCGGTAGCTCAGCGGTCAGAGCATTGGACCGGATATCCAAAGGTCGCGGGTTCGATTCCCGTCTGAGTATTGATCTGGTGCGAGTCGTGTTTTTTTTAGTATATTATTTAGTATTGTATAAAATAGCATTGTGAATGCAAAAAACTCAAATTTAAGAAAATAATAATATAAAATTGTATGAAACAGCAATTTTTTTTTCATGATTTCAGAGTTGGTCCCATAGTTAAAGTTGTCCAGTTCGATGGTCCTCTTTTTACCATACTATTCGGCATAATTTTTTGTAACATGTTATAGTATTATTATTTAGTTTTTAGTACAATGTAATATACCTTCCATTGGTTCCTCTGGCCATCGTAAGACATAGTTCCCCGTAACACCATCATTTCTATACATCCACCTTTCAGTAACGCCACCTGTAAAAGCAATAAAACATAAAGAAGGATGCCTACTTCAAACCTGCCAATATGTTGATTTTATCAATACTAAATAATATACTAGAAAAAATACGACTCGCACCAGATCAATACTCAGACGGGAATCGAACCCGCGACCTTTGGATATCCGGTCCAATGCTCTGACCGCTGAGCTACCGAGTCACTAGTGACATCGTCGAATTTCTTCTAGTATATCCAACTCTTACGCTGCAAGCTAGCGTTATTCCACCAATGCGAGGAATTCCTCGACATTCAATTGAAATATTAGCCATATAATTTTTTAATTTTGAGATTTTTGCATTCACAATGCTATTTTTATACAATACTAAATAATATACTAGAAAAAATACGACTCGCACCAGATCAATACTTGATTTTATCAATTATCGTGTAAATAGAAGTAGGTAATGCCTACCTCATACAATTGCATTTTATTGTTGTTTATAAATAGCTAACTAAAATAAAAATCGGCAGTACAGAAATAGAGGAAATTAATAATAAAGATTGACAATAATTGGGTTGGTAAACTTTTTCGAAGAGAATTGTTTTATATTTTTTTTTGATAGCACAAGTTTGAAGAATAAAGAAAATAATATTATGATTTTTTTATTTTACCTTGTTAACCAAATTTTTTTTTATTATTATCGCGGTAAAATATCAAACATACGGCTGAACACGAAGTTCCTTTGCATTTCCTGATTAAAAAAACTGATTGACAGATTTGACAGACAGTGACAAAGAATAATCATACCTTTGCTTTTTTTGTTTTGAGCAACAACATAGAAAGCCTTTGGAGCAAAGGCATAACCTACGCATACAGCCGTAATAGTGATTTATTGTACTATGCTGTAAATTAAAAAAATAATTTTTTATTTAAATTAAAAGGAAGTATTATAAAAATTCCGCAATTGGTTATTCCTGACTCCAAAGCCAAAAGCTACCAGAAAAAATATAATTCACAACAGTTTTGGAAAAGTTTACCAACCCAATTACAACATTCGGCCTTACCACAAAAGATTAATTTTATTATCATTGACAGGTCAACTTATACTTATATACTTATATGAAAGGAGGACGGAGCCGCGGGCGGAAACTAGTAACAATTACAAAAAAGCTATGTTTAAACATTAACATCTCTGTTACCTGATCTTCTTCACACATGTTTTTGAACGCGTTAATTTTCTTGGCCATTTTGATAAACCGTCTTATTGCTACCGCAGTAAGGTTCACTATCGTTATTAACCGTGGGTCGTGTTTGCCGTCACCATCCTGTTAATAAAAAAGGAAGTAAATTAGATATTTTCTGGCCATGTCACGAACATGTATTTTTGGCATATTCCCGTTGTCCCCCACTGGGGGACTTGCCTGTGGTCCCCCAGTCTAAGTTTCCCTTGGGGTACTACGAGCAAATATTTGAGCCCGTGGAACCCCTAATCTTTTTTTAAGTCAGATTGAAATGTTTGAGATGGGGTACCATCACAGACAATCAAAATATATTTAATGAGGAGATTGTTATACAAGGGGTTCCACGAGCAAAAATATTTGTTTATGGCACCCTAAACCCAACTTAGACTTAGTAAGTGCGCGAGTCCGACACGCTCTTGACCGTATTTTTTATTTATTTAGCAGAGTTATCAAATACAGTCTCCACAATCACCCAAGATCGTGGCCGGTGTGTCAAAAAATACAAAATGCTTTATTTCGTTAACAAACCAGGTGATTACAAAAATTGAGATGACATTCCTAGTAAGTATAAGTCACGTCTTTACGTTTTATTCCCACTGTGTTCTTCTGGTCAGTACTACGCAAGAACTACGCGATAGAGGCAACTATAGGTGAATATTGTAGGGCAGGGAGAGCTGTACGACCTGAATTGCACTTTAATGTGTCGGAGCAAGAGTCGGTATTTATTAAAATGATTTTGCGGAGTGCATCTTTTGTACATGTACTATTGTGTATTCTGTGGTGCAGTAAACGTAACTGTGCAAACTCATAATACAAGCACAGTAAAATAAATGGGAATAAAACGTCTTTAATCGCCACTTTCATAGTACAAAATTAGTATACATACCCTTAGATTGTCTGTATCTCCGATCAGCTGTGAAATATCGTCGTCCAGCGGTGTGTGGTGCGCCTTATTTGCTACTATTAACTCGTTTAGTTTGGCCTGCTCAACCTGCAACAATTGTTATAACTTACATAACATCATTATTAATAATAAATAATAACCTATCATCATTATATCAGACATAAGATACCCACTGCTGGGCCATAGCTATAGCCTTCCACAACGATCGGCCCGTGGATTACGTAACTCTGTTGCTAACAATTCTCGATTGAAATCGATTGAAAACGCAGTTACATCGCTGCTTTAAGTAAGATAGTTCTCATATTGGTCCTTACTAAAGCAGCAATGTAACTGCGATTTCTGTCAGAGTTGATTGCAACAAAGTAACATATATGTAACTATAATAACCCCCCGGTTCTGCGCTGCCCGCATACCGCAGCTTCCCGCCACCTTATTGGTTTATGATTAACATGCTTGCATTACATATTAGCACAGTAACGTACAGAAGTTGCACTCTGCAAAATCGTTTAAATAAATTGCGACTTGCGACTCTTGCTCCGACACAATAAAGTGCAATTCAGAGGCCGTACTCTGAGCTCTTACAGCAACCTCAAAGTAATGTTGTTATAGTGACAGAGCTATACATCGCGTATAGCGCCATCTCATTTACAACATCGCTTCGATATTACTTTTTACAGTCATTGTAGGAGGGCAGGTCGCACAGCGCTCCCTTCGCTCCAAAACATTCACTTAGCAGTTGCCTCACTTTCTATCGCGTAAGTCTTCTCTTTTCTGACGTATGAAATCTGATATTAGTAACTAATTATTAAGACACCAGTCGATTTTCATACGAGTCATTTCAAACGAGGTAACTTTGAAGCTTTGGTTTTCCGCTAAGGATTGACCTAGCTGTGATCTGATGATGGTTACCCAGGGAGTAAAAGAAGGAGATTCAGATAGCTATACCACCCAACTGATCTAATCAGCATTCTAAATAAGGATCAGAATTTTCAGTTTCAGGATTTTCCATACCTACATTTTATGCTAATTTCGCGGTTTTTTAAACATTCCTTATATCTATTAGAATGCTGATCAGATTAATTGGGTGTGTTTAGAGATCTGAATCTGATCATCAGATCACAGCTAGGTCAATCCTAGGCGCAGAACTAAGGCTTTAAAGTTAGTAACCTCGTTTGTAAAATTAACTGGTGTCTTCATATGATGTGACCGCCACTGTATGTCCTACAATATTACAATACGGTTTAACGACATAAAGAAAGTCTTGTTTGGTAATTATTCCAAAACGTTGGTTGTCTGCAGACACGTTTAGTTTGGACCCTCTTATGACATACCATTTGCGACTTTACTTCGAATGCATTAAAAGTTAATTTGCTAAATTGTATTATATCAGAATGTAGACTACATATTTTTTTTCTTTTCATCTAACTTTTACAATTCTAGTATTAATCGCAAGATACTCAATAGTAATGTAATGAATGTACAAACAAAATGGAATGTATGATAATGGTTTATCGTCAAGTTGCGAATTATGGTTAATTGAATTTAGATAACGAGAAGTTTACTCGATAATTAACGATTCGCTAATAGATAATATTATTGCATGTAATAAATATTGTTGCTAGGAAAGTTAAAATACTACACGCGCAGAGAAAGAATGGGACTGGAAATTTCGGTTAAGGCTGATCACAGACCTACTGGTTTCTTTTCTTTGCTTTGCTGTTCGGCAATGGACCGCCGGCCAAGAGGCTCATGTTCAATCTATCGCATATTTTCAATTTAAGTACATTTCACATAGTATGTATGTTCTTGTGAGCTTTGTTCCTAAAACGATCGTTATGAAAACACAAAAAAAATATTCAGGTAGGTAATGATGCCACCCACGACCCTGGGGGCTTACCATCAGCAAATAAGAAACCATTCAGTTCAAAAGCAGGCCTTAAACAGGACTGCTGTCATACTAACCGTTGAGGTTATAGTACGAAAAAGTAAGGCAATTCAATGCCCTGCAATAAGCAATAAGTCGTGCTATAAGAGCTCATAGTAAGAGCTCAGTTCACAATTTATATAAATATGCGATCGATTTATTTTTAGCAATCGGAGACCATGTTCAGAGTGGCATATATCTCCCATAAGCTACCTACTTCGCAACCCAGACGATGATATTTGATAACACCAAGCTTATGGATATCTTGCCAATTTGGTCTGGTCCCAATATGCGATAGATAGATAATGACCCTGGTTGGCCGGCGGTCTAAACAGCAAAGCAAAGAAAATAAACCGGTAGGTCTGGGGTCAGCCTAACCGCGCTTACCACCCGCACCGTTACAGAATGGGATTAAAAATGGCATCGTACATGTTCACTTCTCCCTCGCACACCATATCACCAAACCTATTTCCCCCTCTCACTCATAAGTACTTATTGTGACAAGCGCGATTTACCAAAATGTCCAGTCCCATTCATTATCTGAGCGGGCTGTAGTTGCATTACCTCATTTAGTTCTCTGGATGAGCCACTGCATGGGTTGACCGATGTGTAAGCTTCAAATTCTAGTTTTATCGCTTCACATAAAATTGACTCCATTGAATTAGGTTCTATCCTGAAATAAAAAAAACACTTTTTAGCTATGTGTCACAGACAATGATAACATTATTTTATTTTATTTTAATAGTAGATTATACAACAAGTGAAAAAAGAGGGAATTTAGTTCGAGGGATACAAAGGACCGAGATGAAAATTTTTTTCACGAGTTGTGTACTCTACTTTTTACCATTGACTGCGAGAAAAAAAAATAGCAGTATACCTATAGTATTTATAGTTGTCCATCAGCTATTTTTGATGTCCCCACTGTGGGGCACAGGCCTTCCTTATGGGTGGTAAGGAGGACGGGCCATAACCCACCACGCGGGCCCAATGCGGATTGGTGGGTGTTAACGACTGCAAATGCAGCCGGGACAAACGGCTTAACGTGCCTTCTGAAGCACGGAGTAGCTCGAGATAATACATTTTGGTCACCCATCCCATGACCGACCCTTGCGAACGTTGCTTAACTTCCGCAATCGCTGGGCCAGGCGCTAAACCACTGTGCCACCGATCTAACTAAGAGGGAAACTACATGATCAGTCTGGCATCAGTCCACTTCATCAGTTTGTATAGACTTTGAATTTTTACAGATTGAAGATAGTACCAGACTGATGGAATGGACTGATGCAAGACTGAACAACTAATCTCCCTCAAATATATAAAAAAGAAAACAAATATAAGACACTAAAAAGGACCTTATTGATTAAGCGGGATATTTTTTAGAAAAGAACTCAAAGATAAGACACTAAAAAGAACCTAAATAAAATTGGCGGGATTATTTTTGTCATTTAATTGTAGAACTTTAACTTTATCTATGGAATAGCTCTATACTTTTAGCACCTTTTATTTTTTTTGTACCTAATTCATACGATGCGCGCTTGTTCCAAATTCAAAATATTTTTATTCACTCGGTGAATAAAAACGCGTTTTATTCACTGTTATCAATGAATAAGACGCACTTTTTTGAGTGGCGATGGTAAAAATATTTTTATTGTACAATACACAATGGTACAAGAGGCGGAGGAGGAGCCCGGTGGCGCAGTGGTTTAGCGCCTGGCCCAGCGATAGCGGAAGTTAAGCAACGTTCGCAAGGGTCGGTCATGGGATGGGTGACCAAAAATTTATTATCTCGAGCTCCTCCGTGCTTTGGAAGGCACGTTAACGTTGGTCCCGGCTACATTTGCAGTCGTTAACACCCACCAATCCGCATTGGGCCCGCGTGGTGGGTTATGGCCCATCCTCCTTACCAACCCATAAGGAAGGCCTGTGCCCCAGCAGTGGGGACATCAAAAATGGCTGATGGACAAGAGGCGGACTTAATGCTAGTAGCATTCTCTACCAGTCAACCTTTGGGAAAAACGATATTCGCGAATGCGGTACAGAATAGAATAATACATATAAGTACCTATATAAATAAACATCTACATAATATGATATACCCATAATATACATAAGTACAAACAATATAATTACAAAAATATAGATTACATACATTTTATTACTTATTTTGGAAATTAGAGCCAAGATTTGTGAATTTCAAGAACAAGATTATCTGCCCCCACTCTTACTGCACCTACTCAAGGCGCGTCTCTGCTTTTGCAGTCAAACTATTACCAATGTATTCTGTGCTATGACGTATTTTCCACGGGTGATATTTTTTTTAATGCTTGGACAATAAGCATTATGACTATTTTTTTATTTTATGTTACATAAATTAAGAAACATTGGTAAAAGAATTAATTCGCTAGCATGAAAACTGCCCGAGATATCACAGTGTGAAATGCACACAAATGGACTCGATCAAAAACGCTCCATACTAATGGCTTGCACGTTATGACGTCACGAATAAGTAGTTTGTATGCAACGCGTAGGAAATTTGTTTGGCAGCTATATTAAATATTGTGTTTATCAAAATAGTTTCTTAGACAAATTTGCTATACATTTTACGGACTAATTAAAGGTATCATTTATTTAAATAAATTTTATACTTTTTAAATGGACTTGTCCACTCAACTTTGAAATGTCATAAAATAAATAATATGCAATATATAAAACCAAGAGGTATACAAGCTACTCTAAAAGTTTAATATGTTTACGATTTTTATTAGTATTTCGTTATTTTATTCATTAGTCATCATCCCTATTCCACACAGCGCAATCTGGTTCCAAACTAAGCAAAGTTTGTAATATGGGTGCTAGACGGCTGATATACTTAATACTTATATTATACTTTTTATACATAGTAACACCCAGACCCCGATTAGGCGCAGAATGTCCAATTCGCAAAATGTCCAGTTCGCAAAATGTCCAATTCGCAAAATGACCAAATTCGCAAAATGCCCAGTTCGCAAAATGTCCAGTTCGCAAAAATGACCAACATTCTTGACTAGCCACCCGCCCCGGCTTTGCACGAGATTAATACTTATTCTTTATTTCGATTTCTGCCCAGCCGCGACAAGGAATCGAATCAAATCAGACTGGCATGTTGACCACTGCACCACTCAGTTCGTCAATAAGCGTAAATAACACAGTTTATTAATCCATAATAATATTACAGTTATCCTGTTCATCAAACCGACAACACGCTATCACACTAATGTAGCCGGTGGGTGGGGTGACTCATGATTGTTGATTATCATATTAATTGACGTCACTCATCGCCGCAGACACCGATTATTGTATGAAATATAAGTTTTGTGACTTTGGATGAAAATATATAAAGGCCAACTCCGAAAACTGAATTATTGTAGTCAAATAGAACATAGTGCGACGTTCGAAAATAGACGACGTTATTCTTCCGCTAGATAGCTTTATTAACTAAGAAACAAAGTCCAAAATCGAGTAAATCAGTAATTTATTGTGTACGGACAGCACCGAGTTTCTTCCCATCAGCAAGTAATCCATAATAGTTTTATTTCAATGAGTATGTGCGTAAATCTACGAAGTGTAAGGCTGCTAAAGTAGTGACAGGTGGCTAGATTAGCACTTAGATACATCTGGTTACTTGCTACGATACACGGTGACCTTACTGGAAGGTGGGTCGCTATCGCTAGGACAGGGGAGCCTTGGTCTCATGGTCTTTGGTTGTAAGCATCGCGCCTCGATACATGCTTGGCAGTTGCCTGCATGTATCGAGGCGCCTAGCGCACAGTGTGGCCAGTTACGAACATTCGTTTTATTTCAATACATATCTAGGATCTAGGCGCTAATTTAGCCACCTGTCGGTGCGTAGGCGGCCTAAAGGTTTAAATGAAGATAAGTAATACCTTTCTACATCCTGTAGAATATCTCTAGCTTTGTTGACGTCAGGGTTGGTGCTCGTAGATGGGAGCTCTTCACAAATATGCTGCATTTTCGGACTGGCATATGTCATAGTATCTCCATTTGTTAATAAAGACCTGTTACACACATAAAAATACAATTCTTGTGACTTAGAGCATAAGAATAAATAAAACTTTATTCTTATGCTTAAAGGCCTATCTCCGTTGTCTGTCCCCACCTTGGGGCATATAGGGAAAAGTATGGATGGTCTATTCCCGTTATCAGGAAGATATTTATGGAAAAAACTTTTTTTCACATTATCCCCAGTGGGGGACAGGGGGACAATGGGATTAGGCTATTTATTCAAATGAATTTAATTTTATCAGTATGTAAAAGGGGAAAATTTGTACAAGACATTTTATAATTTCTTTGGTGAGGTTCCAAATTTCCAATGATGAGCCATGGGTTCAACAAATATAGGTTGGACCTTGTTTTATTTCTATGTTTGTACTATCGACAACACTTCTGTTTTATCACTCCTAAGGTTAAAATTTCTTGCAGGCCACACCATCACTGACGTACATTTAGCTCATGCAGAGATAAAATGCTATATCACGCGATATAAATCGGTCATGCTAGGCAGGCAGTATTGCTTAACTATAAAATTTGTGTGTTCGTGTATCACCCCTGCATGAACTAAACATATGTTGTGACAGTGCGGCATACACGCAATTCTAACCTTAGGAGTGTTTAAGCGACACTGTTGCCCATGCTACATAGGGAAGTCTTAGAGGTGAATGTATTAGAGATGAAACGGATAGCAGTTTGGCCGGATACAGGATATTCGGCCAACCATGTGGCCGGATAGCCGAATATCCAGCGGAACTCAAGCCGTTTGGTGCATTGCAGACACTTGCGTAGGCGGCGCGCAAACGATCGGGTGGACTCAGTTCGATTCGGAATTATATTTCTTAAGTGATACTAAGACTAACTAAAGAAAGCAAATACCTAATTACTTAAAAATATTTTTTTTTATCCAGATTTTTTTTTAATTCAGCTGGATGCCTATCCGGCCAAATAGTAGTTATCCGGTATTCGGCCGGATAGTACTGGATAGTTACCGGATATCCGTTTCATCTCTAGAATGTATATGACAAAAAACATACCTTATACTGTTTTGTTTAGGGGGATCTTCATATAAATTACTATTCTCCACCATGTCATACATATTGTATGACTCCGACTGTATCCGATGGTTATATATCGCTCTGTTTATCACAGACTTCTCATCTATGGGATAAATCTTCATCGTATATTGTTCATTACTTTGTACGCTTGGCACTGGGGCATAATAGATAGGCGGAGAGTGAAGCGATGAATCTAAGTCATTGCTTAAAGGAGACTGAACTGTTGTACTGCTCGGACTACAAGTTGTACTGTTAAGGACATCATACTGCACAACTGACTCGGGAGTATGTTGGGAATAACTATTAGTCGGTTCCTCGTCACGTTTTGTCATTTTAGAACTTGAAACTGCATCATCCGGTGAAGGGTGTTGCCGCTTTTTGGCACGGTTCTCTTCTATTTTCCTCCTTTTCTCTGCCTTGTCTTCGTCTGACATTATAAATTCTTTAACCATACCAATAGATAAGCATTTCGCCAACCGACATTTCTGGCAAAACCTGCGTGTTACCACTGTGATTTCACAATTGTTAGTAAATGGACACTTGAATTCTTTACTGGTCAGTGCGTTTCGTCTGAAAAACGCTTTACAACTCTCACATGATATGGCATTGAAGTTGTAGCCTAGCGCTTTGTCGCCACACACGAGACACACTTTCTGCATGCCCGCCGGGAACTCTTTCTTTTGTGAGTTCCCATCGTCTTTTTTAACACTATCATCACTACTACTGTCCATTTTTAACAAACAACATCGACACTCACTACAAAGTACTGTAAAAGAGATATGTAAAAACTATACTCAGGAACAAGTTTTTCTGAAGTTGGCATGCACACATGCTGCAGAAATTTGCGTAAAAACTTATAGGAAGATTAATATCTGGCTAATGTCGTTTGATAACCGATAATTTCATTAAATAGACACGAATAAAATAAAAGCACTATCGCGAGCGATGATGACTAATGTCAGAGTAAAATAATATAAGATGTCAATGTCAATTTGACATTAAACAGCTGTCATGTCATCTGGGTTGCGTTCAGAGGGCCTAGTACGAGTTGTGTTTCTTACTTCACTTTGCGAATAGTATCCGATGAAAGAGAGAAAATCATACGAGTGAGTGAAGGAGTGATAGAGAGAAAACGATAGTTAACTATTCGCAAAGTGAAGTGAGTACAAAAAACCAACTCATACTAGGCCCTCTGAGCCTAAGAGCGCGGGGTTGCGTTCAGAACGTTTGAGCGTCGGTTGTTTGGTTGTTTTTTAACTCGCTCTAAGGTTAAAGGAACGACCAAGAACTTTAAATGTCAATGTCAATACAAATTCTTCATTTTCTATTTGGAATACGAATAATTTAAACTTTTCTTTATACTAAATCAAATAAAATCCGTTTTTTGAGGATCTACCATGATTATTTTAAAAATTAGACATAAAAACATCAAAATAACAAAATAATGTCAAATGACATTGACATTTTTTCTATAGACAAACGTCAGAGCGTTTTACAACCATCATTTTTGATGGTTGTTTGGTTGCAACGCTCTGACGTTTGGAACGACACGGTTGTGTCAACCGAACGTCACGCTCAAATGTTTGGAACGCCCTTAGAGCGTTCGGTTGTGGTTAGGTTGCACTCGGAGTGTAGGTTTGGAACGCGCCTCGGATGTTTGGACGTTTTTTAACTCACTCTAAGGTTCGGAACGTCCAAGAACTTTAAATGTCAATGTCAATACAAAGTCTTCATTTTCCATTTGGAATACGAATAATTTAAATTTTTTTTCTTTATTCTAAATCAAATAAAATCCGTTTTTTGAGGATCTACCATGATTATTTTAAGAATTAGACTCAAAAACATCGAAATACAAAATAATATCAATTGACATTGAAATTTTTTCTATAGACAAACGTCAGAGCGCTTTACAACCATCCATTTTGATGGTTAAAAACGTTAAAAAGTAGCAACGCTCTGACGTTTGGAACGGGAAGGTTGTGTGAACTGAACGTCACGCTCTAATGTTTAGATCACCGATCGGTTGCACTCGGAGCGTAGGTTTGGAACGCGCCTCGTCATACTTTTTGTTTTTAATCATCCTAAAGACTTACGTCAAAAATCATGCTGCCTTGTTTTACCAGAGAGTTAAGTATGTATATTTTTAATCGACTTCAAAAAAAGGGTTTCCCATTAATTCCTCGCATATTTTTTTCTATTACTTACCTATGTTCAGCAAACTGGATACCTTCATATCACTGCTTAAGCTACCTACTCTGTCGACTCTCACTGGGATGCTATAGGGTCACTGAGGCGTATAATGTAGTGTTGACTCTAAGGCTCGTATTATAGAATCAAACTCAAATTCAAATCTCTGCTTGAGTACAGTTAGAAAGGGATGGTGCTATTCGTGGCATATAGCGCCATCCCTTTCTAACTGTACTCAAGCAGAGATCTGAGTTTGAGTTTGATTTAGGCTCGTATTATAGAATTAAACTCAAATTCAAATCTCTGCTTGAGTACAGTTAGAAAGGGATGCTGCTATTCATCGCATATAGCGCCATTCCCTTCTAACTGTACTCAAGCGGAGATCCGAGTTTGAGTTTGATTCTATAATACGAGCCTTAGTACCTACTTATAAATTATAAGTACCTTCTATAGGAAACTAGGTAAGTAATGGACTCCCTAAACGATCAAAATTGCTTGTCAATCATTTACATTGCATTGCTTGTCAATCACATTTTGATCGTCTAGGAGCGATGCTTGATAAGCACCACAGAATAGATAGATTACCGTGGCCAATTAAAAGTAGGCCACGCCCCCAAATGGTAAATGCAATGTAAATGATTGACAAGCAATTTTGATCGTTTAGGGAGTCCATTAGTTACATCATGTTTTCATCCCTAATGGAGCCCCTAGACGATCAAGCATTTCTTGTCAATCATTTACATTGCATTTACCATTTGGGGGCGTGGCCTACTTTCGATTGGCCACGGTAATCTATCTATTCTGTGTTGCTTGTCAAGCATCGCTCCTAGACGATCAAAATGTGATTGACAAGCAATGCAATGTAAATGATTGACAAGCAATTTTGATCGTTTAGGGGGTCCATTAGAATTCACATTCTTCGATATTAATTTTCTCCTCCTAGGGTACTTTAGGTATGTATGTATACCCTCTTCCCTTTCCTCATGGTCAAAATTAAAATTCGCCAAAATGGGCTAAGCGGTTCTCAGACGTGAAAAGGTAGGGCAGACAGACAGAGTTGTTTTTAACTTAGTTAATCATCCTTGAGTGATCCTTGTTGGGAGGAATACCCAGCAGTGGGTGTCGTGCGGCTGATGATGATGATTGCGAGCACAAAAACAAATGATGCACGTGTGCCATTGAAATCAGAAAAAAAATATATAGGTACCTATGGTGCAGTCGCATCGATCTAAAGTTATTTTGGCGATTATTTTTTAAATTTATTAGGGTTTACAACATAGTACCTATCATTATGCAAATAAATGATTATTATTATTAGGTATTAATAGGTTTTTCATGCAATAATTTTTCAATAAAATCTTTTTGGTAGCCCTAAATCGTTGAATTAAAAATCACTGACCATTAATGCGTTATTATGTTTTCATAATGGACGTCTCGCAGAAAGCTTTTCTCTCATAGCTGCTGAAACTATCGACTTTTTGATAACTTTTTGGGGTTGAAATATTGCAACCCCATCCCTCATACAACCCCACGTGCGATTTTTTATTTGCCTCAAAGTTAACACCGCAGAAGAATTCAGACGATCCGCAGGGATAATATTTCCGACCTGCACGAATGCTTAGAGTATGGAAAATAACGTCACTTCTGAACTTTAGCGATGTTTTTCATTGTTTTTTCATCATTATCATTATCACAATTTATCTTTCTTGAATTAAAGTAATTGAAGCTACTTAACAGTACAAGTTAAAGTGTATTTTGATGTAGAATTCAATACGTTTCCGCTACTATTTACGCCAAAAATATGAACATACGCAAGCGCTTTGATTTTTTTATCATCTGTGAGGTTTATTTATACGCAATTTAATATTTGTAGCAACTAGAGAATCTCTTTTAGCTTGTCGAGTGTTTTTTTGTGGCTACGAGTTTACGTTGTCTATATTTTATATAAATTACCCCCCCAATCCATAATTTCCTTTAATGGTCCCTTAGGTGATGATAAGGCCGAAGGTAGGAAGCATACCTACTATACCCCTCATCGCTGAGGAAGTAATATTATAACATCCAAGGACCCAGTTTTATAAGTCCCGGTTAACATCGAATTAATAACTTACATAAAATTCTTTTCCATTGTTAAGTGAAGCGGAAGTAAAGTTAAAGTTATTTCACAGTTTACTAGGTATTATTTTTTGTGATCTGTCAAGTAAGTTAGTTGTAATATTTAACCAGAACCTGTAAAACAGGCACTTTTGATGTTTCATAATTTGGCCCCTACGTGATTTTATTCACCATAAATTGTTACAATAAATACATTCTCTAACGAAAACAAAAGCATTGATGACATAATAAAACACGTCTCAGCCGATTTTGCTAACTCGGTAACATGTCGAATCAACAGATTTTATGTCGCGGTGACTTGCTTAAAGTAGGATTTAAGTTATTGTAACAATAATAATTTACATCTTTATTTTGAATTTTTAGATTTTAGCATTCACAATGCTATTTTTATATATTAAGTTACTTATATAATTGAAAAAATACTAGAAAAAATCTCACCCGTAGCAGCTCAGACGGGACTCGAACCCGCACCCTTAGGATTCCGGCCCAATGCACTAACCTTTCTTATCTTAATCTTTATTTTATTAAGTTTCCATGCAATTTGATATCTACTATTTTTACCCGACTGCGGGTTATGTATTTCGCGCGTATCTTGTAAGTATGTATGTTTGTATGTAATATTCTTTATTACCTCATATCTCTCAAACGGCTGAACGGATTTCTATGATTAAGATATCGTTAGATTGGTCTTTTCAGCCCAAGTGTTCTTAAGAAGGTGGCGTTATAAAAAAACTAACATGGCGGCTGTACGGTGCTATTATACGTAGTGAAAAAAAAATTTTTTTTTTAGAATACTGCAATATGGGTGTCAAATTAAAGGGCTTATTATAAGGATTTCAAAAAGGTATATCATGACCGTAAAATATAATAACTAAAAAGAGATAAATAAAAAAATAAATTAAAAAAATTAAAAAACCCGCCTGCATAAAAAGACAAGTCGACTGAAAAGATGGAAACAAGATTAAATAAATATTAAAGGCAACATGTCATAATAACATGCAGTCGGAGGCATATAATTCAATTATTCATAATGTCACTTTCTTTATGCATGCCTCCGACTGCATGTTATTATGACATGTTGCCTTTAATATTTATTTAATCTTGTTTCCATCTTTTCAGTCGACTTGTCTTTTTATGCAGGCGGGTTTTTTAATTTTTTTAATTTATTTTTGATAAATTTATCTCGTTGTTCTTGATTTTTATAACATTAATACCTATACAACATGTTAATTAATGAACCAAATATGGGAAAACCGTTTCTTCAGATCATCAAACAACACAACTTTTTCTACGACACCAACTCTGAAATCGCGAAAATAAATTCAGAGCTGTTTCATACAAAAATTAGTAGGTAGGTAGAGTCTGTTCGGAAAGAGAACCGTCTTGGGCTTCGTACTCGATTACTATTTTCGAAATGTTGACAGCACTATAACGTTTTAGTGCGACTGTAATATCTTGATATCTATCAAGTCAAGATAGTCGCTCCATAATTTCGTATTAACAGTGCCGTAAACATGACAAAAACGATGATCAAGCATCGTTTTTCTTTTCCGAAAGCCCACGACGGTTCTCTTTCCGAACAGACTCTTATAGTACATCGCATTTAGTGGTACCATCATAGTAATTTTTTTTTAGTTTGGTGGTTCGAAGAAACGGTTTTCCCATTATTGGTCCTACACGCTGTTTAAAGGTATTTAATGTTATTTAAAGAAATTAATAAAAATAAAAATTTATAAGTGCCGTAGATAATGAAATTCATTATCAATTTAGTTACGATTTACGAGAGGAGCTTGATTCGGCAGACACAGCCTTGGTCCCGCCCGGCTGCATTTTCATTCCAGGGGGGTAATTACGTAACTTTGTTGCAATCAACTCTGACAGAAATCGCAGTTACATCACTGCATTAGTAAGAACCAATGTGATAACTATCTTAACTAAAGCAGCAATGTAACCACCATATTCTCGCAAATAAATACTTACTTACTTGCAACTGCGCTTTCAATCGATTTCAATCGAGAACTGTTAGCAACAGACTTACGTAATGGGGTTGGTAAACTTTTTCGAAAATAATTGTTTTATATTTTTTTTTGATAGCACAAGTTTGAAGAATAAAGAAAATAATTTATGATATTTTTATTTTACCTTGTTAACTAAATATACTTTTTTATATTATTATCGCGATAAAATAACAAACATACGGCTGAACACGAAGTTCCTTTGCATTTACTGATTTAAAAATCTGATTGACAGATTTGACAGACAGTGACAAAGAGTAATCATACCTTTGTTTTTTTTGTTTTGAGCAACAACATAGAAAGTCTTTGGAGCAAAGGCATTACCTACGCATACAGCCGTAATAGTGATTTATTGTACTATGCTGTAAATGAAAAATTTAAATTTTTATTTCAATTAAAATGAAGCATTATATAATTCCGCAATTTGTTATTCCTGACTCCAAAGCCAAAAGCTACCAGAAAATATATAATTCACAACAGTTTTGGAAAAGTTTACCAACCCCATTGGCTAGCAGTTGCATTTAGGGCCCAGCACGGTAGGCCCGCGTGGGCGGGTCCTGTCTGGCCCATTCTCATTATACAGGGTTATTATTTGTAAATCACCAACAACCTCACAAGAGTAGGTACCTAGATTACCAACATCATAAACAACAACGTTTGTTCTACTTACGACTTTTATCATAACTCAAATCATTCACCAAAAATGAATTTTCAAGTGTTTATTGTACTGTTCGTCACTTTTTACGTCTATGTATGGCGGCAGGCGGGGCGGGCGGGTTGCGCGTAGAGTTATGAACATACGAACGGTAAATTAAAATGATATTTTTTTGTATGAAAGTAAAATCTAACGAAAAGTCGTAGAACAAATATTGTTGTTTATGATGTTGGTAATCTACTCCTGCGAGGTTGTTGGTGTTTTACAAATAACCCTGTATAAGGAAAGAAGTTTGTTTACCAGTAGTGGGGACATTATAAAAGCGAAAGATGAGGATTTATACTTCTATTTAGTTATAAAAATAAAAATAAAATATAAAATAAGTTTATTTTTCTTTAAAACCATTACAATAATTTTAGAAATAAGTTGGTGTCCCCATTTAAGCTGAAAGCCTGTGTTTGTGGGACACCGCTCTTCCTTCCTTAGATATAACAAACTAAGACACTAGACTGGGATAAAAAACTAATTAATAAGTTATAAAAGAGATGGTCCAAAAATGTATGGAGCCTGGGCCAGGTCTATGTACGGCATAGAAAAATGAAGGAAATGAAATTTTATGTCGATTCAGACTATTCAATTTTCATGATTTAGCTTTATTTTCTGGCTCAAAGCATTTTAAAATACTTTGTGACATTTATACCGAGATGGCGGCATGTCAATGCCATTTTGACAACTCAATCTATATATATATCTCATGATTTGCAATAATTTTTGAAATGGATTTGAAACTATTTATTTTATCTGGTTGGACTGACGAAATAGTTTTAACAGTGATAAACCTAGTGGTATCTACCCAAATGCGACATACCTTACCTATAAGTACCTATAGGTAGTGCGTGGAAAATTTCAACATAAATCATCGATGAGCCAAAAAATTACTAGCAAGTTTTAAATATTTCTATTTTTCTGAGAATCCTTATATTTTTTCCTGTTTTTTGGTGTGCCGTACATATACCTGGCCCAGATTGGACCTTCTCCATAGTTTGTCTTTTGTGCAACTGTCTGGAGCATAATTTCAATCTTGCACTGCAACATACAAGGCCGTATTCAAATAAAAGTAATAATCAACGCTGTTCAAGTTTATTTCGATCACCGAAATGGATCGAGCATGGTATAATTTGATAATAGTGTTAAATATTTTGCTTATCTCCATTATTTTAGTCTATGGTGAGACGTATAGCGTAAAAATCGGCGAAGAACATGTGAATATTGTGGACAAAAACTTTTTAAGTTTTACCGTGGACCCGATGCATTTATTTTCGAGCGTTGAAGCCTACACTAAGTAAGTAATTTTTTTTTAGTAGGTGTCGAGAACTACAATGTTTAGTTTTGTATATAGGTAGGTACATACCATAAGAGGAAGCCAAAATCAACGTCTTGTAGGCCCCTGTTCCTTCCCCCAAAACTAGACCGATGTAATAATACTTTTTTTCAATAAACTTAAAGAAAAGATTTGACTGTGTTCCTATATACCTTTTTTCCTTTATTTCATAAATTATTGAATTTTTAGATTTTAGCATTCACAATGCTATTTTTACGATATATTAAGTTACTTAATATAATTGAAAAATACTAGATAAAATCGACTCACCCGTAGCAGCTCAGACGGGACGGGATTTTTTCATTAATTAATTGATAAAATAAAAATCTTCAAAAAAAACATTATTTAGATATCAAACAATCAAAGACAATACTAAATAATATATATACTAGAAAAAACACGACTCGCACCAGATCAATACTCAGACGGGAAACGAACGCGCGACCTTTGGATATCCGGTCCAATGCTCTGACCGCTGAACTACCGAGTCACTAGTAACATCGTCGAATTTCTTCTAGTATATATCCTACTCTTACGCTGCAAGCCAGCGTTATTTCACCAATGTGAGGAATTACCTCGACATTCAATTGAAATAATCTTTTCCAGATATTTAGCAATCGATTAAGATGAAATGGCCATGTAATTTATAAATTTAAGATTTTTGCATTCACAAAAGTCCATCCACATTGCATTCCCGTTTGAGTTGATTATATAATAATAATAATAATTCACTTATTTCAGATAACAAGATCCATAATGGTATACAATCATTCATAACAATATAATTCCTGGTGCATGCATACATTACATAATAAGTACTTGCTCTTACATACACAATCACAAAAAGTCACATTAATAAATTCAAATTCTATAAAGTCAAGATGTTAAAATGTCAAAATTGTAATTAATTGTAAAAATACATGAAGAAAAAAAATACAAATTCATAGTAAGTTACCTACCTTGATAAACAAATCGATCGATTGATTGATTGATCTGGTGCGAGTCGTATTTTTTCTAGTATATTATTTAGTATTGTATAAAAATAGCATTATGAATGCAAAAATCTCAAATTTAAAAATCAAAGACGAGATTAATATAATTAATATAAAAAAGCGAAACATAGGAACACGGCCAAATCCTTTCTTTATTAATTAAATCGGTCTAGTTTTAGACGAGGAAACAGGGGTCTACGAAACGTTGATTTTGTCTACTTTTTATAGGAATTTTTCAGTTCTCTCGACGGTGACGTTCATTCACAACGTACCTAGATTGAATTAGCTACGAAATAGTTTAAAAATAAAATAGGTAAAAAATGTTGTCTTATGTCCGTCGCCGTCCTGCAGTCCGTTTGTCTACCTGAAATGCGATCTGTTTTTCTGAACCGAATCACGTGAAATTTTGTGAGCAGGTTATATAATAATTGGTTTTTTGTCAATTTACTTTTCGAAAATATTCAAAATGGCGGAGATACCTACTTAGGGAAAATAACATTTCAGCCTTTTCTAAAAATGTTCAAAAATGTCACAAACGTGAGGTCTACAGTTCTACAGAGCCACTAGTTAGGTATATAAGGTGGTTTGTACCATAACCATATCAACCAAATGATGTGACGATACTTAATTTAATTTAATTTAATTTATTTATTTATAGTAAGGCATCGATGGCCCATAGATATATACCTTAAAAACTAAACATATATAATTTATAAAACAATGTTGTTAGTAAATAACTTAAAACATATGTTAGTGAAAAAAATCAAGTAGACACTTTGTGTGTCGAATCCGTGGCACAAGGCAGCGTCCCTCTGAAGCGCCTGTACACCACGCCCTGCGGCCAGAAGTCCTCCTTCATGAAGAGGTCCAGCCTTGCTGTCTTAAACTGGTAATAGTGTTGTTTAAACTGAAAAACTTTATCCAAGGAACATAGGTCATAAAAATGTTTTTTCGCCTTTATAGTAAGTCGGTCAGCTGACCAAATACATTTTGTATGGTAGAGTCTGTTCGGAAAGAGAACCGTCGTGGGCTTTGTGCTTGATCATCGTTTTTGTCATGTTGACGGCACTGTTAAAACGAAATTATGGTGCGACTATATTGACTTGATAGATATCAAGATATAACAGTCGCACTAAAACGTTACAGTGCCGTCAACATTTCAAAAATGGTAATCGAGTACGAAGCCCAAGACGGTTCTCTTTCCGAACAGACTCTAGTGTGATTTTTTTTCGTTTTTCGACCTATGTTTCTTGGAGTAAGTAGTTCAGTTTAAGAAACAATATCATATCACCTGTTTAAGGCGGTTGTACGACCGAAAGTGGCGCCCTCAGAGGTTTTTATTTAATAAGTTATTAATAGAAAAAGATTTTAATATCGTTTATCGTGGAGATTTTAGGGCCCATGGTCTAGTATTTTTAGAAGGTATCACTACATGCCCACGTAGTCATTCGTAGAAGTAGATAGCAAATGTGTCAAAAACGGCCACTTTTAGCAGTTTTGCTATCTACTTCTAGCAGTGACTACGAGGGAATGTAACGATACCGTCAAAAATACTAGACTGTGGGCCCTTAAATCTCCACGATAAACATTTTTAAAATTGTGTATTAGAATTATAATATTAAATATAATTCACCGCGGCGCCACTTTCGCTCAGGGTACCACCTTAAGTGGCGTCATATCATTTGGTACCAACTTATATAACTTGTGGCTCTGTAGAACTGTAGACCTCACGTTTGTGACATGTTTGAACATTTTTAGAAAAGGCTGAAATGTGATTTTCCTCTTAAGTATCTCCGCCATTTTGAATATTTTCTTTCACTCATGTCACATTGCACATTTATTTTCAGCAAAGAATGTACCTGCATGGCCTCATTCCTAACACCAGCCTATCTCCAGATAGCTGGACCCTCCACAAGCCACATGACCTTTGAAAACACTACCATCACCATCGACAAAGCTGACGATTACGGCACCAAAGATAAAAGTAAACCAAACTTTTTCAAAAACCTCATTAGAAAACGAAAGAGGCAAACGCCACAGAGTATAAAGATATCGAATCGGCAATGGCGGGATTTCATCCAATGGGCTAAAAAGACGGGATTCGATTTAGTTTTTGCTTTGAATAACGAAGAAAGGACATCTTCTGGTATGTGGGATCCAAGTTCGACGCTTACCGTGTTGAGTTTGGCTGAGAAAGCTAATATTGAGGATATAGTTTGGCAATTGGGATATGGTAAGTTGATTTAGGTAGTTGATTAGGTAATGATTAACTGGAAAAAATATACAAGCCGCATTTTTTTATTCACTCTAGAAATTTTGAGGTTGTGTTCAGTCCATGAAACTAAACAACTTTCCCCATGAAACATGTGACTTGTACTATTATGTATTCTGTGACATGTGTCGAAATATGCCACAAAATTTTCATTTATATGAAAAGTTATTTTTTTACATATTTAACCATAATATGTTTCATAGAGAAAGTTGTTCAGTTTTCTGGACTGAACATGAACACATCCTTAAAATTTGGAGAGTGAATAAAAAAACATCCTGTATAAGGTGTAACATAATAAATGAGTGTAACAATACTGAAACAGGTGATAGTGTTGCTTTATCTGAACAACTTTCTCCAAGAACGTTAGGTTAAAATACAATCTTTTTTTTCGCCTTGCCTTAGTAAGTAAATCAGCTGACTAATACATGTTTATGGGAGTGTGTTTTTTTTCGTTTTGCGACCTAATGTTCCTTGGAGAAAGTCTATCACCTGTTTCAGTATTGTTAGATAATTTTGTTCCATCTTTTCATCCTTCAGTCATCTTTTCAACATTTTGTTTTGACGTCTTTCCAGAATGCAACAACAAAACCATAGACGAGTACTTAAACGACTTGGAGACTCTTCGCGTGCTGACAGAGTCCATCCAGGGGGAGAAGCCACTGCGCTGGAAGACGGCTGGCGGCGACATCACCGGGTGCTTGAAGGACGCCAGTGACTTCCGGGACTACGTGGCGCTGGCAGTGGGCATGAGCGATGTGCTGCTGCTCAACGGGTGGGTACAGAATGATCTGCAGCCTTATTAAAGGCTCTTTTTATGCACAACAGGATGGGCTTTCACCTCACCTGATGTTACGTGACGATAAGGCCGAAGGTGGAAGCGTACTACAACTGGAACCCTCTTCAAATAGGAACTGGCTATCTTACCTCTCTGCCGGAAGACGCCAGCGATTTCCGGGACTACGTGGCGTTGGCTGTGGGCATAAGCGATGTGCTGCTGCTCAACGGGTGGGTTTTTTATGCACAACGGGATAGTGCTTGGTCTTCATCTCACCTGATGTTAAGTGACGATAGGGCCGAAGGTGGAAGCTCACCGGAATCCTCATCAGTGAAGAACTAGCTATCTTACATCTAAATGCCGGAACACAACTTTTTCAAATTGTTGTTATGGCGCCAGACTTAGGTAAGATGGTGGAAGCTAGCCAGGCGGACTTGAAATAAGCCCTACCACCTACCAAACCGATTACAAATTGTACCCCTGGTAATCGATCCCGGGACCCCTGCGTCATACACGGGTGGACGAACTACAGACCACAGAGTCGGTTAAATTTCAATAGATTGAATCCACTTCCAAAATATTTCAGGAACTCATCATCGCAGGAGTTAGAGCGCATGAGTGCCTCGGATCGCATCAAGTTGCTAACCCAAATCCACCACAGCGCCACTCCTCTATGGATCTCGGAGCACCCCCAATGGAACACTGATATGGAACGAGCGGCAGACTGGATGGCTGGGTTGGGGTACTCAGCTAGGAATGGCTTTTCAGTTCACTTTAGGGAGCTGATAGCCGAGGAGTTGTATGAACCTTCTTTGGTAAGTACAAAAATAATAATATGAGTGCTAAATTACTGATATAGGTACTCTACCAACTCTACTACATACTTTTTAAATATGTAACACCCAGACCCGCCACAGAAATCAAAATTCATCATTTCACCCTCTACCCGACAGGGAATCAAAGCCGGGACCTCTTGCGTGGTAGACCGGCATGTTGACCACTGCACCACTCAGGTCGTCAGTCATAAATTAAATATAGGGGCACAGAATACAGAAATAAGGGTAACATTTTTATAATACAGAAAGGTAGTATCTCAGGTTTCTCAGGTTCAGGTTTAGCTTATCTCAGGTTTCAAAGGTTCAAAAAGATCGCTTTTAGCGATAAGACCGCCTTTACCCACCATAGATTTAAGTTGAATTCATTGTAATATGTGTGTGCAATAAAGTGTTTGTCTATATCTACCTACTTACCTATCTATCTAACCTAGTTTTGAATATTATTTATCTGCGTAATTCTAGATTGAGAATAGAAATTTAAACTTTTTGAATACCAACCAAATATTATACAACGTGGAGAAGACAATGCGACAATAAATTAAATTTCGTATATCACAACACTCCTACCACACTTTAAGAGTACAGTACAACAACGCGTTTAGAGGCTTGATGGGCCTACCATGGCGTTGTAGCGCCTCAAGTATGTTTGCCGTGTACAGGGTTAATGATTTTTTCGCGATAATGAGGAATGCGAGGGCGAACTTTGAAAAACGTGCAAGTGCAATCCGGAATAAAATAATAAGGACAGTGTATGACTATTTTATATCTTTGACGATCATTTTAATGTGATAATATATAATTTATATCGAAATTAATTTTTAAAAGCTAATTGGTCATGTAAACTAAAACTATGGGTGTAATTTAGCCTGAAATAAATAATTTTTATTTTATTTTTATTTTATTTTTATTTATATCTAGTAACGCTCCCAATCTGCCTGTAAAATATCAATTAAAAATACCCAGCCAGTAGACGTTAGTACCTTCTATTTTATTCTGTGCCAGTAGTTTAGTCACAGAAAATACTTTTTTCATTTTTAACATTTTCTACATGCTGTATCTATTACTAAGCTAATGCCAACAATTCAAAAACCTCTACATCAGTATAATTAACACAACGTTGCCAAATTGTAGGTATTATGCTCCATAACTGTAAGAGTCATTTATAGATGATCTAAAAATGTGCGAATGAGACAAATACTATAATTTACCTACTTACCACTTATTAGTGGTAAGTAGGTAAAAACCATATCATTTTTAACGGTTCTCACTTATTTTAATTTCCAGAGTTTCTACATGGCTCTTCTGTACAAAAACTTCGTCGGTGATCGCGTGTTACCAGTGGACTTCGACTCATCACAGGCCATTCTTTTCGCACACTGTACGTCGCTGCGGCACAAGCCGGTGCCGAAAGCGGTGACACTTTACGGAGTGAACTTGGATGACGAACCAGCGAGGCTGTCGATCAAACTGACGAAGAAGGAGGAGGGAGGAGAGATTATGCAGTTCATAATGAAACAAGGGGAGAATGGGTAAGGAGAATCAACTTACTAACTTTTCCTTGAAAACTAAAACTTAAAGCCAAAAATAAAAAAATACAAAACAAATGTTCATAATTAATATTATTATGATTCGAATTTACAAAATATCTTACTAAGTATATTTATCTTTCTTTGACTACTAAAATTGATTTTTTTTGCAATTTTCAGAGATATCTTAGTGAACCGACGAGTCATGTCCAGTGAAGGTGATTTTCGTCCCGTAGTTAAACACGTTCGTCCGTATAAGAATCTTCTTCTTCATTTACCAGCCAAATCATTTGGTTTTTGGGTTCTAGCTAATACTAATATTAAAGCTTGCCAAGAGGCTGAAAATGATAAAAAGGACATTGATAAAACAGAACTAAATAAATCAGACGATGAAAGTGTAGAAAATGAGAAGGTCAGGAGAAAGCGTTTTGCATCAAACGATAATTTGGAAAGTGATTTATATGACGCCGAAGTAGTTAACGATATTGATAATAGTATAGATACTGCAGCTCTCAAAGAAATAATATTCAACTTAAATAATGAATTGAAAGATGCTCAAAATTTCTTTAAACTCAATACTATAAAAACAAACAGAAAGAGACGTCAAGTTCCCGACGGACAAAATTCCATAAGAAAATTGAGACGGCAACAAATGAAACCAAAGAAAGATAACAAGAAATATGACGACTTTGAAAGGAAGACAATTTTGAGTTTCATAAGAAGTATGGTACAACTTACAAGAAAAAACACCACAAAATCAACGAGGAAACCATTAAGGTTACACAAAAGACGATTTGGAAACAAATATTATTACGATTTGTCGCAAAATGCAGTTAGAAATGACGAAACTAATAAAGTATCAAGATCTAGAAGAAGTGTGATAGGCGATAAGAACAAAGGACGTTATATAAACAAAGATTCAATTATTGATAATGAAATTGATATAGAAAATAAAGACAAAAAGCTTTGGCATGTACTCAATAGAATCCAGGACCAGTTAGACAAGATGGCTGCAGATCTTTCTCAAAATGATAATAATTCTGAACCAAAAGACAAATCACAAGAAAGTGAGAATGTAATACTCAAAACAGAAATTTCAGATGACAGTGCTACTATAAATTTTAGTGAGTCTACTGGCACTGGCCTGGTAAAAACAACTTTTGATAATTTATATTCTGTGTTAGGCGAAGTTAATAGTAAATTGAATAAATTATGGACAGTATTATCTATTTTAGAATAATTGATTATTAATGATTCACAAAATTCACAAATAATACATAATGTAAAGCTTTGACAGTAAATTAGAGTCCTAACTAACTTTAAAAAATCCCTGTTTATGAAAATGGAATAAGAAAGAACAGTTCGAAAAGTAGTTGTACAGACAGGGTAACTTCAAGATTTAAATCTTTGGGGTAACTAAAATTTATATTTTGTTGTATTGCTTGATGGATATGGATGTATGTGAAACGGATTGAATTATTAGTAAGTACTAGTGTGAGAATTTGACCGATAATAGTTTAATTAACTTAATTAATAAACTTACCTTTAAGAATAGTGATATTAGTTTAAGTGGTATTTTTTTTACTTAAAATAAAACAAACCCAGGTGGTACAATGTAGTTTATTTATTATTTAACAACATGGTAGGTGAACCACTTTCACATTCGCCATGCAGTAGTTCATATGAAAATGGCTACCCCTAAACTTTATACATAACTAATAGGGATTTCAAAAATCAATGTAACAATGCATTGCAACATTAGGTCGAAATCAGTGTCGGCGAACAAGCTCACTATACAAAACTACTTAAGTGACATGTGGAACTGAACCTAACACTTATAACGATAAAGAACATTATCGTATGGCAGTTTTATACAGCCTGATCGTAGCAAACACAAAACTTATGATTAACAACAAGGTTTCACAGAAGCTCAATCCGATTAATTACCTAAAAACATTTTCAACAATAACCTCTTTTTTCGTTTTTCATCCATAATTATTCTAAGTTAAATGTTATCGTGGATAAACTACTAACCTTTTTCTTTATAATAACAATACAACATACGTATGAACCACGTTCATATAGAGTACTTTTAATGTTTTTCCGAAGTTCATTTTCAAAATTTTGTCTTACACTTTTTAATTTTATAATATTTACTCCAACTGGTAAATTTGCAATTTTAACACTAGATGTCACTAATATTAAAAGCTAACGCACTAAAAGTGATCAATACATTGGCTGACAACTATACTATTTGAACAAACAATGGTGCATTCAGAGAAATAAATTATCGTCAAATTCATCATGATGATTTATTTCAGCGACTGCACTACAATCAACACATCCAGAACTTTCATTAACATACACCACATATAAACTGCCGTGACAGTGTACAAAAGGATCCATGTTTCGAAAATAATTTCAAAGCCCAATCTTAACAGCAAAGTGTGGCACTTATAGATCAGTTCTCGTGTTGAATCCAATCACACTGCCCGGTATTTGTAAAAAAATGATTATACCAAATTGAACGAATGTTAATATTACTTCTGCGTATTTAAGTGTAGAAGCTCTTGTGTTAGTGTGGTACGAAGTGTCGTTGTCTCTAATACCGTCGTCTACGCTATTACAATCGCCTGACTCCTCATTCTGTGCTATTTTATCATTAACCCTGAGAAGATAGACCCCAGAATAATTGCGACGATTGACTAATCTCCTGATGTCTGTTATCTTTTAGAGTGATGAGTGAGTCAATAAAGTAAGTATATCACAATCAGTAAAATTGTCGATAACGATATTTGTGTAATCAGTTGGTTATTCATTCGTCGCCACTCACAGTTACCTTAATTCATGGATGCCATGTCATATTTGTAACTAGATATGTTTACATGAAATTCTATAGGTTGAAATACAAACCCCCTCAGTTAAGGATTTTACGCATTTTATTCAAATCTAAATTATTTCATAATAACAGTCTGGGTTTCAAATATGACATCTAATCAAAACAGGCGTGGCGCCGATCCCTAAAGTACGTCTAGTGCAACTATCAATAGGCTAATTTTATCAATAAATTGTTTAACAAGGTATGTATTAAAATGTATAAGTCTACCATTTCATAACTCCTCTAAGGATTAAGAATAACAGTGAAAATTTTAAACCTCCTACTTTTGAGGGAGAGGAACTGGATAAATTCAAGACAAAGAGATCACTATCACTTTGAAGAAGATTTAAAGATGAAGCCATCCAAGGCCAAAAAGTCAGCCGACCTAAGCAACTAACTCAATATAGATATATAAATAGACAACAATAATAGTCATAGCATACATATATTTACCCTGAGTATAAAAGTCATAAGATCAATCAATTCAAACTATTTAATTTTGTCGAGGAAAAATCTAAAATTGGTCACTTTTAGCTTCCTTAAAAAATATTCTAAAGGCAATCATAAAAATGAATTCATATTCTGATTAACGTACATTTACGTCTAAGCTACACATCTACCTTGTATAAACCTCTTTATAAATTCATTATAATTTACTTTAAGGGAAATTAACACTGTATAGAGTGCTGGAGCTATTCACAAACAAGACTGTAGTTGAAATACTTGTGGGGTTGATATCGATGTGTTCTTGGTACAAGTGATCTGAGTGACAGTGTTGGTATGAAGAGACCTTCGTTCGCATGTTCGACGTTCGGAATTCATATGCACTAAGAATTCTAAACACCGAGACAACATAATTATTCACATTAATCCAACAAATCAACAACCATTTGATATCACCCAAATTCCTTTCAAAATATTGCGCACTTAAGCAACGTTTATTACTAATTACAATATTTACTATACACTGAACATCAAAAGCTTAACATACATACATGTAGATAGCTCGACTGAAGCGTCTACGTAGAGTTCCGCCGGTAAACACAAACAACAAAACAAAGACGGGGAAGAGAAAACGACACCGAAACACACTTCCCAAGAGCTTACGCGCACAAAGTTCCAAAAGATCATGCAATTAATTTCCTTTTCCACCCGTTTGTTTTTTAAATTAGTGACAGTTAGCGAATTTATCCAAATATTTAGTTGTAACTAGACTCAGCTACATACCAAAATAACATTCTAAACCACTATGTCTACCTAAAGGAGAGTCAACAACGAAGAGCACAGTCTAAGATAGATGAAGATAGATAAAGGGGCTACAGGTTAGATTTATTAAGTAGCTAACACATATAGAGTATAAGGTAGGTTTATTATAGCGAGGGACGAAGTCAGAGGAAATATTCATGAATCATTGGTCATGTCAAATCATATAAATCGACAGGTCTGATTAAATCTTACAAGCTATTATTGTTTATTTCGAATAACTACGAACAACCGTTTAGCTAGAAATTGCCATGCACATACATAGAACTATGTTTTGTAATATATGATAAACCTAGGCTAACCACAAATACACTGTGAAAGTTTAAATTTATACCTTACAATTAGGAGAGATTGTGAAGATGAGGATGGACGGGTACAATGGTTCTTGTAACGTCCATTACAGATGCCCATCTATGTTGTTTAGATATATTTAAGGATATTGTAGACTAACATAGCTATGCGTGCTCAAAATAAGGTACTATCGAAACAAGCTATGAAAATATACATCAATGTGCAATAGAGTGCGAGAAAATATGTTGAATCTTATATATCAGAAAATAGTAGCATTCTTAGTAAACAATCAGAAATTATTGTTGTATTTGTCATATTTACATTGTGTGTATATTGAATAGTATTTTACTATCTGATTTTGCAATGCTTATAGTGAGGATAGGTATAATTGACCAAAGTTTAGTAAACATAATAACTAAATAGTGTATCTTAACTGAGTAGTATAAAAGCAAATTCATTAAGCGTAACGCTATTAAACAATTCAATAATAATAATAATATAAATAAACTTAAACTTAAAAATAAATACATGATGTGCTGATTTGATGTAAGTCAGTTCGAATTGGAAAACTACGAGAAGGTAGAGTATAATTATGACATTAGAGATCGTGTTGATGATTTACATTTAAGTGATAGATTCAAAGTAGAAGAAGCTAACGAGAAAATTTAAAGAGCGCGAGCGGTCTGGCCGCGGTCGGCGCACAGCGTTAGTTTTTATTATTCTTATATCACAGCTTTTGACGATAACAAATCTTTTGCATTTGCAGCTTAAGTGGAGTTAATTGTTCGAACAACCAGCTCTGTTCCATTGTCAAACGGCGTTAGAACCGCGCCGACGCCTGGCTTCCTGCAAGCCAACGTGTCATTGTGTCACAACGTGTATTTTGTACCATACCTAGACGATGTTTTCGTTTCTTCGGACTCTCCACACCAAAGGGCTAAAATCGCTCGAAAAATTCGCTCACACGATGTGTTAACTTTATACCTAAGCATAAAACATCAATAAATCATTAGATTTAAACCACTTCGCGTCAACTACGCTATTGGTTCAACGGTAAAACAACGAGAAGAGTGTTATCTACATTTCTTTACACATTATTACGTCTAAACGAACATTGATCTTATATTAGACATGCAGAACAAAATGGACGATACCAAATCTGTCAAAGACTCGACTATACAACGCGGGGTCTCACCAGATTTGCGTCGGTTAACATACGTATTGTACCTATTTTATGTTCGATGTGGTTATTAAGGCTAGGACGATTACAGGTATGTACACCTAAACAAAATACACTGACACAATATCGATTTACACTGCATAAGCACGCATGCAAAAGATTTAGAGGCAAAAGTTGAAGAGTTATTCGAAGTGTGAAAAGTCAGCGAAGAGCGAAGCCACGTAGTTACATCGCCGGCCAGACCTCACAGGGCCGGCGGCGTTACCTTAAAGAAGCCCACGGAATTTGGATGAAAACAAATAATATCAGAATACATTGTTATTTCAATGTAAGTTTGAACTCTCGAAATAGATGAGAATAGATGAGAAAGTATTTTATGTAGTTATACAGTCGAATTTTGAGAACCTACACGCGTGCTAAACTTTCTTAAAATACGTTATTCCTTTCTTTAATTAATATTACACCGTTCTTTCTAGTTGTATTTATATTTATTTCCTCATTACACTTAAATAACAATATATCACAAGCGTCAACATATAAAACTGTATTGTTTCACACTCTCGTGCGGTGATTTCTGTCCAGGCGACTTTTTGACCTTCATTAGAACGCGCTTCTTTACGTCGTGTATGTTAGAGGGCTGCTCTCCAATTTTTTTTATGAATGTATAAAAATATTATTGCTCATTATCAAGCACCAACGCGCCACTAGCCAACTACAAAATTTAGAATTCGAATCTCTCCTACAAAAATCTTGAGCGCGAATGATACCGTTCCCGAACGTAATAGTTTTGTCTCGTCGTTTTGGTGGGGGGGGGGGTTGTAATGGAGTGTTTGGGTTGTGAAACGTCGTAACAATGACATTAGCAGCTACATCATGTATTCGGGTTGTGTGTGGTGGCGCGCGATGGTGGCGCCGCCGCCTCGCCGCCCGCTCACTGCATCACGCATTTACTCTCGATCTGAGACTTTAGTTCATTCACTTGCGTTTCGATGGTGTTTTTCAATTCTGTAAAACGAACAAAATCACATAAAAATCTGTAACTGGCATATCGATCTCCGTGGTCGATTGGCTTGCACATTGTTTTCATGGTGTCATCTCTCCTTTATTCTCATAAGGACAGATTCTCAAAAAGAAAATTCTCAAATGGCCTGGCATGACACGTTTAATAGATTCTCAAAAGTGATTAAAAAAAATAAAAGTTATCTTTTTCCATATTTATGAGATCCTGGTACTTTGCTGATGTACTTATTGTATTACGAAAAATAAGATAAAAATAAAAAGCTAATAAAATAATTCAAGAAGTTAAACCTTCTCCATATCCTCTGTATGCTTACGTGTAGGTACTCCTGTCCTTTTGAGAATCTGTGCTTATGAGAATCTGTCTTTTTGAGAATCTGTCCTTATAAGAATAAAGGTCATCTCTGAACTCCTGGGTTAGATCTCCGGTTAGGTTAATTTTGAAAACATACATTCCTATATTATCTTAGGTCTGGATGTTTGGGGTAGGTACCACAGTTGCCTCTGACTCCCATAACACAAGTGTTTTAGCTAAGTACTAAATTTTGGATTCGCCCAAATTGTATTGATTAGGAAAAACAGACACAGGTATCAAACCTCATCTAAGCTGTTCACTTATGAAGCTGCTGCTGAAATCAATTATCATTTCGTGCGGGTGCGTGGAATTTCTATAATAAGATGTTTTCTAATATTTGTTTTTGTGCGAAATAATTAACATCAGAGGGTCCTTCAGAGACATGCCCTCAAAGTCATTTGCGGTAGTATGGATGGACATGACCGGATGAGGCGCGGGTTGAAGACTACGTTTTCAGAAAAGCTTTGGCAATCCCAGATAAGCGGAAGGGCAGAGGCCGTCCACAGTCTAGCGTCGTGGACAACCGTTGCAATAGATATGGAACTGGCCCAGTTAAATAAATGTACAACCCAGGATAGACTATCTTGGCACCTTAAAATGAGGAGAGCTGACCCCAAGTTATGGGAGAAGGCACGGAAGAAGAAGGGTACTTAAATCCACGGCCGTTTTGAACGCTGTCATTCTCCTTGATATAAATCTGACATGATAGGTTGCAAAACTAATACCTATAACTTATGCCGCTGAACGCTGGGATATGTCCCAGACGAGTAGCGTGCAGCGTTCATTCTCGTCACTGCACAAGGGACAGAATTTTCTTACTCTTAAATTATGATAATAATATGTCGATGAGAATGACGGCGTTCAAAACGCCTGTGGATTTACCCAGAAGAAAACTTACTGGTAAACTCATCCTGGTCCTCTAACTCTGCTTCTGCGGCCAGCTCTTCGGGCGTCTTCTTCTTCCTCATCAGAGGGTTATCTGGCTCCATCGGCTGCTGTTCCACCACCTCTTCCTTTTTAGGGATTTTGTACTGGAATGTGAGAAGAAATAAATGTTAGTTTATTACTAGTTAGACCAATTGATGGCAAGTGGATTCATCTGCCCATCATGGGTTAACATTTCAATTGATTTGTAAGTTTCTGTACGAGTAAACGTATAGATAATCAATATTTATACGTAATCGTGTGTCGTGCTAATTGGGGTCACATAGAAACAAATGTAATATGCATTTGTATTTACAACGTTTACGCAATTCTGCTTTTTATAATTACTTTGGAATAAAAATCAGTGTTAGAACGAATATTATTGGGTTTGTTTCGTACATTTACTTTCCCCACATATTTTATTTTATTTATTTGGAACAAAAAACAATTACATAATAATGCTTACCAATGTGACAGATATTAGGAAATAGTACTAATTATGTAAATGTTTTCGCACTCATCTTATAAATTGTAAACATTTTACATTTTTTTTAGTGTCAATTTATCTAGTACTTATGTAGGCATTTTTTTTTACTTATTTTTTTATTCCCCGATATGAGCGTGTGGTCAAAACTAAAATAATATAGTTAAATAGTTAATGATTCCTTAACGTTATACACCATGACTTTACTATTACAATAACAAGAGCAAATAATAATTTTCTAAATCTGTCTTATCTAATGTAAGTTTAATTTGTTTTTGTTATTGTCACCTATCCTACCTTTCTATGCAGTAAGTACTTGATAAGTCTGTAGTTGATACATAGGTTAAGTTTACATTACAATCATTACATGAAGCAGTATCACTGAGCGTGCGCGAAGCGTCTACGTTTTAACTTGGGCAAAAATGCATTCGTATGTCCGGCGTTCTCCTCTACTCGCATTCCTCAACTGATAATATCCTGAAATTTTGTTCTATAATTATATATATACCTACCTAGTTTTTTTTGTCGATTAGGTTTTTCGAAATTTTTCAAAACGGCGGAGATAATATTATGGGGAAAATCATATTTCTGGTATTTCTGACATTAATTAAAATCGTCAAAAATGACACAAACGCAAAGTCTACAACTCTACAGAGCCACTTGTTTATACCATAAACTTAATATTTCGCTCGATAAATGAGAGTTTATTCCCTAAATGCAAGAGGCTTTACAGTGCAGGGTTATTTGAACCAATTGAAGCGTAACATGCTTGAACGTCCTTCAAAGTTCAAAATCGTATTATATTTTACATTATTACTCCAGCATAACCCGATTCGACGGCCGAATCTGCGGTCTTGGAGGCTTCGCGTTACCACCCTGATTTCCCAACGGGAGCCATGTTCGATTTTCAAAAGTTGTGTTGCCAGCAAATGGATTGGTTCTTTTAATGCAAAACTCTGTTAAAGTACTTGAATAAAATCCCCCGCGATTTTTATTGGCCGCGCAATATAAGAAGCTTAATTATGAAATAGCAAAATTACATCCAAGAGAATCGCGGCAATCCTCTTTCCTTTTAATCTCCAATTGAGAACATGCAACCGCTCGGGCTCGGTGTGGCTAGGGAGGAATTTATTTTAATTTTAAAGGCATTTTTTCCGCTGGCATCCCCGGAGATCTCATTAAGGTCGTGCCGTTCCAATAACAAGCTAAATGAAAGACAGAAAGTCTTTAAGTCTCGCTTTTAAAGATTACTGAACGTGATCTCTTGTGTTTCGGTTAGTTAGTGTTCCTTTTTTGAAAAGAAATACTACCCTTTCTTCTTTTAAAAATTGTTTACGGTGTAACGTATTTTTACCTTCAGTTTTCATAACACTGCTGTTTCGTAAAATACGAGTACAACATAATTTATGGTATTTTGTTTGAACGCACCCCGAGATTAGCGTAATGAAGGCGAGTATGAAATATGTTCGGCGCTCGTAGTTATTTTAAAAACAATAAATTATAAGGCATGGGAGCAGCTTGAAATATTAATAAAAATAACAACAGCCTGTTAAAAATTAAGTGAGCTTTAAGATTCTGTGGAAAATTAATGGGCAATTTTTACTGTACATTCGTTTAATAAAATAATTAGTTATGTGAATACCATAATTTGAGCAAAATTGTCCACTTATTTTGTAAAGTTGATATCACACTATGTTTGGACATTATTCTTTGGGATATTTCATTTAATAGTGAAAGTGAAAGTGAAATAAGCTTTATTCAAATAAACTTAATTATTAAGTACTTTTGAATCGTCTATATTTTCCTACCACCCGTTCCGATAACTTCAATAAATAAGATAGGCTTCTGTGAAAATATAGTTATCGACGTCATAGGTCTTATGTAAGTTTAATAACATACTACTCATTATTAACGTTAGGTATTTACGAATAAAAAATACTAAATACTAGATAGAGAATGAATTAGTTACGCAACATTAAGGCTAAACGAGTTTTCAATTCAACTTGTTTTAACGACAATAGCGAATATGCATAAGTCACCGATTTTGATAAACTTGAGCTTGATCGCTGCGGGACACGTATAAAAACATGATGGAACAGAAAAAAATGTAGATAATGAAATGAAATAAATATTTATTGCACAGAAGATTCGTTTTACAAATGTGAACTGAGGCCCCTAAACTAGGCAGAGTCTGTATCTTGGGGAAAACAATTTAATTTTACATGGTCAAGCGACCCGAGTTGCTACTGTGAAACCTACCTATTAATAAAAACATTTTTTACAAAAACAGGATTAACAAATAGTTCAAGTATTACCTGTTAAAAATTATACTTAGCCTAGAAGAAAGTTCGTACTAGTTTAATAGGTTGCTGTAATAAAAAACAACTATTAAAGTTCAACGACTTAAGAACATCGACTAAGAAGAGCTTCAGTATCATTATATGATTTACTAAGTAACCACTTGGTTACCAAAGATTTTGCTTCCGGCACTGAACAGTTTTTAATATCACAAACCTTTGCTATTGCATTGTAAACCCGAGCTCTAATCGAATCGCCAAATCTGCCAGCAAAATGTGAATTTATACTGGGAATTGGTATTTTAAATTTACGTTTATTTAGAAGAGTCTTATATTAATCTGAATAAAATTAATAATACACTTATGTGATTATTTTACTTTTATCACACGATGAAATCAGGGGAAAATAACGGGTAATAAATTCATTTTCAGGTATAATTCACTTATCAGTGAGATAGAATATCGAATAAGAAATAATATTTTGTATGACACATATGTATTTAAACGCAAAATTTAGGGAGATAATTGAAAACTCTTGGCTAACTCCATAATAAACGCGCCTGAAACGTGACCGGTGACGTCACACACAAATTATGACCGTTTTGTATAGAGCGTCTTCGGTGAGTGCTGCTGTGTGCTAACTTCAAGTAACTAGGCAGGTAGGGTTATCACGAGAAAAAAACGCTAGAGATTTTTTTTAATATTACAGTTGATATTCTCACGCATACTTTTTGATACAAAAATAATTTAATGCATATTTCCTATTGTCGTCGTTGCTTTGAGATTTCAAGACAGTGGTATTACAGTGGTACCTTTATTTGATGCATAAGTTTCTAAGTTAGACTAATGTACTCACGGTTTGGTAAATCTTAAGGAAACACAACTATAAAAAAACTATTTAAAAGTAAGTTAGTTTGTTTGAGCGGGATCTTCTTGTTCGTTCTTGCGTGTTCTGCGTCGAGATAGCTTCAAGGAAGTCAACCTGACTCAATTAGGGAGTCGCGCAGTGCAACGGACTCCCTACTAGAGTCAATTTCACATCAATGAGCTGATCTTCTTGCGTCTTCTCTTTACTTCTTCCTTCTTCTTTAACAAATAGTTATTAGATTTTAGAAAAAGATAAAAGTGAGGCAACTAATACCTGTCCAACAGCCATTTTTTGATGTCCCCACTGCTGGGGCACAGGCCTTCCTTATGGGTGGTAAGGAGGATGGGCCATGCACCCACCACGCGGGCCCAATGCGGATTGGTGGGTGTTAACGACTGCAAATGCAGCCGGGACCAACGGCTTAACGTGCCTTCCGAAGCACGGAGGAGCTCGAGATAATACATTTTTGGTCACTAAAACTAAACTAACTAACTTAAACTAATACCTATTAAGCCAAAATGGCTTTGTTTTTAGATTTATATCCTTCATACGTTACCTGTGGCCTTACCATGAGTTGATGCAAACTGTTTACTGTTACCGTAAAATATCGGATATACTGCTTGCAGTCAGTGCGAGTGAAAGAGTCAAATCGATAGTTTACGGTAACGTAAACAGTGGCCCTACCATGAGTTGATGCAAACTGTTTACGTTACCGTAAACTATCGGATATACTGCTCACAGTCAGTGCGAGTGAAAGAGACAAAACGATAGTTTACGGTAACGTAAACAGTTTGCATCAACTCATGGTAGGGCCACTGATCGTAACTAAAATCCAATAATATCATTCTATAGGTAGGTAGTAGGTAACTAATCTCCTAAATGTAGCAAAATTTTAACTGTTTTGTACGGAATAATTAGGTAATAATGGAGAATAAATATCTGAAAAAAAGGGGGCCATTTTGTTTTTTTTGCTGCCTCACTTTTGACAGTGCGCTTTGTAGAGAACTATCGTTTTAGGTGTTATTATTCTAAGGTAATCAGTAATTCCACAAACTTATTTAATTTATGTAGGTAGTTTTCAGAAACTTAATCAAGTTTGGAATAATAGGTAGATACCTAAGTCTTTTTTAATGTCTAAGTATAACACTAAACTGAATTACGACTAGGTACACATTATGCAAGTAATTTTCATTCAAGATAATCTTGTTGAGTAAATGAAATATTCTCACTTCCAATAGGTTTATCATGTCAAAAGATTGCATTAACTCTGTGTGAATTTCAATTCTATAGCCACTGTAATAAGTTTAAAAGTAGCTCGTGCTATACGATTGGCCCGGGAATACAGACAATGTTGCCATAAGCCAATTTTCAGTTAGTAAGCGCGGCAAATTAAATTAGTATTCTGCCGAGTTACTGCTATCTGATGTTGTAAATCTTAAGTTTCATTGTAAGTTTGAAACTTAACTTGCATATTATGAACAATTATAATTTTTTGTATAAGTAAGTAAATAGATAAATTTGCTCATAAAAATGTACAATCTAAAAAATATAAAACTGTCCGGGTAGTACTCCATTATTAGTGTATCATTTTGGTCAATATTTTGAAGTTTTAACACAAAGTATTCAACTTAAAACGTTGTCATGTGACAAAACTGCGAAAGTACCTATAACTACATAATAATACTTACTTAATTGAAAGTACCTATAACTACATAATAATACTTACTTAATTGAAAGTACCTATAACTACATAATAATACTTACTTAATTGAAAGTACCTATAACTACATAATAATACTTACTTAATTGAAAGTACCTATAACTACATAATAATACTTACTTAATTGGTTAAGTCCGGGGTCACTAAGCGTTAAACATGGCCTTTATATCACACACGTGTGTATGTGTAACATTTATGTACGTACCTGCTAAGTAAAATTAATTGACAGTATAAACTTTGATATTTTGCCCTGGCAACATTCACGCGCCGGAAACGCAATACTGGCAACACTGGCCTATCAAAGGATGCCAAAGGTTCGGTAGCCGGTAGTTGAATTTGCTCAAAGATGCCTGATGGAAGGGGGTTGAGGGGAGGGGGTTATTGTAAAGGGGCGGTTGCTAAATGCGTTAGAAACTCATCAAGCCGGAAATTGAGGAACGATACTGTAATATATAGTTTGGTGCTTTTTAACTGGCGGTAATAGATTTATGAAATATGAGCTGCGACGGAGCCAAGATAGCTGGTGGGATATTTATTAGGTATTTATTAATTTTCACTTAAATTATGTCAACACTTTAAAAATATTACAACATAATAAAATAGACTAGTAAACGAGAGCTGGCTTGGGAAGTGGAGGAAAAATCTTTTCTTTTTAAAGTCCAAGTTTACGTGCAATATAGTAAATTACAACATGTTAGTTTTTGAATTTTGCACATTTTTAGATGTCACTTAGAAGCCATGAAAGAATAAACAGAACTGCAGTACTTACTTAGGATAGTCGTTTGTATTTTTCCTTCATTACATTTATTAATACACTTCTGTTTTACCAAGTAGGCGGCGTATATTTGATCAGAAACGTTCCATTTCACGCAAGGTGAGTGAACCTTCTGTATTTTTCCATTTCGCAACGCAATGGAGTGTGTGCGACGACGGCACGGCGGATGCGTGCTGGAAAATTGCTTGCGAGAGTAATAGGAGGGTTGCCAGTGTAAATTGAAAAAATATCCACTTGAACGGTCAACCTTCTATGTTGTCTAAATTATAAAACAGCCTTATATCGTTTGAATTTAATAAGAAAGAATTTAATAAATTATTTTAAAATGTTACATTGATCTCATTGCGGAAATGGAACTAGCTAACTGTGAGTTTTACAGATAATCAGTCACTATACCGAGATTATGATTATTATAAAGCTAAATGCACGCAAAAAGTAACAAAACGCCACGACGAAAAAAACTAACCTACTTTTTAATTAAAATAGCTTTAGTTTAGTTTTAGTGAGAAAACAAAAAATAAAGCAAGAAAAGTAGGTACCTATTTAAGTGATTTTTTTCGACCTATAATTTTAATTGCTTATAGCTAAAGCTTACAAAGCTAATTGTATAATATTTTTTAAACCTAATTTCGATTAGAAAAGCTACACAAACTTCGTGAAAAGGCTAGCCAAAGAATAATGCCATCACAAACAACACCGTTTCTCCCAAGGGGCGAAAGATGACAGACAGCTAAGGAGGTAATTTGCGTAGGTAATGTATTAAGATAAACAAATGACGCCAGCAAACCCTTTGCTGATCCCAGTGGAGGCATCAGATGTCTCCGCACCCTAGGGATTTGGATTATAACGCGGTTTTACTCGGTTTCGCTGATATAAGAACTTTTTGGAAGATTAAAAAAGGTTGTTTACGTTTACCATTTTGTCTCTGGTTTTTTCAGATCTTAAATTCAAAAAGTTGGCAGATTTGACATAAACTCAGTATAAGGAATCTACAACCAAAAATTTTAGCTAAGAAGCGTTTGAGTTAAAGTTTGCCTAATTTTTGAAGCGATTTTTTTATTTTTTATTTACTTACCTACTAAGGTTAATAAAAAATGAATGAAATAAAAAATAAAAATAAAATCGCTTCAAACGCTCAAAAAAATGTCGAACGGTAACATTATGTTGTTGAATCATTGAATTGATTCAATAAAATTATCTGCAGTTAACCATCATTATTGAAAGACCGCGTCTGCGTGGACGGTTTTTATCCCTCGGGAACAATTTTATTTCGGGATTGAAGATACCCTATGTCCTTGTCTGTACCCCTGACAACGTGTTTGCAAAATTTCATGATGATCGGTAGAGTAGTTAGACGTGAAGGCGTAACAAACAAACAAACAAATACTTATGTAAATAATAAAATGACTTTCGCAATTATAATATTGGTAATGATATTGTATAGGCATTAAGTAAGATACATAATCAAATACGCAATGGCAAAGGAGAGGTAAGTTATACCTAAGCTCCTCGTTTCCATTTCAATAAGGTATGTGCTCATGGCAGATAACTAAGAATCTAAATTCAGATACTGTCCAATGAAGTTCGTAGAATCCCCAATGCTCTTAAATTACGCACAAAGGTATAATAAAGAAAAGTTGGAAACCCGAAAAAGTTTTAATTAGTTATCTAAGTACTTTAGGAGATTACTAATCAAATTCATCGTTTGTTTGTGGTGGTTCAATAAATTATATTCAGTCTAACACAATTTATGTAAGTACCAAATACCTAATGTGTGTTACATTACGACGCAGTCATATCGCTACATAAGCAATTTATTGAACAATACAGAAATGCAGGATCAGTGATAAGTAGTTAATAAAAATGTAAACATTATACGCGCAGCGCAAGGCGTGACGTCGTCGCTACGTCAGAGAAAATACATGGAAACTCGAAAAAAAAACCCGATAAGTTCGTAATTATTTCTTCTTTCTATAACGAAAATCGAACTTGTGTCAGAAAGTATCTAAGAACAACAACTAACCAAACAAACAAAAACTTTAATTTAAGGCGCTGTCTGTAGGTAGTGAAACTAGCGCCGCCACTACATTTATTTTTATTACTCGTTAACCAAATCAAAATTAAAAAAGCTCATGTAATAATTTGTTAAATTGTCTCTAATATTTTTTGAATAACTCTTCAACAGTGTTCATTCTTTCTATAAGTTTTAAAAGCTATTTTAGCTCAAAGTGGCCACTTTTGGCAATTATGGATTTCCAAACTAACAGAATGAATGACAACTGTTGAAGAGTTATTCAAAAATTTTTAGAGACTATTTAAGAGATTATTACATGAGCTTTTTTAAATATTGACTTGGTTAACGAGTAATAAAAATAAATGTAGTGGCGGCGCTTGTTTCACTACCACCGCGCCTTAAGTGGTAACGATATAAGTATTCAAGTTTGTAAATATCGTTACTTATGGCTGTTACAGCTGATAAGTTTCTTGCGCCCGTTCTTCTTGTCCGCTAAAAAAGTCTGGAACTGGTGGTAGGAAAATATAGACGATTCAAAAGTACTTAATAATTAAGTTTATTTGAATAAAGCTTATTTTGACTTTGACTTTGAACAGACTGTTTCTTTTCTCAGCTGGCAGCACTATACAGCGTAGCCTATTCTATATATATTCTATATATATCCTATTCTATTCTATAGGTATGTTTTTTTGGTAATAATGGCAACCCAATCAATAGCTCTTAAATCATAAACAAACATTATTCTCGGCTGGCAACAGCACAGCGTAGTACATTAGCGTCGCTGGCGGGCGGCTACCCGCGGCGCGTTTAATGCATCCCAAGTATTCCTGTAACACTCGGCTGTGCCTCGTAAAATATATTATTTACTATAATATATCTACACTATATTTTGTATATCATTGTTAAGATAAGGCCCTCCTCTGCACATGGCTTGGTCGTAAGCGTATCGTAAAGTCGCGACGAGTACGATACGAGCAGAGTTTTACACACGAATCGTAGCGTAGGCGTAGATATTGTTCCAGAATATAAACTAGAGCTTCACGTTTTGACGGAAATTCATCACCAAACATATAGAAAGTATTTTTTTACGCTTGCTTTTTTACGCCAGTACGCTACTATCGTATTGACAATAAAATCTCATACGATACGATACGCTTACGCTACGACGCCGTGTGCGGACTTCTTTGAACATACCGTACGTACGTGCTCGTATTGCTCTCGTACGCGCGTATTCCAATACGCTTACGCTACGACGCCGTGTGCGGAGGGGCTAAGTGTACGCACGACGCCCACTGCTGGGTATACGTGTACATAGCACTCTATTATTTTATTTGATAGGTATTATCTCTTCCGCTAGCGACGTAATTCTCTTGGAATTTCCATTTCCCGCTAAAATTGTCATTAATTCCTCTCTTGGCGGATGCCTGGCATAATAACTCTTAACTAGGTATCTGTGTTATAGACTTAGATTTTTGCAATCATTAAAGTTACTCTTTTTTGTATAAGCTCTTATTGACTAACTTAAATACTACTTTGATTCTACGCTAATTTGTTACAGACCAGTGCTATTTCTTGTATATTATACACATATGCACATTATACAGGGTTATTTCTAAAACAACAACAACCTCGCAGGAGTAGATTACTAACAATAAACCACAAAGTTCTACGACTTTTCCGAAAACAGACAAAAAAATTACGATTTTTCATACACAACTCAATCAGCTGTTCGGACATTTTGTATGGAAAGTAGAATTATTTTTGTCTGTTTTCGGAAAAGTCTCAGAACACACGCTGTTGTTTATGGTGTTAGTAATCTACTTTTGCGAGGTTGTTGGTATTTCACAAATAACCCTGTATAAATAATTATTGAGTGTTATTTAAATTCCTATTACAAATTGAACACACAAACGAAATATATCAACTTGCTGATAAATGTATGTCACAGTAAATATATATATATACTTAGAGTTTATCCGTTTGTCTGCTGGAACTCGGGTCCAGTGTTTGCTCGCTTTAATAGTGTTTGTCTGTTTGTGCACTGCAAGGTTAAGTTAAATCGTTCTGAAGCAAGTGTTGTTGCTCCAAGGGGGTCAGAAATGGCAAATGGCAACGCTATAGTATATGTACAGACGACACGGTACATCAGGCATAGAATGTTAACCTTAGAACTTAGAAGGAACTAGAATTTATACTTAGTTGACATTTTATTTTAATGACATTTTTCTGACTAGCATGTAATTTATTTCGTTTCAATTTCTGACATTTATTCTGACATTTTATGAGTTTAATTTTCTATATTTTAAATTGATATCATTTAATTTATTTTTAATGATACTGCTATGCCAATGTTTTAAATTAGCTTCAATATTAATTATTATTTGCATGCTATTGTCTGTAGCTGAGTAGGTGAAACTATTGTTAAGTATAAGGTTTTGTAAACCATTTATAATCCTATTCTACCCTATTCAAAAGCAAATAAATAAATTCATTCATTCATTAGTCAGTCTTTATATGCCCTACGTAACGTAACAAAAGTTGACTGCCGCCCGGCGCCGTGAGAAAGAAAGATTAGAATTGCACTTGGCCGGTTTTTATTTTTATCTGCGACTTCAAAAAAAACAGGTTATTATCAATTCATCGCGTCTTATATTTTTTTCTATGTATGTTTACCGATTACTCGAAAGTGGCTGCCGCTTCAATTAGGATTGTACCTACCTAAGTTGGACCCATTCATTTTTTGAAATCGGTTCCGTAGTTTTCAGGAAATTATGAAAATATTTTAGTTTTCGTTTCGATACCATTATGTATTATGCTATATGGCTCATCGACCTTTTTTAACCTATTTTTGTTTGAAAGACGTTACGTACACATTACTTTAACATAAAGTAAGCTAGTGCAAGATAAGGAAAATATATTCAATTGTGTAATGTAGTTTTTCCAAAATATTTTTTGGGTAATTTATTATACTTAGGTACAGTAAACGGTACGCTGGGCTTCCACAAAGTGTCAAATTTTCTCAATCACCTTTTAACTTACAAGCACTTTAGGTTTAAAATTCTTTGGAGATTTTTTACAGTTTTGTATAGCTTGATGTGCTGCTGACTGTACTATAAGTTTAATTACAATCAAAATAATATTTTTAGAATGAAAGATCTCGCAAAGCCAGGAGTCTAGTATAATGGAAAACTATGGCAAAACAGTCGGTCGCAATTAAAAGTTGCCACAAAAGTTGCTATTACACCCAAGTCACGCAATTCATCGCGCAATTACTTTACTTTAGTCTTCGTACTAAGTGAAGGAGTTTTGATGTGGACTATTTGTGCTCATACATACGGCTTTTGATGACAATATAATATTACATGTGTGTGTAACTAACACTAGTTCTTATTTTTGTTATGGCAATCTACTCCTCTTCAGGGAGTAATTTTTGCCAGTGTTAAATAATTCAGTGGTATTGTTTCAGTTTACATTAGAATGCGGGTGCATCGCATTGCAATGCTGCTTGGAGCATTTGGCATCAAATATATCGATACAGTTTACTCGGTAAGTTCTGCCGAGGTAGCCACCACTACAAAAAAAGTCTCAGCTTCACACAACCAAGATCGCACCTATTTCAATTATCCCACATATTGTTCAGATGCGTAGACACTTGTACCACAAAACTGCACCAATTTTAAGACACAATATCCACTATGAAACAATTTGCAAATAATTAAAATAGCCACCGAACTGAACTAGACAAAATGCCGCCAAAAACTCCCCAACACTAAGTGCTACTTAATTACTTCTAAAGGCAATTTCATTTATTATTCTTTCAGGCAAAACAAAATGCAACTTTCAACTCATTTTAGTAAGCAGTTTAGCACATATTATTGCATATTGATTTTATTGGATTGTGTTATTTTTTAGTTGATTGGAAAGAATCATTTTTTCAAATGTCTATTTTATTTTTATCTTTGCAGTAGGTATAGCTCTAAATAAATAATTAACTATAAATAGCGTGCTAGTCATTCTAACCCCTTATAAATCAAACCATACGACCGACCCATTTAATAAATGTTGTCATTATGGCAAAATAGTACATTATGAGACAAGTTAGCTTAGGTTGCTCATTGCACACAAAGCTGTGGGTTGCGTAACTCAGCCGAGTGTGCAATAAGCAAGAGCTCACGAGTTTCATACGACGTTTTTCAACACATTTGCGAGGAAAAAACAAAGTAATTTATCACACAGCAACAAATACGACAATAACAAAATATGATAATTATTGGAAAAGGCGCGCATGTTTTTTTTTGTTTTTTTTCACACGCCCAACGCAAGAATATTTTGCGAACAAAGGGATGAGGAGCATACAGCCTACTACTAATACTTCAAAATTATAATTTTAAGTGACAAAATGCAAATATTTAAATATTTTATAACAAAATATTGTGAATTATGAATAATTTGATACTAATATATATTTATTTGACTTAATTAAGGTCTTACACATTTATTTATTCCAAAAAAGTACATGAATTTTCAGCAGCATAAAACCTCTTTGTTGTCAAAAAAAAAATAACTGTATTACCCGGCTAAATTGGGAATGCTCTGTTTACTCGCATAGAACTTGCAGTAAGGTACTAATTTAACTTTGTAGGGTTAATTCTATTACAAACTAGTGTTTTATATATTATTGCACGCGTTTGTTATAGCTCGGTTTATGGCCCTAAAGGCGATGTATTAGGGCTCACTTTACGAGCAAGTGTGTTGAAAATATTTTAATATGAACAAAGTTGATCTCCTTCTTCTTATCGAATGATGGTTAGGGCCACCTCTAGTGTTAGAGTTTATCAAGCCGCCTGTGAGGCCTCTAACTTGGCTTAACGACTGCTATCAGATGACAAAAGTGAAAACTGTTGAAGCGTTATTCAAAAAATATTAGAGACAATTTAGGAGGGTGTAATCTTAGCTTTTTGTAAATAATGACTTGGTTTACGAGTAATTAAAATAAATGTATTGGCGGCGCTAGTAGTAGGTAGTAGGGCACCTTAAATGTAAGTTGGACATGCAAAATATTACTCCAATTAAGAACTATAGGAAGAGTAGAGGAATAAATTTACAATAATACCCTCGGGAAATATTACTAAGTGGATGAATATTTTAGCGATTCGCCCGCGGATATCTTTGAGATAAAATTTATTCCAATCCGAAGCTACAGACAGACAAATGATAGCACTTTATCTAAAACCGGTACCTATAATAAGTTATAACGGTATACAAGGTGCTTGGTAAAAGCCTTATAAAGCCGAATATGGTAGACAAGGACCATCAAACTGAACAACTTTTACTATGGGACCAACTCTGTAATCGCAAAAAAAAATCAGCTGTTTCATACAAAAAATATTAACGAAAATATCAAAATGTATGAAAAAGCAGTTTTTTTGGCGATTTCAGCGTTGGTCCCATAGTAAAAGTTGTTCAGTTTATCTACCATATTCAGCTTTATAAGGCTTTTACCAAACACCTTGCAACAATAACTTTTAGAAATACATGTATTTCTAATAGTAGATTGTTATACAAGACGCTAAAATGACCCATTGCATAGAAACCGAGTTACTTCTACTACTAGGGTTTTTTCGTCGTGTGTTACAAAGCTCGGGAATAAAACTACCTCGTGTGCAATGGGTCATTTTAGCGTCTTGTATATCAATCTACTATTTCGTTTTAGTAGGCTCATTGGTAATAGACAAACATTAAAAAATAAAAAACTTTATCCCCTAGGGGTTATTATGCTATTTTATCTCGGCTCTTGTACGTTACAATGACGGACTTTTGGAGCAAGTGGAGTGAAAAAGTTATTGTGAAAGAAAAACACTTCTAAGTAAGTACATTACGTTACTTCCCGCAATTTCGTCTATGTGAATTGTACCCCAAGGGTTGAATTTTCAAAAATACTTAGTAATAAGTACCTACATTCCTACATAAATTATAATAGTAATAAGTGTGAAAAATTTCAAGTACCTAGTAATTAGTCAGTTTCTCCTATTAATAATAGTGTATTTTTACAGTTATTTTATTAAAGTGATGTACTGTCTGTCAACAGCTTAGTCCGAGTTAAAGTGCACTTGAAACAAAAACTGGTAAAAGCAAAACGATGTCGGAAAACTGCGAAAAACAACGCGCAGAGGTGAACATGCAACAAGAATTATAGAACATGTGTCGGGTAGGGCTGCCTATTAATACTTGATACAACACAACATTAAATTTCTTTCTTTATTTCTTTATTTATACATTTGCACTACATGCGACTTAACTACTAGATCTTAAAGTAACTAATTATCGCATGCACCTTAACAGGCATAGCAATGTGGAAGATAAATGCTTTGCTCCGATCCAAAAGTAAATAGCTAAAGCACTTGTGATAAAAAAAGTACTTGTAGCACGAACAGCCATTGAAAAAAAATAACGCGCGTAAAAAATTACATTCGAAAGACTAGATTAGACATTTATAATCGTATTCTACCCTATTCAAAAGCAAATAAATAAATACATTCATTTATTTAAAAAGAGATATTCTGTATAGGAAATTTGTACAGTGCCATCTACCGCTGAAAAGTGAAATTAATTCGTGCTAGGGGTACAGAAACAACGACGACAATACCCTAACACTTAGTTTAGTTAGTTAATATCGAAAAGTAATACGTAGTAATCTCAAATTGACCCACTTGAACACAGCGTCAAATGGTGTTAAAAATATTTTTAAAAGTAACTTTGAAACAAAAAAAGCTGATCCTTAAATTTTGAAATTATTTCTGCACATTTTACGATTAATTAGTTTTTTCTGTTTGGCGAGTGGCAACCCTGTAATGGATGTTTGCACTTTGCACGCGTTGAACGTGTGATGTGGCAATATGTACCTATGACCCGTTGAGTTTTACACTAATTATGATTTCAGCACTTTTAATTGAAAGAGAGTAATATTTTGTGTGCGGTGGTTCTAATTATTGTGTTTGGAATTTTTGTAGACTTTCAACACTCAATGTATTTCATGAGCACGCACATAAACGTTGCCTTTCAACTCGGCCGCACGCAGCTGTTTATTATTCACTCGCAGGCGCGGTCTGTTGTACGCGTTACATTGCGTGGTAATGTATGCAATGTTTTTTTAACACCAAAAATTTAAATAGTTTCCCAGCAATAATTTTGAACAGAAATAGTCCATGATGGGCAGAATACGTAGACCTCGGCTTCGTTGACTGTTTTTTTTTTTTTAATTTATTTAATAACATTTACAAAATTGAAGGTTGCATATATATAAGTATTCGCCAAACTGCATGGCAGTTTGTTGGCGAAGAAAAGCACTCACAATAACAAATAATTTTACCCGTGTACGTACACCCACTGTAATTTTCGTACTTTAACTTTTTCTTTTTCACTAATGTAAAAAAGAAAAAGTCAAAGTTAAAGTACCTACGTACTAATGTTATTTACACTATTTGCTTAGGAAATAATCTTTTAATTTTCTTTTAAGAGCGGTTTTACAAACTTTATTATCATCTCTAAGTAAATCTACCTCATTACATATTTCAGGAACTAAATATCGAGAGCATCTTCTACCATAATAGTTTATTGTACTTGCCTTTATAAACTTGTTCTGCCTAACCCTTCTTGTATTATATTTATTTTTTACTTTCTTTTTATATTCTTCGCTGTAGTAATTTTCTATTGCTATCATGTATTTTACTTTATAATCTAATGGTAGTATTTGACATATAGAGAATAATTTATCATAATCACTATTACATTTCTCTTTTACCTTTTTAGTCACCAAATATTTAAGTAATCTGATTTGTAACTGCTTTATTTCTTTTAAGTAGGAAGCAAAAGTGCGACCATATATATTTAATCCATAACTTATTAAGCAATCTGCTAGCGCATAATATACTGCTTTCATAGTCTTCTTATCTAACACATACTTTAGCTGGTAAAATTTGCACAATATGGATCTCAACCTTGAACACACATTATATACTTGGGATTTCCAATTAAAATTTTTATCATATGCTTATTCCTAGGTACTTATAGGTTTCCACCAGTTCTATATTAGAACATTTACAATGTAATTTATTTTTATGCAGGCATTCGTAACTGTGACCTATTATGGCTACTTCTGAGTGGTTCACATGCTTAGCTATTGCATTATAGGGCGAGTGTATATGCATACATTTTGTTTTAGAAAGGTTAAGAATTATGCCATTATCGTGAGCCCATTTTGTTATATTTTCGAAGTCACTTTGTATACAACTGTGTACCTCTCTGATGTCTTTCGAAGCATACAGCAGGCACATATCGTCAGCATACAAAAGTACATCGCAGTTTTTAATTACGTTGCAAACGCTATTGACATGCATTAGGTAGCCCACCGGCCCAAACACTGTCTTGTTACACCCGGTATTTAATACCTGTATTCATGACATAAAACATTATGCAACTTTATACAAGTCCAGTTTCAATAACTTAAATAAAACGGTATCGTTCTAAGTAAAGTTAACCGTAGTTTCGCCGGGCGATGTAACCTAATTGCGATTCGCTTACGCCAAGTGGCGCCGACTGGTGGAGTTGGCGGGAATTAGGAGGGCCTTTGAGGACCCCATTTGGGCACAAATTTTATTAGCGATCGCTCCGGCAGCGGAGGGGTAGCGCAGGCTATAGCGTGAAATGGGAGGTTAATGTGCTGTAATTTGTTTTATGCATTTTAAATAAAAATTATGTGTTACTTTATTGTGAGACGTAAACACTTTTTATTATAATACTCAAATCTAGCTAAACAGTACAATGTAGCTGAGCCAGCATGTATAAATTTAGTTTATTATATCAGTTTCCTTCGATTTACTTTATATTAGCGGCCGCCTGCGGTTTCACCCGCGTGGTTCCTGTTCCCGTGGGAATATCGGGATAAAAAGTATCCTATATTTTAATTTAGGCTATCTACTATCTGTGTGCCAAATTTCAACCAAATCCGTTCAGTAGTTTTTGCGTGATTGAGGAACAAACATCCAAACCCACAAACTTTCACATTATTATATAGTAGGAAGTAGGATAACTTAAAATAGTATTCAGTTTTTATAGTGATTAAGACTACTGTGTGGAGCTCGGTGGCGCAGTGGTTTAGCGCCTGGCCCAGCGGAGTTAAGATATTTTTTAAGGTTAAGGAAAAAAATAAAGATCCTAAAATTGTTGATAGTTTGCTGTTATGGTTAAATATTTGTAATCTAACTAAACACAGGCGTATGGCGTCAGTCGTCGCTGTGAGAAAAGCGATGTCAGTCTTTCAATATATATAATATGGATAATATGAACAAGTAAACCTTTAATAAAATTGTAGCTGCCCGATTTCTGTACATACGAAAAATTTACAAAAAAATGAGCTGTTTTTAGAAGAGTACCTAAATATTAGAAGTCAAACCAATCGTTATTTATATTTTTTGTCTGTCTGTATGGTCTGTCTGTACGCGCATCACGCATAAACTACTGCATCAAATTGGATGCGGTTTTCACAGTTGTATTTATGAGAGTCTAACTTACATCTTGATATGCCAACTTAAACAAAGTTCAAATAGATAAAGTTACGGGCGACCGCTATTTTAATATTTTAATTTTATTTTATTACTTTGGGAAACATACAGCTTTAAATAATACATAGTAATAAACAAAATATTAGTACATCCGCCAAAAAAGTTTCCACCGCTAAATAGTACAATACGTTGAACAGACTATTAAGTAAGCAAACAGATGTAAGAAATTATTAAGTAAATAATGACATTACAACAAAAAAATATAATTAGATTGATGTGCCTGATACATTTTTAAAAACAAAGTAGTTCTGAAACTGTTTGTGTGTGAAGTTTAATATTAAAACCCCTATTATTCAATTATGATTTACCATTTTCGTCAAATCTTATCAAAACTATAAAGGTTAGCATACACAATACAACCCAAATCATAAGAACGCTAGAACTGTTTAAATATGTTCAGTACACTGCACTGCAAAAACTTTTTTCTTTTGATGTACAAAGTATGTTTATACACACGTAGGCATTATACGCGTGAGTTGTTTGTCGACCAATCAGCGATCGGGGGTTAATCTGCTGTTCAAACATACACCATCCGATTACGTCGTTATGTGACGTCGGGCCTTTATGACACGAGTTGATAATAAATTTTCTCAAGTGAAACGTGTTTTTATTAAGGTTACATAAATAAAGAAGTCTTAAAAGTAATAAGTTATTTTAAAGCGTTATAATTTTACTTACGCTCTACGACTTATTTTGGAATTGACGAAATTTTAATCATCTTTAAGTTTTAGCTGCTATATTAAATAAACGCATATTTTCATAATCTTAATATTTTGTTGACCCTTCGATAATGTTGTTTTTACACGACTTGAGATCATTTTTGGCAGGGCAGTCGTGTTTTTCATATTTTTAAATACTTTTTCAGTATTTATTAATTCTTTATGATTGAAACTCGCATCTCACTTCAAAACCTCACTTCACTTCACGTGAATTTGTTATTAGAAATTAGCTGAATATAAGCTACTTTACCGATTGCAACAGGTTTTAGGTAGCTACCGTAGCTATCTAAAATCTTTTTCAACACACTTGCTCGTAAAGTGAGCCCTAATACATCGCTTTTAGGGCCATAAGCCGAGCTATAACAAACGCGTGCAATAATATATAAAACACTAGTAAGTAATGAAACTCGTGAGCTCTTGCTTATTGCACATTCGGCTAAGTTACACCCTCGCCTGCGGCTCGGGCTGCAACCCACAGCCTTGTGCGCAATGAGCAACCTAAGCTAACTAGTCTCATAATGTACTATTGTGATAAAAAAGCAGCCCATCATTATCTCTTTTATATGATTTGAAATTCCCGCGCAATGAAGTGAGATTCGAAGTGAGGTTCGAGTTTGGTAACAGAATCGACAGGCAGAAAAGGACAATTATGGTAACTTTCCTTAGGTTTCCAGAAAAAATACTGTTCCTGATAGAAAATAATTATCCACGCAGAGGAAGTCGCGAGCGGCCGCTAGTATTAGAATGAATTACAAAAAAGTTTTACAATAATTTCAGTCAGCATACTAGCGCCACCTATTAGGGAAAGTGGCCTACATTACATTTAAAGATTTAGCCTCACTCAGAAATGCCAGGGTCTTCAAAATAGCTGAAAGGGCGGCATTCCATGGCCTACCCACAACGACCCCTACAGAAATTACTTGTTTGGGACCCGTGGGAATGTGGGATGTAAGCGTATGGGAATGTTGCGCACATTTAAGTTAGGTATACGTTTTACTTGCATTGTGTTTTAAGTCATTTCAATTAAGTTAAATTCAAAATCATTTGTTCAGTCTTCCTAAGCTGTTACTCCGATTTTCGACAGTAGGAAATCCTTCGCCGCTACAAAATAATTGACCATCAGCCATTTTTAATGTCCCCACTGCTGGGGCACAGGCCTTCCTTATGGGTGGATAAGGAGGAGGGGCCATAACCCACCACGCGGGCCCAATGCGGATTGGTGGGTGTTAACGACTGCAAATGCAGCCGGGACCAACGGCTTAACGTGCCTTCCGAAGCACGGAGGAGCTCGAGATAATAAATTTTTGGTCACCTATCCTATGATCGACCCTTGCGAAAGGTGCTTAACCTCCGCAATCGCTGGGCCAGGCGCTATACCACTGCGCTACCGAGCTCCTCCACAAAACAATTGACTGCTTGCGAATTTGATTTATTAGTCTGTCTGTTTCGAGACAATGTTTATATAGAACAATGTTGATTGACTATCCTATGGAAACCATGGAATATTAAGTTTATGGTGGAAACGCACCGTAACAAGCACTTGTGGATGTCAACGCCAACGGTTCGAAAAACCTAAGCGGGAGATTGTAATAAGAAACGCGTCAAGGGCTGCCTTTTCGTCTTTCTGTTTTATTTCGAGAGATTCGTCAAGATAAAAAATTTTTTTTTATTCACAACTGGATAGTGCATGGCCTTCACCTCACCTGATGTTAAGTGACGATAAGGCCGAAGGTTGAAGCGCACTACACCCGGAATCCTCATCACTGAGGAACTGGCTACCTCACCTCTAACAACACAATCAATTTTTAAATTGAGCATTGTTTATAATTTCCATAATTGGATTGCTTAAGCTTACTCAGGTAGTTGGGCTATATAAAAGGAAAGCTTTGACCTGAAAGACGATACGGAAACCAATTTTGATGTTTAGCTTTAGATGTAATCTTTTTTGTTCATTGGTGATAAAACAAACCATAAATAGTATGTACTCGATATTTACTAAAAAAATTAACAAAAGTGATATAATCTGTTAAATTAATAACAAACAACAATGGATTGCCGTAAAATGAAGTTTGTTAAAGTACATTTAAAAAGTCTAAAATACATAACCTATACATTGTTCATGAAACCTAGTAATTATCTCAACAATTTATAATATTAATAACTATCTGATACGATAACATCGTATTTTCAGCAAACAACGTCGACTTTGCAAGCTTATTAACTTTTGAATTATCGACACTAGTTAAAAAGCTATAATTAAGTATGTGATAATGAAAGGGTAGAGCGCTTGGATCGTGTTTCAAAACAAGTAAATATTTTTCAACAAACATAATTACTTAACATACACATCTTTATTATTATTTATTTATTTATTATTTATTTCCAAGATACATTTACAACAACAACAACCTGTCGATTCGCTAACAAACTCGCATCTCACTTCGAACCTCACTTCACTTCGCGGGAATTTTAAATCATAAATGAGATAATGATATGATGTTTTTTTAATCACAAAAGATTTTAGATAGCTTTTTGCAATTAGCTTATATTCAGCTAATTTCTAATAACAAATTCACGCGAAGTGAAGTGAGGTTCGAAGTGAGATGCGAGTTTGGTTACAGAATCGACAGGCTGGTGTTTTCGCAGTATCGAGTATTTATAACTATGTTAATCGTTGTAAGATTATTTGAGTTTGACCCATGAGACTTATTTTTTAGATTTCACATCCTATAAGTGGCATCATATGCGACCACTACGTAGTACTACGGAGTTGCTACAATAATCGAGTTACTCTTTAGTTTATATTTTCGAACTGCGAAATTGAAATTCGAATTCGGCAGTTCTTTTTTTTATAGATCATTCTAGATTCTGAGCCGCGCCTTTCTGTACCCTTAGCACGAACAGCTATCGAGAAAAAAAACGCGCGTAAAATTACTCGATAGCAATTCTCTATGGAAAATTTCATTTCACTTATCGGCGATAGATGGCGCTGTACAAATTTCCAATACAAAATTTATCTATCGAATGATTTTACGCGCGTTAGTTTTTTCGATAGCTGTTCGTGCTAAGGGTACAGGTGGCAAGTTGTGTCACGAGTCGACCTATAAGTACTTAAAATAAATAGTAAAGATAAAAAGTATTTTATTAATCACATGGGCGTTACGTTACAAGGATTCCAAAGTTGTTACCCTTAGATCGTAATTTAAGAAAATATAGAGAGCAGGGAATCCTTATTTCTATAAAAATAGTACCTAATAGTTTTTTGAATTTCCACAAATAGATCATAATCTTATACATAATAACTTCTTAAGATCCCAACTATTAGCCCTCAAAGTGAAATTTATTTCTCGCCAAGTGCTTGTAAATAGAAAATTCACATAATACAGATTGAAGCTAAGGTTCTAACAAACAATAACTTCATTTAAGATGAGAGCGACGCTTAACTTACACTAATCTTATGATCTCTAGAAAGTGTGCTTTAATTTGAATATTAGTTTAGTATAATGTACTTAACTATAATTACTGTTTCTTAATATTTTACATAGAACATTTGACAATAAGAAAATAAAGTCTATGTTGTTGCCAATAATTCTGTCACCCTTTTGTAATTATGTTACCCTGGTAACGATATATTCAAGTTTGTAAATATCGTTACTTATGGCTGTTACAGCTGATAAGTTTCTTGCGCCCGTTCTTCTTGTCAGCTAAAAAAGTCTGGAACGGGTGGTAGGAAAATATAGACGATTCAAAAGTACTTAACAATTAAGTTTATTTGAATAAAGCTTATTTCACTTTCACTTTCACTTTCACTTTCACTTTCACTTTCACTTTCACTTTCACACTTAAAACACTCGTTTCTTTAGAGTTATGACCAAGTATAATTTCCCTTCAGCAAAACGGGTGCAAAATTAATGTCAAAGTCCGAAACAGGAGGGAGATATCACAGTTAATTTAGGTAATAAAGATGTTTTAATTAAAAAACTGAGTGGGTTTCCTTTGTTTACCGAATTACGAGACGATTCCTGCGATTAATGCCAACCCTTTTTACGTTTTAAAGTTATGAATTAAAAGGACTTATGAATTAGTATAAATGATACCTATCTTAGCTTATAGCTTTGAATTTTTAAAGAAATATCACTTTGTTTTTTTGTCATTATTCTTTAGATAGTTGGTTATTTAGAAAGGCAAAAGTTGAAAGTATAAAATAAAATTAATGCATAGCGTAGGGCGTAGGTACCTACACAATATTTCACTGACAGAAAACAAATATCGATATCTTTACTACGATACGTTCCATACTTTATGAAGAGCTTCATACTGCGTGCAAAGCCCACAGATATATGTAATTTAACCAGAAGAGACAGACTTTTCCAACGAACCTCATTCAAAATGCGATCGGTTGGTCTGAGGTGAAGAGTCTCTTTTCAGCATCGATCACATACACAAGTACAAACGCCAAACAAAACAGCCATTTTCTACGAACCTTTGCACCCATCAGATCATAATGGGTATGACACGGTCATACATAAAATTACGCGACGCGCCCTCGCGTGGAGCGCTCTCGAGCGATCGTCGACAAATTGCCCGTCGCTCGAAACGCTCAGAATGCTTGACCTACTTCGCTCGCGAATTAATTGTTGACGTGTTACGCTCGACTTTAATTCCATTGTAAGTTGTACTTGTATGATGTTGGGCTGAGAACGTGTCGCGTGCGCCTTTGATGAGGTTTCTGGTTCTTCACCTAGTTTGTTGCAATTTAAATGACATTGTGTTTAACTATAAGGTTGTATGAAAGAAAAGTCACAACATATTATGCAGCGTTGCTGCCACCTAGATTTCTTACATTTTAACAAGCTTTAGTAGGAGCTGCTCTGCTCAATCTATACTGCACAACTTTGATCGTGTATGGAGTACAGTGACCCTACCATGAGTTGATGCAAACTGTTTACGTTACCGTAAACGATTGTTTTATTTCTTTCACTCGCACTGACTGTGAATGTATATCCGATAGTTTTAATTATTATTTTTTATGTCTTGTATCAAGTGTTTTTTGGTAAATTTTGCCTACTTAGGTGCACTTTCGAGTAGCTGATAGAGTGATTACTGATTTCTCAACTAGTTGAAAGTTATTTACTCTCACAATTACCTATCCGATATGTAGTAGGTATTTAATTTCAACCTACCTACCCATTGTGTGCAAACTTTTGATGACCTCACTTTAAATGTGGAGCTCTTTTTTCAAATGTTGACGACTCTGTATGAAATATACAGGGAGAAAAAAAGCAGCCCTTGACAAGTTTCTTGCCGGTTCTTCTCGTTACAAGGTCTCCCGCTCAGGGTTTGCGAACCGATGGCGTAGATTCTTTGACATTCACAAGTGCTTGTAACAGCCTAGACTGAATAAATTATTTTGAATTTTTTTTTTAGTTTACGGTAACGTAAACAGTTTGCATCAACTTATGGTAGGGACACTGTTCTCATCTTTGGGTTGGCTTCGTCAAATACCAGCTCCAGACGCTTGAATCCATTGAGCGGAGGACCAGGAAGCTCATCGGCAATGATAACCTTTTCTGTAATAAGCTCAAAAGCCTCGAGCACAGACGCAAGGTTGCAAGCTTATCGGTCTTTTATCAGATACATTTTGGCGAGTGTGGAATTGGAACTGCACAACCTGATCCCGCCATCTCACAACCAGATGTACGAATCACCGTTTTTCGGTGCCAGTAGCTATTAGTAATTTTTATTTTATTTTATTTTTATTTTATTTTTTTATTCTTTGGAAAACCAACAGCAAGACAAACAAAATAATATCTAAAATATATAAACAGTCAGCCAATTAAAGGTCTTCACATATATAAAACATTATTTTAAATGTGGATAAGTGTGGACAAACCAGCACAGCAAAATAGCAAATTAGCACTTAATCTAACACTTAATACAGATCTAGACTAGATCAGTAATTCTTACCTTGTCCCTAATTTCTTGCTTAAGTTTATTTTGCTCTATATCTTGAGTTATTGCTGTTTTCATCTAAGCTGCATCTGCCAGTAGCTATAAGTAATGCTTACCTTGTCCCTAATCTCCTGCCTCATCTTCTCTCTCTCCTCCTCCATCTTGCGGTGCTTCTCCTTGCGCCTGTCTTCTGCTTCTTTGATTGCTTCCTGTCTTTCGCGTTCCGCTTCCTCTTCCTTCTCCTTATCGTCGCTGTCGTCGCCATCGCCGCCGACCGCTCCTGTTGACAACAAGTTAACAGTTAAACATTGGGTAAAAAAATATGTTTTTTATGCACAACGGGATAGTGCTTGGCCTTCACCTCACCTAATGTTAAGTGACGATAAGGCTGAAGGTGGAAGCTCACTACACCCGGAATCCTCATCACTGAGGAACTGGTTATCTTACCTTTAACTGTCGGAACACAACAATTTTTAAATTGATGTTATGGCGTCAGACTTAGGTAAGATGGTGGTAGCTAGCCAGGCGGACTTGAAATAAGCCCTACCACCAACCAAATCGAACCCGGGACCCCCTGCGTCTTACACGGGTGGGCTAACCACTAGACCACAAAGGTGGTTAAAATTTTTTGTGGACGAATAACAACGGAATACACGAGGGGAAAATAAACGAGTCAGTTTTTCATAAAGTAAGGAGTGCATTATCAAAATTGTGCACCTGCTGGGATTATGAAATTAATGCTTCACTGAAACGTTTAGAGTACGAATGAGTGAGTTTTCCATCTGTATTTGACATTGTAAGCAGCAGCTCCCAGTAATCTGAATTAACTTCCAATTTAACGAACAATGTCTAATATATAAATATCTCTTCGTATCTAGAATTGCATTTTTACAGAAATTATTCACTCATTAAATCTCTTATTTTTAATTTGACAAAAATAACGTTAGATGAGAAACGATCATTTCTAGTTTTGTACAGTAAGTTAACTTGTTTGAACCTTAGTTTTAAACATCACAAATACAGTTTCTAAATGCATAAGTTTATGAATATTTCGGTGGGTTTTCCTACTGTTATCCCCTTTCGTAATACTCCAAAACCATTTCCTCGAGTAAATATCTACTTCCAACAGAATACATTACATAAAACGCGCATGAAAATTAGCCAAACGCTCCAATAAAATCCGATCACCGAACGCAAATGTGATAAGGGAACACAGAGGGGCACAGAATTAGAAAACACATCTGCAGCCGTCGGCCGAGAGGCGATCTGAAGCGTCATCGAAACATCGATTTTACGTCAATCTGCACTTTGCCACGTCCAAGCACCACAAAATATAAAACAGATAGAAGAGCCGTTTGAAACAATTCACATAGAAGTTGCATATAGACGATCTCAAACCAAACCAGGCTGTAGCCAGTACTGTAGAAGCTTCTAGTGCAACAAAACAAAAGACCGATCTAATAGAATCAAACAACCTTGCGGAAATCCATTATAATTTACAATTTGGTCTTTACCTATGAAATTGCCGATATTTTGTCACTTACAGATAAAATAATAACTTCTATTATTTAAAATATTTAACAATAAGTATCTTGATATTATATCGAATTATGACCATGATAGTCAGTAAAAAATAAAGTTCTTATTTTAGGTAGCATTAAAAAAAGATCTTGAAAGTGACTCTTTTTTGCACTCAGCAAAAAAAAGGATGACCGGAAGGGTTGTAACTTAGCCAAAACTAATTTTTTTCGCTTATCGTAAATGGAATAAGTTAGCATAGTGTTCAAACATTGTGTTGTTACACGAGTGTTCACGGTTTTTAAATGAACAAAGAAAATGCTAGTGTGAAAAATGCAACATCTTAGAAATTCTCCATACAAATCGACAATTTCATAGGTATTACTAGTGCAAGCAACGGTGCTTAGCTTTGCACAGTCTAACTGCTCCTGATGACGACGTTCTAAGTCGAAACATGTGTAGAGTAGTTGGTATAAGGGCGGTAGGTTGGTATCTGTCTGTGTGTGTGTGACTGCGGGCATTTGCATGAGCATTTAATTACGGGCGGGACGGGCTTTGCACAAATTTCTTGCATGTTTTACCATCTAATGTGTGGAAGTTATTGCTAAATATTGTATTCGCATCTATTATAAAAGACGGAAGTGTTTTAGAATATCGCTAGAGCGGCGCTTCTGTGTAAAAAAACACAGATTGCATTGTGCTTGTCACGGCGGACGGCTGGAGCGTTTTTCAGAGTATTGGCTGCAGGCTTTGATGAGTATGCCGTTTGTTCGATTTTGCTTTTGTTGGATTTTTCACTTTAGTTACGCCTTTATGATTTCTTTATTAGTCGTGCATATTTATAACGAAGGCAAGTATTATAAATATCAATCTTATTTCTTTTGGTTGTTGATGTGGTGATGCAATTTGATGACATGCAATTAATACGTTGAAGGTTTGAAATCCTACGGCCGATTCTTATAATCTATCTTTAGTAAGAAATAGGTCTGGTTGTTATTTCCCATCAATCAACAGGAATATCTAAGCAATAAATCATTAGTAGGCATTAGTAGGTATCTCAGCCTTTTTAGTCCTAAGACAATTTTTTCTCAAAGTCAACCGTTTGAAAGATAAACACTGCCAAAGTGGTAAAATGTGTGTCCCCCCCCCTCTAACTTTTGAAATAAGAGAGTGAAAAATCTAAAAAAAAAAGCCATGATCTTAATAAAAACTTTTAACGAAAATTGGTTTGAACGATATATAGTAATTAGTTTTCGAGATATATCATATTTTCCAAAACCGCAAATATAACTTTGTCATTCATACCAACACTGTGTAAAACAAAGTTATTTTTACAGATGAAAAATGATAGTGGTATTAAATATGGTATGGTATGGTATATGGTTTTTTTAAAATTGAAATAAAAACACTTTTTACATACTAGTGCGGTTTTATTGATGTTTAGTTCGATTACAAGCCTAAATCCCAGTAGTAAATCTTCAGCCTTATGTTTGTGAGTTTTAAATTGCAGTGTCAAAAGCACTATCGGAGAACCAGACAGAAGTATTGCTGTTAATTTAAATCTGTATTTCGCTTCTATTGGTTACGTTCTGTGGGTTCAGTAGAAATGGATTGTATGAATAAACATCTATTACCGGTTGTCTGTTTGTTAGTTTTTTGCTAGTCTTTTTCAATTACAGTACATAATTAAATATCATTTAGAGTGTAAGTACCTATGTACTGTACTGTATCTCATGAACCGTGATAGCTAGACCGTTGACATTTTCACAGATGATGTATTTCTGTTGCCGCTATAACAACAAATACTAAAAAACAGAGATAGTTAAAATAAATATTTAACAGGTTAAACGCCGCGTAGGTCACCGGTGACCTCAAATTTAAAATTAACTTTTAATTTTCTTTTTTCCCCAAAGAAATTTTTCGTTTATTTTTGATATTGTGTATGAAATTTGGAATGTTCTACTAACGTTTTTATTTTTGTTAATTTATTTCTAGTGTTTCATTCATGAATTGTAAAAAATATGTTTGTATGGTGGCGTTTAAGGTGATAAGGAGGGCTTTCATACATCAAAACTTGTTTTTTTTTTTTTGCCGTTTTTTGCTCGATATTAATAACGACAACAGGTAGACGCTTGAAATATTAACGTTATATTAAATTGTATCACTTTAAAAATAAATAATTAAATTAAAATAAAATAAATATTTAAGGGGACTCCCATACAAAAACGTGATTTTTTTTAACGGAACCGACTCACACTTGGTCGGTTTTTTTTTCCAATAACAAATTCTAAAAGCACCCTATCAAGTATTGATTAACACCGACGCCGAAAAGCGTTGACACCTCGGCCGGAAATTCCAGGCGTTTCGCTGAAGGCATCCGCCGACCGCCGCCAAAGCGAATTCCCGAGCATGTCTGCAATCCAATTTACGGAGCCATCTTCTCAATAACCATCCCCATTAAGAAAAAGGCACTCGTCGCTCGCGCAATTCAATTATTAATTGATCATCCTCCAAAACGGGAGACGCCACTGACAGAATAATTCTGCACGATTATTGAATTCCACTTCGCGATCGCTTCGAGTACACCCCCGCTTTTTTCCTTTAATTAAATATACCAAGTTATGACGTTTGAATATTTCAAAAATTTTTCCAGGAATCACATTTAAATAATAATGATTTTTCGCTGCGATGTTTGCTGTGCAATTCATTATAAGTTTGAACGAGTTTTCGACCTCAAATGGCTTGGTTTTCTTTGCTGTTGTAAAAGGGAAAAGTTTAATTTATTCTACTGTATTGATTTTGTTGTATCTGTGGAATAATTTATAACTTTATCTTTGAATTAAACATTTACTTTTAAGAATTTCAATATTTATTTTAACAGTAATTAAAAATGAAGAGGCTGTGAACATATTTGAATTCACAACGCAGCGAACTAAAATCTTTGGAACAAGCATTCCGCTCAAAAAATGGCACCACACCAAAATGAAAACTAAGTGGGTGGAACCCTATCTACCATAATTCTGGTTTAGCCATTAATTCTGTTACACGTTGTATAGCTGACATGTTTTTAATTTCTAAGGTTCCAACGAGAAATTGAATGAAATTGCTATTAATGCGATTAATTTAACAATGTACAACTGAAGTGACCAACTTCAGAGCGCTTGCGGTACAAAATCAGGTATTTTATTCTGTAAAATTTTCTCTTTCCCATACATTCTCGAGTAAAACTGCAGCGGATCACTGTATATTGTCAATTATTTCATATATATTCCCAATGCATATTCCCAACCCCACGCCTCCACCCATAAAAGGTCTGTGCCATAGTAGTGAGGACAATAAAAAGGCTTAAGTGCATGGAAGCAGAAAGTGCGATTGACATCAGCGAACTAAAATCAATGGAAGCGTAATTGCAAACAAATATTGCTTAAAAAATTGCACCACGAGGCCGAAAAAGTACAACCCGCTCAGCTTTAGTCAGGCCAGTCACGCACCCGATGACCGACGTTAACGTTCTTTACAATGATTGCAGTTTGTATTGTATAGAAAAGAGAAAAAGAGAAAGTTTATTAGAAATGACGTCCTGTGATAGTCAAATGGTGTAAAAGACGTAAAAAAGGCAGTAAAAATATGCAGAAATAACGTATCATATTTTTTCGTTTTTCGTTTCGTTTTTTTCGTTTTCGTAAGGCCTATGTTCAGCAGTGGACGATGATAGGCTGATGATGATGATGATTTTTTCGTTTAAGTATAGAAAATATCTATGAGAATAAAAATTATGATCGCTAATAAGCAACCAGTGCTCAGACGCTTTGTGCTGCATAATTAAATGCCAGCATTTTTAGCTCCACCCACTAAGTTGTACTTTTCGTGTGGTGCCATTTTTTGAGCGCAATGCTTGTTCCATAGATTTTAGTTCGCTGATTGACATTGAGTCGATGGTAAGCAAAACTGCGGTTATAGACACAGCACCGGCAGGGCTTCTGCCTAATTGAATTGAGTGCAGACGACAGCAGCCCGACGCGAATTAGGCCCGTCTACCACGACACAACTCCTGCACTTCGAAACATCGATAACTTCTTGTACCTACCACAAAGTATAGAGTCACTTTTGAAAGCGTAACCACAAAAACTTGGGTTGTGAAGATAACTTGATATGTACTAAAAAATAATAATGATCTATTCACTATCGCACCACACCAACTCCATTAAGCTTTTTAATCGCACATTACCTCATTAACCCTTAAACCGACGCCAATTGGTGATTACAACCGTATATACGATGCAGTGGGTCGATTCGACCCAATTAATTTTACGCTCATGATTACTGACGGGTTGAAGTTATCAGTTTATGAAAACTTGAGGTAAACAATGTGATGGTGTTTGTTTGAATACGAAATTAGGGGGGAAATTTTAATTTTGACATTGTTGCTACTCGTAAGTACCTACTGATACTTTTATTGCCACTAAAAGTACCACTAAAAGTTTTAGTTGCACTAAAATTAAGTGGTTGGTGTGAGCTGTCACTTTGAGTCCAAATTAAAGTAATCTTAGTTTAAATTAAAATTAGTGATTTGATAGTAGTTCTCTTCAAACGTTGAAATTACAAGTATTAAACAATGTTTTTCTCTTCAGTTTGATTAAATCAAATTTTATGCAAAAGTCTGGATAACTAATTAAAATGAAGTATAAATAAAACGTCTCAGTTGTACATACTGAAACTAGGCAAATTATTAGAAATGGATCAGAAGATTTTTTTTCTACTGTAACTACAGTACAGCAATGATTACAAGCATCAAAACCGATTGTCAACATTATATTTTTTAAATAACTGGTCCTGAGATTGAATGTAATTTTCAGCAACTTTTATTCTATGCTAAAAAGGAAATATCCAGATGTGACATATTTCCTTTTTAGCATAATCCATCCATCTCATAAGATAGTATCCTAACAGACATATTGAACGGGTAAAAAAAAAACCGGTCAAGAGCGAGTCGGACTCGCGCACCGAGGGTTTCCTCATAATAAAAACACTGCAGAGCTGTAGAATAATAAAATTTCAATTTTCAAGTTGATACCATTAGTAGTTCTCGAGATATCCAGCTGTGACAGACAGACAGACTGACTGAGTCACACCATAAGGGTTCCTTTTTACCATTTTGGTACGGAACCCTAATAACACAGGAAATCGAACTTCATAGGTATTATATTTTGCAAGCTTTCTATCTTTCTTTTTTTATATTATTCAATAATTTTATTCATGAATGACAAATATTTGCACGTCGACAATCTCGACAAGTCATGCTGTACTATTATTTAATTTGTAACTTGTATTTTTACCATGTCTTGTCAAAAAAATAAATAATAATAATTATTATTATTTCAACCTTCCAATTCTACCTTAATAGTAGGTCAACTACGACATAACATATAGAACTTGCTAACTGAAGGGTCGGGTGTAAAATTATTACGTTAGCCGGTCTGATTTGATACGTCCGTATTCCCATAAGGGCAGAAACAGTTACACCTTATAAGGGCAGGGATAGGGTGATGAGTGGAGCGGGCAAATTTTAGTTTTGGTTTTCTTGCTTAGACTTAAATAAATCAATAAAAAATATTTGCAACGAATAAAACTTGATTGAGCTACTATACTAATTGCTCAAAACTGCTGTAGTTTTTTTGTAAAAAAAACTAAGCTCTTCAGTTTTAACAAAGGTGACGTCAATATTTTTAAGTTTATTGTTTATATGCTCCGTTTCTTAGGAATATTGAATGGTCAAAGACTTACCCCCTTACTAATAAAGGTTGTATAGCAGATGTATTATAGTTACACAATGGTTACTCTCTGTCAAACTATTTGAGTTTGACATTGAAAAAAAAGTGACAAAAACACTGTGTAATTATACATCTTCTATACAATCTTTATAAGTAAGGGGGTTAATAAGTTGTGGTTACTTATTTTAATAAATTGTAAAAGATGTGTCAAGATTTTTTGGCACATATTTGGCATATTGTTGTAACTACTGTTACAACTTTGGTACTATGTGCTCAGCTTTAGAGGAAGTGTAATAAGAACATAGTTCGGAATGGTTATAGTTATGTTTATACATTATCATGTTACGTATCTATAGTTTAAGTGAAATAAAGCTTATTTATTATTGCGAAATTAAAGATAAGTGGTAAGATATCATAACGTTATTTTTACATAATACTTTTACTATGCGGCCAACCACGGAATCTCGAAAAAGAAAATCAGGTGTTCCATAGAAAAGTGCAACATCGACTCGACTATAATGTATGTAACAGATGTTTTTTTTCGCGATTCTGTGGTTGGTCCCATAGTAAAAGTTGTTCGTCTGAAATCCCCTTTTAATTTTTAGATATATGTAAGTAAGTACTTAAAAAATAACGGTGTATGTGTACTGTGACCCAACTGTGCGTCGTCTGACACGCATTTGGACAGTTTTTTGTAATAAAAGCAATCGATATGTTCTATAAAACTAAAGATATTGACGTATACAAAAAGCAATACCTGAATATTGCTTTTTCACATGAACGATACACTTAATAGGCACAAATAATAATTAATTTAACTCAATTGGGTGAAGAGGTGAGCTATTGTTAAGTCGGTCAATATCGATCCTATAGTCGCTCGCTCGCGTATGCACCTTCGTGAAAGATTACATAATAAACTAGGTGGGTAATAGTATGTAATTTTCAAATGTTAGATTAGTGTTATTATAGATTAAACGGATTATAGTCAGTTGATTTAGCGATTGTATTATTCTACAAACAGTATATTAAGAGTATTGATAGTACATATTAACAGGGCAGGTACAAAACGCTTTGGTGAGTTAACATTTTTGGATTATAATCCTTATCCTTATTTGTTTGTTATGTTCACGCCTTAACTACTGAACCGATCATCATGAAATTTTACATACACGTGGTCAGGCACACAGAAAAGGACATTGGGTACCTTTCATCTCGAAAAAAGTATTGTTTCCTAGGGATACCAAAAAAACTTTCCATGCAGACGGAGTCGCGGGCGGCCGCTAGTTATTAATAAACGTTAAACACTTTTATCAATGTGACGGCTTATAAATAAAAATTCTCAGATTTTACAGACCCCGCAAGAATCGGAGCATTGAAAATGAACCCAAAAATATACGAAGAACCAAAATCAAATCAAATGCAAAATCAATCGAACATCAAAATCCTAATAAATTTTGAAGTTCAATTTTCAAATATAAACGTTCACACGTGTCTCGATAAATTCCTTAACTTTTGGTACTATTCCCATCTCGATCCTCCCAAAATCCACGGAGATATGGCCAAAATACTTCTCATGCGATTTGCATCTGATAACCATTTTCAATGGTAATATTTGACAACATCACATACATTATAATAATAATAATTACATTTATTTCAGATCTCACAAATCCATATTACAATTATAAAGTTACAAAAGAAAACAATTAAATTAAATATTATAAATTAAAAATCATCATCATTCACAATTTACTTTTCCTCACTTGCATGTTAGTCAGTACATGAAACATAGAACAATGGTTCAAGTACTGACAGTCAAACCGACACGACAATGCCCTCAGTATGCTGTTGGGGCTGGCCCGGACCCTGCGCACCAATGATGTACATCGTTTGCGTAAGGTCGAGTAGAAACAGTCGACATGCGACTCTGCAAACATTCCTGATGCGCTGCAAAACCGCGGCAACCCCATCAGCACCCTGAACGCATTATTGTACTGAACCCGAAGCGAGTTGAACTGCTTTTGCGTATATGTCACCCACAGGCTGCTCGTGTAGAATGATGTGCAAAATGCTTTAAAAAGAGTGATTTTAACTTCCTTAGAACAACGAGAAAACCTGCGGGCTACCATATTGGCTCTCACAGACAACGCCCTTCGCTCCCTCTCTATGTCTGCATCGTCTGTCAGGTCAGGGTTTACCAAATGTCCCAGATACTTAAATTGCTCCACCCTTTTAAGTACAGTACCGTTCAATGTAATGGACGGCATTGTATCTGGACATTTGCCCCTGGCCCGAAAGACCATGCATTCACTCTTTCTTGCATTATAGAGCAGACCGTGACCATGTGCATAGGCTTCACAGATGCCCAACAATTTTCTCAGCCCACATACAGAGGCGCTGAGCAGCACCATGTCGTCCGCATAGCTAATGCTATTACAGAGACTCCATCAATATGACAGCCGACACGTGTGCTACTGAGCTCCTCTATCAGGGAGTTCACGTACAAGTTAAAAAACCTGGGGGAGGTCAGCCCCCCCTGCCTCACCCCACACTCCAACCTGTACGGCTCCGATAACGTGTTTGACCATCGAACAAAGTTGACCTGGTTCTGGTACCAGAACTGGAAGATGTGTATCAGTTCTTGTGGCATAGAGATATCATTTAGTTTTTGCCACAAAGCATCGTAATGAACCAGGTCAAAGGCCCTCGAAAGGTCCAAGAAACACGCATATATAGGTGTACTTCGATTGGTATAGTACTTGACAGTTTGCTTTAGACATAAAATTGCAGTCTCAGTGGAAAGCCCTGATTTAAAACCAAATTGGTTATCATGAATACTAAGATATTTATCAAGTTGAGTATTAAGCAAACTGTCAAGAACCTTTGCCATCACAGTGGCCAGAGAAATCGGTCTATAATTATTTTGGTCACTAATGTCACCGGTTTTGCTCTTCGCAATTGGTACCACCACAGTCTTAAGCATATCAGCTGGTAAATATGAGTGTCCAATACATAGTGTATAAAACATAGCAATTATTCTGGGCAGGTGTACTCCAGCGTGCTTTAGATGTTCAATACTCAGACTATCATGTCCTGGTGATTTGCCTCCCGATATTAACTCCCGACATTGATCCGATTCAAATTAAGTAGCTGAAGCACTTGTTTTATGGAAATCAGAGACAACGGTGGTATCATAAACACCCAGACCTGTGACAATATTATAGAAAAGGTCGTTTTCTAAATTGACCCAACCGGGGAACGAACCCGGGAGAGAGATGAGTCGCTCAGAGATGGCGACACCTTGAAAACCGGTGTACAAAGCCACTCGACCACTGAGGTCGTCTAAATTGAAATATCATTTGATTATTGATATTCTAATTTGCTATATTAAGATAATAAGCGTTAACAGTGTTCAGTTCACAACAAACCCAATAAATTGTATTAATAAATTAGAATAATTTTGCTCCAACCGTCGAAAATTCTTTGGCGAAAATTTTCAAATCAATAATAAGTTGAACTCAAAAAGTTGGTAAGATATTTAACATTCCCTGGGAAACGTTAACAAAGGGCCTCGTTATGTTAATTGTGGCCAAGTTACAGTTAAGTTACAGTAAGTGCCGGTTAAGTTGCCGAATGTCGGCTAATAAGCTGAAGTTTTGTCTCCGAATAGAACCTTCGAGCTCTGTTTTGGGTTTCTTCAAAGAGGGAAATTTTACTTATGTGAAGTTAATTTTAACGTGAATGATCAAAAGCAATGTTGTATTGATGTTGACTCCTAAAAGTCTATATTTGCCCACATAATCAAATTCAGTGTTTTTTATAACATTTACTGTGAGTATTTATTTATTTACAGAACTTTAGAAAAAAGGATGAACTTCAAAATAAAATAAATAAGCAAATAATCAAATTACTTGGATATTTTTTTATGCCCAAAGGGGTAGTGCTTGGCCTTTTTACCTCACCTGATGTTAAGTGACGATAAGGCCGTAGGTGGAAGCACACTACAACCGGAATCTTTACTGAGGACCTGGCTATCTTACATCTAACTGCTGGAACACAACAATTTTAAAATTGTTGTTATGACGTCAGACTTAGGTAAGTTGGTGATAGCTAGCAAGGCGGACTTGAAATAAACCTTGCCACCAACTAAACCGAGTACCCCTGGGAACCCGGGACCCCTGCGTCTTACACGGGTGGGCGAACCACTAGACTACAGAGGTGGTTAATCTAATCGGCTTCTATAGCCTAACTTATTTCTCGATACATCTCGTGGTTTTGTTAGAAGCCAATCTCGAAGTTCCTGAACCCAAAACTTTAAAATTGTTGATCGAACAATTATTCGGAGGTTATTTAAAGTTCAGATTTAATTGACTGACGTAAATAAGAATAGCAAAGTTCTATAATGAAACTTGAAGTCTTAAATTATGATTGAATAATAAAATAGTTAGGACCACTTTGACAGGTTCCGGATATGTCGCAGTTAACTAATCTGTCTTGTTCTTCTAATTTTGTATAAATTATATTTCACTATTTAATTTACCCAGAATTTAGGTGCAATTCCAGATTGCCCTGAATATTACAAAAGGCTACGCGCAACGAATCTTCAACAATAGGTGATTCAATGTATTAAAAAAAACTGATTTCGTAGCACTTGTAACTGCCGGCGCCGTAGCAAAACTAAAACATGAAAACCGTAGCATATCACCAGATAACGTAGCGGCGTAGTTAATAAAAATCACAAATACGCTTGAATTATGGCGTAGCCGTCGTCTTATAATCCTTCAAAAAGATAAAGGGGTGCAGTACGCGAGTTGGTTTCAGTGTTCCAGTGTAATGAATTAGCTTTGTCCTTTTTAATTTAGTCGCGTTCTCTCTGTACACTGCGGTTAATAGCAGCTGCTCTCAGCGAAGTTTTTAAAGGGGAAATTATGTGATTTTAGTTCTAGCTCGGTAAATTAAACTGAAAAGTTTTTGTTCATACTCCCAGGTTCATGTTTCCGGGACCAACACTATTCAGATGGATATTAGGTAATTATACAATTCTTTTGTGAATAAAGTTTTTATAGGTATATTTAGAAGGTAAAAAGTGTATGTTATGGTCAATAAGTATGAGAATTCATTTTGAACGTTAATATTTTATATGGGAATTATGTCTACGACTCGATTTTAACAATTATGCCACAAACATACCTCTTCATAACATGGTATTTTTTAATTCCATCTAAATTTCCTGCTTCGTCCGTAATTTAGATTTGATTGGTTCCATGATAGGTACTAAAATCCACCTAAACATAAAAATCTCCTTTTAGTTTCGGCTAATATCCACTAAACCCCAAGTTTCACCCGGATGGGGTAATACCCGGGCGGGGTATTACCCGGGTTTTTTCACCGAGTTAATTAAAAGTTTTCCCGCAGCTGGGACGATTCAGGAACTTGTGCAGTTAGGGAGTGTCACTGTTTCATTGCGGCCGCGACAACCTCTAAAAGAGGGATTGATGTTTTACAGCCTGAAGTTTTAAAAGGACATTTTATCATAGCCTGTATTGGTTAATTTGAATTTGAGTTTTATGCGAATTTGTCTTCATGAAATATCTCAGATGAATTTTAGGAAAAGTATAGCCCTTGTTTGCAGGAAAATTTCTTTATTGATAACCAGATATCTTGCTATTGCTATCTCCAAGGAACAAGGGTGTTTTTCTTGTGTGAGGCGAGATAAATAAACAAATAACATTAGGTATGTAGTACGTATACCTATATGATAATTGACCGAGAGGGTGCGAAGTGTCTCTGTTTCCGCTTGGTGATTTTTTTTTCGATTGTCCGTCTGGCTGTCCGGCTACCCTTCGGTTCTCCTACAGATCGCATTTCTCAATTGATACTCGTGAAATTTTGTAAGCAGTTTCTATAACTATAAATGGATTTTTTTGTCGATTCAGTTTTTCTATATTTTGCAAAAATGATTCAAACGCGAGGTCCACAACTCTACAGAGCCACTGGTGTTATTTTATTTTATTTTACTTTATTAGGGACAGTACACAGCTCACTTAAATTCTAAGTTACAATTTTAAAACATATTCTTAAGGCCAATTACGACTATCCAACAAATATTTTATTCAATTACTTAATCAATTCGAAACAAATGGACGAATGTTTTTTTTTTTATTTTTTTTTTAATTTTTTTATGTAAAGATAACTAAATAACGCATCTGAGTTATAGGCTCACAGTAGTCACAAATTTCAAATCGGTACAGTTTTTACACATAACGTTTTTCAACTCTTTACAGGAATAGAACTTTGGCTGCTTGGTAATTGCTACAGTACTGAATTTAGACTGGTTTGGTCTCAGATTGCCCGTACGAAATATCTTTGTGTGTTTCCACCGAAATCGGCGATGGGATTTTCTAAGTAATTTTGACACAATTTCAAAAGCACAAAGTATGACTGATTTGTATTTCGTGTCGTATCAGTTTAGATATTGCAAATACGAGTGTATTTTTTGCTAAGTAATATTATTAGATATGTATATGAATTAGATGATCTTTTGTTGCACATTTTTAACATGAAACCCGTTTAATAATGTAAAACTTCTTACGCGGAAAGCTCTCAAAAAGTACGTAAAAGAATTTCCTTTAGGATATTTTATAAGCAGATCATGTTTCCGTAGCATCGTGTAGAAAACATTTTCTCTTGAGAAAAACGAGAGAAAAATTGGTCGTGATCTCTCCAAGCGAATGTAAAAAAGTTTATATCTAAAAACACTTTGCACCTTCAGAAAAACTTTGAGTGCCCTAACTTATCGCCGAAAACAACCAACGCGAAGTAAACAACAGAAAAAAGAGCTTTGTATCGGCTATTTTATCGCTGTAGGCACTTTTTCAGGAGAACCATAGAGTTTGGAATAAGTAACAAAAGTAAATATAAGTACAAACATATTTGGAAAGTGACCACGAGCTGGATTCGAGCAACACATTTTTTTAAATAAATCAAATAAGTTTATTCGACGTAAACCATTCTACGTATTACTTGTTGTACACTTTATTAATGTGAATATTATATTTAAAAGTATTATTTACGCCCTTAGTAAACGGACACGTTTGCCTGCGGCAGCGAATCGCTTGATGTAGCGAAACATTTGTGGAACGAACGAAACACCACTAGCGAAATGTGGTTTCGCTTTGCAGATGCCCGCGAACAGTACTGAAAAAGGACGCAACTATGTCATCTCGCTAATGTGCAGTTCTCAAAAGGCAGTTTAAGAAAAAAATAGTATATAAAAAAGAACGAGATGGCGTTGAACAACTAAGTAAGTAGGTTTTTAGGAAAACGGCAAAGGATGAAACGTAATTACTTTTTATCGTATGTTTGTTAAGTATGTGGTTTATTGTTGCGTTGTGCATTGGTTGTCCTTTGGCGTGTTCCTTACTTTACCCTCGGTGCGATTTTTTTTTTATAAAACTACCTAGTTTTATGTCGACAAATTTTATGTCGATAGATATCGACATAAAATTTAACTAAAATTATCAGCTGTCAGAAAACCGCTCATTAAATAGTAGAGTGAGACATATCATACTTATGCGAAACGCTGCCATTCAACTGATAGATTTTTCATTGCTTCGCTGCTGCATGCGAACGCGCCGGTGTTACTAAGGTTTTACTTTTTTGTATCAAAGAAAACTTTATAACTACTTGTAAACTACGTGAGGCAGCCAATAAAATTTCCATACAGATATATTAAGCTCCAATGTAAACGAGAGTAGTAGCTTGTTCAATTTGTTTTAACACTCATCACCATTTTTGAAGTCGGTTGGAAATGCAGCGTCTATGTCTATTTATAATTAACTCTATGGATGACACGCAAAGCTGTGATCTAATAAAAAGGGTGTTTATTTTCCTTATGACACAATGCCGAGATGTTGGACATTTTCCTTCAAATAAATAAATAAATAAATATTTGACAACATCACATACATTGCTCCGATCCCAAAGTAAGTAGCTAAAGCACTTGAGTTATGGAAATCAGTAACAACGGTGGTATCACAAACACCCAGACCTGAGTCAATATAGAAAAGTTAATTTTCTACATTGACCCAGCCGGAGATCGAACCCGGGTCCTCAAGAGATGGTGACGCCTTGAAAACCGGCATGCAAACCAATCGACAACGGAGGTCGTAAAATAACGTCAAATAACGACGATAATACGACTTAATAAATAAGTTTAAACCAGAGAATGAATCAAGGGCACATGGGACATATCAATATAGGTAAGTTTAAGGTGCACACCGGTAAGACATTATAATATAATTATAAAAAAAACTGTATACATTATCATTAATTGACCGAGAGAGCTCGAAGCGCGAGCGAAGCGTCTCTGCTTCAATTTGGGCAAAATTATTTGTATGTCTGTCTGCCGGATGTCTCTCATGACTGTGTGTCATGTTGAAAAATCTGCACTGAAATATCCTATTTAATGAAAAAAACACCTGATGATCAGCAGCTGTCCTGCAAAACCTCCTCTTAAAACCTAGTCTGAAATAATACCCGTTGAATGCAAAAAGCCGCATCGAAATCGGTTTAGTAGTTTTTGAGAACTCTTCAAGTGCCGACTTATCTGGTTGCTGCAGCGCCCCCTGGTGGTCTACCCCCATGAAACTTGCCTAAAAACCTGCTCTGAAATGAAACCTTTTGAATGTAAAAAACTACATCGAAATCGTCCCAGTGGTTTCCGAGGAAAATGGTAACAGACATACATACTAACAAATAAACAACCTCTAACACCAAAAGTATATACCTCCGCTGTCGTGTGTAAAAATGAAAGTAATTTGGAAAAGTCGATTTTAGAATTCATTTCTAGACTATGCAAACAGTGATAGTATTAGTCATTCCAGTGGAAAAAGTCTTGGATGGGCTAAGAAAATGAAGTATGATTATACACCTCTTACACCCTCTTACATGATTGACTGGTTATCTGTCACACAGGTTCTCCTAGCGCAGAGGCCAGTCTCTCACTTACACTAGCAACATATTTTATGGTTCTTAAACTAAGCTTAGCTAGTTGAATGTTTAAGTATAATGTAGGTATATGTGAGAGAAGAAATAAAGATTTATCTATATATTCTATAGATAGCTCCGTGAGCTGTAGATCTCGCGATAAAATAAAATAAAATGTCGCCATGAATTTTTCAAAGGACACAGAAGGTACGAGAGTATTCGCAGCTAGATGGAGCTTCTAATTTTGATAATTTTTCAAAATGGGTGAATATTTTTTTTATAAATTTGGAAAAATTGGCTTGACTAAAGAGATATATAATTATCGAACCTACTCACAAAATTTCACCAGAATCGGTTGAGAAATGCGACCTGTAGGAGAACAAACAGCCGGAAAGCTGGACCGAAATATGGTTTTTTTACATAATATCTCCGTCATTTTAATAAATTTGAAAATATGGATTAGCAAAACTTCTTTTATACAATCCATAAACTACCGATTACTGAGGAGAATTGCTTACTTTTTTTATTAATAGACTTTAGCCTTTCATACCAGCACAATGGTGGTACTAGCCCTACTTTTGATTTAAACGTTGATATAAAAAAACCTTTTTTACGTAACGAAGTGTTCTTGGCACGCGACGTTGGCTTGCCATGTAAATGCGGCGGAAGTTTGTTTATGGTTCAAGTGAGAGGAGGTTACGATTGAAAATTTGAAACGAGCATTTTTAAAAAGCCGCAAATTCTTTTTGTAAATGAATAAATGAAGCGCTCATGGCGGAACTTGACAGACTGATCGTACTCGATCACGTTTGTTAAGCAACGCTCAGTCCGGCCAGGTGTCGGATGGGTGACCGTTAAGTGGCATTACAACTGAACGCTTCCGTGCTTCGGAGGGCACGTTAAACCGTCGGTCCCGGCTGTTGTCATCTGATAATAGTCGTTAAGCCAAGTCAGAGGCCTTACAGGCGGGTTGATAAACTCTAACACCAGCCTGCCTAGCATGACTGATTTATATCGCGTGATATAGCATTTTATCGACACTGAACTGTCAAACTCCTTTGTCTTTTTGACAGTTAAACGTGATAAAACGCTATATCACGCGATATAAATCGTTCATGCTAGGCAGGCAGAGGTGGCCACTATTCCTCATTCGATAAGAAGAAGAAGAATGAATAAATCAATTTATTTTCGTATCACAATAGGTAGTAACTGGGATGTGTTGATAACAACAATATGATAATATGACCCGCAATGATGCGAAAGCGCTTAGAAATTTTATATTGATAACTTTACTTTTCGATTCTTTGCAGTTTGTATAAGACGACAATGTTAAATTTGAAAAGGCAACAATAAGTTTCTAAAGTAAAGATTAAAATTTAATAGAATTAATACTAATTAAGAATTTTGAAAAGTCTAATGACCATTTGCACTAAACTTAAGAATCACCTAAGTCTTTTCTATAAATAAGTTTATGGTCTTTTCCTACCTACAACTTGACCAAATTAAAACGGTGAACTTAGCTGTGATGCAGCTGTCATGCGCCTTATTATCTTGGTCGAGATTAGTTAGGAAAAAACTTACCCCCTTACTAATAAAGATTGTATAGCAGACGTATAGTTACACAGTGTTTTGTCACTTTCTTTTCAATGTCAAACTCAAATAGTTTGACAGAGAGTAACCATTGGGTAACTTAACATCTGCTATACAATCTTTATTAGTAAGGGTGTTGGGCGATTCTTAAGTTTAGTGCAAATGCAAACGGCCGTAAAACATAATGTGAATGAATGAAGAATGTTGTTCCACCGTAGTCGTTTTGTGCAAGTGCTCTAACAGCCTTAACTTTTTTTTAATTTAAATTTATATTTTTCTTCGATATTTTTTGTGTTACTGTCGATTTTATATAATTTTTCGTTTACCTATAAAATCACACATCACACCACTTTATCCACTGTAATGAATGTCAAAAACAATAAAAGAATAGTGTTGCATGTGACATTTTTTTGACAGCTTTTTGTTGTGATTTGCTATTTTAGCGATTGGCGTGACGTCAGCAACCAATCGCTAAGCTTCCAATTTGTGCCACATTCTAGTCGGGTAGCAATCTATGACCTAAATATTGATTTTGCTTCACCACGAAGTTCCTGGGCAATGAACCCGCACTACTTGTTATTTGTGATGTTTATTGGCTTAACCTGGCTAAAATAAAGCCTTTGTGGCTTTTCAGATTATTGGGGAGATAATTTACGTTTAATGTAAGCAAATGGAAAGTTTGGCGATTGAGAATACATAAAGCGATTTATTTTCAGACATAAAATTCACTATGAACGTAAAAGAGACAAACTACGATTTTAATGGGATTATTTCCTAACATTTTTTCTGTTTAAGGGCGTTAACGAAAACGGCATTTCATAAAAATTTTCAAGTCCTTATTTTTCGAAATGAATAAACCGATTTTAATGAAACTTCATACGTACAAGCAGGATACATAGATCTAAACACTTAGTTAAGAAGATTTTTGAAATTGACTTATTTGAAAAAAAAAATATGATTGGAAATTTCAGTTTTTATGGAAAATCTAAAAGAGCTCTGATTTAGCTGTTACACTATTTATCGAAAATGTTTTCAATTAACTTTTTAGACCAATGTATTCTGCTTATGTGTTTCAAGTTTCAATCAAGTCGGTTCATTTCGATAAATAAGGACTTAAAAGTTTGTATGAATTTCCGTATTTTGTTATACTAAAAATTGTATGTTTCCGTAAATTCGAAGTGATTTATTACAATATTCAATATGTACAGCGCTTGCGGAATTAAACATTATGTATTTATTTGTTAATCTATGTTAAGATGGTTCGATGAGCTCAGTAGCGCCACCAATGGAAATAAATCATTTACGTTGTATCAAAGGCTTAGAATAAAAGTTTTGGATATTTTGCGCAAATAGAAGAAGAGAAAAGTGCAATTTTAAATATTTTTTCATGGCCTCAAATATAAACAATAAGTTATGAATGTCGATATTGCTAAATGTGGCCACTTTTGGCACTAGTGACATGCACGACTAATAAATATAATCAATAATTAAGTTTGAGTTCTTGAAACTATATTTAGAAAATGCATTTTAGTCTTTTATTTGCGCAAAATCATCAAAACTTTTAATCTAAACCCTTGATAAATCGTAATTGATTTATTTCCATTGGTGGCGCTACTGAGCTCATCGAACCACCTTAATGTAATGTTGTGATGGCATTCGTATTATTAGCAGATGTGCGGGCCGGGCTCGTAAAACAAAACTAGGAATAAAAAATTGTTTCGAATATTTCTTCTAATAGATTAAGAGCGACAAGTTTTATTAGCGCACAGCGGGGACTAAGACAAATGAAGTCTTGGGTAGGCCGTAAATTACGCTCAAACTGTCAGACAAACTATTCAAACTGGTGAATGATGGACAATTTTAGTTGAAATGCACAGATTTCTAAGAGTTTGGTAGATTTAAATGTGTTACAGATGGGTGAAGTAGACAAAGGAAGGAAAAAACTTGAGTTCTCAGAATTGGTAGGGCGGATCGTGAGAAATTGTGCGTGGGCGTCGCCGTGAAGATTGCGAGCATCAAGCTGACCAATGAGGGGTCTAGATGGGCGTAGAGCGGGAGGAGAAAAACTTCAGTAGGGATGGAAGAGATAAAACGAGGATGCAACTAGCATTCGGGACAGACGAGGGCCGAGACGCTTTTAATATTTTAGGAGTGATAGATTGGGAGTTTCGTGACTCCATTGTAACTAACTGTGTGAGAAATAAAGACTAAAGAGTTAACTATTAAATAAATACTAACTTTGTTAAGTAAATTGTAGATTTGAATATTAAAACAAGTGTAACTATTTTACAAAGTGAATCTAAACAACGTCGAGTGGGGTATGTAATTGTGTACATTGTGATTTATTTCGTGTGTCAATAAAGGTACAATCTCTAGAATAACGAGCAGTATATCGCATACAACGTAGAAATGTATCAATACGAAGAACAACTCCATTCTGGGGGTTTCGCTTTAATAACCGAATGGAACTCGGTAGAACACCTCATTTTTGTGTTGGCATCAATATGCGCAATAGTTGTGTTAGGGTGTTGTGGATATGAGATATTCAGTTATTGCAATCATCGAATATTAAATAGACGGAGGTATTTGCAAGATGGTCTACCGAATGAGATAGAAATGCAAAGAGCCGGGTTAGATTGAATTGGATTGCGTTTTCTTGATACATAGTTAATCTCAGAGATAAGGATGGTTAACGTGAAAGTATTAATTAAAGCTCTAGAGACTGTAACTTTATGTAGCCTGGTGGAATACGAAACACTAATATCTACCATGAATGTTAATAATCAAGTCTAGATTAGACTAATATGTGAAATAGTTTTTCCTTTCTATTTTTTTTCAATCAATGTGTCAGGTTAGTTCTATAAATGTGTTCGTATCTCACTTTAGACTTAATTTGTGAAATAACTATTGAAACTTTAGTGTGTGTTTAATTAAATTTAAGTGTGAATCTAGATGACCTTAGAGAGTTTTTTCTTTGGATTTTCGCTTTCTCTCTATTTAGTGTGGTCTTAAGATAGGAGCTGAAAATCTAGCTGTCATTATATAGCAACCTATAGGTGACAGCTTAAATAATCAAACCAGTTTCCTTTTGCTATTTCGAAGATAAACTAAACACATTTAATTTAAATAAATAATATTTTTTTTCCATAATTAAATGTTTTACTGCTTAGAGATAAGATTCCTAAGAGGAAGCACAGTGTGAGGCATAGTCAAACCCGTGTTAAATACTAAGAAATACTTAGAAGAACCATTGAGCTAGTTTGTTTGACTTCGTTTAACACTTTGCGTTCTCACATATATACCTTTCAGTTGAATCACGATTTCTATGAGTTAAATTCGTTAGATTTCAGTCTAGGTCTAGGTAGATTTCTATACATATATCTAAATAAATAAACATGGGATAGTAGGGAGTGATTAAAGACCTTAAGGGAGAGACTACATTCAAACCGTTGAGGTTACTTGTGTATAGGTAGTTTATTTAAACGTGTTAGTAAAGGAGTCTAGCTGCTGAATTTGGACGAGAGGCACAACAGGAGCTGAGCAGAAGGAAGTATAATGTATTAGTGTTGAATAGGTATAATGTGTAAGTACATTTTGCCTCTACACAGGACATAGACATTGTTAGGTGCACTTATAGACTTGTATTTAGGATAGGAAATAGGGATAGGTATACTAGGTGATCTGTGATGAAATAGAACTTGCACAGGATGTTTAGATCCTGGGGTGTTTGACCGCTTGAGGCTGCGAGCTAGGCATTCCACCCACTGACTTTAATCGAATGAGAGCTCTTGACTATAAGAGATTATTCTCTTAGACTTGACTGAACGGGATGCTTTGGCCGGTACTCGCGAGCTCAGCCTTATTGAGCCTAAAGGCTATCTGCGTGTGGATCCAGTGAACGGGTAGAAGCATTTCTGGGTCGTCGTCACATTTGCACTTTCATAGCGTTCAGCCATCGCCCGATTTGGCCAAATCGAACTTTCTTAATTAATACAAGTACGAATAAATAAAGTTTACCATGGTATTATGGGGAAAGGTGTCTAGCGAACACCTTATAAAGTAAAGTAAATAAATGTCCACATCCTGGAGATGTCTGACAAACGCTTCGCAGCGTAACAAAGATGGCTGACGTTCCCCAAATAATAAACCTCAGAAGGGTTTTTCCTAGAAGGTTTTGTAGGCGCTACTAAACGACCAGAGAGTAATCCACCTCGTGAGCAGACATCTTTTGGTTATACCTTAGGTAATTAGAGTAGAGGAGAGGCGAAAGTCGCGATCAGATTAAAACAATTTGCATTTTAATATTAACAAGCTTCGCAATGTTATTTAAAACCATAGGCCTGCGGAATGATGGATTTATCTCGATGAGCCTCCGTTCTATTCACACGCAGCTACTAAATAGTACAAACATAAACACGATTCGCAGATCACTTAGATGCCAGTAACATTGACTTTCACCAAGACCACCAAATACATAGAAAACATTATAACTAGACTATCACATATACAAATCAGGGTTTGAGCCACTACAATGTCCGAATACGATATACATTTGTAAATATCGTTCCATTTGATAAAGCTGATAAGATTTTTGCGTCCATTTTTCTAGTCAGCTAAAAGACGTCATAATGTGTGGTGGTGGTAAGAGAATTGAAGATTTAAAAATGCTTTATTATAATCATACGGGATAGACCCAATTACATAATTATGTGGTGGTACTACAAACAAAACTATAAACAAAACATAACATAACTTATGTGAGTTTATTAGAATAATTTTTCATTTTCATTTTTCATTTTCATATTGTAAGATTAATACTACTAGGAAAAAGTTTTCAGATGTAGAGAAACTGGGCAATTTTTTTTTCTGCAATAACTCAATTATTATCTAGGGAACTACACAGCCACAACGATATCAAATACCATCTGCATTATGTATGAGGTATCCTATTAATATTATGAACGGGGTCAAAGCGCATTCAAAGCAGTGTGTAATTACAGCCGAATGGCCCCGGGCGAGAGTCCTCTCGGAATTTAGTGTAATTGCCCAACGTGTGCAGGTGCAGCTGCAACAGCTATTGTGCTTAAACAAACGTTTTTAAGGCAAGAATTCATTTTACAACGTGTTTACCATAGTTTTTCGAATGTTTTTGGCATTCCGTATCCAAAACGAAAACGTAGTTTCTATTATAAATACAATAAAGAATCGCTATTATCGGACAATGTTAGTTCAACTCAGTTTCGAGTTGCTGAAGAGGAACAAAAAGTTATTTGCCAGTTCGAATAACTGTTAGAAACGACAACTTTTTGTACTTTAACAACAAAAAACAGAAATATATTTTAAAATGTCTGTAATCTTATATTGCGAAAAGTGGCCGAGACATATTTATAATTTACACAGTTTTAAGAAATCTTGAGAAAACATGAAATGTGCGAGCGAGATTGCTTGCAGTCAGCGGCAAAATCGCTTCGGGCTCTTATAAACCAGCCTGATGACAGACAGAAAATCATGTTTGTTGTATTGTATAGGAGCCCCACTTTAATATGTTTTTTTTCTGTTTTAAGTCATTGTTGACAAAGCGGCAACAGTAATCTCAACATCATCAGTAACATCATCTGTGAAAATTTCAACTGTCTAGCTATCACGGTTCATGAGATACAGCCTAGTGACAGACATACAGGCAGACAGATAGACAGACGGACCGTGGAGTCTTAGTAAGAGGGTCCCGTTTTTACTCTTTGGTTACGGAACTCTAAAAAGAATCACTATTATCGGACGATATTAGTTCAACTCCGTGATATTATGGACTTGTGCATAAGGTTTGAAATCGCATGCTTTTTTGGTATTAAAAACTAGGCCAACTTTTTTAAATAGGCCCTCCTTTTTAGTATCGCTTCGTCGTCCATCTGTCTGTCTTTCTTTCTGTCAAAACCCTCAGGAACGTACAGAGGTCTATCTGGTGGTTAAATGAGGTAACTAAAACGAAATATAGTCATGAATAACTCGGGATCCAGCGATCTGAGGACCCAGCCAAAGTAACATTTGCAAATCTTCGTTATCGCTTCGCTTGCGAAACATGACTGTATGGGATTGACATAAGGTTTCGTTAACTATCGAAATTTAAAACGTCAAATCCATACATGTTTCGAAGCGAAACGATAACGAAAATATGCAAATGTTACTTTGGCTAGGGGGGCTGGTCTGGAACTTCCCCATTTACTCCTTGGATAGCCATCATCATATCCCAACTCGACCAATCCCTAAAAGTAACTTAAATATATCGTTACCAAATATACAACAATGGCAACAAAGAACTTATACTAGCAAGTTATGTGTTACTTATATCATTTCCACGCATTTTGATCGTTCAGATAACCTTTACCCATTAGCGTCTTTTTAACATTGTTTTTAAATTAATGCAAAGGAAGATCAATCGCTTGTTGAGGAATTTTATTAATAAAGGCAATGATTTCCCCATAAATGAACCTCTAGTTTTTGCAAAGCAAGTTTATTTTTATTTCTTCTATTAGACTGGTGATTTTTTCTAATCGCAAAGGTGTAATATAGTCTGAAGTCCATGTATCCAGGCTACTATACCGACAATCTACCAGGGACGTTATCGTTGAGTGCGAGCTCAAACCAAGTGCTACGCAGTCCAATTGCAATGTATTTGCATGCAGCTAACATCAAACAACGCAACAATCCTGCAATTGCCTCACTGTGCAAATTAATACAGAAATGTAGGAAGATAAGAGCAATTTATGTGGAATACATTACAGTTACAATAACATACAACATCTACAATGACATAGATTTCAACAAAAACTTAAGTTTGTTAGCCTTTTAGTGGTACGATAGCAGAATTTTAATTCTTCTTTTGAAACTGGTTTCGAAAATGGCCGAAGGGACGAAGGCCTCTGTAAAATTCTGGTAGGGATCATATTTAGCATCTTTTGTCTTTGGTAACAATAAAGCATCTTTATTTTTATTTTTATTTTATTTATTTTCCCAAAATCCACAGCACTTAAAAATTAAACAGTAGTGGTTATCTTACAAATTTTGCTTAATGCCAATAACATATTTACATTTTATTTATTGAACATAAAAAAAACATGAGGAATAGGCAGAAGACCCGTGCAAAAAGAGAAAAGTTATAAATCTAAGAGAAAATTAAAATTAAAAGTACGTAATTATGGTCATAAGCAGTGAAAAATCTAATTATAATATATATATATATGTGAGTGTGTGTGATGTGTGTGTATGTGTATTTGGGTGTGTGGGTGTGGAGGGGGTGTGTATGTGGGTGTGTGGGTGTGTATGTGTATGTGGGTGTGTGGGTGTGGAGGGGGTGTGTATGTGGGTGTGTGGGTTTGAACTGGCGTGGCTCCATAACGCAACCGAATTTTGTTCAGTCCTTCCGTAATTCACGTGAGTACAACTGGTACTTACTTGCTGTACTATTGTCAGCTATTTTACCTTATGTTTTTTTTGGTGACGATAACACATTTATCAGCCTGCATAGGTATATAAAGAACGCAACCACTTCACGCAAACAGACCGACATATTTAGCATCAGAGAGTGCCTCTCCATCCTGTGAACCCAGAGTCAGCCACTTACGCGATCGTTACCAAATTTGTTATGGCCTCCTAATCTAATATAAACATGGCAAATGTTCGATAATCGTTGCAAAGAGAGAGAAGTCGAATCGTTAATGTGACATCCTTTAATATTGTCAGTGTAGCACAAGCTTTAAGCTTATTTTTAGCCAATTTTGGCACGATTGGGACTAAATTACATTTTTATAATTTTATTTCTTTATGATTTCGTTTTGGCGACTAGATGAGAGTAATTTTATCACCATATTTCTATCTATGTAAAAGTAGAAAAGGCGTATTTTACAAGGCAGTAAAATACGCCTTTACATCCTTTCCTCTTTGTGAGCTGTCATTATTAACCTCTTTTGCATTAAAATCATTGTTATATTATAATATTATTACATTCACACCCTCATTACTTCCCAAAAGTTTAAGACGGTAAAACTTTTATTAGGCATAGGTACCTTATGTGATAATATCTAGCGAGAATATCTCATCTGACGAATGTCCAAATTTGCATTGTAAATGTTCCGGACAAAATAGCCTGTAAATCCGGGAATCGTTAATTGGGGAATCGTTAAACGAGGGGCTTGTATGCTTGAAATATGGCTAGGCTACATTACTCGCAGATGCGGCATTCGAAAGAGACGCTGCTTTGGATATTAAATCCAAAGTTTATGGGTTATATTGCAGTGTTTTTGGTTTTCATAGTACATTTCTTCATTTATTTTCTGATAAAAGGAAAAACGATATATTAACTAAACGTTTCTTGCATCTCCTCCATAAAATATAGAATAATAGTTGCAATTACTGAGCTAGAAATACTGGAAGTTTTATGATCGCAATACAGCCTCATTTCGATTTGATAGGACCTCAGATGAAGGCAATAAATTGGTTTTAATTAGAATCCAGGCCACTTTCTAATGGATTGAGGGTGGAGAATAAATTTTCAAGGGATCGATTGGACTCAGAATATTGTAAATTCACGCACTGTTATAGTTTAATCCGATTATGTGAGTCTTAAAACTTCATTTTGATAATTAGCTAAAAGCTTTAGCTCTAATACCCTTATAACTACCTACATCAAAACTGTTTTGTTTAACTGTCCTTCAAGTCAACTTAACATCTTATCCGTTGCCCCGATTCTAAAATAAATAGCAAAAGCACTTTTGTCATAAAAATCAGAATCAACAATGGACTACAGACACTACTGAGACGTAACTAGTATAAAATCATAATTATGTAATAATTAACGAATAATAAAATTTATTTGTTATAAATACAGGTAGTGAAGTGCGAAATCTGGATTTAAGAAAATTTTATAATTAAATTTGTAAATTTCATTGAGGCATTTTTAAGATACAATAAATTATATTAAAACTATATTAAATAAATTATAATTACATGTAACACTTGAATTAATATTTCGTATTCGCTCACAGTTTTATTGCTGCCTTTATTCGTTTCGAGCTTTATTATTCATTATTATTCTTGTACGCGCTGAGTCATAAAAATGTCATTGTATTTAATGAATTGCATTTGGGACTTTTATAAGAAAATGGAGAAAAGAAAAGAATTTAACGTCAATCGTAAAGGGAGTTTGGCTTACTCATTTAGATGTTTTTTAACTGACTAAACTAAGTTTCTGATAAAAAAATACAGTTTTTTTCTTGGTTGGTTGCTATTTCGTTGTGTAGGTACGTATTTTGAGTATGGCATTTGTTTTGAGAAACTTATTATATTGTAATGCTACACTGCGGTGTTAATATAGTTTATTACTTACTCTGTATTTCTGTAACACAAGTAGGCTGCGTTCAAACGATAATACACGACCCGACCTCAACCCGAACTCAACTCAAACTCACTTCAACCGCCCTCCTTGAAATTCATCACTTTCAATTTTGAGTCTTATGACACATTAATAAGCTCCTTTATAATGTTCAGGTGAGTTTGAAGTAAGTTCGGGTTGAGTTTAAGTTGAGTTCGGGTTGTGTTTGAGTTGAGGTCGGGTTGAGCGCGGGGCGTGTGCAGTTGCATCGACAAAATATAACGGAGCTAATTAATGAGTCATAAAACTCAAAATTGTAAGCGCTGTATTTCAAGGAGTGGGCTCCGGTTGAGTTGAGTTCGAGTTGAGTTTGAGTTCAGGTCGGGTTGAGGTCGGGTCGTGCGTTATCGTCTGAACGCAGCTTAACTCTTTGTCCCTCCCGAGTGGCGAGTTGTTTTTTTTCTAGTAGTTATATTATTTAACATCTGTAACACCAGTTTAATTATCTTAGAAGTCGAACTTATTCCTAATGTAACGGGCAGATAAATATGTTGTGAAAGAGATTTTTAATTTTCAAGTAATTTTTATGGAAAATCAGAATTGCCCTGAGAGAAGAGTTTGTTATTTAATTTTCTTGAGTTTGAATACAAAGTTCCAATATTTAAATCACACACTAGCTAGTTCCACATTTCCCCGCTAGGTGCCACAATTTATTATGATCCCGCCTTTTTATAACTCATCTTTATTCTACTCCACGATGCCAACATAAAAGAAAAAACCCATTGTGCTAATACACTGCACGTTCGTAGAAAATGTTTTAATCCGCGGGGAGTTAAAAGCGGAGCGATGTTCCTCGCACTATACACGTCCTGCTCTAATGTGTTAGGTCAAAAAGAGAGATGTGCTAATGGCCGGTCCATTGTGGGCTTTTCGTCCCGCTAAAGTTTGCCGAAAGATTTGCTGTGAAACTTTTTTGTTTTTTATTTGGGAGGGAATCTGGTATTTGGATGTAATCGTTTTTTTATAAAAATTGCTACTTGAAGTTCTATTTTTACCGACTTCCAAAAAAGGAGGAGCTGGTTCTCTGTTCGTCTGTATATTTGTGTTTTTTTTTGTGTATGTCCACCGATTACTCGAAGACGGCTAAACAGATTGAAATGATTCAAACGTTATTACATTAAGTAAACTCCCAAGTTGGTCCCATTTTTTAAAATTTGGAAATCGGTTCAGTACTTTTCCAGTAATCTTGAAAAAAGCACGAAAATAGTATGATTTTGTGTGAACTACCTCGATGATCAGTCGTATAACTTCTTTGTTTATGAACTGAATAAGATAATTATTTTTTTGTTGGAAAAGAGATATCTTAAGTGTAATTCTTTAACCGATTTAAAAAAATGAGGTTCTCAGTTTGACCCGTATGTATGTCTGTTCCTCCGCGATTAACTAATGTTTGGCTGAGCCGATTTTTCTTCGGGTGGGGCTTTTAGAATAAAAAAAAAGGAATTTGTACTCCAGCCCCACCCGACTTCAATAGACGTGTTTTTATTATTACGAATATTATTTCTTGCTTTTTAGAGGTAGGTTTTTTGAAGTCGGTTTTTTGTTTTTTTAAACAATTTTTATCAGAGTATTTTTTTGAGTATTATGTTTAAACGTATATACTACTTGAATTCGATTAAAAACAAAAAAATCACTACAGGATTACGCAACGCTTCAATTCGCGCCAAATTAATCTGAGCAAGTTCATATTTTCAGAAGGTAATGGCCTCTAGTTTTGGAAATAAAAAAGAACTTTTAATGAATGTGTCGGAGTTTAGTTAAAATATTTTAGATGTTTAGTTTAGTTTTTAGTTTGTTTGATAATTCCGCTGTTTTGGCGCCTTTGCAGTATTCACTGTGGTTTACGAGTAGCTGAAGTCCCTGGTAAAGGGTAGACTCGCACCCGCATATTATTCCATCTATTCTAGTTTTTTATAACACGTTTTTTCTTTCTTGATAAAATTCGAATAAATGAGATCTTTTATCCAAGTGCAGGACATGGCTGAGTAAGCAGTATACTTTGGCGTGATTCCAGATGTCTATTTCAGTCAGTATTAGATTATACTTCGACCGGGCGGTAATACCCGGTAATTCGTTTACACGGGTACGAAGGCTTATCCCGGGTATTGTCAGAACGCCCGGGAAACAACCATTACCTACACGAGGTTAGCCGGGTATTGAAAATGTCCGAGTTTGAACCTAGCAATACTATTCCCGCTTAGGAATTGTGTTTAGATGCGAAAATTGCAATCATATTGTCGCAGTTGCAATGCAATGTTTTGTCTCCTTTTCCATGTTAATAAAATATTTATTTCCCTGTTAAAGATAATTTAATAGAAAGAAGTAACTTATTTATCCGTTCAAGCATTGGTTTTAAAAAATGGTGGAAGGGATATTTTCCGATTAACTGTATTCAGTCAAACAGTATAATGGACGATGATTTGTATTATTTTTCTTGAATTGAATTGAAATTATATTAAGGCGATTAGCTTCCTCACAGTGGCGCCCTCACCTTAAATAAATGTATTGCTCGCTAAGTACATAATGTATTGCAAATTCAAACGTTGAGATTGAAGCTAAGGTTCTATAGTTTATTTACAAACTATAATCTGTGTAAAATATAGTTCGTTGTAGTAGTAGTAGGCAAAAGAGAAGAAGTGCCCACTTTTGGCACATTTGCCTACTACTACTACAACGAACTATATCTTACAGAGGTTATTATTTGTAAATAAACTATAGAGCCTTAGCTTTAATCTCAACGTTTGAATTTTTGATACATTATGTACTTAGCGAGTAATACATTTAATTAAGATGAGGGCGCCACTTGAGGGTACTAATCACCTTAACTGTTTCTGTGTGAAATACGGGTATTATACTGAATATAAGACTTACTTCTTAAATTCATTATAACGTCCATATTTTTTTAACAGTACAAGTGTCCCACTAAAGTGCATGAGATCAAGAATTCTTCGTCTCTTGCTAATAGTACCGAGAGGTTTATCTTTGAAAGTAGGAGGATGTCAGCTGATTTGCTTCACGGGGGCCGAAGCTGCGACCTAGTTGGCACGCAGCCAGACTGGTAGCCTTGAATAAGCGTGTCAGAGGCTGCAGCCCGGGTCTATCTGGTAGTGCCGTTGCCAAAAACGCATGTCTGCCTGATTCGATAAAAACCGGCTACTAACTGTTGGGTCATTAGCTTACTTAATAATTAGGGAAAAGACTTTTAACTTCGATCGAAATTGCTTGCGTTAACGTCGTATTTGTACGCGAAAACCGTGCAAAGCATTTTGTTTGCAAAGTGGCAGAGCGCTTAACTAAACTTTGTTTAAACTTTGGATTGATAGTTGAATATTTTGTATTAACATCGTTAATTTCACTGTTTTTTGAGGAAGTTGGGCTGTCAATAATTAAGACGCCATTTGACTGACAACTAAAGTTTTTTTACCCTTCATGAGTTGAATTTGTAAGCAGTTAATGTTATTAATTCTAAAAACTATTTGAAAAATAAAATTTAACTAGCTTCCGCCCGCGACTTCGTCCGCGTGGACATTTGGAAAATCCCTAGGGAACCTTTGACCGGGATAAAAAGTATCCTATGTTTTAATCCAGGCTATAAACTATCTGTGTGTCAAATTTCATCTAAATCTGTTCAGCCGTTTTTGCGTGATTAAGGAACAAATATCTAAACATCATAGTAGGATATAAAAAATATACATTAATAGTTTCTTCCTAAAGTGAAGTTCAATTTTGAAAATGGTTTTATAGTGCTTGCGGTTCAACAATTCTTGTTCAAAAGCTTTTCCGCGGCGTTCATTTAATGGAGTTCTAAAAGCATCCACCTGAACTAAATTTCGGTCAGGAAAAATGTCTGAAAAATCCTCTTATAATATAATAAGTTGTATATTTTGTCCATCAGCCATTTTTGATTTCCCCACTGCTGGGGCACAGGCCTTTTTTATGGGTGGTAAGGTGGATGGGCCATAACCCACCTAGCGGGCCCAATGCGGATTGGTGAGTGTTAACGACTGCAAATGCTGCCGGGACCAACGGCTTAACGTGCCTTCGGAAGCACGGAGGAGCTCGAGATAATAAAAACGTTGCTTAACTACCGCAATCGCTGGACCAGGCGCTAAACCACTGCGCCGCCGAGCTCCTCTCGGTATATTTTGTAATCACTAACATTATAATAATTTTGTGATATTTAAAAAGTAAAAAGGTGGGTTATATTTATTGCTGCGGTACTTCTTTTTTATGGTCAAAATTGATATCAAAAGTTTTAATCGGCAAAATTACGAGGACGTTTCTTTTATAAATATATTTTTGATTATTCAACTCAATAACTATTTTTTTTAGATTCGTTAAATATTAGCTCAGTGGCCGAGCTTTCGCGTAGATTGCTTATGACTTTGTGTTTTTTGGTCATCATTGCCTTATGTTCCTATATTAAAAATAAAAATAAAATAAAAAATATTATAATTATTCAGTGTGACGTTGCTAAAGTTGCAAAAGGATGAAGTGTAATATAGAAATGACTTTAAAAATTCTGTATCAGAAGATAGTATTACAATAGGTACTTTTTAATTTTAAGGCTCCTACAGAACCTTAAAACTTTAAAGTGACCACTTTTCGCTCGTTTGCCTACTTTTACTACAATGAACTATATTTCACTGAGGTTATTGTTTATAAATAAACTATAGAACCTTCCATCATTAAGGTATAGAACCTTAGCTTGAATATGTACCATGTGAATATTCGATACATTATGTACTTAGCGAGCAATAAATTTAATTAAGATAAGGGTGCCACTATGAGGGCTATAGGGCCCTTAATGAAGTAAAAATCTGAAAATATACTTCCGTGCATTTTAAGATATTTCAATGACAACTCTTGACATAAAAGACTTGGTACTCTATCTGGGTTTATGTGATTCAGCCAGTAACTCTTTAATTAGAAAACAGGAGATTACAATAATATGTATAAGCATTTCGAAACTGTGTGTATATAACGTCGTTTATATAAAATGTATAAAACATCCAGATCCAACAATATAAGCCAACAATAATCCAAACAATAGTTAAAAAAACTCGCAATAATAGAACAAAAAAATACAAAACAACATCAAGACTAAGAAGAATTTTATACTTTGAAATCAAACCCGCAGCAGAGCTTTAACGACGACAGGGCGATAAAAAACCAAATACATATTCAGTACATTGAAACAAAACGAAACGAAGTTAAAACGTTTACGGGCGCAATAAAAACAGTAGTCTACGACCGTAGCAATCTGCTACGAACCGTAGCAACACGACTACGCCGTAACGGTCTTACAACAAAAAGTATGGTTATAAAAAATGCACTTACCCAAGAAGTTCATCTTGCACGTTGTATATCACACTTGCTAACCCTAACTAACCATAACAACGTCCGAATGTAAAAAAATAATTTGTTTCTTTTGAGCACCAAGTTTATCTACATTAGAAAATACATGATACGTTTCGTTGACTAAAGTACTAAGGAAATAGAAGGGTTGAAAGATCGAACGCAACTAAGACATTGTGGACGCGCGACCTACCGCCGCCGCTGCCGCGAAGGCAATGCTGCTGATTTCAGCCGGCATTCCTATTTAAAGTCACGCTAAGTTTTCCGTCCTGCTTCCTCCCCAAAGGGAAATCCCACCCTCTCTTTTTCGAGGGGAACAAGGGAAATTGTTCCACCATTGTCACTCAGTAATGGGGATGGCTAAAAGTTGATTCTCATCAAATTGTGTTCTTAATAACGATTGGTAATTATCTATGATTTCTCGAAGGAACGCTGCACAATAGATTTTTCCTTTTTGTAAAAAACTTGTGCAAATAAATGTAAAGAAAATGTGTAATATTTTATTGCCTTTTACGCACACTTAGTAGTGTTATGTGTGTGCATGAGAACAAAGATGCCGCTACTTATGGGCGTGGCTTTTCTTGTGTGTGAGTGCATTAAATCTTTTATAGGTCGGTGCATTAAGTAATTTAGTATTATACCTTGCATTTGACAATACTTCGCTGGATATACGACGGCAGTTTAGTGATTTTTTATACGATCGAGATATATGAGGGGCATTTGTTTGTTTAGAATGTTGTAGCTTTCTGCTTTGATACAATAAATGTTCTATCTAGTTAAAGGAGAATGTCTAAGATGTCTGGGCGAAATCACAACAATACCAATGACGATTTAAACCAGTGAGAGTATAAATGGCTAAATCTATGTCGGTTAGATTTGCTCCATGTCCATGGAATTAACCAGTTTTATTTATTCTTTAATATCTTAAGTCAAAATAGATAGAATTTCAAATTCTAACTTCTTCCACAAAAACAACTTAAACTATATTTAAAGTTACGTTAACTTCCTTTACAGTAAGGTAGGAGAAAATACAAATTCAAAGGCTACTTTGGTTTTTGTTTTCCATGTACCGAATATGAACCATTTTTTAGGTACATCGTTACGTCTTCATACATCTTTACGTATACTTGACAATAATGACAAAAGTTCAAGCACATGTCTCGTATATACGTATACCTACTCCAGTCCAATATAATATTCAAATGAAGTGCAGCATTATACGGAGCAGGAATGCGGACGACTCCTGAATTCTAATGACTGGTGATATCAATAAACGGCCCTACTGCCTCACATCTACTTGTATAACCGATATTAAAAATATTTAGGTTAAAAAGTTCATACAGAAGTTGAGGAATCCTTGGAATCAACTGGTGAATATCGACGCTTAAGAACCATGACCATGATTTATCTACAAAAAGTCGACTTCACAGGAGACGAAAAAAAGTTTTTTCTTCTTCAAAACAAAAGCTTAATTAGTTCTGAAATTACTGTAGATAGCTGGTATTTAGTTAAAATTAGTAACTTAGGTGGTATTGGTATTTTCTCATAACTCCTTTAATGCGAATTTGAGGTAACTGATAAAAGGAAGCGATGCGTAAATCAACCATAAAAATAACTGCATTAAAAAGTAAAAATCGCCAAAAGTGTAGATAGATGGTCTTGGTTCTTAAGCGTCGATATGTCAAGCAAGTACAATGTGTAACAAAAATAAAGATGGTCTTGGTTCTTAAGCGTCGATATGTCAAGCAAGTACAATGTGTAACAAAAATAACGCGCAACTTGGGCGTCCAAAAAGGCACGATTGTATGTTTCATATACTGCTTAGAATATGTTTCATTACCCAAATCTAAAAAAGTTTTTTTAATCATAAATTTTAATATAAAACATTATAAATCTCGAATATGATTCTAATATGAAATTAACTGCAGATGTTTCATAAATTAAGGTCAGTCTTTAACGGCCGTACCACAAAAAAATTTAAAACACTGTTTAGTAAAAACACTGTTTAAATGTGATGCCGTCTCTTTCAAACAATATTGTCAAAAAAGTGACAGCATCACATTTAAACAGTGTTTTAGTTAAACACGTGTTAAACAGTGTTTTGTGGTAAGGCCGTAAAGGTTTGCAACAGATTCCTGCTACAAATTATTAAATCTTGTTTTTGAAATCTCTTGAAAATCGCAGGGCGCGTTATTAAATAACTAGGGTATGTAGCAACTCTATTGAGGGCTTAGAGCAACATGGCTTCCGAAGCCGCGAGATTAATTGAGGGCTTATCAAAGTGACATTTAAAAATAAAAATAGTAACTATTTACCACTACCACTAGATGGCGTTGATGTACAAGTGAAGTGTCAGAATTGGGTTTGAAAATTAAACGGTCTATGCTTAAAAAATGCATTGGCGTTCGTTGGTTGTTATCGGTGTTTTTGGTATGTTCATGTGAATTGTGTTTTCTTTTTCTTACGTTTTCTACAGTTGACACTTGCCTGTTTATCAACGCCATCTATCGTGTCTACAGTTCTTTGTTATTTTGAAAAGTCCTCATTGTGAAAAAATCAACAATGGAATGTATGGAGTGTAACGTTGTTACATTTTTTTTTCTATTACAATTTACTACTTTATATTAAATTAAACTAATATTACCTAACTAACATACCTATTTACATTATTTACACAATAAACTATGTTTTTCGTTTTCCTATTGTTTATAAACACAAAATTCATTTAACATCGATCGATGAACGCGCTGCGCCCGCGCGCCCAAGGACAACGACCCGTTTGTTGAGTTCCTCTCGCCCCCTACACCCGCACCGCGGTGGCTGCCGGCCGGCTTGCGTTCGCTTCGTCACTCCAAAATTGATCTTTGAGCAGACCCGCGCTCGTCCTGTGTTTACAACCACCTTGCGGACATCGCGTAGTGTTTTCTTTTTTTTTGAAAATTTTAAATATTTATTCCATTGTGAATTATTATTACACTCAGTGCATAAACCCACGTATTGGGTCCATCGTGTGACGTCCATCACCGTTCATCGTGTGACGTCCATCACCGTCCACCGTGTGACGTACAGGCGACGACTTCCACATTTTCTGTCGACCTTAACACCGCAGCGTGAACATCACCCCACACGAACCCCATCTTCTCTGGGCCCGGACCTCTCTTCGGCGGAACTAACAGGACAGTACCAACCCTGGCCGGGAAAGCAAAGAATTGTAACTTTTTTTATCTATTGTACCGGGCTCTTCGAACCACGCCCAAAATAAATTTGTTGTTTACACCAAGGGTATAGTTTCATTTAAGCAAGCACCCTTGGAACGTACTTACGTTACGGCTTGTGTATGAAAGATCCCAGGGAAATGCCGAAACTAAGTTAGAACTTGAAGAGAATAATAAAAACATATCTTATGCGTCTAGAGAAGTAAAGATAGAGTTGCTTATCATTCTGTGGCAGACTTGACTGTATGAAAAGTAACAACAAAATGCTTTTTTAGGTATTTCAACCTAAAATTTATACAATATTCTAATAAATAAATTTCTATTTCAATATAATGGTTTGGACGAGCCTTTAAAATTTAAAAAACTAACTTAAACGCGTGTTGCCTTTATTTTATCAAATAGAACTGTTGTTATTGTTCGTATTTTAATAGGCAACTTAAATAAAGACCCAAACAATTCAAGGCTTTAATTAAGTTTATTTTAATCTTAACAAACTGTGAGCCTAAAATTGTGATTGCTAGAAATAGTTACAGAAATAACTTTTAAAGTCACAAGAAATGTTACCAACAAACCTAAGTAGAATTGCCACGTACGAAGAATTATACTTTTGTGTGAATACCGCCTCTCAGGGTCCAATAAGTTACGCCGAAAGAACTACGCATTACAGTAGAAATAAAAGTCGAAACCTTTTACGCCGGTTGTACTACGCGATTGTGCTCCAAAGGCGAAGGCAATGAAATATATCTCTCCTGCTCACTCGTATGGCGAAATGCTCTATCGCTGGCGTAATGCGGGTTTTATGTAGGCAGTGGCATAAAGGCTTAAGTGATTCCAGCAAAGGATAGGATCTGTGCGTGATTGAAATACTAAAAAAAACGATGCAGTTTTTTTGAAATATCTGCGACTTAAATTGACGGTAACAGTACCCTTTTAAGTAAAAGAACGGAAAATGTTACTTTCATCTCACCGTAAACGGAAGTTGTGGTTGTGAAACTCCGAAGGAATTACCTGAAAAGAAAGAGAGTAGTTAAATAGAAAATTATATTTATTGCGTAGCAAGTAGTCGTAGTATATGCTACGGCGTAGCACGGCTCGCGTGTCTACGAATAATGCTACGGTTGACACCGTTTATCTACAATGAAGAAATGTTTTTTGATTTTAGAATGAAACAGTTTTTACATGTCTTGTATTTAGTATAGTTAGTATTTATGTCAATAAATACTTTTTTGTTTATAAAATAATTATAACGCAACAACTATTATTTCTTTTCCGTGTTACACAGATTTGAGAAAATTATTATCAGACAAGGTGGAGCGATGATCTTCGCAAGGTGGCTGGCAAAAACTGGATGAGTATAGCCGCGCATCGTGCCCAGTGGCGTGCTCTCGGAGAGGCCTATGTTCAGCAGTGGGCGATGATAGGCTGATGATGATGATGATTATTTGACTAAATGTTATATTTGCTAGTTTTTTTGAATACTAAAAAGTTAACACGATTTGAAAGATTTGTTTAGCTTAAAGGGTAAACATTAGCACGTAACTCGCTATTTTTGGCACAACGTATATAGTTTCCCAGGATCTTAGCTTTTACACAAGTTTTTTGGTTAACCTTAACAAAGCAAATGATTTTCAGAAAAATTGAATTCACACCGATATTTTAATCACTTTTCTTTCTATTATTTATTTACGTGTTATGTTTCGCCCTGATCTGGTATAAATTTCCATATAAGTATCATTGTTTACGTTCTCATCAATTATAGTAAATCAATTACCTACACCCACTGGCTGAAGCGCCAAATATGTTATGTGTAACAAAAATAGATTGAAAACAATTTGCATAATCGCAACTGACATTGATAAAGATTAAAGTAAGGGTGTGACAGTCCGCAAAACATTACGTAGAATAAAAGATCGTTAGGTATGTTGCGGAAGAGTAAGGGTTTATTTACACGTGTACCACACCACCTTGCTACTATAAAAATTGCCATACCCTTTTGTCACTTTTTGGAAGGTACTGTTTGGAAAGGGAATCACAGAGATTTGTCCAAATGTGTCTCGACTCTCTGGACGAAGGACATGGGCAAAATTTATTGTGATATTTTAAAGGGCCACAAGTATAATAAAACACTTTTAACAGGTACTAGCACTCAGGAGGAGGTTCTCTGTTCGTCTGTTATATGTTTTTTTTGTGTATGTCCACCGATTACTTCAAACGTTATTACATTAGATAAACTCCCAAGTTGGTCCCATTTTTTTAAATTTTGAAATCGGTTTAGTACTTTTCAAGTAATCTTGAAAAAAGCACGAAAATAGTATGATTTTGTGTGAACTACTTCGATGATAAGTCGTATAACTTCTTTGTTTATGAACTGAATAAGATAATTATTTTTTTGTTGGAAAAGGGATACTTTAAGTGTAGTTCTTTGACCGACTTAAAAAAGGAGGTTCTCAGTTTGACCCGTATGTGCTTATAATTATATGTTTCTCCGCGATTAACTCACGTTTGGCTGAGCCGATTTTATACCTACACTACCAAATACAGAAAGTATTCAACACTAAAAATTTAAATAAAAAACTGACTTCAAAAAACCTACCTCTAAAAAGCAAGAAATAAAATTCGTAATAATAAAAACACGTCTATTGAAGTTCGGGTGGGGCTTTTAGAATAAAAAAAGGAATTTGACTCCAGCCCCACCCGAACTTCAATAGACGTGTTTTTATTATTACGAATTTTATTTCTTGCTTTTTAGAGGTAGGTTTTTTGAAGTCGGTTTTTTGTTTTTTTAAACAATTTTATTGAAAGTAATTTGGTAATTAGTTCGTATTTAGTTAGATTTTTTATTTTTCAGATGTTTTGGCACCTTTGCAGCTGCCGTGGTCACGGGGAGTACTTTCAATAAAACCGCGCTAGTATCGTTAAAAGTGTTTTATTTCATGTCTGGCGAGCGCGTAAGCTTGAGAGGTGAATAGGCCACAATTATAACCTAATCTAACCCTTACACAAATATAACATTTACAATGCAACCTTAAAATAAAAACCGCATTAAAATAGGTACATTCGTTTGTGTGCTATGATGCCAAAGACAGAAACACACATACAAACACAACACACAGAGCAAACTTAAAACATCCCTCTTTTTGCGTCAGGGGAGGTAAGGGGTTTAAAACAACTTTAAGCTGTATAATTATTAATTAGAAAAATAGGTAACTATCGAAATGGCAGGAAAAGTTACTCTACTCCTACCGACTTACACAGAAACTGAAAAAACCGAAAAAGTCCTTGATTCGTTAAGTCTCAAAAGCATTCTCGATTCTCGAACTGAAACGCTTCTCTCTCCGTTCCGGGCGATATAAACCGACGGCACTCCGCGCTGATTTCATTTCCAATTCATTCTATATACTTAGCCGGCCGCTGATGGACGCGGATAGTTGATTCGGACCGCCCCGATAAACAAGATGGCCGAAGAACAACGGTTGGTGCATTTGAATATTGGAAATGAAATGGACTTATAAAGTTATGGAAATTTGGTTTTTTTTATTAGTAACTGAACAGGCATTTTGACCACCATCTTGCTTCATAAACAGAATGTGGTCTAAGGTGTAGCATGCTTGCCCAGGTAATGCGTATTCACTCTTGCCTTGAAGAGACCAAAGTTTGTCCCTTTCCCCTGTGTGATAAAACTAAAACAATACATTTTTTTTATTTTTCTGTCCCATCATGTTTTTATACGTGTCCGCAGCGATCAAGCTCAAATTTATCAAAATCGGTGACTTGTGCCTGTTCCCCATTATCGGGGAACACAAGGCAGCGCATTCGATGTCAACGATTGACCTATTACTTTCATCTCTGTCTGTACCTACTTAATTTAAAATCATGTAATGACAATTTCTATCCAGTGTACATTAGGCTTTATACCGTTCAGTTATTACCATATTGAAATAAAAAATAATGTTAATTTTTTTGATATCTAAGAGATTACGTACGTCGTAAAACATAGGCTATTTGAATAGGTCATAGGTAGGTTAAATAAATAAAAATGCATTTCTACTTGAGTTAGTTGATTTTTATATGTCTGTAAATAGGCTGAACTAAATTAAATCCTTATATACGAATTTAGACAAAATAATTAACAATAACAGTTTATTGTTATTACTAGAAGAAAACTTGGCTTAAGTCCAGAAGAAAGTTTTAGTTAAAGATAGTTAGATCTTTGCTCCTCTTCATTTTATAATGAAAACTAAGTCAGTACATTTTGGAATTGTTAGTTTTAAGTTTACAAAAACTGTAGTAAGCTAAATGAATTTTCAAAAAGACAAAGATTTCTTTTTATTTGAAAACACCCCTTTTGTCACGATAAATAAATCTAAACACCCTGTACACACGCTCTGAACAACCCAGAATCGTGTTGTGCCCTAAAGCGTGTTTACACATACACCCTTCACGGCCTTCACTTGTGCTGTGTGTGCTCCCCTTAATTGCATGTTTACTTTCAAATACACTTCAGTCATCCCCAATAGAATTGGGCATCCGCTAACTGTATGTAAGTATAATGTTGTGATTTTAAAATCACTAGGTATCTTGCATTAATGTATCAAATTGCTAAAATAGTTTTTATAATGCAATGGCGCGAATACCTATTGTTTTTTAAACTTTTTATTATGAAAAATAGAACAGAATACAATAAGTCCCTTAAGACTGCACAGAAACTCCAATTCCTTTGAGATTTTAAAAAGATATCCGTGCTTCATAATAATTTATAATATCTTTTTGTGTTTTCTTGTTCAACAATTTTATTTAATTAAAGTATCTACACAGATCCACCATCGATTTAAGTACATGTTATTGCATAACAGTATGCACAAAGTATCTATTTAAAAGGTAGGTGTGGTTTAGCACTGTGATTGCGGAGATTATGCAACTTGCGCAAAGGTCGGTCATGAGATGGGTGACCAAAATTTTATTATCTCGAGTTCCTCCGTAATTTGGAAGGCACGTTAAGCCGTTGGTCCCATCTGCATTTGCAGTCGTCAACACTAACCAATCAGCATTGGGATTTCTGGGGTGGTTATGGCCCATCCTCCTTATCCACCCAGAAGGAAGGTCTGTGTCCCCAATACCAGGGGTACCAAGGGAATGAAATGGCTGATTTCGATGTAAAACAAAGTTTAGTTGGTGGAATGAGAGTGTTAAACGTTTAACACACTCATTCCACCACACACAACACACACACAAACACACACACATACACACACGGACACATACACATTTTAGTCTTGTAACCTAATAATAATACTTACGTTTTTTTAACGCTTTACTTGCGCTTTACAATGTTTTTATACTTAATGCTAAGAAGGAATCACCAACTCTTAAGATACAGGATTCGTCCTAGTTTAGGAGTTGGAGTTATTTTGTTTTTAACTGTAAAAATCTTTGTATATAATGTAAAGTAAAAATGTAATGTATTTTTTTTTCATTGAATAAATTATTTATTATTATTATTTATGTCGATACCAAAAATATGAATCAAAAAGAATTGAATTAATTGATTACAATATCAATTATAAGGAAGTACAAGTGTCAATAGTAGATGATTTGAAACAAAGCCTTCGAACTAAACTAGATAAGGATAAGTACCTATCGGAGAGCAAAATAAACTGTGGAAATAAGTAAACGTCTAGGAAACTAAAAGGCAAACGCGGCGGAGTGCGCGCTCATCGAATTAGCGTACATTCAATCTGTCAGCGGCTAAGCAACCACTTTAGGGGTCATCTGGTGCTATGGCACAAGTTGTGAGCGAGAGCGAGCGAAGCGGAGAAGAAGCGAGCTTTTGAATGCTGTAACCGCTCGGCCGCGACACCACTACGCGCGTTCTGCATCTTGCATCTCTGCAATGACTGCGCGGTCACAACGACGAGCTGGGAAGCTCCACATCGAGACAGTGGTTGCCGAGGTGGAAGCAGGCGCGGTAATGTCGTGGCCGAAGAGATCGTTTGTCATGCATAGCTCAAAATTAATGTTTTAAAAACTTTAGTATTGTAATAGAATCTAAATAAAAAAATAAATAAAAAAAAAAACTACTAGTGGACGCTCAATCCTAATGAATATTTCAATTTCAATTTCAATTATTTATTGACCATATTATAACATAGAACGTTACATTTGGCATGTCATAGCGTTACATTATTTAAATAAATCTTAAATACTAGGTTTAAGTCATACATTCAAATAAGTCATTTTAGAATTCTATTAATTACAGGAGACTTCAATTTTAGTACCTATACTTATTTTCTCTGTTTAGCTATCGCAGTTGTAAAATGTCTTGATATTGTCAAAAGGCCCTATATAATAAATTAAATTAAAATAATGTCATTTAAAGTCAATTTCGGACACAATATTATTACAAATCGAAATTATTTTGCTTCCATGTTTTTGTCATGAACTCATTAATATTATAAAAAGGGTGTGACTTAAAAAATAATTTTATTACAATCTTAAATTTGGTCAGTGGCAATTTGGTGATGAAAAGTGGTAGTTTATTATACATGTCAATTTTTAGGTGAAATCCTTGTTTGTGCGTTTTTTGTAGTCGAGTCACTGGGGTCTGTAACTTTTCTTTGTTGCGTGTATTGTACCGATGTACGTCCGATATTTTGGGTAAGTGGTGTTTCTGCATGTGTACTTCCAGTAGAGATTTATAGATAAACAAGGACACCACAGTCATTATCTTATTTAACTTAAAATATTCCCTCACTGAATGATGTCTCTTTAGGCAATTAATGATCCTAATGGATCTCTTCTGGCAAATTAACACTCGTTCAATATTTGACGCATTGCCCCATACTGTAACGGCGTAACTAATAATTGAATGAAAATAAGCATAATAAACGGATACTAGAGTTTTTCTACTAACTAGAGATCTTAATTTAAATAGGACGTAATTCGCGCTTGCTAATTTTTTACATATTTTATCAATATGTTGTTCATGACTGATCGTGTAATCAACGTCATATCCTAGAAAAGTGGTGCTTTTTGTATCATTCAGTTGTTTTTCTTTTCTTACTTTATAATTGATCATTACAGTTTTATCCCTATTTAACACTATTCCATTAATTTCAAACCATTTTTTTATATTGTCTAATACTTTAAGTTTCTTTTCATTCACCCCCTTTTCGGTCGTGTCTTTTACACCTATATGAGTATCATCCGCAAATAACGTAGCGTGACTTCCAGCTGGTAAACAATTCTCGAGATCATTCACATAAATTAGAAATAACAAAGGCCCTAAAATAGATCCTTGCGGAACACCTATGCTACATATTTGTTCATTCGAATGTGTATTATTGATTTTAGTGACTTGTGTCCGACTCGTTAAATAAGTTCGTATCATTTTCAGCTCTTTACCTTCAAATCCATAATAATTTAACTTTAGTAACAAAATATCATGTCTTAAACTGTCAAATGCTTTGGATAAATCGCAAAAAATGCTTGAACATTTTTGTTTTTCGTCCATCGCACTTAACACGGAATAAACAACCCTAAGAATTGCCATTTCTGTGGAACGTCCTTTACGAAAGCCATATTGAGTATCCGTAAGTAGATCATTCGATTCAAAGAATTTAACCATTCTATCTTTAATAGCGGTTTCCAAGATTTTTGAAAGCACTGGTAGTATACATACAGGTCTATAATTTCCTATGTTTTTGGTATCGCCTTTCTTATGGAGAGGTACAATTTTCCCAATTTTCAAAGAATCCGGGAAAATACCTTGCGCTAGGCCGGCATTGAGGGTGATTAGAATTAGTCTAATAAAAAGATCATTGTTCAAAATTAGCTGTTTCATCACTTTACAATTCATGCCATAAATATCTATGGATTCTTTATTTTTAAGGCCCTGAATAATTTTTTTTAGTTCACGAAAAGTCAATGGCTCAAAGTTAGCGCACATACAAGGTTTTTTTGATTTATTTAAAAATTGCTCACAATGATTCCTATCTATTTGAATAAACTCTGTTAATTTTGCTGCAATTGTATTAAAGAATAAATTAAAAGCATTTGCAATTTCTTTTTCCCCTTTTACCAAACTACCACTGATATCAGTGACGGCATCAAATTCACTGTGTTTTTTTTGCTTTCTATTTGTCTGCTCATTGATTATTTTCCAAGACTCTTTAATTTTATTTTTAGATTTTTCGATTCTTTTCACATAGGTAAACTTTTTAGCTGCTGCTAAAACTTTTCGGAATACTTTCCTATACTTTTTGAAACGTTTTTTCGTTTCATCGGAAGGATAACAATCATTTAATAGTTGTAAATTATCTAATTTTCTTTTTGAAACGGTTATTCCTTTAGTTGATAACACAGTTGGTCTCTTTTTCCCATACTTTTTCTTAATTGGAAATGCAACATTAAAGCAGTACTTTACAAAGTCCATAAGAATATTCATTTTGTCATTAGCGTCTACTGTATCACAGATCAAATCATAAGTTCCTTGAAAATCTCTATTGAACAAGTATTCAAAATAATTGACATTGCTTTGAGAATAAAGTCTTTGCATCCTGTATTGATTCGTATTATCAGCATTTTTATTTAAATCTGTTTTGATATAATATTTTAAAAATATTACATTGTGTTCAGAAAGCTTTTGACTTAGAACTACCGCCTCGTGATAACTGTAGTTACTATCTTTGCTAACAATAAAATTATCAATACAAGTTGCGCTCTTTTTCACAGTCCTAGTGGGCTCTTTTATCATTGGTATACAATTAAAGTTTTCCAAAATACTCAAAAATGATTTAGTTTTCTTATCTAATTTTAATAAGTTTAGATTAAAGTCTCCTGCTAATATTAACCTCTTATTTTCTCTAGTCACTATATGTAATAATTTTGTCAATATGTCTTCAAATATTAGAATATTATATTCTGCTCTGTACATGCAAACGATTACAATCTTTGATGATTTTAATTCTATGGCTGTTAGTTCACAATTCAATTCAGAAGTTAGTCTATTAATGTCATGTCTTAATTTATAATCTATATTCTCTCTTACAAAAATAGCCACTCCACCGTGTTCAAAAATGAGTCTATTATAATACGACGCCAGAGAGAAGCCTGTTATAACCATATTATCTAACTTTGCCTCATTACACCATGTCTCAGTGAGGCAAAGTATATCACAGTTTTGTGTCTGAGTCATTAATTCTATTTCTAAAAATTTATTATTTATACTCTGTACATTAGAGTGTATGATATTTAACGATTGACATTTATTATTATCGACTTTTGAAAATTTTCAGAAATTGGAAGTTTGTCTTCAATGTTTTCGGTACATTTGATAAAGGTTAGAGATGAAGTCCCCCTAAATCTATATGCTGCTTTGTCGAGCTCTTCAGTAAGGTGGTGCTTCACTCCATTCTTCTTAACACAGTTCAGGTCGATATATTTGACATTTGCCGTGTACGTAGCAAAAGTTGCGAGTTCTTGATTTATCTCATATATCCTTGCGTCATCCACTCCATTGTACATTAAACTTCCTATCACAACATTGAACTTTCTTTCGCTATTATTTGTAATTATTTTTATTATATTCTTGAACGTTGAATTTTTCTCTTCTTGATAATAATATTCACTTAATAATACAGCCACTACGTCACCTTCTTGTAAATATTTTACTTGCTCATTATAGTTTATTAACACTTGGTCATGTCGTGCACCAGGCTTACAATTGTTGATAATATTTATGTATTCATTTTTTTCTTTTATTTTCTTCGCCAGTCCACTTCCTATCCCATCGGAGAATATCACCATTTTGCGGTGCTTCATTTCTTTCATCTTGTCACATTGATTTTCTTCATTTGCTTGTTTCTTTTTTTGTTCTTCTGTATTATAAATTGATTTGAAATGTTCTAGTTTTTCTTCTAATATAGCACATTCTTTTTGTAGGTTTTTACTTAAATTTTCCAGTTTTTTTATTCTGTTCCTCTCTTTCTTAATATTCTTAGATAACTTTTTATTTCGATACGGTAACTTAGTTACTATTTGAATTCTTTTCTTTTCACTAGGTCTTTTCCGTTTCCTTGACTGAGGCACATTGTACATTTTTTCACGGTGGTTGTCGGTCTGTGTAGCCTGATTTTTACATGGTGGAAGTTGTTTACTTCTGGGTGATGGCATGTTTCGCTGCTTCTCTCGTAGAGGTGATTGCATATATTTTATAGATTTTATAAGAATAGTACAATTTTCTACTTCTTTTTTGAGACTTCCATTTTCCAGCAGCAACGCATCAATTTCATGATTTGCAGCGCTTAGTTCCTTATTCAGTTGTTCAACTTGCATTTCTAATTCTATGATGCGGGAGTTGTTGCACAGTGACATATCCGGGAGGCTTCGCATAGTCTCATCCTGAACAAAAGAATTATCTTGGTGCTGTACGTTTGTGCCCTGGTAACTACTATATGACATATCTAAATCTGAAGTCGATTTCCGTCTCTGCCGTCTTAAAGTAACGTTTTCCATTTTCTTATACTCTTATATATATTATACTAGTATTTCGCCCTGGTGCGCGGGCTGCTGAAGCAGCCCGCGGGTATCGCTCTGTTGGACTGTAAGTGGCGAACTTTGAAGAGTTCGACTGCAAATTGTCGAATAGCCATATTGCCATCCGATCAAATCACATTGCCTTTTGTCTGCAAGTTTCAGGGCGGTGTGGTGATGCGTGGTAAAAATGAATGCTCTATTAATCTTTCTAAAAACTTTGCAGGCTGATATTTAAATCATAGAGAAACTAATATAAAACTACTATGTGAAACATCAAATCAAATCAGGGGGTGCTAGTAATCCCCGAGTGCGGCTCGGCTACCATCAATTACGAAAACTGCACCTGGGAAATTAATAGCACTTGCTATTTAACTTAATCGTTTTGCTATTTCGAGTTGCACAATTCACGGTGTATGTGTGACCTAAACGGGCTTCCAATTAAGCAGCCTGCAGCTCCAGCTTAGGGATCGTTACAGTTTTCAGGCCAACTCTACATTTCCCAGTTACAAAGGCCACATCGTCATAATTAGTCAGTAAGCGACAGCGGCATAATGCTTGCTCGGAGGCGTGAACGAAAATGTGTAATCTAAATTTAGTCATCTGTGAGAAACCATAGCATCTGAGTACTGAAAATAAATACCAATCTTTGTTCATCTTCTCAACGATTTGATCATCCCATTTGATCGTAGATCGCCAAACTTCCTGCAGCAATATCTTTTAATTAATCAGGAAGGGGCATAAACATACCCAGTGACAAAAATTTTAGCAACTCGCGATTCCTTGGCGGTCGCAAAACTTCGGTGATCTCTTTGTCCACCTTCTTAAAGCTTACAGGTTTACAATGTTGGGTCTATTAGAGGCCCAACTTTAAGTCAAAACCTCCTGCCTTATGAATCACAATCACGCCTTTCACCAGTTGCTTCATCTCCTTCTCGTTATCCGTGGAGTCGAGATAGTCATCAACGTAGTGCCTTCTCTTAATGGCTTTGACTGCTTGTGGATGATGACATGAAACAAAATCGACGTATCGTATTACGACGAATAATACAAGTAGCCGTGCATGGAGATGATGTGGCACCAAAGGTCATCGAGGTGATCTTATAAGTTTCTGAGGGCTTCTTTCTTTCCATTACCCTCCAAAGGAAGCACTGGGCGTTTTGATCCTGATCATTTACTTAATCTGCAGGAACATTTCCCTGATATCTGCAGTAACGGCTACTTCTCTTTTTCGGAACCTAAGCAGGACATCAACTAATGAATTCGACAGATCTTGGCCAGTCAGTTATTCGGTATTCAGAGAGTATTTTCCAAGAATGTTGATATTTCGAACGCTAAAATGTAGGAGATACCAGACTCGACCAACTGGTGCCTGAGCAGTTTTCTTGGCATAATCCTTTTCCAAGATGTTATGCATAATTCTGCTTCGTGTAGTCTATTGCGCATCTCGGATCGAAATCCATCATCTTAATCAAGCGTAATCTATTGTCGACGTTTCTCTTGTTGTTGGGTTGGGAAGCTTGATGTCGTCGTTCCTCCACAGCAAAGCAGACTCCCAGTGGCCGTCGATTTTCTTCGACTTAGTATCGAGAATGCGAAGTGCTCGTCGTTCTTCTGGAGAATATCTAGGTAGCTTAGAATTATTGATGCCTATGCTATCAAGTCTAAATTAATTCTCTTATATGAGGTGAAGTTCATCCTCTTCTTCGGACTGAAGTGACAAGCAAACTCGGGCATAATCTTCCTCGAAATTGACGATGAAACTCCATGCAGAATCCAATTATGTTCAGTGAGAGAGACGACAAGCTCGTCCTTCCTGCCTTCTTTTATACCTTTTCGGACGAGATCGGTCGTTTGTATGTTACTGATTTAGAGGACTTCGGTGGTGGTGGTTCTATGCCGCCCTTCCAAGTCCGCAAGCGGAGCTCATTGATTCATTATTGCAGGCGGGATGGAACGATCCGTTTTATTTTAGCAAGAGGGGTCTAACGATTTAGCGTTTATTTTCAGTTTGTATCGCGGCCATTTTGTTTTTCCGCTATTTTTAATATTTTAGAATCTTCTACAGCACACGGTGAACCCTTCATCAAGCAGAGCACACGACGTGTTAAAGTTGCCTTCAGGCCCCTGGACGGTTGCGGGAAGCACTTTCAAAAAGACTCGTTTGGAACTTGCCGACCAGATGTTTGCGGTAGTCGCGGTAGTCTCTGGGTCTTTCTTCTATTCGGGCTCCGTCTGCATTCAGACATCACGGTGAAGTAACTTATGGTGACTACCTCTGCAAGTTGAGCACCCCGACCTTCGACTTGCATCTATCTCGATAATGAGTAGCTTTCAAGCATCATTAACGTATTTTCCGCTTGCAGTTCCACTCCCAGCGTTGGTTAACGTCTTCTCTTTTGAACTTGTCACAGGCAGAAGGTAATCTGATGGCCCGTGTCATCACAAAAACGCACTTAGCTTGTTGCTTGGGTTTTATCTTCGTGTTGTTCGTCAAATCCTTCGTCAAAACCTTATCGGGCGAAATCGGTCGTTTGTATGTAACCGATTTGATGGACTTCGGTGGTTGTGGTTCTATGCCGCCTATCCGATCCCGCAAGCGGAGCGCATTGATTTGTCAATTGTCATTACAGGCGGGATGAAACAATTTGGGCGCCCTTTTATTTTTAGCAAGCGGGGTGTAAGGGTGGGTACCCACTTAGGATCGGGAACCTTCACGTTTTTCACGGATCTTAACCTGGACTTTAATTTTTAATATTTTTTCTGGAGTTTTTTAAATCCAAATACTTTTTCATACATAATACCCCTCTTTTCCACCTCCTTCTGCGAAAACAATTATGTCAATCAGTCAGGGAGTGAGTGGTACCTGGTAACCGAGCTATAATTAATGCTGATTTTCTGTAATTTTGTAAACCTGCCACAGGCAGTAATCTAATAGCCCGTGTTATCACATAAAGCGCACCTAGCTTTATGCTTGGGTTCCTTCGTGCTATTCCTCAAAACTACCTAATCAGGCATCTGTCGTTTGTATGTAACTGATTTAGAGGACTTCGGTGGTGGTGGTTCTATGCCGCCTTTCCGAGTCCGCAAGCGGAGCTCATTGATTCGTTATTGCAGGCGGGATGAAAGGATCCGTTTTATTTTTAGCAATAGGGTCTTACGATTTAGCGTTTATTTGATTTTGTATGGCGGCCATTTTGGTTTTCCGCCATTTTGAAAGTTTTTTCCTTCCATTAGGATCTGCTTAGAGTACTCTACAACTTTAGTTTGAGCACCATCTACCTATGTAGAACCATTTTGGCGGGCACTACCCCGTCATGAGGATCTTGACCTGGACTTCAATTTTTTTTTCTGATAGGTTTCTAAATTGTAAATACATTTTCCATACATTGTACCCCTCTACAAATTCTCCTTTTTGGTAATAAAAATGTGGCGGTACTTGGAAAATAATCCTACTTTCAATTTCAGTGTTACCATCTTTTCGATATAAAAATAGTCAAACATTATTAGTATTAGCAGAATCTAATGGTTTTAGATACAAAATTTAAAAAATGCCGCTATTTCTATTCTACAAATTTTTGGGGTAAATCTCGAAAAGTACCCTGAAAATGGGTAATTTTTTTACAGGGCACTACTACTTGATATTTTGCATAATTCGTCAATACATGGCAACAAGTGGTTTTTTTGCATTTTGGGGTAAATCTCAAAAGTTACCCTGAAATGGGGTAAAAATATTCTACCAATCAATACACTGTACTTATACCTACAGCCGTTCTATGAAACTCAAATCGCTCCAGTGTTTCCATCTGGAAGAAAATCGACTCTTAGAGTCCTCTTTAACTTTAGTTTGAGCATAATCTACCTATGTAGTACCATTTTGGCGGGCAGTACTCCGTCATGAGGATCTTGACCTGGACCTCCACTTTTAATTTTTGTCTAATAGTTGTCTAAATTCTAAATACTTTTTCTCTACACTGTACCCATCTACAAATGCTCCTTTTTAGTATTAAAAATGTAAGGTACCTACTTGAAAAACAAACCTACTTTCAATTTCAGTGTTGCCATCTTTTCGATATTAAAATAGTCAAATGTCATTAGTATAAGCAAAATCTTATGTTTTTTAAAGAAAAAGATTTAAAAATGCCGCTATTTTTATTTTTTTCACATTTTTGGGGTAATCTCCAAAAATACCTTGAAAATGGGTATATTTTTTTACAGGGCACTACTACCTGATATGTTGCATAATTCGTCAATACATGGCAACAAGTGGTTATTTAATATTTTTGCATTTTGGGGTAAATCTCAAAAGTTACCCTGAAATGGGGTAAAATATTCTACCAATCAATACATTGTACCTATACCTACAGCCGTTCTATGAACCTCAAAACGCTCCAGTGTTTCCATCTAGAAGTAAATCGACTATATGCTGGGTTTTCTGTAATTCTGTATGGCGGCCATTTTGTTTTTCCGCCATTTTGAATTTTTTGTCGTGCTTCAGGATCTGCTTAAAGTCCTCTACAACTTTAGTTTGAACACCATCTACCTATGTAGTACCATTTTGGCGGGCAGTACCCTGTCATGAGGACCTTGACCTGGACTTCCTTTTTTTTTCTGATAGTTTTCTAAATCCTGAATACTTTTTCCATACATCATACTCCTCTACAACTGCTCCTTTTTGGTATTAAAAATGTAAGGTACCTGGAAAATAAACCTACTTTTAATTCCAGTGTTGCCATCTTTTCAATATAAAAATAGTCAAATGTCATTAGTATTAGCAAAATCTAATAGTTTTTAATAAAAAAAAAATAAAAAGGCCGCTATTTCTTTTTTTCACATTTTTGGGCTAAATCTCGAAAAGTACCCTGAAATTGGGTATTTTTTTTTTACAGAGCAATACAACTTGATATGTTGCATAATTCGTCAATACATGGCAACTTTCTCAAGTGTCGTAAACTGCCTCAAAATAGCCTTAAAATATTTGAAAAAAGTAAAAAAATTACAAAATGGCCGCCACCGCGTCCGCCATATTGATTTTTCGATTGTTCATATTTTTCCTTTATTAAGCAGCATATACTGCGTGCAATGACGTTTCGATTTTCTATCTCACTCGCACCCAGCCGCCGCAATAGGACTTGAAAAAAGGGCATCTCGAAAATGACTTTTTCCTCTGCAGGATTCAGGGTTGCCAGACGTTGTCAACCAAAATACCAAAATGTCACTTGTATACAGACTATACACGAACTCACATACTCGAAATTTCTAAAAAGTGGTTATTTCACTTTTTTGCATTTTGGGGTAAATCTCAAAAGTTACCCCGAAATAGGGTAAAAATATTCTACCAATCAATACATTGTAGCTATACCTACAGCCGTTCTATGAACCTCAAATCGCTCCAGTGTTGCCATCTGGAAGAAAATTGAGTTAAAAAATGGCGTGTTTTCGTACCTCAAACAAAATGGCCTCTACAACAGGCTCCATCTTGAATTTTTAAAAAGTTTCCCCGATTGGTAAAAATTGAGGGTAATTGTGGTGAAACGGTAAAAATATTATTCTCAAACTAAATAACACTTTAGAACTGTGGCCCCGCGGTTTGCGGTCCAAAAACCGTATTTTTCAAAACTCTCCGGCGCGGCCGCCATTTTGTTTTTGTATTTTTTTATTATTTTTGTAAAGTTTAAATGTCAAAATCTACTATTTTTGTAAGTTTGGACAAAATCGGTTGGAAAACCAAAAAGTTACAAACTTAGCCACAGCCGCCATCTTGTTTTTCCCAAATGTCATAATTTTTCCCCAGTTCGATTGACGTTTTGCACATTTTCCCCAAACATCACTATACCCTTTTCCACCTCCTTCTGGGAGAACAATCATGTCAATCAGTCAGTAAGTGAGTGGTAATCGAGCTTTATATAGTACCTCAAACAAGATGGCCTCTACAACAGGCGCCATCTTGAATTTTTAAAAAGTTTCCCCGATTGGTTCAATTCAAAATTGAGGGTAATTGTAGTGAAACAGTAAAAATAATATTCTCAAACCAAAAAAACACTTCAGAGCTATCTAATGGTTTTTGATAAAAAATATTTAAAAATGCCGCTGTTTCTATTTTTCACATTTTTGGGGTAAATCTCGAAAAGTACCTTGAAAATGGGTAATTTTTTTTTACAGGGCACTACTCTATGATATGTTTATTATACAATTATTTTAATCAGTCATTGAGTGAGTGGTATGGTAATCGAGCTATATAATGCTTGGTTTTCTGTAATTCTGTATGGCGGCCATTTTGTTTTTCCGCCATTTTGAATTTTTTTTTGCGCTTCAGAATCTGTTTAGAATCCTCTACAACTTTAGTTGGAGCACCATCTACCTATGTAGTACCATTTTGGCAGGCAGTACTCCGTCATGAGGATCTTGACCTGGACTTCCACTTTTAATTTTTTTTCTTATAGTTTTCTAAATTCTCAATACTTTTTCTTTACATTATACCCATCTAAAATTACCCCTTTTTGGTAATAAAAATGTGGCTTTACCTGGAAATTACCTTACTTTGAATTCCAGTGTTGCCATCTTTTCGATATAAAAATAGTCAAATGTCATTGGTATTGGCAAAATCTAATGGTTTTGTTGAAAAATATTTAAAAATGCCGCCATTTCTTTTTTTCTCATTTTTTGGGTAAATCTCAAAAAGTACCCTGAAAATGGGTAATTATTTTTTACAGGGCACTACTACTTGATGTGTTGCATAATTCGTCAATACGAGGCAACTTTCTCAAGTGCCGTAAACTGCCTCAAAATAGCCTTAAAATATTTAAAAAAATTATAAAATTTACAAAATGGCCGCCACTGCGTCCGCCATATTGATTTTTCGATTGTTCATATTTTTCCTATATTGAGCAGCATATACTGCGTGCAATGACGTTTCGATTTTCTATCTCACTCGCACCCAGCCGCCGCAATAGGACTTGAAAAAAGGGCATCTCGAAAATGGCTTTTTCCTCTGCAGGTTTCAGGGTTGCCAGACGTTGTCAACCAATATACCAAAATGTCACTTGTATACAGACTATACATGAACCCTCATACTCGGAATTTCCAAAAAGTGGTTATTTCACTTTTTTGCATTTTGGGGTAAATCTCAAAAGTTACCCCGAAATGGGGTAAAAATATTCTACCAATCAATACGTTGTACCTATACCTACAGCCGTTCTATGAACTTCAAAACGCTCCAGTGTTGCCATCTGGAAGAAAATCGACTTAAAATATGGCGTGTTTTCGTACCTCAAACAAAATGGCCTCTACAACAGGCGCCATCTTGAATTTTCAAAAAGTTTCCCCGATTGGTAAAAATTGAGGGTAATTGTGGTGAAACAGTAAAAAAAAAATTCTCAAACTAAAAAACACTTTAGAGCTGTGGCCCCGCGGTTTGGGGTCCAAAATGCGTTTTTTTCAAAACTCTCCGGCGCGGCCGCCATTTTGTTTTTTTATTTTTTTAATATTTTTTTAAAGTTAAAATGTCAAGTTTTACCACACTTTTAAGTTTGAGCAAAATCGGTTAGAAAACAAAAAAGTTACAAACTTCGCCACAGCCGCCATCTTGTTTTTCCCAAATGTCATAATTTTTCCCCAGTTGGATTGGGGTTTTGCACATTTTCCCCAAACATCACTATACCCTTTTTCACCTCCTTCTGGGAGAACAATCATGTCAATCAGTGAGTGAGTGAGTGAGTCAGTGGTAATCGAGCTATATATAGTATAATTTATTACTCGGCCACACTTTTTCCGTCAGTCGAAAATTTCGAAAAAAGTTTTTTTTTTTTTTTTTTTTTTATCTATGTCCTTATATAGGTTTCAACTTTATAGGTATATCACCACTAAATGTTTATGTTTAAAAAAAAGTAGAAAATAAAAAAGTCTTAGCTGGTTTTGAACTTCGGGCCGCAGATCGACAGACCAGAGACATAATCCGATCGGCCAAACGCTCTCTAGTGAACTTGTCGAAAATAGCACTATAAATCTGATTTCGAAGCGATGTTTATGGCTTGCTGTTTTATTGTTCTTCAAGGACAACTGACACAAAACACAAAATATAGTTCGTTTCTAAGTTTTTTTTCGAATTATCAGCTTAGCTTCAGCAATAACTAATAACACTTTTTGTATTTTTTGAAAAGCGGGTGGAAGTGATTTTGATTTTGTTTACTGTCCAGTTATTAGCTTATAGTACGATTATTAATGAATTTCATAGCACCAAAACACTTATGTTCGCTTGGGCACAGTTATGGTCATATTTATTTTCTTTGCACTGTTAGTATTGTTCTGTTTTAAACAATTTTTGCACCGTTCACTTTTCACAGCTGTTTATTCACAATATCTTCACTTTCGATCATGGATTTACGCCGACACTTAATGAGGTGTTGGTTTATCCGGTACTGCATAAGATAAATATAATTGATGATAGAATTATTCACTTTACGAATTTAAAACATTTTTGTTACACAGAGACACTGTTTACCGTGTTGCGCTGCTAGCGCCAAAAAAAAAAATAATGATAATAAGAGCGGATGGATGAGTTGGAATGAGTTTATTTTCACAACTCGTGACTGTTTTACAGTATGACAGACCCAAAGAAAGCAAAACAAAAGTCTTATATATTTTATTAGAACTAGATAAGTATTTACAAAAGAAGGTTGGCTTGGCAAGGTTGGCTTGGCTTGGCAAGTTCATCAATTAAGTATTGTTATAAAGCACATACAGAAACTGTCATGTTGTGCTCATTAAATATTTTATGAATTTTAGGTTAGTACGTATTAACGTACTTATCGTTGCTATCTTGCTAATATAAAAATAAAAACAAAATACCTGGCTTTTTACCCCGCTACGACTTATACCTTGCACCATCCGCTCCGATTGTGTTTCACGGAGTGCGCACTCGGTTCTAATTTATTGACAGTAGAGCGGACGAGTCTTGCCCCGTTTAGTGGCACTCCTCGGGCGCCGATCTCAGGTGATGAGGGGGAATTTACTTTGATTTAGAGACTAGTGGCAAATTGGACTTAATTGAAAAGAAAGAAAATTAATATAATTGAAAAAATACTAGAAAAAATAGACTCACCCGTAGCAGCTCAGGAGCCCAATCGCAGTAATTCTGAACCATAAAACCAAACACGTTACGTTGTCATTTAAGTTAAATTTACCTAAAAATCTTTTGTTTATTTAGCTTCATAATTTTTACTTTTATTGTCCCATATTGTAATCCTAGACTCCTTAGGCAGAGTATTCAACAATTTTAACAAAACTAAAGCGTGTATTTTTCTGTAAACAAAACTGAAACGGTAACGATTTAGCTTTGGTTTTATCGTTGAAAATTAGCGCGATTAGGCCCCCGACTCAGACGGGATCCTTCATGGAGAAAGTTGTTCAGTTTCATGGACTGAACACATCCTTAAAATTTGGAGAGTGGTAACAAATACACCCTGTATATTACGGTCATGATATACCTTTTTGAAATCCTTATAATTTATAATATGCCCTTTAATATGACACTCATATTGCAGTATTATAAAAAAAATTTTTTTCACTACGTTTAATAGCACTGTACAGCCGCCATGTTGGTTTTTTTATAACGCCACCTTCTTAAGAACACTTGGGCTGACAAGACAAATCTATCGATATCTTAATTATAGAAATCCGTTCAGCCGTTTGAAAGATATGAGGTAATAAAGAATATTACATACAAACATACTTACAAGATACGCGCGAAAAACATAACCCTTTCTTTGCAGTCAGGTAAAAAGACTCGACGGAGTATTATTGTCTATGAGAAATTTAATTTCACTTTTCGGTAATAGATGGCGCTGTACAAATTTCCCATACAAAATTACACTATCTATTTTTTTACGCGTGTTTCTTTCTCGATAGCTGTTTATGCTACGGGTATACATACGGATATCAGTTATGCCCAACTAAATTGGGCGTATTGTTTCGATGTGAATGGAGGCCCTCGACGTCAGAGGCAGCCCAGAACCCACTCGTGGGACCGCTGATTTATTGGGATACGAATTATTGTTCAATCATTTTACGAAGGAAGTATTCCCAATACGGAATGGAGCTATAGGGAATGGGAAAAATTGGCTGCTTTACCAATGTTTGATAACGAAAATGACAAGCGTAGATAGCTTTTTGTAAAAACACTATTACCTAATTATTAAAAAATTGTTTAAAAAACAAAAACCGACTTCAAAAAACCTGCCTCTAAAAAAAAGGAAGAAATAATATACAAATCATTAGATACGCATTATCATTGTTATAATAAAACACGTCTATTAAAGTCGGGTGGGGCTGGAGAACATCTTCCTTTTTTTATTCTAAAAGCCCCACCCGACTTCAATTGACGTGTTTTATTATAACAATGATAATGCGTATCTAATGATTTGTATATTATTTCTTCCTTTTTTTTAGAGGCAGGTTTTTTGAAGTCGGTTTTTTGTTTTTTAAACAATTTTTTTATTTTTAGTGTAAGTACCTTCTGCATTAGGTAGTGTAGGTATATTATTTAGGTAGAAAAATCGGCTCAGCCAAACGTGAGATAATCGCGGAGAAACATACATACATACAAACTGAAAACTTACCTCCTTTTTTTGAAGTCGGTTAAAAAGACTACACAACGGCATCCCTTCCCCAACAAAAAAAATCATCTAATTCGGTTCATAAATAACAAAATTGTCAAGTTAGTTGATTTAATATCATAGTATTTTCAGGATTACTTGTAAACTACTGAACGGATTTGAAAAAAAATTAAATGGGACCATCTCGCAAGAAAACTCAATCGAACAAAAAAAAAATTATCTAAATCGGTTCATAAATGTCGAAGATACGCGCGAACAACGGTAAAAAAAAAATAAAAAAAAAAAAAACATACAATCGAATTGAGAACCTCCTCCTTTTGATGAAGTCGGTTAAAAACTATACTTAGTTTACACATTACATCCCAAACTAGACGACAAAACTAAATGAAATATTCGAAAATTTGATTTTAAAAATTTATGAAATAAAGTTTTCATCTAAGCGAGTTCGCTTAGTGTGTATGTAGTTACATAACAATATAAATAAAAAACACAATCACTGTCTTAAAAATATAAATCAAATAAAATAATATAAAATAGGCGCTTATTGATGTCAAAAATAATACTTTTATGAAAGTCTTTGAAAGGAAGCTTTAAGTAAAAGAGATTTGTAGTTGTAGTTATTGTAATAAAGGATAATTATCAGTCCGATTTTCCAATAAAATCAATAAAAACAGAACAATAGAAGAATGATCAATAATTATTCAAACAATTTTTTATCATAATTCATTATCAGTTATCACTTCCAAATAACTAAGACAATAAGTAAACAGTTGAAAACGATCTCCCACTTTTTCACTGCCAACTAAACAGCGGCGTCAATATAAATAATACCCGTTGTTTCCCGGATAAAATCCGGATAAAAACGGATATAAATCAAGGTCCGGAGAAGGCGGATAGCCCGGCATCCGTCAGCTTTCGGAGGAATCGAATCCGTATGTAAATATGGAAACACTGATTGAATATACACTTTTAGTTTGGCTTTTGGTACAGGCGAGTCAATAAATAAAATTAAATGAATAAGGATGTGAATGAAGGTGAGCGTCGAGTTTTAATTTCAAGATTAATTTTTACTTAATTTTACGCTTTGAACATAGTAAAATCGTTTCGGAATAGTATAGTACAGTTGGCGTTATAATTATGACAGTGCCTATATGTTTCGAAGCATTATATCTGTTTTTTGGGCACTTTTTCTGATATCAAAGATCAGATTGGTAAGTTTCACAATTTTGATGCAGAATAGGTCATAGTAATATTTTTAACAAAAAGATTTCAGCTTTAAAAACTATTTTTAAGTCTTCATTGAATATGTTTTAAATAATTATCAAAACTACATTCAAATTCTCATCGTTTGCACTACTCCACAAAACATACCCGTTGAATGCTTGTGCATTGTTAAATAGACCGTATGCCTATATTCATAAAGTTTATTAAACCATAGACATTCACAGGGTTATCCCGAAATTTCGTTTGAAATGACGTCACTTGCAGAAGGGATTCGGGAAATCCTTTGTAACGCGTATCTTTGTCCCGTCATCGTAGTTCGTAATATATATGTTGGAAATATCATACAAACGAAGAATATGCCATTTCAACTATTGTTAACAAAATTTACTATGAGCTCATTTTAGATATCTGTCTGATGGCTACCGTCTTTCATCGAATAAATTTTGCTTCACCTTCAAAGATATTGTTTTCTTTTTATTTATTTTATTTAATTTATTTAGGAAATAACAGCATAATAATATACAAACTGGCAAAAATAGAGGAGCTCGGTGGCGCAGTGGTTTAGCGCCTGGCCCAGTGATTGCGGAAGTTAAGCAATGTTCGCATGGGTCGGTCATGGGATGGGTGACCAAAAATTTATAATCTCGAGCTCCTCCGTGCTTCGGAAGGCACGTTAAGCCGTTGGTCCCGGCTGCATTTGCAGTCGTTAACACCCACCAATCCGCATTGGGCCCGCGTGGTGGGTTATGGCCCATCCTCCTTACCACTCATAAGGAAGGCCTGTGCCCCAGCAGTGGGGACATCAAAAATGGCTGATGGACTGGACTAATATACAAACTTAATGATACAATAAATGTTAGCACATTAGCCTAACAGTTTCCACTAGTAGTTAATACAAATACAATTTCTGTTGAGTAACAAAGATGCGAATTATAATAAACGTACTGTTTGTTTTATATTACCTATGTAATTTTTCTAATTTACAAAGTTTACTATTTGCTCGAGAAAAGATAGGCAGGCATTACCTAAATCATAACAAAACTAAGTTTAATAAGTAATATCAATAGCACTGTGTTTGTAAAAACGAAAATAATTACTAATATAATTTGCTACGAATTTAGTTATTCAGATTACATAAATAAGTTGTTTGATGAACGTTTATACAAACGGTATTTTATATCTTTATTTTAAACGAGAATAACAACTCGTTTCTTTTACTTCGAGTGGGAAAAATAAAAGTCTTTATCTAAGTGTATTTTAAATTAATTTAAAATTATGAAATTTAAATAGGCAGCAGATGATGATGTGGGAAATAGCTAGTATAAGTCATCCAACCAAGATACGTAACATACCATTCACATAAAACCATATATCTCAAAGATAAACTATCTGGGGTAACCGAGCGCTGGATAGCTAACGACCCTTTACTTCTAATGGTAAAACAATGACTGTCTTGTATATTTACCTTACGCAACTTCCACCATCTTATGTCAAGGGATTAAGGTTTATATTACAGCAACAAACAAGTGATAATTAAGTTACTTATTCATTCCAAATCGATTAGTTAGTGATATTGCTGGAATATGTTTATCTTGGTTGTGTTATATTCAGTTTTGAGTTTGCACGCACTAGAGTTTGTGCGTAGTTTAAAAATTAATTTAATAGATGTCGCCACGAGGTTTCCAAAAGCAGTACTAATTAGGTGCTGTATGGTAGGCACAGACCATACAACAATTGGTAGCTAGGCATTCTTTTATTCGGTATTTTCTATTTGAGGCTAGATGGCGCGATTTTGAACATATTTCGAAATGGGCGTTTTTTTTTCTTTTCAAAATCGTAGTTCAATGGTGTTCTAATGGTAATGCTTTTTAACAGACTTCCAAAAAAGGAGGATGTTCTATGTTGTCTGTATATTTGTTTTTTTTGTGTATGTCCACCGATTACTCGAAGACGGCTGGACCGATTGAAATGATTCAAACGTTATTACATTCGGTAAACTCCCAAGTTGGTCCCATTTTTTAAAGTTTGGAAATCGGTTCAGTACTTTTAATTTGTGTTGTGAATTACCTCGATGATAATGGTCGTATTACTTCTTTGTTTATGAACTGAATAAGATAATATTTTTTTTGTAGGAAATAAGATAATTATTTTATTGTTGTTTTTGTAAGAGTAGGTTCTTTAACCAACTTAAAAAAGGAGGTTCTCAGTTTGACCCGAGTATGTTTCTCCGCGATTATCTTAGTTTATTGTCTTAGTCTTGTTTGGCTGAGCCGATTTTTCTACATATTATAATATACCTTACCTACAAGGTACCTACACTAAAAATAAAAAAAAAAAAAATTGTTTAAAAAAAACAAAAAACCGACTTCAAAAAACCTACCTCTAAAAAGCAAGAAATAATATTCGTAATAATAAAAATACGTCTATTGAACGACTTCAATTTTGTTTTTTTAAACAATTTTTGACACAATTCTTGTTTCTTAAACCCAAAATCAAGACACAATATGTTTCCGATTTGGTTTTAAGAAACACAATGTGTTTCGGTTTTGGGTTTAAGAAACAAAAACTGTGTCAAATAGCATTACCATTCAAACACCATCAAACTACGATTTTGACGAAAACATTAGCAGACTTGACCCCTGGTCACGTGTCCTAACGCAAGTTTAACATTTTAAGTGTACAACGCCGCTAAAGAAGTTTTCACTTCAAAAAAAGTCTAAACCGAGATTTTGTATAACTCTTTATTTTGGGCCTTTTAGGGCTGTATTTTCAATCCTCAGATAACAGATATCAGTCAGTTAAAAATATTAACCAAATCTACGAAAAGTCATTCAAAAATGTGACATACGCTATCAAACGGATAAAGCTCTGTCTAGGCATTCAAAAAGTACTCAGTTTGTGTCTGAAAAAAAAACTTTGTTTTAGATTTGAGAAATTGCATGTAATTTTATCTCATTTATTTACCTAAGTATATTATATCCATTATATCCAAGTAAGAAACATACGTTTTACAAAATGCCTGTAAAAACATAATATAAAGGAAAATTTATTTCTAAAACAAAAGATATCATCTCTTTTTCTTTTAACTTCAAACAATGGTACCACAAAGGCTTTGTAGTTCGGACTCCGAAATATCTTTGTAATATTACACCGCAAAATTCGTGTAGCTAATAACTCGAAAGATTTTTGAATTTTACGGTATTTTATTTTTCGGATAATAATATCGATAATCATAAGCTTTGAGGAAGATTTAACGAGTTAAAAAATTCACAGATTTTGCAGTCCCCGCAAGAATCGGGGACAATGAAAATCAATAAAAAAATTTGCAAAAAAAACGCTCACACGTGTCTCGATAAATTTCTCAACTTTTGATACTATTCCCTATCTCGATCCTCCCAAAATCCTCGGAGATATTGCCAAAAATACATCTCAGGCGATTTGCATCCTGATAACCAATTCCAATGGTAAAATTTAATCTTCTTTACCCCACCAATCCGCATTTATCTCGCGTGGTGGGTTAAGCAATTTTTTTGAAAATTTAACCCCTAAGGGCTGTTGGTAAAAGGGAATAAGTAGGTATAATTGACCGAGCGAGCGCGTAGAGTCTTCGTCTGAGCTTTCGTGTGTCTGTTCTCCCCCGCAGGTCGGACAGGGACAAGGCACAGGCATGTGGATTATTTACTACATAGGTTTTACCATTGAAAATGGTTATCAGATGCAAATCGCCGGTTTTACCATTGAAAATGGTTATCAGATGCAAATCGCCGGTTTTACCATTGAAAATGGTTATCAGATGCAAATCGCCTGAGACGTATTATAAGCCATATCTCCGAGGATTTTGGAAGGATCGAGATGGGAATAGTACCAAAAGTTGAGGAATTTATCGAGACACGTGTGAACGTTTGAATTTTGAAAATCTACTGGTAACTTTTTTTTGTTTTTTGCAAAATTCGGGTAATATGTTTGTATTTATTATACTGAATGTATATTATTATACCTACACTATTAAATGTACCGCATTCGTGGCTATCTGTTCCCTAAGAATTGACTGGGAGAGAATGCTTTTAGCATTAAGTCCGCCTCTTGTACATAATTTTATTGTAGTACAATAAAGAGTTAAAAAAACGTAAAAATTAAGAGGTACTACCAAGGTAACTTTAAAAACATAATAGGATTTTGCATTTGATTTGATTTTGATTTTTCGTAAATTTTTGGGTTCATTTTCAATGCTCCGATTCTTGCGGGGACTGTAAAATCTGTGAATTTTTTACATTGTAGGTATTGACAGCCGGACAAGCATTTCCCAACTGATTTTCATGAAATTTTGTGAGCAGCCTACTTATTGTCTAATTTATTTAAATCTATCGCAATCGCTTTCATTTGACAGATGGATGTGACACATTGCTGCATTTCTTTGGTATGTTTTTATTTGTGCCAAAAAGAAGCATCAATGTATCACATCCTGCAAGCGATTGCGACAGCTGTTGAACTTCTATTAAGGTGGTACCCTGAGCGAAAGTGGCGCCGCGGTGAATTATATTTAATATTATAATTGTAATACACAATTTTAAAAATGTTTATCGTGTAGATTTTAGGGCCCACAGTCTAGTATTTTTAGACGGTATCGTTACATTCCCTCGTAGTCACTGCTAGAAGTAGATAGCAAAACTGCTAAAAGTGGCCGTTTTTGACACATTTGCTATCTACTTCTACGAATGACTACGAGGGCATGTAGTGATACCTTCTAAAAATACTAGACTAAGGGCCCTAAAATCTCCACGATACACATTATTAAAACCTTTTTCTATTAATAACTTTTTAAATAAAAACCTCCGAGGGCGCCACTTTCAGTCACACAACCGCCTTAAATAAAATAATAGATTTTGAAATTAGACAATAAGCCCCCTGGTTCGATAATTTTCCGAACAAATAAGCTCATCGAATTTTTTTCAAAATGGCGGAGATATAAACAGACTCGTGAATGCGATGGCCACTCTAGTTATAATATTAATGAATATGTACTTATTTTATGATTACTTCCAACCGCATTTAACAAGAACCCAACAAAACCAATACACACACAACATAAAATACAGTAATTAGACCCTTTCCACTCTATCATAATCATTTCTACCCGCAAACAATAAAACTACCGGTGAACCTTATTGCAAGGAGATAGTGCCGAGAGTGGCGTGTCAAATCTCGGCTGGAGTAAGTATTGTGTGTGCAATATAATTTATTAGGTATGGGGCTAGGATCATTAAGATGAATTGCTGTAGATCAATCTTTGGCCACCCTTTTCTGAGGTGAAGTGAGAATAACGTTGAGCACTTTTCTCTTTTTGTTGATAAATATTGTGACTTTCACTAACTACTAGTTGAGTTGATATTACACAAAGAAGTAAGTAAGCATACATAACATACATAAAACATCATTTATTTATCCTGTTTAAGTCATAAATAAGTACAATATTACGTATACCTACAGCTTGAAATTTGAATCATTTGGTTCCCGCCGCCGTGGGGTGGTTCCTCTAATGATTACAAACAACTCTCCTCCTCGCAAAAAAATCCCTTCCTAAAAAGACCTTAATGTATGGAACAGCTGATTTTTTTTTGCGAGGAGAGTTGGCCACATAGTAAAAGTTGCTTGTAATGCTTGTAATCATGAGTGGAACCACCCCACGGCGGGAACCTTTAAATGATTAAAATTTCAGCGTTTAAAGATTTATATTTTTTAACCCGACGTCATGTAATGATTTTTTTACATATTTTTATGTCCGAGACAGTTGATGGTAAAATGGAAAATGTAAAATGGAAAAGAAAACTTTGTAAATAAAGTTATACTTAACATCAATCTTGTACTTATCGAGGATAAGAATTACTCCACAAACTAAAACTAAAAACTACTTTGAGCGTCGAATCTCAAAGGTGGAGTCGGTTCCGGTCAGGGTGCAAAATGGCGGGGCGACAATTTCCGGCGCGCGGCCGCCATTATTAAATCGCCTTCGGCAGTTGGGCACTTTACAATCGGACTTGAAGGAACATCGCGGGTTTCAGAAAACTGCTCGATTCCTATCCCATTTGTGTTCGAATTAAAAGTTTGATCCAAAGAAAGTTAACAGAAGAGCCTGAAATCGCGGTGTTCTGTGCACTCACACAATACACATCTCGGACCAACCCGGGTAAAATTCAGTTTTGTAGAATCTCCCTAGCGCGACAAAAGAAAGTATTTTTTAATACCGCTGAGCGGTGTGCTACTCGAACATTGATTTTGAATGTAGATTTAGCTCGCCTACCAATACTTACTTTGTTGTTTGTATCTTTGCATTTCGCACAATTTTTAAATCAAAAATAATACCCCCATATAAAGCTCAATATGATAGGTAGATAGCATGCATGCATCAAACACTGAAAATTATTATAAATCCTTAAAATCACCACATGGCTGAAAAATTTTGTTTTTCTTTCTTTGTATGGAAACTGCAAAGTGACAATCTGACAACCCCAGAGGCGAATTAAGGCGCCGTAGTACCTACTACTAGCGCCGCCAATACATTTATTTTTATAACTTTACGTATCTATAATAAGAAGTATGGTTGCATTGATATTTTCAATCTTAAATTCTCGAAATTGAAATCTGAACTCTTAAATATTGTGTAGTATAACCTCTTTAATGTACTGATTAATTCTTGTACTCATTCGTTGTTCGTTGTTATTCAATAGTGCAAAAAAACATCTTTACTCTTTAGTACGTACTTAGCGAATTCAATGTAAATTATTATAAGTGGAAACTTTTTTGGCAAATGAGTTAGTATAATTATATTAAGTTATTACTATGTAACGTATAAGGCTGTTTGTTTCCCAATAAAAGATAAATAGATAAATAAACTCGTAAACCAGGCTAATATTTAAAAAAAGCTAAGATCATGCCCTCCTAAATGGTCTATAATATTTTTTCAATAACTCTTCAGCAGTTTTCATTCTTTCTGTAAGTTTTAAAATCCATTCTAGCCAAAAGTATGGCCACTTTGAGCTAAAATGGATTTTAAAACTTACAGAAAGAATTAAAACTGTTGAAGGGTTATTCGAAAAATATTAGAGACAATTTAGGAGGGCATGATCTTAGCTTTTTTAAATTTTGACTTAGTTTACGAGTAATAAAAATTAACGTATTGGCGGCGCTAGTAGTGGGTAGTAGGGCGCCTTAAGTAGACTATTGTTTTCGATAATTTACAATAAGAAAAATCAAAACACAATTTTGTTCTCAGGTTGCCACTAAGCAGTAATTATTATAAAATGGTTTAGTTTTATATAAAAAAAATGTAACTATCTGTCGGTAAAGTTAATTGGTACTTATCCAGAACCTGTGTAACAGATGACTAATCGCTTTAACCCTCAAATCAAACACATTCTTCCTTACTCTTATAAACAACTAAAAGAAAATTTGGTCATTTATATTCCCGAGTACACACATACATAAAAGTGGAATGAAACCTTAATATGTTTAACACCAAGGGTTGTCCATACATATTAATCGTATATAAAATAGCGGGCTCTCATACATATGTATGATGTATTACTAAGCAGGGAAGAAACGGGGGGAATTCTTCGGATGCTTGTGAGTTAACTTTGTGTAATTAAACTTAGATATTTGAATAGGTCAGAGGGTTAAATTTTTATTTCATTGAAATTAAGCACTATAAAGCTGTTTAAATGTTGGTTTTAATGGTCTGTAATTATTTTAATTGTTGATCGTCTTGAGTCTCATTTTTTATCCACAATGGGATAGTGCTTGGCCTTCACCTCACCTGATGTTAAGTGACGATAAGGCCGAAGGTGGAAGCGCACTACACCCGGAATCATCACCACTGAGGAACTGGCTATCTTACGTCTAACTACCGGAACACAACAATTTTTAAATCGTTGTTATGGTGTCAGACTTAAGTAAGATGGTGGTAGCTAGAAAGGCGGACTTGAAATAAGCCCTACCACCAACCAAACCGAGTACAAATTATACGCCCCTCCTGGAAATCGAACCTGGGAACCCTGCGTCTTACACGTGTAGGCGAACCACTACATCACAGAGGCGGTTTCGCTTTAAACCGCCTCTGTGTTCTGTTAGTTCCAGTACACTCAACAATAATAAACACCGACGCTCAAAATGGGGTTGTGCTGTCAAAGCAAATTGACCAAAACACAGAATGACTAAATGCAGAATGACTAAAACGAAAAATTACTAAAATGCAAAAAGACTATGAGGGCAAAATTACCAAATCACAGAATGACTAAAATGCAAAAAAGACTACGAGGGCAAAATGACCGAATTGCAGAGTGACTAAAATGCAGAATGACTAAAATGCAAAAAGACTATGAGGGCAAAATTACCAAATCGCAGAATGACTAAATGCAAAAAAAGACTACGAGGGCAAAATGACCGAATTGCAGAGTGACTAAAATGCAGAATGACTAAAACGAAAAATTACTAAAATGCAAAAAGACTATGAGGGCAAAATTACCAAATCGCAGAATGACTAAAATGCAAAAAAGGACTACGAGGCCAAAATGACCGAATCGCAGAGTGACTAAAATGCAGAATGACTAAAACGCAAAATAACTAAAATGTAGAATACTGACAATACAGTCCACGCAGGCAAAGTCGTGGGCGGCAGTAATCTAAAAACTTTAAAGACTTCAAAAATCAAAAACAAAAGTACTTAGGTACCTTTTCACTTGGTCCCGGCGTTATCCTTCCATTTGCCGCTCATTCCGGGACGTTTTTCTGTCTGTTATTAGGAAAATTCTGACTTATTGCGCGCAGCGAACGCGCTAAGACGGCGGCAGGTTGGTACGGGTTATAAGCTCTAGCGGTTTAGAGAATGAATAGGAATTTGGTCTGGGTGGAAATAACAGTTGTGCAACTAACTAATAAATAAAAAATAGGTAAATAACAAAAAAACTTAACATTCTTCTGGTTTACGAAATATTTTTATTGCTCCTTTTACTTCAACTTCTATCACTGTATGTAGCAAACTGCGTTTTTATTTTGAAGAGTATAATTCAGCATACATTCAGCAAAAATACTTTCGCATCCGTCCGGCGGCTGTCTGTCCATTTATTCTCCTCTACAGCTAGCATTGCTCAACCGATTCTCGTGAAATTTTATGAGCAGGCTCGATCATTATAAATATTTTTTTATCGAGCCAGTTTTTAGAAATTTTGAGAAATAAAATTCACCCATACGAAAAATGTTCAAAATTACAAGCGCCATCTAGTTTTGAATAGATATAATAAAATAATACCTAACCTACCAAACAGCACATAGTACTGCTTTTCAAAAGCAGTGTCAACCTCATGGCGACATCTATTAGATTAATTTTTAAACAACATAAAATTTGAGCGAAGCAGGTCTACTACAGCGCACTGAGATATGTAGATATGCCAGCCCCATTCTATCTTCTTACAATACGATACCGACATTGCTGTACCTTAGTAATTTTGAACATTGTTAAGCGTAAGTATTTTGTTTTGACTGTGCATTCCCGCCCCGCTACAGCTTATGGCTCGCACCCTCACTAAGTAACACGCTGTAATGCATCGTGAAAGGGTGGAAGCCGCGCGTGATCACTCCACAAATCCTAACCACTATCGTTTTATGGCAACTTAAGTGCGAGTCGAGTGCATGTCTAATATATGGAGCACTGTACTTACTGCTCTGATTATGAGCAAGTTATGATTTTCAAATGGTTACCATTTATCGCGGTACCATGACCAAAAGTGGCGCCGCGGTGAATTTTATTTAATATTGAAATTCTGATACATCATTATAATAAAATTTGACAGGCTCTTTTAAAATAAAATAAAAAAGAAGTTGTCCTTCAGCCCCACCCGACTTCAATAGACGTGTTTTATTACAATGATATGCGTATCTAGTGATAAGAAAATTATTTTTTGCTTTTTAGAGGTATTTAATTTTGAAGCTGTTTTTGTTTTATTTCAGGTTTTTTTGAAGTCGGTTTTTAACCAATGATGATAAGAAAATCTAAATAAAATAGACAGTTCTGAGAATTAATTTAACTAAAATTTAGCAACTTTGCCGATCGGAAACAAAGCAGAATGTGTACCAAGCTGACAGTAGCTCACATAACCCTCGTCCATCGGACTTTGATTAATTAATCTCGTAATTAATAACTTCCAAATTAGGAGTGACGCGCCCAAAGTGACGTCACGGACACTAAAAATTAATTTACCGTAAAATGTCAAGCTTTTGATATCATTCAATTGTATATTGTTAATAGTTTCCTTTGTATTTTATTAATATTGAATAGATTTTCATTGAACACTACTTTTGTTTTGTCTTTTCAATTCAAACTCAAAATATCTCTATTTAAATAAATATTGAGCGGTATTGTTGTTTTTTTTACTTTGATCATTGAAAATTTTATCAAAGATGGCGTTAAGAGAGTTTCACGTTTTTTACATGGTTTCCTATGTAATTGCAGAAAATTTAAGGCGAGGCCAGTTCACGATCTGATGAAAAGTCTGATTTTTGAACTTCCAATGTGAAGAACTGATGTAAAATTCTACTTCACAAAAATTACTGTAGACTGAAAAAGAAACAAAGAAGCAAATTAACCGAACAGAATATTGAAAAATGGCATGGTAACTCTGTAAAAAAATCCTGAATAACACCATAAAAACTTATAAAACTAAATTTCAAATCGTCAGATTTCGTAATTTTCAACGACAGTGATATGATTTTTTATGCAAAAAGGATAGCTTTTTTATCGATCTAACACAATAATCGAGTACATTTTTAATAAATGATCCAGTATTTCAGAAATCAATAAAAATGTACTAAAATTCGTCAAAAATCTGACGAAGCGTCAATTAAAGTTATGCAATATTCAACCTTATTCTAAAGACATAGTGAAAGAGTAAATTTCGTGAACTGGCCTCGCCTTAAAGCCATAAATGTCATAGCATACTGTGATAGGCGACTAGACAATATACCTAATATAATAACGTTATGTGAAAACAATAAGCCCAAATGATAATTATGTCAATATAAATATTATGTCAAAAAACAATTATGGCAAAATATTAATATGACAAAAAAATATGCTAAATGCTAAATTTATTATGCCAAAGCAAATTAGGAATAAAAACATTACCTGTGTAAAAAGGGATCCTTTTTAAATTTCTTGAATAAAGTTATATCCGGTTAAGATGAGTAGGTATCTATACTATCTATGGGTAAACATTGTCCTGGTTTTCAGTGCAATAATGAGTTTACTATTACTCTATAAGAATTTAAATATTATACAACATGTTACAAAAAAACCTAATGCCGAATATGGTAGATAGGGACCATCAAACTGAACAACTTTTACTATGGGACCAACTCTGTAATCGCGAAAAAAAAAATCTGCTGTTTCATACGAAAATTAATAACGAAAATATCAAAATGTATTATTAATAGGCATTAGGGGTTATTTTGGAACACGTTGTACATATTACGAGTAAACGTTGAGAAGAACCCGGCAGTGTTAATTAGTACTAAAATAAGATTTGTGAATGAAAGCCAGTATTAAGTGAATTAGCGCAACCGACCGGCTCTGAGGCGCACCGAGGCGCTCCGAGGCGCGAACAAAGCATCGGTTTTCATTTACATTAACCCCAATAAATCTGAGAGGCGAGTTGTGCCTCGTTTGAAAGGTTTTCGAGCAAGTAGCTGGACGAACAAGTTTACAATGTTTTTTATTAATTTTTTTCTTATTCGAGCATTGCGAACATTAAATATTGTTGCCAATACTGTTGACGTATTTTGTTGCTCATTGGACGAGTTCACAAGAGTTACTCTGTTTGTGCTGTGTTACAGTCAAAGTTAAGAAAATGTAGCATTTATTTTTATAATCATTAATATTTTGTCCATATAACAATAATATTAGTTAAGTATTCTTAAAGTATATTTTGTCTACTCTATCGCATTGGGCGTACCTGTAAAGATAGATGTGTGTTATAAATAAATAAAATAAAAATTCGATTAAATTAAGTAACTTGTATTTATATTTTTGTTAAAAAAATACATACATACATACGTGAGTGTATGTGCCTGTTTCTCATGGCCCATGGGGGTAGGCAGAGACTATGGACTATTAGTTATTCTGTGCTATGGATCGTTCTTTTGAAATTCAGTGCGGACTTATTACTTCCCGATCAAGTACCTACCTATTCCAAATTCAAAACGGTAGAACTCATTAGCTAACGTTTTTTTTACGAAAGTTTATGGCTGCGTGACTGGTCACACGAACCAATTTAACATTTATACTAAGAAAATTTTATTTCCTCAGAAATCCTTGCGAAGCCTTGTACTGCAAGCATTTACATTGCATCGAATGATCCAACAGACCAATTTAGGCGAAAATGAACTTTGAATATAGTATGCTTAAGAATCAAATTCTACTTGTTTGCCGTATATCCTCAAATAAACCAATCACAGACCTGCTCGCTCATGACGTCACACATTATTATTTATTTATTTAAATACTAAAATACTTTTGGTTGCTGTTTGGCTAACATCTCGAGGGATGTAGTCAATATCCATTAACGTAATTAGAATTTCGTTTTTTTGTCCAATATCCATTTTAAGACTGGTTTTTCACATGGGAATTTCAAAGTTTTTATTTTTTTATATATTATTCAAAGTCCAGATATATAATTTTTTTGGAAACTATCGTAATATTACTGCTTTGTTTGAGTCATAACATAGAAAAACAAAAAACATTGCTCCTGTAAAATTACCCAAATGGTCTGTTGGCCAAACAAGCACTGAGGCGACGAAATGCTAACTTCCCGTTCTCGGCTCTTGTCCGCTTGAAAAAAAACGCTCAAACAAAGTCCATTGTGCTCAAACACAGCACGAGCGGAGCGTAGTCGCTCGCAAAATAATAAAATTAACCATCGCCTCAAGGAGGCTGATTTGCTTAATCAAAGAGCACCTAATCGCGTTACGGACTGCTGCCTCTTATATTCACAGGCTGTTTATGCATTTGAAGAGGAATTAGTATTTATTACGGGTTTTGTTTGATTTTGATGCTATTGATATCTTTATGATTAAATAGTACAATTTGTGCTGAAGAAAGGAAAATACTTACAAGTTATGGAAGGGTAAACAGGGATTAATAAATTGATAATATTTTGACAAATTACAAAAAGGAAATGAAGAAATCGGCTTTAAGAAATTATTACATTTCCTTTGACTATTGAAATTGCATAAATATTTAAGAAGGTAATGGATAGGTAGGCAGATCGTACTTAGGAACTATTTACTGTATAGTTTTGGGATCAATTAATAGAAAGCACGAATTAATTTATACCAACATTTGTTAAGAAATCGAAACATAAATATTACTTAATATACAAATTATCAATCCTCAAACATAATAGTACATTAGGAGACAAGTTAGCTTATGTGCAATAAAATAAGCAAGAGCTCACGAGTTTCATACGACGTTTTTCAACATATTTGCGAGGAAAAAACAAAATAAATTACCACACAGCAACAAATAAGTACGACAAAAACAAAATAGGATAATTATGGGAAAAGGCGCGCAGGTTTTTTTTGTTTTTTTTACACGCCCAACGCAAGAATATTTTGCGAACAAAGGGGTGAGTGATCATACAGCCTACTTCAAAATTATAATTTTAAGTGATAAAATGCAAATATTTTAATATTTCATAACAAAATATTGTGAATTATGAATTATTTGATAATAATAAATATTTGTTTGACTTAATTAAGGACTTACGCATTTATTTATTCCAAAAATGAATATGAATTTACAGCAGCATAAAACCTCTTTGTTGTTACTTAAAAAAATGTATTACCCGGCTAAATTGGGAATGCTCTGTTTACTCGCATAAAACTTGCAGTATGGTACTAATTTAACTTTGAAGGGTTAATTCTATTACGTACTAGTGTTTTATATATTATTGCACGCGTTTGTTATAGCTCGGTTTATGGCCCTAATAGCGATGTATTAGGGCTCACTTTACGAGCAAGTGTGTTGAAAAAAAAGTTTATGAAATACATAACGTCAGTTTTCATCCTGTGCAACTTTAATAATAAATGAAAATGACGGCGAACTAACGACTCATAAATCATAATTCATTTGTTTGCAAAACATGGTACTTCCATATACTTGTTATAAATACATTTTTTACCATCGCCACTCAAAAAAGTGCGTTTAATTCAACGACAAGAGTGAATAAAACGCTGTTTTATTCACCGAGTAAATAAAAATATTTTGAATTTGGAACAAGCGCACATCGTATGAATTATGTAGAAAAAAAAAAACAAAACGTGCTGAAAGTATGGAGCTATTCCATAGATAAAGCCATAGTCATACAAATAAATTAAAAAATATCCCGCCAATTTTATTTAGGTTCTTTTTAGTGTCTTATCTTTGGGTTCTTTTCTAAAAAAATATCCCGCCAAATTAATTAGGTCCTTTTTAGTGTCTCATCTTTGGATTCTTTTCTATATATTAGAAGGAGATTAGATGTTCAGTCTTGCATCAGTCCATTCCATGCATCAGTCTGGTACGATCTTCAGTCTCTAAAAATTCAAAGTCTATACAAACTGATGAAATGGACTGATGCCAAACTGATCATGTAATTTCCCTCTTAGCGTGGTTGTTTTTTGTCATTGGAAAACTTCTAATTTTCACTATTTTCTAATATTACTGATTACCTACCTAAATAATCAAAATGTGATAACTATTATATAGGTATTAAGTACCTACTGCTATTTGTTTTCTCGCAGTCAATGGTAAAAAGTAGAGTACACAACTCGTGAAAAAAAAAATTCATCTCGGTCCTTTGTATCCCTCGCTTCGCTCAGGATTCTACTTTTGAATCCCTCGCTACGCTCGGGATTCAACTCTAGAATCCTTTGCTGCTCTCGGGATCCAACTAGTCCCTCGAACTAAATTCCCTCTTTTTTCACTTGTTGTATAATCTACTATTTCAACACACTTGCTCGTAAAGTGAGCCCTAATACATCGCTTTTAGAGCCATAAACCGAGCTATAACAAACGCGTGCAATAATATATAAAACACTAGTTCGTAATAGAATTAACCCTACAAAGTCAAATTAGTACCTTACTGCAAGTTCTATGCGAGTAAACAAAGCATTCGCAATTTAGCCGGGTAATACAGTTATTTTTTTTACTAACAACAAAGAGGTTCTAAGCTGCTAAAAATTCATATACATTTTTAGAATTAATAAATGTGTAAGTCCATAATTAAGTCAAACAAATATTTATTATTATCAAATTATTCATAATTCACAATATTTTGTTATAAAATATTAAAATATTTGCATTTTATCACTTGAAATTATAATTTTAAAGTAGGCTGTATGCTCACTCACCCCTTTGTTCGCAAAATATTTTTGCGTTGGGCGTATGAAAAAAACAAAAAAAAACCTGCGCGCCTTTTCTCATAATTATCATATTTTGTTTTTGTCGTATTTGTTGCTGTGTGGTAAATTACTTTGTTTTTTCCTCGCAAATGTGTTGAAAAACGTCGTATGAAACTCGTGAGCTTTTGCCAACCTAAGCTAACTTGTCTCATAATGTACTATTCCGGCATACTCTATCGAATATTTTAACGTGCAAATATTTATTTAAATAGTTAACAATACAAAATGTCGTAAAAATTTGGAATGAAATTAAATTATTTGAATGTCAGCAATGGAAATCATCAAAACATAAGTATGCAATGTCATATCGTTTAGGAAGTCAAAGTATACACAGACCATACAACAAGTATGAAATCAATAATACCTACAGTAATAATACCTACCTTCTAATAAAAATAAAATAATTTGTTTTTAAATTAATTTTTGTACTATTTTTAAATTTGAATTTAAATTAAGTATTTAAAAAAAGTAATGGTAGGTAACGCAAATAAATGACATTAGCTAACTTTGTAATTACTACTAAAATACAATAATTTTATATTTATTTATTATAATAATCTTTTTCTATTTTCATTTATAGCACCAGCACTAATTTTATAAGTGACACATGGATAAATAGAAGCACGTTTTTAATAATTAGGATGATTACTAATGAATAAAATAACGAGGTAATTTATGTAACATAAAATAAAAATACACAGATCTCGTGCCTTTCACGACCTTCGGTACATTGAAAATGAATGTATCGAATTTTATAAAAAATATATTCCTTTGTTTGAATTAGTACTTACAATACTTTGAAATCACAGCAAAGCCATGGACAATTTTGGATCTATATTGGTATGAAATTCATATAAAAATATTTCATTATAAACATTACATTTTTATTGAAAGGTAAATTAAAAGTACTACTATAACCTAAAATATAAAAAAAAAACTCAGATTTATTTGAAGCCCTCGGCTTTGCCTCGGGCTTCAACTACGTCAAACCTCCATAGCAACTGAGCGACGCGACGCGCATCTAAGGAGCGCGCTTCCTAAAATTACGCCAACATGCTACATATTGTAGCCATCGTTAATACGCGTCTTTTGAGGCTTCAACCATTCATGTAGCCTTAAAACTTACGAAACCAAGGCGATGTCGTACTTTGAGCGAAAATGGGGGCTATACTGAACTGCTATACCGATCAAAAAACCTTTTCAATGTTAAAGGTTAAGCTACAGGGCAAACCCTTAACCCGATCGCCTTTGTTTTGGCTCAAATTGTAGCTGACTAAATTGTTCAGAGGAGATTTTCTCAAAATTTTGATATCATTCTTCGTTTCCAAAATATCGAGCGTCAAAATCAAAAAATCGGAAAAAATGAGATTTTTTTTCCACTATTTCGGCCATATTTTTTTTTTGAATATCATATCTTCACAATTCCTATACTGGAGCAAACGAAAAGACATTTTCAATGTCATAAAAGTTTGGATATCCGGTCCAATGCTCTGACCGCTGAGCTACCGAGTCACTAGTGACATCGCCGAATTTCTTCTAGTATATCCTACTCTTACGCTGCAAGCCAGCGTTATTTCACCAATGTGAGGAATTACCTCGACATTCAATTGAAATATCTTTCCAGATATTTGGCAATCGATTAAGATGAAATAGCTGTATAATTTTTAAATTTGAGATTTTTGCATTCACAATGCTATTTTTATACAATACTAAATAATATACTAGAAAAAATACGACTCGCACCAGATCAATACTCAGACGGGAATCGAACCCGCGACCTTTGGATATCCGGTCCAATGCTCTGACCGCTGAGCTACCGAGTCACTAGTGACATCGCCGAATTTCTTCTAGTATATCCTACTCTTACGCTGCAAGCCAGCGTTATTTCACCAATGTGAGGAATTACCTCGACATTCAATTGAAATATCTTTCCAGATATTTGGCAATCGATTAAGATGAAATAGCTGTATAATTTTTAAATTTGAGATTTTTGCATTCACAATGCTATTTTTATACAATACTAAATAATATACTAGAAAAAATACGACTCGCACCAGATCAATACTCAGACGGGAATCGAACCCGCGACCTTTGGATATCCGGTCCAATGCTCTGACCGCTGAGCTACCGAGTCACTAGTGACATCGCCGAATTTCTTCTAGTATATCCTACTCTTACGCTGCAAGCCAGCGTTATTTCACCAATGTGAGGAATTACCTCGACATTCAATTGAAATATCTTTCCAGATATTTGGCAATCGATTAAGATGAAATAGCTGTATAATTTTTAAATTTGAGATTTTTGCATTCACAATGCTATTTTTATATGATATGACATATTTTTTTTGAAATAACGCTGGCTTGCAGCGTAAGAGTAGGATATACTAGAAGAAATTCGGCGATGTCACTAGTGACTCGGTAGCTCAGCGGTCAGAGCATTGGACCGGATATCCAAAGGTCGCGGGTTCGATTCCCGTCTGAGTATTGATCTGGTGCGAGTCGTATTTTTTCTAGTATATTATTTAGTATTGTATAAAAATAGCATTGTGAATGCAAAAATCTCAAATTTAAAAAAAAAAATTATACAGCTATTTCATCTTAATCGATTGCCAAATATCTGGAAAGATATTTCAATTGAATGTCGAGGTAATTCCTCACATTGGTGAAATAACGCTGGCTTGCAGCGTAAGAGTAGGATATACTAGAAGAAATTCGGCGATGTCACTAGTGACTCGGTAGCTCAGCGGTCAGAGCATTGGACCGGATATCCAAAGGTCGCGGGTTCGATTCCCGTCTGAGTATTGATCTGGTGCGAGTCGTATTTTTTCTAGTATATTATTTAGTATTGTATAAAAATAGCATTGTGAATGCAAAAATCTCAAATTTAAAAGTCATAAAAGTTGTCATCATCCCAATTCTTCGAGTTAAACTTTTGTGTAGGTAATGGATTTGATTTTTCATAAATGTAAGAACCGGATTTGATTTTTAAATTAACCCAACATCTTCTCGTTGTGCCAGCCCTAGCGTTGCCTGCCCGCGCGCGATAACTCGGCCCAGCGCGCAACAATGACGCGCGGCATCGCCGATTTATGTGGCGACACTGGTTGACACACGGTTGGCTTGTTGTAAACTTTGTTATTTAGCCGGTGGTTATCCGGTACTTTACTATGGGTGTGTGGAGCGATTAACAGTTAATCCCATAGTTACTTTGGGTATCCTGGCTTTCTTTAAAATATTTAATTTAACTTGCAGTAATTTTTTTCTATTTATAATCACTTAACCAAATTAAGGCAGTTTTAGTACTTAAAATTTTCTTTTTACTCAGTTTTTAGGTAGTTTTTTTTTATATTATTTTATTTAACGTTTTCATAGAAAAAAATATAGATTAAGTAGTATTTTTTGTCTTTACGCATATGGTGTTCACCTTTAAAATTTATTACACTTAGCAATAAATAGATGTTATTTAAAGTTAGTGTAAGTAATAGTGTTAACAAATGTTGCCCCCCTAGCATGACTGATTTATATCGCGTGATATAGCGTTTTATCACGTTTAACTGTCAAAGAGACAAAGGAGTTTGACAGTTGAGTGTCGATAAAATGCTATATCACGCGATATAAATCGGCCATGCTAGGCAGGCAGGTGTTTCTAATAAATAAACAAATATCTCGCGGTATCGATATAATCTACCATCAATTTATGTTTATTTTTCCTCGCTGGAGCCAACTCTGGGTGTAGAATCGTCACACTTTATCACAAGATCCATCAAGAAGCAAACGTAATTTAATTTTGAATTCTTAGTATTGATAGCTCGTCAATACAGCCTAATCCCGTTGTCCCCCACTGGGGGATTTCGGGAAAATAAGTAAAGAAATAAAACTTTTTTTCCCGATTTCTCTTAGTAGGGGACAACGGGAACATGCCGAATTCATAAGCTGACAGTTATAAGAATTTAAAAAAAAACTTTAGCTTCGATCTTGATGGATCCTGTGATAAAGTGCGACAATTCTACAGCCAGAGTTGGCTCCGAAAACGAGAAAAATAAATAGAAATTGATGGTAGATTACATCGATAAGGCGAGGTATCAAAGTAGTACAACTGTTTTGGTTAGGTTAGAAATCTCGTATAAACAGTATTCTTGTGCATTGAAAACGGTGTTTAAATCATCCGAAATATTCACCAAACAAAATAAATATATCCAAATGTCCTAACACTGCAAACAGCCCATGTAAACCGAACAAAAAACCTCTAGCAACCAAAGAGAGGCAATTATGAACGCAAAGAGGTCCCGTCAAATGCACGCGACAGCGTGGCAAACGGAAATTGCCGCCGCCATCTTGTCTACGGACCGGAAGCGCGCCAAATTATGGCGGCGATGTGGGTCGGTGGGACCTTAAGAGCTTGTACATTGATTATGATTGTGGAATCAAAATGTAGGGGAGTGATCTGGGTCGTTTAAGTGGCGCACCCAAAAAGGCTTTTAAAGTATCAAGAAGCTTAGGGTCTGTGAAAGAATTCGAGTGCGACTTATTAGCCTACTGTCTTTTTATATTGATGGTTGTTAAAAATACATAAGTAAATGTATTATCAACACACTTGCTCGTGAATAAAAAGTGTGTTGTGTAATAAACAAGTAAAATAAAAAATTAAGTGAACCTTATTACATCGCTTATAGGGCTTTAAACCGAGCTATAATACACACGTGAGTAACAACATTACAACACTGGTACATAATAGAATTATCCCTACAAAGTTACCTTAACTAGACAAAATTGTGTCAAGAGAACACAGCACATTGTTAATAACGGCTTTTTACTCAGTTTGTCCAAATCTTGACATAAAATAAAATAAAAAACTATAAGCTTGCATTTTTACGTTTGCAACAAAACAATAAGTAATAAGAAATTCAAAAATGCATACAAGAGGATTTTGAAAACATAACTAAATGGGCACACGATAATGGGATTATAATAAATTTAGGTAAAACAAAATGCATGCATATACACTCGGCCTACAATCAGCGAGCTAAGGCTGTTGATCAGAAGGATCTGGCAGTGATAGGACTGCACAACATATGAATGTCTGCACAACAACAAAAATAATTGTGTTTGTAAACCACTTGAATATGTACAAAGATATAAATACTTAGGCTTGACAGTAGATACAAAATTTTGTTGGAAAACCCACATTTGTGAGCTTAATAATAAACTTAGAGCATTATTAGGGAGATTTTATCATCTCAATAGAATACTCAGTAAACGCACATTGTTTGTGGTGTACTATTCCTTAGTTGATTCTTTAATTAATTATGGATTAAGTATATACGGACGCACTTTTGCGACATACATTAATGGAATAAGGAATATACAGCTAAGAATAATAAAAAAATATCTTGTTAATAAAAAAACTAAAAAAATGTGTAACAAAGATTATGATCAGCTATTCAAAATGTGTAAAATTTTGCCTGTAGACAAGAAAGTAAAGTTTCTCATTGCACTAGAAAACTATTTTTGTGATGATTTTAAAACAAAAAGAGTGCACAACCATAACACCAGGAGAGCAAATTATGGCATTCTGGTGCAACCTCGTTCTAAGAATTATTATGGTGAAAGAACATCAATGTATATGGTACCGAAAATATTTAATAAGTACAATCTATTAAGACAAATTCCAGCTTTGAGTAAAAATGTGTTAAAAACTAGATTCAAAAATTCTCTTTTGGACGAAGTAACAAAATAATTTTATTTTATTTATGTTGTAAATTAATCCTTATTTATATAATTACACCTAAAAGTAACTTGCATGTTTTGTGAGGTAGGTATGTGTGATTTATTGTTAAAGAGCGCACATCCCGCCAACAAACTGTATTCACAGTTTGGCAGGAAATTATATATGTGAATATCTGTAACATACCTTGTGATAAATAAATTAAAAAAAAAAAAAAAAGTTTGTGCCTAATACTCCAAAAACTAATATATTACTAGACAGTTGGCTATAATAATATAGGTTCCTTTGCCTTCCCTGTAATGGATTTAATTAATTTAACGAAAAATAACCTTTTGAATTTGAATAAATCAATAATTATTTAAACTATCAGCGAGCCAGGGAGTAAATTATGTAATTTCAAAATCTTTCGCAATCGCTTTCAGGATGTGATTGATTTGATTGACATTGATGCTTCATTTTGGCACAAATAAAAACTTACCAAAGAATAGCAGCAATGTGTCTCATCCATCTGTCAAATGAAAGCGATTGCGATAGATTTTGAAAATTAGACAATAAGTAGGCAGCTCGTAGTTGTATGTTTGTAACAAAACAATAGGGATGTTGACTATTTTTTTATTTTATGTTACATAAATTACCTCTCAAAAAAAGAAACATTGGTAAAAGAATTAATTCGCTAGCATGAAAACTGCCCGAGATATCACAGTGTGAAATGCACACAAATGGACTCGATCAAAAACGCTCCATACTAATGGCTTGCACGTTATGACGTCACGCCGTGCTAGTTTGTATGCAACGCATAGGAAATTTGTTCAGCAGCTATATTAAATATTGTGTTTATCAAAATGGTTTCTAAGACAAATTTGCTATACATTTTACGGACTAATTAAAGGTATCATTTATTTTAATAAATTTTATACTTTTTAAATGGACTTGTCCACCCAACTTTGAAGGGTCATAAAACAAATAATATGCAATATATAAAACCAAGAGGTATACAAGCTACTCTAAAAGTTTAATATATTTACGATTTTTATTAGTATTTCGTTATTTTATTCATTAGTCAACATCCCTATTGGAACAATATCGGCTCTGACGCTATCCGTTCGCAAACTGTGAATTATACGCCCCATATCCCAAATAAGTCCGCTCTATAACCGTTGGATCGACTGCGTATAAATTTTTATATCGACGCGGATCTAAAAGGATCTAAAATCGGATATATATCGTGACACTGTTTTCCGATTTAAAAGATATAGGTCTTTTGCTGTTTCTATTTATTGCGCTCTCATCGATTTAGAATTGTTTTAGGTTAAAATTTACTGCACTTATTTCGTAAAAATTTAGTGAAGGCGATATCAAAGATTTTTTATTGGAACACCACCCTCTCAATTTAATAAACATCATAATACCTAACTACTTTTTTTTAATGCACAACGGGATAGTGCTTGTCCTTCATCTCACCTGATGTTAAGTGACGATAAGGCCGAAGGTGGAAGCGCATTACTCCCGGAATCCTCATCACTAAAGAACTGGCTATCTTACCTCTAACTGCCAGAACATAATAATTTTTAAATTGTTGTTATGGCGTCAGACTTAGGTAAGATGGTGGTAGCTAGCCAGGCGGACTTGAAATAAGCCCTACCTCCAACCAAACAGAGTCCAAATTGTACCCCCCCTGGGAATCGAACCCGGGACCCCTGCGTCTTACACGGGTGGGTGAACCACTAGACCACAGAGGTGGTTAACTTATTCACTATAACTTAGAATTCTTTTATGATGTCACTATCACTGGAATTCAAATAAGTGTATGAAACTTGATAATAAAAATAGTGATGTACCTACGTACATACCTACCTACGTACATACGTACCTACGTACGTATACATATTAAAGATTGATTTAAAAAAATGATTAATTAAGAAATGAGTTTACTAAATAATGTTATTTATTTGTTAATCTATGTTAATTCATTAACGCCGAAGCGGTCGCTGGCGACCGAGACACAACAGATTTTCTATTGTGTCTCATTTTCCGGACATTAATGTAATGTCTGGGAACGATATAGGTACATATTTGTAAATATATTGCCATTTGACAAAGCTGAAAAGTTTTTTTGGTCCATGTTTCTTGTCAGCTAAAAGACGTCATAATGACGTAAATCAAAATGCTTATTATGTGAGCTTTTTTGAATAAAGAATTTTTCACTATCACTTTCATTTTCAAAGCTTTTGCAAATTTAGCTACACACCTTTTATATTGACATAATAATAATTTCGATTTTCTAACTTGCGTTTTAAATCTCTGCGCATCCAAAAACAAAGTAAGTATGTACCTAAAATGATAGAATCTAGTGCTAAAATCAATTTAACTTTCTCGTTACGCATTTTATCGAAAAAGGCTGCACTCCACTTCATTCAGATAATATACCGAGCTACCTCATCCAACGTGTCTATTCGCGCGATCTCGTCACCATGGCAACGACACGTCTCGCCACGCCCCCTTGTTAAACCAGTGCGGAGCTGACCTCGATACTATTTTATCGATGATTCCGCATTGTTATGTTCGTGTTATGTATGCAAAATTTGTCCCGTTTGTTACGCTTCGGTGTGGAGTTTTTAGGCTGTTATTTTTGGTACGTTATTGCTTTATAGAAGGGTGGTTGAATTTTTATTTTAGTGCACTTCGATTGAAAACTAGTTTATGCAACTGTGAAATGTAGTTAGCTTCCAAGTTTGTTTGAATAAACAATTCTTCATTCATTTCATTCCATTCATCCATTGCCTTTAATTCAGTGAAAATTTTAGATGCTCACTCACATATTAAGCTCACATTAACTAAACGCAATGAAAATACGTTTTATTAATAAGTAGGTATATTGATGATATTTTTATTGTAGGTATAGCTACACCTGTTAAGTTGTAGGATGTAGGAGACTATCCAAAATGTTTTACGAATTTCTTGAAACAGAAAACGTTCTTTTAGTGACTAAATAATTTAAATATAAATTGTTCCATTTAAAAGATAAAGCTCAAAATGAAATCGGCCAATTGAACGGCCATCAAAATTCAATACGGTGCCTCTTAATATCTGTGCCAATAAAACTGTGACGTGTAAAGGGTTCGACAAAATATTTTATAGCTCATAACCGTTCACGGGCCGGCCGTGTGGGAATCCGAGGGCCTATTACAAAAAAAGAGTCGAAATAATCGTACGATGTTCTTCGTTCTTTATTCATTCTTCATTTATTTGATTTTGAACCACACTTAAGTCCATTTTGTGGCGGAGCGGGACGAACATCCTACGATTATTGCAGTTTCTTTCTTTATAATAGGACTCCCGGGCGAGTGTCGTACGTGACATGACGTCGGCCGATCGGTCTTGTTGACCTGGATATAGAGTTGTATTTTAACCTTTTAAAGAAGTGTGCTTAAAAGAAGTCCCTAAGTCCCATCATTCAGCAATCAAATTGAAAATTTGTGTTTTAAATAAATAATAGTAGGTACATACGTACCGAAAAGCAACGATATAATAATATTCTCATCTGTTTTCCTAGAAAGAAGACTTTGTACTAAAGAATACTGTAAAATTAAATTTTCATTAACAGTGTAATAGACGTTTTAGTATTATTGGTAAAAGAGAAAAATAATAAGTTCTTAGTGTACGTATTTTGGCTAAATGAAAATTGAACTTGGAAACAAATCTAGGATAAGATTCTTTCAAAATATATTTTAAGTTTTTAAGTCAAAAATTATGCTCCAACCACTTATAGGCAATAGCACCACCCAATTCCGAAATATCGATAAACTAATTCCCCACATCGTCGACCATCTTAAAAGCTCCACTGAAATTCCTGGCGTCTTCATCTTCTCGCCTCCGCCATATTTGTCGTGGCGGCGACCGCATATTAAGCGCCGAGCATTCTTTCGCCGCGCAGTAGGTATGTCGAGAGAACAATGCGACTCGACTCTCGATTATAAGGGGTTGGTAAATTATCTATTGACTTCTAAGGCAACGGGCATGAAAAGGTTTTAATTATTGCGGAGCTCTTTGTTCAACTTTACTCGCCATTTAGGGAAGAGGTTAGTGATAAATTTGTCTGGTTGACGTCATTTTAACGTCTTTACAAACTTCGTTTAGGATATTAATTAGTTTACCTGACGTAAATTTTATTAAGTTCCTAAGTGAAATATTACAACACATTATACCTACATTAAAGGGAAGTAATTACGTGTTCACTTATTGAATTATATTAAATGACGTGTCAGTTTTGATATTTGCAATTGTATAATTATTGCTAAATGAACTTATTACGAATAGTGTTTTTACATTGAACAATTGCTTGAAACCGACGAAATTATATTACTAAATATTTTAATTTAATCAACTGTTTGTTTATTTCCACATAAAATTAGGCGTGAATCAATTACGCAATTAAACTCGATAAGTAGTAGTTCATGTGAGATATCGATACCGATCGGGCACATCACTAGTCTGCTCTACGCGGAGGAATCCCCTCACCATTTACAGCAGGAAAAATTACGATAAATACCTTTAAACTATGCCAGCGATTCGCCCCGTATTTACGTTGAGTGCATTTGGAATACTCTTACTAACATTTTGAGCAAGAATGTTTGCTGCATCGAAGCTTAAACTTTGATTTGCAGGTTTCAAACGTTTATGAATAGTTTTATAAGAATTTTGGTATGCGAGTAGTATTTTTATTGTAGCCTTTTCAAGTTAAAAATCTTTGACATGATGAATGAACCAATTATAATAAAACTTAATAAAATGATATTTATTTTCTTATAACATCTGTCTATGTGTTAAGTTAATACATTAATGTCCAGTTTATTAGTTAATCCATTGCCCTATATTTTTGCGTTTAAATAAAACAGCTCTGAATTAATAAAATATTTTGAAAAAGGTAATTGTATTCATACAAGCCGTGTCACTTACTTATCTCGAATGGTACTTCGTTTAATTACCTGAAATGATAAGAAAAAAAATTAGTCATAGCTTAAAAAGGTGTGTATAAAAACCCGAAAGCCAAATATGGTAGATAGGGACCATCAAACTGAACAACTTTTACTATGGAACCAACTCTGAAATAGCGAAAAAAAACAGCTGTTTCATCCATTTTGATATTTTCGATATTAATTTTTGTAAGAAACAGCTGTTTTTTTTCCCAACACGTTGTAACTTAATGTTAGACAGAAATATTGCACAGTTTTTGTCGTATAAAACAAATGAATTTTAAAAAGTAATTTATTTTTATTTCATTTCTTTTAATTCTAATCTTTTGTTAAATATTAGTGATCATTTTGTTTTATTCACATTTCAAACAAAATTTTAAAATACATTTTACAATAATAAAATGAAAACTGTTGGTTTTTAAAACTTAAGTTACCTTTATAATTACATCTAAGTTATATGGAAAACATACCTAATCGAATTTATAAGCCGACACAAACCAAATTACTTAATCACCCTAAAGTCTATGCGAATAGTGTTGAAATTCGTAAAGAATTCACTCAAATCTTGTTCAATCAAGATAATTAATTAATGAGGGTACTCGATGTTATAATTTGAAACTACTGACTTACGGAATATTTTGATTAATACCGACATTTGGACAGCGCTCAACCGTAGAGTGGCTGATTTTATAGCTAATTTGCAATGAATTGAAAAGTAATAATAATAGGAACATAACGATTAATTAATATCGTGCAGTTTGGTGTAAAAAAAAAGTGCAGAAATCAAAAGGTGAGTGTTTTTGGTGAATTTTGTTATAATTTGAATCATGTGGAAATGTGCTATTTTTTACGTATACAAAGTGATTAAATTGACAATCAGTGATCCGCTGTAACTTTAACTCGATAATGTATGGAAAAGAGAACATTATACAGATTAAAAATTAGTCCTACTAGTAAATGTACCGCAAGAGCTCTGAACTTGGTCACTTTTGTTGTACGGTCAACAACGAAAGTTGTTTAACACTAGTACTTTGTCATAGTAACTTTTTTGACTAATGTTTCAAACCATGAGACACCTGTTAAAAAAGTTGCTGTGACAAAGTACTAAAGCGTTAAACAACTTTCGTTGTTGACCGTACATTGTTAAATTAATCGCATTGTAAGTAATTAAGTATTTTAATAGGGATGATGACTAATGAATAAAATAACGAAATACTAATAAAAATCGTAAACATATTAAACTTTTAGAGCAGCTTGTATACCTCTTGGTTTTATATATTGCATATTATTTATTTTATGACCCTTCAAAGTTGGGTGGACAAGTCCATTTAAAAAGTATAAAATTTATTAAAATAAATGATACCTTTAATTAGTCCGTAAAATGTATAGCAAATTTGTCGAAGAAACCATTTTGATAAACACAATATTTAATATAGCTGCTGAACAAATTTCCTATGCGTTGCATACAAACTAGCACGGCGTGACGTCATAACGTGCAAGCCATTAGTATGGAGCGTTTTTGATCAAGTCCATTTGTGTGCATTTCACACTGTGATATCTCGGGCAGTTTTCATGCTAGCGAATTAATTCTTTTACCAATGTTTCTTTTTTTGAGAGGTAATTTATGTAACATAAAATAAAAAAAATAGTCATCATGCCTATTGTAGGGTTGAAAACATTTGAAGTTTCATGATAACCAGGGCCCTATTTAATAACGAGACAATTTGTCAATTGTCATGACAATGCTATGGGTAGTTTGTTCTATTTTCAAATCGGTTGACGCAATGGTCACGTTTATTAAGGCCCTGATTTTGATAGAATCGCTATGTATCATTAATTTAGGTCAATTTATTTGAGTTTGTGTTTCATTTGTTTATTTTAATAATCATTAAAACTTCTTAAATGAACACTAAACGTTATGCAATAAGAACAAAATTTATAAATAATACATTTTCACTTTTAGTTTTATCAAATAAATAATTGAACTATTTTATAGTAATAATACTTTTTATGTTTTTTTTCCATCCTTTGCATTTGAAATAACTATTGTTTTTCACAAATATGTAATTGTGTAATTTGTTAATTACCTTGTGTTAATAATAAATGATTATTAGTGTATTTTAATGAGAAAAGCGTACATTCTACCAAAACAAATGTTCAATAACTTTTGTACACTTACGATTTTTTTATGTAGGTACTAGCTTAGAGTAACGAAGCCGTCGTTGCTCGAAGGGTACTAGACTGAATTTAATAAATTTTATAGATTACAGAAACAGTGAATTAACTACAAAAGAAATAAAAATAAACAAATGAGGTTCGAATCTTGCCTGGTTTTTTTAATTTTTTTTTTATACTTATGCCTTTTTAAACAGGGACTTTTGTTGTTCTTTTTATTAGGCGTAATAAATAACATAATTTCAGTAGCCTAAAATGTTACTTTTTATTATTATTATTATTATTTATTTAACAATTGGTGAACATGCTGACTCTCAGTTCCACTGTTGACAGCTGTTGACACTCCAATTATCAAATACGCTTCACTACAATGAAAAGGACAATCGAAACTATATAATATTACTATAAAATAAACTACCTATTTCTGATGTTTTGTCTATATCATTTTCCAGCACAATGACTTACTACCATAACGACTTAGACGTCATATCTGGGGAAGCTCATACGCTGCTGGAGAGACCAGCACCAGCGTATTCCAACCTGACCGTACGACGCGCCTTCATCGTCTGGATGTACTGCGGCCAGAAGAATAAGTTCAGAGATGTCTGCAGCTACTATCACCACCTGGAGGCTTTTGTAAGTACCAGTACTGGTCAATTTCTAGCATCAAAGTAGAAGAAACTCAAACACACAGCCTTCTGGATTGAACAGTATTAGCGAATTCCAACCTGATTTATGACGCGCCTTCATCTTTTGGATATAGTGCGGCCAAAAACATAAATTCAGAGATATCTGCAGCTACTATTATCACCTAGGCTTTGGTGAGTACCAGCACTGGTCCTTTTCTAGCATCATAGTAGAAGAAACGCACACAGCCTTCTGAAGTGAACAGTACCAGCGTAGACCATCGGACCATCAGCCATTTTTTTTAAATGTCCCCACTGCTGGGGCACAGGCCTTCCTTATGGGTGGATAAGAAGGATGGGCCATATGCCACGACGCGGGCTAATGCGGATTGGAGGGTGTTAATGACTGCAAACGCAGCCAGGACCAATGGCTTAACGTGCCTTCTGAAGCACAGAGGAGCTCGAGATAATACATTTTTGGTCACCCATAAAGGGTCGGTCATGGTATGGGCCATACCATGACCGACCTTTGCGAAATTTGCGATCTCTGCAATCGCTGGGCCAAGCGGTAAACCACTGCGCCATCGAGCTCCATAGTCATTTATGCTTATTTATGTATACCCATAGTACATGCTATGCTTAGTTTGGGCTGTTTTGTATTCTGTGGTTTGGAATTATAGTAGTTCCAATTTTTTTCTAAAGATTAAAGTATTAACGGTCAGATAATGTTATTAACAGGAGGAGACACTACCACCAGAGCAGCGAACCGCCAGCCGCCGGCACGAGCTGGACCTCTTCACCACCCGCCCCCCAACCTCCCCCTATCTCCGCAAGAACTTCCCCGAGCTATACCACGACCACCCCGTCGAACTGCACATCTCTAAACTCGAGTCCATCAGAAACGAGAAGAATATCTTCAAACTCGAAAACCTTGACAAGCAATCAGGTGTCACCCCTACAGAAATCTTCGAAGTCAGTAAAATCATCAGACAATACTGCCAAATGCATTTCTTGCCTATAAGGAAATTCCTTGAGGAATTCCAGGAGTACGCTGCAAAACGAGGCATCAGAGAATCTGTAGCAAACGTCGCAGCGTATATAAAGAAGAAACAAATAAAAGCAGAATTGGATGCAGTTGCGAATTTCCCTAAAAGCTTTAACTTTTTAAACAGCTCCTCAGATTCTGACGGAGATAAATCTGATGAAAAGCCTTTAGAAAGTAAACAGCTTAGAATATTATTAGGAGTAACCCCTAATACTAATGGCGAAGACCCAAGTGATAGTAAAGACTCTAGTAATTCATGCGCTGAATTCTTTAATTTATTTAAAAACAGCCTTGATAGTAAATGTGCTTCTTATTCAAGCATTCCGCCTTCTTTTGAAGATTTTGCTTTAGCATTGGACAAGAATCGCCACAGGTCTAGATCAGTAGAAAATGTAAATAGAAATGTTTTAGGAAATAAGAACTTTAAAAGAAATCAAGACGTGTATGATACGAAAATGAATGTTCCCGACTTAGCAAAAGTGAGAGAGATTTGAAAAGAGACATTAATTTCAATGGCTTTTATTTGACTTAATATTTTGAATAATTTGTAATTTATCTAGAATGTTCTAGAACTTTACTATGTTTTCATCTTTATTGAACGAAATTTTTGATAAGTATATAAAATGTTGACGAAAATATATTTGATTGCAAGTATACAGTTAATTAATATAATGTTAATTATGTAGATAAGTGACGGATTTTATTATGATATAACGACAACGAGATTTATATTTTGTATCATTATTTTGAATAAAGTTTTGTATAAAATGTGTAAATCTTGCAGATTATTGAGTATTTTTTTTTATTTAATAAAATAATTTTTGAGAAAATCTTTGGGTTTTCATTATTAATTTAACTATAGCATGATACTCGTATATAAATTATTGTGAAAAAGGGTTAAATTGATCATATTTATTTATTTTAATAGTTTTTATTCTTTCTTTATTCTTGGAATGGAATTATAAAGAAAGTAGACATTTATTATTTAAGACCATAACTAATAAAAATAACTATTAACTGAAAACATTGTAAAATTGTTTTATTAAAAAATATTAACTAATAACTAAATTCTGTAATCTCCTTGAGGCGCGATGAAAACTGTTTGTCAAATGTAATATTAAATCTAACCTACTAGAAAACAAGGTTATTTGTAAAAAACCAACAACCTCGCAGAAGTAGATTTAGGTAAGTACTAAAATCATAAACGACAACGTTTGCTCTAGTCTACGTCTTTTCCAAAAAGACAAAAAAAGCTTTCCATATAAATGTCCGAACAGCTGAACGAGTTTTGTATGAAAAGTCGTTTTTTTCTTTTTCGGAAAATCGTAGACCAAATATTGTTGTTTATGATGTTAGTAATCTACGCACGCGAGGTTGTTGGTGTCCTACAAATAACCCTTTTGTCCAACAGCTGTTTAGTGCCCTGCTGCTCTTTGTAGGAAATTCCTCGCTAAATAAATAAATTAAACGATATTTGCTTTGAAGTATGAAAATTTTACTAATGACAGGAAAAAAACAATGGAACGAAATTACATTTCTTCTAAAACCATAGCATAATAAAAAGCATCACATAACGTGGTATAATATTAAACATACCGCCCCCCTAGAACGACTATTGACTTCGTTCTACAAACGGGCTAGACTGTTCATTAAACAAGAAGAAACATGTAAGTATTACTTAATAAAAACAAATTGAAACTTAGGCAAACTAAGATTATTATAATCTTAGAAACGATAATATTGAAAATACAATACAAATAATAAACTTATCATAACATTACATAGGTACTGTATATTAAAATAATATCACAATTCATTGAATTATTTAAGTGGCTATAGGTAAAATACACAACTTTGATGTAGGTCTTTTAATGTGTAAATTACTTTTAGTGCGTAATGTAACTACGCGAGTTATGTTGTCACTACCCGGATGCTTCTCAACTACCCGTCCTAAAAGCCAACGACTTGGTGGTAAATTGTCTTCCTTGACAAGAACTAACTGACCTATCTCAGGCTCAGGTACGCAGTGCATCCATTTATATCTGTTCATTAAATTTGACAGATACTCTTGAGACCAGCGATGCCAAAAACTTTGAAGTGTTTTTTGAATAATTTGCCACCTAGTCAATGAACTTATACTAGATTCTAAATATTTTTTGAAATCTGGGACAGATACTAGTGGTTCTCCAATGAGGAAATGACCTGGAGTCAACGGCAGTGGGCCATTTGGATCTGAACTGTCTACAGTTATTGGTCGAGAATTCAAACAAGCTTCCACTTGTGTGAGAAACGTAGTCATTTCTTCAAACGTCAGAGTTAATTCTCCTAATACGCGTTTAATGTGGTGCTTCGTTGACTTGATCCCCGCCTCCCATAAGCCTCCAAAATTTGGGGCATGAGGTGGTATAAAATTCCACTCTTTATTTAATTCTATTGGTATCGTTTCATCCCAAGTTAAACCTGCTAGCCATAATTTCTGAATAAATTTCTTTGTGAGAACAATACTCGGTGCTATCCATCCAAGAGGATCATATAATTGTGCTATAGTCGATAAAATGAATCTCTTTTTTTCAGGTTCTGATGTTTTTGGAAGTTTAAACTTGTATTGAAAAATATCTTCACTTCGTTCCCATGCAATCCCTAAAATCTTTGTTAAATTGTCCACCTTTAAATCTACTACTTGCTCGTTCTCTGTCTGTTCTTTGTCATTTGACTCTTCATCCTCCCCTCTTTTTTGTTCTGCCTTTACCTCTTTGATTTCATCGGTCTGTTTGTCCTTTACATTCTCAGTTCTATTTATTCCTGTAAGTAAGTCTTTATTGTTACTGTTCCATTTTTGTAATTCGAAACCGCCTCTTAGTAACAATTTTGACATCTCTTTACACATTTGTATACCTTTATTTATATCACTACAACCTAGCATCAGATCATCCATATAGAAAGAATTTATTACCTTGTCTGCAGCAAGAGGAAAATCTTTTGCTTCATCAAAGCTGACCTGATTTAATGCTTTTGCTGCTAGATAGGGAGCAGAAGCTGTACCAAATGTTACGGTAAGTAATTCGTCATCTTGAATTTCACTTTCAGGATTCTCTCTCCACACAATTCGCTGGAAAACAGCATCTTCTTCAGCGACCCTTACTTGACGATACATTTTTACAATATCGGCAATAATGACAAATGGATGAACTCGCCAACGCAAAACTAGATGACGTAAATCTGGTTGTAATTTTGGTCCAATCATGAGATCATCAATTAATGATACTCCAATGTTATTTTTACTCGACGCATTAAAAACCACTCGTACTTTTGTAGTTGTTCTTTCATTTTTTACAACAGCATGATGAGGAAAGTAAACTGCCTTTTCTTTATTAGCATCTTGGCTATTTACAGGTCGCATATGTCCCAATAATAAATATTCATTTATCACATCAGCATATTTTCCTTTTAGGTCTAGATCATTTAATAACTTTTTTTCTAACGATTTAAATTTTGCTATTGCAATTTGTCGTGAATTGCCACCCAAACAATTAGGCTGTGTTTCACGAAATGGTAATTTTACTATGTATCGCCCCTCTGTTGTCCTTTTAGTAGTATTCTTGAAAATATCTTCACATCTTTGCTCTTCTTCAGTCAACATCTTTTTGTACTAGATTGTTCTTCTATTTCCCAAAACTTCTTTAGAAAGTCATTTTCAGTGACTTGCGAGTGCATAACTGTTATACTCACATTATGACTATCCGTACCATTGTGCACAGTGCCAGACAAAATCCACCCCAATGAGGTATTTTGTGCCACTAACGATGCACTTGGATTCTTTTTAATGCCTTCCTTTAATATTGAACTCATAATGTTGGCACCTAACAACATATCTATTTTATTTGGTAGATTGAATTGAGGATCTGCTAAACATAAGCTTTCTAATTCTGGCCAGTCTATAGTTTCTACTCGTTTTTCTGGAATGTATGAAGTGACATTTTTTAGGACGTAAGCTTGAAATTTAATGTTGAACCTTTTGTCCACTAAAGATTGCAGTTCAACCGTAACTATCGACTTGGATGTTATAGTTTTATCTCCACCTAATCCTGTAACTGTTTCCATGATAACACTTTTCTTAAGTTGCAAAAGTTGGACTGCAGCTTCGGTTATAAAACAAGCTTGAGATCCTTGATCTAACAATACTCTGAGAACATGATGGCCTCTTGTATCCGATCTGGCGTTAACTAAAGCTGTAGCTAAAATAACTTGACCGCTTTTGTTGATTTTTTGCGTGGATAGACATGAAACTATCGGGGCCGAACTTGTTGAAGCAGTTGTATCTTCATCTTCACCAGTCGTTGTAAGCAAAGCGACAGGCTCGTTTTCTAAATGCAAGAGGGAATGATGTTTTTTGTTACAGAGCTTGCATCTTGACGAATTTGTGCAATCGTACACTTTATGAGTTCTTCCTAGACAGTTAAAACAAATAGAATTCTTCATTACAAATTCACGTCTGTTTGAACAATCTAATTTGGCAAACTCCTTACAAAAACACAACTTATGAAGTTCAGGACAAAATTCGCATTTCATGTCGGTAGTTTTAGTCGCTAGAAATGTTCGAGGTTTAATTTGAGAACCGCTAGTATGTGGTGAAAAAGGTTTCTTGGCATCTACAAACTCAAGAGCGCGGAAACGATTTTCAATAAAAGATTTAAATTGATCTAGGCTGGGCAATTCATTTGGATCGTTACTAGAAACATGTAACTCCCATTGTTTTCGAGTTGCTGGATCTAACTTAAAGGAAGTTATGTGAATAATTATTATGTCCCACGTACTTACGTCAATGTCAATATTCTTCAAAGCATTTAGGCAGTCGATGGTGGTGTCGAGTAGATCTTTAAGACCTGCGGCTGACTCTACAAATAATCTTTTTTGTTGGAACAAACGTTTCAGAATGCTGTTGGCCAAGTATTTTTTATTATTGAATCGTTTCTCTAATAATGTCCAACATTCGCTGTAATTCGCATCAGTAATTGGAATATATCGGATAATTTGTTCTGCCTCGCCTGTCAAATAAGTTTTTAGATAATGTAATTTTTGTACATTGTCTAAAGATGTGTTGTTGTGCACTAGAGATAAAAATAAGTCACGAAATGTAGTCCACTCAGAATAGCTGCCTGAAAAGACAGGGATGGTGATTTTTGGTAACCTCAACGCAGGGCCAAATTTGACACCATTACTATCTTTTACCGGTAGAGCTACTGCAACTATCATGAACTTTTTGAGAGCTGCATTCAATGCTGAATTATAAACAAAATAGCTGTCCTCCGTGCTTTCGTAAATGTCGTTAGTAACGTAATCGGTTTTAACTAATTCTTCGGGTTTCGAAATATCAATAATTTTTGTGTTGTTGTCTCTGAATAATAACCAATCACTTTCGAGATTTTTCAATCTTACTTCTACGTACTCTTGTGTAATACGGTCTTTAGGGCTTTTCTTAAAATTAGACATACCTTTTGAAATAGATTTTTGTAAGTTCAATTGCACTTTTAAAAGACCTTCCATCATTGCTGAAAAGCTTACACAAAATAAACAATATTTTTGTACTGATTAAATACGTAAGTAAATATTTGAACTATAACTAAATTTAACAAAACAACAAAAAATAAATAAATCTCTTGTTCTTGACACTAAATGTTCTTGACATAAACTGACGTAATCCGTCACACTTTTTCTCTTTTGCTTTTCTCTATGATCTTGCTCTTGAAATAATATTTTGTTCTTTTTGTTCTTGACTTACATAACCTTTTTGTTCTTTACTTTTCTTTTGCTCTTAATACTTTTTGCACTTTTTACTTTTCGTTCTTGATACCTTATGCCTTTGTATGTACTTTATACTTTTGTTTGTTCTTCGAGTATACTTTATACTTTTTGTTCTACTATTTTGTTCTTGAGAATAATCATATTTGCACTTATTGAGATTGATATAGAGATGCACTAAACTAAAGCAACAAACTCCTGCATTGCTTCACCACACCAGGGCATGACCAAGGCATGAACTTTTCCGCAACGATTTATCTTTTGCATAAAACTATGTGCATTACTTACGTTGCCTTACAAATCCGGCATTGTTAGGACCATGTTTAGTGCCCTGCTGCTCTTTGTAGGAAATTCCTCGCTAAATAAATAAATTAAACGATATTTGCTTTGAAGTATGAAAATTTTACTAATGACAGGAAAAAAACAATGGAACGAAATTACATTTCTTCTAAAACCATAGCATAATAAAAAGCATCACATAACGTGGTATAATATTAAACAACAGCCCTTTTTTGATGTCCCCACTGCTGGGGCACAGGCCTTCCTTACGCGGACCCAATGCGGATTGGTGGGTGTTAACGACTGCAAATGCAGCCGGGACCAACGGCTTAACGTGCCTTCCGAAGCATTGAGGAGCGCGAGATAATAAATTTTTGGTCACCCATCCCATGACCGACCCTTGCGATCGTTGCTTAACTTCCGCAACGCTGGGCCAGGCGCTTAACCACTGCGCCACCGAACTCCTCATTAAATAACCCTCTATACATATAAAATAGCATTGTGAATGTTAAAAAATATCTCAACGAACGTATGATATTGAACTAAATAATATCATTCTTTCATTATTTTTATTTTTTAGCAAAATGCATCATCGAAAAAAGAAAAAGATATGGTTTTATTTCTAATATATTATACATTACGCTTTATTGTCAGTCATTTTATGCACTTATTTTGCTAGCGGGTATAGTCACCCGAGTTGAAAGAGAATTATTAACATTTTAGAACGAGACCCTATCTATATTTTTTTGTACATTCTACCTGTCGCATTTTATAAGCGTTGTAACAAAACCTTTTTGTTCAGTTCGCCACCAACTTTGCTGTGTTCACATCCAAAATGGCTGCCCAACTATCAACGCCAGTCAACAGAATTACCAGAGAAGCCTTACCAGTATTCATAACTAATAATATCTTGAACACATCTTTAGAATTTGCATCAGACTGTGAAAAGGTAAGAAATTTTTATATTGTTTTTAATAACTGTTACGGGAAATTTTAGAATCCGATGCCACGTGTCATTTTTGATCCCAAGTTTTAAGATCTCTAGTTAATTGAATTTTTGTTGTTAAATTATATTAGAAAGTGAGTCACTGAGTATGTGTTTCTGACAGGTACGGTCAGCAACGAAAGTTGCTTAACACTTAAGTACTTTGTCATAGTAACTTTTTTGACGAATGTTTCAAAATGTGAGAAATCTGTATAAAAGTTGCTATGACAAAGTACTAAAGTGTTTAGTGACTTTCGTTGCTGACTGTACAATCTGAGGGCCTTCAAATCGCGTGTGATTACGTTACTACCAAGCAAGCGCGTTTCATCGTAGATCATCATCGCTTACCACAATAAAATAAAAAAAAGATGCGTACCTACATACTTTTTAAGATTTTTACTTTTTTTTGTCATAGACAATCTTTAAAAACGTAGATAATAAAAAAAATGTATATTTCGTCTATTTCTTTTTATTAAAATTTAGTTAACTAGATTTAAGGCGTGGTGGTAGTGAAACTAGCGCCGCCACTACATTTATTTTTATTACTCGTAAACCAAGTCAATATTTAAAAAAAGCTCATGTAATAATCTCTTAAATTGTCTTTTATATTTTTTGAATAGCTCTTCAACAGTTATCATTGCCAATCCATAATTGCCAAAAGTGGCCACTTTGAGCTAAAATGGATTTTAAAACTTACAGAAAGAATGAAAACTGTTGAAGAGTGTTTCACTACCTAAAGAAATCAGAAATCAGAATATTTATTTGCAGAATATTGTGTACATTACATTGAGATTGATGACAATGTTTCTAATAAAGTTTCAACAATATTCTGCCTTAAGTCTGTAGGCATGCAAATGTTAGTAAGTGTCAGCTATCTATAGTGAATATTATTACTATTAAGTATTACTATTTTTAACCGACTTCAAAAAAAGGAGGAGGTTCTCAAGTCGACGGTTTTTTTTATGTATGTTTTAACATAACTTTGTCAATCTCAAACCGATTTTAAAAATTTTTTTTTTTTTTAAAGCATATAGTTACAGATTGGTCCCATTGTCATAAGATCACGATCTGATGATGGGATCCTGGAGAAATCAAGGGAACTCTTCAAATATTATAAGCACACCTATAGCGATTTTGGTATTTTCTTAAGTAACTCGTGCATTTGCTTTCGAAAAGTACCATTTTGGTGAAGTGGAACTGATGATGAAGACCATAGATGATCACCGGAACTATTCAATAGGTACTAAACTAAGTATCTCACTGGTGCGATACGATTACTTTAATACGGTTGCTAGGCTATTTATGTTGTTCGTCATAATGCATATGGTGAAGTGGAGCTGATAGTGAAGTACCAGGAGAACTCCTCAAGAACTAACGCCCCTGCGTCGGGAAAACCAGTATTTTGTAAAAGGTGATGAGCTATTGACATAAGACTATTGTAACTTAGATAATATCGTCGCTAAATATACCATACTTACACAAAAAAGTTAAATTAAAAAAATAATAACTTTGGGTCTACCCATGTTTTATCTACCTAGATAATATACTTACTGGATAAGATAATATAAATAAACTAAAGTCTACCAAATACAGAAGGTACTTACTAACACTAAAAATAAAAAATAAAAAATTGTTTAAAAAACAAAAAAACCCACTTCAAAAAACCTGCCTCTAAAAAAAGTAAGAAATAATATACAAGGGCTGGAGTACATCTTCCTTTTTTTATTCTAAAAGCCCCACCCGACTTTAATAGACGTGTTTTATTATAACAATGATAATGCGTATCTAATGATTTGTATATTATTTCTTACTTTTTTTAGAGGCAGGTTTTTTGAAGTCGGTTTTTTTAAGACGTCAATAATAAGTCAAGCGCCTTAACTTCGACTAAACTAGCCATGATATTAAATTAGTAATACATATTAATAAGATTGTTAACTTTTAGTTATCTCCCGATAGCAAATAATGTAGGTATACTCCTTATAACTTTTTATTGGATTACAAAGGAAATACTTGTATTACAAAAAGTTGGCATACCTTTTTTATCGAAACTTTCGAGCTGCGGAGATGCAGGTAAAATCAATTAGAAAAAAAATACCTGATTCTCTTGTATGGGTAATTTTATGTTAAAAGAGCATTATCTCAGGAATTTTTTTTGTAGTCATATTACTATAATTTCGTCCTGTGTTCAAAATTACTAACTTTTATTCTCAAACTAGTTTTTGTATTTGGAAAATAAAAACTATTTTTATTTTTTTTATTTTATTATTTTTTATTATTCTATGAATATTATAAACGTGAAAGTTTGTATGTTTATACTTGAGACGATTGCTACTTTAATATTATGCAAAAACGGCTGAGCGGATTTAAGTAAAATGTGACACACAGAATGTTATAGGTACACATTGGTTAAACATAACCGATATTAACCGACTTCAAAAAAAGGAGGAGGGTCTCTATTCGTCTATATTAATGTTTTTTTATGTATGTCTTCTGATTATTCGAAGACGGCTAAACCGATTTCGAAACCGAAATGACTCCAACAGGTCCCATTTCTGAAATTGTTAAATCGGTTCAGAAGAATATTATTATTAACATGGTCAGAAATCCCTAGGGATTCTCTAAATGTTCACGCAGATGAAGTTACGAAAAGAAGCTAGTCAATAATAAAACTATATAATTAAAACTTTATTTGTTACAGATGGACACAGACTCGCCAGTCAGAAAACCGATTTATTACCCAATAAGCAAAAAATTATTTCATTCCCCATTGAGTGAGAACAAATCTGAATGCAGCGTTACCTCTTTACATTTCTCACAAAGAAGAAAAACTAAGAAGAGAGTACTTCTTCCCGAATCTGCTGAGAAAATCAAGAAAGTGTACATAATTGAGAGGAACAGAGACGGGTATAGCCCTTGTGAGAGCGAGGGAATGCGAAGGAAAGTGTTGAAAAGTCTATTCCATGACAAGGAATATTCTATGGAGTGCGGTAGCTAACTTGTAATTTATTTTATTATTTTTATTTATAAGTACGAAGGACAGTGGGCGAATTCGGTTCAAGAGCCGCCATGATTAAAAAGTGAAAGCTTGAAAATGTGGTCTTTTATTTATCACTCGGAACTATTTGATGCGCCTCTGCTTGTATAAAGAGAGATGACTGTTGGACCAACTCCCATACAAAATCGCCCACTGTCTTTTATTTCATTTCTTTTACAACAATACAAAATAACTGTTAGATTTTTAATTTAGAATTAGCATAGATGAAGTAAGTATAATACACAACGATATATTCACACAAGTGTATATTTATTATTTTTGTTAATATGTATTATAAATAAAATACCTGTAGTATTGTTTTTAAATGTGACTATGCAATGTTTATAATAATAGTAAGATATCTAGTACTTACCTTTTTGTAATTAAAAAAATTTGTTCTATTTATAGGTAAAAAAATATTTTCAGCAAATGATTAAATTAATTAAGTACTAATACGTTTATTACCTATTACAATATGATTCTGTTAAATTTAATTACTACTATTGCAATTGTATAGCTTACTTTAATTACCTATTTAATAAATTTTATTATGAAAACTTACTACAAAGTTGTTTTTGTTAAAATTATTCAAGTAGCTAATATAAATGATTCAGTTAAATAACAAATTCCTAGTATTTTTCTGGTCGATATAACAATAGTTGAAATAAAATACACAATTAGATTTTATTAAACTTAAAAAATCAATTAAGATTGGTAATCCCGCTAATATCCGTAATGGGGCATTTACACAGGTTGATTTTCCGAGTGACTTGATAGTTGACTAGGGCTTTTCATCGACAATAACTTGTAAAATCGCATCGCCACCGCATTAAGATTAGATTTGCAACCGACCCATATAAATGCCCCATATTAAAAGTGGCTTATTTCAATCTACTCTCAAAGAATCTCAAATAAAAAAATTTAAGCAGGTATTAACTTTCGATCTTTAATAAAATTCCTATTTAACAAAGTCTTGTCATTTCTATCTTTGCTGGTAAATCCGGTACCCGGGTACCCTTGGGAAATTTGCGGCTAAACGCTCAGGGGGGGGAAAGGGGGGTTGAAAGATGTCATTTTTTATTTACGGCGGGTTGGAATCTCTTTGTTAATTGCTCCGATAAAATTAATTGATTCTTTAGGGAATTGGGATTTATATAATAAGCATGCTTTGAATTGTAAAATGAGATTAATTTACGGCTGAAATGGATTAAAATTTGTTTGGTATTAATTAACTCTCAGACTACAGAACAAACCAGTAACCTTAGCATGAACAGCTATCGAGAAAAAAAACCCACGTAACATACTTTGACTTTGACATAGAAAATAAAATATTTTATGTGGGTACTCGGAGGAGCTCGGTGGCGCAGTGGTTTAGCGCCTGGCCCAGCGATTGCGGAGGTTAAGCAACGTTCGCAAGGGTCGGTCATGGGATGGGTGACCAAAAATTTATTATCTCAAGCTCCTCCGTGCTTCGGAAGACACGTTAAGCCGTTGGTCCCGGCTGAATTTGCAGTCGTTAACACCCACCAATCCGCATTGGACCCGCGTGGTGGGTTATGTATGGCCCATCCTTTTTTTTTTTTTTTTTTTTTTTTTTTTTTTTTTTTTATGCCGAAGGAAAACGCTTTTATGCGCTTCCTCCCCGAAGGTGAGCAGGGAGGGGTATGTGGGACTCGCCAGGAGGGGACCGCAAGATTCACCGTTGCGGCTCCCTCCACGACGGCCTCCCGTGATCCCACCCAGCCAAATGGCTCGGTGGTATCTCGGGAGGAGGGAATACCCACTAAAAACCTCCGGCACTTGCCCTCTCGCCGCCGATTGGCCCTGAGGGACCCTTGTAGGATTCCACCTCATTAGACCCGGCGGCCGGCCCGGTTATCCGGGCCTCCTCGCGGTTGGGAGATGGCTGAGCAAGTTTAGCCATCTCCCCAGACGGATTGAGACCGTGCAAGGCAGGCGATAGGTCACCCCCCACCACCCGCTTGGTCCCGTTTAAGGGGGAATGAGATTCGCGTAGCGACGCCTCCTTACCCCCATCCGTCTGCGGCGGAGAAGAGCCGCATGAGCGTCCTCTTCGCGGACTCTCTCCGCTGTCTCCTTCTGGAGGAGGACATCCTCACAGAAGGAGACTACCGCTTGCCATGATCTCTCACTGCTCAGCATCGCATTGATGATGCTGGGCAGAGAGAGATCTCCTCCCACCACCCCCACGAGTTCTCCACGCTGCTCCGACCACGCAGGACACGCCTCTAGCGTGTGTTGCGCAGTGTCTAGAACAGCGTCGCACTCGTGGCATTTTGGGGACTCCTCCCTCTGAATCCGGTGCAGGAACTTCCCGAAACATCCGTGTCCGGTAAGAACCTGCACCAGTCTAAAAGTCATAGCCCCGAACTTTCTCCCCTTCCACTCCCGTATCATCGGGCGCACCGCCTCCACCGTCAATGTATGGCCCATCCTCCTTACCACCCATAAGGAAGGCCTGTGCCCCAGCAGTGGGGACATTAAAAATTGCTGATGGACATGTGGGTACTAGGTTATGGAAGCTGAGAAATGTAAAATTTCTTTAGACTAACGGGTGAATGATTTTCTGTTTGCACGCAATGTATTAAGGTGGTACCCTGAGCGAAAGTGGCGCCGCGCCGCGGTGAATTATATTTAATATTATAATTCTAATACACAATTTTAAAAATGTTTATCGTGGAGATTTTATAGGGCCCACATTCTAGTATTTTTAGGCGGTATCGTTACATTCCCTCGTAGTCACTGCTAGAAGTAAATAGCAAAACTGCTAAAAGTGGCCGTTTTTTACACATTTGCTATCTATTTCTACGAATCACTACGAGGGCATGTAGTGATACCTTCTAAAAATACTAGACTATAGGCCCTAAAATCTCCACGAAAAACATTATTAAAATCTTTTTCTATTAATAACTTATTAAATAAAATCATCTGCGGGCGCCACTTCCGGTCATACAACCCTAAGCAAGTAAGGTACGCGTTTGGATAAAATTCTATCTCCGTACACGTATTGATTCTAGCTAACAATTTTTTATGTGCCCTATAGTTACTTGACCGTTTTTACTCTATTATAAAATTTTATAAAATTCAGTACTCCGCGCGCCACAAGAACAATAATTATCTATCGAAAGATAAAACTAAAGATTTACGTGCTACAAAAATCGTTGCTGAAGATACAGTTTCAGGAAATATCACAATACCAAGACGGCTCTCATTGGCCCAATCACTTCAGGGCACGATCCCCACTTTCTTGCCGTTTAGTTTGTTATTTTTCAGGACTTCCTGGGATCGGTAACTTTTCAGCGGGATGATACTAAAGTCACGATTTCATGAATTGCGGTGTGAGATTTTTATTTCGTTATTTAAGTAATGAAGTCAAAGGAAAGCCTTTAAATAATTTGCGCTGTTTTTTTTGAAAAGTTTCTTTTCGTATTCAATAGAAATAATTTAAATTTAGAGCGACTTGCACCATAATAGTACATTATGAGACAAGTTAGCTTAGGTTGCTCATTGTACATAAGGCTGTGGGTTGCAGCCTGAGCCGCAGGCGAGGGCGTAACTCAGCCGAGTGTGCAATAAGCAAAAGCTCACGAGTTTCATACGACGTTTTTCAACACATGCGAGGAAAAAACAAAGTAATTTACCACACAGCAACAAATACGACAAAAACAAAATATGATAATAATAGGAAAAGGTTTAAAAACATTTGTAATTAGGTAAATCATAAAAATATGGTCTTTGTACCCGACTCGTTAAGTAAGTTTCTGACTCGCACTAGACCTGTTTTTACCCGACTGCAAAGAAAGGGTTATGTGTTTCGCGCGTATCTTGTAAGTATGTTTGTATGTTTGTATGTTTGTATGTTTGTATGTTTGTATGTTTGTATGTATGTATGTTTGTATGTAATATTCTTTATTACCTCATATCTTTCAAACGGCTGAACGGATTTCTATGATTAAGATATCGTTAGATTGGTCTTTTCAGCCCAAGTGTTCTTAAGAAGGTGGCGTTATAAAAAAACCAACATGGCGGCTGTACGGTGCTATTATACGTAGTGAAAAAAAAATTTTTTTTTTAGAATACTGCAATATGGGTGTCAAATTAAAGGGCTTAATATAAGGATTTCAAAAAGGTATATCATGACCATAATATAATTATAAAAAAAACAATAAAATAAAAAAAGTAAATTATATTACGCAAATGCGAGCGGCCGCTATAAACATGTCAATGAGAAATTTATATTTAGTTTGTGTATGTTAGCCACATTCATGATGAAAAAATAGGCTATAATATCATCCCAAAATCCCTCGGGATCGAAGCCTCAGGCTATGCCGCAGGGCACGGCTAAGTTAATCAATAGATGGCGCTGTAGCCGAGTACATCGCGGTATGGTTTTGTATTCATCATCAATAGATCTAGTTGCATAGACCATATCAATAGATGGCGTTGTAGCCAAATACATCTCGGTATGGTTTAGCTCTCTGTAGATTATATAAGGTCTTTTGTGTTTATACTGAAAATATAACGATAATAATAAAAGAAACGATAACGAGAAATAAGAAGAAACGATTCTCGTTTATGGTCTTTATAACAATTAACAACTTTTTTAATTGATAATTATTTTCATACGATTCCATCCAGGGGCTTTTCACTTAGTACTTGACTCACTACAAGGGAGCGCGGCCTAAGATTTTAGTTGCAGATTGATTTGATAGATGGCGCTCATTTTTCGTTTGTCAAACAGTCGAGAGATGTCGCTATCCCGTGCTGAATCGCGGTATCGTGTGTCTTTCACAGTGTTATATAGTCAAAGCTGATTAGCTATAAAGTAAATTATTTTAAGTTTATTTCATGACATAGCGGTTACCTCCCAAAAAAATTACAAGTCAAGATTTATAGAAACCTACTAGTACCTATATTATAATATCGTACACTTTTTGTCACATTTCGTTAGATGGCGTTGATCATTAGGTCTGACTGATAACTCTATCTCTAGTATAATAATGTACTCTATGATTCCATCTAGCTAGCTAGAGTACATTCATTATTTATTATACTAGACATGGGTTGTAACAGGGTAAATTGCCTACCTGTTACAACTGTTCCTGTTACACTAAAATAACAGTGCCAACAACCTGTTACAGAAAATAACAGCCATGTCGTACAATTTGCCTACATTGTTCCGCCTGTTCCGTGGAACAAGCGCTTGTTTTGTCTAACTTATTGGCTACTTTATATGAAGAAAAGAGAAAAAGCTTGCTATTTTTAGCTTTTATGATCATAAACTGAACTTTTTACGTTAAACAAGACTAAGCTTTGTTACAAAGAAGTAAAATCTAATATTACAAAATATTTTTTCCAATACAGCAGTTACGGCGCACCCGCGTCATCTAGCGTTTTTATTCGGTGAACCATCATGTCACCTAATGAAGTTGCTTGCTTGCCTTCATTAAGTAGTTTACTTAAATTGCGATAGATGGCAGTAATTAAAACAAAAATAATTACCAATTTTTAAAAATAAAGTTAGAAAATATACATTATATTAAAAAAAAACTGGTGCAACCGATTTTCAACCTTATTAGAAAGGGATGGTGCTATTAATCGCATACAGCGCCATCCCTTTCACTGCTAGACGATCAGGCATTTTTCCAAGAATTTTCATGTCAATCATTTACATTGCAATACTTCTTTTCTTTTCCCTAACAACTGGCAGCACTAGACATTCCATTTTCCTACACCCGCCTGCATGTCTTGCTTTGCCTATGTGATCGTACACACGCGAGCGTTTTTTTCGACGCGCGTTTTTTTACCGCTCTTGATGTTCAATGCGAAAAGGTCGCTTGTGTGAACGAGCCTTAAGCGATCTAGCAAGCCCGGAGGCTGATTACGTAATTTTGTTGCAACTCTGACAGAAATCGCAGTTACATTGCTGCTTTAGTAAGAACCAATGTGACATGTGACGTTACTTACGGCAATGTAACTGCACTTTTAATCGAGAATTGTTAGGAACAGACTTACGTAATCTAAGAGCTGAACTAGTAGTAAGCCCTTGCCACAAAGCAGGGCTTTGTGTGGGCCGATACTATAAATTAGAAAAAAATATTTTAATCTACAATATCGGCCCTGCATGCCTACACAAATAATACGCGATTTAATATCCTTTAATAATCTCAAAAAATGAAATTATAATTTTCATAACACCCGATATCCCTGTTTCCCACCGTTTAACTTGACATTGGCAAATGGCAAAACAGTCAAACTCTGTTGCCACAAAAAAAAGAAGGTCATAAACAAACACTCACACAGGAACAGTATAGCACGACCAATTTACAAAGTCGAATTTACTAAGGTTTTCAATGGACTAAAATGTATTTTTGATATATGGTCGGTTTATATAACAGGTAAAAATAACAAGCTTTGTCTCTTTTCTTTCCATATGTTAGAGTGAGGTAGCGCTTGTTCCAAGTAACAGGCGGAACAATGCAAACAGGTTGTTACTCTGATAACAGGCATAACAGTTCGGTACAGGGTACAGTGGAGTATTTGGAACAGTGAAGACGGTAAGAACAGACTGTTTCGCCTGTTCCTTTGAGTAACTGTTATTTCATAGCGCTCGTAACAGGACGAAACAGTTACATTTAATTATCTGTTGTTTTTATCTGTTACGATAAATACGCCTCATGTCTATATTATACTAGATTCCATCTATCTAATTGGAACGCGTGTTGCATTACTTTACTTGCATTAATATTGAAAAAAATATTAAAGAAGTAGATTTTGTTAGGTTTTGTAGCAAGTATACCTAGTTTAGTTAGGACTAAGGAATAGGGTGTTTAGGAATATCTTATTACTGAATTAGTGATTAATTACATTCTCTTTGATATCGATAAAATATTATTTAGAAAATTGGTAGCTTCTTGTATTGGTGTTCGGATTGAACCTTCTGCGTCTGAGTTTGATGGTTTACGCGGTAAAGGCAAGATCGAGCGACGTATGCTACCTCTAATTTTATGCTGGGCGGTGACTGTGCATAAATTGCAAGGTACAACTTTAGACCGGGCAGTTGTCGATTTGAGCAGTCACCTATTTGCTAAAGGTCAAGCTTACGTGGCTTTAAGCAGAGTCCGATCTCTCGCAGGGCTTGCTGTCAGTTGTCTTGACCCTAAAAAATTCTTATTTAAACCACACGATGAAAATTCTTTTAAAGAATTAGACCGTCTACGTAATTTGTAAGGAGAATATAACTAAAAAGACGTAAATAAAAAAACAACTAAATTTAAAAAATTAAAAACCCGCCTGCCTAAAAAAAGACAAGTCAACAGAAAAATAAAATAGAAAAACTAAAAAACCCACATGCATCAAAAAACAAGTCAACTGAAAAGATGGAAACAAGATAATATATAAAGGCAAACTTAAAAAATATTGATGGTAGTGTTTAGATTAAAGGCAAACTTAAAAAATATTGATGGTAGTGTTTAGATTAAAGGCAAACTTAAAACATATTGATGGTAGTGTTTAGAACTTTTGTTCAACAAATAACATGCAGTCGGAGGCATAGAATTGAATGATAAGTAAAATCATTCATAATGTCACTTTCTTTATGCATGCCTCCGACTGCATGTTATTATGATGAACAAAAGTTCTAAACACTACCATCAATATGTTTTAAGTTTGCCTTTAATCTAAACACTACCATCAATATTTTTTAAGTTTGCCTTTAATCTAAACACTACCATCAATATGTTTTAAGTTTGCCTTTAATCTAAACACTACCATCAATATGTTTTAAGTTTGCCTTTAATCTAAACACTACCATCAATATTTTTAATGTTTGCCTTTAATCTAAACACTACCATCAATATTTTTTAAGTTTGCCTTTATATATTATCTTGTTTCCATCTTTTCAGTTGACTTGTTTTTTTTATTACATTGTAATGTAAGATTGTACGCCGGTTTTCAAAGTGTCACCATCTATGAAGTCCCGGGTTCGATCCTGGATGGGTCCATTTAGAAGCTACTTACTTTGGATTCAAAGCAATGTTTGTGTTGTTATATTTATTTATATATATTTTTTACCTTTAACGGCGCTGAGTTTGTTGCCCACCATTTGCTTCGCTACGAACGCCGCCATCTTGAATTAGTTACTGGTTAACAACTGAAACAAAGAAATAAAAATATTGTTATTTATTTCTAAAAATACAACTTTTTTGTAATGTGAACAAAAATATATTTTATTTACTAAGCTGTCATCCTACAGTTCTATACCCTTAGCACGAACAGCTATCGAAAAAAATAACGCGCGTAAAACTACTCGATAGACAATTCTCTATGGAAAATTTCATTTCGCTTATCGGTGATAGATGGCGCTGTACAAATTTCCAATAAAAAATTTATCTATCGAATGATTTTACGCGCGTTATTTTTTTCGATAGCTGTTCGTGCTAAGGGTACTGGTACCCTACTAAATGAAATTTCCCATAGATTATAAAAAGTACCTGCTTTTACGCGCGTTTTTTTCTCGATAGATGCTAGGGTACTGGACGGATCAAGTTAACAATCAGTTAACATACTTATAGTCTGTAAGCCCGCGACAATATTGTCTACGTCATATGACATCACGATGAAATACATGGCATGGCCGGAAGCTTGAGAAAATCCTTCACTTCCGGGCAAAATTTTAAGGTTATATTTACGTCATGTGACATCAGTACGAGACCCGTGGCATCATGCTAAATGATGTCACGGCCTTCAATAATAAAGAGAGTTAACCTAAGTATGTCACTTCTGAAATGGCCTGCAAGTACTTGACAGACTTCCGGCCATTTCAGAACTGACAGACCTATGTAAGTCTCTCTACCTACTTAACTATTGAAGGGCTAAATGATGCCACGCAACGGGTCTGATGTCACATGACGTAAATATAACCTTAAAATTTTGACCGGAAGTGAAGGATTTTCTCAAGCTTCCGGCCAATTTTATTTGCGATAATCTTCTGATCCTCGCTCTGCACAACATTTCCGACCGTGTGCCATGCATTCATCGTGATGTCATATGACGTAGGCAATATTGTCGCGGGCTTACGGACTATTACGCAAAATAGTACGCACGGAAATGTAAGAAGCAAAAAGCTACCATTTTTTTGTTATTCTGTGACAAATGCCATGTTTAAACAAGCTTAGTTACTACTATTTAGTACTTGTTACTAATATCTTGCGTAACAATTTTTACCTGAACAATAGTCAGTATACATGGAAGGTATTAGTGTTACTGACCAGTACTAAACATTAGTAGTTAAGCTTGTGTAAACATTGCATAATACCAAAAACAAAAAAGCTAACGCAACTTTTTGATTATGTTCCTATTTTTTTCCCACGTTTATTTACAAAGTTTTCCGGGAAAATTGATGACGATGACAGATGCGTAATCATAAATAAAAGTTGGAAAGTAGAAAACTTTTTTTATGTCCATAATAAAGAATATTTCGCCATCACGAGCGGCCATTTTAAAATACTAGCGACTTATATCCCGGTGTTAAAGTTTGATAAGTGGTCTCTCGACTTAAGTTGGGTTGGGAACTAAAATCATAAATTTTACAAGTACCTATGTACCTACTTAAATCTTTATTATTGCATAAGAGATACCATCCTAACTATGCCAACACTTAGGTAGGTACTTATAATTTTATAATTGTAAAGTCAGCAGCAAAAACTGACAAAATACTTACTCCAATTCATTTTGTGTCTTCACATTTAAGGTACCCTGAGCGAAAGTGGCGCCGCGGTGAATTATATTCAATATTATAATTCTAATACACAATTGTAAAAATGTTTTTCGTGGAGATTTTAGGGCCCACAGTCTAGTATTTTTAGACGATATCGTTACATTCCCTCGTAGTCACTGCTAGAAGAAGATAGCAAAACTGCTAAAAGTGGCCGTTTTTTGACACATTTGCTATCTACTTCTTCGAATGACTACGAGGACATGTAGTGATACCTTCTAAAAATGACTAGTATTTTTAGAAGGTATCACTACATGTACTCGTGTGCACACACAACATGTGCCCTAAAATCTCCACGAAAAACGTTATTAAAATCTATTTCAATTAATAATTTATTGAATAAAAACCTCTGAGGGCGCCACTTTCGGTCAGGTATGCCTGAGGCAGCCATTATACGCTCATGCAAGCGTCGTTCAATTCCATCAGTTTACTGTGACTTACAAATAACCTACCGTGTAATGTAGTGACTGATGGTTGCATGAAGTTGATTTCTTCTTTCCATCAGTCACCAACAGTCAAATGTAATTTATGACTGATGGAATTGCATGACGCTTGCATGAGCGTGTATTGGATGCCTTAGAGAAGGCTATGCTTAAGGCGATTGCACCACGAAAATAGATAGATAGAATAGAAGGTAATGTTTGATTTTCGAGTTATCAATACAAAATTAAGGAGCTCGGTGGCGCAGTGGTTTAGCGCCTGACCCAGCGATTGCGGAAGTTAAGCAACGTTCGCAAGGGTCGGTCATGGGATGGGTGACCAAAAATGTATTTCTCGAGCTCCTCCGTGCTTCGGAAGGCACGTTAAGCCGTTGGTCCCGGCTGCATTTGCAGCCGTTAACACCCACCAATCTGCATTGGGCCCGCGTGGTGGGTTATGGCCCGTCCTCCTTACCACCCATAAGGGAGGCCTGTGCCCCGGCAGTGGGGACACCAAAAATGGCTGATGTACACAATAAAAAATTAATTCATTGATAGCCTGTGATGAGTTGCCTTTATTAACTTAACTCTTCAACGCCCGGAAAATGAGACACAATAGAAAATCTATTGTGTCTCGGTCGACAGCGACCGCTTCTGCGTTAATGAATTAATATTTTTGAAATATTTTATTTTAACAACAAATTTTATTAGGTAGGTAAATAAAATAATAATTTTAGGATTTTATTTAATTTTTTTATCTTATTTATTTAAGACACACCAACAGCATACACAATGAAACATACACTTTGAAACAATAATCAAACTTCACTGCTGATAATAATATGTAGGCCAATAACAGGCGTGTACAGCATTCAAATAATGAGTAAGGCTCATAAGGACTTCTTAGGATGTTTCTCATAAGGACTAAACCATCTTCTATGAGTCTATGACTAAACTGTGTAATGTAATGTAAGGACATTGCAACGCAACGCCATCTATCTGCAAACTCGAAAACTAGATGAAAAGGCGAAAAAGGATTTGGTTTAGGAAAAGTCCGCGCGGCGCTGTTTTCGCGTCTGCGTCGTGTGATTCCGTTACCATGGCGACGGATGAAGCATTGAGGGAAGAAAATTATTGTTTGTGGAGTATTTGGAGGGAAAGTAGTAGGTAGAGTGCGTTTCATCGGTTATTAGGTACCTATGGCGTTATGTTGGTACCCCTGAAATTTATTATTATTGCGATGGAATAAGGTTCAAAATTGAATAAATTTCCGGGGTACCAACATAACGCCATAGGTAATAACCGATGAAACGCACTCTAGTTAGGATTTAATAGCATGGTGCCGACTATCGCACGCCGAATTTAGGAAGTTTCAGTTTTATGAAAGTTCCTGTAAGGATACCTTGCAACTTCACTCAAGAGACGAGAATGCATGGCAAAATGAAGATTTTACAGATTAAAATTCGTCGTTTACTTCGAGCGCTGAGGCGTGTTTTCGTTTAGCTAGCGGCCGCAGCGATGCGCAGCTCATGACGTCACAAACTGCTGCGCATGTGCTGCGGGAAACGAAAACGGATTTTTATCAAGCGATTGTAACCAACCAAGTTACTTTTTTGGCGCGAAGTGAAAATGAACCGAAATACTAAAAGTGCTTTAATAGGTCTTCTGACAGAAGAATTCTGTAATGATTTTATATAATATACATAATTTACATAATTTACCGAACTGGATCAACAACAACAATACCGCTGACAGTGACATATAAATTACTCTATGACAGCAAGCAGCGATGCAAACCACCTTTGGAGGAGGATTGCAGATTGCGAGCTACGACCTGCCGATCGGCAGCAGCGTGACGTCACTAGCATAAACGAAAACAGCACCGGTAGCGCCAGCTAGCAATCGCTCGCTGAACGAAAACACGCCTCTGGGCTCTGAAGTTAGTCACTTCTCTTGTATGTACATTGTTAAATTATTCGCATTCCACATTTTACGAAAATACTTACATTAATGCGAATGAAAGAGACAAAACGGTAGTTTACGGTAACGTAAACAGTTTGCATCAACTCATGGTAGGGCCAGTTCGTGCTACGGGTACAGTTTGCATCAACTCATGGTAGGGCCAGTTCGTGCTACGGGTACAGTTTGCATCAACTCACGGTAGGGCCAGTTCGTGCTACGGGTACAGTTTGCATCAACTCATGGTAGGGCCAGTTCGTGCTACGGGTACAGTTTGTATCAACTCATGGTAGGGCCAGTTCGTGCTACGGGTACAGTTTGCAAAAATTAAAATTGCCTGACAGCAATTTGTCATTTTATCGCTGATGAAAATTAATGGCGACACGAAAAGTTCGCTCCAGAGTTTCCGCTGTTATGTACATTGATTAATTCGCGATAGTCTCTCAGAATGAGAACGAGCAGCCATTAATAACCGTTATTCCCGAATCTCTGGTACGTTAGTACTATTATATATTTTGTGTCTCTGGGATGTTAAGAGGTTCGAGTTTTAGAGAATTTTGTATCGGAATCATACATTGAAGGGAAACTTTGGAAAAGTTCGTTTAACTATTTTATCTCTGAAATGAAACCTAAAGCACACCCCGGACACTCTATACAACCGCGCCATTATAAACAGCTGATGACGTTGTTGTACACGCGCATCTGTGTGTGTAAGTCTAGGGCTACCGTGCAGTTAGTACTGTATGAGCGGCGTTCAATTCATAATTCGAACTTTTTGGTAAATAAAGTTACAACGCATTGCTTTGAATATCAAAATAAGTTGACGTTGACAAACACGACTAAATGAGCACACGATTCAGCATACGAACTCGCGGGGTGGGGTGAGGTGATTGATTCTGTACGGTAGTACTTAACTATATCTATTATTTTTCCTCAAAGAATTGACAATCGCTTCAATTTTACGTGTTTTGCATGGCATGTATAATACTTAAATATACTTAAATGTTTTGCAAGTGACAGTCGGTGGATGAAATATTTTTGTTAATTTTTTTGTGAAAGCGGTTGTGCTATCATTCGAGGCAAAAACTCAATGGGCATACTACCTACCTCTTTATTTTCTTTTTGAGAATAAATCAAATAATCAAAATATCCTTAAGTACACTGGTTGAATTCTTACTTACTACACTACTAAATTTGTAAAAACCATTGAAGATTTAAATTAAACATAATATTATTGATAAACTCGTTGAAATATAATCAAATGTCACAGTGCTGCCATCTCTTTTACAAAATACATTTCGGAAAATTTATGATCCGTATCGGCCGGCAAAATCAGTTAAGAACAATGTTACGAACCTAACATTACTCAAGTTTCTTCGTAAGAGAAAAACTTTCAGACATGCTTCGAAACTCCAACAATAGATGTCGCTGTTCTGTAAAATGACACCGAGAAATAGTACCGAGGTTTGCGTCTTTCTAGTAAGTCGTATGTTATTGACATAACAACGAGTTCAAACTAGTAAAAAGAAAACTTTGCATACCCAGCGTGTCACTTGTGCAAACTTAAACTCTAACGCGTTCTCGTGAAAGTTCTTTTTACATCAAACTGAAAGTTGTGGAGAAACTCATGCATTGAAAATAGAGGAAATAATCTATTGTTTTAAACTGTTTTTTTTTCTTGTAGAGTTTGCATTGGGAATTTTACTTTTACCACAGAATACATAATAGTATATACTTTTACCCCCTTACTAATAAAGATTGTATAGCAGATGTATAGTTACACAGTGTTTTGTAACTTTCTTTTCAATGTCAAACTCAAATAGTTTGACAGAGAGTAACCATTGTGTAACTATATAATATCTGCTATACAATCTTTATTAGTAGGGGGTAAGAATCTTCCTTGCATCATTATTATAATTTATTTTAGGGCTGATTTTTCAATGCCTAGATAGAGCTTTATCCTTTTGATAGCGTATTATACTACCAAATTGAAAATGCTTGTCATTAATTTGTCTGTCACATTTTTGAATGACTTTTATTAGATTTGGTTAGTATTTAAACTGACTGATATCTGTTATCTGAGGATTGAAAAACCAGCCCTTAGAGGGGTAGGTATATAATCAAAGACAGCTAAGTGCATAAATGTCAAATTGACGGAATCGTCTTTTAAGTTTACCTCAGTATAATAACGTGGCTCACTTTTGTATGGGCCTTAGCTGCCTTTGCACCCAACTTCATTTTTTAGACGCAATTTAAAGGGCTTTAGCTATTTTTGTTTCTAAAATAAAAGAAGTAAATAGTTTATAGTAAATAGTTTGACGACCTGAATGGTGCAGTGGTCAACATGCCGCCTACCACGCAAGAGGTCCCGGGTTCGATTCCCGGCCGGGCAGAAATTGAAATGATGAATTTTAATTTCTGTGACGGGTCTGGGTGTTACTATGTATAATAAGTATATATTTAAAAAGTATATAAGTACTATATCAGTTGTCTAGCACCCATAGCTTTGCTTAGTTTGGGGCTAGATGGCGCTGTGTGAAATTGTCCAAGCATTTATTTATTTATTTATTTAGTTAGAACCGAAAATTTCCTAGATGGCGTGATACTCTGTTCATTTTCGTAATTTATGTCACTTAGCTGTCTTTGATTCTTTACCCCTCTAAAAAGTATATTTGTTACATTGTTTTGGTTTTAGTAGTTGATACGTATTTTCTATATGAATGTTATAAAACCATCATTATTTTACTTTCCATCAGAATAAATTTACTCTGGTTGGTGGTAAGGCATATTTTAAGTCCGCCTGGCTAGCTACCACCATCTTACCTAAGTCTGACGCCATAACAACAATTTAAAAATTGTTGTGTTCCGGCAGTTAGAGGTAAGATAGCCAGTTCCTCAGTGATGAGGATTCCGGGTGTAGTGCGCTTCCACCTTCGGCTTTATCGTCATTTAACATCAGCTAAGCACTATCCCGTTGTGCATAAAAAAACTATCTTAAACATACACAAAAAAAATAAAAAATACAGACGAACATAGAACCTCCTCCTTTTTTTGGAAGTCGGTTAAAAAGTGAAATATGATTCACGATGCATCCTTATGAAAAAATACTAGAAAAAATCGACTCACCCGTAGCAGTAGCGGGTTCGAGTCCCGTCTGAGCTGCTACGGGTGAGTAAATCAAAAATCAAAATCAAAATCAAAAAATCATTTATTCAGTCTAGGCTGTTACAAGCACTTGTGAATGTCAAAGAAGCTACGCCATCGGTTCGCAAACCCTGAGCGGGAGACCTTGTAACGAGAAGAACCGGCAAGAAACTCGTCAAGGGCTGCTTTTTTCTCCCTGTATATTTCATACAGAGTCGTCAACATTGAAAAATGAGCTCCACATTTAAAGTGAGGTCATTTTCCATCACAATAATTAACAAAAGTTTGTACACAATGGGTAGGTAGGTTGAAATTAACCCTTAACCACTTACCACAGGTCTCTCAGACACCGTTGAAGTTATTTTTGTTAATATTTCGGCGTGAACGCATCGTTCATTCTCGCGCGTTCATGTACCTTCCCCCCGCGCTCGTCAGTACCGCGTGAGCCACCGGCGACGTCACAGGTGCCCACGTTTATCCACGGTAAGTATTCAAACATCGGCAGGGGTCTGTGTGACCTGAGGTAAGTGGTTACGTGATTATTTTCTTTTTTAAAGAAAAAACGCAAGACGCAGTACCTGTGTTTCAATTGTAAAGCCCCAATATGTCTCGAATGCTCAAATAAGCTGTGCGTTCACTGCCGCGAGAATCGCTAAATAACTACCTTGCAATTTTGTAAAAAAAAAACAATAGTGGCACCAAAATTTTTTTTTTATGTTAGTTCATTGGTAAACTTTAGATAATAAGAAGAAAATGTATAATTCAGAGGTTCCATTATTTTTGATCTCATTTCCAAATAAGTCGTTACTTTTTGTTTTAATTTAGAGGTCTAACTAGAAATTTTGTTATGTTTCCAAATTGATTGATTTTATTTCGTATTTTTTCTTTTAATAAATACTAGTATACATTGTAAATGACTGTTTTATTTGAATTAATCCGAAATCTTCAAATTTTAATCATAATTGAGGCATTCAATGCGCGGTGTCTCCTAGACGTGTAGTAAGTGGTTACGGAAGCAAAACTAGTGGTAAGTGGCTGAGGGTTAAATACCTACTACATATCAGATAGTTAATTGTGAGAGTAAATAACTTTCAACTAGTTGAGAAATCAGTAATCGCTATGTCTGCTACTCGAAAGTGCACCTAAGTAGGCAAAATTTACCAAAAAATACTTGATACAACACATAAAAATTAACAAAAAAAAAAAACGCAATTCTTACAATTCAATATGCGTTAGGATAGGTACTCAGAAGCAGACCCATTCCCACTGGCAGCACCCGTTCACGAGCATGACGCGTGGACCAGCCATCGCTTCGCTCAACCATATTTGAGGGAACGTAACGACCCGCCCCACACGACACCACCGCAGAAATGATTAAAGAGAGCATGACATACTTAGGCTACCCATCCCAAGGCACTGAATTGAAAACTAATATCCAAAAGCTTTTCATAGGCCTTTACTTACAAAAACTACTGACTATAGAAAGCAAAATGATTGCAATAAAAAAAAAGAGAAATCAAAACAAGGTTTACTTGCCTATTAGTTTTATGTTTTGAGTAAGAAGTGCCATACATATTGATAACATCAAACAGAGAAAAAAATATATATAAATATACGACGCCCTTAGTACAAGCAGACAGAAGCAGACCCATTCCCACTGGCAGCACCCGTTCACGAGCATGACGCATGGACCAGCCATCGCTTCGCTCAACCATATTTGAGGGAACGTAACGACCCGCCCCACACGACACCACCGCAGAAATGTTTAAAGTGAGCATGACATACTAAAGCTACTCGCATTAAGGCGTCGTCGAGTCAAAAAGCTTACAATAAGTTTTAAGTAGGTAGGACAATTCCCTCAATTTTCACATAGAATAGAAAAATCTACGACCAGGCTGTTTTATCAATTAAATAATCTTTAACGGTATAGTATCCTTTTTTGAGAAGACAATTTTTTACATGAGACTTAAAGTTTTCAAATGGTAAATCCAAAATATTACTTGGAATTTTATTATAAAACTTTATACCAAGACCTATGAAAGAACCACGGCCTTTTTCTAATCTATACTGAGGCATTACAAGTTTGTCTTTATTTCTGGTATTCCGATTGTGCCAATCACTATGCTTTGTATATAAGTTAATATTGCGACGCACGAAAAGTATGCAGTTTAATATAAATTGAGATGCTGCTGTCAATATACCAATCTCTTTGAATCTATCCCTAAGAGATGTTCTAGAACTTAGTTGATAAATAGCTCTTATTGCTCGTTTTTGTAAAACAAAAATAGTATTTATATCGGCTGCTATCCCCCATAAAAGAATACAGTATGACATAATGCTATGAAAATAACTGAAATACACTAATCTGGCAGTTTCTTCATCTGTTAACTGTCTAACTTTTCTAATGGCATAGGCAGCAGAGCTGAGCTTGCCAGCCAGAGCTGCGATATGCATATTCCATTGAAGTTTACTGTCAAGAGTAACACCCAAGAAAACTGTTGAATCGAGCAAATCTAATTTCTCATTATTGATAACAATTTCAGTGGGATTCGCCTGTACATTAGGTAAAGCGAATTTAACACATTTCGTTTTCTTAGCATTAAGCTGGAGATTATTAACATTAAACCAAGCAAGAACCTGCGAGAGTGCTTTGTTCACATCGTCAAAATCAGTTTTATTCCTGTCAACTTTGAATATTAAAGAAGTATCATCTGCGAACAAAACAATATCACAGAATTTTTCTGCAAAAAAGGGTAAATCATTTATATATATTAAAAATAAGAAAGGGCCCAAAATGGATCCTTGCGGAACGCCCATTTTTACATGAGAACCTGACGAACTTATTCCATTGATATTAACTGTTTGAGTCCTGGAACTGAGATACGACAGTATTAATTTTTGAGCATTATTTTTTACACCGTAATGATTCAGCTTCAACAGCAGCGTGCAATGGTCCACGCAATCAAAAGCCTTGGACAGGTCGCAGAAAATGCCAAGGGCATTCTGAGACCCCTCCCAAGCCTCAAAGACATGCTTCAAAAGCGCAACCCCAGCATCAGTTGTGGAACGACCTTTCGTAAAACCAAATTGTTTGTTGTGCAAAAGTTTATTTACATTAAAATGTAATATTCTGTGTATTGTAAGTTTGTTGCTGGCACACTGCCTGACTTTAATTAATAAGTTATCCTTTGTAACAAAGGTTTGCCTGGAAGAGATCGCTTCCAGCGATAAGGCCGCCTTTGCCCACTATAGTTTTAATGTCTTTTGTAATTATTCCTGTAATTTGTGAGCAATAAAGAGTTTTATCTATCTATCTATCTATCTAAAATGACATAATAATTGCTCAAGTATTATTTTTTCAAAAATCTTGCTTAGGGCAGGTAATATCGATATTGGTCTGTAATTGCTAGGGTCTTCTAAGTTCTTAGTAAGTAACTTAATATATAAAAATAGCATTGTAAATGCTAAAATCTAAAAATTTTATATCTTAAGATCTTGCTAATACTTTTACCTGGACCAAGATTAATTTTCCGCAAGCGGTTAATGAAAAACTACATGAAAAAACTTCAATGGCCGCCAGGTAGGGAAACGCTATTATTCCTGGAGGAAGATGCATATTTTTTCAAAACTACCTCTCGGAAAATTTAAAATGTCTCACAAAACTTAATTGATGTCTTTTAAGAGGGAGAACATAACATAGCTGAATTGGTTTAATTAAGTATTACATGTTTTTCATGATATTCTCACAGAAACTGTTTCCTGCAACAAAATGTCTTATTTTAACGGTGAAATTGAAATATTTTTTCTGGTAGTTAAGCAGTTTTGGTTACTCATCAAGTGTTTTACTTATGAAAACACTACACAAAAATGCTTTATAGACTTAGTTTAGTAACATAAAAATGTTTTGACTTCGTTAAATAAACTCAACTCATAAATCTAAGAAAAAACAAAACACATAACTTAATAGGGTTACTGCGCTACACTAGCGCCGCCAATGGAAAAAAATCGTAGTGCTTAAATAAAGACGAAATTGTGAATTGTTTTCCTCTAGTGTACTCCGAAAAAGCTTTGTTGTACTTTTTATCGTTTAAACAATATTTTATAACCTGTTGTTTAGTTTAAGGCAAGGCGTTCACGAAATTTACTCTTTCACTATTTCTTTAGAATAAGGTTGAATATTGCATAACTTTAATTGACGCTTCGCCAGAAATTAGACGAATTTTAGTACATTTTTATTGATTTCTGAAATACTGGATCATTTATTAAAAATGTACTCGGTTATTGTGTTAGATCGATAAAAAAGCTATCCTTTTTGCATAAAAAATCATATCACTGTCGTTGAAAATTACGAAATCTGACGATTTGAAATTTATTTTTATAAGTTTTTATGGTGTTATTTAGGATTTTTTTACAGAGTTACTATGCCATTTTTCAATATTCTGTTTGGTTACTTTGCTTCTTTGTTTCTTTTTCAGTCTACAGTAATTTTTGTGAAGTAGAATTCTACATTAGTTCTTCACATTGGAAGTTCAAAAATCAGACTTTACATCAGATCGTGAACTGGCCTCGCCTAAAAGTGGCCACTTTTAGCAACAAAATAAAACTCCATTAAACTAAACGATAGACTAGAAAATATTTTTTAAGCGATAGAAAGTACAACAAAACTTTTTTGGAGTACACTAAAAGAACACAATCCACAATTTCGTCTTTATTTAAGCACTACGATTTTTTTTCCATTGGCGGCACCAGTGTAGCGCATAAAGTCTCTTAAGCGAAAATAAGTTTAATAGGAGTTCCATTTTTCTATGAATATGTAACACGGATAAAAATGTATACTACGAGTATATTTATTATTAACACATTATTATTGTTTAGTCTCTGTAAATACAATTCACTTCACAGTAACTAAATGTTATTTCTAACATCAAACAAACAGCAGGTACCTAGGTACCTACAATGCGATTAAATGGGGTTGGTAAACTTTTTCGAAGAGAATTGTTTTTTTTTTTTTATAGCACAAGTTTGAAGAATAAAGAAAATAATATTATGATTTTTTTATTTTACCTTGTTAACTAAATATATTTATTTATATTATTATCGCGATAAAATATCAAACATACGGCTGAACACGAAGTTCCTTTGCATTTAGTGATTTAAAAAACGGATTGACAGATTTGACAGACAGTGACGAAGAGTAATCATACCTTTGTTTTTTTGGTTTGAGCAACAACATAGAAAGTCTTTGGAGCAAAAGCATAACCTACGCATACAGCCGTAATAGGGATTTATTGTACTATGCTGTAAATTAAAATTTTTAATTTTTATTTAAATTAAAATGAAGCATTATATAATTCCGCAATTAGTTATTCTTGACTCCAAAGCCAAAAGCTACCAGAAAATATATAATTCACAACACTTTTGGAAAAGTTTACCAACCCCATTGTCAATAGAACAGACAGTGATCCGCTGAATTTTAACTTATGGCAAAAATAAAATTTAAAAACATTGAATAAATCCCTAAAAAGTCCGTGTCGATTAGGTATATCAAACCAAACAACAGAATCAAGCCATAACGGAAACTATTTATTCTAATTAAATATTACAATATACGTGTAATACAAAAAATCTTAACAACGTCGTTCAGGATGTACGTAAACAAGTACAGCGCCATCTATCGGTAGCTGGACTTACTAAGAACAACAACAAACATAATGATCTCGATTTGTATCGCAAACGCTCTGAGGTTGGTCACTTCTGTTGTACCTACCACAGAATAAATAACAGTACTAGCGTGTTGTACATTGTTAAATTAATCGCATTGTATACTAAAATATTCCCGTGTCATCACTCAGCGTGATTGCCCCTGCATCTAATTCACTTAACCGTTTGTTTTGGCGAAATGACTTGCACTTTTAGTGCCGCAGTCAAACAGAAAATATGATTTTCACCTCTCCAGCACGAAAAGAGCGCTTTTGCCGCGTAAAAACCGATTTTGGCGTGAGGCAAAGTGCTTTTTAGGGTTCCGTAGCCAAAATGGCAAAAAACGGAACCCTTATAGATTCGTCATGTCTGTCTGTCTGTCCGTCCGTATGTCACAGCCATTTTATTCCGAAAGTATTAGGATTACACAGTTGAAACTTAGTAGGTAGATGTATTCTGTTTACCGCTTAACGATTTTAACACAAAAATAAAAAAAAAATAAGATTAAGGGGGGCTCCCCATACATGGAAATGAAACTAAAAAAAAAAAATATTTATACCAATACGTGCGGGGTGTCTATAGATAGATCTTTAAAAATGAAATTAGTTTGTTAGTCTGTGCAAGACATTGCTGTTTTTCACATTGCTATGAAAAATCACACCTCCTTGAAAATAAGTTTAGACTTGACCATCTGTTACTGCTAGCACGTATTATTAATTTAATGTTGATATCTATTGAAAGTCCGTTGAGCTATTTATTAAGTAAGTACTTAACAATGAGGATCAGTAACGATTTTTGTTTAGTGGCTTATCAGAAGGATGCCACCACATGATTAACTGTGGAGAAATTTTTGCGATATCTCTTAAACCTGAGAAGTTATACGAGCTAAAACATGCTAAAACACTGTTATTTTGGGGGTCCTTATGACGTCATCGCTACGTACGCGAACCATATGCCGTACGTGATAAAGCATATATTGCATTGAGTTTTGCATTTCCTTTTTCAATTCAATTCAATTCAATTCTTTATTGTGAAATAAACAAGGGTCAATACATAGCAGATCTTAAGACTATTATTTGTATAGGTACTTTCACTTCCACCAAGTTTTACCTTTGCAGGTGTATTCACATATTTAACTATTATAATATTACATGCAAGATTTTGTACATTTTTTATCTAATGATTTTTCTTATAATTCATAAATTCTCCCAAAGTATAAAAACAATTATTTATTAACCATTGTTTTAAATGCTTTTTATGAGTACTTATATTAATGTTTTCTGATTTTAGATCATCAGGTAATTTATTAAATATATCAACACACATCATGTATGAAATAAAACACTTTTAACGGATACTAGCGCGGTTTTATTGAAAGTACTTTGGTAATTAGTTGGTATTTGGTTTGATTTTTTATTTTCCCGACGTTTCGGCACCTTTGCAGCTGCCGTGGTCCCGGGACCACGGCAGCTGCAAAGGTGCCGAAACGTCGGGAAAATAAAAAATCAAACCAAATACCAACTAATTACCAAAGTACTTTCAATAAAACCGCGCTAGTATCCGTTAAAAGTGTTTTATTTCATGTCTAGTGAGCGCGTAAGCTTGAGAAGTGAACACATCATGTAGCTATTTCTAGAAACCAACGATAAGTTAGCTGATGGTTTATACAATTTATTAAAATATTGAGTGCGAACACTACCATTTTTAACATTTCTATATAATTTAAAAAGATATTTATGTTTTAAGACAAACAAACATATTTCGAACGAACACTTTAAACCCTTAATAACTCAACCATTTCTAAACGGATTTCAAAAAATCTTTTATTAAGTTTCATAGCTATTAATATGATTTTATTACTTTATGTTGATTGTTTTTATTAATATGGAGTACTTTGAAGATTTTTTGACAAGGTGCGATTTTTGTGACCTCGAGTGTAATATTATGATTTCTTTGTTAACATACAAGTTTAAATATTATCAACATTTTGTAGTGAATTCAATGTGATGCGCAGTTAAAAATGTATACAAACATTTTGTACACCATTTTAAAAAGTAAATATTAAAATTCCGTATGTCCATCAGCCATTTTTGATGTCCCCACTGCTGGGGCACAGGCCTTCCTTATGGGTGGTAAGGAGGGTGGGCCATAACCCACCACGCGGGCCCAATGCGGATTGGTGGGTGTTAACGACTGCAAATGCAGCCGGGACCAACGGCTTAACGTGCCTTCCGAAGCACGGAGGAGCTCGAGATAATACATTTTTGGTCACCCATCCCATGACCGACCCTTGCGAACGTTGCTTAACTTCCGCAATCGCTGGGCCAGGCGCTAACCCACTGCGCCACCGAGCTCCACAAATTCCGTATACTTATTCAAAATGCCACGAATATCCGTATTTTGTTTGGCCTACTTTCCACATCTGTGACAGCGGTTGGGACATTTTCCGGCTTTTTGCGAGTCAAATAAATATAATTCGACACTCGACACTAGAGTGTCTCGCCTTTGAATCGTGCAATAATACACTTCCGATTCTCTTTGTAAGATTAGTGAGATGGATTAGTTCTGTTTTCAATTTGTAGATGGCGTTGACTTTGTTTTGTCTTTGATTTGTGTAATTATAAACTTCTTTTGTTATATTATAATATGTGTGCAGTTATGTATTAGTAAAAAAAATTTTTTTGGTATTTTATACTGACTGTTACCTACATAATGCACTGAACTATAACAGGTGTAACAAGACACTCAACGAAGCCGAAGTCCACGCATTCCGCCCATCATCAAGATCATTTTTGTCTTATGGACTACCTATACGTGAGAAATCAATAGCTACGAAGTTATTGAAGGTCATAGTAAATATTTTATTTCCGAAATTTTTATGAAATCTCATTTTATTCGTTATTTCCTAATTGTTGTCTACAGAAACATCATTAATTTTTTATGTATTTCGTTACAAACAATGGCTTCCAAACGTCATTACTCAATGTATTTCATGAGCACGCACATAAACGTTGCCTTTCAACTCGGCCGCACGCAGCTGTGTAGCATTCGCTCGCCGCGCGCCCCTGCGCGGTCTTTTGTACGCGTTACATTGCGTGCTAATGTATGGCATACATTAGCACGCAATGTAACGCATTGCATACATTGTATGCGATGCTTTTTTAACACCAAAAAGTTACAGTCGTTTTCCAGCAATAATTTTGAACAGAAATGATCCTGATGATGGGCAGAATACGTAGACCTCGGCTTCGTTGAGTGTCTTGTTACACCCGGTATAACTGATATAATGCTGTACTTAATGTTTTTCCGATTTAGACAGACCTATCTTTATGAGAGATAAACTTTTCATTTTTTTAACCTATCGAAGATCTAAACGAAGTTAAGGATCTATGAAAATAAGCACATTCTGTCCCATTAAAACCTGTAAAAGTTGCTCATCCTACAGTATGATAGCAAAAAGGGCGCAACTGTTTCCTACAACAAAACATTTTTTCGAACATATTATTTTCGTGGTGTCTCGAATGTCACAAATATTGTTGTCTACTTTTGTTATTGTTAAGGGTAGAAATAAAAGTGATCTGGTGATACTTAGGTCATTGTCACGAAGATGTCGAGTCTCTTGTTTTACATTACGAATGACATTTAGCACGCACGCACGCACGCACACACACACACACACACATAACACACACACACACACAACACACACACACACACAAACACACATACTAATTTTCATTTGCATTTATAAGAAGGTTTGTTTTACATAGTAAGTTCCTTCTAGATTCAACAAATTTATTTTTGTGTTTTACTGTTATAATTCTATAAGTTCGAGGTGGGCGCTAATAGCTGCGACACAGTCTTTGACTAATGTGGTTATTAACGTTAATTTGATTTTGTTAAAAATGTATAGACACAAATAAATAATTTTTGAATTTTTTGAATTTTGAATTGTTTGTAGGATAAGGAAGAATAGTTTTTAAGGTATAAAAATCCCTATAAATCCTAGGATTAGTCGCTTATTTAAGTCGTCTTGCTTGGTTTTTCTTTTTCAGTATACAACGTGTGTAGCGTTACAAAAGAGAGAACAGAGAAAGAGAGCCTACCTAGGATAAAAGTTTTACTGCTAAAAGTGGCCACTTTTGGCAATAAACTAAACGACAGGTTAAAAAAAGGTATTATTTAAGCGATAAAAAGTACCACAAAGCTTTTTCGGAGTACACTAGAAGAACACAATTCACAATTTCGTCTTTATTTGAGCACTATGATTTTTTTTCCATTGGATGCGCTAGTATAGCGCATGAACGCTCTTAAGGGGATTGTCAACCACGTGGTCTCCATACAAACGGCGATAACGTTTCCCACCCTCTAAACCTTAACCTACAGCAATGAATTTTTGGTATGTTTTTGAAATGCCTAAAAACGTATCTCATGAACCGTGATAGCTGGACAGTTAAAATTTTCACAGATGATGTATCTCCGTTGCCGCTACAACAACAAATACTAAAAACAGAATAAAAAAAATTGAGCGGGGCTCCAATACAACAAACGTGATTTTTTTTCCGGTTTTTGGTACGGAACGGAACCCTTCGTGCGCGAGTTCGACTAGCACTTGGCAGGTTTTTTTTTGTATTAAACTTTATCAATTTACATTTTTTTTTATTTACAGTGTAGGTAGAGAAACACTATTGACTTTCGAGCTGAATTCAATTAACAAATAAAAATTAAAAGTTTGACCTAGAGCGCTCTTTTGCTGTTTTTTTTATATCAGCTGGGAAAGTTAATAACATTTATATCTTTTTGGAAAGCTAATGAATTTAGTAAGTTATTTTACTAATTTGTACGCCAACTTTCATACAACTTTTTTTCAATAACTTACGGCGATTTTTGGGAAAAATACAGAAAATAAAATTTATTGCTACTAAAGACCTTTTATTTCTGAGATTATGTATGTGTTGGGCCAGGGTTTTTTTTAAACTGATCACCTATTTCGCAGCTTTTAGAAAAATATCAATTCAATGTTCAGAGTGGAGTAGTTTATTCATAATTTATGGTTTTAGGTAACAAGTCAGAAAATTTCTCAAAAATCGAAGAACCATTACAGCTCAGTAACCATCCATTTTTGACCCCTGGTTCACTGGGCTTAATTTGTTGCTAGTGACCTCTAGTATAACCCCTTTCAAGGAATAGGTCGAATTTCCATGTCACCCTGTAGATATTTAAAAAATCAAAACGTACAGCCCTAGTATTTAGGCATTTCAAAAAAATACCAAAAATTAATTACTGTAGGTTAAGGTTTAGACTTAGAGGGTGGGAAACGTTATCGCCGTTTGTATGGAGACCACGTGGTTGACAATTTTCTTAAGGAGCGACAGGCAGTACGCTACACGTGATGGGGCCAACTCTGCAACTCAATAAAAAAAATCAGCTGTTTCATACATTCTTGTTGAGTAGGTATTGACAACGTCTTGTATGAAACAGCTGATTTTTTTTGTTGAGTTGCAGAGTTGGCCCCATAGTAAAAGTTGTTCATATTCATGAGCACAATCACCACCTAAGAGGTTTTGCGTTTGACGATCAGCCATTTTTATTGTCCCCACTGCTGGGGCACAGGCCTTCTTTATGGGTGGAAAACGAGGACGGGCCATAACCCACCACGCGGGCCCAATGCAGATTGGTCGTTAACGACTGTAAATACAGGCGGGACGTGCCTTACGAAGCACGGAGGAGCTCGAGATAATAATTTTTGGTCACCCATCCCTTGCGAACATAAACCACTGCGCCACCGAGCTCCTTTTATTGTATTCTTAGTTATAATTACTTGTTTTTGTGATTTTATGAAATGTAAGTATAGCTTGACCATAAAAACTTGTTAAAAATTAGGGCGCCACTTTCTATGCAAACATGTCAAAATCACGAATAACTTGGCAAAACTTAGTTTCTACAGAAATAAATTTTTTATTAAATATTTTATTTAATTTCTAATGTTTCTGACCAAACTGTATATAAGTAGGTAGGTGTAGGTATATTTTTTTTGTTATTCATAAGTTAAGAGGTTGGATTAAACCATATCACATCTCCGAAGTAATAAATCACAGTGAAAGTATTAACTTGAACCCCCTCTGGACCAGTTCCGGGATCGGGTACGTGACGCAATCACAGTCATGTGATACTTTAACAGTTCAGGGCCACTTCTAGGGTATTGGAGATTGGCATACACTTTGAACTTTATTGGGGCGAAATGGAGGCATGAAATAAAAATCTTACAGTAGGGACCATGTAGGGACAATGAGGATCAGTAACGATTTTTGTTTATTAGCTTATCAGAAAGGTTATGTCACCACATGATTAACTGTGAAGAATTTTACCTGAAACCTTACCTCTTAAACCTGAGCTATACTAGCTAAAATGAGCTAAAACACTGTTATTTTGGGGGGGTCATTATGACTTTTTAAATTTGAGAGATGAAAAATTATATAGCTATTTCATCTTAATCGATTGCCAAATATCTGGAAAGATATTTCAATTGAATGTCGAGGTAATTCCTCACATTGGTGAAATAACGCTGGCTTGCAGCGTAAGAGTAGGATATACTAGAAGAACGTCGGCGATGTCACTAGTGACTCGGTAGCTCAGCGGTCAGAGCATTGGACCGGATATCCAAAGGTCGAGTCGTATTTTTTCTAGTATATTATTTAGTATTGGGTCTTTATGACGTCATCGAGACATACGCTAACCCTATGTCGTACGTGATAATGATAATGATAATGCACATATTGCATAGAGCTTGGCATTTCCTTCAAAACCCTTATAACTCAACCATTTCTAAACGGATTTCAAAATTATATTTAGGTAGTTTTTTTCGACTGTGTATAATATTTTTAACAGAAACTCTGAAGCTGTCCTATAGTCTGGCGCAAAACTATACTTAGTCTATTATTGGTGCTACAGCGATGACTTAAGTGCTATCACACGGGACCCAAATCCGGGATATTTTTAAGGTCCTTTCCACTAAACTAGGTAACACGATTCTCTACTTTCCTTTGCAAAATTCTCGTGAAAACTTAGATAAAGGCGCCCGCCGACACATCAAAGCCTTTAAACAATCCCATCTAACTTGGCTTACAAGTTTTGTTCGTGACTCACATGAGCGTTATTTTTCTTGGTATAAGTAAACATAAAAACTATTTTATAATAATACTAGCTTCCGTCCCCGACTTCGTCTGCTTGGGCATTTGGATAATCCCTAGGTAGCCGTGACTGGAATAAAAGGTAGGTACTTATCCTATGTCTCAGTGCCAAATTTTATCCAAATCCGTTCGGCCGTTTTTACGTGAAGTAACAAATATCCAAACTTTCACGTTTATAATACTTGCTAGCGGCCGCCCGCGACGTCTTCTGTGTGGACAGTTTTTTATGTACTTAATTTTTTTAACAAAAATTTCACAAAAATAATGATAAGACGCCGAAGCCCGCGATAGTTTAAAACTATGTGCTGCAAAAAGTTATTTATCTATCCCTCCGGCCATAATATATTGTAAACGTGTTGTAAACTTATAGGTAAGAACCTACCTAAGTTGTTGAAATAAACATATAACATATTTTTTGTTTACAAATATGTTTATGGAGCAAGCAGATCGTTCTTAAATATTGATATTCGTTGATAACTTTTATATATACCTACCTAATTATACAGGGTGTAACAAGACCTTCAACGAAGCCGAGGTCTACGTATTCTGCCCATCATCAGGACCATTTCTGTTCAAAATTATTACTGGGAAACCATTTTGATTTTTGGTGTTAAAAAACCATTGCATGCATTACCACGCAATGTGACGCGTACAACAGGCCGCGCCTGCGAGTGTATGCTACACAGCTGCGTGCGGCCGAGTTGAAAGGCAGCGTTTATGTGCGTGCTCATGAGATACATCGAGTGACGACGTTTTGAAGACATTGTTTGTTACGAAATACTTAAAATTTTGATAATGTTTCTGTAGTCAAAAAGTAGGAAATAAGGAATAAAATAAGATTTCATAAAAATTTTGAAAAAAATATTTGACTTTGACTTTTAATAACTTCGTAGCTATTGGTTTCCCAGGTATAGTCTAAAAGACAAAAATGATCCTGATGATGGGGGGAACACGTGGACTTCGGCTTCGTTGAAGGTCTTGTTACACCCGTTATATGCTTATACATATATATTAAATTAATAATTATTTATATACTATATTTATAATATGTCAGTATGTATGTTATAATTATTGTGTTTTATTTATAGTAAGTAATTGTTGAGTATATTTATTTTAACTATGAGTTATATTTTCTGTATGTTTTTTCTGTATGTTTTTTCACATAGCACAAATTATTTCTTTTGTTTCTTATTTACCCTGGTTGTGCACCCTACCACACAAAGTCTCCACATCACCCTAAGGTTGACTGGTAGAGAATGCCTAAGGCATTAAGTCCGCCATTGTACAATTGTGCATAAAGAATTAAATAAATAAAAAAATATTTGTAATGCCACGGGAACAGATCATTTTTTCTGTATGTTTTTTTCACATAGCACAAATTATTCGCCTAACTAAAGGATTATAGCGCTATCGTGTATGACCTCCTTAATAGATATGTTCCCTATTTTTCTGTGATTTAAGTAATTACTAAACCATATACAACGTTTTTTCAACCCTTTTGTTCCAAAATAACAATGAATCGTGGCGTATTTCGAAAATATAACTTATGTCAACGCTCCATAGAGTTGAGATCGATTATAAGTTTGAGTAAGCCTACAACGAGTTTGGCATTCTAAAATATTCCCGATCTCAACACTCAACTCGGTTATGTTTTCGAATCAACAAGTCAGCTTACTGTATTTCATAATTATAACTTATCACAACACAACACAGGATAAGGACCTACTATTTTATTAAAACGTTTTTATTAGGTTGCTTTCTCGTTTGTTTGTGTGTTGATTGTTTCTCCACTTTGCGAACGATTTTAAACTAGCTTGTCAATGAGCTAGAGACTTGAAACTTTGAACATCTTGACGAGTAGTTTTTTGGGAAATAGTGTCCAGGGTCTGATGATAGAGCCGGAAGAAGGCCACTAGAACTCTGTAATAAAACTATGCAACCCCATCGAGTTTGGGCTCGTTAGAATCGTCTTGATGAGTACTTTGTTGGAAAATAGTTTCCAGGCACTGATGATGGAGCCGGATGAAGTACACAGGAACTCTTTAATAAAACCACGCTACCCCATCGAGTTTGGGCTCGTTTGAATCGTCTCGACGAGTACTTTGTTGGGAATAAGTGTCCAAGGGTCTAATGATGGAGCCGGAAGAAGGTCATAGGAACTCGATAGTAAAACCATGCAACCTTATCCAGTTTAGGAACGTTTGAATCGTCTTGACGAGTACTTTGTTGGGAATAAGTGTCCAAGGGTCTAATGATGGAGCCGGAAGAAGGTCATAGGAACTCGATAGTAAAACCATGCAACCTTATCCAGTTTAGGAACGTTTGAATCGTCTTGACGAGTACTTTGTTGGGAAATAGTGAGTAGAACTCTGTAATAAAACCATGCAACCCCATCGAGTTTCAGCTAGTTGTATCGTCTTGACGAGTGCTCCGATAGAAGATGGTATAGGTATATGTATATTTTTAGTCTTAGCTCGTTAACCAAAAAGCAGAAAATTTAATTTACTGTAAAAAAACTTTTTTAAAAACACGTTTTTGAAAGGGACTAATAATTATAAAAATCGGACTAAAACATTAAAACGGACTAGTAAAAAGTATAAAATGAATTTTTCTGTAAATATTTTAACCCTATACCTACAGAAGTCACAAAATCAACAAAAAGATTAGGTACATCTTTGACAGCCATTTTTTTCTGGTTATCATTGATATTCTTCTTATTGTTTAATATATATAAAGCATTTCATTTTCATATTTCAAACCCCACACGTATACCTACTACGAGAAAAAATAGACTTTTTAAAATTAAAATATTCTCATACATTAAGTATGGAGACTGGCTGACGACATGACCACGAACTGACAGTAACAGACGTTGCTAAACTTAATGTTCATGGCTTCTACACATTGTCTGTCATCATCCTGCACTGCAAGTAAAAAAGAAAGCATGATTTACGATGAGACAGATAATAACCGACATACAGTGCGTAGAGGAGTGTTGGCTTCTGGAATCAAATTTATAACTGACGCCAACAACTTTGTGGTGTTGAAGCCGGGAACATATTAGAGTACTATGTGGTAACTCTGCACTCTAAAATATGTACGACGCCAACGCGGTCAATGACATCACATATGTTGAGACAAGTTACATTATGGAATGATGAATTTTAAAATAGTGCACTCTTAAATATTCCCGACGTCAACGCGATCTGTGACGTCACGAGTGTTGACATAAGTTATATTTTCGAAATACGCTGAATCGCGTCTCCGCTAAACGAACATTGATAAACAGTTCCAAATGTTGTTCTAAAACACAGTTCTTTTTTGGCGCACAAGCGCCAAAAAAATATGAGTCATTTTCCCAAAGAACTGACCTTTCCCAAAGGAGCTGACGTAACAAGTTATGAGCGAGCAATCAATCTTTGGTTTTTGGTGATCCGCACGGAAAAACGCATCACAAACGTGCTCTTTGGCAGTAAAACCGCTGACGCAACGATAGTCTTATTGTAAGAATTAGAGATCCCTAGCTAGACCCTAAAAAATTCAAGGTGGCACCCTGAGCGAAAGTGGCGCCGCGGAGAATTTTATTTAATATTTTAATTCTAATACACAATTTTGATAATGTTTTACATTCCCTCATAGTCACTGCTAGAAGTACAGCTAACGAGAAAAGAAACGTGCGTAAAATCATTCGATAGATAAATTTTGTATTGGAAATTTGTACAGCGCCATCTATCGCTGATAAGCGAAATTAAATTTTCCATAGAGAATTGTCTATCGAACAATTTTACGCGCGTTTTTTTTCTCGATAGCTGTTAGTGCTAAGGGTACTGGACTGATGTCAGAAAAAGAAGATATTTTTTAGCATCGCCACTCGAAAAAGTACGTTTAATTCAACGATAAGAGGGAATAAAATGCTGTTTTATTCACCGAAAGAATAAAAATATTTTGGATTTGCATCGTACCTATGAATTATGTACAAAAAGTGCTTAAAGTATGGAGCTATTCCATAGATAAAGATATAGTTCTACAATTTAATGACAAAAAAAATCCCACAAATTTTATTTAGGTTCTTTTTAGTGTCTTATCTTTGGGTTCTTTTCTAAAAAATATCCCGCCAAATTAATTAGGTACCTCGCTTCGCTCAGGATTCTACTTTTGTATCCCTCGCTACGCTCTGGATTCAACTCTATAGAATCCTTCGCTGCTCTCGGGATCCAATTTAGTCCCTCGAACTAAATTCCCTCTTTTTTCACTTGTTGTATAATCTACTATTATTTAAAGTTTTTTCTTAAATTAATACAATTGATTAATGCTTTGATTAAATATAATAGCATCTTTTGATTATCTTAATTATCTTGATGATACAAGGATAGGTACGCTACGGAATCTTATTTTTAACTAGCAACTCACCCTTGACCGGTTGTTCCTTATTAGTGTGCTTGTGTATATTGTTGATTCTTTCACTCTCCCGGGAATACGATGGTTAAGAACGGGATGGAACGTATAATGGGGAATTGATGGATTTCCTATACTTCCGTGATTCTTGTTTAATGTATTTCGTTTTGTAAGATATCGCTATTTATTCTTTTTCGTTTAGAAAGTAGCTTCACTTTTTATTAGATATTCTTATTTTTTGTCAGGAATCATTTTTATTAGGGTTCCGTACCCAAAAGGTAAAAACGGGCCCTATCACTAAGACTATCCACTGTCCGTCTGTCGGTCTTAAATAAAATAAATATATAATTGGGGCTTCCATACAACAAACGTGTTTTTAGCCGTTTTAGGGTTCCATAGGGTACAAAACGGAACCCTTATAGCATCACATTGTTGTCCGTCTGTCTGTGTGTCAAGTCAAGACCTTTACTCGGGAACTTTACTTTACTTTGTACGAATTTGTATGGAACGGAACAATTTTTAATTAAGTTGTATGGATTTTTTTTTCATGTTTTTTTGTTATTTCAGAATCGTGTTTATTATTTTACTTAGGTATTTGCATTAAAATAATAATAAAAACTCAAAATTCTAATTTTGTGAGTTAACACACTTTTGCTTATTGGCGTCCCTTAACCTAAAAAACTTTAACTACCTTTTATCTAGCAGTTTGTTTGCCTGTTAAGTGGCTATTAACTGTTTCTTTGCAGACCCAGATAACGTAACTGACTGACCGTTTAGATAAGAAAACGAAGGCGAGGGAAATACTTCTGTTGTGTTTTGTTTCGTTTTTTAACTAAACGTCCTACTAATCGTTTGAAAATTGTAGGAAAAAAAATGTTACTTATTTATATTTTTTAAATGAAAAAGACTCGAAGTTTTGCGAATTCATTTTGGCGATGCGATAACAAAAGAAAACCCATATGTTTCTTAGGGTCTTTAAGACTCATAAATTATAATCTTTCAGACTTACGTAGGAACCAACTTACTATTTTTTTACGTAAGTAGGTATTCCACAAATGAAAATGCTTTTGTCAGATATCGATTTTCAAACACCCCCCCAAAAACGCGAATTTACCCAAATTTTGCATAATTCCAAAAAATGTTACCAGTAGATTTTCAAAATTCAAACGTTTACACGTGTCTCGGTAAATTCCTCAACTTTTGGTACTATTCCCATCTCGATCCTCCCAAAATCCTCGGAGATATGGCCAAAAATAGGTTTTAAGCGATTCGCATCTGATAACAATTTTCAATGGTAAAACCTCACATCCATCTGCATACAATCGCGCGTGCCACTGCTAGCAAAGCAATAGCAACACAGTTACAGCTGTAGCCAATGACATTTAATATCAATAGCCTACAAATACAACAGACAGACCGCGTCGCGTCAGCATGAAAGAAGGAAGTGTAAGTTACATTTTCAGACGTAACTGAAATGAATTAACATTACTAATTCATTTCCCAAAAAGTGAATACTAAAAAACTGAAAATTTAAAATAAGGCGCAAAATTAGTTCCATTTCCAACCGAGTCTCAACTCTCGTCTTTCGTTGACCAAAGTTTGGTTAATATTCTATTTTACACAGAGTTAATGAAATGAATTACCTATACGTATTCATTTCCCAAAAATTGTAAAAGTTCGAGCGCGAAGCGTGAGCGAAAGCTCACAGAGCCACTAGTTTAATAAATTAACAGTGTACACATTTATAGATATAGAAAAACGAACCGTTACCGCGATCAAGGAAACTGTTAGCGCCATCTATGATCATTCGGCGGAACTAATTTTGTAACGCAAGAGTCAAGAAAGACTGTTCAGTGTGGCCTTGAGTGTGGCCCGTTGCGATAAAATTCTGAACGATAAAACCAAAACAGTGATATTTTCTTTCGTAGTAATCGTGCGGGGTTGAAAATATGAAAATAATGTATAATAATAATATAGTCTTTTATTGAAGTTCTTTATATATTAATCAATAAGAAAAATTTCAATTTTAACCAGGAAAAAATGGCTTTCAAAGATGTCATCTTTTTTGTTGTTTTTTTTCAGCAGGGCGTTGATTAATACGCCCTCTTGCTATAAATGATATATCATTAGAAAGGTCTTTTAAAGAAAAATATTTGCTGTTAATATATGTTATATCAATTGTTAATACTTTTGGAGTTAAAGGTTATTAAAGTATAAAACTGGTTTATTGTCTATGGGAGTTGATCTACCCCACCTCTAGCATTGAATGGTATATCATTAGAAAGGTTTTTATTTGAAAAATATTTGCTGTAAACATACTTTTTATCAATAGTTAGTATTTTCGGAGTTTTAGGTCATTAATGTTATAAAATTTGGTCGATTTCAGAGCGATTTAACTCTCAAAGTTCTAGTAGTTGACGTCTGCTGTCATACGATAAAATGTTTCAAATTTAAAGACCTTTCCAATGATGTAAAATTTATTGCTAGAGGAGGCCTAGATCAAAATGCTCATCGTACTAAAGGACCCCCGAAAAGGTCAAACAATTCGACTCAAACCTCATGTCCTAATAAATAAATAAATAATAATAAAAAATATAAAATCTTGATTGAAATAATCTTACATCACAATTTACACCTAGTTTAAACGCAGATAATATAGGAAAAATAAATAATCAATAATAAAAAGAATATTATTAAACCATGTGCTTGACCACATGCAATGTTGCCGTTCTGCTCACTTCATGGCTTGGAAATTATAGAAGGCTATGACAAGACACATTGGCATCCTAGGCAGTACAAATGTGTGTGTCCCCCCCTCTAACTTTTGAAATAGGTGAGCGAAAAATCTAAAAAAAATATATGCTATAGATAATAGATAGATTAATAAAAACTTTCACTGAAAATTGGTTTGAACGAGATAATATTATTATAGTAAACACTGTGAAAAACAAAGTTATTTTTACAGACGAAAAATGATAGTGGTAGGTATTAAATATGGTATGGTATATAAGGTAACTACGGAACCCTTCGGCGCGTGGCCCGACACGCACTTGGCCGGTTTTTCGTTTATAATTTAGCAAGATGGGCCCCAGTTCTGTTTTTAGGTTTTCTTTCACTGTCGCGCCGTAGTAACTCTAACCTACGACAATAGTTATAATAAAATTGTCATGAAAAGCTGCACGAGCTACCTCTATTGAATCCTGAGTGTACGAGAAAAATAACTTTGCTTCCGAGCGAAACATTTAATTTATGACGTCACTACAGCACAGAATAACTAATAGTACAAGTACTACAGCGAGGAAAATATTTAGGTGCGAAAAAACAGCTTAAAAGACTAAATATACCAAAATATTATGTAAATGGATAATGAAGAGTGAATAGAAGATAATTTTAAAGCTTTTTTCGGGTGGGTACTGAAATACAACCAATACAACCATACTTACATCATGAAATCTCACGCACCATAAAGAACACAGGTATTAAACGCGTTTGAGTGTTAAACAACTACCTTTTTCCTAACGTTTCGGCCGATGCAGTGACAATAAAGTTTTGGCCACCCATCCCATGACCGACCCTTGCGAACGTTGCTTAACCTCCGCAATCGCTGGGCCAGGCGCTAAACCACTGCGCCATCAAGCTCCTTAACCCGGCGAGCTTGTGGTAGGGTGTGACATGCCCATGCTTTGCGCGAAGTCGTGTATTTTTCAAATTTGCCCCTCAATTGGTTTGTTGCTTCGAGTAGCTGGAGCCAATGTACTCCGCGGGGGGAGAGTGGCGTGACCGCAGTGTCAGGTCAACCGGCGCAGGAGCTATACGCGTGTAAACGTTCGTGGGGTGCGTCATACCCCGCCACATGCTCCGTGTTAGTTTTAACATATATCTACCTATAAATGCCAATTTATTAAACCAATACTTAAGAATTTATTTGTATTTTGAAATATGGTTTATATTTAGTGTATAAAATAAAAAACAGTGTATATTTATATACTTTTATTGTATTATTTATCAAAAATACTAAAACTAAAATCAACTAATTCTTTAAAAAAAATATGTTATTGAGAATCTTATATTCTTTAAGTTTTTAAAGTTGATTTTATATTTTTATTAAAGAATTAGTTGATTTTAGTTCCTTTTTCAGAAGTTCCTTTTTTTGTTTTTTTGTAAATGTTATATTTTAGTATTTCTGATAAATAATACAATAAAAGTATATAAATATACACTGTTTTTTATTTTATACACTAAATATAAACCATATTTCAAAATACGAATAAATTCTTAAGTCTTGGTTTAATAAATTGGCATTTATAGGTAATTATATGTTGGGGTATGGCAAACCCCACCACATGCTAGGTGTAACTTTTTTCACCTCATGCTCGCCGGGTTAAATGTGCTTATTCGAAGCATAATTGTGAAACGTTCATAATTCTGTACACTGATTCAGTTTAAACTACAGATGCTATCGGTTTTCGATGGATAAACCACTGGGAGATTCCATCAGAATCACGTTTACTGGTTGAATGATTGGATCTGATATCTGGTTTATGAACGTGCTTTGAGTAATCTATGATGCATTCATTAAAATGATTAATTCTAGTTGCAATTTGTGGATGATTTTATTTCGGAAGTTTATATACCCTAAAATCTAAATAAATGAATTTATTTTAATTTTCAATGACATAAATGTTTTTATATTTTATATACATACAAGATAGAGGCTTACAGCTTATAAAATAATGATAACTGACTAATATATTAGTGCAGCGCGCGTTTTAGCCGTTTTGAGCACAAATCCGTGCAATTTCTGGCAAACTATAATTATTCCATTCCATTCGCAAATTTTGTGGTCGTCATTATATTATACCACGGGCAACAGTTTTCAAATGGCGTGTTAATTATTGAATCATCTCCTGTGATAATCCAATAGTACTTGTTTTGAAGTTTAAATTACGAAAAAGGTTACCGTTTGCCTTTGTGATATAGTTATTTATTACGCCATTTTAGATACTAAATAAAACCCATATCGCAACCCGTCGTAACCTATTTTATAATTATGATCTCCAAAAGGGATATTTTTTTTATTTTTTGAGGTTACCACATGGTTTAGCTATTGTCGTGTTCTATAGTTTTGTTTGATTGCCAATGATAATAATAAGACTACGGAAAGTGACTATACAAAAATTTAAGACCAGAGGGCCTAGCCAAAGTAACATTGGCAAATCTTCGTTATCGCTTCGCTTTCGAAACATGTAGGTAATGGGATTGACATAGGGTTTCGTTAACAATCGAATTTTAAAACGCCAAATCCATACATGTTTCGAAGCGAATCGATAACGAAAATTTGCAAATGTTACTTTGGCTAGGGGGGCTGATAAAGTCCAACCATTTTCATCCGGTCTTAAATCTGTCTATGGCCACATTCCATAGTGGTACTATTATCTGTGGCGATCGAACAAAGCTTTTCTTTTACATTTTCTCTATAAACTTTGTAATTTGTATACATTTGTCTCGCTTTATAGTTTATAGCCATTATCCCAACCAATTCTGCTTACATTTTATTATTGTTTCGAAAAATATTATTAATTCTAATGTGGTATTTACATGGGCGACTAAAGCCGCACAACTTTCACCGCACGGCGAAAATCGGCCGTGTAAATGGCGATTCAACCTAGGCCGCAGGTGACTAAACAAAATTATCTGATCCGGTGGCCAAAACTGGAACTACGTTGTTACATATTGTTACCTAGGTTACGCCATCAACTACATAGACGACAGCGACGCCACCACCTGCGATTCAATTTTGGAAGCGACTTGCTAGTTGACTAAAGTCGACCGTCACAGGTGACTAAAATCGACCCATGTAAATAGCCCATTAGTTACTACGTTTTTCCGGTGTGCCATTTTTTATTAGTTTAACCTTTCAAAAAGCTTTTTCTACTACATTGCTTTAGGTGTGTTATTGGCCAAAATTCCTGACCAGTAATAGTTATGTAGTGGACAACACATTCAATTTATTATGCCCTCGTCACACTCGCCGATGACATTCCACTCAGCGACGCAGTGGCGCGTTGTATTCAATTATTGACTGTATCAAAACGGTTAAAGCTTCAGCGAAAAAAAAAACTGAAAGAACTGAAACTGAAATATCGTGTTACAAACTGCAGATATGTTATCAAAATCGGTCAAGTCCTACAAGATGTGTATCAGAGCTTAATACAAGTCAAAAATGTGTGAACACACAAAATGAAAAAAATAATCTCTCTAAAATGTTTAAAAAAAAAGGATTACAGCGTAAAAAGATTTTATAATTGAATCAAAAAAAGTTTGACTGATAAGATATCAAAACTTTAATCTACATAAATCTTTGTTCGAATAACAATCAATCATTCAATTCTCAAAGTTTTTCCCTTTTGTATAGGTAGGTCTCTTTTTATCTTAATTATTTCCAAGATCAGAAAAGAAAAATCAACCTAATTCTCGTCAAATACTTGCAACTAACCAAATATATTTTTGAAAGTTAAGATAATAAATTGTCAGGCTTTTTGTAAGCTTTTAACGTACCATAAGAATCACGGAAAAGAATAGACTTAGGCTGAGTTCAAACGATAACACACGACCCGACCTCAACCCGAACTCAACTCAAACTCACCTCAACCGCAGCCCACCTTTTTTTGTTGTTTCAAGAACGAGAATGCATTTAGGCATACCAAACGGCATGTTGGACTCGGTCACACTTGGGGCATGTCCCTCGCCGCACCCGGCCCTCCCGCCAAGCCTAGTAGGACCGCAACCCACCTTGACATCGCTTACAATTTTTAGTCAGTCTGTATAATGTTCAGTTGAGTTTGAGTTGAGTTCGGGTTGTGTTCGGTTGAGTTTGAGTTGAGGTCGGGTTGAGCGCGGGGCGTGTGCGTGCAGTTGCATCAACAAAACATAACGGAGCTTATTAATGTGTCATAATAAAACTCAAAATTGTAAGCGCATTATTTTAAGTAGTGGGCTCCGATTGAGTTGAGTTTAAGTTGAGGTCGGGTCGTGCGTTTTGTTTGAATGCAGCATTACAGATGAAATAAAAGTCAATATCTTCCTTCAATGAAAGGAAAACCTAGCTAACTTTGGTACGTAACTGCATGATATCTTATGCAATTTGCCGCATCGCTAACCAGAGGTTACTAACAGAGTTTCGGGATTATGTGCAGCGACATTGTGACTGAACCGTCGCCATTATTCGCCTGAAAATTTCAGGCAAGTTTTATTAAAAATATTCAAGAAGCAGCGGAGCGAAAAGGAGCAAAATATGATATAAGTAATGGTTAGTTAGATATTTTAGATTATAAGATACTTTGGAAAAAACTTTGAAAAAGTTGAAAATAAATAAAAATCCGGCCAAGTGCGAGTCGGACTCACACACGAAGCGTCCCGTACCCATAAACGGCAAAATTATCACATTTGTTGTGTAGGAGTTCCACTTAAATATTTATTTTATTCTGTTTTCAGTATTTGTTGTTATAGCGGCATCATAAATACATCATCTGTGAAAATTTCTGTCTATAGCTATCACGGTTTATGAGGTACAGCCTGGTGAAAGACAGACAGACGGACAGCGGAGTCTTAGTAATAGGGTCCCGTTTTTACCCTTTGGCTATGGAACCCTAAAAAGAACTAAAACTTGAATATTGTTCTCTCAACTTTATTTAATCGTCAAGTTCTGTAATGCATCAAACAATTTGGACTTCCAATGTACTTGAGTGACATTATTTTTATTAGAATTGACAATGGTCATTTTTTTTCTTAGAATCTAACATTTAATGAGGGTTTTCATGTTTATCATGGGTCTCGTTGTTTTTTAAGTGGTTTCGTATTTCGCATACAAGAGGTAATTGTAAAAAAGGTTTAATTTAAATATGCAAATTCGAGATCGGCTATCTTCAGCCACGGTTTATGGTGGCTATTAAACCGTTTTAGAGAAGGGAAAAAATATACTAGGTACTTACATTGTTTGTTTTGGAAAGTGAGAATTGAAGACAAAATAAACCAAACATCTTTTGATAAAATTGCATAGTCCAGGAATGATTTAGTTTTGCAAAGAAATTAAATTCATTCGCTCTTATACAAAATAGGGAAGTTGACTATTTTTTTTATTTTATGTTACATAAATTACCTCTCAAAAAAAGAAACATTGGTAAAAGAATTAATTCGCTAGCATGAAAACTGCCCGAGATATCACAGTGTGAAATGCACACAAATGGACTCGATCAAAAACGCTCCATACTAATGGCTTGCACGTTATGACGTCACGCCGTGCTAGTTTGTATGCAACGCGTAGGAAATTTGTTCGGCAGCTATATTAAATATTGTGTTTATCAAAATAGTTTCTTAGACAAATTTGCTATACATTTTACGGACTAATTAAAGGTATTATTTATTTTAATAAATTTTATACTTTTTAAATGGACTTGTCCACCCAACTTTGAAGGGTCATAAAACAAATAATATGCAATATATAAAGCCAAGAGGTATACAAGCTACTCTAAAAGTTTAATATGTTTACGATTTTTATTAGTATTTCGTTATTTTATTCATTAGTCAACATCCCTATTGTAGTCGTTGTATTTAAGTAGTTAAAAAAAGTCTGGAACGTGTGGTAGGAAAATATAGACGATTCAAAAGTACTCAGGTATTTATTTATTTAACTTCCTTTATTATGGGGCTGACATGACCCCCCAAATAATAAAATAATTAAAAAAATATTCTTTATTGTACAGTTACAAAAGGCAGACTTAATTAAAGTTATTTGAATAAAGCTTATTTTTGACTTTGACTTTGACACAACGTAGGTAGGCTATTTCAAACCAAAGATATGACATTTAAAAAAAAAAACACTGCGTAACGATAATCATTCCCCAATTTTAATGTTAAACTAAGGCACTATAGTGTTCTAACTGCATGAATCTATTTAAAAGTATGTTCTCTTGTTAATAATCCTAATTCACTAGACTCTAGAGGCCTTACCACAAAAGATTTTAAAACACTGTTTAGTAAAAACACTGTTTAAATGTGATGCCGTCTCTTTCAAACAATATTGTCAAAAAAGTGACAGCATCACATTTAAACAGTGTTTTAGTTAAACACGTGTTAAACAGTGTTTTGTGGTAAGGCCGTATAGGTATTGAAGTTGTTTCTCGTAGACAGACACTCGTAGCTCGTAGCTAACTTTTCGTAGTAACTGTATGTTACGTAGTCATTAATAACCGTAGCACATGTACTGCTACGTGAATAACTACGCGGCTCGTAGTGCTAACAAACTATAGGTACTGAGTTACTAAACTTACCAAAATACCTACCTTCTTCACCACCACCCGTCCACCAGACGGGGATCGAAACATAGAGATAGGCACCTATAAAAACCACTCAAGTGTATAAGGCACTCGACCACGAAGGTTGTCAACAAAAATAAACTGCGATATTTTTATATTTTTATATATTTTTATGTCGAATGAGAATTCCAATAGCTATCTGTAAAATCAGATGGAACTTAAAATGTTAGTTTAAGTTAAGTTAAGGTAAGTTAAGTTAAGTTAAGTTAGGTGCCTATCTCTATGTTTCGATCCCCGTCTGGTTCAATTTAGAAAATGAACTTTTCTCTATTGTCTACCTTATTATTTTAATGTGAAAATTAACAATTTCAGTCCCAAATGTTCGGGTTGCAATCTCTTAAATTCCGCCACATCTCAATTCCTGGTGCCCGTTCCAGATAATGCCCCCATTTGTTAAGTGGGTCGGGACTTCTGAAAAAGTCCCTTCAGAGGGTGACCAATTGGTCGTTACTTAATGGGATAGTCCTGTCCGAGTTGGACTTCAAGTAGTGCCTTTTACTTATGGGTATGGAGCGATTGAATTACTTTCTTGAAGTTACTTGTTTTAGGACACTTTCAGTTGAATTAGCTACAACTCATCAACCTTTTAGGTTTGAAATAAAACTAATACCAAAGTACTTTCAATAAAACCGCGCTAGTATCCGATAAAAAGTGTTTTATTTCATGTCTAGTGAGCGCGTAAGCTCGAGAAGTGAATAAACTTATTTGGTTATTATATAAGCTATATATTATTAGTAATTATAATATATTATGACTAGCTACAATATACTAAATAATATACTAAAAAAATACGACTCGCACCAGATCAATACTCAGACGGGAATCGAACCCGCGACCTTTGGATATCCGGTCCAATGCTCTGACCGCTGAGCTACCGAGTCACTAGTGACATCGCCGAATTTCTTCTAGTATATCCTACTCTTACGCTGCAAGCCAGCGTTATTTCACCAATGTGAGGAATTACCTCGACATTCAATTGAAATATCTTTTCAGATATTTGGCAATCGATTAAGATGAAATAGCTATATAATTTCTAGTATATAGTATATTTTTTTCTAATATATTATTTAGTATTGTGTAAAAACAGCATTCTGAATGCAAAAATCTCAAATTTAAAAAAAATAGCTATAATATATTATGTTGGTCGCCATATTAAAATTAATTAATAAATAACTTAGTTGAGCCTTTCTGATACGCTCGGGAAGTGCGTTCCATAGGCGGATGGCATGAACGTAGAAGGAGTAGGAAACCAAGTCAGTAAAGTGCTTAGGGATGTCAAGGGCATGATCACGCCGAACCGCTCATGGCGGAACTTGACACTTGACAGACTGATCGTACTCGATCACGTTTATTCAGCAACGCTCGGTCCGGCCAGGTGTCGGAAGGGTGACCGTTAAGTGGCATTACAACTGAGCGCTTCCGTGCTTCGGAGGGCACGTTAAACCGTCGGTCCCGGCTGTTGTCATCGGATAACAGTCGTTAAGCCAAGTTAGAGGCCTTACAGGCGGCTTGATAAACTCTAACACCAGAGGTGGCTATATATACTCCTCATTCGATAAGAAGAAGAAGAATCACGCCGCTACAATCTCATGATGTAGAGCAACTATTGTCTGTGAAGAAGAGTTATTTTTTTTTAATATGAGATCCTTTTAGAATCTCATACAATTTTCATAATCTTCCTAAAGTCCGTTCACATCTTAATTTACAGTAACAGACGTACTACCGAAATATTATGGCTCCATTTGTTATCTGGGACGCGGATAAAAAAGGACTTTTTCCCTTTTGTTAGGGTGTCCAGGTGTACTCGAGTTAATGAGATAGTCCCGTTTTAACGACGTCACAAAGAACATGTCACTTCACTTTTTTGTCTGAAAGTAGACAATGCAAGCTGAATTGAGGAAGAAGAAATTGTGAAAAGCTAATTTAAATACATAGGTACTTAGAAATAATATTTGAGTGTTTACTATTAAAGAGGTATAATGCAATTATATTGACAATAGATAGTCCATCAGCCATTTTTGATGTCCCCACTGCTGGGGCACAGGCCTTCCTTATGGGTGGTAAGGAGGATGGGCCATAACCCACCACGCGGGCCCAATGCGAATTTGTGGGTGTTAACGACTGCAAATGCAGCCGGGACCAACGGCTTAACGTGCCTTCCGAAACACGGAGGAGCTCGAGATAATAAATTTTTGGTCACCCATCCCATTACCGATCCTTGCGAACGTTGCTTAACTTCCGCAATCGCTGGGCCAGGCGCTAAACCACTGCGCGACCGAAGTAATCCACTGCAACTGCAATCGGGAATGTATGGAAAAGAGAAAATTTTACAAAGTAAAATTCGCCGATTTGTACCGCAAGCGTTTTGAAGTTGTGTTAGTATAGAAAATAAATTAAAGTTAAAAGATTTTTCTAGTTTTACAGTTTTTTTATCGGTAAACTGGTAGTGGGTTTTTTTTGTATAATATGCTTATTAAACAGCATTTATTCTCGAATCGCGTTTGTTTTTTGTTATTTATTTATTTTATTCATTGTTTGTTTAGTCGCCATACTCAATTTCAAAGTTAAATCGTTTATTCAGTTTAGGCTGTTTGTTAATGCACTAGTGACTATCAAAGAAGCTACGATAAGTATATCGGTCCTACCTGAGCGGAAGACCTTGTAACGAGAAGAACTACAGGGTGAAATCGAAAAAAGTGGAAATTTTTTGTGGTGTGGCTCAGACCGTCAAACTGAACAATATCGTCTATGGGACCAACTCCAACAGTACCCTTAGCACGAACAGCTATCCAGGAAAAAAACGCGCGTAAAATTACTCGATAGACAATGCGCTGAACAAATTTCCAATACAAAATTTATCTATCGAATGTTTTTACGCGCGTTATTTTTTCGATAGCTGTTCGTGCTTCGTTCCATGCATTTTGATCTAGTAGATATTGATGTTTTCTATGGAACAAATGATTATTTTTTGCTCTGATTAAGTTGGTCCCATAGATATATTTTTTTAATTTGATGTTCTAAAGTCTTCTGTTTAAAAAATCACCCTGTAGAAAAAACTCGTCAAGGGCTGCTTATGCCTTCTGTATTATGAGTGCTTAATTTACTAAATGATTAGTGTGTTACCCGGATTAAAGATATAATAAAAAAATTAATAAGATCACCAGAACTTTGGTCACAGCATCGCTCACTTCATTAGCGTCCCGTGACGTCACTGACAAAAGCTTTCGGAGACAAGTGCCATTGTTAGCCCAAGATATTGTTCAACACATAAACGAGACTTATTTATCAAGAAAAATGTAAAAATCTTACAAAAGACTTGGTCATAAAAATACTGCCGACTTTTTAAAAAGATTATAAAACAGAGATCTCGTTAAGATAAATAAAATCTTAAATTACAAAATTTAACAGACAATTGTATTGCAAAAAATACACCAATACTACACTTTAATTACAAGTATCACAATGTTAAACTAAAGATACTTACCGATCCGAACGTAGCTGCCAAAGTATAAAAACAGTTGCAGCCAGAAGTTGCTGTTGGCAGCTTTGTTCAGAATAGTATTTAGTTTGTCAAATCAACCAATTCTAATTAAATTTAAAATAACTAAAAGCAGTTGATTGTCTTATTAACTACAAGAAAAACAACCATTAAGTCTTAATTCCAAAAATGATCCCGAACTTCTGACAAAGATTTTTTTTCCATAATCTTTCATCTCCGTATATAGCGTCACCAACAGCCCCCAGCAGCCCCCCATTGTCTCGAGATGTCGCCACAAGGCCACCGCTTCTAAGTGATCTCTTTCTTGTTTTTTTTTATAAAAGTCTATGAAAATTTGTCGCATTAGAACAGAAAATACTCCAGTCACTTTTCTGGCCTTAGAAAAAACATTTTGTACTGTTACTGTCTAACTGTGTCTGTGTATTCAATAATATTGTAACATATTTCAATGATTTTGACTAAAATAACTAAAGGTTGGTGATCCGCCAAAAGTAAGGTACTATTACTTGACTTTTCCTTATGTGAAAAAGATTTCAGTAAGTATATTTGACCAATACATTTTTATTTAACTTTAGTTCCTATTTTATCTTATAGTTTTTAACCTAAAAACGTATGATGTCTGTAGTTTCATAGTTATCCATTATCATGTCCATGATTATCCATGATTATCCACTGTCCTCTTCTTCTCTCACTCTATTACTCAAGGTTGCCTGGAAGAAATTGCTATTTAGCAATAAGGCCGCCTTTTGTGTGCTTTCTCTGTTTATTGTTTTTCTTTGTAATATGTCCTGTCTTAGTGTGCAATAAAGTGTTTTTATTATTGTTATTATTATTATTATCACTACGGTACAGCTATGTTAATTTGTACTACCTATACACAACCGTCAGTGTATTATGAAAAATCTATTGAGTTATTGTCAAAGTATACTTCATTTGACGGTGGTATATAAATCGAAAAATTTAAATAAAAAGTTCACCAAAACATAATACCTTTCAGAACGTATGCGGCGTTTTCTCTAATCCGGCGAGCTTAGAGCCATTCAAATGCAATATCACTTCGCGCCAGAATCGCTGCCCGCAAACAGCTCAGCTTTAATTACTTTAAGACCGTTTTCAGCAAATATTGAGCATTCCCCATGTGCAGTAGGTAAATGTATGGATAAGTAATAAAAGTGTTTTCACTCCTCTTGCTCAAAAAGTCCATCATTGTAACGTACAAGAGCCGAGATAAAATAGCATAATAACCCCTAGGGGATAAAGTTTTTTCTTTTTTAATGTTTGTCTATTACCAATGAGCCTACTAAAACGAAAAAGTCTTTATTCATAATCGCGAATAAAAAACTAGCTCGACTTAATACTGGGGGTCTATTACGAAAAGTTTTATGCGATACACGCAGCTGCGTTCGTGCTTCGTTCTTATTGTTTCCTATTACAAAGCACTTGCGTATGCGATATTGCAAAGTGACTGCGTAAATTTGACAGTTTCTCTCTAGCAGATCCGTCATTATTCGTTCAATAGTCTATGGACTACGATAGCTACATTGAAAAAGCTTGTATTAACTACAACTGACGAACTGGCTGACGACACGTTATTTTCGTAATAGGCCCCCAGTTTCTTATTCTTATTTTTGAAAATGGAACTAAAAGCATCTCTTCGGTGAAATCATAGACTTTATTATACTCTGTGCACAGAGTGAATCGTAGGATGCGTGTTTGTGTTGCTTAGCTGCTACAGCGGAAATGAAAAAAAAGTACCATGGCGCGAAATCTTTAGAGTTTTTCTATAATTACAAACTGATTGAATTGTGTGACTGTAATAGGAAAGAAATAATTTTTATCTTTTGCCGTCAAGCACAAATCAATTTATTTAAACATTGTACAAAAAGTTTATGAAGTGGAGGATAGAAAAACGAGTCGATTCGTTTACGGAAGTAGGTACCTATAAACTATTTAATATTGTATTTTATTTTCTCGCAATCGTAGTGAAAAGTATAGTGTAACACACGACGCTAAAACCCATTGTAACTCGGTTTCTATTTATTCCCTCGCTAAAGCTCGGGAATAAAACTACCTCGTATGCAATGGGTCATTTTAGCGTCTTGTATAACAATCTACTATTGTTAATTGCGCAACCATTTGCTACATTCCGTAGCGACCGGCCGAGTCTCAAACAAATCAAACTTATAATACTAGTTAGAAATATAATAAGATACAACCATTTTATGTATTGTGATGGAAAATGACCTCACTTTAAATGCTGAGGTAATTTTTCAATTTTAGACGACTCTGTATGAAATATTCAAGGAGAAAAAAAGCAGCTTTCGACGAGTTTCTTGCCGATTCTTCTCGTTACTTTGCGAACTGATTGCGTAGCTTCTATTTTCGAACTTCGAATTAAGCTTTGGTGATGTGATGATAACAGGGGGAAGCGGGGGTCGACTGTTAAAATTGTAGGTAATCTATGTTAGTTAATTTTAATTTTCGTCAAACTCAAATTATGAGTTTACCGTACAGTAAGTGTAATAACTACAAGTAAATGATAAAAATGATAAAAAAATATATAGGCCAAAACTATTTTTACACAGCTAAGTAGGGCACTGGGTTCCCACACTAGGATTCCCTGTGTCGCAGGAGCCAGTCTCTTTAAGTTTACAAGGATTATGATTATGAAGTATGAATTTATACTCAATTATTACTTATTGTTATTATGACAAAAGCAAGCAAGAGAAATGAAAAAAATATATAATAGGTATATAATATAGAATTAGCAAAAACCATTATGTATGCATATTATGTGTGTGTGTGTGTGTTAGTATGCGTGTGTGTGATTGTGTGTGATTATGTGCATATGTGTAGTGTGTTAGATGTGTTTTGATTTGGGAACCTTTTTAAATATATATAATAATTATGTTCGTTCTGCGTGTAATCTAAGCTGAAGCCATTTGCTCAGTGTCAGTACCACTTTGCACTTATTTCTCGATAACTGAATCACATCCAGTAAGTCATTGATTTTATTATATATATGTAGGTAATAATACTAAACTAAATAATACTTAATACATGGTATAATGGTGCTGAAATTATTTTACCAACGTAAAATTTTGTAAAACATCTTTGTTGGTAAGTATTTATATAAGTTACAAAGATTTTATTCAGAGTTGACGTAGCCGAGAAACTCAGGGTTGACGCAGCCAAGAAATAAAGTATGCTAATTAACATTACTCCGAAATGTTCTTATCTCCTAACTTTGAAGATTCGAGAACTTGAAGAACGCACGATATTCGAGATTCTTTCGTTATTGTTACTTTCTGTGCGATTCTTTCACAACAAAATGGAAATATAAATATATTCCTTTGCTTGGTATTCTTTTGAAGAATTCGCTAGTCAAAGGAGGTTGCTGTTAAATGTTGTTCGTTTTGGTTTAAATTATATATATTATTATTTGACAACCTCTGTGGTTGAGTTGTTTGTACGCCGGTTTTCAAGGACCACAGAGATGGTGACCATCTCTGTGGTCCCGGGTTCGACTCCCGGCTGGGTCAATTTTGACAACGAACTTTTGTATATTGGCTCTGATCTGGGTGTTTGTAGTTCCACCGTTGTCTCTGATTTCAATAACACAAGTGCTTTAGCTACTTTTTTTAGAATCAGAGCAATGTTTGTGGTGTTGTCTAATATCTTTTTAAAAAAAATGTATGTAACTCAGGGGTAGTTATTATTTTCGGGGAGTTTGTTTCCCACACATTCTTTCTGGTCTATCGATCTTACTTTCGACTGACTTGTAACTGGACTCCTGTGGCCCTACCATGAGTTGATGCAAACTGTTTACGTTACCGTAAACTATCGAATATACTGCTCATAGTCAGTGCGAGTGAAAGAGACAAAACGATAGTTTACGGTAACGTAAACAGTTTGCATCAACTCATGGTAGGGCCTCTGTTAACGCGAAGGCGTGACCTATATTTTCGCTAATCAAAGATTTTTTAAATACTTACATACCGTTTTTTGACAGCGAAACGAATAGCGAAGGTGCGCAAATGTAACTTTGGTAGGGGGGCAGGATGTCAATATATTTTTAGGTGCGTTAAAATGGAATATTGACATCTTCCGTCGTCAGTGCTCGTGGACTAATTTTACTTGGCCATTATTAAATGCTAGTATATCGAATGCCAATGGGGTTCCACACGCCAAGCTAATCGCAGACGGCCGCTATAAATGGTTTTGATTGGTTAAAATACCTCAGAAGTGACATTTGACATAATATGTCAAATGTCACTTCTGAGGTGATTGTGTGATCGAACCAATCAAACGATTAAAAGACAGTCACTTGTGGCGCCATTACTTCTTCATTATGCATCTCCATTGATTAGTGTGCACAAAGTGCTAAGCTATCAAGCTTTGTAGCTAGTATCAGTATAACAATTCCTTACATTAAGATACTGAAGATTTGCAAATGTCGCTTTGTCTATTAGGGCTGTATTGCCGTACTGGTTCACTGTCCTGTCTACGTGTAAAATAGGCATAAATATTTTCTCGTCACATCGCCAATCGCTTAGTCCCGAGGCCGTTATATTACCCGCTGCGTGCGCGGCCTACTCGCGGCTTCAAACCCTGTTTGGTCGCTCGGCCGAATTTTTTCAGTCCACTGAATATTGTTCAATTATTATCTGTTTACAAAATGTGTTTGGGGATCGTGATTAATTTTAAGGGGCTGTTGTAATAAGTTGTTATTAAAGTGATGTTTAATAGTACATTATGAGGTTTTTTTTTCACAGGCTAACGCAAGATTTTTTTGCGAACAAAGGGGTGAGGAGCATAAAGCCTACTACTAATACTTCAAAATTATAATTTTAAGTGACAAAATGCAAATATTTTATAACAAAATATTGTGAATTATGAATAATTTGATAATAATTATATATTTATTTGACTTAATTAAGGACTTACACATTTATTTATTCCAAAAATGAATATGAATTTTCAGCAGCATAAAACCTCTTTGTTGTCAAAAAAAAACTGTATTACCCGGCTAAATTGGGAATGCTCTGTTTACTCGCATAGAACTTGCAGTAAGGTACTAATTTAACTTTGTAGGGTTAATTCTATTACGAACTAGTGTTTTATATTGTAGCGTTGTTTTTTTGGTGTATTAAACTAAATGAATGATAGTTTAGTTGATTTCCCTTGAAAGAGTAGTTTTTCGAAGTATAAAGGTACTTTTTCCTATTAATGATAAAATTTTATTGTTTGGCAGTAAGCCTCATGTCCTTTTCCTTATTTCCGTAAAAGTTCATTTTAAATTTTCGCGTCATCGACTTATAAAAAAAAAAAAAAAAAGAATTAGAATCGTATTTCCCATATAATCGACTTCCCCAGGCCGCCCACCAATCGGGCGCGTGCAGTTAGGACTTCCGATGTCCAAGTCTTGACGTTGAGATCCTTTTCTGTAGTCCTCAAAAGTTGGTTAGTTCCGCGAAGTTGTTTGACCGTAGTTCCGTTGTGTTCGCTGGCGTCCGTCGCTTCTTTGCGGGCTGCGCAGCGGGGTTTGAGTGGCGGCGGCGGTCAAGCCATACCCATCGCTGAGCTCTCGTTGGACCCGCCGGAATGCGTCCGAAACCTTGGAATGCATCAGAAGCAAAGTCGACCGAGTCGTTGAACTTTCAAATATCAGCTGTTGATTGAATACACCTATTTCATTCTTCCTTCGAAGATAACTTCATTTTAATATATTTTATTCAGACCAGTGTCTGATTACGCTAAAAGTATTCGGCCTTTTGTAGCCTATTTATTCCGACCATCGAATTTGACCAGGTTTGTGGATTTTGTACTACAGATTTTCGTTGACTGGAATCTTGGAAATTGTTTTTTTTTTTTTTTTTTTTTTTTATTTATTTATCACAAGGTATGTTACAGATATTCACATATATAATTTCCTGCCAAACTGTGAATACAGTTTGTTGGCGGGATGTGCGCTCTTTAACAATTCATCACACATACCTACCTCAAAAAACATGCAAGTTACTTTTAGGTGTAATTATATAAATAAGGATTAATTTACAACATAAATAAAATAAAATTATTTTGTTACTTCGTCCAAAAGAGAATTTTTGAATCTAGTTTTTAACACATTTTTACTCAAAGCTGGAATTTGTCTTAATAGATTGTACTTATTAAATATTTTCGGTACCATATACATTGATGTTCTTTCACCATAATAATTCTTAGAACGAGGTTGCACCAGAATGCCATCATTTGCTCTCCTGGTGTTATGGTTGTACACTCTTTTTGTTTTAAAATCATCACAAAAATAGTTTTCTAGTGCAATGAGAAACTTTACTTTCTTGTCTACAGGCAAAATTTTACACATTTTGAATAGCTGATCATAATCTTTGTTACACATTTTTTTAGTTTTTTTATTAACAAGATATTTTTTTATTATTCTTAGCTGTATATTCCTTATTCCATTAATGTATGTCGCAAAAGTGCGTCCGTATATACTTAATCCATAATTAATTAAAGAATCAACTAAGGAATAGTACACCACAAACAATGTGCGTTTACTGAGTATTCTATTGAGATGATAAAATCTCCCTAATAATGCTCTAAGTTTATTATTAAGCTCACAAATGTGGGCTTTCCAACAAAATGTTGTATCTACTGTCAAGCCTAAGTATTTATATCTTTGTACATATTCAAGTGGTTTACAAACACAATTATTTTTGTTGTTGTGCAGACATTCATATGAGTGTCCTATCACTGCCAGATCCTTCTGATCAACAGCCTTAGCTCGCTGATTGTAGGCCGAGTGTATATGCATGCATTTTGTTTTACCTAAATTTATTATAATCCCATTATCGTGTGCCCATTTAGTTATGTTTTCAAAATCCTCTTGTATGCATTTTTGAATTTCGTCTTTTTATAACGGTATTCGTTGTTTACAGGAATTTCTTGGCTTATTTCGCTGCTAAGAGAAGCTGCTGAGTGCTTGTACCGATTTGGTGGATTTAAAACCATATTTATTGTTTCACAAGGAGCTGAAGGTATTCTGATACAATCTATACTTTATTGATATTCCCTATTAGGTATTGGTCTAGTTACTACTCTCAATTTCAGATCTTTTAGTGTGTAAAAGATCCTTGCAAATTGAGAGAATTATTAATTTAACTTAAAATGGACTGTTCCTAGGCCATCAGCCAAAATATTTTGGCCTCTCATCTCTTTTTTTTAGTCAAGTGAAACCTAATTTTGGCTGCAGGTAGAATCGTTAAACAGGAAATGCTTTCATGGATAACATTTATTGTCAAAACCAACACTTTAAACAGCAGGAATATTTAGCTTTCTTGTAATAATTATGTTCTTTATAATTATGAGCTATTAGTAAAATCTATGGGTTGATCTGGGTCGCCGTTGTTAACCACAGTACTGTTCCCCGAATACAGGTGAAGAAACGTATACGGGGCCACGTTCCCAGCCCACTGCTCCGTTCGTCCCAGTAGTCGGAAGACTAGCCGGCGAGAGAAAGAAGTCGAGTTACACTGATTGTGTAAGTGATTGCAAAGATATTTATTATTTATTATTATATAGAATCAAAAGGAAGTTTCAATAAAACTGTATTTCGGTATTTACTTTACATGTAGTTGTGTTCTTTATTTTCCCTGAATATGTCATTATGGTAAGTACCGCATGATTTGTATTTACTTACTTTTTCTTGAACAGAGGGCAAGAGAAAAACTACATTACAATATATTATTGCACGCGTTTGTTATAGCTCGGTTTATGGCCCTAAAAGCGATGTATTAGTATATTATATATTCTGTGGTATTAGGGCTCACTTTACGAGCAAGTGTGTTGAAAAATATACTAGTGGCTCAATGAGCTGTAAGTATATAGACCTCGCGTTTGTGCGTTGAAAAGTAGCTGAAATTGTGTATGTATGTTGTTTAAAAAATAATCTAATAGATGTCGCCACTGGTTTTAAAAGCAGTACAAGTGCTGTTTTGTAGGTATTCTTTTATTTTTTCTATTCGAGGCTAGATGGTGACTCTAATTTTTTTAGGAGGAGCTCGGTGGCGCATTGGTTTAGCGCCTCTCCCAGCGATTGCGGAGGTTAAGCAACTTTCGCAAGGGTCGGGCATGGGATGGTTGACCAAGAATTTCTCGAGCTCCTCCGTGCTTTGGAAGTTAAAATTGTAATTGAAATTGAAATACCTATTCTTTATTTAAATAAGCTCACATAATAAGCGTTTTTAAATAGAATAGAATAGAATAGAAAACTGATTTATTTAGCGGCACAAAATAAATTACATGCTTAAATTAAAATACAGAATGTGACACTAAAAAGGCAACCTCCTCAGCACGTATCTGGTGTCGCAGACATTCCGACGCTGATCTTCCGTGTTTACCTAATTGTCAATTCTTTTAGCCTACTACCGGCTCTGTCACTCCGCGCGCGAGTCTGAACCGCCCGGCGTCCTCTGAGAGGACAAATTTCATACATCAGAAAAGATAAGACCTACGCGATAGAAAGAGAGGCAACTACTAAGTGAATGTTTTGGAGCGAATGGAGCGCTGTGCGACCTAAATTGCACCTTATTGTGTCAGAGCAAGAGTCGCAATTTATTTAAACGATTTTGCGGAGTGCAACTTCTGTACGTTAGTACTATTATCTATTCTGTGCTACTACCCATTATGACGAAGGCACGTGAAGCCGTTGGACCCGGCTGCATTTGCAATCGATAACACCCACCAATCCGCAGTGGACCCACGTCTATAAGGAAGGCCTGTACCCCAGCAGTGGGAACATCAAAAAAAGCTGATGTTCAACAATTATTAAAATGCCATACTAATTTGAGTGTCTAGCTTTACAATCATTAAGACATAACAATGTTATAAAAGATGAGAGAAATATATTTTCAAATAATCAAAATATAAACCTAATCCGCCAATTTTATCCAAACAAAAGTCTGTTTTTTCACGCCCCATCACAAAACACGAAAACAAACATAAATAAGGGAGAACACAACTTCGGAAAAAGTTTGCGAACAAAATCCGAGCAAGGAGGCCCTCGTTGCCGGGAACATTACCTTTAAATTATTTTCACAGCTGGGGAGGCCATTAATTAGAACCTTTTTAAGCTTTGGCGTGATTCTTTAGGGTTCCGTACGTCAAAAGAAAAAAAAACATAGGTGTTATAAGGTCACACTACACGCTGAAATTTTAATCATTTGGTTGGTAGCACCACATGGTGCGTGCCACCACGGTCCCGTAGGTCCTGAGTGTTAGTGCGGGCTGTAGTAGGGGGTTTAGTGGGTAGTGCTCCGGCGAGTCCCACATACCTCGGATGCATAAACGCATTCCCCCTACTATAAAAAAAAGGGTGGTACCACTCATGATTATAAGCAACTTTCACTTTGGGCCCAACTCTCCTCCTCGCAAAAAAATCTGCTGTGTATAGGTACTGCACTTTTGTATGGAACAGCAGATTTTTTTTTGCGAGGAGGAGAGTTGGCCCATGAATGTTGCGGTCCCCTCATGGCGAGTCCCACATACCCCTCCCTGCTCACCTTCGGGGAGGAAGCGCATAAAAGCGTTTTCCTTCGGCATAAAAAAAAAAAAAAAAAAAAAAGGAGAGTTGGCCTATAGTAAAAGTTGCTTGTAATCATGAGTGGAACCACCCCACGGCGGGAACCAATTTGATTAAAATTTCACGCTGTAATAGTGCCAAGCTTTTATTATTATTTTTTAGCTTAGAGATTTGCTATCGATCGATTCGATACGATAACACACGACCCAGCCTCAACCTGAACTCAACTCAAACTCACCTCAACCACAGCCCACTCCTTGATATACATCCCTTACAATTTTGAGTCTTATGACACATTAATAAGCTCCTGTATAATATTCAGGTGAGTTTGAGGTGAGTTAGGGTTGAGTTTGAGTTGAGTTCGGGTCGTGCGTTATCGTTTGAACGCAGCCGTTTTAATTTTTTTTTTTATATGCAGCAGTTTCTGAATTAAGAGTGCAAACTTAATGACTGAATTCATCATAAATTTAAGTTATAAATCTTATATAATAAATCAGAAAAGCTTTTATCAAACTTCTACTGAAGACAACGATTTCTTTATTTCATTACTAAACTATTTCCATCAAAAGCATTAAATCCTTCTTACAATGAGTTTGGCATTTCCTTTAAACCCTTAATAACTCAACCATTTCTAAACGAATTTCAAAAAATCTTTCATTAAGTTTCATAGCTATTAATATGATTTTATATTTTAGCAATAAAACTATAGGATTCAAACCTACTGCTGGGTATAGGCCTCCCCTACGGATCTCCATGACGATCGGTCCTGCGCTGCCCGCATCCAGCGGCTTCCCGCATCCTTCACCAGATCATCGGTCCACCTTGTCGGGGGCCTACCCACGGAGCACCGTCCGGTGCGCGGTCGCCATTCCAGAACCTTTCCGCCCCAACGGCCATCGGTTCTTCTCGCTATGTGTCCCGCCCATTGCCACTTCAGCTAAACAATCCTTCGAGCGATGTCGGTTACTTTAGTTCTGCGGATCTCTTCGTTTCTGATTCGGTCACGCACGTTTCTGATCCTCATTGGATTCTAATTACTAACGCCGGCGCCGATCGTTAGCAACCGAAACCGTTTGTTGTCCATCAGCCATTTTTGATGTCCCCACTGCCCCACTACGCGGGCCCAATGCGGATTGGTGGGTGTTAACGACTGCAAATGCAGCCGGGACCATCGGCTTAACGTGCCTTCCGAAGCACGGAGGAGCTCGAGGTAATACATTTTTGCTTAACATACGTTGCTTAACTTCTGCAATCGCTGGGCCAGGCGCTAAACCACTGCGCCACCGAGCTCCACTTTGTTATTACCCCGAATGTTTCTCATAAATCGTGTGTATACAAAGCCTGCGTTTACATAGGAGCTTCTGTTTTCGAATAAATAAGCGCATTATATCGTCGTGTGTCACGCCCGCATCTCGCACAAACGGTATGATTATAATGCAATGGTTTTATATTGTGCTATTTAAATCATGCGGGGTTGTGTTTTCGTTAAGGGAAGGTGTCTTTTATCTCTGTGATAATTATGGTATCAGAACTTATTTTTTAGGAATACTAAGCACACTCTAAATTTGCGCGTCCACTGCACCGGAATCGGAGCGTACGGCGCGGATGAAGCGTCGGCATTTGTCACTTTGTATGGATTTCTATGGCCCGGAAATGCCGATGCAGTAAATTCCGTTCGCTTAGATAGTGTCGGTACACCCGCAAGCACTTGTGTTCAAAGACAGGAATACCGGTAACAAACACAACCTTTCACTACGGCACTTCTATGTAAGCTGCCAAAATACAAATTCACTGGGTGTACGCCGCACGCGGTATCCTTTGTTTATGCGGCGGCATCCTTTGACAAGAAGCGGCACGTGCAAAGGCGGCGCGATAAGGGAAACACTATCTAAGCGAACGGACTTTACACGCAGTGCTATAGAAATCCAAACATAGCAACAAATGCGTCCGCTCCGTCCGCTCCGATTTCGATGCAGTGGATGCGCACCTTAACACTCCAAACACTATGGTATTAATAGGAAACAACAGAAGCTTCGATCAAGAATATCCTAGATAACGCTTCACGAACTAAAACATTAAGCAAAAATGTCACCTCAAATAGCGTCCCACTTACAAAAATGCCGCTTATTTTGTACAAACTCACATTTTTTTATCACTTATTTTGTACTAAATAAGCTTATTTTGTACAAAAACACATCTTTTATTACTTACTTTGTGCATTATACGCGTCCTGTTTGTAAATGGGACGCTATTTGAGGTGCAATTTTTGAGACTCTAACTGGACATCTAGGGTATTCACTTCTCAAGCTTACGCGCTCACTAGACATGAAATAAAACACTTTTAACGGATACTAGCGCGGTTTTATTGAAAGTACTTTGGTAATTAGTTGGTATTTGGTTTGACTTTTGATTTTCCCGACGTTTCGGCACCTTTGCAGCTTCCGTGGTCACGGGGGACTGAAGCTACTTGTGAGCCTACCCTCAAGCGATGAATTTTTTAGAACGTTCAGAAATTAAAATTTATCAAAGTTCTAAAAAATTCATCGCTTGAGGGTAGGCTCACAAGTAGCTTCAGTCCCCCGTGACCACGGCAGCTGCAAAGGTGCCGAAACGTCGGGAAAATCAAAAATCAAACCAAATACCAACTAATTACCAAAGTACTTTCAATAAAACCGCGCTAGTATCCGTTAAAAGTGTTTTATTTCATATCTAGGGTATTCTTGATCGAAGAACAATAGTAATAAATAACACTTAGAAACAGATAAAGCTTTTCATAGTAGGTACTATAATAATAAGAATAGGTTAATAATATTCTAAGCTAAGCTTTATTGTACACAAACGTTTCGACATAGTTTAGCTAAACACTAATCTAATTCCTTCCTACTAACACATTGCGATAACGACATTTCGATTACAAAAATCTGCTGCTCTCACCACACGTCGCTAACCGACGGCGTGCGGTCGACACACCCTCGAGATTAATTGCCCCCCTTTGCCACATTAATATCGGTCACTAATCAGGGCTGTCACGTTTGACTAATCTATTGATTCTAGTCGGTCATGGGATGGGTGACCAAAATAGTATTATCTAGAGCTCATCTGAGCTTAAAAAAGCATTTTTCTAAAAGCTGGTTGACACAGCTCGTCTAGCAAGACGTTGGCGTGAACGAAATACTCACGTTGGTGATAATAACCGTTCGTACCAAGCACTGAGTTTTTACCTTTAAGCACCTGCCCCAGAAGAAGACACGAAATGCTGGACCAACCATTTCGCCATGTACCCGTAGTCAATAGAACGATAGACCTCGACATTTTTATAAGCATAACGGGAACGGGATAGTGCTTGGCCTTCACCTCACCTAGCCAGGCGGACTTGATATAAGCCCTACCACCAACCAAACTGAATACAAATTGTACCTCCCTGGGAATCGAACCCGGGACCCCTGCGTCTTACACGGGTGGACGAACCACTAGACCACAGAAGTGAATAATCATAATACATAATACGCGCGACATGCCGTAACGTGGTGCGTGACAGTAAAGGATTGTTAAAATTTAAATATAAAATAATCATGTATTTTATATGACAATGGGAAATGATAATGATCGAACATTTTTATTTGTACTGCTTGGTTTGTATCTTGTAACTGTGCCAAAGAAAAAAATAAAATAAAATAAAAAACATAATTCCTAATTCTTTTATTACTGCTCAAATTGTAATGTTGACAACCCTATAGAACTAATCGGTCAAATTGTTTTCCGTTTTGGTATATGTTTCGGTTTATATGTGAATAGATATTAGATGTTTTTCTTTAAATCAATTCGAAGCAAAATTGATCAACGAGATAATTTCTAGTAAAATAAAATGTGATGTTTAGATAATTTGTTCCTCGTTCGTCCCATAGGTCGCCCCACATTCCAAAAAATTTCCTGATTAACCCCACATCAATGTAAGTAGATGTCACGAAAAATATGTTATAATAATTATAATATAATGGCATTTAATTAGTAACTTACCACCACCAATATATTATTTTAAAATGAAAGATCAAAACACGCCTTGGAAACCAATAAAGCTTTGTCTAGACATATTATTATATCATTTTGGCGTGTCAGATCACCGTAAGCACAGAATATTATATTAGTGCCGTATGTATCTTTATCATACTATTACGTCGATTCTTTGATACAGTTTTATTTCATCGCACGCCCAACCAAACTGGCGATGTATGATAAAGATACGGTGATCTGACACGCCAAAATGATACAAGTGTGGATTCCAGCTTAATACGAGTACAACCCTTTTACGAATTGACGCGGTATAAAAGTTTTTGACGGTATTTCCCAACATGTTCACCATTTTAACTGCCGTGTTGGCAATTTATTGCGTGATAAATTTTTACAATGACCAATTAAAACCACATTAGGAAACCAATTGTGGGCTTGAAATCAAACCTTGGGGAGGTCAGGACATTGAATCCATATAAAGCTGGTGACAGACGAGCGGGATGTTACAGTGATTAATGTCGGGTGGATTAAATCCGACGGCGACAAACGAACAGGCCGCTCGCTGGGGAGATAATGACGATTGATTTTTTTGTAAGTAGTGATAACAAGGATTTTAATGAGAGCTTTTCAAAGTGACACTAAAATAGTAACTATTTGCCTCACTAGATAGCGTTGATGGACAAGTGAAGTATCAAAATTAGCTTTGAAAAATAAACGGACTGAGCTTAAAAAAAGTCATTTTCATTCCTTGGCGTTCGTTGGTTGCTAGCTATGTTTTCGTGCTTTCATGTGAATTGTGTTTTCTTTTCCTACGTTTTCTACAGTTCACACTTGCCTGTTTATCAACGCCATCTATCGAGCCTACAGTTTTTTTTCATTTTAAAAATCCTTCATTAAAACATAAGAAAGAGTATTATTTTGTTGAGTTTTGTTCTCATTATCTGTCAGACTCGTTAATTGACTAGTAAAACTCACGGTAAGGAATTACAAACCGAGAATATATTTCAGTTTCTAATTGTGTTGTTCACCGTATTTCGAATCCACATTGGGGAGCGCTAACAGCGATTTACGATCGCAAAATACCACAAATTACATTCCAATTCCGTTTCCGACTGTACTAAAGAGTTTGTGGGAGTAGGTTACAAGGGTTTAGTCGACAAATGCCAACCTACAAATGCCAACTTTTTTAAAACGCCAGATTCTCCAAATGTCCAATTCTACAAATGCCAACTTGTACAAATGCCAACTTGTACAAATGCCAACTTGTACAAATGCCCACTTCTACAAAGGTCTTCGTATATTACACCAACTAAGTATACTACAACCAACTTACTGTTTGTTTTGCAAACCGTCCCTTGGATTCAAAAGTACTTTTTATTGCAAGTTTTATAAATATATGAATTTATCACTGATAGCTCACCTATGTATTATGGTGTTAATTCACTGAAACTAAACGTATTAGTGTAATAATTACGAAAAATGCGCAATGTTTTGTTTATAAACATTATTTTCCTAAGATTCTGTCTGTCCAACCTCACTTCTACAAAGCAATAGAGTCGAAGTTCGACTCTATTGCTTTGCTTATGCTGAGATTTAAGACACTGGTCAAATTCGTCAGTTTTTTATTAGGTAAAATTAAAGCTGTTTTTTTTCTGACCAAAACGAAATTTTCATGAGTCAATTTGATTAAAGTGGCATCGAGTCGCTATCGAACAGTGTGTCAATTCTCTACAATTATCTCTACGATGCGGCACCGCTGTCACATAGACGCCAGCGCTCGGACGACGCGCTCGCCGATGGTCGGAACTATTTTTCTATACAAAAATGACGTTTGAATGACGTGCAGCGTCGAGCGCACCTCGACGCTGCGGATGTTTTTAGAGAATTGAAGGGCAGAAAGTACTTATTTTTACAAACGTTGACACTCAATCCAAATTAGTTACATACCTGTCTTTAATGAGTGAACTTCTTCTTTTATTTACCTGCAACAATAAAATTATAATTAATGACGTTAGTAATGTACGACAAAAGATAAAGGAAATAACTTGAAAAAAAACTTGATAGTCTAATTTCCATTTTAAATATAAATAAAACTAAATGCCATGTTACATAGACTATTTTTGCCGTGCGGCTTTAGTAACCGGTGTAAATCTCACTACTAACACTATTAAAACAAATTAAGACACGGTTAAATATTACGTGTTACGCATTAGCAGAAATAGAGGCCCTGCCTTTATTATGTTTATTATTGTAACTTAATTACTAATGGGTTATGGCGAGAATAAAAGATATTATTATTATTGAAAGTGAAAGTGAAATAAGCTTTATTCAAATAAACTTAATTTTTAAGTACTTTTGAATCGTCTATATTTTCCTACTACCCGTTCCAGACTTTTTTAGCTGACAAGAAGAACGGGCGCAAGAAACTTATCAGCTGTAACAGCCATAAGTAACGATATTTACAAACTTGAATATTATTATAACTATATTAAACTTATTATTATTATTATAGTCTACACAATTCAAATTATTCGATTAAATGTACGGTACGAGGAGCAATGGTACATTTAAGTTAACAAAACCACGAACGCAGAATTAACTAAGTATGAAAATTATCCCATCAAAATGGTATAATGAACTTATTATTAGTACGTGTGGGAAAATTCAATGCAATAACAGTTACTCTCCAATTAAATAGCTGGGTCTGGCAGGTTCTCATCCCAGGGGAGGGAATGTGAGGGCAAAGTTCGGGAATGTTGTTTTGACGTCAAAATGACGAGGATTAGCAATAATAATGTTTGTTGTTTCTTGATATGGGGAATTAAATAGTTGTGTGTTATGAGCAGAATTTAATATGACCGATTTTATTGTTGATTGGCTTTTGTTTCGGTTAATCTAGAGATGAATTTTAACGCACTTTTTTTAAAGGGGTATTTTTTAGAAAATTATTTTTAAATATGGTTTTAGATTTGGGAGTTATTACCGTAGTTATCTCCGACTTATAAAGCACAAGTTCTTTAGCAACCTACTTCACAATCCAAATAATGTACATAAGTGATGATTTTTTTTTTTAAATTTGAGATTTTTGCATTCACAATGCTATTTTTATACAATACTAAATAATATACTAGAAAAAATACGACTCGCACCAGATCAATACTCAGACGGGAATCGAACCCGCGATTGGATCAGAGCATTGGACCGGATATCCAAAGGTCGCGGGTTCGATTCCCGTCTGAGTATTGATCTGGTGCGAGTCGTATTTTTTCTAGTATATTATTTAGTATTATGTGATGTACAAAAAACGTAAACAGTAAAATATAAATAATTTGTGTTTGTATAAAAATATACACTCGACTTATATTCAAAATTAACAAAACACTTTATAAACCTTGTTTTTATGAATAAGGTTTATAATCAATTTAAACTTACTAACATTTAATAAGTACAATTTTTTTTGTTTGCTTTGAATAACTTTTAGATTTCAAAAAGTTTTGTTACTAACTACTTTTTTTGTATACTTTAATAGAACTATAGGTCTTTTTTTGGATCCATTTAACATTGCAAAATAATTGTATTATGATTTATGACCGTTTGTTTCCTTAATAAATAAAAAAAAAGATATATTTATAGCTTATCACTTATCTGATCGAAGCTTATCACGCTCGGTATATTTGGGAAACAGCAAAATAAGTTTTTTTCTCAGTGGTCGTTTGCATAATAGGTTTTCAATAGACAGTATACAACGTGTTGCAAGTTACAAAACAACCCCTAATACCGTATACCATATTTGGTAGATAGGGACCATCAAACCGAACAACTTTTACTATGGGATCAACTCTGAAATCGCGAAAAAATCAGCTAATTCACACGTCATTTTGATACTGTCATTATTATTTTTTGTATGAAACTGCTGATTTTTTTCGCGTTTTCAGAGTTGGTCCCATAGTTAAAGTTGTTTAGGTCTCTATCTACCATATTCGGCATTAGGACCTCCGCTGCGTTAAGCGGGATCCCGCCGCGGGTACACGCCGCGGGAATATAGATTGCTGGTTTTTATGACGGACAGATCATCATATCATAATTTTATTTGCCAGAACATTATTATTATTATTATTATTAATTGACAGACAAGCAGTTGAGACAACTGATAAGAGCCTGTATCCAGTTATATCATGAGTCGAGTTTATCTATCATTGGTTTTTAAATATTTATTTTGTCATTAGTTTGCAATTAACAGGTGGATGCTTCCAGTGTATGAGTAAGCTCTAATCTGTTATATGTCGCCCTGCGCGCGTGTCCCGCTTAACGCAGCGGAGAGCCTTAGGGTTTATTGGTAACACGTTTTTTTTTTCTTCTCCGTTGCATCTGCAATCAGTGCATTCACTTTAAGCAGATGTGTTGCATGCTTCTCTCATTCAGAGTGTGTCCTCCAGCGAGAACATCTACTCATAATTCTCTACACTATAGGATGTCTTTCCTTTTAAGGCGTTTAACATAGCTGGATATTGTAAGCTGTCGTGCAAGGGTATTGGGGTGGGCTTCTAACCGTTTCCTGTATGTAGTCTTAATATTAGTGATTTCTTCTCTCACTGTGAGCATTTCCAGGTGTTCGTGGATTTCAGCATTAGTCACATACCAGGGGACATTACTGATTGTTCGGAGAATTATGTTCTGCATTCTTTGTATTCGTATGATGGAGGAGTTACAAGCACTACCCCATAGTTGAAGGCAACACGTTTTATAATACAGATAAATAAATGTTTAAAGTACAGTAGGTACCTACTGTCTCAAGTAATTGTAAAATATCGTGTCCCAGCGAGTGCTGTGTGTCCCGCGCTGTCACGTGAATGTCACGCGATAAATCCCGAGATCTCATTACGTCGCCGCCATTTTTAACTGTCCGCGTGTGACACGTGAGTGGCCACTATAACTAATAGCTCGAAATATAAAGTCTGTGTTGCTTCGTCCACACCATGATTCAAGAAAACAAGTACTGGAATTCTGGGCGGTGCACCGGCATACGTCACTATCCTCGACTTTATAGTAACAAGCAAAAATTAAGGATTTTTTCTGTCACACTTATTAATAAAAATATTGTAGTAGGTACATTTTATTGCGATTTGTCTCTTTTAGCAAACGAAACAGTTCAATTAAAGATGAATGAACGTTATTTTGAATACCGATAGCAAAGATGACGTAAGCTTGTGCAGTCCTACGTCAGTTCCTTTGTCTGAGTGCTATACCTGTCTACACTGCGCTATCAAGTTCATCTTGCGCCAAGCACTTGTCTAACTACTCCTGTGCGTTATCAAGCCCAAAAGAAATAAATGCAAATAAACATAAAATAAGTGTCAAAACATTTTATTTACAGTGTCATGAATACCATATAAGTAATAATGTCAAATACGAATCTTTAAAACAAATATTAACATCAAAATATGTTCAGCAGTAAAAGCAAAAGATAAAAATCTCGTCAGAAACGAAAAACTAGCACAAACAATATTTTTCATATCTAAACCAGCCAGTCACACAGTTTTTCGAGCGGGCTGTATTTTTTGGCCGGAAAACGCATTTATCACGACGGCCATGCTTCCGGCTGTGTTGCCACACTAAAATGACTACGCGGCTTTGGAGATATTAACTAATTTACAGCTTGTGGGATTTGGCTTTCAGTTTGGATACATACGAATATTTTTAATCATGACCTACTTTTTTTATCTAATAGTTAACACTCTTTAATTTTTATTTTAACATTTTATTTGGCGTGACAAAGGTGTTACTCGCAATTTTGAATCGAGTTCGACATTGACATTGACTTTTTGTTTTTTTCGTTAGTTTTTGTCTATACTATCGCATTGGGTATCTTGTAAAGATAGATGTATTATAAATCATTAATTAAATACTTCTGACATCTGTACAGTGAGCAAGTAATGGGATTTGGGTTATTTTTAACTGCTTTGATTTAAGTGTTAAAACCGTAAAACACAACTCTCTATTTAAAACAGATCGCCGAAATAGTTTGTATGCCGTTTGTGCCATAACACAAACGCTTGGCATTAATTAGTACTAACCGTTTTTGTTCGCAGAGCTTGACATTCCGACGTGAAAACAGCTACAAAGTGAGGGATGTCAAATGCCGAGTTACGGAAAAAGCATTCGTGAGATTCAAAGCTTTGTGCGATGTCAAACAGGGTGCGGATAAAAGATATAACGGATAAAAAAAACACGATCATCGGACGCAAATCGTCGTTCAATTTACTTGATATTCAATCTTATTCGTGAGTCAACAAATGTATAGTTTTCAGATTTTCCCTGCACTTGTAGTATAAGACGATATTACTTTCCAAATTCCATACAACGGGAAGTACCCTATGAATTTTGATTCCCTTGAGTGAAAGTGAAAGTGAAATAAGCTTTATTCAAATAAACTTAATTATTAAGTACTTTTGAATCGTCTATATTTTCCTACCACCCGTTCCAGACTTTTTTAGGACAAGAAGAACGGGCGCAAGAAACTTATCAGCTGTAACAGCCATAAGTAACGATATTTACAAACTTGAATATATCGTTACCAGATAATTACAACAGGGTGACAGGATTATTGGGAACAACATAGACTTATTATATTCAACAAAGTTCTTATATTAGCAAGTTATGAGGGTGTCGAAATATGCGTTTTGCCGTATCTGTTTTTACCATTAACTTAGAAGTATGATTTTTTCACAGCTTCAAAGGATTATAGACTTGAGTACATGGTTTTAATTTCAACTCGATAACTTCATGCGTTTCTGAGATAAAGGGTTTTAAGAGACCGATGGACAGACATACAGGCAGTTTATGATTTAATTACAAATTTATCATCATCATCATCACTATACTAATACTATAATGAATTTTGATACGCAGCAAAAAACGCACAGGGGGCCGTATCTCTTTTTTACGTAAACTTTAAAGTTTGATTTTTCACAGCTTCAAGAGACCGTAGACTTGAGTATGGTTTTAATTTCAACTCGATGTCTCTACGCATTTCTGAGATAAAGGGTCTTGACAGACAGACGGACAACAAAGTGATCCCATAAGGGTTCCGTTTTTCCTTTTGAGGTACAGAACCCTAAAATCTATAGATAAATCTTTCAGAAAATTGTTTTATCAAAAATAAAAAAAAAATAAAATTAAATTGGCAAGGGTTGTGTTGTTGTTCGTATTGTATTATATGCTAAGATAAAACATAATTTACGATTACTTTGCACGCCTTTGAATTTGTTTGAAAACTATTTCCTATAAACTCTCGGGAAACCAAGACGTGGATAACCATAACCACGTCTTGGTTAAGTATAAACTTGGGTACGTATCAGAATGTCTAAAGTTAGAATGTCTAAACTTAAAATGGCAAAGTTCAAAATGTCAAAAATTTGAATGTCTAACGATTATAATGTCGAAAGTTCAAAATGTCAAAAACGAAAATGTCAAGCGGTCAGATAGTCCAAACTAAAAATGTCTAATAGTCAAAATACATATAATGACGTAAAGAATTTACTTATGCCTTTCTTTCATTTAGGTACCTAATTAATTAGGTAAAATAATTGCGTGTTAACCTCTGTGTCTCCGCCGCACAACACCATAGCCACGCCGCTTCCTGATTCGGTAGCCGGTGCCAGTCACTGATTAAGTAGCCGCCGAACAAAATCCACCAATTGAGTTTGAAATAGATTTTTTTCTGGCGCTTCGCCGGCCGCTGCCGCGGCACGCTCGCTTTGCTCGCTCGGCTTGCGCGCTGGGTTCATGTCAACCTAACATGCTCGTCGCTACGCTCCTCGCACCTATCTCGTGACCTATGGTCTACGGTTTCTAAGTCCCACTAGACTAGTTTAGGCTCATTTCCGGCAGCTAAATTTGCTATAAAGCATTTCAGGCGAAGCCCAAAGAAAGCGATTCGTTTAAGATCCAACCCAATTCAAATAAATCATTGTGAACTTTAGACTTAATGACCATTGATATTTCAACTCGTCAAGTATTTGATACGTTTGATACTTTGAATTTTGCTATTTTGAAGTTAAACATAATGATTTTCGACATTTTAAACCATTTGAATTTTGATTTTTGACATTTTGAACTTTGCCATTTTAAGTTTAGACATTCTAACTTTAGACATTCTGATACGTACCCATAAACTTATATCACACCCTATGAATAAACTTAAACTTTGAGCATTAAACATGTCGCCACCAGCTCAAAAGTGCCAACAAACTGAATCACCAGACCTCTGGACCGGAACGAACATTCGGTACCATATTTGGGACAATAAATCAGGAGATAAATGGGTGTTCCAGAACTGGGACAACGCCGTGTAAACTCGAAATAGCCGTTAAATGCCAGAGCTTCACAATCGAATTGGGAATTTGGTCAAGGTTTTGAAATTGTATTGTTGAAAGCAAATGCAAATTAATATTATCAGTTGCATGTAAAACTTGCATTATAATTTATGCATCTTTTTACGTGTTTTATACTAGCTTCCGCCCGCGACTTCGTCCGTGTGGACCCTGGGGAACCTTTGCCTAGGATAAAAAAAGTATCCACGTTTAAATCCAGGCTATAACTATCTGTGCGCTTAATTTCATCCAAATTAGGTGTGAAGAAGTAACAACACATAATATTAGTAGCAATAATCATAGCATGGTTCATTCACTAATAAATAATTTAATTTTGAATTTAATTTAATATAAATTACATTATTTAAATTTTGCCTAAACCCAGAAGTGGGCATCATGTGGCTGAAAACTTAAACGATTTAAAATAGTAACAAAGTTCAAGTAAAGGCAAAATAAAATTTAAAACAAAAACAATTTGATAGTTTTAATAAACACAACTAACGGTGCTCAGTTCCTTTGCTAGACGTAGCCAGTTAATCTTAAGCGGTGGCATACATCGCCAGCTGGGCGCCGTAAATCATGTGATGAATGGAACTAGCTGCGCAATGGAACAATGCTCAGCGAGATGCCAGGGAATTTAACCGCTCAGTTTCCAAGTGTATTATAATTTAACTATTAAAGTAGTTCACTGCATATATTTATACAGAAATTGTAATACTAGACTCCTTAGGCAGAGTATTCAACAATTTTACCAAAACTAAAGCGAGTATTTTTATGAAAACGAAACTGAAACGGTAACGATTTAGCTTTGGTTTTATCGTTGAAAATAAGAGTGATTAAGCCCCAGTTCCTCAGTGGTGAGGATTCCGGGTGTAGTGTGCTTACACTTTCGGCCTTATCGTCACTTAACATCGGTACGGTACCCTTAGCACGAACGGCTATCGAAAAAATAACGCGCGTTACAGGTGAGGTGAAGGGATAGAAATCTGAAAAACCAAGCAGTGTGGGTTTAAAGCTCATGTTTTGGATTATAATCAAAATAACGATAATCATTATTTAATATTGTAGAACAATCAATTACTCACCTTTTATTGGCTAACCTCTTTTTAACCCCTGTGTGCCCAACTGGCCCTATGAGGTACAGAAATAAACGATTAAGCTATTCAAAGATTGATTAACATCAAAATACTAAGGTCTTCAATTGAAACTTAACATCAATAGTAAATCTAACGATTGGTATCAGCCAACACAGCCACAGACAAACCGATTTTATTTCTTTTTGATTGAATCAGGCGTCACTTGGCAGAAGTCCCAAACCATTTTGAAAAAAGAAATATATGTAGCTTACTTCCGCAAACAAAATATGCAAGATGCACCGCCCAAAAATTAAGCCTAATTGGTGAAGGTGCAAGGTGTGTTGCTGTCTTGCTAAATGAAGGTATTGTGCACTTATATTTGGTGGTGTGCAGGTGCATATTTTTGCGGGCGGGCGGGCGGTGCATCTTGCATATTTTGTTTGCGGAAGTAAGCTACATATATTTCTTTTTTCAAAACAATTTTATTTCAATAACAAATAATTTAACCCAAAAAATGTAAACCATTAAAATAATGGATTCACATCAATTTCAACTTCGACTTTCACACGTGTCCAGCTGTCCGGTTGTCCTAACCGAACCAATGTCCCTTGAAGGTAATGAGATCGATCGGATTTATGGTACCCTGACCACGCATTCCGACTGATATATTAGGTCTATTGTCCTAGAGTTCGGGAAGACTTACAACCGGGTAATCTGGAATACCGACTTTTAGACCTTTAATCTGTATGAGAGGCTTTTTAAGTTCAGTTATTTGGTTACTGTTTGATATATTAATGGCAGACAATTTATTTGCTTTAAGCCTATCATTTACTGGAAATTGTTTTTAAGAACAGCAAATAGTTAAGGTAAAAGAGCATGTTAATTTTATTGCGATTTCAGTGAAAGTAGGTTAAAGTAGAAATGGGTTTGGTTGAAACTTTGCATAAATAATTATATCTTCAAGCCTACGTCATAGAAGCAAAGATAAAGTGTTGATGATAAGTAATTTCGTATGTAAGATGAGAATGTAATCGTGCTATCTTTGTAAAAAGTGTTGTCATTTTCATAAGGTTTTTTGTGAAATGATCGCTTATTTTAATATTTTCTAAGCGCGAGACCATTCAATGTTGGTAAGGTTTATGTTTCCTATAAAACGAGTAAAAAAACAAACACATTTCCATTCCTTCCTACTTTTCCCAAACCACACTCTTCTCGAGACGAGGATTGTCTCTTTTCCCTATTTCCCGGCTGAACACCGGAAAAAGTCTACGGATACCTTGAAAGCCTCACGACACACAATTCAATTCATCCTCCGATCCTGTCCTCCCAACCACCATATTGAATCAACGCCATCACATTCAAATTTACACTTTCTTTCTCTCGCAATATGATTTGAATTCGCTCAGCAATCGCTTCAGTGACTACTTTATCCAACTCTAGACCCTAATTCCTATTCACAAAGATTCAATTTGCATGCTCTTATTTCAGATCTTTTCGATTCCTTTAAAGGTGTCTTCTTGGATTTTTTGTTTGAAAATTGGTTGATCTTTCCGAGATTGAACTCTGGAGACGAAGAGCAATTTACATTAATTTCTATGTAAAATTGTATTGGTCTTAGTGTCTGATTGAATTTCAGTCGTTTTAAAATAAAAATAAATAAAATAAAATAAAAATAAAAATATTTTATTTCAGACATCACTGTTTCCATATTTAATGTTAGTTTACAATTATCTTAAAAACTATGTTAAAAGATTATAACAAATTACATTCATGAAATAAAACACTTTTAACGGATACTAGCGCGGTTTTATTGAAAGTACTTTGGTAATTAGTTGGTATTTGGTCTGATTTTTGATTTTCCCGACGTTTCGGCACCTTTGCAGCTGCCGTGGTCACGGGGGACTGAAGCTACTTGTGAGCCTACCCTCAAGCGATGAATTTTTTAGAACGTTCAGAAATTAAAATTTATCAAATTTAATTAGTTTAATTTTGGTTTGGTTTTAATTTAATTTTATATGTTAAAAAAGAGAGAATCTACTGAAACTACTACCATTTCAAAAAATTGGGAGGCCCCTCCAAGAAAGAAATGGCGAAAGAAAACTTGGAGAGGAAGGCCGACCTCCGTCTTTTATATTAATTAATTTATTTGCAAAAGGAACTAACCGTATCATTAGATCTTACAGTGTGTGTTTGGGGCTTTAGCTTGTGAATGATGGGGTCCCAAGCTGGTGGAATTTTCCAACCATCATCTCTATTGAAATTAGGATATTTATTTATTTTTAGAAATGGTAGTAGTTTCAGTAGATTCTCTCTTTTTTAACATATAAAATTAAATTAAAACCAAACCAAAATTAAACTAATTAAATTTGATAAATTTTAATTTCTGAACGTTCTAAAAAATTCATCGCTTGAGGGTAGGCTCACAAGTAGCTTCAGTCCCCCGTGACCACGGCAGCTGCAAAGGTGCCGAAACGTCGGGAAAATCAAAAATCAGACCAAATACCAACTAATTACCAAAGTACTTTCAATAAAACCGCGCTAGTATCCGTTAAAAGTGTTTTATTTCATGTCTAGTGAGCGCGTAAGCTTGAGAAGTGAAAATTACATTCATGATGGAGATTTGTTACCACTAGATTCCTGACTCGTATGTTTTTTACGATTGCTCCGAAAATCACTAACAAACCGGCGAAATGTCACACCTTCTGGCCATAAAGAATCATTCATCATCTGGGAACGCCAATTACACAAAATTTTGTAGAACAGAATAAATTAATATTGAAAGTGCAAAATTATGAAGGTCTTTGTAGGTACTAAGTCGCGCATTAGCTAAAATAATTTAGGATGGATGTCAATAGACTAGATATTATATTTTCTTTATACCTACATTTAAAATGATAATGGCGTAAACCATTTAAATGGGTCATAGTTATTGTACAAACAAGTATAGATACTGACATGCTCCATCCTGTTGTCACATTGGAAAATATTGGAAATCTAAATCATACTAATGGCACTAAAATAAATTCAATAGAGAGTTTCCATGTCGATTATAGTTATTTCCAATCAACACTAACTTTGTATTTACATTTATACAACGTGTTTGGTTAAAGCCTTATAACGCCGAATATGGTAGATAGGGACCGTCAAACTGAACAACTTTTACTATGGGAACAACTCTGAAATCGCGAAAAAAAAACAGCTGTTTCATACATTTTGATATTTTCGTTATTAATTTTTGTATGAAACAGCTAATTTCAAATCCCATAGTAAGTTGTTCAGTTTGATGGTCCCTATCTACCATATTCGGCTTTATAAGGCTATTGCCAAACACCCTGCATAGGCCGTCACAGAAGAAAGAAACGCTATCTGACTCTCCATAAATGTTATTCTCATTTTAATTCCAGAACTTTCTCGTATTCCAAGTTTTAACTACATTTCTTGGACCAAATGTAACTTGAACTATCTCAGCCGTTCATATGTTCCCTGTATTAATCTAAAGACCGGACAAACCAAATCCAACTCGGAGGCTTCTACTAATTTCAGCTTATAACCGACCATTTCCAGACGACCCGACCTATTACTCTGAGGACTGTCAGAGGGGGACTTTCTTAATTGGCCGGGTAATATCAAGTTTGTAAGTGGGTCAGCTCTTTGGAGACTTAGTTTAAGAGTTTTTGCTCCAAACTCGTCGGTTTCTTTTTCTCGAATATTTAATTGAGATTCGTTTAAAACAGTGATTGTAATTGTTGAAGGAGAAAGTGTCACTTGCAACTTTTTACTAAAAATCGAAAATGAATTGTAATTTGAATGACCTAAGCTAGATTTAAAGTTTCTTTGTTGTTAGGTTTTTTTATTTTCTTTTCTATTAATTACAGTTATGTTTAATCTAGTTACAGTCTAGACTCAAGACAACATTAGTAATTGAAACTAATCAAAAACAATTATACCTACATCAAGAAGATGAACTGCCTCCTTAGCCCTTTTAATTTACCATTTTTATCAGATCTCAAAATCCCAAGTTCAATGTTCTATCTATATTAAGGGCTAGTTCAGCATTCTAGCGCAGCCAACCACCATTCATAATAATACTATAGCTGTTTTTCAATGGTCGATAATTTTGGAAGAAATACACATTGTGTATTAACTTTCTTGGAATGAAGAACATTTCAGTGATAGCCAATAAGCGTGAAAAATCTTTAAATTTCAACAGAAATACTTTGCTCATTACAGGGTTTTAAATCTGTTAACCCAATTCCAAGTTGCTCGTTAGTATTTTCTCAAGCACGAAATGCAAACAGAACAAAATGCAAAGCACACACAGTAACTAATTCACATTCCTCATTACTAACGACTTAAAGAGCAGAATTCTAAGCAGAATATCACTGACTGCAAACTTTTAAACACAGACCACATTTTTAAATAAAACTAAGAGCAGACGAATAAACAATGCTAGAAAACAGCGCGAACAAATATAAAAAAAGTATGCAAATTTCTGTTTGCATCGGCGGAGAATCCAATAACACGAGAGGTTTCATTCAAATTTCGACTTTAAACGAATGTTCTGAGGTTTAAACTTGTGTAGCAAAAGAGCTGCATGTTAGGATTGAATGTTAAGCGGATGGAATAAGTCTTCTGCTGCCAGCAAGTTTCACGTTGGCACCATTCTATTTTGAACGTAATCGCAACTGTTTGTGGTGCAAACTGGCTTGAATGTGAAACTACGTGAATCAATATGGAATAGAGGATAGCAAACGGAACGTGTCAGTTTACTGCAAATATTTCATAACGTGTCGTGTCGTTAAAAGTTGTCATGTCTACACCATATTCTGCATCTTGTTTTATAATATAATTAGCTTATTATGTTACTCTATCTAACATATTAATCTCATTCATAAATTTTGTTCTGTAATCTCATTTCACCAGATTAACTAAACTACTAATTAATGAGATTGTTTGCAGGCTTGTATTAAAATGTGTAAATCAGCTTAATACACCCATGGTAATGTGGCTTGTATACCGGTAGGTATATTTCAAAATAGCATCTAGTCATTTTGTATCTTTCTGATAGAGTTGTACCGACTAGTCGGTAAAGCCGACTAGTCGGCCACATTTGTAGTCGCCGACAGCACCGACTAGTCGGCCTATTATTTTATTCATATTTTTATGTTAAAAGTAATTTAAATTTGAATTTTTTTAATATGGGTGAGAACATTTATTAATGTACCTCGGTATTTAGACCAACTAAAAACTGTAAAACTTTACAACCAGTAACAAACAAAAAGACAATTGGACCTCGGAAGTAATTTTTTTAAAGCTAATTTAACAATTTGTGTGGTCAAAGAATAAACAAGGATAAAAAGTATTGTTTGCACAATGATTGTTACGTTGTAAAAAAGATGTTTAAAATGATTTGGGAGATGCCCATCATTAAGACGCAGCTGTGCGTAAGAACTTTCAACTAAAAAGCAAGTGATAAATCTACCGAAAACAATGATCGGCTTAGCCGACTAGTCGGCCTTTTTGCAGCCGACTAGTCGGCCAGTCGGCTAGTCGGTCAAAGTCATAGTCGGCCCATCTCTACTTTCTGAGTCTCACTGGCGTTTCGTATGCTGTAACATAATGTGATGATAGATTTCCATTTCTACTTTCAGATGCATTATTATTTCAGAAAAGTATCAAACAATACAATGGAGCATTTAAGTTAAAGAATAATTAATAATATTTTGATGAACTATATCGATCAATTTGACTTGACGCACTGAAACTGAATATTTCGAACACTTATACACATGAACAATATGAGTAACCATTTAATTAAATAGAAAGAAGTTACCGTTACGAATTCTATAAATTAGTGAACCAATAATTTATTACAAAACTAGGTAGGTAGATAATAAATTTCAAACTATTGATCATAAATTTTCGTTACCGACCAAAATTAAAACAATTTATTTAACAGCAGATATTGGATTTAAAATATATTAACGTGTTACAATGTGGTTATTTTATAGGCTTTGTATACTGATTGCCAAACAAATAAAGCACAAAGCAAACATTTCAGTAGAAATAATCCGTGGAACGTGTTATATTGTTGATAACGTAAATGCTGACAAATGGCAAAAGAGATTTGTCATTTTACTATTTACATTGTACTGTTTGAATAACATTCAATATTTAACCGATTTTGAGCTCAAATTTAAAAGAAAAAGTTATTTCAAACCCTCGTCAACAATCATCATCATATCAGCCGCACGACACCCACTGCTGGGTATAGGCCTCCCCTAAGGATCTCCAGGACGAACGGTCCTATGCTGCCCGCATCTAGCAGCTTCCCGCGACCTTCACCAGTTGCCCTACCATGAGTTGATGCAAACTGTTTACGTTACCGTAAACTATCGGATATACTGCTCACATTCAGTGCGATTGAAAGAGACAAAACGGTAGTTTACGGTAACGTTAACAGTTTGCATCAACTCATGGTAGGCCACAGATCGTCGGTCCACCTGATCGGGGGACTACCCACGGAGCTTCGTCCGGTGCGCGGTCACCATTCCAGAACCGGCCCGCTCCAACATCGGTTATTTTTTCGATAGTGTCCAGCCCACTGTCACTACAGCTGAGCCCGTTCAACAAATTAACTAGAATATCTACTGTAGTATTGTAAAAACACTTGTGTAAGGGATATCTGCTCTTCCTCAAACTATTACTTACAAACGATTTATAAAAGAGGTTTAGATTGCCGTGATTAAAATACTTCGTAACTTACAAAAATAAGTCAATTAAGAGGCACTAAGGCTGGTATTATAGAATCAAACTCAAACTCAGATCTCTGCTTGAGTCCGGTTAGAAAGGGATGGCGCTATATGCGATGAATAGCACTATTCCTTTCTAACTGTACTCAAGCAGATATTTGAATTTGAGTTTGATTCTATAATACGAGCCTAAGAGGCAAAAATACACGACAAATCCAAAAAAAGTCACAAAGATTCAATTTCAACAAATTGTTTTTGAATTAAAATGTCAAATTTAAACTCCTAGTATGTTTAAGTAATCGAGTTGTATTCTCATTTTTTCCCTATCATTCTTTTCTCCTTCATTTTTATCTGGCACATGATCTTCGCTTAATATAAGTCTGCTGGAGTTAAAAGCCTGTTCCAGACGACACAGTTATTTATCTCCCTGGGAAGCCGCGAATTATGTCTCGCTTCCTCCGACAACGTGAAGATATTTATATGATCCCTATAGGACCTGAGGCATTTGGGAATAAAGACGGTATCGTATAAGTCTCCCATTGAATACTTTCAATAGGCAATACAAATAAGCGGGTGACAGAGATGTGCAAAATACTTTATTAAAAGGATTTAAATACAAATACTTGTCATTTTTTTGTATTTCAAATACAAATACAAAATACTTTAAAAAAAAAGTATTTAAGTACAAAATACAAAATACGTATTTTCAAAATACTTTTTTCAAATAAAATACCTTTTTTCGTATTATTTTTTTATTATTGTTATATTTGCGCCCAGATAGGCTTACGTGGCTAACTTAGCTCACGCCTGCCTAGTGTAGTTCTCTTTTTAGCAATTAGTCGCAATACTTGCAATATAATATGCAATGTATTGTATGTAGCTAGCTGCATACAATGCCTATATAGATAGAAAGTAGGTAGATAGTTTTTTGTGATATTGGGTGCATTCTAGGTGACTAATAGCTATCATTGATCGCCATAGAGTACATTTTAGCATGGAAAGTAATAAAACTAAACATTAAAACAAATTACTTTCCATGGTTAAAATGTATGCTTTGGTGATCGTTTCCTTAGCGATTGGTCTGCTGGAATGCATCCATTGACACAAATAAATGTCAAATTACCGAGCTTCATGATTGGTTTTTTGTTTGGCAGTGACATTGACATGACAAATTACCTAGCTCTATGATTGGTTGTTTTGTTTTGTTTGACATTGACTTGACATTTACATAGAAAGTAATTTGTATTTTACAAATACTAATTATGTTTTAAAAAGTATTTCAAATAAAATACTAAATACATTTTGAAAAAAAGTATTTGAAATACAAAATACAAATAGGTATTTTGTATTTGTATTTTAAATACTTGTATTTCAAATAATTCACATCTCTGGCGGGTGAACATAAAACGTTAAGGTTCGATAGGTAAATAAAAACGAAACCATTAAAATATACAATGTCTATTGAAAAAGTTTTATGGCTACAAAGTTTATTATAATGTAGTTATTTACGTTTCTAAGGATATCTTATAAGAGTAGAATCGAAAAAACCGGCCAAGTGCGTGTCGGGCCACGCGCTGTAGGGTTCCGTTACCTTATACCATACCATATTTAATACCACTATCATTTTTCGTCTGTAAAAATAACTTTGTTTTAGTTATATTTGCGGTTTTGGAAAATATTATATATCTCGAAAACTAATTACTATATCTCGTTCAAACCAATTTTCTTTGAAATTTTTTCTTAAGATCTATAGCATATTTTTTTTTTAGAATTTTCACTCACTTATTTCAAAAGTTAGAGGGGGGGGGGGACACACATTTTACCACTTTGGCAGTGTTTATCTTTCAAACGGTTGACTTTGAGAAAAAATGTCTTAGAAACCTTAATGTCATTTTTAAAGACCTATCTTTAGACACCCCGCACGTATTGAGTATGAAGAAATTTTTTTTTTTCAGTTTCAGTTCCATGTATGGGGAGCCCCCCCTTAATATTTTATTTTTATTTTTGTGTTGTGGTTAACAGAATACATCTACCTACTAAGTTTTAAATGTGTAATCCTAATACTTTCGGAATAAAATGGCTGTGACATACGGACGGACAGACAGACAGATAGACGACATGACGAATCTATAAGGGTTCCGTTTTTTGCCATTTTGGCTACGGAACCCTAAAAAGTAGTACATTTGACATTAAATAATGAAAATGAAACTAAATATCAAAAGGCAAAGGTTTTCTGCAGATGACCTCTTTTTTTGTACGCAAAAGAAAATGCATTCACTCATCCCCAACGTAAACAAGAGGTTTGTAACGTCTCTCTCCTCTAATTTTAATTATTAACTGTTCTACTTATTTCTAGCTAATACCACATTCAACGTACTTACTTACATTTGACAAAATGAGCTAAATTAAAAAGTACCATTGAAATGCTTAACATTCCCTCAAAAGAGTTATAAAACGTACAGAAAATTAGTCTGAAACTGAAAAGCTCAACTTCTATTCACAGTTTTTTTTCGCGTCAGCGAAGCCCTATCTTTAAACGGAAGGACGGCATAATTTGTGGCTTCCACTGCTTTCGGCCTCAGATATCATCGTGATTCATAAGTTTTCCTTTCACGCTGATCCCTAAAGCTGAACTGAGTTGGGTTCCGTAGTGTATAGAGGAAGGAAGCCATGTTTAGGTGGTTTGACTTAAGCTGTATTGAATATTGGTGATACTCTATGAAAGCACTCTTAAAATAAAATAAATTGAAACAAAAATGATGAAACTTTGTCCCCATTGAAGTTCTTAACTACTCAATTTGACACGGTTACAGCGGGGTTAATAGTCTAATTTCAAATTCTATCGCAATCATTTGACAGATGGATGTGACATATTGCTGTACTTCTTTGGTATGTTTTTATTTGTGTCAAAAAGAAGCATCAATGTCTTAAATCCTGAAAGCGATTGCGATAGATTTTGAAATTAGACAATAGATAGGCTGTTTATTTAAAAATGTAGTACTTATGTCAAATACTATATCAATTACTGTTTATTAAATAGTTAAGTTTAAGTGTTCTGTTGTGATTTTCGAGTTCATAATGCTTTCCGTGGTAAACTTTATAAGGCAACAGTATTTTTTTAAGATACCTATTTGCATGTGTAGTGTATGACCTTGTTGGTTGCTCTAATATATAAATAAATAAATTTAAATCGATACTATTTAAAGAAAAAACAAATTATTTGAAAAATTAAAATAACCACGCGAACGAATGAACCAACATAGACTCCCTTCAAAACTGGAAACTTCTAAAAACTCTACATTTTCTCTGAGTAGCTGCTCAAAATGAATGCTTCTAAAATATTTCGTATAATGTGACATTCTGAATCAAATGATTTAACATTTTAACCTTTTACTACTGCAAAATAAGTATTTAGTTATGCTCTTTATTTTCATTACTGTGAACAAAGTAATATAATAATACTGTGAATCAATATTTTAATGTCAAGACGGTCTACCAGTTGGCCCTAATTAGTGAGTTATTAAACCTCAGTGTTATAAACGTGAACATTTTGCATGTTAGTCATGTTGGATGTACTTATTATCTTTTTCTTAGCAAAAAATTATTTTCTTTTTATTATATTTACTTTATTAACAAAAAGTAATCAAAGCTTTGCAAATGCTAAATATTAGAAAAGAAAAGATTACAAGAAACATCAAAGTATAAAATTACGAAGCATAGCCCGTATACAATGGTACGCATTACAAGTTTCAATAAAAAGATAAAAGCGACGCCACTTTACAATGTTAGCTGAGATGACATCAAACGGCTTAAAGCCACACAGTGTGCTTGGGACCGATGTGCACAGGTCAAGGGGTGAGTTGGTAGTCATCGTTATGCAAAAGCAAAAATAGTAAATGCATGCCAAAGGTGGAATTGAAATTATTAAAAATAGTAAGCACTGCATTTTAATAAAGTGATGATATATTTTCTATCTTAGATTCTCTTTCACAGTCATGACATCAAAATCAGGGCTCATTTTAGTAGTGAACAGGCAAATACAAATTATTTTAAATAGGTACTTACTTAAAATTTAGCACTTAATAGGTATTTAGTACATGGTTTAAAACTAACTACAAATATTTACTAAAACATAATTCAGTTCTTAAGAGCGTTAATGCGCTACACTAGCGCAGCCAATGAAAAAAAAACATAGTGCTTAAATAAAGATGACATTGTGAATTGTGTTCTTCTAGTGTACTCTGAAAAAGATTTGTTGTACTTTTTATCGTTTAAACAATATCTTATAACCTGTCGTTTAGTTGTCGTTTAGTTTATTGCTAAAAGTGGCCACTTTTAGCAATAAAACTCCATTAACCTAAACGACAGACTAGAAAATATAGTTTAAGCGATAAAAAGTATATTTTTTTCATTGGCTGCGCTAGTGTAGCGCATAAACGCTCTTAATGTGTTGATGTTGATTATAATGTTTGTTAAAAGGTTGATGCAAAACGTTACTTATGTGAGGTAGCAAAAAAGTTAAAATTATTTAAAGAACTTACAGAAGCTGGCCTTATTTGCCTTATTAACATTCAACGAAACGAAACTATAAACTGTTTTCTTTAGAAAACGCGAACTGAAATAATTTTATTCATCACGCAACTATTCGCCAAGGAATTCCGCACAAAAGGTTATTTTCTTGTGGACGTTTCTCTTTCCTTAAACCCGTTTTTATTGGGGAGCAAAATAAAATAAATTGTTCGCATGCCATCACACTCTTTCGAGAGACGTGAGAGTAATTGAAAAATAAACCTTTCAGAGCTAAAGCTGGGCTCAGATTCGTTCTTCACAAAAACTATATTTTTATCTATTCTGCCTCACTAGCATGACGAAACACGCGTGTTATAGCGTTTTATCAACACTCAACTGTCAAAAACGATTGTCTTTTGACAGTTAAATCGCTATAATCATGAAATTTAACACATTTTAACGGATACTAGCGCGGTTTTATTGTAAGTACTTTGGTAATTAGTTGGTATTTGGTTGCAAAGGTGCCGAAACGTCGGGAAAATAAAAATCAAACCAAATACCAACTAAGCCAAAGTACTTTCAATAAAACCGCGCTAGTATCCTTTAAAAGGTGTTTTATTTCATGACTAGTGAGCGCGTAAGCTTGAGAAGTGAATACTCTATATCATACCGCGTTTCGGTGGTCATGCTAGAAGGGGCTGATTTAAGCATTTACAGAAGAATGGCGTAGTTTCAATAAATATCAAACAATATTAAAGAACATAATTTAAAAAAAAAAAAAAAACAAAAAACCGACTTAAAAAAACCTACCTCTAAAAAGCAAGAAGTATTCGTAATAATAAAAATACGTCTATTGAAGTCGGGTGGGGCTGGAGTACAAATTCCTTTTTTTTATTCTAAAAGCCCCACCCGACTTCAATAGACGTATTTTTATTATTACGAATATTATTTCTTGCTTTTTAGAGGTAGGTTTTTTGAAGTCGGTTTTTTGTTTTTTTTAAACAATTTTATATTTTTTTATTTTTAGTGTAGGTACCTTGTAGGTAAGGTATATTATATATGTAAAAAAATCGGCTCAGCCAAACGTAAGATAATCACGGAGAAACATACTTAAATACGGGTCAAACTGAGAACCTCCTTTTAAAGAAGTCGGTTAAAGAACTACACTTAAGATATCCTTCTTCCAACAAAAAAATAATTATCTTATTCAGTTCATAAACAAAGAAGTAATACGACCAATCATCGAGGTAATTCACACAAAATCATACTATTTTCTTGCTTTTTTCAAAATAACTTGAAAAGTACTGAACCGGTTTCCAAATTTAAAAAATGGGACCAACTTGGGAGTGTATGCAACGTTTGCAACGTTTGAATCATTTCAATCGGTCCAGCCGTCTTCAAGTAATCGGTGGACATACACAAAAAAAAATATACAGACGAACATAGAACCTCCTCCTTTTTTGGAAGTCGGTTGAAAAACTCAAATAAGAAACAGTAAGAAGTAGGATTGATAGTAAAGATTGTCAACTAACGCAGGTCAGGAAATAAATTGAATCATGATCAAATTCAGTTTCGGTGTCAAATTCCAGGAAAAATTCTCGTCTCGTTTTCCGTATCTCGATCGCACTAACTTGCGACTCCGACAACCGTTGTCAATTTAGTTTCTGAATCATTCGAACTTCGATTTACCTTGTGACTTCTATCAAATAGAGGTGGAACTGGAACACACGACAGACAAAAGTTATGAGTGAACTAGATCACTCTATATTGTGTCGGAAATTCTTTATGGACACAGAAACGTGTCGTGTTCACGTATAACAAACTGTGAACAGATTCAATATGGAAGATGTAACTTGAAATCACATTTACTCAGATGTCATAGCTGTGTTTAATAAGGTATTAAAAGAACTTTTAATGATTAAAGTTTGTAAAACAACATAGTATAATTATTTACGATTTTAATGTAATTGAGAATTTATATTAAAATTATTTTAATTTAGCGGCAACGTACAACTGATTTACCTATATAATTTCAGTTCATAAATAAGCATTAATTTTATTAATTTCTGTTTGCGCAGTAAAAATAAAAAATAAAAATAAAATTAGACAACAATACAAACATTGCACTGATCCCAAAGTAAATAGCTAAATCACTTGAATTATGGAAATCAGAGACAACGGTGGAAATACAAACACCATTCGAGTTAGTATTTAATAAAACGTATTATTCTAGTCTAGTAGTCTAGACTTAATGTTCTCTAGTTATAATAGTACAGTTTAAATTAAATAAACGATCTTTATTTCTATTTTATCTTTTTCCAATAGCTCACAATTAAACCGACATGAACCAACTTCGTTGGTAAAATATTTTCTTGAATTTATTTTAGAATTACGTGGTCAGAAGGAACTTAACTAAGTAAGTCAAAATCAAATTGTACCTCATTATACTTTTTTCGTTAGATTTACATATTTATGAGACATTAATATTAATGATGCAATGCAAGACTAAGATTTAAAAAAATAAAACAAATTTCATAGAGTACAACTTAATTAAAAATATTATGTAAACAAAACAGGTATTAATAAATATATAAGTTTTGGCCGTAAACTAATGGGTTTATAATTAAAACAATATACTACGTGATCAACATTAAATAACGGAGATATAAAGAGCTTCATGAATTTAAATTCAAGACCAGTCATAAACTCATTGTGAATGTGAATTTATATTCAACATGGAGTTTAACACGACTGACTGAACTAGTATTAGATAGTTTCACATTTAGCAATATTACTGTAGGGCCGAGCTCACACAATTGTAACACAACCACGTTCTAGGATTGCTCTGTAGTCTGTAGAAACTGCTGTAAAACTCATATTTGCATCCAACTAAACGTAATTAGGATGTTTAGAGTAGAAATGGCCGAGCTTGCGAGTAATATTACCTACCCTTGTGTGGTTTTCAATTATACAACATGTCATATTATTTACAGTATGTTTTGTATGGTTTAAATTTAAATTTAAAAAAGTTTTTGAACATTTGTTACTTATATTAATTTCGGATTAATTCCTTAATTTCGGAGTTTCTATTATTGTTATTACTGAAATCTCTAAATTTTGGTTAGGAAGTTGCCAAATTTTCTCTCATTTTAGTTTTTTTTTTTTTCTTATGTTAAATTCATTATAGTCTTCGCTATGTAATTCTCATCGTTGGAAACTGTTTTGGCTAATGATCTAGTCATAGTTATTATACCTACCTGTATTATAAGAGCTGTATGTTTCTTTGATAAGCAAAATAAAAAAATAAAAAATAAAAAAATAAGAACACTTTTCTTAAATGAAAAACATAAGAGGAGTCTTTACAAAGGTTTTTAATCACCTGTTTAACTTACACACTGTTTAAATGTGGTGCTGTCTCTTTCAAACTATATTATTAAGACAGCATCACATTTAAACAGCGTCTAAGTTAAACAAGTGTTTAAAATGCCTTTGTAATAACACCGAAGTACTTTATTTTGTGCTTTACTTACTGCATACGCAATTAGCTGAAATAATCAACAATATAACGAGCGTGTCCGAAGGATAAGCGGCAAATAAATAAAGCATGGTAGAAAAACTGCCGAGGAAACAACGACTTTTGTTAATTCGCTTAAGCTTTTCGCCTGTAATGACGTCATCACCAAAGCGAATAAGCGAAGGAGGAAATGGGCATTATTAATAAACACTATTGGCCAAATAATAATGTAGTAATTTTCATGATTAACTTATTGTAATCCCTTCTGAATACGAATATTTATACAATGTTTTACAAAAATCCCCGAATATCGTAAATTGGGACCGAATATGGTTTTCCGCGATTTCGGAGTTGGTCTCATAGCAAATGTTGTTCAGTTTGATAGTCCCTATCTACCATATTCGTCTCTACGTGTTTTTGTAACATAGTTACAATAAGTTTATATCCACTACTTAATTAATCACTATACTCTCTCTGGAATAGTCTCCCTGAATCTATCAGAAGTTCTCCCAGTAAAGTCTCCTTCAAAAAGAAAGTTCATGCCTTACTGTTAGAAAGCTCATAGGTTATGTGAAATCATCGATATTTGTATCTACTTCTTATATTATATCCATGTTTTTATATATATTATATGTATTAAATGATATGTTATGTTGTATTTATTAATATTTAACCCTATGTACCGCCTTCATTGATATCTGTTACCTAAAGGTTGACTGGGAGAGAATGCTTTTAGCATTAAGTTCGCCTTTTGTAACATTTTGTTTGAAATGTACAGTAAAGTTTGTTAAATAAATAAATAAAATATATACTTAAACGAAACTTTGCTCGATTCTAAATAGGATCTATCAATTTATTTTGGCTAACTTAAATATTAAATAACAACAATACTACCAATAAATTAAATTGGCATTGACTGAAGTTTAATTCAAAGGGTTTCAATTTTATTCCGTTTTATGCGAACCCACAGAGGTTGTAATTTAATTCCCAAATCCTGGCCTCGGATCCCACAATTCTCGCTCATTTAAAGTTGCGAGGAACATTCCCGTGGGATCTGCGAATGCCTTCGGACAATGCCTCAATACTATTCTATTGAGATTAGGTATTCTATCCTTTCTTTTGCTATTTCTTATTTCCATTTTCGGATTTTTTCTCTCTTTTTAATTTTTTTTATTTGAATCTTAAGTTATTTTCACTATCCGTTACCTGGGACTTTTTATCTGAATAGTTTAACATGCCACAAATGATTAAAAGTTATTTCAAATCAAATCAAATCAAGTTTCAAATCAAGTTTATTTGCAACTAAGTGTACAGGAGGTGTTACAATACATTAATGAAGTGCATGACTTAGTGACCATTTAGGTATAGCAAATTTTTGACAGTACTATTAATTAACATTTTTAACATTTTCGACCCCCTTAGGAACCGCGGAGGCAGATAAGAGGTATTTAATGCTATGTCAGAAAACGGTTAACTGCGAGTTTATTTCTAGATCTATCTATCTCTATTTTTATATAAAAGTACAAAAACATCACATGTGTAATAATATAAGGCTTTCTCCCCTCGATGTACAATATACTATTTTTCACAAAACTCGACAATAATGGATTTTCAAAGGAAAATGCATTAATGCAATAATGTAATTCTATACAACTTTGCTGCGCCACCATCCAAGAAGCGCGAATAGGTTGACTTTGCTCAAAGAAGGTTATCAAAATAATGACCATATTACAAGCATTTTTTAGTAAAAAATATAAATATTTGATGGGAAATTTTAGTGCACTTCATAATTTACATTTCACTTCTTTATTAGTTTTGGTTAATTTAACGTTAAATAGCACTTATTAGGGCAAACCATTTTTCTTACAAAATAAATCCATTTTATTCGGATTTTACTTTGAAGTAGATTTTAATTGTAGTTGAATTAGAAAAATACCAAATACTCCGAAAACATGGTGTGTCAATAAGAATAAAATAGAGAACACATTAAAATACCTGAATTATGAACCCAAAAATCATCAAATGTTTACCTGGAAATAAAAACCAAAGTTAGTAATACAAAAAAAAATCTTCCCTCACAAACAATGTCTTTATGAAACCATATTCGAAATTCCAAAGCAAAATACAAGCCCTGTTTCTCGATCATTTTAAAAAATGAATTTGTGTTTTCCCACATATGCAGTTGCAATTTGTTATAATTGCATCCAAATTGATTTCACAGGCCGTCGCCCACAATCGCGCGAGGACTTACTCGTTTTATATCAATAAAGTCGATAGCAGATTCAATTAGAGCTTTCCGAGTATTTTGATTAATGAAATGTACTTTATTGACCGTAGAATTTAAGGCTTCCATAAGGGGTAACTAGCGTCACCACTACATTTTTTTATTACTCGTAAACTAAGTCAATATTTAAAAAAGCTCATGTAATAATATAAATTTTTCGAATTGGCTTTCTGTTGCGAAATTTTGTTATTTTATATTCTAAGAGCACTTGAACTTTAAGCTTTTGATGGACGTTATTATAATCATACTGTGCACACTTTTATTATTAGAAGTTTGAGATAACATGAATTAAAAAGTAAAATTCAGTCCTTTTTTTAAAGGCAATTTTTATTGATTTCAAATGTATTTGGTTCACTCTTAGAAAATAAAGCTTATAATAAATACACATAACTTGACTTGGCGACTTCTCTGTCGTGTTCTACGAAACTTCTTGTCGCCATTAATCTAAGCCAACAAAATCCCACACGAAGTTTTTGTGTCGGCCGTAGTTTCCGTCACTTGTGACACAAAACTATGCGTCACGCGGCGTTGTGGTGACGTCGAACGTTTGTTGAAGTTTGCCGAAACATGTGGGTCAAAAAGTTATTCGTGGAAATCTATCGAGTAGGTACCTTTATATAATATGTTTTTCTTTTGATAAGGTAACTATCTAGAGGACCCTGTGAACTAAAATTGTAGGTGATACAACAATTTTATATGATAATCAATTTTATCTTGAGAATATTAACATACTAGCGGCCGCCCGCGGTTTCACCCGCGTGGTTTCCGTTCCCGTGGGAATATCGGGATAAAAAGTATCCTATGTTTTAATTTAGGCTATCTACTATCTGTGTGCTTAATTTCAACCAAATCCGTTTAGTAGTTTCTTCGTGATTGAGGAACAAACATCCAAACATCTAAACATCCAAACCCACAAACTTTCACATTTATAATATTAGTAGGATTGAAATAATTAATATCAAAGCAGCTGAATACTAAAACGAAAGTGACACTTTAAGGTATGCTTATACTTAAATCTCTATTTGACTTCAAAAGTTAACTGTAAAAAGTAATCTGACATGGCGATTCCCCTACTTGCTAATGTGTTTTTTTTTATTATTTAGTTTTTTTTGTTTTTCCTATTATATTTTATTGCTTAACTACCCCAGTACTACTTATAGCAAACAAAACAAAAAACAATTATTCCAATTGGTCAAGTCGGGTGTGCTATGAAAAGCGTCAAGATATCTTATTTATTGAATAACATCAAAATATGTTGTACAAGTTAACAGTTTTTTTTATAAATTATTTATAAACTCGGTACCGCTGACCGGGTTTTTAGTTTTAATTTTAGTCAGACTAACGAACTTTTAACCGACTTCCAAAAAAGGAGGAGGTTCTATGTTCGTCTGTATATTTGTTTTTTTTTGTATATGTCCATCGATTACTCGAAGACGGCTGGACCGATTGAAATGATTCAAACGTTATTACATTAGGTACACTCCCAAGTTGGTCCCATTTTTTAAAATTTGGAAATCGGTTCAGTACTTTTCAAGTAATTTTGAAAAAAGCACGAAAATAGTATGATTTTGTATGAATTACCTCGATGATTGGTCGTATTACTTCTTTGTTTATGAACTGAATAAGATAATAATTTTTTTGTTGGAAGAGGGATATCTTAAGTGTATTTTTTTAACCGACTTAAAAAAGAAGGTTCTCAGTTTGACCCGTATTTAAGTATGTTTCTCCGCGATTATCTTACGTTTGGCTGAGCCGATTTTTGTACATATATAATATACCTTACCTACAAGGTACACACTAAAAATAAAAAAATATAAAATTGTTAAAAAAAAAACAAAAAACCGACTTCAAAAAACCTACCTCTCAAAAGCAAGAAATAATATTCGTAATAATAAAAATACGTCTATTGAAGTCGGGTGGGACTTTTAGAATAAAAAAAAGGAATTTGTACTCCAGCCCCACCCGACTTCAATAGACGTATTTTTATTATTACGAATATTATTTCTTGCTTTTGAGAGGTAGGTTTTTTGAAGTCCTTTTTTTTTTATAATATGTTATAAAGAAGATCCTAGTATTTCTTAATAATAGAATTTAAACCGGCCACTCTACACTAATCCCGATGTGCAAAAGTTTCAATCTAAGCAAAGGTCATCTTACTTTGGTCGCCATAGGCGCATCGTTTTCCGAATTCTCGAAATACACCTCTAGTATCGATTAGCGTTCCTCACGTAACAGAGATATATCTCGCACGTGATTCTTGTGTTAAGTGGCGACTCTGAAATTAAGGGGATATAAACGACATAGTCGTAAACAGTTCATCTTCGGAACTTTTACTCGTACTCTATAAATTTTGTTAAATATAAATATAAATTAAAAATATAAATTTTGTTTCCTACTCCTTCTCCGTTCATGCCGTCCGCCTATGGAACGCACTTCCCGAGGGTATCAGAAAGGCTCAGACTCTAAAATCCTTTGGCGATCAAGTTAGAAATCATTTCCTTTCTTGTGATCGAAACTAATAATGCCTATATATACTTATTCTCTTTCTATCTATAAACATTACCTGTCCTTTAAATTTACACCCATTCCCCTACTTCTGCTTATTTATTTTTCTTTCACCCAAGGTTGGAAGAGATTGCTATTTAGCAATAAGGCCGCCTTTTGTATGTTTTCTTTTGCCTTCTTTTGTTTTTTTTCTGTTTTTGTTTTTTGTCGTGTGCAATAAAGCTATTATTATTAAATTTAGTCAAATATTTACATTTATCTATTTTAAGCAGTTACATGGCTATGCTTATGTTTAACCCATAATTTTACGTAACACTCTTACTCAGAGACATCAATTAAGTTTAATGTTACATTAAAATTGGTGCTATCTCTTTCTTTTCCATAGTAATAGTATAAGATGACACGATATTTGGTTTTTAATGTATAAATTCACTTTTACTTTTTAGTTTTTAGATAATTAATTGATTATTATAACTATGTAGGTATTGCTAGCTTTTTATTGTGTACATTTTTAATGTATTTTTAATGTAATTTGACTTGAGGAGTGTATTTTAACATTGATTTCATTTAAAATAGATGTACGGTGTACAAATGCCTACATTCAACTTGGTACTCATAATTAGGTCACGCATCAGCACTTTTGTAATTCATTCGATTATATTTTGTCATAAAATCAGTGCGCAATTAACATTCATTCAACAATCACGCGTCCTCATTTAGCATTTAAACAAGTAATTTTGATCCCTTTGTGAATTAGCAATAAACTTTTTATTTTCCTAAACTTATCTATTATTTAAACTATCATTCGTCAAGGTGTACAGCCCGACTCGTACAATAGATTTTAAAGCTAATGTCGTGTCACCTGTAAAGGTGTATGCATCAGAACATGTACTTAATTATGTATTTTTTTATTGTGGTAATGCATGCGCTGTTGGTGTCCTTTTTATAAATAAATAGATATTTAATGAAGCATTAAACTTAATTGACGTCTCTGATTATGGCTGAGATCGTGTTTTACATTATCAATGAATATTTCGTGACTCTCTCTCTTAATAATTCCCTCATAACTGAGGATCGTGATCACCGGCTCCGTTGCATGCCTGCGTTTCGTGACATTCTTAGAATATTGTTAAAAGGGATTATAAAAAAAATACTAAGGAAGGTGTTCGGCCTTGATACAGTTTTTCACCAAACACAACTATTTTAGGTCAATAAAACATTTAGGTCGTTATTGCGTCATTGACAAAGGTTTTCACCTCTCCTTGGAGCTTCACAGTAATCACTCAACTTAAATGTATAGCTTTTGAATAAAAAGAAGTAAATCTTTTGTATAAGGAAAGAATTAGCAAAAAAGCTTTAAAGCGACAAAACAAACCAATCTTTCTTCGAAAAAGTCACCAGCGATGGTAGCAAAAGGCATTAAAAACAACCTATTTTTCCATTGCCATTTTGCCGTTCCAAAACAGGGACAGGTCGAATCTATATTCAGGGGGCAAGGTGCTATTTGTCAAGTTGGTTGATCGTCAGTTGGTTGTAGCCCCCTTGGGGGCGATGGAAAAACCCGTAGCGATGGTAAACTCTGGAAACTTGAACCATAATCGGAATGTTCGTTCTGCTTTATTACATAATTGGGTATTTATATGGCTAATGCCAAAATGATGAAGTCCAGTATTTAAATAAATAATTAATTAAAAAATAACCAAAAATATAAAATGAAAAAGAAGATCAAATCGGTGAAAAGAAAAGGTTGATTTTGCCTGATCATGACTCTTTTTAAAACCCAATCTACTTTTACGTGACTATCGCAAAAAAAAATTGTAGTAAAAATATCACCCGTTAGTTGACTTATTAGTTATTACTTTAATCCATTTATGATAATGACGTAACTTCAGGTTATTTTTCTATTGTGAAAAAAGTGGTTTCAATTTGAACTTAAAAGTCGTAATATACACTTGAAAGCACTTAAATCGACTCAATCCTACTTCCTACTAATATTATAAATGTGAGAAAGTTTGTGGGTTTGGATGTTTAGATATTTTTTCCTCAATCACGCAAAAACGGATGAACCGATTTGGATGAAATTTGACACAGGCAGTTTATAGCCTGGATTACACCATAGGAACATATTTTCTTAAATAAGTATTTCTCTCTACGAGCTGTAAAAAAGTACACCAAAGTACTGTTCAGATTCGTCCAGAAACAGGAGTCTTCAATATTCTAGTGCTATCAAGCAACATTCAACTCGCAGTGAGCACCCAATCAGCTCGTCGAAAGCAACAAAGGGGTCCGTAAACACCCAGCCACAGTTTAATTAGTCCGCAAACAACATTTGTCGGACATTTCCCGGGGTTTCCCGCAAAGAATAACAATCGGGAAGCCTGATTGGCATTCCACAAACGGTTCCGGTGCGAGAAATGAGTGGGGATTTAAGGGAATAATAGTGATCAAATATATCGGTAGTTGTGTCGAGTGGCATCAATTAATGGGGTAATGATGTTGATAATTACATTAATTTCCTTAGAGCAGACCGAAGAAAAGATGGATGGATTCAGTGCGATATGATATGAATGTGAGGGGGTGGACGAGTGAGAGAAAATAATGGAAGAGAAGGATGCACTGCGTCGAGCACAAATAACTTGGGATAATGGTATAGATGATTGATTTACCTATGAATAAAAACATTAAAATACTAAATAAAATTCAACTACATCACGTACCTACACTGACTGCTTCTATGTCAAAGTAAGGAGCTAAAGCACTTGTGCTATAGAAATGAGGTACAACGACAGTGCACCCGCACAACACAATATATAAAAGTTCGTTTTCTAAATTGACCCAGCCTGGACTCGAACCCGGAACCTTAGCTTACAGATAGCGATACCATGCAAACTGGTTTACAAAGTCACTTGACAATATAGGGAGAACATGCATAAGTCACCGATTTTAATAAATTTGAGCTTGATCGCTGCGGACACGTATAAAAACATGATGGAACAGAAAAATAAAAATGTATTATTTGTTTTATCACACAGGGGAAAATAACGTTTTTTTTTTCATTTACAGATATAATGCACTTAACAGTCCGATAGAATATCGAATAAGAAATAATATTTTGTATGACACATATTATGTACTTAAACGCAATATTTAGGGAGATATTTGAAAATTCTTGGCTAACTCCATAATAATGCGCCTGAAACGTGGCATAAGTGACGTCACAAATGTTGACCGTTTTGTATAGAGCGTTATCGGTGGGTGCTGCTGCGCGCTAACTTCAACTAACTAAATATATCACGAGAAAAATACGCAAGAGAATAGTTTTAATATTACAGTTGATTTTCTCACGCATTATACTTTTGATTTTGATACAAAAAAATTGATGCGTGTAATGTAAATTTAGATAAAAAATACAAAAAAAACAAATATTTTCCTACTTTCCAAAATTAATAAGATACATTTTTCAAACTGGCAAGAAACATTTAGATGATAAATCATAAAAATTAACATGAATCGAGACAAGGGGCGGAGAGTAATCTGAATTACAAGGAAACTTCCGTTTCCGCTGGCGGAATAATTAGCAAAATTAATGAGAAGTTCATTTGGAACCCGATTCCGTCATATAATGGAGTGCGAATAATATAACATCGGTTCGTGCAAATATTTTGAATAACTTTATTTGCTTTCGTCCTCTTTGCTTTTTGCTTTGTTTACAAAAAGTATTTTGCTGGCTGAGCCCTTTACTAGATTTTATTGAAATAATAAGGTTATGCCTGAGTAGAAAATATTTACTTACGTAAACAAACAATAGAGATATAAACACGTCTAGATTTCAAAAAACAACACAATATAAATTGTATATACAAGTATGAAACTTAATAGATAGATAGATAAAAATTTTATTCATATACCACTACAACACACAACAACAACAACAACTGGAACACTTGAGAAAATGCAAAAAATGTGATAACTTAACCTAAAAACATTGTCCAAGATAATACCGTACCGGAGTGTGCAGCAGTGGCAGTCTGAAAAGGAACTCAAGCTCAGTGTTGATAGTTCCGAGGAACCAGACACTGATTTTCAGCCGAGCCCCTGTCATCGTTTATGTCATCGTTTATTTAATAGATTAATGTGACCTATAGTCTAATTATTAACTCACTGGAGTAATCTGACTTTTACGTTTGTAACCATGAACGTTTGAGGCTTGTTTAAAAAATGTCCCATTGTAACCATGAACGCTACTGACTTTGTGTGAGTGAACTGAATCACTGGTACAATAAATAAGGCAACATTATTTTACAATGTGACATTAGAATCCGTCAGTTTACTCCATTGAATTAAAAATTTGAGTTTAAAACGACAAAATTGACCAATAAAAACTTAACATGTCGAATAGTGTTTCATCTCTTACAATATCGACAAAATAAATAACCAGACAGCAGCTGTAAAAGAGAAATATTTGAATGTTTATATTGCAAGTCTGGATTGCTCGAATTCTACTACAACTTATCTACTTAGTCCATCATAATAACAGAAATGTTTGGAAGTTTATATTGCAAATAAAGCTTGAGTTTTTACAAAACTAAAATAAAAGAGCCAGAGATATAAGTAGGGATGTGTGAGTTACAACGAGATATTGAACAAGTTGCGATTGTTCTTTGCAAGTAAAATAAAAGTTTTTTTCATTGCAACTCTATGAAAAAACCGCGAGTGTTGTACGTGTGGATGGAAATGGTAGTGTTATATGAGAACTTTTGGTCGTGTTGTGTCCAACAGAGTAGAAATTTTTAACCTTACATTATCGCTTCCCTTTTTAACATTATACCATTGTTCCATATTCTTGATCGTTTTTACAAGTCGTGTGTGATTATCTCTAGGGGGAAGTAGTGTTTATTGGATCGTGTTGCATATCGGAAATGTTGAAATATCGGAGTCTCAAAAATAAACAGCCTTTCTATTGTCTAATTTCAAAATCTATCGCAATCGCTTTCAGGATGTAACACATTGATGCTTCTTTCTGGCCCAAATAAAAACTTACCAAAGAAATGCAGCAATGTCTTACATCCTATCTGTTAAATGAAAGCGATTGCGATAGATTTTTAAATTTGACAATAGGGAATATGCATAAGTCACCGATTTTGATGAATTTGAGCTTGATCGCTGCGGACACTTATAAAAACATGATGGAACAGAAAAAAAATAAAAAAATGTATTATTTAAGTTTTATCACACAACGAATATACTCACGCCTGTTTCCAATAGGGGTAGGCAGAGACTATGGATCGCCACCTGCTACGATCCTTGCACACTTCTTTCGCTTCATTAACATCCATCAATCTTTTCATACATGCCCTACGGTTTTTGTCACTACGTACACCAGCCTTTTTAATTAAAACCTCTATAGTCAGGTGGGGTAAGTGAAACATACTTTATTTCAATTTTTATTTTTATTTTTATTTAACAAGGTTTAGTAAAGCTGTGAAACTCGCAATTAAAGTAGCTGTGTAGGCAATGTACTCCTCATTAAATCAGCCTTTAACGGTATGAATATAAATATCTAAAGACTTGCATTAAGCAACAAAATCACGAAAAGAATATAAAGGCTAAGAAGCGTTTCACTTACCCCTGACAAGGGGGAAGTGAAACAGTGGCCAAAATAGCTTTAAATATTGAGTTAATTTAATTAAAAACAGAACAAAAGGATCATTTTAAAACGTTAACATCCAAAATGTATCAAATTTTAATAAAATAGGGTCCAGTTTCAAAGATTTATCAAAAAAACGTAATTTTCATTTTATAACATAACATAATTTTCTTTTTGGTTTACTAGCTAGTTTAATGGTCGCAGCGATATCTGTGTTGTATTGAGGGCAGAAATTCGTCATTCCTGATTTATCGACACATCGCTATGAGAATAAACTACGATAGTTTCTTAAATATGGTTGGGTGTTTCACTTACCCCGGTGTTTCACTTACCCCACTATATTTATATTTGGTCCGCGTAGGTTTTTCTGGGACGCCCTTGCGCAATCGTTCAACTTACTCCTTATTAAACGCGCCTGAAACACACCTGAAACGTGACAAGTGACGTCACCGTTTTGTATAGAGCGTTTTCGGCGGGTGCTGATGCGTGCTAACTTCAAGTCACTATATGACGAGAAAAAAACGCAAGAGAAAAGTTTTAATATTACAGTTGATTTTCTCACACCTTATACTTTTGATTTTGATAAAAAAAAGATGCATATTCCCTATTAGCCCCCAAGTTCTAATAATGTTAATAACCATGGAAATTTTAAACAGTATATCGTTTACCACTTGTTTTTTTTAGGCCTGTTGTGTGTACCTGTCTTTATCTACTTAGCTAAAACCCGATTACAAATGTCAGAATAATAGGAACCGAATGAGTTTTCAAATGTAGTCCCTTTGCCGGGCTTAATTAATCCCGCTTTTAAGCGCAAAATTGTTGGAAAAAAACTCTGTAAAGAATTTAATTTGTATGTTTTAGAAGCAGCGGAATGCTTGCTCATATGTACTGCTAAAAAGTTGGAAGGATTTTTTTTAAACATTGCTTTGTAAAATTTTCTGAGAGGATTTCGGCGGGTGCTTCTATTATTTTGGTTTGAAGACTTTTTTGTACTAAAAAGCTTCGTATTTAAGATAGGTAGGTAAACCAAAAAAGGTCTTTAGAAAAATGTTTGAAACTGTAGTAGAAAATAAATATTTATTATTTTATTTTATTTTATAATATTTGGGGGGCTTACAGCTAACGTTACAGAGTAGATACTTAAATAAAATATAAGAATCCAATTAAAAGCCTCCTCGCAGATAACAGTGAATATAACTTATTAAGCGCTAACTTCGTGATTAAACAGCTGATTGCAGTCTCGAATATTAAATGAAAATGAAATTTCTAGTGAACTAAAAGCTCTATTAACAGCTGACAGACTATCACAAAATAGGTCTATAATAGAGATGTCCCGCTTATTCAAGCTGTTAACGTGGGCGACAATGTAATATTTTATATTTATATTTATTTAAACAATAAACTTACAGGCTTACAGATTACTCCAAGCCCGCAAGTCCAGTCATACAATAATACAATTAGTCAATTTTATGATTATTAATGGATAGAATAAGGTATAATTAGGTTTAAGAAATAAGGTTTAAGAAATTAAAAATGCCTTTAAAGAGGTTTAGTGTCTGGGTTGTTTGAGTATGTTAATAAGTATTATATTATATATTTTATATATTTTTTTGTGTTCAAGAATTTTATTGTGTAGGTACCTATCCATACAATGTTATTTCAACTAAATCGTAAAGAAGGACACCCATTTCTGACTTGTCAAAATGTTGAATTTATCAATTATCTTGTTTGGAGAAGTAATATAGCTTGTAAAATTGCATCTTTATTTTTTTTTATGTATAAATTGCTAACTAAAATAAAAATCGGCAATATAGAATACTTACCCATGACTTACCTATATTATATAACATCGCATGTTTTGTTTTCTAAGTACATTTAAACATCAATATTGTGTTAATGATTTGCACTCCATTGTTACATTAAGGAAACTATAGGTCTTGTGTAACTTGTAATTTGTATTTTTTGTAAAAATGTATGTGTACGACCGTTTGTTTCTAAATAAACAAAATAAAATAATATTAATTAGTAGCAAGCAATGTCAATGACGGAATGGTACATTCAACTTTAATTTAGAGACGAGTTCAGGGCAATCGAATTTACATTGCGCTATCTTCATTAAATAACGGACGAATTTTTACTCCTATTATACGCATCTATAAAATATAATCAAAGTATACATTTCAAAGGGGAGAAAATTAGATAAATAACCAGTTCTAAGCCCCAAGCCCCAAAGTTTTTTTCGAGAATTCGGCACACTGTAATATTGGCTTCATACAACTGATACAGTACAACCAATCACGAAAGCCCAATGAAGTATGCTGGAGAGACTCCAGATAATAATTACCTGGCCACCCATCCAATAGCATGCCTTTAAGAAACTTGCTTAACATCCGAAATCGATGAATGAATACGCTAACCACTGCTCCATCAAACTCCGGAAGTCCTGATACGACGCAGCAATGAACTTACGGGACTTCGGTCAAAGTTTGCGGAGACACTTACACTAAGGCCGGGTACTCATTAGGGGTTACAAAGTCCCCACTTTTAGGGGAACAACCTTTTTTATAATTATTGATGGATAAAGAGGATGGGCTATAACCATAACCAATTAAAATTATGATATTTTTTTTTAGTTTATGCATTGAATGAAATATAGCTGTTTTAGTCGTCCATCGATAACTTGAATCGTGACTTTAAAAAATAAAAATAAGTAACTTTTTGTTCCATTTTGTCTGCAATTACTTTTTTCTAAAAGGAAGTTTTATGATTCTAAAACATTTTAATAATTTTATTCACATAACAGTTAAACATATTTTGATATTACATAAAACGCAGTTCAAAGAGTTTTAATGACTTGCATTTTTCATACAAAATCTTTCTAAATCTGTGACATATCACAGTCTCTATTCATATATAATTTAAATTTTTTGGAGACATTGAAAAATTATTTTCATATTATTTTATTAAAATTAAGCGCTTGTTTTAAAAATTTATGATTTTATTTCTCACATTTCGCTAGTGAGTACTCGGCCTACGAAACACATCTGCGCTGGGTTCCATACACGCCTACTGCCCCCACTTTACTGTTCAGGGAATGTATGTAACGCTTGGTGTGGATGTTTAGAGTAACTATGTTAAACTTAGCCATAGCTATGTTTAACATAGCTATGATATACTATATGTTTTTGGCATTCTAGAGTAGAGAGATGAACTCCTTGCCTTAGTCTGTGTTTCCCGATAGGTACAAGCTGGGGGCCTTCAAGTAGCGAGTGAATCTTTTAGGCAAGTGCGTTTCATCGTAGATCGCATCATCGCTTACCATCAGGCCTGATAACAGGCAAGCGCTTGACTATTTAAGAGCCCGTAGCGCTTTTACCGCTGACTGAAGCTCTCTCGCTCGCACATTTCATGTTTTCTCAAGATTTCTTAAAACTGAGTGCGTAATTGAAATATGTGTCTCCGCCACTTTTCGCAAAATAAAATTACAGACATTTAAAAATATATTTCAGTTTTTTGTTGCTAAATTACAAAAAGTTGTCGTTTCGTACAGTTATTTGAACTGGCAAATACGATAACTTTTAATACTTCAGCAACTCGAAACTGAAATATATGTTGAAATAATATTATATTGCGAAAAGTGGCCGAGACACATTTTTCAATTACGCACTCAGATTTAAGAAATCTTGAGAAAACATGAAATGTGCGAGCGAGAGAGAGAGCGGCAGTCAGCGGCAAAATCGCTACGGGCTCTAAATCCTTCTTCTTGTGGGAACTACATCTATTCATTGGAATAAACAACTGAAAAAGAGTCTATAAAATTATCCGGTAATTATTTCAAAAAACGTTTTATTTTATTAGATAATTAGTTAATGTTGTTTTTAGGAAATTTTATGAAAAAAAAATAGGACAAACATTACTAAACGAACTAAAAGGGACTCTACGTCATATAGTTTAAGTGCTTTATTTATGTAATGGTTTAAGATGTGCGGTTTTAATTAATTATATTGTAATAAACATTTGCTAAAAGGTATGCTTAATTAAAAATTTCACAAAAACGCATATAGTTGCAGAACAGTAAAACCTGAGAGCAGAAAAATCGAATCAGCTGACTTTCTTTCAACCTATTCGAGCACAAAATCTATTTGATGTAAGAAATTAAAATTGTAAGCATTTTAAATTAAAATAACGAGTGTTATTGATCTTTAAATACTAACTACTAATTTTGTAAGAAATAAACATAAATTTTTTAATTTTAAAATGTATCAATTTCATTGAATCTGATTCTCTCTGAAAAAACTTAAAAGATACACTAGCAAAGTTGATTTATTTGCTCTCACTCAAGAGTAGTTTTTATAAAAAACAATATGTCTCATTGTACTCTATTACGAAAATAACGTACGCAATTGCGTAACGCAGTCACTTAAATAAGTAAATAAATAAATGCTTGGACAGTTTCACACAGAGCCATCTAGCCCCAAACTAAGCAAAGCTTGTAATATGGGTGCTAGACAACTGATATACTTTTTAAATATATACTTATTATAAATATATACTTATTATAAATATATACTTATTATATACTTGGTCACGATAATCGTCCGCAGTTCGTCGGTTGTGGCTATAAAACACAATTTCAATAAATTTGGCTATCGTAGCCCAAAGACTGAACGAATGATGTGGGGTACGCTAAAGAAAAACTGTCAAACTTACGTAATCACTTTGCAATATCGCATACGCAAGTGATTTGTAATAGGAAACAATCACAACGAAGCACGGACGCAGCTGCGTGTATCGCATTAAACATTTCGTAATAGACTCCCTGACTACAAAACAGAAAATGTATTAAAGAAAGTTGCTACAGAACATCCAATTTAGCTCTCCAAATCTATAGATCTATTTGTTCCAGTCAGAATTTATTTTCACTTCCAATCTCGCCTTCGATTTCATCGCTGAATCGTCTCTGCCCGGTCTCCTTAATTAGTTATCGGTCAGTCTCCTTTGTTTGACTGCTTTTGTTCGTCAAAGAGTAAAAGGTTGTACAAAGGCCAAGGAAAGGTTAGGCGTTCCGATGAATTGTATTTCAAGAGTAAATACGCAGAAGTCACGTTACGAGTTACCTTCAAGGCTTTAGTTACTGTTTTAATCAGCTAGTTACTTACTGATTTCCCGGTTGAATAAAGTGTATACTTGGCAAAGAAAACTCCAGTATAAATAAAAGTGAAGTAATAATACACTAAAGCATTCCCTACTTACTAAATATTAGACTTTTTGCATTTCACAAAGCTACAATAGAAAAAAAACGTCTCACCCGTAGTACCTCAGACGGGAAGGGTGCGGTCCATGTCCCGTCTGAGGTGCTACGGATAAGTCATTTTTTTCTTTTTTGGTTTGATAAGTCAATGACTATGAAAAGAGGAAAAATACTTATTTTTCATAATTTATTTTTATGTCTTAAAAAGAAACTCCTTAAGGAATCTTTACACTATATTTTTTCAAATTCGGCAAAAGATTATTACTTTTGAAAACAAAAAGCTCAAGCAACTTCTAAGTTTTCTTAATGACCCTGTTGACCCTCACGGCGGCACTCATGACATCAAAACTCAAAAACAGTGAGATTTTTTCTCCTACCAAACATGATTGGCGGGCAAAGATTTTCATCAAGCCAAAAGGTGGTTTCAAAAATAGGTCCTCATTTCAGTTACCAGTTTTCAGGCGATGAAAGAAAAAAATAATGGTTTAAAGAGGTGTAGGAACTTCGTTGGACTAAATACGCAGAACTACAATAAGATTATGTAGAGAAATAAAAAAAAGTCCGAAAAAAAGTTTATCTTCATTAAAAAGTCATGGACTTATCAATCCACCCTCGTATAGAAATAGCATTGTGAATGCTAAAATCTCAAATAAAAAAAAATGAATAATAAACTTATGCGAATCCGATTAAGTTCAGCTTATATCTGCGGTACTCTATGAAAGTAGACTTGTACAAACACAGTGAGTTCGCATATCCCCTCCAGACTTCACAGCTGTGATGTAAGCTCTAAATGAGTTATCGTCTGAACACAAACAATAATTCGAGTTTGTTTGAACAGAGGATTAGCATCCCGGTGAAGAGTAAACTAAGAAGTTTAATAGGAGCTGTTTGAATTTGAATGAAAGGTGTTTTATCAGCGATAGTACAGAATATAATTATAATAGTATAGAGACATTAATGTGGATATTCCTATACAATTTATATTAAAGTGGTCCTCGTTGAGATCCTTGGGGGATGCTATGCCCAGCTGTGGGGATCTTGTAGCTGATAATAATGGTGTCAAATCAGGACAGAGTAAAGATTATGTACATACATACATACATATATACTCACGCCTGTTTCCCATGGGGCTGGGCAGAGACTATGGACCTGCTACGATCCTTGCACACTTCTTTCGCTTCTTTCACATCCATCAATCTTTTCATACATACCCTGCGGTTTTTAGCACTGCGTACACTAGCCTTTTTTTATAATAACCTCTAATTGGTCTGCGTAGGTTTTTCTGGGACGCCCTTGCGCAATCGTTCCTTCCTCATTCGCACAATATATCTCTTTCGTGATTCGCCTTTCATTCATCCTCTCTAAGTGACCAAACCACCGGAGCATTCCTTTTTCAATTCTTGTCACTATATCATCTTTCAGACCACATCTTTCACGAATCACATCATTGCTCACTCTATCACTCAATTAAGAGACATTAATGTGGATATTACTATACCATTTTTATTAAAGTGGTCATCGTTGAGATCCTTGGAGGATGACTATGCCCAGCTGTGGGGATCTAGTAGCTGATAATAATGGTGTCAAATCCGAAAAAAATAAAGATTATGTAAGTAGTTAAGTAAAAAAACTAGATTACAGTCCGCTTGTGTCCATCAGCCATATCTGATGTCCCCACTGCTGGAGCACAGACCTTCCTTATGGGTGGTAAGGAGGACGGGCCATAACCCACCACGCGGGCCCAATGCGGATTGGTGGCTGTTAACGACGGCAAATGCAGCCGGGACCAACGGCTTAACGTGCCTTCCGAAGCACGGAGAAGCTCGAGATAATACATTTTTGATCACCCATCTCATGACCGACCCTTGCGAACGTTGCTTAACTTCCGCAATCGCTGGGCCAGGCGCTTAACCACTGCGCCACCGAGCCCCACAGTCCGCTTACCTTTTAGAAATCCTACCCCACCGATCTACATGCAGTTAATGAACTGCATGTAGATCGGCATGTAAAATTATGGCGGTAAGCCGTTCTATAAAAATGTAATGACATTTTTATAGAACGGCTTACCGCCATAATTTCACCCTTCACCACTAGGTTAATTAAAGTTGTTGAAAGTGTAGAAATGTCAATAACACTACATTCATCATCAAGCGGTCTCTTAGACCACGCTAATGCCTTTGACGGCGTACGGCTAAATTGTGCTGTTTCCCGCGCTCGCCGTGACCCACATACGCGAAAGGGTTGAAATAGGCCTCTCTCGCACTTTTCACTTCCTCGACTTTAAAGCAAATTACTATATTCCCTTCACGTGTATGAAGCAGTGTGAATGCTGCAGTGGTTAAGAATAAACGTTTTGTGGATACAATAATGCTTTATTTACACTTTTTAGTACATATTGTTGAATTTAAGAATTTATTTTTTATCTACAGCCTTCATTTCACCTGATGTTAAGTAAAGATAAGACCGAAGTTAAAAAGCGTCAAAAGTTGGAAGCGCACGGCATCCAGAATCCTCAGCCGCTGAAGAACTATAACTATCATAAGATCATAAGTTTTTTTGTGCACAACGGGTTAGTGCATAGCCTTCACCTCACCTGATGTTAAGTGACGGTAAGGCCGAAGGTGGAAGCGCACTACACCCGGAATCCTCATCATTAAGGAATTGGCTATCTTACCTCTAACTGCCGGAACACAACAATTTTTAAATTGTTGTTATGGCGTCAGACTTAGGTAAGATGGTGGTAGCTAGCGAGGCGTAATTGAAATAAGCCCTACCACCAACCAAACCGAGTACAAATTGAACGAACCTGGGAATCGAACCCGGAACCCCTGCGTCTTACACGGGTGGGCGAACCAACTAGACCACAGAGACGATTAAAAGTTATGATCAAAATGTCCGCTTTTCAAATCAAATTAATATTTTGTACGGTTCCGAACCCCAGCAGGAAAAACGAAACCTTTTGAGACAACATACAAACACTTCGTTTAACTTTATGACCTTCAAATAAAATTGATGTCTCTGCCATTTTCTTGAGAAAAAGTCTAAATGGTAGAGGCAACGAAATTAATATTTGCGATCCATTCAGGTCAAAAAAACTAGAAGATAATCGCCACCAGAACTACTCGTAATATCAATAGAAATAAATAGAAATATAAATTTTATACGTACAATAAATTATAGACATATCAATCAATAGACATAGCAAAAGTAGCAAACTTTGATAATTATCGTAATAAAAAATATTTTACCCATGCAATATTAGGGTAAGACATCACGTCTAGTTGTAATTTTCGCGGATCCAGGCTTTCTTGCCAACTCAACGACCGCATAATGTAGTAATATTACTACGTCACTACACACTTTTTGTAGTTGTATCTTCTACATCTATATTCAAGTCTTACCTATTTGGTTAAGAGGGATTTTATGTTCGTGACGCGTTGCCAAGAAACTCAATTTCGTAGAGAAAATTTAAAGAACGTAACATTTCGTGTGCTTGTTTACGGGCAAACATAATGGAATAATAAAACGTTGTCTCTGTTATATCAACGTGTACATCATCTATGACGGTGTGGTAGTGATAGCTTATTAAAATTTACTCAGAAACTTCGTGTTTGTGTTTTTTAACGTTTTTAGAAATTGCTAAAATATGACTTTCTTCATAACTCCGCCATTTTGAAAAAATTCTAAAAACTGAATTGACGAAAAACAACTATATATATTTTTTTTAGAAATAAAAATATTTTTACGGAATACAGCGCATATATTGGTCCTGTCCTGTTTTCCGTAAAAAGTGTTTTTTTTTCTAATGAACTGTACGCGGGGGCAAGCCTTAGAAGACTATATAACTATATTTTTTTATAGGTAACTGGGCAGGCATTTGGCCACCATCTTGTTTAAAAAAGATGTGATCTAAGATTTACGAGTAGCACCCTTGCCCAGGAAATGCCTATTCACTATTGCCTTGAAGAGACCAAGGTTGTAACTATCGGGGAACACATGAGCAGGCAGCGCATTCCATTCTTTAGCAGTTCGCATAAGAAATTTATTGGCAAAGTGCTTGGTATGAACCCTTGGAGTATCTTATCTACTACTAGCTTCCGCCCGCGACTTCGTCCGCGTGGACATTCGATAAAATTCTCATGTTTTAATTTCATTAAATTCTGATCAGCCGTTTTTACCTGATTAGGCGGGTCTCCACCAAGCGTGCTGCCTCGCGAGGCAGGACGTTTGCCGCACGGGCCTCGCACGAGGCTGCTCGCTTGGTGGAGACCCGCCTAATCAGGTAAAAACGGCTGATCAAAATTTAATGAAATTAAAACATGAGGATTTTATCGAATGTCCACGCGGACGAAGTCGCGGGCGGAAGCTAGTTTATAATATTCAGAGTTGTATCCAGAGATATTAGTATCCCGTTTCCGTTCCCGTTCCCGTTCTCGTTCCCATCCCTGTCCCCGTCCCCTGGATGTGCATGTCCAGGTCCAATCATGTCCACCGTGTTGGACTTCAAAATAAATGTCATTTTCGCAATCACCATCCCATGAAACCTTAAGAACGACATCCACATAGATTTTCATGTTTACTTACCCCATTTACACCTTGAGGGATGATTTTCAAAATAACAAAATATGTGTTTGCCTATTTATTTTTAGACATGCTCCTACGAGTTTTAAAGTTGTAATGTCTATTTTATATTCTTTTTCCATACAAAATTTGAACCCCATTTTCACCCCTTTAGGGGTCAAATCATGTCCACCGTGTTGGACTTCAAAATAAATGTCATTTTTGCAATCATCATCCCAGAAAACCCCAATAACGACATCCATATCTATTTTTGGGTTTTTTTACTCCTTTTCAAAAGGATCATTCACACAGCTGCGGCGCGTCAGCGGCGCGTCAGCGGCGCGTCAGCGGCAAAAATATAGTTACATACAAGTTGTACTACACTGTTCACACACATCAGTCACGTCAACGTCCAGTCACCGGCAAGTCAAACGCATATTGCTACGGCATGCCGGCGCCGCGCCGCTGCCGCGCCGCTGACGCGCCGTGCGGCACGTCACCGGCGCGGCGCGTCGCCGGCGAGTCACCGGCAAGGAGAACAGGGTTGCTACTTTTTTGTTTAACTAAATTATTGGTTGCTTTAATCGTTATAGAAAAGTACACTGTGGTATGGAAATAAAGTATTATTTATTTATTTCAACTTTGAAAAACATTTATTTTTACAACTTTTGGTAATATCTTGGTAAATTTATTGGACTTAATTTACACCACCAGTCTAGGATGAGTATTTTTCGAGATATTCCTGTTTTAAGATTAACAGATGACAGATGTCAAACTTAAAACAGCAATATCTCAAAAATAAATTGTTGAGGTTTGCGTACGTTGCGGATGACGTCATAATTTAATTACAGATCACTAGACTATGTTTTCCTACCATCACTTGTTTTTACGACATTCATTTGTTTACTCTAAATCCACTCACATTGTTGTATTTTTATTAAAATTTAAAAACAAATACCTTTACTAGAACTTAGTGGAACAGGTGAATTAAGTCTCATAAAGTTACCAAAATATTAACAAAATTAAAAAATAAAACTGTTTTTAAAATTGAAATAAATAAATAATACTTTATTTCCATACCACAATGTACTTTTTTTCTACCTATTATAATACAACCAATAGTTTATTAAAACAAATAAGTGGCAACCCTGTTTGCCTTGCCGGGGAAGTGGGCGGCGGCGCGGCAGCGGCGGCGGCGCGGCACCGGCGGCGGCGCGGCAGCGGCGGCGGCGCGTCACCGGCAAAACAAACAGGGTTGCTATTTTTTTGTTTTAATAAATTATTAGTTGCTATAATGGGTAGAAAAAAAGGACATTGTGGTATGGAAATAAAGTATTATTTATTTATTTCAACTTTGAAAAACATTTATTTTTATTTTGGTAATACCCTTAATTTACACCACCAGTCTAGGATGAGTATTTTTCGAGATATTCCTGTTTTAAGATTAACAGATGACAGCTGTCAAACTTAAAACAGCAATATCTCAAAAAGAAATTATTGAGGTTTGCGTACGTTGCCGATGACGTCATAATTTAATTACAGATCACTTGACTATGTTTTCCTACCATCACTTGTTTTTACGACATTCATTTGTTTACTCTAAATCCACTCACATTGTTGTATTTTTATTAAAATTTGAAAAAAAATACCTTTACTAGAACTTAGTGGAACAGGTGAATTAAGTCTCATAAAGTTACCAAAATATTAACAAAATTAAAAAATAAAACTGTTTTTAAAATTGAAATAAATAAATAATACTTTATTTCCATACCACAATGTACTTTTTTTCTACCTATTATAATACAACCAATAGTTTATTAAAACAAATAAGTGGCAACCCTGTTTGCCTTGCCGGGGAAGTGGGCGGCGGCGCGGCAGCGGCGGCGGCGCGGCACCGGCACGGCGCGTCACCGGCAAAACAAACAGGGTTGCTATTTTTTTGTTTTAATAAATTATTAGTTGCTATAATCGGTAGAAAAAAAGTACATTGTGGTATGGAAATAAAGTATTATTTATTTATTTCAACTTTGAAAAACATTTATTTTTATTTTGGTAATATTCTTAATTTACACCACCAGTCTAGGATGAGTATTTTTCGAGATATTCCTGTTTTAAGATTAACAGATGACAGCTGTCAAACTTAAAACAGCAATATCTCAAAAAGAAATTGTTGAGGTTTGCGTACGTTGCGGATGACGTCATAATTTAATTACAGATCACTAGACTATGTTTTCCTACCATCACTTGTTTTTACGACATTCATTTGTTTACTCTAAATCCACTCACATTGTTGTATTTTTATTAAAATTTGAAAAAAAATACCTTTACTAGAACTTAGTGGAACAGGTGAATTAAGTCTCATAAAGTTACCAAAATATTAACAAAATTAAAAAATAAAACTGTTTTTAAAATTGAAATAAATAAATAATACTTTATTTCCATACCACAATGTACTTTTTTTCTACCTATTATAATACAACCAATAGTTTATTAAAACAAATAAGTGGCAACCCTGTTTGCCTTGCCGTGGAAGTGGGCGGCGGCGCGGCAGCGGCGGCGGCGCGGCACCGGCACGTCGCGTCACCGGCAAAACAAACAGGGTTGCTATTTTTTTGTTTTAATAAATTATTAGTTGCTATAATCGGTAGAAAAAAAGTACATTGTGGTATGGAAATAAAGTATTATTTATTTACTTCAACTTTGAAAAACATTTATTTTTATTTTGGTAATACTCTTAATTTTCACCACCAGTTTAAGATGAGTATTTTTCGAGATATATTGCTGATTTAAGATTGACAGATGACAGCTGACAAAGTTAAAACAGCAATATCTCAAAAAGAAATTGTTGACCTTCACATTGTTTTTCCGACATTCATTGTTTACCCGAAATCCACACACATTATTGTATTTTTATTAAAATTCGAAAAATTGTTCCCTTGCTAGAACTTAGTGGAACAATTTTTCGAATTTTAATAAAAATACAATAATGTGTGTGGATTTCAGGTAAACAATGAATGTCGGAAAAACAATGTGAAGGTCAACAATTTCTTTTTGAGATATTGCTGTTTTAACTTTGTCAGCTGTCATCTGTCAATCTTAAATCAGCAATATATCTCGAAAAATACTCATCTTAAACTGGTGGTGAAAATTAAGAGTATTACCAAAATAAAAATAAATGTTTTTCAAAGTTGAAGTAAATAAATAATACTTTATTTCCATACCACAATGTACTTTTTTTCTACCGATTATAGCAACTAATAATTTATTAAAACAAAAAAATAGCAACCCTGTTTGTTTTGCCGGTGACGCGACGTGCCGGTGCCGCGCCGCCGCCGGTGCCGCGCCGCCGCCGCTGCCGCGCCGCCGCCCACTTCCCCGGCAAGGCAAACAGGGTTGCCACTTATTTGTTTTAATAAACTATTGGTTGTATTATAATAGGTAGAAAAAAAGTACATTGTGGTATGGAAATAAAGTATTATTTATTTATTTCAATTATAAAAACAGTTTTATTTTTTAATTTTGTTAATATTTTGGTAACTTTATGAGACTTAATTCACCTGTTCCACTAAGTTCTAGTAAAGGTATTTTTTTTCAAATTTTAATAAAAATACAACAATGTGAGTGGATTTAGAGTAAACAAATGAATGTCGTAAAAACAAGTGATGGTAGGAAAACATAGTCTAGTGATCTGTAATTAAATTATGACGTCATCCGCAACGTACGCAAACCTCAACAATTTCTTTTTGAGATATTGCTGTTTTAAGTTTGACAGCTGTCATCTGTTAATCTTAAAACAGGAATATCTCGAAAAATACTCATCCTAGACTGGTGGTGTAAATTAAGAATATTACCAAAATAAAAATAAATGTTTTTCAAAGTTGAAATAAATAAATAATACTTTATTTCCATACCACAATGTACTTTTTTTCTACCGATTATAGCAACTAATAATTTATTAAAACAAAAAAATAGCAACCCTGTTTGTTTTGCCGGTGACGCGCCGTGCCGGTGCCGCGCCGCCGCCGCTGCCGCGCCGCCGCCCACTTCCCCGGCAAGGCAAACAGGGTTGCCACTTATTTGTTTTAATAAACTATTGGTTGTATTATAATAGGTAGAAAAAAAGTACATTGTGGTATGGAAATAAAGTATTATTTATTTATTTCAATTTTAAAAACAGTTTTATTTTTTAATTTTGTTAATATTTTGGTAACTTTATGAGACTTAATTCACCTGTTCCACTAAGTTCTAGTAAAGGTATTTTTTTTCAAATTTTAATAAAAATGCAACAATGTGAATGGATTTAGAGTAAACAAATGAATGTCGTAAAAACAAGTGATGGTAGGAAAACATAGTCAAGTGATCTGTAATTAAATTATGACGTCATCGGCAACGTACGCAAACCTCAATAATTTCTTTTTGAGATATTGCTGTTTTAAGTTTGACAGCTGTCATCTGTTAATCTTAAAACAGGAATATCTCGAAAAATACTCATCCTAGACTGGTGGTGTAAATTAAGGGTATTACCAAAATAAAAATAAATGTTTTTCAAAGTTGAAATAAATAAATAATACTTTATTTCCATACCACAATGTACTTTTTTTCTACCCATTATAACAACTAATAATTTATTAAAACAAAAAAATAGCAACCCTGTTTGTTTTGCCGGTGACGCGCCGTGCCGGTGCCGCGCCGCCGCCGGTGCCGCGCCGCCGCCGCTGCCGCGCCGCCGCCCACTTCCCCGGCAAGGCAAACAGGGTTGCCACTTATTTGTTTTAATAAACTATTGGTTGTATTATAATAGGTAGAAAAAAAGTACATTGTGGTATGGAAATAAAGTATTATTTATTTATTTCAATTTTAAAAACAGTTTTATTTTTTAATTTTGTTAATATTTTGGTAACTTTATGAGACTTAATTCACCTGTTCCACTAAGTTCTAGTAAAGGTATTTTTTTTTTAATTTTAATAAAAATACAACAATGTGAGTGGATTTAGAGTAAACAAATGAATGTCGTAAAAACAAGTGATGGTAGGAAAACATAGTCTAGTGATCTGTAATTAAATTATGACGTCATCCGCAACGTACGCAAACCTCAACAATTTATTTTTGAGATATTGCTGTTTTAAGTTTGACATCTGTCATCTGTTAATCTTAAAACAGGAATATCTCGAAAAATACTCATCCTAGACTGGTGGTGTAAATTAAGTCCAATAAATTTACCAAGATATTACCAAAAGTTGTAAAAATAAATGTTTTTCAAAGTTGAAATAAATAAATAATACTTTATTTCCATACCACAGTGTACTTTTCTATAACGATTAAAGCAACCAATAATTTAGTTAAACAAAAAAGTAGCAACCCTGTTCTCCTTGCCGGTGACTCGCCGGCGACGCGCCGCGCCGGTGACGTGCCGCACGGCGCGTCAGCGGCGCGGCGCCGGCATGCCGTAGCAATATGCGTTTGACTTGCCGGTGACTGGACGTTGACGTGACTGATGTGTGTGAACAGTGTAGTACAACTTGTATGTAACTATATTTTTGCCGCTGACGCGCCGCTGACGCGCCGCAGCTGTGTGAATGATCCTTTTGAAAAGGAGTAAAAAAAACCCAAAAATAGATATGGATGTCGTTATTGGGGTTTTCTGGGATGATGATTGCAAAAATGACATTTATTTTGAAGTCCAACACGGTGGACATGATTTGACCCCTAAAGGGGTGAAAATGGGGTTCAAATTTTGTATGGAAAAAGAATATAAAATAGACATTACAACTTTAAAACTCGTAGGAGCATGTCTAAAAATAAATAGGCAAACACATATTTTGTTATTTTGAAAATCATCCCTCAAGGTGTAAATGGGGTAAGTAAACATGAAAATCTATGTGGATGTCGTTCTTGAGGTTTCATGGGATGGTGATTGCGAAAAATTGTTCCCTTGCTAGAACTTAGTGGAACAGGTGAAATTAAGTCTCAAAAAATTACCAAAATTAAAAAATAAAACTTTTTAAAATTGAAATAAATAAATAATACTTTATTTCCATACCACAATGTACTTTTTTTCTACCGATTATAGCAACTAATAATTTATTAAAACAAAAAAATAGCAACCCTGTTTGTTTTGCCGGTGCCGCGCCGCCGCCGGTGCCGCGCCGCCGCCGGTGCCGCGCCGCCGCCGCTGCCGAGGACTGCTTGTTCACACACATTTTTGACGTTGCCGGACGGGCCGGTGACGCGCCGTTGACGCGCCGCAGCTGTGTGAATGATCCTAATGCCTAAATTATAAATTTTTACTTCGAAAATAAAGGATTTTCTTCAATACACAACTTCATCGCCCTTTTGACCCCTTTAGTCGCGTAGCTAGAGAAAAATTACCTTCGATAATACTAAAAGTTTTCGTTTTTGCTGAGTGTATAGATTATGTGCATTGTGAGCTATTTTTGAAAAGTTAGAAGTTTTATGCCGGTGCTTTAGGTATAGTTTAGGTATTTCGTAATATTTCGTTTAACTTCATATATATAGAATTAAAGTTTGAAATGTTGATTGTTTCATAATAAGAACTATGTTATCATCATGTTGTAAAAAAATTAGAAAGTTAATATATGTGTAACTGCGTAAATCACAAAATCACTCTTTTGTGTTCGAATAAAATTTTAAAGTTTCTGAAATCTTATTTTAAGACTTTCAGTGGTTAGATATAGCTGTTGAACAAAGTTTAGAAAGTTAAGTGGTGTGCTTCTTTGATATTTTCATTTTTCCTTTATAACATACGGAATAATGAATTAAAAATGATAAGATCGCTCTTACATGACCTTTTCAATGCACTTATATACTACACAAAAAATTAGAAACATACATAATGTGGATTTTGTTTAATTACGGATAAATTATTGCGCTTAAATACGAATTATGCGGGACGCGCGAGCGGGTCCATGCAGGGCCCGCCGACTGCCACGCGCCGCGCGGGCAGGCGCGGGGCCACAAACAATAAGCTACTCTCGCTGCACGGCAATAAAGTACAATTTCAAATTGCACAGCGCTGCGTGCCTGATATTATAATATGCACCTACGAAGCGCCTCTCTTTCTGTCGCGTAGCTCGCTAGTCGTTCTTACCGATGCCGATATCATAGAAAACATCCGTTATGTATGTCGATGAATATACAATGAAATAACACAGCAGAATACTTATAAAATAAAATAAATCTACCTAGGTACCTACTAAATGAGCTGAGCATAATTGTATTTCTAAGTTAGTTAGGCGAATCAACTTTTGAGGCACTCCTTTCAGAGCATTTTGAAACAGACAAACAAAATTAAATTTAATCAAATTTAATTAATTTAAAACAAAATTTAATTTAATTTTTGAGATTTTTGAGAATAACAAGGATCGTCGTAAAAATTTCCCCTCTGTTACTGTTGAGTTTTTTTTGTGAATTAAGGCTCCGTTACGCGAAATCACTTGTCTCTGTCTTTTTCTTTACGTGTAAAGAGTATGGAAAATAACTTCACTTCTGCACTTTTTCGATGTTTTTCGTTGTTTTTTCATCATAATCTTAAGCACAATCATCTTTCTTAAAAAAAAAGTTATTAGAGCAACTGCTCAGTACGTTAAAGTGTATTTTGATGTAGAATTCAATAAGTTTCCGCTATTATTTACGCCAAAAATATGGCCCGCGACAAGCGCTTTTGATGATATTCTGATTTTTTTTTACAATCATTTGTGAGGTTTATACGCAATTAATTACTTGTAGGTACTAGATAATCTCTTTAGCTTGTCGTATGTTTTTTTTTGTGGCTATAACTTTACGTTTACTATATAAAAAATATGGCCAGCGCAAACCATGTTTTCCTATTATGGCCCCTTAAAATGATACTTCAAAGAAAATCTGTACATTAAGTATTTAAGTAATACAACAAGAAAGTATCCTATTAAAATAATGTATCTATGTAGTAAGTAATAGTTTCTTAAGATTGACATTATTTTAACTCCACTGCGTTACTTTGACATAAAGTAACGCAGTGGAGTTGATTAGTAACTGATTGTTAGTTTTCACACTAACAATCAGCGGGTAATAATCGGTACCGCCTATAGGCCACAATGGCAGGACCCGGGTGTATTTTTGGACGATATTGCGGCTTCCATTGCCTCTTTCAGTAACTACGATGTGTTGATCCTGCTGGGTGATTTCAACATAAATCTGCTTGATGTTAGTACTGGTAAATACAAACAATTTATGCAGTTTCTTAGCTGTGTCAACTTAAAACAAATAGTTAAGGAACCCACACATTTTACCGATCACAGTTACAGCTTAATTGATGTAATATGCACGGATACTCGGGCTCTAAATGTCACTGTTAAACACATCTCTGAACGTGGTCATGGAATGGTATTAGCTGAATTTATGGTCAAGAAAAATATGCCCACGATGGGTGACATATAGGCCACTAAAAAATATAATGGTGGACCAATTAAATCGGGATCTTGATGCGATCAATTGGGATGATTTTCATAAACTTGATAACATCAATGAGCTTGCAGAATCCTTTACGGCTTGTCTCATTACATTATTTGATTTGCATGCTCCAACCAAGGTGCAAAAATTCAAACATCCACCGCACCTCTGGATCACTGATTCTATCAAATGTATGATGCAAACTAGGGATGATTATAACATAAGATCTTTGGACGAACACCTAACTTTTGAAAACCATGTCGCTGAGTGCTCACGCAATTGTTTTTATAGACTTAAGTAACTGTTCAAAATAAGACCTTATTTGGGTGAGGAACTGAGGGTCACACTGTGCGAGGCACTGATTTTGTCAAAACTAAATTACTGTGACATTGTTTATGGGCCGTGTTTGATCTCCAAGACGAGTAAGCTTATCCAGCGGGTGCAGAACGCTTGTGCGCGTTTCTGTTTTCATGTACCACCCCGATCGCATGTGACTCCCTTTCTGGACTCTGCAAACATGATGAAAATGGAAGTGCGCAGGAGACTTCATCTCGCCACTCTCTTGTTTGGTATATTAGATACGGGAAGGCCGTGCTATCTTTATGAAAAATTGGTATGGTTTGGTGACTTGAGCAGGTTCCCAAAGAGAAAAAATACTAACATTTTCGCAATTCCAAAGCACGGGACAATGGCGTTCCGCGGTTCTTTTAAATTCGCCGCCTCGAAGTGCTGGAACGATATTCCACCGCCGTTACGTGACCTGAAAGCGGTTAAAACATTTAGGAACCACCTTAAGAAATATCTCACCACGTTGCAAAAACAAGACTCACTTCGGGGTTTTTCACGATAGGAGCCGGGTTGCGTTCCAGCCTTTGGGGTTGTGTGTGTCGCCTTGAGGCGGACACCTGTTTTAATTTATTGTATTTGTCACCCATATATTATTTTGTCACCATACAATTTGCTTGAATGTTGTTTTGTTATTGTTGTTTGTTTGTTTTGTGGTTCCGAGGTTGTATTATATCACACTATTCTGTAGTTGCACTTTTTATGTAATGTAGGTTGCGATTTCTTTTTCTTTTTTTTATTGTTTGAAATGATGTATTTTTGCCATATTAACCAAATAAAATAATCTCTTCGTAAATAAAATCAAAACGAAAAATATCAAATCAACCAAAGAGTACTTCGATTTGTCTGACCAAACAGCTCTTTTATATATATTTATTTCTATTACTATGTAGATCAAACTGTCATGGAAGAGGCAAGGAGACCTAATTCCATACAGCCATTAAGTTTTTTTATTTTTATTCCTCTTAAATAATATTTTTATTTTGTTAGTGTTGGTGATGATAGAATCGATGCTCGTTAATATTTATCTATTACTTCGTTAAAATGATTGTCTATTGTCTTCTGAATTGTTATTAAATTATAATTTTTGTTTGTCTGTTCGTTGTCGTCGTCACCAAGTAGGCTCCTCCAGAATACCAGCGTTGCAGTGGCATACTCAGGTTTGCCTCTGTAGCATTGCTGAGGTTGGGGCCTAGTTGGCCGCACTATAATTAGTCCTAAGTTTGTGTAGGTACATTGTTTTCTTTTGTTTTGCGGTCAATAAATGATTTTTCTTCTTCTTTCTTAAACTTTAAAATAATTTGATATTAAACAGCCACTTGAAACTTACTTCTATGTCAGGCAGTACTTTTCTTTTCTTTATAATTACGTTCACTGTATTGTTTACAAGGGGGACACCAGGGTAACACTAGAGAATAATATATAGTAACTCCGGAAAAAAAGAATTTGAGAATATTATATTGAAACTAGCGACCTGTCCTTGCTTCGCTTCGGTTCCTTCTTTTTTTGCTAAATGCAACCATCCAAAAACACCCAAAAAGATAACAAAATAATACCTAACAGTCCTCACCTCCATTTGCTCTAAAGTCTTTTTCTCTCCCGTTCGTCCCATCCCGTTGTCGGTATAAGAGACGCGTTTGATTTATATTTGCGCGTGTTAATTTTTTGCGACGACTCCTACGATATTCATTTAAATGGTATGGTGTTAAAGGCTAAAATAATGTGCATAAAATGCTTAAGGTAACTAACGTATTTAATTTGATAAGGATTAGTACTTTATCCTTCTAAATAGCTTTCCAAATTACCGCGTAGAACTTGATAATTTTTTTAAGAAGATATAATTGGTATAGTTAGTTATTTTTAAAAGATAGATATATACCATCACGGACTTTTTTGTAGATCTATAAAATAGGAATAATTTCATCATAAATTATTTTGTTATAGCTCTAAAAGTTAGAGCAGCGTTTTCAATGCAAGCTCCCAGTCGGCTTAATTTTTGCCGACCTCTTCAACAATCATCGTGATATTTCTACCAATTTCTATAAAACCTCAACTTATAATACACTTAAACCTTCCTCAGGAATCATTCCATCATTTAGTGAAAACGCCGCATGAAAATCCATTTTTATAGTTTTTGAGTTTATCGCGAACAGACAGACGCGGCGAGGGACTTTGTTTTACAATATGTAGTGATTCATCAATTAATCTAAGCTATAAAACTAGACACGAAGTTATATTAACTTAACCAGATTACAAATCATAACAGGAACATAGCGAAAACACAATTTAACATAACATATTGTCGCTATGTCCCATGTATGAAAATGTATATATTGTTTTACAATTTAAGTGATTTTTTCGGCAAAACCTACCTGTAACCTTTATAAAAAACATCGTATTATTTTTTTAACGATAAGTTTGAGCTTAATTTCACGTCTTTTCATTTGTGCACTTAATGACTGGGCACATGGAATATTTTTAAAATTGCTGAAAACTCGACTATATTGATATTTGATTCTATTTTAAAATCAGAGCTCAAACCTCATCAAACTGCAGCGAGATAACAACAAGACAAGGAGCCGTAATGTATGTTTTTAGGTTTCTGGACTGGAATTAATTCGGCATCAGCATCAATGGCGAGCACCTAGGATGCCTTCATTTTGCTAATGATGTAATTCTTATAGTCAAGACCTTAAAATACTAGGAAATAATGTTTTAATATCTCAGTGGTGCTCCCCAAAGTGTGGGAATGAGATGAACATGATAGAGTTAAATAATAAGTCTGAAGGAGATCGGGAATTTCTATTCCCTCGCAGATTCGATGACTTCCAACCTTCCAAACAAGCCGGTTCCCAAGAAGGCACCATTAGACCATGACCAGGGGCCTAATCGCGCTAATTTTCAACGATAAAACCAAAACTAAATCGTTACCGTTTCAGTTTCGTTTACAGAAAAATACTCGCTTTAGTTTTGTTGTTGAATACTCTGCCTAAGGAGTCTAGGATTACAATCTAGGACAATTAAAGTGAAAATTATAAAGCTAAACCAAAGATTTTTAGGTACCTAAATATAACCTAAATGACAACGTTACGTTTTTGTTTTATCGTTCAGAATTACCGCGATTGGGCTCCAGGTTGCACAGAGCACCGAAGAGTATCTGCTAAGAGTTGGTGTTCATGAACTATTTATTTTTATTTTATTGATAAGACACGCCAACAGAGTACACATAAAACATTACATAATACGAAGTTGAACATATAAAATCCTGATGTGTAAACCTATAACAGGCATGTACAGCATTCACAATTACAAAATCACAGTCAACAAATAGTTAATAATTAAAATATAAATTTAGAAAATTTAAGTGAAAATTATATAGGTGCCTACTCAAAAACCAAAAAATTAAATAACAACTATGAGGATAAGAATACAAAACTGGGTAGATCGGACACTTCCGTTGAGTGACGGTGGGTCCGAGCTGCTGGTGTGGTGCGCAGAGCTGCCACGCCGGAGTGAGGGCCCAGTGATGCTCCAGTAGTGGGCTGCGAAGACCAGGTCGGGATAATGCCGTCGAGAGTTGCCGAAGGTCCAAGAAAGCGTCGTCAATGATGCTGCGATGGAACCTTGAAGGCCTGGCTTGCTGTGCTTCTGCTTGCAGTGTGACTGCTGCGGATGCTGGGATAAGGTATGGGGAGTGATGGCTGCGCTGCGTTGCTTGCTGAAGGTGCTTGATGTGCTCCGTTGGGGTCACCAGTGTAGTGAATGAAGTAGGTATGGTAGGTATGGAGAGAGGTGACCACTAGGAGGAACGCCAAATGGAAGATCTTCCTCCGGGCTTGGTGGTATTAGTCCAACCGATGATGGTTGGCAGTTGTATATTATGCTGCGTCGCTGACTAAACGTCGTTAGCGAGATTTAGGTTTCTCCATAATTATTCTCCATACTACGAGACGCTATTCCTTACTAATCTTTGTGTTTATTCGACATTAGCGCCATCTAGTCACACGGTGATGAATCTTGTTGCAATCGTGTGTTGGTATGGTAATGAGCGGCGTATAGGTAGGTGCTGCTACACGGGCAACGCAGGACCGATTGTTGTGGAGATTCTTGGAGGAGGTTTTTTACACAGAAGATAAGATGATGATAATGAGTGTAAATGTAAATTATAAATGTAAAACCAACCATTAATTTACTTCACTACAGTGAAGTAATCGGTTGTTTATATTATATATATATATATATATACGTACAGTACATAAATTCTCTGGAGTTACCAGATATTTCTCTGGTGTTACCGGTAACGCGATGGAAAACATTGATAAAAGTACAAATAAGTAAGTAAACATTGCATATCGAACAACTATTTCAACTTGATCTTAAATTCCGATATTAAAGTTAGTATTATAACATAATAATAGTAAAATAATCCATGAACTTATCGTGATTTCCGACGTAACACAGCAGAACCACAATAAACCCACACACACCCCTCGAGAGCTATCGCTAGAAAGACATTGAATGACAAAACGTACGTAAAGTTAGACAAGGGGCAATTCTAACGACGCTAGATAGGACCTTTATGGTAATACCATCACCAATTATTAACGGTCACGCAGGAGCCCTGATTTTTTAGACATTGTTGGGGACAAACCATCGGAAATATTAATTAGAAGATATAAGCATAAGTACATAAAATCTCTGATGTTACCAGATATTTCTCTGATGTTACCAGTAACGTGATGGAAAACATCGATAAAAGTACAAATAAGTAAGTAAACATTGCATATCAAACAACTATTTCAACTTGATCTTAAATTCCGATATTAAAGTTAATATCTTAACGTAATAATAATAAAATAATCCATGAACTTATCGTGATTTCCGACGTAACACAGCAGAACAACAATAGACCCACACACACTCCTCGAGAGCTATCGCTAGAAAGACATTGAATGACAAAACGTACGTAAAGTTAGACAAGGGGCAATACTAACGACGCTAGATAGGACCTTCATGCTAATACCATCACCAATTATTAATGGTCACGCAGGAGCCCTGATTTTTTAGACATTGTTGGGGACAAACCTTCGCAAATATTAATTAAATATTGTTTAAGCAAAATTACTAAAACTATGTATTGTAAATAAAGGATTATTCAATATAGAACTTAAATATGTATAAAATATTGGGTATTCTGATACAATATTTTGAAGATTTGACATGATTTGCTTTGTCCGGCTATGCCAGGTAACACAGATTCTTTGTATGGGGAGCGATTTTGTTCTCCTGAGATACTAGCTATAAAATGTTCAAAGGAAAAAATATTGTAAGCTGTTGTTCTCGCATTGCTAAATGCATCTAATTTTAGATTAATGTAGAAAAATGTAAGGTTTAAACCGAGTTGTATGTAATAATATGATTTTTTATACGACAAGAAAGGAGTACCTTAAAAGTTGATTGGCCAATCTCTGACTCTGACTGAAGCAAACATAACTTGCCTAGTAAAAACTAGGTACTTGATAAAAATAAAAATATACTTACTTGAAAAGTATTAATCAAATTGTTTAAACCTACTAATTTGTTTTATTTATCTATGTACCTACTGTGCTCATTTCATAAAATTACTATCGTCTTTTAGGGCCTATCTACATAATATATGTGGCAGTTGTATAAATTAGGTAGGTACGTTAGTTAGAGCTAGGTAGGTTAGAGTTGCACTATCCTTACTAATATTATAAATGCCAAAGTCCGTTTGTTTGTTTTTTTACGCCTTCACGTCATGACTACTGAATCGATTACAATGAAATTTTACATACACGTTGCCAGGGGTATAGAAAAGGACATAGGGTTTTATCCCGAAAAAAGTATTGTTCGCGAGGGATAGCAAAAACTGTCCACGCAGACGAAGTCGCGGGTGGCCGCTAGTGGAATTATAAAAATATATCATTTCGGGATAAGAGATAGGTCAGATAGGAGTCGACACGTCTTAAGTAGCCGTAATGTTACGTTACGCCGAAATGTTACAGATCAATCGCCAGTATCGCCACCTAATTAATTTATTTATATGGCGCGAGCGGGCATAGTAGCTGGCCGCCGCGCCGGCGTAACGGCGCGGCGCGGGCGGCCTGTAGCGACAACAATTTATCTGTAATTAAACAAAATCCACTGTATGTATTTTTCTAATTTTTTGTGTGGCATATAAGCGCATTGAAGAGGTCATGTAAGAGCGATCTGATCGATTTTTAATTCATTATTGCGTATATTACGAAAGAAAAATGAATTTATCAAAGAAGCACACCACTTAACTTTCTAAACTTTGTTCAACAGCTATATCTAACCACTGAAAGTCTTAAAATAAGATTTCAGAAATTTTAAAATTTTATTCGAACACAAAAGAATGATTTTGTGATTTACGCAGTTACATATATATTAACTTTCAAATTTTTTTACAACATGATGATAACATAGTTCTTATTATGAAACAATCAACATTTCAAACTTTAATTCTATATATATGAAGTTAAACGAAATATAACGAATTATTACGAAATACCTAAACTATACCTAAAGCACCGGCATAAAACTTCTAACTTTTCAAAAATAGCTCACAATGCACATAAACTATACACTCGCCAAAAATTAAAACTTTTAGTGTTATCAAAACTTTTTTATGAAATTTAATGTCCCACGACCGGACTACTTTGGGGGTAGAATTTTGAAAAACGCTGAGACCCGTATTTATTAATTTTCAATGGTCAGCCTAATCACAAAATTTGAAGATCCTAGCTTCAAAACTGAGGGACTTTCATACAAATTTTGGACCCCCGTTTCACCCCCTGTGGGGGTGACTTTTGAAAAATCCTTTCTTAGTGCACCCCTAGACCTCATAAGGAACCTATGTGCAAAATTTCAAGTCTCTAGGTGCAGCGGTTTGGGCTGTGCGTTGATATCTCACTCAGTCAGTCAGTCAGTCAGTCAGGACTTTGAATTTTATATATATAGATGTAAGGGTGATATGCTAACCTGCGTCATGTACCCCGAAGGTGGAAATAATAATAGAAGCTGCTTACAAAATTTCACGAGAATCGGGAACAAACGGACAGCCGGACAGCTGAACAGACATATGGAAGCCTTTTTGCCTAAGCAGAATTTCAATCAACACTTCATGTTCACTTCATGTAGTTATGTCAACACTTCATGTCATTATTCGTTAAATTTGTGGTATGTGTTGTGTTGTGTCCGACCACTGACTGGCTCCAGGCCCTGGCAGAATAACAGTGCTTCTGGGTCATTCTGACCATCTACGAATGACTCAGAAGTTTTTTTACTAAGACAGGGCCTTTATCAGCACACTTTTTATCCTTTTTATCTTTTTTCTGTTCTGTGTAAATGTGTACGTATATACTTAGAGTAAGACGCGTTTCAGCCGCGATGCTCGAAGCCTATATATTGTTTTCTATTCTTAATCCTATTGTGTGTTGTTAATAAACGTTTTTCTATTCTATTCTATTTCAGAGCTTAATATTACCTACAGTTCATTCTAATTTATAAAGTTTAAAAAACTGAGATTCAGCTAGATAGGTAGAGGGTTAAATTGCTATATTATTCGCGTTAAATTAATTTAAACCACATAAGAACACATTTTTTAAATATTTCTAACTTGAATTTTCACGCGTAATAAAACAATGCATTTTCAGACGTTTTGGCAAATGTAAAATCAATATAATAATAAGTACATAACATTGATAAACAATACGTTAATATTCGTGCAAATGTTACAATACACATTCATCCAAAATATCAAGTTTTGTGAATATCAAATTAACCGTGAAACCTTATTACGGCAGTTACAGAGAATATTGGCATCCCGTTTGTTATAAAGGATTTATTTCAAAAGCCAGTTATGGTACGAGGTTTAATTGTGAATAATGTTTTAAATATCGTTTTAATATCGACCTTTTTGTTTGTGTTTCTCCATGTTTCAGACATTAAGCACAATTGGGATGATGACAACTTTTTTATTTTATGTTACATAAATTACCTCTAAAAAAAGAAACATTGGTAAAATAATTAATTCGCTAGCATGAAAACTGCCCGAGATATCACAGTGTGAAATGCACACAAATGGACTCGCCCAAAAACGCTCCATACTAATGGCTTCCTAGTTATGACGTCACGAATAAGTAGTTTGTATACAACGCGTAGGAAATTTGTTTGGCAGCTATATTAAATATTGTGTTTATCAAAATAGTTTCTTAGACAAATTTGCCATACATTTTACGGACTAATTAAAGGTATCATTTATTTTAATAAATTCTATACTTTTTAAATGGACTTGTCCACCCAACTTTGAAGGGTCATAAAATAAATAATATGCAATATATAAACCACATAGCGAGAAGAACCGATGGCCGTTGGGGCGGAAAGGTTCTGGAATGGCGACCACGCACCGGACGGCGCTCCGTGGGTAGGCCCCCGACAAGGTGGACCGACGATCTGGTGAAGGTCGCGGGAAGCCGCTGGATGCGGTCAGCGCAGGACCGATCGTCGTGGAGATCCTTAGGGGAGGCCTATACCCAGCAGTGGGTGTCGTGCGGCTGATATGATGATGATGATGATATAAAACCAAGCAAGAGGTATACAAGCTACTCTAAAAGTTTAATATGTTTACAATTTTTATTAGTATTTCGTTATTTTATTCATTAGTCATCATCCCTATTGATAACTATTATTTTTATGGCGTCAGGTTTAGGTAAGATTTCTTGGAGGAGGCCTTTGCCCAGCAGTGGACACAAAAATGGCTACAGAAAAAGCCTATTCTTCATTAAGAGATTCAACGATTTGTCCAGATAAAATTTCATAGCTGTCACCTTAAACTTCTTAACAAAGATGAATAGTATTACAAAAATCAATCGCTACTCCATCAATACTTTACCAATACCAAAGGGATATCTCCACCTAGCGACCCTTATTTCAAAGAAACTCGGCACCACTTATATCTTTTGTCGCGCACAGAGCATTTTTCTCACTAGAAATTTGAAATTTTCCGTCTCAAATGACTCCAATGCGCGTCGGATCTGATTGGTCGGCACCACCTGATCTGATTGCTTTTGTTGGGAACCACTGGGCGGGAATGCCCGGGGTGACCGCTTTTGAAGCATCTATTATACCTTATATAACTTATAGGTACTTAGTGGATAGAAGTGGGGTAAATATATAAATGACCGCACATGAAGTTAAAGATACAAGTATGTTAGAGTGAATAGCGGCGGAGAAAATAATAAATGCTTGTAAATAAATAAATGCTTGGACGCAGTTTCACACAGCGCCATCTAGCCCCAAACTAAGCAAAGCTTGTAATATGGGGGCTAGACAGCTGATAATTTACTACTATGGCGTTTTCCACCGGTGGATTCCGCATTCGTTTTCCGCGTCGAGCCTAGCGCCATCTAGCGCAAGCGTTTTATTTTGAATTTGTGTGTGAACAGTCAGTGTATTTTGTACTGGATTTGATGCTTTTGGGTCTAAATAAAACGCGTGCGCTAGATGGCGCTAGGCTCGACGCGGAAAACGAATGCGGAATCCGCGCGCGGAAAACGCCTGTGTGCGGCCAGGCTTATATACTTTTTAAATATTATACATAGTAACTCCCAGACCCAGCAAAGACAATTAAAATTCATCATTTCAATTTCTGCCCGGCCGGGAATCGAACTCGCGACCTCTTGCGTAGTAGGCATGTTGACCACTGCACCACAACACACCTCAGGTAGTAGGCGGCATGTTGATCACTGCACTGCTCAGGTCGCCAAAGTTAATAAGGAGTATCGAATTAAAAAAAGGTATAAGTATTTTGCTTTCTTTATGTTCAAGTTCACAGTGTAGAAAAAAGGGAATTAATAGGTCATGAAAATGAAAACAAAACAGCTTCAAAATTAAATACCTCTAAAAAGCAAGAAAAAATATTCAAATCACTAGATACGCATATCATTGTAATAAAACACATCTATTGAAGTCGGGTGGGGCTGAAGTTCAACTCTTTATTTATTCTAAAAGCTAATAATTTAATTTTGAAGCTGTTTTGTTTTCATTTTCAGGTTTTTTGAAGACGGTTTTTTGTTTTTAAAACATTTTTTATTTTTTTATTTTTAGTGTAAGTACCTTAACTGTATTTGGTAGCTAATTAAGTACTTTAGTTTTTTTATATTTAGTTTATTTATATTATCTTATCCAGTAGGTATATTATCTAGGTAGATAAAACATGGGTAGACCCACGAAAGGTGCGGCATGCACGCCTTTAAAAATATCGATCTTAAGATTTTTTTGATTTAACTTTTTTGTGGTAAGTATGGTATATTTAGCGACGATATTATCTAAGTTACAATAGTCTTATGTCAATGGCTACTGGTTTTCCCGACGCAGGGGCGTTAATTCTTGAGGAGTTCTCCTGGTACTTCACTATCAGCTCCACTTCACCATATGCATTATGACAAACCACATAAATAGCCTAGCAACCATAATAAAGTAATCGTATCGCACCAGTGAGATAGTTGGTTTACTACCTATTGAATAGTTACGGTGATCATCTATGGTCTTCATCATCAGTTCCACTTCACCAAAATGGTACTTTTCGAAAGCAAATGCACGAGTTACTTAAGAAAATAGCAAAATCGCTATAGGTGTGCCTATAATATTTGAAGAGTTCCCTTGATTTCTCCAGGATCCCATCATCCAATTTTAAAATTTTAGAAAATGGGACCAGCTTGAAAACATACCTGATGTTATAACGTTTGAATCATGTCAATCGGTTCAGCCGTCTTCGAGTAATCGGTGTACATACAAAAAACAAAAAAAAATTAACGAACGAATTGAGTACCTCCCTCCTTTTGAAGTCGGTAAAAATAAGAATCAAAATGTTCATCCCAAAGTCAATCTGCCAATTTCGAGCATCGTATTACATCAGAGCAACAGTATTGGAAACGAACAAAGCCATCGAAACAAGACTCAATAGGCAATTAAGGGTATAATCGAACGTCCCCCCCTGGGAAGGACTGGCGCGTTGCACCACTGGACTCTCGAGGTTTCCAGTAATATTAGACTGTGCTTTTATATACCCTACCCTCGGGGTTTTGGGTATAATACATACTGTATGTGATTTTCTAGAGGTTGCAATGGTTACGAGTGTTGAGTCCAAAACAATTTACACGCTAATAATATGTACGTTTTCGCCCCTCTCAACTCAACTTAAGGTTTGACATTTTATACTCATTAAAAATTACACATTAATTCACTTAGGTAAAAACAACACATTTAATACATATTATTTCAGAGATACGTACGTACTTATGGACAGTAGTTTTAAAACATTGCCACAACAAATACACGAGCCTGCAGGCATCGGGAGTAATCGGGCGCAATGGTAACAAACATTGATGTATGAACAAACTTAAGGCGAGGCCAGTTCACGATCTGATGTAAAATTCTACTTCACAAAAATTACTGTAGACTGAAAAAGAAACAAAGAAGCAAAATAACTGAACAGAATATTGAAAAATGGCATGGTAACTCTGTAAAAAAATCCTGAATAACACCATAAAAACTTATAAAAATAAATTTCAAATCGTCAGATTTCGTAATTTTCAACGACAGTGATATGATTTTTTATGCAAAAAGGATAGCTTTTTTATCGATCTAACACAATAACCGAGTACATTTTAATAAATGATCCAGTATTTCAGAAATCAATAAAAATGTACTAAAATTCGTCAAATTTCTGGCGAAGCGTCAATTAAAGTTATGCAATATTCAACCTTATTCTAAAGATATAGTGAAAGAGTAAATTTCGTGAACTGGCCTCGCCTTAAGTTTTGAGTTTCAAACTTTTATAACGTATAGCGAACCTACCTACCTAATATATTTTTTCTAAACTTTTATAAATTTTTCTTTGTCACTAATTATCTAAATATTCTGAAGCGTAGTTACATTGTTTGCCGCTTTTTTTAATTGAAAAGGGCTCCAAACTCATCGTGACACTTAAAAATTAAATAGTCCAAACAAAATTAAGCCCTGCTACTTTCGTAATTAGGACTAAAACAACACCTAACACATTTTTATCCTTAATTTTAAGGGTCGGCATTGGCACTGTCATTTCTGGCCGTGGTGTTCTACATTTGAAAGCGAATTAATTAGGGTCTATTTTTTGCCGCTTAGGGCGGTTTCGACCAAGTGAGAATAACTGTTATTCTTAGATAAAATGACCAGTTATTCGAGAGTAAACCGAAATTACGTTTTACCACATACTATTCCCAGAGTATTTTGCCTATTCAGGAATAGTCACTATACCACCATTTCGCGGGGAATAACAGAGTTAATCCGCGAGTATTTTAATGGCATCCGCGTGCCGTATGTCAGTGACATTTGTTTGACATTTGACTTTGACCACTACAGATACGTACAAGGCGAAAAAATAAAGTTGACAAGACTTTGCCTTTTAATTAGTTTGTTTATAGAACAATGACAATTGGCCGGGTAATACGTTCATTCATATATTCACTCACTAATGAAGGAATAAGAATCCCAAGAGTAACTTATCTTTGGATTGCATGAAAAAATTACCATTTCTTTACTCGAGAAAAAAATTGTGGAATAGATGTATTCTTGGTATAGTTATTCCCGTTTATATTGAAGTTTGGACGAATCCACCCTTAAACTTGTGGTTTATCTTTGCATTCATTTCCTCTGTGCGTACAATTCATTATTGTTTCATTTCAATATACCTATTTACAGTAAGAGCTGAGTTTGCCAAATATTTGCTATCGAGATTCAAATCAAAATATATTTATTTTAAAAAGTTATTTATTTCTTATGGATTTTATAAAGTAAATAACAATTTGAGCACAAATTACTAAGGTTACCAATACAATTTAATTTAATTATAAAATCAGCTGGTTTATTTTGAAAAGTGTATCGGTTAGGGTTGCTAGATCCTGGGACCCTGGGTATTATGGCAATAAAACCTTAGTGTTATCGTGAACTCTTTACTGTTTTCCTGGATAAAATATTATTTCCGTATATTTAAAAAAGTGGCATGCATTTTCTTTAACACCTTAACTGCCACCATAGAAACATTTTTTTACAATTCACGAATTAAACACTAAAAATAAATGAACAATAAGCAACACGTTTGCAGAAAATTTCAGATTTTATATAAAATATCAAAAATAAACGAGAAATTTCTCTGGGGGAAAAATAAGTTTTAAAACGTAGGTCACCGGTGACATAATGTGGCGGTTAACGTGTCTTTTACTTTGTCATGTGTTTGTGTAAATATTGACACCCCTGCTTAAAGGTCACTAAAACGTAGCATAATACGCACAGAGCATTTTTTAACGCAACCTTCCCTCAGACGAAATCAAATTGAAACCTTGTTATATTTAGAAGCATCCATTTTGGGGACATTTTGCTTCCTTCTTTCGGATGTTTGGGCTCTGTTTTATTTTATAAAAATGAAACATAAAAACGTAATAAAGAAGAAAGAAGAAACTTAAATAGAGTCGGCCGGTATCATTTTCAGTAGGTACCGTATTTATTACCTTTGTCAAACAATAATATTATTTATTATTTCTAATGTAATAAAACATTTGTGATGATGTTTATTTTACTTGATGCCATAAACATTGTGTAACTTTTTTTGGCATGGTATTGGACTTTCTCGAAGGCGTTTTTTTTCATACGTATTAACATACGTTATCATACGTATACATACGTATGTTAACTTCTGAGGTTGCTTTTACTTGTCAGTTATAGTCGAACGTATAATAATCATTAATCAACTTATTTTAAAAGAAAATTATACCTTTTATGTTGTATTAATTGTTCAAATAAGCTCAGTCAGTATGTACCTGAAAATAAATAAAAAATATTATTAACGAATGAAGTATACAACAATAGAGCTAATTCATTATAAGTAACAATTTATGGTGAGATGCTAATGAATTAGCTGTAAAAATTGAGAAATTGTTATGGTCCCACCAATACAATTCACTATTAAATATTTGATGATATAAAAATGAAATGTAATGTAATCGCTTAAACAAATCTACGTAAAAATATTTACGCAGTCGTAGACGCTATCCTGTCAGATGAAATTTAGTACTTGTATTGTAATAGTACCATAAGCCTTATTAAGCGGCAAATTGCAACATTTTAATACACCTTGCACATACTTTTTAAAATGTAATGTGACGTCATATCTCAAACTTCGGTTTAGCCTTGAATAATCCAAGGAGTATCGTTAACTTTTTAGGTCAGAGCCTGTTCAACGGTTAACTGGCTGGTAACACGCCAACTATATTGCCTTAACACCCCCCCCCCCGATTGCATGTTCCTTATTTCCCCCTCTTAGTTTCATAATAGAATAACTATAAGGGCCCGTGCACACGATGTTTTTGAAACGAGCAGACAATGCGCATATACAACTTTTTTTGCACAACGGAATAGTGCTAGGCCTTCACTCAGCTGATGTTAAGTGACGATAAGGCCGAAGGTGGAAGCGCACTACACTCGGAATCCTCATCACTGAGGAACTGGCTACCTCACCTCTAACTGCCGGGGCCCACAACTTTCAAATTGTTGTTAGGGCGTTAGACTTAGGAAAGATGGTGGTAGCTATCCAGGCGGACTTAAAATAAGCCTTACCACCAACCAAACCGAGTACAAATTATAGCCCCCTTGGGAATCGAATTCGGGACCTCTGCGTCTTACACGGGTGAGCGAACCACTAAACCATAGAGGTGGTTAAATAACTAAAATATAAAATGGTTTGCTTTGGTTGTAGACATTAAACAAAGGGTGTCCTATTCATACATAATATATCATGTATCTTTCACACCATCTGGTTGTCTTTGCATTACACTCAGTTTTGCCTTTGAGACCCAATTAGAAGCTGTGAGAACTCTGCCACTCAAATTGAAACCTAATAAACTAAGTTATAAAGTGCTTTTGGAAACTATACTTCTAACAGCTGATAATTGACGGAGGTACTTTCTAGATATTATAAGATTAGCAAGAGGGTTAACTAAATAATTAATTATGTCTAAAATTGATAATAGTACTAGCTTCTGCTCGCGACTTCGTTCGGGTGAAACTTCCGAAAATCCCTAGAGAACCTTTCTTCTTCTTGTCGATGCAGGCGGTTTCCGCAACTCGACGTCTATTGCGCCTATTTTGCTTGTGGAGGATGTGCGGCCGGATCACTCCAGCCAGCCCAGCTCAGCCAGGAACGCTCCAAGGGCTCCAATATTTAAATATATTCGCGATAAATGATAAATGATAATTTATTCGCAAAAAACATGGTAAAATAGGTGGTCACAACATTAGAGCGTACAAACATGTTTTACCAGACTGGCATGCAAATATTACCTATATTGATTTAGATTAATAATCGAGTTCATTTTATTACTAATTTATAATTATCATGTCAAATTAAATACCTAATAAAAATTAATTTCAAAATATAACCATTGCTAATAATATGGATTACAAAAACTTAAATATTTATAGTGTCCCCATTGGTCACATCCTTAAACAATTCAATTCTTCATTAATAAAAATTCTGCTACACTGTAAAAACTGTGGTCTATTAGAAAATTTCTTAGTCTTGTCTTAAATATAGCTAAAGATGGTGACTGTTTGACATCAACAGGTAATTTATTAAACAGCTTCATTGTCATTACTAGGCAGCTTTTAGAGTACATTGCTGTTCTTGGAATATGATCCAATACCAATCTATTCATATTTCTACTTGCGTGGATACACTTCTTTAGCAGTTTTATAAAGGTGCATAATATGCTGTCTAACAAAAGCACACGATTCAAAAATGTATAAACATGGAAGGGTAAATATTTTACACCCTTCGATCGATCGCTGATCGTGATCGCTTCCTGGACGCTGCCCGGCGAGCCGAGGTGCCTCGCCCGGTAAGGGGCCTCCCCTCTGCATTCCAGCAGTACGGGCGGCCGTTTCTTCTTCCTCCTAGAGAACCTTTGCACGGATTGAAAAGTATCCTTCGTTTTTAATAAAGGCTATAAACTATCTAAGTGCCAATTAAAATCCGTTTTACCAATTTTGCGTGATTGAGTAACAATACAAACAAACTACGAATAAGTATTCTGAGTCCAAGTGTATAATATGTCGATGGATGATTTGGATGTCCAAATGAGTATTCTGAGTCCAAGTGTATTTATGTCGATGGATGATTTGGATGTTCAAATGAAATACTGACACCTCTTGATTTCTTCAAAAAGAAATAAAACGCAACTAGGTATAGGCGAAAAAAAACAGCTGTTTTGCATTTTGATATTTTGAATTTTATTTTTGTATGAAACAGCTGTTTTTTTTTGCGATTTCAGAGTTGGCCCCATAGTAAAAGTTGTTCAGTTTGATGGTCCCTGTCTACCATATTCGGCATAAGTGGTTATTTTTGACACGTTGTATATTATATGTATTAAATTATATGTTATGTTTGTATTTACATATTTCTATTTCACATGTACTTATCGCCTTAATTGATATCTGTTTCATAAAGTTGACTGGGAGATAATGCTTTTATCTTTAAGTCCGCCTTTTGTAGTGTTTGTTTATACAATAAAGAATGTTCAATGAGTAAAATAAATGCTCAATTTTTTTTTATAATAAGACTGTTAAGCCGAGGTAATTCCTCACATTGGTGAAATAACGCTGGCTTGCAGCGTAAGAGTAGGATATACTAGAAGAAATTTGACGATGTCACTAGTGACTCGGTAGCTCAGCGGTCAGAGCATTGGACCGGATATCCAAAGGTCGCGGGTTCGATTCCGAGCGGGTGCGAGTCGTATTTTTCTAATATATTATTTGGCACTGTAAAGTCAGCTTATTACGTGGTGACAGGCGGGCTGATTATCTAATTAGAAACCACCTAGCGACCGGTCTCATTTGACAGATGAATGTGATACATTGCTTCTTCTTTTTAGTGTAAAAAAATCATACCAAAGAAAAGTAGCAATGTATGTCAAATGAAACCGGTCGCTAAATAGTTTCTATTTAGATAATCAGCCTGCCGTTTTGTTTGTGCGCGACTTTATTTTAACTTTGTTTTCGTATTGACGGTACAATGTACTTATATCATTTTCTCCCGTTGGAAAAGCGTCGCGAGATTGCGGATCTGGTTTTTCTTTCGAAAATTGCATCTGGTACTGTAAACTGTCCGGAACTTCTATGCAAATTAACATTACGAACACCCTCAAAGACACTAAGATTCAACCACTTGCTGCGTGTCCCCCCTGCATCTTCAAATTATCGGCAGAATTCATACTTATGTCGTGCTTGTAATAGCTTTAACTCGGCAACGCGTTAGGCGGACTTGGATCTTTTTGCGACAAGTGAAGCATCGATCAAGCGTATTATGAGTCTCATTTTCTTTAATGCGACCTAATTGTGTAATTGTATGATAATTAATTATTAAGATAGTGCTCGTTATGTGTATTTTGCTTTATATTTGTGATGACCTATAATTGGCTTTCTGTTACTATTTAAGTTTTGTTTTATGTTATAGTAGCTGTTGGTCGTCCGAAATTAAATAAATAAAATAAAATATCCATTCTGTGGGTACAATATACAACAAAATCAACCCCCCCAGTGTCAACAACCACAATATTCCCATCAGGTTACAAACTCGCCATACTTCCTGCCTCGTGTTAAGATTATTCATGGGACGGCCTCCGAGGGACAGCGTGCAATTTCTTATCTGTGACGTCCCCTTTATAACGACGTCAACTTGAGTTAGGTACTGTTACATTGTACATTTTGTTGACATAAGTACCTTACTGTGAAATAATTCTGGCTCAGAACCTGATCTCCTAAAATATAACTTGACATATAATTCCGATTAAAAATATTTTAAGCAGAAAATAATTAAAATACATTTATGATTTGCATTGTTATTGTATTTTGCTTGTAAGTATGTATAATATTTTGTCGACGCCATCATTTCTAAATAAAAAATATATACTTAATTGTAAAATGTACAACTGCCGTATTAAAAAAGTAGTTTTGTTTTGTCTTCACCGAGTCGCTTCAACTTTCAATTCAACTTGCGTGAAACGCATGCAATATTGATTGTCTCCAAAACGTGCGATTTCACGTTCAACTTGCTGCCGTGAAATTTTACGTTTTTGAGAAGATGAAGAGGCATGATTGTGCAGTCCATTGCATGCTCTGATGCATGCCTCCGTTGAAAGCTTAAGAGGTAAGGAAAAGCGCACGATCAGCACATTTTTACATCCAGTATTAAAAAACTGATAAGATCTTAAAAGCTGAATTAATTTTCGTTTTGATGATTGTACGTACATATTCAGATAAGATTACCGTAGTTACCAAAAGAAAATTTTCCATAAGGGACGTGACGCCACAAGTACAGATAATAATAAAAGCTTGCATACGAAGGCGTGTTATTATTGATTGTATCCCGTTTATGCGATACAGGCTCGGTAAACAACGTCGCGACGCGGCGACGGCGTGGCGACGAGGCGACGCGACGGCGGCCTTGGGAGAATTACTGACACAGATCGGAAATAGGTATCTGAAGACATTACCATGCACTCTACAAACTTGTTGCTCTTAATAACATCTAGGTTATATCATTATGTATACACGATGGTGTAGACACTATAGTGTCTGCGTATTGAAACTAATCAAAAAATGTTGACATCACTCAATAGGATTGCTGAAGTGGCAGTGGGCGGGAAACATAGCGAATGATACCGATGGCCATTGGGGCGGAAAGGTTCTGGAATGGTGACCGCGCACCGGACGACGTAAGCCCCTGGCAAGGCGGACCGACGATCTGGTGAAGGTCGCGGGAAGCCACTGGATGCGGGCAGCGCAGGACAGATCGTTGAGATCCTTGGAAGATTATTTTAGCTAGCTAAAGGTGTGGTGCAGGTGATAACTATGCTGATTATTTAAAACTAAGCTATGTTTCCCCCCAAACTCCAGAGCAATGTATGAGCTTTCCTTTACTTTTACCACATTATTACTTTATTACTTAAGCCCAAGCAAATGCCCATCGCCCAAACGTTTATTACTTATTAGGCAACAATTATTTTTATCAGACATAAACTACTTTCACGATGTTACGTCATTGATAGAAGATATCCAGATTTTCAGTAACTTCTTAAACGAGTATCGGACACTATCCTTAACTTCATATCCCTAAGGAGACAGTTAAGCGGCTTATTGGAGACGTCATCGTTGACCGTTGGGACCATGGATGGGCCGAGTCGGGAATGGCCAATACTTGCTAACTCAGGAAAACTTTACAGTGTTTGTGTTTGGCGTTAAGGGAAAATCTTGGGTAGTGATTTGTGATATAATATTATGTTGCTATCCATTATGCGAAGAACATACAATATCAAAGACTTAGAACTATGTTTGTACAAATATAAACTTTGGTCAGTCTGAACTTTTTAGAGAGTCAAAGTCAAAACAAGAATAAAGAAAAATAAAATAAGTTTTCCAATAAAGATGAAAGCAATTTTAATCAACTTCAGAAAATGTATGTTTTTTTGTCATTAGTGGACCGATCTGGAAAATATTTTTTTAATTCAAAGAACATACTTTCAGATTTGTCCCATTTTTGGAAACTTTGAAATCGGTTCAGTAGTTTTCATAAAGGTATATACTCTTTTATATTTCAGAAATTCAAGTAGGTATGACACTTTACAAATTCAAGTATGACTGTCGAATATTTATTCATTTTAACTACCTTAAACGGAGCCAGATGAGTTCTGTAAATGTCAGATTCTATAAATGCCAGATTCTACAAATGCCATATTTTTGTAGATAACGGAGAAATAATATTTTCAATCACTTGTTGATATTTTAAAAAATATTTTTTTCTTTTCTCCGTAGTACGTCACCAAAGTACCAGGATTGCATAAAAATGGCAAAGGTCTGACAAAACTCTGAGTGCCATCTTTATCATAATCTAAATCGTTTTTGTTTTCCGTATGTCAACCAAAGCGAGGTATAATATCTTGATTGTAAGGTGTTCGCTTGACAATGCCCTTCTCAACCAACTTTGGGACAACTTTTGACAGCAATTATTTCTCGTGTCTCAGCCGACTGTCTCGCTAGTTTGTAATGTTGACAACTGAGACAGAAACCTATAACCTATATATCTTTGGTATATCTCTTGTGCTAACTTTCCATTCACATTTTGTTTTAATCATTCAGCAGTTATTTTTTTTTAAAACTTAACACAAAAGTATTACTGAAACAATAACGTAAGTTCTTTGTTTCTGTTTTTGTTCTTTAACTTAAGTACAATTGTGCTTTGAAATTACATTTAACGAGATGAGAATAATATTCTCTTTCACATCGTTAAATTTTTATTAGTTTGAGTACGAGAAACGCCAAATAAGTAACACAAAATATTATTAAAAGTAAGGCCTTCTATTTTATGCTAGCGATGTCTGACGTTAGCGTAAGCGTAATACATTTCATACCAAAGCGTTTGAAAGAGACCACAATGTACATTACATTTCTAATAAGCATTGTGATGTGACGCTGACGCTGTAAGCGGCCGAAGGCGTAAATAGGAGACCAAAGACTAAAATTAGAAAAAACGAACAAAATCTTATATTTTTCTAAGAAATTATGTTTTGACAGACGTTTTGCATAACTCACACTTATAAAGATAGCGTTAGTTTTCCAGTTAGCACGATATCAATGAAAATCTAACTCGCTAACAACCTCGAGGGAAACCTGCCAAATTTGTCATATTCGATAACGAAACTTACTAAACTAAAGTTAGGAAGATACAGAACTAAGTTAGGCACGCGAACAACACAGTCATAATAACAATATCAGTTCTAGACAATTATTATGCCACCGACTAAATAAAAAATAAGAATAAACTAAGAAGCCAAACAAACAAGCAAAAATATTTAATAGTGCTCCTACCCATTTGATTCTTTGAAAAAGCACCAAGTTCAATATAATGGTTCGTCGAAGCGCTCATGGCGGAACTTGACAGACTGATCGTACTCGTTCACGTTTGTTAAGCAACGCTCAGTCCGGCCAGGTGTCGGATGGGTGACCGTTAAGTGGCATTACAACTGAGCGCTTCCGTGCTTCGGAGGGCACGTTAAACGGTCGGTCCCGGCGGTTGTCATCTGATAACAATCGTTAAGCCAAGTTAGAGGCCTTACAGGCGGTTTAATGAACTATTCCTCATTCGATAAGAAGAAGATAGTGCGTCGATGTAAAAAATAACAAAAGAGGAATTCCGGTTTAGTCAGAAAAAAACATCTGACGAAAGCGGAATCTGACAAAAGTGTCTTAGGTCGTGCAATGGCGAGATGCGAGCAAGTTCGAACATAATTATGAACCAAAAATACGCTTGACTACAAAGTCTTACAGTTTGTACGATCACCATGCTCGAATAAAACTTGCTCGTCAAGCATGTCTCTGCGTGAAGACTCACCACAATATAATTTATTTGTTATTATCCATACTAAATTGTAAATCTGAAATAAACCTATTTTATTTGTAAAAGGCTGTTTTTATTTAATACTCACAAATATGATAACATTTATTGAGACGTTACCCAAGGGTAGTAGACGCAAGGCCCTCTCATTTTTATTAACATTATTTTTTAACTAGAGTAAGCGAAATTCTTCGTGTTAGACCTTCACTTTTATGGCGTCAGCAAAAAAAAATCTGACCCTAAATTTTCTCTAATGATAGGAATTTTCGCGTGCCGTGTGTTTTGGGAGAATTACATGAAAATGTTTTTTTATAGTTGTTGTGTGGTTTGTTAACGTTAGCGCGATGCACGTTTTTTTTAAAATATGTATTTAAAAAATAAAATCTCAAAGAATAACGTCTGGCTGGAAGCAGAGATAAATACGCCATTTTGTATTTATCTACAAAACAATTGGGGGATTGCTTTTCTATGTATTTATCTGTAGTTCCTTACCTTACTATACAACTTAAATACAAAACTTAATAATAATGGTTGACTGTTAATTAGTAGATTTTAATATCCTGGTTAACGTAATAAAAAACACATTGTAATTAAAATTATATAAATTAGGTATGTCAGTGTACTACTACAAGAGATACGTGTCAGACTATTCAAGTTTCAGAATAAAAGTTAGAGGTTACTTACATATAAAATAAAAAATTTCTACATTTACTTCTCTTCATATTTATAAAACCAAGTGTAGGGACACAGTATGTTCCTTAAGGTTCATATTACCGAACCAATTTTGTATTGTGTAACAGGGTGCCGTGCAGTCGTCACCGCGCACCCAACTTGTAAACGCGCCTCTCAATATTATAAAAGTTAATTTAAATAACGTCTTTTACTCCCACTCGCGTGGTCCGCCTTGTTAGGATCCTTATATCCAACATTGGTGACCCCGAACGAACTTTAATTTGTAATACGCGTAAATAATTTGGACAATAAAATAAATAGTGTATAATTAATTAAGTTTTTAATAAAATTTCGGACAATAAAATTTTAAAATAGTGCATTATGACGGACACTGAGAAACCGGAAACGTATCAGCCTCCGACGCCGACACCATTGTTTACGCCGACTACTGACATCATGGCAATACAATTAGCGTCGCGAATTCCCGAGTTTTGGGCGGATCAACCACGCGTATGGTTTATCAGAACCGAAGCAATATTAGCGCCTCAAAAATTAAGTGACGACTCGCGCTTCGACATGGTAGTATCAAAGTTACCAAAGGACATTATTACTCAAATTAGTGATTTTTTGTCAAATCCACCTGCGTCCGGTAAATTCAACGCAATTAAAATAAAATTACTTTCACTCCTGGAAGATTCGAAGGCTAGACAAATAGAAAAACTAATAAGTGAAATGGAGCTTGGGGATCAAAAACCCTCTCAACTTCTGCGAAGGATGCGAGATCTGGCCCGTGACAAAATTCCGGATGATACACTTCGCGTGCTTTGGCAAGGACATTTGCCAAGCACAGTCAAGGCAGTATTAGCCGTGACAGACACGAAGGACTTAGAAAACCTAGCCTCGGTCGCAGACAACGTAGCTGAGGCGACTCGCTCAAGTCAAGTGGCTGCGATAACGACCACCTCTAATACAACAAACGAAATTGCGCTGTTGCGAGCAGAAATAGCGAAACTAAATATTCGCGTGTTGAACGCGGAACGCTCTCGTCCTAGATATAGAAATTTCCATCAATATCGCCGGTACTCCTCCAGATCATCTAGCCGGCACAGAAATAACTCATCGCAGCGGCCACAACGTTCAAGTCCTGGAAACCTTTGTTTTTACCATGAGAAGTACAAAGAGAAGGCTCATAAATGCGTGCAACCCTGTGCATGGAACAATAAAGCCACAACTCCAGCGCAGCCGGAAAACTAGGAAGCGAGGCACAGTTGTCAGCGGAAATCTGTGCCGTATCACCTTGCGCCCGCTTACGTATTTTAGACATTAATAGTGGACTTAAATTTTTAGTAGATACGGGAGCAAACGTTTCGGTTTTGCCCGTTAATCGTAATAAGTGTCGTTCACAATCGCAGTGTTCGGATTATAAACTATACGCAGCAAACGGAACTGAAATTAAAACCTACGGTGTGAAATCCATGGTGCTAAACTTTAAACTTCGCAGACCGTATAGGTGGGACTTCATCGTTGCTGACGTAAAACAACCAATATTAGGTGCTGACTTTCTCACTTATCATAAACTATTAGTGGACCTTAGTGCACGTAGGTTAAGAGACCAAGTGACCGACCTAAATGTAATCGCTTCTGTGGTAAGTGTTGCTGAACCTTCCATAAATACGATTAGTCATGGACATCCATATAGCAATTTACTAAGTAAGTATAAAGAGATTACGAAACCTATGTCATTCCAGGAAACTCAATCGCACGATATTTTTCATTATATTGAAACTTCTGGTCCTCCTGTTCACGCTCGTGTACGTCCGCTACCACCGGACAGATATAAAAAAGCCAAAGAAGAATTTCGTATCATGCAAGAAGCCGGAATATGTAGACCTTCTAAAAGTCCGTGGGCAAGTCCACTACACATAGTCCCGAAGAAAAACGGAGATATTAGACCTTGTGGAGATTATCGCCAATTAAATTCTATTACAAAACCCGATCGATATCCTATTCCCCATTTACGTGATTTCACTTATATATTGGCAGGAAAGAAAATATTTTCTAAATTAGATGTGAACAGAGCTTATCATTGCATAAAAGTAAATCCTGATGATATTGAAAAAACAGCTATTATTACTCCATTCGGTTTATTTGAATTCCCTAGAATGACCTTCGGTTTACGTAATGCAGCGCAAACTTTTCAACGCTTTATGAACCATGTATTACAAGGATTAGATTTTCATTACAATTATTTGGATGATGTCATCATTGCAAGCGATAACGAAGAACAACATAAAAATCATTTAGAGATTATATTTCAGCGTTTCAAAAAATTCGGTATTACGATTAACCTATCTAAATGTTCTTTTGGTCAAAGTAAAGTTAAATTTTTAGGTCACGATGTAAGCGCAGACGGTATTAAACCTTTACAAGATAAGGTTAATGCTATTGTCAATTTCCCAAAACCTAAAACCATTCAAGAGTTACGCCGATTTTTAGGCATGGTCAACTTTTATCGTTCTCACTTACCGAATACAATGTCATATCAATCAGAGCTCAATAAATATCTAACAAATACTAAAAGAAACGATAAAACAGTTATTACGTGGTCGGAAAAAGCTGAAAATGCATTTGAGCAGTGTAAAACGGCATTACAAAACGCCGCCACTCTGTCTCATCCTTACACCGATTCCACGCTAGCATTGATGACAGATGCATCTGATAATTGTATTGGAGCTGTTTTGCAACAAAAATGTAACGAACAATGGCAACCACTGGGTTATTATTCAAAAAAATTGTCTTTGAGTCAACAAAAATATAGTACTTATGATCGTGAATTACTCGCTATACATTCAGCGATAATTCATTTCCGAAAATTATTTGAAGGTCGCCATTTGATAATTTATACAGACCATAAGCCCTTATGCCATGCATTCACTAAGTCCAGTAAAGATAATAAAGAAACTCCGAGACGAGCGAGACAACTTCTTTTTATCAGTGAGTTTACGACCGACATACGATATATTAACGGTCCCGCTAATATAGTAGCCGATGCGTTATCACGCGTCGAGACTATTTTTTGTCCAACCGTACTTGACTACAGTCAACTTGCAGACGCGCAAGCTAAAGATGAATATCTATTACAGCAGATCAACAATAGCAACCAAACATGTTTCAAACAAATTTCTTTGCCTACTTGTGATAAATCAATATATTGTCATGTTACAGAAAATATTATTAGACCTTATCTAACAGAAGAATTTAGAAAAATTGCTTTTGATACAATTCACAATTTAAGTCATCCAGGCATACGAACTTCGCGTAAATTAATATCCCAAAAATTTTTCTGGCCTGGGATGAATAAAGACTTAAGCGTATGGGCTAAGACATGTATAAAGTGTCAAAAGGCGAAGATAAGCCGTCATACAATTTCGCAATTAGGTAGCTTCCCAACCGTCAATCGTTTTGATCAAATCCACGTTGATATCGTGGGACCTTTAAAAACGTCATCACAAGGATATAGATTTTGTTTAACTATCATTGATAGGTGTACACGTTGGCCTGAAGCTTTCCCCTTAAAAGAAATTACAGCTGAAGTTGTCGCAAAAACAATTTTTAACGAATGGATCGCACGATACGGTTGTCCTGTAAAGCTCACTACCGATCAAGGTCGACAATTTGAGAGCAATCTATTTTTGAATCTCATGAAATTATTAGGGATAAATAAAATACGCACAACACCATATCATCCCCAAAGTAACGGTGCAATCGAACGCTGGCACCGATCTCTTAAAGCAGCGTTAATGACTCGCCTAAATAATAATTCATGGGTTGATGAATTACCTACAGCATTGCTAGGATTGCGCGCCGCATGCCGCAGTGATAACGGAATAAGCGCCGCAGAATTAACCTTTGGACGAACACTTCGTTTACCCGGAGAGTTCTATGAAAGATCTAAGGAAAATGACTCCAGTGACCCATCTAGTTTAATTTACAAAATTCAAGAAAATTTACGAAACTTTACACCATCTAATGAGTCATCACGAAATTCGAAGAAATTCTTCGTAAATAAAGATTTAAAATCATGTCAATATGTTTTTGTTAGAGACGATGCGGTTCACAAATCGTTAAAACCGCCATACGATGGTCCATATAAAGTATTAGAGCGAAATTCAAAAGTATTTTTAATTCAATTACCTAACCGCGAGGCTCGCATTTCAATAGACAGATTGAAGCCAGCCTACATGCTTATAGAGCAAGATAATGATGTTTTTAAGAAAAATGAAATTTCAAATAGTAATGAGGTACAGGACAAACGAATCATGCCCATGAACAATAACTCATGTGAGAACCATATCACACGCTACGGTCGTATAACCCGACCGCCAGTACGTTTTAGTTAAATCTTTATTATAGTTAATTATTACCTAATTAGGTCATTTTTTTTATATGTAAGAAGATTTTGTTTTGCTTTTGAAATTTTTGCGCTATAGAAACTATGTAATTAGTAAGTAAGTTAACTTTACATTGTAATTTCATTTAGTTTACATATCATTACATATTGTACATATTTATATCATTTGAATTTTACATTTGTATGTAATTGCGTTACAACTAAAATAATTTTGTTTTTGTTCTGATGTAATGTCGGAAAAACAATTAATTTTATAAAAATATAACATTAAACATACGTCATATGTTGACTGGTAGAAATCGACCAATATAATTGCGATAAGTATAATATTGCAGTCATCTAAACTTATAATTATACTTTTTATAACTTTTTCATTTTATACTTTATATCTAGATATTAGAGAACTTGTTATTTTTCTTTGTAGTTTTTATTATATTTGATTGATATACTTTGATTATAATTACTTATTTAGAATGTTATCAATTTATTTTTACAAAAGTAATCGTAGATGTTTGCTTTGCTGTTATTTTTATTAACGATAGTACACACTACTTACTTATTTTCTTTGTTTGCCAGCACATTGTGCATTCTTAAAATAATAATCTGTTGTACCTTTTTTTTTTCTAATTGGTCACTTCCCCAATTCAGATTCAACAAAAGCACTCAGTATAATATTGTAAGTTTTACAACTTTGAACATAAGTGAACTTCAAATCTCGTCTAGACCCTTTCAAGTGTGTCATAACTCGTAACAAAACAACATTTTTATTGTGTCCAAAGTGAACGATTGTTTTTTGTGACTGAATCCACTCAGATGTTTACAGTAAGTTCAAGTTGGGTCTGGTACAAAATTTATTATACTTTAGGCTTCCGTTCCCATAACATTTTAACAAGGAGCCTCTGTTCTTTCACATTCATTATACCTACTTAACCAACATTTCTAATGATGACTGACGTGCTACACTATTACAATCGATAATGTTATTGTATTTCTTTACCCTAAATTTTAATGTATTTCTTTAAGACTTGTGTTATTTTTTATTTTATTTTTTTCGCTATGACGCGACTTTTGTTTTATTGTGAATTTTTTCGTGTCTTTCTAAAAGTTATTTTAAGGATAGATATTTTAATATTTTTTTGTGTTTTACCTTTATTTTTATAATTAATATATATTTTTTTTTCCTCTTAGGAGGGGAATGGTGTAGGGACACAGTATGTTCCTTAAGGTTCATATTACCGAACCAATTTTGTATTGTGTAACAGGGTGCCGTGCAGTCGTCACCGCGCACCCAACTTGTAAACGCGCCTCTCAATATTATAAAAGTTAATTTAAATAACGTCTTTTACTCCCACTCGCGTGGTCCGCCTTGTTAGGATCCTAATATCCAACACCAAGCATTTCCATTTTTTTTAAATTCATTACAACATTTTTATTCAGTTTTGTTTGCAAAAACACTAATTGAATATTCGACGTTGCAAATAATAATATTCGGTATGCGTACCTACGCGTAAATAGAGACGTGAAATTATCGACAGATTCGATAGCGATATTTGAAATAGTTGTGTATGTTCTAAATTACAAAGATAAACATACATACATACATACACTCACGCCTGTTTCCCATGGGGGTAGGCAGAGACTATGGATCGCCACCTGCGTAACCACTAAGATAAAGCTCTACCTATTTAATGGTAGAGCACACCGTTTTTTGTAGTCGTTTTGATACCTTGATTAATATTAATCCGATGGTTTGGTCGCCGACATCAGACTTTGGAGCTGATTTTTCGAGAGAGAACTTTTTTTCTAATTGGTAACTGGGCAGGCATTTGACCACCATCTTGCTTGGTAAACAGGATGTGGTCTAAGGTGTAGCACCCTTGCCCAGGAAATGCCTATTCACGCCTAATTTTTGTTTTGACTCACACAAAAATTGTTTTGTATAATTTTATGGTAAACTCACTTGAGAATCAGAGTAAAGTGAATAATATTGAAAAATATTAATTTAAAAAAGGTTTACACATTCAGATGATTATAGAAATATCCCTTGCAATACTTTAATAAATCCACAATTAAAATCAATTAATCAAACGGATTATGATTTAGTAACTAGCTTAATATATTGACCATGGTCTTTGATTACCTAATTTGCCTACATACTATCAGCTTAAGACCTGGAAGAATTATTTGGGTTCGTCATTTGAAAGGTAAGTTAAGATCGATAATAAAATATCGATAAGTCGATGACTCGATTACATCACTATCAGTAGAGCAATAATATAAAATGAATTTTTTATTGGTGTCAATTTAATTATACACGGCGAACGTGTGGCGGTTTTATTGAATTTTTGAAAATATCCAGGAAAGATATGAATTTGAAGTCATGGTATCGTAGCTCGCAAATATTCATTAACTTAATAATTATGTATGTTTAATGTGATGATCATAATATTAATAATGTTTCGAAAGCGAAGTCATAACGAAGATTTACAAAAAGGTTACTTTCAATTTTACGCATTATGACATATTTTGATTACGCAAAATGATACATACGCGAAATGACACATACGCGAAATAAACATACGCGAAATGACACATACGCGAAATAAACATACGCGAAATGACACATACGCGAAATAAACATACGCGAAATGACACATACGCGAAATAAACATACGCGAAATGACACATACGCGAGTCAGCGACCGACGAAATACGATATAAAAATCGCGTGATATGGCGTTTTATCGACACCCAACTGTCAAAATCCATTGTCTTTTGACAGTTAAACGTGATAAATCACTATAATCATAATAGTGTTTCGGTGGTCATGCTAGGCAGCCTAAGGCCTAATCGCGCTAATTTGCAACGATAAAACCAAAGCTAAAATCGTTACCGTTTTAGTTTCGTTTACAGAAAAATACTCGGTTTAGTTTTGTTAAAATTGTTGAATACTCTACCTAAGGAGTCTAGGATTACAATCTGGGACAATTTAAATGAAAATTATGAAGCTAAACCAAAGATTTTTAGGTCAATATAACCTAAATGACAACGTAACGTTTTTGGTTTTATCGTTCAGAATTACCGCGATTGGGCTCGGGCTTGTACGCTAGCAAACTTATTCGGCATTTTCTTTGACGTTTCGTTAACATCCTGTAGTAGGAGACTAAAGTGTTTATCTGACCCAATTCCTTTTCTAAACAGCCCGGAAAGTACCCAATGCGTCACTAGGAGCATTAATGGACGACGTTATGCAAATCAAGGTTGTGGTATGTACAATACAGTCGGCCCATTAAGCACTTCAGTTCTGTCAAATAACAGATAAGGCAAAAGGCAATGCTGAACATTTTCATGGGCCGACTGTGCAGTTAACAGCGCGTGAGGTCACTAAAAAAAGTTGTATTTCTTCTACCAGTTTTGGGCTAGCGAAACAACAAGGATAAGTAAAGAAGGATAGATAAAAGCTCGTGTGAGAAACCACACAACACCACAAAATATTATGCGAAATAATAAATATAACTCGTAAAATATACATTATAGAAAACGCTATTGCTTTGTAGTTTAAATAAGAATAAATGTGGCTATTATGCGATCTATTACAAACAAATCGATTTTAGTCTAAAATTAGATGCAACGGCGTGTAATGCGTGTTGCTTATCGAGAAAAGTTGTTTTTATTTTATTGTTTAAACTAAATTCTCGACCATAATAATGCAATAATAATATTTAAGTAGGTATCTCTTTTGGGCAATCACATTTTATATTACTAGTGTAAAAATGAAATTTAGATTAGCGATTTGCTTTAAACCGCCTCTAACTGTATTATTCAGAGTGCGTTCGTTAAACTAGGGCAAAAGTTAACATGGCGTTAGACTGCGAACTGACGCCATTTTAGCGCAAATCGTATTCAGAGTGACAGTTTAACGTTTAGTCCCACCGTTTAAGGATTAAAAGGTGCATTGTGATTGGTTTTACAAGCGTTAAACCAGGTTTTGTTAAAACACTCTTGCACCCCAGTTTTGTGAAACATCTCTGAATAAGTCAGAGGTTTATAACTGGAATAGTATAAAAGTTTAAAGAGAGTAAAGCTTCACACAGAAAATACTGCAAGCAGCTATCCACATCCAGCCTGTCGTGTTTCTGTGTGTGTAAACTTTGTTAAGATTTTAAATGAAATTCGTGGATATCACTTGCAAAGTATAAGGACTCCTAAAGTGTGATCGTGAGCCACAAGTGATCGAGTGACGTCACGGGATGTCTTCAGAAGGCGGTCATTACATCGATCGCTGCTATAAATATCGCCAACTCGTCAGATAACTGCCCATGATGGATCTTGCGGTCTTTCCGGTTTTTTGAGAGGGTTTTAGGAAAAGGCTGTTTTATAAAAGTGACTGGATATAGTAGCTACATATACACCGTGTTACAAAAAAACACCTAAAGTCGAATATGGTAGATAGGGACCATAAAACTGAACAACTTTTGGGACCAACTCTGAACTCGCAAAAAACAGCTGTTTCATAGATTTTTTTCGCGATTTCAGAGTTGGTCGCATAGTAAAAGTTGTTCAGTTTGATGGTCCCTATCTACCATATTCGGCTTCAGAGGTTTTTTGTAACACGTTATAACAAAATAAACTTTTTTGACCTGAACTGCTGGAAGTTCCAGCAAATCAAATATATTTCGAAAAATTTTGTACAAAATTAAATAAACTAGGTACTTATTTAATCATGTGCTATATCTCAATTTTAATATCTGACTTTAACAAACGTCATCCATTAATATTCTATTCTGTTCTTTTTTTAATACAAGACAACATCCTCGAAAATGTTGGTCCATTCTATAATAGTACATTATGAGACAAGTTAGCTTAGGTTGCTCATTGTACACAAGGCTGTGGGTTGCAGCCCGAGCCGCAAGTCAGCCGAGTGTGCAATAAGCAAGAGCTCACGAGTCTCATACGACGTTTTTCAACACATTTGCGAGGAAAAAACAAAGTAATTTATCACACAGCAACAAATATAGCAAAAACAAAATATGATAATTATGGGAAAAGGCGCGCATAATTTTTTTTGTTTTTTTCACACGCCCAACGCAAGAATATTTTGCGAACAAAGCGGTGAGGAGCATACAGTCTACTATCTAATACTTCAAAATTATAATTTTAAGTGACAAAATGCAAACATTTTAATATTTTATAACAAAATATTGTGATTTATGAATAGTTTGATAATAATTATATATTTATTTGACTTAATTAAGGACTTACACATTTATTTATTCCAAAAATGTATATGAAATATCAGCAGCATAAAACCTCTTTGTTGTCAAAAAAAATAACTGTATTACCGGCCAAATTGGGAATGCTCTGTTCACTCGCATAGAACTTGCAGTAAGGTACTAATTTAACTTTGTAGGGTTAATTCTATTACGAACTAGTGTTTTATATATTATTGCACGCGTTTGTTATAGCTCGGTTTATGGCCCTAAAAGCGATGTATTAGGGCTCACTTTACAAGCAAGTGTGTTGAAAAGATATTTTTTAATCTTTATGTTGTTCAATCATGCGCTTTTGCTACCAATCTCGGGATCATTATTAAAACAACGCATGATTTGATCAATCTGTATTGAAACCTTTGTCAAACATACAGAAAGAAATGTTTTCCACATATCCTTCCACTAATGTAATCGAGAAAAGCAAACGTTACCAAATAGACGTTACTTCATCTCGTTAATGTCGGCGCCGGGCCTCAATCATTCACCGGCCGCTATAAATAGAGGCGGCCCTAACGCCCCGTTAATATTTCAGCCGCAGGGCTGTCACTAACACTTTATAGTTAGATTTAGGATCACTTACGTCGGTGTACGTACAAGAAGTGACAACCGCGCTACATTTCTATATTTGTTGTTAGGTATTTAGGTAGTATTTTTTTCTTGTGTCAAATTATTAATAGGTACTGAGAGTTTTAGTCTCTTATTTTTACAATAAGATATATAATAAAGATAAGTAGTTATTTATTTCGACAGATGAATTACACATACACAGTTCTATAAATAAATAGGCTTTCTGTCCCTACTATTTTTAGCGAGGAAATTTGCTTTATCATCATGTAAAAGATGATTTTGGAGCTTCATTAACCATATAATAGTAGTTTTTGTAAGTAAAGGTCTGTGAAAAGCTTTTGGATACTAGTTTTCAATTCAGTGCCTTAGGATGGGTAGCCTAAGTATGTCATGCTCTCTTTAATCATTTCTGCGGTGGTGTCGTGTGGGGCGTTCCCTCAAATATGGTTGAGCGAAGCGATGGCTGGTCCACGCGTCATGCTCGTGAACGGGTGCTGCCAGTGGGAATGGGTCTGCTTCTGAGTACCTATCTTAACGCATATTGAATTGAAAGAATTGCGTTTTTTTATTATTATTTTTTATGTCTTGTATCAAGTGTTTTTTTGGTAAATTTTGCCTACTTAGGTGCACTTTCGAGTGGCAGACATAGTGATTACTGATTTCTCAACTAGTTGAAAGTTATTTACTCTCACAATTACCTATTCGATATGTAGTAGGTATTTAATTTCAACCTACCTACCCATTGTGTACAAACTTTTGTTAATTATTGTGATGGAAAATGACCTCACTTTAAATGTGGAGCTCATTTTTCAATGTTGACGACTCTGTATGAAATATACAGGGAGAAAAAAGCAGCCCTTGACCACAGAATATATAATAGTACTAGACGAGTTTCTTGCCGGTTCTTCTCGTTACAAGGTCTCCCGCTCAGGGTTTGCGAACCGATGGCGTAGCTTCTTTGACATTCACAAGTGCTTGTAACAGCCTAGACTGAATAAATGATTTTTTGATTTTAGATTTTTTTTGAATATTTAATTTTTTTTTATTTATTTACTTATCTGATATAAAAGAGATTTATGACCTGCTTCGCGGACACAAATCAATCATATGGTAGTTTTTAGACAATTTCACATAGATTATAATGTAGCTTATTTTTCATTAACTTATGGGAATGTTGAGAAAATGATCAAAATGTTTTAAGTTTAGACAATACTTAGGTTGAGAAATTTTTTTTCTTGGAGTGATATAATCATTATTAATAATACGCTCAAGAGAGACGTTACTTTATTTCGAAAAAGAAGCAAAACTGCTTTCAAAGTTTTTAGAAAATCCGGAAACCGAACCGAAACTGATTAAAAAAATTACGCAACTGTTATGATACCAATCAATAGGGTCACTCGTAACAATTAAATCTTTCTAAGAAACATACTACCTATCTTAAATTAAAGGAAGATCATGAAACCTATCAGTTTTAACTAAAAAAATACTAGTTTTTCATTAAATATTTTCCAAGATATCTCAATATTCCGGTAGCCCACAATAATGCGCTTTCAGCCGGTACACCTAGACGTCATTAGCTTTAAAATAAGGTATGATTCGTCTATGTTTGCTGTAGGTAAGTTGTCCATTAGTAAAGGTCCCTATATTCTTACACGGGCTTTATAAAAGCTTTATTCAACTCTCCGTACGTCAAACCTTAGCCATACAAACCACGTGTTCGGTTCTGTCTGTCAATAGCGGATGTCAAGAGCGAAGTGACAGCGCCCTCCGTCTGTCATAGTGCAAACTTTATGGTTTGTGAACAGAAATATCGATAGAGGCAGCCCTTGTAATATTAATAGCATGGATATCGTTGCGAATTTTATGTTGAAGTATTTAATAATGGAAAATTTAAAATTTAATACGGTTTGAAATAATTGTTTAAACGTAGCAATACTTGACCGCTTCATTAAAAAAAAATCAACTTAGAAATTTAGTGATGGCTACTCTTGTCTATTTTGATACAGACGAGGTAATTTTGAAGCCTTGGTTCTTTGCCATTGATTGACTGAGCCGTTTCCGATGATGGCCATTCAGGGAGTGTACGAAAGAGATCCAGATCACTATAATACACAACCAACTGATTTGATCAGCATTCTAAGAGATTTAAGGATCAGAGTTTTCAGCTTTAGGATTTCAATTCATTTTTGCAGTTTTCTTAAACATATCCTTACATTTTGAAAAAAGAAATATTTATGTAGCTTACTTCCGCAAACAAAATATGCAAGATGCACCGCCCGCCCGCCCGCAAAAATATGCACATGCACACCACAAAATATAAGTGCACAATACCTGCATTTTCGGTGTTGGCTTACGCACGATCTAACTCCTGAGGATGCTCCGGGTTGGGGCGAAACACGTGTAGAGTAGTCAATTCAATTCAATTCTATTCATTTATTTGCATTAAATAGGGTCTAATTGGTGAAGGTGCAAGGTGTGTTGCTGTCTTGCTAAATGCAGGTATTGTGCACTTATATTCTGTGGTGTGCATGTGCATATTTTTGCGGGCGGGCGGGCGGTGCATCTTGCGTAATTTTTGTTTGCGAAAGTAAGTTACATATATTTCTTTTTTCAAAATGGTTTGGGACTTCCGCCAAGTGACGCCTGATTCAATCAAATATCCTTACATCTTTTAGAATGATGTGATGTTCGGTATGTATGGTGATCTAGATCTCCTCCATTCACTCCTTGGATGGCCATCATCAGATCACGGATCGGTCAATCCTTGGTGGAGAACCAAGACTTCGAAGTTACTTCGATTGTTTGAAAATCCATTTGTCTTTAATTATGTGGCCACTGATATATAAACACCACGCCACTGAATAAAAAAAAATATATAATATATAGCTTGAGCAATGTGGTGTATATGACAAAATGCTAAATACACTCATATTAAATTATCACATCAGTAATGATGAGGTAAAGTAAATTACCGAATAATTATATTACAAAATATCAAGAGATATTACATTGGTGCCTCGCTCGGAGTTAAATGAATTACTAAAGTTACTTAACTTGAAAAGTCTTAAGTCATTTAATATTGTTCTAAAGAGATAAGAGACTTTTCGTATAATTTTCGTAAGATTCATTGTAAATATAAATGAAGTTTACTTAATGATTGTATGAAGAGATGTTGTTAATGAAATAACGCTGGCTAACAGCGAAAAAGCCCTACCAGTAACTTCGACGAATCTTCTTACATTCTAGCCAAGTAATTATAGCATTCAGTTGTATTGTGAAGGTTGTTGGTTTGTTTCGGGCCTGAATAGAATTGTTAGACTTATTTCTAGTATAAAGTTTTTGTTTTAAAATATGCATAATGCACCAATTGCCCAGTCATTACATTAACTATTCATCAGGATTGAATAGACAAGCCTGGAGTCCTATTTTTGAATTCTTTGTCTGGCGTCGAGCGCTCTTTAGTAATGGATGCAAAAAACAATATTTAGCAATATCTTCCACACAATAGTGGTAAAAAAAATATGCAAGAAAGCTATGCATCAACCATATTAAGTCGACGTGCAAATACCTGCACGTGAACTTACCAACTACTCAGTAAAGTTTTTAATAAACCTTTTACGGATAATTAAGCATTTAATCCGTCTTTATAGTAAATCGATCGATCATAAACTAACTAGACACTTTCTAAAACTCTACTTTAAAAGCTCTTCCCGTGTTCCTATTACAAAATTTCTGCTGAATAGTTTGAAACTTGTCGTCCATCGCTATATCTCATCTGACTTTACAAACAAACACCCATCTTCACATCGCCCTTATCCCGTCCGGTTAAAGTATAAAATCGCCAATCAGCTCCAGAACTGAAGATCATATTACAAGGATCCTATCGTTTAGATAATAGGGTAGGTTGTAGTGTAGCATACTTGCGTCAAGAAGGTATCGGAATATCTTTTATAAACTACTTGATAATACTTCTCCGGTAAGGGAGTGTCGCCATGTAACAATATAAATAATGTATGTCGTGCAGTCTGGCTGGATCGTGGTGTTTCTCGTGTGTTATGTATTTTGCGATGATGTTGGCAACATAATAATGGACCATTGGAATGTATTGTCTATATAGGCAGTGTCAGGGGCTTTTCACTTAGTACTTGACTCACTACAAGGGAGCGCGGCCTAAGATTTTAGTTGCGGATTGATTTGATAGATGGCGCTCATTTTTCGTTTGTCAAACAGTCGATAGATGTCGCTATCCCGTGCTGAATCGCGGTATCGTGTGGCTTTCACAGTTTTATATAGTCAAAGCTGATTAGCTATAAATTAGATTATTTTAAATTTATTTCATGTCGTAGCGGTTACAGCTTGACCATAAAGAGTTGACAAAAAATGAGGGCGCCACTTTCTATGTAAACACGTCAAAATCACGAATAATTTGGCAACACTGAGTAAATTTTTTTTTTACTGAAAAATTTTAGTTCCATTTTATTTAATTTCAACTCTTTATGGCCAAGCTGTACCTTACCTCCCAAAAAAATTACAAGTTTAGTCATAATTTTTATATATTATAATATCGTACACTTTTTGTCACATTTCGCTAGATGGCGTTGATCATTAGGTCTGACTGATAACTCTATCTCTAGTATAATAATGTACTCTATGGGCAGTGTAAATCAGGAAACATGTCAGCCAGAAATAGGTAGGTAACAAAAGAAGAACGACTTTTTTCAGGCATTGTTTTTAAAATGACCAAAAGGTTTTGTTTGATCAAACCGAAAATCGGGAGACCGGAAATAAAGATCCGCTTGTTCTTAATTAATTTGGCGCCATTGGTATAACCAAATACTGCCTCGGGAGGCGTAAACATAGGCTTTTGTGTACTTACACGATTTATTAATCAGGAAAAAGATTAATGAGTTTTGCATAATGTACAAGGCTTTTGTTCCCATAATATTCGCAAAAGATTATAAAATTCACAATTATTACATTCCCAACATATACCGGGTGTAACAAGACACTCAACGAAGCCGAGGCCTACGTATTCTGCCCATCATCGGGACCATTACTGTTTAAAATTATTTCTGGGAAACGATTTTAATTTTTAGTTTTAAAAAAGCCTTGCGCAATGTAACGCGTACAAAAGACCACGCCTGCGAGTGAATGCTACACAGCTGCGTGCGGCCGAGTTGAAAGGCAACGTTTATGTGCGTGCTCATGAAATACATTGAGTGATGACGTTTTGAAGCCATTGTTTTTTACGAAATACATACAATTTTGATAACGTTTCTGTAGACAAATATTAGGAAATATTTTTTTTTATTTATTTTGACCTTCAATAACTTTGTAGCTATTGGTTTCCCAGGTATAGTCCAAAAGTCAAAAATGATCCTGATGATGGGTGGAATGCGTGGACTTCGGCTTCGTTGAGTGTCTTGTTACACCCGTTATTTTGAAATTAGACATTTAATTCCAATTTACGTGCTGATTCTTTATCAATACCAGATTAGACGTGAACTGTCTGTCAATTAGAATGTTTTGATCGTGCAAAGAAATAATTTGATCACCGCTGTCGCGTCGCCAACCGCTTTGTTTTGTGGCCAGACCACTGGCTCAGTATAATTTTCAAGTAGTCCATTGTCCAACGTTATAAAAACGTCACAAATGTCAATTTTGTGCTGACTATCAAGAGTTTAATTTAAATGGTTTTCTTATCGTTTATAATGAAGACAATTCTTATTTTATAGCTCTGAATTTATACTATTGCGTTCGTCGGTTTTTATGACTTCTTCATCAGCTTTATTGTAATGCGGAAAATTAATTTCTTTACGAGGATTTTGAAGACTGTCTTCAGTAAAACCCCTTTTTATATTGTAACATGTATATATCTACATATTTAAGTTTATTTTAATTTAGTTAAATAATATTTAGGAATTTAGAGTAATTACATGTCATGCCATTTTGCACCCCCTGTATTCCTCTTCTGTCAATCTCACCATACCGTAGGTTGTCTGGAAGAGATCGCTCTTAGCGATAAGACCGCCATGTTTTGACACTATGTTTTATTGTTATTTCTTTGTTATATGTTACTGTGGTGTTGAAAATAAAGCATTATCTTATCTTATCTTATCTTATCTTTAAAAATACCGCAAACGTAGCTATATCTGGTTGTTTTATATTCAGCTCTGAAGAAATCTTTATCTTCCCGAGGTATTTTTAATAATATGGATGGATAGGGGGTAGAAGAGGGCAAAGAAATGTAGGTATTGTATTGTGTAAAAGATTATGTGGTTAGATAGGAAGTTAATTTTGATAGAGATATGACGAATAATAGAGAGTACTTATGGGAGGAAAAAACATGCTATGCTGATCCCAAATAAGAATAGGAAAATAATAATGATGATTATATTAACCTCTACAATGCAAATGTACATTCCTTCTGCATGGATGAGAAGACTATAATTCAATGCAACAGTATTATAATCCAATGCATACAGACCAATAACCCATCAGAATGTTAATTAATGGATGTCAATTTGTGAACTAATGCAGCCAGGAGCAACAGCTAAATGGAATAATAACATTAGGTCGCTTACGATGCATTCGATATATCGGTTGCATATCGAATTCGGTCTGATGTCTTGTGTAAATTGGACAAAGTTTTGTTTTCCTGAATTCGCAAAATTCAATGAAGAATCGAATTTGAGTGAATCCAGTGTCATTAAACATTTTCCTGATTTCGCGAAAATTCAAGTGGCTTACTATGAAGAACAATAAAATTTGAGTGCCAGTGTAAATAAACATTCGGGTACCGGGGTCTATTAAACCCTCTAAGTTACCAAAGCAAGAAAAGTAAAAGACGAAGACATTTTGGCCACCAACTTGATGAACCCAAACTCAAAATAATTTATTAGACTGTTACAAGCACTTGTGAATGTCATAGTAGCTTACGCCATCGGTTCGCAAACCCTAAGCTGGAGACCTTGTAACGAGAAGAACCAGCAATAAAACCCGGCAAGAACTAAATAATCAGCAAAGCTTTTTCTTCTGCTTCTTAGGCCCGTATTTATAAACCGCTCTCAACGTTGACACCTATCTTGAGAATACCAGAGATGCTATTCCTATAAGAAGAACATCTCAAGTATGATCTCAAGATAGCTCTCAACATGAAATAAAACACTTTTAACGGATACTAGCGCGGTTTTATTGAAAGTACTTTACGGGGGACTGGTCCCCCGTGACCACGACAGCTGCAAAGGTGCCGAAACGTCGGGAAAATCAAAAATCAAACCAAATACCAACTAATTACCAAAGAACTTTCAATAAAACCGCGCTAGTATCCGTTAAAAGTCTTTTATTTCATGTCTAGTGAGCGCGTAAGCTTGAGAAGTGAATAGCTCTCAACGTTGTTAATACTCAAGTTAATACGGGCCTTAGACTGAACGCTCTCTACATGGCACTGTCGATATTTTGGAAAGAAGCCTAGGTAATAAATTATATTATAGGCAGTATGCTTTCAGAAATTTCACGAAGGCTTTGCGGCTGCACCATAAATATTACAAATGGCGCTGGCACACGGCGGTCGTAGCCGGCCAGCTTTATTTGATAACCACAAATTGTTCTTTTTGTACATACACCTCTAGTGGTGAAACATGTCGATGTTTGGTATTCAACGAGTCTGGTTAATGAAAGATGAGATTGAAATGGCGGCGCCACTATTAACGTTTAAGATGTTAAGTTCATGGAAACTGAACCTTAAAATAAGGCGCATAATTAGTTCCATTTCCAACCGAGTCTCATCGTTGACCAAACATGTTAAGAAATCATGTGACCATTTCTCTTCAAAAGACTCTGAAATGCGTCAGAAAAGGTAACAATAGAAGGAATAAACATCAAAAGATAGTAAGCATGCTAAAATTTTAGTGCTATTAAATAGTACCTACAAAAAATCAATGGAATATAATGTAGGAAGCAATATCAATAGTAATTGTAATACACTAAAATAACTGTGTCGTAAACATTGTAAACAGAAGTAATAAGAACTAGTAAGAAATACATAACCTGAAAATCATTAAAAAAAGTAGTTTTTAATTTCTTTTTGTTAAAATATCGACACTACCAAAAACATCTCTAATTCGTGAATAAATATCAAAAACTCGGTCGCTGCGCTGGTCTAACCCACTGCGCAAAAGGCAACCAGTTTAAAACGCCGTACTCCACATCCAATGCTTCGTTTCACCAGGGTTTTCCAAATTACTGGTTGCACGAACAGCAGTGTACAAAAAACGGAGTTTATATAAATTTTCTCGGTTCTGGGTAGGCTTTCATAGTAGGCTGTTAGGTCTGGTCGTAAATTTCGGAGGGTGTAGGTGGCGATTCGCCTCATCGGCCCTGTTTGGGCTCCCGATTGAATTACATAATTCAGATTGGAATTTAATAGTGGAAATATTGGCGTAAAGCAAACTCCTTATGACCAAACTCAAATATCCCGTTACTGTTAAGATTAATTAGCGCAAACTATCTTGATTAAAAATTAGAGCGAACTATGTATGATGTCGTTTTAGTATTTTAGAAGAAAAACTTTGAACCTATCCTTTGCCAATCAAATTGTCTTTAGTATTTGAAGCGTGGAGTGCGCCTGGCCTGTCCAAACTGTCATCATCATCATCATATCAGCCGCACGACACCCACTGCTGGGTATAGGCGTCCCCTAAGGATCTCCACGACGATCAGTCCTGCGCTGCCCGCATCCAGCGGCTTCCCGCGACCTTCGCCAGATCGTCGGTCCACCTTGTCGGGGGCCTACCCACGGAGCACCGTCCGGTGCGCGGTCGCCATTCCAGAACCTTTCCGCCCCAACGGCCATCGGTTCTTCTCGCTATGTGTCCCGCCCATTGCCACTTCAGCTGAGCAATCCTTCGAGCGATGTCGGTTACTTTAGTTCTCTTGTGGATCTCTTCGTTTCTGATTCGATCACGCAGGGAAACGCCGAGCATGACTCTCTCCATGGACCTTGAGCCTCCTTATGAGACCCATAGTTAGCGACCACGTTTCACTGCCGTAAGTCATCACTGGCAACACACACTGTTTATAGACTTTCGACTTGCTGAGGTAAGTCGGTCGCGAAGATTTTTCGAAGCTTCCCGAATGTTGCCTACCCGAGTTGGATTCGACGAGAGATCTCTTTCTCGAAGTTGGACTTAGCTAACTGGATTGCCTGTCCTAGGTATACGTAATGGTCCAAACTGTAATAACTACAAATGGAATGTCATAACTTCAATGAGGTGTCCATCAGCCATTTTTGATGTCCCCACTGCTGGGGCATAGGCCTTCCTTATGGGTGGTAAGGAGGATGGGCCATAACCCACCACGCGGGCCCAATTGGTGAGTATTGTAATTGTATTGTATGTATTTATTGGCGATTCGATTTTCCAAGCGATTGTCGATAAAATGCGCTAGTTGACTAAAATCGACCAGCAAGTTGCTTGCCAAGTCGAGCCGTGTAAATCCCACATAACAGATCAAACCCAAACTTAAGATGGTTAAATGTTACAAGTGGAATGTCATCAACATAACATTACTCGAAATGGTTATCCTGAAGATTTACTACTTACATCTAAGGACCGATAAATCTAAAGCGGCCAAGTTGATCCATTTTACCGCGCCTCGCTGGTTTTACTGTTATGAAAGTCTTTAAAAAGTCGGCTAGGTACTTTATGGTGGCTCCGTATAATATTTTTTATAATGCCGTTTTTGGGCGTACCCAGGTTCTGGGCCAGGGGGGGGGGAATCTATTGTATCGCCCCCAGGGGGGATAACAATTGATAGTTAGTTGGAGGTAAACAAAGTCCAGGGGGGCAGCTGCCCCTCCCTGCCCCCCCCCCCCATCCCCCATCGAGAGTTGCTAACCATTATCGATTGACATCGATAGAAACCGCAGTTACTTGCTGCGTTGCCGCTTGTTAGTACGATTGTAATCAATATTAGTTCTTACTAATGCAGCAATGTAACTGCGATTTCTGTCAGAATTGATTGCAACAAAGTTACAAAATCAGGGCCATCAGGGGGTGGGTGTAGTGCGCTTCCACCTTCGGCCTTATCGTCACTTTAAGGTGGGTGAGATGAAGGCCAAACACTGTCCCATGCATAAAGAAAACCGATCCAGAGTTCGTTGTACCACAGAATAGATAATAGTACTAGCGTACAGAAGTTGCACTCCTCAAAATCGTTTAAATAAATTGCGACTCTTGCTCAGACACAATAAGGTGCAATTCAGGTTGCACAGCGCTCCCTTCGCTCTAAAACATTCACTAAGTAGTTGCCTCTCTTTCTATCGCGTAGGTCTTATCTTTTCTGATGTATGAAATTTGTCCTCTCAGAGGACGCCCAGCGATTCAGATTGGCGCGCGGAGTGACAGAGCCCTGGTTGTACCGACAATTAGTTTCAAATTCCGATGTCTTTAATTTCATTTTAATGAACCTCTTAATTACCGCAACTTGGTGCTATCTCCAAGATAAATTGAGCGAACATAATTTTTGGTGCCGCTGCCATAGAGATATAAATATTTTAGAACTCTCTAAATATTGTTGGAAACATTACTCTATTTCAAATAAAACATTGAATAATTAATAGGCTAAATGGTTTGACCTGAGTAGCTAACACATTTGACTAAATTTTTACACAGATTTAGCACAATATTTTTTAAGTATTTATAAAAATTGTGATGAAAATCATAATTTACTCCATACCTTTTCGTTAAGAGGATTGTCAACCACGTGGTCTCCATACAAACGGCGATAACGTTTCCCACCCTCTAAACCTTAACCTACAGCAATGAATTTTTGGTATGTTAATGAAATGCCTAAAAACTAGGGCTGTACGTTTTGATTTTTAAAATATTCATTGTAGATTTGAAAATATTGGCACTTCTGTGTTTTGTATGAAATCACTAAAATGCAAATATTTCGAAGTCTATTATAGATATTTAAAAAATCAAAACGTACAGCCCTAGTATTTAGGCATTTCAAAAAAATACCAAAAATTAATAACTGTAGGTTAAGGTTTAGAGGGTGGGAAACGTTATCGCCGTTTGTATGGAGACCACGTGGTTGACAATCCTCTTAAGAATAACACAAATCACAAATTATGGCGAAGCATAATCGGAAAGTATAAATTGTAAAATAATTAGGATAGGAAATAATGTTGTTGTAACTACGTGAAGTAGGTACATCAAATCGCTCCAAAATCTAGGGTGTTTTTTTTTGTTATGTATAGGTTTGTTAATTTGTTTCAATTTTATTTCTTTCTATGTCTATGGTTCCAACCAAACTCGGACCGAGTCCGCCGAGAATCGATACGTATCGAGTTCAGTTGAGTTTTGATTGAATTACTCGAGATATCATCTCGGGACCAATTGGGAAAACGATACCAAAGTGGGACCAAACATAAGAGTTGTATATTTTATGGTACGAGTAACTATAACCAAATTGATAATTATTATATACTAGCGACCCGCCCTCGCTTCGCTTCGGTTCCTTCCTTTTTTTGCCAATTTCGACCTTCCAACAACACCCCAAAAGAAAACAAATACTTTCAAGTCGTCACCTACATTCACTCCAGAGATCTCCTGTAATTGGGATGATGACTAATGAATAAAATAACGAAATATGTACTAATAAAAATCGTAAAGATATTAAACTTTTAGAGTAGCTTGTATACCTCTTGGTTTTATATATTGCATATTATTTGTTTTATGACCCTTCAAAGTTGAAGTTGAGTTTTAATACCTATAATGTTGTTTCTAAATAATTCCGAACTTAAGAATTTTTAAAAGGTATTTTCGAAATTGAATGTATCGAGCCAAAATCACTGGATCGTGTTTCAATACATGTCTGGGGCATGATATAAAGAAATATATATCTTAATTTCAGATCTCTAGAGATCATTCATTCATCGTTGTGCATTTTGCGTATGTTAATTTTGCGTATTGTACACGTTACATACAACAGGTGCACATTTTGAGTACCTATTGTACTGTACATTATGCTACGAAGGGTTCATTTTCATGTAATGCACATAGGTCGCGGAAAGATCCTATGGCATTACATCAAAAAGTGTATTTTTTTTGAAGTACCTATCAAGTACCTATCCCTTTATTCCATAGATATAGTATATATAAATAGCGCCAATTACAAGTTTTTATTCATTTTTTTGTTATTGCCGAAAATTAATATTTTTTTCTTAGGAAACACGCAAAGAATGGCTAACTTATTATTATTTTATAACGTCAAATCAAACAGCTTATTAATATGTTAAGAAATGATCATTTCTTTATTCCCTTTAAAATCATTCGTTCTCGATTGTCATTCAAACTTACAAGCTACTGCATGTAGACCGCTCACTCTGGGGACTTACCTGGAATCAAACGGGTTTGTTAGTCAAATCATGGTGGATAATTATTTCAGGGAAAATTGGCCCGATAACCTGAGGGAAATGGCCTAACGCGACCCTGTAATTGGCTTTGCGAATTATCAAAGAAAAGTTAGGAGAATATAATGGAATTAATCAGGATTAACTTTATTAGTAGCCATTTATTTATATTTAATCAAACTTATATGGAAATAAAATACTCTCATTATATTTAACCCCCGACGCAAAAAGAGGGGGGTGTTATAAGTTTAACGTGTCTGTGGTATCGTAGCTCCTAAACGGATGAACCGATTTTCGTTTAGTTTTTTTGTGTTTTAGAAAATTTTATCCCGAGTTTTCTTAGACATGTTTCATGATAATCTGTTCAGCCGTTTAAAGGTCATCAGCTCTTTTCTAGTTGATGAGGGTATGATCTGACTCAATGAAATTGGAAGTATATGGTAGGGAAACCATGACCTGATTAGCCGTTTTAAGATCACCAGCTCTTTAATAGTTGATGAGGCGATCTGACTACCTTCCATATTATGTCCTATCGATTCGAAATTTGGTACAGTGTTACTTCAATGAGCTTGGAAGTACATGGTAAGGTAACCATGACATGTACCCTTAGCACGAACAGCTATCGAGAAAAAAAACGCACGTAAAATTACTCGATAGACAATTCTCTATGGAAAATTTAATTTCGCTTATCGGCGATAGATGGCGCTGTACAAATTTCCAATACAAAATTTATCTATCGAATGATTTTACGTGCGTTAATTTTTTCGATAGCTGTTCGTGCTAAGGGTACTGATCAGACGTTTGTCGAGGGGTTTTTAAAATTTTTATTTTTTGTTATAATTATCTCTTTAGCTACTTAGCTAACTACTTATTACTAAGTACTTACTTATAGTGTCTCATGTGGCAAGTTTACACGATTCTACTGGGCAGGCAACTTGCTAGTCGATTTAAGTCAATTAGCGCTTTTTATCGGCAATCGCTTGTGAAAATTTAATCGCAAACCAAATTTCAATGAGGTGGTTTTTTTTTAAATATTGCATAATTTTAAAACCAGTTAAAAACTAAAGTTAATCCTTAATATGGTAACACTAGCTTCCGCCCGCGACTTCGTCCGCGTGGACATTTGGAAAATCCCTATGGAACCTTTGACCGGGATAAAAGTAAAAGTATCCTATGTTTTAATCCAGGCTATAAACTATCTGTGTGTCAAATTTCATCCAAATCTGTTCAGCAGTTTTTGCGTGATTGAGGAACAAACATCCAAACATCTAAACATCCAAACCCACAAACTTTCACATTTATAATATTAGTAGGATAGTGTATTATCAGGTTTTTAATTAACTAAGTTTAGGTGATGGCAGAACTAAAACTAAAGAAAAATGTAAACATGTTCCATGGCATTCAGGCGTCGCCCACCAGCGATGGGGCTAGAATTCTATATATTTTCGCTCTACATTTATTTATTATTATTAAGACACAAATTACAACAATGTTTTCTTACATTTAACAGTGCTATATAAACCTATTTAGGTTTTACCAAGCACTGGGATTCATCCTCTTATCAACAAATTAAGGTCTAAATATAAATTAGTTGGGTATTAGGTATAAACTGTTTAAGAATCTTTGATTAGGCACTATACTACTTCTGGTTTAATTTAACAATGGACAACAATTAACAATAGTGTATCAAATAGGGTTTAGATAGGTAGTTTTAGATAAGGTTATGATGGGGCTGACCTGGGGCCGTACCAGTTAACGCATCGAACTTCGAAAAGTCTGCCGGGCCCAAATTGGGCCAAAATGGTAAACCCCAATTCATGATGTCACACGAACATCGATATCTTCCAAATAACTTCAACAAATAGCACAATACGAAATTCCTTTTTGATTTCTTTGTTTTAAGTTGAAACTCGGCAGACCTGCCAAAGTTCGAAAAGTTAGCCGGTACCGGCCTTACCTTAAATGTTAAAAGCCTTTAAATAATAGAAGAATAAAAAAAAATTACTAAATACAAGAAGACGTAATATTTATTTCCAATTACTTCAACTATGAAACCAACATTCAAGATATCATTTTACAAGACCAGCAATATTTCTCAACCCTATTAAGATTCCTCATCAATAATTCATGGGCCAATTTTCTAAAACATCAAAAGACAAGCAACCAAACTTAGGGACTATTTAAATATTTTCCAGAGTCGTTTCATTTCGGCCCACCGGCACCGACCCCACTGGGCCTGAATTTCAATCCTTTATACAAAAAAGACTCCTAATTGACTATCAAAAATACCCCAACTTCCTAATTGGGTGACGGAAAGGAACATCTTTTAAAACAGTAATTGGAGTTATTTGGAAAAGCTCGAGTTTTTAGGTTTCTTGTTAAGGCGCGGTGGTAGTGAAACTAGCGCCGCCACTACATTTATTTTTATTACTCGTAAACCAAGTCAATATTTAAAAAAAGCTCATGTAATAATCTCTTAAATAGTCTCTAATATTTTTTGAATAACTCTTTAACAGTTATCATTCATTCTGTAAGTTTTAAAAGTATTCATTGAATTTTAATATTTTGACAATCAAAAAAATATATGGTAAAATCATTATGTTCTAGTTTTGCTAATCTTTATTATCAAATTTCTCTATTTAAGTAATGCTGATTTTTAAATTCGTTAGCAATTTATAAATAACAATAAAATGCAACTTTTTGAGCTATTTTCTATTCTACTTCCTACTAATATTATAAATGTGAAAGTTTGTGGGTTTGGATGTTTAGATGTTTGTTCCTAAATCACGCAAAAACTACTGAACGGATTTAGTTGAAATTTGGCACACAGATAGTAGATAGCCTAGATTAAAACATAGGATTTTTATCCCGATATTCCCACGGGAACGGGAACCACGCGGGTGAAACCGCGGGCGGCCGCTAGTACATGATAATTGATAAAATCAATATTTTGACAGGTCAGAAATGGACATTCTTCTTTAACATTACCAATAATAATTATAAATGAACTAAAAAGTGCATCATCTTTTAAAATAAACTAATAAAGTATGTAATTGATAAGTACAACTTAATAAACATAAAATATTTTATTATACAAGCCTCCACCCGCTTGGATATTTTGCCGTTTTTTTCGTGATTGAGTAACAATCATAAAAACTTTCATATTTATAAAATAAAGTAGATAAAGTACCGTCACACACAATGTCAAAATGATCTCACAAAATGTGTAATTCCGTTCAAACTCTTTTAAAAATAGTATGCATGAGGGAAAAATGCAAAATTGAACTGTGAAATGTGAAATTCAATAGATTTGCGAAATCAACGGTAAAAGCACAAAAAAGCACCGAAGACACAGTTCCGAGTGACTCATTCCAGTTTGTCGCCGAGCACTGTGCGATATTGAATTCCGATCTGGCCTCATTAAGCTCAGTGTCGAACCAATGTGCAGTTGAAGTCGCGGGGACCGACATCAATTGATCGGCAATAGTATTGACTTCAATTTGTTTTATATTTGTTTAATCACTGCACTTCAATTTGATTTATTAGCTGTTGTATCTTAGACATTAATTTTCAAAGCTTACTAAGGAATTAGTTTATTCTAAATAATATTGATCTTAATAGAGGCATCAAAATTCTTGTTAGGTTACTTTAAATTAACTCCAAACACCTATTTTGTATGTCTTTTGTTAAGAACTAGAGCATAGTTTTATATTTCGCCGACAAACTGTTATGCAGTTTGGCGAAAGTTAAATGTATTATTTTTTCTATGTTTTTCAGTAATAAATAAATAAAAAAAAAAAAAAAAAATGGTTTTCACTGGTAGTATGCCTAATTATTATTAAAATACTGTCAAGTTTATAGACGAACGTACAAATACAAAATGCATTTAAAACCCTTTTTCTCTAAGTGCTACTTAGGTTATAATGAAGAAAGAAAGAAAGGAACCCTAAAAAGAAAGAGACAGAAATAAAGACAGAAAGAGAGACAGAATGAAAAACAAAAAAAGAATAAAAAGGATGAAAATAACTTTATTCAGCACACACAAATAGTTAAATTAATGGCGTTGTTTATTTTTTTTTTATCAAACGACAAGCGTACTGAAATTCCACAACAAAACTTTACAAAAAGCTAGTTTGTATTATTTAAAAATTGAAGTCGGCCCCTAGCCTTAGCGCGCAATCAAAGAAACGAATAAAATTTTACATTCCCAGATATGAACGTCAAATATTCAGTGAAGGCCCTAAATTAGGCTTTTATGATGCTAAAAAGTACCCATACTTACCAACTTATTAAATAAAAACCTCTGAGGGCGCCACTGTTGGTCATACAATTTTAAATAGTGACCTTACTTGAAATATCCGAAAACATAATGAAATATTTCATGCACACTTTTTGAAAAAAAAACATAGTCAAAACATTGATCAGAATATCTCGTTTTAATTCAGTCATGGATAAAGAAAAATGTCATAGTTGTTAAATAAAATATTAAACAGAAGGTGTCGTTTCGTAATTTATATTCGGAGATATTAGGTACATACCTTTCTTATTTATGATACCTACCCGTCTTTTTACTGCTCTTCAGTATTAAGGCATGGTATACATCAGATTTTTTAGTAGAGTGCTTTAATAGCGTGCGAGAAGATTCGTATGCGAGTGCTTTAGTAGTTTTGGTGCCTTTCCAGTGAGCGTTTACATCATAGACTTAGAAAATCTTTCGCTGCGCTCAAGAAGACTAACAAAGCGTGGAAAAGAGAAGTTAACAATCAAGTGACAATGTGCCAACATTTTTTGTAGTAAGAGCCCCTAGCGTCTCGCCTAGCAAAAGAGCAATCACAATTTCTTTAAAATATTTGGTAATCTTGATTAGAATTTTAAATAAGGGTATCGTGGAGCCATGGTGTCTTGTTCTGTTTATAGTGATTATGATGTGACAAAAAGAAACAATCTAAGTAATCACACTTTTCACAGGTAAATAAGATATTGCCACACATTTCTCTAAAACCAAATTTCGCTACATTTATTCGTTTATCGACGAAGAAAACAGTATGGAACATAGTTTATTAATTTCCTTTGCCATAATATATAGTCATATTTTATGTATGTAAGTCATATTTTACGTATCTCATATAAAATGTATACATTCGTTTTTCGGATCACCTGTTTATTGACATTTTTGTTCTTTGACATTCTATTTCTATGGTTTACATGCTTCCAGTACAGTGTCATCGAATGTGTCAATAAAACGCTATATCACGCGATATATAGGGTTTCGTCGGTCATGCTAGGTGGACTGGCTACACAATGTTGTATAACTGCTGTATTTAACATTTAACAAGACCTTAACTCTTTATTTCTTATTTTCTACACTTCACTTGGTATACGAAAATCTCTCGTTGAAACGTTTACAGTGTAGTTTTGTTTAAATAACTTATTATCTACCACTGCCCCTCTATATGTTTTCATATTCAATCCGCGCACAACGGGGTTGGCTACATTTATAGTAATGTGTGTTACTTTTAAAACTTTACCTACATACAATCTGCGAATGTAGCTGTTTGTTGTGCCTAATAAATAAATAAAAAATATACGATGAATATGGTTCCCTGATTTGCCCGTAACAAATAAATAAACATTTGGAAAGATGATTGCGACATGATTGCGACCTACAAACTCTTACAAACTCTCACATCAAATTAAATAAGACGAAATTGACATCTGTGACATCATGACTGGAGTTACAAAAAAACTTGGCCAAGTTACCACCTTTACTTGAGTGAAACAGTCACGACCGAAACTTTTCCAATTAAACGTGCTAGCGACAACACCAGCCTTCGCACTTCTGTGCTCTGTCTATAAAGAAATAAGGGCGCAGCCACAACAAACGGGTGCTTCTCAAAGCAATAAAGGCACAACCACAAAAGAACAAAACAAAAAAATGTTTTCGTTTTTAAGATTCGTTTTTTTTTATTTTAACCACAAAATGAATTAAAAGCTTTAAATACAATTATTTAAACAAGTATCTAAGCGCTGGCCAATCTTTTTGTGATGTAGCTATTCGCCAGGCAACATAATCCTTTATAAAATTTATCCTCTCCGGAAATTATAATTTCTGTCATCACAAAATAACAGCCTAAATCTAATTCGTAAACAGCCATTAGAGCATTTACCTACATGTTTCCGCACACCATTAAGGCGGTATTCTTAATGGGTATTTGATGAGTTCATTCATGGCGGTATACACGCCCCAAAATTATGTTTGCGCACGTCCTAGGCCCTACCGCTGAATTGTTAGCGAAGCCTTTAGGCCAGTTAACCAGTGTGGTAGCGTAGCGTAAGCTGTGTATACGAAAACAATAAGCTAACACCCGTCTTCACAAACATTACACAAAAATATTTTAATTTAAATCATATTTGAAAGGGTACCTAATTTAGAATTTCAAATCGAACTAAATTTATTAGCGGCTACGACACTGACATTAATATGATTTAATTCAAATTTTCAATATTTTAATCATTTTTCCACCTTTGTACGCCATGTAAGCCTACGTTTACATACCCACATACAGTGCGAGTGAATTTATTTTTACGAAGGAGGCAAACACGCATGCACAAACACACACAAACCTACACACACACACACACGCACGCACACATTCACACACACCTATCTATGAGACAATAATAATAAATTATTTCTAAATTGTCATTATTATTATATTTCTTTTTCAAATCCGTTAAACTTAATATTTGTTTAAAATCATTTTTTTTTGTAAACATTTATATATTTTGTTTACAAAGTGTTGCTTCCGTAATTGGATTATGTATTGTATAATTATACCTGCGTTAATGCTCTGTTAATGCTGTGGTAGCAATGTTCAATAAAAAAAATAAAAATAAAATTACTTTGAGGTATCACAGTGCCCGCGGTCCAATCACACGTAACACCACACGATACAATTATGTAATATGTAAAACAAATGAACCAACAACTGAGCTTCATTTCAACACAGTGCGTTCGCTTAGACAAGGGTCGTTTGACTTAGGTTGATTTAGCTCTGAGGCTCAATAAACGTAATGAGGGCTTTTCAAAGTGACATTGAAAAAATAAAAATAGTAACTATTTGCCTCACTAGATGGCGTTGATGGAAAGAGAAGTGTCAAAATTGGCTTTTAAAATTAACGGCCTGTACCAAAGAGGAAAGTATGCTGACATCTGCTCAAAGAGAAACATTTTCGGGTTACATATCTGCCTGCCTACCTGAGTACTTTCGAAGCTTAGTAAAATAAATACATTGACACAATTTTTATCAACGCCATCCATCGAGCCTACAGTTTTTTGTCATTTTGAAAAGTTCTCATTGCAGATGGAATTAACTAATATATCAAATTAATTTGGCATTGTACTTTTTCACAAACGAAGTTGTTGATTGGTCGAATGTGAAGGTTTAAATTCAAAATTTCAAATTGATTTAAGAGGATTGTCAACCACGTGGTCTCCATACAAACGGCGATAACGTTTCCCACCCTCTAAACCTTAACCTACAGCAATTAATTTTTGGTATGTTTTTGAAATGCCTAAAAACTAGGGCTGTACGTTTTGATTTTTAAAATATTCATTGTAGATTTGAAAATATTGGCACTTCTGTGTTTTGTATGAAATCACTAAAATGCAAATATTTCGAAATCTATTATAGATATTTAAAAAAGCAAAACGTACAGCCCTAGTATTTAGGCATTTCAAAAAAATACCAAAAATTAATTACTGTAGGTTAAGGTTTAGAGGGTGGGAAACGTTATCGCCGTTTGTATGGAGACCACGTGGTTGACAATCCTCTTAAGTGGCAGGTAAGGTAACGGCAACGTAATCACTGAATCTAGCACTATTTTGTTAATTAGCAGAATTGGGTCCTTGGTATGGTATGGAGTATTATTCATATTATTTTGAATAAAAAATGTATCTATTTTTTGGTCACAATCAGTTATTTCACAGCATTTATCTAACCAAGCGGCCAAACAATTAGCTTTAGTAAAAACTTTATAGTTTGTAGCTTATCATTGTTACATCGCACTCAGTGTAAATCCACCCCTTGATTTACCCGCAGATACTCCAAAAACACCGGCGACCTGCCATGAATTACATTGTCGAAGCAAACTGGGGTTTATTCCGAGGAAATAAGGTCGTAGTATGTTAATTTATTACGTAATTTCTAGACGCCATATTATTATGTCTTTTATGACTTTTTTCACGGAGTTATGATATCTTTTGCTACTGAAATGTGTTATTTTGTATCCGTGGCAAACAATCACTACTACAGTTATTTTATATTTATTGATGTTTCGCTTTTTTATTTTGTTTGTTAACTGTACTTATCCTACTAATCCTACTTCCTTTTTAATATTATAAATGTGAAAGTTTGTGGGTTTGGATGTTTGGATGATTGTTCCTTAATCACGCAAAAACGGCTGAACGGATTTAGATGAAATTTGACACACAGATAGTTTATAGCCTGGATTAAAAAATTTTATACTTTTATCCCGGTCATACGTTCCCAATGGATTTTCCGAATGTCCACGCGGACCAAGTCGCGGTGGAAGCTAGTTATGAAATAAGCCGTAATTCAGACAATCCGATAACCTGCGATTTGTCAAGCAGCCCCCGCCATTTGCAATTCAAATCGAAGATAAAAACATCCAGATAATGAGAATTTATGTACCTACCTACCAGCGGAAACTTAAAAAGGAAAAATATAAAAGAAAAAAGATTGCTCTTTAATTATTTTAAGGTTTTATTTAACTTTGGTGCTTGATAATTGGAATTGTTTGTATATTATTTTACCTAGAACAATACTCTTGAGATCTGAAAATGAGTTTGTTTCTATAGTGACGCATAATTACCTTCGAGACTTAACTACCTACCTATTCAACATAATTATTGTTACACAGTTTTAGATAAAAAAAAACCGGAATAATTCTTCTTCTTATCGAATGAGGATTAGTGGCCACCTCTGGTGTTAGAGTTTATCAAGCCGCCTGTAAGGCCTCTGACTTGGCTTAACGACTGTTATCAGATGACGGCACGGGCACGGTTGAACGTGCCCTCCGAAGCACGGAAGCGCTCAGTTGTAATGCCACTTTACGGTCACCCATCCGACACCTGGCCGGACCGAGGGTTGCTTTACAAACCTGATCGAGTACGATCAGTCTGTCAAGTTCCGTCACGAGCGCTTCCGGAATAATGTATCGTATTTATTAGGGTATTAGAAGCCAAAACAAATAAGTTTTAAGATTTTTTGTTTTTGTCTTTCTGACTGTATATGTTTATACGTGCACCTTCCAATAACTGCACCAAATTGGATGCAGTTTCAACGGTTGCGTTTCTGCGAGTTTAACATTAAAATATATTGTCTAATTTCAAAATATGTCGCAATCGCTTTCAGGGTGTGTTACATTGATGCTTCTTTTTGGCACAAATAAAAACTTACCGAAGAAATGTAGCAATGTATCACATCCATCTGTCAAATGAAAGCGATTGCGATAGGTTTTGAAATTAGACAATTCCCCCCCTGGTTATGCCAATCAGAACAAAGTCCTATTTAATAAAAAATAAGCTCGAATATTACTTGCCTTACTTCAAACTTGGTATAATAATTAATATTCTCAATACTTATTCGAAGAAATGAGTCTATGTTATTACGTTACGATTTTAAATAACCCGCAAAGCTAATTTCTTGGAACTAGTGATGTTACGAATATTTGCATTCGCATCGTTTTTAAGATTCGCATCGACATTCGCATTCGCATCAATCAATGCGAATTTTATGCGAATGTGTGCACAACGTCATTAATTCGACCAATAGAAAGCGTTTATTTCACGCGGGTGGTTTGTGAATTGTGATTGCTTGTTGATTATGGTCACTCTGTTGCTTGGTTTGTTGATTGTTTTGTTATAGTTGCCAGTCTGCTATAATTCCTTTTTTTGGCAAACAAATAATAAATGTGTTTCAAGGTATTTTGTGATAATTAGACAGGTTTATCCTTATAGCACCGGGAAAAAAAGTGATAAATGGCTAATTTTTAATTTAACTTTATTGAACTTCGACTATTACAATAATATTAAAGTGCACATGTGCATTAAAGAAGTATGCAATTTTTTCAAGTGTAATTCACTAATCGATATAGGATGTCATAAATTATAGTATATTTTTCCCGTTTTAGTAATAAAAATGATTGATTTATTCATTCATATAGCTTTTGTAATACTTGATGTCTTCACATTTGCATTCGCATTGTGAAAAATTTGACATTCGTAACATCTCGCACATTCGCAACCTAAATATTCGCATTCGCATTCGCGAAAGTGTAAAATTTGACATTCGTAACATCTCTACTTGGAACGATTCCCCGAGAGATTTGAAGTCCTTCTTTAATTTCTTTTTTTTCATTTAGAAAAGTATTACAGCCTTATCTTAAATGTAATTTAATTTCTGTTTTATTTTATGGCTACTTATAAAAAAAAATTATAGTCAGTTCCCTAATACTTTTTGTATAAAGAAAAATAATAAGGAATAAGGAAAATAATAAATACTTACTTATTATGACTTATGCTTCATTGTCCCCGGGGCAGTTTAATATTTTATTAAGTTTCTTTTTTATTCCCTTCTGACCCCTATAAATAGTACCCATTGCCCCCTAAATCGATTAAAATATTTTTTTAATTTTAATATTATACTGACCCCGGGGCTATGGAGCATAAGTCCTTATTATTTCGTAGTAGATAGTATTATATTATCTGTGGTAGTAGGTACCAACCTAGTTTACTATTTTATATATTTAGTCAAACGGGTAATTGTGAAAACCTTTAATTGTCTATTTATTACTGTTTGTTGCTGTTTGTCTTCCTAGAAAAAAAAACCGGCCAAGTGCGAGTCGGACTAGCGCACGCAGGGTTCTGTATTCCCCTTTAAATATTTATTTTATTATGTTTTTAGTATTTGTTGTTATAGCGGCAACAGAAACACATCATCTGTGAAAATTTTAACTGTCTAGCTATCACGGTTCATGAGATACAGCCTGGTGTAACAGGCAGACAGACAGACGGACAGTGGAGTCTTAGTAATAGAGTCTTATTTACCCTTTTACAGAACCCTAAAAATGTTCTAGATCCAAACACTGTCCTTCCGGTTTTCAACTGTAAGAATTTTTTTTTTCATCAATCTTTTATTTCAGTACTGACATAGATCTTACAAGCAGCTTACTTAGGAGCTCGGTGGCGCTGTGGTTTAGCGCCAGGCCCAGCGATTGCGGAGTTAAGCAACGTTCCCAAGGGTCGGTCATGGGATGGGTGACCAAAAATGTATTATCTCGAGCTCCTCCGTGCTTCGGAAGGCACGTTAAGCCGTTGGTCCCGGCTGCATTTGCAGTCGTTAACACCCACCAATCCGCATTGGGCCCGCGTGGTGGGTTATGGTCCATCCTCCTTACCAGCTATAAGGAAGGCCTGTGCCCCAGCAGTGAGGACAACCAAAATGGCTGATGGACATAGATCTTACAAAGTTCAATACAAGCATTACGCACTCCATTTGTATGTAAACGAGCATCTGTGGCTACTTCGCGACAATTTAAAAAAGAAAAAAGCCATTTCGCAACTGGCAAAGTGTTGTGGCAATTCGTGAACGCTCACGGCGGACACTTTTGTTTGAAGTTTACCGAAAGTTGGTGAAATTACTTTTGTGGTGTTTATTAGATTAATTTCTGTTGTTAGGATTTCGTGAAAAGGGCTGTTTTTTTAATTAACTTTAATGGAACGTTTATTTTAACGTTAAATTATTAGCACGTAAGTAGGTACCTACTAGGCGAGGCCAGTTCACGAAATTTACTCTTTCACTATGTCTTTAGAATAAGGTTGAATATTGCATAACTTTAATTGACGCTTCGCCAGAAATTTTACGAATTTTAGTACATTTTTATTGATTTCTGAAATACTGGATCATTTATTAAAAATGTACTCGGTTATTGTGTTAGATCGATAAAAAAGCTATCCTTTTTGCATAAAAAATCATATCACTGTCGTTGAAAATTACGAAATCTGACGATTTGAAATTTATTTTTATAAGTTTTTATGGTGTTATTCAGGATTTTTTTACAGAGTTACCATGCCATTTTTCAATATTCTGTTCGGTTAATTTGCTTCTTTGCTTCTTTGTTTCTTTTTCAGTCTACAGTAATTTTTGTCAAGTAGAATTTTACATCAGTTCTTCACATTGGATGTTCAAAAATCAGACTTTTCATCAGATCGTGAACTGGCCTCGCCTTGGAGGAGCGGAGCTCTCTGGTACAGGTACTTTCGCATGCATCTGGTACTTTCGCATGCATATTTATGCTGATATAGCCGTTTTTATGATAATTATGTACCTATTAACTTGTTTACCTATATCTGCGAATAAATGAATTGAATTGAATTGACAGGCATTGTCAATGTCATGCTTAAAAGGGGACTCCAGCTACCTACTAAATGTTATGTTTTGTATGTTAAAGTAAATAAAGATTTTTGATTTTTTATTTTGATTTTGAATTACCTTTCTTACCTGTTAAAGCCATAATAAGAGATGGATCTTTTGCAACATAAACTTGTTACCTATGATAATTTTAGAATCTTTTTTAATATAGTGAATAAATACAAACATTAATAGTAGATTATACAACAAGTGAAAAAAGAGGGAATTTAGTTCGAGGGACTAAGTTGGATCCCGAGAGCAGCGAATGATTCTAGAGTTGAATCCCGAGCGTAGCGAGGGATTCAAAAGTAGAATCCTGAGCGAAGCGAGGGATACAAAGGACCGAGATGAAATTTTTTTTTTCAGGAGTTGTGTACTCTACTTTTTACCATTGACTGCGAGAAAAAAAAATAGCAGTACCTATAGTATTTATAGTTGTCCATCAGCCATTTTTGATGTCCCCACTGTGGGGCACAGGCCTTCCTTATGGGTGGGTGGTAAGGAGGACGGGCCATAACCCACCACGCGGGCCCAATTTTATTTTTATTTTTTTTATTTTTTATTTTGTTTATTTAGAAACAAACGGTCGTACACATACATTTTTACAAAAAATACAAATTACAAGTTACACAAGACCTATAGTTTCCTTAATGTAACAATGGAGTGCAAATCATTAACACAATATTGATGTTTAAATGCACTTAGAAAACAAAACATGCGATGTTATATAATATAGGTAAGTCATGGGTAAGTATTCTATGTTGCCGATTTTTATTTTAGTTAGCAATTTATACATAAAAAAAATAAAGATGCAATTTTACAAGCTATATTACTTCTCCATACAAGATAATTGATAAATTCAACATTTTGACAAGTCAGAAATGGGTGTCCTTCTTTACGATTTAGTTGAAATAACATTGTATGGATGGTACCTACACAATAAAATTCTTGAACACAAAAAAATATATAAAATATATAATATAATACTTATTAACATACTCAAACAACCCAGACACTAAACCTCTTTAAAGGCATTCTTAATTTCACGTATCGAGGAATTGAATATATCTATATTTGTAAGTTTCTTAATTTGGTCAAACATTCTGCATGCACGTCTCGTAAACATATTATTTCTGATGTAACATGTTCTGCTATATGGAATGTGAAATAAGTTTCTACTGCGACAACCACGTTCAAGTCTGCGAGGTACTCTTAGATTAATTTTGTTAAGTAAATTAGGGGCATCGACAAGGTTATTTAGTAATTTATATAGTAAAACAGCATCGACACAATTTCTACGGTCTTCGAGAGTCTGAATATGATAGTTAGACAAAGACTGTTCATAACTAGAATGCGTGTAAGAATTTCGATAATTAATTGACTTAATAAATTTCTTCTGAATCCTCTCAATTCTGTGAATATGTTTCTTACAGTATGGTTTCCAAACCGCACTGGCGAACTCTAATCGGCTACGGACAAAACAATTAAAAAGTGTTGTATATGTATATTCTTTTTTAAATGGTTTACTAACACGAAGGATAAAGCCAAGCTGTTTAAACGATTTGCTTATGATTGAGTCAATATGTGGCAAAAAAGAGAGCTTTATGTCCATTAAAACTCCTAAGTCACGTATTTGCTCAACTCGATGTAGTGTTTTATTTGCCAGTGTATAGTTGAAATTGATGACATTGTTTTTACGCGTGTAACTTATAACATGACATTTTTCATAGTTAAGAAATAAATTGTTGACTTTACAATAATGCTCGAAATTAAGTAGATCATTTTGCAACAATGTGCAGTCATTGGTGTTACGGATAATTCTGAAAATTTTTGTGTCATCTGCGTAAAGTAAAGTGTTAGAGTACAAAATGCTATCGGTTATGTCATTGATATAGAGTATGAATAATAAAGGGCCCAAATGGGACCCTTGCGGTACGCCAGAATGTATATATTTGAATTCAGAAGAATATCCCGAGATTACAACTGCCTGCTTTCTCTTTTCCACATAAGACTTTATCCAACGGAATAGATCACCGTGTATACCGAGTTGCCAAAGCTTTTTTAGCAAGGTATTGTGGCATATTTTATCAAAAGCCTTGGCAAAATCAGCATACACGGCATCTACCTGGTATCCATCGTTCATAGCTTCAAATATTACTTCAGTAAAACTGAGTAAATTAGTTTCAACAGAACGACCTTTGTAAAAACCATGCTGGCTAGCAGAGATATGGCGGCGAACGACGTTCCAAAGTTGGTCTGTAACTATTTTTTCTAAAATTTTTCCGAAATGACTCAGTTTTGAAATGGGACGATATTTTTCAATGTCAGAACTAATTACACCTTTAGGTATCGGAGTTACCCATGCCTGCTTCCATATCTCCGGAACACAGCCTTCTTTCAATGATTTTGTAAATATAATAGTGATAGGTAATGTCAAAGATGAAGCGCATTTTTTTATAAATAGTGTAGGGATGGTATCAGGGCCTGCACCTTTATTTATGTCTATTGATTTTAAATATTTAAACACTAGGTCGGTATCTATTTCTATGGAGTGAATATCAATAACAGGGTCGAGTGGCGGTACAGAATTTTCTAAATCAAAAGATAATTCATTGGACTTTTCGAAGACTGAGTGAAAGTAATTGTTAAATAAATTACATATAAGCTGGCCATCCGAAACTGTGGATCCATTATAATTCATAGATTGGGGCAGTCCTTTATTAGAGGAAATTGATTTAATATATGTCCAGAAGTGTTTTGGATGTGTATTAATTTTTTGTTCAGAAAATGACATATGATTATTGTAACACTTCTGCGACATTTTCTCAGCGCGTTTACGGAAATTTTTAAAATTCTGATAATCTAAGGGGTTGTTATATAATTTCCACAATTTATGATATTTGCATTTTTCCCTCAAAAGTTTTGTTAACGCCCTATTTTGCCAGACTGGGGCCCTAGTTGAAGTACGAGCTCGATGCAAGGGAACCAATCTAGAAATTAACTCATTAATTACCTCATAAAATTTTGTTACACAATTTTCGGTATTTAAGTCTTGAAATAATTGAGGCCAATCTATCTTAAACAATTCCGTATTTATCATGTCATAATTAGCACATTTAAAGTTATAAAAGGAGCGAGGTGCTGGTTCTAGCGAAACTGAGTAATTTAATTTTAATTCGAATAACAAAGACCTGTGATGTTTATCTTCGGCTGTAAGAGGGTGGTCGCAGGCAGTTACACTACAATCTGTATTGGAAAAAATAAGATCCAATATGCGATCATTTGAGTTAACAACTGAGTTGTACTGTTTTATGTGAGAAAAAGATATAAAATCGCTTAAAAGTTGAACTGCAAAGTTACCGCTACTAATTAAATTCATTACCTGCGAATCCGATTTTTCCCAGTTAGCATTAGAAATATTAAAATCGCCGGTAATTAAGAATAAATCATTAGGTCGATCTATCATAATTTGACCAACGATATCAAAAAAAGAGGCAAGTGTATCTTTAAAGCCAGGACCCTGAGGTAAGTAAAGACATACAATATTTAAGTGAGTCGACTTAGATGTAACCGCAGGCCCAAGCGTTGTGGTTACGTCATCGGTAAGCGGGATTGATACCCACAGGCAGTCCGAATGCGCCCGAGAGGGCACCGGCCAGTCGCGGCGGAGCGGGCGCAGTGCGGCGCGCACAGCTACAGCCGCTCCGCCGCCCAAGGTCGCCCCGCTCTCGGAGGCAGAACGATCGCAGCGAAATACACAATATCTTTCATCAAAAAATTCGCGGTCATAAAAATTTGAAGTAAGCCATGTCTCGGTAATACAAATAAAATCATATTCAGACTGAGACACATTTGTAAAGAAACTTTGCGATTTTGTGCGCAAACCCCTTACGTTCTGATAATAAGTGACAAACTACTATATTTAATTAGTAACAATTTGATATTTTTAAATATCGATTTAAACAAGACATATGACAACAGCTGTTAAAAGCTGTTTACCAAACAAAACAGATTATTTTCTTTTTTTACTTTCTCTAGAATCCCTAGATCTATGTTTTTCTGATATCATAAAAATATTGATCTTTTATACCAAATTTATGGCCAAATAAAGAGGAAAATCTCTTGTTATGTTTTATATATCTTCTTTCTTCTTTATCTTTCTTGCAATACTACTTTATACACTCCACTCTGAATTAAACATACTAGTACATTATCTGAATAAAAATGTTATTATTTTCATGCTAATATTTGACTACATAGAAATTAAATAAACTTTCTAATGTAGGCTTGTAGCTTGTTAATTGCGCCTCTCAGTTACTTAGTATTATGGATTAAGTATCAATAATTCACAATTTACGCTCATTATTAATTCTTGGGTAATTGAGTTTGCTGATCGATAGTATTGTTACGGTACTCAACGGTAATATATTAACGAGTTAGCTAACACATTAATGTCAAATATTATAACATTACTTAAGTTATGAATTGGCGTATTGGACGTCACATGCATATCACTGTCCCCACTGCTGGGGCACAGGCATTCCCTATTGGGGATTATGGAGGAATTTAAACCCACTACGCGGACCCAATGCGGATTGGTAGGTGCAGCCGGGACGCGTATATAGGATAGGATTCTTTGTTCACCACGTCCCTGCGGAGAGACGAAATCGCATGGGGTTTACCACGCCTAAATACAGACCCCCTAGCAAAAGTAACATTTACAAATCTTCGTTATCGCTTCGCTTTCGAAACATGTATGGGATTGACATAAGGTTTCGTTAACAATCGAATTTTAAAACGTCAAATCCAAACTTTTTCGGAGCGAAGCGATAACGAAAATTTGTAAATGTGACATTGGCTAAATGTCTACTCTCACGAAGAAATCGACTAAAAGGTTTCCGTTAACTTTTTTGCTTCGTCACCTTTTATTGAAAGAGATATTAAACTTCTAAATTGCTTCTGTTATAATAAGTTCCTTATCTTTTATTGTACAATAAAGTAAATATTAGTGCCTATACCTATAGTTAACCTACAAAGTACTATATAATAATTGTAATGAGTAATGCAAAACTAGTCCAGCCTGCCTAGCATGACTGATTTATATCGCGTGATATAGCGTTTTATCATGTTTAACTGTCAAAAAGACAGTTCAGTGTCGATAAAATGCTATATCACGCGATATAAATCGGTCATGCTAGGCAGGCTTATATACTGTATATACTCTCCAAATTTTAAGGATGTGTGACTGTATATACTCTCCAAATTTTAAGGATGTGTTCAGTCCATGAAACTGAACAACTTTCTACATGAAACATGTGTTGAAATACGCCAAAAAATTTTGGTCATCCCATACTAAACAAAACACGTGATCTCTTTAATTTGTATGAAAAGTATTTTTTTTTACATATTTACCCTATGTTTTTTAGAGAAAGTTGATCAGTTTCATGGACTGAACACATCCTTAAAATTTGGAGAGTGGTTACAATCGCACTCTGTATATTTTCAATGAAGCTATCATGAAATACTATAAGAAAATCTGCCGCTATAATTGAATGCGTGAAAATGGAAAATTTGATTATGGGCAGGATTTGAAATTCCAAAATTGTATTATGCCATTATTCATAAAAAGTTTCCTATCTTCTATCAGCTATCTGATTTATTGTAGTAAGTTTTCATACGAACATACTAAAGTTCCCATACTGTTACCATCCGCCTTTCTGTCTGCCGTTTAGTTTTGTGGCACGTTTTTGTTCGATCGAAATCAGTATCGTAAACACCTTGTTTAGGCTGTGCTTTGTTAAAGATGGCCGATAAGCCTCGGGTATCGTGCGTGGGATATTGATAATAATCCACTACAGATAACTTTTGGGAAAGGAATAAATTAACATACTAACATAGCATGAAATTTCTATAACTAAATAATTGGAATACCTTACAAACATTAAAGGGATGCCGAATTTTCCCAGTATAACTTACATGTTAGGTGAACTGCTCTACATACACAAATTATATTCAATTCAGCAGGTACGTAGACACAGATTTTGTGAAAAATAACCAAGAATAGGAAACACTTGTGAGATAAATTATCTTTTTTTAAATATTTTTTATGCTGACAATGCAGATTGGTGGGTGTTAACGACTGCAAATGCAGCCGGGACCAACGGTTTAACGTGCCTTTTGAAGCACGGAGGAGCTCGAGATAATACATTTTTGGTCACCCATCCCATGACCGACCCTTGCAAACGTTGCTTAACTTCCGCAATCGCTGGGCCAGGCGCTAAACCACTATGCCACCGAGCTAACTAAGAGGGAAACTACATGATCAGTCTTTCATCAGTCCACTTCATCAGTTTGTATACATATATATAGACTTTGAATTTTTACAGACTGAAGATCGTACCAGACTGATATAATGGACTGATGCAAGACTGAACAACTAATCTCCCTCAAATATATAAAAAAGAACCCAAATATAAGACACTAAAAAGGACCTAATTGATTTAGCGGGATATTTTTTAGAAAAGAACCCAAAGATAAGACACTAAAAAGAACCTAAATAAAATTGGCGGGATTATTTTTGTCATTTAATTGTAGAACTATATCTGTATCTATGGAATAGCTCCATACTTTCAGCACCTTTTATTTTTTTTGTACCTAATTCATACGATGCGCGCTTGTTCCAAATTCAAAATATTTTTATTCACTCGGTGAATAAAAACGCGTATTATTCACTGTTATCAATGAATAAGATGCACTTTTTTGAGTGGCGATGGTAAAAAAACATTTAACCTTATTTTTATTCTACTAGTTCATTATCAAACAGAAAATCGATCAGTTATGATGAGACTCAAAAGATATTTTGTTTTACCTTGCATTTGTAATGCCTGGCTATTTTTTTTTAATCTTTAAAAAGTATAAAATAATACTTAATTTTCAAAACATCAATGCTACCATATTACCATATTTTACTATAGTTTTGTTTCAGAAACAACACTGTCATGCAAATGCACAGTGTGAAGCTGCAACATTTTGTGGACATAAATTGCGGCGCCCTGCTCACTGTGCTCCGGCTAACTTTACACAGCGGCACGAAAGTTGTTAGTAGTTCACTCAACTCTGACATATTTGGAGGTTCGATAAAAAAACAACGAGTGGGGTCTGCCAAATTCACTATATTTTTACTGGAAAAAATTGGTACTGATATTAAAATTCTTATTTCAACATTGTTTCTTTGTCAATGTAAACGCAAGTAATAATTTTATCCAAAGGAAACAAACATAGGTATATAAAAGAACAAATAAACTACCTATATAGAGAAAACTTTAAATTCTTATAAGGTATGTTATAAAAACAAAGTTTCTAATTTTCTATGTAAACCTATTTCAAGCTTAATGCAGTCTTATTTCTTGCCTAAAAAGGTTTATTATCAATTGACATTAATGCAACAAGTATGGGCACCTGTATTTTAACGATAACTGCTATTTTCCTCCCTTGAATTAATATATTGTATCAACTTAAACATGGCTGCAAAGGCTTGATATTTTTGCTGAAACCGAAAATTAACGAGAAATATTACAAACAGCCTTGTTACACTCTGTGAATTTCAGTCTTCTGGCAAAAGGTAATCAAATAACATTAATTATTACATACATACATACATACATACATATACTCACGCCTGTTTCCCATAGGGGTAGGCAGAGACTATGGATCGCCACCTGCTACGATCCTTGCACACTTCTTTCGCTTCATTAACATCCATCAATCTTTTCATACATACCCTGCGGTTTTTGTCACTACGTACACCAGCCTTTTTTATTAAAACCTCTATTTGGTCCGCGTAGGTTTTTCTGGGACGCCCTTGCGCAATCGTTCCTTCCACATTCGCACAATATATCTCTTTCGTGGTTCGCCTTTCATTCATCCTCTCTAAGTGACCAAACCACCGAAGCATTCCTTTCTCAATTCTTGTCACTATATCATCTTTCAGACCACACCTTTCACGAATCACGTTATTGCTTACTCTATCACTCAATTTAACTCCACATGTTTTCCTCACCGAACGCATCTCTACTGCATTTATTCTGCTTTCATTCTTCTTCTGCCATACCCAAGATTCACTTCCATACATCAGTGTCGGCACCAGCACTCCGTTATGAATAGCCATTCGCGCCTTTGTAGAAACGGTTTGGCTACTCATAATCGAGTGTGTGGCACCATTCACTGCATTTCCTTTCTTTACTCGTCTTTCTATGTCTTCCTCACTCTTTCCATCCCTTGTGAACAAACTCCCCAAGTATACAAACTCCCGGACTTGTTCCACTTTTTCGCCGCCTATCATTACCGTACAGTCAGTCAATTCTTCCTCTCTCTCAAACACCATCACTTTTGTCTTAGATACATTCACTTTCATCCCTTTTCTCACAAAATCATCATTCATAACAGACATCATTTCCTGCAACTCTTGCGCAGAAGACGCAAGTATGGCTTGGTCGTCAGCGTAGAGGAGGCACTTGATTTGAGTCCCATTCATCATCACTCCACAGTCACGTTCTTTCAGGCCTTTCATACAACTGTCCAAAAACAGATTAAAGAGCCATGGTGACGCAACACGTCCCTGTCTGACACCCCTAGATATGCCAAACCAATCAGTGTATGCGCCGTCTATCCTGACGCATGCACGGGAATCCTCATAAAGAGATTTCAGTGCATGAATCAGTCTGCTCTCCAATCCGTATTCGGACAACACCTTCCATAACTCATTTCTGTCGACTCGATCGTAGGCCTTCTCCAGGTTATTACCCCTGTGCAAAATGAATTTCATATAAATCAACATTAATTTGTATTACGACCAATTGTAAATAGATATGCGCGAATTAACAGTCGATAATGATCTGCAGTATTCTGTTGAATGTGGAATTTCCTGATATTTATTAATTACAAGCTGATCCGACAGACGTTGTACTGTTGTACCAATTTCCAATAAAGATTGTAACTGTTCACTTCTCAAGCTTACGCGCTCACTAGACATTAAATAAAACACTTTTAACGGATACTAGCGCGGTTTTATTGAAAGTACTTTGGTAATTAGTTGGTATTTGGTCTGATTTTTGATTTTCCCGACGTTTCGGTACCTTTGCAGCTGCCGTGGTCACGGGGGACAGACCAAATACCAACTAATTACCAAAGTACTTTCAATAAAACCGCGCTAGTATCCGTTAAAAGTGTTTTATTTAATGATTGTAACTGTTTTAAGAATTTTAAATATTTTTGTAAGCTGGGGTATTTTATACGTCAAAAAACTCGAAACTATTGTCCAAATAGATGGCGCTGATTTAAACATAGCGTGGTTTCCCAGGATTATAGCTTTTGCACAATACATTTTAGCGTGTCTGACAACTTACGATAATTATCACTATGAACTATTTTATCAAAGCAAAAAAAAAAAATGCCCGTCGAAATATATAAACATCCTTGAAATTTAAATTGAGTGCTTAAATTTATAATATCTTTTAAGTCTACATTATTGATAATTTCGTACCACTGGGAAACTAAACGGAGCGTATATTCAGCTAAAATACTAGCAATAAATTTAATGAAAGCCATTTCGGCGAATTGTGTTCCAATACTACTACGCTACGGTTATAAATTTCATCTGGCAACATTAATCGTTTCGTATTTGCGTTCATTACAAAATGGCGGGCTAAATAAATAGTTCGATATTTGGACTAGAAACTAATTATTGAAAATATTATTAATAGAATCATATTAGTTTATTTTTATTTTAGTTAGATAGGTATTGTCATTGGTTTTGTATTTCTATCACTGCTGATGATGTAGCTATTATTGTGCCACTGCTTGGGCACAGGGCTTCCTTATGGAATGGCTAATGACAACGGGCCCAATGTGGATTGATAGGTGACCAATGATAGGTGGTTTGTTGTTTTTCTATAATTGATAAAAAAGTCACTGTGTCAAAATAATTACAACACAGACAGTGCCAATTGGTGTTGCCAAAACAAGTGAGTTAATTTTGCATTTAAGTTATAGTCCAAAGTCTAGGCCATTTTTTTACGTTTAACGAAGATTCGCCCTTTCCGTCCCCTATCCTATCGTTCTTTAGTGTTTAAGTTCCTTAGCTCTCTGTTTTTAGGTCTGGTGTAAAAAAATGTTGATTATTCTCTACTTCCATCTTTCTACTTTACTCCTTACCTAGCTAGATACAATCCTTTTATCCTAGGTAGGCTCTCTTTCTCTGTTCTCTCCTTTGTAACGCTACAGTTTTAGTAAAGTGAAAGTGAAATAAGCTTTATTCAAATAAACTTAATTATGCACTTGTTCGTCTCGCCCTCTATGATGATTTTTACTACATGTTAGTACCGTTTCTCGTACTCACTAACGCATAATTTCAATCGAACATCACTTGGTAAGTTTGTTTGATTGTACAATTATTAAGTACTTTTGAATCGTCTATATTTTCCTACCACCCGTTCCAGACTTGTTAATAGAGTGGTGACTTTTTAAATAGTATATAACAATCTATTCATAAAGTTATCGCATGTGTAACAATTTTTCAATTTCCTAGATTCATTTTAAATCCATCACAATTGGTCCGTTTAAATCCGCACTTTAATATTCTTGTGAAAAGCTGCAGAAATTAAAATGGGTTTGAAGGCGATGAAATTCAATTTAGGAGACGGAAAATTGTTAACCGCTCTCTCGTTGCCGTCCCAGTGGAATTGTACGTTTCTTGAGGGTTAAATTTAATTTAAATTAAAAAAGAATTGCAAAATATAGTTTCCTGGCACATGAACATTAGATTTTTTTGTATTCAACGCTGTAGAATTATTGGTTAATACTTAAACTTTACACAACAAGTAAGTTTAACTATAGACCTTTGAACTAACATCTTAACCCTAAACTGAGCAGGTTGTCCTTAAGACGAGCAACGGGTTAAGTTACATGAACACAAACTGTCCCTCAGGACCACTTTGCCCCATCCTTGAAAAGTGACAACTTTGCTACTTTAGTAATTATATACGTTGTAAGGTCATAATAAGATTCAATAGCGCTTTTAAGAACCACTCACATACACTCAGTATTAATAATCCTTACTTATATTAAAAAAACGTCTTAACTACTCAACCGATCATGATCAAATTTTGCATACACGTTATCAGGGGCACATAAATAATAAATATAATAATAAATATTGTTTATTTACTCTTCACAAAGGTTTGTGAGAGACTGGAGTCCATACTAGGATCCCCAAGGGGCCTGTATTACAGATCTCCAGGCTCCCACCCCATTTTAAAGAGACAAAATTTTTAAGCATCTATACCCATGTACAGTTAATATATTAAAAATTATACTTCTATTATAAAATAGAAGTATAATTTTTAATTCATTATGAAATTATAAAATGCTGTATTTAGATGTGTGTGTGTGTGTGTGTAGATATGTGTGTGTTCGAGTGTGAGTAAGTGTATTTAAGTTTTAAAAGTTAATATATTATGCAGTACCCGTATAATATTCGTTCAATTGAGAGAGGAGTGAAGTAGTTAAGATGGTGTATGTAAAATAGATTCGGTTTCATTATAATCCATATCCATAAATGGACACACACAGGGTACCTTTCATCTCGAAAAAAAAGAACTGTGTCCTAGGGATAGAAAAAAATATATCTACGCAGACGATGTCGCGGGCGGTCACTAGTGACATTATAAAAGCTAAACTAACTCACGTTTTTACGCTTAAACCACTGCCTACTACCATTTTTTTATTTTTTTATTTTTTATTTAGTTAAAACAACTAAAGTGGTCATTTCTGTTAACAAAAAGAGGAGTAATTTTTATTAAGGTTTTTTTATGTATTAATTTTGATAAATAAAATTTCGGTTTAAAGATATACCATGGAGAAGAACGCTAGTATTTCTTTCAACATCACCACAGGAAATGAAAAGCAAGAGGGCTAAAGGAAAGGGCTAGCGGAGTCTCCTGGCACAGGCATATTTTTGCTTAAAAGGGGGCTTCAAAAATTTATGTTATTTAAGTCATGAAAGTGAATAAATAAACATTATTTTATTTTATTTTAAATTGCAGGTACCCGAATATACTAGTACCTATATAATTTATCTTATAATAAGTACAATAGCATTTTGAATGCGAAAAATATTTTTTTTTTATTTAGTAATTTAAGTTAGTTAGCCATTATTCTTTTACGTTCGTTTATTGTTAAATCGAAACCGAATAACTATTTTTTAACAAATCAAAATAATACCTATCTCTATTAAAAGTTACCTTAACTCTTGAAAGGACAAATCATTTAAACAATAAATATAATTAATGTGCGCCCCATTGAACAAATATTTGATTAAATTCTAATATTCTGTCCTCACCAAACACAATTATTGTTTGGTTTACAACTAAACAACAATCAATTTGCCAAACTGTTTGTATATTCAATTAACTACTAGGAAACTTCAAATTCAATATACAATTCAGTTTATTGCTAATTTAGATAAAATCACATTTATGTTTGGACTAGCTAACCGCCTGTGATATCTTATGTGTAGACAGTATTTTTGCGTAGACAATTTGGAACAGTAAGTCCTTTTATCTGGATTTAACGGACTTTATATTCTTTCATGTACCTCAGGGACTAATGAAAAGTAATCCTGTGAGAGACAAAGGTCCCTGGAAAAGTGGCAAAACGTCGGGACATTAAAAACACTATAAAAAAATTTCAAAACAACACCACTATATATACAACGTGTTACGTAAATATCAAAATGTATGAAACAGCAGATTTTTTAGCTATTTCAGAGTTGGTCCCATAGTATTTATTTATTTATTTATTCGTTTATTCAATACATTTTACATACACATTTTTTACATATATTGCCGCACCACGAAAACCTCACAGGGTTTATCTGGGTGACGGCGAGTCGCTGATTCTACATATTTTGTTTTTAAGTGGTAAATAATACTGTTTAAGCTTAAACCGAAATGCTTTGATATTTTCTTTGTATATAATCTGTAGTTCACAGGGCAACTTATTTAGATAAAAAGGTATTAAATATCTGGAAACTCTTTTCCCATACAAGTTGGTGTGTTTGGGTAAGTGGTACTTATTTAGGTAAGACACTGCTCTCAAATACTTAGGTCTATTTTTTTCTATTACATAAACAGGATTGTAAGATTCAATAAGGATTAGGTATTCAATTTTTTCATATATGCTCATAACATTACAATAATTAAATAGCTTTTTCTCATCATTATTAAGTTTCTTTAATATATAATTGGGTGTTATTATTTTTAACATTTTTAATTGTAGTCTATAGATGGAATCAATGTATGTTATGTATGTTCTGCCATATGTACTCAGACCATAACTAATGATCGAGTCTGCTAGGGACAGGTATAATAATCTTAGTGTTTTAAAAGGTAATTTATATTTTAGTACATAAAGCTTACTGATAATGGATCTTAATTTATTATAAACGTGTTCTTTGTGGGGTCCCCAGCAAAATCGATTAAAAGTTGTTCAGTTTGATGGTCCCTATTTACCATATTCGGAATTAGGGGCTATTTTGTAACACGTTGTACCTACATCGTGTTTTGCTAGTCATGCTAGGGGAGCATGACTAGCAAAACACGATGACGTCTGAGGAACTGTGGAGCTTTTTTCATACTGCTATATTTTGTTATTTTGGAAACATTTATTAACGTTTGCTACTATTAAACTTGGTGTCCTAAAATGTCATTATGAGATGTGTCTTTCTGTTGGGGGACACAATATTGTTCAGGTTATGGCAGAATACCAGAGGCTGTGGGTTTCCCTCCCGCGGTCACTGAGTCATTAACCTTTTTGTCAAATTGTTGAAGTATTTAATCATTGCATGTATACTATTGATTTGAGACAAATAAATGATTTTATTATTATTATATCTCAGCTGGAAACTCTCGGGCCGGAGCCCGGTCCTTTTGCCAGGCTTGCATGGGGACTTATTTTTATTTTTATTATATATATCGCGTGATATAGCCTTTTATTGACACTGTCAAAATCCATTGTCTTTTGAAAGTTAAACGTGTTAATCCACTATATCATATCGCATTTTGAAAGAAAGAAAGAAAGAAAGAAAAATAGTTTATTTGAGACACACAATAAAACAATACAGTAGTACAATAAAACTTAAACACTATTTGTCTCAAAACGGTCCCAACTCAGCATAATGCTGGTCTGCGACCAGCGCTGGTCTTCCGTGGGACCGGTTTGTTGACGCTGCGATTCGGTCACACATAACAAAAAAAAAAAAAAAAACACAGCAATTTCAAAAATACTCTGTGACTCTGCTATCAAACAGACTGACATTTTGCATATTACTCTATGCTCCGGACCGGAGACTCTGTGACAGAGGCAGAGGCTCGTCTGCTATCTGCTACATTATTTTTACAATTTACAAAAAAGAAGAAGAAGAAGAACTTTACTTATTATTTTAGCATTAGCACTATTAAAAAGAATAACATAGGTACCTTGTGTATAAAATTAATTAATTGGATATTTTAGTTCTCAGTACGTGTGTACAAAAGGAAGACAAGACAACATATTTTTTATAAATCAATCAGCAGAACAAAAACACAGACGAGACGTCAACGTATCAACCGACGCTATTCTATGATAGCAAGAATACAAAAATAGAAGTCTTTGTATGAGAGAATAACAATACAATATGTACGTATATACATAAAACTAAGCACATAACAACATAACATAACTTTGAAAGAGGAACGACAAGACTGGGCGAGTATTTTACAAGGATTAACAATCATTGTTTTGCTTTAGTGACCCAAAATGCCATTTTGGTGGTCATGCTAGGCGGAATTATTTTTATACAGAAAATTAGTAAGTGGGATAAAAAATATCAGTTCACGCAGACAAAGACAAGGGGGGAATACTAGGTCTAATAAAAAAAACTCTTACTTTAACAGATAATGGATGCAATTTCTCATGTGTCCAAAATGAACATTTTCATCGTATCGCCGAATCGATAGCACTGTGTACTTTATATTACCATAAATATGACCGGAGTATCGGTGACTGGGCTTATCACAATAAACGATATTATTACGACAAACACAGTGGGTTTTTGTTGTGAAAGTGTACTCTAATAAAATGGTACCAGTTTGATGGGTAATCTTAGAAACTACTCAGAAGATTTCGAAACATATTTCATAAATAGAATACAATGGAATGAAATACAATAAGTAGGTACATTATTTATAATCCATCCCTTGAGAAATTTTGGGTAAGTAATAGGTAAAATATAAATTATACCCTACTTGAAACGTTATTGCGGTATTTGGAGCCAACTCTCCAAATATGTATTTGTATAGTTTTAGCCGGCTGAAATTAGGTGTAGCCGATAGCTGTTGGCTAAAACTAGGTATAACCGATCTGCTTTACTCCTGTAGGTCCCGAATATAGGTTAGAAATTTAAGGCGAGCGCGAAGCGGAGAGTGAGCCTTAAATTTCGTGGTTATTAGGGTTCCGTACCAAAATGGTAAAAAAGGAACCCTTATGGTGTGACTCAGTCTGTCTGTCTGTCTGTCTGTCACAGCTGGATATCTCGAGAACTACTAATGGTATCAACTTGAAATTTGGAATATTTTAAGATGACGTTTGTCCAACTATTTTTCAAATAAGAAAGAAATAGAAAAATAAATAGTTTTTTTACAACAGGGACCGAAAAGGGGTCTTAAAAATTTTAAGTGAAGCGACTAGAGCATGTGGCGTATCATATGAAAGAGCACTATTTGCACATTTTAAATCATTTTTTTCTTTTTTTTAGGCCGCATAGTTTTCGACTTACGATGAAAAATGTACAAAAAATACCGTACCTCCGAAGTTTGCAAATAGAAAAATCTGAAATAATTCTATGTGATAGTAGTTTATGTAAAGATTACAGGAAAAATAAAACGATGTCTCAAAATAACACAATTTTTTAGAAATTCAAAAAACAAACAAAAAATTCATATGTTCCTCTACCAGTCAACAGATGGCCCTGACCTAAGTAAAATTAAATTAGTTCCACTATCGGTCAAGAGATGGCGCTGGCCTAAGAAAAAAAAATAGTTCAACTATCGGCCAAGAGATGGTGATGACCTAATACTGCAATAATAATTTTATTATTCTACAGCTCTGCAGTGTATTTATTATGATGGTACGGAAACCCTCGGTGCGCGAGTCCGACTCGCTCTTGACCGGTTTTTTTTAACAGACAACAGAAAAAACTTTCTTTATACCGAATGCTGGACCTAGTTTTAGCCGGCTTCACCTTGTATTAGCCGCGAGCAAATCGGCTACACCTAGTTTTAGCCAATAGCTAGCGGCTACCCCTAGTTTTAGCCGGCTAAAACTACGATTAGCCGCACTTCGGGTATTAGCCGTTACATTATACACTTACAACAATTAATAGTTAGGCCTGTCTAAAAATCTTTTATTATCTCCTTCGCAAAATTATAATTCATGTATGAAATAAAACACTTCTAACGGATACTAGCGCGGTTTTATTGAAAGTACTTTGGTAATTAGTTGGTATTTGGTTTGATTTTTTATTTTCAAACTAAATACCAACTAATTACCAAAGTACTTTCAATAAAACCGCGCTAGTATCCGTTAAAACTGTTTTATTTCATGTCTAGTGAGCGCGTAAGCTTGAGAAGTGAATATAATTAATGTAGTTTTTATTTATTTATGTACCTATTATCATTCTAATAACTATTTTGTAAACCAAACTTAACCCAGCTACATGCCGCAGAGCAAGTGACGTCGGTGTCAGCGCAGCCCACGGCCATAACATTACCATACAAATGTCTGCGGCCCACATTTACATACACACGACACCCCAGAAAAACTAGAAACCCTCCAATTACATGGCTTCTTAAGAAAACTACTTTTGAATTTCCTTTTGGGTTCGGGATGCAGTTTTCTTAATAGCATTTAGATAAGTCCTAATTGAAGTTTTCAAACTGAACTTGTCTAATTTGTGCTAAGTAAGGTAGATTAAAGTTAAATTCTTCTTTCGAACAAACTTATTTAATATTGATTTTTTAGATTTTTGCATTCACAATGCTATTTTTAGTTACTTATTATTATTAAGTTACTTAATATAATTGAAAAATACTAGAAAAAATCGATTCACCCGTAGCAGCTCAGGCGGGACTCGAACCCGAACCCTTAGGAGTCCGGCCCAATGAGTGGCATAATTGGTTAGTGCATTGGGCCGGAATCCTAAGGTTCGAGTCCTGTCTGAGCTGCTACTGCTACGGGTGGGTCGATTTTTTCAAGTATTTTTCAATTATATAGTAACATAAACTTATTTAACTTATCTTACATGTCTTTTATATTTTTAATACTTTTAATACCGCCATGGAACCTTTCAGGGCTGTCCCAAAAAAAGTTGTTCACAATGATCAATTCTAAAAAATGGTTTTTTAACCGACTTCAACAAAAGGAGGAGGTTTTCAATTCGATTGTATGTTTTTTTATCGTTGTTCGCGCGTATCTTTGCCATTTATGGACCGATTTTGATGATTCTTTTTTTGTTCGATTGAGTTTTCTTGCGAGGTGGTCCAATTTTTTTTCAAATCGGTTCAGTAGTTTACAAGTAATCCTGAAAATACTATGATATTAAATCAACTACCTTGACGATTTTGTTATTTATGAACCGAATTAGATGTTTTTTTTTGTTGGGAAAGGGATACCTTTGTATAGTCTTTTTAACAGACTTCAAAAAAAGGAGGTATTCAGTTTGTATGTATGTATATTGTATGTTTCTCCGCGATTATCTCACGTTTGGCTGAGCCGATTTTTCTACCTAAATAATATACGAGTACACTGCCTAATACAGAAGGTACTTACACTAAAAATAAAAAAAATAAAAAAATGTTTAAAAAACAAAAAAACCGACTTCAAAAAACCTGCTCCTAAAAAGCAAGAAATAATATACAAATCATTAGATACGCATTATCATTGTTATAATAAAACACGTCTATTGAAGTCGGGAGGGGCTTTTAGAATAAAAAAGGAAGATGTTCTCCAGCCCCACCCGACTTTAATAGACGTGTTTTATTATAACAATGATAAGGCGTATCTAATGATTTGTATAATTTCTTGCTTTTTAGGGGCAGGTTTTTTGAAGTCGGTTTTTTTTGTTTTTTAATCAATTTTGTGTTAAAAAAAGATGTTGTAAGATCCTATGTTAAAGATTTTGGGTATAGAAAATCTATAACCTTTTTTATAAGAAGACAGGCTTAATAAATAGATAGAGCCCAGTGAATAAAATAGGAATCATACTTAATGTGTAATGCCACCCATCTATAAAAACAAACCACAACAAAAGACTTAACTTCAGTGATCGCAGCTTACGTCACTTTCTCATTTCGTGAAACTGTCGACAGCTTGTCGCATGTATTATTTCACATAGTCTTACACTGCACTTTCATTTACCATTTATTCCTATAAACGACCTTCACACAACGCAATAAAGACTGCCTTTGCTTGAGAATGTGTTGTAAATAAGCTCGTATGTGAATTTGTTTGGTTTACCAAGTGCTCAAACGAGCAAGAACTTTCATAGCAACATATCGTCGTAATAACACGAACTTCTGTTTCGACAGCTTTGAGCCAAACAGATGGTAGTAACAGACGTTCTTTTATAGCTAACGACGAGTTTTTATAAACCAATGAGCCCTAAATTTAGCCGTATCTATGTCATCTGCAGAATATTGAAACTTTACTTAGTAATTAAATTTATTTATCATTAATAGGTACCTTATCAACGCAGAAAGCTGATATAGTTACTCGTATAACTAGAAAAATAATAACACTCGAGAATGTATGGCAAAGAGTAAAAATTTCACAGTATCAGGGGGTCTATTACGAAAAGTTTAATGCGATACACGCAGCTGCGTCCGTGCTTCGTTATGATTGTTTCCTATTACAAAGCACTTGCGTATGCGATATTGCAAAGTGATTGCGTAAGTTTGACAGTTTTTCTCTAGCGTATCCGACATCATTGGTTCAGTCTTTGGGCCACGATAGCCAAATTTATTGAAAATGTGTTTAATAGCCACAACCGACGAACTGCATTAAGTCTACGACGGGTTACAATCTGGGACAATTTAAGTGAAAATTATGAAGCTAAACCAAAGATTTTTAGGTAAATAACAACGTAACGTTTTTAGTTTTATCGTTTAGAATTACCGCGATTGGGCTCCAGTTGGCCGACCCAAGTACCGCTGGATGGACCAAGTCGCCAAGGACCTGCGTGAACTCCTGGAGACTAGCGACTGGCAAGAGATCGCGCAAGACAGGGAGCAGTGGCGTCACCTTGTGTCGGAGGCCAAGACTCACTTCGGGTCGCTGAACCATCGAAGTAGTTATGTATTGCACTGTCACGGTACTGCATCGAACGATTAGAATATTGTCCATCAGCCATTTTTGATGTCCCCACTGCTGGGGCACAGGCCTTCCTTATGGGGGTAAGGAGGATGGGCCATAACCCACCACGCGGGCCCAACGCGGATCGGTGAGTGTTAACGACTGCAAATGCAGCCGGGACAACGGCTTAACGTGCCTTCCGAAGCACGGAGGAGCTAGAGATAATACATTTTTGGTCACCCATCCCATGACCGACCCTTGCGAACGTTGCTTTACTTCCGCAATCGCTGGGCCAGGCGCTAAACCACTGCGCCACCGAGCTCCTCATTAGAATATTAAATTAGTGAAATTGGGTCTTTGTCCTTGATATTACTAATTCAAATTCAATCGACCAATACTACCTTTAGGGGCGTTTTTACACTTATACGTATTCGGTTCATGTTCGTTTCTAAACCGTTTGGCCGTCCTAATAATTGTATAAACGTTTGTACACTCATACGTGTACGGTTGATTCGTGAATTTCCATACAATGTTAGGACGGATAAACCGTGCAAACCGTGTAAAAATAAAAAGTGCAAAAGCGCCCTAACCACAGTCATACTACGTTAGTACTTTCACCTATATATTATATTCTGTGGTCATACATCGATCACAAATACCAACTAGATAATTTAGTGCATCCTCATATCATAGCCATTACACGGACGTGACGTTGACGAGGCGGCGACGTGACGGCGACGTGATTGATGCGCGAACACTCAAGCTTTTATGGCAGCGAGTGGCGACGTTTCAGTGCGATGAAGATATCCTGAGAGGATTTATAACATAATCTTTTGCACTATGCTAAAGTACTATGTTATTGATGAAGACACTTTTATGTGAATTAGAATTGAGTATCCAGTTCTTTTTATTTAAATGCAAATTGTTATTTATAACAGGTTTATATTTCCAAAAATCATCTAAGCAGGAACTAGCTTCCGCCCACGACTTCCTCCGCGTGGACATTTGGAAAATCCTTAGGGCACCTTTGACCGGCATAAAAATTACTCTATGTTTCAATCCAGGCTTTAAACTATCTGTAGGTAAAATTTCATCCAAATCTGTTCAGTTGTTTTCGCGTGATTAAAGAACAAACATCAAACCGACAAACTTTCACATTTATAATATTAGTTGCCGCGCGCGGCTGTTGCGCCTCAATCGCGCGGTCGGTGTGACATATACAATAGCATTTTATACATTACAACGTTATTTACCGTCACGCTACGCACACAACGCTCTGTGCTGCATTCGGTTTGACCGAGTCTTAGAGGTTTTTTGGTGTTTAGTTTGGTTAGCTACAACTATTATTTACATTTCGTTTGTTTTTCTAAATCAAAACAAAAGCTTATTTACACAGCTAAAGCATTCTAAATAATTCTAATTTAATTCTAAATAATTCAAACACACCATTCCCGCTCTAGCAGAGCGTCCGTTTACGGCGGCCGGCGCGGGATCGGATCGCCTGATTACAAGCTAATTCTGCCGGACGTGACTGGATTACTCAGGTGTGACAACTTATGGTGACATTAGGACGATTAATGGTACTGCTTCTATCTGAAATTGATATCTTTGGGTATAAGTTTGATTTCCCGATTTCGCTATCCTTGTTTATCGAAAGACTTATATAAATAAATCTTCAATTAAGAATATCTAGATAACGCTTCACGAACTAAACAGCACGCAATAAGTGGCACCGACTGACAAAACAAAAAGCGATTTGAAATTTTAAAATTCGAAGCTCCATTATTATTATGAATATTTTTATCTGAATACAAACCGTTTTTGAGACTGTTATAACCATAGACAGAAAAATTTTCGTTGCGCTCAAGAAGACCAACAAGCGTTGAAAAGAGAAGTTAACATTATACGGACACGGTCTATGAAAAAAGAGACAAAGGATCAAGTGACAATGTGCCAACATTTTTTACAGTAAGAGCCCCTAGTGTCCCGCCTAGCAAAAGAGCAATCACAATTTCTTTAAAATATTTGGTAATCTTGATTAGAATTTTAAATAAGGGTATCGTGGAGCCATGGTGTCTTGTTCTGTTAGTGATTGTGATGTGACAAAAAGAAACAATCCAAGTAATCACACTTTTCACAGGTAAATAAGATATTGCCACACATTTCTCTAAAACCAAATTTCGCTACATGTATTCGTTTATCGACCAAGAAAACAGTATGGAACATAGTTTATTAATTTCCTTTGCCATAATATAGTCATATTTTATGTATGTAAGTCATATTTTACGTATCTCATATATAATGTATACATTCGTTTTTCGGATCACCTGTTTATTGACATTGTTGTTCTTAGACATTCTATATGATTATAACGGTACATCTAGGGCCTAGGACATTCTTGATCGAAGAAATAAATTAAAAATTATAGATATTATTCAAACAATTTTGTGCTTTTGTTCATTTGTCTTGCGATTTCTCAGGTTAAAAGACTGTCACTGATTGTTGACTAATATATTTTTTAAGTTGTAGGTATCATGATTGTTGCAGCCTAAAATCAATACCTCATCCTTTTTCCTTCCACTACCATACCGAACGTGCCTGTCACGTAACTATCACATGGACCTTGCACCAGTCGTGTGTAAAAAACTGAACGGTAACGTGCGCGCGCGCCTCTGTGTTTCCAAAAACTTCTAAATGCAGTGAAAATCTACAGACAGCTACCCTGTAAGTACCTTTTCCTTTGGTTTTAAAGTTAAGTCATCGATCCCTGCTGAAAAGGTGACTAATAATATCCTGCTGAAAAAGTGACGATAAATCCAAATATCCATTTCATTGGCAGTGGTGAAGCGTTCAAAGCAACCGCAATATCTAACAATGATAGTATTTCTTTCTTTATTTTTAGTCGAATAAACATTATCTCGAATGTTCAAACTATCTATAAAAACCTATCTCGGGCATCCGTCCTCACATAATGGCTTCTTTATTTTGTTACTATCAGTAAGTTAAGTTCTTTGTGTAACCAACCATTGTGTGATGGAAAATAAATACATTTTTATTTTATTTATTATTTATTATCATCTCAAGCTTCATCTGTGCTTCGGAAGACATGATCATTAGTTGGACCTGCCCCCGTATTACAACCTCTTAAAACTTGCCAGTTTTTGGCTATCAATGCATCTCTTTTATTTGCTTTACAGAGAGAAAGAGATGTAACTATAGCAATTCATACACCTGGCAAGATATACGAGATTGTTAAACTCTCCCTGGCTGCATTTGCAAGTCTTCAACAGCCACATAGCTATCTGCATTGGGCACGCGAATTAAGTTGTGGTGCATCATTCTTGTCCCACCATTAAGAAGACCTGTGTCCCAGCAGATGGCACAATGAAACAGCTGATGGCTGTTATAAAATAAAATAAAATAATTATTTTAATCGAAAGTGTATATTACTCGTCATATTAATTTGTTTTCACCGAGTCTCATTAAACACAATTTATATAAACTTATTTTACAATTAATACCTTTACCTAAGTGATAATAATTATTTTGCTGAATTGTCAACCGCGTATTGTATCGAATATGCCTCAATATCCAATTAGGTCACATTTACGGTATTAATTAATTTAATTTCCCACCATTCACTCACATCGACTTCAAAGAGTCTTTTGAAGTGAACATCAGCCCGATACTTAGATATTTAGGTACATTTGATGATATTGACTTCTCAAGCTTACGTGTTCACTCACGTGACACGAAATGGTTTTATTGAACTTACTTTGGTACGTCGGAAAAATCAAATACTGTACACAATTGGTAGCTTGGTAGCTTTCTTTATAATAAAATTAACTCATGTCTTTCAGTCTATCCTCTCACTAGGCAATCTTGCAAATAGAAAATTTCCCAGTGGTTACAGCAATTAAACTATAATGACACAGAAAACCGGCTCGTCCCCATTATGTAAATAAAACTCATCGCTCTATTTACAACACACCCACACACACTAACTTTGCACTAACTTAGTGTTAATTTTTAAGTAAGCCGTTTCAATGTAGTTTGTTTAATCATCACATGTTTGTAACTAGATTGCCACAAATGTCCGACGGCGGGAGCCTGATGATCTGTGCTAACGGGTATTTAGTTACCCATTTCGGACATCTGTCTCACACAAACCTAGCTTAGTACATACAATATAAGGTATGATTTAGGATTATTGTTTGTAATGAGAAAATAAAGATTATTATTATTATTATTACAAACATTCTAAATAATGGTTTAGGTACAGTCTTAAAAAAACACCCAAAAAAAGTTTTTTCAAAATATTTTTTGGTACATTGATAAATTGAATTCACTTAAAGTTTAAAAATATCAATCCATTTGTAAAAGGTATATCAATAACATATATATTTTTTGATGACGTAACCAGTCTGACCTACATATTATTATGTAATACCCGTAAGTGAAAAACGACTATGCTTTGACGCTGCAACAATTTCGCTCTTACAAGTTATTATGTAGAAGTTTGTAGTTGCCTTTAAATATGTAGCACGCGGTTGTCTGTTAAAAGGTGTATAAATTGTAGATAGTGTAGTCCGACCTTTTAGCTTAAGCTTGTGTGATGGGTTGTTGTTCATGTAAAATGAATTAAGGCTGTTCTTAAAATGTAAATATTAAGAGTATGTTAATTTTTCGGTTGTTAATCGGTTATGCAACTTCCGCTACACTTTAAATGTAATTACTTAGGTATAAACTTATCTATAGAGGAGCTCGATGGCGCAGTGGCTTAGCGCATAGCCTGTCGATTGCGGAGAAGCAACTTTCGCAAGGGTCAGTCATGGGATGGAGGACCAAAAATTTATTATCTCGAGCTCCTCCGTGCTTCGAAAGGCAGGTTAAGCCGTTGGTCCCAGCTGCATTTTCAGTCGTTAACACCCACCAATCCGCACTGGGCCCGCGTGGTGGGTTATGGCTCTTCCTCCTTATCCACCTATAAGGAAGGCCTGTGCCCCAGCAGTGGGGACTATAAAATGTTTGATGGTTAAACTTCTCAAAGGAATGTTAGCTTCAAAAATGATAACACTATAATGACTAGTGTTTAGGCTAAACGACACTACGATGAGCCTTGCTTAGGCTGATCACAGACCTACCGGATTCTTTGCTTTGCTGTTCGGCAATGGACTGCCGGCCAAGAGGCTCATTTTCAATCTATCTCTTATTTTCAATCTAAGACATTTCACTTAAACGTATGTTCTTGTGAGCTTTGTTCCTTAAACGATCGTTATGAAAACACAAACAAATTGTTCAGGTAGGTAATGATGCCACCCACGACCCTGTTCACAATTTATATAAATATGCGACTGATTTATTTTTAGCAATCGGAAACCATGTTCAGGGTGGCATATCTCCCAGAAGCTTCCTGCTTCGCAACCCAGATGATGATATTTGATAACACCAAGCTAATGGCTATCTTGCCAATTTGGTCTGGACCCAATATGCGATAGATTGAAAATGACCCTGGTTGGCTGGCGGTCTAAACAGCAAAGCAAAGAAAAGAAACCGGTATGTCTGGGGTCAGCCTTATTGCTAGGAGCCAAGCTACTCGCTTAGTAAGTGACCCCGTCACGTCACCTTGATCTCATAAAAAAATTTCCCGTTCGGCATTTGAAACTCGGAAGCGCGCGGTGGACAAACGGCGTATTAGCGAACTATCTTTATTAATTTCTTTCCTACATTCGTATACCTACTTCGTTACACACACGAAATAATATAAACAGTGACATTAGGTACATCTTGAAATTAACTACCGATGTCTAATTAGGTGTGCGGCAATATTTATCGTGCCACATAAATGCAATAATGTTTCGGAGACCATGACCCGTATTTTTTTTAACCGCCTCTGTGGTCTAGTGGTTTGCCCACCCGTGTAAGCCGCAGGGGTCCCGGGTTCGATTTCCCAGGGTGGGGTACAATTTGTACCTACTCGGTTTGGTTGATGGTAGTTCTTATTCTAAGTATGTACGCCTAGCTAGCTACCACCATCTTACCTAAGTCTGACGCCATAACAACAGTTTAAAAATTGTTGTGTTCCGGCAGTTAGAGGTAAGATAGCCAGTTCCTCAGTGATGAGTATTCCGGGTGTAGTGCGCTTCCACCAAAACTTTTAAGGTTGCGTTTTTTAGGAAGTGTAAACTTTAAGTGCAGTATAGTATTGTATTAATTTTAAGTGTCTTTATAGTGCCTTTTTTAAGTTTCTCGCGTCTGTACAATTACTATTAACAAATTTTGTGGCCGTTAGTGTCACGCGCACTGAGTTTTATGGTACGAGGCACGTAGTTGTTATCAAGTGCAGTGCGACACACACACACACACACACACTCACACAGGCCTCCGTTGTAAAGGGGGTTTTCCCGGATTGCATTTTGAAATGGGTTTAGAAACCTTACCTATTACTTTTTTTACAAATTCCCAGTTTACAAACTGAATCGTTCAACATTTATGTAAACGACCCATTTACACGTTAATTTCCAGTTCCACCAAACAGAAACTAGCAAAAGGCTCAGACACAATAGGTCTCAGAACAATGCGACTATAGAGGGGCTCACATTGAGGACGGAGCCTTATCGGGCATCTGACTGCGGGAGATGGGATTGTCTTCAAGCTCTAGCTCTCAGTCGGCACATCAAACGCTATAGAAAGAGAATCTATCGCCTTAAAGCGAAATCAAATATTCTATCGAATACTTTTACGAGCGTTTTTTTTATCGATAGGTGTCTGTACCCTTAGCACGAACAGCTATCGAGAAAAAAAACGCGCGTAAAATTATTTGATAGAGAATTATCTATGGAAATTTTAATTTCGTTATTCGGCGGTAGATGGCGTTGTACAAATTTTCAGTACAAAATTGCACTATCGAATGATTTTACGCGCGTTATTTTTTTCGATAGCTGTTCGTGTTAAGGGTACTGTACCCTTAGCACGAACAGCTATCGAGAAAAAAAACGCGCGTAAAATTACTCGATAGAGAATTATCTATGGAAATTTTAATATCGCTATTCGGCGGTAGATGGTGTTGTACAAATTTCCAATACAAAATTGCGCTATCGAATGATTTTACGCGCGTTATTTTTTTCGATAGCTGTTCGTGCTAAGGGTAGGTACTGATATCGAAAATTACTTTGTATTAATTGAAAGAAAATCGACAAAAATAGTTTAAAATGATTTAGAAATTTATTTGATTAGGTTACACGTTACCACATCATTTAATATTTGACAACCTGAGTGGTGCAGTGGTCAACATGCCGCCTACCACGCAAGAGGTCCCGGGTTCGATTCCCGGCCGAGCAGAAATTGAAATGATGAATTTTAATTTCTATGACGGATCTGGGTGTTACTATGTATAATAAGTATATAAGTAGTATATCAGTTGTCTAGCACCCATATTACTTTGCTTAGTTTGGGGCTAGATGGCGCTGTGTGAAATTGTCCAATATTTATTTATTTAAACTAGTGGGAAAAAATAATTGTAACTAAAAAACTAAAGACCTTAAAAGTACTTTAGTAATTCAAATTCTTAATTGTATCTTATTTTATACAAGACCCCAACGATATTACTTACTTTAAAGACATTTTTAAATAGGATAGCAAAAGCAATATAAGAGATCAACTGCCGTACAAAAATAAGCTTATATTTACTTAGAAAAATAAAAATATTGCTATCAATATTACTTCTTACGTTAAACGTCTCAAAGCGTCATATCCTAAACAAAGTTTTTGGTTATTTGTAAATATCAACATATTCTTCGTTTGTTTGTATGGCAGCAAGAGATTAGCCGCTACGGCGTAGCACTGTCGTAGCAATCCGTAGCAATGTCTACGAACTCAATGAGAAGTTATCATCTTACGTAAAAAAATTCTCACCGTTCCGTAAAACAATATATCGGAATGGAATATTTGCTGAAAGAGGTGTTATACAAGGTGTTTGGTAAAAGCTTTATAAAGCCGAATATGATAGACAGGGACCAACAAACTGAACAACTTCTTCTATGGGACCAACTCTTAAATCGCGAAAAAAAAATCATCTGTTTCATACATTTTGATATTTTGCTGATTTTTTTTTCGCGTTTTCAGAGTTGGTCCCATAGTAAAAGTTGTTCAGTTTGATGGTCCCTATCTACAATATTCGGCATTATAAGGCTTTTACCAAACATCTTGTATGTAGATATGTATAATTGTAAATGTATAAAATTGTGATGATAATAAACTTTTTCCATGAGGAAAAAGATTGCTAAAAATCGTAATCCAAGTGAATGAAGTCGCGGGCGGTCACTAGTGAGACATAATATTTATATTGTAATTTTCCTACATTCAAATTATAGGATTACATAATTAAGAAAAAGAACTGAAACGTTTGCTTATACATTATTTGTTTGCAAGCACATTATTTACTCTATAATGTGGTATTTACATGGGCGACTAAAGCCTCACAACTTTCACAGCACGGCGAAAATCGGCCGTGTAAATGGCAATTCAACCTAGGCCGCAGGTGACTAAACAAAATTATCTACCCCGGTGGCCAAAACTGGAACTACGTTATTACATATTGTTACCTAGGTTACGCCATCAACTACATAGACGACAGCGACGACGCAATCAATTTTGGAAGCGATTTGATATGTGACTAAAGTAGAACGTCACAGTGACTAAAATCGACCCATGTAAATAGCCCATTAGACGTAACCGGCAGACCAATTCATTAAAATGAACTCTGCTTGCATTTTAGTTCAAACTAGTTGGCATGCATCCAGCCGTCGCAAAAAATAGCAACTGAATCGCAATTATTAAAACTGTCTTGCACATTCACAGACTACGAGTGCTTTGCCAATTTTCTGTGATAATATTGAACTGAGAGAAAGTGGAGAACTTTGGGCCTATGCCCAGCAGTGGGAGTGGTGGGTCTAATAATGATAATCATCAAAAGATTACGGAGGAGCGATAATTTCTCAGCTACAGCTTGCGTTGCGATTCGTGTCGCCGACAGTCTGTAAGCTCCCTTAGGTGCAGTATATTTTTTCTACCATTTTCTTAAACAAATTATTAAATATGAAGAGTCCCATAAATATTCGCACAGGCTTTTCTTTGCATAAATCAATTACAACGATAGCAATAAATAAATAAACACTTGCACAATTTCACACAGCGCCATCTATCCCCAAACTAAGCAAAGCTTGTAATATGGGTGCTAGACAACTGATATACTACTTATATACTTTTTAAAATACTTATTATACATAGTTACACCCAGACCCGTCACAGAAATTAAAATTCATCATTTAAATTCTGCCCGGCCGGGAATCAAACCCGGGACCTCTTGCGTGGTAGGCGGCATGTTGACCACTGCACCACTCAGGTCGTAATGCGAAGAAACTTAAAATAAATCGTAATATTCATTTTCAATACCTCGAGCGAAGCACGTTCATAGCTTTTGTTATATTTGAACTTAATATTTCAATTTCATTTGTAGGTAGAATTCTCCGATCTAAAGGTATAATAAAAGAAGAAGATTAGATTGTTCACTTGAGCATAAGATATTGTTCTGTTATTCTCATCTTAAGATCCAAGTAAAGGCGATAAAATTTTCAGGCATGTCCTATTATTAGAAGTATATTGTAAGTAGGTAATATTAAAAAACCTATACGATTATTTGCTCTTAAAAAAGATGGGTACATGATATGTGGTCTATTTTATATGGTACCTATTTCAAGTAACACTCAATATTATTTTTTAATAAGTAAGGTTCGCTAAATACATAATTCGCTTTTTTACCGAATAAGTTTGGCTACTTTTTTTAATCAACTCGTCCTAAATGTTTATTCACATTATGGCATAGGTACGTTCTACAAATACTTATTTTCATAAGGCCTTCCAGCAAGCGGTCAGCCAAGAAAGGTCGTGCTAATTCTGTCTCGACCGGGTCATCGCTCAGCCCACTTGTGAAGGCGATAGTGACTATGGTAGATGTTATAATAAAACTGTCAACACGTAATTTGTTGAATGTTTTACCTAGTTTATGGAACTGAAGGAACATAACCAATGTAATAATCATAATCTTTAAACATGAAATTGTTTTAAATCATAAATCATTTATTTACATTGAAACATGGTAAATACAGCTCTTAGAATCAAAATAATGTTCAGCATAATGTGAATGTCAAAATTGTTTATGTTGTATATGTTTCCATTATACTTTTGTTTGTTAACTGCATAATTCAATTCAAAACAATCTTTACAATTAATAATCTATATATATAAAATTCAAAGTCCTGACTGATTGACTGACTGACTGACTGACTGAGTGAGATATCAACGCACAGCCCAAACCGCTGAACCTAGAGACTTGAAATTTTGCACATAGGTTCCTTATGAGGTCTAGGGGTGCACTAAGAAACGATTTTTCAAAACTCACCCCCCAAGGGGGTGAAGCGGGGGTCCAAAGTTTGTATGAAAGTCCCTCAGTTTTGAAGCTAGGATCTTCAAATTTTGTGTCTAGGCTAACCATTGAAAATAAATAAATACTGGTCTCAGCATTTTTCAAAATTCTACCCCCGAAGGGGTCAAAAAGGGGATGAAGTTGTGTATAGAAGAAAATCCTTTATTTTCGAAGTAAAAATAGCTAAATTTATAATTAAGACTTATGGATGGAAATCTAACGCAATGTATATTGTTATTGTTAGTATTTCAACCCCTATGGGGATGAAATGGGGGTGAAAAGGGGTAAAAAAACCCAAAAATAGATATGGATATCGTTATTGGGGTTTTTTAGGATGACGATTGCAAAAATGACATTTATTTTGAAGTCCAACACGGTGGACATGATTTGACCCCTAAAGGGGTGAAAATGGGGTTCAAATTTTGTATGGAAAAATAATATAAAATAGACATTACAACTTTAAACTTCGTAGGAGCACATCTAAAAATAAATATACAAACATATATTTTGTAATTTTAAAAATCAACTACTTAGGGGTAAATGGGGTGAGTAAACATAATAATCGATATGGATGTCGTTCTTGAGGTCCCATAAAGGAATGGTGATTGCGAACATAAGATTTATTTTGAAGTCCAACACGGTGGACATGATTTGACCCCTAAAGGGGTGAAAATGGGGTTCAAATTTTGTATGGAAAAAGAATATAAAATAGACATTCCGGAACCGGAACGGGAACGGGAACCGGAACCGGAACCGGAACCGGAACGGGAACGGGAACGAGAATAGGAACGGGAACGGGATACTAATATCTATGGATACAATTCTGAATATTTGTTTTCTCCAACAATCTTAAGTGTTACATTTTTAACATTACATTTATAAGATACTAGCTTCCGCCCGCGACTGCGTCCGCGTGGACATTCGATAAAATCCTCATATTTTAATTTCGTTAAATTCTGATCAGCCGTTTTTACGTGATTAGGCGGGTCCCCACCAAGCGAGCAGCCTCGTGCGAGGCCCGTGCTGCAAACGTCCTGCCGCGCGAGGCAGCGCGCTTGGTGGGAACCCGCCTAATCACGTAAAAACGGCTGATCAGAATTTAACGAAATTTAAATATGAGGATTTTATCGAATGTCCACGCGGACGAAGTCGCGGGCGGAAGCTAATATCTTATAAATGTAATGTTAATTAAGATTGTTGGAGAAAACAATAAACCTTATTATCTTATCTTATCTTATCAATGTCAAAATTAAAATTAAAACTATATTTTACTTGCATACTCCATTACATTTATGTCCTAAAAAATCCTTAACACTGTAAAATCTATGGTCAACTCAACATTTTGGCAATCTTGATTTAAATATTTGAAATGTCCGGGGTTTTTTTTCATAAAAAGACTACTTTTATTATAAAGTGCTGTTTTTGGAGTATATGACAAGACCAATCTGTTACAATTTCTAGCTGAACGGGGGTAGATTTGTTTTGCTGAAATAAAAAGATACAAATGACGTCTTACAAAACTAGAGCATTCTAAAATATATTAGGGATGGCAAAGTTAACAATATAAAATTTTCAAAAACTGGTTTACAGGAGTCATATGGAGGTATCCCAACTTTGGCTCGGATGCACCTTTTTTGTGCTACGAACGTACAACAGTCATGTATGTATGAACTTGAATGAAGAAATTGCAACGGGCCCAGTATGATGAATCCGAGAAAAGTTTTGCCCACATGAAAATGACAGTTTTGACCGCTAAACAAAGTGTTTGTCTACATCAGTAAATTAGTTTGTCCTTAAAGTAAATAAATAAATCAGACAAAACCATCTCAAGATCTTCATGCTACAAAGACTGTGCCTTTTAAACAACGTCTTTTCAACTAGTACAGGCTTTGATTTGATAACTAAAACAATTATTGACGACCTGTGTGGTGCAGTGATCAACATGCCCCGATCACAGGACAGAGGTCCCGGGATCGATTCCCGGCCGGGCAGAAATTGAAATGATGAATTTTAATTTCTGTGATGGGTCCGGGTGTTACTATGTATAATAAGTATATAGCTATATTTAAAAAGTATATAAGTAGTATATTATCAGTTGTCTAGCACCCATATTACAAGCTTTGCTTAGTTTGGGGTTAGATGGCGCTGTGTGAAATTGTCCAAGCATTTATTATTATTATTAATGTTAACTTCATTATACATTTCAATTTCCTTTACTTCCCTCATTCCATTTCGATCAACCGACGAAGTTCCACCGGTGTTTCATACATCAAATTGAACTTCAATGCAACTTAGAATATCCAAGGATGTTCTCCTTGATTTTATAAAATACCGACTTGCATATTTTAATAATGGAATATAATAAGTTTTTAAAATCACAATTGAAATATTATTTCATTTCATTGAGTTGGACTCCAACTCAAGAACTTGCGTACTTAGAATTCAAGGGAAGACCCGACGATTTCCTCTTGAACTTATGAAATGTTAACTTAAGCATTCTCGCAGCTGACAGCAAGCTATCTCGAACAAAACGTCTCCATAAACACCCACTGACGACCTTATTACTTTGCTATAAAAGCTACATTATATCACCGGGTAAATCTCTGGCCCGATTATGCAAAACAAATACAATTTTAATGAGAATCTTTTGCTAACAGATTTCATTGTGAGTCTGGTTTTGCTTTATGTCTATAATAAAAAGCTTACACAACTTTTCCCGTGTATTTGAATGAGATGAAATATAATTTAAAACAAAAGAACTGGATTTTAATGAAAATATTTTATTAAAGCTACCTGCTTTCAAAACTTTTAGGTTCCACGTCCATCCCCTCACGTTCCAAAAGTACATTTTACATTCCTCCATCACATACAAATTGCACAAAAAAATCATTTTTAAGGCGCTCACTTGATTTTTATAACAATAAATTGACCAATATCGATATTTTTTTCATAAATTTACCAAATTATAAAAGACTAGTTCACGAGGCGTTATCACATGAAACTTTATAATTATTGTTGCTACATAAGCTAAAACTGTAATTTAAATTTAATTTATTATCAAACTTCAAGTTGTTATGTCAAAATTAATTTCCTCATTGTAAGTCATTGTAAACAAGTTAATAAACACTTCTTTGTTTCTTACGTACTCATTTATAGAAAATCTTGTTTATAACATAATGGTACTGTAGGTCTATTTGTGATTAATATTTGTTACTTTAATTGTTAAATACTGTTTGTTACCTAAATAAATAAATAAAAAAAAAAAAGTTTTCATCAATTAATCATTACACATAACGTAAGCGAGTTTTAAAATGTTGTTCCAATCTTTTAAATGCACTTAATGGTTAATAAGATTTATGTAACATTATGCTCACAGCCTACTTAACTTTGCCCTCAACTCTTCATTAAGAGCATACAATATTGTATAAATAATCGGCTAAATTAAATCACTTCACTTACCTAAAAGCCATCCCGACTTTACACAATCAGAAACAGCAAACTTTTGACATACCTGCAATTAAAAAGAAAAGTTTTAATTATTCGATTTAAACGCAAACCTAGGTATTATCTAACACCCTAGTAATAATGCTTACATTTTAGACGATTTCTTTTGTTACAAAGCACATAAGGCCAGTGGAGTAAATATTAATCATACTGTAGCTGTAGCACTCTATACAGTTAAATCAAAAGTTTTCCACTCACTATCTGTTCAAAAGCGATTCCCTCAATGTGTGTACAAAAGAGTCTTACTCGACGTGTCGGCATCAGTACTACGTGACAATACAATTGTTGGTTATTCGAATAGATAACAGACAACGTGGCACTATCGACTTGTAAGCTCCCGTAACCTAGTCTGGCCATTGTCACTCGAGTGTAGGCTTTGTCATTGGCCTAAATTGGTTGTTAGGTCAAATGGGTTGGTGAATTTGGCCATTGACGTCTTAAATCGAGAAGTGAACACGTTTGAGGTAACTTAGATTGTGGTTACTGTTGAAACCACAATCCTGTGGTTTCAACAGTTATTTTATTACAAACACAAACAGTAACAACAGTTCTTTTTAGCAGAAAAATTGTTATGTTTTTTTTTACAATTTCATCACTGGAAATATTTCATCACTAAATGAGTCGTTCTTATGGAGTGGAAAAAAATAATATGAATCACAAAAAATGTTCCCATGAAAATTGCGCAGTTAGGTAAGTTTTGACTTACCCAAGTTATATTTGCATAACCCAAGAAATCTGATGACGGAATTAAGTACGAAAGTTGCTTTATTATCTATTTGTTTATTATTATTAGGGAAACATACAATGTTTTATAAGACTTATATAAACTTAACTTAAATTTTAACGCATATATCAGCAAAGTTTCCACTGTTAGATAACACACACAAAGTACCTAAATTTATCTAATAACTGGCGCTAAAATTAAAACGATTGAGCTAAAATAGGTAAAACAAAAAACTGAGTTAAATTAAAAAAAAAGTTAATGTTAAATTATTTAAAATGATATCATTATTTATAAACTACCTACCCACCACTATTATTATTATCGCTGCTAATCACCTCATGGACGTTTTGTTTCCTCTGAGGAGGAGCACAATAAAATTTGTCCACTGACGTAAAATTTTTGTTATGAACATTACATGACCTGTGTAAAAAATTATTTCCAGCATACTTAGTTCTAGTAGTGGGCAAACAAAACACACTTTTAAGACGCGAGCTTGACCGAGGACATCTCAGCCCCCCTAGCATGACCGATTTATATCGCGTGATATAGCGTTTTATCACGTTTAACTTTCAAAAAGACAAAGGAGTTTGAGTGTCGATAAAATGCTATATCACGCGATATAAATCGGTCATGCTAGGCAGGCTGACCTATATTTTCCAGAAGATAGGGAGAGTCAATAATATTTCTTAAAATTTTGTAAAGAAACACTTGATCTCTCTTTGTACGGCGATCTACCAATGAAGGGATATTAGGAACAGGTACGTTAGAGCAGCGTGCTCTGTAGTTTAGATGTTTATAAAATTTACTATTAATTCTTTCAATTGAACTTATGTGTACATTAAATTGCGGGTTCCATACAGTGGATGCATACTCCAAGATAGAACGGACGAAGGAGTTAAACAGAAGTACCAAAGTAGAACAGTGCCTAAAATCTCTGCCAATTCGAATGATGAAACCAGCCTGCCTTCATGACCGATTTATATCGCGTGTTATAGCGTTTTATCATGTTTAACTGTCAAAAAGACAAAGGAATTTGACAGTTGACTGTCGATAAAATGTTATATCACGCGATATAAATCGGTCATGCTAGGCAGGCAAGCATACGGAAAGCCCTAGTCGTGATACTATTTATGTGCGATTCGAAAGTCAGTTTACTGTCAAGGATCACCCCCAAGTCTTTAACTTCAGTAACTCTTTTGATATTATTGTTATTTAATTGATAGTCATATTCGATAACGTTTGATTTACGGGTGAAAGTTATTACATTACATTTGTTAGGATTAAGGTGAAGATATTATATAATAATATTTTTAAAACTAGTGGACCCTGTGAACTTAGTATCTTCTGTTTATATAATTATTTATTAGTAAGTTATAGTTAATAACAAAGTAGCTGAATACTAAAAAGAAAGCAATACTACGTAATGCTTTATTTCAGCGAGTATTTTTTATCATTATATTTTAACTTAACAGATTCAGGAGTAAACCTACATTTGACTAAACCTCTATAAAAAAGTTATCTGTGAAGTTCTTTTGGGTTATAAGTAGGTACGTAGTCCTATAAATTGGTTCTAACTATAGCGAACAAAATAAAAAAATACGGCAAATTACAGCAATTCATTTTTATATAAAAGAAGATGTGTATAACGATTCTACTATAATTTGCTATAAGGATAATATATTATACTACAACCATGAAGGGAATATAAAAGTTTTTATCCATGAGAATTGGTAGTACGCCACCGCTGAGAAGAAACGTGTTAAAGGCTTGACTAAATAAATACTAAGCAAACGAAATACTCCTTTCATATACGAAAGGAAAAATCCTTGAGATTAGGAAGCGAAAACAATGATATCACTTTTCTTTTTTACAAAAACAGGCTGTGTTAAATAAGTTCAGAGTAAATGTCAAAAGACACAAAAGTTTACTTGAATACAATGTTATGTTACATTAAAATATTACATTCTAGATAAGAGGCATTCTTTTTAATATTGATACCGATATAGATTTCATTACTATTTAATTCCTGCCAACGCACGGTGCGAGCCATCTCTTTGTTTTGTTTACATCTAGTAATATAATAAGTCTATGGTTTACATAAACTTTTTTATAGACCCGTACAAAAAAACAACGTGGCTCTATGAGCTGTAGGCCTCACGTTTGTGACTTTTTGAAATGGCTGAAATATGATTTTCTTAACGTTCCCAACCCTCGTATCTCCGCTATTTTGAAAAAAATTAAAAACCTAGTCGACAAAAAATTCTATAATATAATTATCGAAATTTCACGAAAATCTGTTGAGAAATGGTACCAAAAGGAGAACAGCTGGACATCCGGACAAACGAAAAAAATGCCTAAGTTGAAACGGAGCCGCATCGCTCGCGCTTAACTTTACCTAAAAATAAAAACTGTACTCACTACCTACTACTGATATTCTGCTACAATACCAAGAATGAATTCCCATACAACTCGAATTTGCGAACAGAGGAATTATGCTACGGAGCACTATTATCGCTACGACGTAGACAGCAGTGCTACGATTACACCCGTAGTACTTGTGTATTCAACTCGCGAGCAGTACCTTACCTTTTTATTGTAATATGAAATATTATTCCTCTGAGAACGTACAATAAGCCAACCCGTATAGACGTTTAAAAATAAGACATATAAATAGTCCAAAAGAAACTGTCACATAACTCTTCTAGAACACATTGTGTGTAAATAAGCTACTTTATTTTTTTCCGTACTTTTATCTCGTATCTATATTTTTATCCTATTTACAAAGTCTGTAAACTTTAATATGATTTACGATAAGGGTACGAAAAAATCTGACATATCGATTCGTGTTGAATTTTTATTGTAAGTCAAGCTTCGATCAAGAATATCCTAGATGACGCTTTACGAACTAAAACAGTACGCAAAAATGGCACTTCAAAATTAGCTTCTCACTTACAAACTTGGCGCTTATTTTGTACATAATCACCCATTATTTTGTACAAACTCACATTTTATATCACTTATTTTATACAAAATAAGCTTATTTGTACAAAAACACATCTTTTATCACTTACTTTGTGCAAAATAAGCGCCCAGTTTGTTTTTAAGTGGGACGCTATTTGAGGTGCCTATTTTAATACTCTGACCGGACATCTAGGGTATTCTTGATCAAAGAAGTCAAGCTAGCTTTCGTCACTTATAATAATTATAAAAGAATGTAGAGGTATGCATCAATTTTCACCATTCTAGCTTTAACCCCTTATTCATTTCGGAAGGTAATATATATTCCAGCAACAACTTATTTTTACTTCGCAGTATGATTTACTTAAGGGTCGGTACACAGTTGTTCGCACGGCGCGATGTCATTATCTCGAGTGCCATAAACGTGCGTCTTACGGAGGTAAACAATATCCGAGGGTACTGTTCAGGGGAATTTACAAGAACGTCGGGGTTTTATTAAAAATGTTGATAAGATATTTCTTACGCCGGGAAACTGTCATTAATGAGTTATTATATAGCCTAAAACCGAGCGATTCTACTAGTCAATTAGAAATGTTTTAAACACCAGAGAGGCCGTACTCTGAGCTCTTTATAGCAACTTCAAAGTGGTGTTGTTATATAGAGACAGAGCTATACATCGCATATAGCGCCATATCTTAATCACATCATCGCTTCGATATTACTTTTGACAGTCATTGTAGGGGGGCAGAATTCAAATTCGCAACAAATCATTTGTTTTGAAGCAGTGAAGGATTTCCTGCTACTCCACCTATTTAAATAAAATATACTTCAATTTGCTTTGACAACACAACCCGATGTTGAACGTCTGTGTTTATTGTTGAGTGTAGTGGAAACGCTCGGTTATGTTAACCAAAAAAATTTAATTTCATGAAACATCACACTCAAAAAAATACAAAATACAAAATGCTTTATTTCGTTAACAAACCAAGTGATTACAAAATTGAGATGACATTCCTAGTAAGTATAAAAAATACCTGTATCAGGAAGCCATCGCTCTTCCATTTTCATTATCTGTCAGGTAAGTTTAATTAAAACAAAGCAATGGAGAAAAGTAAATAAAAAGGTAAGTACATAGCAATATAAAAGAAAAAATACTTATATAATTTTTGCATGCGTGTGTGTGTGTCTGTGTGTGCGTGTGTGGGTGTGTATGTGTGTTTGTTAAATGGTCTGTTGAGCTACTAGAATTAACTTACATATTTCTTTCATTTATTAGTAATTTTTCAGTATTTATGTAATCGAGTGATTTAAGCCAAGTTGTTAGGACTGTTACTCTTGCACTAGGAACTTGGTATAAAAAAAAGAAATTAATGTAACTAAATCAGAGATTAACTGCAATGACTTGTTGTATGTTTTATTGTTACTTCAAAAATAATACGTCGATCAAAGTAAAAATTCTTCTAGAATTAAATTTACGTAAAAACCAAGCGAAACCCGAGGAGCTCGGTGGCGCAGTGGTTTAACGCCTGGACCAGTGATTGCGGAAGTTAAGCAACGTTCGCATGGGTCGGTCATGGGATGGGTGACCAAAAATTTATTATCTCGAGCTCCTCCGTGCTTCGGAAGGCACGTTAAGCCGTTGGTCCCGGCTGCATTTGCAGTCGTTAACACCCACCAATCCGCATTGGGCCCGCGTGGTGGGTTATGGTCCATCCTCCTTACCACTCATAAGGAAGGCCTGTGCCCCAGCAGTGAAGACATCAAAAATGGCTGATGGACAAGCGAAACCCAGAAGTTAGTTTAATATAATTTTAAAGCAAACGATGAAATATGCTGGTATTAAAATTGTAAACGACAAAAAAGTCTCAGTAAATAATTGAAACAAACAACAAAAAATCTTTAGAAGTCTGTCAATAGATCCATTCGCGCAGCGTTGTACACAGCTCGCTTCTAATTACTTTCTGGAGCGGAGAAGCCGCGTCGTCGTCGCGAATGGAAACGTTTGAATGTTCAATATCAAGTGAATAGGCGTTTGGCTCGCGCGCGTCTTAAGGCCGGTGTACATAGCTGCAGTTACGAATAAAAGCCATTCAAAAGACTTGAACTGTGTTCATTTCTTCATTATTTCTTTAAAAAAAACGTGAAATAAAACACTTTTAACGGACACTAGCGCGGTTTTATTGTAAGTACTTTGGTAATTAGTTGGTATTTGGTTTGATTTTTTATTTTTCCTACGTTTCGGCACCTTTACAGCTAGCTGCCGTGGTGACGGGGGACTGGACATCAAAAATTAAAGCAAATACCAACTAATTACCAAAGTACTTTCAATAAAACCGCGCTAGTATCCGTTAATAGTGTTTTATTTCATGTCTAGTGAGCGCGTAAGCTTGAGAAGTGAAAATAAAAAACGATTAACTAATTAGTAATTCAAGCGGCTTTCTTTTTCAGAACGTGTTTTACCCAGATTATTTGACCGAAGCCATCGAATAGGTAGAACGCCTAATCTATCTATCATCAAAGGAATTTAGGAAATCAATTTCAATTTATTTGAATTTTATTTCTAAAGTAACCTTAAATCTTAAGAGGATTGTCAACCACGTGGTCTACAAACAGCGATAACATTTCCCACCCTCTAATCCTTAACCTACAGCAATGAATTTTTGGTATGTTTTTGAAATGCCTAAAAACTAGGGCTGCACGTTTTGATTTTTAAAATATTCATTGTAGATTTGAAAATATTGGCACTTCTGTGTTTTGTATGAAATCACTAAAATGCAAATATTTCGAAATCTATTATAGATATTTAAAAAATCAAAACGTACAGCCATTAGGCATTTCAAAAAAATACCATAAATTAATTACTGTAGGTTAAGGTTTAGAGGGTGGGAAACGTTATCGCTGTTTGTATGGAGACCACGTGGTTGACAATCCTCTTAACCTTGTAGACTATTCTTTAAAGTGCAATAGGTATTGAGAGTTGCATTCAGCGAACACAATGCAACCGCGACCCGCTGACGTCCGTGAAATTAATTAAAGAGAAGGAATACGAACCGTGTCTTTTGATGCAACTAGCGGGTTCAAACTCAGTGTTTGCACAATGAAGGTAGAGAAAATAATAAAATATATTGGTAGCATAAGATGGTAGAATAACTTTTTTTACTTTTTCGCCTTATATTAATCGCTATTTCTTTTTTTCTAGCTTATACTTACAAATTTTGGCAAGAATTACATTAATTTTTCAGTGTTAAATAATTAAACTATTAAGACTGAAAAACCAACACCAGAACAAAGTGACCTATAGTTTAACCGTACCAGCAAACGCGCACAATAATGAATTTAAACTGATGAAACATTAGTGTATGAACCACTGAAATATTAAAGCATGATAAAGCGCCCCTAATAAAAAAAAATCGTAGGAAGAACAAGAGTCAATATTTAAAATTACCTCTTAAGTTGGCTCTAATTTTTTTTAAATAACTCATCAACAGTTTTTATTCTTTATGTAAGTTTTAACATCCATTCTAGCCAAAGTGGCCACTTTTGGCTAGAATGGATGTTAAAACTTACATAAAGAATGAAAACTGTTGAAGAGTTATTCAAAACAAGATAAATATTATATTAGAAAAAAAAGCAATTTTTTTCTAGTATTTTTTCTAATACAATATTTATCTTTAAATTTAAAAATATCAGCATTGTGAATGCCTAAAATCTTTAAATTCTATTAATAGAGACAATTAAGAGGTCATTATATTATTATGATCTTTTTTTAAATATTGAAATCTTAGACCATCAATGTAGTAATAAAAATAAATGTATTTGGCGGCGCTACAATATTTTGTGGGCTCCATTCAGTACAAAATTATGAAGACTGAGTATTCGAAAATATTTCTGTCATTCATTTGTTTGGTTCAGCCTAGTGCCTACAGTTCGGTTCTGTCCGAGGTTTCCTTTACGTATGTGCGAGTTCATGAAAAACAGCGTTTTGTTTCAACCGGCCTTTCTGTTTATTTTATACTTCGTGGCAAAGCTAAACAATAATATTTGTAGTCTGCAGTCAGCAATATTCCGGACACGTCCGCATTGTCAGCGATTTTTGCATTTTCGAGGCTTGAAAGTAATATTTGAGAGACAGAGTGACGTAAATGATAAAGGAATTTGAAAAAATATTATGCTAACATGTTCGTGGGGATTTTCTTAGAAATTAGTATTATCGTGTATCCGTATTATTCAGAGTACTAACATTTTAGTAGTGTCAATCATTGCCAAACGTTGGATCATCATCATTAGGTACCTAAATAATATTGTAAAGAAATGTGTACTAATTTGTAGCTTTAACTTTATTGGTTCCAAATAAAATAAGGTCTGTTTGAAAAAGAATATTTACACAAAATATTTCAAAACATAAACCAAAATAAATTTTCTTGCATTGTTCTATGAAAAATCGCACTTTACAATGAAAACTAGAAAACTTTACAAATTCAAACAATATTAATTTCAACAGCCAGCCGTAATATCCACTCGATTAAGCTTTGCTAACGGTACCGACCTAATTTGCTGACGCTCTTTTATCCGCAGTTTTCAGCATTTGTTCCAAGGTTACTGCTTCAGCATTTTCTTTCAGCATCTGGTAAATGCTTACTGCCAAATTACATTTTATCACTTGACATTTTGAAGTGAAAACTGACAGTTTCTTAGATTGAGATAGCTATCTTTACAACTCTGGAAAGTTTATAACTTTAACTTTTTTACCTTCTTTATAGAAAAAGATTGTTGTAGTTTCAGTAATAACGTGACTCTCCTAAAAAATTTACCAATAAAAAAGTTAATAAAACCATCGACACCAGAAATACATAAGTAAAACGATCATTAACAAAAAAAAAATATTTCAATGAATATTAAGTACCCACAAAACAAAGTTTTTTTTTTATTACCCGTGATAGTACCTGCTATCTGATTACATAACTCTGTTGCAAACAATTCTCGATTGAAATACATACATACAATGCTGCTTTAAGTAAGATAGTTGTCACTTTAGTTCTTACTAAAGCAGCAATGTAAATGCGATTTCTATCAAAGTTATTTGAGCATGGACTCGAGTTCGGTAAAGACTCGTTCGGTGATCTAAGAAAAAAAATTTTTTGCCGTAAAATTAAAACTAGATCTTTATAACTAAATCCTACACATATGAAACTTTTTACTATTTCGAAAAAATCTTTGTTATTCGTATTTTAATCTGCAAAAGTTTAACATGCGCATCAATATTAGTTAGGTTTTAGCCGACATCACTCGCAGGTATTATTTATTTATATACTCTTTATTGTATACACACAGAACAAACAAGTAACAATACAAACATAAAGGAGACATACAAATGGCGGCCTTATCACTAAAAAGCGATTTCTTCCAGGCAACCTTGGGATGGACAGGAATTAAGATAAATGTGATGGGGTAGTTGGACGTGTGCAAATTTAATAAAGTAATAATATATATGACTGTGTAACGTTAACTAATCCAATTAAGTGATAATGTAATTTACTCCATCAGTGCACGTAATAGTATAAGCTCATTACACACGTCATCATCTGGTAATCAAGCCCAGACGACCACTAATTAACACTTTAGTACAAAAACCTATTAGCATTCTATAGCATTTTAACATTATTATTATCAAAATGTATGTTTTTTTCCTTACAATTCCAGGATTTTGTGAAAAAACTTTTGTCATAAAATGACACTCTGATAATCAAACATGGTAGTTACATAAGTATTTAATAGCATAACAATATCGTTCATAGAACATAACAGCATAGAACATAGTTCATAGCCTAACAATATCGCTTACTATATGTTTATGTACGGCACGTTCACACCAAGCCTATAAATAAATCATTGGCTTGCTAATATTGTATACTTATTCGTGAGTTTATAATGTCACGGAGTGAAACGAAAACCGTCCGCTTATCGAGATTGTTTTGTAATAGACCCGTTGAATTGTAAAAAAAGTTTTAAAAGCAAATTTTTCTATATACACGAGTAACATTTGAGTAGTACTCAACTTCAATTTCTCAAGTCAGAAACAAGCTATTAGACTAGAAAAGTGCGTTTTAAGAGACATAGAAAAATTTTCGCTGCGCTCAAGAAGACCAACAAAGCGTGGAAAAGAGAAGTTAACATAATACGGACACGGTCTATGAAAAAAAGAGACAGGGATTAAGTGACAATGTGCCAACATTTTTTACAGTAAGAGCCCCTAGCGTCCCGCCTAGCAAAAGAGCAATCACAATTTCTTTAAAATATTTGGTAATCTTGATTAGAATTTTAAATAAGGGTATCGTGGAGCCATGGTGTCTTGTTCTATTAGTGATTGTGATGTGACAAAAAGAAACAATCCAAGTAATCACACTTTTCACAGGTAAATAAGAAAATGCCACACATTTCTCTAAAACCAAATTTCACTACATTTATTCGTTTATCGACGAAGAAAACAGTATGGAACATAGGTTATTAATTTCCTTTGCCATAATATAGTCATATTTTATGTGTGTAAGTCATGAAATAAAACACTTTTAACGGATACTAGCGCGGTTTTATTGAAAGTACTTTGGTAATGAGTCCCCCGTGACCACGGCAGCTGCAAAGGTGCCGAAACGTCGGGAAAATAAAAAATCAAACCAAATACCAACTAATTACCAAAGTACTTTCAATAAAACCGCGCTAGTATCCGTTAAAAGTGTTTTATTTCATGTCTAGTGAGCGCGTAAGCTTGAGAAGTGAATGTGTAAGTCATATTTTACGTATCTCAACATTTTCGGATCACCTGTTTATTGTCATTGTTGTTCTTTGACATTCTATTTTATATGGTTTTAACTTTCTCAGCACATTACTTCTACAACATGATGTTTTACTTATTCCAAGAATTAGAAATCCTACACCTATTGTTATTGGTTTTAAAGTGCTGTTCGTTAAAATGACTTCCATCACCGTCATTTCGCGACGCATTTCATTACTTCTAGCGGTATTCAACGTGACATTTATCTTGCAATATTAAAGTGTCAGTTCTTTAGGAGGGATGCCTTCTGAAATGTTCGTAAAGTGTAGATTCTACATTAATTCAATAACTCAAAGGATTGTCATTTTATGAACCCAAAAGGTTATTAACTTATAATGTTGCTAGTTTATATTGATATTCAGCCATAAACGTCCGATCTTCAACAGAAACTATTTTTACGGCAAAATTAAAGTGTTTTTTTACAACATTTTATCAAGAGCCTGTAACGTTTCATATCGCATAAAACTAGTGCAGAAATGTAATGCAGCGCGAAGGTGGCAGTTAAATGTTTATGCCGACGCTACCTCACAATGTTAGCATATTTTGATGGCCCATCTCTAGGAAAGCTCTCTCTTCACTTAAAGACATAATATATTTATTTATTTATTTTATTTTATTTAATCTTTATTGCTTAAAATAAAAACAGCAAATGGCGAACTTAAGGGCTTTACCATACTACTACTTACCCTTTGTTCGCAAAATATTACATTCGCAAAATATTATATTCTTAAAATATTGCATTCTCGAAATATTACATTCTCAAAATATTGTACTTTGTACAGTCACAGTCAGTGCGTGGTTTCTGATTTACAGGAAAAAAGGAAAAAGATATCAGCCAGTACCTAGGCATGATTAATAATAGGAATATTATACATATAGAAGTTTGTAGGTATTTGAATACATAGTCAAACTCCTTGCTAGTAATTCCTGTCTTCTGAGAAGAAGTTTAGAAACTTATTTAATTAAAAAAACCTTGTGTCAGTTTTTGTTAATTCTCATTATTGTCGTTGACAGCTTATTACATTATTGTGATAATTTAGGAGTTGAACAATTTAATTTGTTTTAAGAGAAATTTAAAATGTCTGAAAAAAAACTGTCCTGATAAAAGAAGATCATTAAAATATATTGACAAAGATAAAAAGATTAATGATATAATAACAGACTGTTTAGCAAACAAAATCACTATAGTAGAGTGCTTAAATATGTTAGCGTCTTTGAGTTACTTGCCATAAATTTTTCAGTTTTTACTTAATAAAATAACTATTTTTTTGTGTTTGATTTGATTGTATTTCAAGTGTTTAAAGAAATTAATATTTTGTTAATAAAACAATTATAAGAATAATATATAAAAAATAATACTTACATACCTATAAAATAAAAATTATACTTAAAATAAGTTATAAACATTAAGTTAAGAACCTTCCCTTTATTATTAAATCACTTGCTATAAATTGTTGATTTTTTATAAAATTAAATAAACTCCACTACATTTTGTGTTTAACTGTATTTAGAATATTTTGAGAATGTAATATTTTGAGAATGTAATATTTTGCGAATGTAATATTTTGCGAATGTAATATTTTGCGAACAAAGCTACTTACTACTACTACTACTTACTATACCAGTCAACCGGTAAGTTGTTAAGGAAAAAAATCGTGGCGGCAATAAACAAAACTTATTAAAAAAAACTGAATCAAAAAATATAGGTAGGTACCAAAATAAAAAATACAGTATATAAAAAATATATATTTATAATTATATATTGCACATTTCTCCTACAGTAAGTTAACTTGATAGTTTTATTCAATTCTGTTGATAAATACAAATTGGTAATAAAAATATTTTTAAGTAGAGGGGAATTGGAATGTATTCGCAAGCATACATAGTGATATTTAAAGCTCGAGTGAATAGTCTTCTACTGGGCAAGCCCGCTGTATCTTCGGCCTCTTCTTTTAGGTCACCTCTGCACCGACAGGTGCAGTGCCTAGAGCCTAGATATACCGGGTGTAACAAGACCCTCAACGAAGCCGAGGTCTACGTATTCTGCCCATCATCAGGACCATTTCTGTTTAAAATTATTGCTGGGAAACGATTTTAATTCTTGGTGCTAAAAAAGCATTGTATACATTACCACGCAATGTAGCGCGTACAACAGACCGCGCCTGCGAGTGTATGCTACACAGCTGCGTGCGGCCGAGTTGAAAGGCAGCGTTTTTGTGCGTGCTCATGAAATACATTAAGAGATGACGTTTTGAAGCCATTGTTTGTTACGAAATACAAAAAAAATGAGAACATTTCTTTGGACAAAAATAAGGAAATAATTGAAAAAAAAAATTAACTTTGACCTTCAATTTCGGCTTCGTTGTGGGTCTTATTACACCCGGTTATGTAACCAAATAAAAAGAACGGTCATGCATGATGTGGTTGCATGAACCAAAAACTAATAAACTGACTAATATTTAATTTAGTTGACGGTCCAAACAAAAATAAATGTTTGCAACCGTCCGCACTGCGCGCTAGGTGCCTCGATACATCCAGGCAACTACCTAGCTGGAATGTATCGTAGGCACAAGGCTTACAACCAAATACTATGAGACCAAGGCAACTATCCTAGCGACTCACCTACCAGTGCGGTCACCAAGTATAAACCTGGATTATGTTATGTTTGAAATAATGTTTGACTTTTAATGTAAAAAATTACTGAGTTATTTATTTTATTTTATTTTTATTTAAGTGTAGTTTTGACTTTTAATTTTAATTAATTTTTTATTTGACTTGACTGTTAATAAATCATAATGGTTTTCGAATGTGGCCAGTAAAAAAAAATACTTGTCTCAATAATATTTTCAAGCAATATAAGCTTCAAGCAATCATAACACGTGAACTAAAGTTACTTAACTTAACTTTTGACATTAACCGAAACTTCGTTCACACACCTTTGACTCCAAAACAAGATCTGCTAAGTTAACCAAATCAATACCGTCTATACATGGAAATAACTTAACCGAACATTGATTCTGGCCTGTTCCAAAAATAATAAGGCCGTGACCCGATTTCCAAGCCAGGCTGGAGCCTCGCCAAAACTCACTGGATACCATTCACCTTGTCCAATTTAGTGCTAGACTTATGATAGTTATGGTTTCGAAGCTGAGCTATCTCTAAGTAAGTACTAGTTTACGTAAGTATTAAAAGTAAATCAAAGTAGTAATTTTAGTTGAGAATAAAAAAGCTAATAGTTTACAGTATCAAAAGTAAAACTTTAAGTAATTTCAGTCGAGACAAGCTAATGAAGTTAAAAAATTATTGTACTGAGCACACAAAGTTAATATATCTTTATGACTGAGCAGAAAAGAAAACAGCTGTCAAAAAAATTTGCAATTACTTTTTTTATTTTTTATCAAAGAGTTTTTTTTCATTCAATCGACAACGGTTGAAATCAGTACAAAGTTACTTATAAAATACACTGATGGCATTTAATTTTTAAGTTTGACAAGGAGCTTGAAAACTAAAGGGAAAATGTAACGAAAAAGATCCGAGTTTGAAGCTAGATTTTCTTCTAAAGCAATTTTTTTAATGAAATCTAAAAAGCTCTGATCCGATTATTAATAGGAAGTATATTATTGTCTCAAAATGTTACTCAAAATTATATCCAACAAAATAAACCTATTATTTCGTTCCTAGTCAGACCATAACCCACAGCTTTTTCTGTAAGCACCCATTGCCATCACTATACCATAACATATAATATGTCGCTCGTTCCCCGACACTAAATCACGAAAGTTATGACTTGGGGTGGCACTATCGTTATAATATTTCGCATGTGGTTTATACATCTATGCTCTACTGTGATTGCATATTTGATCAGTTTCTAGTTGATAAACTTCCTATTGAGTAAACAATGTAGGGCGTCTAGTCTACCTATACAGGCTGTATTTTTATTTACTAATCAAATATGGATGTATTCAGTCCTAGAAACATGTGTCGAAATACGCCACAAAGTGTTGGTTATCCTTTTCTAAACTGGTGGTCAAGTCTGCTAATGTTTTCGTCAAAATCGTAGTTCAATGGTGTTTGAATGGTAATGCTTTTCGACTCAGTTCTTGTTGCTTAAACCCAAAACCGAAACCCAATGTGTTTCTTAAACTTATAACGGAAACACGTTGTGTCTCGATTTCTCAACTTTTTATATGGATCCAACATTAAATCTTTAAGGAAAATTTGCTCTACCATATTGTTGTGTGTTTTCAATCTATCTACATCACGCACTAAAATATTTATGGTTATTAAAAATAAATTGTGTCTTATTTTTTGTTTCAATTATTTTAAGTTATTCAGACATGGACATGGTTAAAGACAAGTTTGTTACATATAATTGGCAATACGTAAAATTAAATTAAAATGTTTTCATTCGTATCCCTCACTTCATTCATATTTCATAAGAAATAACCTTAACCTTTCCAACACAATTCATAAACCAAACACCCTTACCCCATAAACAGTGCATTAACCAAATCGACAAAAAACGAGCAAAAAATCCATTTTTCACAATGACTTAACAAAACCGTAAGCCTCCCCATATCAGGGTATCCATTTTTCTCAATGGCCTATGAAATTAGGTGGCAACCCTAGTGAAACAATCGCTTTGCCCATAACTGGGCGAAAACGGTAAAAGGGTTTATGGTGAACATAAAACTGTATCGAGTTGCAAAAGTCAATGGGTATGGAAACTATCGATTTCTGGAATAGCGTTATAAATCTTCGATTTAACTCTACCAAGAACGGGTTAAACGAAGTTTTAGTGTTAAGTCACCCGATCGAATCTCGTCCATAAATGTATTTTATTTGTATGTATACATCACTGCCGCAGCTGCACACACACACACATAACATAATTATACACAACTCAAAACTGTCACTGTCACATGAATATCACTTCACTGCTTCCTCTGTGAGTGGGGCGAGGGACACAATTCTTTCAGCCTTACTCACATTGTTTTGTAATTTTAATTGTTTATCTTTATCTTTTGAATTACTGTCACTATGTTTGTGTTGAAAGGTACAACATGTTATTGTAACATTACTTGTTTTTATATATATATAGCGTCCGTTACAGCCAGGCCCTGTCAGAATGGCAGCGTGCCGTGGCGTTACTCTAACGTCACGCTAACGTCACGGCATTCATACGCTGAGGCAGGGACCTTTTATTAATCTCTTTCTTTGGTTTTTTAATCTCTTTTCATTAATTTTATTTTTATGGATTTTTATTTTAGTGTTTAAGTATTTTGTTCATTCTTTGTGAGATTAATAATAAACTATTGTCTGTTCTATTCTATTCTATTTTTTTTGCTGATCTGAATTCTATCCTAACGTAACCTTTGTTATGTTTATGGATGTTCTGTTTATTAATTATGCTTATCCGTTTTAACGATAACAGAAACTGTGACCAGAAAAAAAATTGAAATTTACAGACGAGTTTAAGTTGGAAAAACCTGATAAAAGTCAAATCTATAATGGCAAACTCAGTAGGTAAAACATGAACACGAGAATTTCCAACATTACAAATAAAATAATAGCGTATTGCCATATCATACTAACTGTTATAGTACTTTTTAGCTGTGACTTGAACAAGATTCGCCAAGAAATAACCACTTTTAAAATACATTAAGTAGGTACTTCTACAGTTTAATGGATCTCTGCCAACTTGCCGATGCCGATTGCCACCTTGCAACCAGGGGATCAAGTCTCCTAATGTTTTCGTCAAAATCGTAGTTCAATGGTGTTCTAATGGTAATGCTTTTTGACACAGTTCTTGTTTCTTAAACCCAAAATCAAGACACAATATGTTTCCGTTTTGGGTTTAAGAAACACAATGTGTTTCGGTTTTGGGTTTAATAAACAAGAACTGTGTCAAAAAGCATTACCATTCAAACACCATCGAACTACGATTTTGACGAAAACATTAGCAGACTTGACCCCCAGTCTAAGTGCTTTGACTACAGACTGAGCTCACGAAACATAGGTTTCTCTATTCACCTCTCAAGCTTACGCGCTCACTAGACATGAAATGAGACACTATACTAGCGCCTACCCTCAAGCGATAAATACGTTCTGATTTTTTATTATTGGTTTAAGTTAATTTATAATTTAATTTTGTGAATTGATTAATGCTAAAAAGGAAAGAGCGTCAGTCATCCGTGACCACGGCAGCTGCAAAGGGCCGAAACATCGGTAAAATAAAAAATCAAACAAAATACCAACTAATTACCACAGTAAATTCAATAAAACCGCGCTAGTATCCGTTAAAAAGTGATTTATTTTAAGTTCTTCTCTTATTGCTAAATATCACTCATTCGTTTTTGTATTTTCGTAGACTTTGAATATAATATTTTATTTAACAAAATACTAATCCGTCTACATACCTATCACCAGGAAAATATTTCACTCTATAGTTCTAAATAAAAAAAAACAAACACAAAACTGTTGTTCCCGTCCAAATACATGGTTTGTTTGCGCAACCAATCGAAACAAACAGACAAAAGTTTCATTTATATGTAGACGAGCTTTTTCAGCTGAAAATATTTCAGGTGAGCCCGAATGGTGAAATATTTTTGGGGAGAGCGACCGAAACAGTGCTCTGTGGCAACACAATTTGAGGACTTGTGTGTCGTTTTTTGTTCACCACTTTACGAATAAATCGGTTAACTCCATTTGAACAGTTTTTAGCTTTCCCGACAGTTTTTGCCCTGTCTTACCTATTATCGGATAATGGAACACTTCAAATATGCATGAAGTGGGTCGGCTAGCGATTTTTCAAATTTTTCGTTCCGTGAGAACTTCTACAAAGTAAGTAAAGATAAATGAAATCGGTAAAATCGTTCTTAAGATATGACGTGATAGGTATAATAAAAATAGGGATTCTTTATTATATACCTACACCGTTATTTTTTAAGTATATCTAAGAAAATGAAAAGATTGATGGATGTGAAAGAAGCGAAAGAAGTGTGTTAGGATCGTAGCAGGTGGCGATCCATAGTCTCTGCCTACCCCCATGGGAAACAGGCGTGAGTGTATGTATGTATGTATGTATCTAAAAATTAAATAGGGATTTCAGACCACGTGAATGAACAACTTTTACTATGGGGCCAACTACGGAATCGCGAAAAAAAATCAGCTGTTCCATACATTATAGTCGAGTCGATTTTGTACTTTTCTATGGAACAGCTGATTTTTTTTTCGAGATTCATTTCATTTTTAGATATAGTTAAAAAATAACAATGTATAGGATTGTGCTGCTAGTTACGTAAATGATGGCATCAATGATACGTCCTAGACTATAATACCTATAATACTTACCAGTTACCTATATGCTAATAGTTGATAATCACTACACAAATAAAATTACTCTCTCGATCTAAGAAAAGACAAACAATATCCATTAACTTCAACACTTCAAATTCCCATCCAATATGGTTATAACAGAGGATACCATACTCATAGTCATAACACACAACCCCATTACATCCCATGGGGGCCATACATAACTTCCAATCATCGCGCCACAGCTGGGCTATCTTCGATAATAGAGGCATAGAGTAATAATATTATCTTTCATATAATCCTTTGTCTCGGCACAAACGCAGACAACTATAAACAGTACCGCACTTTCAGTGAGTTAAAACAAAACCGGTCAAGAGCGAGTCGGACTCGCGCACCGAGGGTTTCCGTACCATCATAATAAATGCAGAGCTGTAGAGCTGCAGAGCTGTAGAATAATAAAATTATTATTGCAGTTTTAAGTCAGCACCATCCCTTGGCCGATAGTGGAACTATTTTTTTTTCTTTGTCCAGCGCCATCTCTTGCACCGTTTGTGGAACTAAATTAATTTTTCTTGGGTCAGGGCCATCTGTTGACTGGTAGAGGAACTAATTAATTTTTGTTTGTTTTTTGAATTTCTAAAAAAGTGTGTTATATTGAGACATCGTTTTATTTTTCCTGTAATCTTTACATAAACTATTATCACATAGAATAATTTCAGATTTTTCTCTTTGCAAACTTCGGAGATAAGGGGGGGGGGGGCGAACGGTATTTTTTTCTCATTTTTCATCAAAAGTCAAAAACTATGGCCTAAAAAAATGTTTTAAAATGTGCAAATAGCGCTCTTTCATATAATGTCCCACATGTCCTAGTCGCCCCACTTAAAATTTTTAAGACCACTTTTCAGTCCCTGTTGTAGATTTTTTTTTTTTTAATTTCTTTCTTATTTGCAAAATAGTTGGACAAACGTCATCTTAAACTATTTCAAATTTCAAGTTGATACCATTAGTAGTTCTCGAGATATCCAGCTGTGACAGACAGACTGAGTCACACCATAAGGGTTCCTTTTTACCCATTTGGTACGGAACCCTAAAAAGGGACTGTTCGCCTGCGAGGTAGAGGTAAAGGGATGCCAACCTGCTCCGCACTGACCTCATCGTTGCCACGAAATAGTCTGTTTATTTTAGACAAAAGGCCCGCTTAGAAGAAATCGATTTTTTTGTCTGTCCATCAGCCATTTTTGATGTCCCCATTGCTGAGGCACAGGCCTTCCTTATGGGTGGTAAGGAGGATGGGCCATAACCCACCACGCGGGCCCAATGCGGATTGGTGGGTGTTAACGACTGCAAATGCAGCCGGGACCGACGGCTTAACGTGCCTTCCGAAGCACGGAGGAGCTCGAGATAATAAATTTTTGGTCATCCATCCCATCACCGACCCTTGCGAACGTTGCTTAACCTCCGCAATCGCTGGGCCAGGCGCTAAACCACTGCGCCACCGAGCTCCTCAAATTTTTGCTCCTCCTCAGCTTTTTGTCTATGCTCAACAAATGTCAAATTCAAGTCATTTCGGGCTAACACGGTAGCGAGAGCACGCTTACTCATATACGCATGTGCTGCACGTCGCCAAGAAGTCAAATAACTTATGAAGTTGGACGACAAAAAATGACAAAATGCTGTACCCTAACAACAAAACAAAAGACGTAATGGTTTTCGAATACCGCCAAGCGGTCCTTCTGGGTACTTTATTATTTTGTATCGTTGCCGTATCTAATGGAGTTACCCTACTGAAGTAATCATTATGCTATGATAAAGGCTCCAACATTACATCGCCATTAGTTGAATAACTTAGAATACATGATCGTTAAACACCGCTATAGGTGAATTCATAAATGAATTGTATTAACATAAAATCCGAAACAACGGAGGGAATATGGATGCTGAATCATTTAAGGAAATCATTGTATTATTTATATTATATATATATATATATATATATATATATATAAAATATATATTTGCATATCTTTTTATGTAACTGAGCTTCAAATTCTACTTAATATAGTTTGACTACGGTAAGTTGGTGGTAGCTAAGCAGGCTTGAAAGCCCTGCCATAAACCAAAGTCGAATGACGTTGTTGCTTGGTTGGTGATGAAAACAGATAAAACTTGCCTTATACTAAACCTGGGGCCTACCTACTTATTGTCTAATATTCAAAACCTATCGCAATCGCTTTCATTTGACAGTTGGATGTGACACATTGCAGTATTTCTTTGGTAAGTTTTTATTTGTGCCAAATAGAAGCATCAATGTATCACATCCTCAAAGCGATTGCAATAGATTTTGAAATTAGACAATTAGCCCCCAGATCGCGCTATTTCTGAACGATAAAACTAATAGTTACCGCAACCACTTAGGTTACATTATCCAAAAAATATTTGGTTCAGCTTTGGTTTACTCATTAAAATTGTCCAAGATTGGCATAGCATTGAACAATAATTTGAACAAAACTAATGGAAATTTAAATTGAAATTGAAATTATCTTTATTTAAATAAGCTCACATAATAAGCGTTTTTAAATTGTCAATTCTTTTACCCTACTACCCATTATGACTTCTTTTATATGACAAGAAAAATGGGCGCAGAAAACTTGCCAGCTTTAACAATCAGATGGAACAATATTTACAAATATATATATCGTTGGGATGGAATGGGATGTTTCCTGTAAACGAAACTGAAACGGTAATGATTTAGTTTTGGTTTTACCGTTGCAATCCTCTACACAGGTTGGAAGGAAATAAATAAACTAACATTTTCTCACACGGAACTTAATTAACAAAGCACGAGCATTCGCGAGCTCTGTTGATTGCACTTGCCGCAGAATCTGGCTAAGCCGAAGCTGAGTTTCACTGTCCGGAATTAAATCCGGACGTTTTCACTGCGAAACCAGACGATCCAATGGCAAAAAAAAATATAATTATTAATTTGTCTTACGGAATATGTTAGGATATTTAATTCATTTGTATTAAGAAAAGGGCTTCGAAGGCTTTCAAGATTCAGCCAAACAAGTTCTTTTAAGTTATAATAATGGCTATTGTTGTATTTTTTGCGAATTAATTGAATCGGTGCATCAAAACTTTCGTATGGAGTATAGCCCTCTATGGATGTGAAACTTGGACATAATGACGCAGAGAGATATAGAAGGATTAGAAGCATTCGAAATGTGGTGTTGGTGTAGGATGGAGAAGATAAGCTGGACTGAGATGGTGACAAATGAGGAAGTATTGAAAAGAGTAAATGAAAAACGTCAGATATTGAAAATCATAGAAGACAGAAGAGGTAGAACGATCGGCCACTTTAACAAATTTATTACAAACATTATAGAAGGAAAAATAGAGGGAAAGAGAGGAAGAGGAAGACCAAGAAGAGCCTTTATAGAACAGATCAAAGAGAAGGTGAATGTCGTGTCTTATCAAGAAACCAAGGAACTGGCTTTGGACAGAAACGAGTGGAGGAAGCTAAACAGACAAGAGCGCGGCTCTTAGGCAGCCATTACACGGTAGGTTTTGCTGTCAGTTTAACCACGGTCACTGCCGTGACTGACGATTAACCTACCGTGTAATGTAGTGACTGATGGTTGCATGGAGTTGATTTGCAGTTGCAGTCAAACGTAATTCATGACTGATGGAATTTGACTGACGCTTGCATGAGCATGTAATGACCGCCTTAAGTTAAGAAGAAGAATTGAATCGTGATATTGGTAGGCCATAAATACTGAATCGTAATACTACGTAACCAACGTAACGCATTTGATATCGTTACTTACGTAGTTTTTTTTGCGGTCATCAAATTGTATTAATCTTTTGGACTTTTGTAAGATTAGATGTTTAGTTTTATGATAGAATAACGAGTAATTATTCTAACTATAAGCTATTAAATATACATCCGAGTATTTTGTAAGTAAATTAAGTTTCCGTTAATTGCTCACGTTTTGGGAATGGCATGTTGGTTAAATAAGTTATTTTCTCTTTCGCTGAAACGACCATAAAATCCTCACCACAACCGAGCTATTCAACAGAATTAAATTTCGGTATATCGTTTCTCGACATGTTTTAATTTAACTAAACAATAGCGAAGTTCTTTTTATAAAAAAAATTACCTATTTTGATCATCGATTAAAGTAAGTAATTATAAAAACATATTAATCTTTTTTTAGAAATTACTCTTTTAGTTCCGAGATATCGGTTCCCGTAGTTTTGTTTTATATATTATTTGATTATTATGTACTACGTAAATTAAAAATATTTAGGTACCAACATGATATTTTAGAGGTATATGCATACTATAGTTGAGTAGGATTCTCACGGTGTTTATAAAATAATTATTCCCTATGTAAAACAGTTGTGTTTGTTGAAACTTTTTATAGGTAAGTACTCAAACATTTTTACACTTTTTTTCATAACGTTATAATGTTAGTAACTTTGTTTTCATCGTTTAAAGTAAGTAGGTACATACTCTTTCGTGTATGTTGCCGTAAAGTGGAATGCGTTTTGTAATAAAGTTGAATTTCCAAGAATCCAGTACACAGAAGTGAAATGTTTGCTCTCGACAAAGCGTTGTTTTGCTAAAGAGAATATTACAATTTGCTTTGTTGAAATAAATTTACTAGAAAATGCTAAGATGTTTTACTTTTCAAATGCTTGGAAAAATGATTTGATGAAGAGGTCGGTATTTTTCGCAGTATAGTATGTTAGCAGCAATTTATTGTCTTAAACATACCTTTCTAATGATATATCACTCATTGCTAGAGGGTGGCTAGACTAACTGCATTGTCCCTTGCCCATCAATCCTTTACTATATAGGGTCATATTATTATTGTATTCACCATCCAAATTTTGAGGATGTGTTCAGTCCATGAAACTGAACAAGTTTCTCTAGAACACATGGTCAAATATGTAAAAAAACAAAACGACTATCCATACAATCACGTTATCAATGTGGGATGACCAAAATTTTGTGGCGAAATTCGGTACCTACATGTTTCTTATAGATGTTGTTTAGTTTCATGGACTGGACACATCCTTGAAAGGATGGTAAGTTCAGAATGACCTGATATAAGATGATACTTAAACAGGTGATAGTGTTGGTTAAACTGAACAACTTTCTCCAAGGAACATAGGTCGAAAAACGAATAAAAATTGTCATATTCCCATAAAAATGTATTGGTCAGCTGACCGACTTACTATGGGAAGGCGAAAAAAAAAGTTTTTCGACCTATGTTCCTTGGAGAAAGATGTTCAGTTTCACCAACACTATCACCTGTTCAGTATCATCATATCATTTTGGCACCAATATATAACTCTGAGACATATGTGGGGTCTTTGTATCTGATTTCCTCTACACAAGTACACTTTGGAAGCAGTGCAATTATCTGACGATGCGCTCATGGCGGAACTTGACAGACTGATCGTACTCGATCACGTTTTTTAAGCAACGCTTGGTCCGGCCCTTCGAGCATCGCGGCTTCTGGTACAGAACCCCGTCTTACTCTAAGGTCCGGCCAGGTGTCGGATGAATGACCGTTAAGTGGCATTACAACTGACCGCTTCCGTGCTTCGGAGGGCACGTTAAACCATCTGTACCGGCTGTTGTCATATGATAACAGTCGTTAAGCCAAGTTAGAGGCCTTGTAGGCGTCTTGATAAACGCTAACAACAGAGGTGGCCACTATTCCTCATTCGATAAGAAGAAGAAGATCTGACGATATATTTTTTTGTAAAACAATCCTACAAATGGAAGACATAATTCTTTCCCCAGTAATGGCTTCTCAGCCATTTCAAAGAGACGTTCCAAATGCCATTCAAATCGAATCGAACAAATAAAAAGTCCTTTTAAGACAAAAGCTTCGAAGAGCAATTATAAAGTACAGAGAGAGCCAGCAAGTTTGTTGGAGTCATTTAGTCGAGTTAAATCTTGGCCAATAAGCTTGACAATTCAATCGATCCTTCAGAAATGGATACGGAAAAGTTTACAATTACATTACAATGTAAACTTTTTCGCAACACTTTTATTACGCATATGTATTAAGGCGGTTGTATGACCGAAAGTGGCGCCGTCAGAGGTTTTTATTTAATAAGTTTTTAATAGAAAATATTTTTTTAATAATGTTTATCGTCGAGATTTTAGAGCCCATGTTCTTGTATTTTTAGAAGGAATCACTACATGCCCTCGTAGTCATTCTTAGAAGTAGATAGCAAAAGCGTCAAAAACGGCCACTTTTAGCAGCTTTGCTACCTACTTCTAGCAGTGACTACGAGGGAATGTAACGATACCGTCTAAAAATACTAGACTGTGGGCCCTAAAATCTCCACGATAAACATTTATTAAAATTGTGTATTAGAATTATAATATTAAATATAATTCACCGCGGCGCCACTTTCGCTCAAGGTACCACCTTAAGTATTAATTTTGGATTTTAGCTTCCCAACTTCCTATTTTATTTATTTGAATTAAAAAAAAAGTGTTTTAAAAACAAAAAACCGACTTCAAAAAACCTGAAAATGAAAACAAAACAGCTTCAAAATTTAATACCTCTAAAAAGCAAGAAATAATATTCAAATCACTAGATACGCATATCATTGTAATAAAACACATCTAATGAAGTCGGGTGGGGGTGAAGTTCAACTTCTTTATTTATTCTAAAAGCCCCACCCGACTTCATTAGATGTGTTTTATTACAATGATATGCGTATCTAGTGATTTGAATATTATTTCTAGCTTTTTAGAGGTATTAAATTTTGAAGCTGTTTTGTTTCCTTTTCAGGTTTTTTGAAGTCGGTTTTTTGTTTTTAAAACACTTTTTATTTTTTTATTTTTAGTGTAAGTAAGTACCTTCTGTATTTGGTAGATAATTACTTTAGTTTGTTATATTTAGTTTATTTATATATCTTATCCAGTAGGTATATTATCTAGGTAGATAAAACATGGGTAGACCCCGAAAGGTGCGGCATGCACGCCTTTAAAAATATCGGTCTTAAGATATTTTTAAATTTAACTTTTTTGTGGTAAGTATGGTATATTTAGCGACGATATTATCTAAGCTACAATAGTCTTATGTCAATGGCTCATCACCTTTTACAAAATACTGGTTTTCCCGACGCAGGGGCGTTAATTCTTGAGGAGTTCTCCTGGTACTTCACTATCAGCTCCACTTCACCATATAATTATCACGAACCACATAAATAGCCTAGCAACTATATTAAAGTAATCGTATCGCACCAGTGAGATACTTAGTTTAGTACCTATTGAATAGTTCGGGTGATCATCAATGGTCTTCATCATCAGTTCCACTTCACCAAAATGGTACTTTTCAAAAGCAAATGCACGAGTTACTTAAGAAAATAGCAAAATGGCCATAGGTGTGCTTATAATATTTGAAGAGTTCCCTTGATTTCTCCAGGATCCCATCATCCAATTTCAAAATTTAAAAAAATGGGACCAGCTTGAAAACATACCTGATGTTACCTGACGTTTGAATCATTTTAATCGGTTCAGCCGTCTTCGAGTAATCGGTGTACATACAAAAAACAAAAAAAAAAAACGGGTCGAATTGAGTACCTCCCTCCTTTTGAAGTCGGTAATTATGTTAATCATAATATTGAAATTAAATAGTTTTATTTATTTAATAATCTATTAATGTTTAATAACTTTTACCAAAGACTTGGCGTAAATTACAGCTTAACTTGTAAGTAATTATACATTGTCTTGTAGATATACGTCTAGAACATGTCTTGTCTAAAATATGTTAATACCTTGTTTAATGGGTGTATTAGTATATATTTAGGTAATATAATAATATTTTTGTTGGGATATATCGTGTACAATTTAAGCCTTGTTGAGGCAGTAAAATTACCCTAAATTCCAAGACTTAAACTTTCATTATAATTTCGTAAAACTGAAATATTAGAAAAGAAGTATGAAAACTATGACTTCTGATTTAATTTGGGAATGGAGCATAATTTATATGAAATTGTTCGTCAGGTGTGTAAGTTTGAGCTTGGCCGGACTTTGTGAGACAGTCCCTTAGTTAAGTACCTAATATGTATATAGTCAATTATCCGTCCGTACCTTAAGGCATGATGTGGCTACCTTCACTAGAATTTTTCATTCTCCATGTTACAATGTAATACCTACTGTGTAAGACACAATGTAATTTTCTCTGGCGGTCCTAATAAATAATAAAATAAAATAAAACAAATAAACTATTTATACAGCCAGCCCCGTGATTGTTAAATAAGTAGATGGAGAAATATTTAATATTATAGCTGGATCTAAACGAAAAGTACTTTATACAAATTTTGATAAAAGTCATTTTAAAAGAGAGGGGAAACCTAATAACACTAAATTCAAGGCAAGGATTAATCTGATCGATTTGCCATCGACTAGCAAAACATTCCATAGCTGGCTTGGAAATAATAAATAAACTAGAATAGCCGCAGTCACAATCCATATCTCGTACTACGGTTGTTTACTGCCGCCATAAAGAAAATCATAAAGCTGCGATCGCCTGGAGTCTACTACTATCTACTACTACTCTATGTGCTGCATTTTCGATTCATGTTTCGTTGAATATCGTTATCCTAGTCGTTTTATTCACAGAGCTATTCACAATTTAACACAGCTTAGAAACAGCCATACAAGTCATATAAACACAATACATACTTTAACAGCAGCCTACAAAGATTTTTTGACTTACTTTTACAACTCGTTACCAAAATTGTAAAAATCCAATGAAAGTCGAAAATCACCAGTTTTACACTTACTAGAGACGAATTAACTTTAGACCTAATTTTTGGATACTATTTTGCTCATCACCCTCGATGCTTTTATTGAAGTTCTAAATTATTGTTTTTCATTTCCAAAAGAAGACTTTCAGAAGGCTATTGCCCATTGTTTGTTACGAAATACATAAAATTTTGATAATGTTTCAGTAGATAAAAATTAAGAAATAACGAATAGAATAAGATTTCATAAAAAATTAAAAAAAAATGACTTTGACCTTCAATAACTTCGTAGCTATTGGTTTCCCAGGTATGGTCTAAAAGACAAAAATGATCCTGATGATGGGCGGAATGCGTGGACTTCGGCTTCGTTGAGTGTCTTGTTACACCCGTTATGTGAAAGTTTGGGTGTTAAGTTGTTTAGATGTTTGTTACTCAATCACGCAAAAACGGCTAAACGGATTTGGATGGAACTTGATATACAGATAGTTCCTAGCTTGGATTAACATATAGGATACTTTTTATCCCGATCAAGGGCTCCCTATTAGGGATTTCCGAATGTCCACGCGTACGAAATTGCGGGCTTATGCTAGTAATTTATATTTTGGTTTATGTTTTCCCATATAATGACTGGTTTACATTATCTTAGTCTTTAGATAGATGATTTACTCTTTATTGCACACACATTAAAAAGGAACACAGTTTTTTCTTTTTTTTTAAAGGAGCTTTTGTAATAATGTTACATGTCAGCCCCATCGTGACTATAATTTTATGTAAAATTATTATCTAATCTATCTATTAAAGCTAATGCATTATTAGAATGTGAAATGTGACATTTAGTTGTTCTAAATGTACTTTAAGTATTGTATAATTATAATTTGTTAGTAAAATTGGGTTCCATTTTCACTTAACAGCAACTTTATAAAGTGGTACTCATAAAACATTACTAAGCATCCACGGATCGCCAAACTCCATCCATTTCTGGCGCAGAACGAAGGGCGACCGTTGACCGGCGTACAGAGCGATCGATGGTTGGCGACCAGCCAGTTTGGCTCCTTGCCCTGTCTGCGGTCCTGGTACAGCTGTAGGCTTTAGAAAACCTAGCCCTGGAGAGCCCTCCGTTTCTCATTTGTTCCGTTATAAAAATGTTTAAAACTCAACGATGATAAAAACTACGTCATTAAATTATCATTCCGTATGTTTATTACTTTATGACCTTGCAAGTTAATCTTTCAGATTAACCTTAATTAATCCCTAAATATATTTAAGCGACTTGTAAAGGAACACTATCTATCGTGATAGATAGTTTACCTTACCACACTTTATTCCTTCTTGTTTCATTCTTATATAATATTTTTGTAACTACATTATGTTGTGTATAATATTGTAATATAAAGAATCATAGTGTAAAAGCACCATAAACTGCCCACTTCTTATTCTTTTTAACCGACTTCCAAAAAAGGAGGAGGTTCTATGTTCGTCTGTATATTTGTTTTTTTTTTGTGTATGTCCACCGATTACTCGAAGACGGCTGGACCGATTGAAATGATTCAAACGTTATTACATTAGGTACACTCCCAAGTTGGTCCCATTTTTTAAAATTTGGAAATCGGTTTAGTACTTTTCAAGTAATTTTGAAAAAAGCACGAAAATAGTATAATTTTGTGTGAATTACCTCGATGATTGGTCGTATTACTTCTTTGTTTATGAACTGAATAAGATAATATTTTTTTTGTTGGAAGAGGGATATCTTAAGTGTATTTTTTTAACCGACTTAAAAAAGAAGGTTCTCAGTTTGACCCGTATTTAAGTATGTTTCTCCGCGATTATCTTACGTTTGGCTGAGCCGATTTTTCTACATATATAATATACCTCACCTACAAGGTGAAGGGTTACAGACATAAAATTAAACACCAGAGCAAAGATTCGAGCAGATTTATTTTCTTTACGGAGACACAGCAAATACATCGGCGGCCACGAGAGAAGTAGTGTCAAATTCAAGTGACGTTTCAAACTGACATCTGTCACCACAGATTGTATTGTGTTTACCAAAAACTAATACTGGCCCTTAAACCAATACAATTAAAATACAGAACTGGCCCTTAATGAAACAACTACTTACATTTAGTTACACAACAAAGATAAATGTATCTTATGAAATATTATACAATTATAAGTTACATAACACATTAACAAAATAACATGTGAAACAGAAGAATGCTAAGTTAGACATATTTTATTTCACATACTTTATATAAACAATTTAAAAGGGGAACAACCCTAATTCTTTTACAAAGTTATTATGTTTTTCAATAGTTAAAGGTTTCGTTAAAATATCAGCTGTCATCTGATCTGTTGATAAGTAAATTACATCAATAATACCTTTGTTTAATGTTTCTCTAATAAAGTGATGTCTAACATCAATGTGTTTTGTTCTTGCATGATACATAGAATTAGTACACAGTTTTTGAGCTGACTGGTTATCATTATACATGGTTACTAAACAATACTTATGTAATAGGTCATACAGAAAATTATGAATAAACAAAGCCTCTTTTGTTGCATCTGACATTGCCATGTACTCGGCCTCAGTGCTTGATAGAGCAACGGTTTTTTGTTTCCTACTCTCCCATGATATTACAGAATTACCCAATTTAAAGACGAAACCTGTATACGATTTGCGATCGATTGTACTAGCTGCCCAATCTGCATCTACAAAACCAGTGATATTTAGACCACCTTTCTGAAAACAAAGACGATAATCGATTGTACCTTTTAGATAACGTAAGACACGCTTAGCTGCTTTCCAGTGCGCCTCAGTGTAACAGTTGTTAAACTGACTTAGTACACTCACAGCATGGGTGATGTCTGGCCGTGTGCAAACTGAAACATACATAAGACAACCAATAAGATTTCTGTAGTCATTCTCACAGGTCCTATTTTCTTTATTGTTCTTTACGTGCTCCAGTTTTTCGCCCTTTTCCATAGGTGTTTTTGCAGGTTTACAGTCACTCATGTTAAATCTTTTCAGAATACTATTTATGTATCCAGATTGGTCAAGAGTGAATTTTTCTTTAGTTTTACAAACTCTCATTCCTAAGATGTGATGAACTGGACCAAGATCCTTCATCTTAAATTCTGACATTAATTTTTTCTTTATTTCTGCCTTTTTAGCTGAACTTTGTTGATTTGAAAAAAGTAAAATATCGTCAACATATAGAGCAATGATAATCAGATCATTGTTATTACGCTGGAAATATACACATGGTTCCGAAGACATTTTTGAAAAATTAAGTTTATCAGTCAAAACTCCATTAATTTTCTCGTACCAAGATTTTGAAGCTTGTTTTAAACCATATATAGCCTTGTTTAGTTTATAAACATATTGTTCTCTATCTTTCAAAACAAAGTGCTCTGGTTGTTCCATGTATACGTCTTCATGGAGATCACCATGCAAGAATGCTGTCTTTACATCCATGTGCTCAATTTCCAATTCATATTCTGCAGCTAAAGCAAGTAGTGTACGGATCGTAGAGTACCTCACAACAGGCGAGAAAGTCTCTAGGTAATCTATGCCATATTGTTGCGTATAACCTTTGGCTACTAACCTGGCTTTATGTCTCAAAAGTTCGCCATCCAGACCAAGCTTTCTTTTGAAAACCCATTTACATTTAACAGTTTTCTGAGTTTTTGGTCTTTCTGTTAGTGTCCAACAGTTATTTTCAATAAAAGATTGATACTCATCTTTCATTGCTTTGATCCAGTCCTCTGCTTCTGCGCTGCTTAGTGCTTCTTGCACCGTCTCAGGTTCCGAGTCACTCGACACTCCTCTGACGAGTAAACTGGTCTCGGGATTATTTTCCACCTCGTGAAAAGAGTCACCAGATGATAGATCTGCCAGTGTCGACTCTCCTGGAACGTAAGTTTCATCAGAATTATTACTTGGTATAGAAATATCACTTTCAGAGTCATCCACCGATATTATGCTCTGTCTCTGTGCTCGTCCGTCATCAGATTGCTCAGGACTCAAGGTGGATGTCTCCGATAATTCAAAAAACGTATTATCATCATTATCAGAAGCCTTGGTATTGATGAGCTCATGCATGAATAAATCATTATGCATGATTTTGCTATTATCATCATATGACATTTTAGAGAAGAATTTATTTTCTAAAAATGTAACGTGCCTAGCTTTAATACACTGATAAGATTTGTGAGGGTCTAACAACCTATACCCTTTGGTCTCCTCACAATATCCAACAAAAATGTAAGGTTTACTTTTGGAATCTAATTTCTTACGATTCTGTACCATTGCATAGGCTACACAACCAAAAACTCGTAAATAACTGAGGTTGACCTTTTTATGGTTCCATTTTTCTTCTGGAGTAACTCCCATGACGGCTTTGGTTGGTGTCCTGTTCTTCAGATGAACAGCGGTGTTCACCGCTTCCGCCCAAAACTTGTCCTCTAAACCAGCGTCCTTGAGCATGCACCTTGCCTTCTCCATGATGGTTCTGTTTGCTCTCTCAGCAACGCCATTTTGTTCTGGACAGTGAGGCACGGTGGTTTGGTGCCTAATTCCATTTTGTTTGAGATACACCTGAAATTTAGAATTAATGTATTCACCACCGTTATCACTCCTCAAGATTTTAATCTTTTTATCAGTTTGATTTTCCACTGATGCCTTGAAAATTTTAAATACTTCAAAAACATCCTCTTTTGATTTCACAAAGTACACAAATGTTTTTCTACTAAAGTCATCTATGAACGTCAAGAAATATCTTGAGCCAGTGAATGATTTTGTAGGGATGGGCCCACACAGATCAGTGTGCACCAAGCCTAATACTTCAGATGCCCTACTACATGTTTTCTTGGGAAATGGTAATTTATGCTGTTTTCCCTCGATACAAGCAATGCAAGGTTCAAAATTATCACTACTGTAATTAACTCCATTTACCATACCTTGTTTTAGTAATGCCATGCTCCTCGAGTTCAGATGACCAAGACGACGATGCCACACCTCTTGCGTTGTCATCGCTATTTGACTGGCATTCGCAGCCAATTTTGAAACTGGTTCATGGCTAGACGTCTCTGAAAAAGAATCTGATGTCTCCTGCGACACCTTATTAACATCACTACCTGCCACTGACACTAATGAGCTGTTATTCGTTGTCAACTGATGAGTCTGCTTACTGTTCACCTCCTGTGTCCTTGCCCCTTGAAACAAAACACTGTTGCTCTCCAAGCACGGAGGCTGTTTGATGGTATCAAGTTCATATATACCATTCTTACAAGAAGCAGTAGCTACTATAACCTTATCATCATATATGTGACAACCAGTCGAACTGAAAATTACTTTAAAGCCTTTGTTTACCATACTACTAACAGATAATAAGTTTGCTGATAGATTTGGTACATAATATACATCGCTTATGGTTTTAACACAATTCTTTAAATTTACCATTACATTTCCTCGACCTGCAGTCTTCAGTATCTCTCCGTTAGCGACACTCACGTCTAGAGTTTGTCCTGGCACGAAGTCCTGCATAATGTCCTTGTTATTGGTCATGTGGCTGGTGGCACCGCTGTCGATATACCACACATTTCGACATAGTTTTACGCTGAGTGCAGACAGCAACGCCTTATTGCTGTCAGGTACGTTGTACTTCTTCCCACTCTGTGGTTTCCGTTGACCTTTAGGGCAGTCTTTGAAGAAATGACCACTTTTCTTGCATTTAAAACACTTTGGAGGTTTCCGCACTGCCAGCGCTGACTCGGTCTCGGTCTTACCTTCCCTGCGCTGGTGTTCTTGGATCAATCTGGCCTTGACTACATCACTTGTAAGCGTCAAGTTAGAGTTTTCTAGTGCCATTATGAGGGGATCATAGTCTGTGGTGAGCCCACTCAATAGAATGATGGCAAGAAAAGAATCCTCCAGAGCTGCATCTATATCACACAAGCTCTGCGACAGTTCTGTAATCTTATTAATATAGCCTTCCATGCTTTCGCATTGATCCAACTTACTTGAAAAGATTTGTCGTAAAAGACCCAGTCTTCTGCAAAGGCCCTTGTCTTCATAAGCTTGCTGTAGACTACTCCACGCTTGATGTGCAGTTGTTGCAGTCTTGATGTACGGGTACACCGTAGGATTCACCGACAAGCAAATTTTTGCCAGTGCTTTCTGGTCTAATTGTTTAATTTTAATATCTGTAACGCTCGCTTCTTGCTCAGCGAACTGCCAAAGTTCTTCATGGATCAAAATCATCTTCATGGTAAATTTCCACGATCCATAATTTTCAGCTCCTCTCAATTTTTCTATAGTGTTCTGTCCCATCATAGGTGATGGAATTGAAGCCATAATCACGAGGACACGTCGGAAGACAATGTGCGACCAAAATGTGGTCGGCTTGGTCCGGTTGAGGTTATCAGAACTTTTTCGAAAAATAACAAAATAGCGCAAATTAATTTATATATACATTCGCGAGGCTCTGGGCCCATAACCTGAAGGGTTACAGACATAAAATTAAACACCAGAGCAAAGATTCGAGCAGATTTATTTTCTTTACGGAGACACAGCAAATACATCGGCGGCCACGAGAGAAGTAGTGTCAAATTCAAGTGACGTTTCAAACTGACATCTGTCACCACAGATTGTATTGTGTTTACCAAAAACTAATACAAGGTACCTACACTAAAAATTAAAAAATATAAAAAATTGTTTAAAAAAAAAACAAAAAACCGACTTCAAAAAACCTACCTCTAAAAAGCAAGAAATAATATTCGTAATAATAAAAATACGTCTATTGAAGTCGGGTGGGGCTTTTAGAATAAAAAAAGGAATTTGTACTCCAGCCCATTTTATTGGGCGCTAAGAACAAAGTAATTATAATAAATAATGCTATTTTTTAATTAAGAAAAATTATATAGGTAGGGACGGTTGAGTCGATTTTTTAACATTAGTAATAGTTAGTATTACTTATAATAAAAAGCTTTATCTAATTGAACAATAACAACAAAACTAATCATCTCCTCTTACTAAGAAATCATAAAAAACTACCTAATAAAGCGATAAAAACTTGTTATTTAACAACAATAACAAAAGTCTTATCCGTACTTAAGAACTTAAGCCTAAGTCGCTGCCAATGGCTATACAATACGAATTCACTTACGTAAACTAATTTTACTTGGAATTCTCTGCGTATAGGCTAAAACTAAGAAAAATAATCTGTTGGCTGTTTAGTTAAACATTTTTCTGAACTAATTAAAAACAGCTTTTCTTTGCAGATAAAACACAAATAAAGAAAAATATAAACTTTAAAAAATTATTTTTCTGCTTCTGTAGAACAAGCTAAAAATACACCTACTTTATGAACCTTATTTACTTAGTTGAAATACAATTTAATTCAATAAGATCTAGATTTATAAAATCAAAAAATCATTTATTCAGTCTAGGCTGTTACAAGCACTTGTGGATGTCAAAGAAGCTACGCCATCGGTTCGCAAACCCTGAGCGGGAGACCTTGTAACGAGAAGAACCGGCAAGAAACTCGTCAAGGGCTGCTTTTTTCTCCCTGTATATTTCATACAGAGTCCTCAACATTGAAAAATGAGCTCCACATTTAAAGTGAGGTCATTTTCCATCACAATAATTAACAAAAGTTTGCACACAATGGGTAGGTAGGTTGAAATTAAATACCTACTACATATCGGATAGGTAATTGTGAGAGTAAATAACTTTCAACTAGTTGAGAAATCAGTAATCACTATGTCTGCTACTCGAAAGTGCACCTAAGTAGGCAAAATTTACCAAAAAACACTTGATACAAGACATAAAAAATAACAATAAAAAAACGCAATTCTTACAATTCAATATGCGTTAAGATAGGTACTCAGAAGCAGACCCATTCCCACTGGCAGCACCCGTTCACGAGCATGACGCGTGGACCAGCCATCGCTTCGCCATATTTGACGGAACGTAACGACCCGCCCCACACGACACCACCGCAGAAATGATTAAAGAGAGCATGACATACTTAGGCTATCTATCCTAATCCTAAGGCACTGAATTGAAAACTAATATCCAAAAGCTTTTCATAGGCCTTTACTTTTTTTTTTATATATATTTAATGGGTTTGCTCTTGACCCCAGTCTTGCCCAAAAGCAAAGACAGGGTCTACGATGGAGCGAGCTTGCCCAGAAGGTGCATATTCACTCTGGCCTTGAATAGAGTCAGGTTGTATGCGCTCGGAAAACAGACGCCGGCAGGGAATTCCATTCCATAGCTGTGCGCATTATGAACGATGATGAGTAGCGTTTGGTACGCAGAAAAGGTATATCAACTAAGAACGGGTGATAACCTGCAGTGCGTCTGGATGTCCGATGGTAGAAAGGAGAAGGTGGAATGAGTTCATGCAGTTCTTGAGCACACTCACCAAAGTACAATCTGTAAAAGACCGATAGGCAAGCAACTTTTCGGCGGTGTGCTTTTTTTTTTTTTTTTTATTTATTTGTTCATAATATTACAATTATAAAAGTTAAAAACTAGACGCGCTCTAAACCTATTAAAGGTTTATACTTGCGCGAATGAGTCGCATTACAGCATTATAATGTCACTCACTCGATCCCAATATATAGTATTTTTTTAATAAGTGTTTACACGTTTTGTAGTTCTTTAAGATGCTATTTTGCAATGTGTGCGGAAGCCTGTTTAATATATTGGGTAGCGTATATTTCCACGTCCTTTTACCATATTCATTATTATATTTAGGTAGAACAAACATTGGTGTACTGTTTATTTGCGCAGTTTACTATGCCTAACTTTAGCAGTTAGGGACTCAATGTGATGGTATTCCTCAAGTACTATTTGATAATTGATTTTATTGTGAGCTGACATAATTCTGCAGTACTTCAACAACCCTATTTCGTCTTCTTTATATTTTTTTCTAATATATTTTGGAATGATTGTTTTAAGTATACTTAGTTGAAGTTTGTATATTAAGTCAATGTTAGTTTTATATGTTCGACCATAGCTACTGAGTCCATAACCTACTATTGATTCACCTAATGATAAGTACAACATTCTTAGTATATTGTATGGTAATTTAAATTTAAGTACAAAAAATTTAGCACGAAGTGATCTTAATTTGTTACATATGTATTCTACATGAGGTCGCCAATTAAGATGTTTATATAAACTGTTAAGCTTAGCTGCTACCAGTTCTCCATCGCCTATAAATCTCTTGGCTCTGCGTTTACTTACAAAAACTACTGACTATAGAAAGCAAAATGATTGCAATAAAAAAAAGAGAAATCAAAACAAAGTTTACTTGCCTATTAGTTTTATGTTTTGAGTAAGAAGTGCCATACATATTGATAACATCAAACAGAGAAAAAAATATATATATAAATATACGACGCCCTTAGTACAAGCAGACAGAAGCAGACCCATTCCCACTGGCAGCACCCGTTCACGAGCATGACGCATGGACCAGCCATCGCTTCGCTCAACCATATTTGAGGGAACGTAACGACCCGCCCCACACGACACCACCGCAGAAATGTTTAAAGTGAGCATGACATACTAAAGCTACTCGCATTAAGGCGTCGTCGAGTCAAAAAGCTTACAATAAGTTTTAAGTAGGTAGGACAATTCCCTCAATTTTCACATAGAATAGAAAAATCTACGACCAGGCTGTTTTATCAATTAAATAATCTTTATAAGTTATAGGTATTGCGCTTTTGAATGGAACAGCTGATTTTTTTTCGCGATATCAAAGTTGGCCCCGTTGTAAAAGTTGCTTGTAATCATGAGTGGAACCACCCCACTACGGGAACCAAAATGATTAAAATTTCACGAGGTATGTCCATGTCCATCAGCCATTTTTGATGTCCCCACTGCTGGGGCACAGGCCTTCCTTATGGGTGGTAAGGAGGATGGGCCATAACCCACCACGCGGGCCCAATGCGGATTGGTGGGTGTTAACGACTGCAAATGCAGCAGGGACCAACGGCAAACACGGAGGAGCTCGAGATAATAAATATTTGGTCTCCCATCCCATGACCGACCCTTGCGAATCGCCGGGCCAGGCGCTAAACCACTGCGCCACCGAGCTCCTCCTCACGAGGCATACTCTTCCTTTTTTGGCAGTCGTGTAAACGCAAACTTTCACCTGCTAACAACCAACCATCCCAACTCACAATATAACCTAAAACACTGTCCTATTTTTCGGTTTTCCTGATTGTCTACATGTCTACACGGTGTACCTCGCCCTCACCCGTGTCTAACAAAGGCAGACCGATTTAAAGTAACAAGTTTCGGTGAAGTTACGATCTAAGTTTGCAGATAAATTACATGTAGGTCAAAGTAGGTACGTGATAACAAGTTAAAGTTTAAGACCAGTTTATAGAACAAGTAAAGTTTTTTTTATTTGTTTATAGATTTGAATTTTAAACAATTGTGTATTTTTAGTCAAATGATGATGTCTCACACTGAGTATTCGAATTTATCAGTAAAATATGGAAGAAAAATAGTAGATTTAGTTAATGGAACATCACGGTTGAATGATAAAGCAGTATTTTAACACTAAACTTTGAGGTGCAAAATTTTGTTAAAGTCAAGTGTATTTGTTATTCGTTATTTATGTAAAACAGGGAGTATATATAAGTTTACAGGTATTGTATAAGGTTACTACGGTACGGAATCCTTTACTGCGCGTAGCCCGATACGCACTTGTCAGGGTTTTTTTATATAGGTTACAGCTGAAGATTTGACCCTGAACTTGGGTTTCGATATAAATAGTTTTGAGTCATTTGGTATTCATGAATATTCGAATCTGTCATTCAATTGCTAATCGCACTTCAATTGTGTTGCAATAGTTTCTTGATAGCTAGTGTTATGTGGAGCTAGCTCACCTAGAAACAGCGCTTTCACATCGAACCCTTAGGAACGACAACGAAATACTTCGATAACCAAAGCTATATCACATAACAACATCCTTCCCGATAGCACACAATATCAGATTACCATTAGTCGGGAAACGGGGTAAATTCCCACCTCGCAGGGTAATTCTTCTCTTTCGGGGTAAAACCGTCGTATTAAGCTTAGAGTCTGTTAAATTTGAAAAGATTTTTGTATAAATAAGGGTATAGGTATTTTGTTATGGGGTTAAATGGAGCAACTTGACAGGCGACTTTAGTCAATGAGGATCAACACGACAATTGAATATATCAATTTTGTATATCACATCAAATACAATATCAATATCTGAGTAAATCTCTGTTTAAATTTCTCAATAGATTTAAAAAGTGAGTTTAAAAAACACGGCCGGCTCTTGCGGATCATGCGATGACGTCACGCACGTGCCACGATCGCCCGAACAAACACCTGCCGTGCCGCTGAGCGGCGCACGTGGCTGATGACGTCATCAGCCAATCGTGAATTGGGGAGCGTTTTTGAGAATGCGACACGAAAATCGCTCTATCTTCGTAATTTTTGGTCCAATTTCAATCATTCTTTCACTGAAATAATTTATTTTGATGTGACTGAAACTCTACATATTTAACTAAAAACCTCGTTGATCCTCATTGGCGCTTTTTATCGTCAATCGCTTGTAAAATCTAATTGCAAACCTAATTTCGTTTCGATTTTACAAGCGATTGTCAATAAAAACCATTAACTGCCAAGTCGACTCCTGTAAAAACCCCGTTAACAAAAAGATATTAATACCGTAATTTAAGTTTCTATTTCATTATTCTTGCTTGTTTAAGAGTCATTTTTAAATAGCAAATAAACAAATCGAAATAATTTTCATCATATTTTGTCAGAAAAAAAATTCCTCTCTTTATGTAAATATCCCATAGCTCAGAATTACATGGCCTGCGCCCTGCATACAAAGATTTGGGCTATTAAACATGTAGGTCAGAGTAGGCATCCGTTTAAAATTCGCTTACTATTCCCCTACGGAAAGGTCGTGTTTGCAAAGGTGGCGGTTTATAGAGGTCAATGGAGAGTAAAACCCTTGAATGTAGGGGAAAATTTGTATATACTACCTATATCAGAAAAGAAAGTTATATTAAGTAAAAGCCCGAGTGTTTAATTTTACAACTACTGATATTTAGATTGAAATTACGCAATGATCAATAAAATAATTTTCTTCGAAGTAGGTAAATACTTTCCTATGTATTTATCAAGTTTATTGTATACTTAAAAAAGTTTTCTTCAATAAAGGCTTATAAATACATAACCTCAAGTTAATAAACATTTCTTAGCAAGTTCCCCCACTCACGAGCCCGGGCCGAGCGGCGCTGTATAAAAGGCGGCGTCACCTGCGCCACGGCCTCACTTTGCGCGCGGCGTTTGGATGCGACGGACGTTTCTTTGTGGCGTTATAGTGCTCTCTCATATTTAATTCAGTGTTAAATATTGTCGTATTGATATTAAAGTTAGTGTCTGATTAAAATTAGTTCATGGTTAAAGTTAGTAAGAATTAAATTAAAGTGTTAGGTTGTTGTAGACCGTTCTTTTTTAAAATCATTTTCACTTATGGTTTGTAAAACATTGATATTTTCAACTACTATAAAAATCCCAATCAAAATTTTAATTTTCTTAAGATCAACTTAAATCATCAGTAGTCAGTAGGTATTAAGTAAATGTGAAATAAACATACCTTATTAAAATTTAATAACTCCGGGGCGCCGACAAACTGTGGACAAAAGAAACATGATTATTATTATTTGTTATTCCATATAAAAAAATGTTTTTTTCTAAATCTGAAAAAAGAAACTTATGTTGCTCAGCAGGTTGTGTTTGTACAGTGCTCGTGGATTTAGCTTATGCATGTCATTGAATCAAACTTGACAAAAACAACACGGTAAAAACGGCATGTTCCAAATAATGATAAATTCATGATTTCGGGGTATAAAACATTGCAAAATAATCTGGAAGAGCATCAAACGAGACGTGGGAAACACGACCTTCACGTTGACATGACAGCTCTGTGGCATGTGTACGAATTTAATCTAGTTTTTCTTTCATTTTATTATTATTATTTTTTTATTTATTAAGAAATTACAAAGGTCTTTAAAGTAAGATGTTTAAGCTAACAATGTGACAAAAACCAGTATTGGTTTGTCCGCACACTGACACTCGCCTCTTTACGCTATTAGATTTTGTCAATCCCGATTCCCATAAAGGTAGGTACGAACAAGCCGAAGATGCCTAGCTGATGCCTTGCGGTAGCGGTTTAGATTCTACTATTTCGATATCATACCTCGATGTAAAACATTTTTTTTATGCACAACGGAATAGTGTTTGGCCTTCACCCCACCTGATGTTAAGTGATGATAAGGCCGAAATTGGAAGCGCTCTACACCCGGAATCCTCATCACTGAGGAACTGGCTATCTTACCTCTAACTGCCGGAACACAACAATTTTTAAATTGTTGTTATATTTTGGTAAGATAATGGTAGCTGTAGACGGGTTTGAAATAAGCCCTACCACCAACCAAACCGAGTACAATTTTTTTTTATTTGTTTGTACTATCTAGTACAAATTCTAGTGCAATTAAGTACGTTTCTGTTTAGTTCAAATAGAAAAGAGCTAGGGTCCGAATTCATTCTAAATTGGTGCATCCATTTCATCCAAAGTCATTAATTTAAATGACTCAATTTGCGTGTTTAACTACTAGCTCATTTTACTGTTTTAGTTCGTCAGAAAAAACTGATTCCTTTTTATATCAACAGACGTTGTAAATAGCTGTCAGCCCTTAATTTGGCCACTGAAAGTAAAAAACTTTGATTTCAACTTATTAATTTATGAAGATGAAAGACAAATGTGACATAGAATTCTTCATGATTCTTCCTAATACCAGATTTGATTACCACAAAATATTTTTATTCAACTTTGAACCATATAAACTTCGCAGTAAGGTCGATATACGCAAACAATTCGAGAATCAATCAAATGGATTTTCCACTAGATCTGCGAGAATCTGTCACTATATAGACAGATAGCTCCAATTTGCTATGACCCATATAGTTTATCAAAGCTTAAAGCCAACGTGGAAAATGGAGTGACAATTTAGATGAGGTATCTACAAGTCTCTGAAACCTGAGGACCTACTACAAAAATCGAACTACGATAAATCAGACGACGTTCGAATCGCCTTGTGACATTTTATCGGAGATAAGGTTCAAAATTAAGATCAAACGACAAGAACTCTGCAAATATCATGATTTTGGTGATTTATTACCGTAGTTTGCCTTCTGCTTGAAAATTGAACATAACACATTATGAGAAAAATAATATTTAGTAGGTATCTTGAACCAAACAGTACTACGAGTAGATAAGAAAATGCATCCAAACAGAAACATTTTCTCTTTACAAAAGCATTATTACTTACGTACTTAATGACGTACCTACCTACGTCACAGCTAACTAAAATCTGTCCTGCCATTAACAATATTAAGATTACCGCACACGATCCGTCACACGCGTGTACCTGTCTCGCGCGTTGATTAAAATTTAATTAATTTGCTAGAAACACTCCCCGCCCTTCATACCCTCTACTTTGTCATAACTCGTAAGTACCCCTTTTTGAAGCATTTGTGCTAGTCAAGTAGTGGGTTCCGGTTACAGCGTTTGGTTTTAATACTTATTAAAATTAATAAAGTGATATTTTCACTTTTAAAGGTACGATTATACGAGTATACGATTTTTTCCTATTGAGAAAAGTTTAAGCTATCATGTTTCTGTGAAACACATAACTAAGTACTATAATCTACTTTCTACATTATTTTTGGGACCGATAAATCGGGTACTAATACTGTGTGAAATGTTTGTTCAAAAACGTGTATTTGACGTTGTGTGTGACGGCCCCATAAGTCAGGAAACTTATGAATAACGTATTTTGTATGTGTTTTTCTTTCTTTACCCAATTTGACTTAGAATCATTCTCAGTAACCTTTAGCACAAAAAAATATCGCACTGGAACCGAATAATTTCGATTAAGTTAACTTACTAAAAACCACTTATCTCCGTAAAGAAATAAAATTTTAAATAAAAAAACCGGTCAAGAGCGAGACCGGTCATGGTTTCCGTACCATCATAATAAGTGTGTGCAGTGGCATGGCAGAGCTGTAGAATAATAAAACTATTATTGCAGTATTAGGTCAGCACCATCTCTTGACCGATTGTGGAACTATTTTTTTTTCTTAGGCCAGCGCCATCTCTTGACCGATAGTGGAACTAATTCAATTTTTCTTGGGTCAGGGCCATCTGTTGACTGGTAAAGGAAATTAATAAATTTTTTGTTTGTTTCTTGAATTTCTAAAAAAGTGTGTTATATTGAGACATCGTTTTATTTTTCCTGTAATCTTTACATAAACTAGTATCACATAGAATTATTTCAGATTTTTCTCTTTGCAAACTTCGGAGATAAGGGGAGGGGTATTTTTTTTACATTTTTCATCATAAGTCGAAAACTAAAAAAAAATGATTTAAAATGTGCAAACAGCGCTCTTTCATAATTTTATTATGATAGTTCACATGCCCTAGTCGCTCCACTTAACATTTTTAAGACTCCTTTTCAGTCCGTGTTGTAAAAAAATTTTTTTTTTTTTTCTTATTTGCAAAATAGTTGGGCAAACATCATCTTAAACTATTCCAAATTTCAAGTTGATACCATTAGTAGTTCTCGAGATATCCAGCTGTGACAGACAGACAGACCGACAGACAGACAGACAGACTGAGTCACACCATAAGGGTTCCTTTTACCATTTTGGTAAGGAACCCTAAAAATGAGTTTATAGTTTTCTGTGCTAGGGGACAAATGTTACGAATGTCGTACATTCTCTACTATTTAGTAATTGTTAATGATAAAGCAATTTATATAATATATCTGGGCCGGCCATGTCACTACTGAAATTACATAAAATTACACACGAATGTTCAATTTGTAGGCTCGAGGGCAATTAGGTAAGTGACGGGCACTTTGTTATGGCATTAAAGCCACTCTGTTATTATAGCTCGAAGATTTATAGGTCTCAGTAATATTAATTGCCTGTCTGAAATCAATATTTATGGTTTACAATGGTAAGTATGATCGGCCATAAGTGGGTATTCAGTATAACCACAGAATAGGTAATAGTACTAGCGTACAGAAGTTGCACTCCGCAAAATCGTTTAAATAAATTGCGACTCTTGCCCCGACACAATAAAGTACAATTCAGGTCGCATAGCGCTCCCTTCTCTCCAAAACATTCACTTAGTAGTTTCCTCTCTTTCTATCGCGTAGGTCTTATCTTTTCTGATGTATGAAGTTTTTCCTCTCAGAGGACGCCGAGCGCTCTAGGAGTGACAGAGCCCTGGTATAACTACAAAAAAATTGTCATATAAGTGCGTATTATTCTGTGTTACTACAAAAAAAAACTATCGATGGAACTGTCAACAACCGCTTGGCGTGGTGGGCGCATGTCCCTGGTTTGTGTCCTGGTACGTATAATAAATTATTTTTGTGACGTTTCACATGACATGAATGAGAGGAAAAACAAGGAATAAGAATAAGAATAGAATAAGAAATCTTTATTTGCACAAAACATGGCATAAAGGTGTTAAGTTGTTTATGGCCTCTCATGTTTTACCAATTTTAATATGGAAAGCAAATAACATTATAAATGAACCTAAAAAAATAAATTTCAGGATAAACATTAACATAAAATATTAAGGTACTTAATATCTTTGGCAATACCACGTTCATTGATGTGTTAAATATTAAAATAACGGTATAAAATTTTAGAAAAGATTATTATTTAAAAGAAACCTAAATATCAAAAACACTCAATTATTTCTCACACTTTATGATTCTTTTCGAAAGCAAAAAAGACTAGACTTTTATAAGCCCGCTTACTGAGATATCAGAAATCTTCGAGGATACACCGCGGATGTGAGCGAATGAGCGGCTCAGGAGCTACATTTACCGCTCCCTTCTCTCTCACCGGATAGATTACCAACTTCGCACCTCCGATGCAAGATTCTTTATCATGTATGACGGCCTTTAACTGAAAAGTGGGTCACAATGGGGAGAAATGTTATGCCATAACTTACTTCAACCGGCAGGTTTAATACAAGTCCGTAACTTATCTGATCATGTTGTGAATGAAATAAAAAAAGTGGAGATAAGTACCTACTTTTTACCTTATATCACGAGAATCGTTTGAGAAAATATGTGACCCTGGGCCCCAATCGCGGTAATTTGAAAGGTTTTTACGTTCATAACGGAACGTATTTGAAATAAAACACTTTTAACGGATACTAGCGCGGTTTTATTGAGGGGCCCAACCATTATATTAGATTTGACAAACCCCAAATCCTTGCTAGGGAACGTAGATTCATTCCTAGAATGCTCCGCGAGGCTATCGAAATAAATAAATATCCTAATTTCAATAGAGATGATGGTTGGAAAATTCCACCAGCTTGGGACCCCATCATTCACAAGCTAAAGCCCCAAACACACACTGTAAGATCTAATGATACGGTTAGTTCCTTTTGCAAATAAATCTATATTTATAAAATCGTAAACTGAATGACTGACTGACTGACTGACTGATCTATCAACGCACAGCCCAATCCGCTGGGTCTAGAGACTCCAAATTTGGCACGCACGTTCCTTATGAGGCCTAGGGGTGCACTAAGAAAGGATTTTTCAAAATTCACCCCCTAAGGGGGTAAAAAAGGGGATCAAAGTTTGTATGAAAGTCCCTCAGTTTTGAAGCTAGGATCTTCAAATTTTGTGTTTAGACTGACCATTGAAAATAAATAAATACGGGTCTCAGCGTTTTTCAAAATTCTACCCCCGAAGAGGTCAAAAGGGGGATGAAGTTGTGTATTGAAGAAAATCCTTTATTTTCGAAGTAAAAATCGCTAAATTTATAATTTAGGCTTATGGATAGAAATCTAACGCAACGTATATTGTTATTGTTAGTATTTAAACCCCTATTGGGATGAAATGGGGGTGAAAAGGGGTAAAAAACCCCAAAAATAGATATGGATGTCGTTATTGGGGTTTTCTGGGATGACGATTGCAAAAATGACATTTATTTTGAAGTCCAACACGGTGGACATGATTTGACCCCTAAAGGGGTGAAAATGGGGTTCAAATTTTGTATGGAAAAATTATATAAAATAGACATTACAACTTTAAACTTCGTTGGAGCACATCTAAAAATAAATAGGCAAACATATATTTTGTAATTTTGAAAATCAACCACTTAGGGGTAAATGGGGTGAGTAAACATAAAAATCAATATGGATGTCGTTCTTGAGGTTTTATGGGATGGTGATTGAGAAAATGAGGTTTATTTTGAAGTCCAACACGGTGGACATGATTTAACCCCTTAAGGGGTGAAAATAGGGTTCAATTTTTGTATGGAAAAATAATATAAAATAGAAATTACAACTTTAAAATTTGTAGGAGCATGTCTAAAAATAAATAGGCAAACACATATTTTGTTATATTGAAAATCCTCCCTTATGGTGTAAATGGCGTAAGTAAACATGAAAAGCGATGTGGATGTCGTTCTTGAGGTTTCATGGGATGGTGGTTGCGAAAATGACATTTATTTTGAAGTCCAACACGGTGGCCATGATTGGACCTGGACATGCACATCCAGGGGACGGGGACGGGGACGGGAACGGGAACGGGAACGGGAACGGGGACGGCAACGGGAACGGGAACGGGAACGGGAACGGGAACGGGAACGGGAACGGGAACGGGAACGGGAACGGGAACGGGAACGGGAACGGGAACGGGAACGGGAACGGGAACGGGAACGGGAACGGGAACGGGGAGCCTTGACATAAAAATCGATATGGATGTCGTTCTTGAGGTTTTATGGGATGGTGATTGCGAAAATGAAATTTATTTTGAAGTCCAACACGGTGGACATGATTGGACCTGGACATGCACATCCAGGGGACGGGGACAGGGACGGGAACGGGAACGGGGACGGGGACGGGAACGGGAACGGGAACGGGGACGGGGACGGGACCGGGACCGGGACCGGGACCGGGAACGGGGACGGGAACGGGACCGGGACCGGGAACGGGAACGGGAACGGGAACGGGAACGGGAACGGGAACGGGAACGGGAACGGGAACGGGAACGGGAACGGGAACGGGAACGGGAACGGGAACGGGAACGGGAACGGGAACGGGAACGGGACTGGAAACGGGGAGCCTTGTGCGAGGTCCGCCACACGCGGCAGATGTCTCAAGCAGCGCGCCCAATTGCGTAAAAACGGCTGGTCTGATCCTGGTTGACGGTTCCCTAAGGATTTTCTCTAATATCCACGCGGACGAAGTCGCGGGCAGAAGCTAGTTAATTAATATAAAAGACGGAGGTCGGCCTTCCTCTCCAAGTTTTCTTTCGCCATTTCTTTCTTGGAGGGGCCTCCCAATTTTTTGAAATGGTAGTAGTTTCAGTAGATTCTCTCTTTTTAACATATAAAATTAAATTAACACCAAACCAAAATTAAACTAATTAAATTTGATAAATTTTAATTTCTGAACGTTCTAAAAAATTCATCGCTTGAGGGTAGGCTCACAAGTAGCTTCAGTCCCCCGTGACCACGGCAGCTGCAAAGGTGCCGAAACGTCGGGAAAATCAAAAATCAAACCAAATACCAACTAATTACCAAAGTACTTTCAATAAAACCGCGCTAGTATCCGTTAAAAGTGTTTTATTTCATGTCTAGTGAGCGCGTAAGCTTGAGAAGTGGAACGTATTTGGTTTTGCTTTAGCTTTGGTTTGGATTTGGTAATATAGTTAGAAATTACCGCGATTGGGACCCAGGACCCCGGACTTCCAAAGCATTTTTGTCCACGCTGAAACGGAGACGCTTCGCTCACGCCTTGCGCTCGCTTAGACAATAAGAACGATAAGAAAACTCTCAAATAGTAAGACACATAAATCGTATACATTGTTATTAAACTTGTAACACACGTATGGTTTCGTCTGTGGGTCGTAAGTATTATAAATTATAATACCATTTCTTTTCGGCTTCTCAAATTAAAATCCTCCAAGACATTTTCATCATACAATATTCCCTTTCATCTCTGCCTTTTATCTATAAAAGTGCCGAGTACACTTCTCAATCTTATTATATTTTTTTTCTATATTTCAGCTTTCATTTTAACTGAAAACCTCTATCATTAATATTACTGAAACCTCAAATAAGCCCTCAGATTTACGAGGAATACATTAAAAAGATTTTCCTATAATTTATTATGCTTATCCGTCTTATTTAATATTTACAACTTGAGAACCTTCAAGATATGTGATAATTTATTTAAGTGGGAAAGTATGAATTTTATTATTATTAATATTCGTCAGTTTAGTTTGTAATGTTTGGGATTTATGTAATAATTTAACGTTTACTTAGTTTTTATGAGGTAAAAAGAAGTGTCACAGCAAGTTTATCTTAGTGAAAATTACAAATTACTTTAAGTTAAAATTTGTAAATATTGTTACTTATTTCTGTTAAAGCTGATAAGTTTCTAGCGCCCGTTTTTCTTATCAGTTAAATTCTGTTTAGAACGAGTGGTAGAAAAATGTAGACGATTCAAAAGTGTTTAATATGGGGGCACGGCAGTGCCCCCGCCAAAGTCGAGCGCAAAGCAAACGCTGCCGTACCATCCTTTACTGGAACCATTTCGCCGCACTTTCAGGCCCTATTTGAGAACCTCTGTATATGATCAGAACGCAGAAATTTCCGTCATCATTGTAAGAGTGGGCGGACGACTTATTAATGCAGATTTGCCTTCTTATCAAAAATCACCTATAGTTTAGAGTTGTAGTTGCCCATTTTCCAAATTAATTACTGTTGACAAATTAAAATTCATGCAGTTCAGTATTTTTCGGCGTTTTATTATACATGTTGTTTGATTTTAATTTGTCACCAAAAACAGTTATTCTTGTTGCCAAGACCACAGCAAGATAAAGCTTATCTACAACTCATAGAGCAGACGCTTTAACAAGTTAAATCACATACTTAAAATCCAAAATTTCAAATCTGTAGGTCATTTAGTTCCGGAGTTAAGCGAAAGCAAAGTTTCGCATGTATGACACTCACTCACTCACTCATGATCATCAGAATAGAACTAGTACTTCCCATATACTCAGAGAGCTGAAATTTGGTACAGAGTTAGGGTTTAATGGCCACATAAAGGGAAAATTATAAAAACTAGGATAATCGAAGATCTGGAGTACCTGGTGACCCTGATTAGAAAACACAAGAGCCCAACCAAACTATTAGACATCGACATACCGCCTTTACAAAAAATATTCAACTTGGTGGGCCGCTTCATTTGATATCAAAAATCGAGGGTCTGATACTACAAAAAGAAGTGAAATCCCACCAAAAACTTTCTGTAAAAAACTAGCAAAATCTCGATGGTCATAAACAAGCAGCTCCATCGAGCTAGTTTTTACAGAATGTTTTTGGTGGAATTATTAAGTTTGTTTGAATAAAGATATTTTGACTTTGACCTATTCCATTGAATGTAACTACTAAGGTGTCACTGGGAAAAGTGACCCCAAAAACTATGGGTAAACCTGAGACTTTTCGTCATTTACCTGCTCTCACCACTGAGATACAATGACCTGAATGTGTCGTTCCAAATGGATTTATCTAACAGCATTTTTATTTTATTTTAGTAGGTAATATTATTTATCATGACAACGTTAGTGGTGAAGTTAAAAGGTTTAATTTTTAGGTAAGTATTTTGGATGACGATAACAATTTGTAAACATTGTAAAGTATATTATAAACGTTCGTCATTTATTTATCGATTTACAATATCAGTTATCGGTACATGGCGATAAATGTTATCTAGAAAATAGATAAAGTCTGATAATTGAATGGAGTGTAATGAAAGTTTTTTATGTCTATGAAAGGATAATAAATGCAGTTAAAATCAGTCACTGAGATTTTTTGAATTATGAATTGAAGAGATATTATTTGTATATTATTATGTTCTTCAAAAAATAACTCAAATACTTCATACTCGTAAAGAATATATTATTAAATCAGTACTGTATGTTTTTAAATATCCATAGCCTTATGTCACTGAAGTCGTAGATTTGATATAAATAACCTTTTAACAACAGATTTGTGTACATTGTCCCAGAATCAAAACTATGACCTTAGAAATAATGACACTAGAAACCATAACCAAAAACTTTTCGTTCCATGTCATTACTGTGTTCTGTAGAATAGTGGATTTGCCGCGCAAACGTGTCGTCGGCATCTCTATTGGCTTCATTTGACAGATGGATGTGACACATTGCTACAGACATTTCTTTGATAAGTTTTTATTTGTGTATATAAAGAAGAAGCAATTATCTATCTGTCAAATAAAGCCGATAGCGATGCCGTAGCGTTACCGACGACACATGCTCAGTAGGGCCCCAGTACAGTTGGCGTCACGCGACGATGCGCAATATTAGTTTATAGTTAGTATGTACCCATTTGAGTTAGTTTTCTTATAATTACTGTAATGTTGTGTATTCCCAAAATAAATGCATTTCCTATCTTTTATTCGTCTTTCTAAATTTCAACCAATAATAAAAAAACATAATTGTAATAGGTTCCTAACAACAATAACCAATACAGTTTTTATTGTCCTCCATATCCATTACGTAATATCAAAAGCTATTTCTGGGCTAATCAAATATATTAACCTATTCACGGCGCCACACGACCACAGTATACGTAGTTCGGTGAGCTGTAAAACTCGTATCTCCGCCATTTTGAAAAACCTTCTCCTTTCTACCATCGGACATCCAGACGCACTGCAGGTTACCACCCGTTCTTAGTTGATATACCTTTTCTGCGTACCAAACGCTACTCATCATCGTTCATAATGCGCACAGCTATGGAATGGAATTCCCTGCCGGCGTCTGTGTTTCCGAGCGCATACCTGACTCTATTCAAGGCCTGCCTGCCTAGCATGACCGATTTATATCGCGTGATATAGCATTTTATCGACACTCAACTGTCAAACTCCTTTGTCTTTTTGACAGCTAAACGTGATAAAACGCTATATCACGCGATATAAATCGGTCATGCTAGGCAGGCAGAGTGAATATGCACCTTCTGGGCAAGCTCGCTCCATCGTAGACCCTGTCTTTGCTTTTGGGCAAGACTGGGGTCAAGAGCAAACCCATTAAATATAAAAAAAATAAAAAATGAAAATAATTCGACAAAAAAATATGTATACGTAATTATCGAACCAGCCTGCCTAGCATGACCGATTTATATCGCGTGATATAGCGTTTTATCACGTTTAACTGTCAAAAAGACAAAGGAATTTGACAGTTCAGTGTCGATAAAATGCTTTATCACGCGATATAAATCGGTCATGCTAGGCAGGCTGGATCACAAAATTTCACTAGAATCCGTTGATAATATTTAGATAATCTTTAGAATGGAACTGCCAGCAGCGGGACATAAGAAAACATTTTTGCCCAAACTGAAACGGAAACTCTTCGTAGTATGTAAGCCCGCGACAATATTGCCTACGTCATATGACATCACGCTGAAATGCATGGCACACGGTCGGACATGTTGTGCAGAGCGAGGATAAGAAGATTATCGGAAATAAAATTGGCCGGAAGCTTAAGAAAATCGTTCGCTTCCGGTCAACATTTTAAGGTTATATTTACGTCATGTGACATCAGTACGAGACCCGTGGCATCATTTAGCCCTTCAATAGTAAAGAAAGTTAACATAAGTCTGTCACATCTGAAATAGCCTAAAAGTACTTGATTTCATTTCAGAACGGACAGACTTATGTAAACTCTCTCTACTTAACTATTGAAGGGCTAAATGATGCCACGCCACGGGTCTCGTACTGATGTTACATGATGTAAATATAACCTTAAAGTTTTGCTCGCGCTCTGGCTTCGCACCCGCTCGGTCAATAAAATTATCTTAAACAGTAACTAAACATACAAATGCCGTCGGAACTCTAGGGTCTCTACACACTTATGCCTTTTTTCCACTGCCACAGTGACGAACCGTCACTGATAGGTGACGATTTTTTTTGTGCTGACTTTAAGATGACGTGACGGGCGTGTAGTGGACAGGGGCGGCCATTTAATGTATGTCACGCATAACGGACCAAATGGGAGTCTAAATGCGGAGAAAAGAGCCCATCACCAATGTATGTATCGCTAAAGGAATCATTTACGGATATTGAGCGGTAAAATTAAATGCGCAGAAGCATAATTTCATCGCTCAAGATATTTGCCGAGGCCTGTATTTCGACGCTGTCTGATCTGCCCCCCTACTCAAAAGGCCGCTTTTCTATTCGTTCGCTAACTTAAAGCTTAAAAATAAACTAAGTAATTAGACGATCAAGTCACACGTCGCAAGTTGATATAAATCACAGACATTGTTGTATCGTATGGAATTGACAAGCCTCCGATACGTAATTTTAGAGTTAACGGCTTATTTTTAATTTTTAAGTTAGCGAACGAACAGAAAAGTAGCCATTTGAGTAGGGGGAAGAGGGGGCTGATAATCTCTTTCTCGGTAAGTGGACAAACGGCCTCAGTATGGACATTTGTATGTAGTTTCCTTACTGTTTCAACTAACTATACTGTGTCGTGACATTGCGACCCGTGACTCGATTACGATCTAAACATTTCAATTTGATGTCTGTACTATATCTCTTATTGTTCGAAACATAATAGGTGGCTGTCTTTTTCATATTTTAGATGTATTTGAAGCTGAGAGTATCTAAATACGCTTTAATTATATTAAGTCTATGTTTTATAACCCTAATGCTTACCGCTGACGGGCGCTATTTTGTAGCTGCGATAAGCGCGGCGTTAATCGCGGCGATATCGCTGCGATAAACGCGGCGATAATCGCGGCGACAATCACGGCGCTTTTTAGTCGCTGACGTAGGTTAACCCTAAAAGGCACCCGGTAATAATATTATAGAACAATCACTTTTATTATTGCTAAGCTCTATAAAATAAAGTTTATGATTTATTTATGTCAGTAATTATATACTTTTCACAAATGAAGCAAACAATGTATACGATTCAAATGTCTTCAGTACCCTTAGCACGAACAGCTATCGAGAAAAAAAACGCACGTAAAATTACTCGATAGACAATTCTCTATGGAAAATTTCATTTCGCTTATCGGCGATAGATGGCGTTGTACAAATTTCCAATACAAAATTTATCTATCGAATGATTATTTTTTTGATAGCTGTTCGTGCTAAGGGTACAGATCCTTTTATCGTCAAAATAGTGTGAAGAACAAAAATTCTGCATTTACTTTATATGCGCAAATTCAAGAATTATATAAATTGGTAAGCATATCATGTAATAATAATTCTCTTACTTTTTATTGCAAACTCTACCATTACAAAAATAATTATGTCAGCCAGCGAAAAAAATTGTGGTGTCTTTTAGGGTTAAAGCCGCTTGTCACTCTTGTCAGTGTCATTTCGTGGGCGATTAGTCGCCGAGCTATGTGTGAGCTACTTTTTGTAGCTCGTGGGCGTTTACGTATTGAACTCCATATGTTCTATTCTGGGCTACAAAAAATCGCTCGGCGATTAAGCGCCCGTGAGCGGTGGCGCTAAAAATGTTAAAGTTCAGAGACATAAAGGCACAAAAGAAAAAAATACTTCTGACATCTAAGTTAAACACATTAACACAGATAACACGTTTGTTAGATTGAATACGTATCAAAAATCTCTGAGGGCTGAAAAAATAGTTTTTTTACAACGAAAAAAAATTTAAATAATTTTAGAAAAAAAAATGCTTTTTATCAATAAAATATTAATAAACGATAACTAACACTCTTAAAAAAATAGTCATTGCTATGGTGTTCTTTTATGACTTGGTAAGAGTTTTTTTTTATATCGAATGTGAATTGAAGTTTCAGATTTAAATATTCAAGCAGTAGTTACCGTGTACCTTATTTAATTAACCCTACTATTTTATTTATTTATATACTTAATATATTATTTGTTATAAAGTCGCTAGTCGTCACTCTAGTCTATGATTCAATAATAAAGACAAATAATTAAGAAACATAACTACGTGTTTTAACACAGTAGTTATACAACGTGTTATAAAATAACCCCTAATACCATCAAACTGGACCATTTTGTTATAAAATAACCCCTAATACCATCAAACTGGACCATTTTGTTATAAAATAACCCCTAATACCATCAAACTGGACCATTTTGTTATAAAATAACCCCTAATACCATCAAACTGGACCATTTTGTTATAAAATAACCCCTAATACCATCAAACTGGACCATTTTGTTATAAAATAACCCCTAATACCATCAAACTGGACCATTTTGTTATAAAATAACCCCTAATACCATCAAACTGGACCATTTTGTTATAAAATAACCCCTAATACCATCAAACTGGACCATTTTGTTATAAAATAACCCCTAATACCATCAAACTGGACCATTTTTTTTATTATGGGACCAACTCTGAAATCGTGAAAAAATCAGCTGAAATGTAGGTATAACACAGCTGATTTTTTTTCACGATTTCAGAGTTGTTCCTATACTCTCCATAGTAAAAGCTGTTCAGTTTGATGGACCGCTTCTACCATTGTATCACGTTGTAAATGTACTCTACAATTTCTACATTGCTAATGCTAAAAATATCTTTTGAACGTCAATAAGTCATATTATTATGTAATATGTGTATTACTAATGTTTCAGAAATTTTATAGGTATTCATAGTACGCACACAATTTTTGTCTGGAAGAAATCGCTTTTAGTGATAAGGCCGCCAATTGTATGTCTCCTTTGTTTTTGTGATTTTCTTTTTTTTGTTTTTTTGTGTGTACAATAAAGTATAAATAAATAAACGGCGACGATCGTATTTTGCGAACTTTGCTAAGAACTTGAGTTTTCATACCTCACTAGTAACCTACATGATGCAATATTTTCATTTTCTTTTTTCTCCCCCCACCCCCAGGCATCGTGTTTATTAGATCAGGCACAGATCTAGCCGGGCTGCCGGCGGATGGAGACGTCTCCTCAATCTCCGCACATCCGTTTATTGCGGGAAGGCAAAAGATTTGGATACGTCGCGTCGGCAAACGTGATTTGATTCACAAGAATTGAATAAAGGGTTACAAAATACCTGCTGGGAAAAGGGTGAGGTGGGATTTAGTTTGTTTAATCACTGAGCAAAAATGATGGAAATTAATTATGCGAATTTAGCTAGCCCCTGAAATATTTGAAGTTATACCAAATATTTTTTTTACCCTGTGGTGGAGTAAATACTAAAAAAAAACGGCCAAGTGCGAGTCGGACTCGCGCACGAAGGGTTCCTTACCAATAAACGGTAAAAAAACACGTTTGTTGTATAGGAGACCCCATTAAATAATTATTTTATTCTGTTTTTAGTATTTGTTGTTATAGCGGCAACATAAATACATCGTCTGTGAAAATTTCGACTGTCTAGCTATCACGGTTCATGAGATACAGCCTGGTGACAGAGCGACAGACAGACAGCGGAGGCTTAGTAATAGGGTCCCGTTTTTATCCTTTGGGTATACGGAACCCTAAAAACCCGTTAAAAGCCAGGAAGGGTTCCGTTTTGAAGCAAAACGCTTACTTAGGCCCGTATTTATAAAGAGCTCTCAACGTTGACAGCTATCTTGAAATAAAACTTGAGATGCTCTTCTTAAAGGAACAGCATCTCAGTTATGATCTCAGATAGCTCTCAACGTCGGGCCCGTTTATAATTACGGGCCTTAGTGCGAATCTTTGGAATATCTGGTAGTCAGATAGAAGAAGGGACATGGCGAAATAGGTTGGTGCAATTTCGCTGCACACTCTCCGATAAAAAACAGATAAGCTTGCAATCTTGCGTCTATGCTCGAAGCTTTTGAGCTTAAGAAAAGATAGTCGTTGCCGATGAGCTTCTCGGCCCTCTCCTGGATCCCAACGATGAGATCAAACTATAACTTTATACACGATCGAACTTGCGCTTGGTATAGATTGATTGGTATAGTTCCGGCGTAAAGGACTTTCTCACCTTTGCCAGGATGCCAAGCTTTTTAGTTGCCAATTTGTGTTTTTAATGAAATCAAACTGAAGATTGTTAAACCAATAGGAGTTCGGGTTGATAGCCATAATTATTTATTCTAGTCCCGGGCGTCCGGCCGTCTATTATACATATTGATTGACCTACATTCAAACTACCACCAACTTTACTACTATAATGACACTGGTATTTAATTATTACAGTATGTGGCAACACTGATGTTATCGCATCGCAACGTATTTGTTTACTTCGTTGGTAAGTTTGCGCCACAGACCATATTACAATAATACTACAGTTTGCGCAAAAGATAAACAAGATATTTTTTGCTGCTTAGGATGTAGAGCAACAAAAAATCTCATGTTTATGTAAAACAGTCTAGACTGTTTAAGATAAACAAGAGATTTCAAAAGAAAATAACATCTAGATAGGTATCATTTTAAAATTAAAAAAAAAATATTTTCTGTAAGCCCTTAAATATTTAGCTATTACTAATAGACATGTCATTGTAAGTATGTCTTCCGAAAATAAATATGAAAATTACGAAACTGAATAACTGAATCGTAGATGTCCATTTTTTTTTATTTGAACAATAATAATAGGTGTATAACAATAAAACATTCGAGAAGTTAAGATAGCAGTCCTCAAAGTTAATAGTTAGTATTTTAGTCCATTGGTTTCATCAAGAACTTCAAAATAACACTTAAAATAATAAAACACGCGTTATATAATATAAAGTTATCTGAATCTAATAACTGTGTTTCGATGAATAAATACTTAAAAAAAAACTTGTAAACAAGTTATAGTTAAATAAATATGAAATTTATTCAGAGTCTGCGTGCATTTTTGCCAGTGAGGCTGTAATAATTCAGGATACCTGAAACATTCAGCATTTCAGCAATCCCTAGCACCGTCCCTCATGAAAGGACTGGGACTGCCTCATGAAAGAGTAATGACCGCGTCTACTCCACTATTGATCATATTATTGTCGAGGGTAACCTTTAACCTTGTCCTTTTTACCTAGAGAACCTCGTATGTATGTTTTTAATATCGATGTAATGAACTGATTGATTTGTACTCATATGTATAATAAGTAGGTATGTATTTAAAAAGTATATTAGTAGTATATCAGTAGTCTAGCACCCATATTACAAGCTTTGCTTAGTTTGGGGCTAGATGGCGCTGTGTGAAATTGTCCAAGCATTTATTTATTTATATACCGTACGTGATCTTGTAAATTAATTTTATAATTAATTGACCAAGCGAAGCGTCTCTGCTTGGGAAAAAATGCTTTCGTAAGTATGTCAAGATATCAGTTTGTTCTCCTCTACAGGGTACTCATGGTAGGGCCACTCACAAAATTTCACGGGAATCGGTTGAGAAATGCGACCTGGGGCCCTATTTTTGAATCGTTCGGCTGGCGTTGAGCGCTCTTTTCTACTGATTTTCGTTCGACATTTGACTCAAATGTATGGAGATTAAGTCAAATGTTTGACGCCTGCCGAGCGATTCAAAAATAGGGCCCCAGGTCGCATTTCTCAACCGATTCCCGTGAAATTTTGTGAGTGGCCCTACCATGAGTTGATGCAAACTGTTTTCATTCAGTAAACTATAGGTTTTCTTTCTTTCACTCGCATTGACTGTGAGTAGTGTATCCGATAGTTTCCGGTAGCGAAAACAGTTTTCATCAACTCATGGTAGAGCCAGTGGTTCGATAATTAAATATGGAATTTTATGTTCGATTCGGTTTTTCAAAAATTTTCAAAATGGCTGTGTTGTGGGGGTTGAAAACCCAAAAAGAAATGTCTAAAGAAAGGTGAATATTTATTAAGTTTTAAGCTATGCAAAGACAGACTCGCGAGGTCTTCAGCTCACAGAGCCACTAGTAATTACCCACTTATCAGCATTCGAATCACGTGGTGCCTCAAAATATCTACTCATCCAATCAAGTTAAGTTAATATCACAAGCTATGCAACCTTTCGTAACGATACTTGAATCCCCTTAACAAGAAAATTCAAAATGGCGGGACATTGCTCAGTTTTGCGCGGCAAAGTTTGGGAAACGTGCCTTCAGTGTGATACGCGGGATTTGGAAAAGTTTGAGAACAGGTGACAGAGTTTATTGTCAAGTTATTTGACAGCGGGTTTTTGTGGGAGATTGTGCTGTCTTTTTCGTTTAGGAAGTTTTATGATGGAAAAGAGACGTATTATTGAAATTGATGACAAAAATTGAGAAATCCATAATTCTGTAGAGACATACATTTTGAGCACAAATCCTTGATTCCATTGAAAGTTGTTACCTATAAAATAATCAAAGTCGTTGAGTATTGGCTCCGTGCACGCTTTTAGCGCTATCTAGCGTTCGCAACTTTGTTGGCTCTGACCTGAACGTTTTGAGGTTTTGATATGTAATGGCGGCATTGTGACAAAATGTTAAGGTGACCCTGAGCGAAAGTGGCGCCGCGGTGAATTATATTTAATATTATAATTCTAATACACAATTTTAAAAATGTTTATCGTGGAGATTTAAAGGCCCACAGTCTATTATTTTTAGACGGTATCGTTACATTCCCTCGTAGTCACTGCTAGAAGTAGATAGCAAAACCGCTAAAAGTGGCCGTTTTTGACACATTTGCTATCTACTTCTACGTATGACTACGTGGGCATGTAGTGATACCTTCTAAGAATACTAGACCATAAGCCCTAAAATCTCCACGATAAACATTATTAAAATCTTTTTCTATAAATAACTTATTAAATAAAAACCTCTGAGGGCGCCACTTTCGGTCATACAACCGCCTTTAAAAATACTATACATATTGTGTTATTAATGTAAATTTCAAAATTACTGTGATTTGGGTGGACAAAGTGTTGTGAAATCATTTTTGATCATTTAAATTACATATGGCAAGTAAAATCTATTAAAAAAGAGTGTTTTATTTTGGTTATATCAGGGTTTGTTTACTTCTTTTTTTAGTTGTAGATTTTGTGAAACAAGAGGATAAAGATACTTTAATAATTTTATTAAGTGATAATAATTATATATAATTGTTCCTGTATCGCTAGTAATAAATTAAATATCGTTTTCAAACAGATTACAGAGCCTACATTATTTCTACTTTTGGCCACCATGAGCGCTGCGATCGATTATTATTACCTTCGCACCCAGCGAATAATGCAAAGCAATAATTTCCTATGACTTTTATCGAAAGAAAATAAAATCGTGTTTTTTACATTAAATAATTTGTCGCGCAAAAACGACAAACGACTTACATCACATGCATAATTAAAGCCTTATCCAGATTGTAGGCGCAATTTTTCCGGTTTTAGTCACGGGCAATTTTCCTCAAATCTCCGCGTTTTCATTGAAATCTCGACTTTATTATCATCGTGACAGTAATTACTTTAGCTAATCTTGATATATTATGGAGCTGAGTCCAAATTGCCTTCTGTACAACTTTCTATGGGGAAAATTGCCATTATAATCTTGCTATTGACTTGAGATTTGCTGGATTAAGTCATTTAGCGTAATCCAAAGCAAAATAAACAGGGAAATTGCAAGTGATACCCTGTTCATAATAAGTTGCTTAACAAAATGACTCAATTGCCGTTTTATAAATATAAAACAAGTCTATTTATTTTTTTGCTAGATAAAACCTTAGATTAACTTGGCGGAAGTCCCGAACCATTTTGAAAAATGTTGGTTGAAATCGGTGTTGGTTTACGCACGATCTAACTCCTGAGGATGCTCTGGGTTGGGGCGAAACACTTGTAGAGTAGCCTAATTGGTGAAGGTGCAAGGTGTGTTGCTGTCTTGCTAAATGCAGGTATTGTGCACTTATATTTTGTGGTGTGCATGTGCATATTTTTGCGGGCGGGCGGTGCATCTTGCATATTTTGTTTGCGGAAATAAGCTACATAAATATTTATTTTTTCAAAATTAATTATTTTTATTATTATAAATTAAGGAAAAAAAACATTGCTTACTGTACATAAACCTAATGCTAAAATTTGGGTATATTCGCTATGCGCAGGACTCGATCTTTTTCTTTTGTTTTAAAAGTACAAGATTAATGTGTCCAAAACTTTATTCATTATATGCAGATAAAACCGTGCAAAAAGAAATTAATTTATTAATTATCATCGATTCGAATTCCTTATATTATCAAGACAGCTAAAAATATGACTTACCTTTACAGAAATAACATATAGGTCAACAGCCCGTGACTGAACTTACAACAACAAAATTAATTTCCACCTTCAAAAACGTGCCTAGCAAAGAAAATGTTCAAATAATTGGCGAGCTTTGAAGACCCCTACACACGATCCGGGCGTGCCCGGAAAACATCCGGGTCTTGAAAAGGTTGTATATTTAACGCTTGAAAGGAAGAAGCGAGACGCTTTTGGAGATTTACCTTTATGATTATGTCGCTTCCTTATAACATGGTATATTTTTCTTGAAAAAGTATTTTTCATACATTCAACTAGAAGAACCTCGCGAGCTTTTATAACTTTTTGATAATCATGAAAACTTTAAAAGTAATCTTTAAATTAGTTTGCAAATATTTTTATCGTTAGAATGTGGCAGTGGGTAGGAAACATGGCGAAAATAACTATACCAGAATTAATAAACTTTAAGCAAACAGATGCAATAAGGATGTATATTCAAAAAGCATCCTGCAGGAAATCCTATTGCTTGCTTTATTAGATTCGATCGAGGATATCGTCTGCCTTGGGCCTTACGATCATTGTTTCGCCTTTGTTCGTTTTTCTGAACTCCTAGGGAAGTCATAATATAAAACTACTTATGTGTTTCAGTGAACGAAAGAAAGTCGAATCCTATTTGGAAAAGGATTTGATTGAACAAATACAATTTTTGTTAGCATCACTGGTTTGATTTAAACATTGTTTTATCTTTCGCCATTTCGTAAGTTATTATAAGCATTTATTATAGTTAAAAGGATGGAATGGATAAGACGAAAATCATGTCGAATGCACATTTTGTGCCCGCTCCAGTTCATGTTGGGAACACTACACTTGAAGTTGTTGACCATTATGTATACCTAGGACAGGCAGTCTAGTTAGGTAAGTCCAACTTCGAGAAAGAGATCTTTCGTCGAATCCAACTCGGATGGGCAGCATTCGGGAATTTTCAGCTTCAAAAAATCTTCGTTTCCGATTTAGCTCAGTGTCTCAAGACGAAAGTCTATGACCAGCGTGTGTTGCCAGTGACGACTTACGGCAGTGAAACGTGGTCGCTAACTATGGGTCGCATAAGGAGGCTCTGGGTGATCAGCGTGCAATGGAGAGAGCCATTTCCCGGCGTGATCGAATCAGAAATGAGGAGATCCGCATGCGAACTAAAGTAACCGACATCGCTCGAAGGATTGCTCAGCTGAAGTGGCAGTGGGCTGGATACATAGCGAGAAGAACCGGTGGCCGTTGGGGGCGGAAAGGTTCCTGAATGGCGACCGCGCACCGGATGACGCTCCGTGGGTAGGCCCCCGACAAGGTGGACCGACGATCTGGTGAAGGTCGCGGTGCGCCGCTGGATGCGGGCAGCGCAGGACCGATCGTCGTGGAGATCCTTGGGATAGGCCTATACCCAGCAGTGGGTGTCGAGCGGCTGATATGATGATGATGATGATAGTTAAATGTTGACGACTCCGTATGCAATATACAGAGAGAAAAAAGCGGCCCTTGACAAGTTTCTTGTCGGTTCTTCTCGTTACAAGGTCTCCCGCTTAGGGTTTGCGAACCGATGGCGTAGCTTCTATGATATTCACAAGTGCTTGTAACAGCCTAGACTGAATAAATTATTTTGAGTTTGATTGATAAAGTGGACTTTATTTAAATAAAACAGCTTTTATAAAGATCTTGTAGTAAAGTATTTATCCACGGAATCCCATCAGCTCCCTACTCAATGGCCATTCTACTAAAATTAACGTTAGTGGAATAGAAAAGACAATGTATGGGATTGACAGGAGCTAAGCGCCAGCTTATGTCAATCCCATACATTATGATACTATATTCTACTAGCGTTAATTTTAGTATAATGGCTATTTCGGGTAGCTCCTCGGGTGTAATTTAATATTATTTTCAACATACTTGCTCGTAAAGTGAGCCCTAATACATCGCTTTTAGGGCCATAAACCGAGCTATAACAAACGCGTGCAATAATATATAAAACACTAGTTCGTAATAGAATTAACCCTACAAAGTTAAATTAGTACCTTACTGCAAGTTCTATGCGAGTAAACAGAGCATTCCCAATTTAGCCGGGTAATACAGTTTTTTTTTTTACAACAAAAAGGTTTTATGGTGCTGAAAATTCATATACATTTTTGGAATAAATAAATATGTAAGTCCTTAATTCAGTCAAATAAATATAATATAATTATTATCAAATTATTCATAATTCACAATATTTTGTTATAAAATATTAAAATATTTGCATTTTGTCACTTAAAATTATAATTTTGAAGTATTAGTAGTAGGCTGTATGCTCCTCACCCCTTTGTTCGCAAAATATTCTTGCGTTGGGCGTGTGAAAAAAAAACAAAAAAAAACATGCGCGCCTTTTCCCATAATTATCATATTTTGTTTTTACCATATTTGTTGCTGTGTGATAAATTACTTTGTAAATAACGTCGTATGAAACTCGTGAGCTTTTGCTTATTGCAACCTAAGCTAACTTGTCTCATAATGTACTATTATGATATCTTATCAATTTTTTCTCATAAAGTTAAAGGTTATTCAATAGGGCTTTCATGAAAAGGTGCTTATAAGAGCTGACAGCGATATTCTTCGTATTGAATAGCTTATTAGGTAAAAGTCAGTCTGTAAACGGCCTTTCAATAAGGAACCTATTCCTATTAAGTATTAATGAAAGGCCTAAATTACTCCTTTGATGAACACTAATGTAATTTGCTGTAATTACAATATGTAATGAATTTGGTAGACTATCTGACATTGGTAATATTTAGGTCATTACACAAGTAATTATTATTTTGATAAATGTGGAAAATAATGTTTATGGGGAACACCAGAATTTGTTTACACATATTACTTGCTTATTTATACCAATAATAAAAATAGTTAAACGTGACAAAATTAAATGTGAAAACACGTTTTTTTCATACAAGTCTATTATGAAACGGTTCCTTGAAATACAAATTCAATTTTCCCTTAATTACTGATATCTAAGCATTTTCCGAAAATAGCCGAAACACGAAAGCAGCGCTACATAATATCTTATTTATGGGAAAGTAATTTCTTTTCCATTATGCGAAAGAGGATCACATCGACAATCTGTTACGTTTTCATAAAGCTACCACTGGAGTACGTAAGCCTGTATGGTGTTTACGCGTATTACCCTCCCGATTAAGGTGGTACCTCTCCCCGCCCGCCTACGGAAGCAGCGCTGCGTTCCCATCTCCGGCGGGTTATACGCCCCACGTCTTAACTCCGCGAGAATATGCCACCCTGGTACTTTTGGGAGAGAAAACGTGTTTCTTGTTTTTTCCCGATACGGTAAATAAGCTACTTTGATTTTTCCACGATAATATTTTTTTATAATGGATGGTTATTGTCTTTGGGACGTTGAACTTTCTTTTATAATGTTTATTACCTACGCCTTTGTAGCGACCACAAAAAATTCATATTAACATGAATAGGGATGATGACAACTTTTTTATTTTAAACCGACTTCATCAAAAGGAGGAGGTTCTCAATTCGATTGTATGTTTTTTGTTTTATGTTACATAAATTACCTCTCAAAAAAAGAAACATTGGTAAAAGAATTAATTCGCTAGCATGAAAACTGCCCGAGATATCACAGTGTGAAATGCACACAAATGGACTCGCCCAAAAACGCTCCATACTAATGGCTTCCTAGTTATGACGTCACGAATAAGTAGTTTGTATGCAACGCGTAGGAAATTTGTTTGGCAGCTATATTTAATATTTTGTTTATCAAAATAGTTTAGACAAATTTGCTATACATTTTACGGACTAATTAAAGGTATCATTTATTTTAATAAATTTTATACTTTTTAAATGGACTTGTACACCCAACTTTGAAGGGTCATAAAATAAATAATTTGCAATATATAAAACCAAGAGGTATACAAGCTACTCTAACAGTTTAATATGTTTACGATTTTTATTAGTATTTCGTTATTTTATTCATTAGTCATCATCCCTATTATCATAATCATAGACTTATTATACATTTCATTTTTAGTTTTAAGACCTTGTTTTAACTTGATTGAGGGATAAACAAAACATACTCCGTGTTATTACAAAAGATTTTTAAACACTGTTTAACTAAACACCTGTTTAAATGTGATGCTGTCACTTTTTTGACAATATTGTTTGACAGAGACTGCATCACATTTAAACATGTGTTTAGTTAAACAGTGTTTAAAAATCTTTTATAATAACACGGACTAACTTTAACGAATAAGTTGAAGCAACGCTAAGTTAGAATAACGTTAAGTGAAACTGAGCGAACAAATGGGCTGATGAAATGAATGATACAAATATCATTAATGTATTTTTTCACAAACACACTTTATATTATTGCCATGCAAGCCTTACCAAAAGACAAAGAGTCCAAAACAAATGGAAAATATGACAGAGTATACAAAAAGAACAGAATTCAAAAATTATATTGTTTTTTTTATTTTATTATTATAGCCTTTTATTTTCCTTAATAAAAAAAATCTTTTTTTTTTATTAGAATTTGATAATAATTATTATAAGATTAAAAATTAAAATTAAAAACCATAAATTTGTTTAAAAAATAGAGGCCGGCTCGGCAACATTGTATGGCAACTATTTTGACTAAAGACCGGAAAGATATATTTCACAACACTGTTCCTTTGTTCACACAAAACAAAAATCGAAAATAAACTTCTAAAATAAATTGAAACTCTATATTATCATTTCAACACACAATTTTCAAAGTTTCAGGTACGTAATATCTGAAAGTACTTGTTTACTTCGCAGATGAAACATCATTTTGCAATCTACTCCAGAACTCTCCAGTTTACTGAGAAACAAAACTAATAAATAAATTTTCAATTTCAACAAGAAAACGAAAAAAGATACTGGATTTGTGCGATGGCTCTTATAAAGATAAAGATTTCTGAGCTTATTTTTATAACAAAACATAGACGCCGCAGTAACGAAGTTCTTTATTTTTCAACAAGATAAAATGAAAAGTTATTTTCAAAACTTCGATCTTATAGATAATAGTAATATACCTACATATTTGATACATTTGGATTATAATTCGATTTATTTTTATGTCACTGAAAAAACATTGCAAGTGACAACGTCTGATGTATTTAAGTTTTACATGTTCAATTCCAACGTCTCTAACGAATAATATTCAATTCTCAAGTGGGTAAATAATAAAAAACTAACTACTCCGTCGTTTGTCTCAAAACATGGTGGTTGTGGTAACTGACTTTCTTCAAGCGTGAGCTAACTAAAGTTATGTTAATTCAAACTGGGATGTATTTAACTAATTTAATGGAGATATAAATGGTACAGTCACGAGCTTCGGGTCACGAGCAACGAAATATACCAGAACTATTTCACTTAAAATCATTGAACAATATCCTTAACATTTAAGATATCACAAACATAATAATATAAATCATAAATCATAAATCATTTATTCACGTTGAAACATGGTAAATACAGCTCTTAGAATAAAAATAATGTTCAGCATATTTCGCCTTAACAATGGCATGTGAATGTCAAAATTAAAACTAAATTTATTGAAATTAATATTAGTAAACCTATATTTCACTTATTGATACCTACTTGCATACTCCATTACATTTATGTCCCAAAAAATCCTTAACACTGTAAAATCTATGGTCAATTAAAGATTTTATAGAATTTGAAAATAGTTCCATGGTGTGTACATTTCATTACCTACTAAGTGCCTATTTCAGTACGGTTAGGTATTTTTGATATATAAAAAAATAAGCAGCAAGCAACAGAATACTATGAAATTATATGACTGTCAAGTAACTTAATTGGAACCTGCGTTACACACCTTTAGTTTCTAAATTTAGAATTTTACGGTCACAAAGTATAAATAAAGAGACAGGTCAACGGTCCTCCTATACGTAACGTAGGTCCAGAGGCTAATCCAGAATTGTGTGTAACGTTCATCCGATGTGTGGGCGCCTTTACACCCTCGCGGTACAACAAACGGAATATTTACAGAACGTAAACATTTGATCTCACTTTTGTAACGAGCAAGTTATATTGCTAGCTAAAAATTCGAGAGTAACAATGCGGAGAAATGCGGGTTCAGCGAAAAATAATGACAATGCTGAAAATGTTTGAGTACTTCAAGTGAAATGCGATCCTATCTTTAAAAATAAAGCTAACTCAAAAAATTGCAGTGTCATACTGAACTTCAATATTGTGCACTTTAACACGTTCTGTTTTTGCATATTTTAATGTTTATTTATTTTAAAAGCTTCACAAAGCTTAATTACAAACGCCAAAAAAGCTCTTAGCTCACAGCAAACTTTAATCTGAATTAAACACCATTTTGCATCGTGAAAGCGAATAAGTAAGAACAACAACCATTTATCACGATATTCGTTTAACGAACTATTCAGTTTGTTTGATTTTGATTGTGAACATTGTTCATTTGCGATTGTATTGTTCACAATACAAAGTTTCTTTTTTTATTTCTTCTTCCTATATTTAGTAGGAAAATGCATTAAAATTCATATAATACTTTAATGTATTCCTGATAGATTCTTCATTTGCTTTGGTTGCTCAACACTGTTGAATACGTTAACGTCAAAATACGAGAGCGGGTCAATAAGTTCGTGACTTTTTGCATAAAACACAGGTTTTTTGGTTAACAAAATATTTTATTTTTCAACGTAATTTCCCTATAAGCTCTATATACATACTTTGAAATTCACTTTTTCCATTTTCTCCTCAAATCACGAGTCAGTCTGCTATTATTGGCTATCAAATACAAACTAAATGGCCCAGCTTGTTCAAATTTTGGTAGGAGCCAACTGAAAGATACCTGTTGACAGGAGCAGTGTTGTCCTGTCAGTACAGTGACAGGAAATATAAAAAGTCACGGACTTATTGCTCCGCCCTCGTATAGTTAGCTCGCTCGCTAAAACCACTGAGCAAAAAGTTTTTAAAATAGATTTATTTGCAAGAAAGATATTTGTATTACGTTGTAATTTGTAATTTACTTTTGTAAGTTGGAAAGCAACATCTCAAAATATAAAGACGGGAGAACCGTTAAGATCATCACAGACATTACTTACGATGCTATTAATTTGACAGTCAACAGAAGTGACCATAACTTCAGAGCGCTTGCGGTACAAAAGCAATCTCGAGTGACGTAAGTGACGTTGCCATAGATCACTGTCTAGTACAGGCAACTTCAGGCCAAAACAGGCTAAAGACAATACTGTAGCACTTTTAACGCAATAAATCAAGGCAAAAACAAATGACGAATGTGTTTACTACGTTTACTAGTACGGCTATAGACCGGCACTTCTGTCTAACAACCAAAGACTATTTCATGGTAGTCTTTAAAAAACGTATTTTAAAATGTACTTCTTAATAAAGAAGGGAAAACCTTATTACGTTCTCAAGTATTCACAAAAGATATGTTTCATTGCGGGTCGTTTTGTGAAGTTTTCATTGCGTCGAGTTCGCGAGTTTTCATGTAGGCGCAGTTATTTATAGGTCAGAGAGAGATGGAGAGGTCAAGGCTACTTTCTTTTTCAGCTTTTCAGACGCTCCATTCCTTTCGCTAGCTTTGCATTGTTTTAATTATTTCGTGTTTGACAGTTCTTTCAGTTTCAGTTAGCATTATAGACCGATACCAATACGTTATTTTGAGGGTATAACCTTAAAAAAATTCTAAAGTTTATGAAATCTTGTCTGTCGATAGACTTGCATATAAAACGTTTATTTTTGCGTTTTTTGTCACATCTAGCTGATGCATCTTAAGAAATTCGATTATTTGTCTTCGATATAAATAATTGAACACAAAACTGACAAAATTGATTTAAAGTTAAAAAACTCAATGGTATTGTATTTAAGATAGCCTGAGTAGTGTACAAACCTAATTTGTGTCATTTTCGTCCAGTGCAAACTGACTTATAGTAGGTAACGGTAACTTTAACTTCAACTGTATCTGATATAAGATTCCATTGATAAAAACGACACAAATTGTGTCAGTTAAATAACAGTGTTCCCGTGGACAAAGATGACACAAAAAGCTCATGTACATCGGTTATGACTTCGTAATCATCATGAAAGTAAAATTTTCAACTTTAATTTTCTTTTCGATTGATAGTGTCAAAAAAGACAAAAACCTAAATTGTCACTTATGCATCCACCCAAAATGACACAAATTCATGTATTAGTCTTAGTTAATGGTGCAGAAACTATATACGAAAAAAAACAAACTATAATATTTTTGAAACCTAAAACTCTAGCGGTATTCGTCTATTATCTAAATATTGACATTGCAACACTGTTGGATTAAGTTACCAGTCAAGTAAGTTCTAGCTATCACTAAACTTTTTTTTTTTTTTTTGGAAGTTATTGGAGCCATTTTGCCGGTGGTTATTTTAATTATTTGCAAATTGAATCATAGAGGATATTGTGTCGTAAAACAGTACTTGTATTTGTATGTAGTGCAGTTGCTAGTTAGCGAGTTGCTTCAGTTTTATTTTATTTTATTCTTTAAGGTACAAAAGCAGCTTAGAGACCAAAACATACAGCTGCAACATTATACAATATAGACTTATGAGTCTAAAAGCCTTATATTGTACACAGCATACCCAAACATTGTTCAAAAAGTTACAAAATATTAATGATTACAATAGGGATGTTGACTAATGAATAAAATAACGAAATACTAATAAAAATCGTAAACATATTAAACTTCTAGAGTAGCTTGTATACCTCTTGGTTTTATATATTGCATATTATTTGTTTTATGACCCTTCAAAGTTGGGTGGACAAGTCCATTTAAAAAGTATAAAATTTATTAAAATAAATGATTCCTTTAATTAGTCCGTAAAATGTATAGCAAATTTGTCTAAGAAACCATTTTGATAAACACAATATTCAATATTGCTGCTGAACAAATTTCCTTTGCGTTTCATACAAACTTGCAAGGCGTGACGTCATAACGTGCAAGCCATTAGTATGGAGCGTTTTTGATCGAGTCCATTTGTGTGCATTTCACACTGTGATATCTCGGGCAGTTTTCATGCTAGCGAATTAATTCTTTTACCAATGTTTCTTTTTTTGAGAGGTAATTTATGTAACATAAAATAAAAAAAATAGTCAACATCCCTATTGTATTATACTAATTCCTGTACAGTGAATCATCTAATGTTTAGAAAGTTCTTATAACTCTGGAAGCTCCGATGAAAGATATCAAGTTCTATGTCAAGTTTGTTATAAGTTTCACACATTCTGAGGAATACTAATACTATGTTGCAATACTATGTCTAAAATTGAAAATCTTGCTTCCATTCTATTGAATAATGGACGCAAAGTGTGGTCGGTCTGTCTGCGAAGCTCATTTGTCGGGACTGGAAGACTCGCAAATATCAGGGCATTTGTGAGTCTGAGCCCGGACAATACCGCCTCGAGTGGACGCACCGACTTCTATATCAACACTCGAAAATATCGTTACTGTCAGACTGAGTAGGTAAGCGGATTTACTTAAAGACCTGTCGTAGCACAAAAATCTATGGAGTTCCGATCGAGTGCAAGTGTAGTTTTTTTTACATTGCCGTTTATCAGAGGGAATTTTATTTTTTTATGGTAGTTTCGTACCCGCTACACACGCTACTACTGTTGTGGTTAATTGCTCTGTCAATTGCGGTAAGATTGCCAATTGTAACACATTATTGTTTTGTGTTACACACAAAAAAATATTCAAACTCACAATAAAACTATTGTTAAGGCGTTAACATGCGTCAATCCGAGCGGGTCGATCCGTGATGGAGTGAAATCGAATGTAACTCTACTTACTTTGAGTTCAAATCAGTGCACGTTCCATCGCGGCGGTTGCGTTGAGAACTAGCACCGAAATCTCAATTTTTACATGTTTTTATTACTTTAGTTAAAAATATTAGTTAGTTAAAAAAATCTGTTCAATTAAGATTGAAGGTATTAACATCACCGATTTTTATGATTGGTTTTAACATAAACGAATGTTCTGTTTCCGAGAAATTTTGCAAATAAAACCAGAAACAGGGTCCACGGAATATTTTTTTACATCATAAGTGATAACATTTTTATAAATACTTTCAATTAAATCTATTGTGTATTATTTATATTTTTTCAATTGCATGTATTTCCGTTCTTCTTGTCAGTTAAAAAGTCTGGAACGGGTGGTAGGAAAATATAGACGATCCAAAAGTGCTTAATTATTAAGTTTATTTGAATTTTAGTTTTTTTAAATAAAGACAAGAGACGTGGAGCTCGGTGGCGCAGTGGTTTAGCGCCTGGCCCAGCGATTGCGGAAGTTAAGCAACGTTCGCAAGGGTCGGTCATGGGTCATGGGATGGGTGACCAAAAATTTATTATCTCGAGCTCCTCTATGCTTCGGAAGGCACGTCAAGCCGTTGATCCCGGCTGCATTTGCAGTCGTTAACACCCACCAATCCGCTTTGGGCCCGCGTGGTGGGTTATGGCCCATCCTCCTTACCACCCATAAGGAAGGCCTGTGCCCCAGCAGTGGGGACATCAAAAATGGCTGATGGACAAATAAAGACTCAAGTTTATTTTGAATAAAGGCATTTTTACTTTGACTTTGAATTTTCGAAAAAATTGACAATCACAAATGATCGTTACCGGAGCGCTAAGGTAAAATAAAATTGTCAGTTTTAGTGTTGTTTCGTTTTCCTGCTTCCAGTTTCCCGTTTTCCGTTATAGAGCGGTCTGTCTATCTAGATTTCTAGCTCGAATTATTTTGTGTCCGGTCCTATACTTGGAATCGAACTAAGCACGAGGACGTCGGTGATAAAGCGGGTAAACTATTGGATTCTATTTGTCGGCCACTTGCCGCTTCCGGATTTACGACCGAATCCAACTCGGCAAGAATACAATTCTTACTTGCGGCGTTATTTTATACAACTCTTTCTAGGTAACTCCTTTGTGGACAGAAAATGTTATAGAATATTAAATAAAAATTGGTACCTACTTATATTGTGTTTATATTGTTGGGTTTTTGATGTGTTATCGGTGTTTCTGATTTCCATAACACAAGTGTGTGAATGTTATTGTTATACTTATACCTATAACAAAAAACAATATAAAGGTAACAGAAAGTGTCACTTGATACATTTGATTTCCGTGCATGTACATACATATTATTATGTGACAGCTTATACCCGAAGTGCGGCTAAACCTAGTTTTAGCCGGCTAAAACTAGATGTAGCCGTTTAAAATTATGTGTGGTCTTCTATGTGCTTCTAGTAAGAGGAGTAATTTATGGATTATTAAGAAAGTTATTTATGTTGTCTGTTTAAAAAATTAACCTCGAAATTTAAAGCTCACGCTCCGCTGCGCTATCGGCTAGGCTAAAACTAGGTATAGCTGAATTTCGAGTATTATCCGTAACACATACACAGAAACCTTTAACAGTAAGAATTATGTAACTCACCTCTCAAGCTTACGCACTCACTAGACATGAAATAAAACACTTTTAACGGATACTAGCGCGGTTTTATTGATAGTACTTTGGTAATTAGTTGGTATTTGGTTTGATTTTTGATTTTCCCGACGTTTCGGCACCTTTGCAGCTGCCACAGGTAGGCTCACAAGTAGCTTCAGTCCCCCATGACCACGGCAGCTGCAAAGGTGCCGAAACGTCGGGAAAATCAAAAATCAAACCAAATACCAACTAATTACCAAAGTACTTTCAATAAAACCGCGCTAGTATCCGTTAAAAGTGTTTTATTTCAATTATGTAACTGTGTATTCTTGGACTAAAACTGGCCCCATTATGTCAGAAGGTACTGTTAGCAGCTAAAAAATAACCATGTAACAAAGTATTTTCAAATACAGCAAAACGGGACTTTATGTTGTGCATTGATTGTGATAAACTAATTAGGTAGAAAAAAATTAACGAATCATTATATTGAACGTTTCGTTCAATCCTTCACAAATCCCAATTAACTAAAATTGCTAAATCAGAGTTATAGAAAATGCTGAAACAGATTCTCATCGAAGAAAACAATGGAGTGTAATTCCCGACCGTTATTCACAAAAAACCATTTCACCGAAATCGTAACATTTCAGAGTTAAAACCCGAAGTTTATTCGGCGAAGCAACTTCGTGGGCATTCGAACAATGGCGCCTTGTGGACGGATTACAGACGGATTGTACTTGTGTCATTTATTTGGGACGGATTGGGAACAAAACACATTTAAGTAATTAGTGAATTGTATTTAAATTATTTAATGTAAACGTGATTATCTTTGCTTGTTACGTTTACAGTCAAATTGTTAAATACATGCTGTAAATTAGAATTTTGTGGTTGTTATTGTTTTGTCATTGTTATCTCGTTATATTTATATGAAATGAAAAGATACTTTAGTATTCGAGAGTTAGGCGCTGTAGGTAGTGAAACTAGCGCCGCCACTACATTTTTATTACTCCGTAAACCAAATCAATATTTAAAAAATGCTCATGTAATAATTTCTTAAATTGTCTCTAATATTTTTTGAATAACTCTTCAAAAGTTTTCATTCTTTCTGTAAGTTTTAAAATCCATTTTAGCTTAAAGTGGCCGCTTTTGGCAATTATGGATTTTAAAACTTACATAATAAATGATAACTGTTGCAGAGTTATTCAAAAAATATTAGAGACAATTTAAGAGATGATTACATGAGCTTTTTTTAAATATTTACTTGGTTTACGAGTAATAAAAATAAATGTAGTGGCGGCGCTAGTTTCACTACCACCGCGCCTTAAGTTAGAAAAGGACAAAGACGTTAGTCGTTCGATTTGCTTGATTTTGACGTGGGACTAATATCGTTCGATTATTGCAATTATTTTTACGTATGTAGGTAATAGGCCCTTTGGGTTCACTATAAATACAGCGTGTTACAAAAATATCCCTAATGCCGAATATGGTAGATAGGGACCATCAAACTGAACAAGTTTTTCAATAGGACCAACTCTAAAATCGCGAAAAAAGATCAGCAATAACGAAAATATCAAAATGTATGAAACAGCTGATTTTTTTTTCACGATTTCAGAGTTGGTAGTAAATGGTAAAAGTTGTTCAGTTTGATGGTCCCTATCTACCATATTCGGCATTAGAGATATTTTTGTAACACGTTGTATATACTTGAAGTAAACATTATGATGTCTCATTCAGAGACAAGAGGTGTACCTACGGCATATAGTCCATTAGCAAATTAAACTGAGTAAGACCAACAAGTTTACGGTTTAAGGTTTTAGTAAACCCTATCTAAACAAGGCATACAATATAAAGCATACACACGTGGCTAAACAAAGACCTACGAACTAAATATAGAACGATTTTAAATGTTACCCTACACTACCTGGCCCGTAGAGAACAGCATTTTTTGATAGCTCTGATTAAATAGCGGGGTGCCTACTATCCCTCTAAGCCGATTTTTTCAATATTTCATACAATCTGTAGCACAAAGACAACATTATTGAAATGTTGCCATATCATGCCTAGATCTAAAATGATTGAAAAAAACCTATGGCAAAGACTATGCCTATAGGGATGGAATGCATACTGAGGAACTATAATAGTGCCACAAGCAACTGCCTCGTCGTTTGATTGGTTGTTTTCAAATGTCGAATGTCATTTCTGACGTATTTTAACCAATTAAAACCATTGATAGCGACTGGGTCACCGCTGGCGCCATCTGCAATTAGCTTTACGTGTGGATCCCCATTGGCTGATTTCGCTTCAAGATCAGTGCTGAGTATCAGTAAGCCGCTTCCTATCTTACGGTGTAACTAAGCTTTCATTATACTATCTATCACTACTGTCTTTGTGAGACAGTAGGATGTCAATTTGAAAGCAATCATGATAAAACTAGAATCCAAAAAGCAATCCAATTGAAACACAATTGGGACACGAGTGTTGCGTTAATAGCAGAATCGAGACGCGACAATAAGAGACAGAGATACAGAAAAATGCGGAGCTGGGATATCCAATATAATTTAACCCAAACGACTCATTACTATGTTAGTATAATTGAAGAAAACCACAAACTGTGAGAGGTCAGGATATACTGGTAATTCACAACATAATAACACAACTATATCCAAACAAGGCACGAAAACAAACACAAGGAACCCACAATTAGGATTCTGAACGCGAAAATGTGCCTTAACCAAATATAATTAAGGACGGTTATGAATTAATTCAACTACTGCCAATTATAATTCACAATATTCTAATGGCAGACAACTTTCAAGTAGTTTCCATTAACGTCGCAAAATTAAACAAGGCATGACGGGTACTTTATTGTATTTCAATTAAAACAAATAGAGCTATTATTTTTAATTTGGTTTTCATTAAGATCTTTTCTAATTAAGTAGACAGTTAGGTTTCGTTGAAACTACAAAAATATGTATCCTGACTAACATTTTTATTTATCATAAACTAACTTCTGGCAGCGATTCGTACGTGCGGTCTATTCTATAGAATTGAATAATCCCATCCCATGGGAACATACAGCTTGGATAAAAATTAACTCTGAAACCTCTGTACCAAGATTTATCCAAATTCGTTCAGGAAATTTTTGTGTGATTTTCTAAATATAAAAAAATTCACGTCTATGATAGAATTACCTATTGAGATATGATTAAATACAAGTTCCTACACTTACTAACTACTTACATAAACATAGAATTCTCGGCAATAAATCTCTACCATATTCTATCATTAGTCTGTTAAAATTTTAGTTTGTCTATGAAAATAACGATAAGACCACCGTAACAATAACTAATCGTACCATTCTTGACTAGATTCATGATTGTTTTTAACATCAATTATTGTTATGTAATTAAAAAAGGGAAAGAGAAAGTTTAAAGTAAACAAACGCAAATAATATTTTTTTACTAAAGATTAAAGTTAATGAAAATTATAAGTGTGCTTGAGAGGCAGTGTTTAATTAAATTTTGTTTAAAGAGACAGCCTCCATTTTCACCGATACAACAAAGGAATTAATTATGTAAACAGATCCAAATAACGTCATAAACCTTAGCGCTGAAGAAACCATTAATTTATCAACGCCAAAAACATGTACTTACCTATAGAATATTTTTGTTGAGTTTACTGAAAATAAAATGAGAATAGTGAACGAACCCATAAAGTTAGTATACACATTCTTCCTAGTGAAATACCAATAACCAAAAATGTCATGTGTTAAAAATCTACAGATTTTTCTGTGTTTCATGTAAAAATATATTGATTCTCAAAGATAATTTCTAAGGCTTGGCTTAATAACAATATTCCTTATCTCTGCTCAGAAAACATCCCTAAATAATGAATGTAGCAGATCTAGTAAAAAAAATTCTTTGAAATCAGAAACACGGAAAACGACAAAGTTATACTTAAATACTCAACACAAAGACGGAAGACACTGATCGATCTCAAAATAAAATAAATGTTATTAAGGCAATAATGCTATTTAAAATCTATACAGAAACAAGAGCTTTATACTACACAATCACGAATTTCAAACCATTAATCAAGATACCGACACTCGAAAGCCAAATTACCTTGGAATGCAAAAAGCTTATCAAGTATTGACGAGTTTGTCATTCCTGTAGAGGGGACTATAACTAAAGAATTTCAGGTCAGTAGGTCTGCTACCTAGAGATGGGACCATAAATCACAGAAAGTAGGGCGGACTACAAGGGGAATTGACATCGATAATAATTTGGCGGGCTTCCTATGAGGCGCATTTAGGCGTTAACTACATTGTGTTCCGACATCGCAATAACAGGAAAAAAGAGAGATATTAAATTTAGGTGATGAAAAACGTCCATCTTTCATAAATCTTTGGATCATAATCAAGCTATGGGTCTGGGTATGCGTTATTTTTGGCTAGATGAAAGAAAATACTAACATTGAAGAGTCTGAAGCAGGACTCTCAAGAATGTTAGTTATAGCAATTAGCATTCGTTTCGAAAATGTGATTAATAGTAACAATGTATTTTGATTGAGATTGAGGATGCTAGATCGTATTGGTAATGTGATAACTGACACGTCGCATAGGCAGTTAATTGGCCACAATTGAGTGCACACACTGCAATGGCTATTTGATAGGCCCACAGCCACAGTCTTAGTAATCCCTGTTAACACTTCAATACCCATAATATCTCACGATCAATGATATGCTAGAATTGGGTACTTATATAGACTCTAACTAAGAGAAATTTAATTTGTACCTCTTGCCATTTCTTTGTTTGTTTTTAGAATTATATCAACTACTATTTTATTTCTACTAAAGATATAAGTATAAAATTTAAGAAGCTCATTTGAAGACACTTTTTAAATAATACAATGAAGGCATTCGATAAAGTCGAAAATTCAATGTTCGCTATAAATGACCTAAGTTATTTGAATAAGATCGCAGTAGAAATGCCATAGCAGCTCCGTTTAACGATAATGATGATTATCCCGAATGATGTCACCTTTCCGTTTACTACTTTGTATGAATAAAAGAAGGACTAAAATAGTCCTTATTGACTTTTTTCTTGCTTGACACCTCCTTCTGTTGTAGATGTGTGAACTGATCGCATAGCTTTTGATCATAGTTAATCTTACAGAGTAATGTGCTAATTATTTTAATTGAGAAATTTTAAAGTCCTTCTATCTGAATAAATCAACAAATTGTGTACTTTTGCCTCCTTCCTTTTATTATTGTTTATGTTGTTAGACTTTACAATTCACCATTCGATAAAATAATTTATATTGATGATAAAATCAATATTGTTTTAGATTCAAAGTTAACTGATGATACTTGAGTAAATTGTTTAACATTAAAATATGATATACCTAGAGATATTTTACGCCAGCAATCCTGTCGCTTTTGTGAAGTGGAGCATGAAAATTTGGAAGAGACAGAAGTATAACAAAGGGCCCAAGGCCATTGAGCTTGGAGGCGTCAAATGAGGTAGCATCATAAATCGCGCTAAAGTACTGCGGACGGACAGACGTTACTACTGAAGAAGGCATAGATACTAATCATGATTGCTTTACGAAGAATGTTGTAGATAGGCAATTACAGAAAGAGGTTTTGGATATTGATTGTAATGAAACCCTTTTTCTTCTTTGGCGTGATTTTAAAGAAGATGAATAAATCCCATATGGTAAAAACATTTAAGTATAGAGGTAAAAGTTTAGTAATATTGAAATAGACAATGCAACTACGATTGCTAATTGTAATGTTATTAATAGGTTAATTATAATTTCAGAAATAATTATTTTGATATAATTTAAATAAAAAAAACTATTTTACTTCTTTGATTTGATCTGAGAAGATTGCAAATGAATTGAAAATTAAAGGAATAAAACATGAGATTTCTTTAAAAATCTATATGATATGCTACAATACCCCTGTATTATTAATTTACGAAACCAATTTATGAAATTTTATTTACTATATGCAAATGCAGTACTTATTGTAATTTCTATCACTGTAAATTTATCTTTATTAATTTTGTCGTATATTACAATATCCTTGCGAAAGCTTATTTTTCATAAATTAATCCCAAAGGAAATTTGCATAAAACCGATCAGTACGCGTCCTATTTGCTCACACCCTTTTCTCATTTGATTCCGTTTATCGGTTACCCACTTTTTCATTCGGTAAACCGGAGGACCCTTCCGACGTTATCCATCATTGCATAATTTATCGCTTCTATATTTTACTTTCCTATTTGTAACGTTACGTTAATGAAATATGTAATCTAATGGCCGAAACTTGAGCTCCAGTTTTGAGCTCCAAATTTAGCTGAGGTATCCCTTGACCTAGATACCAAAAACCATCCCGAGGGTCGATTTGCACAGCCCCCTGAAAATAAGCCTAAGGAATTAACAATTTGGGAGCTAACGACAAATCAGCTGTAACACGACCTTCAGGTGAAGAAATGCGAAGGTCAAATAACAACGGAAACGTTTAAACCAATACAACCTAAATGGTTTCACCAACTTCATAATACAACGCTTGCACGGTTTCACACCACAAATCCACAATAGAATACCGTAGACTCTGCATTCACAAAATGCAAACTTTACTGTTTACTCATTATGAATAAAACACTTTATATTATGCGTCATAAAAACAACGGCTCTAATAATATAATTTCATTATGCAAATAATTGAGGGTATCCGATACTTTCAACACACTGAAGGAATCAATGTTTCTTAACCTAATTTATTTGTTATGCCTACTTCTAATTACAGTACATAACTTTTCGGAAGTAGAATAAGAGTTATTAATCTTGTTAGCTGATTGCAGTTCTGTAGTGGAACTGTCAAAACGTGCCGAGCGTACGAAAAGGAAATACCGAGTTAATTGTTGTTGTGTATCGTCACGTCATCATCGAGCGTATGAGTCACGTGTTTACAAATTTATCTTTAAGTTTGTTATCGGGTGATATGGCTACGCTTACCCGGTTAGCGGGAGACGAGTGGTGGCAGACGGCAGCGACCAGCGAGTTAGAAAACCGCGAACGAGGACGACGAGCGAGCGTGTATCGCGCTCGGGTGCCGGGCGCCGACTGGCCGCGTCGATCGATACCGCCGCCATTGCTGCGTTGCGTTCCGTTACACCGCACCGATCATCGACAACTTTGACGTTCCTTTTTACTCTATTTCTATAATCTCATCATTACAGTCCTTAAACCGAGAAATTGTCAATCCATTATTATTAAATATAGAATCCTTTTTTTCATTAATTTTCATTAGTTTGGTACTCGTGCCGTGTCCTTGCTCGCTGCTTCGTTGCGTAACCCGTAAATAAGTAATTGTTTTGTGGTTCATCGTCAGCCGTCTCTGACAATGGGATTAATATTTTATTTGTTTTTGCTGATCATTTAAGGATGCTTATTGATTGACAGCTAAATTGCGATTGTTTTAGAAATCCCTAAATGGAAACCTCTGCTCTAGTTACGATGTAGAGTTAAGTAATACTTCTTTGTTAAACTAGATAACTTTTTACCGGCTTCACACCTTTCAACTTCTTTGACATTGTTTCCCGGAAAAGCACTTGTCCTTTTTATTTCTGACTACGTCTTAATAGGTATATAAAGTTTGTAATGTACAAACATAAACTTGGGTGCCTACTACACAAACTTTGACATTTTAACTTAACGCATCGTTTTACATTAGATATAATATACTACTTATAGCAAAATTGGCCAAAATAAATAGCTGGCAGTCGCAAAATGAGTAAAAAGCCTTAAAATTACTTTTCTTAGTTTTTTAACGAAATCAATTTTAAATGACGCTTACGAAACGGGAAAATTATGAAAAACAGGCATCAAATAACTCAAAAAAAAACTTAAAAAAATAACTTTATAGTAATTTATGTAATAAACAATAATAATTTAGACTAAATGTACGAGATTTTAATGAGATAGGTAGATACTTCCACGGGAAACGAACTGACATTAGTTTTGACAGCTTTTAGCACTCTCCCCATTGATAGTAATACACTATCAATGCTCTCCCCCGTCATAGACCTTTGTGTTCGAGTGGTTTTCTAACTCTGAGGTCCCGGGTTCGATCAACTTAGAAAACAATTTAGACTGGGTTTTGGTGGTAGCACGGTCGTCTCTGATTTCCATAATCACTAGTGATTTAGCTAATACTTATTTTGGAATTGGAGCAATGTATGTGTTATGGTGTCGCGCGGCCGTGTCTGCTGTGGCCTTTAAACATATTTATGTATGTTACCATAACATAGAGTTCGTATATCATTAGATTTCTCCCATTCGTATTTCAGTAGCGAGGTTGCAAGTTTTCGTCTTCGCTCGAGCTCCGCCGGAACTCCCCGAAATATTTTATGGTCTCGGTTTTATTGCTCGCCCTGGGAGAAGGGTGGGGGTGGAGGAGGGATGCGTATTTTCGTAGTTTTACTTTAAATGCCGAATTACCCTCCACGTAATGTTTGTGGCATATTCGTTTAATTACCAAAAGAAACTTGTTCGGCATTTGTTTTGTGAAACTGAAAGCTAACGACCCGCCTGGTGGCAAACATTCACCTTGATTACTTTGAAGAAAACGCATTGTGTTTATCCTGGCCCAAATTATTATATCATGAGCTTAGAACAATAACACCTAGAAGCCAAATCTTTGATGTAAAGTAAAGTGAGGCAAAAAAACTGAGCCACCCAATTCCTTTATTTGGACCACTACAAAATAAAACCAAATTAGTTTGATTGATAGTAACGATAAAACAAAACAACTACAAACTTTATCAAGAAAATTAAATTAAGTTATTCTAATGAAAACACTCTCACAAACCGTTTCAGTATTGTAATTTCATAAGACTTTAGGTAATTTAGTTTTCAACACACTTGCTCGTAAAGTGAGCCCTAATACATCGCTTTTAGGGCCATAAACCGAGCTATAACAAACGCGTGCAATAATATATAAAACACTAGTTCGTAATAGAATTAACCCTACAAAGTTAAATTAGTACCTTACTGCAAGTTCTATGCGAGTAAACAGAGCATTCCCAATTTAGCCGGGTAATACAGTTATATTTTTTTGACAACAAAGAGGTTTTATGCTGCTGAAAATTCATATACACTTTTGGAATAAATAAATATATATCCTTTGTTATATATCTTTAATAAATGTCTCGACAAGGGTATTTTTCCGGATCGATGGAAGGTGACCAGAGTTGTCCCGGTGCCTAAAGGTAATGGTGGAACTGAAGTCAGTGACTACAGACCTGTTGCGGTCCTGTGTACTGCTGCGAAAGTTTTAGAGTCCGCGTTATATTACTGCGTGTACCTGCAGGTAAGAGCCCAGTTATCAGACGCACAACACGGGTTCTGTCCTTCGCGCAGCACTGCGACCAATTTACTCCAGCTGATGACCCAAGCTGTACCAGCGGTGGACTCGGGAGCCCAGGTAGACGTTGCGTATTTCGATTTCCGAAAAGCCTTCGACACGGTGGATAACGACATTCTTCTCATGAAACTGGCTCAAGTGGGTTTCACACCGAAAACACTTTCCCTTTTTGCCAGTTACATGGGGGACAGGCGCCAATTTGTCGATTGGGCTGGAGAGCGTTCAGATCTATATTATGCACGGTCGGGAATAAGCCAGGGCAGTAATTTGGGTCCATTGGAATTTGTTATCATGGTTAATGACTTACCGGAAGTCGTTGAGAGCTCTGCTTGCCTTCTATTCGCCGATGACTTAAAGTTAGTTAAGGAGATTAGGAGCGGTGATGACTGTATGCAACTACAAGCGGATATTGACAAGGTAGTACAATGGAGTCACAAAAATCGGCTATACTTTAACGTCTCTAAATGTTCCGTAATGTCATTCACATCGTCACGACAACCTCAACAATTTAAATACTGTGTAGACGGAGCTCCTTTGCAACGTGTGACAGAGGTGAGGGATTTGGGGGTCCACTTCACTGCAGATCTAAAGTTTCGAGACCATATAGTAAAAGTCTGCAAAAAGGCCTATCGAAATCTAGGGTTCGTTATGCGACAGTCTCAAGGCTTCACAAATATAAATGCCATACGTGCATTGTACGAAGCACTAGTAAAAAGTCATCTTGAAAGTAATGCTTTTGTCTGGAGTCCTAATGAAATAAAATATAAATTAATGATGGAGAGGATACAGAATAAATATACAAGATTCCTTTATCACAAACTTTATGGCGTGTATCCGCTCTACCCGTTGATGTATCCCACATTATTCGTACTAGGAATGGTGGGATACAATAAACTTGAGGTGAGGAGAGAGCTAGGTTTGACTACCTATATATTTAAATTAATACGGGGTAAAACATATAACCAAGTGGTACTGCAGGCGATAAGCATTTCTGTGCCAGACCGGTATGTGTGGCGACGTCGGCGACCGCCATTGTTTGCTATACCGCGCGGGCGCACCAACTTGTTAAAAGAAGCACCTCTTATTCGAGCATTGCGAACATTAAATATTGTTGCCAATACTGTTGACGTATTTTGTTGCTCATTGGACGAGTTCACAAGAGTTACTCTGTTTGTGCTGTGTTACAGTCAAAGTTAAGAAAATGTAGCATTTATTTTTATAATCATTAATATTTTGTCCATAAAACAATAATATTAGTTAAGTATTCTTAAATTATATTTTGTCTACTCTATCGCATTGGGCGTACCTGTAAAGATAGATGTGTGTTATAAATAAATAAAATAAAATAAAAAATAAAATAAAATAAATGTTTAAAGTCCATAATTAAGTCAAATAAATATAAAAATTATTATCTAATTATTCATAATTTACAATATTTTGTTATAAAATATTAAAATATTTGCATTTTGTCACCTAAAATTATAATTTTGAAGTATTAGTAGTAGGCTGTATGCTCCTCTCCCCTTTGTTCGCAAAATATTATTGCGTTGGGCGTGTGAAAAAAAAACAAAAAAAAAACATGCGCGCCTTTTCCGATAATTATCATATTTTGTTTTTGCCATATTTGTTGTTGTGTGATAAGCTAACTTGTCTCATAATGTACTATTACAAACGGTGCTATAACAGCTAATTAATCAACACCTTTACAGCAAAGTCCAGAACACTCATTGCCTCCAGTAATCTGTAATTTTGTCTCTACTTTCCAACTATGTAGAGTTTCTCTACGTTAATTAAATATTCCCTGCAACTTCAAACCTCTATTCCTTATCGTTTAAAGAATAAGGTAGAGATTCGCGTAAAGGAATTGTTCTGTAATTTGGTAGTTTTGGTAGTTTCATTGATCAAACTTGGGTATCTATTGTTACGCGAAATACAGGTTATTATATGTGGTTCACGTAACTTTAGCCGGAGATTCCGAGCTGTTCGGTTTATTAGTGATTTGTGTGAATTGGGAACTTTGTAGACAGCCGTGGAATTTGGTGATGTGAAACTAATGCTCAGTATTGGAAACAATGTCAAGATTTAGAAGGAAACGAGAGGATCCGTAATCAGAATGTTGAAAGGGAAAAAGACAATGTTACAATAATCAATAGCAAGTGACAATTAACTAGATTGCATTTATTCAACTATAAATATATTTTCTGTGACTTTCAAAAATATGAATTTCGGTTATGAAAATGAAATTATTGATCAAAAAACGTTTTAAATCAATTTACGCAACGATCGCATTTTCAAATAATTATATTTGGTGGCTTAAAGCATTTTAAGGTGCAGTGCAGAGCATTTGTTAGTGTCTGTATTAATTGAGCAAGTTTTCAATCCTTTGACAAAGATAAACTAACTTTAATTAGAAACAAAATGAAGAATGACACAACCAGAATGACAAATGACTGTCAAATCATAACGATATCAAACGAGTATGTTTTAATTGGCATTGATAAATTAGCCCCTATTCTGTAAAACAGAAGGGTGAAGTGCAGTCACTGAATGTTAATATAGGTACGAAATGAAATAATTACAATGTCGAAAAGAAAGACAAATAAATGAGAAAACATTGAAATAGATTATCAAACGAATATTGTTTTAATGGACAGTGATCAATCAGCCCGTTATTTTGTAAACCAGAACGATTATTGGAATGAATTGAATCTCTTCGAAAATGGACCTCCAAAATTATTTAGAGGCAGCTTTTAAGAGTTGGAAACCAGAAGCTCCCTCTGTGGTGGAGAGGACCAAGTGCTACATCACCCTGAGCTGGTGCGACCCTGGCCCGTTCCACTTCATCCAAGACCAGTTCATCTGCAGACTCGAGAGGAACAACAAAATGCCACCGTGGGTCGTGGAGTATAGGTACTGTGCAGTTTTGGTCCGATGTTTTTATTTTAATGAAAAAAAATAGTCGCACTTGATATTTGTTTCATATTTTATGCACAACGCTTAATAATAATAATGCGATAATGCTTGGCCTCCACCTCACCTGCTATTAAGTGACGATAAAACCGAAAGTGGAAGCGCACTACACCCGGAATCCTCATCACTGAGGAACTGGTTATCTTACCTCTAACTGCCGGAACACAACAATTTTTAAATTTTTGTTATGGCGTCATACTTAGGTAAGATGGTGGTAGCTAGCTAGGCGGACTTGAAATAAGCCCTACCACCAACCAAACCGAGTACAAATTGTACCCCCCTGGAAATTGAACCTGGGACCCCTACGTCTTACATTACACGGGTGGGCGAACCATACTAGACCACTTCATTATAAGTTATACCTAATATTCGTAATCAATATGGAAAAGACTTGATCCTATTTGTGCATACCCATATTTAAAATAAGTATGAATTTAATAAAATAATAAAAAATAAAAAAACTTTTATTTCAGACCATAGTCCATATTAACACAATTACAATTTACAAATTCCAAATAAAATAAAATAAAATAAAATATGTTAGTAACAATTGGCTTAACAACTATATTAGTAACTAACAAAACAGAATGCACAACCACATCCCCCGTCCGGAGACTCACTGGCCCACACGTAGAACATGCAGTTCAGTGCACCTCCGGAAGACAGCTGCGTCCATCCTGTCCGCTATCATCTTCAGGATCGTGTTGCTGCTTCCTCTAACCTTGCCCACTATTGACGATGACTTCTTGCGCATGATGGCATAGAAATCATCGACATGCGCATCCGCGAACATACCCGAAGCGCTACAAAAACGAGGAAGCCGCAGCAAGGCCCTGAAGGTATTATTATACTGGACTCGTAGGGCACTATATGATTTCATGGTAAAGTCAGTCCATAGACCACAGGTGTAGAAACTCTGACAATACGCTCTGAAAAGTGTAATCTTGACTGCAGTGGTACACCTCATGAATCTACGAGCCAACATATTACCCCGTATCGACAATGCCCTACGCTCCCGTTCAATGTCCTCAACATCTTTTAAGTCCTCAGTAACAATATGACCAAGGTACCTAAACTGAGCAACACGCCTTAGAGGTACACCATTTAGATAGATTAGTGGTATACAGGCAGGTTCTTTTATTTTACCCTTGAACAACAGAAACTCACTCTTCTTTTCGTTGTACCTTAAGCCATGTCGCTCAGCATAGTCCTTACAATGGTCCAACAGTTTCCTTAAACCGTTGATCGAAGGGCTGAGCAGCACCATGTCATCGGCATAACTAATATTATTAACACTTATATTATTATTGTCAATGCGACACCCAACATTCATGCTGCTCAGCTCTTCGATCAGCTAGTTCACGTATAAATTAAATAATCTGGGTGAGGTTAATCCACCCTGCCTAACCCCACAGCTTAGGACATATTCATCAGATTGGGAGTTTGCCCATTGTACCACATTCTGCTGCTCACTATACCAATGAGAAAAGATACCAATTACTTCTAATGGAAATTACTAATGGAAGTTAAACCGATGGATGCGACATACCTAACCCATTTTAGTTCTGTTTCTTTCAAAGTTAGTAATGAGCTCAGTTCTGTGGAGGACGCGGGTCTGCATTTGTCTGACGGCCTTTATTAAACTTTGTAATCCCATTTCTTTCTTTAAACTAGTTTTGAACGTTAATAAAGGACCACTGGCAAAAGATTGGCAATAACTTTCAATCTGTCGGAGTTTGGTTCTGGATTTTAGTTGAGAGCTTTTCATTTGCGTTTTATGCTAGGACTTTTTATATTTCAAAACTGTTAGCCATAATTTATTAAAAACTTAAGAATTAAAATTATTTTTTGATAAGTACTTATTAAAATACTGGCACCCAAATTGTTATTGCTTTTTGTAACGTAAACGTAAATTCTGTGACGTAAATGTTGGTCTTAAGATGGACTATGTCTACAAATCAAATTAAATTAATATATCTGAGATTAATTTTGATCATCATAATAATAATTATACGTGGTAACTTCTGCATAACATGAAATAAAACACTTTTAACGGATACAACTGAACTGACTGAACTAACCAACTAATTACCAAAGTACTTTCAATAAAACCGCGCTAGTATCCGTTAAAAGTGTTTTATTTCATGTCTAGTGAGCGCGTAAGCTTGAGAAGTGAATTCTGCATAACATTGAATATAAGTATGAAATAACTGTAAATAAGTATCTAAACTAACATTATTCTAACTAGAATTTTATAGCAGATAACTTTATTTCCAGTGGCGGAAAAACAACAAAAACAATAGACAACCTGGCACCTCGACATCCATACAGATTTCGCTTGAGAGTACAACTGAAGTACACGGCTGTTTCTTCACTTGCTGATAAAGCAATACAGCACTTTGGTGATGAAGGTGCTGTATACGACAATATGAAACATGTACTAGACCCGAATAATTATAATAAAGAGAGTGGCACTAAAGAAGAAAAAGCAAATGGAGACGAAGATATCGTTATCGAAAATACGGTTAAAGGAGATGGTGATAAATGTATCGAAAGGGATACCAACATAAGGTATTTTTATGGTAACACATTAACGTAAACATAAGTGACAATAAAAATATTAGACGTCTAAAAATGCACTTGAAAAAATCATCTGAACTCAACTCTGGGTCTTGCGAGTGTTTTTCCTGCTGAGCTAACTAGCAAATCATTGTTTTTCAGTAGTATGCATATTTTTAAAATGAAGTGGTTTTATTTAAAAAAAAAATTGAATGATTTGAGTATTACGAAGACAAATTATGTCTATTAGAAGTCTGCTGTTTTGCGATTCTATCCACATGATCATTTTTCACAATCCCTCGATATATAGTAGGGTATTTATCCCAGACAAAAGTTATATTATTATTTACAAATGCGTGCATAAAATACAACGTTGATATTTGCTTTAAATCAGCTGCTGGATTTATCTTACAAATCTCTTCTTTTATGATGGACCCTAAAATATTAAATTTATTAACAATCACTGTTTAATCCTTAAAATTTATAACAGTTTAACTTTTTATAATTTATGAAATCACCTATCCATTGCAGATTGAGGATTAATTTTCTTTTGCGCTTCAAATCATTTCTATGTAACTTTTATTATAAATTAACAGTACTGTATTTTTTTAAAAAACCGGTCAAGAGCGAGTCGGACTCGCGCACCGAGGGTTTTCGTACCATCATAATAAATACACTGCAGAGCTGTAGAATAATAAAATTATTATTGCTGTATTAGGTCAGCACCATCTCTTGGAAGATAGTGGAACTATTTTTCTTTCTTAGGCCAGCGCCATCTCTTGACCGATAGTAGAACTGAATAATTTTTTCTTAGGTCAGGGCCATCTGTTGACTGGTAGAGAAACTAAGTATAAAATTTTTGATTGTTTTTTTGAATTTCTAAAAAAGTGTGTTACATTGAGACCTCGTTTTCATAAACTACTATCACATAGGTATTTCAGATTTTTCTCTTTGCAAACTTAGGAGATAAGGGGGGGAACGGTATTTTTGTTTACATTTTTCCTCATAAGTCGAAAACTATGCGGCCTAAAAAAAAAGATAAGTTATGATAATGATTTATTTGCAGTTTATCATGGTATAAATAATAATATTAAATTAGGACAACATGTTAAGCTAACTTAGAGTTGCATGCAAAATTATTAAAATCATATAAGATTTCCAGTAAAATATTAATTAAATTACCATTATTGAATTACATTATTTAATTAAATCCTAAAATTATTATTATCATTATTATTACAAAATTAGATCATGTCAAAAAATGCCTACTATAAAAGTTTTTTCAACACATTTGCGAGGAAAAAACAAAGTAATTTACAACACAGCAACAAATACGACAAAAACAAAATATGTCAATTATGGGAAAAGGCGCGCAGGTTTTTTTTTGTTTTTTTCACACGCCCAACGCAAGAATATTTTTCGAACAAAGGGGTGAGGAGCATACAGCCTACTTCAAAATTATAATTTTAAGTGATAAAATGCAAATATTTTAATATTTTATAACAAAATATTGTGAATTATGAATAATTTAATAATAATAAACATTTGTTTAACTTAATTAAGGACTTACACATTTATTTATTCCAAAAATCTATATGAATTTTCAACAGCATAAAACCTCTTTGTTGTTACTAACAAAAATAACTGTATTACCCGGCTAAATTGGGAATGCTCTGTTTACTCGCATAGAACTTGCAGTAAGGTACTAATTTAACTTTGTAGGGTTAATTCTATTACGAACTAGTGTTTTATATATTATTGCACGCGTTTGTTATAGCTCGGTTTATGGCCCTAAAAGCGATGTATTAGGGCTCACTTTACGAGCAAGTGTGTTGAAAAAGTTTTTATCATTGAAAAACAAGAAAAACATGATTTAAAATGTGCAAACAGCGCTCTTTCATATGATACCCCACATGCCCTAGTCGCTACACTTAAAATTTTTAAGACCCCTTTTCGGTCCCTGTTGTAAAAAAAATATTTATTTTTTTATTTCTTTCTTATTTGCAAAATAGTATGACAAACGTCATCTTAAACTATTCCAAATTTCAAGTTGATAACATTAGTAGTTCTCGAGATATCAAGCTGTGACAGACAGACTGAGTCACAGCATAAGGGTTCCCTTTTTACCATTTTGGTAAATTACCAATTACCGACCTATCGCCATTACTTCCATACTGTGTAAAGTTATGGAGAGAGTACTGAACGGTAAGCTGCTCACTTACCTAGAGGATAACGATCTCCTCAGTGATCGTCAATATGGCTTTCGCCGAGGACGATCAACTGGGGATCTTCTTGTGTATGTGACGCACTGCTGGGGCGAGGCCATTGAGAAACACGGCGAAGCACTTGCTGTTTCGCTTGACATCTCAAAAGCTTTTGACAGGGTTTGGCACGCAAGTCTGCTGAGCAAGCTTCCAGCGTACGGAATCTCTGCTGGCTTTTGTAGCTGGGTAGCCGACTTCTTGAGTGAACGGTCGATCAGAGTAGTCATTGACGGCTGCTCCTCTGACCTCATGGCGATTGATGCCGGAGTTCCTCAGGGGTCGGTGCTCTCTGCGACGCTTTTCCTGCTACACATCAATGACCTACTAATATCGGGCATTGTTGGCTATGCGGACGACAGTACTGTCATGGAGAGATATCTGTCCAGCGCGAATACCGGTAGAGATGAGGTAAAAATAAAGAGAGAGGCCATGGTTGAGCGATTGAACCCTGACATTAAGTCTCGTCTCCCAATGGGGAGATGAAAATCTCGTCAGCTTCAACGCCTCTAAAACGCAGGCATGTCTGTGAAACCGCACACACCGCGAAAAGGAGTCCATTTACCTTAACTCCTACTTTCCGAGGTACATCTATCCAAGTAACCGATTCTCTCCAGCTCCTTGGCATGGAGTTATCTTCTGACCTTAACTTCGGCACCTCCATCGAGTCCAAGGCTCAAACTGCAGCTAGGAAGCTGAGCGTCCTAAATAAAGTCAAGCGGTACTTTACGCCTGGGCAGCTTTTAACTCTTTATAAAGCTCAAGTCCGATCTTGCATGGAGTACTGCTGCCACCTTTGGGATGGCTCGGCGAAATATCAACTTGCTGCACTGGACTCGGTGGAACGCAGAGCCAAGAGATTAATAGGCGATGGAGAACTGGTAGCAGCTAAGCTTAACAGTTTAGCTCACCGCCGAAAAGTTGCTTGCCTATCGGTCTTTTACAGATTGTACTTTGGTGAGTGTGCTCAAGAACTGCATGAACTCATTCCAGCTTCTCCTTTCTACCATCGGACATCCAGACGCACTGCAGGTTACCACCCGTTCTTAGTTGATATACCTTTTCTGCGTACCAAACGCTACTCATCATCGTTCATAATGCGCACAGCTATGGAATGGAATTCCCTGCCGGCGTCTGTGTTTCCGAGCGCATACAACCTGACTCTTTTCAAGGCCAGGGTGAATAAGCACCTTCTGGGCAAGCTCGCTCCATCGTAGACCCTGTCTTTGCTTTTGGGCTGGGGTCAAGAGCAAACCCATTAAATATAAAAAAAAAAAAAAAAAAAAAAAACATTTTGGTACGGAACCCTAAAAAGAATTCAATTATAATGCAGAAATATGCTAAGACTTTTCTCGTTTCTCTTTCCTCTTACTGTAAGTCCATCAGCCATTTTTGATAACCCCACTGCTGGGGCACAGGCCTCCCTTATGGGTGGTAAGGAGGATGGGCCATAATGCGGTAAGGAGGATGGGCGGATTGGTGGGTGTTAACGACTGCAAATGCAGCCGGGACCATCGGCTTAACGTGCCTTCCGAAGCACGGAGGAGTTCGAGATAATAAATTTTTGGTCACTGATCCCATGACCGACCCTTGCGAACGTTGCTTAACTTCCGCAATCGCTGGGCCAGGCGCTAAACCACTGCGCCACCGAGCTCCTCCTCTTACTGTACTTTAAGTATTTTACTTCTCTGTAGGATTTCGAAAGCATCAGCGAAGTGCTGGCTGAACTCCGAGTGGTCGGAACAGACGTGGACGAGCACAGACACGGACGGCACGTCAGCGGTGTGCTTCTGCATGGCTGTGCGGTGCGGGTACACCAAGCAGGCGAGTTAGCCAATACACAAAATGAAGGATCTGAACTGGGGTGTGTTGTATAGCTGAACATCAAAAGCATCAGCTAAGCGTTGGCTTGACTCCGAGTGGTCGGAACAGGCGTGGACGAGCACAGACATGGACGGCACGCCGGCGGTGTGCTTCTGCATGGCTGTGCGGTGCGAGTACACCAAGCAGGCGAGTTGTAGCCAATAAACAAGATGAAGGATCTGAATTGGGGTGTTTTATAGAACCGAACATCAAAAGCATCAGCTAAGCGCTGGCTTGACTCCGAGTGGACGGAACAGACGTGGACGAGCACAGACACGGACAGCACGTCGGCGGTGTGCTTCTGCATGGCTGTGCGGTGCGAGTACACCAAGCAGGCGAGTTGTAGGTGAAGAATCCGAAGATAAGAGTGTGTTCTGGACATAAAACTAAATAACATTGCTTTAAGATAACAAGGTCGAGCGAGATACATCAAAGACTGTATGTATAAATCCTTATACTTACTATCCTTACTAATATTATAAATGCGAAAGTCAGTTTGTATATCTCTTTGTTTGGCGTGAAGCGTACTTCACGCCTTAACTACTCAACCGATCATCATGAAATTTTGCATACACGTTCTTAGGAGTACAAAGAAGGGCATAGGGTACCTTTCATCCAGAACAAAGTACTGTTTTCTAGGTATAGCAAAAAACTTTCCACGCAGATGAAGTCGCGGGCAGTCGCTAGTATATTCATAGAAATCAGAATGATTAAGTGTTTGATGTAGGTAGGTAGACGAAACACGTTGCTTTGAGAATTTATGGATGAAAAAAAATTTAAATGATTTTAACGAAGTTTTATCTGATTCCTCTTGAGTTTATCGATGAATCAGATCAAAACTTGTCAAAGTTTTAAACAATAAATTGATTTTTACAGGTACAAGTGATGCTGGAGGAGAGACCTTCTTTGATCGGAATCGTCAATTCGACTAATGGATTCACGCCACTAGCCACAGCAGTTAGGAAAGGTAAAATCATGAACTTACAGACAAAGGTGTCATGTGGCCGATATGAAGATTATGATGAGTCTTTATCGTAATTCCAGGTGACATAAATACGGTAAAACTGCTCCTCTCAGCTGGCGCGGAATTAGAGCAGCGGTCTTCAGCTGGACAGACAGCGCTACACCTAGCCGTACTAGGGAGACACCCACAGATTGTTGAGCTGCTGCTTGAGAGGGGGGCGGACTTTAAGGTTTGAGTGAAACTGGCTGAATTTATGCAAAAACTGTTGCTATCATGACTTCTAGCTAAATGTCATTTGTTGATCTATATATTTTCCACGATTATTCTTCAGGCTCTAGATGATTTGTAAACTTTTTATTGTTGCGACTAATTGTTACTACGGTGCCTCTCCCGACATTTTTGCTGACTCTACAAAAATATTCCTATACTATCCATAATTAAATTTAATTATTTATTGCTAAGAAATACATTGATGTCGATTCAGTACAGACGACTAAACTAAATTAACAGGACTTAACAAAATTTTAGCATTTTGTTCTTGTTTTCCGATACGGAAAGAATACCCTTGTTCCTTGGAGATAACCATGGCCAGATAACTGGTTACCCTAGGATGCAAACCAAAATTTAGTTTAGTCCTGTCAATGTTGTCAAGTCGTGCTGCACCGAATCGACACCATTGTATGGAAAGCCTTTGGTCCCAATTGCATTTTCTGTCGTTAACACTCACCAATTCACATTAAGCCCACACAGGGGGTCACATATGGCCCATCCATTTTACCCATCCATAAGACAGGATACCTATGTGCCCTAGCAGTGGAGACAATGACATTGCGTTTACTGAAGTCCCGTTTTTCCATGTTCCAGGCTCGTGACGTGAACAATCTTCAGGTGGAGCACTACGCGGTGGACTCGTGCGACCTGGAAATGCTTCGACTGGTGCTGGACCGGGGCGGTGACGTCACAGCCATGGACAACAACGGGTGGACACCGCTCTTCAGAGCTCGTAACTATAAGATACTTCTAGTCACGGAGGAACGACTACGTTTGGAAGGGTGTTGCTATGTGCATGTCATAGATAACGACTAAAAAAAGGCTCAAGTTTTTTTTATTTATAGCAGATCACTATTCAATACAATTCGGTAAAAAGAGGACTATGTAAGGAAGAGGTAGCTTTCCTAATTCCTATGTTATTAAATGCGATCACAAATTAACTAAATCTTTGTGACTACAGTCAATCGATGTAATAAGCAGATTTGAGTTTTTTCCAGTATGCCAAGGAGCGTCAACTGATATGATAGAGGAGCTGCTGGCGCGGGGGAGTGACCCTGGGATCAAGGACCTCGCGGGTTTGCCACTGACTTCAGTGGCTAGGCTACTCAAGAACAGGCAGTGAGTCTTATTGATCAAATGATAGAATAATCGAGTGTAAACTTTTCAGTGCTTAGGAATTAGTATGCATGATTCTTATTAATTAGGGTTAAACTATATTGACCCGTCTGCCACCACTATTCTTCCATAGTACTTACCTACTCATTACGCCGCTCAAAAACGTCATCCACTAAAGCAGAAATAACATTTGGCCGCTACTACACTTTCTTGCCTGAGAGCCACCCGTTGCTGTATTCTCGCTGTGGTAATTTTTTTGAGCATCGGAAGGAGACAGCTTTAAAAATACAAAGGCTTGTGGTCGGTTATAACCACTATCAAGGTATAATTCTTCTAGTTAGAATTAGTCATCCACGTTATTAGCGATCGCATAAACATAGTGTTAATACTTTTTAAACAGGAGTTCTGTTTGTTTAGGGGTCGCAGCCGTGATTCAGTTCTGAGACTAGTGGACTGCACGTACCCTCATGAGAAGGCCCTCGCAAACTTCACCAGGCTCACCAAGAAAATCTACAACGTGCACACCATTCTTAAGTAAACAACACAGTCATGATTAACATGATTTGAAGAAATGTGACGACTGTCCATCAGCCATTTTTGATGTCCCCACTGCTGGGGCACAGGCCTTCCTTATGGGTGGTATGGAGGATGGGCCATAACCCACCACGCGGGCCCAATGCTGATTGGTGGTTGTTAACTACTACAAATGCAGCCGGGACCAACGGCTTAACGTGCCTTCCGAAGCACGGAGGAGCTCGAGATAATAAATTTTTGGTCACCCATCCCATGACCGACCCTTGCGAACGTTGCTTAACTTTCGCAATCGCTGGGCCAGGCGCTAAACCACTGCGCCACCGATCTCCTGACGACTGCTCACATAATAATGATCACATAACTATTATGTGTCTTAGTATTCCTAAACAGCTATTGTAGTAACACTGTACTAGCTGCCTTCGAATCTGAAAATCACTTGTACAGCTCGCGAAACATAACTTGAACCAAACCATAGACAATGAAGCTTGCGCAGTTGCAAATTTCAGTACAAAAATTGTAGTGCGCAGGTCACGTGGTACTAAAAATTGGGTCAAGTTATTTTGCGCGAGCTGTACTTGATATAACGTTAGACAAGAGTCGTTAAGAGGATTGTCAACCACGTGGTCTCCATACAAACGGCGATAACGTTTCCCACCCTCTAAACCTTAACCTACAGTAATTAATTTTTGGTATTTTTTTGAAATGCCTAAATACTAGGGCTGTTCGTTTTGATTTTTTAAATATCTATAATAGATTTCGAAATATTTGCATTTTAGTGATTTCATACAAAACACAGAAGTGCCAATATTTTCAAATCTACAATGAATATTTTAAAAATCAAAACCTACAGCCCTAGTTTTTAGGCATTTCAAAAACATACCAAAAGTTCATTGCTGTAGGTTAAGGTTTAGAGGGTGGGAAACGTTATCGCCGTTTGTATGGAGTCCACGTGGTTGACAATCCTCTTAACCAGAAAGAATTTTATTAAGAGTAGTCAGTGTAGTCACTAAGTATTTCAAAATGTTGAGCATTGTTTCAATTTAAAAGTATTTATTTTAAGTCTTCCTCTCTTTAATTTTAACTGTAGGTACGTAAGTAAAAGACAAAGTATAAAAAACTTATTTATTAAAATAGAAAAAATATTTACAAAGACCTTAAATCTATCGGAGTATTAAATTGTATTACACGTGTGACAAAGTGGTAACAAGAGTAATTGAATATCATCGAAGGAGAAACCAAACGCTAAGAAAACTCGGCCCCAGCCTTCCCCCTAGCATACGACGTGAAATGCATTAATGGCTTAAAGTTACGCAATAAATAAGTTACTTAAGTTACAAATCAGATCAGTTTTGTAAACATTACAATTACTAAAAGACTCCAGTGTATTAATAATTTACTAGACGCTGATGTGCGGGACCATTCGTGGCCTACTAAGTTCTTAGATGTACTGTACTCTTTTGTCGTTTGTTCCTCAACTACACCTTTTTCGAACTGAGTTACTTTTGTATCCCTCTTTCTTCTCAACCCTCTTTCTTCGTCTTCGTATTCTTCCTCGTAATCAGATTCTTCAGCTTTCACTTCATGTTTTTCACTTCCTTCAGGCTTTAGATCAGACTTTGTTTCTCCCGATTTATCATACGAGTTAATCAGCTTTAAATGTGTAGTTCGATTGTCTAGTGAGGATGGTGTTAGTTCCTTTGCCATTTCCGTACTAATGTGGGAACTAACAATCGGTGGTATATCTCCCATGAATGGACCGAATTGTGGGGTTTTTAACAATAATTCCGTATTAGAAGGGAGTTTCGCTGAGTATATTTTTGTAGTTTCTTTAACTTCAGGAACGCTGGTAAGGGTTGCAGCAGAGACAGTTTTACCATCGTAAGTTGTGAAGGTTTCTTGATCCAATGCAAATTTTTGGGATTGTTCTTTTGGTAGTTTCGGATCAGGTGGCAAGTACTGCGGGCTTACTCTATTTGATTCCATTATCATGTCTGAGGGGGCTTCTTTATCCATGTTTTTCTTGCTGAAAAGTGCGTTTAACTGTTCTTCTGTTTTAACGTATACTGGATGAGGTCTATCTTCCTTGGCATGGTTACTTGGGAATACTTCTTTTGTTCTGTCGGCAGTTGGACTCAAATAGTCAGGAGGGGAAGGTATGAACATCGGCTCAAAAGATTCTGTGATCTTGTCACTCGGCTTTTGATTATAAACATGATTTATATACTGTGGTGACTCGTCGTAATCTTCTTCTACATCAGTATCTTGGCGTCTGTTAGAACCTCTATCTTCATTAGTGGCTATTCTGTCTTCAGCGGCCATTAGCGGCTCTCTGATAATCGGTTTAAAACCACTCTCAACAACAATAGAGTCTGGTTTGAATCCAGTATTTACAGCTGCAAATGCTGAGTGAGTAGAAGTTTCTACCTTTTCGCCCATAAAATCTGATGATTTAATATCATTTTGAGACTGCACCCGATCATTATGAGTTTTAGTGTTTTGCTTTATCGGTTTTTGTGATTGTGGTGTCGGTGCCGGTGGCGTAAGAATCATTTGGTGTTTGGTATGAGTCATCTGTTGGTCTAGAGGTATAGGGTTGTCCATAGGTTTTCCTAAAATGATTTGACTTTGGGTCGGTCTGGTTACATGTATTTGTGGGACACTCTGTTGTGTGATAGCGTCGTTCACTCCAGGTAAAATGATTTGGCTTCTCACTACCTGATTCATAATAATATCAGTTTGTCCAAGGTTTAGAGTAGTTGCCTGGGATGGACCGCCATTGCTAGGTTTTCCAACCACGATTGACTGCACCTGTGATTCGGCGGGCGGCTTAGGACCATGTTTCATAGGTCCTGGACCGGGCTTATAATGATGGAATGGTGGCATTGCCTTCATGGGAGGTATCCCAGACGGGGGACGCACGGGACCCATGGGCAGTCTACTAGGATGCGGCAGGTGTTTCATAGGCTGGTGTTTCTTCATTCCATGGGAATTGTGTGGCCCAGGCATCGGTAAAGGGTATCCGTTGCTTCCTTTTGGAAAACCAGGCGGAGGACGACGCAGTTTGATTTCTGGCGGCAGTGGTCGTCTGAATGGAGGCCTCGGCCCAGGTTTGCCCATCGGGTTCGGTCGCAAAACTGACTGTAGCGTCAATGGTTGCTGGTTTGGTGGCAAAAAGTAAGTCTCGGGAATACGTCCCACAATGTATTCATCTCCTTCTCTTAGAGGACGTTCAGGTAAGAAACCCTCTTCAACATTTTCGTGGACCTTGTATTGCGTGGGTGTTCTGGTCTGGTTCCTCCTCATCTCGTCGCGCATCTCGCTCTCCAGACTCTCGACGGCATGGATGACCTCCTTGATCTGCACTTTGGACACGGGTAACTCGAACTCCTCGGGCTGCTCGTTATTTCTACTGAAATCGTCATAATTGGTTTTCGCTTCGACATTGACTTTGTTGCGGCGGTCTAGGACGCTATTGTCAGGAGTGATGCGAGAGTGTACCTGTATGGACTCCTCGCTGACGAGGTCCTGCGGGGGAAGAACGCTCTCTACCACACGGCTCTCCTCGGCAGTCTCGTCGCAAGCGTCCACCACGTTTATCTTCCACCCGAGATAGCGATGCGTGAAACACTGAAAGGAACAAAACGTTAGAAAGAGCCGATGACATTTTAATGGAAATACAATCACCGTCCATTATACAATTGTGAAGTGAGATCTCATGCGAAACAGAGAAGGCTTGGAAGGCTGAAACAGAAAACAGATAGTATAGATTATTTACATAGGTAGAGCGTTTGTAGAGCTAGCCTAAACTACGAGATTACACAGAAAAACATAATTATATGCCTAATGATTAGATGTTTATGAGTGAGTGATGGTGATAGAGATTATGTAATTGAATTACATGCCTGTGTAAACATTGTGTGATGTATAGATTAAGAAAATTATATTTTAAATAAAATTAAATAGACGTAAAATGAAGAAAAGATTATACTTGATAAGAAACTGAATGTATCTGCAAAAAATATTTATTAAAGATATTGTTAAAGATGTATTTTTATATTTTTACTTTTAAATTTAAGTTTCCAATCTCAGTTTTACAAAAAATACTTAATAAAATTTAATAGTACCTTTTCGCTAACGAACAAAGATAAAGGGTACTGGAAAGACTTCGTAGATAGTAAATGAAGTCCAGAATCCAGTTAAGGACGGAATTACTCCAGCCTTCGCCTTATAGATGAAAATGAGACCATAAGTACCTAGACTTTCATTGTAGGCAATACCTTACAGAAATCAGCTTTGAAGTACATATGACATGTGTTGTAATGACTCCAGAGTTCCTCAAAAACAATAAGTGACGACTGAAACGTATAGGATTGTGGCAAAGTAATACCTGTATGCGTGGTATTCTTGTCGGAAGTCCAGGTAATGACGCCAGGGTTGCCATCCTAACCAAAAAGTTAAGAGACTGAAAGGCATAACGGCAACTAGTAATACCTGGTAGTAAACAGTGTCAGGGGTATTCTTGTCCGGGGTCCATGTAATAACGCCAGGGTTGCCAGCCTCGCAGACGAGCGTGAGAGACCGCTGGTAGGCCCCAAACGAAGGATACTCGTCGGCCTCTGGCCCGTTTTGGTCCGGGGTCCAGTTGCAGAGGCGGCCTACGCCGGTTGGGATCAGTTCTCCGTTACGCGACCGACGGGCACCGGCGAAGATTTTGATTGCCTGTTGGGGAAATATTTTTTGGGTTACCAGACATTTCTGAAAGAGCAAAGATCAAACCTCTAAGCGTTTCTTAATCAATTTAAGTTTAAAAAGCTTCATCATATCAGCCGCACAACACCCACTGCTGGGTATAGGCCTCCCCCAAGGATCTCCATGACGATCGGTCCTGCGCTGCTCGCATCCAGCGGCGCACCGCAACCTTCACCAGATCGTCGCTCCACCTTGTCGGGGGCCTACCCAAAATTACCCATGGAGCGTCGACCGGTGCGCAGTCGTCATTCCAGAACCTTTCTGCCCCAACATCCATCGATTCTTCACGCTATGTGTCCAGCCCAATGCCATTTCAGCTGAGCAATCCTTCGAGCGATGTCGGTTACTTTAGTTCTCCTTACGATCTCCTCATTTCTGATTCGATCACGCAGGGAAACGCCGAGCATGGCTCTCTCCATTGCACGCTGGGCGCAAACACGCTGGGTTAAAAAGCTTATCTGGAGGTAATACCCTACCTTCTTCTCGTCTTCCGTCTTGTGGTAGTACCCGCCCACGGGATCATCTGTGATGTAGAAGGGATGGTACTGTGCGGGCACGGCGGGGTCAGTGCCCCCCTCCGTCACGAATGTGTAAGTGCGCCCGCGCACCAGGTTGATCTCCGGGATCAGCAGCCCGTTGATGTACCAAGATATACCCCAGCCTACGTGGCCTGGACAGAATATAATTATTTATTAGATCTGCATTGCAAGAAAGAAAAACTAAACTACTTACGAGTAAGTAATCACAAAACAACTAGTGTTAGCGCTGTAAAAGTGTTTTATTTCAAGAGAAAAAGACTGAAAATTGAACTCGCAATGCTATTTTCATAGTGTTCAATTTATACATACTATGAAAACAAACAACTATGGTATCTGTTTTGCATGTCTCAATAGCTCGGTAGTCAGAGAATTATTTCTAATTTAAGTAGTTATTGTTTGTTTGTAATAAATTAATATTTTATTGTCATTGACCGCCTTTGCATAAAAAAAGTATACATAGTGACAGTTCTTGTAGGTGGTTGCTCGGGAATGTTATAATATCCAGTGAGGGTAGTTCAGTAATTTTCGATGATTCCTCTCGTTGGTGTCATCTTTAGTACTGACAACGGAGCTGCGCGAGCAACACGTCATATTAGCTGCGGCGGCGTCGCCGAGTCGTATTATTTTATATTATTATAACAGTTTGGGAATCAGTTTTACGCAATAAATTGTTTTCAAGTGAAGTTTGTAGTGAAATTGTCGGCGCTGAGTTGAAAATCGGTGAGTAGGCTAACGATGTTTTATATACCTATCTATATACTTGTACGTGTCGTACGTACGGGATCATTTTATTGGCATTTTTTATTATTATTATTAGTGTCGTTGTCTCATATCTTAAATAGCGGAAGGAAGGCCGGTGCTCCAGCAGTGGAGATATAAAAAATGTCTGTTAACGATGATGGTGCTGGTACCAGTGATGGCAGGGTATCCGTGCTTGCCGCCGGTGGGCCCCAGCTGCGCGTAGAACACGCCGTCCTCGGGCTCGTAGCACTGGATGGCGGGGATCTCCCACGGGACCACCTTCGCCACCGGCTTCGGAGTCGGCACTGGGTTGGGCTTTATCACTGCCGTCTGAACAATCATCATCATTGAGTTAAACTTGTAAGCCCGGCCACACACAGATGGAATAGCGATAATGTATGAAAATTCCGAACGGAAAAATAAAGCATGTGTGTGGTAGGTTAGGTCCATAGATTTGTGTGGATTTGCTGCGTTCGGAATCATTCCGATTCGAAATTCCGTAGAGAAGATAACCTCTAATGTCGAATATATATGGTGGTATACATATATGGTAGATAGGGTCCATCAAACTGAACAACTTTTAGTATGAGATCAAATGTGAAATCGTTACATACAAAAATCAATAACAAAAATATCGAATTGTATGAAACAGCAGATTTTTATTTCGCGGTTTCAGAGTCAGTCATATAGTAAAAGTTGTTCAGTTTGATGGTCCCTATCTTCCACTTATCTACCATATTCGGCGTTATTTTACCCCGTTAGTATGTATAGTGTATGGCCTGACTAATAGGTTGCTATCATCGTCATCAACAAGGTTGCTAGGTATCATAATTTATTAAATTTCTATCGGTTTAAGGTTCGATACTTATTCCCCGAAAAACAACAGTACTAAAAAGTAATGTTATTTGATTGCGTTCTTCGGTTAGTTATAGGTATGATTTCTCGGTTACTAAGGTGATCAATGAAGTAGAAGTAGTCAAATTTGGGTACAGTTCTCACCGATTCCTGCTGTGGCCTGCTAGGTCTGGTGGCTAGTTCAGCAGCTGGTTGCTTCTCCTCATCTTCTCCTTCAGGCATGGGGCAGTTCCACACTGGGGGACGCCCGAACTCGATTAACTTATCGCCCTGCAAAATAATAACGATTAGAGGTATAGTATAAAGTGAAACCAAGTAAATAAAAAGCTGTAAATTCTCGTGAATCCTTTATATTTTCTTTTGAGTAGTATATTACACAGAGTACATCATGATATTAGGTAGTTTTCAGTTTTTAACTATTCCAGAACAACGAGAACTGTACGCCGAAGCAATTGTGTGACGAATGTTTATAACAGCTAAATGTTTGGTCTCTACAGATTGTCTTATTGAAATCGTGATAATGTCTATTTACCTTGGTGAAGTGGTGGTGGTATGAGACCTCGTGTCTGGCATTAAGCGGGCCCAACGCCCAGATGATGGGCTGAGACACGTTGGTGAACACAGGCCGGTCGAGCTCGTCGGCGGCCCGCAGCGCGCGCTGGTACGTAACGATCGAGTAGCCGTTCACCAGCGCTGCGTTCAGTAGGCGGATTGAGTTGGTCTTCTCCTGCAGAATGAAATAAAATAATTCCATCAATTCCTCTGATGCAGCGAGCTGTTATACTTTTCCTCCGTAAGACTTAATGCTGATGATGATCAGAGACCGCTGCATCAGCATCCTTAACGTCCCAAAGCTTGCGCCACCGTGAGCTCAGTCTGCTTTAGAATCCGATCGAGTACGGTTTCCATCGGGTCCCAAATTCCGTTACGCCAGGGTTTCCTTGGATGAAGGTGCCGTGCATTGTCTATTTAAACAATACGGCGCGGTTTCCTAGAGAGCGGTGCTGGATACCGTAAAGTCAAATAGGTAGTCTTTTAAAATTAAAAATTACGGACGCTATGTGACGGCACCACTTTCTTAGGAAACCCTAGCTTTACATTTACAGCCTAATCATCTCAGAAATAAGTTCCAAAATTAACTCTTATAATATCGTGATTCTGGTCGCTGGCATCAACCCGCAATCATTTTTGTAACTGTAGCTGGTCGCCATCACTGTTTAAATAACATGACAAGGACGCTTTTTACAATATTTTTGTTTGTTTCTGTCTGTAAGTATCTCTTATAAAACTCTTTTTAAAGGTAAGCATAGAATGAATTAAAATAAAAAAAAACTCTAACAACTCAACTTTTCAGTGTGTTTTTACGCTTCCGAGAATCATTTAGCAAAGTGCGCCGTATTCCAGTTTCATAAACGATTATTATCATAGCTCTGAGATGTTCCTCAGGTGCTTCAAGTTAATGAGTAATACAACAAGCATGAAAACTGAACTTCACTCCGTTTCCTAGACTCATTTCGTTAAGGAACATCATAAAGTGTCAATTGAGAGATTTCAATTTTTACTACACTCACATAAACCTGTAAATTAATCATCTACAGATTCTACAGAACCACGACCAAGTAGGTACCAAGTATAAGTGGGGATTTAAATGTTCACAGTAGTTACTTCAGAATTATTAGTGACAGGATGAGGAAGTGAGGATATTCTGAGCAGTCCTGCAGGAGCAAAGGCAAAAAGTCACATTTTTAATAACGGGAACTTTGCGAACGAATCATTTTATTGATTTTACATTTCACATTTTTTTATGTTAAGCCCATCCTTTTATATTTTTTATTTATTATTTATCTTTCGTTTGCAAAGTTCGTCATGGTTTCTATTAACTTTGTCAAGGGTGCATTCATTCTTATATAAACTTGTTCCTATTAATATGGCAACAATTATGTTCTTTCTCTCCTAACTCACCCCAAGCCTCTCATCAGGACAGGACCCCCTAACCCCCGCGCACTGACTCTTGGCATCCAGGTAGTAGTCCACCGCGTACCCCTTGAGGGTCTCCTTGTCCACCCAGGCCACTGCCACGTCTCCCCCCACCATCTGCGAGTGGGCGGAGTCACCGGAGATACCGAAGGACATGTACTCGCCATCCTCTGCAAAGGAAAAAAGTAAAACACCTTTTTGAAATCATCATCACAAGATACACACGACGGCACCTCAGACTGTACATGTTGGAGACCGCCTTTATTCCCCGCCCTGACGTTTTGTCATATGTACATCATACTAACAATATGTCTTAAAACAAGCGTATATTATGCACAATGCTCATAAATGTACTGATACGTCCACGTCTGATAGTTTATTCTACAGTTTAACCGGGATCTTATCCGGCTTATCCCAGAAGACAGTATTTTGCGCGATAGTAACTCTGACGTGCTATTCTGAACAAAACTCGCAACTCACTTCGAAAGTCACCTCACTTCTCACTAGTTTAATATTAGAAATAAGATAATAGTAGACTAATTTATTAATTGCAAGACATTTCAGGTTGCTTCTGTCGTTATCTAATTTTAATCTTCAATTGATAAAATAAACCACAATTATCTGATTTCCAATACAAATGAGGTGACTTTCGAAGTGATTGTGAGTTTCGTTCCAGAATAGTACCTACGACTGTTCTTACTTACAGTTCATCAACAAAAACAACTTATCAAAAGTAGCTCTAAAGTTATTAAATGGCAGTGCTTCATCCAGCCAAGTTGAGGAACAAAGTTCTCTAATGCTACAATTATAGAGCCCATAATCTAAGCATCCAGCCAAGTTGAGAAACAAAGTTCTCTAATGCTACAATTATAGAGCCCATAATCTAAGCATCCAGCCAAGTTGGGAAACAAAGTTCTCTAATGCTACAATTATAGAGCCCATAATCTAAGCATCCAGCCAAGTTGGGAAACAAAGTTCTCTAATGCTACAATTATAGAGCCCATAATCTAAGCATCCAGCCAAGTTGGGAAACAAAGTTCTCTAATGCTACAATTATAGAGCCCATAATCTAAGCATCCAGCCAAGTTGGGAAACAAAGTTCTCTAATGCTACAATTATAGAGCCCATAATCTAAGCATCCAGCCAAGTTGGGAAACAAAGTTCTCTAATGCTACAATTATAGAGCCCATAATCTAAGCATCCAGCCAAGTTGGGAAACAAAGTTCTGTAATGCTACAATTATAGAGCCCATAATCTAAGCATCCAGCCAAGTTGGGAAACAAAGTTCTCTAATGCTACAATTATAGAGCCCATAATCTAAGCATCCAGCCAAGTTGGGAAACAAAGTTCTCTAATGCTACAATTATAGAGCCCATAATCTAAGCATCCAGCCAAGTTGGGAAACAAAGTTCTCTAATGCTACAATTATAGAGCCCATAATCTAAGCATCCAGCCAAGTTGGGAAACAAAGTTCTCTAATGCTACAATTATAGAGCTCATAATCTAAGCATCCAGCCAAGTTGGGAAACAAAGTTCTCTAATGCTACAATTATAGAGCCCATAATCTAAGCATCCAGCCAAGTTGGGAAACAAAGTTCTCTAATGCTACAATTATAGAGCCCATAATCTAAGCATCCAGCCAAGTTGGGAAACAAAGTTCTCTAATGCTACAATTATAGAGCCCATAATCTAAGCATCCAGCCAAGTTGGGAAACAAAGTTCTCTAATGCTACAATTATAGAGCCCATAATCTAAGCATCCAGCCAAGTTGGGAAACAAAGTTCTCTAATGCTACAATTATAGAGCCCATAATCTAAGCATCCAGCCAAGTTGAGAAACAAAGTTCTCTAATGCTACAATTATAGAGCCCATAATCTAAGCATCCAGCCAAGTTGGGAAACAAAGTTCTCTAATGCTACAATTATAGAGCCCATAATCTAAGCATCCAGCCAAGTTGGGAAACAAAGTTCTCTAATGCTACAATTATAGAGCCCATAATCTAAGCATCCAGCCAAGTTGGGAAACAAAGTACTCTAATGCAACAAGTATACAGCCTATAATCTAAGCTGTAGACAGAAGAATTGGGTTGAATGTGGTCTGTTCACATACCTAGTTTGGCGACGAGTTGCAGCACGATGCTGTCCCCAGCGACCGCCCACCGCACCTCAAACGCCAGCTCGTCGTGCAGCACTTCACAGTTCAGCTTCGACTGTCGAAGAAGAATACAAATTAGAAATAAGCACAAACTTAGTTCTATTACACATTTAGTTACAAAATGTATACAAGGCTAAACCATATGGAAGATAAGGACCATCAAACTGAACAATTTTTACTACGGCACCAACCAAAACAACCAAAAAATATAAGCACTTTCATACATTTTCATTATGAATTTTTTATAAACAGATGATTTTTTTTCACTATTTCAGAGATGGTCACAGTAAAAGTTGTTCTTTGATGGTCCACTATCATATTCTGGTTTATCCATTAATTCTGTAACCCGTTGTATATCCGCCAGTTTGCTTAATTTTTATTGGAACTTCTTCAAAATTTTCAGAGGGATGACATTGAAAATGTGTTTACGAGTTTTTTACCTCATTGATTTGTAAAAACCTAAGTAGAAATAAGGTTGTAAAGTTAACGCCCGTCTTTAATTTAATTAAGTATATTCTGGGATTAAGGAAAGTCATTTTATTTTTATTTTGTATTTTGGATATTGCTTTGCTTCCATTTCATTGACTTTGCATACTTTGCTTACTGACTTGACATTTTTTTAATGATTGTTTTCCACTAAACACTTTTGATATTATAAAATTAGCGTCATCGTCATTCTATCTATACCTACTGTTTGCATGCCAGTATCTGGTGCATCACATGAGCCATTTTATTTTTACAACTTTTTGTATTGTGAATGCTTGCAAAGTAGAGTATTCTTATTCTTCTCATTATATGAGTACAACTAAATCTTTATGCTGATGGATAAACTACTTACAATTTTCCACATTCCCGATTAGATAGATTATTTAAGAATTTCTCCCAAAAGCCAAACAGCTAACAGACCACTGTGTTACTAGTATACGTATTTGTTAAATGCCTAAAACAAAGAGGGGAGTTTCGCCGAATTCCCCGACAAATGGGGTGATTTTCCGGTAGATTGGGCACGGCTGCGATGACGTGGGCGTAGTGGCGCGTCACACTCGCTCCAAATTCACTTTTCCTTACTTGTTCAAACTATTAATCATGTTTTTAGATTAAAATATATTTGAATCTTTTGCCTGCGATCGTTTGCCAATGTTTTATCTAGGACAGAAATTGGAAAATGTTCTAAAATAGATACCTAAGCATGTCAGTCACAAATTTAAACGATTTCTGTTTGATAGAGCAACTTCGACAAGTCTGACGCCATAACAACAATTAAAAAACTGGTCAAGAGCGAGTCGGACTCGCGCACCGAGGGTTTCCGTACCATCATAATAAATACACTGCAGAGCTGTAGATTAATAAAATTATCATTGCAGTATTAGTCAGCACCATCTCTTGGCCGATAGTGGAACTATTTTTTATTCTTAGGCCAGCGCCATCTCTTGACCGATAGTGGAACTATTTTGGTTTTACTAAGGTCAGGGCCATCTGTTGACTGGTAGATGAACTAATAAATGTTTCTTTGTTTTTGATTTTCTAAAAAAGTGTGTTATATTGAGACATCGTTTTATTTTTCCTGTAATCTTTATATAAACTACTATAACATAGAATTATTTCAGATTTTTCTCTTTGCAAACTTCGGAGATAAGGGGGAGAACGGTATTTTTTTACATTTTTCATCATAAGTCGAAAACTATGCGGCCTAAAAAAAGAAAAAATATTTAAATGTGCAAACAGCGCTCTTTCATATGATACTCTACATGCCCTAGTCGCTTTAATTAAATTTTTAAGACCCCTTTTCAGTCCATGTTGTAAAAAAATATTAATTTTTACCCGACTGCAAAGAAAGGGTTATGTGTTTCGCGCGTATCTTGTAAGTATGTTTGTATGTTTGTATGTATGTATGTTTGTATGTATGTATGTTTGTATGTAATATTCTTTATTACCTCATATCTTTCAAACGGCTGAACGGATTTCTATGATTAAGATATCGTTAGATTGGTCTTTTCAGCCCAAGTGTTCTTAAGAAGGTGGCGTTATAAAAAAACCAACATGGCGGCTGTACGGTGCTATTATACGTAGTGAAAAAAAAATTTTTTTTTAGAATACTGCAATATGGGTGTCAAATTAAAGGGCTTATTATAAGGATTTCAAAAAGATATATCATGACCATAATATAATTATAAAAAAAAACAATAAAATAAAAAAAGTAAAAATCCTCAGTGGTGAGGATTTGGCTTCCACCTCCGGCCTTATCGTCACTTAACATCAGGTGAGATGACGGCCAAGCATTAATTGACCCCTTGGACACAAATTATCTGATAGTCTCAAGTCCTTAGACAGCTGGATAACATCCAGTCGGGACAGCCACAGAAGTCATCTCTATGAGGAAGATTGATTTTTGTTCCAAAAAGTAATAGGTTTAATATAAGAGTGACAAAGTTCTATAGACGTCTTTAGAGTGCGTACATGGTAGAATGCAATTTCTTACGAGTAGCTCTCCTATTAGCTTTATTTTTGTGACTATGGCTTTTTGAAAAAAGTAAAAAAGGGTAACTAAACTCATTAGAAATTGTGGCCCGCTTTTATTTTTCTATATACGGACACCTGTGGTCCGGTCACAGAGTTGTTTGAAGGACTTTAAGTACCTCTCTCTATTTTGTGACTTTGCCCAGAGTCATTTACGAGACATCAAGCCACATGCTACAATATGTCGCAGCACACCAGCAGTAATGAACCGACTGGTGTTACGCGCGTAATCCCTTTACTGACCGAAACATAACCTACTCTATGTACACACCTCCCGCATAGGAATTTAATATGTATTGCAGAAAGAGTAAGGTCGAAAATGGATTGTGTATCCAGTTTTGCATGGCTCTTGTTAACACAATATTCGTGATTAATGTCCCAAAGCAGATATTGACATTATTGGCTGGACCGTTGTACTATGACAATAATTATTCTTGATTCGTATTGTTACATGAATTATTGCACATTTTGTTTGGTCGTCAATTTTTAGGATCGAATCTAGTAGTGTTTGTATGACAACATCATGTAAGTTTACTAAAATCCCTCGCAAATCACAACTTTATCGAAATTAATAAGATACGTCATGACCGTTTTGTTCCAAGAAACTCGAGTGTAAACTGTCTCTATAATTAATTATTGGTAATCATCTGTGAGTCAAGGCAGATTATTATATCCATACTAATATTATACTAAATGCGAAAGTAACTCAATCTGTCTGTTACGGTCCACTGGACCGATTTTGGTGAAATTTGTAGGACCTTGGGAAAGGACATAAGTAGTTTTTCTAGGCTACTTTTTATCTCACTGTTGGGCACAATATAACCTGTAGTTCACACGTGTGAAGCTGTGGGCGGAAAGCTAGTCGATCTATCCATTTGGTCACCCATCTCATGACCGACCTTCGTCTAGTTACATAACCTACATAATTACAGGGCTAAATGCGCTTCCCAATCTGCCATAAATTCACTACTGACTTCGTCAAGTTATTGCATTAAGCTCTCGTCAATACTCGGTCAATGAAGCTTGATTGTAAGCTTTACATTTGGAGGGGAGTAAGTAGTACTTGGGAGCGAATAACTATTGGCGGTACGCTGGAGCGAAAACCTATTGAAGCGTCAAACGTTGAAACTCATAAACAAGTTGAAAAAGGGCAATGTAATTTTTTTAATGTTGATTAAACTGTGTTTTAGTTTTACCCTTTTCAACTTGCCTTCGATTTTCGTTACTAGCAAATTATTTTCGCCACAACTTTCGGTGCTTTTCGGTGTAATAATTTTTCACTCCAGCGCCATTCAATCCCATGTACTGCTCCCCATTTGAATTCACGTCTAAACTCATAATTGACTAATAGACTAGATTTCCTTACTATGCTTTGATTTTACTCTAAAAACTTCTATAGGTGTAATTCTAGCTGCCTACGTAAAAAACCTGACAAACGATGCATAATAACAATCATCACTTGAAAATACTGAACCCAAGCAGCGTTCACTGTTGCTCTAGGTTTTTCAATAATAGGGATGTTGACTATTTTTTTTATTTTATGTTACATAAATTACCTCTCAAAAAAAGAAACATTGGTAAAAGAATTAATTCGCTAGCATGAAAACTGTCCGAGATATCACAGTGTGAAATGCACACAAATGGACTCGATCAAAAACGCTCCATACTAATGGCTTGCACGTTATGACGTCACGCCTTGCAAGTTTGTATGCAACGCATAGGAAACTTTGTTCAGCAGCTATATTAAATATTGTGTTTATCAAAATGGTTTGATCGACAAATTTGCTATACATTTTACGGACTAATTAAAGGTATCATTTATTTTAATAAATTTTATACTTTTTAAATGGACTTGTCCACCCAACTTTGAAGGGTCATAAAACAAATAATATGCAATATATAAAACCAAGAGGTATACAAGCTACTCTAAAAGTTTAATATGTTTACGATTTTTATTAGTATTTCGTTATTTTATTCATTAGTCAACATCCCTATTGTCTGTGCACTGGATGCCTGCATCCACATAATGTACTGAAATTGGGCTTTTCAGCATTTCGCATACAGAAATGGTAGCTCAATACGCTGAAACGGTCTGTCGCCCGATAACAGTAATTATATGTCAGCGAGAGCGTTTCAGATTTCACAGATTTCATATTTCAGATATTTGATGACGAATTTGGAACTGTAATATCTGAGGTTGGATATTGCGAGTTACAAGAATATTCGGTTGGCTGGGTTCGTAATGATCTTTGTGTTTATTGTTTGTTCCATTTTCGTTTTGTTAAATCGTAATTCGTTTCAGACTATTGATTCTTCTATTCACTATTTCAATAGCAGGATTAAAGTTATTTAAAGTTAAACAGACTATTATTTTATTATTTGCCTGTACATTTAATTTTGTAGTTGTTCTAAAGCTCTTACATAAATTTAAGAGGAACACTTTTGCTATTGGTAACTAACCAGCCTGCCTAGCATGACCGATTTATATCGCGTGATATAGCGTTATATCACGTTTAACTGTCAAAAAGACAAAGGAGTTTGACAGTTGAGTGTCGATAAAATGCTATATCACGCGATATAAATCGGTCATGCTAGGCAGGCAGGGTTGGAATTGCGTAAGGTAATCGTATTCATTTGACAGTTCATATCGTATTCTATCGGCTGCAATTTGTATGGGATGACATATATTATGATACAATATGAACTGTCAAATGAATACGATTGACTTTACGCAATCACCTAGCTGATTTCAGTAGAATCGGTATATTAATAGTTATATTTTGCGTTTGGTTTCATAGCTTATAGTTAAAGGATGGAATAGTATTTATATATTTGGATAAATAAAAGGAAAATCACATTTGGCATGCTTTATTACGCTTTGAGTATTATAAATCACTTACATAAAAATAGTATTATTACATTATTGAAACTAAAACTAGGTATCGAACATTGTTACATCACTAGACATCAATAAACTGAGCAATATTATAATTTTACAAATTCTGTTACAAAACACTGATCACAATAACGTACTAAAATATCACAGCTAGGAACTTTGTACTGTAGTTTCACTATGGTATTTGGAAATATTATGAATCTTTTCTATTGGTCAGTTGTATCAAATGTCTTTATCACATTCACACTGTTAAAATAAAGTTAAGTTTTAGACTAATAAATTAGTAACTTAAATTATCACACTACATAATTCTAGATGGTTAGAAGGACACAAAAAAAATTAATTAAAGACGAGTAATAATTCCAATGATTATTAAAAACAGCTGTAACATGTAATTACATTAATACTGGCCGATACCATCACAGCGGTTTTCTTAATTTATCTTATTTTTATAACATATTTAACGGAAAAAAATATAGAAAACTATAAGTTTATCATTACTATTTTTAAACATTAAACTCAAAAGAACTTTATAAATTCCGTCACTCAACTGTAACTTTAAAATACGAAAATGTTTATAAAAAATAGAAATTCAGCATCTATTTATATAAGGTTATCTTACCATCTAGAGCTATACAATGTGCGTCGATACAAGCTAACAATATCTAAGACTATTTTACTGGCTCATTTGAACGGCGTGCGCGACCCCGATGCTAGAAATCATCTCGACATTCTCACCAATAAATACCAACTTAGTAATGACCTTAATAAATACACGGTTAATTTGAAGAATATCTAAAAACTAATGGGCGTATCTCATCGCTTTGCTAACCAAGTATGTGCAATTAATATTTCATAATTACTCAAAATATCGAGGTTTGTGTTCCAAAATTTTACTAATTTGTGGATTTATAGCTCATTCAAAGACTTACACGCACGTAATGAAAAGATACAGTCATAATGAATGCGTCTACGCACTTGTTTTGCTATCTTTGTGAGTTTGCTGATTAATAAAGCTTTTTCCGATTTTTTCAGACTGTTGATTTTTAACTATATAACTGCACAGATATATTTAGTAGGGGGGTCTGATATCTCCATTTAATTTTTAGATAATTAACAGTTTATATCGTGCATCTTACACTGTTTATGTTTAATATTCATCAACCTGTCATGAAAGTATTACCATTAAAATGCAAACATATAAAAATTTAATATTTATAACAACTTACATAAAAAAATTGTAAATAAACGGTGTTGAAAAATCTTATCAAGGGCACCTACCAAAAATAGTATTAACCGCATTTTCTCTTCCTAAAGTCGTTAAAATATTATTAGAGTCTCAAATGACCTATTAAAGTCCATGCTTAAATAAACTAAATCTTCCCAAAGTGGCACATATAAAAGGGTTGTGTACTTGATCCTTGATCCCATTGATGAAACTAAATTTGGGAGATCAAAAGGCCGTAAATGTAAACCAGATTCAAACTAACATAAGAAACAATAGATCGGTCCATTCAAAAATAAAGTCGTAGACGGCAAAGGACCCAAACGCACAATTATGTAAATCTATCCGACAGGCCCGCGATAACTCCGTGTTAACGTACAACCTCTTAATTAGATAATCCGGCCATTTCCCAACTTTTCCTACTAAATCATCCCAATGTTTGCAGTGTGTCGGGACCAAAGGACATTCTATTACAAGTTGGCTTAGCCTTTATAAAAGTTTGAATAGATGAGTGTATTGGCAAAGCATTGCCAATTAACATAAAGTGTATTAATATTTTAATACATTTCAACTTCAACTTGATACCAACATAGTCGATAGGTGTGTTGGCAAAACATTGCCAATTACCAATATAAGATTTATAATGATTCGAAAGCTCTTCAACTTAAATATATATCAACACACTCGATGATGTTAATAAAACAAACAAAGAGACTAAACATAAGAGTATTAAGGAGTGCCTTAACATAGATGATCTTAAACGAAGGCCAAATCCGCACGATTAGTGAGAGGAACCTAAACAACTCGTCGACGATGGTTAATGAACCGCGAGACTCGAATGCTCCTATTATGCGCTCTGATCTACGACAATTTACCGACCCTGAACTTTCCTACCTACGTTAAGGAAATTAAAAATGTTACAGTTTTTGCCAATCAGCTAATACCAACACAATTTATTCGCAAAGTTAAAGATATTTTCTTTAGGCGTTTAAAAGAATTGATCCAAATTGTATAAACCTTGAACCGGCTTGGTAGACGAAATTGTATAAGGTCATATTTGTATCGAATGGTCAATGACCACTTAACGAGTAAAATGATGTGCAAGAGATGAGAGGGTCAGAGATAAGTTTCGCAATATCGAGGACGCACTGCACCGAACGCATCGTTGCACAATCGCCGCTCCCGCTCACTCAAAGTGGGTCAAGGTCAGACTTGAGCGTCTCTCGCGCCTTCCGAGGAGTACGGAACCAGCCGGTACTGGAACGGTTCATCGGATTCAACCTGCCTGCGTTGGGCCAACTCCCGTTCGTAAGCCAACCTCTGTTGCTCATATAATTGCCGTTCGTACAGTTGTCTTTCGTAAGCCGCTCTATCGGGAAAGTATTGGTTTTCTGGTCGCTGTTGTTGCTGACTGTACTGATTTTGTCGCTGCTGCTCTTGATTTTGTTGTTGAGCGTACTGATTTTGTCTTTGCTCTTCAAGATTTTGTTGTTGAGAGTACTGATTTTGTCGTTGCTTTTCTTGATATTGTTGTTGAAGGTACTGATTTTGAGCTTGTTCTTGCTGAAACTGTTGCTGCTGTTGCTTCTGTCGCTCTAATTGTTGATTTAGTTGATCGATTTGGTATCTCAAGTGGAGTTCAGGTTCGTAGTACTGGGTTTGGTCGTTTTGGTAATGGATTTCATGGGAGGGTTGTATGTCAACTTTTTGTGGTTGTTCGACGGTTTGGTCTTGTGCTGGGGATTGGTCGTAAGCGCGTCTGTGGAGGTGTTCGTGGGTGGTGGGGTGGTCGGAGGCGGCGCGGGGCCCCGCGGCGAGCGCGAGCTTGGGGCGGTAGGTGGTGGCGTCGAGGCGGGTCAGCTTGCGGCGGGGCCCCGTGGGGCGCACAGCGTCGGGCCCCGACAGCGCGGCGTTGCGGTTCTGCAACAAAACCTGCGCTCAGACAGCGGATGGGGAGGGGGCGTGGGTGGGAAGTGCAGTTCCTGTTCAGGAATCACTTGAGTGATGATAATAATAATCTCACGTCTTCTTATCACGTTAAATCATTTATCAGAGAACCGAGTATGTTTCAACATATTTCCGCCTATTGTTTAAAATATTGTTATGTGGTTAGAAAAAGTACTCACCATTTCCAAACGACTAACGCAAAAAAGTTGCTTAGTGAGTTTTAATAATAATGCGTCATTAAAATAATTTAACCGTGAGAATATAGATTTTACATACATCTATAAAGTGTCTGGAGACACATCGATGCAACACTTCAGGAATTGGCTCACCGCCAGTAAAACTTGCTTTAATACCTGCTATTGTGTCCTATGGTAATGCAACCGACATTTTGTTCAAATCGAAACACCCATAAGTAGTAGGTAAGTACTTTAAAAAGAAACATGTAAAAATTAAACAGTGAATTTTTCTCGGGTAAAAACTGATTCTTAAAAAGTGCTTACATTTTATCAATGGGACATTGAGAAAACACTTCGAAATTTTGTAGTTTGCTTTAAAGTAATAAATATTAATGCTTCGATAATTCCACACAGCGCGATCTAGCCCCAAACAAAGCAAAGCTTGTTAATGAATGCTACACAACGGATATGCTACTTATTATACTTTTTAATATATGTATACTATACTTATTCCTACATAGTAACACCCGGACCCGTCATAGAATTCATCATTTCAGTTTCTGCACGGCCGGGAATCGAACCCGGGACCTCTTGCGGGGTAGACCGTCATGTTGACCACTAAACCACGCAAGTCGTCATGGCTAATTTTGTATTTTATTAGAATTATTACTCGTAGGTGCCTAAAAACTTTGTTTTCTATATCATTCATTAATTTCAATACTTTTGTACCTTTAATACCTTTTAATTCCCTCTATCCTGCACTTTATTCCTATAAGCTTAGCAAATGTGTAAGTTTAATATTAACCTGTAAAGGTTATTATTCATTTATCATGTGTCTGCGAGCCCAGTCGGCACCTGGCGCGGTGCCAGCCCCCCATCCACCGGCTTTCAATATCGGCTGCAATACTCTGCTCATGTTAAATTTCACCGGATCTGAGTTGTAGCAATATTTGCGAAGACTTCGAATCGTGTCTCTTCAGGAAAGCTCTGTCTTGATTGTTGCAAATTCATTCCAGATTTTGGATATTAATTTTGATGAGTAATTTAAAGACAGTCTTTCTAATTATTAATGATTTATGTGGTTTTAAGTTTATGTTTTTAAAGCTCAATAATTGCATGTTCTCTGTATTCGAATTGACTAAATTATAAGAAATCTATTACTCGTAGTGTAGAATAGAACCAACAACGAAATAAAAATACATAATCTTATTTGTATGCTATGTTTTTTGTATATTACTACAGAAATATTTTTTTTATTAAATAATGATCGATATTATTAATATTATAATTTATGGCTGACATTTTCGCTTATCAATGACAATTTATTATAATTTCAACATTAAAAGTACGATTCGGAATAATTCAGATAGGTACATATTTTATATATTTTTTATTTATTTATTTAGAACAGCTAACAAGAACATACACCAAAGACAAGGCAATTATACATTCGAAGGACTTACATGCTACAGTGTTGTCTTTTTTAATCGTACTTTATCTTTTTATTATTTTAATGCCACTTTTATAAAGTGTTTTAAAATCTAGCAAAATCAGCCCCGCAATTACTAGTTTTAGGAAACGTTAAAAGAACAACTTCTTCTTGAATTTCAACCACAATAAAAGTAACTGTCATATTCAGGAGCAAAGTAAGCAACTTCCTCAGCTTGTTAACCTCTACTTTATCGCAAAGCTCAATCGATAGATGGATGCATATAAAATTTATAATGAGCGCTCCGGAACCCGAGTCGGGACTCGGGAGTGTGGTTGGGACAACTTTGCCCGCTGCCGGCAGTTTCAATTCGGTGGACAACTTTTGCATCTCGTAATGGGCCAAATCAACTATACTCTGCATGCAGCCGAGTCCAAAATACTATTCGGTGTGATATTGAGATGAGCTAGGCTAGGACCCAGTCGAAATACAATCTTTAGTCACATTTCGTATTCATTAGTTCATTAGTTGTAGACTTTTGACGATTGTTTCAATGTCATCGCTACGAATTAATAATTGGGATTGGGCTTCTGAATATGAATACCTCGCTAGATATTAAAACCGAAGTCACTCAAAAAACTAAGCAGATTACATTTTCAAGGGGCCCAAAGACCGTAAAAAAAGTTCGATAATGTTTTCCATTACGGATTACTTGATCAAAAATTTTGCAACCTACATTATTTATTTCGTACATTATCTTTTTAAACGCCAATTCAACAAGTATCCTTCGCAATTCACTGGTTCTAAGTGTTACGCACTTAAAACTTGTGGTATTTCAGTAAATTCCCATGAATTCCACCGAAAGCCCTTGCATTAAGTAAATGATAACCGCAATTGTCTCCGGCTTCGAGATTATGATTATTAATTAACCGAACTATGTGTCCTCTGTGAGGACGGTCCTTTGTCATGTGGTGTATAATGTATTCGTGGATTACATACACTTTGTTATATTGTCTATTGTGTCACCAAACCTCGTGCGTTGTAAATACAGGGTGATTTACGTAATATGCGGTGACGTCACAGAAATCTCTATTGCTCTTTACCGTAAAATTTTCGTCTTTCACTTGTCTTTTATTTATATATTGTACTTTCTTATAATACAAGAGAAGTGAAACTTAGACTTTCATCGAAATTAATGCATTGGTATAAAATCAATAGGTCTGTTTGGGAAAAGGTTAACAGGTTTAATATTCTTCTGAGTTTCTATGATTTGTTTTTGTTTAGTAAATTAATTGGGACTTATTCAGACCCGTAAAACGGGTCCTCCGTGTCCTGTATTCTTATTTAACTGTAGTAGTGCTCGTCAAGTGCTCTATACAATTTAGGATGACAGTATTGAGCTCTTCTTTCTGGACTAGTTTTGGGATAGTTGCGATGCAATTAACAATTGTCATATTTTTAAATTAATTTAGAAGTTTATTACTGCTGCTGTAGGTACCGCTACATGTAGACCGGATAATTCATACAGGAGTACCACGATACAGGCTAAGCCTAGTGTGGAATTTTAGTTTAAGAACCCTACATGTAATCAATTTTGAAATAAACAATTATATTTATTTATTAATTCGTCACTTGTTGAAAAAGGAGTTTAATTTTTTTTTGCACTCAAGTTATGACACACAATCAGCCAGCGTATTTGATGCCGGGGCAGAGAAGAGATACAGAAGTACTACATTTTTTATTTTTAATAAATGTTGCCAGCAACAGACAGTAATATCAAAAGAAGGCGATGTCGCAGATACAATGTCGTATGACGGTGTAATTGCCCCATATGTTTTAATGGTATCTTACGCAATCGTTAGGTACATTATGAAGATATTCATATTCTAATTATGTCTAAGGATCACCCTGTGTAAGGCCAAGGTTCATCCAAAGAGTTCCCATCGCATTTCGACACAGTCGCATTGACACCGATTTTGGAAATAGAAAAAACAACAAACGCTTTTAGTCATATCGTGGGAAGAAGGATCATTGACCTCGGCTGCGTATCTGCACTTGCGAAACTGCGTGCGATACATTTCTGCGTACCGGCGACGACAGACGTGATACTCTGATCAAAGATTATGATGATTGTGAAATAAATACCTTTTGGGAAGATGGCGAAAACAAAATAAAAGCTGTAAGCTAGTTTAATCACGAAAATAATGACAGTCACGTATTTTCAGGATCATGATAAAATTACAATACCTAATGACTTGATTATTTCATTATTAAAGTCTGGAACGGGTGGTAGGAAAATATAGACGATTCAAAAGTGCTTAATAATTAAGTTTATTTGAATAAAGCTTATTTCACTTTCAATTATAATATTATTATTAATAATGATAAACTTCCAATCGAGTGAAAACATTTGTTTGGAAAATAGGATTTTTTTTTATGCACAACGTGATAGTGGTTGGCCTTCACCTCACCTGATGTTAAGTGACGATAAGGCCGTAGGTGAAAGCGCACTACACCCGGAATCCTCATCGCTGAGGAACTGGCTATCTTACCTCTAACTGCCGGAGCACAACAATTTTTAAATTGTTATGGCGGCAGCTAGCCAGGCGGACTTGAAATAAGCCCTACCGCCAACCAAACTATGTACAAATTGTACCTCCCCCTGGGAGTCGAACCCGGGACCCCTGCGTCTTACAGGGGTGGATGAACCACTAGACCACAGAGGCGGTTAAAACTGTACCAAAATTGTACCATTTAGTCCACCAAAAAAACTAAATGCAAACTTCTTTACTTCAGTTCTTGTAGGCTGGGTTATGTTGTGCAGATATACGACTCTATTTTCTAAATTCATACTGATTCGTTATACAATTTTATCTTTTTCTGTTTTCCTTAAATATATTTCTAGAGCTATTAAATATCAATCGGAAGCTCAGCTCACTGAAACATAATTCAATTTACTCGCTCGTGCAGTATGTTGCAAAATCGCATTGCAAATTATTTTACAATTGAGGAAAATATTGCATTTTTTAAGAATAACGATTTCATAATCGAATTAAATTTTATTAAAAGTAGTTTATCTTTAAATGCTCTACATTTACTTCCTATTTATTGTTTAATACTTAGTTATTGTGTAATACTTAGTTCATATTTATTTTTTTACGTGTTTTTGCTGAAAATGTAGGTAGGACACTTTGTAAGCAGCACCTAAAGCTGGATCCACATTTGTATCATTTTGACGTATCAGATCACCGTATCTTTAGCATACATCGCTAGTTTGGTTGGTGGTACGTTGGAGTAATACTGTATCAAAGAGACGATGTATGACAAAGATACGGTGATCTGATACGCCAAAATGATACAAGTGTGGACAAAGCTTTAAAGACGCTTTCGTTTATTCATATTCATATTCCTTTATTGCATCTTTTATAAAATATCTTTTATCAAAATTGTTACATAAAAGTTATTTCGTTAGGTAACGTACAGAAAAATGTTTTGGCAATGTGTTGTTTTCTTTGGTTAAGCAAAATATCGGTGAGATCAAAGAAAGACGATGGAACTTAAACTTCAACCTTTTGCTCAACTAAAATCTTTTATCGTTGTTTTTCGTGATTGGCATTCTATGTTCTTTACGCGTATATTTTTATATATTGAAAAACAAAATGGTAACATTCTGATTGTTTTTTTTATTGATTTATGCAAAAAACAACGCGCGTAAACTCGATAGACTATAAATTCTTCTTATTTCGCTTTCAGCGGTAGATGGCTCGGTCGGTACTAATTTCCCATAGAAATTTACTCTAACGAATGCTTTATGCGAGTAATTTTTTTTTTGATAGCAGTTCGTGCTAGGGTAATAAAGTGAGAATCAACATAATACTTCAAAATAAAGTAGTATATAAAGTAGTGAGGAGCTCGGTGGCGCAGTGGTTAAGCGCCTGGCCCAGCAAATGCGGAAGTTAAGCAACGTTTGCAAGGGTCGGTCATGGGATGGGTGACCAAAAATTTATCATCTCGAGCTCCTCCGTGCATCGGAAGCCGTCGGTCCCGGCTGCATTTGCAGTCGTTAACATCCACCAATCCGCATTGGGCCCGCGTGGTGGGTTATGGCCCATCCTCTTTACCACCCATAAGGAAGGCCTGTGCCCCAGTACTGGGGACATCAAAAAATGGCTATTGGACAAAGTAGTATCACAAAATAATAACATTTCATACTTTTGAAATTATTTTCTACGCCACTGTACACGTTTTTGTTAATAGTCCAGGAGGCCAGGATCAAAATATCTCTAAGCAACATTTTTATTTTATGACTTAAAAATTAAGGTTTTCAGTTTCGAAAATGCATAAAAGTTACGTGTTACATAAAAACATTATTCAGAAACAGTGAAGTTTGACAATGTTTAAGCCAGACGGAGCAGTGCAAACCCGCGCACTGCTCATAGGTACACTGACTGTGTGGCTTGCAAACTAATGGATTCGTTCACGATTCACTCTCGTGGAACATTGGCAATGAAGTTTGACCGTTTTATTTTAATTCCTTGTAATCTTTTCCAAAAAATATTCATAAGAAGTTTAAAATAACAATTCATGATGGTGTAAAAAAAATTATTTGATGATTAACTTTTTACAAACTAATCATAATGTTTAAAAAAAATTAATGTACAGTTTATCTCATAAACGGGCAAAGGTGATTAACATTCGTGTTAACTGTATTTGTTACTTTAAACTTTAAAAGCCTAATTAATCTAGGTAAAGTCTAATCAATTTGTACGGTTAAACTAATAAATACCTAAGCCTAGTTAAATCATAATAGCGTAACTTTCTACTTCGGTTAGTTAATCCGTAGTAACTATCGTCCTGGATTAAGGAGCGTGTTCAGCTCTTTTCATCCCGGCAAAACGAAGGCCCATTGTCCGGGGAAATTCAAGGACAAACTATATTATAGAGACAAGGAGTATTTGCTAAGGGTTTCTAGTATTTTTGGTGTTCGAATTTATGCTTTCCTCTTTTTATTAGCTTGTGATGCACTGTAACTTGAGTTTGGGGAGAAACATACTTTGAATTTGAAAGAATAACAAATGTTTACATTATTAGCTATTTATCATTGGTCGTATCGTATCATTGGCATCTATCTTGTGATTGGGTTTACAGTATCCTATTTATATATACAGGCGGAAGTACTCGCGATACTGGAGTGTGCGCACATGATTAAAAGTGAGATAAGCAACCATAACGTAGGAAAAATAATAATATATAGCGACAGTCAAGCTGCCATCAAAGCCCTTGACAAAACAGAGACTACCTCAGCCTTGGTGAAGGAATGCAAACAAAGCATTCAGGAACTTGCAAACTTGGTTGAGGTGGAAATTGCCTGGCCTACCTGGACACGAAGGTAACAAAGGCAATGAGGAAGCCGACGAATTGGCAAGGACAGGGGCTGATGAACCTTTCATTGGTCCTGAACCAAGACTACCAATCTCACATAGAATTACTAAGAACATTATTGAAATTCGTAAGATCAAAGAAACCACCAAAAGATGGATGAAAAGAAAGGACTGCAGACAGTCTAAGATCTTCATCAAATCAGTTGATAAAAAGAAAACTAGAGAATTGCTAAAACAAAGCAGGAAAAATATAAGAACGATTGTAGGAGTACTGACAGGACACTGTCCACTAAACAGACACCTGTCAGTGATCAAACGGACAGAGGATCCCATCTGTCCACAACGCAAAGAAAGAGAAGAAACAAGCTACCACTTCATGGCAGAATGCCCGATGTACGCATCACTGCGCTGGGAGCTCTTCGGAGTGGACAAGCTTAAGGAAGAAGATCTAAAGCAGTTAACGATAAGTCAACTCAGCAGGTATTGTAAGCGCACAGGTAGGTTCGAGGGTCCGACGCCGGTGGGGTAAATGATAACCTGCCTCCCCTGCTCTTTCAGGGGATTTGGGGAAATGGGTGAAATGGTCCCGACCAAGGTGACTGATCACCCGACCGGCTTCGCTGGCGTCCCCCCTTATAAAAAATAAATAATAATAATAATAATCCTATTTATACTGATTTTGTACATTAGTGGATCAAGTATTAACTAAATAGTCAATTTGCGTTATTTATTGCCTCAGAATAGAATCGTATCAGCGTTCGGGCCCAATCACGATAATTCTGAACGATAAAACCAAAACCATTACATTGTCATTTAGGTATCCTACTTCCTATTATCCGTGGGTTTAGATGTTTAATGTTTGGAAGTTTGTTCCTCAATCACGCAAAAACTACTGAACGGATTTGGTTAGAATTTAGCACACAGATAGTAGATAGCCTAGATTAAAACAAATGATACTTTTTATTTCGATATTCCCACGGGAACGGGAACCACGTGGGTGAAACCGCGGGCGGCCGCTAGTATTTACCCAAAAAAAAATTGTTAGCTGTAGAATTCTCATTTAAATTGACCAAGATTGGCATCCTAGGCTCCCAAGGCTTTTAACAATTTTAACAAAACTAAAGCAAGTATTTTTCTGTAAACGAAACTGAAACGGTAACGATTTAGCTTTGGTTTTATTGCTGAAAATTGGCATATGATTGCGCCCATTGCAACCAGGTAAATAATAAAGGATATTGTACCACAGCCGAGAGAGTATTCTAGACTATATCTCTCGGCTGTGATTGTACTATGAAGAATAGTTAAGAAAGAAAGAAAGAAAATACATTTATTTGGAACAACACACAACGATGCACAACATTACAAAGACAATACAAAAACTAAAACACATCAAAGGTTAATTAACAATAACATTGCGCATCGTCGCATGACGTCAAAACTGTACTCGGCTCACATTGAGCTATGAAACCATATTTCTAGTTCACATTGAGCTATAAAACAATATTTCAAATTGTCATCGAGTGAGTACCAATTACATAAGTGACGGATGGTCAGTCAAACTGAACCCGGATGGCAGAACCTCGTCGAATGCTGAATCGAGACTGTGGTGTTATGGTCGGTTATGAATCGTTTGTGCGCCTTCCGCGTTTTATCTACTGATTTTAGTGCAGTTAAGTACCTTACATTTAAGTATTAGGTAGTAAATTTTCTGTAATAGTGAACTATTTAATAATGTTCTATTTTGAAGGCCATTTTGCTACTTGGAAAAACATGATTCACTGTTCATTAGTTTTCTGATAAACAATAGCTGTTCTTGTAGTAACGAAACGGCCAAGCCACATATTTTGACTAAGGTGTAGAGTTTTTGAAGTTAGGGTTGTAGAGTTAGGGCGCATAGAGTGAGAAGCTTGGCTCTACATGAGGTCTGATAACTTTTTGACAGTGCGAGCCATATGGTAGTCATGGAAACATTTACACTAAAATGTTTTTGGTAGGATTTTACATTACTACATACTATCCGTATAAGTTATTTACATCATAATAAACAAACATGACTTCTACGAAAAAAAATACTTGCAATTTGATGTTCTCCATTTGATAACAATTGGACTGGATTTGTAAACTGACACTTACCACTAATTGGTATCTCGTCAATTGTGTATTGCCTGTTAAAACTGCTTCGGTGGTTTTCTTCTCGACTTTTCCGAAACTTTTTACTTACTTTAACTTATTTCAGAAGATTATCTTACTTTTTGACGCTGGATGGGTGACGAGAGCTTCAAGTATTTCGAGATATTTATACTTACTTATTCCATTAATTAGGCAGTGTGACGAGATGTCTGCCGTCGTAACATTTTGCAATTATTTGAACTTCCTTAGGATGTTATATGAAAGAGCATTATCCTGTCTAATACTGAAATTAGCACTTACTTGTTTAAAGACGAGACTACGAGTCTATTGGCACTGCTGCAGAGACGCAGAGTCAATCAGAACAATACTTAGCACATTGATAGCTAAGCTTTCTCCATAATTTCTAGATCGTGTTTATAAATTGTTTATTGCTTTGCTGAATAAAGAGTGTAATACGCTATGTGATGTTTCAATTGACCGCTTCGACTCACGGTCTTCATGCGACCACTTTGAAAGTCCATCCATCTATCACTTACTTGAGGTGAGACTCCCAACATCTTGAGGCTGGGCGGGACGTTGGCGAGCGACGTCCGCGGCAGAGTCACGTGGCCGAAGTCCACGGTGAACGCTTCGCACCACACGCCGAAGTGGCCAATGTCAAAGACTGTTAGGTCCTGGAAATATTTATGAAGTTACTCTGGGATTCCCAATTTTATTTATAGGACATTTTACATATCTGAAAGCCTACGAAAGGCAAACGTATACATGCTATCATAATTCGATAAATCACAAAACATTGATTCCGTTGCGTTACATTATTAACTCAGAAATAATTACGTCCTAAATCAATACTTTATTTTATTGAAAGACGAACATCGCAATAATTTTGTGTCGAATTTACATAAAAAAGGAGCTAGTAATGGTTGATGAGTAGGTACTCTCAGCTTAACTGAAAATAATTAGTTATTAAAATGACACTTTTTATGATTACTTACACATCCTTTGCCAGTGGGTCCAAAAGCTACTTTAAGCCCCATGGCACATCCCTTTCTCTCTTATACCCTACATATAAAATAAGCAAGTAAAAAGGCACATTGTTGAAACACAGGGTAAACAAAGTCTTCTGTAAAGGCTTCCAAAGCATTAGCGTCAGATTAAGCTCCGATCAGGAATTCTTGGAACTAACCGGGATAATGTTGTTAGGCGAAGCATTGCAACTCTATTAGCTCCCGGGAATTGGCTAAACCTAACATCCAAACTTACTTCCTAACTAACTTAAAAAAAAAACTAAAGTACCAATTAGGGAAAGAAAAAGTAAGAAAATTTGCTCGTTTCGCATATTATTCCGCTTTCATTTATATTATCATCGTTCCGCTTTTGTCATAGATGAAACACATGGGAAAAACTAATGGTGGACATTTATCACTACCACTTACAACTATCAACAGCTCATAATTCAATTACACTACAAAAGAGTTAAAGCATGTGCCAGACGGTTGTAAACACGCCCCAAACCGCGGTTCCCAGCAATGCTGACAGTTGTTTGAATGTATGAAAAGATTGATGGATGTGAAAAAAGCGAAAGAAGTGTGTAAGGATCGTAGCAGGTGGCGATCCATAGTCTCTGCCTACCCCCATGGGAAACAGGCGTGAGTGTATGTATGTATGTATGTTTGCAACGAAATAACACCGTCTACCCAGTTTCAAACCTCTGTTTGAAACCAAAAAAAAATGATATTGCACTCACCCCAGGGAGGGTGAGGACGATGGTCTTCTTGTCGTACTTCCGAAGCGGGATTTCTTTGCCGTTCTCATCGGGAATGCGGATGCCTTGCGGCGAGGGTTTCTCTCCACGGCCCACCCAAAATTTGGCATCTGAAACAATACAAAGAAAAGATGATAATTATTTTATATCCAAACGCCTTCTTCTTCGTCCTCCTTATCCACCCATAAGGAAGGCCTGTGCCCCAGCAGTGGAGACATAAAAAAATGACTGATGGACATACCACTTATATGTTTGAGATTTATTATTTTATTGTTGAGACCTTAGAGCATTAAATACTTGCTTTAATGCTGTTAGGTTGGAATCATCTAACTATAATGCCTATACAGATTTGTTACTTCGATTCCAAGTCAACGATATTCAGTTATCTTGTCTTGGCACGTTTGGCGCAGTCTGGTCAGTAACATTTGCAAATTTTCGTTATTGCTTCGCTTCGAAACATGGATTTGACGTTTTAAAATTCGATTAAGTATTAACGAAACCTTATGTCGATCCCATAATTTCGAAAGCGAAGCGACAACAAAGATTTTGCAAATGTTAACTTCGGTTAGCAGGTCTGATCAGCCACCCTTCTAAAACCTAGCCTCAATAAAACGGGCTTAACATTCACAATAATCACAGCAAGCTATAATTGCCTATCATTATTGAAACTATAATTACAGACTGTAATCTCGACAGCAGCCATTTTGAGGAGCTCGGTGGCGCAGTGGCCCCGCGATTGCGGAGGTTAAGCAACTTTCGCAAGGGTCGGTCATGGGATGGGTGACCAAAAATATATTATCTCGAGTTCTTCTGTGCTTCGGAAGGCACGTTAAACCGTTGGTCCCGGCTGCATTTGCTGTCGTAAACACCCACCAATCCGCATTGGGCCTGCGTGGTGGTTTAATGGTCCATACACCATAAATAAGGCCTGTGCGGATATTAAAAATGCCTTTAACTCACATTTAATTAATACATAATAAAGTATTTATCCTAATTACATCGTGTCGCAACATTTGAACGCAAAACAGTTGTTAGCCGATTCTGTTTGCTAAAATTAGAAAGGGAATATCAAGTAATGTGCAATTTTCTTAAAGACATAATTGCTCGGTTCGCAAATATAAAAAATCGTCCGTTAAATCGCTGCGTTTGCGCAACCAGTCGTGCGGTTTGAGAGGTTTTGCAACAAAATCAGCACATAATTTTGTGAATCCAAATATTGTGTATTTTAAATGTTCAATGTTTATTAACTTAACCTCCAACCAACAATTATTACTATTTATATAATTTGATAGTAACCATGACCTCAAAAAGAAACGTGTAGGTACTAGGTATATGGGCCCGGAAGAAATGAAATTATTTGTAGACGGAGCCATAGTAAAGTACAGAAATCTGCTACTTTAATAAAAAAAATCGCACTGATGAATTCCCATTAGTGTAGGAATGCCATGCTCGGCGTTTCCCTGCGTGATCGAATCAGAAACGAAGAGATCCGCAAGAGAACTAAAGTAACCGACATCGCTCGAAGGATTGCTCAGCTGAAGTGGCAATGGGCGGGACACATAGCGAGAAGAACCGATGGCCGTTGGGGCGGAAAGGTTCTGGAATGGCGACCGCGCACCGGACGACGCTCCGTGGGTAGGCCCCCGACAAGGTGGACCGACGATCTGGTGAAGGTCGCGGGAAGCCGCTGGATGCGGGCAAACAGGACCCATCGTCGTGGAGATACTTAGGGAAGGCCTATACCCAGCAGTGGGTGTCGTGCGGCTGATATGAGGATGATGATGATGATAAGTGTAGGAAAGGAAGGTATATAAAGTATCATTAATGAAACGTATTTTTTGAATTATCCAATTCCATTTTTTTTTATATTTGTACATAGGTTTTGGTTCATCTATTATTACATCCCTGCAAAGTTTCATCGACTGAGGATTTAATGTTGGGGTGTCCATACAAAAGATCGATTCATTTCCTACACTACTCGTAGTTATTTCTAAAAGTAGGAAGCAAAACTGCATTTGCTATCTACTTTTACGATAGACTATGAGGGAATGTAATAATACCTTCTAAAAAAAATTACGATATCCAAGAACAATTATTAGTTATTTCTCTGACAAATAATTGTAAAAGTATACTACCTACTTGTTTATACTTTAATTACTGTTTTTAAATACTAATCTTAAATTTTTAACATAACGTAGGCTAACACACTCTCTTATTAATGATTTTTCACCTATATGTGGAAGCTTGTAATTGGCACTTGATATTTATTTAAGTTAACCACTTTCTCTTTAACCTAGCTCTAAGCTTCCCGAAGATTGTTAAAATAAAGATAAATAAACTATTGGATTAATCTATTGAATTTTTAAAGTGAAAGTGAAAGTGAAAGTGAAATAAGCTTTATTCAAATAAACTTAATTATTAAGTACTTTTGAATCGTCTATATTTTTCTACCACCCGTGCCAGACTTTTTTAGCTGACAAGAAGAACGGGCGCAAGAAACTTATCAGCTGTAACAGCCATAAGTAACAATATTAACAAACTTGAATATATCGTTACCAGATAATTACAACAGGGTGACAGGATTATTGGCAACAACATAGACTTATTATATTACTTCAACAAAGTTCTTATATTAGCAAGTTATGTGTTACATCATTTCCACGCATTTTGATCTTTAGGATAATCGTCAACTTTATAATAACCTTTACCCATGAGCGTTTTTTTAACATGGTTTTTAAATTCATGCAAAGGAAGATCAATCACTTGTTGTGGAACTTTATTAATAAAGGCTATGCCTTTCCCCATAAATGAACCTCTCGTTCTTGCAAGCCTAAATCTTGGAACGGCAAGTTTATCTTTATTTCTTGTATTAAACTGGTGAATGTTGCTGTTCTTATCAAATGAATCATAGTGTTTCCTTACATAAACTAAATTTTCATAAATATATTGGCCTGCCAAAGTTAAGTAAAACCAAAGTTAAGTAAAAAAAAAGTTAAAGCAAAGCATAGCACTACTACCCCCGAATAAGAGCATGAAGAAACTCTTTTTTCCCACTGCTCAACTAGACTGCCCAACTGCGAATAGTTGAGCAGTGGGGAATCCCCAATGCTTAACTGTGAGTGCTCAACTGCCAATAGTTGAGCAGTGGCTTCATAATGGCAAACCACAAATCGATCGACAGTAACTGCGCTATTGATTTGCATCCGCAATCCGCTTGATACCTCCCATCACTAATCACCATCATCGCAACAAGCTGGCAAGCCAACAAGTGTCATAACCATAACCGGTGTGGCTTATCCCGCCTCCTTCCTGCATCCGCATCACGCATCTTGTTACATCGCGCGACCCGGTGACTTCCGTGCCGTTGTGTGATACCGGCGCGGCATACCGGCGCAAGAATTTGAAAAGATGTTACGGGAACAACAAAAATCTTATAAAACGCGACATATCCGTTTTTCATTTCAATTTATTTAGTACTAGCAACCCGCTCTCGCTTTGCTTTCGGTTCCTTCCTTTTTTTGGCCAATAGGGATGATGACAACTTTTTTTATTTTATGTTACATAAATTACCTCTCAAAAAAAGAAACATTGGTAAAAGAATTAATTCGCTAGCATGAAAACTGCCCGAGATATCACAGTGTGAAATGCACACAAATGGACTCGCCCAAAAACGCTCCATACTAATGGCTTCCTAGTTATGACGTCACGAATAAGTAGTTTGTATGCAACGCGTAGGAAGTTTGTTTGGCAGCTATATTTAATATTGTGTTTATCAAAATAGTTTCTTAGACTTTGCTATACATTTTACGGACTAATTAAAGGTATCATTTATTTTAATAAATTTATACTTTTTAAATGGACTTGTCCACCCAACTTTGAAGGGTCATAGAATAAATAATATGCAATATATATAACCAAAAGGTATACAAGCTACTCTAAAAGTTTAATATGTTTACGATTTTTATTAGTATTTCGTTATTTTATTCATTAGTCAACATCCCTATTCCGACCTTCCAACAACAACCAAAATGAAAACAAACTACATTACAGTCCTCACCTCCGTTCGCTCCAAGTCTTTTCCCTCCCGATTATTCCGTTCAAAACCTCTAATTAATATACATCTAAACCTTCCGCGGGAATCACTATATCATTTGGTGAAAACCGCATGAAAATCCGTGCAGTAGTTTTTGAGTTTATCGCGAACAGACAGACAGACGCGGCGAGAGACTTTGTTTTTAACCCCCGACGCAAAAAGAGAGGGATGTTAAGGTTTAATGTGTCTGTGTATCTGATGTCTGTGGTATCGTAGCTCCTAAACGGATGAACCGATTTTCGTTTAGTTTTTTTTGTGTCATACTTAGATATTTTTTATAATATGTAGTGAAGTGGAGAACTCATAAACCACCAACATAATAACTTATTTAGTATTGTATAAAAATAGCATTGTGAATGCAAAAATCTCAAATTTAAAAATCATATAGCTATTTCATCTTAATCGATTGCCAAATATCTGGAAAGATATTTCAATTGAATGTCGAGGTATTCCTCACATTGGTGAAATAACGCTGGCTTGCAGTAAGAGTAGGATATACTAGAAGAAATTCTACGATGTCACTAGTGACTCGGTAGCTCAGCGGTCAGAGCATTGGACCGGATATCCAAAGGTCGCGGGTTCGATTCCCGTCTGAGTATTAATCTGGTGCGAGTCGTATTTTTTCTAGTATATTATTTAGTATTGTATAAAAATAGCATTGTGAATGCAAAAATCTCAAATTTAAAAATAATAACTTAATTCAGAATTAGACGCCTTACTGCATTTCCCCCCTGTGTGCTCCGCTATTGAGACATAGCGGTTCACGTTATCGCTTGATCCCCGTTTATGGCTACTCGTGAACGCGTTTTTTGCCAATCACGTATGAATTACGGCCCGTTTGCGGGTATTGTACGGATTGTACCACCCATTCTGTTTGGTTTATCACCTTTGGACTAATACTTTTGCGATGATTAATTGGCACAATGATAATGTATTTTTTTTTTTTGCTTTAGCTCCCCGCTTTTTGGCAGGTCTTTTTTTGCCAATTTTTTTTTTTTTTTTTTTTATGATAATGTATTTACAAATTCCAAATATTTTCATAAAACTTTTTTTTAAGCAAAAGACTTTTTAAATCCTTTTTTCTAATCTCCAACAGGTAAGTGCTTGGCCTTCACCTCGCTTTCATGTCTCCTAAGTGACGATAAGGCTGAAAATGTAAAGCGTAGGTACTACACCTGGATTCCTCACCGCTGAAAAACTGACAATCTACCCTTAACTGCCGGAACAAAAATTTTTTTATTGTTGTTATTGCGACAAACTTAGGTAAGATGGTGGTAGCTAGGCGGACTTAAAATGAGTCTTACCACCAACCAAACTGAATACAAATGGAAATCGGGGTTCCCCCTCCTGGGAATCGAACCCGGGACCCCTGCGTCTTACACGGGTGCGGTGGGCGAACCACTAGACCACAAAGGCGGTTAAAAAAAAGAACTTAACTGCATCCCCATTCTGAAAGTTGTTTTGCATTGGTCAGTAACGAATTGTACGGGCGTATGTACATTGTACAGGTAGATAACGACCGAGTGGACCTGCCCCGCGTTACGTGACATGTTTGCTAGACGCGGGAAATAATCTGTACCTGACGTGATTATACTAGCCGGGATAAAACGTAAGAAAAATCAGTAGATCAAGTATCTACCTTGGTTTATAAAATTCGCTCGATTATATCCAAAAAGATAATTAGTTATATTATAACCAGTGGAGATATAAAAATGTAGAATATAATAATGGTTTACACTTTAACAATTTTGTCAGCACTTTAAAACAATAATAGATCTATAATTTAATATTATCACTACAAAAATAATGGTTTGCACTATAACTGTGTCCCAACTCTGAAACCATTTAGTTTCTGTCCAACCATGTCAGACTGACCACTGTTAACATGATAAAGCAAGATGATAACAACTTGTGGCATAATGCATACATGCCAGCAGGTCGGTTCTGGCGTTGTTGGTCACAATGGAACCTAACCTCCTCCTCGTCTCCTCTCGCTGCGCCCGCTCGTCGTCGCACCTAGTCGTCTGTTTATCAGCACTAAAGTTATAAAATTAATTTGTATGGTGCAAAGTATTAATTTTAAAGCTTAGTATATTTATAGTGGCAACCATTATTTTTATAGTTCATTCAATAAATTTTGAAGCTTAACATTTTAAAGTGCATTTATATATTCCCCCTACCCTATGTCCTTTTCTGTACCCCTGACAACGTATATGCAAAATATTCACTTCTCAAGCTTACGCGCTCACTAGACATGAAATAAAACACTTTTAACGGATACTAGCGCGGTTTTATTGAAAGTACTTTGGTAATTAGTTGGTATTTGGTTTGATTTTTGATTTTCCCGACGTTTCGGCACCTTTGCAGCTGCCGTGGTTTTTCTTTCGCCATTTCTTTCTTGGAGGGGCCTCCCAATTTTTTGAAATGGTAGTAGTTTCAGTAGATTCTCTCTTTTTAACATATAAAATTAAATTAAAACCAAACCAAAATTAAACTAATTAAATTTGATAAATTTTAATTTCTGAACGTTCTAAAAAAATCATCGCTTGAGGGTAGGCTCACAAGTAGCTTCAGTCCCCCGTGACCACGGCAGCTGCAAAGGTGCCGAAACGTCGGGAAAATCAAAAATCAAACCAAATACCAACTAATTACCAAAGTACTTTCAATAAAACCGCGCTAGTATCCGTTAAAAGTGTTTTATTTCATGTATATGCAAAATTTCATGATGATCGGTTCAGTAGCGAAGCATTGGCTTTGCGAATAGGTCCTTTTGCTACTAAGCGAAACAAACAAAGAAACAAACGGACTTTCGCATTTTAATATTAGTCAGGTAATAATTAAGTCAGTTTCATTTATCGTTGATTTATTATTGTTTTAACATTATATAGCTTGTTTTGTTAGCATAAAAGTGATGAGTTGGCTGGCTTGTATTGCAAGAAATCAATCCTAATTAGATTATAAGAATGCTAATTCACAAAATCATCATAATTTATTTTAGGAGCTTCTATCAAACTTTTTAATACGCTGCCTGAAATAGGTATGTAGGTGACATCACAGGTTATTTTTCCTTCTCCACCCAACTGAAAGTACTGGCACCACTTAGGCTGTGTATGCACTAGATTCGAAGCCGGTACCGTTGGTCAAACCCTTAATCCCGCTAATGACATGCATTTATGCGGCACCGCTTACTGACATTCAATACATCCAGCCGAGAGCTTTATAACCGTGTTATCGTGGTACTTAATAACCGCTAAATCTCTACCGTCAATTAAAAGTTAAATACATCAATCATTACATAATTGACTTCATGTCAAGAAGTTCAGAGAAAGGAGAAAACAAAAGAATGGAAGAGTTTCTGTTTTGAAAATTTAGGAACATTTAGACATGTCCAGTTCGGAAAACTAATCCTCTACAATCTTAAAGATACCTAGCGATAATTCCTATCTTAATAAGTTAGACACTCAATAACAATGGATATAAAACAACAACAAACATGCTCATATTCCCCTAAAATATTTGAGAAAATAATTATTTTACGAGTGTTACTCATGGATCTGAAATTATAAAATTCTCTATACGATCCAATAACCGACTAACCTCTAACGTACTAATGTACTAATGACTAAGTAATTTTTTTATTTTATTACTTAATATGAATAAAATAATGCATTTTTAAATTTGAGATTTTTGCATTCACAATGCTATTTTTATACAATACTAAATGATATACAAGAAAACAGAGACTCGGTAGCTCAGTGGTCAGAGCATTGGACCGGATATCCAAAGGTCGCGGGTTCGATTCCCGTCCGATAATTAATCTGGTGCGAGTCGTATTTTTTCTTGTATTGTATAAAATAATGCATTCCATTAACATCAACATTACCTAAAAGCATTAATTTATCTTTAACGTGCTCATGTATTGATATTAAAATTTAACCCCCAATCTATTTGTTTTAAAAGGCCCAATATGAAATCCACCACCCGCGGGTGACGTATGGCGATGGAAGACTGTTAAATGGCTACTGTTATCGACGATTTAATTCATATCGATGCTGAAAGTACCGCAACAAACAATTATTTCATTTACAGTGTAGAGCAATTAAAGGACACACGTGAAATAAACCATGTAATATCATTGTTGCCATTATGCGTAAATATTTATTGAAATCTTCTAAATGAAATTATTATTGAAATATAAATAACATATCGTGCGGCCACGGGTTCGCAGCTTTTCAATTCAAGACTGTAAAGTTTGAGAATCAAATGAGATTAAACTGTACTCATTTCGCACGGGCACATCAATTTGATTTTATTAATACAAAATAATTGGCTGATCGTCATGGAGATCCTTAATGGAGCCAGCTAACTAATGTTTCTAATTTTGAATAACTTAGTTTATAAGATAATTGAGAAGTCAATGTCACTGACATTCATTATGAAGGCATGACTGCGTAACAACTTATTTAATCTGATTGTTGCATAACAGTGCACTCGAGTGCACATGTTGGTATTGTTGATTGGTCGGCGCGCGGCGAACCGAGGAGATAACGGACCGCGCTGTGTGACGGAAGAGTCATTGGATTTTCCGCTCGAATCGGAAAACTAAAAACCTCCACCTCACTTATGTCTGAAAGGTTCCACGATATCAAAAAATTCACAGATTTTACAGTCGCCGCAAGAATCGGAGCATTGAAAATGAACCCAAAAATTTGATAAAACCAAAATCAAAACTAATGCAAAATCCTATTATATTTTTAAAGTTACCTAGGTTATTTATTTTTACGATTGTGATTGTGCTGACTGCCTCGACGCGGCCGAAATATTATTACCCGTTTTTCAAAACTCCAATGAATGCACTTCTCGTCTGCTTCTGCATCTTTTAACACTATTGCCATGACGATCGGTCAATAATCATAGGAACTACATCACTTTTTATGTACGGAAACGCCCGTTTTTCTACAATTCGAAATCTATTTTTTTCTTAAGTCGGTTTTTTTTCTGAAATATTTACAATTTAGTAAACAAACACCCGAATTTACCCGAATTCCGTATTGATTTTTTTGAATTTTGTGTCTCGATAAATTCCTCAACTTTTGGTACTATTCCCATCTCGATCGTCCCAAAATCCTCGGAGGTATGGCCAAAAATACGTTTTAGGCGATTTGCATCTGATAACCATATTCAATGGTAATAAAAAGCGCAAATATTAAGCGCAAGTTCCAACATTGCATTGGATGAGGTTCTTCCCATTTCGCTTAATATTTGACGAAGATACCGGCCGAGCTCATGCCGTAGTTTGCTTTTGATTGTTTTCACCTTTTAACTACTCAACCGATCTTCATAAAATTTTGCATACATACGTTGTCGGGGGTACAGAAAAGAACATAAACCTTTCATTCAGAAAAAAGCGCTATTCCCGAGGGATAGCAAAATCACTGCCCACACAGACGATGTCACGGGCGGCCGCTAGTTTCTCATAAAAACACCAAGTTTATATAAAATAAGAAAACAATTTTTATAAAAATATAAATATTTTTTTTTGTTAAGGTATGCCATGTGGTGTCAAGTTGTTTTCTTTCCTATTATCGATGTCCCTTATCAACTTACCCGGAGCTTCGCCGTCGTACGAGAAGTTGGGCACGAGCAGGGTCTGCGCGTCGACCACGACCACGGGGTCGGAGGAGACCCCGTGCACGCCCCGCAGCGCGCCCACCTTGGCCGGCTTCGGGAACTCCGCGTCACGGGGGATCGTCACGTCGCCGAAGTTCACCTGGGGGTGGAAAATAGTGCTGTTGAAGATGTTGTAGGTACTACCACAATTCAATTCAATATTTTTATATGAATAATTTCAGCTTACTAACATAATAAGCATTTTCGATTTTTCATCCAATTTGTAAACTATTTCGAATAAACAGTTTCATTGCATTCTTTCCGGTTACCGGCCTGCGGGTCTACCGGCTAAAAACAATGAAGTTAATGTTAACTGTAAGTATGTGATACATTGCTACTTTGTTTTGGCACAAATAAAAACTTACCAAAGAAAAGAAGCAATGTATCACATACTTACAGTTAACATTAACTTCATTATTTTTAGCCGGTAGACCCGCTGAAGCTGAAGCGCATTGTTTCGTGGGTTGCATTTGTATATAATAAATAAATAATTTAAATAAATAAATTAAAAAAATAATTTCAGCAACCATTAAAACATAGTCATTCAGCCGGTTCTAAAAACATAAAATTTTATAAATTCTCATTTACAACTCATATTGATGATAATAAAAAAAGGTAAGTGTAGCGGCGGGGGATTTGGCGAAGTGATAATATCGAAAGTAGTAGAAATAAGACGTATTTTAACGTATAAAATTAATATAATTAAAGTTTAGGAAAACAATGAAAAATATGTACAAGAGAAAATTATCATGAATCGCGCCAAAAGTTCGAGAGTCAGAAAAAAAAGAAAAAGTCAAAGGCAGAGACACAAATTATGCCACAGCATAGAAACGCAAACATGTACACAGTGTAAAAAATTAAGTTAGATAAAATATTGAGAAATTTTACAATGTTGCTATAATGGGGAAATTAAACATGTGAAATTAATAAATGACGTTAGCTTTGGCGTAAACAGTAAGTATACTCGTAACAACAAGAATTTTAAGAAACAAACTGTGTTTTAGAAAAAAAATAATGATGTGATGTCCTCAACATAAGATTGCTCGATTCTGTGCAGGACCTAGAAGATGCCAGAAGGGCCCCAGTGTGGCAGGACCTAGAAGTTCCAAGTTCTATGTATTCCTAGGCTATCTAGGTGCTTTAGTAGGTGTTAAGGCACGGCATACACATGCCATTATTGCTACTACTATACATAGGACTGTCGCAGTTGTAACAATGTTACATCATTGTGTTCCGGTCGTTAAAGCTGTTACGACCGGCTGTAACTGTCTTAATGGTCCCTGAGGGTTTGTGATCTGAATGAAGTGCGCTTCCATCTTGAACCTTCTTATCACTTAACATCAAAATGTTGCAAACAAAACTTTTTCATAATCTTTTTAGTTTTCAATATAGTTTTCTTTTTACAACTTTTTTTTTATTTTCATTCTTCTTGTTTTTTGTTAACATTCCTACACATTCTACCGACGACGACGTTGCGTTTCTAACTATGGAATATTATAGATGTTGCAATGTAATTTAAACATAAAATATGTTGGACATTGAAATCCGCGCGGTTTTATTTAAAGTACTTTGTTGATTGGTTTAGATTTGACGACCTCCGTGGTCGAGTGGTTTGCACGCCGGTTTTCAAGGCGTCACCATCTCTTGAGGTCCCGGGTTCGATCCCCGGCTGGGTCAATGTAGAAAATTAACTTTTCTATATTGTCTCAGGTCTGGGTGTTAGTGGTACCACCGTTGTCTCTGATTTCCATGACACAAGTGCTTAGCAACTTACTTTGGAATCGGTGCAATGTATGCGATGTTGTCAAATATTTATTTATTTAGATAAAAGTCGGGAAAACAAAATTTAAACTAAATACCAACTAAGTAATCAACAAAGTAGGAATTAAATTTCAATAAAACCGCGCTAGTATCCGTTAAAAGCGAAGCCTTAGAGGTGAATAGGTATAATAATATACTGAAGCTATGGAACGATTTACTACAGCCTTTACTACACTCAAACTTTTATCAAAAACAACAATGTTCGATCAAACATCATAAATAATTGCTTGACATTGCTTGTTTGGATGCACAGATTCTAAATTTTACTTAGAGGATGAAATCGAAGTCATTTTGATTAGATTATGTTACTAATTTAACGAAAAAAAAGTTACTTACATGTTTTTTTCAGTAACATTGTTGACTTTTTGTGCTTTTTTTAATGTTAACTTCCTTCCTTGAATATTTTATAACTTTGATTTAAGATTTTTTTGTCCTAAAGTTATCAGTAGCTCGTGCGGTTGAATTATTAGTTAAATTTAAAAGTTTTCGGTTTCAACCTGTATTCTATATTTTTCGTTGAGTATATCCCATGAAGACCAAAGATCAATTCCCTCAATAACCTTAACCAGTTTATAGGTAATCTAATTATTACCTAAAATATGATACTACAGCGATATATCTCAATTAAGTTTGTTAAACAGGGTCCCCAACACCTCCACTGATTTATGGGCGGGTGATAAACGGCGATCCGGGTGGAGTTGCCCGGGTGACGGATGTGATTTCACCCGGAATATTTTTGCATACAGAATTTTCCTTACCATATTTTTAACGCACCGACATGACGGTCTACCGGTGTTTTATTCCAGTTCATACAATTTTCATAGGAAAATAATCCTTTAGAGAAAAAGCTACCATATCCTTTTATCCATTATGGCTAAAAGGATATAGTAGCTTTTTCTTTTGGTTTCATTCGTAGTTCGTTCTATTATGATACCATGTTATCTGTGGTGTGGATACAGATTTAAGATTTTGATGAATATTTACATTATCCCCAATTCAAAACAAATGAATCGAAAATGCGTCATATAAGATTGCATTCAGACACACTTCTTTTATATTTAATTTTGAGTGGTTTGGTGCAAATTTTTTCAAAAAATATAAACAAATTAGGTACTATCGACGAATAGAAAAAATGTGGTAAAAAGTTATGTAAAATTACTGTTTTTAAATAATGTACCAATAAATAAAGCTTATTCATTTGCACTAATTTAACAACATTGTTGTTATGGAACAAAAAACAGAGCACCTAAAAATTCTCAGAAAAACCCAAATGTAATAAATATTACTTTACTTATAGCCTTGAAATTTCAAACCATCGTTAATTTGCTTTTTGCGGCGAAGTGGGAGCATGTATCGCATTTCCCTCTCACAGTCATTACGACGCCAAAATTAAATTTGTGATCCGCAAGACAATTACAACGGAATTTACAATATAGAAGTCATTGGATAAGATCCTATAAATTGAGATCGTCACGCCCTCGCCTCGGTAGCGGCGCAGAGGGCTCGTGGCACCGCGTTTGTCAAGTAGTCGGATCGCATAAACTTATAATACTACTATTATTACTAAAGACTGGAACGGGTGGTAGGAAAATAATTATAGACGATTCAAAAGTACCTACTTAAGGCGCGGCCAGTTCACGAAATTTACTCTTTCACTATGTCTTTTGAATAAGGTTGAATATTGCATAACTTTAATTGACACTTCGCCAGAAATTTGACGAATTTTAGTACATTTTTATTGATTTCTGAAATACTGGATCATTTTTTAAAAATGTACTCGGTTATTGTGTTAGATCGATAAAAAAGCTATCCTTTTTGCATAAAAAATCATATCACTGTCGTTGAAAATTACGAAATCTGACGATTTGAAATTTATTTTTATAAGTTTTTATGGTGTTATTCAGGATTTTTTTACAGAGTTACCATGCCATTTTTCAATATTCTGTTCGGTTAATTTGCTTCTTTGTTTCTTTTTCAGTCTACAGTAATTTTTGTGAAGTAGAATTTTACATCAGTTCTTCACATTGGATGTTCAAAAATCAGACTTTTCATCAGATCGTGAACTGGCCTTCGCCTTAATAATTAAGTTTATTTGAAAAAGCTTATTTGACTTTGACTATATTAAGTTTATGTCTCACCGAATACTCATCGCACCAGACGCTGAACCACTTCACATCTTTGAGCGTGTGTCCATCAGGCAGCGAGATCGTCACGCCCTCGCCTCGGTAGCGGCGCAGGGGGCTCGTGCCGCCGCGCTCGTCGCGCAGTCGGATCGACCCCGTCGCGCTGGGGATCTTTGATGTCCCCACGTAGAAGTATGCAGCTGTGGACAATGTTAGGTGTTAGTTATAATGTTTAATGGGGGTGGGAAAAGTTAACTCCTAATGAATAAAAATTCAACACAATCACCCTAGAGTGATCTAAGTAGACTCAAGAAACTGGACCAGTATAAATCTAACTCGCATCCTCAGAGTTTCGCACTATTAATTTTTTCGTATGGTCAGGTATAGTGCAAATCCGCGGATTTAACAAAAGTAATAGGTAGTATCTACAATAGACCTACTTTTTCAGGGGAAGGTTCCACTATCTTTATAACTTCTCATTACAACGGCATCTAGGCATATTTCGTAAATTTACTACGTTTGTCGAATGCGCGGAATTATCCAATCCTAGTTACGCGTATTTGCGTCGATGTCGTTTTTCGGACTTTTTCGTTTACTTGCGCTGTGCTTTGCTTTCCACTAATGGGTTAGGTTTTGTTTTGTAGGTAAAGCTAAGGTTTCCTGGGATGACGGTGCCGTCTTATTACGGCCGTAATTTAGCGGCGCAGAACGTTGTCTATGTAAATAAATATGGCGCGCCGTATTGTTTACATAGACAACGTTCTACGCCGCTATATTACGGCCGTAATATGACGGCACCGTCATCATAGGAAACCCTAGCTTTAGAGTCGAAAATGCGACATAATGGCAGTATATCTTTTGATTTGATTGACTTCTAAGCGTGATTTTGAAGGGATACCTAACTAATTGATATTCATTTCAACGCTAAACGTCCATAGATTCCTTAAAAATAGGGTTTCATGGGCGTACCCAGGTTCTGGGCCAGGGGGGTAAATCTATTGTATCGCCCCCAGGGGGGCAAATTTATTGTAAATCAAATATATTGTATGGCAAATAAGAACTATTTATTCCTGCCCCCCCCCTCGGTACGCCCATGTAGGGTTTTGACACGGACCACTACGTGACCAAAGGTTTTGTTTTTATTTTTAAGGCTACGCAACCCTAAAAATGATCTTTTAAAACGTGCTTCACCACGCCCACATTAAAACTTAACATATATCTAATGAAAGCAATTATACTAATAACGAGCTCAATGAGTAGTCACATGAGAAAGTGGGCGTCCATTGTGGAACCCGAAATGAAAGTGTTTGCGACCTAAACAGCAATCGATTGCGGATGTTAAAGCTTAGATTATTATTTTTACAACTAATAAATCTGCATGTTAAAAGATCACAGAAAACATAAATAAGAATGAACTACCATAACTCGATAAAAATGAAGCAATAGAAAAGATTATCGCGTATCGCAAGCTCATGTCAATCACAAAAATGGATGACGAGCTTTAGGATATGTAATTTTGTGAATAAATGCTTTTCAAATAAGCATTTGAATAGAAAGTTTTCCATTTGAATAGTGGTAAATAAAATAATGATTTTCAAATAAGCATTTGAATAGAAAGTTTTCCATTTGAATAGTGGTAAATAAAATAATGATTTTCAAATAAGCATTTGAATAGAAAGTTTTCCATTTGAATAGTGGTAAATAAAATAATGATTTTCAAATAAGCATTTGAATAGAAAGTTTTCCATTTGAATAGTGGTAAATAAAATAATGATTTTCAAATAAGCATTTGAATAGAAAGTTTTCCATTTGAATAGTGGTAAATAAAATAATGATTTTCAAATAAGCATTTGAATAGAAAGTTTTCCATTTGAATAGTGGTAAATAAAATAATGATTTTCAAATAAGCATTTGAATAGAAAGTTTTCCATTTGAATAGTGGTAAATAAAATAATGATTTTCAAATAAGCATTTGAATAGAAAGTTTTCCATTTGAATAGTGGTAAATAAAATAATGATTTTCAAATAAGCATTTGAATAGAAAGTTTTCCATTTGAATAGTGGTAAATAAAATAATGATTTTCAAATATGCATTTGAATAGAAAGTTTTCCATTTGAATAGTGGTAAATAAAATAATGATTTTCAAATAAGCATTTGAATAGAAAGTTTTCCATTTGAATAGTGGTAAATAAAATAATGATTTTCAAATAAGCATTTGAATAGAAAGTTTTCCATTTGAATAGTGGTAAATAAAATAATGATTTTCAAATAAGCATTTGAATAGAAAGTTTTCCATTTGAATAGTGGTAAATAAAATAATGATTTTCAAATAAGCATTTGAATAGAAAGTTTTCCATTTGAATAGGGGGCATTACGGTGGAAGTACTCTCTTCGCTAAAATAATGGCGCAGAGATCATTATGTTACGGCAAAATCTTAATGCCGGACGTTCCAATTTATCAAGACACTAGCTTAAGGCGAGGCCAGTTCACGAAATTAACTCTTTCACTATGTCTTTAGAATAAGGTTGAATATTGCATAGCTTTAATTGACGCTTCGCCAGAAATTTGACGAATTTTAGTACATTTTTATTGATTTCTGAAATACTGGATCATTTATTAAAAATGTACTCGGTTATTGTGTTAGATCGGTAAAAAAGCTATCCTTTTTGCATAAAAAATCATATCACTGTCGTTGAAAATTACGAAATCTGACGATTTTAATTTTATTTTTATAAGTTTTTATGGTGTTATTCAGGATTTTTTTACAGAGTTACCATGCCATTTTTCAATATTCTGTTCGGTTACTTTGCTTTTTTGTTTCTTTTTCAGTCTACAGTAATTTTTGTGAAGTAAAATTTTACATCAGTTCTTCACATTGGAAGTTCAAAAATCAGACTTTTCATCAGATCGTGAACTGGCTTCGCAATTCTATTCAATGCCTAGATAGAGCTTTATCCGTTTGATAGCGTATTAAACTGCCAAATCGAAAATGCTTGTCATTCACATTGTTGAATGACTTTTATTAGATTTGGTTAATATTTAAACTTGCTGATATCTGTTATCTGAGGATTGAAAAACCAGCCCTTAATTTATTAATAAAGTTTCACAACAAGTAATTGATCTTCCTATGAATGAATTTAAAAACCATAGTTATTAATGCTCATGGGTCAAATTACTATATAGTAGAAGATTATCTAAAAGACCGAAAGGCGTAAAAATGATGGTTGTAAATCCTGTGTACTAATCCTGTGTACTGTGTAGTTATTTGGTAATGTGGAAGTACTTCCACCGGGCTAGGTGTTTGTGTTCGGGGACCGCGGTCCTACTGCTTGATGTTGGAATTTGTATTTATGCGAAGTGCTTAGAAAACTTCGATATCGTGATTCAGGTCTTCATACATTTTGTCTCGATATTAGCTTGACGTAGTGCGACGTCACGTCTGCGTAATGTTTACATATTGTACTTTTCGCTGATCCTGCATTTCTTCGTCATTCGTCGATTGCTTATGTAGTGGTATAATCGCGCCGCTACAGTAACGATATATTTAAGTTTCTTGCGCCCGTTCTTCTTGTCAGGTATAAAAGTCTGGAACGGTTGGTAGGGAAATATAGACGATTCAAAAGAAAGATATTTTGACTTGACTTGACTTGTATCAAACGTTAGAATACTCCATATTTAATTATGTAAATGAAGAAACATAAAAGCGATGGCTATTGATTGAACAACTCCGCGCAAGCGAACAGTTGCCAACTACATCCAACTCCGGCTAACTCCATCCAACTCCGACCAACACCGGCCAACTCAGCTGATATCAGAGAATGGTTTAATTTAAAGTGCATCGAATAGATACCGCGTGGTAAGTCGAAGCTCTCGCATGTTTAATTTGCATGCAACCTTAATATCCTAATGCTTCTGTGGTAACTAACACATTCAATTATTTATTTATTTATTTATTATTCGGTGAATCATCAGCTTACACAACAATAACTTTAAATTACATTATTAATTATGTTAATAAAATTCTTATTAGCTGACAGACTATAAACAAAACTAATAAAAATTAAGACAATATCACAAAATTTTGATCAATGGGTACTTTTTTTGTGGAGTTTATGTGGAACAATAGCTTTACCCTCTTCACGCAAACAATACAGAAAAATAATTTTTACTACCTCGAGACTTTAAGAGGATCGTCAACCACGTGGTCTCCATACAAACGGCGATAACGTTTCCCACCCTCTAAACCTTAACCTACAGCAATGAATTTTTCACTCCTCTTGCTCAAAAAGTCCGTCATTGTAACGTACAAGAGCCGCGATAAAATAGCATAATTACCCCTAGGGGTTAAAGTTTTTTCTTTTTTAATGTTTGTCTATTACCAATGAGCCTACTAAAACGAAAAAGTATTTATTCAAATTCACGAATAAAAACTCGCTCGACTTAATACTGGGGGTCTATTACGAAAAGTTTCATGCGATACACGCAACTGCGTCCGTGCTTCGTTATGATTGTTTCCTATTACAAAGCACTTGCGTATGCGATATCGCAAAGTGATTGCGTAAGTTTGACAGTTTTTCTCTAGCGTATCCGACATCATTCATTAAATTGAAAATGTGTTTAATAGCCACTACCGACGAGACGAACTGCAGACGATTATCGTGACCAAGTGATTGCGTACGTTATTTTCGTAATAGGCCCCGTGTTTCTCATTCTTATTTTTGAAAATGGAACTAAAAGCATCTCTTCGGTGAAATCATAGACTTATTTATACTCTGCGCACAGAGTGAATCGTAGAATGCGTGTTTGGGTTGCTTAGCTGCTACAGCAGAAATTAAAAAGGTACCATGGCGCGAAATCTTTAGAATTTTTCTATAATTACATACTGATTGAAGTGACTGTAATAGGAAAGAAATAATTTTAACCGTTTGCCGTCAACAAATCATTTATTTAAATATTGTACAAAAAGTTTATAAAGTATGGAGGATAGAAAAACGAGTGGATTCATTTACGGAAGTAGGTATACTATTTAATATTGTATTTTATTTTCTCGCAATTGTAGTGAAAAGTATAGTGTAACACACGACGCTAAAACCCATTGTAACTCGGTTTCTATTTATTCCCTCGCTAAAGCTCGGGAATAAAACTACCTCGTATGCAATGGGTCCTTTTAGCGTCTTGTATAACAATCTACTATTTGGTATGTTTTTGAAATGCCTAAAAGCTAGGGCTGTGCGTTTTGATTTTTTTAATATCTATAATAGATTTGAAAATATTGGCACTTTTTTGTTTTGTATGAAATCACTAAAATTCAAATATTTCAAAATCTATTATAGATATTAAAAAATAAAAACGTACCGCCCTAGTTTTTAGGCATTTCAAAAACAAACTAAAAATTCATTGCTGTAGGTTAAGGTTTAGAGGGTGGGAAACGTTGTCGCCGTTTGTATGGAGACCGTTTGCTTGACAATCCTCTTAAGGTGGGTACCCTGAGAGAAAGTGGCGCCGCGGTGAATTATATTTAATATTATAATTCTAATACACAATTTTAAAAATGTTTATCGTGGAGATTTTAGGGCCCACATTCTAGTATTTTTAGACGGTATCGTTACATTCCCTCGTAGTCACTGCTAGAAGTAGATAGCAAAACTGCTAAAAGTGGCCGTTTTTGACACATATGCTATCTACTTCTCAAATGACTACTAGGGCATGTAGTGATACCTTCTAAAAATACTAGACCCCGGGCCCTAAGATCTCCACGATAAACATTATTAAAATCTTTTTCTATTAATAACTTATTAAATAAAAACCTCTGAGGGCGCCACTTTCGGTCATACAACCGCCTTAAGAGATAAAGTGAAAGTGACTTCAAACATTTAAGTTCCAAAATTTAAATATTTTTTTTTATTTAATTTCCGCTGTTCTCATAAAACAGGTATTATAGTGTTTGTGTTCTGTCATTGTGACTTGAATAAAATTGTAACGTAGTCACGCACCGAAGCAGTAGCAATTCAACTTTGTTTTCGAACGTAGGTTACTGTGGGTTTCACTTCTCTTATTTATAGTACGGCTATGTATTTTACTAGCAATAAAGAAGATATCCTTATTATAACGTAACTGACCTAAGAGTAGTTACAATTCTACATACATATACCTACTGATTAATGATAATTTTCATGAAAATTTATCTCAAGCTTTTTGAAAGAAGCTTTTGCAACATTGTCTTTAACACTATTTATATAATGTATTTTAATATCTTTCAATCCTGTTAATCTTCAACTGAGCAAAAGAAATTAATCTAGGAAAAGACAGCCCTTATCAAATTAAGACTTATTCTTCAACTCGTTTTCTTTTTAAATTTTAATTAAACTAGACTTTTTGTTGTAATAACTGGCTGTTTTGAGTTTTTGGTAATCAAAAATATGTAAGACGTGTGTCAATATTTAAACTTACTTCAAAATAAACCTTCAAACAATACAGTCTTCCCTTTAATTTATAATACTTTTTCACTTCGCTTCAAGTGAGTTGTACAAGTGCTGTTATTATTCATAGCAAAACTGAAGGTGTTCCACTAACAGGCTAGAGAGACGCCTCAGAACTTTACTAAGTAGCGACTAAGTTGCAAGTTGCAACTAAGTTGCACAGCTAAACTACCGCGTGTGCGAAGCGTAAGCTGGAGCTTTCCATATTGTACTAAAGTATTAAGGCGTGTTTACGTTTATTCCCAGTGTTCCTTTTGACAGTTCCTTCAAAGGAACTAATGGTACTTTTTCTTCCCACTAGTTCCTTTAATCTTTTCGAAGGACCTAGTGGGAAGAAATAGTACCATTAAGTTCCTTTAAAGGAACTGTCAAAATGAACCACTGGGAATAAACATAGAAGGTTGATATGAAGTATCAATCCTCTATTCAAGTTGTCCTCCGCTTTTTTATGGAAAAAAGTATGGAAAAAACCTTTTTTCCCGATATCCCCCAGTGAAGGACAATGGGAATAGGCCGTTTTTAGGATTCCGTACTAAGGTACGGTTAAAGCAATTAAACGATAGCTTTTAAAAATTACTTGATTGCCCGTCAGTCTGTCCGTCTGTGTCTAACAAGACTTTGTTTTCTCGGAAACACGTAGTTGTATCAAGTCAAAATTATTATCCGTTGGAGTTTGGAGCAGTAAAAAATCAAGCTTTTAAATTGAAGTCATCTCAACCAAAAGGTTCGGCTATTAAAGTCCCTTAATTCGACTATAAATAAATTTTCTGACAACATTTAGCAACTATAACTATAACCAACAACAATTATTATTGTATCGATAACCCTATATTAAATTTAGTATTAGTAGTAGCCTGCAGCACGGCTGCCGACCACGTCCCAACCAAGGTGACCTTGGTTGGCAACCGAAACAGCTTGTATCGGAATATGGTTGTAAACCTTCATCTACACAGCTGTAAATCACCAAAGAAGGTCACCTTGGGCTGGACGTGGTTGGCAGCCATATAGCAGGCACTTATGTAACATTTGCGGGATAAAGAGTGACAACGGTTACTTCTCTAATGTCTTCCGCCAAACTAATAAAACTTGTGACACAACACCTACTTAATGCAAGTACCTACCTAAGTTAATGCAACGAGGCATCAACCAAGGTGCATTAATTACGCAAGCAAGTCACTGCACTTAGTTCCCATCGGAAAATGGATGATATAACGTCAACAAAGCAGCTGTGCTTTAAAAAACTAGCTATTAGCTGCTTAATGAAAACACGTAATAGTTGGAAATAACAATGTAATAATAAATTATCAACAGTATTCCAAAAATTACTTAATTCATTAACGCCGGAGCGGTCGCTGGCGACCGAGACACAATAGATTTTCTATTGTGTCTTATTTTCCGGGCGAAAATATTAGAAAAAATCGACTCACCCGTAGCTCAGACGGGACTCGAACCCGCACCATTAGGATTCCGGCCCAATGCACTATAATGGTCATAAAGGGCATCTATTTTTTTAACATAATTTTTCACGAATGTTAATAGGTAGTTCTACAGTTGCTATAATTTATTAGTATTTCAACAGAAGCAAATATCTTACAGAACAGACTTATAAGTTAAAAAAAAACATAAAACTAACTAACCTAAACGTAACTTGCCGTAGCCATCGCACTCACGTGGCCAAAGAGATATATCGTTTTTAGGGTTCCGTACCAAAATGGTAAAAAGGAACCCTTATGATGTGACTCAGTCTGCCTGTCTGTCTGTCAGTCACAGCTGGATATCTCGAGAAATACTGATGGTATCAACTTGAAATTTGGAATAGTTAAAGATGACCTTTGTCCAACTATTTTGCAAATAACAAAAAAAAAAAAGTTTTTTTACAACAGGGACTGAAAAGGGGTCTTAAAAATTTTAAGTGGGGCGACTAGGGCATGTGGGGTATCATAATGAAAGAGCGCTGTTTGTACATTTGAAGTCATTTTTTGCTTTTTTTTAGGCCGCATAGTTTTCGACTTATGATGAAAAAAGTAAAAAAAAACCGTTCCCCCCCCCCTTATCTCCGAAGTTTGCAAAGAGAAAAATCTGAAATAATTCTATATGATAGAAGTTTATGTAAAGATTACGTGATATTATTTTCTTTATATCGCCGCGTTCGGTCTTTGAATAAAAACCTAAGGGTGCTTAATATCTGACCCGAAGAAAAACACCCAACCTTACACACTCGACGGTCAACTGATGATGCGTCGTCGGGAATCGTACACCAGACGAAAGTATGTAAGTAGTGACCGACCAAAGTTTCGGCCACGGTTTCGGTTTCGGCCAAATATTGGCCGAACCTTTTGGCTTGGCCGAAACTTGGTTTTCATGAATTCTCGCGCGTCAATCGGCTATCTTCGGAGTTCGCCAGCTAGGCGTGAATCAGCGCGATCGTGTTGAGGTTACATGACTAATGTGTATTATTCCTTAGTAGAATTTTCTCTTACTGCGCGAGGTGCTCAGGCAGTTCGGACGGGTAGTTCGTACGGTAAAACACAACAAATAACTGATCATACTGTCATATAATGTTGATTGATAAAAAAGCTGACTAACAAAAGTAAATTTGACATAATGAGTATGTGATTCTTTTTTTTGGTTTAAATTAAATTGTTAATTTAACATAAATAAATAATTATTTTTGTCACATACTTTCATTATTGTCATTTATTTATTTTATTTAACACAATATGTTATCTGTCTATAATTATAGAAAAAAATACAGTGGAAAACAACGTCAATTTAATGTGTGAAAAAGTTTCGGTTTCGGCCGAAACTGGAACCAGGGCCGAAAGTTCGGTTTCGGTTTCGGCTGGAATTCCAGTTTCGGTCGGACACTATATGTAGGTGAGCGCCTTTATTATGAAACTTTAAAATAGTAATTTATTCATCCTTTACTAAGTAAAGTTTATTTATTAGTACCAACCAACGGAACCCTCTGTGTGTGAGGCAAACTCGCATTATTGTCTTTTTTTTTTCAATTTACAAATGAATTAACTAGGACCCTTTTAGCTCAGTCTTGGGAGGCATCTGGGAGACCGTCCCATCTAACGATCGCCTACAAAATAATGTCCTACGACTAAACAGGAATTAAAGATATAGCCCTTCTTAACATCAGACTAGGGTTCATATTTCTATACCGTATAATCAGAGTGCAGTGGACGAATAAAACTCAAGATAGTTTGGTTTCCCCATGAACAGATGCGACCCAACATTATTGTGATGAAATTGTGCGAGAAACATGTCTAAGTTTCTTAGGGACAGTATAATCCATTTTAGTAAAAAAGCTGATGAACGAAATAATTTATCACACTTCCGTACGTTGGTTTACGCACGATCTAACTCCTGAGGATGCTCCGGGTTGGGGCGAAACACGTGTAGAGTAGCCTAATTGGTGAAGGTGCAAGGTGTGTTGCTGTCTTGCTAAATGCAGGTATTGTGCACTTATATTTTGTGGTGTGCATCTTGCATATTTTGTTTGCGGAAGTAAGCTACATATATTTTTTTTTTCAAAATGGTTTGGGACTTCCGCCAAGTGACGCCTGATTCAATCAAATACTTCCGTAAAAGGTTATCTTGAATTCACTTTAAAGTAATTTGACTTTAGATGCTCTTTTATATTCAAAATTCAATTTTGCGGGTTTTAGCATAGATAACTTATTATAGGTAGGTACTACAGGGTAAAATCAAAAACAGTCGAACAATTTTGTGGTGTGGCTTGTCATACTGAACAACTTTGTCTATGGGACCAACTTAACCAGAGCAAAAAAATAATCAGCTGTTCCATACATTTTGGTCGAGTAGATAATAGATATTGACGGTATCTGGTTATTTGCTCTGATTAAGTTGGTGCCATAGACAAAGTTGTTCAGTTTGATGGTCTAAGCCACACCACAATCTCGACTGTTAAAAAAAAATAGTTTAAAAAAACAAAAACCGACTTTAAAAAAACCTACCTCTAAAAAGCAAGAAATAATATTCGTAATAATAAAAATACGTCTATTGAAGTCGGGTGGGGCTGGAGTAGGTACAAATTCCTCTTTTTTTATTCTAAAAGCCCCACCCGACTTCAATAGACGTATATATTTTTATTAAATCCCCTAAAAAAATAAAAAATAAAGCACTTCAGTCATTATCATTATAAATACTGACCTGGTCCTACGCCATCGTACTGGAACCCGTCGATGTACAGCGTGCGCGCGTCCACTGCGTGCACTGTACCTCGCACGCCGTGGTGCAACTCTGATAGGGCACCGAGGCGCTTGCCCAGGTACCGGGCGGAGGCGCTCGTGCCTGCAACAAAACAAAACAAAACAGTCAAAAATTAACGTAAAAATATAAATTGTTCAAAATTGTTAAAAAGTACTATGCACCAAATCACTAGCATACAGTTAAGTCACGCTAGGAATAATATCAAATACAAGTTAAAGACACGCTTGGTGTTAACAGTGGCATAAATCCAGCTTCATTGTTTGTATCTTAATAATTTGCTGACACCTAAACTTTATGTTGTGTTTGTGCTCAAGACTCTCAAGTGGTCAAAGTAAGACTTTAGGTCCTAAAGTCTTATTTTGACTACTTTAACAACGTAGTAAGCGAGCAAAAATTAACGATTTGGCTAACTAACACGGCTTTCTCTTACAATAATATACCTAAGGTCAGGTGACGTTGTTCAAGTTATCAGACAGAAATGAAATCATGATTCCCAAGAAAATTAAATTTCCGACACTTCATCCGAAATACGGATACGAAATCGTCCATCTTTCATCATTTCAAATCTTTGTATAATATAATGTAAAGTAAAAATGTAATGTATTTGTTTTTGGTTGAATAAATTATTTATTTATTTATTTGTTTGCGCGTTGGCCTCGCGAACAAACGTGACATCGCTCTACAACTCAATGAGAGCACGTGATGTCAATACACGGCTTCAGAGCTGTTACAGTGTTGACTTGACTATCTGGTTTGGTCCGAGATTGCCTTTAGGCACTATGATGTCTACTTCATATGTTGTAATACAAACGTACCCTTGATCTCTGACTGACACTAACGAATGACATTTAGTGCACGAGCACGCGATTAAAATATCCTTTGCTCTCCTTGTGCTATATTTTATACGGTGTGTTTTTAGTCTACATTTATTAATAATCTGTGTTTTTTTTATATATTAATTGTGTTTGGTAGGTAACGATATAATAAATTGTAAATATCGTTACTTTTGATGAGGCTGATAAGTTTCTTGCGCCCATTCTTCTTGTCAGCAAAAGACGTCCCGAATGGGTGGTAGGGGAAAAAAACTGGACGATTTAAAAGAACTTTTAATAAGTCTATTTAAATAAAAAATATTTCTATTTCTAATGGCCCAGAATCAAATTGTGTCGCTGTATTAAGATTTAACACATTTTTTGTCAAAAATGAGATTAGCTAGTTTATAAAATAATTCAATTATAAACCACCAATAGTTATTTATGACAGGGCAATTACTTATATGTTCTAACTCAAAATGACATAAACGTTGATTATTTAATTAAGTTTAAACTCAAACACAAAAGTATTAAAATGAAGTTAATTCTAGTGTGTAGGGACACAGTATGTTCCTTAAGGTTCATATTACCGAACCAATTTTGTCTTGTGTAACAGGGTGCCGTGCAGTCGTCACCGCGCACCCAACTTGTAAACGCGCCTCTCAATATTATAAAAGTTTAATTTAAATATCGTCTTTTACTCCCACTCGCGTGGTCCGCCTTGTTAGGATCCTTATATCCAACATTGGTGACCCCGAACGAAGTTTAATTTGTAATACGCGTAAATAATTTGGACTATAAAATAAATAGTGTATAATTAATTAAGTTTTTAATAAAATTTCGGACAATAAAATTTTAAAATAGTGCATTATGACGGACACTGAGAAACCGGAAACGTATCAGCCTCCGACGCCGACATCATTGTTTACGCCGACTACTGACATCATGGCAATACAATTAGCGTCGCGAATTCCCGAGTTTTGGGCGGATCAACCACGCGTATGGTTTATCAGAACCGAAGCAATATTAGCGCCTCAAAAATTAAGTGACGACTCGCGCTTCGACATGGTAGTATCAAAGTTACCAAAGGACATTATTACTCAAATTAGTGATTTTTTGTCAAATCCACCTGCGTCCGGTAAATTCAACGCAATTAAAATAAAACTACTTTCACTCCTGGAAGATTCGAAGGCTAGACAAATAGAAAAACTAATAAGTGAAATGGAGCTTGGGGATCAAAAACCCTCTCAACTTCTGCGAAGGATGCGAGATCTGGCCCGTGACAAAATTCCGGATGATACACTTCGCGTGCTTTGGCAAGGACATTTGCCAAGCTCAGTCAAGGCAGTATTAGCCGTGACAGACACGAAGGACTTAGAAAACCTAGCCTCGGTCGCAGACAACGTAGCTGAGGCGACTCGCTCAAGTCAAGTGGCTGCAATAACGACCACCTCTAATACAACAAACGAAATTGCGCTGTTGCGAGCAGAAATAGCGAAACTAAATATTCGCGTGTTGAACGCGGAACGCTCTCGTCCTAGATATAGAAATTTCCATCAATATCGCCGGTACTCATCCAGATCATCTAGCCGGCACAGAAATAACTCATCGCAGCGGCCACAACGTTCAAGTCCTGGAAACCTTTGTTTTTACCATGAGAAATACAAAGAGAAGGCTCATAAATGCGTGCAACCCTGCGCATGGAACAATAAAGCCACAACTCCAGCGCAGCCGGAAAACTAGGAAGCGAGGCACAGTTGTCAGCGGAAATCTGTGCCGTATCACCTTGCGCCCGCTTACGTATTTTAGACATTAATAGTGGACTTAAATTTTTAGTAGATACGGGAGCAAACGTTTCGGTTTTGCCCGTTAATCGTAATAAGTGTCGTTCACAATCGCAGTGTTCGGATTATAAACTATACGCAGCAAACGGAACTGAAATTAAAACCTACGGTGTGAAATCTATGGTGCTAAACTTTAAACTTCGCAGACCGTATAGGTGGGACTTCATTGTTGCTGACGTAAAACAACCAATATTAGGTGCTGACTTTCTCACTTCTCATAAACTATTAGTGGACCTTAGTGCACGTAGGTTAAGAGACCAAGTGACCGACCTAAATGTAATCGCTTCTGTGGTAAGTGTTGCTGAACCTTCCATAAATACGATTAGTCATGGACATCCATATAGCAATTTACTAAGTAAGTATAAAGAGATTACGAAACCTATGTCATTCCAGGAAACTCAATCGCACGATATTTTTCATTATATTGAAACTTCTGGTCCTCCTGTTCACGCTCGTGTACGTCCGCTACCACCGGACAGATATAAAAAAGCCAAAGAAGAATTTCGTATCATGCAAGAAGCCGGAATATGTAGACCTTCTAAAAGTCCGTGGGCAAGTCCACTACACATAGTCCCGAAGAAAAACGGAGATATTAGACCTTGTGGAGATTATCGCCAATTAAATTCTATTACAAAACCCGATCGATATCCTATTCCTCATTTACGTGATTTCACTTATATATTGGCAGGAAAGAAAATATTTTCTAAATTAGATGTGAACAGAGCTTATCATTGCATAAAAGTAAATCCTGATGATATTGAAAAAACAGCTATTATTACTCCATTCGGTTTATTTGAATTCCCTAGAATGACCTTCGGTTTACGTAATGCAGCGCAAACTTTTCAACGCTTTATGAACCATGTATTACAAGGATTAGATTTTCATTACAATTATTTGGATGATGTCATCATTGCAAGCGATAACGAAGAACAACATAAAAATCATTTAGAGATTATATTTCAGCGTTTCAAAAAATTCGGTATTACGATTAATCTATCTAAATGTTCTTTTGGTCAAAGTAAAGTTCAATTTTTAGGTCACGATGTAAGCGCAGACGGTATTAAACCTTTACAAGATAAGGTTAATGCTATTGTCAATTTCCCAAAACCTAAAACCATTCAAGAGTTACGCCGATTTTTAGGCATGGTCAACTTTTATCGTTCTCACTTACCGAATACAATGTCATATCAATCAGAACTCAATAAATATCTAACAAATACTAAAAGAAACGATAAAACAGTTATTACGTGGTCGGAAAAAGCTGAAAATGCATTTGAGCAGTGTAAAACGGCATTACAAAACGCCGCCACTCTGTCTCATCCTTACACCGATTCCACGCTAGCATTGATGACAGATGCATCTGATAATTGTATTGGAGCTGTTTTGCAACAAAAATGTAACGAACAATGGCAACCACTGGGTTATTATTCAAAAAAATTGTCTTTGAGTCAACAAAAATATAGTACTTATGATCGTGAATTACTCGCTATACATTCAGCGATAATTCATTTCCGAAAATTATTTGAAGGTCGCCATTTGATAATTTATACAGACCATAAGCCCTTATGCCATGCATTCACTAAGTCCAGTAAAGATAATAAAGAAACTCCGAGACGAGCGAGACAACTTCTTTTTATCAGTGAGTTTACGACCGACATACGATATATTAACGGTCCCGCTAATATAGTAGCCGATGCGTTATCACGCGTCGAGACTATTTTTTGTCCAACCGTACTTGACTACAGTCAACTTGCAGACGCGCAAGCTAAAGATGAATATCTATTACAGCAGATCAACGATAGCAACCAAACATGTTTCAAACAAATTTCTTTGCCTACTTGTGATAAATCAATATATTGTCATGTTACAGAAAATATTATTAGACCTTATCTGACAGAAGAATTTAGAAAAATTGCTTTTGATACAATTCACAATTTAAGTCATCCAGGCATACGAACTTCGCGTAAATTAATATCCCAAAAATTTTTCTGGCCTGGGATGAATAAAGACTTAAGTGTATGGGCTAAGACATGTATAAAGTGTCAAAAGGCGAAGATAAGCCGTCATACAATTTCGCAATTAGGTAGCTTCCCAACCGTCAATCGTTTTGATCAAATCCACGTTGATATCGTGGGACCTTTAAAAACGTCATCACAAGGATATAGATTTTGTTTAACTATCATTGATAGGTGTACACGTTGGCCTGAAGCTTTCCCCTTAAAAGAAATTACAGCTGAAGTTGTCGCAAAAACAATTTTTAACGAATGGATCGCACGATACGGTTGTCCTGTAAAGCTCACTACCGATCAAGGTCGACAATTTGAGAGCAATCTATTTTTGAATCTCATGAAATTATTAGGGATAAATAAAATACGCACAACACCATATCATCCCCAAAGTAACGGTGCAATCGAACGCTGGCACCGATCTCTTAAAGCAGCGTTAATGACTCGCCTAAATAATAATTCATGGGTTGATGAATTACCTACAGCATTGCTAGGATTGCGCGCCGCATGCCGCAGTGATAACGGAATAAGCGCCGCAGAATTAACCTTTGGACGAACACTTCGTTTACCCGGAGAGTTCTATGAAAGATCTAAGGAAAATGACTCCAGTGACCCATCTAGTTTAATTTACAAAATTCAAGAAAATTTACGAAACTTTACACCATCTAATGAGTCATCACGAAATTCGAAGAAATTCTTCGTAAATAAAGATTTAAAATCATGTCAATATGTTTTTGTTAGAGACGATGCGGTTCACAAATCGTTAAAACCGCCATACGATGGTCCATATAAAGTATTAGAGCGAAATTCAAAAGTATTTTTAATTCAATTACCTAACCGCGAGGCTCGCATTTCAATAGACAGATTGAAGCCAGCCTACATACTAATAGAGCAAGATAATGATGTTTTCAAGAAAAATGAGATTTCAAATAGTAATGAGGTACAGGACAAACGAATCATGCCCATGAACAATAACTCATGTGAGAACCATACCACACGCTACGGTCGTATAACCCGACCGCCAGTACGTTTTAGTTAAATCTTTATTATAGTTAATTATTACCTAATTAGGTTATTTTTTATATGTAAGAAGATTTTGTTTTGCTTTTGAAATTTTTGCGCTATAGAAACTAGGTAATTAGTAAGTAAGATAACTTTACATTGTAATTTCATTTAGTTTACATATCATTACATATTGTACATATTTATATCATTTGAATTTAACATTTGTATGTAATTGCGTTACAACTAAAATAATTTTGTTTTTGTTCTGATGTAATGTCGGAAAAACAATTAATTTTATAAAAATATAACATTAAACATACGTCATATGTTGACTGGTAGAAATCGACCAATATAATTGCGATAAGTAAAATATTGCAGTCATCTAAACTTATAGTTATACTTTTTATAACTTTTTCATTTTATACTTTATATCTAGATATTAGAGAACTTGTTATTTTTCTTTGTAGTTTTTATTATATTAGATTGATATACTTTGATTATAATAACCTATTTTAGAATGTTATCAATTTATTTTTACAAAAGTAATCGTAGATGTTTGCTTTGCTGTTATTTTTATTAACGAAAGTATACACTACTTACTTCTTTTCTTTGTTTGCCAGCACATTGTGCATTCTTAAAATAATAATCTGTTGTACCTTTTTTTTTCTAATTGGTCACTTCCCCAATTCAGATTCAACAAAAGCACTCAGTATAATATTGTAAGTTTTACAACTTTGAACATAAGTGAACTTCAAATCTCGTCTAGACCCTTTCAAGTGTGTCATAACTCTAACAAAACAACATTTTTATTGTGTCCAAAGTGAACTATTGTTTTTTGTGACTGAATCCACTCACGATGTTTACAGTAAGTTCAAGTTGGGTCTGGTACAAAATTTATTATACTTTAGGCTTCCGTTCCCATAACATTTTAACAAGGAGCCTCTGTTCTTTCACTTAAGTTCAAATGCATTTTACCTACTTAACCAACATTTCTAATGATGACTGACGTGCTACACTATTACAATCGATAATGTTATTGTATTTCTTTACCCTAAATTTTAATGTATTTCTTTAAGACTTGTGTTATTGTTATTTTTATTTTTTTTTCGCTATGACGCGACTTTTGTTTTATTGTGAATCTTTCTAGTTATTTTAATATTGTTTGTGTTTTACCTTTATTTTTATACATAATATATATTTTTTTTTCCTCTTAGGAGGGGAATGGTGTAGGGACACAGTATGTTCCTTAAGGTTCATATTACCGAACCAATTTTGTCTTGTGTAACAGGGTGCCGTGCAGTCGTCACCGCGCACCCAACTTGTAAACGCGCCTCTCAATATTATAAAAGTTTAATTTAAATATCGTCTTTTACTCCCACTCGCGTGGTCCGCCTTGTTAGGATCCTTATATCCAACATAGTGTTTTAAATTTCCATGGTTGTTGACATTATTAGAATAAACTGTCGGAATTTACACCATGTACCTACCTGTTTATTTTTGAGGCGCAGTTGCATGTGCCATGGTTACGGAAGATGGTCATGCAACTGCGCCCAAATATCGGAACCTCAAAAATAAACAGGTAGGTGTAGGTACTTACATGATGTAAGTCACGACATAGTTTATTCTAATAATGAAGTTAATTCGTTTCTAATTTATTAAAGTTATCTGCCTTTGTTACATTTCCTCATCAATGAATAAAAATCGTTCAAACACTCTACCTACATCTTGTACGAGTGCGACAGATACAAATACCAGCTGACGCGTAGAAAGTGATACGAAAGTGGCCGGCCTTTAATGGTCAAGAAAAAGTACCAAAGTATGAGGCAAGACACCAACTTATGCGAGCACTTGAAGCAGCACTTATGACGGTGGAGTAAAGACTGGTTTGCCGGTTACCAAGTGTGGAGGGAAGTTGGTAAAACCACCGCTATCTGAGGATGTATGAGCATTTTATTCTTAGGTTAATGTGCTGGATAATATGGCGAGCTGTTTATCTAAGTAACCTTACCCTACTGTTTGTGCATAGCATTAAAAGTTGTGAGATACAGCGTCAAAGATTGAAATAGAATAGAATGCTTCTAGAATTATTTATTTTTATTTGTGAAATGCAGGTGTTAGTATTACAATGATGGAGTTAAAGATGTGAGAAGTTCGCAAATATGTATTGTTAATTCACGGTACTTGCTTTGGGTAAATAAAAATTGTGGTATTGATTTGGGTTCGGTACCCTTAGCACGAACAGCTGTCGAGAAAAAAAACGCGCGTAAAATTACTCGATTGTCAAATTCTCTATGGAAAATTAAATTTCGCTTATCGGCGATAGATGGCGCTGTACAAATTTCCAATACAAAATTTATCTATCGAATGATTTTACGCGCGTTATTTTTCTCGATAGCTGTTCGTGCTAAGGGTACAGTACTCTTAGCACGAACAGCTATCGAAAAAAATAACGCGCGTAAAACTACTCGATAGTAAATTATTTATGGAAAATTTAATTTCGCATTACGGCGATAGATGCCGCTGTACAAATTTCCAATACAAAATTTTAAAATTCGAATGATTTTACGCGCGTTATTTTTTTTCGATAGCTGTTCGTGCTAAGGGTACTGATTACTTACCTAATCAATAAAAGCTGAATAAAATATCCGTTACACGTTCAGTCCAGATCGTGATCAGTGATCTCGATCCAGGTTCAAAGGATCGTGCGTGATCTAGAGATTGAACGGGTAATGGCGGCCTTACGCTTTCATATCTCAACTAAACAATCTAAGCATACTTTAAAACTTTCAACAGTGTATTTGCAATGCAACTAAGCATGTTCTTACTTCAAAACTCTTTGGAAAAAAATATGAAAATAAGAAAAAATACGCTTAAAACGATCAGTAACCTCAGTGCAACCTACATGAAGCAATAGGGTAATAATCCACCGCATGAGCTAGTCATCAGCTGACAGAATGAAGATGAAATAAAGAAGCACAAAATCATTACCGTTATGTAAATTCTTTTGTAATGTTTCAAGTACTTTTACAATTACTATTTTATATTTAGTTATACTAAAATAAGTTTAGACATGAAAAAAAATTGATATAAATATGTTATCGCCATTGTTTTTTCTCGTCTGCTCGGTGATAAAAAGTATGGCCTATGTCACTCGGTAATAAAAAAATCGGAGCTTACTATTTAAACTGACAAATTCTATCTCCTTATAGATTAGAATATAAAAGATTTCACAACTAGTTTCATATGAAGCTAATTATATCATCGCGAATTCACATTTATTAAAGACGATATAAAATTAATAACAATAAAACAAATTACCTAATACCTATACAGAAGTAAAAAAACAATCAAGGTTAGCATGAAATCTGAGTGAGAAATTAAGTGTGTAGTAAAAGATTTCATCGTTTATGACTTGTCATTTATTTATGACTGTCGCCTTAATACTTTTATTATTTATCGACTCGAAATGGTTGCAATCCTAGCTCTTTTAAGCACCCAGCTTTCAGAAGTAAAACTTAAGTGCAGCAAACAATAGAATTATGTGCCATGAAAGTTGCGATAAGCAACGTACACACTTTATGTGGTGACAGTAAACCTCAATTTACAATGGCACACTATAGTTAAACACGTTACAATTATATTATGTCCATCAGACATTTTTTTGATGACCCCACTGCTGGGGCACAGGCCTTCCTTATGGGCGGTAAGTAGGATGGGCCACAACCCACCACGCGGACCCAATGCGGATTGGTGGGTGTTAACGACTGCAAATGCAGCCGGGAATTCTATTATAGTCCAACTTATTTTTTATTTTTTTATTTAGGTAGAGGCAGTAAGTGTAATATTAACTGTAAACACATTTCATTGATGCTAAAACCGTTTTAATTTACGCGTTAAAGATATTTGCATGATTATGGCTGAGCCGTTTTCATTTACGACGTTGTTATGCAGCATTTTAGCACTTGATGCCATAACTGTGAAATTATAAAAACACATTAAAATGCAAGTTGCGTTGTGTGCATATTTTTTATAATATTCTCAACTGCTTGCTCTTAATATAAAATTATTTAGTGTAGAAATTAGTTTTTTTGTCACTTACTCGCTTCTAACTGAGACTTCAGGAATTCTAAAAAATCTATAAAAAGTACCTATATAGGCTTATAAACTATCTGTGTGCCAAATTTTATTTAATTCCGTTCAGTCGTTTTTGCGTGATTGAGTAAAAACTTCCAAACTTTCGCATTCATCAATCTTTCAGACTATAATAATAGTAGGAAGTAGTATTTAGTCTTATTACTTACGTGAGATTTCTAACCCTAAAAATTGTAGGTGTTAATGATAAACCTCAAATATATTACGTACGAAATGTAGAGTGCATCATTCTTGCTATGAAGAACGAGGGAGTAACAAAATCTATTTTTACCGACTTCCAAAAAAGGAGGAGGTTCTCTGTTCGTTTGACATATTTGTTTTTTTTGTGTATGTCCACCGATTACTCGAAGACGGCTGGACCGATTGAAATGATTCAAACGTTACAAAACATTAGGTAAACTCCCAAGTTCGTCCCATTTTGAAAATTTGGAAATCGGTTCAGTACTTTTCAAGTAATCTTGAAAAAAGCACGAAAATAGTATGATTTTGTGTGAACTACCTCGATGATCAGTCGTATAACTTCTTTGTTTATGAACTGAATAAGATAATTATTTTTTTGTTGGAAAAGGGATATCTTAAGTGTAATTCTTTAACCGACTTTAAAAAGGAGGTTCTCAGTTTGACCCGTATGTATGTATGTTTCTCCGCGATTAACTCACGTTCACATTAATCGACCTACACTAAAAAAGGTTTTTTGAAGTCGGATTTTTGTTTTTTACAAATAGGTAGGCCTATTTTTTTAGGATAGGAAAATTCTAATAGACCCTCGTTTCCATCATATACCTATCAAATTATTGATGGCACCAGCTCACGATGTCTACGCGTAGCCAACTTGTCGCCGTTACGTCACCGCGACGTCGCCGACACGTAACCGTCGTAATTATAACCTGCGCGACAATTACGCCTCGATTACTGCTATTGTCTCCTTTGCCACCATTAAAATAACTATGGTGAAACGTAGCGTTGTTAAACTAAACTGCGCTTGCAAGTTAAGCTGGATGTAGTGCTATGCTGGTAAAAAAGCAGGTAAGTACTTATTCGTGTACCAGCTTACCAATGTACGGCCACTTAATTAATAGTTATAATTCTCAGGAAAAATATTACTTACTTACTATGTTTTTTTTAATGTATATTATTAGGTTTTTTCTTTTTATAAATCAAACTTTTTATTAAATTAAGTGCTGAATTCGTGTCTGTAAGTAAAATTAAATTCACTTTACTGCAAACTTTATAGCTTAGTGCCTGAATTTCTGTAAATACCTATCATGCAAGAATATCAATTTCGTCGTAAAGTAACACCTAAGCCTAAGTAAGTAGCTACCTAAATATTATTTATCGAAGAACCAAGCATAACATAAGTCGTTCTTAGTTAAGTTTAAACTTGCCATTCTGGCGTTCACCATCCATGTTACTTGCAATAAAGAATATTATGAATATGAATATTGTAATAAAATTGGCTCTTCCGTCGTCTTGAAGGCGAGGAAGGGGTGATAGAGTGAAGTGTATAAATCTCGTAACCCGTATAATGTAATCTGCATAATGACACCGCAAAGGGCGCTCGTTAGCGAGTATACCACGCCACAGAATAAATAAGTAACCGCTCAGACAGTGTCCTTTAAATTATACCAAACAAATCGGTCAGCATCCTATCATGTTTCTGTCAATCACATAAAGTACTGAGTACCTACTGTAATCTACTTTCTACTAAATTTTTTTGGGTACAATTTATCAAGTAGTAGTAGTTCACACAGTAGTGTGACATTATGTGTATTTGACGTTGTACGGCCCTTTGAGGGGTGAACATTGACGCGCGAGGTCTACAGCTCACAGAGCCACTTGTTTAAAAATGTGTACAACAACAACAGCAATTTTAGAGCGCTTGTGGTACAAAACGATCTAATATACTCTGTGCTCATACATTCTCGAGTAAAGTTATCACAAGTTGCTGTACAACATATATGGATTGCGATTAATTTGACCCTGTCAAATTAATCGCAATCCATATATGTTGTAGTCAAACCCCGAAGTCCTACCTAGGAGAACCCCAAACCTAGGAGAGACCAACTTGGATAGTCAAACGCCGAAAGTCAATACGATCAAATAGGGGTTTGAGTTGACCAGTCAGACTTTTAAATTAGGGACAGAAACTGTTATTTTGTATGTAAATGTATAAAAAATATCTTCTTTAGGGTGAAAATCTAACTAAATCAACAATCTTCCTTTGAAACAAAGATTTCTGTTGTCTGTTAAAATAAAAATAACCACGAAATTTAAAACAAACACTCCGCAGCGTTTCGCGATCGTCTTATTTTTCTAACCTATCACGTGACGTACAGGAGTAAGGTATGAAAACATACATTTTAATACAAAACATCAATTTCACTATACAATTAGTTTTGGACTTTGACTAAGCCTTCTTGTCAAACCTGAGATTTGACTAGGCAAACCTAGGAGCGCCGGGACATTGGGGACACATACACTAAACAATACAGTTGATGATAACATGCCATTCATTTAGGTAATAGTCGTCTTATACGCAATTCGTTAATCGTATTCTGTTGTGTACTGAGGTATACCGAAAATCGTTACGGCGCGTCATTTCAGGCATCTTTCAGCCGGTTTGTATGAAGATAGAATACTGTTACCTACTTACTTATACTGTGACCACACACAGAATTTCACTTCACCCCTTATTACGAAGTCATAAGTAGCATTATTGCTCCAAAGTGTATGCAAAGCCTTTAATTGTGTATCGCGTCTCATCAACGACATCGAGACGGAACAATATAAAGGATAAGGGGCAAAATTAACGGACAATTTTGCCTCATAATTGTTTTTTAGAAGCCAAAGTAAGAAATTGACAGTTATTGCATATTCAGCTCTCAAGCTTACGCGCTCACTAGACATGATATAAAACATTTTTTAACGGATACTAGCGCGGTTTTATTGATTGGATTATATTTTTCCCGACGTTTCGGCACCTTTGCAGCTGACAGGGTCAAAGGTTATTTTAGTTCGCCATCTAAATTTTGATTGGTATAAATAAAATAAATAATAAAATAAAATAAGTTTATTTTTCTTTTAAACCATTACAATAATTTTAGAAATAAGTTGGTGTCCCCATTTAAGCTGAAAGCCTGTGTTTGTGGGACACCGCTCTTCCTTCCTTAGATATAACAAACTAAGACACTAGACTGAGATTTAGACTGAGATAGAAAACTTATAAATAACTAATTAATATTACACTATGTGTGTGTGTGTGTGCATGTGTGTGTGTGTGTGCATGTGTGTGTGTGCATGTGTGTATGTGTGTGTGCATGTTTGTGTGTGCAAGAATTTGTGGTAGTTTGTGTCAGATTAGAAAGCCACAATTTAGAAATATGTGATGGGTGGTATATTCTACCAAGCTCATGACATACCTACGAAGCAATAAGGATTCAGTACACAGGTACACATAAGGACTCATGACATACGAAGTAACTGAACAACTTACATTTAACGTCGAAATACGCATAAAGGAGAATGATCACGTTTGTGATTTAGTTTATATTTGCCTAAAAATCGTTGGTCTAGCTGTAAAATACTTATTTAAATTTTCCAAGATTGCCATCATCATTGGCTCCCAAGGCATAGTTTTCAACAATTTTAACAAAACTAAAGAATGTATTTTTCTGTAAAGCTAGGGTGCCGTATTGTTTTCATAGAAAACGTTCTACGCCGCTAAATTACGGCCGTAATGTGACGGCACCGTCATCCTAGGAAACCCTAGCTTAATCGAAACTAAAATGTTAACGATTTAGCTTTGGTTTTATCGTTGAAAATTCGCGAGATTGGGCCCTAACTTATTAAAAATTACAATTATTTGGCCCCCCCATTTTTTCACAAATAACAATTTATTTTTATAGTATTCATTCAATTCATTGATTTAAGCAGATAATTGCTTTCAATAGATAGAAAGTTTTCAAATCAGCCTCGTCGCTCAAGCGCGTCGGTTCCACAGATTAAATTAATTCAACGAATAGACATCCACTTATTCGCAACTTCTCAGCAGAAAACGGACCGGACAAATTAATTTTAACACCTCGCTGACATCCTGTTAGCGGGATAAAACGCCGTCGCAAAAAAACACAGTTTTTTATTACGCTCTAGAAAGCAAAATAAAGAGATTAATTAATTTTATATACGCATATACAAAGGTTTGTGAAATTGAATGTTTCATGCCTATTTATTGAAAGGAAGCAAGAAAGATAACTAATAATAAGAGTTCTTGAATCGTTCTCAGTAATTTTAACGGAATTTATTAGTTCTTCTTATGTTTATTTGCAATAAAAAAGACCAGTAATAAAAAAAACAAATATTTTTCAGAACTTTAGACATTCATTAAGAACTCAATTCTATATGATAATCATGTAATTGGAATTAAAATAAGTGATTTTTTTACGAACAAGCACTTGTAGAAGAACTAAAACAAATGGTGCTCAATGCTCGTTAAACTAATAAGTAATGTTTTTTTATGAATTACGGTACCACGTAGTTGAAAGTCACAAGCAAAGGCTAACTTTATGATTATAGTACTTTGAATAACTAAACACAGCGACGGGAATGCGTCACAATCGCATTATTATGTTAGTCGGTGGGCTCGGCGACTTTCACCCGTATCTGTCGCCTTATCAAGTGTGCGACTGCCTTATCATAAGGAACATCTCAGATGGACCCGATGACAATAACAAAGTACCGTTGATTTACCGTTTGTTCTTTGTAATGATGATATAAATTTGTTATTAAACCTATAAATGGCTTATTTAAGACTTATGTAATCACTCAATCTGTACCTTATATAGCTGTTGGTTTTCTGAAATTGAAATTGAAATAATCTTTATTTAAATAAGCTCACATAATAAGCGTTTTTAATGCGTCAATTCTTTTACCCTACTAATACTGAATAAATCATAAAATATCAAATCAAATTAACAAAGACTTAAGTATATGTTTCGGTAGTCTTAATATTTATTTTTATATAATGGTATCTTTTCCCATAAGAGTTTCGGTGAACAATATCCGTAAGTGTCACTTTTTATAAGTGAAAAAAAATCGGATGAGAAGAGAAACTATAGCCAGTGTCACTCGGGATGATGCAAGGATTCTAACAATACCTCATACATCCAAATCCGTTCAGGCCTTTAGAAGTTATAGTGAAATAAAGAAACTCACAAACATACATGAACCCTTAACACAATACACTCTTCTTTTTTTAACAGTCGTGTAACAGGGGAATGATTACATTGCTGAAAATAATTTTGTTTATTTTGCATAATTGTGTTATGTGCAAAAGAAATTGTTCCATATAGGTAGTCATGGTCGTTAAATCCGTATTGTCTGTCATTTAGTTACCGGAGTTTATCTTTGCTTAGTTTGTGACTAAATGATTGGTTTCATTTGTCCAGATTTTAGACAGAGAAAGAAAAAAAAGATTCCCCTTGTTCTGTGATTTAATATTTTCGCCCAGTCAATCACATACGAGTACCTATATGTAGCGTCGGATGGTCGGATCTCACGACACATCTCACTTTCGCCGGATAAGGGGGGTGTCCGGTGGCTGATGAGGGGGGAGTCCTCTCACTTTTCTCGCATTTTTGCCGCGCGTGCTCGAGACGTACCGACGAAAGCGAAATTCACACCAGATCTATCTAGGTGGTTTATCAACTGGGCTGCACAACTTCGACTTATAAGGGAAACGATGTATGACTTACATTAAAAATGATTCTAAAAAATTTAACATCATACTGTAGTAAAAAGATATATTCAAAGATAATGTTGCCTGTGATAGTTAATGTTGAATGTGTACTCCAAAACAGTGCTACAATAAAATTTTCGCCCGATTATAAATAAACAAAAAAAAGGAATAAACCCGACGCCGTCTTTTTTTGATTTATTTAATAAAATCTACGCAACGAAGCTAGTGGAGCTCGGTGGGGCAGTGGTTTAGCGCCTGGCCCAGCGATTGCGGAAGTTAGGCAACGTTCGCAAGGGTCGGTCATGGGATGGGTGACCAAAAATGTATTATCTCGTGCTCCTCCGTGCTTCGGTAGGCACGTTAAACCGTTGGTCCCGGCTGCATTTGCAGTCGTTAACACCCACCAATCCGCATTGGGCCCGCGTGGTGGGTTATGGCCCATCCTCCTTACCACCCATAAGGAAGGCCTGTGCCCCAGCAGTGGGGACATCAAAAATGGCTGATGGACGACGCAACAAAAACATTTTGAAATTAAGTAGCTAATATAGCTAAAGAATTAAATCTTTGTAGATTTGACTCTTTATTTCAAATCTATAAAGCCCGCCGGTAACGATCAATTGCAATTGACAATTTTTCCGCAAATGACGCTCATTGACGGAAAAATTGATCGTTTACGCGAGCAAATGAAGCGATTGTCAATTGCGGAAAAATTGGCAATCGCTTCATTTGCTCGCGTAAACGAACAATTTTTCCGTCAATGAGAGTCATTTGCGGAAAAATTGTCAATTGTCAATTGCGGAAAAATCAAACCACTCTCTTCGCAAACCCTTCTTTCAAACTCTTCTGGGTCAGATTGTTCAATCGTTGATCATTAGTCACGCCTATGTAGATGGATAGTCAATACATTAACAATTTTTATAAGACCAAATAAATACTCCTACTTCATATAACGAAATTTCCTCTATCTTTCTCCATCCTGCTTAATTTTAAAACGAACGTATAATTTAAATCCTGCCAAAGGTTAGTACACTACAAAAAATGTGATTGGCAACTGGATAAAACCGGCACATAACCAACACAGCCTCCGCACAATAACAAACGCAAAAACAACCGAAAACAATACTCGGTTGTGCAACAAACTATACATAACTACCATACAGCTATACTGGCTTTATATATATACTGTTCCGTATGGTAGAAGAGATGAATGCACATTTTTATAGTCGTACCTACTAGCGGCCGCTCGCGGTTTCACCCGCGTGGTTCCCGTTCCCGTGGGAATATCGGGATAAAAAGTATCCTATGTTTTAATCTAGGCTATCTACTATCTGTGTGCCAAATTTCAACCAAATCCGTTCAATAGTTTTTGCGTGATTGAGGAACAAACATCCAAACCCACAAACTTTCACATTTATAATATTATATTTTATATATATATATATATATATATATATATAAAATATATTATATACACTTATATATATATATTATATATATATATATAAGTAGGATAGTAGGATTAAAAAAAGACTTATTACAGATTTATGTTGGTTCTTGGTCTTCACCTCAACTGATGTTAAGTGACGATAAAGCCGAATGTGTAAGCGCACTCACTACACCAGGAACCTCACCACTGAGGAACTGGCTATTTTACTTCTGAATGCCGGAACACAACAATTTTTTAATTGTTGTTATGTCGTCAGACTTAAAGATGGTGGTAGCTAGCTAGGCGAACTTGAAATAAGCCCTACCACCAATCAAACATAGTACAAATGTACCCCCTCCTAGGAATCGAATCGTGTGAGCGAACCACTATACCATAGAGGCAGCTAAATTATATTACTTTATATTTGGCATTTTCCAGTTGGTGCATACAAAGTACTTGATTTGATGAGTAAAAAAAGTGACTTACTAAACCCAAATAATAATTTAAAAAATAACCAAAAAGAATCATAAATCATGTACGTACACGGCCTTGGATGCTCACAATTTTACATCTTACATTTTAAACAAAAAACGCAAAATATTAATAATAACGAATCGAAAACGTTTTCCTTGTTCTTTTTGGATAAGTAAAAAATAGACAAAATAGTTACAAGGTATCGGTAACGGCCAGTTTCTAGTCTACGGCCGAGTTGCGTCGCGTCGCCATACAAAAGACATCGACGCGCTCACAACTTTATATTGAGGTTTGAGATCTTAGAGCAGTGGTCGTCATACTGCGGCCCGCGTACGATATTTGTGCAGCCCGCGACAAAGCAAACAATTTGCACCGAACATATTATTCGCCACTACACATGTAAGCACAATTCATTTACTGAGGCCTTTCCTTTGGAATCGAATTAAAGGAAAAATAAAGTAGCTGCTGCTGCAATTCGTCGTAAACAAAATGTTATAACGACAGCAGTTGGACAAAACGAGGCTGATACAAAAGCATTTTATCAAGTTTGATTTGTTACATGCTTGCAACAAGGATGAAATCTTTCACTGATGCTGAATTAATAACATATGGTTTCAAATAATAAACAAATAAAGGCGGAAGTACAAAAAGCTTACGCTTTCCGAATCAACCTGTCCAAGGAGAGTTAAAGAGTTGTCAAAAACATGTATGAGGCAGTAATTAACAGGTTAAAAATCTGCAAATATTTTGGTCTTGCGTGTTATTGTCTCAATACCCACTTTTTATAATAGTACAAGTGAACTACACTATGGACGGAATCATAGAAAAACACTTCTTAGCCGTCATAACCATGAAAGCGAAAGAGCATGACGACGACGCTCTGAAAGAATTTGTCAGTTAGTCACATCACAGGTTAAAAAACTAGGGGGCAATCGGGTTTTGACTTCTCACAAAAAATGACAATTGATTTGGTGTCAACTAAAATCCAAAAAATTGCGACTAGATAAGTGTGACGACCACTGTCTTAGAGCATTGAATGCTCTAGTGTGAGATCGTCAATTTTATTTTTGTATTAACTTTTTTGCAACATTGTAGAACGTGATCTTTTTATGCAGACGGTAGTTGGTCATGTCTTTGTTATTCACTTTGAATTGACCTTCAATCAATGAACTGTACATTTGTGTAATCATAGTTTTAATGCCCTTAGGAGAGAAAAGATACCGATATATTAATAGTAGATTGTTATACAAGACGCTAAAATGACCCATTGCATACGGGGTAGTTTTATTCCCAAGCTTTAGCGAGGGAATAAAAAGAAACCGAGTACGTTACAATGACGGACTTTTTGAGCAAGAGGAGTGAAAAATATATTTTTTTTGCTGGTTCCAATAAGTGATCAGAAAAAAAAATATCAGGTTTTTGTAATTAGTTAAGCATACTTTTTATCATTTGTTGTAAAGTTATTAATTGAAGAAAAGAATGCAAGCACAATTTTCAGTACATTAATTGAATTTCAATAATTAAACCAATCTACGTTGAATACTTATCATATTTTCTTATACCATCTAGTATTTGTTAAAAGGTCTGTGTTACCATCACATTATAAAAAATCTATAAGGGTTCCGTTTTTTGCCATTTTGGCTACGGAACCCTAAAATCGGAATTTAATTACAGTCTAGTGATTAGAAAGTGAAAGTGAAATAAGCTTTATTCAAATAAACTTAATTATTAAGTATTTTTGAATCGTCTATATTTTCCTACCACCCGTTTTAGACTTTTTTAGCTGACAAGAAGAAGGCAAGAAACTTATCAGCTGTAGAAATAAATGGATTGAAATTGTTTAAAAAACTGATATGTATTTTCCAATCACTTAGCCTGTAGACAGCAATGCGGTTGATACAGGAACGAGTTAGTTGAGTAAAGTAAAGTCAATTTACATACTGAGTGTCCGAGGTTCGATGTCCTGCGATGAAGGAGGTGCAGAGAGCGGCTGTCGTTGTGCAACTTCCGGCAGTGCGGTGCACTTACTTAACTTTACTTAAATAAGTGACGTCCGAAGTAGTAAAATGTACAATTAATACCTATTTGAGTAAGTTGTCAATCCAAAAAGAAATTATTTTTATATTTTTTTATTTTGAGAGTTTTGCATTCACTATGCTATTTTTATACCGAGTCACTCGGTCCCTCTAGTGACTCGGTAGCTCAGCGGTCAGAGCATTGGACCGGATATCCAAAGGTCGCGGGTTCGATTCCCGTCTGAGTATTGATCTGGTGCGAGTCGTATTTTTTCTAGTATATTATTTAGTATCATTTTTTATAATTATTTATTTTGATTTAAATACAATGGGGAACATGCATAAGCCACCGATTTTGATAAATTTGAGCTTGATCGCTGCGGACACGTACAAAAACATGATGGAACAGAAAAATAAAAAAATATGTGTTATTTTATCACACAGGGGAAAATAGCGTTTTTTTTCGGATATAATGCACTTAACAGTCGGATAGAATATCAAATAAGAAATAATATTTTGTATGACACATATTATTATGTACTTAAACGCAATATTTAGGGTGATATTTGAATATTACTGGCTTACTCCATACAAACGTGGCATAAGTGACGTCACAAATGTTGACCGTTTTGTATAGAGCGTTTTCGGCGGGTGCTGCTGCGCGCTAACTTCAAGTGAATATATTACGAGAATAAAACGCAAGAGAAAAGTTTTAATATTACAGTTGATTTTCTCACGCATTATACTTTTGATTTTGATACAAAAAAAATTGATGCATGTTCCCTATTATGTTATTCGTATTTGAAGATATTTGAAGGCATATTTTGCATCAATTTGATTCAAGTTACTAGATGAAACAAATAATCCTTACTTTTTAATTCTTTACTATTACTAATATAATATTATAAATGCAAAAGAAGATTGTTTGTTTGTTTGTTTGTTTATTACGCGTTCACGTCTAGAGTACTCAACCGATCATCATGAAATTTTCAGAGGTGCAGAAAAGAACATAAGGTACTTTTCATCCAGGAAAAAAGTACTGTCCCCGAGTGGTAACCACAACCACGTAGACGAAGTTGCAGGCAGTCGGTAGTTTTTTTCTAAACAATGAATAAAACAAAAAAGGATTGAGATAATTAGTTTTTTGTAGATTAGTAAGGCCTTGAAACAACCCAAACTCTGTTAATCGAGACCTAAATCTACTAGTACTCTTGTCTCGACAAAAATAACTTTATTACTAAAGCAGTAAATGGGTTTTCAGTTTGACGTGGTTTAACACATAGCGTATGGTGACAAAATTCGACAAAACAAATGACTTCCGATGGCATAATGGATGCGTTTAATGATAACATGAACCACGCAATAAATAATAGACAATATGATATTTATCGTGGTCGTAGACTGAATATGCTAAAAGTTACATGAATGTTACTGTGAACGTGTTGCGATTGTGAAACTTAACTGTTGCAATCCTTTTGTTCAAACAGGTATGTTTATTTATCAACTTTGAAATAGGTGACAGTTGTTACTTTAATCATCTCTAGGTTTGGATATTTAAAAAAATATCGGAGAATTCTTTGTGTCATTCATTATTGAGAAAAGAACTGTACGTGTTTTGACTATTCAAGTTATTTGTAATGTATATTTTGCAACCATTTTTTATAATAATACCTACCTAATATTTTCATATAAAATGCTATTTAAAAAAGTTCACTAGGATTCTCAGTGTGTCTAATTAAGTAGTTATTACTTTAACTAACTGAAAGACGTTAGACTTTGCACTTACAAACAATAATGAAAAATGTAATTGACGGACAATTACAAACTATTTATAAACAGCAAATAATATATTGATGATATTTGATCATTAAGATCAGCAGATGTTGCAATTTTTCCGCCACGATTTCTTTCTTTAACACTCTTACCGGTTGACTATATTAGAAAATGCCTTAAAGCATTAAGTCCGCCAATTGTATTATAATATTTAATAAAGTTTAAACAAATATTAGCTAAAACTGGTTTTCGAAAGTAACATAACGGACACATTAACATGAATGCAACTCACAATTTTGACGCATTACCTCCGTTCAACGATCATATACTTGGATATTACTTGAGCATTAAGATAGAAACGTCCAAACACCATTTCCGGTATAATCATTCTGTGCAGTCATATAATTTGACTTTTGAGTTTAAGTAAGCGTTATAAAGATAGAAACTTTCACTTAAACATTATTAAATGTTGACCTAAGAATGTTAATCAATTAGCGCAGAATAGTTTTAAAGCCTAAATGGGCAGTAGCATTTACCGAGGAAAACGGACCAATTCTGCGATCGTTCGACCAACTGCCAAGCGTGAAGGTAATGGGACTTTCCTCCCATAGGAGAGTCCCACTCCCTGCAAGGCCCACTCCCTGCACTAGACTTAAGGCGGTTGTATGACCGAAAGTGGCGCCTTGAGAGGTTTTTATTTAATAAGTTATTAATAAGATTTTAATAATGTTTGCATGGAGTTTAAGGGCCCATGGTCTAGTATTTTAGAAGGTATCACTACATGCCCTCGTCATTCGTAGAAGTAGATAGCAAATGTTTCAAAAACGGCCACTTTTAGCAGTTTTGCTATCTACTTCTAGCAGTGACTACGAGGGAATGTAACGATAGCGTCTAAAAATACTAGACAGTGGGCCCTAAAAATTCCACGTAAAACATAATTAAAATTTGTGTATTTGAATTATAATATAGAAAAAAAATCACCGCAGCGCCACTTTTGCTCCGGGTGCCATCTTAATTAGAATTTTGGCATCAATGTATTATTAGCAAAATAGCAGACAGTTAAACAATGTAGTTAAATAACACTAGGTACCTAACAATCAACATTTTGTCAGCCAAATTACTAAACAGTTATCGATGAATCAGAAACAATGACCTCATGCCCAGGTGCCGTGTTATGCTAATATTGTATTAATTACTAACATCAATAAAACATTAAAACGATAATAAGTAATTAATTTTAATCGTGAAATACTACACTTCGCAGGAGGGGTCCTCGAAATTTACATCTTTTTTGTTTATTAAGTGTTAAATTTAACGATCGTTTTCGAAGAGGGGCTGATCTCATGATGCCGTCATGGTTCCACTCCTGGGACAAACATTAAGTTACATGGTGTGGATTACGTACACACCTGTGTTTTACGAGATTTTCTATAATATCTGATTTCAGTAACCCGATTTTTATGGCCAATTACAAATATGAGTTCAGTTTACGTTACATTAACAATTTATAGATTTTAAACGTATGTTATGTACATACATAAGTTTTATATAACGTGGAAATCGTCGTGAACAGTTTTGTGTTTCCTAAAAACGTCTCGGACATAATATTGTTCAGAATAACATAAAATGAGATAAATAACGGGTGTAACAAGACACTCAACGAAGCCGAAGTACACGCATTCCGCAAATCATCAGGATCATTTTTGTCTTTTAGACTATACCTGGGAAACCAATAGCTAGTTATTGAAGGTCAAAACCAAAATTTTTTTTGAAAGTTTTTTATGAAGTTTTGTTTTATTCGTTATTTCCTAATTTTTGCCTACAGAAACATTATTTTTTTTTTATGTATTTTGTAACAAACAATGGCTTCAAAACGTCATCACTCAATGTATTTCATTAACACGCACATAAACTTTTGCCTTTCGCACGCAGCTGTGTAGCCTTTACTCGCAAGCGCGGTCTTTTGTACGCGTTACATTGCGTGGTAATGTATGCAATGCTTTTTTAACACCAAAAATTAAAAACCTTTCCCAGCAATAATTTTGAACAGAAATGGTTCTAATGATGGGCAGAATATTACGTAGACCTCGGCTTCGTTGAGGGTCTTGTTACACCCGGTATAGAGCTGACTCTAGCTAGCTATTGTAATGGAAATCAATTTACTTCCATTCAAAAGACACCCTCGTTGGAGATAGGTCACTTTCTCTCATCGATGTATAAATTAACTTTTGTATCTTGTTTTGCATGAATATAAATGAGCTGTATTTAGAAGCCAGGAAACCGAAATCAGTAATTTTATGTACATTTAGGCTGCGAACGCACCAGTGTCTCCAACTGCACCGTAATTACGGTAGGCTTACCGTATTTTTTATGAATCTACCACCTACCGTAGACATGTTTCTTTTTTTAGGCAGGCCTAAAAACAATTAGGCACCTGTCGGTGCGTAGGTGGCGTGTCGGCCTTAGGGAGTTACAGACGGGCGAGTTCTCAACGACAGCTTACAAAGCGTGTCTGCAACTGTCACAAAATGACACGCGTCGCAACGCAAGCCGTCTCTGAGAACCGTCGCTGGTATAGCCACAGTACATATTATATAAGTTTAAAAACCTATATAATATGTACTGTGGTATAGCTCTCGAATCTGTTGACAGCTCTTTTTTACTTTAATTTTTTTTAAAGACTTAAGTTGCAAATCTGTGATTGGGAGCACTCGTTATTTAACATAACAACAGCAATACAGCACATTTCCCACAGCGCGGTCGTGTGAACCGCGTTACGTCACGTTACGCGTACACCTCAAACATGGCCTTAAGTACAAGTGGATTTTCGTTGCAATATCTTCATAGATATCTCTCGTGTGACGTGACTCAAGTTTTTAAACAGTAGTTATTTACAACATTTAATGATTTGATAGCGACGCATTGAATTTTTTAACAGAATTATAAATAATTACTGTTTCTTTTTTCAATCCAAAAATTTTGATCTCCCTTACAAAAGTACCAGATGTAAAAGGTTCACAATGTTTTATTGATAATTTCAAATAGGTAATGACTTTTTTCTGTAACTTATTGAGTCTTGTACTTATTTGTTGAATGGTCTGTGGTTTTAAGTTAAGAGTCGATACAGTGAGTTCACCAGTATTCTTTAACATAATAAATGTGGTGACAGTTCCATAAACTTATGTTGTGACACCGCTGGCTGTTGGGTCGCATAAGCCGCGACATGGCATATTTCCTACATGAATTATGTCGTTGTGACACAATAGACGCAAACGCACCATAAAACGATGAGTCAAATATTTAGTACAGTACATTTCGATTGACAATGACAAAACGTGTAAAGAAAGTTGCCAGACATTCTGACGTCAGGTTGTCTGGAGTCTGGAGCACATTTTTTATAGTTTTAAACAACACAACTAATTTATTTCTTTGTAAACATTTAGTAGTGTTGATACTTATACAAAAGAAATAAATAAATAAATAAAAATATAAAAGTTTTGACATTGAAATTTGTCTTTTCGTTCGCTCTAGTATAGGCTCCGATTTCACGAAAAAGTGCGATCCCCTTATATCTTAGAGGGTTGTGAAAATATTATGATATTCAAAAAAGACTCAAAAGACGCGTATTCACGAGAGCTGCAAGCTACAAAAAGAATTATTCGAGAAAATAATAAACGAAAAAAATTATGGCCGAAATAGTGGAAAAAAAGCTATTTTCTTCCGATTTTTTTATTTTGACGCTCGATATTTTGGAAACGAAGAATGATATCAAAATTTTGAGATAAATTCCTTTTGAACAACGAACAACAATTAGTCATTCCAATGATATTAAATGTCATTGACTCATTCTGTAAGTTTTAAAATCCATAATTGCCAAAAGTGGCCACTTAGAGCTAAAATGGATTTTAAAACTTACAGAAAGAATGAAAACTGTTGAAGAATTATTAAAAAAATATTAGAGACAATTTAAGAGATTATTACATATATGAGCTTTTTTTAAATATTGACTTGGTCTACGAATTATAAAAATAAATGTAGTGGCGGCGCTAGTTTCACTACCTTCAGTAAAATTTCCTATCTTCAATTTTTAAGGTACTTTCCCTCCGTGCGGCAAAGTTAGGGACACCCTGTATATAAGGTACCTATAATAAAGCAAGCAGTAGGTGTGCCTGAACACCGGCTCTCTCGCTTATTATAGAATGACCTTAACCCACTCATGCATGCGTTGACGGGTCACGTCGGAACTTTTTAATCCTATAACTAAGAGAGGTTGATATAATATCTGTAAACCTGTTTTTGATTACTAAAAGAGATTTTGTATGAAACAACAGATTCTGACTTATGCTTTCAATTTGAACTTATCATTGTAATAGAAATAGAAATTATTTTATTTGCATATGATTAGGGTACACAATTTTTAGGTCTTAATTAGTTACATTTCCTCCCATTCAGCCAACAAAATTAGCATGCAAATTAATAGGTTATAATTATTAAAGTGATTTTATATATTATTGGGTGCAATAATCCATTTTAAATTACAATAAGTCATAAAAAAGTAACCAAATAAAAACAAAACAATAAAGGCAATCATAAATACAAAGGCTTTATGACTTTATTCCTTTCGCCATAAAAAAGTGTTTAAAAATGTCAAATGATAGATGTCAATGTCAATAGTTATCTGTGAAGTGGCGTGGCGTCCATTTTGGAAAACTAATGAAAAGTTTTAAAAAGAAAAGTTTGTTAACATGTCAATTCTGAATTATTAATTTATACATTATGTCAAGTGAGATACAATAAAATAAAGAAACAAAAAGAGATATATACACCCAGGCTATTTGCAATTTGCGCAGCGCAGTAAGTACATACTTAATTTTCTAATACAAAATAACCTGCTACAAGAAAAAAATTTACCTTATAAAATATACTTAACATGATTCGCAATGATTGTGGTTCAAATAATCCTTCACCGAATAAAAAACATGTGCGATAAGCCATTTAAATAAACTACTTAAGAACTGTTTAACGTTAAGTTCCTTAATTCTTTCAGGCAGATGATTGAAAATTACTATGCACATCCAGAAGCAATTCTTTTTCAAGCGACTACTTCTTGGAAAAAAGTCTGACACCAATTTGCTTCCATTTCTAGTGTTACGTGGATACACATCTTTTGCCTGTTTGAAGTAGTGGCTGTTTTTTTTTTTAATTCGGCAATACCTAGTTTTAATTCCGCAGTAGGTATGCTATGCATGCTACATACTCTTTTAAAACTCTACCAGGGACCTAGCTACCGCCGTATCTGCCGTATCAATATACGGGGCCCCCAACGTGCGTAAGCAAAATTAATAAAATTTTCCCAATTTTTTTTAAAATTAAATCTGTTAATTTTTATTCGGGGCCCCGCCAAGGCACGCTACGCTTCTGACCTCTACCTATAAATATTAAACTTTATTGTTATACCAAACCATCAGCCATTTTTGTTGTCCCCACTGCTGGGGCACAGGTCTTCCTTCCAGGTGGATAAGGAGGATGGGCCATAACCCACCACGCGGGCCCATTGTGGGTTTATAGGTGTTAACGACTACAAATGCAGCAGGGACCAACGGCTTAATCAATAAAAAAAACGCGCGTAAAATTTGTACTCGATGGAGTTGCATAGGAATTTAATTTCGCTTTACGGCGATAAATGGCACTGTACATAAATTTCCCGTACAGAATTATTCTATCGAATGTTTTTATGCGTATTATTTTTTTAGATAGCTGTTCTTGTTAAAGTCTATTCCAGATTGTGTAGAAATCGGCAACTGAATCGAATTGGCTTCCACACGACGCCCAATCTCATTCAATTTTCAAACCCTTGAGGAGCGGACGTGCGCCATGCCCCCTATATTATCGAAAAACCCCAAGTTAGCACTCGTAGGGCTCATAATTAGTTGATGAAGAAAGGAAAAAGAATGTGAGCGAAGAGGAGGCCTCAAAATAATTAAATAAAATAGCTAAATTGGAATCTACAATTTGATCGACACGACTGGAATCGGGTGATATCGACCTCCTTTTGGATTTATCGCCAATTCCCCACTACATTATACGAATTGATTAACAATTCGGGTAAATTATGCCGATGAAATTGTGTCGTCTGGAATAGGCTTAAGGTTTTTAAAAGTTCTTGTAACTGAACTAATCCTTCTGCCCCCGTGTGGAGCACGCAAGCCACTTGCTTAGCGAGCGTGGCGCCCCTACCGGCGGGGCGGGGGCGGGGGGCGCGGGGCGAGCACCGGTGCGGGTACCGTTGCTTGCCAGCTGACTGACCCAGTGGCGATGGCGGCGAGGAATGCGCCCCGCACGCTAACAGACGAGAGAGGTATGCCGCTTCCGTAAAGGCTGGTTTACATTCGATTATTTTAGTAGAGTACTTTAATAGCGTGCGAGTGGACTCGAATGCGAGTGCTTTAGTAGTTTTGGTGTCTTTCCAGTAAGTGTGTACATGCTTTCAGTACAGTGTCATTTGACTAAAGCACTCTACTAAATACGCTACTAAAATGTCGATTTATATGCTTCCAGTGCGAGGAAAGTGTCGCGCGGGGAGTGAGCGGGTGGGTGCTACTGGAAAGCGATGATTCCAGTTGAAAGGCTACCAGAACGTTACTCTCATTAGCCATAAGACGACCGTTTACATGTTTCAACTATAGCACTCTCCTAAAGCACTCTACTAAAGACTAAGATAATGTAAACCAGCCATAATAAAGCTTCGTACAAACTGAGGCGAATTCCGCGCGCGACGCGGAACGCGATTCGCTAGCGCCTTGCGTCAACTATCTTGTTTGGAAGTGTTCACATTGGTGCGTCTGCAGCGAAATATATGCGGGATGGTTCCTGAATTTTCAAAATGCTGTTAAATTAATTTTACAAAAAAAGAACAGAAGTTTCTATATGCCTTCAGCCAGGAAGTCTATAAAATACTCTTCTAATTCTATGCATTGGGTACTCAGCTCATGGACCCGTTTTCTTCTCTTCTCCCTCACATCTTGAGATTCTTTTTCAGTTAATGCCAATAACAACAAAACCTCAGCTTCAATATCAAAAGACATGTTTTCCTATAGAAAAAACCATTAATATAATCACGTCAGTTTGGGAGGCTGTGAGCGAGCGAATCGCGTAGATTTTCGTCCCGCGTCGCGCGCGGAATTCGCCTCAGTTTGTACAAAGCGTCACAAATATGAATTGATAGCTCATCGAGGTAACCAGGGGCCTTCAAGTAGCGAGTGAATCTTCTAGGCAAGTGCGTTTCATCGTAGATCGCATCATCGCTTACCATCAGGCCTGATAGCAGGCAAGCGCTGCCCATAACTATCTATCATTAAAAAAAATTTTTAATGTCCCTACTGCTGGAGCACAGACCTTCCTTATCGGTGGATAAGGAGGATGGACCATAAACCACTACGCGGGCCCAAAACGGATTGGTGGGTGCTAACGACTGCAAATGCAACCGGAATCAAAGACTTAACGTGCCTTCCGAAGCACGGTAGAACACGAGATAATAAATTTTTGGTCACCCATCCATGACCGACCCTTGCGAAAGTTGCTTAAACTCCGCAATCGCTGGGCCAGGTGCTAAACCATTGCTATTAGCATTAGCTAACACCTAGTTAATCCAGGAAACCTTTTTTAAAACAGGACAAATAAATCTTTCCTCTTCCACCTGTATCCATAATGAAAATGAAAGTTAAAATATTCTTCATTCAATTAAGCTCACATAATAACATTCTTTAATTAGATCATTAATTACAGGGTTCAAGCTAAACTCAAAATTCATATTTATGTAAAGTATTATTTCTTAATTATTTATGCCAATGAGTTTTATAATTAAAGACGTGCATTTCATTGTTAGAAATATAAGGATAGTTAAAAATACAACAAAAAAAAATAGTGTCTTTTGATTTTTAACTCATGTAACTCACCTACCTATAATTATTATTACTTACCTATTGAGGATCTAAAGAATTTAAATAAAGGCACTTTACTATACCTACATGAAGAAACATCTTAAAACGATTGCTAGAACTTTCCGTCATTGTAGAATTTTATGCAATGGCGCAGTTTATGCAATTTGCCAATAAGAGATTGCAAATGATTGATGATCTGACAAAGGACAAAAAATGTACTGATTACTAGCAATTAAAATAAATTAACTTTAGTCAGGAATGATCAACTAACAATGTTGTTAGTATTTTAGGCTACTATATTTTTAATACGCCATAACATTAAGCTACTATTGACAAGACACTCACGAAATCGTGAGCAAATCACAAAGGCATTCGCAGACCTAAAAGATATGAATAGTTGAGACAGTTCGGGGCCAAATAAATCAAATAATCGTACAAGATACAAATAAAAATGGATACAGATTTAGATAGCTTATTCTGTGACAATAAGAAAAGGATATGGAGGTCGAAATGTCATGAATAAATAAATTTTTTCACTCCTCTTGCTCAAAAAATCCGTCATTGTAACGTTCAAGAGCTGAGATAAAATAGCATAATAACCCCTAGGCGATAAAGTTTTTTCTTTTTTAATGTTTGTCTATTACCAATGAGCCTAAAACGAAAAAGTCTTTATTCATAATCACGAATAAAGACTCGTTCGACTTAATACTGTTTCTTTTTTGAAAATGGATTTAATCTTTTGCCATCAAGCACAAATCATTTATTTAAATGGTACAAAAAGTTTATGAAGTGGCGGATAGAAAAACGAGTGGATTCGATTACGGAAGTAGGTATAAACTATTTAATATTGTATTTTATTTTCTCGCAATCGTAGTGAAAAGTATAGTGTAACACACGACGCTAAAACCCATTGTAACTCGGTTTCTATTTACTCCCTCGCTAAAGCTCGGGAATAAAACTACCTCGTATGCAATGGGTCATTTTAGCGTCTCGTATAACAATCTACTATTGCTGCAACATTATACGAATGTGCAACCCTAACACCCGTCCGTATACTATTCCCTCATTCTACTTGGATCCACTACCACTAGTAGATTTGTGGATATTTTTGCCTCTTCAATGACCGGTTTAGGACAAAAGTGGGATTGCAGTATAGAGGCATGGTACGCCAACTACAGCCACTTTTTCTTATGTATCTACGAGTTATTTAATGGTTAATAATTATTGAACAATTTCTATTTTGCATAGGAAGAAAACTAATGATTTCATAGAAACTTGCGAGAAAATTACACAACTCATTTGAAATTCGTTTAAGGGGAGTAAGTGCTCTCTTATACTATATTCCTATATTTTATGTTATTAACAAGTAATAATAATAAATAAAATAAAAATAATTTAATAATTTAATCTTCTACGTACTTAACCCTTTGCTTAAATCCGAGCATGAGTAGGTACATTATTTTTATAAGGCAGCGCCACATCATTATGTATTATTATGTATTCTGAGGCGCCACTTCCACACGTATGTATACTTGAACTATTTTTATTACTAGCTTCCTCGCGCGACTTCGTCCGCGTGCATATTACAGAAAATCCTTAGGAAACCTTCAACCAGGATCCGACCAGCCGTTTTTACGCGATTAGGCGGGTCCCCCACCAAGCGCGCTGCCTCGCGAGGCAAGACGTTTGCCGCGTTTGGCCGGCCTCGCACGAGGCTGCTCGCTTCGTAGCTCGAACGATATACGAAAAATCCTTTCTTAGTGCACCCCTAGACCTCATGAGGAACCTATGTGCCAAATTTGGAGTCTCTAGACCCAGCGGTTTGGGCTGTGCGTTGATACGTGAGTCACCAATCAATATCTTCGTTTATATGATTACTAGCTTCCGCCCGCGACTTCGTCCGCGTGGACATTCGAAAAAATCCTTATGTTTTAATTTGCGGGCGGAAGCTAGTTTATAATATTCAGAATTGTATCCAGAGATATTAGTATCCCGTTCCCGTTCCCGTTCCCGTTCCCGTTCCCGTTCCCGTTCCCGTTCCCGTTCCCGTTCCCGTTCCCGTTCCCGTTCCCGTTCCCGTTCCCGTTCCCGTTCCCGTTCCCGTTCCCGTTCCCGTTCCCGTTCCCGTTCCCGTTCCCGTTCCCGTTCCCGTTCCCGTTCCCGTTCCCGTTCCCGTTCCCGTTCCCGTTCCCGTTCCCGTTCCCGTTCCCGTTCCCGTTCCCGTTCCCGTTCCCGTTCCCGTTCCCGTTCCCGTTCCCGTTCCCGTTCCCGTTCCCGTTCCCGTTCCCGTTCCCGTTCCCGTTCCCGTTCCCGTTCCCGTTCCCGTTCCCGTTCCCGTTCCCGTTCCCGTTCCCGTTCCCGTTCCCGTTCCCGTTCCCGTTCCCGTTCCCGTTCCCGTTCCCGTTCCCGTTCCCGTTCCCGTTCCCGTTCCCGTTCCCGTTCCCGTTCCCGTTCCCGTTCCCGTTCCCGTTCCCGTTCCCGTTCCCGTTCCCGTTCCCGTTCCCGTTCCCGTTCCCGTTCCCGTTCCCGTTCCCGTTCCCGTTCCCGTTCCCGTTCCCGTCCCCGTCCCCGTCCCCGTCCCCGTCCCCGTCCCCGTCCCCGTCCCCGTCCCCGTCCCCGTCCCCGTCCCCGTCCCCGTCCCCGTCCCCGTCCCCGTCCCCGTCCCCGTCCCCGTCCCCGTCCCCGTCCCCGTCCCCGTCCCCGTTCCCGTTCCCGTTCCCGTTCCCGTTCCCGTTCCCGTTCCCGTTCCCGTTCCCGCCGTGTTGGACCGTGTTGGACTTCAAAATAAATGTCTTTTTCGCAATAACCATCCCATAAAACCTCAAGAACGACATCCATATCGATTTTTATGTTAACTCACCCCATTTACCCCTAAGTGGTTGATTTTCAAAATTACGAAATATATGTTTGCCTATTTATTTTTAGATGTGCTCCTACGAAGTTTAAAGTTGTAATGTCTATTTTATATTATTTTTCCATACAAAATTTGAACCCCATTTTCACCCCTTTAGGGGTCAAATCATGTCCACCGTGTTGGACTTCAAAATAAATGTCATTTTTGCAATCGTCATCCCAGAAAACCCCAATAACGACATCCATATCTATTTTTGGGGTTTTTACCCCTTTTCACCCCCATTTCATCCCCATAGGAGTTGAAATACTAACAATAACAATATACGTTGCGTTAGATTTCCATCCATAAACCTAAATTATAAATTTAGCGATTTTTACTTGGAAAATAAAGGATTTTCTTCAATACACAACTTCATCCCCCTTTTGACCCCTTCGGGGGTTGAATTTTGAAAAACGCTGAGACCCGTATTTATTAATTTTCAATGGTCAGTCTAATCACAAAATTTGAAGATCCTAGCTTCAAAACTGAGGGACTTTCATACAAACTTTGGACCCCCGTTTCACCCCCTTGGGGGGTGAGTTTTGAAAAATCCTTTCTTAATGCACCCCTGGACTTCATAAGGAACCTATGTGCAAAATTTCAAGTCTCTAGGTTCAGCGGTTTGGGCTGTGCGTTGATATCTCACTCAGTCAGTCAGTCAGTCAGTCAGTCAGGACTTTGAATTTTATATATTTAGATATAATATATATATTATATAGATTAAGATGTCTAATACGAGAAACTGACGACCTTACCACAACAGATTTTAAAACACTGTTAAATGTGATGCTGTCTCTTTCAAACTTTATTGTCAAAAAAGTGGCAACAACAGTGTCTATGTTAAACACTTGTTAACCAGTGTTTAATGGTAAGGCCGTGAGTGTCCTTGGTAAAGCAAAGTGCTAGTCATTGAAGAAAGCATCGTATCGTAACCGCACCGCCAGCTCTAGGCACGCGTTTTATTCTACATGTTTCTCTTGTAGCGTTTACTAAGAAATGATTTCTCTTTAAGAGACTTGTAATAGATATATATATAAGTGTTTCTTTTCAATGTCATTTTAAACTGGAAAGTTTAATAAAGCAAAAGTTACTATAATGTAAGTTTTTTCACTTCTCACTGAGTTGGCCTAAGATTTCGAATAATTACGTAAAAAATCCCTATTTACTAATACAAAAGACCCGCCAACGCAGTTTAGGGATTTAAAATAAAAATAAAAACAACAAAATGAAAAGAAAAAAGGAAATTAATTGATCGAATCTGAAAATTGATTGAGTTTTTGGTTGCTAACTACACCAAGCATAGTTATAATTGGTGCGCGTTGCAATCTTTTGTTTGTTTATTTCTTGCACAAGTTACAACAAGTCATTAATGTGTTCTCCCACAATTCTTGCCATCCATGGCCAAAACAATTTGCACAGAATCCATAAAATTCACAAATCTGATCGCCGACGTTGTTTTGTCGATAATTATTGCACAAAATCCGATTTTGGATTTTTATAGTTGACTATTAAAAACTAAAAGCTTTTACCGCCGATTACGGCATTAAGGAATATTTTGCTATGAATTTTTTTATCAAGAATTCAACAAAACAGAAAAACGTATACATTAACTTACCTATAAAATTGATTTTTTAGGTAAGTTAATTAATTTGATACTAATTGTTGTGTAGTGATAACCGTTGACGTTTTAAAGAAACAATCTTATATATTTGCTAGAAGTATTGTTTTAAAACCTTTCGAAGCATAATACCACATAGGTACGCAAAATACCAATTGAGATTTTGTGGTGTTTCGCGGATTTGTAGAAAAAAATGCGTAAAATACCAACTACGTAATTTAGAATAGGGTTATAAATACATTTTGAAGAGTCAAAATCTCGTAGAGATTCGTAGAGATGTTGACCTCTAATACAATGGATTATCGAAATAACACAACATGCTAATTTAGCTGCCTCAAGTGACAAGAGGAGACGGTTTGCGTAAATAATAATAATGTCCGTATAATAATGTAATGTCCGTACCACAGACGTGTACTTAATGGTACACTCCCAAATATGTAAAAATATTGAGAAATAAATTGCTATTGAATTTTTCAACCGAAGTGCATAGAAGTAGATAATATACAGTGTGAGTCTTTATAAAGTGCACATATCAAAATCAGGGAAACTACACTCTATTTTATCGACGGGAAAATTATAAAAAAAAATAATGTAGGTAATCGTAGATGAGGCTAATTTGATTTTAATTTTTTAAAGATAATAAATCATTTATGCAGAAAAATACTTTTGTTTTAATCATCCTCCAGTTCAATTCAGTTAACTGCTTTTTTTAAACGCTGATTTCTGAAGTTGTATTTAAGTAATATACGTGCAATTTTTACTTTTAGAAAGCTAATGCCATGCAGAATAAGCTAGAATTAAAAAAAAGTTGGGTTAATACCATGAATTTTTAAGAAATTGTAAAATAATTGTAAAAATGATGAAAAAAAAAACTGATTTTCTTTAAGTTTCACCTAATTATAAAATTGTAGGGTTAGTTTTCTTGGATATTTTTACTTTATGGGTACGGCCTATTATTAGTTATCATCATAAAATTTATTCCACTGTGATAACACACTTAGTTTAAAAATTATGACGATTTATGTAAATAGGGTCAACAGGTGTAACCCAAAAGTTTTAAAAAATCATAAAAATTTCATTTTTTTTTTTTTATAATTTTCCCGTCGATGTAGAGTGTAGTTTCCCTGATTTTGATATGTGCACTTTATAAAGACTCACACTGTATATATATTAATTTCGTAAGATGGATTTATTGGTAGTTATAGCTACATTAAAATGAGAGGAAAAAGATAACAACGGCGGCGTCTCGTTATATCTTGTTGGCTTCGTTGCTTATGTAATTTGATGATGAACTTTACGTAGTTATGCCTACGAGAGAAGCATATTATCATCTTTGCATAGGTACATAATTCTTTTATTTACTTTTTCTAGTAAAATAATTAGTGCTGTCATTTCATGAATTGTTTCATCTGGATTTACATTTTCAGAAACGTATAGCTAAACGGCTCCGTGGGTAGGCCCCCGACAAGGTGGACCGACGATCTGGTGAAGGTCGCGGGAAGTCGACCGATCGTCGTGGAGATCCTTAGGGGAGGCCTATACCCAGCAGTGGGTGTCGTGCGGCTGATATGATGATGATGATAGCTAAGCGGCATCAACTTTAGCTAAAGAGTATTTTCTTTTTTTTTTATGTGTGTACTTTCGTCTTCTAAAGCAAATCAATCGCGCGAGCTTGTGACTTTAGCTGGGACGTGGCGCCAACATTGCACACGCCGCGCCGGCGCAGCCTCCGAATACATTATTTTTATTTGAAACATCTATCGAAGATTTTATATTTGCTATAATAACATGTAAGTAGCTATTAATAAAATTCAAAAGTTTATCGTGCTCTTATTGCACGGGGGTGTAAAATATACGGTACCTACTCCAATCCCAAACTAGTTAGCTAAGCACTTGTGTGGAATTCAGAAACAATATACAATAGAAAAACAAATTGATCTACATTGAGATCAAACCCGGGATCTCAGAGAAGGCGATCGGGAGATCAGCATGGTCGTGACAATCAGACCACTCGACCACAGAGATCGTCCAATCAGGATGAGTGGACAAGCTTATTAGTTAGCAGATGGATTAAGTTTCCATTTCCATAACCTATAATACTAGGATAGAATATCAGGTTATTTTGAACTTGCCATCCAAATTTCAAGAATATTGTGTTCAGTACCCTTAGCACGAACAGCTATCGAAAAAAATAACTCGCGTAAAATCATTCGATAGTTAAATTTTGTATTGGAAATTTGTACAACGCCATCTATCGCCGATAAGCGAAATGAAATTTTCCATAGAGAATTGTCTATCGAGTAATTTTACGTGCGTTTTTTTTCTCGATAGCTGTTCGTGCTAAGGGTACAGTCAATGAAACTAAACAACTTTCTCTTAAAAACATGTGTTGAATTTCGCCACAAAATTTTGGTCATCCCATACTAAATACGTGATCTCTTTGATTTGGATGGATAGTCGATTTTTTACATATTTGGCCATGTGTTCCTTAGAGAAAGTTGTTCAGTTTCATGGACTGAACACATCCACAAAATTTGGATGTTGAATACAAAATGACCCTGTTTGTGTTACACAGCAATCGACAACCGTTTGAAGTTAAAACGCGCCGAGCGTCACGTTACCGGTATTTTGATATAAACAACCGTTACTAAAAGGAAAATATTACAGTTTATACGGTGCCAAAGATCAACGCTTAGATAACTTTCACTTATTTGTTTTGTCTGGCCGTGTGTGGAGCGATCTTGAGTAACGCATCGGGGAATAGAAAGCGGTAGTGATAAGTGATGTGACGCACCATCAATCATGGCCATGTAACATTTGGGAACGGTTACTTTTGAGATGTGAAGGCAACACTCTCTCTCTCTCTACTCTGTGGCAGAAGTAAGGCAAATCTTTTTTTATCACAGTCTACTTGCAAAAAATTGTAGAGCCCATAGAGTGGAATGCCACTTTTTTGACACTTTCATGAAAAGTCTGTTTCATCCCGCCTTTCCTTTTAATCAATATAATTTCCATCAGATTTTTATAAGGATTATCCAAGTGCAACTGATTTCCTTTAGGTATAGGTCCTATGTAGATTTAAAGGGCAAATCTTTAAACGCTAGTTTTCTAATTTCCTCGTTCTTCTATTTCTTTTACAACTATACTTATGTCAAAAAAAAGCAATCTTAAGTAGGTAGATTGGAAGTCAATTTTCAACGATTTACTTAAGAAGTAAACAAAGTGAGCATAGAAATGTAACCATCTGAATTTGTTTGCAATTTGCAAATCTTATTTAGTTATCTTTCAAATATGATTAGTCCTATTACCACAGTTTCAAGTATGATTAGCTTAGTTCTTTATGTTGCAACTTATGAAAGTGACCAATATCCCGAATTAACAGAGAAAGTCACAGATAAGTTATTTGACAAACACAATATACTTAGCTGGACACGCGAGATGTGATGTGACCGACATAGAGAAATCATACGAATGAATCGAATCATTTACCAGTGTTTCACCGATTTAATAAAAGTACAGACGCGTGAAAATCGACTCATCTGAAATAAGTAGATATTTTATATTTCAATGATATTTATACGCAGTTGTGACGATCTCATAAAATGCATCCGATCCGATTTCAATATTAACGTTAAGAAAGTAGGTTCTCTCTTTTTTGTAGAGAAATTATCATCCAATTTGTCAATAAATAAATATTTTATGAAAGAAATTGGTTATTCTTATGAATAAAAAAGAATTAGTAGATTATCATTTAATTTTCATAATAAGTAACATACTTTTTGTCTTTATTTAGTTCCAAATGTTACTTAATAATGCTCCAATGATAAAGTAAAAGTTAGCAAACTTTTTATACCCTAACTCAATTGGAAAAAGTGAATTAGCTTTTTTCCCTTTTGGTTGTTACCCTTAAGTTTAGTTAATAAAAATATTAATTTACCAATAAACAACAGCAGCGTAATTGCCGCCCCGGTCCTCATATTGATGCCCATTCACTGATCACTTTAATAAACTAGCGCGCGTTTACGTGCAGTCGCGATGCGGGTCGGCGCGGGACTGTAAGCGCGCGCGGCTTCCCGCCGGTTTTACTGCGTACGCGCACCTTGTGCAAGATGCACTTGCAATCATATCCCATATGTTTACATATTGATCAACCTCCATCAAAAGGCGAATTCGGCGAAAATAACCAAAAGCGACATCCAAGGTCTTTGAAGTTTCAACTGTAGAGAATGTTCGCGCTTTATAAGTGCAATGAAGCTTTTAAGTTTATTCCAAACAGCGTTTGTTCACTGTTCAAATAAAGTAACTTAATATTGCGTTTACTGACCACCGTTGTAAATATTTCGAAATTTTAAATAGAAAAAATCAACATGATATATTAAAGTAATATTGCAGAACATTTTGTTTAAATTCACTCAGAATTTTTTGAAGAATCAACTCACAATCTCTACTATAAAATGTTGCTTCTATTTACTGGGACTGGGACTAGCACTAAAGAAACCGGTAACGGGTACCTACCTAATTATTGGATAGACATTAACCTGCGGTTGCGCTTCGCCTCCGCATGTCGAAGTAAAGCCTGAAACATGTCACAGAATAGATATATATACCTGAGTACCTACTACCCTGTATGTTGCCGAAATCTTCCACTGAATATGAGGTAAACTGACATTCCTATTTGACACTGAGTATAATTATTGCTTATTTTAGGGGGTCACCAAGAAGATGACAAAAAATTAATCTGACTTAAAAAAGCTTTCTATATGTGAAATTGTTAAACCTTCATGGTCAATGCGAACAGCCTGTAGTTCCAAATTCATATATTGACTCTGTCACTCACTCTCTTTCTGTCTGTCAAACCACTGCTAAATAATATAAATATATATTATTAAATCTAATATAATTAAATTTTTATAAACTTATTTACTTATATTAGATTTAATAACATATTTATATTGTTTAGCAGTGGTTTGACAGACAGAAAGAGAGTGAGTGACAGAGTCAATATTATAAATTTGGAACTACAGGCTGTTCGCATTGACCATGAAGGTTTAACACACCCCCGCAATATGAACATCCTGTATCTTCCTATACCTATGTGCTCCAAAAAAAATATACATTCGACATATCAAAGAACAAACACCCTATCTATACTTTATACAAACACAATTCAAAAATAACATCATTATTTACACCTTACTTGCTAACCTTACATACTTAGCTACCTACCAGAAACATAACATGATGAAAAATTAACGCACAACTAAAAATTACGAACCTATGCTAGACCTACAGAATTTGTACATTTACAATGCTTCAGTTTCGACAAAGGTTTAGTCAATATATCGGCGATCATGTTGTGTGTAGGTATGTATTCGAGATGTATGTCGTGGTGTGCAAGTGAGTCTCGTATGAAGTGGTGTCTGACGTCGATGTGTTTAGTGCGTGAATGGTATGTATTGTTATTCGCTAATTTAATTGAACTTTGATTGTCAGTATGAATGACGATGGGATGACACGTTAGGAATAGTTCACTAATGAGTGACTGAAGGTATATTGCCTCCTTGCAAGCTTCAGCGAGAGCCATATATTCGGCTTCTGTTGTAGATAGCGCGACGGTCCGCTGCTTGCGAGCTTCCCATGATACTGGGGCGCCGCTCATTAGGAACACGTATCCAGTGAATGAACGTCGGTCCACAAGACTGTTTCCATAATCCGCATCGACATATCCTTGGGGATAGAATGGAGCACCAGGTTTAAAATGCAGTCGGAGGTCTTTGGTACCCTTAAGGTATCGAAGAACTCGCTTCGCAGCCTTCCAGTGTACCCCCCCGTAATGTGCATTGAACTGAGATAGATATGAGACCGAATGGGCAATATCGGGTCTCGTACAAATTGCATTGTACATTAGTGATCCAATAAGTTCCAGACTCGAATTTGCCTAAAGCATACTGGGGAGAGGCGGTAAACACTGCCATTTATTTGAAAAACCGTGTACCTACGCAAAGTTTAAAAAACAAAATCCCTGAAGAAGTGTGGACAAAAAGGAAAATCAACCTCTCTCACTTGAGAGTATTTGGTTGCGAAGTCCACATGCTAGTTCCAAAAGAAAAACGAACTAAGCTGGATTCAAAAACTCAATCGTGTATTTTTGTTGGCTATGCTACTGAAAGCAAAGGCTACCGACTTATAGATCCCAAAAACTCTCGATCTATTATAGTTGCGCGCGATGTAGTATTTATAGAAGATAAAACACTGCAGCAGTCACCTCCAAGACCCTCTAGCGGCGAAGTGGAACTCCCAACCCAATCACAAGAAATCTTTGTACCTCTTGATAACGAACCTGTTTCTCAAAATCAACCCCAACCCCTGCCAGGTATATCTATGACGCCAACTACGTCAACCTCTGAATATTTGGCAGAGTCGGATGAACCTGCTCCTACGTCTGAAAATCCATCAGAAAATTCTGAATATTTAGAGCAAGCACCTGAACCTCAAAGGAGATATCCGATTCGAGACTGGCGCTGTCCTCAAAGATACGAGGAACATATTTATATGACCTCAGAGCTAGAGCCGGAAACATATTATAAGGAAGTCGTGGAACATCCGCAAAAAGAAAAATGGCTCGAAGCAATGAAGGCTGAATTTGACTCGTTACAGAAACACGGTACATGGATCCTTGTTGACAGACCTACAGGTAGAAAAACTACGAAATGCAAATGGGTCTACAAAATAAAAAGAGACACATCAGGGAATGTCACAAAATACAAAGCCAGACTGGTAGCTAAAGGATTCACTCAAGTAGCCGGAGTAGACTACGGTGAAACCTTTTCACCAGTTGCTAGACTGTCTTCAGTACGACTGTTATTCGCATTTGCTGCTCTTCGTGAGCTGGTGGTAGATCACCTTGATGTCGAAACGGCATTCCTAAATGGCGATTTAGATGAAGAGATCTTTATGGAACAACCAGAAGGATTCTCTGACAACGCAAAAGGCAAGGTATGTCTACTTAAAAAGGCCCTTTACGGTCTTAAACAAGCACCGCGTCAATGGAACGCTAAAGTGTGTGAAGCAATGCTCAAACTATCTCTCATGCAGACAGCCAATGAACACTGCCTTTACTATAGAAGAGAAGGCGATGATCTCCTTCTCGTAGCTGTCTTCGTTGATGATTTCTTCATTGTCTGCTCAAGTGACGACATGAAGAATCACTTCAAAAATGAACTCAAAAAGTTGTTCATTATCAAAGATCTTGGTCCTTGTAAGGATTGTCTTGGCATGAGAATAGAACAAAACTCTGGAAACATATTTCTCGACCAGACAAAATATATAGAGAAAATTTTGATTAAGTTTGGTATGACAGATGCCATTACTGTGTCCACCCCACTAGAACCTGGTCAAAAGTTAAATCTTCCGACTAAAGGTGAAGAAAATGCAGAAGTTCCATATCAGGAACTTATTGGATCACTAATGTACATTGCAATTTGTACGAGACCCGATATTTCCCATTCGGTCTCATATCTATCTCAGTTCAATGCACATTACGGGGGGGTACACTGGAAGGCTGCGAAGCGAGTTATGGGTACCAAAGACCTCTGACTGCATTTTAAACCTGGTGCTCCATTCTATCCCCAAGGATATGTCGATGCGGATTATGGAAACAGTCTTGTGGACCGACGTTCATTCACTGGATACGTGTTCCTAATGAGCGGCGCCCCAGTATCATGGGAAGCTCGCAAGCAGCGGACCGTCGCGCTATCTACAACAGAAGCCGAATATATGGCTCTCGCTGAAGCTTGCAAGGAGGCAATATACCTTCAGCCACTCATTAGTGAACTATTCCTAACGTGTCATCCCATCGTCATTCATACTGACAATCAAAGTTCAATTAAATTAGCGAATAACAATACATACCATTCACGCACTAAACACATCGACGTCAGACACCACTTCATACGAGACTCACTTGCACACCACGACATACATCTCGAATACATACCTACACACAACATGATCGCCGATATATTGACTAAACTTGTGCGTTAATTTTTCATCATGTTATGTGTCTGGTAGGTAGCTAAGTATGTAAGGTTAGCAAGTAAGGTGTAAATAATGATGTTATTTTTGAATTGTGTTTGTATAAAGTATAGATAGGGTGCTTGTTCTTTGATATGTCGAATGTATATTTTTTTGGAGCACATAGGTATAGGAAGATACAGGATGTTCATATTGCGGGGGTGTGTTAAACCTTCATGGTCAATGCGAACAGCCTGTAGTTCCAAATTCATATATTGACTCTGTCACTCACTCTCTTTCTGTCTGTCAAACCACTGCTAAATAATATAAATATATATTATTAAATCTAATATAATTAAATGAAATAATATTAAAAACGCATGACTGTCATGAGCAGTTTCAAAGATTACAATACTCTTCCATCCAAACAATAAAATGATATTTGTTATGGCACTCAAAATCAAGGTCTTCCTTTAGATTAATGTTTTATAAATTACCTTACCGTCTGTTGTCCAAAAAAAACCGGTCAAGAGCGAGTCGGACTCGCGCACCGAGGGTTTCCGTACCATCATAATACATACACTGCAGAGCTGTAGAATAATAAAAATTTTATTGCAGTATTAGGTCAGCACCATCTCTTGGCCGATAGTGGAACTACTTTTTTTTCTTAGGCCAGCGCCATCTCTTGACCGATAGTGGAACTTATTTATTTTTCTTAGGTCAGGGCCATCTGTTGACTGGTAGAAGAACTAATGAACTTTTTGTATGTTTTTTGAATTTCTAAATAAGTGTGTTATATTGAGACATCGTTTTATTTTTTCTGTAATCTTTACATAAACTTCTATCACATAGAATTATTTCAGATTTTTCTCTTTGCAAACTTCGGAGATAAGGGGGGAACGGTGTTTTTTTATATTTTTTATCATAAGTCGAAAACTATGTGGCCTAAAAAAAAAGAAAAATATGTTTTAAAATGTGCAAACAGAGCTCTTTCATATGATACCCCACATGCCTTAGTCGCCCCACTTAAAAATTTTAAGACCCCTTTTCAGTCCTTGTTGTAAAAAAATATTTATTTTTTTATTTCTTTCTTATTAGCAAAATAGTTGGGCAAACGTTATCTTAAACTATTCCAAATTTCAAGTTGATACCATTAGTAGTAATTCTCGAGATATCCAGCTGTGACAGACAGACAGACGGACTTTTGAATCGTCTATAAATTTTCCTATACCACCCGTTCCAGACTGTACTCCATGGGCCTGTGCCCCAGTCTGTTCTACTAAACATAAACACCTGCGACTTATGAAATTACTTTCATCACTTGAATTATATCAGAGTTGCAGACAATGCGACACTATCTGCAGGATACTTTTTGTATGAATATTTCGCTGGCACACCAGTGTACACCACAGTGTAATGAATTTTTATTAGCAGTAGCTTTACCTAAATATTTTAAATTATCTGTTTAAAAAAACATAATAAGACATTTTGTAAATTCAGGTGAACATTAAAGAATGAAAACTGAATTATATTAAAGACTAGATTCTGCCCGCGACTTCGACCGCGTGGATATTCGAGAAAATCCTTAGGCAGCCTTTAACCAGGAAAAATTGTAAGTATTTTATGTTTTATTTTATCAAAATAAGCCGCCGTTTTTACGTGATTAGGCGCTGCACCAAACGCGCTGCACCCCCTTTTCCTCTACCTCTCCCCACCCCTCCCTCTCACTAGCGCCCTCCCCACTCTCACTCGCCCCTTTCCCCTCCCCTCCACCTCTCCAACTTCGTGCTCGCTCGGCGCCACTTGACGGATATAGTCGCCTTTAGTTACGTATTATTATTCTTATTCTGTGCCTTTACCGTTAGTACTATTATTATTCTTTATTGTTTATTGTTTATTCTGCCGCTACGCATGCTCAATCCCCACCCGATTTCACGATATTTGCCTAGTACTGTAATATTTTCCATGGCATATACAGTGGTGATTGATGACTCAGAGATTTGTCTGTTGGAATCATGTTGGAATGCACCCATTCCTAAGTCAAGGCGAAAGAGTCGGAAATAGAAAGTGAAAGTTTTGAAGTTACATTACTCTGATTGGCTTTTATTCTATTTTGACGTATTTTTATCCAATCAGAGCAACGACCTTGTATAAAGTTTCACAAGCCGAAAGTTCACTTGTCAAAAACCGGAAATCAAGTTTAGTCTGTTGGCATGTCAAAAAAAGTGTTCACGAAATAAGTTAGAAAATGTTATGACCTTTTAATTTATTAAAAACTAATAAAAAAATAGCTTTAGATTAGAAAAGTGATCTTAAAAATGCATTTTAAGTGGTTATTGTTACTAACACTCATCGCAAAAGGTATGAATTGTGACATTTTAACTTTGTGAAACCAAGAGAAACTTTCACTCAGATTGTAAACTTTGTTGGTAATTTTCAGACTGTTCGTCGCAGGACGAAGATGATGGACCATACATGGGCAAATACATTGGGAAACTCAACTCTTATCACCACCAGGTAGGATGAAGCGAGTTCTACCAATCTTTTATTGGGTTTTTTAAACTAATACCCTATGTTACTTTTTGGCTGTGACTGCCTTGTGTCCTTCTCACCTGACACCTTTGTCTACAAAGGTAAAACTGATTCCATTTCTAGTGACAGTATCAATAAGTACCTAGTAACACATTTCTCGATTACTCCATTCCAAAACAAAAGTGAAATTACAATTGGTGTTTGCTCCATAAATTATGCCGCACCAGGGCAATAAAGTCAAGTTTTACCCTTACTATGAGCCGGCGACGTTTTTTAGCAACGTAATTATTAACAAGCTCATTGACAAGACGGGAGTTAAAGAAACAACGTTTTATTTAGGTTCCTACTAACATAAATACACTTCTTAGACTTTCCGCGTACAGTTCATTAGAAATAAAACACTCTTTACGGATATAAGTACGTACCAATTGTAATCTGTAAAAAGTGTTTTATACCTACTAACTCTATAAATTAATATGTAAATAATTTGCACACCATATAGGTCAAAAAATTTAAGAATACAAATCTATTACTATTATTCAATACTAAAAGTGCTCCAATGACATTGGATCCATTCAAATATCATTGTATGACATAGTGTACAATCAAAAAGTCAATATGGTTCTCCTCATAATCATAACATTTGCAGGTGTCTGGCGACGTGTATGCTGTAGATGAGTGGACAGTAATCCTGGTGAATTTCAACTATGACGGCACGGGGGACGACACATTTTTCTGGGCGGGTGAATCAAACCGACCGGGCCCACAAGGTTTCATAGTTCCAGACCAGAATGGCAAGTGAGTATTATCAGGCCAGACACACTCTGCTCTTTAGGTATGAAGATTCAATTAGCCAGCAGGGCAGTCCAGACAAACCAATTTCATACGTCAGAAAAGATAAGAGCTACACGATAGAGAGACAAACACAGGAGCGCTGTGCCACCTGAATTGCACTTTATTGTGTGGAGCAAAAGTCAGTACTTATTTATTTAAATGATTTTGTGGAGTGCATCTTCTGTAATTTTATTGTACTATTCTGTGGTATTATTTGATATTTTTGAAAAATTAACTAACAAGCTAGACCACAAAATACTTACTGCCTATTAATGTTAATATAATGAGTTAATAAGCAGAATATAATTAGGGAATATTATTAATCATCACATAGTTGTTAATTATTAATTAATATTTTGACGACCTCCGTGGTCGAGTGGTTTGTACGCCGGTTTTCAAGGTGTCGCCATCTCTGAGGTCCCGGGTTCGATCCCCGGCTGGGTCAATGTAGAAAATGAACTTTTCTATATTGACTCAGGTCTGGGTGTTTGTGATACCACCGTTGTCTTTGATTTCCATAACACAAGTGCTTTAGCTACTTACTTTGGAATCGGAGCAATGTATGTGATGTTGTCAAATATTATTTTAAATATTTATTTTGGTAATAAGTAAAAAATATTTTTTAGAACTTGTTTTTTTTTCAAAAGAATATAATTAATGTTTTGCGTAAGTACTTGAAGTGTACCTACATCAATTTATTTGTTTTATCTAACTATTGATTCTACTATGCTATTGCTTATATGCAACTGCATAGTCTAATTTGATAAGTTTATTATATCTACCTATATTTTCTAAGTGAATGAAATTAATCATGTAGATGATGTAGTTCTAAGTTTAGGCATGAAGTTAACAAGAATTAGAAACAACCAGTCACAAACAAAATCTGCTGTTTAAAAGGTCAAGTTAGTATTGCACTTTTGTATGGAACAGCTGCTTTTTTTTCGCGATGTCAGATTTGGCCCCATAGTAGAGTTGCTTGTAATAATGAGTGGAACCATCCCACCATGAGCGTAGCCAGCCATGGGCTCAGGAACACTCAGGGTGGGGCAGCAGTCTAAAATAATATGTAACTAGCAAACTATACCCGCAGTCTTACCCTGGTAATTTTTTTTCTATGCATTTTCCGTGCATATTTTGTATTGCTACGGGCCTATCTCATTAATTCCGCGTCATTTTTATATTTTCTTACTTAGGTAAGATTAGGTAGGTACCACACAGGACAGAGCCAGGGTGGGGCAACCGCCCCACCCTGCCCCACCGTGGCTACGCCCATGCATCCCACTGTGGGAACCAAATGATTGAAAATTCAGCATGTAATTTCATGTACTTACTTTATCAAAACAAATCTTCAGTACAGTATGAGGCAAACATCTTAAAAATCGGGTGGGGTCTGTGCGGAACGCGTATTTTGGGTATGCGTAGCGGTGAGGGGCGCGAGCGGCGGCGGGAGTAGATCGCTCGCAAGTGCACATGCGCGAACATCCCCACTCCTTCGAAAATGTGTCAAGAAGATGTTTGTCTCGTACTCGTACTTACTGTAACATACGTTTACTTAAAGTTTTGCATACCTAACTTGTAAGACAAAACTATGATTATCTACATTTTTAACTCAAATTCATCAATTCCCAGAACAAACATCCTAGAACGTTACTACAACGATGACGTCCGTCTCACTCTGCCGGAGGGCAAGCGCATCTCGCGCATCAAGTGGCTCGCTGTGTACGACATCGGCTCCCAGAACGCATTCGGGGACGTATACATCCCTGACGAGTTCGAGGCACCCGCTGAAAGGACTATAGGCCCCCTCATCGGGGACAGTTCTGTCACCAGCCAGTCTATAAGGGTTGTGGACGCCTCTACTTTCATGTAAGTATACACGGTGTTAAATAAATAATAAAATTAAAATTGTTTTATTGACCAATTAATGACAGATGTTGAAATAATACCAACTTAGGACTAGATAACAGACTATCTTAATATTATAAGCCTCTGCTGCCGAACTAGGCAAAAACCTGTATTTCAGCATTCAGCGCCATAACCATAACCCTCCATAGACAGCTTAAACTAGTCAAAAGCAAGTCTTAAAAAATGAGCACAATATACTTTTATCAAAGACAATATAAAATAAAAGAAAAACAATCAAAAAAGTGAAAGCATCTACAATCTATGCATGTGTGTGTGTGGTGTGTGTTTTCCTGGTAATATACCTAAACATTATAATGTAGTCAACAAGTTTTCAGTTTCATCACAAGATAGTGATTGTAGCCATTGGTAAATTTTCCGCTTGTTACATGAGAACCTGTATTTTTTTTATTTGTATGGAAAACTGCAATGTATCAACACTAGACGCAAATAGGACTACTACTTAGTAGATATAAACCTCCATACACAAACAATTGCATACGGGCGGCGACGGGTTAAAGTAGTAAGTAACTCCATCCGCCTTCATTCTAAAACTATAACAGCTGTCCTGGTTTAGCTAATACCTAGGTCAAGTGTGGTAGGTATCATTTTCGGATAAATCAATAACGTAGAATTCATTTCTGGTATAAATAAATGCAATTTATCAAGCAGTTTCTGAAAAATTACACAATAAACTTTTTTTTTTAAATCAAGGGAAAGTATTAAGATACCTATTTAATATAAGTTAGTATTATATTTGTCGTGGGTTACTATACTACGGCCGCGCAAGAAAACCTACAAACTATGTATTTTATGCGCATTTATTCAGTTCTTTCCGAGTGAAAGAATTGAACAAATGCGTAATAAGATTAGTTCCACAAACTGATAATAGATGGCGCTATCAGTCTATAAAATTCTACACTGTGACAGACCAACCTAAATATCATATGAAGACAGTCTGTATGTATTGTATTGTCATTTTTGGGGAAATGAAATTTTAATTTTAATTTGAAGTTTTAATTTCATTTCAAGTACCTCGGAAAATAAAGAAAAGAAAACCTTAAATAAAAATTATACAAAAATACGGACTAGAAAAGACTGACAAGACGTATACAGAATAATTTCTCTCGTTATGATTTTAACCCATACAGAAGTTTTAAACCTGAAAACGTGGGGAGTATAATTTTTAGTCCGACTTTATACTTTTTGGTTCGTTTTAAAAACATGTTCTTTAGAAAAGTTGTTTTATACTTATCTATGACTATAATATGGATGAGTTTAGAAATACTGTTTTTTTACTTGATTCTTAATTTAAAAAAACTCAACCTTATAGTAGTAGAGTAAAGGGTAGTTTAGGTACCTATCTTATCCAATGACTCAGCCAGGATTCGTATTCGAGGGGATTGAAACTTAGAAATCTAACACATAAATAAGTGTCGTGTAATGTAACGTGTTCATATTTTTTGTAGAATCCCTGAGTTTAAGTACGACGGCGGCGGGGAAGAGGTGTACTTCTGGGCCGGCGTAGGACCGCAGCCTTCTGCGCGCGGGTTCCAGATTCCTGACGAGTATGGCTAGTGAGTAGATATCTGTAGGTGCACCAGAAGAGGTTCACTTATGAGTATTTGAGTATGGCTAGTGAGTAGTAGCAGTTTTATCAATTGTAATTGCAATTTGTAAGTACATGCATTGTAAATATAAACTAGTATACAAAACTTTAAAAAAACTAAATCTTGAAACAGGCCAGTCATTGAAAAACAAATTAAAGTGCGTAGGTGGAAGCACACTTTACTCGGAATCCTCATTACTGAGGAACTGGTTGTCTTTTAACCGCCTCTTTGGTCTAGTGGTTCGCCGGTTCGCCCACCCATGTAAGACGCAGGGGTCCCGGGTTCGATTCCCAGGAGGGGGGACAGCCAACCAAATGTTTCGCTAATAAATAAGTGTAGGTATTTGTGTTTTTTAGTAATTACTTATGTATTTTGTACGTTTGATGTCGTCACTGATTAGGCCCCTCTAGAATACCAGTGTTTGCGACGGCCTTATGCTAGCTGGGCCGGGGCTCAGTTGGCCGCACACTTTGGTTTTGTAGTTTGTTTTATTTTGTTTCGTTTCTTCCGATTGTTTTTTGTTTCTATTAAAATTTTAACTATGACGACTTACTGTGTGGCCAATTTATAAACGTTTTACTTACTTACTAAATGGTGTTAAAAGACCGTCAACGAAGCCGAACTAAATCCACGCATTCCGCCCATCATCAGGATCATTTTTGTCTAAAAGATAATACCTGGGAAACCAATAGCTACGAAGTTATTGAAGGTCAAAGTCAAAAAATATTTTTCAATATATTTTTATTAAATCTTATTTTATTCATTATTTCCTAATTTTTGTCCAAAGAAACGTTATCAAAATTTTAAGTATTTCGTAACAAACAATGCCTTCAAAACATCATTACATGAGCACGCACATAAACGCTGCTTTTCAACTCGGCCGCACGCAGCTGTGTAGCATACACTCGCAGGCGCGGCCTGTTGTACGCGTTACATTGCGTGGTAATGTATGCAACGCTTTTTAACACCAATGAACTGATCCTGATGATGGACAGAATACGTAGACCTCGGCTTCGTTGAGGGTCTTGTTACACCCGGTATTTATGCTATAATTTTAGTATAAAAATAGTAGTATATTTAGTAGAAATAGTTCGGTTGTGTTCGTAACATGTGTTTTGTTAATGTCCCCTAGCCTGGAGCCGCTGCGCGCGTACCGCGGCGAAGACGTGCGCTTGGTACTCCCCGGGGGGCGCACGATATTCGACATCAAGTGGGTGAGCGTGTGGGACAAGGCCAGCGCGCGCTCGCTCGCCTCCGTGCTGGTGCGCGACGCGATATCCGTGCCGCCCGCCACGCACACACCGCACCCACACAAGTACCACATTACTTTATGACACTTCTCTTTCCATCAACTCCATCTAGTGAGGCAAATAGTTACTATTTTTATTACCCGACTGCGGGTTATGTTTTTCGCGCGTATCTTGTAAGTATGTTTGTAAGTTTGTATGTATGTATGTTTGTATGTAATATTCTTTATTACCTCATATCTTTCAAACGGCTGAACGGATTTCTATGATTAAGATATCGTTAGATTTGTCTTTTCAGCCCAAGTGTTCTTAAGAAGGTGGCGTTATAAAAAAACCAACATGGCGGCTGTACGGTGCTATTATACGCAACGAAAAAAATTTTTTTTTTTAGAATACTGCAATATGGGTGTCAAATTAAAGGGCTTATTATAAGGATTTCAAAAAGGTATATCATGACCGTAATATATAATAACTAAAAAGAGATAATAAAAAAAAAATAAAAACCCGCCTGCATAAATAGACAAGTCGACTGAAAAGATGGAAACAAGATTAAATAAATATTAAAGGCAACATGTCATAATAACATGCAGTCGGAGGCATATACGAGAATTCAATCATTCATAATGTCACTTTCTTTATGCATGCCTCCGACTGCATGTTATTATGACATGTTGCCTTTAATATTTATTTAATCTTGTTTCCATCTTTTCAGTCGACTTGTCTATTTATGCAGGCGGGTTTTTTATTTTTTTTTATTTTTTGTAAATGTCACTTTGAAAAGTCCTCATTGAATTCCGACACATGCCAAAATCCCAAGTCTATTCAGCGTGTGAGACAAAACTAGCGCGCGCTCGCTCGCCTCCGTGCTCGTGCGGAGAGAGTCGCTAGGATTATATAAAGAAGAATCTCGATATTGTTGATCGCGTCGGGTCGGGAGTAAAGGCAGAAACATACTTACGTGTCGTGGCGTGTCGTGATGCTTACTGTCGTGACGGTGAGTGTGCACACTAACGTGTCGTGTCGTGGCGTACTCTGGCGTTATTTCTGAACAGTACTTAACGAACCTTTGCAGCGTTCAAACATACATAATGTTTTCTTCTGATTTGGATAGGGAATTTCAGCAATTTCTTCCCAAGCAGCATTTCTAATCAAATGATCCTTGTACTCTTCACACTTTGAGTCATATATAAATTTTCGTTGACGTAAAAGTTCTATAAGATCTTCAGTCATTTTGCTGCAAATATAATAAATTAAAAAGTGCCTGCTAGATGTTCGCGCCACGAGCCACGCGCCGGTATAGAAACACATTTGCCTGTTGTGCCGTGTCGCGTCATCACCCCCACCACCGCTCTGGCGCAATCGGTGGCGAGCAGTCGGAGCCACGACAGAACGTGTTGCGACGCGACACGACATGCAAATATGTCTCTAACCATATTAAATGTATGGAACCGATATGCTCCTGGCGCGTCACGACACGCGACGACACGTAAGTGTGTTTCCGCCTTAACCCTCGGGCAAGAGTATTTATCTGGCCAATGGATCTTTTGAGAATGAAGGATAAAGTTTACCTCCTCTAAATCTATGCTACCCTGGTACTTCGGTAAGAGATTTAAGTTCTCATTAGATTCATTATAGATCTTATAAGAAAAACAAATCTCACTTGATCCTTTGTGGATCTGGCCAATGGATCTTCTGAGAATGAATGATGGTTTGTGCAGGAGTCGGCTGCCGCACTGCAAGCAGCTGCACCGCGACCTGCAGGTGGCCTGGGAGGTGTTCGGGAACGCCATCACCATCGAACTCACCGGGAAGGTATGTTTTTTTATGCAAAACATGTTTGGCCTTATCTCACCTGATGTTAAGAGTAACAATAAGGCCGAAGGTCGAAGCGCACTACTCTCGGAATCCTCATCACTGAGGAACTACCTCTAACTGCCGAAACTCATTTTTTTATATTGTTGGTATCTTCAGACTTAGGTAGCTTGTGGTAGCTAGCCAGGCGGACTTGAAAAAAGTCCTACCACTAACTAAACCAAGCAAAACAGTCTTAGTAGTACAAATTATTGCCGATAGGTGTCAATCAAATTTTGTTGATATTAGTTTAAAAAAACCTTAATTTTACTGTTTCACTACAATTTTGCATTTAGTGATTTTTTAAGAAACAATTAAAAGTTATATGACTTTTTATCTGTATTTGAATATTACAAAAACAAATCGAAGCAGGTACCGCCATCTAGTGAGGTAAATTTAAACTAATTCCAACATTATTTAAAAACCTCGCTAGCGGTAGGTACCTGCTAACTAAGCCACAATCTGATGTTCCCAGTGAGACCCCATGGACAGCCCATGGTAAAAGGTGGAGATTTAGTTGTCAGATGGTGTACAAGGGCGTGTGGCGCCATTAGTTCCTCAGTCTTCTTATCGAATGAGGAATAGTGGCCACCTCTGGTGTTAGAGTTTATCAAGCCGCCTACAAGACCTCTAACTTGGCTTAACGACTGTTATCATATGACAACAGCCGTGACCGAGACTGACGGTTTAACGTGCCCTCCGAAGCACGAAAGCGGTCAGTTGTAATGCCACTTAACGGTCACCCATCCGACACCTGGCCGGACCGAGCGTTGCTTAACAAACGTGATCGAGTACGATCTCTGTTAAGTTCCGCCCTGAGCGCTTCAAGGTCCTCAGTAAGCACCCGCATTGCAGGTGGATCGCGACGAGTACATGTCGTTCGGTATATCCAGCAGCGCCACTTCGTCGCGCATGGTGGGCGCGGACGTGGCCGTCGCTTACTACTCCGAGCGAGCGCAGCGTGCGTTCGCCACCGACTACAACATCACCGCCAAGGCGCCCGTATGTATACATTACGGCTTTTTACATTGTCACATTGTGTTTCGTGATTGGTGGAATTTAACTTGTATTCTGCCACTTTTGATGGTTTTGACGCAAATGGTCATCGCGAAAATTTTGGTCACTTTTGCAGAATTTTGAGAAAAAAGAAAAAAAAATGAATGACATTCTGCGAAAGTGACGTTTCGCGAAAGTGACTATTTGCGAAAGTGACCAAATTTTTCGCGATGATCATTTGCGTAAAACCATTTAGTTTTTTTTTTCATCTGAGCTGCGCTGACTGAGGCTTAAAAAAATGCCTTTTATTTCTTGCCTTAACATTTAAATTGCAATATTCGAAACTAAAAAAATAGATATTTTGCCTATAAATAAGATATCTTCACCTACGTCTTAACGCATAGCTTAAAGCATTAATCTAGGCGTTACGCAGATGTGGCTGAGACGTTACGGTGTTAATTTACAAACGACAATACTAAATTTAACCACTAACGTTAACGCAGGTGGAGCCGTTAAATAATTTGATTTCATTAATAGTTTTAAATTTAATTAAAATATTGCATGTATGATACTTAATTGAAATACATTAGTTCATAAAATGAAACTTAATGTTGTTATTCATTTACTGCTTAGCTACTACACATTTTCAGAAATTTTCTTAGATATCTGACCGAAGATGCGCAACGCATTTTCGATCAAATATCTAAGCACTTTTTTATAAGTCTTCATATTTTCGCGACTTCGATTTATTAGATAAGTAGTTAATAAAATATCATTCTGAACTTACCATCCAAATTACATGGATGTGTCCTGGGGCCGTACCGGCTTACGCATCGAACTTCGAAAAGTCTGCCGGGCTTCAAATTAAAACAGATAAATCGAGCCCCTGTCTGGCTAAAATGGTAAACCCCAATTCATGATGTCACACGATCATCGATATCTTCCAAATAACTTCAACAAATAGTACAGTCAGCAGCACATCAGACTATACATGTTGACCGTTGACCTTGAGACCGCCTTTATGCCGTTCGTAATAAGAGCTGTTTTCGTAGTTCAATTCTTCTTCTGGGTTCTGTTTAACCTAGCGTGCTGTCGTGCGTACAATACGAAATTCCTTTACTTTGATTTCTTTGTTTTAAGTTGAAACTCGGCAAACCTGCCGAAGTTCGAAAAGTAAGCCGGTACGGCCCCTGGGGGGGGGGGGGTAATTATGTAACTTTGTTGCAATCAACTCTCACAGAAATCGCAGATTCATTGCTGCTTTAGTGAGAACCAATATGACAACTGTCTTACTTAAAGCAGCAATGTAGCAGTTTCAATCGATTTAAATCAAGAATTGTTAGCAACAGACTTACGTAATCTAAGGGCAGTCCATGAAACTAAACAACTTTCTTTAAAAAACATGTATCGAATTTCGCCACGTGATCTCTTTGATTTGTATGGATTTGTTGTTTTTTTTACATATTTGGCCATGTGTTCCTTAGAGAAAGTTGTTCAGTTTCATGGACTGAACACATCCACAAAATTTGGATGGTGAGTACAAAATGACCCTGTATAACGGTTCGTTCCAGTGCGTGCACGTGCTGGGCCAGTGGCAGGGCGTGTGTCGAGATGCGGCCCTAAGTGCACAGGACAGCAACCAAGTACTGGACGGGGCGTATGTGTCCGGGCTCGCGCGCGTCTCCTACAGGCGGGATCTCAACCCGGGTATGGGGGATATACAGGCTGTTACAAAATAACCCCTTAAGGGCCATCCATAAATTACGTCACACGTTAAGGGGGAGGGAGGTGGTCGACGAAGTGTGACATTGTGTGAGATGGGGGTGGGAGGGGTCCTAAAATCCGTGACGTCACATATCAAAATCATTAAAATTGACTAGTCACACTAGGGAGGGGGGGGAGTCCTTGTCACAGTGGACAATAATCATGAAATTCGTGTGACGTAATTTATGGATGGCCCCTTATGCCGAATATGGTAGATAGGGACCATCAAACTGAACAACTTTTACTATGAAACCAACTCTGAAATCGTGAAAAAAATCAGCTGTTTCATACATTTTGATATTTTCGTTATTAATTTTTGTATCAAACAGCTGATTATTTTTTCGCGATTTCAGAGTTGGTTCCATAGTAAAAGATGTTCAGTTTGATGGTAGCTATCCACCATAATTGGTATTAGGGGTATTTTTGTAACACGTTGTATAAGGTGTATGTACTGGGCCAGTGACAAGCCGTATGTCGAGATACGGCAACCAAGTACTGGACAGGACGTAATAGTATGTGTGTCATATCAACTCAGTTATGAAACGGAGAGAGAAACATAACTAATCAGAAAGAAAACAATAAAAATATGAAAAAAACAGAATCTGCAGCTTATAATAATTGTCAGATTTAAAATACCTAATTACTCTGACTACTGTACGAATAATTTTACAATGTGCATGACATTCAAAAAAGTGACTAAGTTTAAAAAGATACCTCAGGGTTTATTCATAGGTCCAATCTTTTTCATGATATAGCTTCTCAGTATTCTTCCCAGTGGAACCTATCGATCATCTCCCATGGATGAAATGTGTGGGCAATAATAACAAAGGACAACGCCAATGAACCTGCTTTCCATAGATTATACTCTAAGAAAAAATACTTATAAAGTACTACCTCAGGGTTCGCTTCTAGGCCCGGATTTATTTTATTACTATAGCTTCCATTAATATTTCCAGTGGAGCCGATGGATCTCCCATGGGTTATAGACAAGCCCATGGCGGTCGTATGGGTGATAGGAGCCAGAGATAATTCCGATGGACCCGCCTTCTATAGGCTATACTCTAAAAACAATTGCTAATAAAAGAACTACCACAGGGTTCGCTTCTAGGCCTGGATTTATTTTATTACTATAGCTTCCATTAATATTTACAGTGGAGCCGATGGATCTCCCATGGGTCATAGACAAGCCCATGGCGGTCGTGTGGGCGATAGGAGCGAGGGATAATACCGATGAACCCGCTTTCCATAGACTATATCCGAAGAAGGATGTAATCTTGCATTTGGGGAAGTCTTCGCAGGAGAGCAATTGTTTTGACTTCACTATGTGAGTAGAATTCTTTTTAGTTTAAGGTTTATTATTAGTACTTCCCTACGGATTTTAACGTTTCGACATTTAAGAGTTGAAATGTATAGAATTTCAAACACTTTTGGAACTCGGAATAAGAAATAGATTGGTAAAAGTATATCTGAATTACCAATTAATAATTTATAAACTAGTAATGGAGAATGTTCAGCCAATTTGGTTTTTCGGACATTCTCCATAGTAAGCATTGTATATCCGTGTTTACTTTAATTGCATTAAAATTAAATGACAATATTCAACAATTGGTGTGCCATACTAAATAATATACTAGAAAAAATACGACTCGCACCAGATCAATACTCAGACGGGAATCGAACCCGCGACCTATGGATATCCGGTCCAATGCTCTGACCGCTGAGCTACCGAGTACACAAAGGTCGCGGGTTCGATTCCCGTCTGAGTATTGATCTGGTGCGAGTCGTATTTTTTCTAGTATATTATTTAGTATTGTACAAAAACAGCATTGTGAATGCAAAAATCTCAAATTTAAAAATTGGTGTGCCAGTATAGGTATTACAATTTATAGTTGAGGTGTCTAAAAGTATTTAGTTTTCCTAAAGCCTTAAAAAATCGCTTATGATTTTGACAATGTGCAATATCAATCTACTGTTATAACTTTGTAAAAGTCTTAATTTTTCTTAATAATATACTTACTGCTCAAAAAAAAATAGGGGTCACCATATGATTTTCCATACTCGCTTCTGCCCGCGAATTCTTCCGCGTGGATATTCGAGGAAATCCCTAGGAACCTTTAACCAGGATAGATAGTATTCAATGTTTTAATTTCATCAAAATCAAATCAGCCGTTTTACGTGATTAGGCGGGTCCCCACCAAGCGCGCTGCTCCCCTTCCCCCCCCCACTCCCTTCCTCTTACTCAACTATTCAGTAATTGGCTCTTTTGTATGGAAAACAATATTGTATCCTCTATTTTCTTTGTACTAGTATTTTTATGATTTTAAAGTCACCTTAATATTTTATTTAAACGTGTTTTATGTTTATCCAGCGGGTCCCCCACAGCTCCCCCAGCGTGGGAAACGGCCCAACTATCTGACCCCGCTCTACGCGTGTTTACGTTCCGCCTGGGCCCCGCCGGGGGGGCGCGCGGATTAGCGGGGAGGGAGGGGAGGCACGCGAGCCCCCCTCTGGCCTGGTACGTGAATGGGCAACTGGCGCCCGATATACAACTTAGGAGGGGGCTCAAGTATATTTTTAAGGTGGGTCTTACTATTGTTACACACATTATTATATCAGAGGGAGGTCAAGGTCTAGCGAGGAGTGAATGGAGGCATACTAGCGCTCTCCCCCCCCCTCCCTCTCCTTGCCTGGTACGTAAATGAGCAGTTCGCGCCAAACATAAGTAGAGTTCAGGAGGGGGCTGAAGTATACGTTCAAGGTGGGTACTGTTATTGTTATGTACATTACATACACTGTTGATTGAAATCAACATAAGTAATTACGGGTACAGTATGTAGTATGCAGTAAAACAACCGTGTTATTACAAAAGATTAAACACCTGTTTAAATGTGATGCTGTCACTTTTTTGACAATATTGTTTGACAGAGACAGCATCACATTTAAACAGGTGTTTAGTGAAGGCGAGGCCAGTTCACGATCTGATGAAAAGTCTGATTTTTGAACTTCCAATGTGAAGAACTGATGTAAAATTCTACTTCATAAAAATTACTGTAGACTGAAAAAGAAACAAAGAAGCAAATTAACCGAACAGAATATTGAAAAATGGCTTGGTAACTCTGTAAAAAAATCCTGAATAACACCATAAAAACTTATAATCCTCTCACTCCCTCTTCTCTGTTAGAGCTGTACAGCTTTGGAATAAACTCCCGTTGAACATTCAGGATTGTCTTAACGTCAAGACCTTTAAATCGAAGTAAAGTTAAGTCGCACTTTCTAGCACAACTATCGTACATCGAGTCATAAATAACATATTATCTTATAATCACTCACATGTTTATTTATATGTATGTATTGAGTATGTATTTAATGTAGGTATATTTTATTTTATTTATATTTTATTAATTATTATTTTTTATATGTTACTTTATGTGCCCGCTTACTGTAAATCTCTGACACCTCTTAGGTTGGCTGGAAGAGATCTCTTTAGAGATAAGTCCACCTTTGCTCACAATTATTATTATATATTATGTAACAATAATTATTAGTGCAATAAAGAATATTAAATTTCAAATCGTCAGATTTCGTAATTTTCAACGACAGTGATATGATTTTTTATGCAAAAAGATAGCTTTTTTATCGATCTAACACAATAACCGAGTACATTTTTAATAAATGATCCAGTATTTCAGAAATCAATAAAAATGTACTAAAATTCGTCAAATTTCTGACGAAGCGTCAATTAAAGTTATGCAATATTCAACCTTATTCTAAAGACATAGTGAAAGAGTAAATTTCGTGAACTGGCCTCGCCTTAAACATCTTTTGTATATAACACGGTATATGTATTGTCTTATATGTATATGTATGGTCTTATTATAACTACCTATAATTTTTATTATTATATTATATTATATATTTATATTTATAAGGGGCGTCATTATTGGAATTCCATGTTATACCTGTGGCATTGTAAATGTACAGTCGAGTTCATTAATATGTTGGCATTTTTGACAGGCTGTTGACCTTTATTATAAAGCCATAAAGGTTGATGAGCTATCAAAAGTGCCAACATATTAATGAACTCGACTGATAGTTAATCTTATTTTATATTTTTTATTTAATCTTATCTTAAGTTGCATTACCCTTACAGGATCATGTTTATGGTACCATTTACTTTGTAAGATCTCTGTAACCAACATGTTGCAATAAACAATATTACTATGACTACCTACTTGATATTTACCATACTATTTCATTTGTAAGAATAAAATAATGCCATTTTATATATCTTATTTAACATTGAAAACCAATGTATTGATTATTTGTAACTATCATATGAGAGCATCTGTTAGATCGTAAGTATTGTGATGTATTGAATATGTGGTGTTTATGTTGCAGGTGTGGGGTGGCAACAACCCCCACTCGGCCACCGAGTACCACCCGCTGGTGGTCACCGTGGAGCCCGAGGGGGGGCTCGAGAGGTACGCACAGAGATGTTTTGGTTCAAAACTACATACTTATTTTAAGGGGCCATAATTGGAAAACATGGTTTGCGCGGGCCATATTTTTATATAGTAAACGTAAAGTTGTAGCCACAAAAAAAAACATACGACAAGCTAAAGAGATTATCTAGTACCTACAAGTTTTCAATTGCGTATAAACCTCACCGATGATTGTAAAAAAAACAGAATATCATAAAAAGCGCTAGTCGCGGGCCATATTTTTGGCGTAAATGATAGCGGAAACGTATTGAATTCTACATCAAAATACACTTTAACGTACTGAGCAGTTGCTCCAATAACTTTTTTTTAAGAAAGATGATTGTGTTAAAGATTATGATGAAAAAACAACGAAAAACATCGAAAAAGTGCAGAAGTTTTCCTTACTCTTTACACGTAAAGAAAAAGACAGAGACAAGTCATTTCGCGTAACGAAGCCTTAAGGCGAGGCAGTTCACGAAATTTACACTTTCACTATGTCTTTATAATAAGGTTGAATATTGCATATTTTTAAATTTGAGATTTTTGCATTCACAATGATCTGGGGCCTAATTGTCTTATTTCAAAATCTATCGCAATCGCTTTCATTTGACAGATGTATGTGACACATTGCTGCATTTCTTTGGTAAGTTTTTATTTATGCTAAAAAGAAGCATCAATGTGTTACATCTTGAAAGCGATTGCGATAGATTTTGAAATTAGACAATAGAAAGGCTGGTGCGAGTCGGATTTTTTCTAGTACATCATTCAGTATTATTTTGTATTGAATATTGCATAGCTTTAATTGACGCTACGCCAGAAATTTGACGAATTTAAGTACTTAAATTTTTATTGATTTCTGAAATACTGGATCATTTATTAAAAATGTAAGTACTTGGTTATCGATCAAAAAGCTATTGCATGCATTCTTTTTGCATAAAAAATCATATCACTGTCGTTGAAAATTACGAAATCTGATGATTTGAAATTTGTTTTTATGGTGTTATTCAGGATTTTTTTACAGAGTTACCTTCATTTTCTTTATTAAAATCCATTATTTGGCAATTATTTGGCAATTGCCAAAAGTGGCCACTTTGAGCTAAAATGGATTTTAATACTTATAGAAAGAATGAAAACTGTTGAAGAGTTATTCAATAGTACATTATGAGACAAGTTAGCTTAGGTTGCTCATTGCACACAAGGCTGCGGGTTGCAGCCCGAGCCGCAGGCGAGGGCGTAACTCAGCCGAGTGTGCAATAAGCAAGAGCTCACGAGTTTCATGCGACGTTTTTCAACACATTTGCAAGGAAAAAACAAAGTAATTTATCACACAGCAACAAATACGACAAAAACAAAATATGATAATTATGGAAAAAGGCGCGCATGTTATTTTTTGTTTTTTTTTTCACACGCCCAACGCAAGAATATTTTGCGAACAAAGGGGTGAGGAGCATACAGCCTACTTCAAAATTATTATTCTAAGTGATAAAATGCAAATATTTTAATATTTTATTACAAAATATTGTGAATTATGAATAATTTTATAATAATAAATATTTGTTTGACTTAATTAAGGACTTACACATTTATTTATTCCAAAAATGTATATGAATTTTCAGCAGCATAAAACCTCTTTGTTGTTACTAAAAAATATAACTGTATTACCCGGCTAAATTGGGAATGCTCTGTTTACTCGCATAGAACTTGCAGTAAGGTACTAATTTAACTTTGTAGGGTTAATTCTATTACGTACTAGTGTTTTATATATTATTGCACGCGTTTGTTATAGCTCGGTTTATGGCCCTAAAAGCGATGTATTAGGGCTCACTTTACGAGCAAGTGTGTTGAAAAAAATATTATAGACTATTTAAGTAATTATTACATGAGCTTTTTAAATATTGACTTGGTTTACGAGTAATAAAAATAAATGTAGTGGCGGCGCTAGTTTCACTACCTAACCTACAGCGCCTTAAGGAGTTGCTTTTTAAGACACAAAAATAAATTATGAAATACAGGATTTCTTTTCGAAGTCATGGACTTATTAAACCACCCTCGTATAATATTTATTGATACGCAGGCTGTCGGAGGCGGCGCAGCGCGCCACGCGCGTGCTGGCCGGCGTGCACGCGCCGCGCCGCGGCCGCCTCGCGCCCACCGCCGGTACCTACCGCACATACACTACCCGAAACCGACACTATACAACATTTTATTTTTAGGTACACCCACAAAATGCATACAGTAACATTATACATATTTCATTCACTAAGACATACTTTGATGTGTATCATTTCTATTACAGGTATACTCAACATTGATAATAAACTGTAGCTTATCATAAAGATCATTTGGTTTTGCGATTGTCAATTTATACGTAATTGACGTTCATTGATGCGATAATTGTTCGTATACAATGTGTATACAATGTTCGTATAAAATTGTTCGCATTGGCGAAAATAATTGAGGGCTTTTCACAATGACAAAAAACTGTAGGCTCGATAGATGGCGTTGATAAAAATAGGTGACAATGTGATTTTTTTACTAAGCTTCGAAGAGTATCAACACCATCTAGTGAAGCAAATAGTTACTATTTTTATTTTTTAAATGTCACTTTAAAAACCCCTCGAGAATCTACCCTAACATGTTAGTCTTTTTACCCGACTGCAAAGAAAGGGTTATATGTTTCGCGCGTATCTTGTAAGTAAGTTTGTATGTATGTATGTATGTTTGTATGTAATATTCTTTATTACCTCATATCTTTCAAACGGCTGAACGGATTTCTATGATTAAGATATCGTTAGATTTGTCTTTTCAGCCCAAGTGTTCTTAAGAAGGTAGCGTTATAAAAAAACCAACATGGCGGCTGTACGGTGCTATTATACTTAGTGAAAAAAAAATTTTTTTTTAGAATACTGCAATATGGGTGTCAAATTAAAGGGCATAATATAAGGATTTCAAAAAAGTATATCATGACCGTAATATATAATAACTAAAAAGAGATAAATAAAAAAATAAATTAAAAAAAATAAAAACCTGCCTGCATAAAAAGACAAGTCGACTGAAAAGATGGAAACAAGATTAAATAAATATTAAAGGCAACATGTCATAATAACATGCAGTCGGAGGCATGCATAAAGAAAGTGACATTGTGAATGATTTAAATTATATGCCTCCGACTGCATGTTATTATGACATGTTACCTTTAATATTTATTTAATCTTGTTTCCATCTTTTCAGTTGACTTGTCTTTTTTTTAATCCCTGTCAGAGTGATAGACTATTTTGTCGTAATTCCAGCGGGTGGTTTGTGTATCGGTCGTCACCCCTCCGCCTGGGATCGTCGTCGCGACGACGACTACGCCACATTCCGCGCCTACAACAAGTCGCTAGTGTGGGAGTGCCAGGGAAACCCGGCGGATCTGCCTATAGCGCCCAATACTACCTGGCCGGATCTTCTGTACTACAACTCCTTCACTCACGCGGGTAAGCACTTTTTACGCTTTTGTTATCATCATCATCATCAGCCTACCATCGTCCACTGCTGGACATAGGCCTCTCAAAATGCACGCCACCGAGCTAATCCGGTGGGCTATGTCGATCACTTTTTGTAGGTAGTGCGTACCACTAATAGTAGCATCAACTTCTTGCAATTACTGCTATTGTTCATTTTTAGTTAAGAGAAAATCTAAATTTTGCTATTAATTTCAAGTAATGATACTAAACTTTTTTTACTTACCCACCATACCTTACACATTTTTCAATTACCCACTCAGATTTAAGAAATCTTGAGAAAACATGAAATGTGCGAGCGAGAGCTGCAGTAGCCTGCTACATAACGGGTGTAACAAGACACTCAACGAAGCCGAAGTCCACACATTCCGCCCTTCGTCAGGATCATTTTTGTCTTTTGGACTATACCTGGGAAACCAATAGTTACTAAGTTATTGAAGGTCAAAGTCATTTTTTTTTTTCAAAATTTTTATAAAATTTTATTTTATTCGTTATTTTCAAATTTTTGTCTACAGAATCATTATCAAAAAATTATGTATTTATTAACAAACAATGGCTTCAAAACGTCATCACTCAATGTATTTTATGAGCACGCACATAAACGTTGCCTTTCAACTCGGCCGCACGCAGCTGTGTAGCATTCACTCGCAGGCGCGGTCTGTTGTACGCGTTACATTGCGTGGAATGTATGCAATGATTTTTTAACACCATAAATCAAAATCGTTTCCCAGCAATCATTTTGAACAGAAATGGTCCTGATGATGGGTAGAATACGTAGAACTCGGCTTCGTTGAGGGTCTTGTTACACCCGGTATATAGTGACCTGTGAGCTGCAGTCAGCGGCAAAATCGCTACGGGCTCTTATACCGTCAGCTCCGGCTGTTGTCATCTGATTTAGAGGCCTCACAGGCGGCTTGATAAACTCTAACACCAGAGGTGGCCACTATTCCTCATTCGAAAAGAAGCAGTATATTAGTTAATATTGTTGTCCGCAGGTATGGGCGGGCGCATCTTCGTGGTGGACAAGCACCGGCGCGTGTCGCGGCGCCCGGCGCTCGGCGGCGCTTATACGATCGTACCCGCCACTCTTATAACGCTTATAGTTGCCGCCGCCGCCGTTATAGCGCTCCAACGACACCGCTAAATACAGCGTCAAATTTTAATCATTTGGTTCTCGCAGTGGGCGGTTCCACACAAGATTACAAGCATTTTTTACTATGGGACCAACTCTGATATCGCGAAAAATCAGCTGTTCCATACATTTAAGCCGAGTAGGTACTGCGCTTTTGTATGGATCAGCTGATTTTTTTTATCACGATATCAGAGTTGCCCCTAGTAAAAGTTGTTTGTAATCTTGAGTGGAACCACCCCACTGCGGGAACCAAATGATTAAAATTTCAGCGTGTAAGGAAGGGCGGGGCAACTGAACCATAGTAACGCTCCATAATGTGCAGATTCTAATTATAACTGTCGTCAGTATTATCTATTTCTAAGTTTTACCAAAATAGCTTCATAGATGGCTTGTACAATGTACTTTGACGTAATTACCCCACGCGGGGTTATTACATCAGAATTCAGTTTCACAAGATATTTGCTGTTTTTTTCAAATTTGCCATGCGTTTTCTGAACTGAAAATATGATACTTAGATTAACAGATAACGACTCTCTTAGGTACAGTTATTAAATTCACAGTAGTTTTATACTAGACGAGGTTAGAGAGTTCTAAACTTTCGACCTCTTTTTTTGTGACGGAATTGCCCCGCCCTTCCTTATATTGTGTTCTATAGTCGCATCTTGGTAGTGGACAAGCAACTAACGCATGTCTGCTGGCAGCGGCTATACGATCGTACCCTCCACTATTATACGGTCACAATAGTGGTGACCACATAATTAAGGACTCCAATCGATTTTCAGAAAAAAAAGTAACTGAATTATTCTCCACAAACAATTTACCAAACTATGACCTGATAATGGCTATTAGAGAATGAATGAAGGAAATTTAGAACGATACACCCAACTGATCAGCGGGTCTACCGGCTAAAAATAATGAAGTTAATGTTAACTGTAAGTATGTGATACATTGCTTCTTTTCTTTGGTAAGTTTTTATTTGTGCCAAAACAAAGTAGCAATGTATCACATACTTACAGTTAACATTAACTTCATTGTTTTTAGCCGGTAGACCCGCTGACCTGTTTAATAAAACTGTTAAAATAGTATTAAAATATATAAGAACTCTGATCCTAACATCTATTTGGATACTGATCTGATCAATTGGGTGTATAGCGATCTGGATCTCTTCCATTCACTCCCTGGATGGCCATCACCAGATCACAGCTCAGCAAATCTCTGGCGGAGAAATAAAAATGTAATTAACTACTAATTAACAATTACAATTACAAATTGTAATTGGCGACTTCAGTTACAAATTACTTGAAATTATTAAAAAGTAATTCAGTTAACAATTACGTAATTGTTAATTGTAATTACCTAACTACTTATACAATTTCTTTTAAAGTTGAGGTAGTATTTTAAATAATACGATGTAGTTTCTGTGGTAGGTAGCGAAACCACTGCTAACGACGCACTGATGCGACGGGTGCGACGAAGAGAGGAGTAGGGATGCGCCGATCCGCAGGCTGGTTATCTAAATAGAAACTATTTAGCGACCGGTTTCATTTGACAAACATTGCTAAAAGAAGAAGCAATGTATCACATTCATCTGTCAAATGAGACTGGTCGCTTGGTGGTTTCTAATTAGATAATCAACCCGCCGATCTTTTGAAAGATCGGATTGGCAGGCGTACGATCCGGCGATTTTCGGATCGGATCGATACCATACGATTTTTTGCCGGATCGATACAAAACTTAAAAGATAGGATCGCTTGGATCGTATGAATTAAAACGTGGTTTGTTTACGAAAAATAGGTACTTACTTGGTTTATTTGTAACGAATCTTATCTTTGTTTACATTTTAAACATGGCGGCATCAATTATCATCATTCAAGGTACTTGTTTAATTCAATTCAATTCAATTCAATATTTTATTGCATACCATAAAGTGAATACAAGTTTTACATGGGTTTTTTCTATTTATTGGGGTCGACAAGCAGTTTCACAATAAGTAATGTTAAGCTAATCTTAAATAGTAGATTTAGTAAATTGTCAAAAAGACCAACACCGTCAACCACAGATTTAAAACTTAATTTTTAATGGTTTACTTTATAAAAATCAAAAAATAATTGCGTCCTTACTTATTTGCATCCGATCCGGATCGATTCCCTAAGGATCGGATCAAAGGCATGCGATCCGATCCGAAAAATCGGATCGACGACCCCGGATCGAAAATCCCTAGAGAGGAGAGGTGCACGCGAGGAGGCGCGAGAAGGGATACCTGTGTGCAGTAACAAGCCACACACACACACACACATGCACTAAAAGCATCGGTTGTGATAGGCTGCGTGAGGACAGCAAGCGATCAACATCTCAATTTTATTTATCTTTTATGTTACCCATAAAAAGTAATTGAGTAATTTTAATTACAAACTAATGTAATGAGAATTACTAGTGATTTATGTAGTTGCATTAAATTAATTCCAATTACATGTAATTTCAATTAAAGTAATTCAATTACTTTTCATCTAATTAGTAATTTAATTACAAAAGTAATTAATTACGCCCAACACTGCTCGTTTGTATGAAAATCGACTGGAGTCCTTAATTACGTGGCCACCACTTTATTAACCACATTAGTGACTGTATGTATCCTTTAGACGCATAATAGGTACCACATACGCAAAATACCAACTACGCATAACACCAACTTTTTCGTAATTGACTGATTGAAAAAAAAACGACTTTCTGTACTTTGGTTTGCTACCAGGAAAGACGAAGTCTCCAGCAGTAGGTACTCCCGTTGAGGGCTGTGGGGAATATTAGCTCCTTTACATTCCTGCTAGCCTGGTACTTTTAGTTTTAATCATAGTCACAGAATAGATATTATAACCTAGCTAGGATAGTTGAGGAACCTTAGCGAAATTTGTTTCTTTGGCCACTCGACACAAAATAATTTTAAGTCCCAGTCCCAGGTGGTGTTTTGCGTTTATGGGATTATACGTAGTTGGTATTTTACGTATGTGGTATGTATTATATGTACCTGTCATACAGAATCTCAAACTGAATCCGTCCTCTAAACGTAATTTGTAACATAACATTTAGCTGATGCTAGCTGAGGCTGCCCTTTTTAGTTTTTTTCTATTTAAGGATGTGTTCACTCCATGAAACTGAACAACTTACTCTAAGGAACAAAGGGTCGAATATATTAAAAAAATGACAGTGTTCATACAAATGATTTGATAATTTCGTGATCAAGTGAGTTGGTAAAGCAAGACCAAAATTTTGTGGCGTCTTTCGAAGATTGTTCTGAAGAAAATTGTTTAATTTAATGGACTGAACACGTCCTTGACTAAAAATAACCCCGTATTTACTATTATGTTAGTTATTCCCGTCCCATAATAGTATACAAGGTTATTTTTAGTTCATTGAAAACCTCTCGCGGGGTTGATCAGACCATCAAACTGAACAACTTTCATTACGGGACCAACCTTGAAATCGCGAAAAAAATATCAGCTGTTTCATACATTTCGATGAAGTAGGCGTAGGTATTGTACTTTTGTATGGAACAACTGATTTTTTTTTCGTGATTTAGAGGTTGGTTCCATAATGAAAGTTGTTCAATTTGATGGTCTGATCAACCCCGCGAGAGGTTTTCAATGAACTAAAAATAACACCTACTCATACTGTTATTTTCCACTGCCAACACCAGTCACCTTACCATGAGTTGATGCAAACTGTTTTCTCACTATAGTAAATTATTTTTTATTTTATTTTATTCGGGAAACAAACAATATTTTTAAAACATATGGATCAAAAACTACAACTACTAGGTACACAAATCAGTGAAGTTTCTACCAAAAATTAACATTTTGAGCAGAAAAAGAAAAGTACTATGAAATCTACATCAAACAATTATTATAGTTATCATTTAGCACTACTTATGTAAACTGTTAAGTTCCTCCCTTAATTTTAGTCTATAATCGCGAATACTATGATTAAATATATCCTCAATTATCGTTTTCTCTTTCACTCGCATTAACTGTGAGCATAGCATCAACTCGTGGTAGTTTCGGAGCGTAAACTTTAAATTAATAAACATAAATAAATCATGTGCATGTATATTTATAGTGATGAATTATTTCTATTAGTTTTATTTTAAACGACTGCTGAGAATATCTTTGTTAGTTTTAAATATTATATCAAGGAATAGATCTCCACTGTTACTGTACCTACTCATTTTATATTCTCTGATTATATTGCAAATAATTTAAGTATAATTATATTTTTTATAAGATAGTAACTATTATTATTTGTAAATAAATAAAACAACCGCTTGAACAATATAATGTTTAATTTACATCATTAACTTTACTATATGAGATTACATTACGTCGAGTTACATTAATTACAATCATTATTATTATGCAATTAAAATAAGAATGTGCACAGTGTATGACGTCATCTTGAAACCAACTTCACCTCGGCCATTTTTTTACGTGAATCGTACTGATGTGAAGTTGGTTTAACAGGGTGACGTCATGCATTGTGCACATTCTTATTTTAGTCGCGAATAAAGTAGACATCGAGGACATCCATGGCTATAATAGCTCTCACAAAAACAATAAATAATCAAACATGCCAATTACATTAACCTTATTTTCGATGACTAACATTTACGACGATTAAGACATATCACAATTTAAATAAGTTCTACTATGGAACTTAAAATATTTCTCTAAAAATATATAAGCCTTTTTTGTTGAAAGAAAATATCTAGATGATGATGATGATGATAATACCGAACTTTAAAATACCTGTGCAGGGTTTGTTAATCACCAACAACCTCGCAGGAGTAGATTATTAACATCATAAACAACGTTTGTTTTAAGACTATCCCACTTGTAACCGCTTCTGTGGTCTAGTGATACGCCCACCCGTGTAAGACGCAGGGGTCCCGGGTTCGATTCCCAGGTATAATTTGTACTCGGTTTGGTTGGTGGTAGGGCTTTCAAGACCGCCTGGCTAGCTACCACCAGTGTCCTACATCTTGGCATGGACCACTTTGAAAACCGCAATTCTGACTACATGGAAAATTTCTCCCCAATTAGTCCCAACTAGTCCTACTTTTTCGGAATTAGTCCCAAAAAGGACTGAAAGATATAAGCGATTTAAATGGTCCATGCCAAAGCAAACCTTCATTTTGGCAGGGACAGGCTATATCTAGTGAACCTAAACACCTAGCCAGGATCTGATTATTCAAAAAAAATCTCCCTTTTTTATGGATCCCGCAATGCCTAGAATCAAAACGAAATGAAGCGCCGTTCAAAAAATATAAAGGAATGATTTGGTCCCTGCCAAAATCAACCTACATCTTGGCGAGGACTTTTGAACCAGGTCACCTAGAGAAAATCTGCTTATTGGAAACGATTCGTGTAAATTAGTCCCAAAGCCACAAAATTAGTCCGCTTCCACCTTCGGCCTTATCATCACTAATCATCAGGTGAGGTGAAGGCCAAGCACTATCCCGTTGTGCATAAAAAAGACAAAAAAACAGACTTTTCTAACAAATATTTTTTTCTTTTTTCGGAAAAGTCGTACAAACGTTGTTTATGATGTTAGTTAGTAATGTACTCGTGCGCGGTTGTTGGTGTTTTACAAGTAACCCTGTATAATAATTTTTATACATTTTTGATAAATTACAAATTTATAATATATTGCACTTAATTTAAATGTTACATTCACTCGATTCGAGTCATATATAGTAAAGTAATATAATACACATTAAATAGTTACAATTTTCTAATATTCAAATAGTGTGAAGATTCAACTGTTTAACTTGTAGTTTTTTTTAATAATAATGTAATATAATATTATAGATATTATAAGAGTCTATTTGACCAGCCTTCTATAGACTGACAAGTAGTAGTTTTTTTTAGGTTTGTGTTTAATATTTTTGTATCCTTTACAGAAGATTAACTTCACGTATGTATTTAAAATCAGTTCTAAAAATTGTACAGATAATTTGGAGTTCAAAATAATTATTGTATTCCTAAAATCAATTATCATTAAGTTACTTAATATAATTGAAAAAATACTAGAAAAAATCGACTCGCCCGTAGCAGCTCAAACGGGACTCGAACCCGCACCCTTAGGATTCCGGCCCAATGCACTAACCAATTATGCTACAGAGTCGCTGCATGCTACAGAGTCGATTTTTTCTAGTATTTTTTCAATTATAATAAGTAACTTAATATATAAAAATAGCATTGTGAATGCTAAAATCTAAAATTCAATATCAATTATCATTAAAATCGTATAAAAAGATGATTACAAAATAACTAAATCTGCTTCCTATAAAATGATAGCTTAATAAAAATATTACTAAGATTAAAAATTGTCGGCCTTATTACAAAAGATTTTAAACACTTTAACTAAACACATGTTTAAATGTGATGCTGTCTCTATCAAACAATATTGTCAAAAAAGTGACAGCATCACATTTAAACACGTGTTTAAAAATCTTTTGTAATAACACGGAGAGTATTCTAAGCTCTTGTTTGTTGGAGAGGCATGGCGGTGTACGTCGTAGAGATCAATATCATAACGTTAACTATCTAATCGCTACATACATCGGACATAAATCAGTAATAGCACAAAATACAGACAAGGCAGCAGCCAAGCTTAGTACAGATACGGCACAGAACCACAGAATACATAATAGTACAAGTACAGAAGCCTCATCCCGCAACATCATTTAATTAAATAGTGACTCTTGCTACGACTCAATAAGGCGCAATTCAGATCGCACACCGCTACAGCGCCTACAGTTATATTCACCTAGAAGTTTTCTCTCTTTCTATCGCGTAGCTCTCATCTCTTCTGACGCCGTTAGGGTTGTCATCTTTTAAATAAACTGCGTAGTATTATCATAAAAGCAAGCGATTTTACGTACTATTGTTAAAGAAAATCTTACAATAATATTCGAACATTACTATGATATTTAATAATCTAAGTAGGTACCTAGTACGTAAATATGGGAGACATAAAGATAACAAAAGTCAACTTTTGATAGGTAGGAAGGTACCTATCCTAAAGTACAGACTACAGATACTATTATAGGTAGGTATCTTAGTTGTTTATCCTTACTTGTCCTATTTAGTTATTTAGAAAACAGTTTATGTTTGTTGTCATAAACCACCTATTAAAAATTATGCTTTCTTACGAAATCAAATTATCATGATAATTAACTTTATTTCGTAAGTAGGTAAGTTATTATTATTTCAATAAATAGTTGGGGTGAAGATTGTTTACCAAATATTTAAGACAAGTACCTACCTAAGAATAAACGGACAATAAGTATATAAACTAGGTACCTACCTATAAGTAAAGTAGACAAGCGTTCTTCTTACCACTTTACTATATTATGAAAAAATGGTCGAGTAAGCGCGGGACACGTGCGGTGGTCGCGCTCAGGCGGCCGGCGGGCGCGCGGCCCTCGGCCAGTTGTATCGTGGACGATACGCCGAGCGGTAGGTACATAACGCGTGGCCTTGAGCGAGTGACGGATGCCTGACAGAACTTGGCAAGACAAAGATGAGACAAAAGATGCGCCCAGTTTAGTGTTTGTAGCTGCGCGCACCTTTTGTCTAATCTTTGTCTTGCCAAGTTATATGCAGGGACCGGAAAACCCCTTTTTTGGTTAACCCAATTGATAGGGAATCCCTATTAAAAAACTCAAATGATAGGCTTTCCCTTTCGATAGGGTTAGTCGACGTTATGCTTATCGCATTGATAGGGTTTTTAAAAACAAGTCTATGAAATACTACCCTATCAAAAACCCCTTTAACGGTAAGCGGTTCTGGTCCTTCGGCCCAGGTGGGACTAGGTATAAATTGCTTGAACACGTTTTAAAACCCCTTCATAAAGCCATCATAGGGTTTCCTCGACAGGGTTTTCGTATTCGGTAAGTGCTTACTTGGGTTACCCTTTCGATAGGGTTACCGTATTGATAGGGTTTTTGAAAACAAGTCTATGAAATACCTAATCAAAAACCCGTTTAACGGTTCCGGTCCTTGGTTATATGCCGGTATCTTTACTACGCGCGCTTAAGCAACGCACACATAAACACTTCTCACCGACTGCGTCTCGCGCTCGCACTCGTTTGAGAATGGTCTGAGATTTAGGTTATTCCGTGTTGGTGAGGGGTGTCTGTGTGCGTTGTTCGAGCGCACGTATTAAGCTTGACTTCTGTCCTCTCTATTTTGTGATAATAGTGCAAGTTGAAGTTTTATTGTGCACACGAGATTTTCTGTCATCAACAAAACTGGTGATAAATGTAACCAATCTTTGCATATCTCATTTTCGAACTAATTCGACTAAAAAAACATCGATTCACATAACAACAGGTTACAAACAACAATAATTATAATTCAATTATGTTTTTACACAACTGCCCAAAAAATAAGACTGTATTTTGCTAGATCGTATCGCATCGCATTGTATAGTGGTTTCTAGAAGTTGTCGATGGAAATAATCACGCGTGTTTAGTGTTACAGTATAGTCACAGCCTAAAGAGTAATTAGTTAGGGAGGGAGAACTAAACACTTTTCAGGCTGTCGTATAGTTGTAGCCGTGGTAGTAGTGTAGTGTAGTGTAGTCCCCTAGGGGCGGTGTAGGTCGAGGAAGTCGTGTAGTGTGGCGGGCAGTAGATCCCTGGGCACTCGGATGCGCGCCGCCACCACCGCGCGCGCCGCCAGGCACGCCAGCGTCACGTGCCGTAACACTTGCACCTGCCGACGGGGACAAGCGTCAGTTCAGGGGCCGGCAGGCTGATTATCTAATTAGAAACCATTAAGGCTCCGTTGCGCGAAATCACTTGTCTCTGTCTTTTTCTTTATGTGTAAAGAGTATGGAAAATAACCTCACTTCTGCACTTTTTCGAGGGATGTATTTAATAGCACTTTAAATTTGATGAAAACAGCAATAAAATAGTACTTAAGCACTTTAAAATAATAATAGATCTTTAATATAATATCATCACTTAAATAATCATGAACCAAATTTACAAAATTAATATACACTCTAAAGTAATAATTTCATAGACAACTTAATTAAAATACCTACAAAAATAATGGTTTGCACTTTAACTATGTTGAAATTGAAACGAAGTAGAGAGTAGTTAAAAATAATTGAATTAACCTGTAACGTTGCAATTTTTTACGTTACATTTTCTTACAAAATGGTTAAATTGACAATAAACCAAATTCTTTAATTTCAATGAGTTTAGTTCCAAAACGTCTCAATAGATGCCGCTAGCAGTCTCCCAAAACTTAGTAATTCGATACTGATCGATATTGTTTTGTCTGAGCCTATTATTTTAAAAAGTAAAAAGTCGACTGACATGCATGACAGCTGTCAGGAAGATGAGGAGCTTGTCTATGTAATTCGAAGAGATAGCATTTTGGATTCCAAGTTGTCGAAGGGTGGAGCCCTAAGGAAAATTTGAAGAAGGCCTAATCCGGTGTGATCCGTCATGGCTTCCAAAATAAGTTTAAAATGGATGTGAAATAAATATTTTGGTAAGTAATCCATTTCCTTTTGTGGTATATTTTTTCATTATTTCCATAGTGGATTTTGTCACGACCATGCGCCTTTTAATTGCAGGGTGGGTTGTGGATAGCATGATGTTCTGATGAAGATATTCCTAATACAATATAATCAGGAGGCATCTGCAGTAAGTGCAACGATTTTCCAAATTTTCAGTTTAAGATCTGAAACATAGATTTTATTCTCACCTCAATGTGGTTTTGTTTCAGATGGGATTTTCATATTTTATTTTTTGAATTATCATATTTTATATTTCATTTCTCAATTTTTATAATGTAATTTAATAATACTACCTTGTGATGTAATTATTTACAATCACTCACCTCCATTTTTCTGAAGAAGAGAAGACACATTTCTTCCAACCAATTGATGCTGTTGTCGTTGAAATGGCTCTAGTAAGAAAGGGTTAGCCGAGTTGGCTACAAACTGAAGGTACCCGCTTGGAGTTATAAGATGGCAATCAGGTAGCTTCATCATCACTAAAGGATTTCATCAGGTCAGTCACCTCGTTCGATCAGTGGACGCTCAGCCCGGTATAACTTGTGTTATATATAGTAACTGGACAGCTGGACCAAAGTAAGAAGTGTCTGTCGGTTTTCCTTGACCTGAAAAAAGCTTTTGATACCGTCTCCATTCCTATCCTTCTGCACAAGCTGGAAAGAATTGGAATAAGGGGTAAACCGCTAGCGCTCTTCGAAAGTTATCTGTTTGAAAGGAAACAAAAAGTCAAACTTCCTGGGTGCATTAGTGAGGAGGCAATCGTTACTTGTGGCGTGCCGCAGGGTAGCGTCTTAGGACCTACCTTATTTCTTATCTACATCAACGATCTGTGTTGTATGAACATACCTAATGCTAAAATACTGTCGTATGCTGATGACACCGCCATTGTCTTTGCTGGTGACTCATGGGATTCAGTCAAAACTAGTGCTGAAGTTGGTTTGGCTCGAGTCGCTCTGTGGCTGCAACAAAATCTCCTAACGCTAAATACATCTAAAACGAATTTTATTTGTTTTAGCATCAACAACAGTTCGCAGCCACAGAGCGACTTTAGCCTAAAAATACATGGGTGTACTGGGGATGCCAATAAAAACTCTTGTAACTGTCCATCAATAGAAAAAGTTTCACAAACCAAATACTTAGGTGTCATTGTGGACCAGAGGTTGTCGTGGTACCCACATATTGACCACGTTATATGTAGAATTAGAAAACTAATCTGGATCTTCAAAACACTCAGGCATGTTATACCAGAAAGCTCCGAAGGAAAGGGCTCTTCGAAGTGTCTCCTCAATCAGATATATATCTCTCTTGCACAATCCATTATAACATACTGCATCCCTGTTTGGGGTGGTGCTTCGAAGACCCAGTTTCTCGATTTGGAAAGAGCACAAAGATCCCTTATTAAGGTCATGTATTTTAAGAAGAGACGCTTTCCCACCGAAACGTTGTATCGCATAAGTGGATTACTTTCTGTCAGGAAATTATATATTATTATGATTATCCTCAAAACCCACAAGTCGTTGTCATTTGATCCTGGTATCTTGGAAAAACGGCGAAAAGATATTATAATTAAGTCAACCGCTAATAGGACGGCATTTGCATCTAGACAATTTAACTCGCAATCTACCTATCTGTACAATAAAATAAACAAAGATATATACATATATGATAAAACACATCATGAATGTAAGAAAGTTCTATTAAAATGGGTTCAGCTCAAAACATACGAAGAAACAGAATCCTTATTGCTTCGTATGTCATGAGCTTGGTAGAATATACCCATCACATATTTCTAAATTGTAGCTGGCTAATCTGACACAAACTACCACAAATTCTTGCACACACAAATATGCACACACACACACACACACACACACACACACACGCACACACACACATAGTGTAACATTAATTAGTTTTTTATAAGTTTTTTATCCCAGTCTAGTGTCTTACGTCCGAATACTCAATGGCTTCTTAGCTAAAATCTTGAGTTGAGGTCTCCTTAACTTTAAGGAAGCTGTCAGTTTCATAGAGTTTCTGTCAAATCTGACAGCTTTTATGTATTTGGGGTGGCCTTAACTTTGGAATTCGTTTGAGTATTTGGCCGTTAGTTTTTATATCTAAGGAAGGAAGAGCGGTGTCCCACAAACACAGGCTTTCAGCTTAAATGGGGACACCAACTTATTTCTAAAATATTGTAAATGTTTTAAAGAAAAATAAACTTATTTTATTTTTAAACTTATTTTTTTTTTTTATCTCGCTGAGCCGCCACCGTTCTGGAGTTGGATCTTCTGGCAGAGTCCGTCATGATAGAAATGGTGTAACTTCTATATAAAATTTCGTTCTATAAATTGGGATAGTCTGATCACAGTCGCGAATCAACATAAAGCGACCTTGAGAGTTTTAGTCTTTTGCATACAATTTAAATGAATAAAGGTTCTCCAGTAAAGTAATGAATATATAATAATATAGGGTGATTAACAATAATATTTCTAAGTCCATAATTATAGAATAAAGCAGAACAAAGAGTAATCTCTGTATGTAATAGTTATGCAGAAACAATAGGAATAAATGAGCTGGCTTTGAGACAACTACCATCTTTGATTTCATCACCCCGTCATTACATTTCATTAAGTTAACTTTGAAACAACATTATATATATTATAACCCCTGGAGGAAACAAACCTTTACAAACCATAAAAATAATGATTTCCACTGTAAATATGCTATATAATACTTTGCACTATACAATTTAATTTTATAACTTTAGTCAAGCTTTAGTACTTATTGTGTATTGTGTAGTGTACGTAAGTAGTTGATAATTAATTGCTCGCTAAGTAGGTACATAATGTATAGGTTTAGAAAATTCACACTTACCGGTTGAAGCTGAGGTTCTATAGTTTATTTACAAATAATAACCTCAGTAAAATATAGTTTGTTGTAGACGTTGTAGTAGGCAAAAAAGTGTCAAATTTTTGCTCTTGAGGTTGAAGTTTGTAATAGATATTATAAAATTAAATTGTATCGTGAAAAGTATTAATTCTAAAGCTAAGCATATTTACAGTGGAAATCATTATTTTTATGGTTTATTCAATTATTTTTAAAGCTAAGCATATTTATAGTGGAAACCATTATTTTTATAGTTGATTCAATTAATTTTAAAGCTAAGCATATTTATAGTGCAAACCATTATTTTTAAAGTTCATTCAATTTATTTTATAGCTAAACATTTTAATGTGTATAGCATTATTTTTAAAGTGCGTTTATATATTCCCCCTTTTTCGATGTTATTCGTTGTTTTTTCATCATAATCTTTAGCACAATTATCTTTCTTAAAAAAAAGTTATTGGAGCAACTGCTCAGTACGTTAAAGTGTATTTTGATGTAGAATTCAATACGTTTCCGCTATTATTTTCGCCAAAAATATGGCCCGCGACAAGCGCTTTTCATGATATTCTGATTTTTTTTACAATCATCTGTGAGGTTTATACGCAATTTAATACTTGTAGGTACTAGATAATCTCTTTAGCTTGTCGTATGTTTTTTTTTGTGGCTACAAAGAATTGTTTTATATTTTTTTTTGATAGCACAAGTTTGAAGCATAAAGAAAATAATATTATGATTTTTTTATTTTACCTTGTTAACTAAATATATTTTTTTATATTATTATCGCGATAAAATATCAAACATACGGCTGAACACGAAGTTCCTTTGCATTTACTGATTTAAAAAACTGATTGACAGATTTGACAGACAGTGACAAAGAGTTTGTTTTTTTTGTTTTGAGCAACAACATAGAAAGTCTTTGGAGCAAAGGCATAACCTACGCATACAGCCGTAATAGTGATTTATTGTACTATGCTGTAAATTAAAAATTTAATTTTTTATTTAAATTAAAATGAAGCATTATAAAAATTCCGCAATTTGTTATAAATACAACTTGGACAACTTATGTAAGCTATTAATTATATTTATATATTCATAAAATATGTAATACAAAAGTGCTTTTGAGATTAAGTTAATAAATTTATTTCTTTCTTTCATAAGTAGGGACGGTTTGTTTGTAAATATTCTTTCACTAAGTTGGCTGGAGAGAAGTGTACACTTTTTTTTTTAGTTTATTTATTACTGAAAAACATATAAAAAATAATACAATTAACTTTCGCCAAACTGCATAACAGTTTGTCGGCGAAATATAAAACTATGCTCTAGTTTTTAACAAAAGACATACAATATAGGTGTTGGAGGTAATTTAAAGTAACCTAACAAGAAACATTAAACAGAGTGAACACTTAGTACACTTACCCTGCTAGCCTTGTGCAGCGGCACTAGATCCGCGGGCAGATCCCCGAACCGGTTGGGTTGGTCCAAGTGCGCGCCGCCCTTGAGCAGCGTCTCGACCAGCTCCGAGCTGAAGTTGTAGGGCGCGGCGGCCACGTGCAGCGCGGTGCTGCGCGACCCGTTGCGCGCGTCCACGCGCGCGCCCGCCGCCAGCAGCAGCCGCACCACCTCCACCGACGGGAAGATCGGCTGTTCAACACCAATTAGTGTACATTTATTAATAAGCTAGTCAAATTCTACATTAAAAACGCAAACGCGATGTAAAGCTGCATTTTTGGTATGTTATTTGGAGTGAAAAACTACATTTTGCAAGAAAAAAAGGTGTGCTATGCTACCTGCGTAATATGAGAGTTTTTGCAGTTCAATTCAAATTCAATTCAATTGAGAGGTGTTAATACTTTTTTGACATTCTTATTCGAAAAATGAGCACCTCCTGACTTATTATCTATCAACACATACTTTTTATTTATGAGACTGTGAAGTGAGCATGTTTGTATGAAAATAACGGTGTGGGCGGTTAGATGTGACGGTAAGTGTCAATTTTTCAAGCATCATATATCTCAAAAATTATTAGTCATACGGAGCTGTGGGTTGGCTTCAATTGTTATGAATTCAATATACTTTCAAAATGATAGTAGCAACTAATATCAAGAACCCATAGTTTTTAAATGTAACTGCAAAAACTGATAATGAGTACTCACCGGCACGGCGAGCTCGTCGGCGAAGTAGGTGGAGCGTATGACGTTGAGGCAGGACACGGACAGGTGCAGTAGAGTGTCGCCCGTGTGCGCGCTGCGGACGTCCGCCGCCACCAGCCGCCGCGCCGCCGCCTCCACGCCTGCACACACACCACATTTATTTATTTAATCCTTAGATAAAGAAAATCCTAGATAACGCTTCACGAACTAAAGCCGGCCACATACAGAAAGAATATCGTTAATGTATGCAAATTTATTTTTTTGCCTATTTGGTGAAGGTCGGGGAAGCCGCTGGATGCGGGCCAAGCAGGACCGAGCCAAGTGGAGATCCTTGGGGGAGGCCTATACTCAGCAGTGGGTGTCGTGCGGCTGATATGATGATGATGATACAAATTTCAAAAGGAAATATCACTTTTAAATAGTAATAAACAAAGAAGAGAACACTTAGTACGAGACGTCTCACCGGGCATATCGTCCGGCGCGGCGGTGGCGAGCGCCAGGTGCAGCAGGTGCGTGACGCAGCGCAGCGCGCGGTCGAACGTCTCCGCCTGCTTGCGGTGCACGGGCCGCACCTAGTACGAGACGTCTCACCGGGCATATCGTCCGGCGCGGCGGTGGCGAGCGCCAGGTGCAGCAGGTGCGTGACGCAGCGCAGCGCGCGGTCGAACGTCTCCGCCTGCTTGCGGTGCACGGGCCGCACCTAGTACGAGACGTCTCACCGGGCATATCCTCCGGCGCGGCGGTGGCGAGCGCCAGGTGCAGCAGGTGCGTGACGCAGCGCAGCGCGCGGTCGAACGTCTCCGCCTGCTTGCGGTGCACGGGCCGCACCTAGTACGAGACGTCTCACCGGGCATATCGTCCGGCGCGGCGGTGGCGAGCGCCAGGTGCAGCAGGTGCGTGACGCAGCGCAGCGCGCGGTCGAACGTCTCCGCCTGCTTGCGGTGCACGGGCCGCACCTAGTACGAGACGTCTCACCGGGCATATCCTCCGGCGCGGCGGTGGCGAGCGCCAGGTGCAGCAGGTGCGTGACGCAGCGCAGCGCGCGGTCGAACGTCTCCGCCTGCTTGCGGTGCACGGGCCGCACCTAGTACGAGACGTCTCACCGGGCATATCGTCCGGCGCGGCGGTGGCGAGCGCCAGGTGCAGCAGGTGCGTGACGCAGCGCAGCGCGCGGTCGAACGTCTCCGCCTGCTTGCGGTGCACGGGCCGCACCTAGTACGAGACGTCTCACCGGGCATATCGTCCGGCGCGGCGGTGGCGAGCGCCAGGTGCAGCAGGTGCGTGACGCAGCGCAGCGCGCGGTCGAACGTCTCCGCCTGCTTGCGGTGCACGGGCCGCACCTAGTACGAGACGTCTCACCGGGCATATCGTCCGGCGCGGCGGTGGCGAGCGCCAGGTGCAGCAGGTGCGTGACGCAGCGCAGCGCGCGGTCGAACGTCTCCGCCTGCTTGCGGTGCACGGGCCGCACCTAGTACGAGACGTCTCACCGGGCATATCGTCCGGCGCGGCGGTGGCGAGCGCCAGGTGCAGCAGGTGCGTGACGCAGCGCAGCGCGCGGTCGAACGTCTCCGCCTGCTTGCGGTGCACGGGCCGCACCTCCAGCGAGCGCCGGCACTCTGTAGCCGACGGGCAAATGTACGATTGAAATTGAGAGTTACTTTTTCACGCTAAAGTTGAACATTTTAAGATGAGTTTTTGTGAAAACATAGTTTGGATTTTTGAGCGGAACACAAAGTACTTTTATCATACAAGAAACGAAATTGCAGATTAAATTAAGTATTGTAAAAAATCAAGATAGTATTAGTCAATAGTCTTGTTTGGTTTATAGTTTGATTTTCGACCATTAAGTTATGACATAAAACCTCATTGTTATCGATTGCGATTTTAATTTAACGCTTGTCTTTTGTTTAAGAATAAAAAATGTATTGATTTTTGCTTTAGAAAAAACATATAGAAATTTTAACATTGTGCTTTGAAAAATAGTAATAAAACGTGAATTTAGTGTAAAAGCTGTGTTTCAATCATTAAATAGATAAACAGTCTAGCTAGACACACACACCCACACATGACGTCACACTCACCGGGCAGGTGCGCGGCGATCATGTTGAACACGCGCATGACGTCACAATGACGCGGTAGGTCGCGCGCGCGCTCGAGGCGGCCGGCGCGCGCGTCCAGCATCAGGCGCGTGAGCGCGCACGCCGTGTGGCACGTGTCTGCAACACACCACACGATCATGCCCTTCAGGCACACCCCGGACACTACATACAACCGCGCCATTATAAACAGATGACGTTTTTGTACACGCACAACTTTGTATGTAAGTCTAGGGCTACCTACCGTACAGTTTGTACTGTACGAGCGGCGTTCAATTCATAAATCGAACTTAAAGTAAAGATAAGACGCATTCCCGTATCTAAATATCCCCGTAATTAATCCCTCGCGTACCTAGGTATTATTAATTGTTAGCCGACACAGATAAGACATTTTAGACAAAAACAAAATAAAGAATCAAATCGCTTAACACGGCTTTATATTTTAGGTTATATTTTTCATTAAGTCTTGACAAAATCAAGGACACACAGAGCATTACGCGTGACTTTTCGCCGAGATATTTACGAATCTTATAGAACACCTTCAAGCGATAGGTACGCACGACAGCACGCTAGGTTAAACAGTTGAACTACGAAAACAGCTCTTATTACGTACGACATAAAGGCGGTCTCAAGGTCAACATGTATAGTCTGTTGTGCTGCTGACTGTACATACAGCCCCCTCACTGAAACCAACACATGAGTTTAAGAGCTAAGCGCAGCTATTCATCGAAGATTATGCCTAGATTCCGAGCTTCCGATACTCTCTCCAACGTTTGATTGTTGCAACAAAGTGCGGGATTGAAGTTTTTTAATTGTTGTAACTGCGCTTTGGTTCCCATAATTAAATATTTCGATTTGGATGGGTTCAGAAGGAGACCATTATCAGCTGACCATTGAGCGATCCTCTGTAGGTCACTATTGATCTTTCGCACAGTGTCAGGAGTATTGGCAGGTTTATCAGAGATGTACAATTGGAAGTCATCAGCGTAGCAGTGGTATCTGCAGTATTGTAAAACCTTAGGGAGATCTGCGCTGTATATAATAAAAAGTAATGGACCCAGAATTGAACCCTGAGGTACTCCGCATGTTACAGGTAGAGTGTCCGACAGCTTAGCAGCACCACTCCTACCACAGCTCAATTTTACTGATTGGAACCGGTGAGACAAGTAACTTCAAACAACCGAAGTGACGAGTCATCCAAACCATAACACCTAAGCTGTAGCAGTTCTGTATTAATGCTGTCAAATGCGTGAGAAAAATCCAGTAGTGCAAGGATAGTGCCATTACCAACGTCCAGCTCCGACAGAATATTGTCAACAACATCTAACAGAGCAGTAGACGTGCCACGGTTTCGACGAAAGCCTGACTGATGCACTGGTAGGATGTTATTTTTCTTCAATGTATTTCATTAGTTGGACATAAACAGCTTTTTCTAGAATCTTTGATAGAAATGCCAGAATGCTAATCGGTCTTAAGTCCTTAAGGTCGACAGGGCGATCAGTTTTAGGCAGCGGTGTAACCATCGCATGCTTCCGCTGTGCAGGGAAAACACCAGAAATAATGGAGACGTTGATAATAGCAGTGATAGTAGTCAGTGTGCAAGGCAAAGTCAAGAGTATCATATCTCTGCTAAAACCATCCGACCCGATGCGTTTGATTTAAGTGATAATATGAAATCAGCCACATCTTTCTCAGTAACAGGCCGCAGCTGCAAGGAGAATTACTATAGCGCTGCGAGTTATAAAAGGAAAAGCTTGATTGAGGTTGAGGCACTACGCTATTACTTTACATACATATACTCACGCCTGTTTCCCATGGGGGTAGGCAGAGACTATGGATCGCCACCTGCTACGATCCATGCACTTGCCCTGTTTTTAGGGTTCCGTAGCCAAAATGGCAAAAAACGGAACGGTTTTGCTTTGTGTAAATCATAAGGACTTTGATATTGAGTGCAAATAATAACCAGCTAAGAACAGAACCCTTTTTGGTTTAATTTATTTCCCAATACGTTCGGGTTCACACACCAGTATTAGTTCAGATACCACAATAGCGGTATTGTACACTTATAGATTCGTCATGTCTGTCTGCCTTTCTGTCCGTCCGTAAGTCACAGCCATTTCATTCCGAAAGTATTAGGATTACAGTTGAAATATAGTAGGTAGATGTATTCTGTTTACCGTTTAACGATTTTAACACAAATATAATATAAAAAAGATTAAGGGGGGGCTGAACTGAAACTAAAAAAAATTTTCTTCATACCAATACGTGCGGGGTGTCTTTAAAAATGTCATTGAGGTTCCTAAGGCAATTTTTTCTCAAAGTCAACCGTTAGAAAGATAAACACTGCCAAAGTGGTAAAATGTGTGTCCCCCCCCCTCTAACTTTTGAAATAAGAAAGTGAAAAATCTAAAAAAAACTGGTTCTGGTTTGAACGATATATAGTAATTAGTTTTCGAGATATATCATATTTTCCAAAACCGCAAATATAACTTTGTCATTCATACCAACACTGTGAAAAACAAAGTCTTTTTTACAGACGAAAAATGATAGTGGTATTAAATATGATATAGTATAAGGTAACTACCCTACGGCGCGTGGCCCGACACGCACTTGGCCGGTTTTTTTACATGGTCCGATCCCCCCCAAAAAACTGGCGTCGACCCCCTGCGAAAATCTGGCCTGGCTACCTATTGGTTCTGTCAGAATGTGGTAGTGGTGTCACATACCTGTGTAGAGCAGCGAATCCTTGTGTATGCGGATCTCGAGCGCCCACGTCCACAGGTCGATGCACTGCTGGTACCGGAACGCATCTCCGTATGACGCGCCCCTGACAATCAAACATACTAAATCTACAAGAGTACAAAATGTAACCTTGAAGGTAGCATATCGAAATGGCAGCTAATCGCGGCCACTAACGCAACCACTAGTGGCTCAGTTAAGCCACTAGACGCAGCCACCGATCGCAGCCGCTAGTGACTATACCGAATAGACCGACTTTTAATTCGGTGCAGTAATTTGACAGCTCCAGTGTGCCCACTGGGGTGATTAGCAACTTGCGTGGTGACGGCCACGCAAGTTGCTAATCACCCCAGTGACAGCCACGCAAGTTGCTAATCACCCCAGTGGGCACACTGGAGCTATCAAATTACTGCACCGAATTAAAAGTCGGAGTATAGTGCTAAGGATAGACCTTTAATAATCTATCAAGGTGGATGTGGGTGGGCGAGCACGTGCACGCACCTGTACATGGTGTCCTTGTGTCCGTCAGTCCGCAATGCGTCCATATCGGTCGCGTTATGGTCCAATAAGGTGGACGTAGATGGGCGAGCGCGAGCACACCCCGAACACTCCATACAACCGCGCCATTATAAACAGATGACGTCAGATGACGTTTGTGTACACGCGCAACTGTGTGTGTAAGTCTAGGGCTACCGCATAGAGTACATTATTATACTAGAGATAGAGTTATCAGTCAGACCTAGTGATCAACGCCATCTAACGAAATGTGACAAAAAGTGTACGATATTATAATATGGGTACTAGTAGGTTTCTATAAATCTTGACTTGTAATTTTTTTGGGAGGTAACCGCTATGTCATGAAATAAATTAAAAATAATTTACTTTATAGCTAATCAGCTTTGATTATATAAAACTGTGAAAGACACACGATACCGCGATTCAGCACGGGATAGCGACATCGCTCGACTGTTTGACAAACGAAAAATGAGCGCCATCTATCAAATCAATCCGCAACTAAAATCTTAGGCCGCGCTCCCTTGTAGTGAGTCAAGTACTAAGTGAAAAGCCCCTGGGCTACCGTGCAGTTTGTACTGTATGAGCGGCGTTCAATTCATAATTCAGTTTTTTGGTAAATAAAGTAACAACGCATTGCTTTGAATATCAAAATAAGTTGACATTGACAAACACGACTAAACGACCACACGATTCGGCACATGAACTCGCGGGGTGGGGTGAGGTAATTGATTCTGGGGCGGAGCAGGGGCTTTTCACTTAGTACTTGTCTTACTACAAGGGAGCGCGGCCTAAGATTTTAGTTGAGGATTGATTTGATAGATGGCGCTCATTTTTCGTTTTTCAAACAGTCGATAGATGTCGCTATCCCATGCTGAATCGCGGTATCGTGTGGCTTTCACAGTTTTATATAGTCAAAGCTGATTAGCTATAAATTAAATTCTTTTAAATTTATTTCATGACATAGCTGTTACCTCCCTTAAAATTACAAGTCAAGATTTATAGGAACCTACTAGTACCTATATTTTAATATCGTACACTTTTTGTCACATTTCGCTAGATGGCGTTGATCATTAGGTCTGACTGATAACTCTATCTCTAGTATAATAATGTACTCTATGGGGCGGAGGGGAAAGTGTCCTTTCTGTACGGTAGTACTTAAATCTATTCTGTGGCACGAGCACGCACCTGTACATGAGCCGCAGCACGGTGTCCTTGTGCTCGTGCGTGAGCACGCGCGCGCACACGAGCAGCGCCTGCGTCCGCAGCGCGTCCATGTCGGTCGCGTTGTGCTCGAGCTCCGCTAGAGTGCGCCACTCGTGCGCGCCGTTCAACGCGCGAGACGCCGCCTCGCAGTCCGCACCGCGCTTCTCGATGTACTCCGGACCCCTTTATCGGAAAAGAAAGAGAGAATTCTAATGGAAACGTTAATAAAGTCAGAGCACTCATTTCTCTTCATTCACCCAGCTCAGTCACGTAAATGGTTAGTCTTTCAATACAAGTTTTGACAGACGCATAATGTGACTGACTGTCAGTTAAAAAAGTCTGGGATGGAGTTCTTCTTGTCAGTTAAAAAAGTCTGAGACGGGAGTTAGCAAAATATAGACGATTCTAATGTGCTTAATTATTAAGTTTATTTGAATAAAGCCATATTGACTTTGACTTTGTCAAAACTTGTAATTGAAAGACTGACCGTTGACATGATGTGACTGAGCTGCGTGAATTATCTATTATTATCATATTATTATAGGATCTTTCGATTAAGTCGACGTGACACTGCGATGTCCGACTCGGCTGGCAAGTGTGGAGATTATTGTTGTTTATTGATTATTTATTCAGGTAGCAAACAGTTTCAAGATAAGGTATACAATTAGACATTTATTAGATTTAGATTATTGCGACATTCTCCCACGAACACCGACGCCTACGCCCTGCAGAGGTCTAAAAAGGCTGTTAAGGTGACTCACTCGTGTCGTATGGCGGTGGCGCGGCGCCAGGCGGCCAGCGCGGCGGACACATCGTTGAACTCGTCCAGTTGAGTAGCCCCCAGCAGCTCGTACGCGTCCGCCATCCGCTCCGGCGGGTACCGAACCCGCGACCCGAGCAGCGCTACCACCTGACAAACGCAGATACATGTTGAACAATATTTAATGAAAAGGTAAAGTACATCCACCGAGCTAGACATGTCGAACAATATTTAGTGAATGGGAAGTACTTCCGCCGAGCTAGATGTCGAGCTGTATTTTAGATATTTATCTCTCTCCTATTGTCTTCAGCACACGTTTTACAATGAGATAAATTCCTTGTGTATTATGATCAAATATAACAGTGCTTTTTTTCCTAATGAAAGGTGCCCTAAGTCCTTTTTTGTACCCTAAGACGATTCCCATACTGGCTCCGCGCCCCATTGAGGAGCGAGGAGCCAGTGTGTGAACCGTCTAAAAAGCTGTATATGCACAATTTGATGATGATTGGTTAAGTAGTAATGTTAAGACGTATTACAAACTTACTTTCGCATATTTATTTCGCATACCGGCGCCCGCGACTTAGTCTGCGTGGAAAGTTTTTTTGCTATCCCTCGGGAAAAGCACTTTTTTCTGGATGAAAGGTACCTTATGTCCTTCTCTGTACCCCTGACAACGTGTATGCAAAATTTCATGATGATCGGTTAAGTAGTTAAGACGTGAAGGCGTAACAAACAAACAAACAAATGGACTTTCGCATTTATAATATTACTAGCGGCCGTCCTCGGCTTCGTCTGCGTGGAAAGTTTTTTGCTATTCCTCGGCAACTGTACGTTTTTCTGGACGAAATGTACCCTATGTCCTTTTCTGTACCCCTGACAACGTGTATGCAAAATTTCATGATGATCGGCGTGAAGGCGTAACAAACAAACAAATGGGAAAGTCCATTTGCATTTATAATATTAGCAAAGATATTAGTTAGGACAAAAGAACTAGCAAACATCGTACCTGCGCGGCCCCCTTAAGGCAAGCAGTCCTCAAGGCGTCGTCGCCCGCGCGCGACGCGAGCCGCGGGTCCGCGCCGTGATCCAGCAACAACCGCGCCGTCTCAACCCTGTGCTCCTGTATTGCGTAATGCAGAGCCGTCTTCTGCTGCATATCCTGAGCATCCACCCGCGCCCCACGCTCAAGCAAGAACGTGCACAACCTCACCGACTGAACCGAGTTAATCAAACAAGTCCCCCCATTATGATTCGGGCGGTGGATATCCGCCCCGCGCTGCACTAGAAAGCGCACGACGTCTAGATGCGTCATGAAGCAGGCGGAGCGCACGGGCGTCGACCCGCTGTCGCTGCACGCGTCGACGTCCGCGCCCGCGTCCGCCAGCACTCGTAGTGCGTCCAGGCGACCTTCCACGGCCGCACACCTGGAATAATGGTGACCGTTTTAACGCACTGTACTGCAGTGGTTTTCGCTGTGGTTGTCCCGCTACGTGCAGTGTCGAGTCGAGGGCATCATCCATACATAATGAGGCAAATATTGTCTAAAGCAGGGGTTCCCAACCAGTAGGGCGCGCCCCCCCGCGCGTTGGCAAGTTAGGGTAAGGGGGCGTAGAGCTATCCAAAGGGGAGGCATGACGAGCGGCTCCAGATAGTACTTATAAAAACCTTTAAAAGAACTTATTTTCTTACAGCAGGAACTGTGCCACCTTTTGTGTTGGGGGGGGAGTAATATTTTAGCATACGGTTGGGTGGAGCGCACAGAGTCCCCTGTGCGCCTGGGAGAGGCTAGGCTTTTTTTTCACATAATGCGGTTGCTCCTCGCTTTTTGGCAGGACCTTTTTTGAGAGGCTAGGTTGGGAGCCCCTGGTCTAAAGTTATGAGTTATGATACATGACACTACAATGCACTCCTCACAGTAACAGACACACGTATAGTAGCGCACCAGAGCGGCGTGACGGAGTGCACGGAGCGGTCGTCGGGCACCTCGTACACGCCGCGCTGCTCGAGGTCGGCGCAGCACACGTGCACGAGGTACTCGACCAACTCCACGTTGCCGCGCTTGCACGCCACGAACAGCGGCGCGCAGCCCTCCTGCGTGCGGCACACCACCGTGCGGCGCTCCGCCGGACACATCCTGCACACAAGCAAAGCTCGATCATCGCACGATCCACGCACATCACGCTTCGACTAGCGCCCATAACGTAATCATACTATGTTATCAAGATGCACGTGAACTATAACTGTGCGTAATGTGTACAGGACTTGTACTATTAGGTATTTTGTGGTACAGGTATGGTATGTGCAAACCAACTTTACACAATGATATTAAAATCACACTTAATGAATGACAAATTACTACTAAGGACATCATTAAAATATGACACTAATGTATATTGTGTTAGTATGTATCTCCTACATTTAGATTGGAAATCTCAAACCCTCATCTTTAGCAAGTAGTGTACAAAAAGCAACTGATTATAATTTTCCACACCAGCTGTATAACCTTTTACCTATGTTTACAAATAAATGATTTGAATTTGTATTTGATCTGCAAGTGTTTATTCTACAAGCTGATAAATAGTTGGCAATAGTACAACTATCTCTGACATAATACAATAGTATTCCGGCATTCAGTACATAGTCAGTACCCTTAGCACGAATATCTATCAAAACTCGATGGAGTAATTTTCTATGGGAAATCTCATTTCGCTTTTCGGCGGTAGATGCCGCTGTACAAATTTCCCATACAAAATTGCTCTATCAAATGTTTTCGATAGCTGTTCGTGCTATGGGTACTGATCTAAAAAGATAGAATAAATTGAACTCAAGAAACTGCTTTTAATAGGTAAAAGGGAAACTGCTTAGACCACCTTACATTTAGGATTTATTTATATTTTTTCAGCAAACAAAAACCACTTTTCTACAGTAAGATTTTGTTCTCAGCAAAACTAGTGGTAATAATTTATTAAACACTTTCAATGAGCTTGACAACAAGCAATTTATTTGAATTTATAAAGTGTATGTGCTTACGTATGTAGACCAACTGCAATGACTACTTAATATTTTTTTATTTCATATTTCATTTATTGCATCTCTATAAGTACATTTTGGTGGAAATCATACATTTTGGATTCATTATAGACCCTGTTGGGCACAGCAATTTAAAAAAGAGAGGAGGATGCCTTATTATTTTTCATCTAACGTCTATTTGATAATAATATGTAACTATATTTATTGCAGTATTAGGTATTTTACAGAGCATACAATACATGGCATGCCCAATATTTTCTAAAATACTTTCCTAACAAACATTTTATTTTTATTTATGTTTAGTTATATATATTTACTTAATTATTTTTATTTATTCACTTCTTAATTATTTTTATTTATTTTTACTTACTAATGAAATTACTAAACTGGTTATTATTATTTAATTACTTACTATATTTTATCAGTTAAATATTCTTCTACCGTATAGTAGCATTTTTCAATAAGTAGATGCTTTAACCTCTAAGTGCCAGAACGGTCGCCAGCGACCGCTAATAATAGGGATGTTGACTAATGAATAAAATAACGAAATACTAATAAAAATCGTAAACATATTAAACTTTTAGAGTAGCTTGTATACCTCTTGGTTTTATATATTGCATATTATTCAAATCAAATCAAATCAAAAAATCATTTATTCAGTCTAGGCTGTTACAAGCACTTGTGAATGTCAAAGAAGCTACGCCATCGGTTCGCAAACCCTGAGCGGGAGACCTTGTAACGAGAAGAACCGGCAAGAAACTCGTCAAGGGCTGCTTTTTTCTCCCTCTATATTTCATACAGAGTCGTCAACATTGAAAAATGAGCTCCACATTTAAAGTGAGGTCATTTTCCATCACAATAATTAACAAAAGTTTGTACACAATGGGTAGGTAGGTTGAAATTAAATACCTACTACATATCGGATAGGTAATTGTGAGAGTAAATAACTTTCAACTAGTTGAGAAATCAGTAATCGCTATGTCTGCTACTCGAAAGTGCACCTAAGTAGGCAAAATTTACCAAAAAATACTTGAGACAATACATAAAAAATAATTGTATATATATTTATATATTTGTTTTATGACCCTTCAAAGTTTTGTGGACAAGTCCATTTAAAAAGTATAAAATTTATTAAAATAAATGATACCTTTAATTAGTCCGTAAAATGTATAGCAAATTTGTCGAAGAAACCATTTTGATAAACACAATATTTAATATAGCTGCTGAACAAATTTCCTATGCGTTGCATACAAACTAGCACGGCGTGACGTCATAACGTGCAAGCCATTAGTATGGAGCGTTTTTGATCGAGTCCATTTGTGCGCATTTCACACTGTGATATCTCGGGCAGTTTTCATGCTAGCGAATTAATTCTTTTACCAATGTTTCTTTTTTTGAGAGGTAATTTATGTAACATAAAATAAAAAAAATAGTCAACATCCCTATTGCTATATTGCCGTACTGTCAAAGCCCAAGCGGTCGCCGGAGACCGGTACCGGTAATCGGTTTTTTCTCTATGTAAATGACTATGATTTTGGTATCTAGAAATAGAAAAGTATTCATAAATAAAACTATCTTTACAGAATGATAAATTATAGCCTGATTACGAAATTATCGGGTTTTTTGTGAAAGACGCAATTTTATTTCTTTCTTGCCCGTTGGTGGGGAGGGTTTTTTTGTTTTTTAACAAAATGGCGGATGGCGCTGAAGGGTTAATTGTTGTGTAAACTTTTTTTCATTGTTTTCTTGCTGTAATGATTCTGGGAGTTTATTATATATTTTAATAGACATCACGAAAGGGCTTTTACCATAAAGAGACAATCGAGAAACTGGCAATAAGAGTTTATTTTTGTGTCTTAAATTATGAGCTGTCATTATATCCTTCCGCTCTTATTCTTATATTTCAAAACAAAGATGTTAAAAATATTTTTGTAGTTCAAATTGGAATTTTGTCTACTGTTTGCATCCACAGTAAAAACCATTTAAATACACATACATACATACATTTAAATTATAACTTTAATGACTAAAGCAATAAACCTTTGTGTCCCTTTGTAATTGATATTTACAAATAAATAATTATTACTTGAATGAATCAATTTAATAAAGAATGTTATTTAACTCTTCAACGCCCCGGAAAACAATACAACAATAGATTTCTTTTGTTGTTTGTGCCCGATAGGGCACAGCGGGCGTTGACGAGTTAAACCTTTATAAGGTCTGGAATTTACACAGCAATGTCTCATTGCAACAAAGAAACATTTTAATAAATTCAAACGATTTTAATAAATTCATAAACATTTTAATAAATTCATTTGACCTTTACCCACATCATTTTTTACTAATCTTTTGTAGTTTCAGAGTTTCACATTTTACATGTTCCCAATGTCAATTGTGTCAATGTTCTAAAAATAAAACAAGATTTCAGTATTGGAAATCATTTTTTTTTCTCATAACATAAGAACAATAATCATATATTAACACATCATGTTGGCTCTTAGCTTACTGACGCTACAATCATTGAAAACTCTTTATCACCAGCAATCTGCAAAAAATTTGGACTCTTTGTTTTTTCTTGGACAGTGTTTAAAATATTATATCGCCCATTGTATAATATAAACAGTTGAGTCAGCTTTGTTTATGAAACTTAATAGCTCCAAAACACACTCTACTTTTGGATAAATTATACTTGGTCAGTGTGTGTATAGCTTTTCTTCCATTAAATCGATAATTCATACTATTTTATGACTTTCAGATAAAAAAAAATGGTACTAAATACAACAAACAAGCCAAGCTAATACTAGATACTCTGACCTAAATATCTACTCAACTAATAATTTAATGACTGATCTAACTACCCTCTGATCATTTCTATACATAATTGAAAAATACATTTCTTGTGAGATAACTTCTGCCGAATTGCTTAACTTTGCGGCAAAAGTTTCATACAATTACCTTTCGAGGGAGGTCCGCAAACGCGCAGAAAGTCGAGCTCCTGGGGCGCTGTGCTTGCATTCTCTCATCAGATCGCTGAAGACAGCATCGTGGTGCTTGGTGATCTCAGCATACTTGCTGGCTAGGCTGTTGCTGGCCGTGCCACTTGAGCTGGTTCCTCCTTCATCCCACATCATTAACCACACCGAAGGAAGCAAAGCTGAACGCACTCACTCAGTCAGCACCACTCTTTCTTTGTTCAAAAAATTACACAAAGGAAGGGAAGAATAAAAATATTGACGAAAACAATTCTTTGTCTATGAAAGAAAAACTGTCAGTTCACTCAGGCCGCGTTCCGAATCAAAGAGAATATAATCACTACGTTTTCCGAATCACGCCAACAGGGTTGCGTTCAGAGTAGGGCATGCAAACCGGTTAACCGGATAACCGAAAAAATCGGATAACCGACAGAGTTTTTTCGGTTTTTTCGGTTATTTCATTTAACACACAGTTAACATTAAAACTTTCGTCTTTACTCAAATATACTACAAAAATACGTTCAACAAAATACATTTCAGTTAAATACATTGGTCTATGGTATTTAAGGAAAGCGTTAAGTAAGCGTGCAATAATATAATGGCGACTTTATATGAAACACTAGCGTCACTCCCGCAAAAAATAGTTACCGTCTACATACACAATTTATAAAAAATCAAAACTGAGGGCACTATCGCAAAATATCTAGGATGCTGTAGGGGCTCCTTCGCACCCTGCGCACCAGAGAATAGGCACATTTTTACGCGCAAAGTTGAATAGAAACATTCAATGCTTCGGCGAACATCCCGGATGCCCTGGGGCCTTACTATGAGCTCTTATAACAGGGCTTATATTGAACTGCCTAACTTTTTCGTACTATGACCTCAACGGTTAGTATGAAAGCAGGGCTTAAACAGCCCTGTTTAAGGCCTGCTTTTGAACTGAACGGTTTTGTTATTTGCTGATGGTAAGCCCCCAGCAGGAACGACGCAACCCCAAAAGCACCCGAAACGTATTATTATATTGAACTCGGAGGATGTGATAAGCGCTTTCATCATTATCATCATCAACCTATCATCGTCCACTGCTGAACATAGGCCTCTCCAAGAGTCCAAGGTATTTAAAAGAGTAAAGTGAGTTGGCTGGAGGCGGTATATATAGTCAAATGTTAAATTATTTGTCTCAGTTTGACCCCACCGTGGCACCTACCTACATTCGAGTTAAATAATATGTTGATACTTTTGACATAATAAATAATATGACGGCCTTTATTACTAGGACATAATGTTGCTGAATTGTCAAATAGAGATACATAAATAATGAACTCGACTGTAACTATCTAACTTTTAACAATTTTATTTTGACGACTGCAATGCACCGTATTATATTATGGACTATTGTTTTTGAGTGTTTTAAGTATGTAAGTATAATTCTTTTGGACGCTCCGCGCCGGAGCGGAAGGCTCACAGACCTCCCAAACAATTGAAATTATTTTATTCTAAGGACACTTGACACCTATTTCCTTAAACATTTTTTATCATAAAATTAATAACTTACAGACAGTCCCTTTATTATTGAGTATTAATGTGTAAATAAACTCGAATAATTTATACCTACCTACGAAAGAAAACAAATATTTTCTATGATTTTTACCATTTTTATTAATTTTTATCAAAAATAACCGAAAAAACCGGTTTACCCGGTTTTTGTTTCATGAAAACCGAAAAAAACGGTTTTCCAAAACAACCCGGTTTTTGCATGCCCTAGTTCAGAGCCTTAGAGCGCGGTTGTTTGGTTGCTTTTGAACTCGCTGTAAGGTTCGGAACGACCAAGAACTTTAAATGTCATTAATAGTACAAATTCTTCGTTTTCCATTTGGAATACGAATAATTTAAACTTTTCTTTATTCTCTATAGACAAACGTCAGAGCGTTTTACAACCATCCATTTAGATGGTTAAAAAGTTGCAACGCTCTGACGTTTGGAACGGGACGGTTGTGTAAACCGAACGTCACGCTCTAAAGTTTTTGGAACGCCCGCCGCGCCGTTAGAGCGTTTGGATGTGGTTAGGTTACACTCCGAGCGTAGGTTTGGAACACGCTTCAGCACTGTTAAGCGTATTTAAGGGCATTTTCACTTTAAATGGTCAGGTTATTTTTTCACATTTCAAAATTTCATTACCGAATGAATTAGCATCTTTTTGTGTGCGCTGATTGGCTGACGACAACGTTATAAACTGACGGATGTTCTGATTGGCTAACGGTAACATAATCTGCGTCCATTGTTAAGGATCATTCACACAGCTGCGGCGCGTCAGCGGCGCGTCACCGGCCCGTCAACGGCAAAAATATAGTTACATACAAGTTGTACTACACTGTTCACACACATCAGTCACGTCAACGTCCAGTCACCGGCAAGTCAAACGCATATTGCTACGGCATGCCGGCGCCGCGCCGGTGACGTGCCGTGCGGCACGTCACCGGCACGGCACGTCGCCGGCGAGTCACCGGCAAGGAGAACAGGGTTGCTACTTTTTTGTTTAACTAAATTATTGGTTGCTATAATCGTTATAGAAAAGTACACTGTGGTATGGAAATAAAGTATTATTTATTTATTTCAACTTTGAAAAACATTTATTTTTACAACTTTTGGTAATATCTTGGTAAATTTATTGGACTTAATTTACACCACCAGTCTAGGATGAGTATTTTTCGAGATATTCCTGTTTAAGATTAACAGATGACAGCTGTCAAACTTAAAACAGCAATATCTCAAAAAGAAATTGTTGAGGTTTGCGTACGTTGCGGATGACGTCATAATTTAATTACTAGACTATGTTTTTACCATAAGATGTGAGTGGATTTAGAGTAAACAAATGAATGTCGTAAAAACAAGTGATGGTAGACTTGTTTTTACGACATTCATTTGTTTACTCTAAATCCACTCACATCTTATGGTAAAATTTTGGTAAATTTATTAAACTTAATTTTCACTACCAGTCTAGAATGAGTATTTTTCGAGATATTCCTGTTTTAGTTAAAATAAATTAATAATATGTAGGTACTTTATTTCCATACCACAATGTACTTTTTTTCAACCTATTATAACAACCAATACTTTATTATAATAAATAAGTGGCAACCCTGTTTGCCATGCCGGGGAAGTGCCGGCCGTGCCGGTGACGTGACGGCCGGCGCATCACCGGCAAGACAAACAGGGTTGCTACTTTTTTGTTTTAATAAATTATTAGTTGCTATAATCGGTAGAAAAAAAGTACATTGTGGTATGGAAATAAAGTATTATTTATTTATTTCAATTTTAAAAACAGTTTTATTTTTTAATTTTGTTAATATTTTGGTAACTTTATGAGACTTAATTCACCTGTTCCACTAAGTTCTAGTAAAGGTATTTTTTTTTCAAATTTTAATAAAAATACAACAATGTGTGTGGATTTCAGGTAAACAAATGAATATCGGCAAGACAAACAGGGTTGCTACTTTTTTGTTTTGATAAATTATTGGTTGCTAATGTTGCTATAATCGGTAGAGAAAAAGTATATTGTGGTGTTGTCTATCAGTCATTTTTGATGTCCCCACTGCTGGGGCACAGGCCTTCCTTATGTGTGGTAAGGAGGATAGGCCATAACCCACCACGCGGGCCCAATGCGGATTGGTGGGTGTTAATGACTGCAAATGCAGCCGTGACCAACAACGGCTTAACATGCCTTTCGAAGCACGGAGGAGCCCGAGATAATACATTTATGGTCATCCCATGACCGACCCTTAGGCCTTAGTGTAAACGGCTTTTTAGTGGAAAAGGTGAATAAAGTCTAATAAAGTTACCAAAATATTACCAAAAGCAATAAAAAGTGTGATTTTAAGAGTTGAAATAAATTAATAATATGTAGGTACTTTATTTCCATACCACAATGTACTTTTTTTCTACCTATTATAACAACCAATACTTTATTATAATAAATAAGTGGCAACCCTGTTTGCCATGCCGGCGCGGCACCGGCGGCGGCGCGGCACCGGCATGCCCAACGCCTGTTTAAACGCTGGGCGTTGGTGGTGGCTTGTTGTGTCTGGCCCAACATGTAAATGGGCCATTAGATTATCCAATCAGCATTAAAGTTTACGATTGTCCGAAACATACTAGGATTTTTACAAAGATCCTAAAGATTGCTCGGACGATTGCGAAAATTTATCTTAGATTTCAATTATCCGGTTTTTTTACAATCGACCTAGGGTTTTTGTAAAGATCCGGTTTATACGATTATCCTACGACATAATAATACAAATTACTTTCCATTAACAATTACTCTATGGCGATCGATGACTCAAAGATTTGTCTGGCAGAATGCGCCCAATGTCAACTGTTGAACTGTCACTGTCAGTCAAGTCCAAACTTCAACCAATCCAATTTGTTCGTTTTGTTTGCAAACAAAACAAAATTCAAATTCACAAATACAAAAGATTTTGTACGAAAAAGATAAGTAATAAATAAATAGTTTTAAACGATGAGCGACGATGAATACGATGACGAATTACCACCAATTTCTGTCAACTCTTCAACGAGCAGTTCGGTAAGTCTTCTTGAAAAAGTTTGGAAAAACAAGCGCCGGCCGGCACGGCAATAAAATTAACAATATAAAACTACTCTAAATTTGTTGGGAAAGTGTTTTAAAAGAGGTAAATGGTTTTAGCGGTAAAACTAGTGATGGTGTTGGCAGAATGTGCTGTGCATGCCGTCGGCAGAAGAGCTGGCGACGCAACGCGCGCGCGAGGCGGAGTGCGAGCGCGAGCTGCTGACGCTGCGCGCGCAGCACGAGGTCGTCGCGCTCACAGACTCCAGCGGCTCGGAAGGAGAGGTATGGCTTATTCTTCATATAATAAAGAGATCATCATCCCCCTACCCTAATTCCAATTCATTTTTATTTGGGGTCTGTGCAGTGCAGTGCATCCTCTTCCTTTCCTTCCTGTCACACTCATGTCATTTCGAACACAATCCATCCAACGTTTATGCGGTCTTCCTTTTACTTTCTGGCTCGCAACATCCATATCCATTACTCTTCTAGTACCTAACATGCCTTTCATCCCTTATACAGGTAATTCTCAAGATTACATAAGCAATTTTGAATAATTTTAATCTAATAAGTTCATGCCTCAGCATGAATCTTGAGCGGTGATAGTTACGGAGCAAAAGTAATTTTTAGGTCTCATTGGTTAGGGACGTCGTGCGTCCCGTATTTTTCTATGATACCTTGAGTTTGTGTGTGTTTTAGCTATTTATTTATTTGGATCAGAGCAAAGTGAGTGTTGTCCAAAACATATTATTTGACCGAGCGACCACCAGGTGTGACCAAAGCGTCACTGCTTCAGCTTGGGCTTGCTTTCGTATGTCTGTCAGTTTGTTCTTTTCTACATGTCGCATTTATCAACCGATTCTTGTGAAACTTTGTGAGCAGGTTCGATAATTATTTTGTAGAGCCAGTTTTTCGAAAATTTCTGAATAAAAAGACATATTTGAGCCCCTTCGAAAATTGATCAACAAACGCGAGGTGTACAAGTCACAGAGCCACTAGTTAGTAACATGTGTAGTATGTATAGGCGGCGCTGGCGGCGGCAGTGGGTGCGCTCGCGCTGCCGGGCGCGCAGAGTGTCGCCGACAGCTCGTCGCCGCTACCCGCGCTACTGGCGCGCCTCACTACCGCCTCCGCGCCCGCGCTGGCGCACGCGTCGGCTGACACGCTCGCCGCGCTCACTGATGACGTCAGTATAGGTTGTGTATGGGCCGAGTGTCGCCGACAGCTCGTCGCCGCTGCCCGCGCTACTGGTGCGCCTCACTACCGCCTCCGCGCCCGCGCTGGCGTACGCGTCGGCTGACACGCTCGCCGCGCTCACTGATGACGTCAGTATAGGTTGTGTATGGGCCGAGTGTCGCCGACAGCTCGTCGCCGCTGCCCGCGCTACTGGTGCGCCTCACTACCGCCACGCGTCGGCTGACACGCTCGCCGCGCTCACTGATGACGTCAGTATAGGTTGTGTATGGGCCGAGTGTCGCCGACAGCTCGTCGCCGCTGCCCGCGCTACTAGTGCGCCTCACTACCGCCTCCGCGCCCGCGCTGGCGCACGCGTCGGCTGACACGCTCGCCGCGCTCACTGATGACGTCAGTATAGGTTGTGTATGGGCCGAGTGTCGCCGACAGCTCGTCGCCGCTGCCCGCGCTACTGGTGCGCCTCACTACCGCCTCCGCGCCCGCGCTGGCGCACGCGTCGGCTGACACGCTCGCCGCGCTCACTGATGACGTCAGTATAGGTTGTGTATGGGCCGAGTGTCGCCGACAGCTCGTCGCCGCTGCCCGCGCTACTGGTGCGCCTCACTACCGCCTCCGCGCCCGCGCTGGCGCACGCGTCGGCTGACACGCTCGCCGCGCTCACTGTTGACTTCAGTATAGTGTGTGTATAGGCCGATTGTCGCCGACAGCTCGTCGCCGCTGCCCGCGCTACTGGCGCTCCTCACTACCGCCTCCGCGCACGCGTCGGCCGACACGCTCGCCGCGCTCACTGATGACGTCAGTATAGGTTGTGTATAGGCCGAGTGTCGCCGACAGCTCGTCGCCGCTGCCCGCGCTACTGGCGCGCCTCACTACCGCCTCCGCGCCCGCGCTGGCGCACGCGTCGGCTGACACGCTCGCCGCGCTCACTGTTGACGTCAGTATAGTGTGTGTATAGGCCGATTGTCGCCGACAGCTCGTCGCCGCTGCCCGCGCTACTGGCGCTCCTCACTACCGCCTCCGCGCACGCGTCGGCCGACACGCTCGCCGCGCTCACTGATGACGTCAGTATAGGTTGTGTATAGGCCGAGTGTCGCCGACAGCTCGTCGCCGCTGCCCGCGCTACTGGCGCGCCTCACTACCGCCTCCGCGCCCGCGCTGGCGCACGCGTCGGCTGACACGCTCGCCGCGCTCACTGTTGACGTCAGTATAGTGTGTGTATAGGCCGATTGTCGCCGACAGCTCGTCGCCGCTGCCCGCGCTACTGGCGCTCCTCACTACCGCCTCCGCGCACGCGTCGGCCGACACGCTCGCCGCGCTCACTGATGACGTCAGTATAGGTTGTGTATAGGCCGAGTGTCGCCGACAGCTCGTCGCCGCTGCCCGCGCTACTGGTGCGCCTCACTACCGCTTCCGCGCCCGCGCTGGCGCACGCGTCGGCCGACACGCTCGCCGCGCTCACTGATGACGTCAGTATAGGTTGTGTATAGGCCGAGTGTCGCCGACAGCTCGTCGCCGCTGCCCGCGCTACTGGTGCGCCTCACTACCGCTTCCGCGCCCGCGCTGGCGCACGCGTCGGCCGACACGCTCGCCGCGCTCACTGATGACGTTAGTATAGTGTGTGTATAGGCCAAGTGTCGCCGACAGCTCGTCGCCGCTGCCTGCGACGAGACGTATGCTTTCTCTGAGGTTCTGGGTTCGATCCCCGGCCAGACAAACAAGTCTTATCTATATCGTCTTGAGTGCAGATTTTTGTGTTGAATAAAAATAAAATAAAAAATGATCTGTTTTTTACGGTTCCAGTAGTAAAAATAATGATCCGTTTTACAGGTCCGTTTTATTCGATACGTTATTATTTGGCGATGGCGTGTCACACGCACATGGTCGTGCGTGTTCATACACAACACATATGTTTATTCACTTTTTATTGCATTAGGCGTCACTTGCCGGAAGTCTCAAACCATTGTTTTTTTAATTATTTTTTGATTTTTTTTTGCGGAAGTAAGCTACAATTTTTTTTTCACAATGATGTTTATTATTGACCCAGGTGTGCTTAGCCGTGGAGGCGGACTGCGTGCATTCAGACGAGGAGGTCGTATTCGCGACCGCGTGGCTGTGTGCGTGCGCCGCCGGGGCGGGGGGCGGGGGGAGGGGCGCCGCCCGGCGAGCCAGGCGGGCGCTGCACCAACTACTGGAGACTGAGGCCTTTGAGAACATCAGCGAGGTAAGGAAAGACCAGGGCCCCTATTTTTGGGCCCCCGATCTCCATACATTTGAGTCAAATGTCGAACGAAAATCAGTAGAAAAGAGCGCTCGACGCCAGACGAGCGATTCAAAAATAGGGGCCCAGTTAATTTTTAGCACCGAGAAAAAACTTTTTAATTATTTTTTATTTTAAACGGATTAAATTTTTTATTTTATTTTTAGTACGATAAATAAAATAAAAATAAAAATAAAAAAAATAAAGTACGGACACATCTTTATATTAAGTACTGTGTGTCAATAGATTTCGAAACTCATTTGTGAAATGAACCACTAGACCAGAAACTCGTCAGGAACATTTATTTTTAATTGTATAATGTTTTAGGAGGCGTTCCAAATGCTAACAAAAGCGTTAGTAGAAATGACGTCACCACCTCACATACGGATGGAAATGGCGGATGTACTGACGTCTGTACCGGGCGAGCCGAGAACGCCTAACGCTCCGGGCGAGTCTGACCACCCGGGCGAGCCTGACCACTCGGGCGAGTCGAGCGACTCGGGCGGACCTCGGACGAGACTCGCGCTGGCCTTGCTGTGGGCTACGGTGTCGGCAACGCTGGGAGTCAGCGTGCCGCAGAATACGGTTAGTATCATATTAGAGTGAATTCAATTATGTTTAAAATTAACTATAGTAACCGTTAAATACTTACTGGTTGCTAATATCAAAAGTATCTTGGGAAAAAGTATGGAAATAGTACATTACTGCAGCGGCACGCAAGACAGGCATTGAAGGACGAACGTGAAAATGTGGGCCGAGGCGAAGCCGAGGCACACATACGTGAGTCCATCAATGCCTAGTTGCGACCAAGGCTTGTATAGTACTTTTCTCAAATAATGCGCGGAAATTCAAACCAAGTGGTAACTTTTCTAACATTTTATTTTTTATTTAAAATTACAGTACCTAATTGAAAGTAACAAATCGCACCGTCTTGAGTTTCTACATAAATATCTCGTCTTCGTCTTTTACATGAATACTGTATAATGTCGTTGCATCTTCATGCCCCGAAAATGCCAAAAATCAAACCTGCAACAAAAATAAAGAACGTGTAAAGTTATGATGTCAGCAGCTGTTTAACTAAAACAAAGTGGTAAATTAGTACCTAGGTAAGTACTTATCAATAAGTACGAAAACTTACTTTAGGATCCAAATACACACTGTCTGAAGCTTCTGACAAGAAAATTTGCACGTTTGATGTAGACTTCCTACATTTATACCCTTGTGAATGTTAGGTTTACATCTGGTTTACTTAATGTTTTTTTATTTTGGAGACAACATGTTATTCTATTACAGTTCTTGCTGCTTCTTGAATTTCAGGTGGCGTCAAAATATCACTTTCGTCGCTTGAACTCATTTTTATAATAAAATAATTACTTTATTAATATCGAAGATAAAATATTTGACAAAACAACAAACAATTTCAACAATAATAACTTCCCGCGCCAAGATCCATTCCATAGATAATACAACGTTACCTACCTATTGTATAAAAAATACACCTTCAATTTCGATTTCAGATATTCAAATTCACTTCTCATACGTACACGCTCACTAGACATAAAATAAAACACTTTTTAACGGCTTTTTTAATTTAAGATCACAACAGACAAAATACGGCCAATCTCCGTTGTCCCACACTGGGGGATATCGGGAACAAAAAAATATTAATATGTGTTATTGAATAGAACAAGTCTGGTTGCGCGTGCGCACTGGCCAGCTCGGTCGCGGCGGGGGGCGCGCGGCCCAGCGACGGCGTCAACATTGCGGCGGAAGCGATCGGCGCTCGCGCGGTCGGCCGACTGGCGCGACTGTGTCGCACGCCGCGGGCCTGCGCCGCCGCCGCCGCCAGGCTGCTGCAGCCCCACGCCCGGGAGCACGCGCCACACGCGCTACAGGCGAGTACGCGACAGGTCGGCCGACTGGCGCGACTGTGTCGCACGCCGCGGGCCTGCGCCGCCGCCGCCGCCAGGCTGCTGCAGCCCCACGCCCGGGAGCACGCGCCACACGCGCTACAGGCGAGTACGCGACAGGTCGGCCGACTGGCGCGACTGTGTCGCACGCCGCGGGCCTGCGCCGCCGCCGCCGCCAGGCTGCTGCAGCCCCACGCCCGGGAGCACGCGCCACACGCGCTACAGGCGAGTACGCGACAGGTCGGCCGACTGGCGCGACTGTGTCGCACGCCGCGGGCCTGCGCCGCCGCCGCCGCCAGGCTGCTGCAGCCCCACGCCCGGGAGCACGCGCCACACGCGCTACAGGCGAGTACGCGACAGGTCGGCCGACTGGCGCGACTGTGTCGCACGCCGCGGGCCTGCGCCGCCGCCGCCGCCAGGCTGCTGCAGCCCCACGCCCGGGAGCACGCGCCACACGCGCTACAGGCGAGTACGCGACAGGTCGGCCGACTGGCGCGACTGTGTCGCACGCCGCGGGCCTGCGCCGCCGCCGCCGCCAGGCTGCTGCAGCCCCACGCCCGGGAGCACGCGCCACACGCGCTACAGGCGAGTACGCGACAGGTCGGCCGACTGGCGCGACTGTGTCGCACGCCGCGGGCCTGCGCCGCCGCCGCCGCCAGGCTGCTGCAGCCCCACGCCCGGGAGCACGCGCCACACGCGCTACAGGCGAGTACGCGACAGGTCGGCCGACTGGCGCGACTGTGTCGCACGCCGCGGGCCTGCGCCGCCGCCGCCGCCAGGCTGCTGCAGCCCCACGCCCGGGAGCACGCGCCACACGCGCTACAGGCGAGTACGCGACAGGTCGGCCGACTGGCGCGACTGTGTCGCACGCCGCGGGCCTGCGCCGCCGCCGCCGCCAGGCTGCTGCAGCCCCACGCCCGGGAGCACGCGCCACACGCGCTACAGGCGAGTACGCGACAGGTCGGCCGACTGGCGCGACTGTGTCGCACGCCGCGGGCCTGCGCCGCCGCCGCCGCCAGGCTGCTGCAGCCCCACGCCCGGGAGCACGCGCCACACGCGCTACAGGCGAGTACGCGACAGGTCGGCCGACTGGCGCGACTGTGTCGCACGCCGCGGGCCTGCGCCGCCGCCGCCGCCAGGCTGCTGCAGCCCCACGCCCGGGAGCACGCGCCACACGCGCTACAGGCGAGTACGCGACAGGTCGGCCGACTGGCGCGACTGTGTCGCACGCCGCGGGCCTGCGCCGCCGCCGCCGCCAGGCTGCTGCAGCCCCACGCCCGGGAGCACGCGCCACACGCGCTACAGGCGAGTACGCGACAGGTCGGCCGACTGGCGCGACTGTGTCGCACGCCGCGGGCCTGCGCCGCCGCCGCCGCCAGGCTGCTGCAGCCCCACGCCCGGGAGCACGCGCCACACGCGCTACAGGCGAGTACGCGACAGGTCGGCCGACTGGCGCGACTGTGTCGCACGCCGCGGGCCTGCGCCGCCGCCGCCGCCAGGCTGCTGCAGCCCCACGCCCGGGAGCACGCGCCACACGCGCTACAGGCGAGTACGCGACAGGTCGGCCGACTGGCGCGACTGTGTCGCACGCCGCGGGCCTGCGCCGCCGCCGCCGCCAGGCTGCTGCAGCCCCACGCCCGGGAGCACGCGCCACACGCGCTACAGGCGAGTACGCGACAGGTCGGCCGACTGGCGCGACTGTGTCGCACGCCGCGGGCCTGCGCCGCCGCCGCCGCCAGGCTGCTGCAGCCCCACGCCCGGGAGCACGCGCCACACGCGCTACAGGCGAGTACGCGACAGGTCGGCCGACTGGCGCGACTGTGTCGCACGCCGCGGGCCTGCGCCGCCGCCGCCGCCAGGCTGCTGCAGCCCCACGCCCGGGAGCACGCGCCACACGCGCTACAGGCGAGTACGCGACAGGTCGGCCGACTGGCGCGACTGTGTCGCACGCCGCGGGCCTGCGCCGCCGCCGCCGCCAGGCTGCTGCAGCCCCACGCCCGGGAGCACGCGCCACACGCGCTACAGGCGAGTACGCGACAGGTCGGCCGACTGGCGCGACTGTGTCGCACGCCGCGGGCCTGCGCCGCCGCCGCCGCCAGGCTGCTGCAGCCCCACGCCCGGGAGCACGCGCCACACGCGCTACAGGCGAGTACGCGACAGGTCGGCCGACTGGCGCGACTGTATCACACGATAAGCACCTACCGCTGTGCGTGCCGTATGTTTGATTTGACGTTTGTTTTAAGTTTCAATGAGCGGTTTTCTGACAGCTGAAAATTTTAGTTTATTTTTATGTTGATAGATGGCGCTATTCAACTAGTTTTTTTTATTTTTTCCTAGCAGCTGAGTATACCACTTAATTGCCATTTGCCTCCTTTCATCCTTTGCTTTTTTCTTAAAAAGTTACGTACTTAGTTGAACAACGACATCTAGCCGTCTTTTAGGTTCAACCTTTTTTTTTTTAAACTGCCTTTTGAAAATCGCTCATTCTCTAGCTCATCCGGAAACTAGTATAAAATCGTTCGCAAACTTTGCGGACAAACAAACGAGAAAGCAACCTAATAAAAACGTGTTAAAAAGAGAGCCAACTATTAGGTGAATACAACTGTAGGCCATTAGCGCTGCGCGACCTGAATTGCACTTTATTTTGTCGGTGCAAAGTCGATATTTATATAAATGACATTGCGGAGTGCTGCTTCTGTACTTGTACTATTAGTTATTCTGTTATATAAGTACTACCGTACAGAAAGGGCACTCCGCCCCGCCCCAGAATCAATAACCTCACCCCACCCCGCGAGTTCGTGTGCTCGTTATCGTTAAGGGTGACCCCAGACCTACCGGTTTCTTTTCTTGTGTTTTCATAACGATCGTTTAAGGAACAAAGCTCACAAGAACATACATTTATGTGAAATGTACTTAGATTGAAAATATGCGATAGATTGAAAATGAGCCTCTTGGCCGGCGGTCCATTGCCGAACAGCAAAGCAAAGAAAAGAAACCGTTAGGTCTGGGGGGACCCTAAGCACATAATATATACTCTAACGCGAAAAGAAACGACACTTGAGCTTGTAAGCTCGTAAAATCGCTCGCGGTGTGCGTGTCTGGACTCTGGAGGCGCGCGGGGAGTGCAGCCGCCAGTCGCCGAGTGGCCCGGCCAAGGGTTCTTTTTACCGTGGTTCTACTGTCGCTCGCCGCTCGCTTGTCCCACTGCAATCCGTATTGTACCGCGTTTCGCACGCACTGACTACGCAACGCAACAGGAGATAATCATGCCCGGCGGCGGGCGTTATTGTTGTGTTTATCAAGTTTCTCCGTATTTTAAAAGTTTAAAATATACGAAATATTAGTCATGCCTTTACTCTTCTTTTTACCTGACTTTAATTATAAAAAAGCTCTGAAAACAAGGATTTCAGATGATTAAACTCGTAAACTCGCAAGTAGGTAAAATTGTCAATAAATAAAAAATATTGTTAGTAATTAATTTTGTAAATCAATTGTTTATCAATCCTAATATCTGTTGGCCATTTCCTTGTTGAGTGTCATAAATGTCAACTTGACAATACTTGAGATTGACATTAGTGTTGCCATAGTTCATGCAGTTGTCGGCAATCACTCACAGACAAAACATCCTTCTGACATTTAATGCTAGTCTGTGAATCGTGGAGCAAAGACTGACAGATTGATTGACGTGCCGTGGCGCGACACGGCACGGCGCAATGGTGTGTTTCCGGCTCAAGTCTATGCTCCACGTGTGTTTATACTTGTCAGTTGCAAGTCTATGGACAATTCTATGATAGTTATGGTAAAGCGTATAAAAGCGTTGGATTTTGTAAATTGTGCTCACTTTTGCTCGAGCTATCGTCTGAACTGGTCGTGAAATAAAGTATTACTTCTGTTAACGTGGTGTATGATTTATAATCAACCTTAACAATTCAGAAGTGCGCGTCTTTTTTTTACCACGTGTCACGATGAACAATCGACGCACACGGCATCCTACTAACTTCAAGTGACGATGAAGAAGAACCGAAGAGAGCTCCGAGGCGACCGATAATAATATCGACCGAATTATGCGGCTGGACCCATTGCTGGAACAAATTATCAGACAACAGCAACATCCAGCGCCCCAAGTCTCCAATGAGGAGTGTATTATGCCAGGTACGTCCACTGATATTAATAATTCTACCAATCAATGTTTCCGTCTTGAAACCACACCCTTCTGTTGAAATTAACGTGCTGTGCAAAATCAGCAAACTCAAGTGAGCCTACCACCTACCCACCTTGTTCTACCACTGATCAATTTATCCCACCCCGTTAATACCAGTGCAAGTCACAACCCTGATGTTGATGTGAGACGAACAGATTTAGGGCTCGGTTATGCGGAAACATTTGTCTCTGTCTTTTTCTTTACGTGTGAACAGTATGGAAAATAACCTCACTTCTGCACTTTTTTTTTTTTAAATGTTTTTCGTTGTTTTTTTTCATCATTATCATTAGCACAATATTTTTTCTTAAAAAAAAATATTGGAGCAAAGCTTCACAGTACGTTAAAGTGTATTTTGATGCAGAGTTCAGTACGTTTCTGCTATTATTTACGCTAAAATATGACCCGCGCAAACCATGTTTTTCTATCATGGACCAAAATACATCCTTGTTACATAATTTTAGAAATAGAAGGAATAGTTTATGATTTATCGGAAAACCTGAAAACGTGCCTAAATTCGTAAGAAATTCTAATGCTATTGTCTGTTCACGCATGTTTTCATCGATTGGAGTCATTGGCGAATATCTACGGCTGAACACCCTCCTACCACCACACGACTGGGTACTCTGGAAGGCAACGCGTTCGTGGTATGGACATCAACAAGACATCGGATGTGACCTCGGACGAGTGGAAGAAACGTCTTTAAGACTATTCGTTTCTTCGTCATAACTGCTAACAGTAGGTACCGTGAGGAGTCACAGTGAGTAATAGACTTTTATTATAAGAAGCTGGCGGCGGCGCTAGGTTAACCTTGTGAGCTTAACGATATTAATTGTGGTTTTATAATTTATACATTATCCATTGGTTGAGGCAGGGGCTCATGATCTCATGGTGCAGGTTGTAAGGATACACGTGTATTGTTGTATTATCTTACCGACGCACAATGCATCGAATGTATGGAGGAAAAGGACAAAAATCATAACTTCAGTATCCATTGACAGAATTGTTTTTTTTTTTATTTATTTATTTAATTATATGATTCTGAAAAAAAAGCATAAAGCCGAAAGTCGCAAACAGACTCACTCAAAATAAGTTTGAATTTTCAATATAATAAAATAAAAACAAGAACACATAAAAACTACGAATAGATATTTAGAGTTTTTTTTTTTCTAAAAAAGCTTCATCAAAGGAGGTCGGCCTTCCTCTCCAAGTTTTCTTTCGCCATTTCTTTCTTGGAAGGGCCTCCCAATTTTATGAAATGGTAGTAGTTTCAGTAGATTCTCTCTATTTTTGCATATAAAATTAAATTAAAACCAAACCAAAACTTAAACCAATAAAAAATTTGTTAAATTTTAATTTCTGAACGTCTTAAAAAATTCATCGCTTGAGGGTAGGCTCACAAGTAGCTTCAGTCCCCCGTGACCACGGCAGCTGCAAAGGTGCCGAAACGTCAGGAAAATCAAAAATCAAACCAAATACCAACTAATTACCAAAGTACTTTCAATAAAACCGCGCTAGTATCCGTTAAAAGTGTTTTATTTCAAGCTTCATCAAAGTTTGTTACTGAAATAATTTACGAATTTATTTACTATGAAAACTTAGGTGGCATACAGAAAAAGAAATAATGCAAGTTTGTACAAAAAATTTTCAATATCTTGAAGTAAATACCTTGGTTTGTAAGCTCCATAAAAACTTTTTACAAACAAACCGCAGTACTTTTGAATATGATGTGTTTTCTAACATACATAGTCAGTGAATAAAAAGTATATTTGAGCGTCTCATTTTTATAACCAAAACTTTACACTTTGTAACTAGCAAGTGTGAGCCGGCTATAAAATAAATATGTTCTCCTTTGAACTAATGATTTATTGTCCTTACAATGATCACATAAGTACTTACAAAGTCGAACTTTTATTTTTGGGTATGAATCAATGTATTGTACGACGCGGCAATCGATTATTTACCCCCAAAAAGTAGTGAACTCTGAAAATGTAGATTATAATGTATAAAATCGATTGAAAATGAAATTGACTCATCGAAAATAGAGTACAGTCAACGACACATCAGACTATTACATTTTGACCTTGATACCTTCTTTATATCATTCGTAATTAAGAGCTGTATACGTAGTTAAACTGTTTAACTTACTGTGCTGTCGTGTGTACAATTCAGTTGTTGCATATTCGCAGTCCATCTATTTTGCCAATAATAGGGCATGTAAATTGAAAAAATAAACACAATTTAATAATTAGTGTTATTGTCAAAATTAATAATAGATAGTTAATAATAGATGTACTATTTAGAGAAACAATTTACACATTATGCCATTATTTGATTATTTTATGTTAATTTTACAAGTACTTAAAATATTCCTCAAATAAAATAAAAAAAAAATTTTGTTTTAAGCCATTCAAACAGAATGTGGCATTTTATTAAAGATTCACACACATCTTATGTAACAGTTCCTCTTGTAGAGGACGGTCCGCATTCTGGGTAATAATAGTTTTTTTTTATGATGCCTATAATTCTCATCATATAAAATGTATCCCTATGCACAATTAAATATGGATAGGGTTTTGACAAACTTGCAGCACTCGAAAATATATAATTAAGGAAGAGTAAATAGGTTTAGGTTTGCTTACACGACGTCGACGTGAAGGTGAAACGTTACATATTGCTCTAAACATTGCATTTGGATATAAAAGTTTTGTTTGGGTCGTAAGAGTAACCCCAAAATAGTAAAGTAAACCATATGATATGATGCTTAATTGAAGCTACGTTTTCATGATAAGCCATCAAAGAGGAATTTTGGTTTATTTAAATCGTAAGCCTTACAACAATAAGCAAATCTATTTAATTTAGCGCATATTTTCCTTGACATGTTCTTATTTCTAATTACGATTCCATTACGAGCTCACTATTATGAAGTATTGTCAGATCATTGCCTATAGGTTTTCTATTATAAAAACGTATTTTTTTTAAATGATATTTAATTTATTTATTTTAATTGTAGTATTACTATTTTATATCGTCAGATAATATATAACACTGATGAGTAGTCACATAAATAATAGTGGCCTTAGTATAGTTCCTTGTCTTTCCAACTAACTACATTATTTCTAACAAGTAATATTTTACGGGAACTTCTCTCTTATTTTCATTGATGTGATTAATTTCAACACATTGAAAACGATAATGAAGGTATTTTGTGGCCAGTTTGGCGCATTTCCTCTTAAACCATATTTCTCACAATTTGTCAAAAGAATATCATGCGAGACAAAGTCGAAATCTTTGTTAATGTCAAAAAAATATACATTATTGTATTAATATTCTTAAAAATATTCTCAATAACATTTTTATTAAATAAAAAGCTGTTAAGGAAGCTGACTTGCTTTTCCAAAATAAAGCAATTTTGATTTTTAGCCAGTACATTATTTTTCTAGAAATTTATAAATACTGTTATGCGTTGCCTTTTCAAAATAGCCAGTACTGAAATTAAAGCAATGATTCTGTGGATGTGGACCTATAATAATAACCAACCTACAATTTAATTACGCCATACGATTTAATAATGGTTCTGTAATAGTCCATCTCATCCATTTAATTATTGATATTTTAAGGGCTTCCGAGAATATGGCTTTAGTCATTGATATATATTGATAGTGAGCAATACTTAATAACTTTTGTGGGTATTTAATTAACCCGAACGATGTTGTGTTATTGAGTGATCTTATAATTTTAAATATTTCGTTGGCTGGATCTTTCTCGATATTTGGTTTTTACTGGACCGATTTTGACGATAATAGTTATAATAATATTCCTAAAAATTTGATAATAAATTTAAAATTGAAATTCCAAAGTCAGCTTGCTGCAGTGTCACTAAGATTATAGCAACACCCCATTAAAAAGTACTACACAAATACTAAGCTTCAAATTAGCTTATAGATCTAGATTTTGACATTAATCTTCCCAGTAACTAGCAAATGCGCCTCATTTCCTTGAATAACGAGCCCAACCTTAAAGAAAGATACAAAAATATTTATAATAGGAAATAGACTTCCTTGACGACCTTACGTAACACGTTAGTTTTAATTTAATTGCCAATAAAATTAAAAAGATTATACTAGTGAGTAGACACTAAAGACATGTATTTTTTTTTAAATTAAAAGCAAAACAACCATACTGTTTATTTACATAATTCTCGTAATTATACCTTAACTCAATATTATGATATTATATACAATTATATTAAAAACAATACATTATAAATCATAGGAATGTACCTGATAAATAATCTATTGATTATCAATAAAACTACACACAATAGCTTGAATCATATAAAATATTATAGTTCTGAGTGAAACTTAATTGTTACAATATAAATAAAATCTGGATACTTGTACTAAATTGTTTTTTTTTATTTAAGAATATGATATGTTATTACAGTAATGTAAGATTTATTTGCGGATTATCTATTTGATTTATAAAAGAGTAATGCAATATCACAATATACATGAATGTTCTGTACATTACACTAAATACTAATTAATAAAACTTACAGTTATTATAATATTAGCAGCATTATTGCTGATAGTGTTTCTGGTAGCTGCAATCTGCCGTTGTGTGCCCGGTAGTTCAATATTTTCTCTTAGTAATAATTTATTGTCTGAGCTAGTTTCTCAGTTTATTTAACTGACTTGGTGTGTCCAGCAGTATATATGATAGAGATCTGAGCAAGTTTCTCAGAGATTTAGAACTGACTTGGTGTGTCCAGCAGTATTTAGAACTGACTTGGTGTGTCCAGCAGTATTTAGAACTGACTTGGTGTGTCCAGCAGTATAATAATAATATATGATACAGATCTGAGCTAGTTTCTCAATATTTAGAACTGACTCAATAATAATATTTAATATTTAGTCAGAGCGAGTTTTTTTTACATATTTGTGTACCTTGGTACCTATGTCCGGTGAAAAAAAAAAAAAACAAAAAAAATTGAACGCCATCTTACTTAATAATAATAATAATAAAAAAAATACATGAATAATTAATTCCCTGCAAAAGAGCAACACTTAGTTCATGTAATATTTAACTAATAACATTGTTTTCTACATAGATGCTATGAAAATTACGAGGTCGTAATTGTTTATCAGGACGGCCGAATCTATGTGAATAATAATTGCGATAAAAAGAAAAATGTCTTACCTTTAACTTAAATGAGTTTTTTTTTGTTTTTATAATTTCAATATCGTTTATAAACGTCTGATATTACGAGGACGTAATAATCATTTGTCAGGAAAGGCCGATTGTTAGTAATTAATTTTGTAAATCAATTGTTTATCAATCCTAATATCTGTTGGCCATTTCCTTGTTGAGTGTCATAAATGTCAACTTGACAATACTTGAGATTGACATTAGTGTTGCCATAGTTCATGCAGTTGTCGGCAATCACTCACAGACAAAACATCCTTCTGACGTTTAATGCTAGTCTGTGAATCGTGGAGCAAAGACTGACAGATTGATTGACGTGCCGTGGCGCGACACGGCACGGCGCAATGGTGTGTTTCCGGCTCAAGTCTATGCTCCACGTGTGTTTATACTTGTCAGTTGCAAGTCTATGGACAATTCTATGATAGTTATGGTAAAGCGTATAAAAGCGTTGGATTTTGTAAATTGTGCTCACTTTTGCTCGAGCTATCGTCTGAACTGGTCGTGAAATAAAGTATTACTTCTGTTAACGTGGTGTATGATTTATAATCAACCTTAACAATATATAATAAATCAAACCTTTCTTTCATAAACATCTTAAAGATTAAAAAACTGATTATAAATAACAGAAAATATAGTACTTATAAGAGTTGCAATTTATGATGTAAGTACCCAATATAATTTAAAGATTACAAAAACTTATTAGAAATCAAACCTATCTTTCATTAACATGTCCTTGCACAAGTTTATATTTCCTAACATACTTACTATGTAATTTCCTTTACCACAAAATTCCATTTCGGTATCAACCCTAGCGCTTACACGCTCGGTCGCTGGCGCTCGAACTCTCACGTACAGAGTGTGTCACGGCTGTGCTCTAAGTGCGTTAGAGTATAATATTCTGTGGTTAAGTCGTGTTTGTCAACTTATTTTGATATTCAGAGCGTTATTTACCAAAAAGTTCGAATTATGAACTGCACGGTAGCCCACACACAGTTGTCGGTTGTGTTGTGCGTGTACAAAAACGTCATCTGTTTATAATGACGCGGTTGTATGTAGTGTCCGGGGTGTGGTTATTGTAAAAATTGCTCGAGCATTTTTCTGTCTGAATTGACCTTCAAAAGCCTTCATAGCCTTTAGGACCATTACTTATGTCTTAAAATGTCCACTTCCCAAATCCTTTTGGGTCCTCCACATCCCAGAATCACAGAATACATAATAGTACAAGTACAGAAGATCCACTCCGCAAAGTCATTTAAATAAATAGCGACTCTATCCCAGACGCAATAAAGTGCAATTCAGGTCGCACACCGCTCCCTTGCCTACAGTTATATTCACCTAGAAGTTGCCTCTCTTTCTATCGCGTAGCTCTTATTTCTTCTAACGACTTCAGGGTTGTCTTCTTTTAAATAATAATTAATCTGAATACTTAATTTATTACAAGTTATTGTGTTTATGATGTGAACAAACAAGCATTCTTCTTACCTTTCGATGTCGATTGGAAGTGTGAAAAACGTGAGGTTCGGATCCTTTTTATTATTTGCAATCTGCCTTCATTTTGGTTAAACATGCGAACGAACGACGCGACAATACGCGAACGCGGCGCGTGAATGAGTATTGAAATCGAACTCGTTGCTAACGTGCGACCCGGCCGGCACGCGGCGGCAGCCCTCTGAAATTAGTCCGTCCGGACGGACCCGCCGCCGGCTACTTGTAGCTTCGTACCTAAGGAGCGGAGTGCGCCTAGCCTGCCAGAATGACCATTCCCTGATCGTCTGTTTCTCAGCTCAGTAGTTCAAATCAAAAGTAACCTTACATTGTTTTGTGCAGATGATGGTGAGCGCGTCCAAACTGCAGCTACTGTTCCGCGAGTGAATGCACGGATCGGCGAGACGAGAGATAAAATGAAAGTGCCTAATATTGTTACTTAATTATAAGTTTATTTTATTAAAATCCTCATACAAAATATAATGTGTTTCTATCTAATCGCATATAAAATTAATATTATAATGGACTCTGGTTTATCTTTTAACTTACACATTGATTATATAGTTAACAAAGCATTCCGACAATTAGGTTTCATTCTAAGGGTTTCAAAACCTTTTAAGCAATCGCATACCCTTAAACTATTATATTTCAGTTTTGTCCGATCACTTCTTGATTTTGCCTGCATTATATGGAGCCCAAATTATGCTTGCCATGTTGCCCGTATAGAAAAAGTTCAAAAAAAGTTCGTCAAATCTCTCGATTACCGTGGAAATCATGAATACATATCCTATGAAGATTCACTCAACCATCACGCAATGACTACTCTTGCTAACCGTCGAGTCATGTTTGATCAAGTCTTTCTTTATAAAATTTTAAATAATTTGGTTGACTCCCCTCACATTTTAGAAAAAATTAACCTAAGAGTACCCAGACCTGGCTCGCGCCTACAAAAACTATTTGTTGTCCCTTCGTACTCAGCTGTATATACCAGAAATAACTTTTTTCGACGTAGTGTTGAAACTTATAACAAAAAGTTCAATGATATAGATATCTTTTGCAATAGCCTAACTGTCTATAGAAAGTTATTGCATAATAAGTTGTCAATAGCACTTTGATTATTAATAGTAACTTGATGATTTATTGTACATTTTCTAAAGCACTAGACTGTGTATGTTTATGTTAGTACTTACTTACTTCCATAACACTAAACTCTGTGTAATTTTATATTCTTTATGGATCTATAGGTCTATAAGAAACTCATATTTTTTGTATGCAATACCAATGTATAAGACTGTTTGTATCCTAAATAAAATAAAATAAAAAATAAAAAATAAAAAAAATAAAATTGTACTTACTCTACAGGTCAATACAATGTCATAAAGCGTCACTCGCACGGTGACGCATGTCGCAAGTACGGTACCACGTTTCTATACAATACAATACACCTATTGGTGTAAGAGATGATTTTCATAAAACAGTGCTTAGAGTGCGGCATCGTGAGAGACCAGCTTTATACAAACTTAGATCAAAAGTTCATAATAAATGCAGGCAATGGAAGACTTATAATAAATATCACTTTTAAATATCCTACATTACATAATAAAAAAATAATTAAACAAACCAATCTAAAATTTATTGAGATTTGATACTAAATTGATTAAATTATTTTTAATGATTATCACAGGTTCAGATCAGCTAGGTGATTGCGTAAAGTCAATCGTATTCATTTGACAGTTCATAATGTATCCTAATATATGTCATCCCATACAAATTGCAGCCGATAGAATACGATATGAACTGTCAAATGAATACGATTACCTTACGCAAAGGGGGTGGCCCCTTGAAATTTCAAGCTGATATTACACGGTCCAACCTGAAAGGCACAGAAATGTATAAATTCTGACATTCACTTGTATGTCTACATGATTCAATTTGGTCGCTTCATCCATAATTTAAAGCATAACTGACGCGTGTCATTTCAGCATTAGACGAACCCTACACGCATGGTACATACTGTGATCCAACAGTATCAGGGGCCTATTTCATTAAAGAATGGTAAAACTACAATTTACCATAGTTGTTATTGGGGTAGAATTATGTTTCATTAATTTAAAACTCTCGTGGGGTTGATCAGACCATCACACTGAACAACTTTCATTATTGGACCAACCTTGAAATGGCGAAATAAAATTAGCTGTTTCATACATTTCGATGGAGTACGAATAGTACTGTTGTATGGAGCAGCAGATTTACCCATGCGTGTAGGGTTTGTTTTATATTAGTCTTCTCATTGATCATGTTTCCCGGATGGCGGAGTGAGAAAAGCCTTTAGGACCATAATGTCCACTTCTTAAAATGACCACTTCCCAAAAGTACCACATCCCAGATCGTCCACTTCCCGTAATGACTGCTTTCTCAGATTGACTATCTCCCACATTGACCACTTCCTAAAAGGACCACTTCCCAATATGCCCATTTCCCATGACTCTTAATAAAAACTGTTCAAGATTTGCATATTTGTTTTTTTTTCAAAAAGGTGTCCTCTGTGTTAGTGTCGGTATCACGGTAGGTGCGAGTGGGACGGCGGGGGGGCGGTGAACCGTGCCAGCTGCAGCGTCAGCGCGCGCCCCACCACTTGCCGGTGGTACCACCCGCGAGCCTCCCACCTGCGACACATTATCACATTATTAGAACCACTAGTGGTGTTCGTTTTAAGCATGGTTCAACAAGTTTGGCTACGAAAGTAAAGGTGCGGGCACATCTGTCTGACGCCACATGTTAACACGCCGTATTTATATTGACGGGTTATAAGATAAGTGTGCTCCTAGTGCAGCTAAACATAGTTCTAGCCGGCTAAAACTAGGTGTGCGCCCCCTGGGGGGGGAGCACCCCACTAGTTGGGAACCCATGCTCTAGATATTGTAAGTCCCTCACCCCGCGCGGTGCAGCAGCGCGCGCGCGGCGTGCTGCAGCTCGCTGACGACGCACTCCACGCCCCCCTCCCCCCACTCCGCGCTCGCCGCCTCCGCCAGCGCGCGCCCCACACCGCGACGACGCCATCTACAACATACATGGAATACGGATTCAGAAAAAAATATATAAAAAAACGGAATCTAAAGCCGCATCAAAATCGGTCTATTAGTTAGGGAGCTACGTTGCCTCAGACAGAGACACACACACACACCTCTTTTAGGGATAAAAAATGACTGTTAGTGAAAAACTAAGGTCGTTTTTAGTGTCATACTATACCACCTCTTGTGTGTAACACCCGTTAATACACCTTCCTATCTAGTGTTTTATTTTATACCTATGACGTATGGTATGGTTGTGAAGTTACCCGCTATGCCCGTAGCCCTAGTGGTTGGTGGTTAAGTGAGAAATAATTCAACAAGTAGGTACTCACTGTGGATGTACAGCGAGTGCATACATCCAGCCGCCTCCAGGCGAGCCCCAGCACTCGGCCACACTGGCCGTGCCCACGAGCCGCGCGGGGCTACATGCGCCCCCCTGCCCCCACTCTGCACCCCCCTGCCCCCACTCTACTCCCCCCTCCACGGCGCACACCACGCGCGGCCACACGCGGCCCGGCTCGCTCACCAGCGGCCCGCGGTACTCCGCCACTAGACCTACTACTTCTTGACGCATTTTCTGCAACAAACAAGGTCGGTGGTCAGATCAGATGGTAGCTACACAAAATAGTAAGTATATTTGTTACGGCTAATACCCGAAGTGCGGCTAAACCTAGTTTTAGCCGGCTAAAACTAGGTGTAGGGTAGCTATTGGTTAAACCTAGGAGTAGCCGATTTGCTCGCGCCTAATACAGGTGTAGCCTGTTAAAACTAGGTGTAGCCTTCTTTGTTAAGGAAGTTATTTCAGTTGTCTGTTAAAAAAAAATAACCTCAAAATTTAAGTAAGTAGGTAAAATAAAATAGGTAAATATCTAACCTATATTCTACCTACAGGAGTAAAGCAAATCGGTTACATACATCTAGTTTTTAACCCCCGACGCAAAAAGAGAGGGGTGTTATAGCCAACAGCTATCGGCTACACCTAGTTTTAGCTGGCTTAAACTAGGTTTAGCTGCACTTCCGGTATTAGCCGTAACCGTAACACATACATTTACCATGAAAATCTTATTATTATCAATTATCAATGTTCTCCTGGAGGATTTAGTAGTTGCATTATGCTACAAAACTATTGTAAAGTCCCATCATTACAGGGGCCTATTTCATAAACATTACAATTTGTAATTTACTACGATAATTCGGATATATTGCGGTGTCTGTGTGTAGTTTATTTTCTAGTTTCAAAGTCTCCGTATGGTGACGCAACGCACACGGCCAGTCGACTGTTGGTAGCCAACTAATGAGTGAGGTGTGTAGTCACGAGCAATAAAATGTTACAGCATTGGACCATGTAGCCACAATATAGAGTACAGTGAAGCTTAGCACTCGTGCGCTCAAACAACGCACACAGACCTCACACCGACACTATAGCCGGAATCTCAACGAGTTCAAGTTCGTCGTCGGTCGGTGTTCGCCCAACTTCGATCAACTTTGCGAGTAGTGAAGAGGCCGCATAAGGCTAGATAGTCCAACGCAACGCCATTTAATTGGTCGTGTGTGTAGGTATTTACCTGCCGCAGTGAGTCGGCGAGCGCCAGGTGCGTGACGTAGACGGCGGCGGCGGCGAGCGCGGCGGCGGCGGGCAGCAGCAGCGCGCACGCGCCCGCCGACACGCCGCAGAATATGAACAGCACCGCGCCGCACAGCACGCAGCACTGCAGCGTCAGCTGACAACACATCACCACCTTCTATACTCAGGGGTCGCTAAATGGCGGACCGCCGCGCCGCCGCGCGCCAACCCATTTTGTGCGGACCGCGAGAACACAGGAACTTTCAACTTCCAAAAATACCTACTTTAAGTAGGTGTACGAGCAGTACATTAGGTACTTACTAACAACCTAAATAAATTGCTGACCGCGCGGTCACTGTCGCGCGGTAACATTAGGATTTACTTTATATATTAGTGCAATAAACACATTCAGAGCGAACGGTACTGCATATTTACATTAACCTACCTCACCCTGAGTATTGCATTCCGGGAACCATACAAATCCCTTCAACCCTACATTTAACAATCATATTGGGCACGAGTCCCAATAGGTACCTAATAATTACATTTCTGGAATAAATATTATTTTCTATAAAATGTGCGGAGCGCGATGGTCCTCTCATTTCTTAAAACGGACCCCGAACTAAACTAATTTTATTGGTGATCCGTGTTCTATACACAAGGCAAATATCTTGAAATCGGGTGGGGATTAGGCGGAACGCGTATTTTGGGCATGCGTAGCGGTGAGGTACGCGGTACGCGGGCGGCGGGAGAGGGGCGCGCGCTATTGGTCGCTCACAAGAGCACATGCGCAAACTTATTTTATTTTTAGGTACACCAACAAAATGTATACAGTAACATTAACATACTTCATTCACTAAGCTATACTTTGATGTGTATGATTTCTATTACAGGTATACTCAACATTGATGATACTCTCTAATAATGAACATTGATAATGAACTTATCCTCACAGCACAATCTGTGAGAAAGTGAATGCGCCCAATCTGGGTAGTGTCCCTAGTGAGCTAAAAGGGTCCGTTATCAGTGTTAGTGATAAGGGAACTTCACCCTTGTTTATGCCCCGATTAGTGAGCCCAGTAGGGAGTCCCGAATAACAAAGACTTGCGTCGATCCTATTAGTTTAAGTTAATATATTTTCAAAAGACATTTTCTTACAAAATATTTATATTTTTTGCAAACATGTTTAAAGGTTTAGTGTAAGTATTTGATTGAATCAGGCGTCACTTGGCGGAAGTCCCAAACCATTTTGAAAAAAGAAATATATGTAGCTTACTTCCGCAAACAAAATATGCAAGATGCACCCGCCCGCAAAAATATGCAGCACACCACAAAATATAAGTGCACAATACCTGCATTTAGCAAGACAGCAACACACCTTGCACCTTCACCAATTAGGCTACTCTACACGAGTTTCGCCCCAACCCGGAGCATCCTCAGGAGTTAGATCGTGCGTAAACCAACACCGAATGAGCAACTACGCCCTCCGACACCGTATTTATTGTCACTTCCTCCCCACTGCGCATCGAGTGACTGACGCTTGAAGAATGTTGCCAGTTTCAAATAAAAAAGAAAAAAGAAAGAAAACATGTTTTTTAATTTAAATTACCTACAAATAAATTGATATACATTAAATAATGTGTTTTATTAATTAGATACTTTTTTTTAAGAATTATTATTATTTGAGAAAATACGCAGCAATGGCGAGGAAGAGACGTCAAGTTGATTGTTAAGTATGGTTCCATCAAAACCGCAACTTCGCCTGGTAACAGGCGCTATTACTGGTCATGGACAATTTAACAGACATCTCTTTAACTTAGGTGTCACAGACAGTCCCTTATGCAGAGGATGCATGGAGGAAGAGGAAACAGCCGCCCACGTACTGCTGGAATGCAGAGGGGTGGCCTCCTACCGGGCGAGGTACCTCGGCTCGCCGGGCAGCGTCCAGGAAGCGATCACGAATGTGAAAGCCCTTGGAGCGTTCCTGGCTGAGCTGGGCTGGCTGGAGTGATCCGGCCGCACACCCTCCAACGCAAAATAGGCGCAATAGACGTCGAGTTGCGGAAACCGCCTGCATTGACAAGAAGAAGAAGAAGAGATGGTTCCATCAACATTGTGTTTGATAATTTCTAGGTTTTCCAACACGTTCAGTCGTAGACCTTTACTACAAGTTCCTATGAGGTTTTACATACTTGTAGTAAAGGTACAACAGGCCTTTATCAATGAAAGATGAGATTGAAATGGCTGCGCCACTTTCCATGTTAAATTAAGTTTTAGAGGTTAAGTTATTGGAAACTGAACCTTAAAATAAGGCACAAAATTAGTTCTATTTCCAACCAAGTCTGATCTTTCGTTGACCAAACTCTAGTGCCAGTTCACAGGTTTTGGATATGTTTGAGTTTGAGAAGTAATTTGTTCTAAATTCTGTTGCATTTTTAAATAAACATGAAGTATTTGAAACCTGTAAAATGTCAGAACTCTGATAAATAAGTACAATGTGATTAAATTAACAATTTACAACTCCAGGGACCAACTTCAAAGTGCTTGCAGTACAAAACAAATCTGTAAAATTTTCTCTTTTCCATACATTCAGAGTAAAGTTGCAGCGGAACACGGTTTATTGCCAATTTTATCGCATTTAAAATTCGGTGCAATCCTATTGACAGCTGCGAAGTTATCCACTAAGGTATACACAGAGCCTGCCCCACCACTCGCCTCTTCCACCCACTCACATCGAAATTGTGTTCTGTGCTTCAGCCCATTCCAAGACCAATAAGTTAGAAAACGCAACAAATATTTTCGATATAGTAAATATTTCCTGTGCTTTCAGGGTCTAAAACAGTAAGATGTGATGTGACTGTCAGAAATGTTTCATGTTTATCAAAGATATATTGATAATCAACTGTGTAAATAACCAGTAAGTTAGTAGGTACCTACCTAGTGTAGGTACCCTGCGAATTAATTTTCATATGCTGCTATAGCAGTTCTATAGGACGTGAAATTGCCAGCTTGTAGTTTCAGTACAATAAATATCCGCACTGCACAAAAACTGAAATTCTGCTGGAAATGTTAATCTAGCCAGCCTGTCTGTAAAAAGCCTTGCTCTCAAAGATCCCAGCCGGCCCAGGCAATCATGCACCAAGAAAGTAAGCGAGTCGAACCTCTTGGAAGAAGAACAGCAGGAAGGCTTCCCAGTGGTGCGAGGTGAGGCCGCGCCGCACGAGCTCGGCGCGCGCCGGCTCGTCCGCCGCCCGCGCGCGCCGCACCACGATCACGCACGGCGCGCTCATGATGCCCAAACAATCACCAACACAGGCTGCTCATGCTCCATGGCCTGACGATGCACTACACCACTGCCACTATTATTTAACCAACCAACCGCTATTAAATGTAAAATGAACACTTTCTTCTAACTAACTACTAACACCGAAAAGAAAATACCGAAATTCCCGTCCCGACTAAATCAAATAAAATCCGTTTTTTGAGGATCTACCATGATTATTTTAAAAATTAGACTTAAAAACATCAAAAATACAAAATAATGTCAAATGACATTAACATTTTTTCTATAGACAAACGTCAGAGCGTTTTACAACCATCATTTTTGATGGTTGTTTGGTTGTAACGCTCTGACGTTTGGAACGACACGGTTGTGACAACCGAACGTCACGCTCAAATGTTTGGAACGACGTTAGAGCGTTCGGTTGTGGTTAGGTTGCACTCGGAGACCAAACGCTCTAACGCACAGAACACATACTCCTAGCGGAGAAGAATAACAACTCCATTGTTAAGAAATGGGTTTCCGTTTTTACCGGAAGTACGCTTCTAGTGTCACCTATAGTCAACCCACCACAAACTCTATGGCGGGAACATTTGAACAATACTTTCTTATAAGATTTCTTTCGATGGAGGTATAGGCAATTTCACATGTAAGAAAACTTTATGGTAAGTTTTACCATAAAGTTTCCTTACAAGTGAAATTGCCTATACCTCCATCGATAGAATTCGTAAGCAATATTGCCCATCAAATATAAAATAAAACAGAAAAATGTTCCCAAACATGTTTATTGCATGAAATAATAGTGCATAATAAATATTTATCCATGAGTAATATGACTTATTTAAGAACATAACATTAGGTGTAAAGTCAACCCGTTAAACAAAATATTCTATTAGTGTCCATGACATCAAACAGAATAACATATTTTTTCTACGACATTATATCTTTTGGATAAAAGTTATCGGTTGATCACAAAACTATCAGAGATAGTAAATTGTAATTTGGACAACTTATCTAATTTCTATTATTTATGAGTTCTAAGTTCAAAGGGCAAGCAAAAGTAGAAAATATCTGGTTGTTTGTTTATCTTATAATATTTAACTGATTTTAATGCACTATTTAGGGATAAGTGGAAACTCTCGAGTACCAGGGCCACATAACTATTGAGAAGCTAACTTCTGTTAGATTTTAGTATGTTAACATTAGTTACTCCTGTAATAGGTTACTTCTTTGTAACTATGTAGTCCTGGTACTTCTAGTAGCTAATAAAATAGGTATACTTAAAACATTTTACAATTAGGTCAGTTCAACTTGTTTTCAAACATGAATGCCACAAAAAATGAATATAATCTGGCATGTTGCTTATTTATGCAAAATTATATTCATTTTGCGTTTAAGTGCAGACGCTGATGCTTCGTCTGCAAACAGACGGTTTTTAAGGGTACAGAATCTATTCACACATATATGAAAAACATTTGTGACAATAAAATTAATATTATCATTTTTGTGGCAGCTATGGAGAAATTCGAAATTAACACTAGTTTTTAAATTTTCTATTAAATATTTTTTCAATTCTTTCTTATACCCATTCTCTTCTAAATACAAGTTAATATTTGTTGCACATGCTTCTACACAAGCAATTAACGGTTGGCTAGCATAATGTAAACTTTTTTTATATTCATTATATTCTTTGCATTGGACAAACATATGAACAATATTTACATTTTTCGATACAAGGACTGAATTACAGTGTTTACAGTCTAAATTAGCTATATTTTTTAATAAAAATCCACATACATAGGCACAAGCCTGTACTTCAGGAGTATCACCAATATCCAAAATGGGAGTAGATAATGGACCTTCCACTACCATTTCCTCTGTGTCCAAATCTTCATTCGCCTCAGTGGGTTGTGGAATTGACAAAAAAGTTGTAAAATTATTTATAATTATGTTGTTGTCCGTTTCACAATTATTCCCAGTGGTCCCAATATGGGCCATGCTGCTTATTATAGCGGTTTTAAGTCCAGCCACAAATTGGCCTACAGTAGGGTTGGCATTGGAGCCACAGTTGCCACGAATGCAACCAAACAAATTCTCTATTGGATCTTGTTGCAAACGTCTAGTGGCCAGACTTTTAATATTTTGGGTAGTAGACAATATTTTAAATAAACGTTCTACCCCATTAATAGTCCAAATCCATCCATCCTGTGACGGAGGGACACGTGGACTACCCACAAATTTTAAAGTACCAAAAAATTTTTTCATTTCCGAAAACAGCTGCAGATGTGGAGTTTTCGCCGTCATATTTGTAGCGTGTAGTTTACCGCGTCGCAGGTCGGGCGTGTCGCTGTTTAAACAGTCAAATATCTTATCAATTTTTGCTATAACACTTGCTGTGACAGCTGCATCAGGAGTAAGTGTTCCTGAAATAAATAAATATCGTCAATATTGTAAAATATCCCTAACCAATTCACAATTTATTTTCTACATATAAAGCTCAACAGTAAAAATTACTGTTAATGTAAACTAAAGTTTACATTATACGCTATAAGGGCCAGAATTACAGGTTAAGGATATGTCACAAATTGTCATATCTGGCCTTTATCTGGCAGATAATTTCATACAATCCTGTCCCACTTTTAAGTCAGAGTGCTATCCAAAACCTGTGATCGGGGCCTAACTATTGTTTATTATTATTACCATCAGATACTTTGGCGTAGATCCCCGCTGCCACAGTATGGCTTAAAACCTGAGCGGCTAGTTTCACGCGCATTTTTTGTTTGGCGTTTGGGTTTAAATGATCCTTTGTTAGAGCAGGGGCAAATACAAAATTATTGTTTTGTTTATCAAGTTCGAAGAAATTTTTAATATGAGACCACTTTGCTACACCTGAAACCAAAGAATATCATTAGTAACAATATAAATTGGTAACTCGAATTCTAAATAATAAGTTTGATTAATAATGCATGGATTAATAAGCATTAAAACTATACCTCTTCCTCTCTTATCTCCAGATGAAATATCCACCATGCAGTCAATATCATATTTTAGGAATAAATTTCTAAAACATTTTAATAGATGAGGTGTGTCAAACAATGTGACAATTTCTTTTCCATTGACAATTATACGTGGGTGCTCCTTAGTTGCACCCAAAATAGACAGAGCTCGCTTGTTTACTCCATCCATGTCACATACAGTGGCAGATATTTGAATGCCTGCTGCAAAACACTGATGCAAAATCTGGAATATTAACATTAAATATTGTTTTAGGTTTATCTAGTAGTTATATAATAATATACATATAACAAGCACTTGTGTTAGGTGCTAAAATATTTACCTCTTTTATAAGCACAGCCAGTCTATCAGCAGTTGAAAAACTGCTTGAAAAATAATGTGCAATAGGTTGTTTCACCTTCTTCCTTATTCCAGCTATCATAAATACTAAGGCATATGATGCCACATTTGGGGACCTTCCTTGTGGCCCATGATCTTCATATCCTTCGATGAAATCTTCTCTTCGATTATAATTAATGTTTTTTTTTAAAGACATTTCGTCAAACATTAAAATAAAATGATTGTCTGAAGGCTCTTGGTGTTTGACAAAATTTGATATTACTTCAAGCACAGGGTTGGCAATGCCAACAGCAAAAGGAATCCTATTGAGTAATGCCTTAAGAGTACCAGGTGAAGGCAATTGGAACAGTCTTCTTAACAATCTGTAGCAGGTTGGTGATCTTTTGTAAAGCCTCAAGGCTACAATTTTTTCTTCTTTTGTCCACCTGCAACCAGTGGACTTGTTACAATTCCTTATTTGAGCTTGCAAAAGGAAAGCAAATGTAGGAGATAGTTTTTCTTCCAACTTCTTCACAGCATTATTATCAGTGAGGTTATTTAATATAGCTTTCTTTTTCATGTTCTTCATACGATTTCGTAATTGACATAATTGTTTTAAATATTTCGAACATTTCTTATAAAGGTACTTCTCTTTTTCTGTTTTTAACTTGGGCTCCTGTTTAGAAGATGTTTCTACTTTTTCCAAATTCGATTTTCCTCAATAACTTGTGTTGGATATATTTTCTAAGGGTGTTCTTTCAACAGCTTGTGAATCACCAGCCTTAGAAGAAATAGCTTCTGGGCCTTGAGAAATAGGGCCATATTCTTTGACCAGTTGTGAGGGACCCGGCGTGGCTCGTTAAAAAAATGTGGTATCACCATGGACACTTGCTGAATCTGTAATGTAATAAAACTGAAAATAATATTTGTTTATTGCTTATTATTATAAATCCCAAAACAAACTTAGTAAAAAAAATCAATATAAATAAAATAAAATCCAAACATCTGTCTTGAGATTCATAAAATAAGTGGATTTAGTACTATGGAGACTAATTATTATTTTATTAGATACTGATATATATAATGAAGATAATAAGAAAGCCTGGAAGAGGTCTTCTAGGTGTCGCAAAGGGAGCAATAATACAAAGTAATTTTTTTCTGAAAATCCAATAATGTTTATGGAAAAAGTACAAGAGTAAAAGTTATATATTTTTATCTTATCAAACTGAAACAATAATAAAAAGTAAGCATTATCATAATATGCTACAAATTTGATTTAGTAATAACTAGCGGCCGCCCGCGACTTCGTTTGCGTGGACAGTTTTTTTGCTATCCCTCGGGAACAGTACTTTTTTCTGGATGAAAAGTTTCCGTTTCTGTACCCCTAAGAACATTTATGCAAAATTTCATAATGATCGTTTCAGTAGTTAAGTCATAAAGGCGTAACAAACAAACAAACGGACGGACTTTCGCATTTATAATATTAGTAAGAATATATTTAGTAAGGATTATATTGGGATCAATAATTTATTACTTACATCACATGGGACTGCAGAGTATAATAATCGTTTCTTTGAACTGTCAGTAAAATCATCATCAGTAAAATGATCTTGACACAGCATTCGGTGTTCACTAAACAACTTTTTCTGGAACTCAATTGAAGTGTGCTCTTCTGATGGAAAAAGATATTTTGCCCACATCGTACAACTGAAAAATTAACACATATTATTTCATTAGTTCTCTGTGTACCAGATGCTTCTTTAGCTATACATTGTTACAGAACCTGACTCTCCGACCTACAGTTACTTTGTATTATAATCAGAACAATGTAATGTTTCCTAAATATAGGTTATCATAGCATGATAAAAACCCTCAGAACACATTCAGAAATCACTCAACATTTAGTATTTATTAGGATTACGAGTATTTATTGATACTAAAAAGCCAATAAATATTCGTATACGCAGTTAAGTTGAACAATTTGTAGGGATAACATTAGCAAATACATACCGCAAAAGGTTTCTTGTAGCAGGTTTTGGGAAACGAAATAGTTTGCAATTGTCCGAGGCAGGCGATTTGCCGCACTTGAAACATTTTCGTCTGTTTTCCTTATCAGACATTTTTAACAAGTTGAACAAAATAGGTAATCAAAGGTTTAACACGTCGGTTAGGTTAGAGTCACTGTCTCGTATTCACTGTTATTATGAACAACAATTATAATTGTCACTTAACAAACACAGACGGAGGAACCTAAGCTCAAACTCAACGTCGTACACTTGCGAAAATGATCAGAATTAATAAGTATTCGAAATATTAACGAAATTGAAACCGAGATCGCCAATAAACACCAACAAACTCGACCATTATTATTGTTAACAAAAGTCATGTCATGACTTGGTGTTGCCAGCACAAATAGTCACATTTCTGCCAACCGTTTATTCACATATGAAAATAAATTGCTTGTCTTATATTTAGCCAAACGTTTTATTATGTATTGCTAAAAAAAAGTTTGTTTAAAGAATATCCTACAAATTTTACTTCTTATTATTAACAAATTCCTTAAAATCTTATCCTGCCCTTTATTTACACAAAATCTACCATTCGTACTTTACACTTCATGACGGGTATTTCTGCGGGTTACCATAATAGAAAAATATGTTTTTTTTTTACTTGCAATACCAAAGTTTTCCCCTGTAGGCAAATTTCAATCCGAACAATAGAGTCGACCCCCCCTGCTCTAACGGCGTTCCAAACATAGAGCGTGACGTTCGGTTGACACAACCGTCCCGTTCCAAACATAGATATAGTATGTTATGTTCCAAACGTCCGAGCGTTGAGGCGCGTTCCAAACCTACACTCCGAGTGCAACCTATCCACAACCGAACGCTCTAACGTCGTTCCAAACATTTGAGCGTGACGTTCGGTTGACACAACCGTGTCGTTCCAAACGTCAGAGCGTTGCAACCAAACAACCATCAAAAATGATGGTTGTAAAACGCTCTGACGTTTGTCTATAGAAAAAATGTCAATGTCATTTGACATTATTTTGTATTATCGGCATGTGACGATGCACAGCATCTGTGAGAGTGCGCCGACTTCTAGTATAGCTACATCCTGTCAAAGTAGTCATTCGACTTACCCTTTAAGCAGTTTTCCTGTCAAAAATTGTAAAACAGACTTACTTCCGGTTGGCGCCATTTTTTATTCACCTATGGAGTCGTTGCAACGAAGTGTCCTCATAGCGTCGTTACTTCTCGTTGAAGCAACATCTATTTTTAAATACTACGAAATTTTTTCATGATTTCAAAGTGAATAGTTTTTACTTATGCTAAGCTTATGCTTTAGTAATAGTTATTAACAGTGTCAGTGAAACAAACGCGTGCTTTGACCTCGTGCGCAGAGCGTGAGGTCGATGAAGAGTCCCGTCTTCCTATTCCTAGCCATAGCAGACGTGCCTTAAAACTTCGACGCCGTTTGTATAACTGTAGCCTGGAGCCGTCCGCTGACGATTTTCGGACGCAAGGTAAAACACAGGAGACTTGGTGAGTCGAACTATGATCTACTACTACTTAATGAACTTGTGACTAAAATAAAAGTGTTACAATTGGTCATTGCTACAAAAGCTGTATTACGTCTTAGTCGGTTTTGATGAAAATTTTGTCTAGAATGCGGCCAGTTTGCATGTAGTGCCTGCATCAGACGCCAATGGTACGCACAACTCGATGCTACCAACGTGGTGCCTGTACCGGTGCCTTGGCCCAATTGATTAACAGCTTTTGACCGTCAATTGGATAGCTCGGTGGTCGTTTCTGACACCAGTGACGTTGAATCCAGTCTCTTGAATCCTGATTTTATAATAAAATAATAACTTAAAAAAAAAAAAAAAAAAAAAAAAAGAGAGTAAGATCCCTGCCTGCTCACTCGGAGCATATAAAGAGCATAGGGTTTTAGAAATACTAAGTAATGTCGGCAAAATATTCGATACTATTTTGACTCTTAAAAGGCACACACACACACACACGCCTTACCCTGGGTTTCGTAGACCTCGAGGTGAACTGTTCAACTTGTACGTTTAAAACCGGTTGCCTTTTTCCGGTAATAAGCCTGTCAATATCTCTACTAATAAATAAGAATATTGCTGGTATGATTAACTAAGTTGAGTCTTAGCCTATTCGTCTTTTCAGTTCTGTCTTTAAATTATTTTGTTATTACCTCCTTGCCTGCCAATATCTTTATATTGCTGGTATGATTCAAAATTATACATTTGAGTCTAAGTTTATTATTTTCAGTTCAGACTTTAAATTTCTTTGTTAACTTGATGAAAGATTGACTTTTAGCAGCGATTGATTTCGATTTGATCAACCTGTGATTATGTTATGTATGACCTTGTAATGCCCCACGTAGAACATCTTTTGTTTTTCTATTTCGAAGTGAATATTGTTGACAATATTTTAATTTTTTATTACATAGATGTACGTACAGATCTATGTTAGTTTCACCTACCTCCAGATTTTAGAAAACTGATGACAAGATTATGTAATGTATAATGTGTAATAAATATATCAAAAGCTGCTGGGACGGGAGCGTATCCTGAGCAAGCGGCTTAACAAAAACCTTCGTGAGGATTTGCGCAAGCTACCTCCGTGGTTTAAGTACTTATTCGATGAGAACTAATGAAGTGTGACAGGTCTCCGGAACAGTAGTGCTGCCAATTATATTTTTGCATGAAATAACTCGAGTTGACAGGTGTCCAGCCACACACAGTGGCGTTGCCTTATCCTTTATATACTTTTTGAAACTGTTGAGATTAGTTCCCATTGTGCGCTTACATTCTGAATACGAATGGAATGAACCATCCGATAAGGTAAGGTGACTATCAATCACACCAACATAAGACTAATGGGGCTGCCTCTGAGCGTATCGGAGGCAGTGGCAGGTTAGCTTCGGTGCTCCGTAGGCCCTTCTCGTCATACGAGAATGCGCCTGCCATCTACCCCAAGCTTGCGCTCGTCCATTAGACAGCAAGTACTTTTTATAGCATCCAAACGCCTCGATCGCCCGCTATGTCTCGGCTGATACACAAGCTTATGAGGCGAGGTATCATGGAGGAACTGGATCGGTGACAAGTCGGAATCGACTTCATCTCACTCAACCAGGTTCCTGACGGAGAGGAGTGACACGGATCGTTGACCTTTTAAACGGACCTTTCAGATACAGATTTCTCAGCTCTTTCAAAATAGGCGACTGGATGACGAAGCTTGACCTGGGAGGCCCAAAGGAGGTTCCTTCAGCTGGTCTACTACCACCGAGTCCTCCAAACGGCCTGTCTACCGTTAGGCCTATTGTGCGCGCCGAAATATTTCATCGCTTTGGCTCAACACCTTCAGAAAAAGGTAAATTACAGTCTACTTGTGCTTCTCGATGGTCAAACAGTGTAATATTAGTAGATATATATGATAGATAGATAATACTTAGATAGATAGTAGAGAATAGATACTATAGTCCAGATTAGACTATGCTATCAACATCTAAAAGTGAAACCCAACCGAACCCAGCCAGAAACTGAATTTTATAAAACTGCATGAGAGAGAACGCACTGCTTATGTACTTGTTGGTGAAGAGTGATAAGTACTCATCACGCGTTGGCCACCAAGCTGCCCACGCGTCGCCCGCACGCGCTGCTCGCGCAGCACGACCTTACCTACCGTTGTCAGTAGTACAACCGAACCACACGGCTGCCACTGCTCACGTGCCTGTGTTTTGATGTTGTGCTAGTCGCATGTCGCACTGGTATGTTGTCGCTACGGAGGAGATACAATTGTCAAAGGTACTCTAAATCTCGCAAATTCTGTTATTCCCAGAGACTGCACTTTCAACAAATGCAGTAATAATCGCGTGTTACGAAGAGAGTCTCCGAGCAGCCAATACCTACAACATATTGGAACCGGTACTACGCGACTTGAAAATAACTACGTCAGAGTACTATCAGGTAGTGAAATATTTACATCCTACTCTAATACAACACTAATTCCTTGCAACAGATGCAGCAGACCACGGGTAGAGTCAGGGACTCAGATTAGCATTGCAACCGCAAAGAGGACAAATTTACAGCGGTAAAGCATATCAGGCCCCATATTTAGATGACATGACATACTGACTTCTACTTCTCCTGGACCGTTGGAACATCTTGATGACAGCAGAATACCTGCCAGATAAGTATAGGATATAATATATAGAAGTATATACAGGCTGTCTCGAGGCAGCCAAGCGGCTGGACGGCACCTGTTACGACCAGCGGTGAGCACCACGTTTTCGGTGTTCCCCCAGATCGAATTGTCGCAGCCGTATGAGAGTTGGAGAAGTATCTATCACAAGATTGTTAGTATTATGCGGTGCCTTAAACAAGACCCACGTCCTGCTGAAGGCAATGCAGTTCTGGCTAGTATAGGTATTTTGCCCACAGAGCCTGATACCCTGCCTGTCCCACCACCTGAACATGGCAAGAGTATGTATCTGGTAGTAGTACCCATATGGTAAAAAGCGTTTTGCTTCGATACTTCCATCTACGAGCTCATTTTATTTTTTATCACAAAACAAAACCCACAACACATTTATTAACAATAACTATCTTACAAACTTAATGCAAATAACGGATTTACATTTTGTTTAATACTATGTAAAATTTAAGATTCCGAACTTAGAATCAGTTCTTAGACCAGAGCATTAGACTGCCACCACCTTACATTCGAGCTCTACGTTCAGAAAACTGGGGATGGTGTGACACAAAAAGAGGTTGAATTTTGTAGAGATAATAATTTAGACCATAAATATCTTGAAGGTAAAGGTCCATCTAGCTAGATTTCATAGCATACCTGCCTTTTGAAGAGAATTTTGCTTATCGGACGATTTTGTTACACAAATTCAGAGCATTATTATTAGAAATCACTTTAATGAACATTTAAATTGTCATGTATAATAATGTATACGTATATGTATTTTTATTTCTAATAAAAAACAAAAAAAAAAATGTCTTCAAAAACAGCGAGCAGAGAATCCATGAGCAAGGTTAGTGCCTGCTGCTTCTAACATCGGGCCGGCGGCGGCGGGCGCGTACACAACCTCACTTTTCTAAGTGTATCTACGACTACGAGCCACTATAGCGATGCCGGCGACCACATCATCCTAAGTCCAGCTCTTGGATAAAAAACGGACACAGCGTTTAACAGACAGGTTAAAAAATTAAAACATAGCAATATTATTATTTTTCCTGTATTTGGTTGAGATGAGTTATAAAACTAAGTTTCCAGAGACGCACAGGCGTTAGTGTTAGAAGCTTGAGCCCCGAGCCACCTCATGAACTGTAAGTAATCTGCAAATAAATGAAACCATGGGAGAGATGCAGTTATAACCGTAGCTGCAGGTTCGTTGGGCTCGGTCGTTGCCTCCCTAAATTAGTACAATAATATTGTTTCTCCAACTAATAGCCTTCATAGAGACGAAGACTGCTCGCAGTCATATAATCGAATTGATTATGAAACTGCTCGTAGTCATATAATCAAATTGATTAGCAATAATTATTAGTTATTTAGTAATCAAAGCTAGCTTTTAAAGTGAGTTATGTTAATAACTCTGATACAGAATTTCACATGTTATATTATTATCAATATTTAAATGAAATAAAATGTGTTTTCAGTTATCTCAAGTAAATCATGCCTTCAACAGCATCACATAGCGTCGTTTGGAGTCACCAGGAGTTAATAAACACGTCTCTCACAGATGCTGTGCATCGTCACATGCCGATAATAGTGCAAGTTTTACACAACAATAAAACTTGTATTATTGAGCAGAGACGATGCACAGCATCCCATTAAGGTCTCCTGGTGAGAGACTTCTATGAGGACACTTCGTTGCAACGACTCCATAGGTGAATAAAAAATGGCGCCAACCGGAAGTAAGTCTGTTTTACAATTTTTGACAGGAAAACTGCTTAAAGGGTAAGTCGAATGACTACTTTGACAGGATGTAGCTATACTAGAAGTCGGCGCACTCTCACAGATGCTGTGCATCGTCTCTGCTCAATAATACAAGTTTTATTGTTGTGTAAAACTTGCACTATTTTTGATGTTTTTATGTCTAATTTTTAAAATAATCATGGTAGATCCTCAAAAAACGGATTTTATTTGATTTAGTATAAAGAAAAGTTTAAATTATTCGTATTCCAAATGGAAAATGAAGAATTTGTATTGACATTGACATTTAAAGTTCTTGGTCGTTCCAAACCTTAGAGCGAGTTAAAAAAACAACCAAACAACCGACGCTCAAACGTTCTGAACGCAACCTTGTAACTTTTTAAGCATCAAAATGGATGGTTGTAAAACGCTCTGACGTTTGTCTATAGAAAAAATGTCAATGTCAATTGACATTATTTTGTATTTTGATGTTTTTGGGCCTGATTCTAAAAATAATCATTGTAGATCCTCAAAAAACGGATTTTATTTGATTTAGAATAAAGAAAAGTTTAAAGTTCTGAACGCAACCCTGTGTGACTTTCAACGATTCGGAATGCTCGTGAGCTCTACTGTGACAGGATTGGGCGCATTCTGCCAGACAAAATCTTCCAGTCCTCAATCGCCATTTAACCATGGAAAGTAATTTATTTGTATAGAATGTTCAATATTTTACTTTCCATGGTTAAAATGTACTCTATGGCGACTTAGCTTATAATATAAATACGGCGTGTAAACACGTAGCGCGTGGCGTCAGACAAATGTGCCTTAAGGGATCGTTTACACGAGCGATTTTTTCAACGCTCGAATTTTTTAACGCATACAAAAAGATAGTTTTAATGCTGATGATATGATATTTTTAACCTGCGGATCGAGGCTAGGCTTCATATCGGACTAAAATTATCGTCCGATATTATAATCGCGTTTTGAAAAAACTGTTGAGCAAATTGAGTAAGTATTTTGAGTATTTTTTTTATATTTTTATATATTTCTTAAGAATTTAGATTAAAAATTAATCACAAAATATTCAAATATATATTAACAAGTTAATGGATTTTCATACAAAAATTGCTGGCGTCTGACAAGCAATGTTTCTATTAAAACTCATTACGCACGTGTAATTCAGAAATGGAGCGAACTTGTTAATGAAATACGAATAATGGGTATCAAATGAAAAGCCTTGATGAGCGAGCACAATACAAAAATAGTAGATTGTACAACAAGTGCATAAAATGGGTTTTATGTACGAGTTATACACTCTGCTTTTCACTTCGATTGTGAGGAAATTAAACAAAAAATTTAAAAAAATTGAAACTTTTTTTATTTTAGTGACAAATTATATAATTTTGGAATGTGCTCATCAAGGCCTTTCATTTGATACCCATATTCAAAAATTGAAAAAAAAAATATTTTTTCTTAAATTTTAGGCCCGTATTATAGAACGAGACTCAAGCACTGCTTGAACTCTAATCACCTGATCTCTACTTAATTACTGAATCTAGTCTCAAGCACCCTGTTGATTCCAAAACAAAGCTTGAATCGAGACTCAGCTGATCTCTACTTAAATAGAGATTTGCGTCTATCTATGGATATACCTAGTCTGTTTCCTATTACGAAATTTAGTTTTAGCAGAATGAGTTTCATTTTACGCATAATTTGGCAAAGTAAATGTTGCGTCGCAATGTGATTTATATATTTTTATGAGTGGCATTGACCAATTACACGTTACTTTTAATAAATAAGGTATTTGTGCTTAGAATTATTGAAATATTGCGAAGATTATAATGGGAGTCACTGCGGTAAGTTTTTCGTAAAACGGAATATGATGAACTCGACCTCATCAATTCAACAAACTAAACTCAACTCAGATTATGCTAATTTTCAAACGATACTCGAGTAATGCTCGACTAATTTTAGAACTAAAATCTCTGCTCAGAAAGAATTTGATCTCTGTTTACGTAAATATGGTCGAGACCACGCTTGAGCGTTGATTTGGGCTCATATTTACATTTGTTAAAGTCTAATTTATGGGAGCGGATGGTTGGGAGACCCCCATGCCCGTCATTAAAACATTTCGATTTTTTTAAATAAATTTTGAAATTTTACCAAATATAACCTCAAAATGTATGAGAAAACTATAAAAATCATTTAAGGGAGGGGAGCGAGGAGCAAAGATTAGAGTAGAGAGGGGAGACTCTCCCATCCCCCCTTAAGTTTGTCAAGTGATGTAGAAATTTTATTTTCATACTTATATTTAACAGACAATAGAAAATATCTTTCTTAATACCCCTTTAACCTTTTGTAGGGTGGATGGGTGAATCCTTCCTCTCTTCTCTATTCTTTTCTCTTCGCTTGCCCCCTTAGATGACTTTCTCATACATATTGAGGTTAGGTTTAGTAAAATTTCAAAATGTAATTAAACAAAAATTATGCATTTCCGCACAAAATGCTTTGGTGGGGAGAGGTCCTCTCTCTCCCTCCCATCCACCCCATCCCGTAAATTCAACCTAACTATTATAATAGAAATAAAACCCTGGCAACACTTATAAAAACATAAACTTAACCTACGCAGTCAAGCATCGTTCTAAAATAAGCTAATCTGAGTCGAGTACTCAAACACTGTTTTAAAATTAGCGTGATCTGAGTTTGAGTTTAGTTTGTTGAATCTCTGCTCAAGCATAGTTCTAGAAATAATACTCGACTTAAATCTAGTTTTAAGTAGAGATCAAGGCTTGAGTATCGTTCTGTAATACCGACCTGAGACTGAGACTGACTAAGAAAGACTAAAACTGAGAGAGAATGAGACTGAAACTGAGACTTGAACAGGATGAAACAGGATGGAACGGGATGGAGCGGGTTAGAACGGGATGAAACAGGATGGAGCAGGACGGAACAGGGTGAAACAGGATTAGATGGGGCTGAAGTGCGTCTGCGCCCTAACATGCGCTATCTGGGCCTCATACTCGACTGTCGCTGGTCGTTCACCGACCATTTTGTCCAGCTTGCTCCCCGATTGGTTGCCGCAGCGGCAGCACTCGGCAGGATACTACCAAACCTGGGCGGGCCGAACGGGAGCTGTCGGCGACTTTATGCAGGGGTCATCCGTAGTATGGCCCTCTACGGAGCCCCTGTATGGGCGGATGCCTTAAACGAGGCTAATAAAGCTGCCTTAAGACGGCCCCAGTGGGTAGTGGCCTCCCGCATGGTGCGAGGTTACCGCACTGTGTCGTGGACGGCGGCATGTGTTTTGGCCGGTACGCCTCCCTGGGAACTGGAAGCCCAGGTGCTTACGGAGGCGTACAGGCGTAGGAAGGAAATAAGGGCGGCGGATAGCCGCCTTGCCCCACAGGAGTTGGCCGGGCTTATGCGGGTGGCAGAGGCGCAATGTCTTGAGGACTGGGAGCGGCAACTGGCAGAGCCAATCGCCGGTCACAAAACGGTGGAGGCAATCCGCCCAGTCCTCAAGGAGTGGAAAGCACGAGCCCACGTGGCTCTAACATTTCGTCTCGTCTGACACAGGTACTTTCCGGACACGGGTGTTTCGGGAGATACCTGTGTCAGATACAGAGGGAGGAGTCCCAGGTGTGCCACCATTGTGGCGCACTGCAAGACACTGCACGCCACACACTTGAGGAGTGTTCGGCGTGGGCGGTGCAGCGCCAGGAGTTGGTCGCTGCGGTTGGGCCGGACCTCTCGCTTCCCAATATCACTGTTGCGATGCTGCGAAGCGAGGGGGGATGGCAGGCCGTGGTCTCCTTCTGCGAGGACGTTATCTCTCAGAAGGAGGCTGCGGAGAGGGTTCGCGAGGCGGACGTCGCAGTGAGCCAACTCCGACGTGCGCGGCGGGGGAGAACGAGACGCCAACGTGCGCGTCTCGCAAGGGAGGGCGCAGTAAGGCCCTCTGCCCCCCATAGGGTGGAACCCTAAAGGGCCACTCTCCCCGGGTCAAGTGGAGCGTGTCACCGCGTACCCACAGACCCGGCGGAAAGGCGCAGGTCTTCGAGAGGAGTTTAGTTGATAGTGGTGCTTTGTCCCGTTCGCCCCATCTGGCCTGCCCACACAAGTGGGTAGCCTTATGGGAGGATGGGGAGGAGGCTCCCCCCCCCTCCGCCCGGCCCCCTCTCGATCTTTCGAGATCGTTAGGGGACATGGCAGAGGTGAGAACCGCCCGGCCCTGACACGAAGCCTATTAGGCTTGGTGGGAAGGTCGGGTGCGGCGAGGGACATGCTCGGGTTTCCCCGAATATGACCGAGTCCAACATGCCGTTTGGTATGCGTAAAGACGGCATTCTCCTCTTGATACAAAAAAAAAGGGGTGAAACAGGATGGAACAGGACGCAACAGGACGGAACGGGATGGAACGGGATAGAACGGGATGGAGCGGGATAGAACGGGATGGAACGGGATGGAACGGGATGGAACGGGATGGAACGGGATGGAACGGGATGGAACGGGATGGAACGGGATGGAACGGGATGGAACGGGATGGAACGGGATGGATCGGGATGGAACGGGATGGAACAGGATGAAACAGAACTGAGACTGAGACTGAGACTGAGACTGAGACTGAGACTGAGACTGAGACTGAGACTGAGACTGAGACTGAGACTGAGACTGAGACTGAGACTGAGACTGAGACTGAGACAAAGACTGTGACTGAGACTGAGACTGAGACTGAGACTGAGACTGAGACTGAGACTGAGACTGAGACTGCGACTGAGACTGAGACTGAGACTGACTAAGAAAGACTAAAACTGAGAGAGAATGAGACTGAAACTGAGACTCGAACAGGATGAAACAGGATGGAACGGGATGGAACTGAGACTGACACTGAGAATAAGACTGAGACTGAGACAGAAAGTTCAAGTTTGTAAATATCGTTACTTATGGCTGTTACAGCTGATAAGTTTCTTGCGCCCGTTCTTCTTGTCTGCTAAAAATGTCTGGATGTATGGGTGGTAGGAAAATATAGACGATTCAAAAGTACTAAATAATTAAGTTTATTTGAATAAAGCTTATTTCACTTTCACTTTTACTTTCACTGTGACTGAGACTGAGAGTGAGACTGAGTCTGAGACTGAGACTGAGACTCGAACGGGATGAAACAGGACGGAACAGGATGGAACAGTATGGAACAGGATGGAACAGGATGGAACAGAATGGAACAGGATAGAACAGGATGGAACAGGATGGAACAGGATGGAACAGAATGGTACAGGATGGAACAGTATGAATCGGGATGGAACGGGATGGAACGGGATGGAACAGGATGGAACAGGATAAAACAGGACGGAACAGGGTGAAACAGGATGGATCAGGATAAAATAGGATAGTTAAGTTTAGAACTGAGACTGAAACTAAAACAGAGACTGACACTGAGACTGAGACTGAGTAAGACTGAGACTGGAACAGGATGAAACAGGTGAAACAGTATGGAACAGGATGGAACAGGACGGAACAGGGTGGAACAGGACGGAACAGGACGGAACAGGACGGAACAGGATGGAACAGGATGGAATAGGGTGAAACAGGGTGAAACAGTATGAATCGGGATGGAACGGGATGGAACGGGATGGAACAGGATGGAACGGGATGGAACGGGATGGAACAGGATGGAACAGGATAAAACAGGATAGTTAAGTTTAGAACTGAGACTGAAACTAAAACAGAGACTGACACTGACACTGAGACTGAGTAAGACTGAGACTGAGTTTGAATGAGATTGAGACTGAGACTGAAACAGAGACTAAGTCTAAAACTGGAACATGATGATGCAGGACGGAACAGGGTGGAAAAGGACGAAACAGGATGGAACAGGATATAACAGGATGGAACAGAACTGAGACTGAGACTAGGACTGAGACTGAGAATAAGACTGAGACTGAGACAGAGATATATTCAAGTTTGTAAATATCGTTACTTATGGCTGTTACAGCTGATAAGTTTCTTGCGCCCGTTCTTTTTGTCAGCTAAAAATGTCTGGAACGGGTGGTAGGAAAATATAGACGATTCAAAAGTACTTAATAATTAAGTTTATTTGAATAAAGCTTATTTCACTTTCACTTTTACTTTCACTGTGACTGAGACTGAGACTGAGACTGAGTAAGACTGAGACTGAGTTTGAGTAAGATTGAGACAGAGACTGAGACTAAAACTGGAACATGATGAAACAGGACGGAACAGGGTGGAAAAGGACGAAACAGGATGGAACAGGATGAAACAGGATGGAACAGAACTGAGACTGAGACTAGGACTGAGACTGAGAATAAGACTGAGACTGAGACTGAGACAGAGATATATTCAAGTTTGTAAATATCGTTACTTATGGCTGTAACAGCTGATAAGTTTCTTGCGCCCGTTCTTCTTGTCAGCTTAAAATGTCTGGAACGGGTGGTAGGAAAATATAGACGATTCAAAAGTACTTAATAATTAAGTTTATTTGAATAAAGCTTATTTCACTTTCACTTTTACTTTCACTGTGACTGAGACTGAGAGTGAGAGTGAGACTGAGTCTGAGTCTGAGTCTGAGTCTGAGACTGAGACTGAGACTGAGACTGAGACTCGAACAAGATGAAACAGGACGGAACAGGGTGGAACAGGACGGAACAGGATGGATCAGGATGGAACAGGGTGGAACAGGATGGAACAGGATGGAACAGGATGGAACAGGATGGAACAGGATGGAACAGGATGGAACAGGATGGAACAGGATGGAACAGGATGGAACAGGATGGAACAGGATGGAACAGGATGGAACAGGATGGAACAGGATGGAACAGGATGGAACAGGATGGAACAGGATGGAACAGGATGGAACAGGATGGAACAGGATGGAACAGGATGGAACAGGATAGAACAGGATGAAACAGGATGAAACAGGATGAAACAGGGTGAAACAGTATAGAACAGGATGGAACAGGACGGAACAGGGTGGAACAGGATGGAACAGGATGGAACAGGATGGAACAGGATGGAACAGGATGGAACAGGATGGAACAGGATGGAACAGGATGGAACAGGATGGAACAGGATGGAACAGAATGGTACAGGATGGAACAGTATGAATCGGGATGGAACGGGATGGAACGGGATGGATCAGGATGGAACAGGATAAAACAGGATGGAACGGGACGGAACAGGGTGAAACAGGATGGAACAGGATAAAATAGGATAGTTAAGTTTAGAACTGAGACTGAAACTAAAACAGAGACTGACACTGAGACTGAGACTGAGTAAGACTGAGACTGGAACAGGATGAAACAGGTGAAACAGTATGGAACAGGATGGAACAGGACGGAACAGGGTGGAACAGGACGGAACAGGACGGAACAGGATGGAACAGGATGGAATAGGGTGAAACAGGGTGAAACACTATGAATCGGGATGGAACAGGATGGAACAGGATGGAACAGGATGGAACAGGATGGAACAGGATGGAACAGGATGGAACAGGATGGAACAGGATGGAACAGGATGGAACAGGATGGAACAGGATGGAACAGGATGGAACAGGATAGAACAGGATGAAACAGGATGAAACAGGGTGAAACTGTATAGAACAGGATGGAACAGGACGGAACAGGGTGGAACAGGACGGACCAGGATGGAACAGGATGGAACAGGATGGAACGGGACGGAACAGGGTGAAACAGGATGGAACAGGATAAAATAGGATAGTTAAGTTTAGAACTGAGACTGAAACTAAAACAGAGACTGACACTGAGACTGAGTAAGACTGAGACTGGAACAGGATGAAACAGGTGAAACAGTATGGAACAGGATGGAACAGGACGGAACAGGGTGGAACAGGACGGAACAGGACGGAACAGGATGGAACAGGATGGAATAGGGTGAAACAGGGTGAAACAGTATGAATCGGGATGGAACGGGATGGAACGGGATGGAACAGGATGGAACAGGATAAAACAGGATGGAACAGGATGGAACAGGATGGATCAGGATGAAACCGGGTAAAACAGGGTGAAACAGGATGGAACAGGACGGAACAGGGTGAAACAGGATGGAACAGGATAAAACAGGATAGTTAAGTTTAGAACTGAAACAGGATGGAACAGGACGGAACAGGGTGAAACAGGATGGAACAGGATAAAACAGGATAGTTAAGTTGAGAACTGAGACTAAAACTAAAACAGAGACTGACACTGAGACTGAGACTGAGTAAGACTGAGACTGAGTTTGAATGAGATTGAGACTAAAACTGAAACAGAGACTAAGTCTAAAACTGGAATATGATGATACAGGACGGAACAGGGTGGAAAAGGACGAAACAGGATAAAACAGGCTGGAACAGAACTGAGACTGAGACTAGGACTGAGACAGAGAATAAGACTGAGACTGAGACTGAGACAGAGATATATTCAAGTTTGTAAATATCGTTACTTATGGCTGTTACAGCTGATAAGTTTCTTGCGCCCGTTCTTCTTGTCAGCTAAAAATGTCTGGAACGGGTGGTAGGAAAATATAGACGATTCAAAAGTACTTAATAATTAAGTTTATTTGAATAAAGCTTATTTCACTTTCACTTTTACTTTCACTGTAACTGAGACTGAGACTGAGACTGAGACTGAGTAAGACTGAGACTGAGTTTGAGTGAGATTGAGACAGAGACTGAGACTAAAACTGGAACATGATGAAACAGGACGGAACAGGGTGGAAAAGGACGAAACAGGATGGAACAGGATGAAACAGGATGGAACAGAACTGAGACTGAGACTAGGACTGAGACTGAGAATAAGACTGAGACTGAGACTGAGACAGAGATATATTCAAGTTTGTAAATATCGTTACTTATGGCTGTTACAGCTGATAAGTTTCTTGCGCCCGTTCTTCTTGTCAGCTTAAAATGTCTGGAACGGGTGGTAGGAAAATATAGACGATTCAAAAGTACTTAATAATTAAGTTTATTTGAATAAAGCTTATTTCACTTTCACTGAGACTGAGACTGAGACTGAGACTCGAACAGGATGAAACAGGACGGAACAGGGTGGAACAGGACGGAACAGGATGGAACAGGATGGAACAGGATGGAACAGGGTGAAACAGTATAGAACAGGATGGAACAGGAAGGAACAGGGTGGAACAGGACGGAACAGGATGGAACAGGATGGAACAGGATGGAACAGGATGGAACAGGATGGAACAGGATGGAACAGGATGGAACAGGATGGAACAGGATGGAACAGGATGGAACAGTATGGTACAGGATGGAACAGGATGGAACAGAATGGAACAGAATGGAACAGGATGGAACAGGATGGAACAGGATGGAACAGGATGGAACGGGACGGAACAGGGTGAAACAGGGTGGAACAGGATAAAATAGGATAGTTAAGTTTAGAACTGAGACTGAAACTAAAACAGAGACTGACACTGAGACTGAGTAAGACTGAGACTGGAACAGGATGAAACAGGTGAAACAGTATGGAACAGGATGGAACAGGACGGAACAGGGTGGAACAGGACGGAACAGGACGGAACAGGATGGAACAGGATGGAATAGGGTGAAACAGGGTGAAACAGTATGAATCGGGATGGAACGGGATGGAACGGGATGGAACAGGATGGAACAGGATAAAACAGGATGGAACAGGATGGAACAGGATGGATCAGGATGAAACCGGGTAAAACAGGGTGAAACAGGATGGAACAGGACGGAACAGGGTGAAACAGGATGGAACAGGATAAAACAGGATAGTTAAGTTTAGAACTGAGACTAAAACTAAAACAGAGACTGACACTGAGACTGAGACTGAGTAAGACTGAGACTGAGTTTGAATGAGATTGAGACTAAGACTGAAACAGAGACTAAGTCTAAAACTGGAATATGATGATACAGGACGGAACAGGGTGGAAAAGGACGAAACAGGATAAAACAGGCTGGAACAGAACTGAGACTGAGACTAGGACTGAGACAGAGAATAAGACTGAGACTGAGACTGAGACAGAGATATATTCAAGTTTGTAAATATCGTTACTTATGGCTGTTACAGCTGATAAGTTTCTTGCGCCCGTTCTTCTTGTCAGCTAAAAATGTCTGGAACGGGTGGTAGGAAAATATAGACGATTCAAAAGTACTTAATAATTAAGTTTATTTGAATAAAGCTTATTTCACTTTCACTTTTACTTTCACTGTAACTGAGACTGAGACTGAGACTGAGACTGAGTAAGACTGAGACTGAGTTTAAGTGAGATTGAGACAGAGACTGAGACTAAAACTGGAACATGATGAAACAGGACGGAACAGGGTGGAAAAGGACGAAACAGGATGGAACAGGATGAAACAGGATGGAACAGAACTGAGACTGAGACTAGGACTGAGACTGAGAATAAGACAGACTGAGACTGAGACAGAGATATATTCAAGTTTGTAAATATCGTTACTTATGGCTGTTACAGCTGATAAGTTTCTTGCGCCCGTTCTTCTTGTCAGCTTAAAATGTCTGGAACGGGTGGTAGGAAAATATAGACGATTCAAAAGTACTTAATAATTAAGTTTATTTGAATAAAGCTTATTTCACTTTCACTGAGACTGAGACTGAGACTGAGACTCGAACAGGATGAAACAGGACGGAACAGGGTGGAACAGGACGGAACAGGATGGAACAGGATGGAACAGGATGGAACAGAATGGAACAGGATAGAACAGGATGAAACAGGATGGAACAGGATGAAACAGGGTGAAACAGTATAGAACAGGATGGAACAGGACGGAACAGGATGGAACAGGATGGAACAGGATGGAACAGGATGGAACAGGATGGAACAGGATGGAACAGGATGGAACAGGATGGAACAGGATGGAACAGGATGGAACAGGATGGAACAGGATGGAACAGGATGGAACAGGATGGATTAGGATGGAACAGGATGGAACAGTATGGTACAGGATGGAACAGGATGGAACAGAATGGAACAGAATGGAACAGGATGGAACAGGATGGAACAGGATGGAACAGGATGGAACAGGATGAAACAGGATGGAACAGGATGAAACAGGATGGAACAGAATGGTACAGGATGGAACAGGATGGAACAGGGTGAAACAGGATGGAACAGGATAAAATAGGATAGTTAAGTTTAGAACTGAGACTGAGACTAGGACTGAGGCAGAGAATAAGACTGAGACTGAGACTGAGACAGAGATATATTCAAGTTTGTAAATATCGTTACTTATGGCTGTTACAGCTGATAAGTTTCTTGCGCCCGTTCTTCTTGTCAGCTAAAAATGTCTGGAACGGGTGGTAGGAAAATATAGACGATTCAAAAGTACTTAATAATTAAGTTTATTTGAATAAAGCTTATTTAACTTTCACTTTTACTTTCACTGTAACTGAGACTGAGACTGAGACTGAGACTCGAACAGGATGAAACAGGACGGAACAGGATGGAACAGGATGGAACAGAATGGAACAGGATAGAACAGGATGAAACAGGACGGAACAGGATGAAACAGGGTGAAACAGTATGGAACAGGACGGAACAGGGTTGAACAGGACGGAACAGGATGGAACAGGATGGAACAGGATGGAACAGAATAGAACAGGATGGAACAGGATGGAACAGGATGGAACAGGACGGAACAGGGTGAGACAGGATGGAACAGGATAAAATAGGATAGTTAAGTTTAGAACTGAGACTGAAACTAAAACAGAGACTGACACTGAGACTGAGACTGAGTAAGACTGAGACTGAGTTTGAGTGAGATTGAGACAGAGACTGAGACTAAAACTGGAACATGATGAAACAGGACGGAACAGGGTGGAAAAGGACGAAACAGGATGGAACAGGATGAAACAGGATGGAACAGAACTGAGACTGAGACTAAGACTAAGACTGAGACTGAAAAAGACTGAAACTGAGACTGAGACTGAGAATGAGACTGAGAATAAAACTGGAACAGGATAAAACAGGACGGACGGGGGTGGAACAGGACGAAACAGGATGGAACAGGATGTAACAGGATGGAACAGGGCGCAACAGGACGGAACGGGATGGAACGGGATGGAGCGGGGTAGAACGGGATGGAACGGGATAGAACGGGATGGAACAGGATGGAACAGGATGAAACAAAACTGAGACAGACTGAACTGAGACTGACTAAGAAAGACTAAAACTGAGAGAGAATGAGACTGAAACTGAGACTCGAACTGTGACTCGAACAGGATGAAACAGGATGGAACAGGATGGAACAGGATGGAACAGGATGGAACAGGATGGAACAGGATGGAACAGGATGGAACAGGATGGAACAGGATGGAACAGGGTGAAACAGGATGTAACAGGATAAAATAGGATAGTTAAGTTTAGAACTGAGACTGAGACTAGGACTGAGACAGAGAATAAGACTGAGACTGAGACTGAGACAGTGATATATTCAAGTTTGTAAATATCGTTACTTATGGCTGTTACAGCTGATAAGTTTCTTGCGCCCGTTCTTCTTGTCAGCTAAAAATGTCTGGAACGGGTGGTAGGAAAATATAGACGATTCAAAAATACTTAATAATTAAGTTTATTTGAATAAAGCTTATTTCACTTTCACTTTTACTTTCACTGTAACTGAGACTGAGACTGAGACTGGGTAAGACTGAGACTGAGTTTGAGTGAGATTGAGACAGAGACTGAGACTAAAACTGGAACATGATGAAACAGGACGGAACAGGGTGGAAAAGGACGAAACAGGATGGAACAGGATGAAACAGGATGGAACAGGACTGAGACTGAGACTAAGACTAAAAAAAATGTAACTGCAAATGACCCGACTAGTATATGTATTTTATTCTCCGACTTTTTTTACTCAGTTTGTGAACCCATGAATCTGGATGACAACTTTGATATAACTGATTTACCTGATACAAATACTTATAACATGTTAAACATTCACGATATACATATAACGAAGGAAGCGGTTATTAAAGAGCTGTGTGCGTTAGATATCTCTAAAAGTGCGGGTGTCGACGTCATTCCGCCCCTATTTTTCAAACGTTCTGCAAATGCATTAGGTTATCCCTTACAGTACATATTTAATCTCTGTTTGTGCGAAGGTTACTTTCCAGCAGTCTGGAAAACAGCGCGGGTAGTACCAGTACATAAAGGTGGCTCTAAAAGTAACGTCGAGAATTACCGCCCAATTTCTATACTGCCGGTACTCTCAAAGCTTTTCGAAAGACTAGTACACAACATCATTTATCCTGCCTTGCATAACATCATAATAAAACAACAGCACGGTTTTGTGAAACAGCGCTCCACCACTACAAATCTTATAGTTTACACTTCTTATCTTTTTGAAGGGATGGATGCAAACAAACAGACAGACAGTGTGTACACAGATATTCAAAAAGCTTTCGATCGTGTGGACCATAAATTACTGTTAGAAAAGCTAGCATATAACGGAATACGGGGCAACCTATGGCGCTGGTTTAAATCCTACATTATGAATCGAACGCAAAAGGTTGTGGTCAAAGGTCACGAATCTAACTTCATTTCCGTGAGTTCTGGAGTTCCGCAAGGCTCAATTTTAGATCCCTTATTATTCATTGTTTTTATCAATGACATAAGTACCTGTTTTAAATTTTGTAATTATTTATTATATGCTGACGACCTTAAAATCTATCATACTATTAACTGTTTAGACGATCATATAAAGTTTCAAATAGATTTAGACTCATTTACAGAATACTGTTCGGTTAACAAACTTAAATTAAGCATCAATAAATGTAAATCTATAACTTTTACGAAAAAGTATCAAGTCAGTCATTACCATTATAAGCTTTGTGGAGAGCAACTGGAAACAGTTAAACAAATAAGGGACCTAGGGGTAGAACTAGACTCGAAATTACATTTAGATACCCACGTGGAAAATTTTATTAGTAAAGCTTACAAAATGTATGGCTTCACAATGCGCTCCAGTATTAACTTTACTCAACCTTCTACCTATATGTTTATATAAATCTTTAATCCGCCCACAACTAGAATACGCTGTGTCTGTATGGAACCCCCATTATAATAAATATGTGGATGCACTCGAGTCTGTTCAGAAACGGTTTGTAAGAACTTTACACTATAAATGTCAGCGTCGATCCCTGGCGTACGACAGATTGTTAACTAAATATAATCTCATAACGCTTAAATCTAGACGTCTTCAACTTGAATTAATGTTTTTATATGATTTGTGTCATAACCGATATGATTGCGTTGAACTTAACAATAAACTATGTTATCGAGTTCCCTATAGAACCCATAATCGAAATGCAACTCGTCTATTTGCCACCCATGTATGTAGAACAAATGCTGGCAAACGTTCTCCTTTGCATAGAATTACTAATTCGTACAATAATAACTTTAATTCGCTTGATATTTTCTCAACCTCTGTAAACTCATTTAAAAAACAATTGTTAGAAATACTAAACAGTAAATGAACTATATCAACTAGCAGCTATAAAAACATATTTCGTAATATTAATATATAATTAATAAAGTAATCGTAATATCTCAGTATGATAAATGTTAATTATCATAAATAATTTAAGTTTTGCTTATTGAAACATACTGTGTAACACCTACCCTTTTTTAGGTCAACCTTGTATTTTAGGACATTTTCTGCCAAATTTATTTAAGCTTGAATACTTATTATCTTTTGTACTTAATACCATAGAATGAATAGTAGTAATAATATACCTACTCATAGTGTTTAGAATAGTTTTGATGTAGCTACCAATGTTTTCTTTTTTTTTTCTCCGTGCTTATATAGCATCGCTTCTTAATTAACCTATTCTTGTATTAATGTCGTGGTTAATGATGTTGGTGTCACAATGACAAAGGCTATTTATCATAATATCACTGTAAGAATACTTTATTGTGTACACTGTTTTTTAACCCAAATAAATTGAAAAAAAAAAAAGACTAAGACTGAGACTGAAAAAGACTGAAACTGAGACTGAGACTGAGAATGAGACTGAGAATAAACTGGAACAGGATAAAACAGGACGGACGGGGGTGGAACAGGACGAAACAGGATGGAACAGGGCGCAACAGGACGGAACGGGATGGAACGGGATGGAGCGGGGTAGAACGGGATGGAACGGGATAGAACGGGATGGAACAGGATGGAACAGGATGAAACAAAACTGAGACAGACTGAACTGAGACTGACTAAGAAAGACTAAAACTGAGAGAGAATGAGACTGAAACTGAGACTCGAACTGAGACTCGAACAGGATGAAACAGGATGGAACAGGATGGAACAGGATGGAACAGGATGGAACAGGATGGAACAGGATGGAACAGGATGGAACAGGATGGAACAGGATGGAACAGGATGGAACAGGATGGAACAGGATGGAACAGGATGGAACAGGATGGAACAGGACGGAACAGGGTGAAACAGGATGGAACAGGACAAAATAGGATAGTTAAGTTTAGAACTGAGACTGAAACTAAAACAGAGACTGACACTGAGACTGAGACTAAAACTGGAACATGATGAAACAGGACGGAACAGGGTGGAAAAGGACGAAACAGGATGGAACAGGATGTAACAGGATGGAACAGGACGCACCAGAACGGAACGGGATGGAACGGGATGGAGCGGGATAAAACGGGATGGAACGGGATAGAACGGGATGGAACAGAATGAAACAAAACTGTGACTGAAACTGAACTGAGACTGACTAAGAAAGACTAAAAAAGAGAGAGAATGAGACTGAAACTGAGACTCGAACTCAGACTGGAACAGGATGAAACAGGATGGAACAGGATGGAACAGGATGGAACAGGATGGAACAGGATGGAACAGGATGGAACAGGATGGAACAGGATGGAACAGGATGGAACAGGATGGAACAGAATGGAACAGGATGGAACAGGATGGAACAGGATGTAACAGGATGGAACAGGATGGAACTGAGACTGAGACTGAGAATATGACTGAGACTGAGATATATTCAAGTTTGAAAATATCGTTACTTATGGCTGTTACAGAGCTAAGTTTCTTGCGCCCGTTCTTCTTGTCAGCTAAAAATGTCTGGAACGGGTGGTAGGAAAATATAGACGATTCAAAAGTACTTAATAATTAAGTTTATTTAAATAAAGCTTATTTCACTTTCACTGAGACTGAGACTGAGACTGAGACTCGAACAGGATGAAACAGGACGGAACAGGGTGGAACAGGACGAAACATGATGGAATAGGATGGAACAGGATGGAACAGAATGGAACAGGATAGAACAGGATGAAACAGGATGGAACAGGATGAAACAGGGTGAAACAGGACGGAACAGGATGGAACAGGATGGAACAGGATGGAACAGGATGGAACAGGATGGAACAGGATGGAACAGAATGGAACAGGATAGAACAGGATGAAACAGGATGAAACAGGATGGAACAGGATGAAACAGGATGGAACAGGATGAAACAGGGTAAAACAGTATAGAACAGGATGGAACAGGACGGAACAGGGTGGAACAGGACGGAACAGGATGGAGCAGGATGAAACAGGATGGAACAGAATGGTACAGAATGGAACAGGATGGAACAGGGTGAAACAGGATGGAACAGGATAAAATAAGATAGTTAAGTTTAGAACTGAGACTGAGACTAGGACTGAGGCAGAGAATAAGACTGAGACTGAGACTGAGACAGAGATATATTCAAGTTTGTAAATATCGTTACTTTTGGCTGTTACAGCTGATAAGTTTCTTGCGCCCGTCCTTCTTGTCAGCTAAAAATGTCTGGAACGGGTGGTAGGAAAATATAGACGATTCAAAAGTACTTAATAATTAAGTTTATTTGAATAAAGCTTATTTCACTTTCACTTTTACTTTCACTGTAACTGAGACTGAGACTGAGACTGAGACTGAGTAAGACTGAGACTGAGTTTGAGTGAGATTGAGACAGAGACTGAGACTAAAACTGGAACATGATGAAACAGGATGGAACAGGATGGAACAGGATGGAACAGGATGAAACAGGATGGAACAGGATGGAACAGTATGAATCAGGATGGAACGGGATGGAACGGGATGGAACGGGATGGAACAGGATTTAACAGGATAAAACAGGATGGAACGGGACGGAACAGGGTGAAACAGGATGGAACAGGATAAAATAGGATAGTTAAGTTTAGAACTGAGACTGAAACTAAAACAGAGACTGACACTGAGACTGAGACTGAGTAAGACTGAGACTGGAACAGGATGAAACAGGTGAAACAGTATGGAACAGGATGGAACAGGACGGAACAGGGTGGAACAGGACGGAACAGGACGGAACAGGATGGAACAGGATGGAATAGGGTGAAACAGGGTGAAACAGTATGAATCGGGATGGAACGGGATGGAACGGGATGGAACGGGATGGAACAGGATGGAACAGGATAAAACAGGATGGAACAGGATGGAACAGGATGAAACCGGGTAAAACAGGGTGAAACAGGATGGAACAGGATAAAACAGGATAGTTAAGTTTAGAACTGAGACTGAAACTAAAACAGAGACTGACACTGAGACTAAGACTGAGTAAGACTGAGACTGAGTTTGAATGAGATTGAGACTAAGACTGAAACAGAGACTAAGTCTAAAACTGGAATATGATGATACAGGACGGAACAGGGTGGAAAAGGACGAAACAGGATAAAACAGGCTGGAACAGAACTGAGACTGAGACTAGGACTGAGGCAGAGAATAAGACTGAGACTGAGACTGAGACAGAGATATATTCAAGTTTGTAAATATCGTTACTTATGGCTGTTACAGCTGATAAGTTTCTTGCGCCCGTTCTTCTTGTCAGCTAAAAATGTCTGGAACGGGTGGTAGGAAAATATAGACGATTCAAAAGTACTTAATAATTAAGTTTATTTGAATAAAGCTTATTTCACTTTCACTTTTACTTTCACTGTAACTGAGACTGAGACTGAGACTGAGACTGAGTAAGACTGAGACTGAGTTTGAGTGAGATTGAGACAGAGACTGAGACTAAAACTGGAACATGATGAAACAGGACGGAACAGGGTGGAAAAGGACGAAACAGGATGGAACAGGATGAAACAGGATGGAACAGAACTGAGACTGAGACTAAGACTAAGACTGAGACTGAAAAAGACTGAAACTGAGACTGAGACTGAGAATGAGACTGAGAATAAAACTGGAACAGGATAAAACAGGACGGACGGGGGTGGAACAGGACGAAACAGGATGGAACAGGATGTAACAGGATGGAACAGGGCGCAACAGGACGGAACGGGATGGAGCGGGGTAGAACGGGATGGAACGGGATAGAACGGGATGGAACAGGATGGAACAGGATGAAACAAAACTGAGACAGACTGAACTGAGACTGACTAAGAAAGACTAAAACTAAGAGAGAATGAGACTGAAACTGAGACTCGAACTGTGACTCGAACAGGATGAATTAGGATGGAACAGGATGGAACAGGATGGAACAGGGTGAAACAGGATGGAACAGGATAAAATAGGATAGTTAAGTTTAGAACTGAGACTGAGACTAGGACTGAGACAGAGAATAAGACTGAGACTGAGACTGAGACAGAGATATATTCAAGTTTGTAAATATCGTTACTTATGGCTGTTACAGCTGATAAGTTTCTTGCGCCCGTTCTTCTTGTCAGCTAAAAATGTCTGGAACGGGTGGTAGGAAAATATAGACGATTCAAAAGTACTTAATAATTAAGTTTATTTGAATAAAGCTTATTTCACTTTCACTTTTACTTTCACTGTAACTGAGACTGAGACTGAGACTGAGACTGAGACTGAGACTGGGTAAGACTGAGACTGAGTTTGAGTGAGATTGAGACAGAGACTGAGACTAAAACTGGAACATGATGAAACAGGACGGAACAACGTAAGATAATCGCGGAGAAACATTCATACGGGTCAAACTGAGCACCTCCTTTTTAAAGTCGGTTAAAGAACCTATACTTAAGATATCCCTCTTCCTACAAAAAAATAATTATCTAATTCAGTTCATAAACAAAGAAGTAATAGTACCATTATCATCGAGGTAATTCACACAAAATCATACTAATTTCGCGCTTTTTTCAAGATTACTTGAAAAGTACTGAACCGATTTCCAAATTTTAAAAAATGGGACCAACTTGGGAGTTTACCTAATACGTTTGAATCATTTCAATCGGTCCAGCCGTCTTCGAGTTATCGGTGGACATACACCCCCGTCCGTCCTGTTTTATCCTGTTCCAGTTTATTCTTAGTCTCATTCTCAGTCTCAGTCTCAGTTTCAGTCTTTTTCAGTCTCAGTCTTAGTCTTTTTTTTTTTTTTTCAATTTATTTGGGTTAAAAAACAGTTCCATCCTGTTCAAAGTTGTCATCCAGATTCGTGGGTTCATAAACTGAGTAAAAAAAGTCGGAGAATAAATTACATATACTAGTCGGGTCATTTGCAGTTACATTTTTTTTAGTCTTAGTCTCAGTCTCAGTTCTGTTCCATCCTGTTTCATCCTGTTCCATCCTGTTTCGTCCTTTTCCACCCTGTTCCGTCCTGTTTCATCATGTTCCAGTTTTAGTCTCAGTCTCTGTCTCAATCTCACTCAAACTCAGTCTCAGTCTTACCCACCTATTTTATCCTGTTCCATCCTGTCTCACCCTGTTCCGTCCTGTTCCATCCTGTTCCATCCTGTTTCATCATGTTCCAGTTCCGCCCTGTTTCATCATGTTCCAGTTTTAGTCTCAGTCTCTGTCTCAATCTCACTCAAACTCAGTCTCAGTCTTACCCACCTATTTTATCCTGTTCCATCCTGTCTCACCCTGTTCCGTCCTGTTCCATCCTGTTCCATCCTGTTCCTTTCTGTTCCATCCTGTTCCATCCTGTTCCGTCCTGTTCCACCCTGTTCCGTCCTGTTCCATCCTGTTCCATACTGTTTCACCCTGTTTCATCCTGTTCCATCCTGTTTCATCCTGTTCTATCCTGTTCCATTCTGTTCCATCCTGTTCCGTCCTGTTTCATCCTGTTCGAGTCTCAGTCTCAGTCTCAGTTACAGTGAAAGTAAAAGTGAAAGTGAAATAAGCTTTATTCAAATAAACTTAATTATTAAGTACTTTTGAATCGTCTATATTTTCCTACCACCCGTTCCAGACATTTTTAGCTGACAAGAAGAACGGGCGCAAGAAACTTATCAGCTGTAACAGCCATAAGTAACGATATTTACAAACTTGAATATATCTCTGTCTCAGTCTCAGTCTCAGTCTTATTCTCTGTCTCAGTCCTAGTCTCAGTCTCAGTTCTGTTCCAGCCTGTTTTATCCTGTTTCGTCCTTTTCCACCCTGTTCCGTCCTGTATCATCATATTCCAGTTTTAGACTTAGTCTCTGTTTTAGTCTTAGTCTCAATCTCATTCAAACTCAGTCTCAGTCTTACTCAGTCTCAGTCTCAGTGTCAGTCTCTGTTTTAGTTTCAGTCTCAGTTCTAAACTTAACTATCCTGTTTTATCCTGTTCCATCCTGTTTTATCCTGTTCCATCCTGTTCCATCCCGTTCCATCCCGTTCCATCCCGTTCCATCCCGATTCATACTGTTTCACCCTGTTTCACCCTATTCCATCCTGTTCCGTCCTGTTTCGTCCTGTTCCACCCTGTTCCGTCCTGTTCCATCCTGTTCCATACTGTTTCACCTGTTTCATCCTGTTCCAGTCTCAGTCTTACTCAGTCTCAGTCTCAGTGTCAGTCTCAGTCTTATTCTCAGTCTCAGTCCTAGTCTCAGTCTCAGTTCTGTTCCATCCTGTTTCACCCAGTTCCGTCCCGTTCCATCCTATTTTATCCTGTTCCATCCTGTTCCATCCCGTTCCATCCCGTTCCATCCCGTTCCATCCCGTTCCATCCCGATTCATACTGTTCCATCCTGTACCATTCTGTTCCATCCTGTTCCATCCTGTTCCATCCTGTTCCATCCTGTTCCATCCTGTTCCATCCTGTTCCATCCTGTTCCATCCTGTTCCATCCTGTTCCATCCTGTACCATTCTGTTCCATCCTGTTCCATCCTGTTCCATCCTGTTCCATCCTGTTCCATCCTGTTCCATCCTGTTCCATCCTGTTCCATCCTGTTCCATCCTGTTCCATCCTGGTCCATCCTGTTCCATCCTGTTCCATCCTGTTCAACCCTGTTCCGTCCTGTTCCATCCTGTTCTATACTGTTTCACCCTGTTTCATCCTGTTTCATCCTGTTTCATCCTGTTCTATCCTGTTCCATCCTGTTCCATCCTGTTCCATCCTATTCCATCCTGTTCCATCCTGTTCCATCCTGTTCCATCCTGTTCCATCCTGTTTCATCCTGTTCCATCCTGTTCCATCCTGTTCCATCCTGTTCCATCCTGTTCCATCCTGTTCCATCCTGTTCCACCCTGTTCCATCCTGATCCATCCTGTTCCGTCCTGTTCCACCCTGTTCCGTCCTGTTTCATCCTGTTCGAGTCTCAGTCTCAGTCTCAGTCTCACTCTCAGTCTCAGTCACAGTGAAAGTAAAAGTGAAAGTGAAATAAGCTTTATTCAAATAAACTTAATTATTAAGTACTTTTAAATCGTCTATATTTTCCTACCACCCGTTCCAGACATTTTAAGCTGACAAGAAGAACGGGCGCAAGAAACTTATCAGCTGTAACAGCCATAAGTAACGATATTTACAAACTTAAATATATCTCTGTCTCAGTCTCAGTCTCAGTCTTATTCTCAGTCTCAGTCCTAGTCTCAGTCTCAGTTCTGTTCCATCCTGTTTCATCCTAATCCATCCTGTTTCGTCCTTTTCCACCCTGTTCCGTCCTGTTTCATCATGTTCCAGTTTTAGTCTCAGTCTCTGTCTCAATCTCACTCAAACTCAGTCTCAGTCTTACTCAGTCTCAGTCTCAGTCTCAGTCTCAGTTACAGTGAAAGTAAAAGTGAAAGTGAAATAAGCTTTATTCAAATAAACTTAATTATTAAGTACTTTTGAATCGTCTATATTTTCCTACCACCCGTTCCAGACATTTTAAGCTGACAAGAAGAACGGGCGCAAGAAACTTATCAGCTGTAACAGCCATAAGTAACGATATTTACATACTTGAATATATCTCTGTCTCAGTCTCAGTCTTATTCTCTGCCTCAGTCCTAGTCTCAGTCTCAGTTCTAAACTTAACTATCTTATTTTATCCTGTTCCACCCTGTTTCACCCTGTTCCATCCTGTTCCATCCTGTACCATTCTGTTCCATCCTGTTCCATCCTGTTCCATCCTGTTCCGTCCAGTTCCACCCTGTTCCGTCCTGTTCCATCCTGATCTATACTGTTTTACCCTGTTTCATCCTGTTCCATCCTCTTTCATCCTGTTCCATCCTGTTTCATCCTGTTCCATCCTGTTCCATCCTGTTTCATCCTGTTCCATTCTGTTCCATTCTGTTCCATCCTGTTCCACCCTGTTCCGTCCTGTTTCATCCTGTTCGAGTCTCAGTCTCAGTGAAAGTGAAATAAGCTTTATTCAAATAAACTTAATTATTAAGTACTTTTGAATCGTCTATATTTTCCTACCACCCGTTCCAGACATTTTAAGCTGACAAGAAGAACGGGCGCAAGAAACTTATCAGCTGTAACAGCCATAAGTAACGATATTTACAAACTTGAATATATCTCTGTCTCAGTCTCAGTCTCAGTCTTATTCTCTGCCTCAGTCCTAGTCTCAGTCTCAGTTCTAAACTTAACTATCCTATTTTATCCTGTTCCATCCTGTTTCACCCTGTTCCATCCTGTTCCATCCTGTACCATTCTGTTCCATCCTGTTTCATCCTGTTCCATCCTGTTCCATTCTGTTCCATTCTGTTCCATCCTGTTCCATCCTGTTCCATCCTGTACCATTCTGTTCCATCCTGTTCAATCCTGTTCCATCCTGTTCCGTCCTGTTCCACCCTGTTCCGTCCTGTTCCATCCTGTTCTATATTGTTTCACCCTGTTTCATCCTGTTCTATCCTGTTCCATTCTGTTCCATCCTGTTCCATCCTGTTCCATCCTGTTCCATCCTGTTCCATCCTGTTCCGTCCTGTTTCATCCTGTTCCATCCTGTTCCATCCTGTTCCGTCCTGTTCCACCCTGTTCCGCCCTGTTTCATCCTGTTCGAGTCTCAGTCTCAGTGAAAGTGAAATAAGCTTTATTCAAATAAACTTAATTATTAAGTACTTTTGAATCGTCTATATTTTCCTACCACCAGTTCCAGACATTTTAAGCTGACAAGAAGAACGGGCGCAAGAAACTTATCAGCTGTAACAGCCATAAGTAACGATATTTACAAACTTGAATATATCTCTGTCTCAGTCTCAGTCTCAGTCTTATTCTCAGTCTCAGTCCTAGTCTCAGTCTCAGTTCTGTTCCATCCTGTTTCATCCTGTTCCATCCTGTTTCGTCCTTTTCCACCCTGTTCCGTCCTGTTTCATCATGTTCCAGTTTTAGTCTCAGTCTCTGTCTCAATCTCACTCAAACTCAGTCTCAGTCTTACTCAGTCTCAGTCTCAGTCTCAGTCTCAGTTACAGTGAAAGTAAAAGTGAAAGTGAAATAAGCTTTATTCAAATAAACTTAATTATTAAGTACTTTTGAATTGTCTATATTTTCCTACCACCCGTTCCAGACATTTTTAGCTGACAAGAAGAACGGGCGCAAGAAACTTATCAGCTGTAACAGCCATAAGTAACGATATTTACAAACTTGAATATATCTCTGTCTCAGTCTCAGTCTCAGTCTTATTCTCTGCCTCAGTCCTAGTCTCAGTCTCAGTTCTAAACTTAACTATCCTATTTTATCCTGTTCCATCCTGTTTCATCCTGTTCCATCCTGTTCCATCCTGTTTCATCCTGTTCCATCCTGTTCCATTCTGTTCCATTCTGTTCCATTCTGTTCCATCCTGTTCCATCCTGTACCATTCTGTTCCATCCTGTTCCATCCTGTTCCATCCTGTTCCATCCTGTTCCATCCTGTTTCATCCTGTTCCATCCTGTTCCATTCTGTTCCATTCTGTTCCATCCTGTTCCATCCTGTACCATTCTGTTCCATCCTGTTCAATCCTGTTCCATCCTGTTCCGTCCTGTTCCACCCTGTTCCGTCCTGTTCCATCCTGATCTATACTGTTTCACCCTGTTTCATCCTGTTCTATCCTGTTCCATTCTGTTCCATCCTGTTCCATCCTGTTCCATCCTGTTCCATCCTGTTCCGTCCTGTTCCATCCTGTTCCGTCCTGTTTCACCCTGTTCCGCTCTGTTTCATCCTGTTCGAGTCTCAGTCTCAGTCTCAGTCTCAGTGAAAGTGAAATAAGCTTTATTCAAATAAACTTAATTATTAAGTACTTTTGAATCGTCTATATTTTCCTACCACCCGTTCCAGACATTTTAAGCTGACAAGAAGAACGGGCGCAAGAAACTTATCAGCTGTAACAGCCATAAGTAACGATATTTACAAACTTGAATATATCTCTGTCTCAGTCTCAGTCTCAGTCTTATTCTCAGTCTCAGTCCTAGTCTCAGTCTCAGTTCTGTTCCATCCTGTTTCATCCTGTTCCATCCTGTTTCGTCCTTTTCCACCCTGTTCCGTCCTGTTTCATCATGTTCCAGTTTTAGTCTCAGTCTCTGTCTCAATCTCACTCAAACTCAGTCTCAGTCTTACTCAGTCTCAGTCTCAGTCTCAGTCTCAGTTACAGTGAAAGTAAAAGTGAAAGTGAAATATGCTTTATTTAAATAAACTTAATTATTAAGTACTTTTGAATCGTCTATATTTTCCTACCACCCGTTCCAGACATTTTTAGCTGACAAGAAGAACGGGCGCAAGAAACTTATCAGCTGTAACAGCCATAAGTAACGATATTTACAAACTTGAATATATCTCTGTCTCAGTCTCAGTCTCAGTCTTATTCTCTGCCTCAGTCCTAGTCTCAGTCTCAGTTCTAAACTTAACTATCCTATTTTATCCTGTTCCATCCTGTTTCATCCTGTTCCATCCTGTTCCATCCTGTTCCGTCCTGTTCCATCCTGTTCCGTCCTGTTCCACCCTGTTCCGCTCTGTTTCATCCTGTTCGAGTCTCAGTCTCAGTCTCAGTCTCAGTGAAAGTGAAATAAGCTTTATTCAAATAAACTTAATTATTAAGTACTTTTGAATCGTCTATATTTTCCTACCACCCGTTCCAGACATTTTAAGCTGACAAGAAGAACGGGCGCAAGAAACTTATCAGCTGTAACAGCCATAAGTAACGATATTTACAAACTTGAATATATCTCTGTCTCAGTCTCAGTCTCAGTCTTATTCTCAGTCTCAGTCCTAGTCTCAGTCTCAGTTCTGTTCCATCCTGTTTCATCCTGTTCCATCCTGTTTCGTCCTTTTCCACCCTGTTCCGTCCTGTTTCATCATGTTCCAGTTTTAGTCTCAGTCTCTGTCTCAATCTCACTCAAACTCAGTCTCAGTCTTACTCAGTCTCAGTCTCAGTCTCAGTTACAGTGAAAGTAAAAGTGAAAGTGAAATAAGCTTTATTTAAATAAACTTAATTATTAAGTACTTTTGAATCGTCTATATTTTCCTACCACCCGTTCCAGACATTTTTAGCTGACAAGAAGAACGGGCGCAAGAAACTTATCAGCTGTAACAGCCATAAGTAACGATATTTACAAACTTGAATATATCTCTGTCTCAGTCTCAGTCTCAGTCTTATTCTCTGCCTCAGTCCTAGTCTCAGTCTCAGTTCTAAACTTAACTATCCTATTTTATCCTGTTCCATCCTGTTTCATCCTGTTCCATCCTGTTCCATCCTGTTTCATCCTGTTCCATCCTGTTCCATTCTGTTCCATTCTGTTCCATTCTGTTCCATCCTGTTCCATCCTGTTCCGTCCTGTTCCATTCTGTTCCGTCCTGTTCCACCCTGTTCCGCTCTGTTTCATCCTGTTCGAGTCTCAGTCTCAGTCTCAGTCTCAGTGAAAGTGAAATAAGCTTTATTCAAATAAACTTAATTATTAAGTACTTTTGAATCGTCTATATTTTCCTACCACCCGTTCCAGACATTTTAAGCTGACAAGAAGAACGGGCGCAAGAAACTTATCAGCTGTAACAGCCATAAGTAACGATATTTACAAACTTGAATATATCTCTGTCTCAGTCTCAGTCTCAGTCTTATTCTCAGTCTCAGTCCTAGTCTCAGTCTCAGTTCTGTTCCATCCTGTTTCATCCTGTTCCATCCTGTTTCGTCCTTTTCCACCCTGTTCCGTCCTGTTTCATCATGTTCCAGTTTTAGTCTCAGTCTCTGTCTCAATCTCACTCAAACTCAGTCTCAGTCTTACTCAGTCTCAGTCTCAGTCTCAGTCTCAGTTACAGTGAAAGTAAAAGTGAAAGTGAAATAAGCTTTATTTAAATAAACTTAATTATTAAGTACTTTTGAATCGTCTATATTTTCCTACCACCCGTTCCAGACATTTTTAGCTGACAAGAAGAACGGGCGCAAGAAACTTATCAGCTGTAACAGCCATAAGTAACGATATTTACAAACTTGAATATATCTCTGTCTCAGTCTCAGTCTCAGTCTTATTCTCTGCCTCAGTCCTAGTCTCAGTCTCAGTTCTAAACTTAACTATCCTATTTTATCCTGTTCCATCCTGTTTCATCCTGTTCCATCCTGTTCCGTCCTGATCCATCCTGTTCCGTCCTGTTCCACCCTGTTCCGCTCTGTTTCATCCTGTTCGAGTCTCAGTCTCAGTCTCAGTCTCAGTGAAAGTGAAATAAGCTTTATTCAAATAAACTTAATTATTAAGTACTTTTGAATCGTCTATATTTTCCTACCACCCGTTCCAGACATTTTAAGCTGACAAGAAGAACGGGCGCAAGAAACTTATCAGCTGTAACAGCCATAAGTAACGATATTTACAAACTTGAATATATCTCTGTCTCAGTCTCAGTCTTATTCTCAGTCTCAGTCCTAGTCTCAGTCTCAGTTCTGTTCCATCCTGTTTCATCCTGTTCCATCCTGTTTCGTCCTTTTCCACCCTGTTCCGTCCTGTTTCATCATGTTCCAGTTTTAGTCTCAGTCTCTGTCTCAATCTCACTCAAACTCAGTCTCAGTCTTACTCAGTCTCAGTCTCAGTCTCAGTCTCAGTTACAGTGAAAGTAAAAGTGAAAGTGAAATAAGCTTTATTTAAATAAACTTAATTATTGAGTACTTTTGAATCGTCTATATTTTCCTACCACCCGTTCCAGACATTTTTAGCTGACAAGAAGAACGGGCGCAAGAAACTTATCAGCTGTAACAGCCATAAGTAACGATATTTACAAACTTGAATATATCTCTGTCTCAGTCTCAGTCTCAGTCTTATTCTCTGCCTCAGTCCTAGTCTCAGTCTCAGTTCTAAACTTAACTATCCTATTTTATCCTGTTCCATCCTGTTTCATCCTGTTCCATCCTGTTCCATCCTGTTTCATCCTGTTCCATCCTGTTCCATTCTGTTCCATTCTGTTCCATTCTGTTCCATCCTGTTCCATCCTGTACCATTCTGTTCCATCCTGTTCCATCCTGTTCCATCCTGTTCCATCCTGTTCCATCCTGTTCCGTCCTGTTCCACCCTGTTCCGTCCTGTTCCATCCTGTTCTATACTGTTTCACCCTGTTTCACCCTGTTTCATCCTGTTCCATCCTGTTTCATCCTGTTCTATCCTGTTCCATTCTGTTCCATCCTGTTCCATCCTGTTCCATCCTGTTCCATCCTGTTCCATCCTGTTCCATCCTGTTCCATCCTGTTCCATCCTGTTCCATTCTGTTCCGTCCTGTTCCACCCTGTTCCGTCCTGTTTCATCCTGTTCGAGTCTCAGTCTCAGTCTCAGTGAAAGTGAAATAAGCTTTATTCAAATAAACTTAATTATTAAGTACTTTTGAATCGTCTATATTTTCCTACCACCCGTTCCAGACATTTTAAGCTGACAAGAAGAACGGGCGCAAGAAACTTATCAGCTGTAACAGCCATAAGTAACGATATTTACAAACTTGAATATATCTCTATCTCAGTCTCAGTCTCAGTCTTATTCTCAGTCTCAGTCTCAGTCTCAGTCTCAGTTACAGTGAAAGTAAAAGTGAAAGTGAAATAAGCTTTATTCAAATAAACTTAATTATTAAGTACTTTTGAATCGTCTATATTTTCCTACCACCCGTTCCAGACATTTTTAGCTGACAAGAAGAACGGGCGCAAGAAACTTATCAGCTGTAACAGCCATAAGTAACGATATTTACAAACTTGAATATATCTCTGTCTCAGTCTCAGTCTCAGTCTTATTCTCTGCCTCAGTCCTAGTCTCAGTCTCAGTTCTGTTCCAGCCTGTTTTATCCTGTTTCGTCATTTTCCACCCTGTTCCGACAGGATGGAACAGGATGGAACAGGACGGAACAGGATGGAACAGGATGGAACAGAATGGAACAGGATAGAACAGGATGAAACAGGATGAAACAGGATGGAACAGGATGAAACAGGGTAAAACAGTATAGAACAGGATGGAACAGGACGGAACAGGGTGGAACAGGACGGAACAGGATGGAACAGGATGGAACAGGATGGAACAGGATGGAACAGAATGGTACAGGATGGAACAGGATGGAACAGGGTGAAACAGGATGTAACAGGATAAAATAGGATAGTTAAGTTTAGAACTGAGATTGAGACTAGGACTGAGACAGAGAATAAGACTGAGACTGAGACTGAGACAGAGATATATTCAAGTTTGTAAATATCGTTACTTATGGCTGTTACAGCTGATAAGTTTCTTGCGCCCGTTCTTCTTGTCAGCTAAAAATGTCTGGAACGGGTGGTAGGAAAATATAGACGATTCAAAAGTACTTAATAATTAAGTTTATTTGAATAAAGCTTATTTCACTTTCACTTTTACTTTCACTGTAACTGAGACTGAGACTGAGACTGAGACTGAGTAAGACTGAGACTGAGTTTGAGTGAGATTGAGACAGAGACTGAGACTAAAACTGGAACATGATGAAACAGGACTTAATAATTAAGTTTATTTGAATAAAGCTTATTTAACTTTCACTTTTACTTTCACTGTAACTGAGACTGAGACTGAGTAAGACTGAGACTGAGTTTGAGTGAGATTGAGACAGAGACTGAGACTAAAACTGGAACATGATGAAACAGGACGGAACAGGGTGGAAAAGGACGAAACAGGATGGAACAGGATGAAACAGGATGGAACAGAACTGAGACTGAGACTAGGACTGAGAATAAGACTGAGACTGAGACTGAGACAGAGATATATTCAAGTTTGTAAATATCGTTACTTATGGCTGTTACAGCTGATAAGTTTCTTGCGCCCGTCCTTCTTGTCAGCTTAAAATGTCTGGAACGGGTGGTAGGAAAATATAGACGATTCAAAAGTACTTAATAATTAAGTTTATTTGAATAAAGCTTATTTCACTTTCACTGAGACTGAGACTGAGACTGAGACTCGAACAGGATGAAACAGGACGGAACAGGGTGGAACAGGACGGAACAGGATGGAACAGGATGGAACAGGATGGAACAGGATGGAACAGGATGGAACAGGATGGAACAGGATGGAACAGGATGGAACAGAATGGAACAGGATAGAACAGGATGAAACAGATGGAACAGGATGAAACAGGGTAAAACAGTATAGAACAGGATGGAACAGGACGGAACAGGGTGGAACAGGACGGAACAGGATGGAACAGGATGGAACAGGATGGAACAGGATGGAACAGGATGGAACAGAATGGTACAGGATGGAACAGGATGGAACAGGGTGAAACAGGATGTAACAGGATAAAATAGGATAGTTAAGTTTAGAACTGAGATTGAGACTAGGACTGAGACAGAGAATAAGACTGAGACTGAGACTGAGACAGAGATATATTCAAGTTTGTAAATATCGTTACTTATGGCTGTTACAGCTGATAAGTTTCTTGCGCCCGTTCTTCTTGTCAGCTAAAAATGTCTGGAACGGGTGGTAGGAAAATATAGACGATTCAAAAGTACTTAATAATTAAGTTTATTTGAATAAAGCTTATTTCACTTTCACTTTTACTTTCACTGTAACTGAGACTGAGACTGAGACTGAGACTGAGTAAGACTGAGACTGAGTTTGAGTGAGATTGAGACAGAGACTGAGACTAAAACTGGAACATGATGAAACAGGACTTAATAATTAAGTTTATTTGAATAAAGCTTATTTAACTTTCACTTTTACTTTCACTGTAACTGAGACTGAGACTGAGTAAGACTGAGACTGAGTTTGAGTGAGATTGAGACAGAGACTGAGACTAAAACTGGAACATGATGAAACAGGACGGAACAGGGTGGAAAAGGACGAAACAGGATGGAACAGGATGAAACAGGATGGAACAGAACTGAGACTGAGACTAGGACTGAGAATAAGACTGAGACTGAGACTGAGACAGAGATATATTCAAGTTTGTAAATATCGTTACTTATGGCTGTTACAGCTGATAAGTTTCTTGCGCCCGTCCTTCTTGTCAGCTTAAAATGTCTGGAACGGGTGGTAGGAAAATATAGACGATTTAAAAGTACTTAATAATTAAGTTTATTTGAATAAAGCTTATTTCACTTTCACTGAGACTGAGACTGAGACTGAGACTCGAACAGGATGAAACAGGACGGAACAGGGTGGAACAGGACGGAACAGGATGGAACAGGATGGAACAGGATGGAACAGGATGGAACAGGATGGAACAGGATGGAACAGGATGGAACAGGATGGAACAGAATGGAACAGGATAGAACAGGATGAAACAGATGGAACAGGATGAAACAGGGTGAAACAGTATAGAACAGGATGGAACAGGACGGAACAGGGTGGAACAGGACGGAACAGGATGGAACAGGATGGAACAGGATGGAACAGGATGTAACAGAATGGTACAGGATGGAACAGAATGGAACAGAATGGAACAGGATGGAACAGGATGAAACAGGATGGAACAGGATGGAACAGGATGAAACAGGATGGAACAGGATGAAACAGGGTGAAACAGTATAGAACAGGATGGAACAGGACGGAACAGGGTGGAACAGGACGGAACAGGATGGAACAGGATGGAACAGGATGGAACAGAATGGTACAGGATGGAACAGGATGGAACAGGGTGAAACAGGATGGAACAGGATAAAATAGGATAGTTAAGTTTAGAACTGAGACTGAGACTAGGACTGAGACAGAGAATAAGACTGAGACTGAGACTGAGACAGAGATATATTCAAGTTTGTAAATATCGTTACTTATGGCTGTTACAGCTGATAAGTTTCTTGCGCCCGTTCTTCTTGTCAGCTAAAAATGTCTGGAACGGGTGGTAGGAAAATATAGACGATTCAAAAGTACTTAATAATTAAGTTTATTTGAATAAAGCTTATTTCACTTTCACTTTTACTTTCACTGTAACTGAGACTGAGACTGAGACTGAGACTCGAACAGGATGAAACAGGACGGAACAGGATGGAACAGGATGGAACAGAATGACACAGGATAGAACAGGATGAAACAGGATGAAACAGGGTGAAACAGTATGGAACAGGATGGAACAGGACGGAACAGGGTGGAACAGGACGGAACAGGATGGAACAGGATGGAACAGAATGGAACAGGATGGAACAGACGGAACAGGGTGAGACAGGATGGAACAGGATAAAATAGGATAGTTAAGTTTAGAACTGCGACTGAGTAAGACTGAGACTGAGTTTGAGTGAGATTGAGACAGAGACTGAGACTAAAACTGGAACATGATGAAACAGGACGGAACAGGGTGGAAAAGGACGAAACAGGATGGAACAGGATGAAACAGGATGGAACAGAACTAAGACTGAGACTAGGACTGAGACTGAGAATAAGACTGAGACTGAGACTGAGACAGAGACAGAGATATATTCAAGTTTGTAAATATCGTTACTTATGGCTGTTACAGCTGATTAGTTTCTTGCGCCCGTTCTTCTTGTCAGCTTAAAATGTCTGGAACGGGTGGTAGGAAAATATAGACGATTCAAAAGTACTTAATAATTAAGTTTATTTGAATAAAGCTTATTTTACTTTCACTTTTACTTTCACTGTGACTGAGACTCGAACAGGATGAAACAGGACGGAACAGGGTGGAACAGGACGGAACAGGATGGAACAGGATGGAACAGGATGAAACAGGATGGAACAGGATGGAACAGGATGGAACAGGATGGAACAGGATGGAACAGGATGGAACAGGATGGAACAGGATGGAACAGGATGGAACAGGATGGAACAGGATGGAACAGAATGGTACAGGATGGAACAGGATGGAACAGGGTGAAACAGGATGGAACAGGATTAAATAGGATAGTTAAGTTTAGAACTGAGACTGAGACTAGGACTGAGACAGAGAATAAGACTGAGACTGAGACTGAGACAGAGATATATTCAAGTTTGTAAATATCGTTACTTATGGCTGTTACAGCTGATAAGTTTCTTGCGCCCGTTCTTCTTGTCAGCTAAAAATGTTTGGAACGGGTGGTAGGAAAATATAGACGATTTAAAAGTACTTAATAAATAAGTTTATTTGAATAAAGCTTATTTCACTTTCACTTTTACTTTTACTGTAACTGAGACTGAGACTGAGACTGAGACTCGAACAGGATGAAACAGGACGGAACAGGATGGAACAGGATGGAACAGAATGGAACAGGATAGAACAGGATGAAACAGGATGGAACAGGATAAAACAGGGTGAAACAGTATGGAACCGGGTGGAACAGGACGGAACAGGATGGAACAGGATGGAACAGGACGAAACAGGATGGAACAGGATGGGACAGGATGGAACAGAATGGAACAGGATGGAACAGGACGAAACAGGATGGAACAGGATGGAACAGGATGGAACAGAATGGAACAGGATGGAACAGGATGGAACAGGATGGAACAGGACGGAACCGGGTGAGACAGGATGGAACAGGATAAAATAGGATAGTTAAGTTTAGAACTGAGACTGAAACTAAAACAGAGACTGACACTGAGACTGAGACTGAGTAAGACTGAGACTGAGTTTGAGTGAGATTGAGACAGAGACTGAGACTAAAACTGGAACATGATGAAACAGGACGGAACAGGGTGGAAAAGGACGAAACAGGATGGAACAGGATGAAACAGGATGGAACAGAACTGAGACTGAGACTAAGACTAAGACTGAGACTGAAAAAGACTGAAACTGAGACTGAGACTGAGAATGAGACTGAGAATAAAACTGGAACAGGATAAAACAGGACGGACGGGGGTGGAACAGGACGAAACAGGATGGAACAGGATGTAACAGGATGGAACAGGGCGCAACAGGACGGAACGGGATGGAACGGGATGGAGCGGGGTAGAACGGGATGGAACGGGATAGAACGGGATGGAACAGGATGAAACAAAACTGAGACAGACTGAACTGAGACTTACTAAGAAAGACTAAAACTGAGAGAGAATGAGACTGAAACTGAGACTCGAACTGTGACTCGAACAGGATGAAACAGGATGGAACAGGATGGAACAGGATGGAACAGGGTGAAACAGGATGGAACAGGATAAAATAGGATAGTTAAGTTTAGAACTGAGATTGAGACTAGGACTGAGACAGAGAATAAGACTGAGACTGAGACTGAGACAGAGATATATTCAAGTTTGTAAATATCGTTACTTATGGCTGTTACAGCTGATAAGTTTCTTGCGCCCGTTCTTCTTGTCAGCTAAAAATGTCTGGAACGGGTGGTAGGAAAATATAGACGATTCAAAAGTACTTAATAATTAAGTTTATTTGAATAAAGCTTATTTCACTTTCACTTTTACTTTCACTGTAACTGAGACTGAGACTGAGACTGAGACTGAGACTGAGACTGGGTAAGACTGAGACTGAGTTTGAGTGAGATTGAGACAGAGACTGAGACTAAAACTGGAACATGATGAAACAGGACGGAACAACGTAAGATAATCGCGGAGAAACATTCATACGGGTCAAACTGAGCACCTCCTTTTTAAAGTCGGTTAAAGAACCTATACTTAAGATATCCCTCTTCCTACAAAAAAATAATTATCTAATTCAGTTCATAAACAAAGAAGTAATAGTACCATTATCATCGAGGTAATTCACACAAAATCATACTAATTTCGCGCTTTTTTCAAGATTACTTGAAAAGTACTGAACCGATTTCCAAATTTTAAAAAATGGGACCAACTTGGGAGTTTACCTAATACGTTTGAATCATTTCAATCGGTCCAGCCGTCTTCGAGTTATCGGTGGACATACACCCCCGTCCGTCCTGTTTTATCCTGTTCCAGTTTATTCTTAGTCTCATTCTCAGTCTCAGTCTCAGTTTCAGTCTTTTTCAGTCTCAGTCTTAGTCTTTTTTTTTTTTTTCAATTTATTTGGGTTAAAAAACAGTTCCATCCTGTTCAAAGTTGTCATCCAGATTCGTGGGTTCATAAACTGAGTAAAAAAAGTCGGAGAATAAATTACATATACTAGTCGGGTCATTTGCAGTTACATTTTTTTTAGTCTTAGTCTCAGTCTCAGTTCTGTTCCATCCTGTTTCATCCTGTTCCATCCTGTTTCGTCCTTTTCCACCCTGTTCCGTCCTGTTTCATCATGTTCCAGTTTTAGTCTCAGTCTCTGTCTCAATCTCACTCAAACTCAGTCTCAGTCTTACCCAGTCTCAGTCTCAGTCTCAGTCTCAGTTACAGTGAAAGTAAAAGTGAAAGTGAAATAAGCTTTATTCAAATAAACTTAATTATTAAGTACTTTTGAATCGTCTATATTTTCCTACCACCCGTTCCAGACATTTTTAGCTGACAAGAAGAACGGGCGCAAGAAACTTATCAGCTGTAACAGCCATAAGTAACGATATTTACAAACTTGAATATATCTCTGTCTCAGTCTCAGTCTCAGTCTTATTCTCTGCCTCAGTCCTAGTCTCAGTCTCAGTTCTAAACTTAACTATCCTATTTTATCCTGTTCCATCCTGTTTCACCCTGTTCCATCCTGTTCCATCCTGTACCATTCTGTTCCATCCTGTTCCATCCTGTTCCATCCTGTTCCATCCTGTTCCATCCTGTTCCATCCTGTTCCATCCTGTTCCATCCTGTTCCGTCCTGTTCCGTCCTGTTCCGTCCTGTTCTATACTGTTTCACCCTGTTTCATCCTGTTCCATCCTGTTTCATCCTGTTCCATCCTGTTTCATCCTGTTTCATCCTGTTTCATCCTGTTCTATCCTGCTCCATTCTGTTCCATCCTGCTCCATCCTGTTCCGTCCTGTTCCGTCCTGTTCCATCCTGTTCCATCCTGTTCCATCCTGTTCCATCCTGTTCCATCCTGTTCCATCCTGTTCCATCCTGTTTCGTCCTTTTCCACCCTGTTCCGTCCTGTTCCATCCTGTTCCATACCGATTCACCCTGTTTCATCCTGTTCCATCCTGTTTCATCCTGTTCTATCCTGTTCCATTCTGTTCCATCCTGTTCCATCCTGTTCCGTCCTGTTTCATCCTGTTCGAGTCTCAGTCTCAGTCTCAGTTACAGTGAAAGTAAAAGTGAAAGTGAAATAAGCTTTATTCAAATAAACTTAATTATTAAGTACTTTTGAATCGTCTATATTTTCCTACCACCCGTTCCAGACATTTTTAGCTGACAAGAAGAACGGGCGCAAGAAACTTATCAGCTGTAACAGCCATAAGTAACGATATTTACAAACTTGAATATATCTCTGTCTCAGTCTCAGTCTCAGTCTTATTCTCTGTCTCAGTCCTAGTCTCAGTCTCAGTTCTGTTCCAGCCTGTTTTATCCTGTTTCGTCCTTTTCCACCCTGTTCCGTCCTGTTTCATCATGTTCCAGTTTTAGTCTCAGTCTCTGTCTCAATCTCACTCAAACTCAGTCTCAGTCTTACCCAGTCTCAGTCTCAGTCTCAGTCTCAGTTACAGTGAAAGTAAAAAAGAAAGTGAAATAAGCTTTATTCAAATAAACTTAATTATTAAGTACTTTTGAATCGTCTATATTTTCCTACCACCCGTTCCAGACATTTTTAGCTGACAAGAAGAACGGGCGCAAGAAACTTATCAGCTGTAACAGCCATAAGTAACGATATTTACAAACTTGAATATATCTCTGTCTCAGTCTCAGTCTCAGTCTTATTCTCTGTCTCAGTCCTAGTCTCAGTCTCAGTTCTAAACTTAACTATCCTATTTTATCCTGTTCCATCCTGTTTTACCCTGTTCCATCCTGTTCCATCCTGTTTCATCCTGTTCGAGTCACAGTTCGAGCCTCAGTTTCAGTCTCATTCTCTCTCAGTTTTAGTCTTTCTTAGTCAGTCTCAGTTCAGTCTGTCTCAGTTTTGTTTCATCCTGTTCCATCCTGTTCCATCCCGTTCTATCCCGTTCCATCCCGTTCTACCCCGCTCCATCCCGTTCCATCCCGTTCCGTCCTGTTGCGCCCTGTTCCATCCTGTTACATCCTGTTCCATCCTGTTTCGTCCTGTTCCACCCCCGTCCGTCCTGTTTTATCCTGTTCCAGTTTTATTCTCAGTCTCAGTCTCAGTTTCAGTCTTTTTCAGTCTCAGTCTTAGTCTTAGTCTCAGTCTCAGTTCTGTTCCATCCTGTTTCATCCTGTTCCATCCTGTTTCGTCCTTTTCCACCCTGTTCCGTCCTGTTTCATCATGTTCCAGTTTTAGTCTCAGTCTCTGTCTCAATCTCACTCAAACTCAGTCTCAGTCTTACTCAGTCTCAGTCTCAGTCTCAGTTACAGTGAAAGTAAAAGTAAAAGTGAAATAAGCTTTATTCAAATAAACTTAATTATTAAGTACTTTTGAATCGTCTATATTTTCCTACCACCCGTTCCAGACATTTTTAGCTGACAAGAAGAACGGGCGCAAGAAACTTATCAGCTGTAACAGCCATAAGTAACGATATTTACAAACTTGAATATATCTCTGTCTCAGTCTCAGTCTCAGTCTTATTCTCTGCCTCAGTCCTAGTCTCAGTCTCAGTTCTAAACTTAACTATCCTATTTTATCCTGTTCCATCCTGTTTCACCCTGTTCCATCCTGTTCCATCCTGTACCATTCTGTTCCATCCTGTTCCATCCTGTTCCATCCTGTTCCATCCTGTTCCATCCTGTTCCATCCTGTTCCATCCTGTTCCGTCCTGTTCCGTCCTGTTCCATCCTGTTCTATACTGTTTCACCCTGTTTCATCCTGTTCCATCCTGTTCCATCCTGTTTCATCCTGTTTCATCCTGTTTCATCCTGTTCTATCCTGCTCCATTCTGTTCCATCCTGTTCCATCCTGTTCCATCCTGTTCCGTCCTGTTCCATCCTGTTCCATCCTGTTCCATCCTGTTCCATCCTGTTCCATCCTGTTTCGTCCTTTTCCACCCTGTTCCGTTCTGTTTCATCATGTTTCAGTTTTAGTCTCAGTCTCTGTCTCAATCTCACTCAAACTCAGTCTCAGTCTTACTCAGTCTCAGTCTGTGTCAGTCTCTGTTTTAGTTTCAGTCTCAGTTCTAAACTTAACTATTCTATTTTATCCTGTTCCATCCTGTCTCACCCTGTTCCGTCCTGTTCCATCCTGTTCCTTTCTGTTCCATCCTGTTCCATCCTGTTCCGTCCTGTTCCACCCTGTTCCGTCCTGTTCCATCCTGTTCCATACTGTTTCACCCTGTTTCATCCTGTTCCATCCTGTTTCATCCTGTTCTATCCTGTTCCATTCTGTTCCATCCTGTTCCATCCTGTTCCGTCCTGTTTCATCCTGTTCGAGTCTCAGTCTCAGTCTCAGTTACAGTGAAAGTAAAAGTGAAAGTGAAATAAGCTTTATTCAAATAAACTTAATTATTAAGTACTTTTGAATCGTCTATATTTTCCTACCACCCGTTCCAGACATTTTTAGCTGACAAGAAGAACGGGCGCAAGAAACTTATCAGCTGTAACAGCCATAAGTAACGATATTTACAAACTTGAATATATCTCTGTCTCAGTCTCAGTCTCAGTCTTATTCTCTGTCTCAGTCCTAGTCTCAGTCTCAGTTCTGTTCCAGCCTGTTTTATCCTGTTTCGTCCTTTTCCACCCTGTTCCGTCCTGTATCATCATATTCCAGTTTTAGACTTATTTTTTTATTTTTTTTATTTATTAATTTATAATCAGGCAACAATGGCCCATAGATACATACCTTAAAACTAAAACATATAATATATGAACAATATTGTTAGTAAATATACTTAACTTAATATTACGTTAGTAAAAAAGTCAATTTGTCACTTTCTGTGTCAATTCGGTGGCACAAGGCAACGCCCCTCTGAAGCGCCTGTAAACCACGCCCTGCGGCCAGAAGTCCTCCTTCATGAAAGTGTCCAGCCTGGCGGTCGGGATTCGCACCACAAACGACTTAAAATTCGTGTTATGGCGCGACTCCAGAGGCTGAACTCTCAAGCAAAAGTTAGCCTTCTTCTTTATGTACTCAATCACATCCTGCACTTAGTCTCTGTTTTAGTCTTAGTCTCAATCTCATTCAAACTCAGTCTCAGTCTTACTCAGTCTCAGTCTCAGTGTCAGTCTCTGTTTTAGTTTCAGTCTCAGTTCTAAACTTAACTATCCTGTTTTATCCTGTTCCATCCTGTTTCACCCTGTTCCGTCCTGTTCCATCCTGTTTCACCCTGTTTTACCCGGTTTCATCCTGTTCCATCCTGTTCCATCCTGTTTTATCCTGTTCCATCCTGTTCCATCCCGTTCCATCCCGTTCCATCCCGTTCCATCCCGATTCATACTGTTTCACCCTGTTTCACCCTATTCCATCCTGTTCCATCCTGTTCCGTCCTGATTCGTCCTGTTCCACCCTGTTCCGTCCTGTTCCATCCTGTTCCATACTGTTTCACCTGTTTCATCCTGTTCCAGTCTCAGTCTTACTCAGTCTCAGTCTCAGTGTCAGTCTCTGTTTTAGTTTCAGTCTCAGTTCTAAACTTAACTATCCTATTTTTTCCTGTTCCATCCTGTTTCACCCTGTTCCGTCCCGTTCCATCCTGTTTTATCCTGTTCCATCCCGTTCCATCCCGTTCCATCCCGTTCCATCCCGTTCCATCCCGTTCCATCCCGTTCCATCCCGATTCATACTGTTCCATCCTGTACCATTCTGTTCCATCCTGTTCCATCCTGTTCCATCCTGTTCCATCCTGTTCCATCCTGTTCCGTCCTGTTCCACCCTGTTCCGTCCTGTTCCATCCTGTTCTATACTGTTTCACCCTGTTTCATCCTGTTTCATCCTGTTTCATCCTGTTCTATCCTGTTCCATCCTGTTCCATCCTGTTCCATCCTGTTTCATCCTATTCCATCCTGTTCCATCCTGTTCCATCCTGTTCCATCCTGTTCCATCCTGTTCCATCCTGTTCCATCCTGTTCCATCCTGTTCCATCCTGTTCCATCCTGTTCCATCCTGTTCCATCCTTTTCCATCCTGTTCCACCCTGTTCCATCCTGATCCATCCTGTTCCGTCCTGTTCCACCCTGTTCCATCCTGTTCCGTCCTGTTCCACCCTGTTCCGTCCTGTTCCATCCTGTTCTATACTGTTTCACCCTGTTTCATCCTGTTCTATCCTGTTCCATTCTGTTCCATCCTGTTCCATCCTGTTCCATCCTGTTCCATCCTGTTCCATCCTGTTCCATCCTGTTCCATCCTGTTCCATCCTGTTCCATCCTGTTCCATCCTGTTCCGTCCTGTTTCATCCTGTTCCATCCTGTTCCATCCTGTTCCGTCCTGTTCCACCCTGTTCCGCCCTGTTTCATCCTGTTCGAGTCTCAGTCTCAGTTTCAGTCTCAGTGAAAGTGAAATAAGCTTTATTCAAATAAACTTAATTATTAAGTACTTTTGAATCGTCTATATTTTCCTACCACCCGTTCCAGACATTTTAAGCTGACAAGAAGAACGGGCGCAAGAAACTTATCAGCTGTAACAGCCATAAGTAACGATATTTACAAACTTGAATATATCTCTGTCTCAGTCTCAGTCTCAGTCTTATTCTCAGTCTCAGTCCTAGTCAAGGTCTCAGTTCTGTTCCATCCTGTTTCATCCTGTTCCATCCTGTTTCGTCCTTTTCCACCCTGTTCCGTCCTGTTTCATCATGTTCCAGTTTTAGTCTCAGTCTCTGTCTCAATCTCACTCAAACTCAGTCTCAGTCTTACTCAGTCTCAGTCTCAGTCTCAGTCTCAGTTACAGTGAAAGTAAAAGTGAAAGTGAAATAAGCTTTATTTAAATAAACTTAATTATTAAGTACTTTTGAATCGTCTATATTTTCCTACCACCCGTTCCAGACATTTTTAGCTGACAAGAAGAACGGGCGCAAGAAACTTATCAGCTGTAACAGCCATAAGTAACGATATTTACAAACTTGAATATATCTCTGTCTCAGTCTCAGTCTTATTCTCTGCCTCAGTCCTAGTCTCAGTCTCAGTTCTAAACTTAACTATCCTATTTTATCCTGTTCCATCCTGTTTCATCCTGTTCCATCCTGTTCCATCCTGTTCCGTCCTGTTCCATCCTGTTCCGTCCTGTTCCACCCTGTTCCGCTCTGTTTCATCCTGTTCGAGTCTCAGTCTCAGTCTCAGTCTCAGTGAAAGTGAAATAAGCTTTATTCAAATAAACTTAATTATTAAGTACTTTTGAATCGTCTATATTTTCCTACCACCCGTTCCAGACATTTTAAGCTGACAAGAAGAACGGGCGCAAGAAACTTATCAGCTGTAACAGCCATAAGTAACGATATTTACAAACTTGAATATATCTCTGTCTCAGTCTCAGTCTCAGTCTTATTCTCAGTCTCAGTCCTAGTCTCAGTCTCAGTTCTGTTCCATCCTGTTTCATCCTGTTCCATCCTGTTTCGTCCTTTTCCACCCTGTTCCGTCCTGTTTCATCATGTTCCAGTTTTAGTCTCAGTCTCTGTCTCAATCTCACTCAAACTCAGTCTCAGTCTTACTCAGTCTCAGTCTCAGTCTCAGTCTCAGTTACAGTGAAAGTAAAAGTGAAAGTGAAATAAGCTTTATTTAAATAAACTTAATTATTAAGTACTTTTGAATCGTCTATATTTTCCTACCACCCGTTCCAGACATTTTTAGCTGACAAGAAGAACGGGCGCAAGAAACTTATCAGCTGTAACAGCCATAAGTAACGATATTTACAAACTTGAATATATCTCTGTCTCAGTCTCAGTCTCAGTCTTATTCTCTGCCTCAGTCCTAGTCTCAGTCTCAGTTCTAAACTTAACTATCCTATTTTATCCTGTTCCATCCTGTTTCATCCTGTTCCATCCTGTTCCATCCTGTTCCATCCTGTTTCATCCTGTTCCATCCTGTTCCATTCTGTTCTATTCTGTTCCATTCTGTTCCATCCTGTTCCATCCTGTACCATTCTGTTCCATCCTGTTCCATCCTGTTCCATCCTGTTCCATCCTGTTCCATCCTGTTCCATCCTGTTCCATCCTGTTCCGTCCTGTTCCACCCTGTTCCGTCCTGTTCCATCCTGTTCTATACTGTTTCACCCTGTTTCACCCTGTTTTATCCTGTTCCATCCTAGTAGTTGAATATTGGGCACTCTAGCCCACTCCGTTCGCTCCGGCTTGCGCCTTCGCTCACTTCATGAGCTAGAGTGCCCAATATTCAACTACTATTGGGTATTCTAACTCACAAAGCGAGCAAAGCGTAGTGTAGATGATACATGAGACAAAAGATTATTTAAATATAATGACTAGTCATATTATGCTCATTTTCATAAAATTCATGAAACATTACGGTTAGATTCAAACGTTGACATGAAATTCATAAAACAAAAAGAATCATTAAAGTTAGACTGTTTATGTCCACCACCTTCAAATGTGGTTAAACGACATGGTAACTTATTACCAAACACTATACGCTGCATTGTCTGTGGTCCATCAAACTGTGGAAAGACAAATTTAGTTATTAGTTTATTGTTACACAAAGATGGTCTGCGTTTTAGAAATCTGTATGTTTATTCAAAATCTCTATATCAAGCTAAATACTTATATTTGGAGAAAGTGTTAGACATGGTTCCTGGTACATCGTTGCATAAATACAATCACAACAGTGAAATCTTGAGTCCACATGAAGCTTTGTCAGATTCTATTATAATTTTTGATGATGTTGCTTGTGAAAATCAAAACAACGTAAGAGATTATTTTGCAATGGGGCGTCATAAGAACATTGATTGTTTTTATATTAATCAAACTTATACAAAAATCCCTAAGCAATTAGTAAGGGACAATTCAAATCTACTCATATTATTTAAGCAAGATGACATTAATTTGAAACATGTATATGATGAGCATGTAGGGTCTGATATGTCATGGTCTCAATTTCGTGAACTATGTTCCACTGTTTGGAAGAAACCCTTCAGCTATCTTGTGATTAATAAGGACTGTGAGAAAAACAATGGATGCTACAGGTCTACATTTGACACATTTGTTGTAGTGGATTAACATACAAAATAAGATGTCTAATGACATATGAATCATTTTGATTTGAGATTTGAGAGCGAGCGTATCGTTTTAAAATGGAAAAAAAACTCAAAGAACAAATTGTTAAATCCGCAACAGCTGTTAAAAGAAAAGTTGAAATGATGAAAGATATAAAAAATGCAAATAATACAGCGCTGGAAACAATATATAAGCCCATTGTAGATCCTCTTACCTTGTTAGCAAATAAAAATGAAGATAAGCATCTCAAGGAAGAGAATCGTGAACCGTTGATGAAAAAAACTAAGAATGATGACAATCTTACGACATGTACTTCTGAGGAAGATTTTAATGAATATATCAATGAAGAGGAAAATAATTCCGATAGCGAGTTAGATAAAAGTTACAACAAAACTCTTGTCGTACCACCGTCTGATAACCTCAACGTGAGCGATGGATCTTTTAAATCTTTTCCCTCATCACCAAGTGTTAAAAACCAGTCATCGTCGTGGTCTACATCATCTGAAGTAATTGTTAACATACCATTTGGAGTTAGAAATGAACGTGGAAAATTATTGCTTGGCAAAACCCGCGTTTTTGACGATGGCAAAATCTTGAGAATTGGAACAAAGACTTTGGAAAAAAGTAAAGGTTTAAAAGAACTATTGTTTAAAAAGAGACCCAATTTAGATTTGGTCACGGATGGTGATTTACAAGATTATAAATTGCTTTTAATAGATACCAATGCACATCGACGTAACTTTGAGTCATCGAAACCAATAAACAGCAACAAGGGATTCAAATACACTAATGTTATTAAGCCTTTGTTCAAGTTCTCTCGAAATGCTACCACAAGCCTGGAGAGTATTCCAAAAGGAAAGGGTATTTCACTTTTAAAAGAAGTAAAAGAAAATACTGATTATGTTTACTGAGATGACCCGAACGAGTTAGTAGAACGATTAAAATTACTATTAGCATCATGGGCAGCGGGCAACACTGGGGTAAATAACGAAATCATTGCTATTGTTGAAGAATTGTATGAAGCTGGTCTCATAACTACTGTAGAATTTAAAGAACTTCCATCGGGCAAATTACGCAGTACATTTTCAGTGGTCGACTCATCTAGACAGCGATGAATATAGACAAGTTTGGTCACCACGTTCATAAACGTTTACGGTTATCAGAATTCGTTGGTACTTTTAACGATACGTTAGTGAAATCGGAAACGGGTCACTACAATTTGCAATTGTCTAAATTAAAAGGTCTTCCATCACCAAACGAAGACGATGAAGCAGTGAACAAAGCTTATGTGGATAAAACCGTTCAAGAATTAAGAAATGAAATAAAAAAATCTCAGAGTGATATAAAACTGTACTTAAAAAATTTAGAAAATATAACATCAGACCGTTTAATAAAGTTATTTTATTCAAAGGCAGAAGTAGATAATTTGATTGAACTTAAATTAAATAAAAAATGAGTAAAAGAGACATAGTTGATGAAATTCACAAGGCAGCAAGAAAGAATTTTCCTCGTCGAAGAACTATCATAAAAGGAATGGATGATTTATGGCAAGCTGACCTTATGGATTTTCAAAAATATTCACATTTTAACAAAGGATACAAATACGTTTTGGTTGTAATCGATACGCTATCAAAATACGTATGGGTAAATCCCATAAAATCAAAAGACAAAAATAATGTTACCAAAGCAATGCATGAGATATTATCTAGTTCCTCAAGAAAACCTAATAATTTACAAACTGACCTTGGCAAGGAATTTTATAATGAAGTTTTTCAAAAATTGTTAATAAAGTATAATATAAATCACTATTCCACCCACTCTGTTAAAAAAGCTTCTATTGTGGAACGAGTTATTCGTACAATCAAATGTCACCTTTATAAACTCTTTAGTTTATATGGTTGTTACCAATGGCTTGGACCCAACTTGAATTCAGTTGTAGAAAAATATAACAACACTACTCATCGTATTACTAAATATAAACCTGTTGATGTAAATAAAGTAAACCAGATGGATGTTAGGTCTAACATTATGCAAACACGGATATCTAGTGCAAAGAGACAACCAAAGTTTTGTGTTAACGACAGTGTTCGTATAAGCAAATTTAAGGGTGCTTTTTATAAAGGCTATACACCTAATTGGTCGACGGAAATATTTAATATATTTAAGGTAAACGATACAAACCCACCCACGTATATTTTAGAAGATAAACATAAACAATTAATTTTAGGCTCATTCTACGAACACGAGTTGCAAAGAACAAAATTTCCTGATCTTTATCTCATTGAAAAAGTTATTAAAAGAAAAGGCAATAAGCTTTTTGTGAAGTGGTTAGGTCTCAGTGAGGAAGAAAACAGTTGGGTGGATAAGAGTGCACTACTTTTGTAATATAAATTGTGTGTTGGGTGAAAATTGTTCATTTAAAAAATATCCATGAAGAAGGGTAGAGGTATTTTAAATAACTTTATTAATAATTTGCCAATTGAGCTACATATCCCTGGTTATCAATTTTGTGGTCCTGGTACTAAACTCCAGAAGCGATTACTGAGAGGTGATCGTGGTATAAATAAATTAGACGAAGCTTGTATGTACCACGACATTGCTTACAATAACAAAGACTCGAGCGTTCGACATAAAGCTGATTTAGAACTCTTGAATATGGCCAAGAGAAGACTAAAGTCGAGCGATGCAGGGAAAGGCGAAAAGATTGCGTCATGGATAGTAAAAAATGCAATGAAAGCAAAACTTAAAGCTGGTGCCGGAATACGTCCATTTATGTCAATTGTGAAAAAATTACAATCTCAAATAAAGAAGTTAAAATCTAAAGATAATCGCACAGCTATAAATTTCGCATATGCTGCTGCAAAAAAACTATTTAAAAACAAAAAAGGAATACGCTTACCTCGATGTATTCCTATTCCAAAAACTGGAGGCTTTTTACCCCTCATTCCAATTTTTGCTGGTTTGTCAGCCCTTGGTTCACTTGCTGGCGGTGCCGCAGGCATAGCAAAAGCTGTTAATGATTCCAAGGTTGCTCTGAAAAACTTACAAGAATCTATACGTCATAACAAGGCAATGGAATCTGTTGCTCTCGGAAAAGGGATGTATATTAAGACTCTTAAAAGAGGAGCTGGATTATACTTGAATCCTTCAAAAAACTAAACAAAGGGCTACCCAGACGTCCCCTTACAAATCTAGACATTTTAAAGCATGCAACTGACATTCCTTATTTTCGAGGAGTATTTATGAGAGATTCACTACCCTCAAAACCAAGAAAAATAGAGTGTGCTATATTAAATTTAGATAGTTCTGAAAATCCAGGAACACATTGGGTAGCCTATGTTAAACAAAATGACTACTGTGAATATTTTGATAGTTTTGGTGATTTAAGACCTCCATTAGAATTAATAAATTATTTAAGGAATATGTCAATAACTTACAATTATGTGCGGTATCAAAAGTTTGGTACTATAATTTGTGGTCATCTGTGTTTAAATTTTTTAAGGAACTATTGGAAACAACATTTATATTAAGAGTAATATAATAAACTTTATCAGTATAAACATGTCTTTCACTGTGTCTATAACTGGCAGAGGAGCGTCTTTGATAACAAACTACTCTCCTACAATACAATTAGAAGGAGAGTATGCGTGTGGTTTGTTATATTTTTCAACTTTTAATTCCATCCCTAATATAGATGAAAGAAACAATAAATTTTATTATGGTAAAGATGGCATTATAAAAATACCAGAAGGATCTTATGAACTTCAAGATATTTGTGATTATCTTAAGAGCAATATCAAAAATGTAGCATTGAGATTGAGTGCAAACAACAACACATTAAAAACAAGTATATTTTGTTCAGAAGAAGTTCACTTCAATAAAAATGACTCACTAGGTAAAATTTTGGGTTTTGGTATGGAAACAATAAAGGCTAATATAAATACAGAGTCTAAATATCCTGTTAGCATTTTATCAACAACTATCGTGCGCATCGAATGTGATGTAATCAGTGGATCATTTGTGAATGGAAAAGCAAGCCATATAATTTATGAATTCGTACCAAACGTACCACCTGGTTATAGAATCATTGAAATACCTAAAAATTTAATTTATTTTCCCGTTAATCAAAGTTCAATAAGTGCTATCAATATAAGATTATTAGACGCTGATAATAATCAAATTAACTTACGTGGTGAAGAAGTACAGCTATACTTACACTTTAAAAAGAGATGTTGAATTTCAATAAAAGCCTACATACTACACAAACTCAAGTCAGTTCTAAAAGATCATCTCATAAGGGAGCACCATTTCGATCAATAAAGAAATTGACGAAAAGCAATAAGGAATTTTTGAAGTCACTAGGATTGATAAAATGAATTTTTTAAATGTAACTCAACCTGCATCGTACGATAACAGTATCGAAAGTTTTGAATATCATTCGTACAAACCATACGTAACAAGCTTCAACAAGAACGATGAAATACGGATACCGATAAATCAGCAAGACCTCTACATATTGCCTTCACTCAGCAGTTTGTATATTGAGGGCAGAGTAAATGTGTATAAGATTACGAAAGAAAAAGAACGAGTAACGAGTGTGCATTTTGTAAATAACCTCGCATTATTTTTATTTCAAGATATTCGTTATGAAATAAATGGAGTAGAAATAGATAGAATTAAAAATGCAGGTGTTACAACCACGATGAAATCTTATCTATCGTTGAACGATAATGAATCTAAATGCGCACGAGTTTGGGGTTGGTCTCCAACAGGCACAACTACTGATGGCAATGGAATATTTTCCACCTGTATACCACTCAATAAAGTGTTGGGTTTTGCTGAAGATTATGAAAAAATTATAATGAACTGTAAACATGAATTAGTTCTTTTGAGAAGTAACACAAATCTCAATGCCTTGAAATTAAATGCTGGTGAAGTTGTGGAAGATATAACAATAAATAAAATTATTTGGCGAGTGCCTCATGTTAAAGTTTCAGATAAGGAAAGAATAAGTTTGCTTAGGCATTTAGAAAAAGATCGGCCGATTACAGTTGCATTTCGTAATTGGGACTTATATGAGTATCCATTACTTCCCAAAACACGTAAACATACTTGGTCTATTAAAACATCTTCACAGATGGAGAAGCCACGATTCGTTGTAATCGCTTTTCAAACGAACCGTAAACACAATGCTACAATGTCAATGGCAGAGTTCGACCATTGTCATATACGTGATGTAAAAGTTTTTCTAAATTCTTCTTATTATCCGTATGAAAGTTTGAATATTAGTTTCATTGACAACAAATATACATTAATATACGAGCAATACGCTAGGTTCCAACAGTCTTATCACGGACGTCGAGCTGAACCGTTGATGAGTATAAAAGAATTTAAAGAAACTGCCCCCTTATTCGTCATTAACTGCTCTCGTCAACACGAAGCGTTAAAGGGATCAATTGACGTGCGAGTTGAAATCGAAGCCGATCAAGAGATACCTGATCAGACCGCTGCTTACTGTTTGATTTTGAACGATTGCATATTTGAATACAAACCTTTAAGTAACATTGTAAAGAAAATATCATGAATATCGATACAATAGTCGTGGATCTACAAGGGTTCAAAGATTTCAAAAATAAATTTATAGTTAAAGAGTTTGCAATCGCTACTAAAGATTATACTCAAACGTTTTTAATAAAACCGCCTTGTTCTTTTAAAACTTTATCAAGTGAAGAACAAAAACAAGTGCGTTGGTTGGAAAGGAACCGTGGCTTGACTTGGAGTGAAGGATTCATTGATTATCGAGAATTTCAACGAATTGTGGTTCCTTATTTAATTGGAAAAAAAGTATTAGTTAAAGGATTGGATAAAATAATGTGGCTTCAAGAGTTATGTCAAGAATGTGAAATGATAGAATTAGGTGAAAAGGGTTGTCCTAAACTTTTAAAGTTATATAATGATTACTATGACAGAGGAAACAAGGTTTGGAATTGTGTTCATCATAAAAAAATGTGTGCATTAAAAAATGTATTGTGTCTTAAGATGTGGTATTGTGATAATTATATCTATGATTTTTTCTAATTTGGTATAAGAGATATTGAATTGTAAAATATTTTTCAATAAATCATTAATAAATATAATATGTCTTTGATTTCACTTTAATCACGATAACTAACTAATTTTGGACAATCTGAGTAAAAACACATTGTACTTAAATCAAAACTTTATTACATTAAAATAAAACTACTTCCCTAGTTACAATTACCATATTTTTTTTAAAATATTAATTGATTTATTATATTGATAAAACAATCTTAAAAATAGAATTATTTAATTTACATTCAATGAACTAAAACTACACACTTAGAAATTAGAAAATTACAATTAATTAATTATTATTTTAAACAACATAGCTTATATTAATACCAATTAGTATAACTATAGTTACAAATTTTTTTTGAAATATTACTAACTATTTTTTCAGTCTGTTCCATAATTTCATCACCAACATCCTTTACCACATACTGTGAACTTAGTAAAACACTGTCATCGTGTATACAGTCACTCACTAGTTGATCACTCTCTAAGTCCACCACTTGAATCTTTATCAAACGAAGACCTTGGCGTGGAGCACTATTTATCACGAAAGAATGAAGTGGACGATGTTGCTTAATCAAATTTTTCGAAACAGCACTCGTGTTACGACTTCCTTTAGACTTCAATTTTCGTTCATGAATCTTCGTTTTTGATTTTTGATGAGCTTGTGGTTTGAAGAATTCCTCAGTGAATCCTTCTAGCGGATCTTGTGCATGTTGAAACGAATCAATGAAAATTCCAGTATCCGAAATGGGACATGTAGAGACATCATCTGAATGTTGTGTTGTCTGTAACAAAAAAAAAAAAAACTGAGATAGGATGCAGATGTAGGATAAAGATTTATTGAATAAAATAATTAAAGATCAATTAACTTACCATCTTTAAATCACAAATTTTATTGATGATATTCGAGAGAGAGTAGCTAGAAGCTGTCGGAGCGGTTACCAATACAAGAATGAACAAAAGTTAGGTTCATCAAAATAATACATTGTTACTTGTAATATTATCGTATTCAAGTAGAAGACTCATATTACAGTAACACCGAGCGCACACAGAGACAGCTTTTGTCTTTGGTGACACATGTTTGAAGCATAAGCTGCTCAGATTACTATTCAAGTTTGTACTTGTTATAACCATAAAATTAATATAGGTACCTTATTAAGATTATTAATATAATTGAAAATATATAAATAGCATTGTGAATGCCTAAAATCTAAAAAGTTCAATAGGTACCTTATATTAACTTTATGGTTGTAACATTTTCTTCATTTCATAAATATTGATAAATATTTAGGTTGTTCAAAATAAAACAAAGCAATTTTCAAGTTAAAAGTTTTATTTAAATGTAAACATAATTTTATTAGTACAAGTAAATTACAAGTAAACTACAAGTAAATTACATTTTTACAAAACTACGAGTACACTACATTGACAATACAAATAAGTTTATTAAACAAACTTACCTAGATACAAACTTAATATTATTATTACTCGTAAATATGTTAAAAGTTGAAAATACTAGTGTGCCCCCATGCTTTTGTTGAAACTTTATCTTTGGATATGACACGCTTATCGTCATTAGCAGATAGAGCAATTTTTTTAACAGCACATGTATATAATTCATGTTTTATTGATTTAAATAAAATATTTGTCTTACGAACAATGCCATCCTCATATAGAGTTTTTTCATAATCAGACACATTAAAATCACGCACAATGTTTCTCTTAATGCCTTTTGCTTTTTTTATGATCTTGTCTTCGGTTTTAATGCAATATAATTTTGAACGAAGCCCTACAAATTCACTTATGATTTTACCCCCCATTTCATCTTTGAATAAGCCAGGAACTTTTTTATTTTGTATTGGTAAATTATATTCATTATTTTTACAAAAATTGCTAGTATCAAAATAAGTCAAAAAATATTTTTTTATATCACCATAAAAATCATTTGTTTCTATAAGATATACAAAACTATCTGTATCCGTGTAACACATCTGTAAACGATGGTTGTAAAAAGGTTGTATTGTGGAATAATGAAAATCATACATGTGACTTTTTGAAAGCTCTAAAACGGTAAAACCAATATAAATTGGTTTGTCCATAATTATTTGTTCAGGGTTTAATTGAACTGCGACTAAATTATCAGTAAAAACCGTTGCACTATGAAAATTTGGACGAGCGATAAGTTTTTGTGCACATTTTCTTTTTTTTGTCACATTGTTCGTGTCGTTCCACTGATTGACTAAATGAACGCTAACCCTCTTCTCATTATTTTCTAAAGTTTTTCCAAACACGCTGTTATTCAAGAGTTTGAAAAAATCTTGCTCAAAAGCTGAAGAGCTATTTTGTCTTAATGCTGTATTCAAATCGATGTATTGTTTTAAATACGGACTTTGTCTGAAAGTGATTACTCTATGAATTTTCTTTAAAATCAAACCATGTTTTATACAAGTCTGTAAATGAATATAATGTATTACATAATTGAATTTATCATATAAATTCGGAATTAATTTATAATTCTTCCCACCAGGTGGAATACATTTTTCTGGACAAAACGGTAGATCATTATGTAAGTTATGCAAATCTTTAGGATAAACAAGATCTACTTCTAATATAAAACCATAATCTGCATCAGTGGCTACGTTAGTTATATCTAATTTGCTGATTTCATTTTGATCAAGGAACCTAAAATCGGAAAATGGCAAATATTGACACATACTGAACCCATATAAATTGTTACAATCGATATAAGCAATAAAGGAACTAGGTTCTGAATGTTTGTAATCCGGTAAGTAAGAATTATTTGCTCTAGCATGTCTATGCGAACATAAGCACACACCACCCCTTATACCACTCTGTAGCATCCGCACCATAGACAAATCGCTAATAAGTTCCAATTGAATTTCTGTTTTCAACAACATTGCATCGAATGCTAAACTAGGCGCAGTTAAATAAAAAGCTGGATCCAACTGATAGTGTTGTTTGCAAGTCCTTCTAAAATTTTCAAATATGTCTGCCAATAATAACACATCTGTTTTCAAATATAAATCTGTATAACTTCCTAAGTCAGAAATTTTAAATGTTGACCATATTAGTTGTGCGTGTTTATAATCATCGTCAGAGATATGTTGATCATTAAGCGAACTGTAAAAACTTTCTTTGGGTGGAAGACAATTTTCCTGATACCGTTCCCATGAGTTCATATATTCATATGGATAAATACCTTTGCGAGTGAGCAACTGAAATTTGTCTTGACTAGGGAAATGACTGTTTAGGTATTTGAAATCTTCCGGCTTTAAAGTATCTGATAATTTACTTAAACTTGTTGCCAGAAACTTAAATGAATCGACAAATCGAAGTTGATAAAACTGATTCCCTGAAACTGGCACAAACTTTGTAAATGAAATATAGTTTTCTTTAGTTTTAGGTATAATTTTAATGTCGCCAGGAACCTCAGCCAAGGCTTTTATAAATAAGTGACAATCATAACCAGCTAGGTTATGGAAAAAAATGGGAACAAATGAAGGACGTTTATATTGTAAATTACAATATGGGTGTGCGGCCCCACGGTAACGACCGGTAATGTGACAGTGATCACGAACTTTGTCTGAAAAAACAAAGTTCTGACAAATGTGGCAATGAGTTGCTTTGTTAAAATCAATTTGGTCCTCACTAGTAAAATTCATAGGAGCCGTTGAGCTAACTCTTTTATATATTTTACGTACGTCTTCAATAATTGATTCTACAAACCGCTTATCACAATCAGGCCCTCGATATGATACGTAACGATTATACTCAGGGTTGTCGCAACAAACGATATAATAGGCAAACGCTACAGGCACGTGGTGGTGCAACGTAGTCGTGTTTTTAGAAGAAGGACAGTTAGCATCATTAGTTTGAAGCATTGATTCAAAATCAGCATAAATACAAAAGGGCATATTTTGTTTACGATCAAAGTTTTTAAATTGTATTACTGAACCCTTATCTGGTAGAATAGTTGCAACACCTCCACATAAATGATTATCTACTTCTTCCAAAGTACTAAAAAATAATAAGCACAAGTCACAAAAATAAACTTTACCGTGGTGAGACGTTACTTGGCTTCGAAAAAGTCTAGAACAGTCTTTAATAAGACAATAATGTGAGGAACTTTGATTTTCGAGAAATAGTAAATGTATAATTTTCGGATTGCTTTTTTTGTCAAATTCTGATTTATATAAAGGACCTACGATTGTTTTATTGTTTTTCAATCCATAAATTATAAACTTTATGTTTGAGTTATTCTTTTCAAATGTTTTTATAACGCGAAAAGTAACAGGGAATGACATCCCGCTTGTGTCAAAAAGTTCGCGAAAATCTGGATAAGACGATGTCCTTTCTGGGTGTGTGTTAGCCGGGTGTAAAGCAGCTGTCACACACCATAAAAAACAATATTGATCCTTGTTTAAAATATTTAAACATGCTTTTTTAGCTTGAATTGATTTAGGTAATCTGATAAAACTTGAGCCTCCTAGAGGTTGATATTTATTGAGATTGACCTCAATATATAAATTGTTTAAAAAAGACCATCCGCTATCACAATGCTCAAATTCCTCGATACTTTTTTTTAAGTTCGTAACTGATTCAAAAAACAGTTTTTCAAAGTCATAATTAAAATACAATATTTTATTTTTGGTGATAAAAGATTTAACTGATTGAGAATTGTCTTTAAATTGTATAAATGTAGCAAAAAATTCAAAATTCACTTTGACACATGTGTGTTTAATAAGGTACTCATCTAAAAGAGATTTTAACTTATCATGAATTTTAGTAAAAAAAATATCAACTGACTGAATTTGATCAGTCGCTATTATTTTGTATGTTAAAATTCGATTACGAAAGGCAGAAGTTACCATTTCTACACCATCACTATGTTTTATGGTATGATTATTATTTTTATGAAAATTACTTCTCAAATGACCTACCCATGATTTATTGTGTACAGATATGTTACACACGGTACAGAAAGGCATAGTAAGTGATTGTGACTTAAACAAAAAAAATATGTATCGTGAATATTTTTTTTATATTTAAAAGCAAAACTTCGCTTTAAACTAAAAGTAATAAGTACCTACGAATAGGTATTAAAATAATTACAAGAGTATAAAAGTAAAAGGGAAAAATATAATTTAGGTAGGTACCTACTTATAAAATTTATATGAATTTTAAAACTAAGTAAGTAAGTAAGTTTCACCGTCACCAATGTCGTTTTGTAGCAAACATCGACAGCGTAGTTAAGTATAACTAAAAAAAAAAAGAAAATTTCATGACATAGGTAGGTACCTACCTACTTAAAAATAAAATTAAGACTTAAAATGAATTTTATCACTATAATGTACGGGCTCCGACCCTTCGAACAGAGTCCAAGCCCGACCCAGGAACCCTTGCAACGCCTCCCAAGACGACGAAGACTCGTCGCACTGTAGTTTGACCGTTACCAATGCCTTTTTGTATCGAACGTCGGCAGCGTTGGACACGTAATCAATTGTTTTGTAGACTTTGAGGTCTACAAAATAATCACCGCAAGTTTTCAGTGCACGACGAGAAGTTCCCGTCGATACTCGGCTGGCGAAGCTTGATGTTACGTCACCGCCCCCGCGGTGTTTAGGCTCGCTGCAACTGGCTTCCTCAGCCCGCAAGATGTTAAACAGGTCCGGTCTCTTTGACCTGTAATAAAAAAAAAATAGTTATAATTAAGTACTGTAAGGTAGGTATTAGTATGTTTGGACGTTGGGACGAAAAAACGACTGAACCTGATTTAGATGAAAATTGGTAAAAAGATAGTTCAAAGCCTAGAACTACAAATAAGATATTTATCACTGTTGTGTATTCCCGTATAATGATTTCTTTACTTATGAATTCTATAGACCGCTCGGACAAAGTCGTGGGTGGGAGTGGGAACTAATAGTAGTATATAAAATCAGTAAAGTTTCAATAGTGAATATAGACTGCACTTGATTAGAACGGAAAAATAAAATAAGTATTTTACATTTCAATGTTGTACAATGAATGAAAAATTTAAGTACCTGTGGCTGTGAGTTGTGATAAAATCTGGTGGTGGCGAAGCTTTGCGTTTGGATCCGCCCGCACCCGCAGCCGCAGAGCTGCGAGCAAAATCAAGTGGTGGCGTCGGCGTCGTCGAGTCTCGCGACTTCTTCGTAGTGGCCGGCGTCTTGCGCTTGCTCGGTTTCTTGCTAGCTTTCTTTGGTGGTGGTGGTGCAGCTGACACCACTGATGACTCTTCGAACTCCGAGTCAGACCTGTAAAAATATTTATTTATTTAGACACAGAAACAAATGCGGCTTTTTACCTGTAAATAATTCACCTTGACCAAAGTAATTCATAAATAAAAATAAAAAAAAATCATAAAAATAAAAATACTTACTAACATTTTTTTATTTGTAGACCGCTGGCCAGCTATTGAAGAACGCACTCAAATAATAGTGTAATTTCCGTCTTCGTAGGGCTTTATAAATAGAAAATAGCACTTACTCATCAAAAAAGTTGGTCAAGCGTAAGTTTAGTAAGTATTAACCGACTTTAAAAAAAGAGGAGGTTTTCAATTTAATTATATTATTGTGTTTTTGTAACACAATATTTCAAAACGCTCCCTTTTTAATGGTTAGGTACCCATGCTTCAAAATATTATAATTATGACAGAACATTTTTTTTATTCTTTAGGCTCTAAAAAATAAGAACCATTGTTTATTAATGAAAAGTACGGTACCTATTTTTACTATAACATACAACGTGTAACAAAAATACCCTTAATGCCGAATATGGTAGATAGGGACCGTCAAACTGAACAACTTTTACTATAGGATAGACTGAAATCGCTAAAAAAATCAGCAGTTTCATATTTTTTTGATATTTTCGTTAGTAAGTTTTTATGGAACAGCGGACTTTTTTTTCACGATTTCATATTTGGTCCCATAGAAAAATTTGTTCAGTTTGATAGTTTGATGGTCCCTATTTACCATATTCACCATTAGGGGTATTTTTGTAACATGTTGTATAATAACGTTAAAGTATATTTATTAAATAATTCATCTAAGTACAATTTTGATTTAACTTAATCAAAACAAAGGTAAGTATAAAACTAACCCCAAACACAGAAATACCATCATTTTTTTTTGTAGAATAATTATTAGGTAAGTAGATAATTTTAGGGTAGTGAAATATGTTTACTTATTTCTGTCAACTCAAATGCACATTATTGAACTATATTTTTTTTTACTTGTTTATATTTGCTTATCATTTCTGGATTAATTTACATTTTCAAATCAAAGTTCAAAAGTAAGTATGATTTAAATTATAATAAAAGGAAATAGGTACAAGCAGATCCGAACGCAACTATTATATTGGGAACATTTTTATGTAAATGATAATAACGACGTCACTACACAATATTCTGTTTACTAATTCTCAACTGTATTGATAGAAAAGGAAATGATACTTGAAAATAAATTGCTTGAGTTAAATTTGGTCTTGAGACATTTTTATTATTTCACATAAAATTGAATTACATTTTAATATAATACTTTGTAATATAATCATCACCCACTGCACAAGGTGAGCGTCGATGCTTACGTTGCATGGTCGTCGTAGGTTCTCAAAGTCATGTCAGAACTTGTTGGAGTTGTAACCGACATGAAAATATGTATTTATTATTATCAACTTTTTATTAAAAAATGATGAAAAACAATATTTCTTAATATTCTTCCAAAGTATGACTTTACGATTAGGACCTTGATTACGCTTAAATAATAATTAGGAGCAACATATTCTTAGGTAGGTAAGTTTTTGTGAATCAAAGATTTAGTTGAATTCAAATAAATTTTAGAAATAATGTACCGTAATCGGGATAAACAAATATTTGTTATTATTAATACAACCTATTCAATACATCTTAGCGTTTTTAACCCACAGTATTTAAGTACGCTTTGAGAATCGTTGATTCGAACTATCGCGCCAAGCTTGCACAAGTTCTCAATGTTAGGGTTGTTAATGAGCGCGTTGGTATTAATCCACATTGTTGGATAATAATTTTGAATATGATGTAGATCAATATTAGGGAAAAAAAGTTTGCTCGACTTCCATCATACTCAGCTGGGCTGGGTACAAACGAAACAACTGTTCATCCAGTTTTTGTAAACAATAAATAGTTAATTATGTAGTCTAAATATAAACTCGCGGGTAAGGTAGGTACACAAAAAATTACACTACGCGAATGGGGTCAAAATTGGATGGTACCTATTTGATTCGAGTTACCTTTTTTTTTGTTCAACATAAAACTATCGAATCGAATCAAATGTGACAATTCTACTTATGTGTGGCAGCCCTTATCATCACACTTGCACTTTTCGTTCCCACCTATGGTTCCCACGCTTCTGCCATTTGTCATGAACAGTCTAGTGATCAAGTGCTCCCCCCTGAGCAACTTAAAAGAAAAAATGTGAAAAGTGGATTATGTGGATCTAAAGAAAGAGGAAAAAAAATACATTTGTAAGTATATTCCCTTTCAAACTATATTTTTTAGTTGAGAAGTTTGAAAAATTGCCTTGTACAAATAGTATTTCACTTATTTTTTTTTATATTTTTATAGTATTAGTATCGTAGTAGTACATAGACTAAAGGATCATTCACACAGCTGCGGCGCGTCAGCGGCGCGTCAGCGGCAAAAATATAGTTACATACAAGTTGTACTACACTGTTCACACACATCAGTCACGTCAACGTCCAGTCACCGGCAAGTCAAACGCATATTGCTACGGCATGCCGGCGCCGCGCCGCTGCCGCGCCGCTGACGCGCCGTGCGGCACGTCACCGGTGCGGCGCGTCGCCGGCGAGTCACCGGCAAGGAGAACAGGGTTGCTACTTTTTTGTTTAACTAAATTATTGGTTGCTTTAATCGTTATAGAAAAGTAAACTGTGGTATGGAAATAAAGTATTATTTATTTATTTCAACTTTGAAAAACATTTATTTTTATTTTGGTAATACTCTTAATTTACACCACCAGTTTAAGAGGAGTATTTTTCGAGATAAATTGCTGATTTAAGATTGACAGATGATAGCTGTCAAACTTAAAACAGCAATATCTCAAAAAGAAATTGTTGAGGTTTGCGTACGTTGCGGATGACGTCATAATTTAATTACAGATCACTAGACTATGTTTTCCTACCATCACTTGTTTTTACGACATTCATTTGTTTACTCTAAATCCACTCACATTGTTGTATTTTTATTAAAATTTGAAAAAAATTACCTTTACTAGAACTTAGTGGAACAGGTGAATTAAGTCTCATAAAGTTACCAAAATATTAACAAAATTAAAAAATAAAACTGTTTTTAAAATTGAAATAAATAAATAATACTTTATTTCCATACCACAATGTACTTTTTTTCTACCTATTATAATACAACCAATAGTTTATTCAAACAAATAAGTGGTAACCCTGTTTGCCTTGCCGGGGAAGTGGGCGGCGGTGCGGCAGCGGCGCGGCAGCGGCGGCGGCGCGGCACCGGCGGCGGCGCGGCTGCGGCGGCGGCGCGTCACCGGCAAAACAAACAGGGTTGCTATTTTTTTCTTTTAATAAATTATTAGTTGCTATAATCGGTAGAAAAAAAGTACATTGTGGTATGGAAATAAAGTATTATTTATTTATTTCAACTTTGAAAAACATTTATTTTTATTTTGGTAATACTCTTAATTTACACCACCAGTTTAAGAGGAGTATTTTTCGAGATAAATTGCTGATTTAAGATTGACAGATGATAGCTGTCAAAGTTAAAACAGCAATATCTCAAAAAGAAATTGTTGAGGTTTGCGTACGTTGCGGATGACGTCATAATTTAATTACAGATCACTAGACTATGTTTTCCTACCATCACTTGTTTTTACGACATTCATTTGTTTACTCTAAATCCACTCACATTGTTGTATTTTTATTAAAATTTGAAAAAAATTACCTTTACTAGAACTTAGTGGAACAGGTGAATTAAGTCTCATAAAGTTACCAAAATATTAACAAAATTAAAAAATTAAACTGTTTTTAAAATTGAAATAAATAAATAATACTTTATTTCCATACCACAATGTACTTTTTTTCTACCTATTATAATACAACCAATAGTTTATTAAAACAAATAAGTGGCAACCCTGTTTGCCTTGCCGGGGAAGTGGGCGGCGGCGCGGCAGCGGCGCGGCAGCGGCGGCGGCGCGGCACCGGCGGCGGCGCGGCTGCGGCGGCGGCGCGTCACCGGCAAAACAAACAGGGTTGCTATTTTTTTGTTTTAATAAATTATTAGTTGCTATAATCGGTAGAAAAAAAGTACATTGTGGTATGGAAATAAAGTATTATTTATTTATTTCAACTTTGAAAAACATTTATTTTTATTTTGGTAATACTCTTAATTTACACCACCAGTTTAAGAGGAGTATTTTTCGAGATAAATTGCTGATTTAAGATTGACAGATGATAGCTGTCAAAGTTAAAACAGCAATATCTCAAAAAGAAATTGTTGAGGTTTGCGTACGTTGCGGATGACGTCATAATTTAATTACAGATCACTAGACTATGTTTTCCTACCATCACTTGTTTTTACGACATTCATTTGTTTACTCTAAATTCACTCACATTGTTGTATTTTTATTAAAATTTGAAAAAAATTACCTTTACTAGAACTTAGTGGAACAGGTGAATTAAGTCTCATAAAGTTACCAAAATATTAACAAAATTAAAAAATAAAACTGTTTTTAAAATTGAAATAAATAAATAATACTTTATTTCCATACCACAATGTACTTTTTTTCTACCTATTATAATACAACCAATAGTTTATTAAAACAAATAAGTGGCAACCCTGTTTGCCTTGACGGGGAAGTGGGCGGCGGCGCGGCTCCGGCGCGGCACCGGCACGGCGCGTCACCGGCAAAACAAACAGGGTTGCTATTTTTTGTTTTAATAAATTATTAGTTGCTATAATCGGTAGAAAAAAAGTACATTGTGGTATGGAAATAAAGTATTATTTATTTACTTCAACTTTGAAAAACATTTATTTTTATTTTGGTAATACTCTTAATTTTCACCATCAGTTTAAGATGAGTATTTTTCGAGATATATTGCTGATTTAAGATTGACAGATGACAGCTGACAAAGTTAAAACAGCAATATCTCAAAAATAAATTGTTGACCTTCACATTGTTTTTCCGACATTCATTGTTTACCCGAAATCCACACACATTATTGTATTTTTATTAAAATTCGAAAAATTGTTCCCTTGCTAGAACTTAGTGGAACAGGTGAAATTAAGTCTCAAAAAATTACCAAAATATTAACAAAATTAAAAAATAAAACTGTTTTTAAAATTGAAATAAATAAATAATACTTTATTTCCATACCACAATGTACTTTTTTTCTACCTATTATAATACAACCAATAGTTTATTAAAACAAATAAGTGGCAACCCTGTTTGCCTTGCCGGGGAAGTGGGCGGCGGCGCGGCAGCTGCGGCGGCGCGGCACCGGCGGCGGCGCGGCTGCGGCGCGGCACCGGCACGGCGCGTCACCGGCAAAACAAACAGGGTTGCTATTTTTTGGTTTTAATAAATTATTAGTTGCTATAATCGGTAGAAAAAAAGTACATTGTGGTATGGAAATAAAGTATTATTTATTTATTTCAACTTTGAAAAAAAATTATTTTTATTTTGGTAATACTCTTAATTTACACCACCAGTTTAAGAGGAGTATTTTTCGAGATATATTGCTGATTTAAGATTGACAGATGATAGCTGTCAAAGTTAAAACAGCAATATCTCAAAAAGAAATTGTTGACCTTCACATTGTTTTTCCGACATTCATTTGTTTACCCGAAATCCACACACATTATTGTATTTTTATTAAAACTCGAAAAATTGTACCCTTACTAGAACTTAGTGGCACAGGTGAATTAAGTCTCATAAAGTTACCGAAATATTAATAAAAGTAATAAAAAAATGATTTTCAAAGTTAAAATAAATAAATAATACTTTATTTCCATACCACAAATCACAATATACTTTTTCTCTACCGATTATAGCAACCAATAATTTATTAAAACAAAAAAACAGCAACCCTGTTTGTTTTGCCGGTGACTCGCCGGTGACGCGCCGTAATAAAAAATAAAACTGTTTTTAAAATTGAAATAAATAAATAATACTTTATTTCCATACCACAATGTACTTTTTTTCTACCTATTATAATACAACCAATAGTTTATTAAAACAAATAAGTGGCAACCCTGTTTGCCTTGCCGGGGAAGTGGGCGGCGGCGCGGCACCGGCGGCGGCGCGGCTGCGGCGCGGCACCGGCGGCGGCGCGGCTGCGGCGCGGCACCGGCACGGCGCGTCACCGGCAAAACGAACAGGGTTGCTATTTTTTTGTTTTAATAAATTATTAGTTGCTATAATCGGTAGAAAAAAAGTACATTGTGGTATGGAAATAAAGTATTATTTATTTACTTCAACTTTGAAAAACATTTATTTTTATTTTGGTAATACTCTTAATTTTCACCACCAGTTTAAGATGAGTATTTTTCGAGATATATTGGTGATTTAAGATTGACAGATGACAGCTGACAAAGTTAAAACAGCAATATCTCAAAAATAAATTGTTGACCTTCACATTGTTTTTCCGACATTCATTGTTTACCCGAAATCCACACACATTATTGTATTTTTATTAAAATTCGAAAAATTGTTCCCTTGCTAGAACTTAGTGGAACAGGTGAAATTAAGTCTCAAAAAATTACCAAAATATTAACAAAATTAAAAAATAAAACTGTTTTTAAAATTGAAATAAATAAATAATACTTTATTTCCATACCACAATGTACTTTTTTCTACCGATTATAGCAACTAATAATTTATTAAAACAAAAAAATAGCAACCCTGTTTGTTTTGCCGGTGCCGCGCCGCCGCCGCTGCCGCGCCGCCGCCGGTGCCGCGCCGCCGCCGCTGCCGCGCCGCCGCCGGTGCCGCGCCGCCGCCGCTGCCGTGGACTGCTTGTTCACACACATTTTTGACGTTGCCGGACGGGCCGGTGACGCGCCGCTGACGCGCCGCAGCTGTGTGAATGATCCTTAAAATTGAGAGCAAGTTAATAATAACTTACAAATATTCATAGACTTATTATTATATTACTAGCGTTTCCTTTTGAAATCATTGCAAATATTTATTTATTGCAAAATAAAACTTATGGTACTTATTTTTTACCCTTCAGGTCTTTTCAAATGGAGAGAAACTCAAGAGAATACCGAAAAAACAAGTCTGAAAATAATAATGTGAGTACCTATACCTCTTTGCAGTGAAATTATTTTCTAGTTATTTCATATCGAAGTCATCGAAAAATTATATAGGTATTTATTTTTTGATGAATATCACTAAACTGATTTACTATTAATTATCTTATTATGCGTATTTATACAATACCATATGTGTTTTTTTTTTTTTAGAGTAAAGTACACGTCTACCTATTAAAATTATTAACTTAGGAAAAAAATACAATCCCTTTAGTAAAAAATTAAAAAAGATTAATTAAAATGGTGTAGTACTTATTGATAGATAAAAATTGTAATCATTACAAAATATTACCTTACAAATATTGATTTTGTTAAAATAAAAACTTATAAGTAATTTATTGTTTTTTTTATCTTTCAGGTCTTTTCTTATTAAGAGAAACGAAACTCAATCATCATGTAGACATCAATAATGTGAGTATTTGTAACGATAATAATTATACCTCCTAACTACTTATAATTATGATTTCTATATACCTACTTATAAATATTTAGTAAAAGAGAAATATTGATTGTTGAAAAAGTTTAGTATCTAACAAAGTTTTTTTATTTACATATTGAAAGTTAAGTTCTTACCTAATTCATGTTTTGATTTTTTTCTTTGGTTCCCAAATTAAATTATTGTTATTTTTCTTTCCAGGTGATGGAGGTAAAAGAGCATGGTGTGTTAAGTGAGTGGTTTATTTCTGAGTAAAAGTGAAATTATACATTCGAAATTGTTTTTTTTTAAAGTTGAATTCTGTAAGTATAAAAGTTGTTAAATATATACAAGGCTTGTATTCGTATTTAACTAATGAGAATCGAAAAGTAAACTTGCACGTAGTAAACTCAGTTTTCGGTTAGGAGTCTGTTCGGTGCATGATCTTACCATGGGCTTGCAGGAAGTTACTTACCATGGGGCTTCCAGCCGAACAGTTAGGTGGTGCTCGGTGCGTGATCTTACCACGGGCTCGCAGAGAGATACTTGCCACGGTTCTCTCAGCCGACACTGGTTAGGAGTCTGTTCGGTGCATGATCTTACCATGGGCTTGCAGGAAGTTACTTACCATGGGGCTTCCAGCCGAACAGTTAGGTGGTGCTCGGTGCGTGATCTTACCACGGGCTCGCAGAGAGATACTTGCCACGGTTCTCTCAGCCGACACTGGTTAGGAGTCTGTTCGGTGCATGATCTTACCATGGGCTTGCAGGAAGTTACTTACCATGGGGCTTCAACCGAATGTGTTAGGCAGAACATTCAGTGATAGAATCTTACCACGGGTCTTGAGCTGAATGTGTTAGGAAGAACATTTGGTGTAAGAGAATCTTAAAATGGGTCTGTTGGAAGATACTTACCATGGGTCTTCAGATAAATGTGTTAGGCAGAACATTTAGTGAAATAATTTTACTACGGGGGTGGAACTCAATGTGTTAGAATATAAAATCTTGACCAGAAATATCAGTAGTTGAATATTGGGCACTCTAGATCATGAAGTGAGCGAAGGCGCAAGCCGGAGCGAACGGAGTGGGCTAGAGTGCCCAATATTCAACTACTCATCCTGTTTCATCCTGTTCTATCCTGTTCCATTCTGTTCCATCCTGTTCCATCCTGTTCCATCCTGTTCCATCCTGTTCCATCCTGTTCCATCCTGTTCCATTCTGTTCCGTCCTGTTCCACCCTGTTCCGTCCTGTTTCATCCTGTTCGAGTCTCAGTCTCAGTCTCAGTGAAAGTGAAATAAGCTTTATTCAAATAAACTTAATTATTAAGTACTTTTGAATCGTCTATATTTTCCTACCACCCGTTCCAGACATTTTAAGCTGACAAGAAGAACGGGCGCAAGAAACTTATCAGCTGTAACAGCCATAAGTAACGATATTTACAAACTTGAATATATCTCTATCTCAGTCTCAGTCTCAGTCTTATTCTCAGTCTCAGTCTCAGTCTCAGTCTCAGTTACAGTGAAAGTAAAAGTGAAAGTGAAATAAGCTTTATTCAAATAAACTTAATTATTAAGTACTTTTGAATCGTCTATATTTTCCTACCACCCGTTCCAGACATTTTTAGCTGACAAGAAGAACGGGCGCAAGAAACTTATCAGCTGTAACAGCCATAAGTAACGATATTTACAAACTTGAATATATCTCTGTCTCAGTCTCAGTCTCAGTCTTATTCTCTGCCTCAGTCCTAGTCTCAGTCTCAGTTCTGTTCCAGCCTGTTTTATCCTGTTTCGTCATTTTCCACCCTGTTCCGACAGGATGGAACAGGATGGAACAGGACGGAACAGGATGGAACAGGATGGAACAGGATGGAACAGAATGGAACAGGATAGAACAGGATGAAACAGGATGAAACAGGATGGAACAGGATGAAACAGGGTAAAACAGTATAGAACAGGATGGAACAGGACGGAACAGGGTGGAACAGGACGGAACAGGATGGAACAGGATGGAACAGGATGGAACAGAATGGTACAGGATGGAACAGGATGGAACAGGGTGAAACAGGATGTAACAGGATAAAATAGGATAGTTAAGTTTAGAACTGAGACTGAGACTAGGACTGAGGCAGAGAATAAGACTGAGACTGAGACAGAGATATATTCAAGTTTGTAAATATCGTTACTTATGGCTGTTACAGCTGATAAGTTTCTTGCGCCCGTTCTTCTTGTCAGCTAAAAATGTCTGGAACGGGTGGTAGGAAAATATAGACGATTCAAAAGTACTTAATAATTAAGTTTATTTGAATAAAGCTTATTTCACTTTCACTTTTACTTTCACTGTAACTGAGACTGAGACTGAGACTGAGACTGAGACTGAGTAAGACTGAGACTGAGTTTGAGTGAGATTGAGACAGAGACTGAGACTAAAACTGGAACATGATGAAACAGGACTTAATAATTAAGTTTATTTGAATAAAGCTTATTTAACTTTCACTTTTACTTTCACTGTAACTGAGACTGAGACTGAGTAAGACTGAGACTGAGTTTGAGTGAGATTGAGACAGAGACTGAGACTAAAACTGGAACATGATGAAACAGGACGGAACAGGGTGGAAAAGGACGAAACAGGATGGAACAGGATGAAACAGGATGGAACAGAACTGAGACTGAGACTAGGACTGAGAATAAGACTGAGACTGAGACTGAGACAGAGATATATTCAAGTTTGTAAATATCGTTACTTATGGCTGTTACAGCTGATAAGTTTCTTGCGCCCGTCCTTCTTGTCAGCTTAAAATGTCTGGAACGGGTGGTAGGAAAATATAGACGATTCAAAAGTACTTAATAATTAAGTTTATTTGAATAAAGCTTATTTCACTTTCACTGAGACTGAGACTGAGACTGAGACTCGAACAGGATGAAACAGGACGGAACAGGGTGGAACAGGACGGAACAGGATGAAACAGGATGGAACAGGATGGAACAGGATGGAACAGGATGGAACAGGATGGAACAGGATGGAACAGGATGGAATAGGATGGCACAGGATGGAACAGAATGGAACAGGATAGAACAGGATGAAACAGATGGAACAGGATGAAACAGGGTGAAACAGTATAGAACAGGATGGAACAGGACGGAACAGGGTGGAACAGGACGGAACAGGATGGAACAGGATGGAACAGGATGGAACAGGATGGAACAGGATGTAACAGAATGGTACAGGATGGAACAGAATGGAACAGAATGGAACAGGATGGAACAGGATGACACAGGATGGAACAGGATGGAACAGGATGAAACAGGATGGAACAGGATGAAACAGGGTGAAACAGTATAGAACAGGATGGAACAGGACGGAACAGGGTGGAACAGGACGGAACAGGATGGAACAGGATGGAACAGGATGGAACAGAATGGTACAGGATGGAACAGGATGGAACAGGGTGAAACAGGATGGAACAGGATAAAATAGGATAGTTAAGTTTAGAACTGAGACTGAGACTAGGACTGAGACAGAGAATAAGACTGAGACTGAGACTGAGACAGAGATATATTCAAGTTTGTAAATATCGTTACTTATGGCTGTTACAGCTGATAAGTTTCTTGCGCCCGTTCTTCTTGTCAGCTAAAAATGTCTGGAACGGGTGGTAGGAAAATATAGACGATTCAAAAGTACTTAATAATTAAGTTTATTTGAATAAAGCTTATTTCACTTTCACTTTTACTTTCACTGTAACTGAGACTGAGACTGAGACTGAGACTCGAACAGGATGAAACAGGACGGAACAGGATGGAACAGGATGGAACAGAATGGAACAGGATAGAACAGGATGAAACAGGATGAAACAGGGTGAAACAGTATGGAACAGGATGGAACAGGACGGAACAGGGTGGAACAGGACGGAACAGGATGGAACAGGATGGAACAGAATGGAACAGGATGGAACAGGATGGAACAGGACGGAACAGGGTGAGACAGGATGGAACAGGATAAAATAGGATAGTTAAGTTTAGAACTGAGACTGAAACTAAAACAGAGACTGGCACTGAGACTGAGACTGAGTAAGACTGAGACTGAGTTTGAGTGAGATTGAGACAGAGACTGAGACTAAAACTGGAACATGATGAAACAGGACGGAACAGGGTGGAAAAGGACGAAACAGGATGGAACAGGATGAAACAGGATGGAACAGAACTGAGACTGAGACTAGGACTGAGACTGAGAATAAGACTGAGACTGAGACTGAGACAGAGATATATTCAAGTTTGTAAATATCGTTACTTATGGCTGTTACAGCTGATTAGTTTCTTGCGCCCGTTCTTCTTGTCAGCTTAAAATGTCTGGAACGGGTGGTAGGAAAATATAGACGATTCAAAAGTACTTAATAATTAAGTTTATTTGAATAAAGCTTATTTCACTTTCACTTTTACTTTCACTGTGACTGAGACTCGAACAGGATGAAACAGGACGGAACAGGGTGGAACAGGACGGAACAGGATGGAACAGGATGGAACAGGATGAAACAGGGTGAAACAGTATAGAACAGGATGGAACAGGACGGAACAGGGTGGAACAGGACGGAACAGGATGGAACAGGATGGAACAGGATGGAACAGGATGGAACAGGATGGAACAGGATGGAACAGGATGGAACAGGATGGAACAGGATGGAACAGAATGGTACAGGATGGAACAGGATGGAACAGAATGGAACAGAATGGAACAGGATGGAACAGGATGAAACAGGATGGAACAGGATGGAACAGGATGAAACAGGATGGAACAGGGTGAAACAGGGTGAAACAGTATAGAACAGGATGGAACAGGACGGAACAGGGTGGAACAGGACGGAACAGGATGGAACAGGATGGAACAGGATGGAACAGGATGGAACAGGATGGAACAGGATGGAACAGGATGGAACAGGATGGAACAGGATGGAACAGGATGGAACAGGATGGAACAGGATGGAACAGGATGGAACAGGATGGAACAGGATGGAACAGGATGGAACAGGATGGAACAGGATGGAACAGGATGGAACAGGATGGAACAGGATGGAACAGAATGGTACAGGATGGAACAGGATGGAACAGGGTGAAACAGGATGGAACAGGATTAAATAGGATAGTTAAGTTTAGAACTGAGACTGAGACTAGGACTGAGACAGAGAATAAGACTGAGACTGAGACTGAGACAGAGATATATTCAAGTTTGTAAATATCGTTACTTATGGCTGTTACAGCTGATAAGTTTCTTGCGCCCGTTCTTCTTGTCAGCTAAAAATGTTTGGAACGGGTGGTAGGAAAATATAGACGATTTAAAAGTACTTAATAAATAAGTTTATTTGAATAAAGCTTATTTCACTTTCACTTTTACGTTCACTGTAACTGAGACTGAGACTGAGACTGAGACTCGAACAGGATGAAACAGGACGGAACAGGATGGAACAGGATGGAACAGAATGGAACAGGATAGAACAGGATGAAACAGGATGGAACAGGATGAAACAGGGTGAAACAGTATGGAACCGGGTGGAACAGGACGGAACAGGATGGAACAGGATGGAACAGGACGGAACAGGATGGAACAGGATGGAACAGGATGGAACAGAATGGAACAGGATGGAACAGGATGGAACAGGACGGAACCGGGTGAGACAGGATGGAACAGGATAAAATAGGATAGTTAAGTTTAGAACTGAGACTGAAACTAAAACAGAGACTGACACTGAGACTGAGACTGAGTAAGACTGAGACTGAGTTTGAGTGAGATTGAGACAGAGACTGAGACTAAAACTGGAACATGATGAAACAGGACGGAACAGGGTGGAAAAGGACGAAACAGGATGGAACAGGATGAAACAGGATGGAACAGAACTGAGACTGAGACTAAGACTAAGACTGAGACTGAAAAAGACTGAAACTGAGACTGAGACTGAGAATGAGACTGAGAATAAAACTGGAACAGGATAAAACAGGACGGACGGGGGTGGAACAGGACGAAACAGGATGGAACAGGATGTAACAGGATGGAACAGGGCGCAACAGGACGGAACGGGATGGAACGGGATGGAGCGGGGTAGAACGGGATGGAACGGGATAGAACGGGATGGAACAGGATGGAACAGGATGAAACAAAACTGAGACAGACTGAACTGAGACTGACTAAGAAAGACTAAAACTGAGAGAGAATGAGACTGAAACTGAGACTCGAACTGTGACTCGAACAGGATGAAACAGGATGGAACAGGATGGAACAGGATGGAACAGGATGGAACAGGGTGAAACAGGATGGAACAGGATAAAATAGGATAGTTAAGTTTAGAACTGAGATTGAGACTAGGACTGAGACAGAGAATAAGACTGAGACTGAGACAGAGATATATTCAAGTTTGTAAATATCGTTACTTATGGCTGTTACAGCTGATAAGTTTCTTGCGCCCGTTCTTCTTGTCAGCTAAAAATGTCTGGAACGGGTGGTAGGAAAATATAGACGATTCAAAAGTACTTAATAATTAAGTTTATTTGAATAAAGCTTATTTCACTTTCACTTTTACTTTCACTGTAACTGAGACTGAGACTGAGACTGAGACTGAGACTGAGACTGGGTAAGACTGAGACTGAGTTTGAGTGAGATTGAGACAGAGACTGAGACTAAAACTGGAACATGATGAAACAGGACGGAACAACGTAAGATAATCGCGGAGAAACATTCATACGGGTCAAACTGAGCACCTCCTTTTTAAAGTCGGTTAAAGAACCTATACTTAAGATATCCCTCTTCCTACAAAAAAATAATTATCTAATTCAGTTCATAAACAAAGAAGTAATAGTACCATTATCATCGAGGTAATTCACACAAAATCATACTAATTTCGCGCTTTTTTCAAGATTACTTGAAAAGTACTGAACCGATTTCCAAATTTTAAAAAATGGGACCAACTTGGGAGTTTACCTAATACGTTTGAATCATTTCAATCGGTCCAGCCGTCTTCGAGTTATCGGTGGACATACACCCCCGTCCGTCCTGTTTTATCCTGTTCCAGTTTATTCTTAGTCTCATTCTCAGTCTCAGTCTCAGTTTCAGTCTTTTTCAGTCTCAGTCTTAGTCTTTTTAGTCGTCTTAGTCCTGTTGCGCCCTGTTCCATCCTGTTACATCCTGTTCCATCCTGTTTCGTCCTGTTCCACCCCCGTCCGTCCTGTTTTATCCTGTTCCAGTTTTATTCTCAGTCTCAGTCTCAGTTTCAGTCTTTTTCAGTCTCAGTCTTAGTCTTAGTCTCAGTCTCAGTTCTGTTCCATCCTGTTTCATCCTGTTCCATCCTGTTTCGTCCTTTTCCACCCTGTTCCGTCCTGTTTCATCATGTTCCAGTTTTAGTCTCAGTCTCTGTCTCAATCTCACTCAAACTCAGTCTCAGTCTTACTCAGTCTCAGTCTCAGTCTCAGTTACAGTAAAAGTAAAAGTAAAAGTGAAATAAGCTTTATTCAAATAAACTTAATTATTAAGTACTTTTGAATCGTCTATATTTTCCTACCACCCGTTCCAGACATTTTTAGCTGACAAGAAGAACGGGCGCAAGAAACTTATCAGCTGTAACAGCCATAAGTAACGATATTTACAAACTTGAATATATCTCTGTCTCAGTCTCAGTCTCAGTCTTATTCTCTGCCTCAGTCCTAGTCTCAGTCTCAGTTCTAAACTTAACTATCCTATTTTATCCTGTTCCATCCTGTTTCACCCTGTTCCATCCTGTTCCATCCTGTACCATTCTGTTCCATCCTGTTCCATCCTGTTCCATCCTGTTCCATCCTGTTCCATCCTGTTCTATCCTGTTCCGTCCTGTTCCGTCCTGTTCCATCCTGTTCTATACTGTTTCACCCTGTTTCATCCTGTTCCATCCTGTTTCATCCTGTTCCATCCTGTTTCATCCTGTTTCATCCTGTTTCATCCTGTTCTATCCTGCTCCATTCTGTTCCATCCTGTTCCATCCTGTTCCATCCTGTTCCGTCCTGTTCCATCCTGTTCCATCCTGTTCCATCCTGTTCCATCCTGTTCCATCCTGTTTCGTCCTTTTCCACCCTGTTCCGTCCTGTTTCATCATGTTTCAGTTTTAGTCTCAGTCTCTGTCTCAATCTCACTCAAACTCAGTCTCAGTCTTACTCAGTCTCAGTCTGTGTCAGTCTCTGTTTTAGTTTCAGTCTCAGTTCTAAACTTAGCTATCCTATTTTATCCTGTTCCATCCTGTCTCACCCTGTTCCGTCCTGTTCCATCCTGTTCCTTTCTGTTCCATCCTGTTCCATCCTGTTCCGTCCTGTTCCACCCTGTTCCGTCCTGTTCCATCCTGTTCCATACTGTTTCACCCTGTTTCATCCTGTTCCATCCTGTTTCATCCTGTTCTATCCTGTTCCATTCTGTTCCATCCTGTTCCATCCTGTTCCGTCCTGTTTCATCCTGTTCGAGACTCAGTCTCAGTCTCAGTTACAGTGAAAGTAAAAGTGAAAGTGAAATAAGCTTTATTCAAATAAACTTAATTATTAAGTACTTTTGTATCGTCTATATTTTCCTACCACCCGTTCCAGACATTTTTATCTGACAAGAAGAACGGGCGCAAGAAACTTATCAGCTGTAACAGCCATAAGTAACGATATTTACAAACTTGAATATATCTCTGTCTCAGTCTCAGTCTCAGTCTTATTCTCTGTCTCAGTCCTAGTCTCAGTCTCAGTTCTGTTCCAGCCTGTTTTATCCTGTTTCGTCCTTTTCCACCCTGTTCCGTCCTGTATCATCATATTCCAGTTTTAGACTTAGTCTCTGTTTTAGTCTTAGTCTCAATCTCATTCAAACTCAGTCTCAGTCTTACTCAGTCTCAGTCTCAGTGTCAGTCTCTGTTTTAGTTTCAGTCTCAGTTCTAAACTTAACTATCCTGTTTTATCCTGTTCCATCCTGTTTCACCCTGTTCCGTCCTGTTCCATCCTGTTTCAGCCTGTTTTACCCGGTTTCATCCTGTTCCATCCTGTTCCATCCTGTTTTATCCTGTTCCATCCTGTTCCATCCCGTTCCATCCCGTTCCATCCCGTTCCATCCCGTTCCATCCCGATTCATACTGTTTCACCCTGTTTCACCCTATTCCATCCTGTTCCATCCTGTTCCGTCCTGTTTCGTCCTGTTCCACCCTGTTCCGTCCTGTTCCATCCTGTTCCATACTGTTTCACCTGTTTCATCCTGTTCCAGTCTCAGTCTTACTCAGTCTCAGTCTCAGTGTCAGTCTCTGTTTTAGTTTCAGTCTCAGTTCTAAACTTAACTATCCTATTTTTTCCTGTTCCATCCTGTTTCACCCTGTTCCGTCCCGTTCCATCCTGTTTTATCCTGTTCCATCCCGTTCCATCCCGTTCCATCCCGTTCCATCCCGTTCCATCCCGTTCCATCCCGTTCCATCCCGATTCATACTGTTCCATCCTGTACCATTCTGTTCCATCCTGTTCCATCCTGTTCCATCCTGTTCCATCCTGTTCCATCCTGTTCCATCCTGTTCCATCCTGTTCCATCCTGTTCCGTCCTGTTCCACCCTGTTCCGTCCTGTTCCATCCTGTTCTATACTGTTTCACCCTGTTTCATCCTGTTTCATCCTGTTTCATCCTGTTCTATCCTGTTCCATCCTGTTTCATCCTGTTCCATCCTGTTCCATCCTATTCCATCCTGTTCCATCCTGTTCCATCCTGTTCCATCCTGTTCCATCCTGTTCCATCCTGTTCCATCCTGTTCCATCCTGTTCCACCCTGTTCCATCCTGATCCATCCTGTTCCGTCCTGTTCCACCCTGTTCCGTCCTGTTTCATCCTGTTCGAGTCTCAGTCTCAGTCTCAGTCTCACTCTCAGTCTCAGTCACAGTGAAAGTAAAAGTGAAAGTGAATAAAGCTTTATTCAAATAAACTTAATTATTAAGTACTTTTAAATCGTCTATATTTTCCTACCACCCGTTCCAGACATTTTAAGCTGACAAGAAGAACGGGCGCAAGAAACTTATCAGCTGTAACAGCCATAAGTAACGATATTTACAAACTTGAATATATCTCTGTCTCAGTCTCAGTCTCAGTCTTATTCTCAGTCTCAGTCCTAGTCTCAGTCTCAGTTCTGTTCCATCCTGTTTTATCCTAATCCATCCTGTTTCGTCCTTTTCCACCCTGTTCCGTCCTGTTTCATCATGTTCCAGTTTTAGTCTCAGTCTCTGTCTCAATCTCACTCAAACTCAGTCTCAGTCTTACTCAGTCTCAGTCTCAGTCTCAGTCTCAGTCTCAGTCTCAGTCTCAGTTACAGTGAAAGTAAAAGTGAAAGTGAAATAAGCTTTATTCAAATAAACTTAATTATTAAGTACTTTTGAATCGTCTATATTTTCCTACCACCCGTTCCAGACATTTTTAGCTGACAAGAAGAACGGGCGCAAGAAACTTATCAGCTGTAACAGCCATAAGTAACGATATTTACAAACTTGAATATATCTCTGTCTCAGTCTCAGTCTCAGTCTTATTCTCTGCCTCAGTCCTAGTCTCAGTCTCAGTTCTAAACTTAACTATCCTATTTTATCCTGTTCCATCCTGTTTCATCCTGTTCCATCCTGTTCCATCCTGTTTCATCCTGTTCCATCCTGTTCCATTCTGTTCCATTCTGTTCCATTCTGTTCCATCCTGTTCCATCCTGTACCATTCTGTTCCATCCTGTTCCATCCTGTTCCATCCTGTTTCATCCTGTTCCATCCTGTTCCATTCTGTTCCATTCTGTTCCATCCTGTTCCATCCTGTACCATCCTGTTCCATTCTGTTCCATTCTGTTCCATCCTGTTCCATCCTGTACCATTCTGTTCCATCCTGTTCAATCCTGTACCATTCTGTTCCATCCTGTTCAATCCTGTTCCATCCTGTTCCGTCCTGTTCCACCCTGTTCCGTCCTGTTCCATCCTGTTCTATACTGTTTCACCCTGTTTCATCCTGTTCTATCCTGTTCCATTCTGTTCCATCCTGTTCCATCCTGTTCCATCCTGTTCCATCCTGTTCCATCCTGTTCCATCCTGTTCCATCCTGTTCCATCCTGTTCCGTCCTGTTTCATCCTGTTCCATCCTGTTCCATCCTGTTCCGTCCTGTTCCACCCTGTTCCGCCCTGTTTCATCCTGTTCGAGTCTCAGTCTCAGTTTCAGTCTCAGTGAAAGTGAAATAAGCTTTATTCAAATAAACTAAATTATTAAGTACTTTTGATTCGTCTATATTTTCCTACCACCCGTTCCAGACATTTTAAGCTGACAAGAAGAACGGGCGCAAGAAACTTATCAGCTGTAACAGCCATAAGTAACGATATTTACAAACTTGAATATATCTCTGTCTCAGTCTCAGTCTCAGTCTTATTCTCAGTCTCAGTCCTAGTCTCAGTCTCAGTTCTGTTCCATCCTGTTTCATCCTGTTCCATCCTGTTTCGTCCTTTTCCACCCTGTTCCGTCCTGTTTCATCATGTTCCAGTTTTAGTCTCAGTCTCTGTCTCAATCTCACTCAAACTCAGTCTCAGTCTTACTCAGTCTCAGTCTCAGTCTCAGTCTCAGTTACAGTGAAAGTAAAAGTGAAAGTGAAATAAGCTTTATTCAAATAAACTTAATTATTAAGTACTTTTGAATTGTCTATATTTTCCTACCACCCGTTCCAGACATTTTTAGCTGACAAGAAGAACGGGCGCAAGAAACTTATCAGCTGTAACAGCCATAAGTAACGATATTTACAAACTTGAATATATCTCTGTCTCAGTCTCAGTCTCAGTCTTATTCTCTGCCTCAGTCCTAGTCTCAGTCTCAGTTCTAAACTTAACTATCCTATTTTATCCTGTTCCATCCTGTTTCATCCTGTTCCATCCTGTTCCATCCTGTTTCATCCTGTTCCATCCTGTTCCATTCTGTTCCATTCTGTTCCATTCTGTTCCATCCTGTTCCATCCTGTACCATTCTGTTCCATCCTGTTCCATCCTGTTCCATCCTGTTTCATCCTGTTCCATCCTGTTCCATTCTGTTCCATTCTGTTCCATCCTGTTCCATCCTGTACCATTCTGTTCCATCCTGTTCAATCCTGTTCCATCCTGTTCCGTCCTGTTCTATCCTGTTCCATCCTGTTCCATCCTGTTCCATCCTGTTCCATCCTGTTCCATCCTGTTCCATCCTGTTCCATCCTGTTCCATCCTGTTCCATCCTGTTCCATCCTGTTCCATCCTGTTCCATCCTGTTCCATCCTGTTCCATCCTGTTCCATCCTGTTCCACCCTGTTCCATCCTGATCCATCCTGTTCCGTCCTGTTCCACCCTGTTCCGTCCTGTTTCATCCTGTTCGAGTCTCAGTCTCAGTCTCAGTCTCACTCTCAGTCTCAGTCACAGTGAAAGTAAAAGTGAAAGTGAAATAAGCTTTATTCAAATAAACTTAATTATTAAGTACTTTTAAATCGTCTATATTTTCCTACCACCCGTTCCAGACATTTTAAGCTGACAAGAAGAACGGGCGCAAGAAACTTATCAGCTGTAACAGCCATAAGTAACGATATTTACAAACTTGAATATATCTCTGTCTCAGTCTCAGTCTCAGTCTTATTCTCTGCCTCAGTCCTAGTCTCAGTCTCAGTTCTAAACTTAACTATCCTATTTTATCCTGTTCCATCCTGTTTCATCCTGTTCCATCCTGTTCCATCCTGTTCCATTCTGTTCCATTCTGTTCCATCCTGTTCCATCCTGTACCATTCTGTTCCATCCTGTTCAATCCTGTTCCATCCTGTTCCGTCCTGTTCTATCCTGTTCCATCCTGTTCCATCCTGTTCCATCCTGTTCCATCCTGTTCCATCCTGTTCCATCCTGTTCCATCCTGTTCCATCCTGTTCCATCCTGTTCCATCCTGTTCCATCCTGTTCCATCCTGTTCCATCCTGTTCCACCCTGTTCCATCCTGATCCATCCTGTTCCGTCCTGTTCCACCCTGTTCCGTCCTGTTTCATCCTGTTCGAGTCTCAGTCTCAGTCTCAGTCTCACTCTCAGTCTCAGTCACAGTGAAAGTAAAAGTGAAAGTGTAAGCTTTATTCAAATAAACTTAATTATAAAGTACTTTTAAATCGTCTATATTTTCCTACCACCCGTTCCAGACATTTTAAGCTGACAAGAAGAACGGGCGCAAGAAACTTATCAGCTGTAACAGCCATAAGTAACGATATTTACAAACTTGAATATATCTCTGTCTCAGTCTCAGTCTCAGTCTTATTCTCAGTCTCAGTCCTAGTCTCAGTCTCAGTTCTGTTCCATCCTGTTTCATCCTAATCCATCCTGTTTCGTCCTTTTCCACCCTGTTCCGTCCTGTTTCATCATGTTCCAGTTTAAGTCTCAGTCTCTGTCTCAATCTCACTCAAACTCAGTCTCAGTCTTACTCAGTCTCAGTCTCAGTCTCAGTCTCAGTTACAGTGAAAGTAAAAGTGAAAGTGAAATAAGCTTTATTCAAATAAACTTAATTATTAAGTACTTTTGAATCGTCTATATTTTCCTACCACCCGTTCCAGACATTTTAAGCTGACAAGAAGAACGGGCGCAAGAAACTTATCAGCTGTAACAGCCATAAGTAACGATATTTACAAACTTGAATATATCTCTGTCTCAGTCTCAGTCTTATTCTCTGCCTCAGTCCTAGTCTCAGTCTCAGTTCTAAACTTAACTATCCTATTTTATCCTGTTCCATCCTGTTTCACCCTGTTCCATCCTGTTCCATCCTGTACCATTCTGTTCCATCCTGTTCCATCCTGTTCCGTCCTTTTCCACCCTGTTCCGTCCTGTTCCATCCTGATCTTTACTGTTTTACCCTGTTTCATCCTGTTCCATCCTGTTTCATCCTGTTCCATCCTGTTTCATCCTGTTCCATCCTGTTTCATCCTGTTCCATTCTGTTCCATTCTGTTCCATCCTGTTCCACCCTGTTCCGTCCTGTTTCATCCTGTTCGAGTCTCAGTCTCAGTCTCAGTGAAAGTGAAATAAGCTTTATTCAAATAAACTTAATTATTAAGTACTTTTGAATCGTCTATATTTTCCTACCACCCGTTCCAGACATTTTAAGCTGACAAGAAGAACGGGCGCAAGAAACTTATGAGCTGTAACAGCCATAAGTAACGATATTTACAAACTTGAATATATCTCTGTCTCAGTCTCAGTCTCAGTCTTATTCTCTGCCTCAGTCCTAGTCTCAGTCTCAGTTCTAAACTTAACTATCCTATTTTATCCTGTTCCATCCTGTTTCACCCTGTTCCATCCTGTTCCATCCTGTACCATTCTGTTCCATCCTGTTTCATCCTGTTCCATCCTGTTCCATTCTGTTCCATTCTGTTCCATCCTGTTCCATCCTGTACCATTCTGTTCCATCCTGTTCCGTCCTGTTCCACCCTGTTCCGTCCTGTTCCATCCTGTTCTATACTGTTTCACCCTGTTTCATCCTGTTCTATCCTGTTCCATTCTGTTCCATCCTGTTCCATCCTGTTCCATCCTGTTCCATCCTGTTCCATCCTGTTCCATCCTGTTCCATCCTGTTCCATCCTGTTCCGTCCTGTTCCACCCTGTTCCGCCCTGTTTCATCCTGTTCGAGTCTCAGTCTCAGTTTCAGTCTCAGTGAAAGTGAAATAAGCTTTATTCAAATAAACTTAATTATTAAGTACTTTTGAATCGTCTATATTTTCCTACCACCCGTTCCAAAAATTTTAAGCTGACAAGAAGAACGGGCGCAAGAAACTTATCAGCTGTAACAGCCATAAGTAACGATATTTACAAACTTGAATATATCTCTGTCTCAGTCTCAGTCTCAGTCTTATTCTCAGTCTCAGTCCTAGTCTCAGTCTCAGTTCTGTTCCATCCTGTTTCATCCTGTTCCATCCTGTTTCGTCCTTTTCCACCCTGTTCCGTCCTGTTTCATCATGTTCCAGTTTTAGTCTCAGTCTCTGTCTCAATCTCACTCAAACTCAGTCTCAGTCTTACTCAGTCTCAGTCTCAGTCTCAGTTACAGTGAAAGTAAAAGTGAAAGTGAAATAAGCTTTATTTAAATAAACTTAATTATTAAGTACTTTTGAATCGTCTATATTTTCCTACCACCCGTTCCAGACATTTTTAGCTGACAAGAAGAACGGGCGCAAGAAACTTATCAGCTGTAACAGCCATAAGTAACGATATTTACAAACTTGAATATATCTCTGTCTCAGTCTCAGTCTCAGTCTTATTCTCTGCCTCAGTCCTAGTCTCAGTCTCAGTTCTAAACTTAACTATCCTATTTTATCCTGTTCCATCCTGTTTCATCCTGTTCCATCCTGTTCCATCCTGTTTCATCCTGTTCCATCCTGTTCCATTCTGTTCCATTCTGTTCCATTCTGTTCCATCCTGTTCCATCCTGTACCATTCTGTTCCATCCTGTTCCATCCTGTTCCATCCTGTTCCATCCTGTTCCATCCTGTTCCATCCTGTTCCATCCTGTTCCATCCTGTTCCATCCTGTTCCGTCCTGTTCCACCCTGTTCCGTCCTGTTCCATCCTGTTCTATACTGTTTCACCCTGTTTCATCCTGTTCCATCCTGTTTCATCCTGTTCTATCCTGTTCCATTCTGTTCCATCCTGTTCCATCCTGTTCCATCCTGTTCCATCCTGTTCCATCCTGTTCCATCCTGTTCCATCCTGTTCCGTCCTGTTCCACCCTGTTCCGTCCTGTTTCATCCTGTTCGAGTCTCAGTCTCAGTCTCAGTGAAAGTGAAATAAGCTTTATTCAAATAAACTTAATTATTAAGTACTTTTGAATCGTCTATATTTTCCTACCACCCGTTCCAGACATTTTAAGCTGACAAGAAGAACGGGCGCAAGAAACTTATCAGCTGTAACAGCCATAAGTAACGATATTTACAAACTTGAATATATCTCTGTCTCAGTCTCAGTCTCAGTCTTATTCTCTGCCTCAGTCCTAGTCTCAGTCTCAGTTCTGTTCCAGCCTGTTTTATCCTGTTTCGTCATTTTCCACCCTGTTCCGACAGGATGGAACAGGATGGAACAGGATGGAACAGGATGGAACAGGATGGAACAGGACGGAACAGGATGGAACAGGATGGAACAGGATGGAACAGAATGGAACAGGATAGAACAGGATGAAACAGGATGAAACAGGATGGAACAGGATGAAACAGGGTAAAACAGTATAGAACAGGATGGAACAGGACGGAACAGGGTGGAACAGGACGGAACAGGATGGAACAGGATGGAACAGGATGGAACAGAATGGTACAGGATGGAACAGGATGGAACAGGGTGAAACAGGATGGAACAGGATAAAATAGGATAGTTAAGTTTAGAACTGAGACTGAGACTAGGACTGATGCAGAGAATAAGACTGAGACTGAGACTGAGACAGAGATATATTCAAGTTTGTAAATATCGTTACTTATGGCTGTTACAGCTGATAAGTTTCTTGCGCCCGTTCTTCTTGTCAGCTAAAAATGTCTGGAACGGGTGGTAGGAAAATATAGACGATTCAAAAGTACTTAATAATTAAGTTTATTTGAATAAAGCTTATTTCACTTTCACTTTTACTTTCACTGTAACTGAGACTGAGACTGAGACTGAGACTGAGACTGAGTAAGACTGAGACTGAGTTTGAGTGAGATTGAGACAGAGACTGAGACTAAAACTGGAACATGATGAAACAGGACTTAATAATTAAGTTTATTTGAATAAAGCTTATTTAACTTTCACTTTCACTTTCACTGTAACTGAGACTGAGACTGAGTAAGACTGAGACTGAGTTTGAGTGAGATTGAGACAGAGACTGAGACTAAAACTGGAACATGATGAAACAGGACGGAACAGGGTGGAAAAGGACGAAACAGGATGGAACAGGATGAAACAGGATGGAACAGAACTGAGACTGAGACTAGGACTGAGAATAAGACTGAGACTGAGACTGAGACAGAGATATATTCAAGTTTGTAAATATCGTTACTTATGGCTGTTACAGCTGATAAGTTTCTTGCGCCCGTTCTTCTTGTCAGCTTAAAATGTCTGGAACGGGTGGTAGGAAAATATAGACGATTCAAAAGTACTTAATAATTAAGTTTATTTGAATAAAGCTTATTTCACTTTCACTGAGACTGAGACTGAGACTGAGACTCGAACAGGATGAAACAGGACGGAACAGGGTGGAACAGGACGGAACAGGATGGAACAGGATGGAACAGGATGGAACAGGATGGAACAGGATGGAACAGGATGGAACAGAATGGAACAGGATAGAACAGGATGAAACAGATGGAACAGGATGAAACAGGGTGAAACAGTATAGAACAGGATGGAACAGGACGGAACAGGGTGGAACAGGACGGAACAGGATGGAACAGGATGGAACAGGATGGAACAGGATGGAACAGGATGTAACAGAATGGTACAGGATGGAACAGAATGGAACAGAATGGAACAGGATGGAACAGGATGAAACAGGATGGAACAGTATGGAACAGTATGGAACAGGATGAAACAGGATGGAACAGGATGAAACAGGGTGAAACAGTATAGAACAGGATGGAACAGGACGGAACAGGGTGGAACAGGACGGAACAGGATGGAACAGGATGGAACAGGATGGAACAGGATGGAACAGGATGGAACAGGGTGAAACAGGATGGAACAGGATAAAATAGGATAGTTAAGTTTAGAACTGAGACTGAGACTAGGACTGAGACAGAGAATAAGACTGAGACTGAGACTGAGACAGAGATATATTCAAGTTTGTAAATATCGTTACTTATGGCTGTTACAGCTGATAAGTTTCTTGCGCCCGTTCTTCTTGTCAGCTAAAAATGTCTGGAACGGGTGGTAGGAAAATATAGACGATTCAAAAGTACTTAATAATTAAGTTTATTTGAATAAAGCTTATTTCACTTTCACTTTTACTTTCACTGTAACTGAGACTGAGACTGAGACTGAGACTCGAACAGGATGAAACAGGACGGAACAGGATGGAACCATGTTTAGCAGCTAGGTCAGCAGCCTCGTTGCCAGCGAAGCCGACGTGACCTTTGACCCAGATAAATTCCACGTGCGTGTTTATTTCTTTTAGTTTTATAAGGGGTTGATGTATTTGAGCTGCTAATGGATGAGTGGTATTAGGGTTTTGTAATGCTGTAAGGGATGATTTACTATCTGAAAGTATAATAGCTTTAAGTGGGGTTTCAGTGGTTAACCATTTGCAGGCTCGTTCGATGGCAAGCAGTTCGGCCTGGTAGACCGAACAGCATTTGTAGAGCTTGAACTTTTTAGTGGTGATGGTGCCGTTAGGTTTATGGGCAACAAATGCAGCTCCGACTTTATTGTCATGTTTGCTTCCATCGGTATAAATATGATAGGTATTCTCGTTTGTTGTTTCGTCGAGTTCGTCAGGATTTGATAATTCAGTGAATGATATTCCAGTTCTAAGTGATGGGTGGGGTAGACAAGATGTGGGAGTGTATGTTTCAATGGGGACTTGGGTTGGTAGGAAACGGGATGTTTGGGTGAGTTTGGTGGATTCTATATTAGCGATTGCTTCTAATTTGTTTGGTAGTGGGGTGAGTTGAGCAATGGATATAGCGGCTGGTGTGCTTGTGGTTCGGAACCCCTGTATAATCTTTATGGCGACTAGTCTTTGGAACGAGAGCAGACGTTTTCGGACCAATTTGTAGCTCAGAGCTTTGGACCAAACTCCAGCAGCATAAGAAATGATAGGCTCTAGGACTTGTAAATAAATGGTTCTTATATTTTCTGGATGTATTCCCCATGTTGATCGAGTGAAAATAATGAGTTTATTGAGAAGTATTTTGGCTTTGTCGAGGGTGTAATTGACGTGTTTAATGAATTTCAAATTTTTATCAATTATTATTCCGAGGTATTTTATTTGGTCAGAGAAGGTGAGTCGTTTGTTGTTCATAACTAATCTACAGTCGGCAGCATACGGTGAAAAGTAAATGGCTTGCGTCTTTTCAGGACCAAATTCCAGTTTTACAGAATTGCCCCAATCGGTGATGGTTTTCAAGCAAGTGTTTATTTTATTCTGTAAGATGAGTGTGTTTCTTGCATGGCAGATGAGAAGAATATCATCGGCATAGGCTTGTATGTGGCAGTCTGATGGTAATTCCAGTTCCAGGAGTTCGTCAAGGAGTAGATTCCAGAGTATGGGGCCACATACAGAGCCTTGTATGCAGCCTCTAGAGAGTTCTTTGGAGGCTTTACAGTTGGTGAAGCGAATTTCAACGGTGCGGTCTTTTATATAGTTTAATAAAATGTTGTATAAATTTTTAGGACAGTTTATATGGTTAAGACGTTTAAATATGGCTGGCCACCATGCTCGATCGAAAGCGGATTTGATGTCCAGCGATACGGCGATGACCTGCTGTCTTTTGGTTTTGGCACTTTTTATTACGCCCAGTGCGTCGTGGATTGCGTTGATGGTGGACGTTTGTGACTTAAATCCGTATTGTTTTTTGGAGTCCAGTTTGTTTTTAGACATAAAGTGACTGAGTCGGTTAGTGATTAATCTTTCTAGTAGTTTGCCAAGTACGTTAATGAGGCCAATTGGTCGGAGGGAAGTAAGGTTGGTATAATCAGGTTTGGAGGGTTTTGGTATTATTTTGGCGTATGCGTGTTTCCAAACTTTGGGGAAATAATTTAATTGAAGGCAGCGGTTCATGAGGGGGGTGATTATATGCGGAAAATTTTCAGCAAATTTAGTGCAGATGTCTGAAGTCAGATGGTCTGTTCCGGGAGCTTTCCTCGGATTCATATGTCTTAGAGCTTCGATAATTTCGGTAAAGTTGAAAGGTGGCTCATCTTCAGATAGGTGGATAGGGTTGGTCATCTCAGCCCTAGTTTGCTTTTGTTCAGGGGTGGCGTCAGCATTGTCATTTGGGAAGACATGGCTAAGTAGTGCATCAGCCGTTTGTTTAGGATCTTTAGTGTATGTTCCGTTTTGTAGTTTAAGGGTGCTAGGTGGTTGGGTCATGGGACGGGTTTTTATTATACGGTTGGTGACTGACCATACGTCTTCTTTGGTTTGCCTATTGCAGAACTCTTTGAATTGGGCTGTGGATTCTTTACAAAAAGCATCGGCATATTCTTTTCTGAGTTGGTTTTTTGTCTCTATAGCTTCTTCCATGGGTAGTCCGCGTTTACTTAGTTTGCATAGTTCGTGATGATTCTTTATGACTTTTTTCTTGATTTCGTCTATTTCATTAGTCCACCAAGGTGGTTTAATTTGTCTTTTTGATCTGATGCGGAATATTTCGTTGCAGGTGTTTTGTATGATTTGTGTGAGTTTGTTGATGTATGCTTCTAGTTCTGTTTCATTGAGTTGACTAATGTTTGTTTCTAAAAGCTGAGAGGTAATGGATGCAATAAATGCTTCGGTTAATTCGTTGTTGTTGATATTGGCGGTGTTATATTTAAATGTAGATAAACCAAGATTTTTATCAATTAAAGGTGGTGATGTGTGCAGGGAGAAATGGATGAGGGCATGTTCAGAGGATTTGCAGATGTCCGGGTCGACTGTCCAATCTGAGATTTGTGTCTGAGCGTCGTTAGTGGTTAAAGTGAGGTCAATAGTCGAGTGGCGTGGAGCTCCGTGAGTGATTGTGTAGAAGGTAGGTACTCCAGGGATGTTATGTAATTCCATGTTATGTAATATGGTCATATCGTATACAGAATTTCCTCGAGGGTTGTTCTTTTTAGATCCCCATAGGGTATGCCATCCATTAAAATCTCCGCACACTACGTGGGAGGAGTTAGGGTGTTTTGAAAGGAAGAGTCCTAGTTTGTTTAATGTTGAGTGATCGTCAGTTTTAGGTTCTACATAAATTGAGGTTAAATATATATTCTTATTGTTAGTTTTATTGTTTAATCGGATAATACAGAGATTTGGTGTAGAGTATTCAGTCATACCTAGTACGGAGCAGCAATTTTCTTTTATGGCGATGGCGGACTTCACGGGTTCCGAAGATTGCGGGTCGGGGAACTGATAAATGGTGTAACCTGATATGCTATTTAGGACTTTAATATTGCTAGTATAAGGTTCGGAGATAAAAGCGATATCAGTGTTATTATCAGAGAGGAATTTTTTAACTTCATGTAGAGCATTTCTGCTGCGTCCAATATTTATTTGCGTGCAAGTGAATGTGCGTTTGGTTTGGTTTTTGTTTTTATTGGGATTATTTTGAGCCATAATCGATTCTTTCGGTCAATCGGATCTTATATGCGATCCTGACTGGGCAGTTGTTCGAGGTGGCTGTATGGGATGTGTTAGTAGTTTCTTTGGTTTTTTGATTTTGCACGAGACAGTTAAGACACTTGGCGGCTGATTTGTTATCTTTTTTGGGACAATTTTGATAGACATGTCCTTCAAGGGAGCAGTGACTACAGAATTTAATTGTGTTGGGGCATTTAGAGCGTGTGTGTCCGAATTTAAGGCAGTCAAAACACTGCAAAAGGGGTGAGTGTTCGGCAACATGTATTTTATGATGGTCGACGTTGAGTCTTTCCGAGTTTATAGCTGCATGCCAGACTTGGGGGGATGCTTTAAAAACGTAGTTGAATAAGTTGGGGTTTCTGTTATTTAGTGTTATGCACGGTGTGAGGTCTGCGTTAGTTGTAGTCAAGGAGTTCTTAAGGGCTTCATTTTGGTGGATGATTATGTCAGGGACTTCTTCTGCAGGGATGGTTCGGGGGATGCCCTTTAGAACAAACATCGGCATTAGTTTTTTAGCGACTTCAGCATCGACATCGGGATTAGTTTTTAGTCGTTTGAGTGTTTCTTGGCATTGGTCGTTGCTTTCAAATTCGACTTTAATTTTGTTATTGGTAATAGCTTGGAATTTAGCGGGTGCATATGGAACATTTCTAAATGTGATACTTTTGTGCCACTTGGTGATGGCTTCTTGTTTGTTTGTTGCAGAAGGCACTGTAATTATTAAAGCAGGGTTGCTGGTTTTATTATTTGAGTCTTGTACAGGGGAGGTGTTATTATTTGTGTAACTTTTGGTTACAGCGGCATACGTTTTCTTTTTAGGGTTTGTATCCGGTGCGGAGAGTTCCTTTTTGAGTTGTGCAAATTCTGCTTTAACGCAGTTTGTCACCTCTTGTTTAACACACGAGACGATTTTGTTAGTCAGAGTTGAGTTGAGGTTTGGTTCTGTTTCCATTAGAGTGAGGTCTTCAGGATTAGAGATAGATTGAGCGTGTTTCTTAATGAGGTTAGCAAGTGCAACTATAGCGTCCTTGTTTTTCTTGGTGACACTTTTGCCTAGGTTGATGTACTGAATAATATTTTCAGAAGCTTGTAGGACTATTTCGAGTGGGGTGCTTTCGTCAACGTTGATGGGCTCCATAACGGTTTCAGGCTTCGCCGGTGCCGTCAGGTTAGTTGTTTCGGGCTCCGCCAGGTTTGTTATAGAGCCAGTGGGAGACGCATAAGGTGGTGAGATGCTAGGATCAGATTGAGTGGCAGGTTCTTGAGTATTATTTTGTTGTGATGTTAGGTTTTTGTTGCACATTTTCCTCCAATTCTGAGCGTTTGTTGTAGCCAGACGTGTAATAACAACCGCAGGTGTGCCGTTGCGTTTCGCAGAGCAGGTAGGTTTTATTGGATTCATTTTAGTGAGACCCAATATCAGGCTAGGGGAGCGGTCTCTCTCCCTGAGATGGGACTGAATGAAGGGGTCAGAACACCAGTGGGCCAGACGGGGGCGAGAGTGGTGGAAGTCCCGGACCCCACAGGCAAGAAGGCGGATATTCTGGCAGCGAAACTCCAAACAGCGCTTGCTGGCGTGGCCCGTGTTGGACGGCCGGAGAAGACGACGGACCTGATGATCACAGGTCTCGACGAAACCGTCCAAAAAGAGGAGGTGCTGCGCGCTGTAAGGGAAAAGGCCGACTGTGACCTTAAGTCGGTCCTGGCTCAGGACATAAAGCTGAGCCCGGAGGGAAGAGGACGCATGCTGCTACGCTGTCCCGTGGCGGTGGCGAGAGAGTTGGCAAGGGGAGGTAAACTAACGGTCGGGTGGAGCACTGCTACGGTGAAGGTGCTGGCCCCCTTGCCGTTAAGGTGCTTCCGCTGTTTAGCGGTGGGGCATACCAAGCCACGGTGCCCCTCATTAGTAGATAGAAGCACACTTTGCTTTCGGTGCAGGCAGCCAGGACATGTCGCGGCTGGGTGTAGAGCGGAGCCAAAAGGTGCTCTTTGTGCGGATGCAAACCGACCACATAGGCACGTGATGGGAAGCGTGAGGTGCGTACCTCCGGTGCAGAGAGGGAATCGCCCCGAGCACGGAGGACATGTTGGAGCCGAGGCCCAAAGGCCCGCAGAGGTAACGCCTATGGAGACGTCTCCAATAACAGCAGACGAGGCGCCGGCTCTGCCAACGCCACAGACTTCTCCCCATTCATCTCCGCGGAGAAGAGTCCGGGAGGGTCACGAGGAGGAGGGGACCTGACCATCTTGTTCCCTCCAGTCGGGGCCAAGCGGGCGATGGGAGGTGAACCATCGCCCGCCTTGCACGGCCCTGATGAGAGGGGGGGATTGGCCAAACTTGCCCGGCCATTCCCCAGCGGAGGAGGCCCGGTTGCGGGCAGGCCGCGTTTGCCGTTGTGGTGAGTGCCAAGCACGGCCCCACGCACAGCCCTTTGGCTGTCGGCGCTAGCGGCGGAGAGGGCAGGTGCCGTAGTTTTTTAGTGGGTATTCCCTCCTCCCGAGATCCCATCGAACCACCTGGTTGGGTGGGATCACGGGAGGCAGTCGTGGAGGGAGCTGCAACGCTGAATGTTGCGGTCCCCTCCTGGCGAGTCCCACATACCCCCTTCCCGTACACCTGCGGGAAGGGAAGCGCGTAAATGCGTTTTTCTAAGGCATATAAAAAAAAAAAAAAAAAAAAAAAAAAGGTTAGGTTAGGTTAGGTTAGGTTAGGTTAGGTTTTTTTTTTTTTATTTTTTTTATTTTTTTTTTATTTGGGTGTATTACAAACTTCGTCTTGCATGACAAGACACATTGTTATTGCTAAGGTTTACATGATTTCTTAATTATTTAAAAAAAAAAGTTTTACAATTTTAGTTGTATTAATACGTCTACGTTTACATTTTATCTTAAATTATTACCTAGTTTTAGGACCTAGTTTTACTACTTAGTACAGTATAACTTCCTTGTTATTTTTGATTTCTGGTTCTAGTTGGTTAGGGTCACAGCTGCGACCAAGAACCGCTAAGAAGGTCGCAGCCGCGACAAGCAGCGCCACAAGACTTGCCTCGTCGCACCAGCGGCCGGGTCCCCGCAACAGCTCCTCCTCCACCGCAACCGGTCACGCCCGCGACAGGTCGCAACCGCCAACACACAAAAACGGTCGCGCCCGCGTCAGGTCGCAGCCGCCACGAAGAAGGTCCGGGTGAAGCCCGGCGATGCTCCTCCCTCACCGCAACCGGTCACACCCGCGACAGGTCGCACCCGCCAAATGCACAAAAAACAGGCGCGCCTGCGTTAGGTCGCACCCGCTACGAAGAAGGTCCGGGTGAAACCGCCGCGACGAGCGCGGCCGCCGCCGCGACAAGGCAGTCGCAGGACACATACTTCCGTTGAATTCAATATTTAATACATTTGTTATGTCCAATATTGTAGCAGGTTACTTAATTTGTATTGTAACGTTGCAATTTTTAACGTTACATTTTCTTACAAAATGGTTAAATTGACAATAAACCAAATTCTTTAATTTCAATGAGTTTAGTTCCAAAACGTCTCAATAGATGGCGCTAGCAGTCTCCCAAAACTTAGTAATTCGATACTGATCGATATTGTTTTGTCTGAGCCTATTATTTTAAAAAGTAAAAAGTCGACTGACATGCATGACAGCTGTCATGAAGACAGGGAGCTGGTCTTTGTAATTTGAAGAGCGATTTTGGATTCCAAGTTGTCGAAGGGTGGAGCCCTAAGAAAAATTTGAAGAAGGCCTAATCCGGTGTGATCCGTCATGGCTTCTAAAATAAGTTTAAAATGGATGTGAAATAAATATTTTGGTAAGTAATCCATTTCCTTTTGTGGTATATTTTTTCATTATTTCCATAGTGGATTTTGTCACGACCATGCGCCTTTTAATTGCAGGGTGGGTTGTGGATAGCATGATGTTCTGATGAAGATATTCCTAATACAATATAATCAGGAGGCATCTGCAGTAAGTGCAACGATTTTCTAAATTTTCAGTTTAAGATCTGAAACATAGATTTTATTCTCACCTCAATGTGGTTTTGTTTCAGATGGGATTTTCATATTTTATTTTTTGAATTATCATATTTTATATTTCATTTCTCAATTTTTATAATGTAATTTAATAATACTACCTTGTGATGTAATTATTTACAATCACTCACCTCCATTTTTCTGAAGAGAAGACACATTTCTTCCAACCAATTGATGCTGTTGTCGTTGAAATGGCTCTAGTAAGAAAGGGTTAGCCGTGTTGGCTACAAACTGAAGGTACCCGCTTGGAGTTATAAGATGGCAATCAGGTAGCTTCATCATCACTAAAGGATTTCATCAGGTCAGTCACCTCGTTCGATCAGTGGACGCTCAGCCCGGTATAACTTGTGTTATATCTCGCTGAGCCGCCACCGTTCTGGAATTGGATCTTCTGGCAGAGTCCGTCATGATAGAAATGGTGTAACTTCTATATAAAATTTCGTTCTATAAATTGGGATAGTCTGATCACAGTCGCGAATCAACATAAAGCGACCTTGAGAGTTTTAGTCTTTTGCATACAATTTAAATGAATAAAGGTTCTCCAGTAAAGTAATGAATATATAATAATATAGGGTGATTAACAATAATATTTCTAAGTCCATAATTATAGAATAAAGCAGAACAAAGAGTAATCTCTGTATGTAATAGTTATGCAGAAACAATAGGAATAAATGAGCTGGTTTTGAGACAACTACCATCTTTGATTTCATCACCCCGTCATTACATTTCATTATGTTAACTTTGAAACAACATGATATATATATTATAACCCCTGGAGGAAACATACCTTTACAATGGCGCCCCTAATTGTGATCAAATTAATCCCAATTTATGATATTTATTGTTTTTTTTTTGCAAAATAGTTTAATTTGAAATTTAATTTTGTTCATTGAAGTGTAAACAAGTCATGGTTTGTGAACAGAAGTAGGTAACTTGTTTTGTAGTTTAAATTTGCAAACTCAAAACTTTATTTTGTAATTTTCTTCACTTGAGACAAATTGGAAACACTTTTTATTAGGTTTTGTCTCATTAGTCCACAAACTATACTTTTATTTTGTTATTCCAAATCAACAAAGTGTTGTTTAAAATTTGTTGATTTATTTCATTTTAAGAAAATAAAAAAAGTGATTTATTTCTTATTAAACTGTGTGGTTAAATTTATTGGTCTTAGTCAAACATTGTTTAAGCAGTGAAATATTTGTAAAAGATAATGCTTAACATAAATAAATGTTAACAATTAACATTGAAAGTTAACACATTGTTAAAAAATATAATTTAGAATAAGTAAGTATTTAGTGTTCAGAAACAGGTTAAAAGTGATTTTGTAGTGGTCACAAACATTAATTGTGAAAATATTTTATAGTTCATAAAGTAGGGTGACCACCACTTTGTAAAAAATTTTTTTTTTAGGACAAATTTTTTTTTTGTTTGTGCTACTTTATTGGAGAATTTAATAACAAAGAGGTACTATTTTGAAACTAAAATAACTAAACTTAACTTGTACGCAACTTAAGTTTTTATTTTATTTTGGTAGTCGATTTTTTTTTGCAAGATGGAATTGAACACAGTGCACCTTTATTCGCTGCACCGTGACGAGTTAATTTATGAGGTTTCTATTCGAGGTGAAACACCCGAGGACACAGTTTTTAAATTAAGAAGGCAGTTGAAAAATTTGATCAGCGACTTTAAGCCAGAAGATATTTTAGGCGACGACGATGCGCTTCCGTCCAAGGAGTTGCCGATTATTGGCGAGAAACTTAAAGACGTACGGAAACGCATCGACGATTTCGAGTCTTCAGGTGAACGCAGTTTGTTGGCGCGGGGTAAAGCTTTGTTCTGCCATTTATGGTTTAGGCTGGATAGGGTGAATACGGAAGCAGAGGCTGACGTAACAGTGAAGTCCGGTTTAAAGGACGTCCTGAAAAGGTTGCGTCAGCGTCTGGATTCGCATGATCCTGGTTCATCTTCGACATCTACGTCACCACCAACAACTGACAAAGCGATAGAACCTCTGGCGTCTGTGTCATCTCCAACCGTTTGGGCGGCGGACTCCAACGTCGCCAAGTGGAAAATACAGTTTGACGGCACGGGAAATCCCCGTAGTTTTTTAGAGTCAGTTTCTGAACATGCTACTGCTTATAATGTTTCTGAAGAAAAATTGTTTAGGTCTGCTTTTTCTTTATTTTCAAATCAGGGTCTGATTTGGTACCGAGGCGTCAAAGACCAAATCTCCTCTTGGCAAGACCTCAGCTCTTTGCTTTTGGAGGAATTTGACATTGTCGACTATGATTATCGACTCATGGGAGAGATTCGGTCTAGGACCCAAGGTCAAGATGAACCCATTCACATTTATTTCTCGGTCATGAGTTGTTTGTTTTCACGACTGAAGAAATCTTTGTCTGAGGAAGAGAAGTTAGAAATTTTACTGCACAATGTTAGGCCAACTTTCACGGAACACCTAGCGTTACACCATTTTGAAACGGTGACGGATTTAAAGACCGTATGCCGTAGGTTAGAGGCAGCACGGCAAAAAACAAGTTTGTTTACTGAGCCACCCAAGGCCTCAAGTTTGAATCCCGAATTAGTGTATAAGGGTAAAAGTAAGACACCGGTTAGTGTAGTAGGGAACAAACCTACGCAAAACTACAGACAACCGAACAAGCACAACTTTGTTCGGACCCCGGAAAATAAACCTCGTAGCTATGATTCAAACAAAAAGGTTGTGTTTTGTGACCGATGCAAGGTCAACACTCACACCAGAGCACAGTGTCCGGCGGAAGACAAAAGGGTGAAGTGTTTTAATTGTGGTGAGCTCGGTTACACAATTAGGTCGTGTCCCAAGTGTAATGTTAGGCCAAAAAACTAAATAGTTTAAACCGCGGTGAAACCATTTCAGGGAAAGCCGACCCTGAAGATTGGAGGTACTGGCAAGAGTTAGTGGTAAAATACTTTAAATCACATAACGTCGCCCCGGTTTTGTTTGAACCACATTCAAGTGATGTTCGGCCTTATTTAAATGTAAATTTATTGGATTTGACAATTTGTGGTCTATTGGATTCGGGCGCAGCTGTTTCCATAATTGGTAACGGAGCTCATACACGATTGGTGAATGCGGGTTATCCGGTGGAATCTTCCACGGATACCAGAGTAACCGTCGCTGATGGATCAGAGTGTAATACTATTGGTTTCATGACATTGCCCATTACTTTTAATAATGTAACAAAGATCATTAGGTTTCATGTTATTCCATCTATCGTCTCAAACGTTATATTGGGCGTAGATTTTTGGAAAGCTTTTAATTTAATGCCTGAAATATTTAAAAACATCGCGTACGTCAACTCACCTCCTGATTTTTTGTTAAACTCTTCAAATTTAAATGGTCCGGTAGCATCAGTCCAATCTTTGAAGGATTTGACCTTACACCAAAAAGAATTGGCGGATTCTATGATAGAAGGCTTTAGGGATATCTCTTTCGAACGTAAGGGGTTGGGTCGGACTAGTTTAATTCAGCACACTATTGACACTGGTGATTCTCCTCCCATAAAGTGTCGACCATATCCAATGTCCCCGGAAAAGTTAGGTCAACTCCACAAGGAGTTAGACCGGATGCTGGAATTGGATGTGGTCACCAAAAGTGAGAGCCCGTGGAACAATCCTGTGCTGATGGTTCCGAAATCCGACGGTTCCTGGCGTTTTTGTTTGGACTGCCGTAAGCTGAACGCTATCACCAAAGGTGACGCTTACGCCATTCCATACATTCCGCAAATTCTGGACAGCCTAAAGAACGCCAAATTTATCAGCAGCGTTGATTTTAAAGCTAGTTTTTGGCAAATCCCTTTGGAAGAGGCTGCGCAGGAAAAAACGAGTTTTACTGTTCCCGGACGAGGACTATTTGAATTTAAAGTTATGCCTTTTGGACTTTGTGGCGCACCCGCTAGACAGCAGAGACTGATGGATATGCTCTTCGGTCATCCATTTTGTAGCGACGTCACAAGGGGCATGATTTTTTGTTATGTCGACGACATAATAGTGGTCAGTGAGGATTACGAGACGCACCTTCTATTACTAAACAGGCTACATGAACGGATTAAAAGTACATCTTTAACAATTAATTTTGAGAAGAGCAAGTTCTTCCGAAGCTCTCTCAAATATTTAGGGTATGTCGTGGACGAGTGCGGTTTGAGGACGGATCCGGAGAAAGTGAGCGCGATACTGAATTTTCCAGTACCATCGAACCCTAAGGAGGTAAAAATGTTCTTAGGAACGTGTTCGTGGTACCGTAGATTCATAAGGAATTTCTCAACTATCGCTGCTCCTTTAAATGCGCTGACGAGCACCAAGGTCAAGTTTATTTGGAGCTCGGAGGCTGATTCCGCCTTCAACGAACTTAAAAACGCTCTTGTTTCTGCTCCAGTTTTAGCCTGTCCTGATTTTGACCAACCTTTTACTGTACACTGTGACGCCTCAAGTTATGGTATCGGCGGTATGTTGACACAGGTACAGAATGGAGAAGAACACCCGATTGCTTACATCAGTAGGTCTTTGAACAAAAACGAGCGCAACTACGGTGCGACGGAACGCGAAGCGTTGGCAGTGATTTACGCAGTGGAGAAATTTGAACCCTATGTGGGAACACGCGAGTTCACTGTCATCACGGATCACGCGTCGTTGCAGTGGTTCCTACGGCTCGAAAACCCTACTGGTCGTTTGGCACGATGGGGATGCCGGTTATCACAGTACAATTTTAAAGTCGTGCATAGGAAGGGTAAGGACAACGTCGTACCAGACGCGTTATCACGTCTCCTACCAGTCGAAGCGGTTGTTGGCGTCGACAGTAGTGACGACTGGTACGACCGAATTTTGAATGGTTGTCAAAGTAACCCGCAAAACTTTCCGAATTATCGAGTGGAAAAGGGCACGCTGTATCGGTTTAGTAAGTCCAAGTACAGTTTGACCCAGGAGTTTGATTGGAAGGTGGTTGTGCCCAAAGGACAGCGTGCAGAAGTTATTGCTGATCACCACGAGCCACCCACGTTCGGACATTTCGGCGTGTTTAAAACTCACAGGAAACTTTCCCTGCAGTTTTACTGGCCAGGAATGTACCGTGACGTGGTGGAATTCGTGAAAAACTGCAATACTTGCGCCGCATATAAGCACTCCACTCGACTAACTCCAGGTCTCATGGGCCAACCGAAACAGTGCTATAGGCCGTTTCAAGTCCTCTCGTGCGATTTGGTGGGTCCCTTGCCAAAGTCACGCTCGGGTTTTGTACACCTTTTAGTGGTAACCTGCTGTTTCTCCAAGTATACTATGCTTTTTCCTTTGCGTCGTGCGACTAGCACTTTGGTGGCTAAGGCGTTTGAACATTTTGTCCTTCTAACTCATGGGATTCCTGAAACCGTAATTACCGATAATGGGGTTCAATTTACGGGATCGGAATTTCGTGGGTTATTAGAACGTTATAATATCCCCAGGGTACATTATGGCCCAAGATACACGCCACAAGTCAACCTAGTCGAGCGCTATAACAAAACTGTTATGACGGCAGTTTCGTCTTATGTTAAGGACGATCATAGGACTTGGGACGTGAATCTGTACAAGATACAGTTCGCGTTGAATAGCGCTGTTAATGAGTGCACAGGGTTTTCGCCATTCTTTTTAGTGCATGGTAGGGAGCCTATTATTAATGACTCATTTTATAAAAAGTCGCAAGAGGGCGACTATGAAGTAACGATGCCTAGAGAAGAATATGCGGGCGAGTTCGGTATTCTAAAAGAGGTCTTTGAGAAGGTCAGAGAAAGAATACTAAAAGCGCATCAGACAAATGCAAAGTATTATAACACCCGCAGACGACCAATGACCTTAAAGGTAGGTCAGGAAGTGTGGAAGCAAACATTTGTCCAAAGCGATGCTGCGAAATACAAAGCCTCAAAACTCGCGCCGAAATTTGAAGAGTGCGTAGTGGCTAAAGTTCTTTCTCCTCTAGTGTATGAGTTGGTAGCACTAGATGGAAGACCACTAGGTGCTTGGCACATTTCAAAGATAAAGGTTCGTTACTAACCTGCCATGCCGTAGGCCACTTTTTGTGTGTCGGTGTCTCGTACGGGACCCGGCGATGCCAAGGCGAACCCTTAGGTTTAGGTTAGTTAGGTTTTTTTTATGCTTTTATGCGCGTTTAACAAAAGCTGCGTACGCTTTTGTACTTTAGTAAATAAAACTTTAAGTAAGTTTATTTGTAAGTTTGTGTTTTAACAACCCGATGGTTTTCCCGTTGACGGTTGCGTTTGTTACCAACCCGAGCTGATGGTGCGTTGACGGTTGAGTAATTTTTTTTAACTCGAGCGGTTTTACTCGCGAAGACGGTTGCTTTTGTTACCAACTCGAGGGTTTACCCCGAAGACGGTTGGTGATTTTAATTAATATTGGTTAATCCAATAATATTTTTTTTAGGGCATAAAAATTTTTTTTTTGTCCTACATTTTCTGAAAGTATGGAGTTACGAGTATCTCCTATAAAAAAACTTTGGGGTTAGTGCATGGGGTGGCGAAAGTAAACAAACTTGTTGCTACGGTATTTCAGATGATGTATGAGAAGATGGATGAAAGGAGTGTGTAAGTGAGTCACGTGTATTCCGGACGGAAAGAATCGTACAATAGTCCTGAAGTTGGCAGGGGGGTTAGTGATGATCGGAGATTGGAGTAACATCAAAGTGTTGGAAATGGTTTACTTAGTCGTTTTGTAAGTCAAGGTAGTTTTGCTTTGGTCTAAGTGGTTTTTGTTTTTTTAGGCTATGGTGCTTTTATGGTAATTTTTTACCCACCATGCCGTAGGCCACGTAATGTGTGTCGGTGTCTCTTCGGAGCTCCGGCGACGCCAAGGCAAACCCTTAGGTTAAGTTGGTGATGGTTTTTATTTACGGCCATGGGGATTTAGTTTATCCACCATGCCGTTGGTTGTTTTGGTGTTGGGATTTAGTTTTTAAGTTTTGTCTCATTGCCATGAGTTAGATTTTTTTTTACAGATGTGTTCTGTTCAGTATTCGACAGTTAGGTCCATTTTTTTTATTGAGGTTGTTCAATGTTTGTACACCTCCGGTAGGATTTTCTTTAGTGACGCTGAGGGCAGCGTAGTTTCTCGCTGCGTTCGAAACTTTCGTTGGTAGGGGGGTATTGTAACGTTGCAATTTTTAACGTTACATTTTCTTACAAAATGGTTAAATTGACAATAAACCAAATTCTTTAATTTCAATGAGTTTAGTTCCAAAACGTCTCAATAGATGGCGCTAGCAGTCTCCCAAAACTTAGTAATTCGATACTGATCGATATTGTTTTGTCTGAGCCTATTATTTTAAAAAGTAAAAAGTCGACTGACATGCATGACAGCTGTCATGAAGACAGGGAGCTGGTCTTTGTAATTTGAAGAGCGATTTTGGATTCCAAGTTGTCGAAGGGTGGAGCCCTAAGAAAAATTTGAAGAAGGCCTAATCCGGTGTGATCCGTCATGGCTTCTAAAATAAGTTTAAAATGGATGTGAAATAAATATTTTGGTAAGTAATCCATTTCCTTTTGTGGTATATTTTTTCATTATTTCCATAGTGGATTTTGTCACGACCATGCGCCTTTTAATTGCAGGGTGGGTTGTGGATAGCATGATGTTCTGATGAAGATATTCCTAATACAATATAATCAGGAGGCATCTGCAGTAAGTGCAACGATTTTCTAAATTTTCAGTTTAAGATCTGAAACATAGATTTTATTCTCACCTCAATGTGGTTTTGTTTCAGATGGGATTTTCATATTTTATTTTTTGAATTATCATATTTTATATTTCATTTCTCAATTTTTATAATGTAATTTAATAATACTACCTTGTGATGTAATTATTTACAATCACTCACCTCCATTTTTCTGAAGAGAAGACACATTTCTTCCAACCAATTGATGCTGTTGTCGTTGAAATGGCTCTAGTAAGAAAGGGTTAGCCGTGTTGGCTACAAACTGAAGGTACCCGCTTGGAGTTATAAGATGGCAATCAGGTAGCTTCATCATCACTAAAGGATTTCATCAGGTCAGTCACCTCGTTCGATCAGTGGACGCTCAGCCCGGTATAACTTGTGTTATATCTCGCTGAGCCGCCACCGTTCTGGAATTGGATCTTCTGGCAGAGTCCGTCATGATAGAAATGGTGTAACTTCTATATAAAATTTCGTTCTATAAATTGGGATAGTCTGATCACAGTCGCGAATCAACATAAAGCGACCTTGAGAGTTTTAGTCTTTTGCATACAATTTAAATGAATAAAGGTTCTCCAGTAAAGTAATGAATATATAATAATATAGGGTGATTAACAATAATATTTCTAAGTCCATAATTATAGAATAAAGCAGAACAAAGAGTAATCTCTGTATGTAATAGTTATGCAGAAACAATAGGAATAAATGAGCTGGTTTTGAGACAACTACCATCTTTGATTTCATCACCCCGTCATTACATTTCATTATGTTAACTTTGAAACAACATTTTATATATTTTATAACCCTGGAGGAAACAAACCTTTACAGTATACATAGGCTTTTGGTCTAGTATCGTTTAGTTACAGCGCTTGGTACCATGTTAATGCCTAAATGACATCCATGTTTGAGTCGCAAGTGACTCGTCTAAGATTATTTCTTATACAATTAGCTTATATTCTATTTTATGTTTCTATTCTAAGTGATGTTTACATCTAATTCCGCCGGACAAATGCCCCGTCGCGGCCTGCCTCCGGGCAAATGCCCCGTCGAGGACTTGGTTACTCATCTGAGTACCGCCGGATAAATGTCCCGCCGCGGTATGCCTCCGGGCAAATGCCCCGTCGAGGGCTTGATGTGGAGCCGTTAGCCCCCCACCACGACAAGGTCGCTCCACCGAGGGGGGGGTTAGGTTAGGCTAGGTTTTTTTTTTTTTTTTTGGTAATAAAAGTATTTATATTTCTTCAGATTACTCTTTGTGCTTTCGGTGTACACTTGGAGTATTCTGCATTTCAAGGATTTAAATTGATTTATTATTAATTTATTTATGTATGAATTTATGTTTTAATTTACGTTTTGTTAAATTCTTTTAGATTATTTATGATTCTGGTGATAAAGTTTTTAAATGCTTCAGCATATCTGGTTTTGGTAATTACTTCGGTCAGGTCATAAGGGTCATTTATATTGTTTGTGGTAATTAAATAATCGTTTCTGAGTGAACCAAATCGTGGACAGTATTTGAAAAGGTGTTCTAAGGTTTGCGGAGTTGTGTTGTCGCAAGGACAGTGGTTGTCAGGTGTAATGTTAAAGCGATTTAAATATTGTTTGTGATATCCATGATTAGTAATGAACTGTGTGATGGCGAAACGAGGTGGTATTATATCAAGGAATTTATGGAGTTCAGAAATTGTTGGAAAGAGTGTTTTGGTATGGGTGCAAGTATTATACAGGTCAGTGGAAGCAGTCAGTGAGAGAAGGGAGTTTTGATGTTTGAAGTAGGAAATAGGGATGTGTTGGTAGGACGGGGCGGAGTGCATATTGGCTGCAGCCTTGGCTGCTAGGTCAGCGGCATCGTTGCCTGTCACGTTTGCATGACCTTTGATCCAAATAAAGTTAATTGTGAATTCTTTTTCTTTTAATAGTATAACGTTTTTGAGGATGGATGAGGCAAGAGGGTGAGTAGTATTAGGGTTGCTCAATTCCATGAGCGATGATTTGCTGTCTGAGATGATGGTGACAGCGGATGGTGTCTGATGTAACAACCAAGCAGTGGCTTGTTCAATTGCCAAGAGTTCGGCTTGGTATACAGAGCAGAGCTTGTGAAGCTTTAGTTTTTTGGTGATGTTGCCATCAGGTTTGCAAACTACAAAAGCAGCACCGACCTTATCGTCATGTCGGCTGCCGTCAGTGTAGATTTGTAATGATTCGGGGTTTATTATCTTATCGAGTTCATTAGGCTAGGTTAGGTTAGGTTAGGTTAGGGGTGCGTGCCGGACAACCTCCTCGTGGTGCACCCTGGGCGCCACCGTTTTTGATACGGTGGCGGCGAATAGTCCGGCAGCTGTAGACGGCGCCAGTTCTGCCCTGGTGCTGTCTAACTCGTTACCCCGTACGTGGTGCGGGACCGAGGGCCGCCATCCCAATGGATGGGGGCCGAGAGGAAGACAACCTCAGAAAAAATTACCTGGCGGGGACCGCAAGAGGTCCTGTCTCGCTTTTTGCGGGTAGTGTAGGCTCCGGGTCGGCGTCCTAGACGTATTCTGGGTAGCGGCGGCTCGGTTCGGAGTGTTGGGGGCCTTCTGTAGGCCCAGCGGTCCTTTGGACGTAGTATCGGGAGCGCCGTAACCCCGTACGTGGTGCGGGGCCGGAGGCCGCCACTTCGAGTGGGGGCTGCGTGGATGGATACCACTATAAAAAACCAAAACATTGTGGAAATTTATGAAATGGCGAATAGTAATCAGAAACTACCCCAGGAGGGTACCAACTGCTCCGCAGTTGGAGAATCCCTCCCGAGCACTCCGGTGCTCGGCAGCCCCTCGTATTCTGGGGGGGGCAACTATCGCCTTTTGGATGAAACAAGGGACAGAGCACAGGGTCCAGGCAAAAACAGTGCACAGTCGAGAGAGAGCAGTGGGAGTAGAGCCGGGGCAATTACGCGCTCGGCCGCTGCTGCGAAGCGTGTCTTGGTTGAGGATTCTGACATGTCGTTGGCGGATGATAGCAGGTGTGTGACCCCTACTCGGGGAACAAAGCGTCATAGTGTTGTACGCAAGCGCCCTGCTATGGGGATATCTGGGGATGAATCGGAGTCGGACTCTGTAGAAAGTGTGGTGGAAAGTGTAGGAGAGCCGAAGGAAGGTGTTAGAGGCTTTAATTTCATTGATCCTACCAAACCTGTGGGGCCGTATTCCGGATTAGCTAAGGCTAAAGTTGTGCTGGAGCGGCTGAAGCAGAGGGAAGAGCTAGAAGAGGCGCAATATGAGGTGGCGAAACAGAAGATGAAGGAGAGAATGCTTTCATCTTTAAAGATGCCGGAAAAAAAGAAGGCGAAAACGTTACCGAACCCGGTGAAGACACTGCCTAACCCGGTGAGGAAGAATACTAGGTCTCCTTCGCCGGTTATGAGCTCACTTGATCCGGATAATTTGACGATGCCGAAGATGGTAGGCATCGTCCAGAAATGGGTTGATACGATGCATGAGGTATGCAAGACGTCCGGCAACATAAAGAGGGAGCATAAAGTGGCAATAATGACTGCGCGGGCGGACATTTCAGTAGTCATGGATGTTCTGCAACGTCTGCCTGTTGATGAGGAGGTCCGTCGTCTTAGGGCAGACAATGAAAGGTTAAGCAGGGAGCTTGAGCTGGTCCGGGAAGAGCTCCAGGTAATTAAACGGGACATCACCATACAGGCAGGGAACCCATGCGAACGCGAACCGGTGGCTGCACCGGCTCAGTTGCCAGAAGTGACCTCGCCAGATAAGTTTGAGGAGCTTAAGGCGTTCATTCTGAGATTGGTTGGTCCAATGCTGGAAGCCCGTATTGAAGGACTAGAGATGAGGCTCCCACCAGCGCCACCGATGAGACCGCCTTTGGCGGCGGACCGAAAAAATGCGTCGGCCTCTGCGCCAACGCCACCTACTGCACTGCAATTGCCGGCACCGCCAGCAATAGTGGGGCCAGCGAAAAATCCGGAGGCAGTTGCCCCGGGCGATTCCCAGACCTGGTCCGAGGTAGTGAGTAAGGGGGAACGGAAGCGAAGACGTAGAGCGGCAGCAGCGGAGGCAGCGGCTTTGGTCACGGCGGCAAATCCAGCTGCTCCCCCTCCACCCGTGGAACCTCAACCTTTCAATACAGGGAGGACCAAGAAGAAAAAACCCAAGCTGGCTATCCCCAACTCTTCCGCGGTTGTGGTCACTGTTCCAAAAGAGGCAGAGGAACGGGGAGTGACGTATGCAAAGGTATTTGCCAAGGCCCGCCAAGAAGTCAAAATACTGGAGCTGGGAATTGATAACGTAAAGATGCGAGTCTCACAGACCGGAGCCAGAATTATAGAGGTTCCGGGAAGTACCAGCGGAGACAAGGCGGATCTCCTAGCCACAAAATTGAAAGAGGCCCTAGATGGTCTGGCCAATATCCACAGACCTATAAAAACTGTGGATATTAGAGTGTCGGGAATCGACGATTCGGTGGTCGAGGCCGACTTAAAAGAGGCTTTGGCCGAGAAGGGGGGTTGTCCGGCGGACCAAATTAAAGTGGGTACAATAAGGATGGGTCCGGGAGGCCTGGGCATGGTTATGGTTAAGTGCCCGGTAGCAGCGGCTAAGAAGGTGGTGGACTCTGGCAGATTGTTGATTGGCTGGAGTTCTCCCCAGATAAAAGTACTAGAGCCCTTGCCTCTCCGCTGCTACAAATGTATGGTGCCGGGGCACATGCGTCAGCGCTGTCCCTGCGAGGTAGATAGGAGTGGAAGCTGCTACCGTTGTGGAGAGATGGGGCATAAGGCCGCGGTATGCTCGGCGCAGCCAAAGTGCATGGTGTGTACTGAGGCAAAGATGCCGGCTAAACATGTTATGGGGGGTAAGAACTGTCGTCCTCCAGCGAAACGGGCCGTACCAATCCCGGACAAAGGGACCTTGGCAGCAGATGCAGGGAGTCGAAAGAGCCCGGAAATGGAGAAGCGGGAAGCACCAATACCGGATGGAGGAGGAGCTAGTATGATGGAGGAGGAGAGTCAAGCGGCCCCGCAACAAGGAATTCGAGCGCCTATTCCACTGGCTGCTAGAGAAAAGCGCCCTAAGCACAGCCGGAGGGTGCCCTCGCCCGAGAGGGATCGCTCTGAAAGCGAACTGAGTGAGGAGTTGGATTACTCCGGCTGATCTGAACTCCGACCAACACGGAGGTCAGGGAACAGCCCATCTTGTTCCCTGATGTGGACGGAAGTTTTAATCTGTCGCGCCGCTTCCCTCCCCTCGGCTCTATAATAAAGCTGTCCGGGAGCCGCGATAATGCGCAGGATGTGGGGAACTGCATATATAGTACCCTGTCTAGGGCCAAGCGGGCGGTGGGAGGTGACCCACCGCCTGCCTTGCACGGTCCTGACGGTGTGGGGAGATGGCCAAACTTGCCCGGCCATCTCCCAGGAGTGAGGAGGCCTGGGTTGCCGGGCAGCCGCTAGGTCACATTAGGGTGATTCCCACAAGGGCCCCCTTATGACCAGCTGGCGGCACGTGGGCAGGTACTGAAGTTTTTTAGTGGGTATTCCCTCCTCCCGAGATCCCGCCGAGCCACATGGCTGGGTGGGATCACGGGAGGCAGTCGTGGAGGGAGCTGCAACGATGAATGTTGCGGTCCCCTCCTGGCGAGTCCCACATACCCCCCTACTGCTCACCTGCGGTAGGGGAAGCGCGTAAATAGTAAATTATTACCTAGTTTTAGGACCTAGTTTTACTACTTAGTACAGTATAACTTCCATGTCCTTCGAAGAGTCCTCAAAACCTGTTGCGGGTGCAGTTTCCTTCGCCGACATGGTTAAAAAAAGCCCTAACAACTTTATTCAGTCCAGTAATGTCAACTCTGTGGCAATTTACCCCACTGACAAAATGAAGACGAGCGAGGAAACAAAAGCCCTTGTTCAAAAAATCATCAGACCAGATCAAATGAAGCTGCATGTGAGGAGTTTGCGTAAAACTAGGAACGGCGGTGTCATTATCAGCACAGACACAAAGGACGATATCGAGAAGCTCAAGCAGACGGCTCAACTGACGGCCTCTGGCCTAACGGTGAATGAACCACACAAACGCAAACCGAGAATCGTGATCATCGGAGTGCCCGTATGTATGGAGGAAACTGAAGTTTTCAACTGTATATACCAACAAAACTTAGCCGACAAGCTCAGCGGCATGACACTTGCGACATTTTTGACCTCGATTAAATTAAGCCATAAGTCGGGGAAAAAGGACGCCGAGACCTGTAATTATATTATAGAAGTTCCAGCAGAAATTCGGAAGCCCTTAATTATGAACGACCGGGTATTTGTAAATTGGTCTTCGTGCCCTGTGCGAGATTTTACCCTCGTGACGAGATGCTACAAGTGTCAGCAATACGGTCATGCTGCTAAGACATGCCGGGAGGAGGCCACCACCTGTGGTCACTGTGGCGAAGTAGGTCATACTATAAAGGACTGTAGGAAGAAAGCCGAGTCAGCAAAATGTGCATCATGTTTGCACTTCAAGAAGCCCGCAGATCACAAAACTGGCGATGCTGACTGTCCTGCGAGAAAGATTGCCGAAAAAAGATATATTAGCTCAATTGATTATGTGGGCGCCTAAGAGCGCCACTTCCTATGTATATATCTCTATAAATTTTAAAATTAATTTTACGTTCCGTGACTATATTATGTAGTTTTGATTTCACATAATTTCTTAATAAAGTGTTGTCCATATAGATATTCACAAAAATTCGCCTCAGTTTAAAAATATATATTTATATCAGTACATTTCATTAAGGTTAGATTAGATATTATTAAATATTTGCTAAATTACAACTTTAGTAACTGACTGAATATTACCGATCAAAATGCTGTTCTACTAACCTTAAATCGTAAGATACCTTACTAACACGCACATAATATAAAAACAATAATTGTAAATCAAAATGAAACATTGACTTTGAACTAGATTTAATTATGATGACGCAGATGCTTTACTCGTTTGGCGTTAATAATGTAACAAAATTATCACTATTTTACTGTTTGGTTTATTTTAATTCTTTCTGCAATTATTTTTGATTCTATTTTTTGTTTTATTTTTCCATATTAATTTATTGTATTTGTTTGTTTTATAATATTACATAGTACCTAATGTAAGCCCCTATTTGCCTGAGATACAGGTTAAACCTAGTTCAGGCACTCTTTATTTTAGCTTTCTACCTATATCTAGACTTTAATTGTTATATTTTTGATGTAAGATTATTTTAATAAAGATTTATTATTTATTTATTATTATTATTTATGTTATTTTTGATTTCAGGTTCTAATTGGTTAGAGTCACAGCTGCGACCAAAAACAGCAAAAAAGGGTCGCAGCCGCGACAAGCAGCGCCACAAGACTTGCCTCGCCGCACCAGCGGCCGGGTCCCCGCAAACGGCTCCTCCTCCACCGCAAACCGGTCACGCCCGCGACAGGTCGCAACCGCCAACACACAAAAACGGTCGCGCCCGCGTCAGGTCGCAGCCGCCACGAAGAAGGTCCGGGTGAAGCCCGGCGATGCTCCTCCCTCACCGCAACCGGTCACACCCGCGACAGGTCGCACCCGCCAAATGCACAAAAAACAGGCGCGCCTGCGTTAGGTCGCACCCGCTACGAAGAAGGTCCGGGTGAAACCGCCGCGACGAGCGCGGCCGCCGCCGCGACAAGGCAGTCGCAGGACACATACTTCCGTTGAATTCAATATTTAATACATTTGTTATGTCCAATATTGTAGCAGGTTACTTAATTTGTATACATAGGCTTTTGGTCTAGTATCGTTTAGTTACAGTGCTTGGTACCATGTTAATGCCTAAATTACATCCATGTTTGAGTCGCAAGTGACTCGTCTAAAATTATTTCTTATACAATTAGCTTATATTCTATTTTATGTTTCTATTCTAAGTGATGTTTACATCTAATTCCGCCGGACAAATGCCCCGTCGCGGACTGCCTCCGGGCAAATGCCCCGTCGAGGACTTGGTTACTCATCTGAGATTTTGTCTGTACGTGTAAAGCCAAATTTTACACATCCTTGGTACCGCCGGATAAATGTCCCGCCGCGGTATGCCTCCGGGCAAATGCCCCGTCGAGGGCTTGATGTGGAGCCGTTAGTTGAAAGCCCCCCCACCACGACAAGGTCGCTCCACCGAGGGGGGGGTTAGGTTAGGTTAGGTTAGGTTAGGTTGGTGTACAGACGGGGGAAGCAGCGGGTGATGGCTCGAGATGCCTGAGCCCGCATTGCACAGTTTCTTCCGTCTGGGGGGGCGTTACATTGTGACGTGACGCCTTCCGCAGGGTGGAGGCCCCGGAACTTTTCCGGGGCCGGCCGGGGCAGAAGTGGTCGCTTCCCTAGAAGGATCCCATTCTGCCGCAAAACCGGCAGTGAGGTCACAACGGGGGGTTTTAGCGGATATGCCTCCGTGGACATCCGATGAGCTACTGACTCGTCGCGATGCGCGCGGAGGAGAGCTCCGGACTCGCTTGGTCGCAATCTCAGCGGCCAAGAAGTTGGTAATCCGAGTTCCCCTCGAGAAAAAAAAAAAAAAAAAAAAAAAAAAGGTTAGGTTAGGTTAGGTTAGGTTAGGTTTTTTTTTTTTTTTTTTTGTAAATAAAACTTCAATCTACAGACACTTGGTCCATACCTTTTTTGTGTTGACTTTATTTTTTGTTATTGTTATAAACTTACAATTAATTTGCTCCGCGCTGAGCTCGTTAACATAGATTAAATCTAAATTAAAGACTATTCTATCATTAAAAATAGTATAAATGCTCTTTTTTTTTTTTTTTTTTTTTTTTTTTTTATTATTTTTTTTTTTTTATTATTGTTCTTGTCATGCATATTTTTTTTTTTTTTTTTTTTTTTTTTTTTTTTATTATTATTATTATTATGATATTACTTTTTTATTAGTTTATGATGTCATGCTCTTTTTTTTTTTTTTTTTTTTTTTTTTGTGTTAATTTCGTCTTATGATTATTACATTATTGCATTCGTTAGTGCTAGTTTTTTTTTTTTTTTTTTTTTTTTTTGTATTGTTAGTATAATTGTCTTATTGTTAATGTTATTAATATTATTTAACGTTATGGGTTAGTATGTTTTGTTGGTTTACTTATTCTTAAAAGTTCTCTTTTCTCTCGGAAAGCTGCACCGAAATGTGGCGTGTTCCCTTCTCATTTTGTTTGTCATTTATGTTTTTGTGTTTCTTGGCGCCTTGCCAATGTCTCTTAGACTTTTAAGCATTTGGTCCCTGATGTTATTTTCACCGCGTCTTATCGCCATTTTGAGGTTGTAGTCCCTTATTTTTGCCGTCTTCGCATTTTCCGCACGTTGAATCAGACGAGCCGTTGCATCGTCTTTTGTGCAGTCTGTATAATAGACGCAGGATTCTGTGTGTCTGGAAATTGCGACGACGGCATGGGGGACGCTTTCGAGGAGGTGGGATTTTCGGGGAGTTGTACGTACAATAACCACTGTCTCGTATGTTAATCCTTGTGCTTCGTGTATGGTAAGGGTTCGTGATCCCGATTGTTCACCGTATCCCTGGCTGATAAGAAGTGCCTTTTCAGCCTGGGTGTGGACGAGGTATAGGGTACTGTCCATTTTCGGGATCGCCGCGCCCGTGTACCTTTTCAGCGACAAGGATTTGACGAGAGATTTTGCCGAGTATATACCACTGTATATTTCGCTGAGGGCATACGCTACGTCTTGTGGGTTTCTGTACGTACAAAGGAGCTCCTTTGTGATGTTTGTCACCAGATTTGGTCTGTTGTATAGGAGTGGGAAGAGGTTATTCCTGTCAATGTAGGGTAGCTGATTATTATCCCCTATGAGTAGGGCTTCGCTGGCTTTGGCGAGTTGGATTGCCATAACTATGGACCCGAAGTGGTTCATGAGGGCTTCGTCCACCATAAGGCGTGTGCACGTTTCGCCCTCATTCATACCGTTTACCAGTAAGGATGCCATAGTTCTTACTCGTCTTTTGGCTCTGTGGCCTATCCGAGGTTCCAGCTTTTCCCTGAGGTCTTTGGCGGCTTCCGTGGTTGTGGTCACTATGACGTCATTGTCTGTGTCTATCTGAGACATCACCCATGTCGTCTTTCCGCATCCTGGGACTCCGTTGACCCATGTAATACTGGGTTTCGTCCAGTGCACCGGGTTTCCGCTTTCGTTCAGGTCACCTGCTACAGCTTGCGCCATGTCAAGTATCCTGTCATCTAGCATTACCTTGGTGCACTTGGCGACTACCAATATTGGGTCGTTGGGGGGTGCTTGAAAGATGATGTTGCCCTGATTCTCCGACCTTTCCTCGTCTTTGGGCACGAACCCACATGTCCCACTGTATGCTGCCATGTATGATCCCGACATGCTGCCCTTAAGGACTTGTGCTTTGTCGTTATCGTAAATGGCTGCCTCAGCCTCGTCCAGTTTGATTCGTAGCAGTTCCTGAGTGTTCCAGCGGTAAGTCTGCAGGATGGATTCGCAGATATCTGTACTTACTTGGCGTGTAGCCTTGGTAACTGCCACAAATTCCAGGAACGCGTTTACCATGTGGTCCTGTGGCCCGTTGGCCGGTCTCAGTTTCGGAGGTTTTACTTGTCCCATATCGGCTCTTGTGCGGGGACGTTGGGGTGACTCAGACTTGTGACGTGGGGTCTCCTTGGTGAACTCTTCCACTGCCTTCTCCATCGACAGGGCTCTTCTCATGTTACGTAGTTTTTTGTTAATTACATTCGGGATTGCCTGGAATGCCTTACTGAGGGTTGCTGTGACCGAAGACAGTCTGCGTCTTTGGTCGCCTATGTCGTGTGACGTCTGCGTTGCCTGGCTTTTCTCTTGTTGCACCCGTTGTTGTAGGCGTTCGGAACCACTTATGTTAGGGTTCACAATCGGGTGGTCCCAGCAGTCAGTGGGGACTTGTGTGGTTCCATGTTCGCTCGCTTGGGCCGCAAGGAAGCTTAGGTTCTGTCCTCTGTCCTCGTATACCACGATTTCGTGGTGCTTTGAGGCCAGAAGAGCTCCTTCATAGTCCTTGGTTTCGCCTGTGATGTACTCCACGACCATGGCGTCCACACTGATCTTCTTAGGGGGTCCCGGTGGGTCTCGGTTTCCTATTTTGGCTAATGCTGCGCTCATTCGTTCAAATTCCGTGGTGCCGTAGACATCTTCAGTGTAGAATAGCACGATAGTTTTGTTATTCTTCCTTACTATTCTACACTCGTGATTTTCTATCGACACCGTCGGTAACTCGTTGAACACTTTGCGCTGCATGGTGATCTTTCGAGTGCTGCCATTGAGTAGGGCTCCGAGTCCCGGGGAGATGGTTACCCTCTTTTTTGCCTTGGCGTTGCAGAAAGCTATTCCTAGACGTTCGGTGTTATTGTCCATGAATAACGCGACACCTCTGAGCCTTATTCCTGGGCATCCCGTTTCCGCTGTTGTGAGTATGTCTGTAATGATTGGTGTCGGTATGTTCAGTTTTGTTAGGTTTGGGTTGTGTGTTGTGTGTGTTGTGTTTGTGTGTGTTGAGTTTGTGTGTTATCGGTAGGCGGTGCGCTGAGTGTGCTGTTTCGTCGTGACACTGTCTCCGCTACCACTTCAATGAACTTCAGGAGCTCAGGCCTCGAGTCCTTGCACTCCATTAATTTATGAAGGTTGTCAACCGTCAGGTCCATGTTGATTTGAGATGTTAGGTTATGTCTTGCCGACTGGAAGCGTGGGCATTCGAGCAGCACATGCCATACCGACTCGCTTATTGCGGGGTCGCACTCGCATCCCGGACTGCTTCTTAGGTGGAACCTGTGAAGGTATTCCCCAAAGCCGCCGTGTCCTGTTAGGATTTGTGTTTGGAGGTGGTTCGGTTTCGTTTTTCTTACGATGGCGTAGGCTTTTGCTACGCTAGGAAAGAAGACTTTTGTGACCGAACCTGTCTCTGAGGTGTCGTACCGGTCCTGCCATTTCTGGACTGACTCTTGACGTATCCTCCTTCTAACATATGAGAGTGGAACCGCTGCGTAGTCGGGGTTTGGTTTTGTTGCTCTAGCTGCTGTCTTTGCCAACTCGTCTGCCCTTTCGTTACCTGCTGTGCCTACATGTGCTCGTAGCCAGAAGAGCCTTACCTGCCTACCCTCTTTCCTTATCCGGGTGATGTCCTCCTTGATGGTTTTGGCCAGGGGGTGAAGAAGCTTGGGATTGCTCAACAGATCGAGCGAAGATCTTGAGTCGCTTAATATGTTGACTGTTTCCCTGTTGCTTTCTTTAGCCCTTACTATGGCTCTGTGGAGTGCGTACATCTCAGATTGAAAGACTGTGCAGGTTTGATCGAGGCTGAAGGTCTCACAGGACGTTTCTCTTCCGTCTTCCCACCACGTTAGGGCCGCACCGACCTTACCCTCCATTTTGCTGCCGTCCGTGTATATTTGCGGGCCGCTTACTCGATGGGTCTCTACGGTCTCGGGGTCCATGTTTTCGAGGAGCTCGTACTCGGTTGATATTTGAGTTGCAGGGTGAGGGAAGTCTAGGTACTTCACCTTTTGCTCGAGCTGTCTTTCCGGTGGTAGGAATTCGGTTGAGATGCCTTTTTTTGCCTCGTATAGTGCGGCGTTTTCCTGGATTCGAAGGTCCAAAGGCAGGGTTCCCGATAGGACCAGTGCTGATGTTAGTGATGTGGTCCTATATGCTTTGCAGATCTTTTGGGCAAAGCTTCTTTGGAGCGCTTCCAACGGCTTTTTGTTGGTTTCTAACTTTGTTGCTTCTGCCCATGCACACGCACCATATGTAACTATTGGCTCTATCACCGCGACGTAGATGGTTCTTACTATTTCTCGATTTAGTCCCCAGGTCACCTTCGCCGCGCACGCCAGCTGTTTATATATATCGGCTGCTTTTTTACACACGGCCTTGACATGCGCGTTGAAGTTGAGATTCCTGTCTATTATGAGCCCTAGGAGTTTGATTTTATCAACAAGTGTTAGCTTAGTCCCTGACATGTGGATTTCGGGGGGACTGTACTTCAGTTTCTTTGTTAGCAGCATTGCGTTTGTCTTGTGTGCTGCGAAGTTCAGTTTGTTTTCCTCACCCCATTTGACTACCTTGTCTAACACTGTATTGATCGTATCCTCCATTCCGGCTATGGACTTCCCTGAGAAGACTAGAACTCCGTCGTCGGCGAAAGCTTGACAGTGGACTTCCTCACTCGACAGTATTTGTAGCAGGGGATCCAGGATGAGATTCCAAAAGGTCGGTCCGCCGATGGATCCTTGGACGCAGCCCTTCGTAGTTTCCCTCTCACTGGTAGTGCCTGCGTAGTTTACTGTTATACTCCTTCCCGTGAGGTATGAATTCACTAGTTTGTATAAGTTTTTTGGGCAGTGCCTGGTCAGAAGCTGGTGTTTGAGAGCCGGCCACCACGCGTTATCAAAAGCACCCTCTATGTCCAATGAAACAATTATAATGGACTTTTTTGCATTTGGTTAGGTTAGGTTAGGTTAGGTTAGGTTTTTTTTTTTTTTTTTTTTTTTTTTTTTTTTTTTTTTTTTTTTTTTTTCTCTCTGCTCCCCAGACATAGGTCCGGGCCTTTTTACAACTTGTTTCCTCATACATTCCAGTTCTCGCTTTACATTCCTCTCGCACTTTCATGCCGCATACGAGTCTTTCTTTTATTCATCCACATTCATTCAATAACGGTTGGGATTACCGCCTACTTTAGAAATGCATACTCTAGTACCTATCTTTATTATTTCTTATTTATTAACACAAGGTAAATGAATTTTTAAGGACAACAATGTAAATCTTATTCTAAGTTAATATCTATTCCTATTTCCTTAATCTATCTATCATATCTATCATATCTGAACAATTTGTGTTCCCTTATATTTAACTTTTAGTTAGTTACATTTCTTTATCTATATCTGCCGAGACAGTTGCTTTAATTTACAATACAATTTTTTATCTGAAAATTGTCTCTTAATTTCTAGCTTTTCAATCTTTCTTTATATTTTATTATTTTTAACATTTCCAATTCTTACTATTTATCGAATAACAGCAATTTCTTATCCGTTTTGTGCTCCTATCAATACATTTTTACCTGCTTAAGACTATTTCTTATATTATTACATTACATATTACACTTTATATCTTATTTATTTATTTTCTTTTTATACAAAGGTAGTTTTATATATATACTTCAGATATATATTACTTTCCCGTTTCTTATCCTATTGTTATTTTTACATTCTTATTTTTGTTTGGTTTCACTCCATAATATTATTATTAATTTACTTTATACTATTTCCAAAACAATATTTTCCAACATAATTTAAAACTTTATACCAATACGTTAAGGTTACCTATACCTTGACTATCGAATTTAACACATTATAAATAATTATTTTGTTACGTTTCCTAGTTTATCTAAAATTTTGAATTTAATTTAAATTTCAATTATTTTTTAAAAACCGTATATTTTCAAAATATAGCTGTTTTAATCTAAATTTTGTTTTCACGGCATGACTACATTTTAAAACTCAGTTTTAATATGCATCATTCTGTGTTTGTGATTGTGTGATGTGGAGTTACTTCCTATTAATTAGTGTAGTATGCTGTTGTGAGTCGTGCCAGGTAGTCCCATTTTTTCCTAACAGAACACTCTTCACTGTACGCGCTGTGGGCGGCGTCTTTTTTACCAGTACGTGTACAATTGCAGCACTCCGGAGGAGATCCAGCGAGCCAAACTTCACAGTTGGCCCGCAAGTGGGGACCCCCGCAGTGGCTGCACTTGTCCACGTCCTGTGTGCAGTACTTACGGCCATGCCCGTACGCCAAGCAGCGTGAGCATTGGATGAGTGGAGATTGGTCCTCCACCTTGACCCTTTGTAGGTCGATGTGGAGTGCACCAGCCTCGGTTACTCGATGCCAAATTACGGGACTAACCTGCATAATAATATGCACTGCTAGTGGATTCCTTGTTTTTCTTTTATATTTAATTTTTAATCTGGTTTCCTCATCCGATAAACCCTCGAAGATGTTCTTATTTTGTTGGAGTACTGCCTCGACGACATTATCGTCGTCGTCCAGCAGTACATCTTTCAACAGTACGAGGGGGTCTTTGTTGGCGATTTTGGTGACCCTCAATTTTTCATCTTTTTTGTTGATTCTATCAACTACATGGTCCAAATCCTGTCTTGTTCGGCAGCCTATGATGACCTTCTGGTTTTTGGCCTTTCTTATCTTCTCCACTCTTATACCCTCCCTCTTCGCATCCACCGCTCGCTTCACCCTATCGAGGACCTCCCCACTCGTCTCGGTGGCGTCTTCTGAGGTCACTGCGATCGAATGAAGCGCCGGTGGCGGCTGAAGTTTGGGTGTTGCGGCAATTGCGGCATAAGATGTTTTGTTACCAGGGGTTACTGCCTTCGGCTGTTGGTCTGCCTGCTCGATCCGAGTTCGGACGGTCTCCACCACGTGTTTAATTGATCGCTGTTCGTCTCTGATGGATACTAGCGCATCTTCCAAGTTTTCCAGGTTTCTGGCGATTGGTGTTCCTGGGTTATCACTATCTATGTATCCTAGTGATTTTTGGATGTGTTCTACTTTGATTTCAACGTCGGCAATCTCGGAACGGGCACTAATAATTTCTCCCTGGGTATCTCTTGACATTCCCGTTAGCCCATTTACTTCTTCGCCTACTATGCATACGTTGTTATTTGTCGCATCCGCGGTTTTAAAAATGTCTTCCAACCTTTCAGATTGTTTGTTGTTTGTATAGGCAATGTCACATAGGCTGCTTTCCATCTCGGCTAGCTTTGTCATAACCGCCTCTATGTCCTGGCTAGGTGTTATTGCCGTTTGTGTAGTGGTGGTAGGCTGGGGTGCAGATTGGAGTGTTTCCAACTTCTCTTCGAGGTCACCAAACCGGTTTCCCAGTTCGAAGAGGATAGTAAGGCTTCGGTCAGCGTTCTTTTCCAGGAAAGATTTGATGTCCCTCCGCATTTGCGGGTACTCCTTGATTTTCTCCGGAATATTCTCCATGATGAGCATCATTTCCTGGATCAGATCGCTGACCGAGGTGCCCCGGACAATGTGTGGTCTCTTTTTGTACAAGTCCATGACATCGATGGACCTCCGTTTGGCTGCAGCCCGCTTAATAAAGGTCATTCCGGGGTCCTGCGGCCCAGTATGGGGCTCCATAGAGCCAGATGTTGGGGTTCCCGGGGTTTTCCTGGGGCTCTGGGACTTAACCGGTCGTCCTACTGGCGTGTGTACAAATGTCATTTTTTAATTGGATTTGCTAATGCAGGTGGGTTGCAATATGGGGAGCAGATCGTCAAAATGTAAAGAATTAAAATGTATAAAGTGTGTAAAATAAGTGTATATAGATGTGTATATTTATAAATATATGTGTCAGTTGTTTAAACGGCCAGCGCAGTCTAGGTGTCAAAAATTTTGAGTCGAAAAAATATTTACCTTAGGTAATTTACCTAATTAATCAAAAAGTTTTTAATTTAAATGTAGAGTCGCCAAATGTGACTCTACGTCTCTACTTTTTCGCAAGGTCAAAGAGGGTGGCTAAATACACCCACGAGTGAAAAAAGTAAATTTTTTGGAATTTTTTCCTAAAAGTTATGCCTAAATTACCTAAAAAACAAAATGGCGGCCGCAACGGCGGCTCCGACCGGGTCGCGTCCTATGGGCCGATTGTAGCCCTTAAAAATCCCTACCACCGGATACCAAGCTCGTCTCTCTGAGACAGATAGTTCCCGAGTTAACCCACTGGTAAATTTAGGGTAAATTGTACCCTATTCGGGTAAATTGCCCGTAACTCCGAAACTATTAGTCTCCCAGAACTGGGACTTTGGATATTCCCATAGGGGGGCCCGAGACCTATTCGATAGTGGAGTCCGCTGAAAGTAAATTTCCAGGTAGAGATAGGGTAAATTTACCCTATCAGGTCGATAAAGGTCTCTCGGGGAGTCCCTATGCGAAAATCCCCAGCCCTGTAGCTCAAATAGTTTAGGAGGTACGACCTTTCAAAGTTTTTCAAAATGGCGTCCAAGATGGCCGCCGCCAACTTTGAAGGGTCGTATCTCAGCCGCTATTGGGGCTAGGAGCACCGGGTTTGGGGCAGTTGGAGTGCCCTGGCGAGCTCTAACTCGCAAGATCGCTAGGGGGGGGGGCAAAAATAAAAGTCGGAAATTTAAAATTCTAAGGATGGGAATGGGTAGAGGACAAAATTACTTACACCCTAGCCAAAGACGCAAACTCTCTATCTCTTATATTGCGGGAGATATGCCGATTCCAAAAAATTTCCAAAAAATTCCAAAAATTTTTGGAATAAATCTAGCGCCTAGACTATTGGTCCCAGAGACTCGGGGTTTCTTCTGGGAGGGTTGGGGGATCGCGGGCTACCCCTTCCACTGCGTGGAATCGCGAAATTCCAATAATGTGGAATTTTGGGGAAATTTGCCCGGGGCCCGAAAGATGGTCTAATTCCAACCTCTACACCGCAAACCCCGACTCTCTAAGTCCAAGGACTTAGAAGTTATTGGCGATCTAAAAATTTACCCGATTAGGGTAAATAAAACCAAAATGGCCGCCAATCGGGTAAATTCTTAGTTTAAGCCCTAGGCCGCTGGTGTTTGGGCTTTCTGGATGTCCGAGGAGGAGTCCTAGGCAAATATGGACCCTCCAGCCCCCTATTTTAATACCCTAAAGTACAAAGTTAAAATAAAAGTTAAAAATCTAAATATCTCCCGCAATTCTGGTCCTAAAAATAAAAACTAAAAACCTAAAAATAGAGCAGACAATACACAACAATACACCAAAAACAGATTTGAAATAAACATAAACGCCGAAGTACAAATTAAGGGGGAAGTTTTCACCCCTAACTTCAAAAAATTATATCTCGGGATTTATCTAACCGATTTCAAAAATTTAAATTTTGTAAGGTGAGGCCTAATGGGTTCTAAATATATAAAATATAAGGAAAATTAATCATAGGGAAAATTTTTCAGATATAATTGTTTGAAATTTCAAAATCAAAAATCTTAACTTCTATTGGTCCCACGACGACGCTCGAAGTATCGGGTGACTCGCCGTGCTGCGCTCCTCCTGTTGATGTCCTTTTCACCACCCGGCCGCACCGGGAAGACCGACCTCGTGGTGACAGGTTAAATTGTTTTTCCTTAAAATTTCAGCGGATTTAACCGCTAAAATTCAGAAAGTTACACCGTTGTGTAGAGGGCGCTGCTGCGCACACGCCGATATCTTCAAATTCCACGCGTCTCTACAAATGAGGACGCAGTGGGCGAAAAACTGGTCAAATTTTGCACAATTTTCACTAAACTTTCACTTTTTGGTGAATTCTGCTTCGCACTGTGATCCGATTTTCACTCACTAAACACCGTCGGATGCGCCTCGTCAGCGCGCAACTTTTGGTGTATCGCACACCTCTGTACGGTCGAAAAAACCCACAACTTTGAATTTTTAAGTGCGGGAGCCACGTGCTTTTGCTGCTTACTCCTCGGCGGTCGGAGCCAGAATCGGTTAGGTTAGGTTAGGTTAGGTTAGGTTAGGTTAGGTTAGGTTAGGTTAGGTTAGGTTAGGTTGGGGTGCGCGGTCGGATAACCTCCTCGTGTGCCCTGCCACTGTTTTTCCCCGTCCATGTATGTGGTCTGGCAAATGCAGTGGGAGGGACGGTGCACCCTGGGTATCACTGTAAATGGCGAACAATTCATTTTGGTCCCATTTACCGTGATGGCTAATAATCCGACACTCCTGTTATCCTGTACGTAGTGCAGGACCAGGGGCCCGCTTCGGGGGGCCGAGGGGAGACAACCCCAATAAAAAACACAAAACCGTAGCCCTGTACGTAGTGCAGGAACGGGGGTCGCCTTCATGGGGACCGCGAGGAGACAACCTCTATAAAAAACCAGAATAGGGGGTGCGGCTCCCCACTACTCTCCCAGGAGAGAAGTCCGGGATGCCACATCCGGAGGTGGGCGGCTTTCGGGCTGCGATCCGCTCTGCGGATGAGGACCATTGTTTTCGAACGGTGGCGGCGGCGCCAGTTCTGCTCTGGTGCCGTCTATCTCGTTACCCCGCACGTGGTGCGGGACCGAGGGCCGCTATCCCAACGGATGGGGGCCGAGAGGAAGACAACCTCAGAAAAAATTACCTGGCGGGGACCGCAAGGTCCTGTCTCGCTTTCTGCGTGATGCGTAGGCTCCGGGTCGGCGTCCTAGACTTATTCTGGGTAGCGGCGACCCGGTTCGGGCTCGGCCGGCGCCCTGGATATTCCGGGAAGCGGCGGTGCGAGCGTGGGCGGCGGGTCTGTCTGGTTACGGTAAAACGCAATCGGCGGACGGGCATTTTGCCAACCGTCGGCCAAGCCGGTGACCTAGTCACGTCTTAGGGCCGGTGGGGCTGCACTTAATTGGGTGTCCCCGCGAGGAGACAACCTCTATAAAAAATCCCCAACCCTAAGCTCGTTGTCGTGCAAGGCGAGAGGGTGCATGGCCGGTGGGAAACCGGTCGTTACGCGACAACGGAGCAGGGAACCGGCCGACCCCCTGCTTCGTGAACCCTGGCTTACTCGGGCATCGGGATCTCTGCCCGGGCGGACGTTTGCTTCTCCCATACTCGTGGGATAAGCTATGGAAACTTTAAATTTTAAGAATATGTTTGGTGGAGGTGCAGACGAGAAGTCTAAGAAGAAGGAGCCGCAAAAGACTGCAACTGAGCAGGCCGCGGAAAAGTCAGAGGAGAATGAGGCCGTTTTCAAGCAGCCGACAGCAGGAACGTCTGCTGGAAAGCAAAAAGAAGCTGTAGTTAAGCTTACTCGAAGCGCTGTCCTATCGGCGATGGTAGCTGAGGGAAGTGGTTTTCCCGTCAACCTGAGCCGAAGTCCATCGTGCTCGTCTTTTGAGTGTGATGACGTAGAAGAACAGCTGCTACGAGAGGCGGGACTTAGAAGAAAACGCACGCGGTCATATGCGAGGGCTCTCTCTGGCGAAAGCAAAGATGAGAACATTAACCCAGCGAAAGTTGCAACAGCAGCACGTGGTCGCGGTCGCCCTTCGTCTTTAGGGCATCATGTAGGATTGGCTGCAGCCCAGGCGGAACTTGCTCGGCAGCGAGAATCAACATCGGAAGTGGAAGATGAACTTGCGATGGTAGTAGAGAAGTTGCGTGCACCGCCAAAAGATCGGAGCAAAGGAAAAGAGAATCCGCGTGTCATGGCCAATTGTGAGGTCTTGGCGCGTGGTATGGACGGCGTTGAGACAGTCTTGGATATTGCTGCCAAGTCCGGAAATCTGAAGGGCACGAGTGTCAAAGCCCTGAAGGATGCGGCGGCACTTATTCAGACCATGCTGGCAGAGATGTATGAAAGAAACACCGCAGACAGTACGAAGCGTATGGATGAACGCTTCGTTATCACTCAGACGGAACTTAAACGGACGACGGAAGAGAACATTCGCATCTCAGCCGAAAACCAAAAGCTGAGGGAGGAAATGGCGGCAATCCGGCGAGAACTAAAGCTGGTACGGGAACAGCTGAAGAGCCAGTCATCAGTCCCAAGCGCTCGGGAACGTTGCCCCCAAAACACCGTGGGCAACATGACGGTGGAAGAGCTGTCACGGCTTATTGCAGAGCAAGCCGGCACAATGGTTAATGCTCGTATAGAAGGGCTTAGCCAGCGACTACCACCAGAAGGAAGAATACTGCCTTTAGCAGCTGACTTACGAAGGAAAGCGGCCCAATCAAAGCCGCCCACGACGTCTCCCTCTGAGCCTGCTCCAGAAGAAGCACCTGCCTCCGCCAAGGGGAAAGCTTCAAAAAAGGCAAAGAAGGCGAAAAAGGCAAAACAGCCAAATGCAGGGTCATCACCTCCTCTAACACAGGAGACGCAACCACAATCTTCCCAAGATGCAACCGAAGAAGATTGGAATGCTGTTCAACATAAAAAGAAGAAGAAGAAGGCCCCTACAATAACACCAGCAAAAGGGCCAAATCAGGCTAGGCTTCGTTTACCCAAGTCGGCTGCGGTCGTTGTCAAGCTGCGGCCGGAAGCAGTTGAGAAAGGCGTCAGCTATGCTGAGATACTGGCCGGTGCTAGGAAGCAGATCGATATCTCTATTGTTGGTAGCGGTCTCAAATGTAAAGTTGCGGCAACTGGTGCTCGCCTAATTGAGGTGCCGGGCGAGAACAACAATGAGAGGGCCGGAAAGCTACTGGATCGGCTGATCGAGCTAGTCGATCCAAACCTGGTGGAAGTGACCAGGCCCATGAAAACCGCGGCGTTCCGCGTGTCAGGCCTGGACGACTCGGTGGGAGTTGAAGACATACGGGAGGCAGTGTCTGAAGTCGGAGGGTGCACTCGAGAATCAGTGTTAGTAGGAGAAATCCGCCAGAACAGTCTCGGCTTAGGGTCTGCCCTGGTTAGGTGTCCGATGGTTGCCGCCAAAAAGTTATCTGAAGGCGGCAAATCTAAGTTATTAGTTGGTTGGGTTTCGGCAACTATAAACATCCTTCCACCAAGGAAAATGCGGTGTTACAAGTGTCTTGAAGCGGGACACGTCGGTGCACGATGTACAGGAGTGGACCGAACAACGTTGTGCTTCCGTTGTGGGAAAGAAGGCCATCAGGCCAAAGAGTGTGTTGCGGCAGCGCGGTGTGTCATATGTGCTGCTGCAAAAGTCAATGCGGACCACATGCTGGGGGGAGCGTCTTGCAATCCCCCTAAGCCTAAAAAGAAGAAGAACTCTAATGCTCAGCAAGAGCCTTCCCAGCAGTTAACTGTAGGTGGCGAAGAGGCAATGGAGACAGTTCAAATCTCTGATCAGGAGGCAGCGGGGCTAGAGCGGGCAGAAGGCCCGATAGAGCCCTAGTTGTGAGGACCGAGTGACGGATGCGGGGACATCCCGTCACTCATAACAGGGTCCTTGTGGTGGAACGGCTCGTCTTGTGTTCCGGCGAGCCTCACCAGTTGGGGGAGTTTTTGAACTCCCAATTCATTCTTGTTTGGGTCCACTTGGACGACCGGCAGCGGACTGTGGTAGTATGTTTCTTTCCCGGAGTCCGTCGCATTAACGGCTGAGGAACACCCAGGGGGTTTTAGTGGAGTCACCACATAACCACCCTGCCTCCCCGGGCAGGGGGTATGCGAAGGCATTTCCCCCTGGTCAAAAAAAAAAAAAAAAAAAAAAAAAAAAAAAAAAAAAAAAAAAGGTTAGGTTAGGTTAGGTTAGGTTAGGTTAGGTTAGGTAGGGGGGTGCCATGTCAGACAACCTCCTCGTGGTGCACCCTGGGCGTCACCGTTTTTGATACGGTGACGGCTAATGGTCTGGCAGACGGAGATGGCGCTGGTTCTGTCCCAGCGTCATCCGCTCGTAACCCCGTACGTGGTGCGGGAGCGAGGGTCGCCATCCCAACGGATGGGGGCTGCGAGGAAGAAAACCTCTCTAAAAAATTACGGACGGGGACCTGACGGTCCTGTCCGCTTCGGCGGATAGTGTGGGCTCCGAGTCGGCGTCCCAGACGTATTCTGGGTAGCGGCGGCTCGGTACGGGCTCGGCCGGCGTCTCGGACGTTTCTGAGTAGCGGCGGTGCGGGTCGGAGTGTTGGGGGCCTTCTGTAGGCCCAGCGGTCCTTTGGACGTAGTATCGGGAGCGCCGTAACCCCGTACGTGGTGCGGGGACGGAGGCCGCCACTTCAAGTGGGGGCTGCGTGGATGGACACCACTTTAAAAAACCAAGGGGAGCCTGTCCCCTTTAAAAGAGGCGAAACTTTAAAGACCATGAACATGGACAATTGTAAAGAGACATTACCCCAGGAGGGTACCAGCTGCTCCGCAGCTGGAGAATCCCTCCCGGCCACCTCGGTGCCCGGCTGCCCCTCGTATTCTGGGGGGGGCAACAATTGTTTTGAGGACAATCCAGCGTTGGGTCCGGGATTAAACTGCGCTGCTACTAAACCAATCGGCCGTTTTGGGTCGGATATGTCGGGGAAATCGACGGGTGTTTGCACCAGGTCGAATGAGCGAGTAGTCACACCGTGCAATGTACGGTTAGAACGACTGGAGATTTCTGCTTTCAAAAGAGCGGAAGTTGAGGAGAATACTGGAGGTGATGTGTTTCACGAAGCAGTGGAGGAAGATGAACAATCGCTCTCTAGCTGTAATGTTGACGAAAATAGTAGGAAACGTCCACTGAATACAACGTCTGAGTCTGAGACAGAACCAAGTCTCCCGTCCCCTAAAATTCATGCGACGGGTAGTGGTCGTGGTGGTCTTTCTAAATCAACGGATGAACAGGTTTTGTCGACGACGAGTCTCGATCGCGAAAGAGGTCGTCCCCCGACCACTGGGGAATATATGGGACTCACAAGGGCAAAGTCTCAGTTTGTTGCGGCGCGCCGGGAGGAGTTGATCCTGCAGGCTGAAGAAGACACCATTTCTATGGCACAAGCCGCGAGGGAGAACAGGGCCCGCCGCGGCATTGAGAGAATTATCAGAAATCCGCTGGACGCTGATGAAAAGGTTGCTGAAGTTCTAAAGCAGCAGGTGAAGGAGGAAATTGGCGTCATTCTCCATGTGGCTGAGCACTCTAGGAACCTCAAAGGAACTTTCCAGCGGTCACTGAAGGATGCGTCAGTCTCAATTTTTGAGGTCGTGGATGCTCTTGCCAAGCGCACAGCTAGCGAGGAGACGGTGAAAATGCAGGCCCTGTGTGCTCGCCAGCAAGCGGAGCTTGACATACTAAAGAAGGAAGTGGCTGAGCTTCGGGATACTTTGGAACGGTGCCGTATCGAACGTTCGTCCAGCCAACCAAACGATGTAGATATGGAGCCGGAGGCTTCAACACCTACGCTGAGTGAAGATTTAATGAGAGATGTCATGATACGGGTGGGTACCATGGTAAACACCAGAATAGAGTCGATTGAGGCGCGCCTCCCTCGACCGGAAAGGTTACGCCCACCGCTAGCATCTGACAAAAAGAAGAAAGAAGCTCCTGCTGCCTTTAAGCCCACAGACATGTCGGACTTCCCGGAGTTACCACCACCTCCGTCTCTAGCTCCGGTACCACGACCTGATAAGGGAAAAGGCAAGGGAAAAAAGACGTCTCAACAGCCGAAACCAGTGCCTAGATCCGGGTCTGCAAAGAAGGCACCACCAGCCTCGAAAGCTAAAACTGCGCCTGCACCTGCGCCTGCGTCTGCGCCTGCGCCTGCACCTGCACCTAAGCCTGTGCCATCGACTAGCCGAGAAGCAGACGACGAAGGCTGGCAAAAACAAGAAAGCCGGAAGGCTAAAAATAAAGCTAAGAAGAAGGAAACAGCCAAGGCGGCTGTTGAAGAAGCAAAAAAGAAGAAAAAGACGAAAAAGAAGAAGAACAAGCTACGCCCACCAAACACAACGGCGGTAGTCATCACCTTGCCGCTAGATGCAAAGGACCGGGGCTTAACTTATGCTGACGTAATAGGCAAGGCGAGGCAAAGCATTGTCCTTGAAGACTTAGACATTCCCGGAGTTAGGGTAAAATCTACTCTCACTGGAGCCCGTGCTCTTCAAATACCGGGCTCTGACTCAGGAAATAAGGCTGATCTTCTAGCTCAAAAGCTTCAAGAAATTCTCCCAGAAGGCGTAAAGGTTTCGCGACCGATTAAATGTGCGGACATTCGAATCTCTGGTTTGGATGACTCTGTCACGGAAGAGGACATCGCAAAGGCAGTCTCATCGAAAGGGGGGTGTTCGAAAGAAACTGTCAAGGTGGGGACAATTCGAATTGGTCCGGGGGGAATGGGCACTGTTTCTGTGCAATGCCCTGTTAGTGCCGCCAGAGTTATTGTCGGAGAGGGAAGAATTTTGGTTGGTTGGAGTTCTGCCTCCGTCCGTTCCTTAGAGCCACGTCCGCTTATGTGCTTCCGCTGCCTCGAGTTGGGTCACACTCGGCAGCGGTGCAATGCTCAGATAGACCGCAGCGACCTGTGCCTTCGCTGCGGTAAGGCTGGTCATAAAGCCGCACAATGCCAAACTAAGCCGCACTGTCCAATCTGTGCTAATCTTAAGCGGCCTGCGGACCATAGTATGGGATCGAAAAAATGCGCTCCACCGTCGAGGAAGCACAAGGCAGCCGGAGGGACCCCGGCCACCACCACTCAAGAAGAGCGGCCTAGTCCGCCAGAGGCTATGGAAACTAGTAATGGATAGTGGCCCTTACCAATTCCTCGTAGCGAACGTGAACCACGCCACCAGGTCACAAGACCTTTTTGCACAAGCAATGGCGGAGGATTCAATAGAAGTGGCTGTAATATCTGAGCCCTATTATATCCCACCACGCACCAACTGGGTTGGGGATATCAACGGGGTTGTCGCTGTTTGTACCTCTGCTGGAGCTCTTCCTTTCCAAGTAGTAGAACGGGGTTCGGGGTTTGTCGTGGTAAAATTTAGGGGTTTTTACATAATTGGCGTTTATTTTTCACCCAATCGTGGGGTAGCCGAACTAGAAGCATACCTCGATCTGCTAAGTCCGGTCATAAGGCGACTGTCACCTGCGCCATTGATAGTTACGGGAGACCTAAATTGCAAATCTTCTGCGTGGGGATCTCGTGTTAATAACCCGAGAGGCACAGTTTTGGCTGCTTGGGTTGAGACGTCGGGTCTTGTTGTGTGCAACAGAGGCCGTGTTCACACATGTGTCAGGAGGCGAGGAGGGTCCATCGTGGATGTTACATTTGCGACTCCCGCCATGGCTCGACGCATAAATGAATGGAGAGTGATTGTGAATACGGAGACACTGTCGGACCATCGCTATGTCAGGTTCAAGGTTTCCTCTCCTCAGGTGACGAACAACACCCCGTCGCCTAGGAGAGTTAGAGCACAATTTCCCAGATGGACGCTCACTCGAATTGATAGGGAGCTAGCAGAGGAAGCGGCTATTGTTGCAAGCTGGTGTCCTACCCCGGAGGGGGAAAGAAACGTCGATGAGATGGCCATCTCTTTTCGTAGCGATCTTACGACCATATGCGACACAGCTATGCCCCGCAGCAGATGTCCCAGATCTGGCAGGACACAAGTTTACTGGTGGTCGACTGAAATCGCTGCACTTCGATCCAACTGCAACGCTGCCCGAAGAGCGCATAAAAGATGTCGTCGTCGTCGCGTCGTCTACACACGGATGAAGAGGAGGACCTGCTGCATAGAGCTTATAAAGATGCAAAAGCGCAGCTTGCATTGGCTATCAGTCGTGCTAGGGAGGAATCCTGGAATGAGCTCCTGGAGGGTTTAGACCGGGATCCCTGGGGGCGCCCATACAAGATGGTCCGCAATAAACTGCGCCCTCCTGCTCCACCTATCACGGAGACAATGGAGCCACAGCTCCTTCAGACAGTCGTCGCGGGTTTGTTCCCAAGTCCCGGGGAGTTTCGACCTCCTGCGATGGTTCCGCCCATCCACGAAGTTATTGACGTCACGGAGATTCCACTCGTATCTAATGATGAAATTGAGTTTGCGACGGATCGCCTTAAGGCGAAAAAGAAAGCCCCAGGTCCGGATGGTGTTCCGGGTCGCGTATTGGAGATCGCTCTTAAACACCTCAAAGAGCGCCTGTGCGAGGTTTTCAACGCTTGTTTGCGGGCCGGTAAATTTCCAACCACCTGGAAGGAAGGTCGTCTGTGCTTGTTGAGAAAGGAAGGCAGACCTCTCGATTCTCCCTCGGCGTACCGGCCTATAGTCCTGCTAGATGAGGCGGCCAAGTTCTGTGAGCGTATTCTCGCTGCGCGCATCATAGAGCATCTACGAGAAGTAGGTCCAGACCTTGCGGAGCAACAGTACGGTTTTCGCTCCAACCGCTCTACGGTCGACGCAATTTTAGAGCTCAAGCGGCTTGCGATGGAGGCAATAGACCAGGGGGAATATCTAGTGGCGGTGTCTTTAGACATCGCCAATGCTTTCAATTCTCTGCCATTTGAATGCATCATAGAGGCACTGAGATATCATCGTGTCCCCCTATATATCAGGCGAGTGATAGAGGACTATCTTCGGGGTAGGCAGGTTCTATTTGTGGCCAGCAACGGGGAACTTATGACTCATCAGGTTGAGTGCGGGGTTCCACAGGGATCGGTTTTAGGCCCCTTGTTGTGGAACCTCGGCTACAACTGGGTCTTGCGAGGGGCTCTTCTGCGTAGGACGAATTTAATCTGCTACGCGGATGACACACTTGTGACCGCTAGAGGTCGTACATTTGAAGAGGCTGCACGTCTTGCCACGGTGAGCACTACGCTCGCCATCGATCGGATACGTCTTTTAGGGCTCAGGGTCGCTCTTGAAAAAACGGAAGCTATTGCTTTTCACGGCCCCAGACGAAAACCGCCTGACAACTCTTACATCTTAGTTGAAGGCGTGAGAATACCAATCAACCCCTTTATAAAATATTTGGGGCTTTTCATAGACGGACGATGGACCTTCAGGGAGC